>CM077668.1:156596810-161396810 GCA_039707655.1 Elymus sibiricus | reverse complement strand
GTACCAGTGCCCCGATCGATGTGATCGACGGGCTGAGACCAGCACATCACCGCACACCCCTAAGTTGTATGACTCTACAGAGTTACCAACGAGTGCCGAGGGTGATACCTCTTATCTCACTCCAGTTGTTGCCTCTGTAGTACAGCTAGTTGGTTGTGGGTTACCGAGGGTGATTCCTCTTTCACCACCTCTGATAAAGCTTCTGTCGTGCAACCCCGCAAGTGTGAGTACCATCGAGGGTGATTCCTCCGGGTTCACCTTGACGGATACATCGAGTGGAAATCCAACGAGGGTGATTCCTCGGATTCCATCTTGATGTTGTGGACACACGTTTACCTTGACTTTACTATTGTTACTTGATAAAGTCGGGTCGGCCCCGAGGGGTACCCGCGAGGGATGTGGTATCGAGTTGACCATGAGGGTACTCGAGGGATGATTACGTGGCACGGCCGGGCATTCTTAGCCCTTGCCGTAAGTCCACGAGACGGGGCGACGGGGTCACATGATCGTGAGTCTCTACTTGTCACCGCGAGCTCCCAACGCACTAATGGGTTAGGATATGTAATCTGAGTAGGCCTCTGGCCTTATCGCACTAACCACCACGCGGGAATAGTATGGGCACTCGGCAAGTGCAATGAAATGTACCGGTGGTTCGCGAAGCATCTGGCTTACCGGTCATCTCACATTCCCGTCGTCGAGAGACTAAAAGAACTATAGCATGCCAGAAATGGGGAGTTGAGGTGGTTAGACCTATACCCTGAAATGCTCCCAGCATAGGAGCCTATGGTTCCATTCTTGTTATTGCTGGAGGTACATATACCTCTTCTCGGTGTGGTGGAGCGATATACGAAAAATAGATGCTAAGCCTGCAATGTCCGATAACGGGGCTTCAGTAGTGAATCTATCGGCACCACAGCAGTGGCATACAACTTTGGACCTAAGGGCTGGTCCCGTTACCTTTCGGAATGGGGGATCCCCGTTGGCAACAACCACGGTAGTAGTTGCGGAACTACTGGGCCAAGAGAGGACAACCTTTTGTTCCTGCTCCTCCTTCTTCGCTTCGGGGACGGAGGTCCTACGGTAGGTAAGAGCACGCACAAGCACTTGACCGAAGGGGACCAGCGCTTCTACTCCTCCACCGAGGAGCCGTTCTTGCGAGAAGCAAGGGATGTCGTGAACGATGGGAGGTCAAAGAAAGAGAATTGACCTCTGAATACAGTGATCCTATGATCTAGATAGACTTCGTCCTTTTTTTTAGATAAGGGTGACTCAAGAAATTGGGGAAGCTGCCAAGCGGCTTTTGATGACGGCGTCGTCAACGTACACTTCTGCATTACGACCCAACTGAGACCTGAGGATGAGGCTCATTAGGCGCTTAAATGTGGCGCCAGCATTTATCAAACCGAAGGGCATCCGCTTGTAGGGCAGATCCCGCTCCTAAACATATGGGAGGGATAGGGGGAAAGGGACCCTAAAAATCATATAAATAGGGTTGTAGAAAGACCACTTTCATTAGACGTTCCGGGGCGCCCGATTCGATCGACGAATTTGGCGAGCTGATCCACTTTGATCCAGGAGAAAGCCAGTCAGCTACCTTTTCGGTGCAGGTCACGTGACCTACAGCTCGGCGATTTTGCTATAGATACTGGGATCAGAAAATGGTAGTGGATGTGGACGCCGAACAGGTGGCACGAAATGCTCGTTCAACGGACGGAGTCATACCACCGCCTCCTCCTGCAAATGAGCAAGTTCTAAGCTTTATCGATCTTCTCCGGCTCATGAAACTCTGGTCTAATGCCCGCCTTTAGAAAGGATCTGTTTCTTCCTATTATTCATATCCGCTAGGGGTACGAAGGAGAAGGAGACCGGATGCGTTAAGCTAGTTGCGGTTCGCGTTTTATTGTAAAGAGAGAGCTTTTCAGACTATGTTCTATCCTATAGGAATTCCACTATAGGAATTCGATAGGAATTGAGTTGTTGTTATGGTAAGTTAACACGGTTCGTTATTAAACCATGGATTTGATTTACCAAATCCATCATTATTGTATACTCTTTGATATATATAGCGCAACCCAAATTAATCCCTAATCCTTATTTTACAAGTTCTTAATAGTTCTCTTTTCTTATTTTGAATGCAAATACCTAACTAAATACTAATAAAATTCTTTGTTGACAGCAATCTATGCTTCACAGTGGTATATATTTTGTATATCGAAGTCCTAGATAGGAAAGTAGAGTAGGCACAGATCCTCCACAAAAGGCAAAATGTATATGAAAAAAAGATTGATTGAACTTTCCAACGGACTCATTCCATGAGTAAACGATTGAATGGGATTTGCTTGGGCAACGAAATCAAGTCCTGGTCCCCTTTTCTCTCTTATTGAATTAACTAATTCATTTCCTTTTTACTTTTGGATTTTTTTTGATTTGATTTGGCATTATTCAACAATAAGGGTGGGTGGTACCGCTCAGATAGCGGCCAATCCTCCTAACTAGCCATAAATTCTATTTAATCATTGGTGTTGACTTTGTATACTATTCCTTTGTAGTTGTAAATACACGATCTTTTCGTAGATCCATTGTAATCTTGAAATTCTATAAAAATGGAAACAACAACTTTAGTCGCCATCTCCATATCTGGTTTACTTGTAAGCTTTACTGGGTATGCCTTATATACCGCGTTTGGGCAACCCTCTCAACAATTAAGAGATCCATTCGAAGAACACGGAGACTAATTTAAGTAAGAAGTCCCCCTATCTGGGAGACTTCTTACTTAAATGAAATTATTTTATTCTTTTAGTTGGAGTTGGTGGAACCTTAGGTGGTTCTCGGAAGAAGATAATGAAAAAAATTATCCCTAAAGTCGAAACTAAAAGGAACGTATAAACCAATGCTTCCATAGATTCGATCGTGGTTTATTTAAAATTATAACTTCCACACCTATTCATTTGTCATTTGGGATAATTTCCCATATAAAGAAAGAAAAAGAGTCAAAGAAAGGATGGGAGATGTTTCCCATGTCAAATCAAAAAAGAGAGGTGAAAGATACCATAACAATGTGTATCAGACTGCCTGTTTCCTTGTAGTTGGATCTCCCACTTTTTGGAATGTTCCAAATTCCACTTGAGCATCCAAATTTGGATCTATACCAGCAAAAACATCTCGGAACAATGTTCTAGCGCCATGCCAAATGTGTCTGAAAAAGAAGAGCAAAGCAAAGGTAGCATGACCAAAAGTCAACCAACCCCTTGGACTGCTGCGAAAAACACCATAAGATTTCAAAGTAGCCCGGTCTAATTCAAAAATTTCCCCTAATTGAGAATGCCTCAGATATTTTTTTACAGTAGCAGGATCAGAATAACTTACTCCATTAAGTTCGCCACCATAGAACTCCACAGTTACGCCTACTTGTTCAACACTATATTTGGATTCTGCTCTTCTAAAAGGAACGTCCGCTCTAACAATTCCCTCCTCATCTACCAAAACAACCGGAAATGTTTCAAAAAAAGTAGGCATACGGCGTACAAAAAGCTCGCGTCCTTCTTTATCTCTAAAGACGGGATGTCCTAACCATCCAACAGCTATTCCATCCCCATTGTCCATTGAGCCTACTCTGAATAATCCCCCTTTTGCCGGATTATTACCAATATAATCATAAAAGGCTAATTTTTCGGGAATTTTAGACCAAGCTTCTGATAAACTAAGATTTTCGGCTAAACCATTGCTAACTCTTCGATATATTTCTTGCTGAAAGTATCCCTGATCCCACTGATAACGAGTAGGCCCAAATAATTCGATTGGGGTCATTGCTGACCCATACCACATAGTTCCAGCAACTACGAAAGCTGCAAAAAAACAGCAGCGATACTACTGGAAAGTACAGTTTCAATATTGCCCATACGTAATCCTTTATATAGACGTTGAGGCGGACGGACACTAAGATGGAATAAGCCCGCTAATATACCCAATGTACCCGCACCAATATGATGAGAAGCTATTCCCCCCGGAACAAAAGGATCAAAACCTTCTGCACCCCACGCTGGATTTACAGCTTGTACTTTTCCAGTTAGTCCATAAGGATCAGATACCCATATCCCAGGACCATACAAACCCGTTACATGAAATGCCCCAAAGCCAAAGCAAGCCACCCCTGCAAGAAATAAATGAATTCCAAAGATCTTGGGCAAATCCAAAGAGGGTTTTCCCGTCCGCTCATCAGAGAATATTTCAAGGTCCCAATATACCCAATGCCAGATCGCTGCCAGGAAACACAAGCCAGAAAACACAATATGCGTACCTGCCACACCTTCATAACTCCAAATACCCGGATTTGTTACAGTTCCTCCTGAAATACTCCCACCACCCCACGAATCCGTTATTCCTAAACGAGTCAAATAAACGAATTCCGGTGAAACCAAGGCGAATTTATGAGCCAGCAGCTCTTCAGATGTCAGCAGTTGAGCGGCGCGCGCCGGGTTGGACTGGGAAAGCCTGTGCTTGTATTAAGGGGGCTAGGTCTGCTCACCGGCCACGTTCGCAACGCGCAGGAGTGCAAAGGGCGATGGGCCCAAGACCCCTGAGTGCTTAGGACGTAGACCGGCGTGCTGGCCTCTCTGTTGAGCCTAGGTAGGGCTACGACGTATTGATCAGCCGAGGCTGGACAAGGACCGAGCAAGTGTGTCCGGCTAGAGTTAATCGAGTGTGTTGGGTAAGTTGGTGCACCCCTGCAGGGAAGTATATCTATTCGAATAGCCATGTCCACGGTAACAGGACACTCGGAAAATATCCCGATCTACTACAACTAGAACTGGGTTAATATGTGGCTCCGGGATCGCTTTCTCGCAGGGAGTCGAGGAAGGATCTCTGGGCGTTGTTGCTACTTATTGCTACTATTATATTTATGTACTAATCTGCACTCTTCTAATGCTGCAAGACGCTGAAGATTCTAGTCTTCGATAGGCAAGGCCTTTCTCTCTATTCTGGCATTTCTGCAGTCCAGCCCACTGATACAGCCATTCTTTGATACCGATGCATATTTAGAATAGATCTGATGTAAGTCTTGCGAGTACTTTGGATGAGTACTCACAGTTGCTTTGCTTCCCCTTTTTCCCCATACCCGATTGCTGCGACCAGATGACGGAGCCCCGGAGCCAGCTGCTACCGCCGACTACTACTACTACCCCTTTGGTGGAGAATACTACTACGTGGAGACCGCCGACGACCAGGAGTAGATAGGAGGCACCCAGGCAGGAGGCCTGCGCCTTTCGATCTAGTGTCTTTGTTTTGCCCCGCCTTCTTAAGGCTTATCTGTTTAACTTTTATGTCTGTACTCAGATATCTGATGCTTTCGCTGATGCTTGTATGACTCAAGCTTATGTATTCGAGCCCTCGAGGCCCCTGGCTTGTAATATAAAGCTGGTATGACTTTTATTTGTGTTTAGAGTTGTGTTGTGATATCTTCAAGTGAGTCCTTAGGCTTGATCGTGTGCATTTGCGTGTATGATTAGTGCACGATTAAGTCGGGGGCATCACACCTCCTTTGGCAGATGGAGTTCAGGGCGTCGCGGGCTCAGAGCTCGAGGGAGTGGAGCATCTTGACGCGTTCGCGTTGCCGCTCTCGTTCCCGGTCCGCCTCGCCTCCGGCTTGCTCGGCGGTGCTGGCGGCGCCCCCCGCCTGAAGACAAAGGGAGGACGGCTCGGCCTCGGCACCGGAACCGGCCTACGGCGTGGCCTCTCGGCGGGTCTCTGCCTCAGCGAGTGCCGCCTTGAGACCAGCGATTTCCTGCCGGAACCGCTCACGCTCCGTCTCGAAGGTGTCCTCCTGCTGCTTCAGCGCCTTACCGTGCTCCTTAGTGAGCGCCAGGCGCGCCTCCGCTATCTTCGCATCAGCGTCCTCCAGGGCCTTCTTCTCCTTAGCCTCCAGCTGGGTGTTGGCCTCATTGACATGCTTCGTGTGGGCATCCTGGGCATCGGCCAGCTGGCGCCGCGGCGTTTCCAGGCGCCCCCGCTTAGTGGCCTGCTCGGTCGACACCTTCTCGAGGTCTTCCGTGCGAGTCGTGAGGCCCGCTTCGCGGGCCGTAAGCTCCTTCTCGCGAGTGGTGAGGGCGCTTTCCCGCATGAGGAACGACTGTGCCTGCTCGGCGTGTTGATCCTGGAGCTCCTTCAGGCGGGCCTCCGCCTCCTCGCGACGCGTGACAGCCGCTTCGGCCTCCCGAAGAGCGCTCGCATGGACCCCCTCCACTTCGGCGGTGTCCTTCTCGCCCTGTGCGCGAGTGAGTTTGTTCTGACGCTGAGCCGTTTCGACGGCGACGCTAAGCCGGCGCCACCCGTCAGCAAGCTTTAGGCGCTCCTCGGCAAGGCGCACCTCCGCGTCCTGGAAGTCTGTCCCGAGCCGAGCGAGCGTGGCCTTGGCGTCGCGCAAGGCTTCAGGCCTGAGCAGGGCATGGCCGCTCACGAGTGCCAGGGGCCAGTCCGGGTGAAGCCCCCTGACATTCTCCGTTGCCGCGGTCAGGGATGACTCGGCGCCGGCTGCCTGGAGCGGTGGGTTCGTCGGGCCCTCCCTCGCGTTCGGCTGCAGCGGCGCGCTGTGGGGGCTCGCCATACCTGCGGCGGCGAGCCCCATGACTCCCCCCCCCCCCCGCGCTTAGGGAGGCCACCGGCGGGGGAGTGGGCTTTTCGGCCTCCCCCATCGCCGCTCCTTCCCTCGCGGTGGGGTCAGAGGGGAGCGCGCCCCCACCTCCTGAGGCTGCCTCCCGAGGCTCCTCCGTCTCGGCCTCACGAGACGCGCCCGCGAGCGGCTCCGGAGGAACGGCCGGCTCCCTCTCTACCCCCGCGCGCTCCGTCTTGGCGTCGGAGCGGCGGGCGGCCTCTCCTGGCCCCCCGGCACCCGCAGCGGGTACTGATGCCCCCTGGGGGCCGGGGGTCGCCTTCGCCCTTGTCGTCGTCTTCTTCTTCTTCCTTTGGTCCCCGGCGGACCTCCTACGTAAATGGCGGCTCAGCTCCGAGCCCGGACAAAGAGCAAGAGGATGAAGCGCCTGGAAGAGTCAGGAGGACTTACTCGTCTCTGGCGGACCACTTCCTTTTCTTCTCCGTGAGGGGCAAGTCCTCGCTGCCGCCGTCAAGCATCGCCCCGGCTCCGCCGCTCGGGCCCTCGGAGTGGGCCGCAGTGGACCCGGACACGTCGTCGCCTGCCTCGAGGCCCTGGGAAGTTTTGGCCTCTTGACGGGCCTCAGGCACTGGGGGCTCGACCGCCCCCCGGCCGAGAGCCCCCTCCGTCGCGGGTGGCTCGCTGTCGGCGTCATCATCCTCGAGCCCGCAAAGGAGCTGGCGATGAGTGCGTGGTGGCGCCCGGTTGGCGTCCTCCTCTGTGGCCTCCTCTGAGTCCTCGCCACCGCCACTGCCTCCTGAATCCAGCTCCACCACGAGGGGGTTCTCACGGGGTCCGACGTGGCCCTCCGGCATGAGCTCCACTGGTCAAAGAGGGGCATCTCCTCAACCAGCTTCGCCTTCTCCTTGTAGTGGAACAACGGGAGTGCCCCCTCGGGCAGGTCCGCGGCAGGGGTACTAAGCAGAGTCGCCAGGGCCCCATCCAGCACCTCTGTCCCCAGGCTGCCGAGGTTCAGCCTCATGGCGTCGCCCGCGCCGGTGTACTCCCACACAGGGCGCGAGTGCCGCTGAAGTGGTACGATGCGCCGCCGCAGGTGTTCCCTGACGACCATCGCCCCCGACAGCTTTGTGGCCCGGTGCGCGGCCATCCGCTCCAAGACGGGCTCCATCCTCGGGTCAGCGAGCTTCTCGTGCCTCCACACGGAGATCTTCTCAACCGGGTCCGTCGGGATCATCAGAAGCAGGCTGGTCCGGCGCGTGTCCATGTAGATCCAGCGCTGCCGATAGCCCTCCACCTTCTTCGTAACCCTCAAGTTGACGATGTTGTTCTCCATCCCCTTAATGGCGAGGAACGACGCGCATCCGGAGCGTTGGTCCGCCGCGGTTAGCCGCAGGCAGAAGAAGTGGCGGAAGAGCGCCACCGAAGGCATCACGCCCACAAAAGCCTCGCAGTAAAAGGCAAACATGGCCAGGAGGAGAATGGAGTTGGGTTGAAGGTGGAGGGCGTGAATCTGATAATGGGAGAGATGGCATAGAAAAAGTCCGAGAATGGCGGCACCAACCCGGCATAAACACTGTGGAGGAAGAAGGGATATGATGTCGCCCCCAGGTCACGCCGCGTGCGCGACCCCGGCCAGATCTGGGTCGCCTGATTCTCATTCTGATCACCGGCCACAAACGGGAGCACCTTGTCCAGGCCCTCTCCATCGATGATGGAGGAGCGCTGCAGCGCCGCCCCGAGGACGGGCGCGCTTCGGGACGGGGCCGCCGCCTTTCCCCTCTTGCCGGCGGGCGCCATCTGCGCGGTGGAGGCGCGGATTGAGGAGTGGGAAGAGGCGGCGCTCGGAGACGGGGTCGCGAGGAGCTGTGCGTGGGAAGGAAGGCGCAGGGAGACGAAATGCGTGAAGGAAGGCAATGATGGTCGCGCGTCGCCCGCGACAGGCTTTATGTCAGCGCGGGCGGTTACCGAGGTGTAATGGGAGAAGTGGGGGCGTCCCCTGTCACCTCGTGCGCCACGCGTCACGCCTGACCCGCAGTCGGTTAGGGCCCGTGCCGTTTAGCCCCCTAGTAGGCGGGAACGTGCGCGTCGCGGGCCCGGGGGCTACTGTCGGGCCCATGGAACCCAGGGTATCCAGGCCCGTCTGCCTTTAGACCAGGGCGCAACGCCTGGCGTGGGCCCAGCAGGCCGTCATCACCAAGCATCTCACCAAGCCCCTTCATGAGGCCGTGACCCCCTGAGGACCCCTCCTCAGGGAGCGACGAACAAGACCCGGCATCTTCACCAGCAGCCTCACGAGGCGGCCTCCCGAGGTGACCTCCCGAGGTTTCCTCCTGAAGGAGCTCAAGACGAGGGCTGCTTGGCTCGGCTGCGCGGTCTCGTTCCCATCACGTGGGTGACGCGTGCGGCGACAGATGCCGCGCCAGCAGGTGCGGATCAAGATGGTTTCCTCTTTTGTGCTAACGGAGCAAGGCCAGCTGTCTGGTTCCCAAAGCGGCCCCAAAGGTTGCCCGATCGGCGAAGGAAGACCAAGACGGCGGGTGCGCAGGGCGGAGGTCATCACCGAGCCCACTGGCGCATCATGGATCATGCTTTTGCAGGCGAAGACCATCTTTTGTCAGGATAGCCTGAGCGCCTGTCCCCTTTCAAAACCCGCCAAGTGTGGCAACCCTTCCCGCCTAAGTTTTGAGGGGGAAGAGGACCAAGGCATGTATAAAGGGACAGTGCTGCCATCGTGGTAGAGGATCCGATCCAACTCAGTCGACTCCTTCTCCTACCTTGTATGCGAGAACACTCTCTTGCTGACTACAATCAAAACCAAGCAGGAGTAGGGTTTTACACCGCAAGGTGGCCCGAACCAGGGTAAACTGCTGAGTCCGTGGTCCGCTCCTCGCTAGCGCGCTCCCGCCGTAGCTTCGCCATAGCTTAGCCGTGGTCGGGGACGAAGAGGTAGGAACAAGCTCACCCCAGTGTTCGAACCTTTGGGTCCAAGGAGCCCCACTTCCGACATTTGGCGCGCCAGGTAGGGGTGCGCTGCTGTTCTTCCGCTCCGCCCTCCGTTCCACCAGCCTCATGGCCGACGCACGTCGCGAGCGCGCCGAGCGCAGGGCTGGCCGCGTGGCTCAAACGGAGCCGGTCGCCCGCGGCAACCGCCGCCGCCCTGTCGAGGCTGCTGCCGCCACCGACCCCACTGCCCGCGAGCTACAGGACTCCTCCCTGCACCCCTCCGTGCAGGCGAACGGCCACACCGCCATGACTTCTTCCTCCCTCGCCCCCCGTGGGCCGCCGAACGTGCAGGCCGCGCTACTCATGGCGCGCGAGTTGCTCCGCTACCGTCCAGCGGACGCCGGCTATGACGCCTCGCTTGGTCGCATCACCGAGCTTGTCTACGCCGCCGGGGACGCTCCGGCGCTGTCGTGGTTTTGTCACGGCAGATGTCTTCATGAGAAGACTAAGTTTTGAGGCCATCGCTGCTAGGTGGAAGCTTGGATGGGGTTGATCAGAAACGAGAAGACGCGAGTTTTACCCAGGTTCGGCCCCTCACGGTGGAGGTGAAAGCCTACATCCTGCTTGATTGCTATTGATTATGGCGGTATCGATTACAAGGGCGCTATTTCGCTACCTCTGTCTCGAGAGCTATCAAAACATCCGTCTCGAGACCTATCAAAACATTTGTCTTGAGACTTGTCTGTCTAAAAACCTCCCCCTTCTGATGACCCAGGGACTTGCTTTATATAATAGCTGAGTCCTTGGGATTACAAGAGATTCCGGGTTATACCCGTAGTCAGAATCCTACTCTATGTCCTCTAAGTCCTTCGTGTCTTCCAAGTTTGCGATCTCCGTCTTGTATTTGGACTCCTTGGTGGAATTTCGTCTAAGTCCAGGTCATGTAGCAGACCGGGTCCTGTAGCAGGCCGGGTCATGCTTGAGGCCAGACCCTGTAGCAGGCCGGGTCATCCTTGAGGCCAGGTCCTGTAGCAGGTCGGGTCATGCTTGAGGCCAGGTCCTGTAGCAGGCTGGGTCATCCTTGAGGCTAGGTCCTGTAGTAGGTCGGGTCATGCTTGAGGCCAGGTCCTCTAGCAGGCGGGGTCATGCTTGAGGCTAGGTCCTGTAGCAGGCCGGATCATCCTTGAGGCCAGGTCCTGTAGCAGGCCGGGTCATCCTTGAGGCCTGGTCATGTAGCATGCCTGGTCATCCTTGAGGCCAGGTCCCGTAGCAGGCCGGGTCATCCTTGAGGCCGGGTACTGTAGCAGGCCGGGTTCTCCTTGAGGCCAGGTCCTGTAGCAGGCCGGGTCATCCTTGAGGCCAGGTCCTGTAGCAGGCCGGGTCATCCTTGAGGCTAGGTCCTGTAGCAGGCCGGGTCTTGACCGCGGGTAATTCCCTCGGCATTAGCCCCCAGGTTAGCTTGAATACAAGCTTGGCGTGCATTCATGCTAAGCTCCTGAAATAAGAATAATTAGTACATTAAGGGACCGACTCGCTTAGATGACCAGTTTATTCAATGAACCGGCTCCTGGAAAGTCCAGGTCTGTTTGTCATATCAATAGGCCGACTTCACAATCAACTTGCTTATGTTGGTACCTCATAGGAAAATATTGGGAATAATTACCTATCTGACATTGATCCGGTTTCTTGTGTTTCGGCTTAAAAAATATTGGGAATAAAAATCCGTCTGATGTTGAGCCGGCTTTCACTGCTTCGGCTTAATGAATTTTTTTGGGAACAATAACGCGTCTGATGTCGAGCCGGCTTTCAGTGCTTCTAGACCTTCTATGAATAACTTGGAAGAAATGAACTATGCAAACCTCCTCCAAGAAAATGAAACCCGACTCTCTCAAAATTGACAGCTTGAAGGCGTTCTTCTGTTTTTTATCTCCATATAACCTGTAGCCCCCAAGCTCCGAGTTTATCAGTTCATGATGACTTGGTGCTTTGCATAAAAATAACATCTTGACTGTGCAGCCCCCAAGTGTCGGGTTGTCTTGCCTGCAGCAACCTGGGACTTGGACTTTGTCTTGAATGTTGTAGATATATAATTGCAAATAGAGTAGCCCCCAAGGGCCGGCTCATCAGTATGTGATGGGCCGGGTCTTCAATCTGGACCTTATGCGCTGTTTTAAACAACTGAACACTGTAGCGCCCAAGTGTCGGGTCGCATGCCTGCAGCGACTTGGGACTTAGAAAGTTTGTAGATCTTGAACTGAGTAGTGTAGCCCCCAAGTGCCGGGTCATTTGCCTGCAGCGACTCGGGACTTACATGTACTTCTCCTTTGAAAAGAAAAACATCATATGACTCGAGTCAGAATTTTCGACGACTCGGAATTTTTCGTCGAGTCAGAATTTTTCGTCGAGTCAGAATTTTTGACGACTCAGAATTTTCCGTCGAGTTGGAATTTTCGACATAAGCCGGACTTTTTCCTAAAGAACCATAACTTTTATCATAAGCCGGACTTGAGCCGGATTTTTCTTGAGCCAGATTTTTCTTGAGCCAGATTTTTTTTGAGCCGGATTTCTCTTGAGCCAGATTTTCCTTGAGCCGGATTTTTCTTGAGCCGGATTTCTCTTGAGCCAGATTTTCCTTGAGCCGGATTTTTCTTGAGCCGGATTTCTCTTGAGCCAGATTTTCCTTGAGCTAGATTTTCCTTAAGCCGGATTTCTCTTGAGCCAGATTTTCCTCATCCGGCCGACCGCGAATTTTCTCGATCCCTGGGAGAGCTCCCTCCAAGAACACAACACCATTGTGCGCATGCCCCACAGTGGGCGCCAACTGTCATGGTTTTGTCACGGCAGATGTCTTCGTGAGAAGACTAAGTTTTGAGGCCATCGCTGCTAGGTGGAAGCTTGGATGGGGTTGATCAGAAACGAGAAGACACGAGTTTGACCCAGGTTCGGCCCCTCACGGTGGAGGTAAAAGCCTACATCCTGCTTGATTGCTATTGATTATGGCGGTATCGATTACAAGGGCGCTATTTCGCTACCTCTGTCTCGAGAGATATGAAAACATCAGGCTCGAGACCTATCAAAACATCTGTCTCGAGACTTGTCTATCTAAAAACCTCCCTCTTCTGATGACCCAGGGACTCGCTTTATATAATAGCTGAGTCCTTGGGGTTACAAGAGATTCCGGGTTATACCCGTAGTCGGAATCCTACTCTAAGTCCTCCAAGTCCTTCGTGTCTTCCAAGTTTGCGGTCTCCGTCTTGTATTTGGACTCCTTGGTGGAATTTCGTCTAAGTCCAGGTCATGTAGCAGACCGGGTCCTATAGCAGGCCGGGTCATGCTTGAGGCCAGGCCCTGTAGCAGGCCGGGTCATGCTTGAGCCCAGGTCCTGTAGCAGGCCGGGTCATGCTTGAGCCCAGGTCCTGTAGCAGGTCGGGTCATGCTTGAGGCTAGGTCCTGTAGCAGGGCGGGTCATGCTTGAGGCCAGGTCCTATAGCAGGCCGGGTCATGCTTGAGCCCAGGTCCTCTAGCAGGCTGGGTCATGCTTGAGGCCAGGTCCTGTAGCAGGCCGGGTCATCCTTGAGGCTAGGTCCTATAGCAGGCCGGGTCATGCTTGAGCACAGGTCATGTAGCAGGCTGGGTCATCCTTGAGGCCAGGTCCTATAGCAGGCCGGGTCAAGCTTGAGCCCAGGTCCTGTAGCAGGCCGGGTCATCCTTGAGCCCAGGTCCTGTAGCAGACCGGGTCATCCTTGAGGCCTGGTCCTGTAGCAGGCCGGGTCATCCTTGAGGCCGGGTACTGTAGCAGGCCATGTCCTCCTTGAGGCTAGGTCCTGTAGAAGGCCGGGACATCCTTGAGGACAGGTCCTGTAGCAGGCCGGGTCATCCTTGAGGCCAGGTCCTGTAGCAGGCCGAGTCATCCTTGAGGCCAGGTCCTGTAGCAGGCCGGGTCTTGACCGCGGGTAATTCCCCCGACAAGCGCCTTCCCACTCGCTCCGCCCCCCGCCGTCTTGCGCTGCGGACCTGGCGCACGGTGCTCCCCCGCCGCCTCCTCAGCGTGACGAACTCGGCGGGCCCCAGCGCAACGCGCGGGCACGCGAGCTATTCCGTGGCGCGTCCCCGCCAGCCCGTGACGAGGCGAGCTACCAGATCATTCAACACGCGCCCCCCAATACGCGAGTGCTCCTCGAGCGGCAGCGCCAGTGCCAGGACCAGGCCGTCCAGGAGGTTGCGGCGGCGAGGCGCCAGAACCGCGTCGCCCTCGCCGGCGGCATCCCCTCGAACGGTGTGGGCTGCCGCGCCTTCACCCGCGAGCTGCGCCGGGTGGTGTGTGTTGGAAATATGCCCTAGAAGCAATAATAAATTGGTTATTATTATATTTCCTTGTTCATGATAATCGTTTATTATCCATGCTATAATTGTATTGATTGGAAACTCAAATACATGTGTGGGTACATAGACAACACTGTG
The DNA here is from genome assembly GCA_039707655.1 of Elymus sibiricus. Classification (NCBI taxonomy): domain Eukaryota; kingdom Viridiplantae; phylum Streptophyta; class Magnoliopsida; order Poales; family Poaceae; genus Elymus; species Elymus sibiricus. The sequence goes on along the minus strand of CM077668.1, from coordinate 161,382,799 downwards.
TCCCTAGTAAGCCTCTAGTTAACTAGCTCGTTGATCAAAAGATGGTGAAGGTTTCCTAGCCATGGACATGAGATGTCATTTGATAACGGGATCACATCATTAGGAGAATGATGTGATGGACAAGACCCAAACTATAAACGTAGCATATGATCGTGTCAGTTTATTGCTATTGTTTTCTGCATGTCAAGTATCTGTTCCTATGACCATGAGATCATGCAACTCACTGACACCGGAGGAATACCTTGTGTGTATCAAACGTCGCAACGTAACTGGGTGACTATAAAGGTGCTCTACAGGTATCTCCGAGGGTGTCTGTTGGGTTGGCATGGATCAAGACTGGGATTTGTTACTCCGTGTGACGGAGAGGTATCTCAGGGCCCACTCGGTAATACAACATCACAATGAGCCTTGCAAGCAATGTGACTAAAGTGTTAGCCACGAGATCTTGTATTACGGAACGAGTAAAGAGACTTGCCGGTAACGAGATTGAACTAGGTATAGAGATACCGACGATCGAATCTCGGGCAAGTAACATACCGAAGAACAAAGGGAACAACATACGGGATTAATTGAATCCTTGACATAGAGGTTCGACCGATATAGATCTTCGTAGAATATGTAGGAACCAATATGGGCATCCAGGTCCCGTTATTGGTTATTGGCCGTAGAGGTGTCTCGGTCATGTCTACATAGTTCTCGAACCCGCAGGGTCTGCACACTTAAGGTTCGGTGACGTTTCGGTAGAATTGAGTTATGTATGATTGGTGACCGAAGGTTGTTCGGAGTCCCGTATGAGATCCCGGACATCACGAGGAGCTCCGGAATGGTCCGGAGGTAAAGATTGATATATAGGAAGTCCCGTTTTGGCCACCGGAAAAGTTTCGGGTATTTCCGGTAGTGTACCGGGAGTACCGGAGGGCCATCGGGAGGGGCCACCCACGCCGGGAGGCCACATGGGCCTGAGGGGGGTTGCACCAGCCCTTAGTGGGCTGGGCAAACCAGCCCTACAAGGCCCATGCGGCTAGGAATAAGTGGGAAAGGAAAAACCCCAAAGAAAAGGGAAGGGAGACCAAATATGGAAGGTGTCCTATTTGGACTAGGATTGAAGTGCAGGAGTCCACCTCCTCCACCTCCAATTTCGGCCAGCCCTTGAGGGTTTGAGGCTGCCTCCTCGCCTCCCTCCCTCCTATATATACTAGAGGATTTAGAGGAGAAAAATAACCCTAATTGCCACGTGCTCCCTCTACTTCATCTAGATCGGTTTCTCCTCTAGTCTAGTTTCAGCGGTGCTTAGGCGAAGCCCTGCCGGAATTGTTCCACCACCATAGCCGCCACGCCGTCGCGCCGCCGGAGAACTCTTCTACCTCTTCGCTCTCTCTCTTGCTGGATCAAGGAGGCGGAGATCGTCATCGAGCTGTACGTGTGCTGAACGCGGAGGTGCCGTCCGTTCGGCGCTAGATCGGAAGGACCGTGATCAGGATCGCGAGACGATTCATGATTTGATCGCAGGACGGATCGTGATGGGATCGTGGGACGGATCGAGATTGGATCGCGAGATGGATCGTGATGAGATCGCGGGACACTCGGCGATTTGGATCGCGAAGACGTTCGACTACATCAACCGCGTTTCTTAACGCTTCCGCTTAGCGATCTACAAGGGTATGTAGATTCACTCTCCCTCTCGTAGATGCTCATCACCATGGATAGATCTTGTGTGTGCGTAGGAAATTTTTTGTTTCCCATGCAACGTTCCCCAACAAAGGCATCTGAGATAGGTCTATGCGTAGATGAGATCTCGAGTAGAACACAAAGGAGTTTGTGGGCGTTGATATTCAGATTGCTTCCCTCCTTAGTCTTTTCTTGATTCAGCGGTATTGTGGGATGAAGCGGCTCGGACCAACCTTACTCGTCCACGTACGAGAGACCGGTTCCATCGACTGACATGTAACTTTGTTGCATATGATGGCTAGCGGGTGTCTGTCTCTCCCACTTTAGTTGAATCGGATTCGACAGAGGCGGTCCTTGTAGAAGGTGAAATAGCAACTTTTATATCACCGTTGTGGTTTTTGCGTAGGTAAGAATCGTTCTTGCTAGATACCCGTAGCAGCCACGTAAAACATGCAACAACAATTAGAGGACGTCTAACTTGTTTTTGCAGGGTATGTTGTGATGTGATATGGCCAATTACATGATGAGATATATGTGATGTATGAGATGATCATGTGTTGTATAGAATATCACGACTTGCATGTCGATGAGTACGGCAACTGGCAGGAGCCATAGAGTTGTCTTTAATTATTGTATGACCTGCGTGTCAATCATTAAGCACTATGTAATGCTTTACTTTATCGCTAAACGTTAGCAATAGTTGTGGAAGCAATAGTCGGCGCGACAACCTCATGGCGACACGTTGATGGAGATCAAGATGATGGAGATCATGGTGTCATGCCGGTGACGATGGAGATCATGCCGGTGCTTTGGAGATGGAGATCAAAAGCACGAGTTCATGGCCATATCATGTCACTTATGATTTGCATGTGATGTTAATCCTTTTATGCATCTTATTTTTCTTAGGACGACGGTAGCATTATAAGGTGATCCCTCACTTAAATTTCAAGATAAATTGTGTTCTCCCCGAGTGTGCACCGTTGCGAAAGTTCGTCGTTTTGAGACACGCCGTGATGATCGGGTGTGATAGACTCTACGTTCACATACAACGGGTGTAAGCCATGTTGCACGTGCGGAACACTCGGGTTAAACTTGACGAGCCTAGCATGTACAGACATGGCCTCGGAACACAAGAGACCGAAAGGTCAAACATGAGTCATATAGTAGATATGATCAACATGAAGATGTTCACCATTGAAACCACCTCAACTCACGTGATGATCGGACTTGAGTTGGTGGATTTGGATCATGTTACACTCGAATGACCGGAGGGATGTCAATTTGAGTGGGAGTTTTAAGTAATATGATTAACTAAACTCATTATCATGAACATAGTCAAAGTGTCTTTGCAAATTATGCTGTAGATTACTAGATCGCGCTGTAGCTCCCTTGAATTTTTATATGTTCCTAGAGAAATAGATTTGAAAGATGATGGTAGCAATAATGCGGACTGGGTCCGTGATCTGAGGATTGTCCTCAAATTGCTGCACAGAAGGCTTATGTCCTTAATGCACCGCTCGGTGCACCACCCCCTATAGCGTCGTCTGTAGATGTTGTGAACATCTGACAGGCACGTTCCGATGACTACTTAATAGTTCAGTGCATCATGCATTACGGCTTAGAATTGAGGCTCCAAAACGTTTTGAACGTCACGGAACATATGAGATGTTTTAAGAGCTGAAATTGGGATCTCAGACTCGTGCCCATGTTGAGAGGTATGAGACCTCCAACAAGATTCTTTGCCTGCAAGATGATGGAGAATAGCTCAATCGTTGAGCATGTGCTCAAATTGTTTGAGTGCTACAATCACTTGAATCGAGTGGGAGTTGATCTTCCAGATAAGATAGTGATTGATATAGCTCTCCAAGTCACTGTCACTAAGCTACTAGAGCTTCGTGATGAACTATAAAAGGCCAGAGATGGAAATAATGATCCCTGAGCTGTTCGCAATGTTTGACACCGCGAAGGTAGAAATCAAGAAGGAAGCATCAAGTGTTGATGGTTAGTGAAACCACTAGTCTCGAGAAGGGCAAGGGCAAGGAGGGATACTTCATGGATGGCAAGCCAGTTGCTGCTCCAGTGAAGAAACCCAAGGTTGAACCCAAACCCGAGACTAAGTGCTTCTATTATGAGGAGAACGGTCGCTGAAGTGGAACAACCCTAGATACTTGGTAGATAAGAAGGTTAGCAACGTCGACAGAAGTATATTTGATATACGTGTTATTGATGTGTACCTTACTAGTACTCCTAGTAGCACCTGGGTATTAGATACCGGTTCGGTTGCTAAATGTTAGTAACTCGAAATTAAAGCTACGGAATAAACGAAAGCTAGCTAAGGGTGAGGTGACGATGAGTGTTGGAAGTGTTTCCATGGTTGATGTGATCACCATTGCACGCTCTCTCTACCTTCAGGATTAGTGATGAACCTAAATAAATGTTATTTGGTGTTTGCGTTAAGCATGAACGTGATTAGATCATGTTTATTGCAATACGGTTATTCATTTAAAAAGAAATAATGGTTATTCTGTTTACATGAATAATACCTTCAATGGTCATACACCCAATAAGAGTGGTTTATTGAATCTTGATCGTAGTGATACACATGTTCATAATATTGATGCCAAAAGATACAAAGTTAATAATGATAGTACCACATACTTGTGGCACTGCCGCTAAATGTCATATTGGTGTAAAACGCATGAAGAAACTCCATGCTGATGGATCTTTGGACTCATTCGATTTCGAATCGGTTGAGACATGCGGACCATGCCTCATGGGCAAGATGACTAAAACCCCGTTTTCCGGTATGATGGAGCGGGCAATTGACTTATTGGAAATGATACATATTGATGTATGCGGTCCAGTGAGTATTATAGTGTGCGGTGAATATCGTTATTTTCCTACCTTCACTGATGATTTGAGTAGATATGGGTATATTTACTTAATGAAACACAAGTCTGAAAGGTTTGAAAAGTTCAAACAAAATCAGAGTGAAGTTTGAGATCATCGTGACAAGAAGATAAAATGTCTATGATATGATCGTGGAGGTGAATATCTGAGTTACGAGTTTGGTATACAACTTAAGACAATGTGGAAGTTGTTTCACAACTCACGCCACCTGGAACACCATAATGTGATGGTGTGTCCGAACGTCGTAGTCATGCTCTATTGGATATGGTGCGAACTATGATGTCTCTTATCAATTTACCACTATCGTTTTAGGGTTATGCATTAGAGACAACCACATTCACTTTAAAAGGGGCACCATCTAAATCCGTTGAGATGACACCGTATGAATTTTGGTTTGGCGGAAACCTAAGCTGTCATTTCTTAATGTTTGGGGCTGCGACGCTTATGTGAAAAAGGGTTTTCACCTAATGAGCTCGAACCCAAAGCGAACAAATGCATCTTCATAGAATACCCTAACGTAACAGTTGGGTAAACCTTCTATCTTAGATCCAAGCACAAAGTGTTTGTTGCTAAAACGGGTCTTTTCTCGAGAAAGAGTTTCTTTCGAAAGATTGAGTGGGAGGAAGATAGTACTTGATGAGGTTGTTGAACCTTTACTTCAACCTGAGAGTAGCGCAGCGCAGAAAGTTGTTTCTGTGGAGCCTACGTTAGTTGAAAAGGAAGTTAATGATGATGATCATGAAACTTCGGATCAAGTTACTATCCAACATCGTGGGTCGACAAGGACGCGTACTGCTCCTGAGTGGTACGGCAACCCTGTCTTAGAGGTCATGTTGTTGGACAACACCGAACCTACGAGCTATGGAGAAGCGATGATGGGCCCGGATTCCGAGAAATGGTTAAGACCATGAAATCCAAGATGGGATCCATGTAAGAAAACAAAGTATGGGCTTTGGAAGTATTACCTGAAGGGCGAAAGGCCATTCAGAACAAATGGATCTTTAAAAGGAAGACGGACGCGGACGGTAATGTCACCGTCTATAAAGCTCGACTTGTGGCAAAGGGTTTATCACAAGTTCAAGGAGTTGACTACGATGAGACTTTCTCACCCGTAGCGATGCTCAAAGTCTGTTGGAATCATGTTAGCAGTTGCTGCATTTTTCAATTATGAAATCTGGCAGATGGATGTCAAAACATCGTTTCCTTAACGGTATCCGTAAGGAAAAGTTGTATGTGATACAACCGGAAGGTTTTGTCAGTCCAAAGGATGCTAAAATATATGCAAACTCCAGCGATCCTTCTATGGACTGGAGCAAGCATCTCGGAGTTGGAATATACGCTTTGATGAGGTGATCAAAGTTTTTGAGTCTATACAAAGTTTATGAGAAACTTGTATTTACAATAAAGTGAGTGGGAGCACTATAGAATTTCTGATAAGTATATGTGGTTGACATATTGTTGATCGGAAATGATGTAGAATTTCTGGAAAGCATAAAGGGTCGTTTGAAAAGAGTTTTTCAAAGGAAGACCTAGAATGAAGCTACTTAAATATTGGGCATCAAGATCTATAGAGGTAGATCAAGACGTCTGATAAGACTTTCAATGAGTACATACCTTGACAAGATTTTGAAAGAGTTCAAAATGGATCAGTCGAAGAAAGAGTTCTTGCCTGATTTGTAAGGTGTGGAGTTGAGTGAGACTCAAAGCTCGACCATGGCAGAAGAAAGAGAAAGGACGAAGGTCGTCCCCTATGCCTTATCCATAGGCTCTGTATAGTATGCCATGCTGTGTACCGCACCTGATGTGTGCCTTGCCATGATTCTGTCAAGGGGTACAAGAGTGATCCAGGAGTGGATCATTGGACAGCGGTCAAGATTATCCTTAGTAACTAGAGGACTAAGGAAATATTTCTCGATTATGGAGGTGATAAAGAGTTCGTCGTAAAGGGTTACGTCGATGCAAGCTTTGACACCTATCCGGACGACTCTGAATAGTAGTCAGGATACATATAGTGGAGCAGCCATTTGGAATAGCTCCAAGTGGAGTGTGGTAGAAGTGTCTATAGTATGACATAGAGATTTGCAAAGTACACACGGATCTGAATGTCGCAGACCCGTTGACTAAAGACCTCTCTCACATGCAAAGCATGATCTGATCGAACCCCAGAACTCATTGGGTGTTAGATTCATAACAATGTAAATCACATGGTGATGTGAACTAGATTATTGACTCTAGTGCAAGTGGGAGACTGTTGGAAATATGCCCTAGAGGCAATAATAAATTGGTTATTATCATATTTCCTTGTTCATGATAATCGTTTATTATCCATGCTATAATTGTATTGATTGGAAACTCAAATACATGTGTGGGTACATAGACAACACTGTGTCCCTAGTAAGCCTCTAGTTAACTAGCTCGTTGATCAAAAGATGGTGAAGGTTTCCTAGCCATGGACATGAGATGTCATTTGATAACGGGATCACATCATTAGGAGAATGATGTGATGGACAAGACCCAAACTATAAACGTAGCATATGATCGTGTCAGTTTATTGCTATTGTTTTCTGCATGTCAAGTATCTGTTCCTATGACCATGAGATCATGCAACTCACTGACACCGGAGGAATACCTTGTGTGTATCAAACGTCGCAACGTAACTGGGTGACTATAAAGGTGCTCTACAGGTATCTCCGAGGGTGTCTGTTGGGTTGGCATGGATCAAGACTGGGATTTGTTACTCCGTGTGACGGAGAGGTATCTCAGGGCCCACTCGGTAATACAACATCACAATGAGCCTTGCAAGCAATGTGACTAAAGTGTTAGCCACGAGATCTTGTATTACGGAACGAGTAAAGAGACTTGCCGGTAACGAGATTGAACTAGGTATAGAGATACCGACGATCGAATCTCGGGCAAGTAACATACCGAAGAACAAAGGGAACAGCATACGGGATTAATTGAATCCTTGACATAGAGGTACGACCGATATAGATCTTCGTAGAATATGTAGGAACCAATATGGGCATCCAGGTCCCGCTATTGGTTATTGGCCGTAGAGGTGTCTCGGTCATGTCTACATAGTTCTCGAACCCGCAGGGTCTGCACACTTAAGGTTCGGTGACGTTTCGGTAGAATTGAGTTATGTATGATTGGTGACCGAAGGTTGTTCGGAGTCCCGGATGAGATCCCGGACATCACGAGGAGCTCCGGAATGGTCCGGAGGTAAATATTTATATATAGGAAGTCCCGTTTTGGCCACCGGAAAAGTTTCGGGTATTTCCGGTAGTGTACCGGGAGTACCGGAGGGCCATCGGGAGGGGCCACCCATGCCGGGAGGCCACATGGGCCTGAGGGGGGTTGCACAAGCCCTTAGTGGGCTGGGAAAACCAGCCCTACAAGGCCCATGCGGCTAGGAATAAGTGGGAAAGGAAAAACCCCAAAGAAAAGGGAAGGGAGACCAAATATGGAAGGTGTCCTATTTGGACTAGGATTGAAGTGGAGGAGTCCACCTCCTCCACCTCCAATTTCGGCCAGCCCTTGAGGGTTTGAGGCTGCCTCCTCCCCTCCCTCCCTCCTATATATACTAGAGGATTTAGAGGAGAAAAATAACCCTAATTGCCACGTGCTCCCTCTACTTCATCTAGATCGGTTTCTCCTCTACTCTAGTTTCAGCGGTGCTTAGGCGAAGCCCTGCCGGAATTGTTCCACCACCATAGCCGCCACGCCGTCGCGCCGCCGGAGAACTCTTCTACCTCTCCGCTCTCTCTCTTGCTGGATCAAGGAGGCGGAGATCGTCATCAAGCTGTACGTGTGCTGAACGCGGAGGTGCCGTCCGTTCGGCGCTAGATCGGAAGGACCGTGATCAGGATCGCGAGACGATTCATGATTTGATCGCGGGACGGATCGTGATGGGATCATGGGACGGATCGAGATTGGATCGCGAGATGGATCGTGATGAGATCGCGGGACACTCGGCGATTTGGATCGCGAAGACGTTCGACTACATCAACCGCGTTTCTTAACGCTTCCGCTTAGCGATCTACAAGGGTATGTAGATTCACTCTCCCTCTCGTAGATGCTCATCACCATGGATAGATCTTGTGTGTGCGTAGGAAATTTTTTGTTTCCCATGCAACGTTCCCCAACAGTGTGGCCCACGAAGTTCAAGCCTGAGCTGCCTCTGCGCTATGACGGCACCCCCAACCCTGCGGAGTTCCTTTAGCTCTACGCGCTGAGCGTCAAGGCGGCGAACGGCGACGACAAGATCATGGCGAACTGGTTCCCCATGGCCCACAAGGACGGCCCGCGCTCCTCGCTCATGAACCTCCCCGAGGCGTCCATCTCATCGTGGGCCGAGCTCTGCAGCCAGTTCGTCGCCAACTTCAAGGGCAGACAAGACCGCTCCCTCACCATCAACGACCTGCGGCACCTGCGGCAGCGCCCAGATGACACTCACCGCAAGTACATCCAGCGCTTCAGCCAAGTACGCAACAAGATCCCGCGCGCCTCCGACGCGGCCGTCATCTTTGCGTTCTCCACCGACGTCACGGGCATCAAGATGCGCGAGAAGCTTGCCATCAACAATGAGCTTGACTCGGTGCTTGAACTGTTCGACCTCGCCGGCAAGTGCGCCAAGGCTAAAGAAGGTCGCCTCTTTGTCCACAACGATCCCGACGCGGCGCTTGAGGCCGCCAAGACCAAGAACAAGGACGTCAAGCATAAGGGCCCTGCCGTGCTTGCGGTGGAGCCCGAGCAGAAGCGCGGCCATAACCATGATGAGCCCAGGAAAGACGGCCGGCCGCTCTGCGCCTACCACAATGTGCGCTCCCACAGTACTGAAGACTGCCAGGAGCTCAAGCTACTTCGCGACGAGCGCTAGGGCCGCAACGACGACCGCAATAGCCGCGGCGCCGGTCGCGGAGGTGGCCGCGGCGGCTACCACTGGGACGGCCACAACGGCAATGGCAACTTCCTCCAGGGCTGGCGTGACCAGCCTCGTGAGGCCGCCTGGCGCGACCAGCCTCGTGAGGCGAATCCTCAGGCCAACGCCGCTCTCCCGCCGCTGCCGCCACCGCCCCGGAGGAACGACGCCAACCAGCCTGACGAGGGCGCTGGGGGCTACCAGGAGCCTCGCACGGTCGCCTGCATCCTTGGCGGGGCTCAGGCCCCCGCGTCCAACCGCCACTTCAAGCAGCTCTCTCGCGAGGTGAATGCCGCCCTCCCGAGGCCTGAGGCTGCGCGGCCCCTCAAGTGGTCGCAGTAGGCCATCACCTTCGACTCCAAGGACCACCCCAAGTCCACGGCCTCTACAGGCGCACTCCCCATGTTGTGCACTCCCACTATCAGCAACGTCGCGGTCACCAAGACCCTCATCGACGGAGGCGCTGGCCTCAACGTGATCACCATCGATACCTTCGAGACGCTCCAAGTGCCCTATGACCAGCTGATGCCGACCAGGCCCTTCTCCGGAGTGACCGATGGCTCCACCATCGCTCTGGGGCAAGTGCGCCTCCCCAGCACCTTCGGCACCCGCAAGAACTACCACACCGAGCTCATCGACTACGACGTGGCGCACATCGGCCTGCCGTACAATGCCATCTTGGGCTACCCAGCTCTCACCAAGTTCATGGCGGCGACCCACCATGCCTACAACGTCCTCAAGATGCCTGGCTGCAGCTGGATCATCACTGTCACCTGCGACGAGAAGGACGCGATCTGCTCCCTGGAACATGCCTACAAGGCTGCGGCTGTCGCGCATCCGGCTGACGAGGACGCGGTCGAGCCTCTTGAGGCCGCGCCCACTAAGAAGAAGCAGTTGTTCTCTCAGGACCACGCCGAGACGAAGAAGGTGTCGGTGGATGGCAGCGGCTCCGGCCCTGCCTTCACCATCGGCGCTGGCCTTCCTCCTGCATAGGAAAGCGCGCTCGTCACCTTCCTTTGGGCAAACTCGGATGTTTTTGCCTGGAAAGCATCTGACTTGTCCGGTGTGTCGAGGGAGGTGATCGAGCACCACTTAGCGGTGTGCCCCAATGCACGCCCCGTCAAGCAAAAAGCACGGTGCCAGGCGCCAGAAAAGCAAGATTTCATCGTCAAGGAAGTTTAGAAGCTCCAAGAAGCTGGGGTCATCCGCGAGGTGCGCCATCCCGAATGGCTCGCCAACCCAGTCGTCGTCCCCAAGAAAGGCGGCAAGGAGCGCATGTGCGTCGACTTCACCAGCCTCAACAAGTTCTGCCTTCAAGACCCCTTCCTGCTGCTGGCCTGAGGAACGCCGGCGCCTCCTTCCAGAGGCTGGCGCCCCTCGTGCCAGGGTCTCGTGAGCCCCCAGCTCCTCGCGAGCCCCCAGGGCCTCGTGAGCCCCCTAGCCTCGGCGGAGTGGTCTTCCTTGGCGTGCCTCACCAGGCGGTCTGACGACTCCCCAGCGCAGTCCTGCCAGGTGCGTCCGAAGCGTCACCTCGCGCAGCCCACACTCCTTCTCGCCGCGCCTCCCACACCTTTGCTCCCGGAACCCTTCCGCCAAGGTGATTTGGCTTAACGCGACTGAGGGCACCCCACGGGCTGCACCAACCTCAAGCTGACCCGTGCCGGACACGGCAGCCTCGCCCTGCTCCTTTTTGGTTGTGTAATGAATTTTGCTGATTATGCTCTGATAAGTTTATATTGCCTACTTAATCGCGTGTTGAGTACGATGCCGTCCCGAGAGCGCCACGCGCTCGCGACCCCTCCCCTGACCGATTCCGTGAGCGGGGGCTAGGCACGGTTCCTGTGCTCGGGTCCTTCCCTGCAGCGCCGCAAAATCCAAGCGACTGAGCTCTGGCTCGCGGGCCTGCTCCCGTGCACGTCACCTCACCAAGGTCCTTGGTGCCTTATCTCCTCACGCAACGGCCACGGGCAAGCTAGCAAGCGTGCGTCGCTCTCCCATTGTGAAATTTGTCGACATACAGTCCCTCAGGAGGCAAGACGCACGGGGACCTCGCGGGCGGCCTCTCGCGAGCCGGCCTGCGGCGGTCGCCTAACCAGAGGGCCTCGCGAGACGGAGACTTCGAAGGCCGAGCCTCGCGAGGCACGCCTCGTGAGCCGCATGCACTCCTCATGAGTTGTGGCTCGCCCGACACCGCTCTCCGCCAAAAGCTAAGTCTAACTACCTCGCGAGGCGCCCTCGCCGTCACTCAAAGTCTCTCCCTTCGCGACCCCGCTGAGTGCTAGCATTTTTTCTTCCGCGTGAGTCGCTTGCACACCAAAGGGGGGCTCCCTGAGCATCGCGCCTCAGGAGCCCTCACTAGCTCCCGGTGCCCCTCACCTTTTGGCCTTGTCCCGGCATCGCGACCGGACATATCAGCGGCGGCTGAGGCCCGCTCGGGGGCTGGGTCCTGACGGCGTAGAGTGCTGAGGTGAACAAGGAAAAAAAAACCGGCCTCACGAGAGAACTTCGGGAGGGAACGCGTACTTCCCAAATCGCAAAGCATTAAATTAAAGCTTAAAAGATATTGTTTTCACGCCCCCGCGGGGCTACATCAATTCAGTGCAAGAAAATAAAAAGAAGGAAAGGGCCTAGGCGGAGCGCCGTCACCCCCAAGACTCCAACACGGATGCCGCGCGCGTCCCCAAGAAGGTGTTGTAGGCAAGTGCGGCTCCGTCACCGTGCGCGTGGTGCCCGCCCCCAGGGGTTCCGGAATCGTCGCCGCGCGCGCCTAGTCGGAGTCCTCATCCCCGCTCTTGACGCGGGAGGAGCTGTCGTCACTTCCGCTTCCGCCGGAGGGGGTGGCATCGCTGCCGCTGTCGTCCTCGCTGGAGGAGCCGCTGTAGCTGCTGTCCTCGCTCTCCGCGCAGTACTCCAGATGGCTGCCGGAGATCCAGAAGATCTTCACGAAGAGCGTGGCAGCCCCATCATACTTGAATTGGAGGACGTGCCCCCGCTTCAAGCCGCGGGCGAGGGCGAACGACTTCCACCCCTACTTCAAGAACATGAAGCCCGAAGGGGTGAACTCCGTCGCCACCCAGGAGGGGCCGTTGCAGCAGCTGTCGGCCTGCACCCACAGGCCCAAGGGCGCGCGGTCCGCCATTGCCTTCGCAAAGGAGTCCGGGAGCTGGAGCCAGGTGCAGGGGCTACGATGCATGTTCACGATGAACTCGTGAGCCCCCTCCGCCGAATGGCTCCCCGCCTGGGGAGGTAAGGTGGCCGCCCAGCCAAGGCCACCTCGGCCGCGTGCGCCGCGCCCTCGACGCCCGCGAGCGGCGCCCCTTCCACGGCCGCTGGGACCGGCGCCTGTAGCCGCTGGGAAGCGCCCGCGCCCCCGGGGTGGGACCTTGGATGCAGCAGCGGAAGCACGGGCACACCCTCTTCCCCTCCCCATCTCTGCGGCGGCTCTGGCAAGATGAGGAAGGAAAGATTGGAGGAAGAAGAAGATGGGTGGAGGATTTCGACTCCTCTCTCCCCGTCCTTATGCTCGGCGTGGGGCTCTTCTCGTCGCCCCGCCTTCTCCGGCGTCGGGAATCGAAGCAGCAACAGTGCGCAAAGGAAGGCAATGATGGTCGCGCGTCGCCCGCGGCAGGCTTTATGTCAGCGCGGGCGGTTACCGAGGCGTCGTGGGAGAAGTGGGGGCATCCCCCGTCACATCGTGCACCACGAGTCGCGCCTGGCCTGCAGGCGGTTAGGGCCCGCGCCATTCCGGTCGCCTCTCGACGCCTCTTCTTATCCTAGCATGCCGACGTCGTCGCCGCCATCCACCGGGCCATCCTAGACCCTTCTACCCTCTCCGGCGAGGCTCGCCGCCACACACGGCCAAGTGCGCGCATGGGCGGCACAGTGCCCGTACGGGGTGAGTTGACTGGCAGCTTTTCGGCGAGCCGTCGCCTTGCTCTTTACTCCCCTGACCTCTCTCGTCACTTCGCCTCGCTCCGCGACGGCCACCTCACCGTACCCGCTCCGACGACGTGGCCGCGGCACCGAGCGGCTCGGCCACCCTCCGCCCACCTATATAAGGCCCTCCCCGGCCTCGTCTCACCTCACCCATCGCTCTCTCCCTCCCTCAATCGCCACCAAAAGAGCCAGAGCAGGCCGGAGAGCCCTCCTTCCCTAACTCCGGCGAAGTGCTCCGCCGTTCTGCCCCTGCTCCTCCCACTCGCCTCCGCCCACCCTAGCTCCATCTGAGGCCACCCCTGAGCTCGTGGAAGTCCACTAACCCTCCCCAGCCTCTCCGCTGCCTGAGTACTCGCCGGAGTCGCCGGATCGATCGTCGCCCGAAGCTCGCCGCCGCCTGAGATGAAGGGGACGACGCCGTCCGGCCATCTCCCGACGAGCTGCGGGTACCGGAGTGCTCGCCGTCGTCTGCCCGATCCATCCCCACCGTCCCCGGAGCTCGCCGCCGTCGCTATCGCCGGCAACCTCCGCCGGTGAGCCGCCGTTCTCTGTTTTTCAGATTTGTTTGCCTAGTTGGTGAAGACCAGGAGTACTCCCACACTTTGTTGGTGCCAGGCAAGCCACAACTATCATTTGCATAATTGCATTGCAATATCATAGTTTAAATAATTATTTTAATGCCAATTTTGGATTATTTGTGAATGGATTAATTCATGTAATATCTTGGAGATTTTGAATAAGTTACTGTCATAATGATTATGGGATTATAGGATAGTAGTAAATTTCCAGATTTATGCCGGAGTGCTGTCAGACTAGGAGATTACCGTCTATGATTATTTTGTGAGATTACTGTCTATGATTATTTTGTGACTCCACCGGTACTACATATAGGGGATGAGTAGTAGAAGTTGATCATGATGTTCATCGGATTTCTAGTTGGTTATTGTGATAACTTGGATTATCTGTATATCAGAGTGTTAGTAATGATTATGATTATTCGGTGATAAAAGCCTTCATTGTTGATCAAGTGCCACTGAACCAAACTTTCTAGTGCAGCCACACCTGCCGGAATGGGACGGCCTTGGCTTGGTCTAATAGCGTGCTCTTTTATCGGTACCACCAAAGAGGGAAGGTTATGCGTGCGTGCTGCCCTGATCAGGTAGACGACGATAACCATGTGAGCCCAGTTTGGTTTTTGAGCTCAGGTCCCCGTTTGGGACAATTAGTTGGCCGTGACGGTGGCAGGTGTCACGGGGTGACACAGGGGCCACCCAGGGCAGGACTCCGGGGGAGAATGATTGTCGGTGGTACGATGGAGAGTCACGGGTTAGGCAAGTTTCGTCGAAGCAGCACCGGTCCACCCGGAAAGGGAAATGTACCGAGGTACGGGACCAGGAGCTTCATAGTGTGGGTAAAGTGCGCAATCTCTGCAGAGTGTAAGAATCTATTCGAATAGCCGAGTCCACGGTATTGGACACAGTTCGTATTAAGTCACACTATCTGATCAACACCAATGAGGGAATGATGTATTAATGATGGAAGAACTCGTCTCAGTGTAGTAAAGTAATCGTTTGCTTGAGGCTGATGGTAATGGTTGAGGATGATTTCGGGGATGATTGTCAGATGTTTTTGAGGTGATCACAAGCCGACCGCGAGAGTAAATGGATCAATTTCATGGTTCAGGAATAAGATAGAAGTAGCAAGATTGATAGTGATATCAATAATAGGTGAATATTTTCTTCCACCCTTTTGTTAACATCTGGGTTAAGCATGATTGCTATGACATTGTTATGCCTTAATGCTTTTGATTGTTGCGAGCTTGCGAGTACATTCAAAGTACTCACCTGGCGTGTCATGCCAGTTTGCAGGTACTGCTATGTTTGCATAGTCGAGGTGTTCACATCGCGAGCTAGGACGTGTCCCTAGCCAAATTCCCTGCGGAGTGGAGTCCATGTCGACGCCGTAACTCTGCTGCCAGGATTCGAGCTGCTGCTAGCATAGAATGGTCGTAGCAAGCGTAGCTTTGCCGAGGCAACCCTTTGTAATAACTCAAACCCTTGTATCCTTCTATTTATAATAAAGAGTTGATTTGTTCTATGCCAAGCAGTGCCGTATTCTAGAAGACTTGATCTCTGGGCTGGAATACGGGGTGCTCCGGTGACTCTGAGCCGGGGTGCCACAAGGTTTGGTATCAGAGCAGGTCTGGCTATCGGACCCTCTAGCTAACCAGGACGTTAGAAACCGTTAGATTAGAGCCCGATCTATTTGTGTTTGAGTGCTGCACTTGGTTGATGCATTTGTGTGTTCCATGCTATGCATATAGATTTGGCTCGCTAATCAGCTGATTTTGTAGATGGCATCCGTTCCGGTTGACTACAACTCAGCCCCTGCACCCCTCAGCTTCGCATCCCTGCTTTGGGATGTTTGGCGTCTTCTCTATCCCAATGGAGAGATGCCAAGATACCAAGTGTTCCAGACCACGCTTGCGGGAATGGTGCATGAGTATCATGCCAATGTTATCATGTCAGTCGACCTACCTTTGGGGAAACGCACCTACAGCCTCCATGGTGGTTATGCCTCTACTCCGGACCATGCTATCCAGCTTGCCGCTCTGGCAGGTCTCACTATTATTCGCCATCAGGAAAGCGCGATGCAGGAGAATCATGCCTTTCAGTACTATCCTACCATGTCCACCACTCCCAGACGGATTAGGTTTCCTCCTGTCCGTTCAGATGATGATGTTGCTGTGGCATACATGTCACATTACATGGTCACAGAATACGTCCTCATCGCTGAGCTAGTCCGAGATGCAACCCGTGCCCGGAGAGCCCTCGGTATGGCTTTAGCTCCGTCAACCCCTCCGCCAGTTCCTTCGCTCTCCAGCAACCCGCCATCCAACCCTAGTACCTAAGTATCCGCGAGGTTCATGTTGCATGAGTTGTGGTAATGCCAAGCACTGTAAATTACCCTGAGTAGCAATAAAGTGTGGGTTTTGCAAGTTTGGTGCTTTTCCTTGAATAGTCTTTGTTTGCCTTTCTTTGTTTCCTCGGTGTCATACTACTTTCCCTAGGGAAGTTGCTCATTAATTGCTGACCTGAAGAGATAATGAGGATTGCAAGTATTTGAAGGGTAAATTGAGCAGTATGAAATTCTCAGGATCATATTGTTCGAAGGAGCGTTGGGTTGAGAGTAAACATTATTCCGAATTGACTATCAGTGTCGAGCTTACATCCGTAATACAAATAGCAGTAAGGGTTAAACCAGAAGGAAGGCCAGCGTGCGCAAAATTAGTAATATGGCTACAGTACAAGTTGGGATTCAAGGAGGATAGTCGGCCAACTCTTTCGCAGGACACCAACAAGCGGAGTTGTGAGGATGCATATATGTGGCAGTATGGTACAGCAAGAAACTTTGGGTATAAGCAATCCAGTCGTTCTCTGCACGCCATCGGAGAAACTTATGGAGCAAGGCTCTTCGAGTCTTCCTCAGTACGACATGCGGATGGCTTCCCGCACAAGATGCCCTGTCTCCCTCAGTAAGCTACCGTGGGAAAGCTTCCAGCATAAGGTACGGAATCTTCCTCGACAAGTAACCAGAAGGGAAAGCTTCCGGAGGACGCTACCCCGCCTTCATCAGCACGCTATATCGGCAGAAGCTTCGAACACAAGCCATCCAGTCTTCCTCAACACGCTACCCGATGGCTTCCAACCCGAGCTATTCCATCTTCTTCAGCACAGTACCACCCAAGTATATTGAGAAGTTAAATCAGTACACGGCATATGGGTAGTGCATATTGAGAGGTTAAGTTATAAATAGCTCAGTCAGAAATATGAGCTAGGCAGGACACAGAAATCGGCCTTGGAAATCGGATGATCAGCTAACCATGCTTCTAGATACATTGTGGAGTATTACTCGAGTAATGACAGTCACTCATACGGAAGCAACTATGTTCGAGCTAGACTACTAGAGGAAGTGGATACCAAGGTACCTATAAGTTTGGTATATGGTCTTAATGAACCCTTGCCTGCTTTTCTTTGGAATTGGCACCACGCCTGTGTTCTGAGCTATTTTCAGCCGGCCAGGGTGGATGCCAACATTATATTTCTTTTTTTCAACAACTATCTTGTGTTCTGAGCTGTTTCTGGGCCGTCTCAGGCAGCTGTTGAATTTCTTCTGGTAGCAGTGACTCTATGTTCTGAGCTGTTCTTCGGCTGTCTTAGGGAGCCGCTACATTCTTTTTAGCAACAAGGTCTCATGCTCTGAGCTGTTTTCCAGCCGTCTTGAGCCATGATTGAACTACTCCAGTAAAAGCCCCAGATCTGAGTTGTAAAGACCGTTCTGGTGGCCACTGGGTTATTTGCCGATTTTATGTATGGGGTTCAGAGGACCAATGCCTTACCATTACAGCTCGTGGGATGAAAGCCTGCCAGATAAGTGTGACTGCACATGGCTGAGGATCAGGCATGCTTGCCGGAATTTTGCACATCTAAGGTCATATGAAGAGTTGAGAATATGTAACCCAGTTCCTGTGGCAAAAGAGTCAGGAAAAAGAGCAATAAAGAAGAGCAAGACTGAAGTTGTGAGAGTGATGATCATTACAAAAATACCATGATACGAGTACCCAAGCTGGGCTGGCCAATTGCCGTAAACACACCATCATGTGGTCCGCTTAGCCCTATATTGAAGGATTTCATATCAGGCATTGCAAGATTTACGGATATCTTGACAGGATGGGCACTTACAATGTTATGAAACAACTTCGGATCAAATGTCCATACATGCACTCCCCTGTCATGAGCAAGGTTACTCTGCAAGTACCACCGCTAGTCAAGATATTGCTATAAGGTATTACTCCTTTGGACATGACGAATGGCAGCCAAATGGTCAAAACAGAATGGAGACAAAACAGTCAGCTCAAAGGATTCAGCTACCCTGCAAGTAGTCAGACCCCAACCGGAAAAACATTGTGATCTTCAGCACTGTAACTCGATATCATAACCAGTTGGGTTGTGTCCACTAAGGAAAGTTGTTCATAAGCTTTGTTGGTACCAGACGGGAACAGGACGTGCTCACTGAACACCGCTCCCGAACTTACGGAAGGTGATTTACTTCAGTCAGGAGAATATGCCAGATGAACCAGTAGACATGGTAATAATGAAGCCATTATAACATTGGATATGGGTGGAAAGATCTGTCAGAATTTGGGTGTGGTAAATCAAACCACCCCAGAGTAAGAACGACGGATTCGTGGGAGACGTTATAACAAGAAAAAGGATACCTGAGTCGGAACCGGATTTCCTTAAAGGCAGAATATTCATACTGGTTCCCTGAGCAACCAAATCTCGAGGACAAGGTTTATCTTAAGGGGGGTAGGTTTGTGACACCCTGGTTTTTCTCAGCTTTTCTTTTTCTTTTCTTTTTTGAATTTGGCTTGGTTTTGTTTCTGAATGGCTCTATGGACTTAATAACTTGGGAATTTCTTTTGATTTTCTTTACCAAGTGACTCAAGACCTCAAAAACTTCTCTCAAGTCATGTCACTTCCATTCTTGCTCAACCTCAATTTTATTCCAATTTAATGTTCCTTTTTCCATTAAAGGAATAGCCCTTTAAGCTCTAGGTTGTGAAGCAACCTACATTTTTGTTCTCCCAAAAATTCCAAGAAAATTCTCCAAAATCCTTTGCACAATGTGAACCTTGGATATGTAAAAATATTCAAGATTTACTCCTCATGGGGAGCACAGCATCCAATCTTCGATTCTGGTCATAATTTCAGTTTGTGAGGCAACTATATGTTATATTGCTTCAAAAATTCTGGAATTAATCCAGGACTTTCTTCTAACCATATTATTAGTCTCCACAAATTCTGGGCCTATTTCATTCAGGCAATTTTTCCATAAAACTCTCCCAAGTTTCTGTCCAGTGGAAAGGGTTGTGAAGGAAGTACCCTGTGCACTAACCCAATTGGACTGAAACTTTTATGGCATGTTGGCACTCTCAAATAACCCACAAATACCAAGTTTCAGCCCCAAGACCCCAACCAAGTGAGTGCAACATCTTCTGCAATATTTCTGGACCAGAGAAGCAGTTGTGAAGCAACTATGCTCCACACTGATCCTTTTGGTCTGTATTTTTCCTAGCCTGTGCTCCTTCCTACTGCATTTCAGAATAGCAAACTCTCTTTCCCAAATTCCTAACCATTTCTCTTTATCTTGCTGCCCAAGTTGCTGACCAGAAACTTTCAGTGAACCTGGCCAGTTGTCCAGATCATCTCTTGTCAAAACAAAGCCACAGGAAGGACACAGGTTGAAGAGACTACCGCGTAGACATGATCGTTCGGGTCAGAGCGCGCCGCAAGCGTCCATGCACGCGGTGACCACGCATCCGGCCGAGCCAAAACCGTGCTCTGCACGGCGCCCGCGTCGGACATGCTCATTCCGGTCGCCTGTCGACGCCTCTTCTTATCCTAGCATGCCGACGCCATCGCCGCCATCCACCTGGCCAGCCTAGACCCTTCTACCCTCTTCGGCGAGGCTCGCCACCACAGACGGCCAAGTGCGCGCATGGGCGGCACAGTGCCCGTACGGGGTGAGTTGACTGGCAGCTTTCCGGCGAGCCGTCGCCTTGCTCTTTACTCCCCTGACCTCTCTCGTCACTTCGCCTCGCTCCGCGACGGCCACCTCACCGTACCCGCTCCGGCGACGTGGCCGCGGCACCGAGCGGCTCGGCCACCCTCCGCCCACCTATATAAGGCCCTCCCCGGCCTCGTCTCACCTCACACATCGCTCTCTCCCTCCCTCAATCGCCACCAGAAGAGCCAGAGCAGGCCGGAGAGCCCTCCTTCCCTAACTCCGGCGAAGTGCTCCGCCGTTCTGCCCCTGCTCCTCCCACTCGCCTCCGCCCACCCTAGCTCCATCTGAGGCCACCCTGAGCTCGTGGAAGTCCACTGACCCTCCCCAGCCTCTCCGCTGCCTGAGTACTCGCCGGATCGATCGTCGCCCGAAGCTCGCCGCCGCCTGAGATGAAGGGGACGACGCCGTCCGGCCATCTCCCGACGAGCTGCGGGTACCGGAGTGCTTGCCGTCGTCTGCCCGATCCATCCCCACCGTCCCCGGAGCTCGCCGCCGTCGCTATCGCCGGCAACCTCCGCCGGTGAGCCGCCGTTCTCTGTTCCCTCCCTCTCTCTGTTCAAATATGACAGGTGGGCCCCGCTGGTCAGTGACCCAACGCGCGCCCGAACTGGTACGTTAGTGGAAACGCCCAGCCGGTTTACGCCTTCGACGTGGCCGTCTGAGGTTTTTCCGATTTTCTGTTTAAATTCAAATATTCCAGAAACTTTGACTGAACTTTGACTATCCATAACTTTTAAACCATAAGTCCAAATGAGTTCATTCTTTTTGCCTTATTTTTCTTATGAGCTCCTCTAGTTGCTGTAAAAATTTGGGATTTTTCTCTCCTATGTAGAATTTTTGGTAGGTAGAAACTGCTTTACGGGGTATTTGAAAATGTTTTCAAAAATGTTTTTCAGATTTGTTTGCCTAGTTGGTGAAGACCAGGAGTACTCCCACACTTTGTTGGTGCCAGGCAAGCCACAACTCTCATTTGCATAATTGCATTGCAATATCATAGTTTAAATAATTATTTTAATGCCAATTTTGGATTATTTGTGAATGGATTAATTCATGTAATATCTTGGAGATTTTGAATAAGTTACTGTCATAATGATTATGGGATTATAGGATAGTAGTAAATTTCCAGATTTATGCCGGAGTGCTGTCAGACTAGGAGATTACCGTCTATGATTATTTTGTGAGATTACTGTCTATGATTATTTTGTGACTCCACCGGTACTACATATAGGGGATCAGTAGTAGAAGTTGATCATGATGTTCATCGGATTTCTAGTTGGTTATTGTGATAACTTGGATTATCTGTATATCAGAGTGTTAGTAATGACTATGATTATTCGGGGATAAAAGCCTTCATTGTTGATCAAGTGCCACTGAACCAAACTTTCTAGTGCAGCCACACCTGCCGGAATGGGACGGCCTTGGTTTGGTCTAACAGCGTGCTCTTTTATCGGTACCACCAAAGAGGGAAGGTTATGCGTGAGTGCTGCCCTGATCAGGTAGACGACGATAACCATGTGAGCCCAGTTTGGTTTTTGAGCTCAGGTCCCCGTTTGGGACAATTAGTTGGCCGTGACGGTGGCAGGTATCACGGGGTGACACAGGGGCCACCCAGGGCAGGACTCCGGGGGAGAATGATTGTCGGTGGTACGATGGAGAGTCACGGGTTAGGCAAGTTTCGTTGAAGCAGCACCGGTCCACCCGGAAAGGGAAATGTACCGAGGTACGGGACCAGGAGCTTCATAGTGTGGGTAAAGTGCGCAACCTCTGCAGAGTGTAAGAATCTATTCGAATAGCCGAGTCCACGGTATTGGACACAGTTCGTATTAAGTCACACTGTCTGATCAACACCAATGAGGGAATGATGTGTTAATGATGGAAGAACTCGTCTCAGTGTAGTAAAGTAATCGTTTGCTTGAGGCTGATGGTAATGGTTGAGGATGATTTCGGGGATGATTGTCAGATGTTTTTGAGGTGATCACAAGCCAACCGCGAGAGTAAATGGATCAATTTCATGGTTCAGGAATAAGATAGAAGTAGCAAGATTGATAGTGATATCAATAATAGGTGAATATTTTCTTCCACCCTTTTGTTAACATCTGGGTTAAGCATGATTGCTATGACATTGTTATGCCTTAATGCTTTTGATTGTTGCGAGCTTGCGAGTACATTCAAAGTACTCACCTGGCGTGTCATGCCAGTTTGCAGGTACTGCTATGTTTGCATAGTCGAGGTGTTCACATCGCGAGCTAGGACGTGTCCCTAGCCAAATTCCCTGCGGAGTGGAGTCCATGTCGACGCCGTAACTCTGCTGCCAGGATTCGAGCTGCTGCTAGCATAGAATGGTCGTAGCAAGCGTAGCTTTGCCGAGGCAACCCTTTGTAATAACTCAAACCCTTGTATCCGTCTATTTATAATAAAGAGTTGATTTGTTCTATGCCAAGCAGTGCCGTATTCTAGAAGACTTGATCGCTAGGCTGGAATACGGGGTGCTCCGGTGACTCTGAGCCGGGGTGCCACAAGGTTTGGTATCAGAGCAGGTCTGGCTATCGAACCCTCTAGCTAACCAGGACGTTAGAAACCGTTAGATTAGAGCCCGATCTATTTGTGTTTGAGTGTTGCACTTGGTTGATGCATTTGTGTGTTGCATGCTATGCATATAGATTTGGCTCGCTAATCAGCTGATTTTGTAGATGGCATCCGTTCCGGTTGACTACAACTCAGCCCCTGCACCCCTCAGCTTCGCATCCCTGCTTTGGGATGTTTGGCGTCTTCTCTATCCCAATGGAGAGATGCCAAGATACCAAGTGTTCCAGACCACGCTTGCGGGAATGGTGCATGAGTATCATGCCAATGTTATCATGTCAGTCGACCTACCTTTGGGGAAACGCACCTACAGCCTCCATGGTGGTTATGCCTCTACTCCGGACCATGCTGTCCAGCTTGCCGCTCTGGCAGGTCTCACTATTATTCGCCATCAGGAAAGCGTGATGCAGGAGAATCATGCCTTTCAGTACTATCCTACCATGTCCACCACTCCCAGACGGATTAGGTTTCCTCCTGTCCGTTCAGATGATGATGTTGCTGTGGCATACATGTCTCCTTACATGGTCACAGAATACGTCCTCATCACTGAGCTAGTCCGAGATGCAACCCGTGCCCGGAGAGCCCTCGGTATGGCTTTAGCTCCGTCAACCCCTCCGCCAGTTCCTTCGCTCTCCAGCAACCCGCCATCCAACCCTAGTACCTAAGTATCCGCGAGGTTCATGTTGCATGAGTTGTGGTAATGCCAAGCACTGTAAATTAGCCTGAGTAGCAATAAAGTGTGGGTTTTGCAAGTTTGGTGCTTTTCCTTGAATAGTCTTTGTTTGCCTTTCTTTGTTTCCTCGGTGTCATACTACTTTCCCTAGGGAAGTTGCTCATTAATTGCTGACCTGAAGAGATAATGAGGATTGCAAGTATTTGAAGGGTAAATTGAGCAGTATGAAATTCTCAGGATCATATTGTTCGAAGGAGCATTGGGTTGAGAGTAAACATTATTCCGAATTGACTATCAGTGTCGAGCTTACATCCGTAATACAAATAGCAGTAAGGGTTAAACCAGAAGGAAGGCCAGCGTGCGCAAAATTAGTAATATGGCTACAGTACAAGTTGGGATTCAAGGAGGATAGTCGGCCAACTCTTTCGCAGGATACCAACAAGCGGAGTTGTGAGGATGCATACATGTGGCAGTATGGTACAGCAAGAAACTTTGGGTATAAGCAATCCAGTCGTTCTCTGCACGCCATCGGAGAAACTTATGGAGCAAGGCTCTTCGAGTCTTCCTCAGTACGACATGCGGATGGCTTCCCGCACAAGATGCCCTGTCTCCCTCAGTAAGCTACCGTGGGAAAGCTTCCAGCATAAGGTACGGAATCTTCCTCGACAAGTAACCAGAAGGGAAAGCTTCCGGAGGACGCTACCCTGCCTTCATCAGCACGCTATATCGGCAGAAGCTTTGAACATAAGCCATCCAGTCTTCCTCAACACGCTACCCGATGGCTTCCAACCCAAGCTATTCCATCTTCTTCAGCACAGTACCACCCAAGTATATTGAGAAGTTAAATCAGTACACGGCATATGGGTAGTGCATATTGAGAGGTTAAGTTATAAATAGCTCAGTCAGAAATATGAGCTAGGCAGGACACAGAAATCGGCCTTGGAAATCGGATGATCAGCTAACCATGCTTCTAGATACATTGTGGAGTATTACTCGAGTAATGACAGTCACTCATACGAAAGCAACTATGTTCGAGCTAGACTACTAGAGGAAGTGGATACCAAGGTACCTATAAGTTTGGTATATGGTCTTAATGAACCCTTGCCTGCTTTTCTTTGGAATTGGCACCACACCTGTGTTCTGAGCTATTTTCAGCCAGCCAGGGTGGATGCCAACATTATATTTCTCTTTTTCAACAACTATCTTGTGTTCTGAGCTGTTTCTGGGCCGTCTCAGGCAGCTGTTGAATTTCTTCTGGTAGCAGTGACTCTATGTTCTGAGCTGTTCTTCGGCCGTCTTAGGGAGCCGCTACATTCTTTTTAGCAACAAGGTCTCATGCTCTGAGCTGTTTTCCAGCCGTCTTGAGCCATGATTGAACTACTCCAGTAAAAGCCCCAGATCTGAGTTGTAAAGACCGTTCTGGTGGCCACTGGGTTATTTGCCGATTTTATGTAAGGGGTTCAGAGGACCAATGCCTTACCATTATAGCTCGTGGGATGAAAGCCTGCGAGATAAGTGTGACTGCACATGGCTGAGGATCAGGCATGCTTGCCGGAATTTTGCACATCTAAGGTCATATGAAGAGTTGAGAATACGTAACCCAGTTCCTGTGGCAAAAGAGTCAGGAAAAAGAGCAATAAAGAAGAGCAAGACTGAAGTTGTGAGAGTGATGATCATTACAAAAATACCATGATACGAGTACCCAAGCTGGGCTGGCCAATTGCCGTAAACACACCATCATGTGGTCCGCTTAGCCCTATATTGAAGGATTTCATATCAGGCATTGCAAGATTTACGGATATCTTGACAGGATGGGCACTTACAATGTTATGCAACAACTTCGGATCAAATGTCCATACATGCACCCCAACCGGAAAAACATTGTGATCTTCAGCACTGTAACTCGATATCATAACCAGTTGGGTTGTGTCCACTAAGGAAAGTTGTTCATAAGCTTTGTTCGTACCAGACGGGAACAGGACGTGCTCACTGAACACCGCTCCTGGACTTATGGAAGGTGATTTACTTCAGTCAGGAGAATATGCCAGATGAACCAGTAGACATGGTAATAATGAAGCCATTATAACATTGGATATGGGTGGAAAGATCTGTCAGAATTTGGGTGTGGTAAATCAAACCACCCCAGAGTAAGAACGACGGATTCGTGGGAGACGTTATAACAAGAAAAAGGATACCTGAGTCGGAACCGGATTTCCTTAAAGGCAGAATATTCATACTGGTTCCCTGAGCAACCAAATCTCGAGGACAAGGTTTATCTTAAGGGGGTAGGTTTGTGACACCCTGGTTTTTCTCAGCTTTTCTTTTTCTTTTTTTTTTGAATTTGGCTTGGTTTTGTTTCTGAATGGCTCTATGGACTTAAAACTTGGGAATTTCTTTTGATTTTCTTTCCCAAGTGACTCAAGACCTCAAAAACTTCTCTCAAGTCATGTCACTTCCATTCTTGCTCAACCTCAATTTTATTCCAATTTAATGTTCCTTTTTCCATTAAAGGAATAGCCCTTTAAGCTCTAGGTTGTGAAGCAACCTACATTTCTGTTCTCCCAAAAATTCCAAGAAAATTCTCAAAAATCCTTTGCACAATGTGAACCTTGGATATGTAAAAATATTCAAGATTTACTCCTCATGGGGAGCACAGCATCCAATCTTCGATTCTGGTCATAATTTCAGTTTGTGAGGCAACTATATGTTATATTGCTTCAAAAATTCTGGAATTAATCCAGGACTTTCTTCTAACCATATTATCAGTCTCCACAAATTTTGGGCCTATTTCATTCAGGCAATTTTTCCATAAAACTCTCCCAAGTTTCTGTCCAGTGGAAAGGGTTGTGAAGGAAGTACCTGTGCACTAACCCAATTGGACAGAAATTTGTATGGCATGTTGGCACTCTCAAATAACTCACAAATACCAAGTTTCAGCCCCAAGATCCCAACCAAGTGAGTGCAACATCTTCTGCAATATTTCTGGACCAGAGAAGCAGTTGTGAAGCAACTATGCCCCACACTGATCCTTTTGGTCTGAATTTTTCTAAGCCTGTGCTCCCTCCTACTGCATTTCAGAATGGCAAACTCTCTTTCCCAAATTCCTAACCATTTCCCTTTATCTTGCTGCCCAAGTTGCTGACCAGAAACTTTCAGTGAACCTGGCCAGTTGTCCAGATCATCTCTTGTCAAACCAAAGCCACAGGAAGGACCCATGTTGAAGAGACTACCGCGTAGACATGATCGTCCGGGTCAGAGCGCACCGCAAGCGTCCATGCACGCGGTGACCATGCTCTGCACGGCGCCCGTGTCGGACACGCTCGTTCCGGTCGCCTATCAACGCCTCTTCTTATCCTAGCATGCCGACGTCGTCGCCGCCATCCACCTGGCCAGCCTAGACCCTTCTACCCTCTCCGGCGAGGCTCGCCGCCACACACGGCCAAGTGCGCGCACGGGCGGCATAGTGCCCGTACGGGGTGAGTTGGCTGGCAGCTTTCCGGCGAGCCGTCGCCTTGCTCTTTACTCCCCTGACCTCTCTCGTCACTTCGCCTCGCTCCGCGACGGCCACCTCACCGTACCCGCTCCGGCGACGTGGCCGCGGCACCGAGCGGCTCGGCCACCCTCCGCCCACCTATATAAGGCCCTCCCCGGCCTCGTCTCACCTCACACATCGCTCTCTCCCTCCCTCAATCACCACCAGAAGAGCCAGAGCAGGCCGGAGAGCCCTCCTTCCCTAACTCCGGCGAAGTGCTCCGCCGTTCTGCCCCTGCTCCTCCCACTCGCCTCCGCCCACCCTAGCTCCATCTGAGGCCACCCCTGAGCTCGTGGAAGTCCACTGACCCTCCCCAGCCTCTCCGCTGCCTGAGTACTCGCCGGAGTCGCCGGATCGATCGTCGCCCGAAGCTTGCCGCCGCCTGAGATGAAGGGGACGACGCCGTCCGGCCATCTCCCGACGAGCTGCGGGTACCGGAGTGCTCGCCGTCGTCTGCCCGATCCATCCCCACCGTCCCCGGAGCTCGCCGCCGTCGCTATCGCCGGCAACCTCCGCCGGTGAGCCGCCGTTCTCTGTTCCCTCCCTCTCTCTGTTCAAATATGACAGGCGGGCCCCGCTGGTCAGTGACCCAACGCGCGCCCGAACCGGTACGTTAGTGGAAACGCCCAGCCGGTTTACGCCTTCGACGTGGCAGTCTGAGGTTTTTCCGATTTTCTGTTTAAATTCAAATATTCCAGAAACTTTGACTGAACTTTGACCATCCATAACTTTTAAACCATAAGTCCAAATGAGTTCATTCTTTTTGCATTATTTTTCTTATGAGCTCCTCTAGTTGCTGTAAAAATTTGGAATTTTTCTCTCCTGTATAGAATTTTTGGTAGGTAGAAAATGCTTTACGGGGTATTTGAAAATGTTTTTCAGATTTGTTTGCCTAGTTGGTGAAGACCAGGAGTACTCCCACACTTTGTTGGTGCCAGGCAAGCCACAACTCTCATTTGCATAATTGCATTGCAATATCATAGTTTAAATAATTATTTTAATGCCAATTATGGATTATTTGTGAATGGATTAATTCATGTAATATCTTGGAGATTTTGAATAAGTTACTGTCATAATGATTATGGGATTATAGGATAGTAGTAAATTTCCAGATTTATGCCGGAGTGCTATCAGACTGGGAGATTACCGTCTATGATTATTTTGTGAGATTACCGTCTATGATTATTTTGTGACTCCACTGGTACTACTTATAGGGGATCAGTAGTAGAAGTTGATCATGATGTTCATCGGATTTCTAGTTGGTTATTGTGATAACTTGGATTATCTATATATCGGAGTGTTAGTAATGACTATGATTATTCGGGGATAAAAGCCTTCATTGTTGATCAAGTGCCACTGAACCAAACTTTCTAGTGCAGCCACACCTGCCGGAATGGGACGGCCTTGGCTTGGTCTAACAGCGTGCTCTTTTATCGGTACCACCAAAGAGGGAAGGTTATGCGTGCGTGCTGCCCTGATCATGTAGACGACGATAACCTTGTGAACCCAGTTTGGTTTTTGAGCTCAGGTCCCTGTTTGGGACAATTAGTTGGCCACAACGGTGGCAGGTGTCACGGGGTGACACAGGGGCCACCCAGGGCAGGACTCCGGGGGTTGTCGGTGGTACGATGGAGAGTCTCGGGTTAGGCAAGTTTCGTCGAAGCAGCACCGGTCCACCCGGAAAGGGAAATGTACTGAGGTACGGGACCAGGAGCTTCATAGTGTGGGTAAAGTGCGCAACCTCTGCAGAGTGTAAGAATCTATTCGAATATCCGAGTCCACGGTATTGGACACAGTTCGTATTAAGTCACACTGTCTGATCAACACCAATGAGGGAATGACGTGTTAATGATGGAAGAACTCGTCTCAGTGTAGTAAAGTAATCGTTTGCTTGAGGCTGATGGTAATGGTTGAGGATGATTCCGGGGATGATTGTCAGATGTTTTTGAGGTGATCACAAGCTGACCGCGAGAGTAAATGGATCAATTTCATGGTTCAGGAATAAGATAGAAGTAGCAAGATTGATAGTGATATCAATAATTGGTGAATATTTTCTTCCACCCTTTTGATAACATCTGGGTTAAGCATGATTGCTATGACATTGTTATGCCTTAATGCTTTTGATTGTTGCGAGCTTGCGAGTACATTCAAAGTACTCACCTGGCGTGTCATGCCAGTTTGCAGGTACTGCTATGTTTGCATAGTGGAGGTGTTCACATCGCGAGCTAGGACGTGTCCCTAGCCAGAGTCCCTGTGGAGTGGAGTCCATGTCTACGCCGTAACTCTGCTGCCAGGATTCGAGCTGCTGCTAGCATAGAATGGTCGTAGCAAGCGTAGCTTTGCCGAGGCAACCCTTTGTAATAACTCAAACCCTTGTATCCTTTTATTTGTAATAAAGAGCTGATTTGTTCTATGCCAAGCAGTGCCGTATTCCAGAAGACTTGATCTCTGGGCTGGAATACGGGGTGCTCCGGTGACTCTGAGCCGGGGTGCCACACGCCGGTTATGACGCCTGGCTTGGTCGCATCACCGAGCTCGTCAACACCGCCGGGGACGCTCCGGCGCCTTCCCACTCACTCCGCCCTCCGCCGTCTCACGCTGGGGACCTAGCACACGATGCTCCCCTGCCGCCTCCTCTGCGCGACGAACTCGGCGGGCCCCAGCGCAACGTGCGGGCGCGCGAGCCATCCTGTGGCGCGTCCCCGCCAGCCCGTGATGAGGCCAGCTGCCAGATCATCCGACGCGCGCCCCCCGATGCGCGAGTGCTCCTCGAGCGGCAGCACCAGCGCCAGCACCAGGCCGTCTAGGAGGTTACGGCGGCAGGGCACCAGAACCGCGCCGCCCTCGCCGGCGGCGTCCCTTTGAGCGGTGTGGGCTGTCGCGCCTTCACCCACGAGCTGCGTCGGGTGGTGTGGCCCGCGAAGTTCAAGCCTGAGCTGCCTCCGCGCTACGACGGCACCCCCAACCCTGCGGAGTTCCTTCAGCTCTACGCGCTGAGCGGCGAGGCGGCGAATGGCGACGACAAGGTCATGGCGAACTGGTTCCCCATGGCCCTCAAGGACGGCCCGCGCTCCTGGCTCATGAACCTCTCTGAGGCGTCCATCTCATTGTGGGCCGAGCTCTGCAGCCAGTTCGTCGCCAACTTCAAGGGCATGCAAGACCGCTTCCTCACCATCAACGACCTGCGGCACGTGCGGCAGCGCCCAGACGAGACACTCCGCAAGTACATCTAGCGCTTCAGCCAAGTGCGCAACAAGATCCCGCGCGCCTCCGACGCGGCTGTCGTCTCTGTATTCTCCACCGGCGTCACGGACGTCAAGATGCATGAGAAGCTTGCCATCAACGACGAGCTTGACTCGGTGCTTGAACTGTTCGACCTCGCCGACAAGTGCGCCAAGGCTGAAGAAGGTCGCCTCTTCGTCCACAACGATCCCGACGCGGCGCTTGAGGCCGCCAAGACCAAGAACAAGGACGTCAAGCGTAAGGGCCCTGCCGTGCTTGCGGCGGAGCCCGAGCAGAAGCGCGGCCGTGACCATAACGAGCCCAGGAAAGACGGTCGGCCGCTCTGCGCCTACCACAACGTGCGCTCCCACAGCACTGAAGACTGTCAGGAGCTCAAGCTGCTCCGCGACGAGCGCCAGGGCCGCCGAGACGACTGCAATGGCCGCGGCGCCGGTCGCGGAGGTGGTCGCGGCGGTGGAGTCCACGATCTGGTCGATGCGGGGCAGCGGAAATGGATCTTGAGGGCAGAACTTGTTGAGGCTGGTGAAGTCGACGCACATGCGCTCCTTGCCGCCTTTCTTGGGGACGACGACTGGGTTGGCGAGCCATTCGGGATGGCGCACCTCGCGGATGACCCCAGCTTCTTGGAGCTTCTGAACTTCCTTGACGATGAAATCTTGCTTTTCTGGCGCCTGGCGCCGTGCTTTTTGCTTGACGGGGCGTGCATTGGGGCACACGTCTAAGTGGTGCTCGATCACCTCCCTCGGCACACCGGACAAGTCAGATGCTTTCCAGGCGAAAACATCTGAGTTTGCCCGAAGGAAGGTGGCGAGCACGCTTTGCTATGCAGGAGGAAGGCCGACGCCGATGGTGAAGACAGGGCCGGAGCCGCTGCCGTCCACCGACACCTTCTTCATCTCGACGCGGTCCTGAGAGAACAGCTACTTCTTCTTCGCGGGCGCGGCCTCAGGAGGCTTGACCGCGTCCTCGTCAGCCGGATGCGCGACAGCGGCAGCCTTGTAGGCGTGCTCCAGGGAGTAGATCGCGTCCTTCTCGTCGCAGGTGACAGTGATGATGCCGCTGCAGCCAGGCATCTTGAGGATGTTGTAGGCGTGGTGGGTCGCCGCCATGAACTTGGTGAGAGCTGGGTAGCCCAAGATGGCGTTGTACGGCAGGCCGATGTGCGCCACGTCGAAGTCGATGAGCTCGGTGTGGTAGTTCTTGCGGGTGCCGAAGGTGACGGGGAGGCGCACTTGCCCCAGAGGGATGGTGTAGCCATCGGTCACTCCGAAGAAGGGCCTGGTCGGCATCAGCTGGTCATAGGGCACTTGGAGCGTCTCGAAGGTATCGATGGAGATCACGTTGAGGCCGGCGCCTCCGTCGATGAGGGTCTTGGTGACCGCGACATTGCTTATAGTGGGACTGCACAGCATGGGGAGTGCGCCTGCGGAGGCCGTGGACTTGGGGTGGTCCTTTGAGTCCAAGGTGATGGAGTACTGCGACCACTTGAGGGGCCGCGCGGCCTCAGGCCTCGGGAGGGTGGCATTCACCTCGCGAGAGAGCTGCTTGAAGTGGCGGTTGGACGCGGGGGCCTGAGCCCCGCCAAGGATGCAGGCGACCGCGCGAGGCTCCTGGTAGCCCCCATCGCCCTCGTCAGGCTGGTTGGCGTCGTTCCTCCAAAGCGGCGGCGGCAGCGGCGGGAGAGCGGCGTTGGCCTGAGGATTCACCTCACGAGGCTGGTCGCGCCAGGCGACCTCACGAGGCTGGTCGCGCCAGCCCTGGCGGAAGTTGCCGTTGCCGTTGCGGCCGTCCCAGCGGTTGCCGCTGCGGCCACCTCCGCGACCGGCGCCGCGGCCATTGCGGTCGTCTCGGCGGCCTTGGCGCTCGTCGCGGAGCAGCTTGAGCTCCTGGCAGTCTTCAGTGCTGTGGGAGCGCACGTTGTGGTAGGCGCAGAGCGGCCGGCCGTCTTTCCTGGGCTGGTCA
This sequence comes from Elymus sibiricus, assembly GCA_039707655.1. Classification (NCBI taxonomy): domain Eukaryota; kingdom Viridiplantae; phylum Streptophyta; class Magnoliopsida; order Poales; family Poaceae; genus Elymus; species Elymus sibiricus. Next base: position 161,350,741 of record CM077668.1, on the reverse strand, counting down.
CGGCCGCGCTTCTGCTCGGGCTCCGCCGCAAGCATGGCAGGGCCCTTACGCTTGATGCCCTTGTTCTTGGTCTTGGCGGCCTCAAGCGCCGTGTCGGGATCGTTGTGGACGAAGAGGCGACCTTCTTCAACCTTGGCGCACTTGTCGGCGAGGTCAAACAGCTCAAGCACTGAGTCAAGCTCGTCGTTGATGGCGAGCTTCTCGCGCATCTTGACGTCCGTGACGCCGGTGGAGAACGCAGAGATGACGGCCGCGTCGGAGGCGCGCGGTATCTTGTTGCGCACTTGGTTGAAGCGCTGCATGTACTTGCAGAGGGTCTCGTCTGGGCATTGCCACACGTGCCGCAGATCGTTGATGGTGAGGGAGCGGTCTTGCGTGCCCTTGAAGTTGGTGACGAACTGGCTGCAGAGCTCGGCCCACGATGAGATGGACGCCTCGGGGAGGTTCCTGAGCCAGGAGCGCGGGCCATCCTTGAGGGCCATGGGGAACCAGTTCGCCATGACCTTGTCGTCGCCGTTCGCCGCCTCGACGCTCAGCGCGTAGAGCTGAAGGAACTCCGCAGGGTTGGGGGTGCCGTCGTAGCGCGGAGGCGGCTCAGGCTTGAACTTCGCGGGCCACACCACTCGGCGCAGCTCGCGGGTGAAGGCGCGGCAGCCCACACCGCTCGAGGGGACGCCGCCGGCTAGGGCGGCGCGGTTCTGGCGCCCCGCCGCCGTAACCTCCTGGACGGCCTGGTCCTGGCGTTGGCGCTGCCGCTCAAGGAGCACTCGCGCATCGGGGGGCGCGCGTCGGATGATCTGGCAGCTGGCCTCGTCACGGGCTGGCGGGGACGCGCCACGGGATGGCTCGCGCGCCCGCGCGTTGCGCTGGGGCCCACCGAGTTCGTCGCGCAGAGGAGGCGGCGGGGGAGCACCGTGCGCCAGGTCCCCAGCGCGAGACAGCGGGGGGCGGAGCGAGTGGGAAGGCTCCGGAGCGTCCCCGGCGGCGTTGACGAGCTCGGTGATGCGACCAAGCCAGACGTCGTAGCCGGCGTCCGCTGGACGGTAGTGGAGCAGCTCGCGCGCCATGAGTAGCGCGGCCTGCGCGTTCGGCGGCCCACGGGGGGCTAGGGAGAAAGAAGCCGTGGAGGTGTGGCCGTTCGCCTGCACGGAGGGGTGCAGGGAGGAGTCCTGCTGCTCGCGGGCAGCGGGGTAGGTGGCGGCAGCAGCCTCGACAGGGCGGCGGCGGTTGCCGCGGGCCACCGGCTCCGTCTGAGCCACGCGGCCAGCCCTGCGCTCGGCACGCTCGCAACGTGCGTCGGCCATGAGGCTGGTGGAACGGAGGGCGGAGCGGAAGAACAGCAGCGCACCCCTACCTGGCACGCCAAATGTCGGAAGTGGGGCTCCGGAGACCCAAAGGTTCGAACACTGGGGTGAGCTTGTTCCTACCTCTTCGTCCCCTACCACGGCTAAGCTACGGTGAAGCTACGGCGGGAGCGCACTAGCGAGGAGCAGACCGCGGACTCAGCAGTTTACCCAGGTTCGGGCCACCTTGCGGTGTAAAGCCCTACTCCTACTTGGTTTTGATTGTAGTCAGCAAGAGAGTGTTCTCGCGTACAAGGTAGGAGAAGGAGTTGACTGAGTTGGATCGGATCCTCTACCACGATGGCAGCATTGTCCCTTTATACCTGCCTTGGTCCTCTTCCCCCTCAAAACTTTGGCGGGAAGGGTTGCCACACTTGGCGGGTTTTGAAAGGGGACAGGCGCTCAGGCTATCCTGACTAAAGGTGGTCTTCGCCTGCAAAAGCATGATCCATGGCGCGCTGGTGGGCTCGGTGATGACCTCCGCCCTGCGCGCCCGCCGTCTTGGTCTTCCTTCGCCGATCGGGCAACCTTTGGGGCCGCTTTGGGAAGCGGACGGCTGGCCTTGCTCCCTTAGCACAAAAGAGGAAACCATCTTCATTCGCGCCTGCTGGCGCGGCCTCTGTCGCCGCGCGCGTCACCCACGTGATGGGCACGAGACCGCGCAACCGAGCCGAGCAGCCCTCGTCTTGAGCGCCTTCGGGAGGAAACCTCGGGAGGTCACCTCGCGAGGCTGCTGGTGAAGATACCGAGTCTTGTTCGTCGCTCCCTGAGGGGAGGGGTCCTCAGGAGGTCACGGCCTCATGAGGGGGCTTGGTGAGATGCTTGGTGATGATGGCCTGTTGGGCCCACGCCAGGCGTTGCGCCTTGGGCCAAAGGCAGACGGGCCTGGATACCCTGGGTTCCATGGGCCCGACACAGGTACTTCCCTCAAGGTGTTTTCTGGCATGCCGAGGCCCCACGATCAACTTCTTATACTTGGCGCAATATCCAATTTGGCCGAGAGCTTCTCAAACATGGCGTCCAATGGGCATTGGCGATGGTACGAAGGTTTGAATCATCAGTGACCACTGTGTTCCCTCCACGTCGCCACACCTGCTCCAACCGGTCTTCCCGATCCCGGCAAATGCTACTGTTTGGTACCTCCTGGACGATGATCTTGGCACCTGGAACAAGGAGACAATTCACGCTTTCTTCCATGCAGATATTGCTAATGAGATTATGCAGCTTCCTGTTAGCCGACATGGTGGTGATGATTACACTAGATGGCCTCACAACAAGTTTGGTGAGTACCCAGTTCGGTCGGCCTACAATCTGTGGCTCGATCAGACCGGTTCCAGCAAGCTCAGAGCGCCAACGGTCACGACACGACGTCAGTCTGTGCTGCTACAAAAAGGAGTTGCAAGGCCATTTGGTAAATCAAGGCACCGAAAAAGATGAAAGTGGTGTTGTGGAGGATGGCACATGATTGTCTTCCCTCAGGTGTCCAACTCCAGCGCCGCCATGTTCCAAAGTCAGACCTATGTTGTTTCTACGGCAGGACTAAGAGTATCGATAAATCCCTTTTGCTCTGTCAGTTTGTTCAGGAGGTCTGGGTGCAGGTGAAGCAATCCTTTGGTATTAAGCTATGTAGTTTGAAGTTTACTTCGCCAAGGGAATTGCTATTCGACTTCCCCTCATAGGCCAACAATCTGATGGCCATGGTGATGATTGTGACTATCTGGCACATCAGGGAGGCGTGCAATTCAGCTAGGAATAATGAGAAGGGGCCTCATCCACGTCGTACAACCTTCAAGGTCACAACCTCTTCAAACCGGTTCTTGAGCATAGACGTGAGACCCCTGCTTCAAGCACTTCATGGCCTCGCCATCATCAGGTACCTTATATTTCATGTCGGAAATGGCTGAACCTCCGGCCCTTCGTCGCACGGTGTATCTTGCACGGGATAAAGGTTGCAGCTCGATGATCTTCGCCTCGGACTGTTTCTCATTGGCGCAACGACTAAATTCGTTTGTTCGTGATCGCTCGGTGGTTTGATCAATGGTGGCGGACATCAAGCATGCAACTTCAGGCTTTTCTTCTGCGATATTTAAGCATATTCGTCGGCAATTTAATGTTTTAGTTCATGTTCTTGCTAAGTCTTGTATGAACTCTAGTCGTCTTTGTATTTTCTGTTCTACTCCGGATTGTATCTAGGAGACTCTTTGTAACTATGTTGCTTAATTAATAAAGTGCGACGTTCTCTCTCTCTAAAAAAAAGCCCCCGGCGCATGTGTCAGTTAAAGAGCGTGAATCCGCACTCTTTCATCAACCACATTGTCTGCGAGGACGCAAAGGCGCAAGTTGGTCAGTTGGCCCATCTCCCACCTGCAAGCGCCGCAATACAACCCAAAAGGGGTTCATCCGCCGTCGTCCCGTCGCACTCGCACAACGCCGCGCGCATCATTTCCAGTTATGCACGCACATGACATAATGCATGCCTAGCGTGTGTGATGTAACCGGACATGGGCGTGGCAGGAAAATGCTCGGGCCCGAACGTTCGTTGCATCATCACTTTAGCAGCAGCAGCATCAGGCTGGCGCTACAGCAAACTCCACGCTCGACGTTCCAACATGATCGACCAACTCAGCTGCGCACCGATCGATCGCGCCGTCCCGTCACATCACAGACGACCACGCTAGCTGGTTCGTTCGTTTTAAGCTGCTACTTGTAGTTGTTGAACCTTCTCAATCAAGCGTGCGGTCTATCTAAAATATGTCGACAAGCGGAAAGTGATATTAAGATCGATACATCAGCCTTGCGGCCGCACGTTTTTCTTCACGACAGTGTAATATAAGTAACTAATTACAGTGGCTGACGACGTTATCGTCATGCACGCACGCATGCAAAGTGTACGTGCCAACGACACCTTGTACGTACCTGGAACAAACAAGATATAATTCTTGTGTATGTATACTGTACTTTCGTATAGGCGCCAGACGGAGAGCGCGCGCATCGATCACGTCCGCACCGGCATGTGGACGCGGCGGTTGTGGTACCGCGCGACGCCGCCGCTTTCCAGCCCCATCGCCGTCTTGTTAGCCGGGACCGCCGGCGGACGGGCCACACGGACGGGGGTCGGCCCGACGCTCACGGCCTTCTCGCACCGGCAGCTGTCCAAGAACCCGCCGCCTTTCTTGCGGCCGGCGCTTCGGGACATGGCGGCGGTGAAGCCGTCGTGGCCGGCAGCGGACCCCGGCGGGACGAAGCGGAACTCGTCGACGCCGCACGCGGACGCCGCGCTGGAGAAGTTGGCCACGCTGCCCGAGTCGTAGGCCACGCCCTCGGCCGTGGCCACGCTCCACACCACGCTCGCCTCGCTCGGCGCGTACATGCACTCGCTCAGCGCTGGCTCCGCGGCGGCGGCCGCGTACACCAGGTCGTCGTCCCCCGAGTTGCGCCGGCTGCTGCGCCCGCGGTACGTGGTCGGGTAAGATGATGACGCCGCGAAGCTCTCCAGGTCGAAGAGGTCCGAGCTCGCGTCGCTCATCGCGTCGTCGTCCGTCGCAGCCACGACCGCTGGCGCGCGCAGAAAGCCGGACGCGGCTAGGTGTGGCGGCGGGTCCACGAGCACCACCGAGTCCTCGTCGATGGGACGGAACACCTCCAGCGACTCGCGCGGCGGCTCGTCAACGACGGTGACCTTCGCCGGGCTGATCACAGGGAACGTGAAACCGCCGGAGCTCACGACGCGGCGGCCAACGTCGGGCGGGAAAGCGGGGAAAGAAGCGCTGGTCCCGTGATCTGGAGCCGGTGCGAGGACGTTGTTGTTGGTGCGAAGCGGGAACGCACAGCTCCCCGTCGTAAAAATCTTCATCACGCCGGGCTCGTCGTTTGGTGACGGAGGAGGCAGCCCGTTGGCCTTAAAGATCGCGCTCTCCTCCCTGGCGTCGAACCTCGCGTGGGCCCTCGGGGTCGTCGGCTCGGATGCGACGTCGACGGTGACGGCCTTCCTGCCGGCGCAGGGGCAGTCCCGGCTGAAGATCCCCCAGCGCTGCCCGAAGCCGGCGGCGGCAGGCTTCCTGCCGCCGCGGTGGTACCGATCGTCCCTCGTATCCGGGACGACGACGCCGTTGACGCCACCGGCATAGCCCTTGTCGTGCTGCCTAGCCGCCGACGACTGGTTGCTGGCGAGCAGTCCGGAGCGGCTGTTCCAGCTGGCCTCCGACGACGCCGCGGTTCGGCCGCTCTGGCTTGCTGCCGCATCCACGGCAGCGACAGCCAACTGCCGTGGGGTCTCGTCCGCGTGGACCGCGGCGGCGCTGTACTTGACGGCGTCAGCGGCGTTGAAGTAGCGCTCGGCCGTGAAGATGTCGAGCTCTCGCTCGGCGCCGCCCGAGCGCCTGCCAGCAGCCGCGGGGTGCAGGCGGTGCTGGGTGGTGCCGGGGAGGAAGACTGGGCGCGCCGGCGCCACTCTGTAGCGGTCCATGTATGCAGGGGAGATAAGACGCCACGCTTCAGTCACTCGTTCAGTGTGTGCGAGAGAGCTGGTTGAGTGGAAGAATTTGTAGGAGCGGGAGCGCGGGCAGAGCCAAGGCGGGACAGGCTGGGCTAGACGGGGACGGCGCGCGGCCGCACCAGTGCGTGCCGAGACGCTACTACTTTCGCTTCCGCTACGGGCGGGCGGGGAGGTGTAAGCGTCCGTGTCGCGCGAGGTGGTTCAAAAATGTGTGTGGCTCACGTCGCGCGGCAAGCGACGGCATGCGAACCGGGAGGAGAGGAGAGGTGCTGTGCGCCAGCGGCCAACTGCAGCTCGGGGACGGGGTGTGGGCACCAAGACCGTGCCGTGCCGAGTGGTACATACAACAGTCTTTTCGTTTTCGCGCCATCCTCTCATCATCCTGCCTGCCTCCCTCTGATCGCCCAATTCGGCATTGCAAGCTTCTTCCTTTTCTCTGGGAGCGTCTAGTGCATGGCTATCTCAAGTGCAGGACGTTTCTTTCTTCACGCATGCTTCCAGGATGAAATCCGCACAAGCCCCGAAACTAGATTGCAATCGAGCTTCGGAGGCATTGGTGAGTAGCCAGATGCATGCCACATCACCAAGTGCACTGCATCATCATCATCGACAGGCAGACAGACGGAGTGCGTTTCCACTTCCACACGAATGATGAGTTCCATGCCATGGATCCAAAACTAAGCGCGACGATCCAATGAACGATACAAGATACAGATACGTAGCTGCATGCAGTGTACGCACCGGGAAACGGCCAGGATCACTACGTGGCGTCCAAACGAGCCACTACCACCGAATTCTATCAATCCTTGGCGATGACAATATACCGTCCACTCAACTAGCAACCGCTTATCTAATTCGAAACTCTATCAAATGCCATATGCAAACTAGGCCACGATTGGGATGCCATGACCCACTCCAATCCTTGGGAATTTTCCATCAGGTTTCACTTAATGATAAGAATCCTTAAGAACTACTAGATCAATATGGACACAACCCTAAGGAATTTAGTACATGCCTTTCCTGTGAAACAAATGACATACGTAGGGGGGGAAATACTATGGAAATCCTCCAAAAAGTTTACAGCAGAAGCTATCAAATTGCGAACAACAACAGCTGCATTTACATCACTCATGTCCTACCAAATGTAATTCAGGGTTGAACAATCATAGACCAATGCATGCTTGCATTTTGCAACGGAAAATAAATGAACCTCGGGCTAGTTTTAAGTTGGTTCACAACACTGAATACTTATTTTAATACAAAAAATTAACACAAGATCGACGGCATAACCTATACATAGAGATAGATACCAACAAAAACAAAAAAAGTGAAAGGAGCACATGTCAGTTATAACATCATTCTGCATGAAAATCTTACTTAACATTTACAAAAGCATCCCCTGTTATAAGGTGGAACAAATTTCTTAGAGCAGTACAATTCTGCGGTTGGTCTGTTGAGCCAGTAAATTACAACGGCGAGGAGCCTCTGCTCTTGTGCATGTCATCGTGAGAAGCAGGGCGGGCAAAGGAGGGCGATGACATGGCGGCATGACAGGACGACGAAACCAGTTGCGCAACAGCTGGTATTGTACCAGCTGCAAATAGAATTGAAACTTTAGCTCATCGAATGCATAGAAATGAGTAATAGCAGTGGCATAGTACAGATCATAGATTTAAATGCTGTAGTATGTGTGTTGCAGAAGACTTTTCTTTGCTTAAATAGACAAGACTTTGTAACTTAATCTAAAGATGAAACGTAATCTAACCAACAGGGGCAACACTACATAGAACAACTAATCTCGGTGACCCATACCTTATCTCCAATAAATAAAAAAGCTGCTAACAAGGCAGCCTGCACGGTACATCCTATGTACCTGAACAGTATCATTGTTACTATGCCATTCCAATGTTATTACTAGAGTGATTGATGTAATGCATTAATTAGTCCTCGCATTAAATCTGCGGTTCAAATGCAAATGGTCCAAATATAATAACTAACCAATTTGTGAGTTGGTTTGGAAATGCATATCAATTCCAGGATCACATCAACAAACAAAACACATGTTCCTCCAAAACGAGTTAGCTAACATAGAGTACGCATTTTTTTCAGGCGTAGATAAATACTAATACATCATATTATTATATAAGATACATGTTCCTCAAAAACGTTTCTGCACATAAAGCAACCTACAGAAAACCGATGCAGTCCAGTCTGAAACACCCTTCAATACCACGTCCCCTAGTCATCTACTTCATGGCTTTGTCAGTGTCCATCCCATCTAGTTTAAACTTTAAACCTTCTGGTTTATAAAGGGTGGTCTGGATTGGACAGGACCAGATTCTCCTCACTTGCTTTATGAGCAGACCAATATCATACTGCACTTCATAATTACTCCAAAATAAGGGAAATACTATTACAAACACCAACATAACAAACTGTGTAGTTCACATGGTAAATTTGCATGTGTTCTGCTAGACAGGTATCTGATGAGGTTATCCAGGTGCACAGCTATAGGCCAGTTCTCAGAGCTCTAGGCTCATACGTAATACACCCACGGCTATGCAGCTCCGGCCAACACTCATTGGCAGCTACACCAGTTCAGTTAGGACTCGTTATCCTCCTGTATATACTTCGTCTTGACATACTCATCTACTATCACGTGCTTGTAATCTATGTATTGGTGTGAATGAATGCAAACCAGTGAAAAGGGAACATGGGGTTCAATTCAGTGCAGAAGCCTTCATGAAAATGAAACTTCATAAAAGCATTTGCTTTGGAATCCCCAAAAGGTATAAGTGTGTTTTATAGCCCATAGGCAGGCTAAGTGAAACCTTACTGGTAACAAAAACTGTCAAGTGGAGCCCAGGACTGAAAACTGTTCAAATACACATTTCTATAAATTGCTTGTAATGATGTCCAGCGAAATACAAAAAATAATCTACCAACCATGATATCAAGGAAACAATGATATAGATAGCAGAATTATAAGCATAAAATAGATAAATATATTAAAATACAAAAGAGTATTGCTTCACCTGCTAATCCAGCACACGCAGAAGAGAATACAACAACTGGAGGGGCCTGCAAGAGGAAAAGGGTCAGGCCAAAGGACCTCAGATTGAACTAAAAATAGCATCCCAATGCGATCTTTGCACCAAATACCATGAGAGCATTTTAAAAATTCTCAAAGAAAAGAATAGAAGGCGATAAACTCTATTGGGATGCAACTGGAGCTGGCTGTACACTCAGCATTTGCGCTCATATCTGAAGAGGGTATCGCCAAAGGTGTTCGGAGGATAATGGCTGTTACTGCTGAGCGTGCCTCCCAGGCTATGAAGTTGGCATCATCTATCGATACTGATATCAATGAAGCATCTAAACTGGACGGAGCGACATTGGAAAAGGTACTAAGCTTTTCCCCTTTTGTGCTTGTGTCTCTTAGGGTGAGCTATATGGTTGTTATACTCTGGTAGATTGGATATTTTCAGAATTTATTGTGTTATTTTGTTTGCTTTCTTAGAAATATTATGCCCTTACCTTCATATGGATAGATGATATCAGTTGTACTTTGTAGCCATTTCCTGTTGATCTGCTTTGTATTAGATCTGATGTAAGTATGATGTTTCTTCATCAGAAAATTGGGTCCATCAAGAATACACTGGATGCAGCTGCTATCCCAGCTGCAAGAAAAGCAGATCTAAGAGGCAATGTCTCAAAGTTGGAGGTCTGTAAATGTTTTAGTTCATTTGTCACATCTTGTGAAAGAGAAATTATTTATGGTATGAAAGCTGATTATAGCTGTCGCATATATCAGGATCAACTTAGGAAGGAGAAGAAGAAAATGTGCGAAGAAAATATCCGAAGCAATGCTAATCTGGGAGGGAACCTGTCCCAGTAACGAAACTTGCTGATGTACGGAATGGTACATGGGCACACTGAATATTCAGTGCTCTGTTTACAGACCAGACTACACGACTGATTCCGCCCGACTCTTTGATCTTAAACTTAAGAATGCTGATTTTAAGAACGAGTGGTTGTGTGCATAAAGAAATTTCAAGAAAACTAGAGCTTGATGACACGTCAAGAAAAGAAAAGAAAAGAAAACTCCGCCTATTGTGTCTCAACATAGCCGGTTCCAAGCCCGGGTAAAGGAGGATTGTGATAGGCTTGGAGAGACAACATCAAAATTCAGCCACTCTTGCGGAGATGAAACCCAAAAGAAAATCGTTGGGGCGTAGACCTGAAGGACTGGAATATCACCAAAGAACTAGCCATGGCAGGGGTGCGTGGAAGTTAGCTATCCTCGTGCCAGAACCATGGCTAGGCTTCGAGATCTTATGGCTTTCAACTCTAGCCTATCCAGTTTGGGCACTGGATGACCAATTAGAGCATACAAATGTACCCATCAAGTGATAAAAGAACATCTTAGAGCTGCATCATTCAAAATAATTCATGCTAAAAAGATCATGGATACGATAATATCAACATATGAAAAAGGAAAAATGGAGGACTTACACCAACAAGAAAATGCATCCACATTGGCCCTTTTATGTAACGCCGAACAACAGGCATAGCTACATAAAAAAAAATCCAAAGTCAATGCTAATCTGAAGATACTATTATTATCTATATGTATAATTGTATAATAGCATAATAATTAAATAATTGGCATAAAAAGCTAACCGATTTCATTCTAGATCCATTTGCAACAAAATACCAAGCAGGTAAATCCACTTGATGTAAATAAAGTTGAGCCAATATCATGTGCAATAAAGGGAGAAAAAAATTCCATGCATGTCGGCATGTCCAGGGAGGTGCTTTACAAGAACATAAATAATCATTTTTGATACAGCAACAAGCTACATGCATATCTGAATATTTTCCCGAGATTTGAAATGCTATTGGGGATCACTATAAGATAAATAACAGGTATTACAATGCGAACTAGCAACAAGTCTCACAAGTCACAACTAGACAAACAAGGTGATGTGCTGCATAAGGAGTTATAGAATCTCGAACTAACTAAACTATATATAATTCAAGCAACACATAATGAAGAAAACAAAACTATTTCTCACAACATAATAGATTAATTGTCACGCAAATACATCAGCATGTGCTAATTAACTGAACATTTAGAACAACGGAATGTATCAATCAATCATTGATCAAAAGGGTAGCCATCATACCATGATTAAACGCATAAAATGCGCCTGCAGTACCCCCAACAGCGGAACCAATCTGTTCCAATATGGCCATATTTATATATTAGTACACGAGTGGAAAGCAGAAAACAAAAGGCAATGCTTGGAAAGTTTCCAGTTTGGACTAAAAAGACGAATAACTTGCACTGGTGAGCGGTAAAAGGCGATGGAACAAACCATTGAGAAGCTATCTCGAACCAATGGAGTCACGGTCCAGCTGCTAGTTTCCTTCATCAACCCAAAAACATGCATTAGCGCAATTAACCGCATAAGTTGCCTTACAAGGAAGCTATACAGTATAAGCTCGCCGCTCGCATCAGTACAAGCAGATAAAAACAGCACAAAATTACAACAACGGGCGTTTGATTAGAAAACACAGACATAAGTGAACACGAACCAGCATACAAGCAATAGTCATACTATAATTCAGGCAAAATCTACAAAGTGGTGCAAACCTACACGAAGATTCAACACTACCAAAATCTACAAAGGGGTGGAAAACAATAATAGCGGCGGCGGCAGAGGATGTAAAGGGGGAGTAGGCGGTCACCGTACCATGTCCTTGGAGAGGGGCCCTGCGCAGTGGTGACACCTCTTGGGTAGCTCCGGGGCGGCGTGCTCCGCCATGGCGCCCGCGAGAGATCAGAGATGGTCCGCCGGGTGGATGGATCCGCCCCGAGCTAGCGGGAGGAAGGGAAGCACTGTCTGACCTGTCGCCGCAGCCGCAGGAAACAAAACCGAACAAACCCCGCTTTGTTAAAACCCTTCGATTTTGGAGCGGCCACGATTCGACCACCGCCTAGCCGCAGCCGTCCGATTTCTTCTTTCTTCGCCACCAAGTCGTGATCCTTCGGCCTTAACCGGATCGGGCCAAGCCAGTTGCAAAAAAAAGCTCTGAGCATGTTTTGTTAGATTCTCAACAAAACAAAAAAAACTCTGGGCATGTTTTTTCTTAATAACTGAGCATGTTTTTTTGTCATGATATAAGGAAGAAAAAAACTCCTGTACAATATACCCGCATGTTGCAACTAAAAATGGCATTGAAAATTCGACATTTCGCCCTACAAAACAAAATTCGATATTTCTATAGTGTGACTGGCGCGCCTGTCCCTCCGAAGACCTCACCTTTGGAGGTCGGAGGCCGCACCGTGGGTAAGTATTTCATCAAGTTGTTTTCATTAGGTGGGTTTGATGGTGCCCATTGTTGGAAATATGCCCTAGAGGTAATAATAATTTAGTTATTATCATATTTTTTTGTTCATGATAATCGTTTATTATCCATGCTATAATTGTATTGATTGAAAACTCAAATACATGTGTGGGTACATAGACAACACTGTGTCCCTAGTATGCCTCTAATACACTAGCTCGTTGATCAAAGATGGTCAAGGTTTCCTAGCCATAGACATGAGATGTCATTTGATAACGGGATCACATCATTAGGAGAATGATGTGATGGACAAGACCCAAACTATGAACATAGCATATGATCGTGTCAGTTTATTGCTATTGTTTTCTGCATGTCAAGTATCTGTTCCTATGACCATGAGATCATGCAACTCACTGACACCGGAGGAATACCTTGTGTGTATCAAACGTCGCAACGTAACTGGGTGACTATAAAGATGCTCTACAGGTATCTTCGAGGGTGTCTGTTGAGTTGGCATGGATCAAGACTGGGATTTGTTACTCCGTGTGACGGAGAGGTATCTCAGGGCCCACTCGGTAATACAACATCACAACAAGCCTTGCAAGCAATGTGACTGAAGTGTTAGCCACGGGATCTTGTATTACGGAACGAGTAAAGAGACTTGCCGGTAACGAGATTGAACTAGGTATAGAGATACCGACGATCGAATCTCGGGCAAGTAACATACCGAAGAACAAAGGGAACAGCGTACGGGATTAACTGAATCCTTGACATAGAGGTTCAACCGATAAAGATCTTCGTAGAATATGTAGGAACCAATATGGGCATCCAGGTCGCGCTATTGGTTACTGACCGTAGAGGTGTCTTAGTCATGTCTACATAGTTCTCGAACCCGCAGGGTCTGCACACTTAAGGTTCGGTGACGTTTCGGTATAGTAGAGTTATGTATGGTGGTGACCGAAGGTTGTTCGGAGTCCCGGATGAGATCCTGGACGTCACGAGGAGCTCTGGAATGGTCCGGAGGTAAAGATTGATATATAGGAAGTCCCGTTTTGGTCACCGGAAAAGTTTCGGGTACTTCGGTAGTGTACCGGGAGTGCCGGGAGGGATACCGGGGACCATCGGGAGGGGTATTTCGACCCAAGGGGCCTCATGGGCTGTGGGAGGAGTCAAGCCAGCCCTTAGTGGGCTGGCCAAGCCCCCCACTAAGGCCCATGTGGCTGGAGGTGGAAAAAACCCAAAGGTGGAAAGGTGGAAAGTGTTTCCAAGTGGAGAGGAGGAATCCTACTCCTAGTAGGATTGGAGTAGGACTCCTCCACCTCCAATTTTGGCCAGCCCTTGAGGGTTTGAGGCTGCCTCCTCCCCTCCCTCCCTCCTATATATACTAGAGGATTTAGAGGAGAAAAATAACCCTAATTGCCACGTGCTCCCTCTACTTCATCTAGATCGGTTTCTCCTCTAGTCTAGTTTCAGCGGTGCTTAGGCGAAGCCCTGCCGGAATTGTTCCACCACCATAGCCGCCGCGCCGTCGCGCCGCCGGAGAACTCTTCTACCTCTCTGCTCCCTCTTGCTGGATCAAGAAGGCGGAGATCGTCATCGAGCTGTACGTGTACTGAACGCGGAGGTGCCGTCCGTTCGGCGCTAGATCGGAAAGACCGTGATCAGGATCGCGAGACGATTCGTGATTTGATCGCGGGACGGATCGTGATGGGATCGCGGGACGGATCGAGATTGGATCGCGAGATGGATCGTGATGGGATCGCGGGACGCTCGGCGATTTGGATCGCGAAGACGTTCGACTACATCAACCGCGTTGTGAGACGCTTCCGCTAACGGTCTACGAGGGTACGTAGACACACTCTCCCCTCTCGTAGCGATGCATCTCCATGGATAGATCTTGCGTGAGCGTAGGAAAATTTTGAAATTCATGCTCCGTTCCCCAACAGTGGCATCCGAGCCAGGTCTATGCGTAGATGTGATTTGCACGAGTAGAACACAAACGAGTTGTGGGCGTGGGTGTATACATTTTGCTTGCCGTTACTAGTTGTTACTTGATTCGGCGGTATTGTGAGATGAAGCGGCCCGGACCGACATTACGCGTACGCTTACGCGAGACAGGTTTCACCGCTACGTGCACTCGTTGCATAAAGGTGACTGGCGGGTGTTTGTCTCTCTCACTTTAGTTGAATCGGTTTCAATGAAGAGGGTTCTTTTAGAAGATCAAAAAGCAATCACTACACCACGTTGTGGTTTTGCGTAGGTAAGAACGGTTCTTGCAAACCCGTAGCAGCCACGTAAAACTTGCAACAACAAAGTAGAGGGCGTCTAACTTGTTTTTGTAGGGTATGCTGGTGATGTGATATGGCCAAGACATGATGTGATATAAGTTGTTGTATGACATGATCATGTTTTGTAAGTTATCAGGCAACCGGCAGGAGCCTTATGGTTGTCTCTTTATTGTATGCAATGCCAACGCTATGTAATTGCTTTACTTTACCGCTATGAGTTAGCAGTAGCAGTAGTAGCAATAGCCGGCGAGACGACCACGACGCTGCGATGGAGATCAAGGTGTCATGACGCTACGATGGAGATCATGGTGTCAATCCGGTGACGATGGAGATCATGACGATGCTTGGCTGATGGAGATCAAAAGCACAAGACAATGATGGCCATATCATGTCACATATATTGAATTGCATGTGATGTTAATCCTTTTATGCATCTTATTTTGCTTAGGACGACGGTAGCATTATAAGATGATCCCTTCACTAAATTTCAAGATAGGTGTTCTCCCCTAGTATGCACCGTTGCGAAGGTTCGACGCTTCTAAGCACCACGTGATGATCGGGTGTGATGGATTCTTTCGTTCGCATACAACGGGTGTAAGCCAGTTTTACACACGCAGAATACTTGGGTTAAACTTGACGAGCCTAGCATATACAGATATGGCCTCGGAACACAAGAGACCGAAAGGTCGAACATGAGTCATATAGTAGATATGATCAACATGAAAGATGTTCACCATTGATAACTAATCCACCTCACGTGATGATCGGACGTGGTTTAGTTGATGTGGATCATGTTACACTTAGACAACTTGAGGGATGTTAATCTAAGTGGGAGTTCTTAAGTAATTTGATTAATTGAACTTCAATTATCATGAACATAGTCTAAATAATCTTTGCAATTTTATGTTGTAGATCAATAGACCGCGTTGTAGTTCTCCTGTTTTTATTATGTTCCTAGAGAAAACGAAGTTGAAAGTTGATGGAAGCAACTATGCGGACTAGGTCCGTGATCTGAGGATTGTCCTCACTGCTGCACAGAAGGCTCATGTCCTTAATGCACCGCTCAGTGAAATACCCCTACGGCTTCGTCTGAGGACGTTATGAACGTTTGGCAGACAAGAAAAGATGACTACTCGATAGTTCAGTGCGCCATACTTTACTGCTTAGAACCGGAGCTCCAAATATGTTTTGAGCAACACGGAGCATATGAGATGTTCCAAGAGGTGAAAATTTGTTTTTCAAGCTCACACCCGGGTCGAGAGGTATGACACCTTCGACAAGTTCTATAGCTGCAAGATGGAGGAGAACAGTTCCGTTAGTGAGCATGTACTCAGAATGTCTGAGTACTTCAATCACTTGAATTAAGTGGGAGTTAGACTTCCGAATAAAGTGATGATTGATAGAGTTCTCTAGTCACTGTCACTAAGCTACTAGATCTTCGTGATGAACTATAAACATGCAAGGGATAGATGATCCTTAAGCTATTCGCGATGCTACAAGCTGCGGATATAGAAATCAAAAAGGGAGCATCAAGTGTTGATGGTTAATAAGACCACTAGTTTCAAGAAGGGCAAGGGAAAGAAAAGGGAACTTCAAGAAGAATGGTAAAACAGTTGCCGCTCACGCGAAGAAACCCAAGGCTGAACCAAACCCGAGACTTAGTGCTCCCATTGCAAAGGGAAATGTCACAGGGAGCGGAACTTCCCCAAAGTAACTGGCAGATAATAAGACTGGCAATGTCAACAAAGATATTTGATATACATGTTATTGATGTGTACCTTACTAGTACTCGTAGGAGCACCTGGGTATTTGATACTTGTTCAGTTGCTTGCAACTTGAAACATGGAGCTTCGGAATAAACGAGGGCTAGCTAAGAACGAGGTGACGATGTGCATTGGAAGTGTCTCCAAGGTTGATGTGATCACCATCGCCACGCTCTCTCTACCTTCAAGATTAGTGATGAACCTAAATAATTGTTATTTGGTGCTTGCGTTAAGCATGAACATTATATCTGATAGTGTTTATTGCAAGACGGTTATTCAATTTCAGAGAATAATTGTTATTCTATTTATTTGGATAATATCATTGATGATCATGCACTTAAAATGAAAGGTTTATTGAATCTTGATCGTAGTAATACACATGTTCATAACATGAATGCCAAAAGATAATGATAGTACCACATATTTGTGGCACTGCCGCTTAGGTCATATCAGTGTTAAACACATGAAGAAACTCCATACAGATGGGTTTTTGGAATCTCTTGATTATGAATCATTTGAGACATGTGAACCGTGCCTTATTGGCAAGATGACTAAAACTCTGTTCTCCGGAACAATGGAGCGAGCAACCAACTTATTGGAAATAATACATACCGATGTATGCGGTCCGATGAGTGTTGAGGCGCGCGGTGGATATCGTTATGTTCTCACGTTCACAGATGATTTGAGTAGATATGGCTATGTCTACTTGATGAAGCATAAATCAGAAACATTTGAAAAGTTCAAAGAATTTCAGAGTGAAGTAGAGAACCATCGTAACAAGAAAATAAAGTTCTTACGATCTGATCGTGGAGGAGAATATTTGAGTTACGAGTTTGGCAATCACTTAAGACAATGTGGAATTGTTTCACAGCTCACGCCACCTGGAACACCACAGCGTAATGGTGTGTCCGAACGTCGTAATCGTACTCTATTAGATATGGTGCGTTCTATGATGTCTCTTACCGATTTTCCACTATCATTTTGGGGTTATGCATTAATGACAGCTGCATTCACTTTAAATAGGGCACCGTCTAAATCCGTTGAGACGACACCGTATGAACTGTGGTTTGGCAAGAAACCTAAGTTGTCGTTTCTGAAAGTTTGGGGATGCGATGCTTATGTCAAAAGGCTTCAGCCAGATAAGCTCGAACCCAAAGCGGATAAGTGCGTCTTCATAGGATACCCAAAGGAGACCGTTGGGTACACCTTCTACCACAGATCCGAAGGCAAAGTATTCGTTGCTAAGAATGGATCCTTTCTAGAGAAGGAGTTTCTCTCGAAAGAAGTGAGTGGGAGGAAAGTAGAACTTGATGAGGTAATTGTACCTCCTCTGGATAGTAGTACGTCACAGGAAGAAATTTCTGTGACACCGACACAGACCAGAGAGGAAGTAGATGATGATGATCATGAAGCTTCGGATCAAGTTGCTACAGAACCTCGTAGGTCAACCAGGACACGCTCCGCACCAAATTGGTACGGCAATCCTGTCTTGGAGGTCATGTTGTTAGACAACGGTGAACCTACGAACTATGAAGAAGCGATGGCGAGCCCGGATTCCGACAAACGGCTTGAGGCCATGAAATCCGAGATTAGATCCATGTATGAGAACAAAGTGTGGACTTTGGTAGACTTGCCCGATGAACGGCGAGCTATTAAAAATAAATGGATCTTTAAGAAGAAGACGGACGCTGATGGTAATGTCACCGTCTATAAAGCACGACTTGTTGCTAAAGGTTATCGACAAGTTCAAGGAGTTGACTATGATGAGACTTTCTCACCCGTAGCGATGCTAAAGTCTGTCAGAATTATGTTAGCAATTGCCGCATTTTATGATTATGAAATCTGGCAAATGGACGTCAAAACGGCATTCCTTAATGGATTCCTTAAGGAAGAATTGTATATGATGCAACCGGAAGGTTTTGTCGATCCTAAAGGTGCTAACAAAGTATGCAAGCTCCAGCGATCCATCTATGGACTGGTGCAAGCATCTCGGAGCTGGAATACTCGCTTTGATGAAGTGATCAAAGCGTTTGGGTTTATGCAAGTTTATTGAGAAACTTGTATTTACAACAAAGTGAGTGGGAGCTCTATAACATTTCTAATAAGTATATGTGATTGGAAATGGTGTAGAATTTTTGAAAAGCATAAAGAATTAATTGAAAGGAGTTTTTCAATAAAAACCTGTTTTTGAGTTATCCACGGTTTGGGCATCGAGATCTATAGAGATAGATCAAGACACCTGATAAAAGATTTTCACACACCTTGATGAGATTTTGAAGAAGTTCAAAATGGATCAAGTCAAAAGAAATAAGTTCTTGGCTGGTGTAAAGTGGAGTAAGACTTGAAGATCTAGGTAAAGGTTGTTTACATGTTAGGCATCAAAATCTATAGAGATAGATTGAGACGCCTCATATGACTTTCACAAAACATATACCTTGACAAGATTTTGAAGAAGTTCAAAATGGATCAGTCAAAGAAGGAGTTCTTGACTGTGGTGAAAGGTGTGAAGTTGAGTAAGACTCAAATCTCGACCACGGCAAAATAAATAGAATGGATCAAGGTTATCCCCTATGCCTCGGCCATAGGTTCTATAAAGTATGCCAAGTTGTGTGCCTTGCCATGTGTCTGGCAAAAGAGGTACCAAAGCAGTCAAATTATCCTTAAGATGACTAAGGAAGAATTTCTCGGGAATAGAGATGATAAAGAGTTCGTCGTAAGGGGTTACGTCGATGCAAGCTTTAAACACTGATCCGAAAGACTATGAGTCTCAGACCGGATAAGTATAGTGGGGAAATCTTTTGGAGTAGCTCCAAACAGAGTGTGGTAGCAGCATCTACATATAACATAGAGATTTGCCAAGAACACACGGATCTGAATATTGCAGACCCGTTGACTAAAACCTCTCTCACAAGCAAAACATGATCAGCTTTAGAACTGATTAAGTGTTAATTACATGGAGATGTAATCTAGATTATTGACTCTAGTGCAAGTGGGAGACTGTTGGAAATATGCCCTAGAGGTAATAATAATTTAGTTATTATCATATTTCCTTGTTCATGATAATCGTTTATTATCCATGCTATAATTGTATTGATTGGAAACTCAAATACATGTGTGGGTACATAGACAACACTGTGTCCCTAGTATGCCTCTAATACACTAGCTCGTTGATCAAAGATGGTCAAGGTTTCCTAGCCATAGACATGAGATGTCATTTGATAACGGGATCACATCATTAGGAGAATGATGTGATGGACAAGACCCAAACTATGAACATAGCATATGATCGTGTCAGTTTATTGCTATTGTTTTCTGCATGTCAAGTATCTGTTCCTATGACCATGAGATCATGCAACTCACTGACACCGGAGGAATGCCTTGTGTGTATCAAACGTCGCAACGTAACTGGGTGACTATAAAGATACTCTACAGGTATCTTCGAGGGTGTCTGTTGAGTTGGCATGGATCAAGACTGGGATTTGTTACTCCGTGTGACGGAGAGGTATCTCAGGGCCCACTCGGTAATACAACATCACAACAAGCCTTGCAAGCAATGTGACTAAAGTGTTAGCCACGAGATCTTGTATTACGGAACGAGTAAAGAGACTTGCCGGTAACGAGATTGAACTAGGTATAGAGATACCGACGATCGAATCTCGGGCAAGTAACATATCGAAGAACAAAGGGAACAGCGTACGGGATTAACTGAATCCTTGACATAGAGGTTCAACCGATAAAGATCTTCGTAGAATATGTAGGAACCAATATGGGCATCCAGGTCCCGCTATTGGTTATTGACCGTAGAGGTGTCTTGGTCATGTCTACATAGTTCTCGAACCCGCAGGGTCTGCACACTTAAGGTTCGGTGACGTTTCGGTATAGTAGAGTTATGTATGGTGGTGACCGAAGGTTGTTCGGAGTCCCGGATGAGATCCTGGACGTCACGAGGAGCTCCGGAATGGTCCGGAGGTAAAGATTGATATATAGGAAGTCCCGTTTTGGTCACCGGAAAAGTTTCGGGTACTTCGGTAGTGTACCGGGAGTGCCGGGAGAGGTACCGGGGACCATCGGGAGGGGTATTTCGACCCAAGGGGCCTCATGGGTTGTGGGAGGAGTCAAGCCAGCCCTTAGTGGGCTGGCCAAGCCCCCCACTAAGGCCCATGTGGCTGGAGGTGGAAAAAACCCAAAGGTGGAAAGGTGAAAAGTGTTTCCAAGTGGAGAGGAGGAATCCTACTCCTAGTAGGATTGGAGTAGCACTCCTCCACCTCCAATTTCGGCCAGCCCTTGAGGGTTTGAGGCTGCCTCCTCCCCTCCCTCCCTCCTATATATACTAGAGGATTTAGAGGAGAAAAATAACCCTAATTGCCACGTGCTCCCTCTACTTCATCTAGATCGGTTTCTCCTCTAGTCTAGTTTCAGCGGTGCTTAGGCGAAGCCCTGCCGGAATTGTTCCACCACCATAGCCGCCGGAGAACTCTTCTACCTCTCCGCTCCCTCTTGCTGGATCAAGAAGGCGGAGATCGTCATCGAGCTGTACGTGTACTGAACGCGGAGGTGCCGTCCGTTCGGCGCTAGATCGGAAAGACCGTGATCAGGATCGCGAGACGATTCGTGATTTGATCGCGGGACGGATCGTGATGGGATCGCGGGACGGATCGAGATTGGATCGCGAGATGGATCGTGATGGGATCGCGGGACGCTCGGCGATTTGGATCGCGAAGACGTTCGACTACATCAACCGCGTTGTGAGACGCTTCCGCTAACGGTCTACGAGGGTACGTAGACACACTCTCCCCTCTCGTAGCGATGCATCTCCATGGATAGATCTTGCGTGAGCGTAGGAAAATTTTGAAATTCATGCTCCGTTCCCCAACACCCATGACAATGTGTCTTTCTGGAGCAGGCTCGTCTGTCGAGCCCAAGACGGATGTGGCCGCGTGGAAGGCCGTCGTGGAAGGTGAAGGGACGGGCTTTGCTCGATGTTGAGGGAGGAGCGAGAGCGCCACCTGTCTTGGTGGAGAAGGCGCAGCCTAAGGACGCGGCCTTCTTCCTGTTGGCGAGTGTGCCTGTGAGCAGCTTCGCTCCTCCGTCGGTGCCAGTGGTGACCTTAACTCTTGAGGCCTGCCCCGAGCATTAGAAGGAGAAGAGGGCGGATCCGGCCCCTGACGTGCCGGAGATCCCTTTCGTTCCTTTCCAGGACGTACGGTCTTGAGGTGCCCAAGGAGCTCGCAGCGCCATTGGGAGTTGCCGATGAGGTCCTGAAGCGCCTATGGTCCACATTACAAGAGGTGGGACTCTCAGTGGAGCCGGCTTTCAAGGTAATGAGACAGTTGCCGCAGACCATCACGATGAGCTGTGAGGTTGGGGCGGGCTGGTGTAGCCGTGTGAGGTTGACGCAGCCTCTAGCCCCCGACACCCAGGAGGTGGGTGCCGGTGTCGTTGGGATATCATCGTCTTCGAAGTCAGAGGCCGGCGGTGAGGGCGTTGAATAGCCCGACTCATCTGACGAGACGTAGGTCTCATGGTCGATCTGGTCGTGCAGGCGTTCGAAGATGGCATGCTGATACGTGGCTCCAGCATTCTGGAGCCCGAACGGTTATGAGAGACCCGAGGTTGATGGCGAAGATGCCACAGTAGTCGATGGAGATGCCAGCGCGATCTGTTGGATCGGCGGCAGGCACATCCGGAGGTCGCAGTGGCTGTTGATGACGAAGGCCACGACACCCACGTAGATCGTGCATACAGGGTGGGCCAGTGGGTTAATGTTGACCCGGCCCACCCCGTCGGCGGTGAAGGTGAGGCTCTGCCCCGGCGGGAGCCCGCCGGAGACTGTGGAAGATCCGATCTGAGATCGATCTCCAACTCACGCTACCTGTGCCTGGCGCGCCAACTGGCAGAGCAGAAAACCGCCCGATCCCTTGGTAGGGGTCCAAGCGCAGCTAGAAGTCTCGGATCGGAGGTCGCACGGGGATTTTACCCAGGTTCGGGTCTTCGAAAAGTAATACCCTACATCCTGCTTGCTTTTATTATTCATGGTGGAGGGATACCTTGTGCGAGGGGTTACAATGGTGTATGAGATTGCTACCAAGAGTTTTATATCTGAGAATAGATGGGAATGAGAACCCTCTAGCCTCCCTCTATATAAAATGGTGGAGGCTAGGGTTTTACAGGAGGAGATGCAATCTAGGTCACCGCCGTCGTTTGCTTGGGAGGCAAGATGGTTATCAGGCGGCTATCTTCTTATCAGGGCTCCTTCTGTCGTTAGGCCCCGTGGGCCCCTATGCAGGCTTTTCTGCCGGGCTCTCTTTGGTGAGCCACCCCGGTGTATGACACCGTCAATATCATCTGGGGTGTGAAGGTCATGAGTGCACACATTGACCTCCTCCTAATTAAAATCTCTAGAGCTAGGTTGACCCCTACCAATTGCCTCCGAGAAATGGTTGTGGATGATGGACTCTTTGTCCGTGTGATCGGTGACCCAACCATGATTGTGGCTTATCTGGTGGATGTGGTTCTTTCTCCTCCTAGTGTTTATTCTCCTGTGGAAGAACTTGGTGTTTGCATCTCTCTCCTTGACGATTGCAATGCGAGCATATTTCTTTTTTCTTGCCCTTTGCAACACCACCAAGCTAACCACACATCTCTTTAGCCTTGCCCGGAGCTCATGCTCATCCGGAAAAAAAAATCCCTATCATCTTGAGCCTTATCAAGTTGGAGAACTACCAAGAGAGTGGCATGAAGGTGAAGCTTGGCCCTTGAGAACAATTTCCTACTCTATTCGGAGAGGCACATGCCACTCTTTTAAAGTTTATGGAATATAAAACTTTGTAAGGCTTGGAATGCTCCGTGTGCTCGTTCCACACATTAAGAACAACCTCTTTGAAGTCCGGTAAAGAGGTCCTTGGTCCTCGGTCATCCGCAAACAAGTGTGCACAAAGATAGGATAGGAATGAAGACAAGGCATGAAAGACGTGGGTATTGTGAGTGTGTCATTTTTCATTGCAAAGGGCCGAGTCTGTCGAGCTTGCAAAGGGTGGGGTTATTTCTCTTTCACCGCTCCAAGTGAACCTTCAGTTTTGGAGAGTAATCTCCGGCGGTACACGTTCCTCTTATTTTTGATATGAGCACCATAGATTTGATTGAATTCTCCCAAAGCAAGCCATTTGGAGGCTTACGAGAGATGAGCTCGGAGAAAAAATCATCTCTGCGAGATGCGGCCGTTGGGCGGTAAATTTGAAGCTAGTAGTATTAGTTTCCTTTTCTCGCACAAGAGCCAAAATGCAGAATTCGGAAGCAATTACATCAGTGACATGGACAGATTGGATTGGTCACCCCATAATTGGAACAGTTTGATTCCCCCTCGGGTGCCAACGGCCGGTCTTGAGCGAAGCTTCGTAGGAAAGACTGACTGTGAACCACTCCACTCTCAGCGGCGAGTGCGAGCAATCAAGACTCAATAGGCTCGATGCGCGCAATGCATAAACAGGCGAAGAACAAGGACGAACACGCAGACAAACCATACGGCTTGCCGTCACAAAACTCACAATGTCCAGGTCCAGCGGCCGGTGGCCGAAACAGCGGAAGCAAAAAAGCGAAGCAGTAGCGGAAGATAAATCAACGTCGGAAAGCGAAAAGCGAAGCTACGGGCCTACGGCGCGGCATGCGGCCGCGTCGACAGCTCGCCGTGCGCGCAGGCACGGGTGGTGGTGATGGTGGCGTGCGCGCGAACCAACCTAGCTGTAACTAGTACCAGATCTGGTGACGAGCAGCTGGCTAGCTAGGCCGGCGCGCACTGATCTGATCTCGCGGGCGCGGCGGCCGTGGTGGCCGCTGTCACGGGTGCGGACCCTCCGGGTTGTGCCGGCCATTGGGGCCGGACCTGGGATAGTCCTCGACGTCGACCTCCGTCACCACCCTCACCGGCCCTCGCCCTCGCACCTCCACGGTGGTCGCCTCCTGGATACCATGTATGAAAAAGAAATATGATTGATGTTTTGCGATGACATTCAATTAGTATCCACTCTGTCTGTCTGTCCAGTTTGGTAAACTAATCGATCGGCGGGGATCGAGAGAGGGGTAAGGCGAACCTGTGGCGCGGCCTTGTCCAGCGCAGCCGCCGCTCCATCCTTCCCGGCAGGGTCACTCCTCGCTGCAAGGATCGATGAAGCGATTGATCTGTAAAACACACCCTCGCACCAAGCAAGAACAGAGACGGCGTACCTGCAGAAGCCGCGGCGCCGAGGCGAGCAAGGCAGCAGAGGGAGAGGAGCAGCAGGAGCGCCGCGATGAGGCGCCGTTGCCGTTGCTGCTGCCGCGGCTGCGCCATCACATTGCCGAGCGCCACCCAACCCTCTCTCTATCTCTCTTGCGCGCACGCGCGTGTGAGTGTGAATGAAGAAGACAGACAGATATGTTGTGCTTCTTTCCTTTGCTTGGCTTCTCCTCTTGGCCGATTTGACTTGTGCACAGTGGCCGCTTTATACAGAGAGCGTCGGCTCATACGTGCGCGCGTGCGTGCGATGAGCGGTGAGTGGGGGGTCTGTGGGCGGCGGTGCGGTCTCTACGTTACGAGATACGTTACCGACGAAAACGCAAACGTTCAACGAGCCGTCTGGGTAGATAGGTGCGAACAAACGTACAAACGCAAATGTTTGACTGTGGAGACACTGTTCACACGGGGCGAAGGGGTCCGGTCAACCGCCGCATTATTTATCGCCTCTTTTGCTCTGCGCGCTGTCGGGTCGGGCAGGACTTTTGTTGGCATATATGCGGAGATTCCGGGTGCGCGCCAGCCACGGCCCTCGTATTCTAAACCTGGGATCACCAACCGCTGATTATTTAAGCGTTTGAAAAATGGTAAACTCGAGAGCTTAGGATCTGCACCCCACTTGTGGTTATACTAATTCATAACTATAAATCGCGCCACAGCAACGGGTCCTGCAGATCACGAGTGATCACACAGAGAAACCCCAATTATTTGTCAGGTCTCATGATTCGAGGTTTGTCTCATGCTTTCGGCTTAGCTGGTCGGTGTTTGTCTTGGCTGTCATATGCCCATCGACCTCTCATCGAGCAAAATGCACAGAATCAGGATGCGGATTAACTGAGCTCACACTAAGGGCATGTTTGGTACTGCTCCGCTTCACCAAAATCAGTTTCATGTCATCAAATCCACTTTGAAGCAGTTTCATACCGAAGTTGTAGCACTACCAAAGAGAATGTTTGGCTTGCATCTAGCTCCAGCTTCAAGAATGGGAAATTTGGTGAAAAGGATCTATTTGATTGGACGAGGGGGAAGAAACGAAAGGGTATCCACTTACTGGTGGCAGTGGTGGATAATTTCCCCCCAACTTCAGCTTCTAGAGTTATTTTGAAGCACCACCTGAAGAGCTTCATAAAAAACTGGGAGTTGTACCTCAGATTCTAGTTTTTTTGCGGAGCGGCATATCGTGGAGCTACCCCGTTTGGCTTGTGTTTTCTAGAGCGGAGCTGAATTTGAAGGAGCAAAGTAGTTCCAAACAGGCTCACTCGGGTGAACAATAAAATCTAAAAAGTTTGTAAAAACAAAAACAAAAAAACTGATTTTTTTTAGCAAAATTTGATATATGTTTGCAAAGAATTACATTCGTGAAAGTCATGGCAAAAAAACAAAATCAACGCTCCAAAAATAACTTTTTTGGAGCATCGATTTTTTTTGCCACGACTTCCACGAATGTCATTCAGGATGAAACTTTGCAAGCATTGAAAACATTTGCCAAACTTTGTCACCAACAAAATTCAGATTTTTTTTGTTTATTTATTTGGATTTTACTGTTCACTCATGCTCATATGAGCTCGAGCTGAGAAGGACACTTTTGTGAGAACCACCACAATAGTGGCATCATTAGCGAAAAACCATCACTTTACAAAACATGCCAAATTTCATCATGCCGAAAAATGATACTCCCTCCATTCCTCTTTGTAGTGCGCGGTTGTGCGTGGCGTTTATACCAAGACGTGACCTGGCACTGTCATTTGGACAAGAATTGCCCCTCCGTCTGCTCACTCTGCCACAGCACATGGGTGCCTGCTGCTGCACTCCGTGAACCAGCCGAGGGCTATGGTAGTCCAAAGCGGCTTAGGCGCACTACATTTCGGAATCTAGCCCCAAAAACTATACGCACTAGAATATGGAATAGAGGGAGTAGTAACAGAAAACAATGGAAAAAAAATTGAACACGATTTGACGTGGCAAACCCCTCGCGTGCCGACAGAGTGGACGACGCGCCGTTAATGGCCGTTGACGGTCGATCAGGACCGGCTCGGTACGACCAACCCAGCCGCACCGGCGCGTTCGCTTGTTAGCGAAGGAGTCGTTCCTTCTAGCGTCGCTGACGGCCGTTCGCCTCATAGCGATGTCGACTTTTCGGATTCCTACGACTGATAAAATCAAACCCCGTCGCTGCATATCGTCAATCACACAGTCCACTTGCATTCACTGTCATTGATGCCGCACAAAAAATCCCCAACAAACCCCTGCTTGTGCCGCTCGTCGGCGATGGAGAAGAAGAATCTCGGATGTGAGAGGGTCGTCTCTCACTGGGCCGGCACCGATCCGGCGAAGCTCGCTATCTCCTGCGAGAGCAGCACAAGGTTCACGAGCGTCCCCATGCCGATCAACCACGCCAGGGGTCTCTTGAAGGTGTTCACGCCGGAGGAGAAGGCCTGCGTCATCCCCGATGGGAAGGACGTGGTTGCAGTTGCCACCATCGTCTGGTGCATGCTCGAGGCCCACTCCGGTGATGCTGGTAATTAATAAAATAAACATGATAACTGCGTTGAACAATAAATTAAACTTTAAAGTACCTTGTGTTTGTTTTTCCTCATCTAGAGAGATGGTTTAAGAGGCACACCTCATTTTGAGTATTTATGACCTTGCTCTTTGCAGTTACTACATGTAATGGTTTCCATCCTTGAGCTAACCTGGGTACTACAACCTCATCCTTGCCTTTCCTCCTGACAGTTTGTTGGACTCCTTTCTTGTCTTTGAAAAGAGGTGGATCAATGTCTTGTGTGGCGGTTTTGGGCCGTAGGTTAGGACCAGGGACATGATAGATGATGTGCTTATAGGCTTCTCTGTACATAGGTTTTTGAAATAGTCCATGACAAAATCCTCAGGGTGCATCTTAGCTTTATTGATGGCTGCCACAACATGGTTGCAAGGTACACCATTCATATCCCACCTCCGGCAGCCACAAGTCCATGATTCAAGGTTACTGCATATATCTTTTCCCCACTACTCTCTTTCAAAACATTGGCCCAGATTGTGCTGCATTGCAAAAGCTAGCATACTTGGACTCCTGTAGTCTCTTTGCATAGGTAGGGGTAGTCTTCCACGTAGCCACCTTGTGACGCCCCGAGACCGATGCTCCAGATGTCTTCCATTTATTCGTCGTCGTTGCCATGTCATTCGCTTGCGTGTTGCACTTGGCCATGTCATCATGTGCATTTCATCCGCATGTTTTTCAAAACTTGCATCCGTTCGTAGTTGGCGTTCTCCCCGTTCCTTCCGTTGTCCGTTTTGAGTCCCGACACACTCGCACGCGCCCGCGGCACCTCCGAAATATTATTTTATAAGTGGGATAAAAATGTTTTCGGAATGGGTTGAAAGTTGGCGTGCGGTCTTATTTTATTATAGGTAGACCGCCTGCCAAATTTCGTTCCATTCGGAGGTCGTTTGATGCCCTAACGGATAACTATAGCGGCACTATAGCCGGTAAAACGTCGGACGTTTTCGGCGTTCCGAAGACCGTGCCGGGCTGCTATCCTCTCTCTTCTCTCAGCCCAATTCACTCCCACACAGCCCACCTAGCCCAGCTAGCCCTTCCCCTCTCGCTGGAGCCGTCCGATCCCGATCGGAGGGTCCGAAAATGGCCTCAAACCCCTCCATCTAGCCCCCTGCCTAAAAAAGGAAGACCTAGCCCTCCATTTCTGGAAAACCCTAGCCCTCCCTCGAAATCCATGCCGCCACCTCGCCCCTGTCTCCCACCTCCAGCCGCGGCCCGCGAAGTCCATCCGCGGCCCGCCCGAGCCCATCGGGGCCCGAACGAGCCCGCGCGCTAGCCCGAGCGCCCCGCCGCCAGGAAGCTCGCTCGCAGCCCTCCGCCGCCGCGCGCCTCGTGCCCGCGCCGGAGCTTCGCCGCCGCCGTAGACCAGGCCAGTCGCCTCCCCGTCGACACCGTGCCCGGATCCGGCGAGATCCGGCCGGACCAAGCCGCCCGCACCCGAGCCAGGGGTCCCGAGCTCCTTCGAGCCGCCGCCGAGCTCGACACCGGCCTCCTCGCCCTCCACCGTCGCCAGATCCGGGGACCCCATGTCCGGATCCGTCCGTTCCCGACCTCCATCTGCCCGCTGGACCTGCGCCGTCGCCGAGCCAGCGGCCGCCATGGCCTCTCCTCTCCGCCGGGATGGCCTCGACCCCGGACGGCCAGATCCAGCCAACCAAATGCGCCGCCGCCCCCTGAACCGCTCCGTCCCGCTTCGCGCCGTCCCGCTTTCCCCGTCCAGGCGGCCCACAGGCCCAAGGTGAGCGTCAGTCGCTATCCTACGCCTGAGCGTCATATTGCTATTCTACGCTCACTCGGTTTTTCTATTAGTCCTCAGATTTTATCAGCATATATGCATTTTGTATTGGCTATATCTTTGCATCTGTTCATCCGATGAAAATGATATTTATATGTAAATTGATCTACTCTCCATGCTCTACATGATGGTTGCATTTGCATTCATGTTAGGATTCATCTACATGTCATAATCTCTGTGGCAAAAGTGCCTCATGTTGCTAACTGCTGAAAACTGTTAATGTTTGTCACTTTGTCATTTTTGTGTGATTTAATACATGCACCATATAAGCAACTTGTCAACATGACTTTGGAGCATTTTTATGTCTTCTTGCTGCTAGTATTTATTTCATGCCATGATATGCCCTGATGTGAGTTCCATGAGCTTGTAAACATGCCTAGTTAATGTTGCTGTTCTGAGTAAAAGCTGTCTGTGATAAAGCTTGCCAACTTTGCTTGATGGTTGCCACTAATCTAGAGCTCATATGCATGTGGTTCCTTCATGAGATTTGGTCTATGTAATGTGTACTTCGATGCCATGCCTTTGGTTGCCATGTAAAGTTCCTGTAGCATGTATCTTTCTTGCTCTCAAGTTACCATCATGTTAACTCTGCTCATTTATATGCCCTGTTTAGCAGAACATTGCATTTTGCATGGATCATATTGACTTAACCTTGATGTCTATGAACTTGAATCTTAAAGATAATTTGAAGTATGTCATGTTTACTTTAAGTGCATATCCTGATGATGCCCATCATGTTTCTGTAGCTTGCTGTTTTGATGTTGGCAAAGCGCCATGTTGCTATTTTGGGCAGATTATTATTATAGCTTGTGTTGATTGTAATTGTTGAACCGTTGCTCCGTTTTGATCATGTCCTATATGAAACTTGCTTAGATTTGTGTGTAGATTCATGTTGTCATGTTGCATCCTTGATTTGTATGTTCGTGGTTGATGTTTGCATGCATTTTGCATCCTTGCCATGTTAAACTTGTTTAGCCCATATCTTCTAGCCCGTAGCTCTGAATTAAATGATCTATATATGTAACTTAACTAGAAAAACGTGTAGATCATCATGGTGCATCTTAACTTGCTGTTTAACAACTTTAACATTGTGTTTAATTCAGATCAGTACTAATTTCGAAATTTGCATATGGGGATTTTCCGGAATTGTTGTTTGTGTTTCCGGCCTCATTTAAACTTGCCTAGATAGGTAGTTTAATTATGCTTCATCTCTGCCATGTTTAACAACATTAATCTTGTCATGCATCCTATTTGGTTGTGCATCATGCCATGATTATGCTTGGTTGTTTATCATGTTGTTTGCTTCTTTCCGGTTGTGCTTCTTCTCGATAGTTCCGGTTTCGTTGCGATTGTGAGGATTCGTTCGACTAAGTTGGTTCGTCTTCTTCATGGACTCGATCTTCTTCCGAGCTGGATTTCAGGCAAGATGATCATGACCTTGGATATCTTTACTATCTTTGCTTGCTAGTTGTCTCGTTGCTATCGCTATGTCCCGCTTCCTACCACATATATGTCAGCCTCCCATATGCCATGATACATCCTCTAACCACCTTTACCCAGCAAACCGTTGATTGGCTATGTTACCGCTTTGCTCAGCCCCTTTCTTTTAGCGTTGCTAGTTGCAGGTGCTCTTGCAGGTTGTTCCATGTTGGGGCATGGATATGTTGGGATATCACAATATCTCTTATTTAAATAATGTATCTATATACTTGGTATTGGGTGGAAGGCTCGGCCTTTTGCCTAGTGTTTTGTTCCACTCAAGCCGCCCTAGTTTCCGTAATGCTGGTGTTATGATCCATGTTTAGCGTTCCTAACATGCTCAGGGGAATGGGACCCTCTTGACAGTTCGCTTTGAATAAACGCTTCCAGCAAGGCCCAACTTTGGTGTTACCATTTGCCAACATAATAATACTGAATCAATTAATTAATTTTGCATAGGGGGTCGCGTCCTCGGGGATTCTTAATTCAACATAATACAGGTGGGCCAGTGCTGATGGTGTTGGTCCAAAAACTAGAGCACTGTGCGGGGCCGCCCCTTGGCAACTTGGGGTCTTTGGTACCTGTACGCGTAGCTTATCCGGTCATGGCCTGAGAACGAGATACGCGCGGCTCCTATCGGGGTGTCGGCACGCCGGGAGGTCTTGCTGGACTTGTTTACCATTGTCGAAATGTCTTGTGCACCGGGATTCCGAGGATACTTTGGGCTATCTCGAGGTTGAGGTATTTCCACCGCTTGTGTAGGCTTATGATGGGCCAGGTTGGAACACCCCTGCAGGGTTAAATCTTACGCGAAGCCGTGCCCGCGGTTATGTGGCACTTGGATATTTATAACCTCCGGTTGTAGAGAACTTGACACTAAATCCTAATTAAAATACACCAACCGTGTGCGTAACCGTGACCGTCTCTTTTCGAGGAAGTTCGAGAAGAGAACACGGTGGGGTTATGTTTGACTCGTAAGTAGGTGTTCAGGATCACTTAGTGATCATTTGTAGTTTGTGACCGTTTTGCGTAGATGCTCTTCTTATTCTTGTACTCGTAAGTTAGCCACCATACAATGCTTAGTGCTTGCTGCAACCTCACCACCTTACCCTTCCATACCCATTTAAGCTTTGATAGTCTTGCTACCCATGGTTATGGGATTGCTGAGTCCTCGTGGCTCACAGATTACTACAACAACAGTTGCAGGTACAGGTAATGCGATGCCTTGACGTGAGAGCGATGCTTGTTTGCTTTTGGAGTTCTTCTTCTGCTTCTTCTTCGTCGTCGATCTGGGGATAGGTTCCTGGTCGGCAGCCTGGGCTAGCAGGGTGGATGTCGTTCTTCTTTTCGTTTGATTTCATCCGTAGTCGGATGCTGCCCTTCTGTATGATGTTTGTTATGTATTCATGTATTCATGTAGTGATCGTATGTATTTGTCTATATCACCATCTATTATGTAAGTGGTACGATGTAATGATATCCACCTTGCAAGCATCTCCAATATGCGTTTCTACTCTTGGTGGGGCCTCCGAGTTCCCCAAGAATAGGATCGCATATTGGGCGTGACACTCCTCTATATTGTTCCTTGTCCCTTGATATTTCACCATCAACTTTGATCTTATTCCATATGTCATAGTTTTAATTGGCTTTGATCTACGCTCTAGTATGTATCTTTTGAAGACTTCACTAATGTTGTTAACAACTAGATCATTCTTGCAATTAAAGTCCATTGCATGCCTAGCCCAAGTTTCTTTTGGGATTCTATCCACACATTTTTCATGCATCTTCACATTTATCTTTTAGTTTGGCCATTGCAACATCAAATCCATGCTGAGTGTAGGAATAACTTGCCTGTTCCATATACTGCTTAAGCTCCTCAGCCCTAAAACTAGAAGATTAAAAGTTTGCATAGATATGCCTAAGACAATATCAATGAGGGGTATTTGGGAAATTTTGACCAACAACATTTAGCAGGCCCTTAGTAAATAAATATTTAATTTTCCAAAGTAACTAGATAATGTGATAGTTGAGAAGATATTGCAGCAAAATTTAATTGAAAACAAAGTGATACTTGTGGACTAACCTTCTGCCTGTCAGAAATGAAAGTGTAAGTGTCAAATATGTTACCCTCTCCAATGCATTGCTTCAACTGATACACGAACCAGCTTCAGGATGGGGTATCTTCCCTGTCAACCACAGCAGATGCAATTGGAAACAAATTGTTATTTCCATCTCTACCTGTTGCGGCCAGAATTTGCTGCCCACTGCTTAACTTTATGAAATATACATCCACACATGCATCAAATAAGTAATCATGTTAGACAAAGGAAAAACAACAAGAAAAATTTAGACAAAGGAAGAGCAGAAAAAACCTATGAATGGCCTGCACCCATTGAGGAACCCTTCCCTAGATGCATTGAGGCATATGAACATCTTGTGGAACCTAGGGTTTGGGGTTGGGTGTTCTTGTATCTCTTTTGTTGTCACAATACACCTACTGTCAGGATTTGTGTCTAGAACTGCCTGAAATAGTCCCTAAATCTGGTGTGTTGTGTTTTAACATCTGCTTCAACCACCTTCAAAGCCTTCCTCCTAGCTTGTAGGCCTTTGTCTTGGGTATTTCTACCCCATACTTCTCCTTTGCATTTTCCAAGATTGTGTCAACCTTGGTCCTGAGATCTATTCTAATTACATGTTCACATTCCTTGGCAACCCAAGCCGCCATAACTTTTGTTTTCTCACTATCTGTAGGACATGTGGCATTCTCAATTTTTTTGATAACAAATGCCTTCTCATTCCTGAATTGAGAAGTGATACGTCCCAAATGTATCTACTTTTCCAAACACTTTTGCTCTGGTTTTGGACTCTAATTTGCATGATATGAATGGAACTAACCCGGACTGACGCTGTTTTCAGCAGAATTGCCATGGTGTTATTTTTGTGCAGAAATAAAAGTTCTCAGATGGACCTAAAAATTTACAGAGAATTATTTCAGAATATATAAAAAATACCGGCGAAGAGAATTACCAGAAGGGGGCCACCCAGGCGCCACAAGCCCAGGGGGCGCGCCCGCCCCCAGGGCACGCCTACCAGGCTTGTGGGCCCCTGGCAGCTCCGGCAACCCTAACTCCAACTCTATAAGTACCAATTCATCCAGAAAAAAATCACAGAAGAAGTTTCATCGCGTTTTACGATACGGAGCCGCCGCCACCTCCTGTTCTTCATTGGGAGGGCTGATCTGGAGTCCGCTCGGGGCTCCAGAGAGGGGGATTCGACGCCGTCGTCATCATCAACCATCCTCCATCACCAATTTCACGATGCTCACCACCGTGTGTGAGTAAATTCTTTGTAGGCTTGCTGGACAGTGATGGGTTGGATGAGATTTACCATGTAATCGAGTCAATTTGTTAGGGCTTTGATCCCTAGTATCCACTATGTTCTAAGATTGATGTTGCTATGACTTTGCTATGCTTAATGCTTGTCACTAGGGCCCGAATGCCATGATTTCATATCTGAACCCTTTATGTTTTCATGAATATATTTGTGTTCTTGATCCTATCTTGCAAGTTATATGCACCTATTACGTGTTATGATCCGCATACCCCAAGGTGACAATAATTGGGATTCTTTCCGGTGATTACCGTAGTTTGAGGAGTTCATGTATTCACAATGTGTTAATGCTTTGTTCCGGTTCTATATTAAAAGGAGGCCTTAATATCCCTTAGATTTCCTTATGGACCCCACTGCCACGGGAGGATAGGACAAAAGATGTCATGCAAGTTCTTATTATAAGCATGTATGACTATATACGGAATACATGCCTACATTACATTGATGAATTGGGGCTATTGTGTATCGCCCTAGGTTGTGACTGTTATATGATGAATGTCATCCAACATAATTATCCATCACCGATCCAATGC
Source organism: Elymus sibiricus (assembly GCA_039707655.1). Classification (NCBI taxonomy): domain Eukaryota; kingdom Viridiplantae; phylum Streptophyta; class Magnoliopsida; order Poales; family Poaceae; genus Elymus; species Elymus sibiricus. Next base: position 161,316,475 of record CM077668.1, on the reverse strand, counting down.
CTACGCTTCTCGCATATTGATCTTTGCTAAGTTACTTTCGTTGCTACTGCTGTTACAATCACTACAAAACTGCTACTGTTACTGTCTCTGTTACTATTGCTACTGTTACTACTGCTATTGAAACGATCATACTTCTGTGCTACTAAACACTTTGCTGTAGATATTTAGTTCTCCGGGTGTGGTTGAATTGACAACTCAACTGCTAATACTCATAAATATTCTTTGGCTCCCCTTGTGTCAAATCAATAAATCTGGGTGAAATACTATCCGTGAAAACTGTTGCGATCCCCTATACTTGTGGGTTATCAAGACCTTTTTCTGGCGCCGTTGTCGGGGAGCATAGCTCTATTTGTTGAGCTACTTGGAATTTATATCTGTTGATCACTATGAAGAATCTGAAAGACGCTAAGACCAAGATCGTCCCCTCTATCACTAGAGGAGGTAAGGAACTGCCATCACACTCTGCACTTGATTCACCTTCTGTTTTGAGTAGGCTTGCGACACCACCACCTGTTATTCATTCTGATATGTCACAAGTTATTGATGATACTACTTCTGCTATGAATGATACTTATGATGATGCTAGTACTATGCTTGATAATACTGTGCCACTAGGAGAATTTCATGATGAACAACCTGCTAAAGCTAAAGAAATTGAGAATGCTGAAATTGATGAAACTTTTGAAAATTATGATTCATCTGTTATGCCTAGTCCTCCTACTAGAGTTGAAATGCCTAAGATACCTAATGGTTATGTTTTTGATGGAGAGACAGCTAGGGCAATTCTTGCTTGTAATGATAGAGAATATGTTAGAAAATTGCTTGCTAAGATGAAAGAAAAATCTATGATGGAGAGAATGAAATATGATCCCAAGTTTGCTACTTCTCCCATCTTTGTTACTGATAAGGATTATGAATTCTCTGTCGATCCTGAGTTAATTACTTTGGTTGAATCTGGTCCTTTTCATGGTTATGAAACTGAAACTGTCGTGGCACATCTTACTAAGTTGAATGATATAGCCACCCTATTTGCTCATGAGGAAAAAACTCGCTATTACTATATTCTTAAGTTGTTTCCTTTCTCATTAAAGGGTGATGCTAAGAAATGATTTAATACTCTTGCTCCTGGCTGTGTGCGTAGTCCCTAGGATATGATTTATTACTTCTCTAAGAAATATTTTCCTGCTCATAAGAAACAAGCTGCCTTACAGGAAATATTTAACTTTGTGCAATTTGAAGAAGAGAATCTCCCTCAAGCTTGGGGGAGGCTTCTTCAATTACTTAATGCTTTGCCTGATCATCCTCTTAAGAAAAATGAAATACTTGATATCTTTTATAATGGACTAACCGATGCTTCTAGGGATTACCTAGATAGTTGTGCTAGTTCTGTTTTCAGGGAACGAACTGTTGGACAGGCTGAAGAACTATTAAATAACATATTGAGAAATGCCGATGATTGGACACTTCCTAAACCACCACCCAAGCCAACTCCGAAGAAGAGAGGTATTCTATTCCTCAGTCCAGAAGATATGCAAGAAGCTAAGAAATCTATGAAGGAAAAAGGTATTAAAGCTGAAGATGTTAAGAATCTACCACCTATTGAAGAAATACATGGGCTCGACACCCCGACACAGGTAGTAGAGGTAAATTCTATTCGTAGATTCAATGAAAGTGATATTCCTTATAATAAATCTGCTAATCAATGCTTGGATGAATTTGATAATTACGTTGTTAAGCAAGAAAAGTTCAATATGTATGTTAGCAATCAATTAAAACGAAAAGCCATCATGATTGATCGCTTGAGTGATTTGATGTTTAGAATTGCTAATGATGTTAAGGGTTTGAGTAAACATGCTTCTATGGTCCAGACTCAGTTAGAACAAATTGCTAAGTCACAAAATGATTTGCTTAATGAGATGAATAATAAAATGAATGATCATGTTGTTAGAGTTGTTACTAGAGGAGGTAGAATGACTCAGGATCCTCTGTATCCTGAAGGTCATCCTAAAAGAATTGAACAAGATTCTCAAAGAATTAATATTGACATACCTAGTCCATCTAAGAAGAAAAAGAAAAAGAAAAACGATAGGACTTTTAATGCTTCTATTGAACCTCAGATAGAAAAACCTCCTGAGAATCATAATGATGTTTCTATTTTTGACGCCGAGACACAATCTAGTAATGAACATGCACCTAGTGATAATGATAAGAATAATGATAATTATAATGATGATGTTCATGTTGATGCTCAACCAGATAATGATGTAGAAATAGAACCTACTGCTGATCTTGATAACCCACCTCCTAAGCATAAAAGATATGATAAAAGATACTTTGTTGCTAGAAAGCATGGGAAAGAAAGAGAACCATGGGTTCAAAAAGCTATGCCTTTTCCTACTAAATCATCTAAAAATAAAGATGAGGAAGACTTTGAGCGTTTTGTTGAAATGCTTAGGCCTGTCTTTTTGCGCACTCGCTTGATTGATATGTTGAAAATGTCTCCCTATGCTAAATACATGAAAGATATTATCACTAATAAAAGAAAAATACCTGAAGCTGAAATTTCCACCATGCTTGCTAATTATTATTTTAAGGGTGGAGTACCTAAGAAACTAGGAGATCCAGGAATACCTACTATACCATGCTCCATTAAAAGAAGTTATGTTAAAACTGCTTTATGTGATTTGGGAGCCGGTGTTAGTGTTATGCCTTTCTCTTTATATAGAAGACTTGATTTGAATAAGCTCACACCTACTGAAATATCTTTGCAAATGGCTGATAAATCCACTGCTATACCCATTCGAATTTGCGAGGATGTTCCCGTTGTAGTTGCAAATGTTACTATCTTGACAGACTTTGTTATACTTGATATGCCCGAGGACGACAACATGTCGATTATCCTTGGAAGAGCCTTTTTGAATACTGAAGGGGCTGTTATTGATTGCAACAAAAGCAAGGTTACTTTTCATGTCAATGGTAATGAGCATACGGTTTATTTTCCAAAGAAACAAAGTTCGGTGAATCGTATCAATTGTATTGAAAAAGTTTTGACAATCACTATTGGAGGTTTCAAATTTCCTCGTCCTACTGTCAAAAAGAAATATGAAATTCTTATTGTTGGGGAGATGCATATCCCCATTGAGGTAACTTAGTGTTATACGAAGATTCTTCAGTTTCATGCCATTCGGAATTTTTTTGTTAATAAGACTTGATCAACCTTATTAATGGATTCTTTTTTAGGGGCATGTGGTCGATGAATTTAGTAAATGCTACTTGTGAGCTGCGTTGGGATTTCCCTGAAGAGGAGGGGATGATGCAGTACAGTAGAGATAAGTATTTCCCTTAGTTATCAAACCAAGGTTATCAATCCAGTAGGAGAATCACGCAACAACTCGTTAGCAGTACCTGCACACAAAACAACAAATCCTTGCACCCAGCGCAAACAAGGGGTTGTCAATCCCTTGGCGGTTAATTGGAAGATTAAATTGTATGGTGATAGATAAATAGATCGAACAAAAATACAAAATAAAATAAATAAAGTAAAAGTGCAGCAAGGTATTTTTATGATTTTTAATATATGATTTGGATAGACCCGACGGCCATAGTTTTCACTAGAGGCTTCTCTCATGAAAATAGCATACGGTGGGTGAACAAATTATTGTTGGGCAATTGATAGAAAAGCAAATAATCATGACGATATCCAAGGCAATGATCATGTATATAGGCATCACGTCCGAGACAAGTAGACCGACTCCTGCCTGCATCTACTACTATTACTCCGCACATCGACCGCTATCCAGCATGCATCTAGTGTATTAAGTCCATAAAGAACGGAGTAACGCCTTAAGCAAGATGACATGATGAAGACAAAGTAAAATCACGCATGAATAAACCCCATCTTTTTACCCTTAATAGCAACGATACATACGTGTCATGTCCCTTTCTGTCACTGGGATTGAGCACCGCAAGATCGAACCCATTACAAAGCACCTCTCCCATTGCAAGATATATCAATCTAGTTGGCCAAACCAAATCAATAGATCGGAGAGAAATATGAAGCTAAAAGAATCATGCATAAAAGAGTTCAGAGAAGGCTCAAATAATATTCATGGATAATCTGATCATAAACTCACAATTCATCGGATCCCAACAAACACACCGCAAAAAGTGATTACATCGGATAGAACTCCAAGAACATCAAGGAGAACATTGTATTGAAGATCAAAAATAGAGAAGAAGCCATCTAGCTACTAACTATGGACCCGAAGGTCTGTGGTAAACTACTCACGCATCATTGGAAGGGCAGCAAGGATGATGTAGAGACCCTCCGTGATCGATTCCCCCTCCGGCGGAGTACCGCAAAAGGCCTCCAGATGGGATCTCTCGAGAACAGAAGCTTGCGGTGGCGGAAAAAGTATTTCGTGGACTCCTCTATTGTTTTCCCAATTTTAGAGAATTTATAGAGGTGGAATTAGGTCAAACGGAGCTGTGTGGGCCCCACGAGGTACCAGGGCGCCCCCCTGGGGCGCGCCGTGGTGCCTCGTGGGCCACTACTTCATCTTCTCGTCCCCTCCCGAAGCTTCTAGCGTTCTCCAAAAAGTTACGTGGCATTTGGACTTCGTTTGGTACTGATATTCTGGAAAACCAAAAACAGGCAAAAAACAGTAACTGGCACTGGGCACTAAGTTAATAGGTTAGTCCCAAAAAATGATATATAATTGCTGTAAATGTATATAAAAACATCCAAGATTGATACTATAATAGCATGGAACAATCAAAAATTATAGATACGTTGGAGACGTATCACGCATCCCCAAGCTTAATTCCTGCTCGTCCTCGAGTAGGTAAATGATAAAAACAGAATTTTTGATGTGGAATGCTACCTATCATATTCATCATGTATTCTTTTCTTTATAGCATGAACATTTGGACTTGAATGATTCAAAACAATAGTCTATAGTTTCACATGAAGACATAAATACTCAAGCATACTAACAAGCAACCATGTCTTTCAAAATATCAACGCTAAAGAAAGTTATCCCTAACCCATTATGCTCAATCATTGATCCATTCATGAAACACACTCAATATTAGCTACACACAATGCACAAGTATGACAATAGTGCTATGTAGTTGGTGCTTTGTAAGAGAAGATGGAGACTCAAAATAAAAATAAAAATTACATAAAAGTAAATAGATAGGCCCTTCGCAGAGGGAAGCAGAGATTTGCAAATGTGCCAGAGCTCAAAGCTTAAATTAGAGAGATAAAATTATTTTTGAGAGGCATGCTTTTCCTGTCAACGAAAACGACCGAGAATTCTCAATATTTTCCATGCTAGACACATCATAGGCGGTTCCCAAACAGAAAATAAAGTTTATTTCCTTTCCACCATTCCTTCACAATCCATGGCTAGCCAATGATCTTTCATCATAGGCGGTTCCCAAACAGAAAATAAAGTTTATTTTCTTTCCACCATTCCTTCACAATCCATTGCAAGGAATCAATCTTATCATATCCAATGATCTTTCATGAAAGTTTTTATTATATCCCTCTTGAATATTCATAAACATGCAATATTCCTGCTACTTGTGAGCTGTGTTGGGATTTCCCTGAAGAGGAGGGGATGATGCAGTACAGTAGAGATAAGTATTTCCCTCAGTTATGAAACCAAGGTTATCAATCCAGTAGGAGAATCATGCAACAACTCGTTAGCAGTACCTGCACACAAAACAACAAATCCTCGCACCCAACGCGAACAAGGGGTTGTCAATCCCTTGGCGGTTAATTGCAAGATTAAATTGTATGGTGATAGATAGATAGATAGATCGAACAAAAATACAAAATAAAATAAATAAAGTAAAATTGCAGCAAGGTATTTTTAGGATTTTCAATATATGATAAAGGTATACCCGGGGGCCATAGTTTTCACTAGAGGCTTCTCTCTTGAAAATAGCATACGGTGGGTGAACAAATTACTGTTGGGCAATTGATAGAAAAGCAAATAATCATGACGATATCCAAGGCAATGATCATGTATATAGGCATCACGTCCGAGACAAGTAGACCAAAACGATTCTGCATCTACTACTATTACTCCACACATCGATCGCTATCCAGCATGCATCTAGAGTATTAATTTCATAAAGAACGGAGTAACGCCTTAAGCAAGATGACATGATGTAGACAAAGTAAACTAACGCATGAATAAACCGCATCATTTTACCCTTAATATCAACGATACATACGTGTCATGTCCCTTTCTGTCACTGGGATTGAGCACCGCAAGATCAAACCCATTACAAAGCACCTCTCCCATTGCAAGATAAATCAATCTAGTTGGCCAAACCAAATCAATAGATCGGAGAGAAATACGAAGCTATAACAATCATTCATAAAAGAGTTCAGAGAAAACTCAAATAATATTCATGGATAATCTGATCATAAACTCACAATTCATCGGATCCCAACAAACACACCGCAAAACGTGATTACATCGGATAGAACTCCAAGAACATCGAGGAGAACATTGTATTGAAGATCAAAAAGAGAGAAGAAGCCATCTAGCTACTAACTATGGACCCGAAGGTCTGTGGTAAACTACTCACGCATCATCGGAAGGGCAGCAAGGTTGATGGAGAGCCCCTCCGTGATCGAATCCCCCTCCGATAGAGTGCCAGAAAAGGTCTCCAGATGGGATCTCTCGAGAACAGAAACTTGCGGCGGCGGAAAAAGTATTCCGTGGACTCCTCTGTTGGTTTCCTGATTTTAGAGTGTGACACCCCCGACTTAATCGTGCACTAATCATACACGCAAATGCACACGATCAAGCCTAAGGACTCACTTGAAGATATCACAACACAACTCTAAACATAAATAAAAGTCATACAAGCTTTATATTACAAGCCAGGGCCTCGAGGGCTCGAATACATAAGCTCGATGTCATACAAGCATCAGCGGAAGCATCAGGTATCTGAGTACGGAGTTAAATAGATAGGCCTTTAAGAAGGCGGGGCAAAATAAAACACAGATCGAAAGGCGCAGGCCTCCTGCCTGGGTGCCTCCTATCTACTCCTGGTCGTCGGAGGGCTCCTCGTAGTAGTAGTATCCGGAGGGGTAGTAGTGGTAGTAGTCGTCGTCGGCTGCTGGGGCAGCTGGCTCCGGGGCTCCGTCATCTGGTCGCAGCATTCGGGTATGGGGAAAAAGGGAAGCAAAGCAACCGTGAGTACTCATCCAAAGTACTCAGCAAGACTGACATCAGATCTATTCGAAAATATGCAACATTATCAAAGGAAGGCTGTATATGTGGACTTGGCTGCAGAAATGCCAGAATAGAGAGAAGAAGGCCTAGCCTATCGAAGACTAGCATCTTTAGCGGTCTTGCAGCATATGGAGAGTGCAGCTTAGTACATAAATATAATAGTATCAACAAGTAGTAGCAACGCCCAAAGATCCTTCCTCGACTCCCTGTGAGAAAGCGATCCTGGAGCTAACATATTCAACCCATTTCTAGTTGTAGAAGATCGGGATATTTTTTGAGCGTCCTATTACCGTGGACACGGCTATTCGAATAGATATACTTCCCTGCAGGGGTGCACCAACTTACCCAACACGCTCGATGACTCTGGCCGGACATACTTGCTCAGTCGACGCCCGGCCTCGGACTATCGACACGTCGTAGCCCTACCTAGGCTCAACAGAGAGGCCAGCACGCCGGTCCACATCCTAAGCGCTCAGGGGTCTTGGGCCCATCGCCCTTTGCACTCCTGCGCGTTGCGAGGACGGCCGGGAGCAGACCTATCCCCCTTAATAGAAGCGCAGGCTTTCACGGTCCAACACGGGCGCGTGCCGCTCAACCGCTGACGTCTGAAGAGCTTCGGCTGATACATACGACGCCGAGTACCCATATTATTCCCACGTGCTGGTTAGCGCGAAAAGGCCAGAGGCCTACTCAGATCACATATCCTAATTCATTAGTGCATTTGGAGCGCGCGGAAACGAGCAGAGACTCACGATCCTGTGACCCCGTCGCCCCGTCTCGTGGACTTACGGCAAGGGCTAAGAATGCCCGGCCGTGCCACGTATTCATCTCTCGGGCACCCTCATGGTCAACCCGACAACATATCTCTCGCGGGTACCCCTCGAGGCCGACCCGACTTTACCAAGTATCAGTAGTAAAGTGCAAGTAACCGTGTGTCCATAACATCAAGCAGGAATCCGAGGAATCACCCTCGTTGGATTCCCACTAGATGTAACCGACAAGGTGAACCCGGAGGAATCACCCTCGGTGGTATTCACACTTGCGGGGTTACACGACAGAAACTTCATCGGAGGTGGTGAAAGAGGAATCACCCTCGTTATCACACAACCGACTAGTCGTACTACAGAGTCCACATCGGGAGTGAGATGAGAGGTATCACCCTCGGCACTCGACGGTAGCTCTGCAGAGTCGAGCAACTTAGGGGGTGTGAGGTGTAGTGCTAGTCTCATTCCGTTCGATCACATCGATCGGGCACAGTTACTAAAGCGGGGCAACTACAGCAAGGAAGAGGGGCCACAGATGAATTACCATCCAACCTATACTAAGCATTTTGGATAACAGGCAGGTATCAATAACGGTTACAAGGACAGGCTATGCATCAGAATAGGATAAACAATAGTAGTAGCAAATTCTAATGCAAGCATGGGGAGAAGGAATAGGTGATATAGACATGCGTCAAGGGGGGTTGCTTTCCTGGAAGCTCTGTGGCAAAGGAGGGATCGTCAGTGGTGTCGTCGGTCTCCTGAGCTGCGTCGGTCTCGGGGGCTATCGGAATAGAAGAGGGGGAAGAAACAATAAAGAAAGGCAGACAAATGCAACACAGAGCATGACATGCTAAAATGCAGTGCAGGGTTGCCTAAATGTATCTCTAAACCATTTTAGTTATTTTAGGATTTAAGTTGGAATTATTAGCAGGTAAGCATGCACTATTCATCTACCGGAAACAGGCAAAAAGTTGCGGGTTCACCTACGTAGAGGGTCCTGATAAGAAAACAGACGGCACGATCGGATTCGTGGGATTTTTCTGAGCAACTTTCATGTAGAAAGTTTTTCGATCCGAGCTACGGTTCATTTTCTACGATTTTTCAAAGATTTAAACTATTTTCTGAAATTATTTAAATTAACAGAATTCCAGAAAAGGCATATGACCTCATGCTGATGTCATCACTGCGTCAGCAGTCGGCTGACCAGCTGACTGGTCAAACAGGCAGGTGGGACCCACCTGTCAGCCTCAGAGGTTTTTATTAGTGATTAATTTAAACTAACAGAGTTAATTAACTAGTGGGCCCGGCCTGTCAGCGACTGAACTAATTAACAGATTTAACTAATTAAAAGTAATTAGCCACTAATTAAGTTACTGACGTGGGGGGCCCACTTGTCAGTGGCTACAGATGCCACGTCAGCCCGTTGACTCGGTCAACTGGTCAACTGGGTCCTGCGGGACCCAGCTGCCAGTGACTCAGGGTGGCCCACCGGTCAGGCCACGTCGGCGCCGGCGCCGGAATAGCTCCGGCGAGGCCATTCGCAGCGGCCGAACGCCGGCGAGCGTCGGGTTTCCTCTACGGTGCACCAAATCGGGCGTTCTCGGGCTCGTTCAAACGAGCGAAGAGTGCCGCATCCAACGCGGGTGGTCTCGGGAGCTGGGGTGGCCGGAGTCGTCGCCGGTGACAAGAACGGCGGAGACCCGAAACACGGCGAGCTCGCAAACGGCGAGGCAGCGAGCAAAACGGGCGGCGTTGGTCTCGTACGGCGTCTACGCGGGGTCGCGAACTCGGTGAGGGGTTCGGCAGGTCATGGCAAGGGCTAACGCGACGGCGGCGAGCTCATCGGCGGAGCTGGGCTCGGCCATGGCGGAACCGGCCGCTCCGGGCGCGTAGGAGAGTAAAAAGAGAGGGGAGGAGGAGTGGAGCTCACCGCAGCGGCTCAAGGTGGCCCGTGGAAGCTTAGTAGCGCAGGGGAGACGACGGACGGAGCGGTGGAGCTCCGGTGATCCGAAGTGGTCGCCGGCTCGATCCGGGCAATGCAGCGTTCTCCTGCTCGAATGCGTGGTCGGGGAAGAAGAGGAGGACGTCGGCGGAGCTGATGAATCGGTCGGGGAGGCGAGGGAGACACGGTGGCCGCCGTGGTAGAGCCGGGCGGCGGCGGCGTTCGGGACAGAGGAGAAGGGGGCGAGCGCGCGCGAGGGAGAGGGAGGAAGAGGAATGGCGAGGGCGACCAGGGGAGATGGCTCGGGAAGGCCCTTATCCCCTCGCTCACTAGCTCCGTCGCCGTGGCGAGCAGCGGGCGGCGCCGCGCGCGCCGAACGCGGGGACGGCGACACGGAGGGCGGGAGCAGGTGGAGAGGACGATTCGGACGGGCTGGGCCGGCCACTGGGCCGCAGGTAAGCGACGGTAAGTCCTTTTTTCCTTTTTCCCTTTTCTGTTTTTCTGTTTTTCTTTTTACAGAACTTTTGCAGAAAACATTTAAGCCATCAAAAGACTTTAGAAAAAGGTGGATCTTGGCCCAAAATATTCTTTGCAATTTATGGCACTGTCACAATTATTTTGGGAGAGATTTGAATTCATTTGGAATTTTCATAAATGAAATTGCATTTTAAATTGCTGGAATTGCATTGAAATAATTGCTACTGTCCATCTTTGCATATGAGTGATGTTGTTTTTCTTAACATCAAATTGTTTTGGAAATTTATGCTAAATGATGAACATTTTTCCAGCAACTTTTGTGCAACTCCAAATTTCAATTTCATTTGAATTTGAATTCAGTGACAGAATTTGAAATGAGATATTAATCCACATGATTATCATTGCAAATCTCAGATGACTTGGCATTAATATGATGGATCACTGTAGCTCATTACATAGGGGTGTTACAATTCTCCTCCTCTAAAAGAAATTCTCGTCCCGAGAATTCAGGAGGTAGAAGGAAAGAGGTCGGGGTATTCCTCCCGAAGACGATCCTCGCGTTCCCAAGTTGCTTCATTTTCAGTATGATTAGACCACTGCACTTTAAGGAACCTGGTAGTCTTCTGGCGGGTCCGACGTTCAGCTTGATCGAGAATGTGGATCGGATGCTCCTTATAGGATAGGTCATCTTGCAAATCGAGCATTTCATGATCCACAGCTTGGTGCGGAGATTCCTTGAAGCAACGGCGAAGTTGCGACACATGGAAGACGTCATGGATGTGAGAGAATTGCGGCGGCAACTCCAATTTATAAGCCACATGTCCACGTCTGGCGAGAATGCGGAAGGGGCCGACGTAGTGAGGAGCTAACTTGCCCTTGATTCCGAAACGGTGAGTGCCCTTCATCGGAATGACACACAGATAAGCTTGCTCACCAGGTTGATAGATCGATCCCAAGTGTTTACGATCATAATTGCTCTTCTGGCGAGACTGAGCAGCTTTGAGATTTTCCCGCACAATACGGACTTGCTCTTCGGCGTGTTGGATAATATCCGGACCAATGAGCGGTCGTTCCCCAGTTTCTGACCAATTCAGAGGGGTTCGACACTTACGTCCATATAACACTTCGAAGGGGACCATTTTCAAACTTTCTTGATAGCTGTTGTTGTAAGAGAATTCGGCATACGGGAGAGATTCTTCCCACTTCTTGCCAAATGAAATAACACAAGCTCACAACATATCTTCAAGCACTTGAATTACTCGTTCGACTTGGCCTTGGGACTGGGGGTGATAAGCTGAACTCCAAGTAATATGAGTCCCCATAGCTTGTTGGAAACTATTCCAGAAGTGAGAGGTGAAGAGGCTGCCATGGTCCGAACTGATCTCCTTCGGAATACCATGGAGTGATACAATCCTGGAGATATATAACTCTGCTAACTGACTAGCAGTGATCGTCTCCTTAACCGGCAGAAAGTGTGCAACTTTGGAGAGTTGGTCAATGACGACAAGAATAGCATCATGACCTTTCTGTGATCTGGGAAGACCAGTAATGAGATCCATTTGAACCTTATCCCATTTCCACAAAGGAATAGGAAGTGGTTGTAGAATTCCAGCAGGCTTCTGATGTTCTGCTTTAACGCAACGACAAACTTCACATTCAGCAACATATCGAGCAATATCCTGCTTCATTCTAGACCACCAGTACCTTTGTCGGAGATCACGATACATCTTGGTGCTACCCGGATGAATAGACAGTGGTGTATCATGTGCCTCCTTCATAACCTTGTCGGTCATAAGCTCGAACCGAGGTACCACAATGCGGTCCTTGAAATACAAAGTTCCATCTTCAGCAAGCGAGAAATCCCTGTACTTTTCAAGGTGAAGATCTCTTTTCATCAGATCAACTTCAGCATCTTTAGCTTGCGCACGCTTAACAACATTCAAAAGATCTGGCTGTATTACAGGGGTATTAAGAGAACCCTGTGGAACAATGTGGAGGTTCAGCTTGCGCAGTTCTTCATACAGATGAGGTTGAGCTCGCTGAACCGTGAGGTTGTTACAATAGGACTTGCGGCTCAAGGCATCTGCCATCACATTAGCCTTGCCAGGGGTATATGAAATACCATAGTCATAGTCTGTAATTGTTTCCAACCATCGCTGTTGGCGGAGATTGAGATCCGGCTGAGTAAATAAATACTTCAGACTTTGATGATCAGTATATATCTCACATCGGTTACCAAGGAGGTAATGTCGCCACAGCTTCAATGCATATATCACTACAGCAAGTTCAAGATCATGCACTGGATAATTCTCTTCATGGGGACACAACTATCGCGAAGCATAAGCAATTACTCTGCGCTCTTGCATTAGGAAACAGCCTAATCCCTGACGAGAAGCGTCACAGTAAATCACGAAATCTTTGCGAGAATCTGGAGGAGCAAGCACTGGAGCAGAGGTAAGCTTGTCCTTGAGGGTCTGGAAACTTTCCTGACATTTATCTGTCCACTCAAACTTAACGCCTTTGTGAAGCAGATTAGTCAGTGGCTTGGCAATCTTTGAGAAGTTCTCGACAAAGCGACGACAATAACTTGCGAGGCCGAGAAAACTTCTGACTTTCTTGACATTTTTCGGAGGAGTCCAGTCAAGAATAGCCTGAACTCGTTCTGGGTTAACAGCGATTCCATCCTTGGAAATCACATGACCAAGGTAGGTTACTTCAGATAACCAAAATTCACACTTGGAATACTTGGCATATAACTGGTGCTCTCGAAGCCTTTCCAGAACCAGACCAAGATGTTCAGTGTGTTCTTCCTTATTCTTGGAGAATACCAGAATATCATCCAGATAAACCACGATGAATTTGTCGAGGTAATCCATGAAGATATAATTCATCAGTCGGGAGAACGTTGCTGGAGCATTTGTTAAGCCGAAAGACATGACAGTGTACTCATAAGAGCCATAGCGAGTAACAAAGGCAGTCTTGGGAATATCTTCTTCGCGGACACGGATCTGATGATAACCCAACCTCAAGTCGAGTTTAGAGAACACTGATGATCCAGCCAGTTGGTCATACAGGTCATTGATCCGAGGAAGCGGATACTTGTTCTGAATGGTTGCTTGGTTGGTAGGCCGGTAATCTTGGACCAATCGGTTCGTACCATCTTTCTTCTTAACGAAGAGAGAAGGTGCTCCCCAGGCAGAGGAACTTGGACGGATGAAACCCTTTTGAAGTGATTTTTCGAGCTCCTCCTTAAGCTCGAGAAGTTCATGCGGAGGCATCTTATAAGGACGCTTCGCAATAGGAGTTGTGCCTGGTTTAAGGTCGATGACAAACTCGACAGCTCTAACAGGGGGTACTCCTGGAAGTTCTTCCAGGAATACATCTTGGAAGTCACGAACGACTGGAATGTTTTCGATCCCCTCAAGAGGTGAAGCATTCAACTCATTCATTGCATAGATCTGAACCTCTGCACTTTGAACAACATGAGCATGGTAATTTACTAGCTCGTCTGATGGGTGCAGGAGGTGTACAACTTTGGTGGCACAATTGATCAAGGCAGTGTGAGCCTTCAACCAATCCATCCCCAGTATGAGGTCAATCTTGGAAGACTTCAAAATAATGGGAAATGCACGGAACTCCAACCCTTCAATTTCAATGGTAACATCGGGGCTGAACATAGAGGTTCGACAATGGCCCGCGGGAGTGTTAACCACTAACGGATGGCGCAAATTTTCATGTTTAATGCCATGCATGAATGCAAACTCTTCTGATATAAAAGAATGCGATGCTCCTGTATCAAATAGAACAGATGCAGGTACTGAATTAACAAGAAGTGTACCCATCACAGTCTCTGGTTGGTCTGGGTCTTCACTCATGTTGACATGATAAGCCTGCCCACAACCATATGAAGGTCTGGCATTATAGTTGCGAGGCTGCTGATTAATACCACGGCCATTTCCACGGCCAGCAGGAGGAAGCACGAGCTGATTCTGACTCTGTGAGCAGTCTCTAGCACGGTGACCTGGATGGCCACACTTGAAGCAGAGTCCATTGTCAGGACGTGGAGCAGGAGCTCAAGGCAATGGAGCTGTATTCCTGAACTGCCTTGGTGGTGGAGGAGGCATACGCGGTGCAACATACGATGGCCTCTGAACAGGTACAGCTGGACGGTACATGCTGTGAGGGATCCAAATACGGCGCTTCTGGGAAGACGAGCCCGAAGATGAGCCCGCTTCACGGGTGCGCTTGAGAGCATCCTTATGATCCTTTAGTCCTGTCTCAACCTGAATAGCCTTGTTCACCAAGGTGGCGAAGTCGGCAAAGTCTTGGACTAGCAGATCGAGCTTGATATCAGGGTTGAGCCCTTCACAGAATTTCTCCTGTCTACATTCATCGGTAGCTATGTCCTCTTCAGCATAGCGAGATAGTTCCAGAAATTATCGCTGATAGGCTTCCACAGACTTAGTGCCCTGTGTGAGATTGCGGAACTCACGCTTCTTCCGGTCCATGACTCCCTGAGGAATATAACGAGCACGAAAAGCAGTCTTGAATTCCATCCAAGTGATGATAGTTCCAGGAGCTAAGGTCTGTCTGTGAGTGTCCCACCATTGTGCTGCGGGTCCCTTCAGGAAGTAGGAGGCGAAAGTGACATAGTTGGCAGGGGCCACATCCGCAGACTCCATCTCGAAAGAGATGTCGCGGAGCCAGTCATCAGCGTCAAGCGGCTGAACTGAGTTGCGGTAAATCGTTGGATTCAGTCGCACAAACTCTTGCAAGGTGATTGTAGCTGGCTGCTAGTTGGCATTGGGACGTGGAAACTGATCCATCAGCCCTTGCATAAACTAACGGTGCACTTCAAACTGTTGCATCATGGCTGCCATATAGTCGGGCGGTGGTGGATTGTTGTCACCACGGCCACGACTTGTTGGTCTAACCACCCTGCTAAAATTCAACAGGGGGTAGTTTAGCAACGAGCATTGCAATTGTATGGATACATTCATAAAGTAACATGCACAACAGAAGGGAGTGCAATAGATACAACAACATAGTCAACAAGACATACAGATCCATACATAGGTTCGGTTACCGACCAGCATTACAACGGCATAAGAAAAGCTAGACCACTAGGCGGCATGCAGGCACGCGGTGGAGGGATACAACAACGCGACATAGCGATATGCTACATCAACGTCGGATAAAACCACTGAACCTAGGTAACTGCATGTGACGATGCCGGGCACCCTCGATGTGAGGATCCTGTGCTCCGTGGACACTCTGGTGCAAAACCTGGTCCCGAACTGGAAGAAGAGGACCAGGCGGAGGGGTAAAACCTCCAACAGCAGGCCAGTCAAGACCTGGTGGCATCTCCGTCCTGCGCGGGTAAAGGATGTACTCTGGGTGCATCCGTGCACTGACTGCTGGCAGCAACTGCGTCAGAGCACCGTAAAGACGAGCACGAGTGGCGTGCAACTCGACAGCAAGAGCTCGAGCAGTGCGGTCCAGAGCCTGAGTGTACTGTACCAAAACCTGCGGGTCATAACGACGCGACACGTAAGGGGTACAGACAGCAGTGTAGTATCCAGTCTCATCCCCAACAGGAGTAAACGGGATGTATCTGAAGGCAGTATGCTCCAAGCGACTGTTGTACTCTCCACGGAGACGGGCAATAGCAGTATAGGCAGCATCATGGACTGCCATGTCGACAGTCACTCCAACACCGTGAAAGGTGTGCAACTCAGTGATGGAGAGGTCCTGCTCCTGGTTGAACTCGCGGTAATCCTCGTAAACTGTGTGCTCGGGATACCAGCGATATCCCAGCCTGGTCAAAAGATCAACCAAGATGGCCGGGAACCCAGTCGCATCAACAGCCATGGTCAGACGGACAAGCTGTCTTGCGGGACACGGTGGGAACAGACGATCCATCTGAAAACAGAGGAATTTCAAGATTGTCAAATGACAGCGTGAGAATCATATGATAACTTGGAAAGGAAAGGTTAAACAGACCAATGGAAAAAGAAAATATGATTACCAGATTAATCAGATCAAAAGAAAGAATTAGTTGTAGTCAATTCAGCTCTCCGGGTGAATGTGATTACGAGAACCTAATGTCAGAGTTAGCAAAATCATTTAACCCGAAAAGAAGAGAGATCAGGGTCCCAGAGTATAGATGAGGAATAAAAGATCCTAATACCACCCATTGGCGACGTGGGCCCATAAGCCACACGGCCATGTTAGTAAAATCGTTGTGCAAAGGCTAGACTCAACTTCGGCCAAGGAGTTGGAAAGGGGGATCCTACAGGCAGTCGGCTCTGATACCAACTTGTGACGCCCCCGACTTAATCGTGCACTAATCATACACGCAAATGCACATGATCAAGCCTAAGGACTCACTTGAAGATATCACAACACAACTCTAAACATAAATAAAAGTCATACAAGCTTTATATTACAAGCCAGGGCCTCGAGGGCTTGAATACATAAGCTCGATGTCATACACGCATCAGCGGAAGCATCAGGTATCTGAGTACAGACACAGAGTTAAACAGATAGGCCTTTAAGAAGGCGGGGCAAAATAAAACACAGATCGAAAGGCGCAGGCCTCCTGCCTGGGTGCCTCCTATCTACTCCTGGTCGTCGGAGGGCTCCTCGTAGTAGTAGTATCCGGAGGGGTAGTAGTGGTAGTAGTCGTCGTCGGCTGCTGGGGCAGCTGGCTCCGGGGCTCCGTCATCTGGTCGCAGCATTCGGGTATGGGGAAAAAGGGAAGCAAAGCAACCGTGAGTACTCATCCAAAGTACTCAGCAAGACTGACATCAGATCTATTCTAAAATATGCAACATTATCAAAGGAAGGCTATATATGTGGACTTGGCTGCAGAAATGCCAGAATAGAGAGAAGAAGGCCTAGCCTATCGAAGACTAGCATCTTCAGCGGTCTTGCAGCATATGAAGAGTGCATCTTAGTATATAAATATAATAGTATCAACAAGTAGCAACAACGCCCAAAGATCCTTCCTCGACTCCCTGCGAGAAAGCGATCCTGGAGCTAACATATTCAACCCATTTCTAGTTGTAGAAGATCGGGATATTTTCCGAGCGTCCTGTTACCGTGGACACGGCTATTCGAATAGATATACTTCCCTGCAGGGGTGCACCAACTTACCCAACACGCTCGATGACTCTGGCTGGACACACTTGCTCAGTCGATGCCCGGCCTCGGACTATCGACACGTCGTAGCCCTACCTAGGCTCAACAGTGAGGCCAGCACACCGGTCTACATCCTAAGCGCTCAGGGGTCTTGGGCCCATTGCCCTTTGCACTCCTGCGCATTCCGAGGATGGCCGGGAGCAGACCTAGCCCCCATAAAACAAGCGCAGGCTTTCACGGTCCAACCCGGGCGCGTGCCGCTCAACCACTGACGTCTGAAGAGCTTCGGCTGATACATACGACGCCGAGTACCCATATTATTCCCACGTGCTGGTTAGCGCGAAAAGGCCAGAGGCCTACTCAGATCACATATCCTAATTCATTAGTGCATTTGGAGCGCGCGGAAACGAGCAGAGACTCACGATCCTGTGACCCCGTTGCCCCATCTCGTGGACTTACGGCAAGGGCTAAGAATGCCCGGCCGTGCCACGTATTCATCTCTCGGGCACCCTCATGGTCAACCCGACAACATATCTCTCGCGGGTACCCCTCGGGGCCGACCCGACTTTACCAAGTATCAGTAGTAAAGTGCAAGTAACCGTGTGTCCATAACATCAAGCAGGAATCCGAGGAATCACCCTCGTTGGATTCCCACTAGATGTAACCGACAAGGTGAACCCGGAGGAATCACCCTCGGTGGTATTCACACTTGCGGGGTTGCATGACAGAAACTTCATCGGAGGTGGTGAAAGAGGAATCACCCTCGTTATCACACAACCGACTAGTCGTACTACAGAGTCCACATCGGGAGTGAGATGAGAGGTATCACCCTCGGCACTCGACGGTAGCTCTGCAGAGTCGAGCAACTTAGGGGGTGTGAGGTGTAGTGCTGGTCTCATCCCGTTCGATCACATCGATCGGGCACAGTTACTAAAGCGGGGTAACTACAGCAAGGAAGAGGGGCCACAGATGAATTACCATCCAACCTATACTAAGCATTTTGGATAACAGGCAGGTATCAATAACGGTTACAAGGACAGGCTATGCATCAGAATAGGATAAACAATAGCAGCAACAAATTCTAATGCAAGCAGGGGGAAGAAGGAATAGGTGATATAGACATGCGTCAAGGGGGGTTGCTTGCCTAGAAGCTCTGCGCAAAGGAGGGATCGTCAGTGGTGTCGTCGGTCTCCCGAGCTGCGTCGGTCTCGGGGGCTATCGGAATAGAAGAGGGGGAATAAACAATAAAGAAAGGCAGACAAATGCAACACAGAGCATGACATGCTACAATGCAGTGCAGGGTTGCCTAAATGTATCTCTAAACCATTTTAGTTAGTTTAGGATTTAAGTTGGAATTATTAGCGGGTAACCATGCACTATTCATCTACCGGAAACAGGCAAAAAGTTGCGGGTTCACCTATGTAGAGGGTCCCGATAAGAAAACAGACGGCACGATCGGATTCGTGGGATTTTTCTGAGCAACTTTCATGTAGAAAGTTTTTCGATCCGAGCTACGGTTCATTTTCTACGATTTTTCAAAGATTTAAACTATTTTCTAAAATTATTTAAATTAACAGAATTCCAGAAAAGGCATATGACGTCATGCTGATGTCATCACTGCGTCAGCAGTCGGCTGACCAGCGGACTGGTCAAACAGGCAGGTGGGACCCACCTGTCAGCCTCAGTGGTTTTAATTAGTGATTAATTTAAACTAACAGAGTTAATTAACTAGTGGGCCCGGCCTGTCAGCGACTGAACTAATTAACAGATTTAACTAATTAAAAGTAATTTGCCACTAATTAAGTTACTGATGTGGGGGACCCACTTGTCAGTGGCTGTAGATGCCACGTCAGCCCGTTGACTCGGTCAACTGGTCAACTGGGTCCTGCGGGACCCAGCTGCCAGTGACTCAGGGTGGCCCACCGGTCAGGCCACGTCGGCGCCGGCGCCGGAATAGCTCCGGCGAGGCCATTCGCGGCGGCCGAACACCGGCGAGCGTCGAGTTTCCTCTAGGGTGCACCAAATCGGGCGTTCTCGGGCTTGTTCGAACGAGCGAAGAGCGCCGCATCCAACGCGGGTGGTCTCGGGAGCTGGGGTGGCCGGAGTCGTCGCCGGTGACAAGAACGGAGGAGACCCGAAACACGGCGAGCTCGCAAACGGCGAGGCAGCGAGCAAAACGAGCGGCGTTGGTCTCGTACGGCGTCTACGCGGGGTCGCGAACTCGGTGAGGGGTTCGGCAGGTCATGGCAAGGGCTAACGCGACGGCGGCGAGCTCATCGGCGGAGCTGGGCTCGGCCATGGCGGAACCGGCCGCTCCGGGCGCGTAGGAGAGTAAAAAGAGAGGGGAGGAGGAGTGGAGCTCACCGCGGCGGCTCAAGGTGGCCCGTGGAAGCTTAGTAGCGCAGGGGAGACGACGGACGGAGCGGTGGAGCTCCGGTGATCCGAAGTGGTCGCCGGCTCGATCCGGGCAATGCGGCGTTCTCCTGCTCGAATGCGTGGTCGGGGAAGAAGAGGAGGACGTCGGCGGAGCTGATGAACCGGTCGGGGAGGCGAGGGAGACACGGTGGCCGCCGTGGTAGAGCCGGGCGGCGGCGGCGTTCGGGACAGAGGAGAAGGGGGCGAGCGCGCGCGAGGGAGAGGGAGGAAGAGGAATGGCGAGGGCGACCAGGGGAGATGGCTCGGGAAGGCCCTTATCCCCTCGCTCACCAGCTCCGTCGCCGTGGCGAGCAGCGGGCGGCGCCGCACGCGCCGAACGCGGGGACGGCGACACGGAGGGCGGGAGCAGGTGGAGAGGACGATTCGGACGGGCTGGGCCGGCCACTGGGCCGCAGGTAAGCGACGGTAAGTCTTTTTTTCCTTTTTCCCTTTTCTGTTTTTCTGTTTTTCTTTTTACAGAACTTTTGCAGAAAACATTTAAGCCATCAAAAGACTTTAGAAAAAGGTGGATCTTGGCCCAAAATATTCTTTGCAATTTATGGCACTGTCACAATTATTTTGGGAGAGATTTGAATTCATTTGGAATTTTCATAAATGAAATTGCATTTTAAATTGCTGGAATTGCATTGAAATAATTGCTACTGTCCATCTTTGCATATGAGTGATGTTGTTTTTCTTAACATCAAATTGTTTTGAACATTTTTCCAGCAACTTTTGTGCAACTCCAAATTTCAATTTCATTTGAATTTGAATTCAGTGACAGAATTTGAAATGAGATATTAATCCAACTTGATTATCATTGCAAATCTCAGATGACTTGGCATTAATATGATGGATCACTGTAGCTCATTACATAGGGGTGTTACATAGAGTATTTATAGAGGTGGAATTAGGTCAAACGGAGCAGAGGTGGGCCCACGAGGCACCAAGGCGCGCCACCCCCCCTGGGGTGCGCCCTGGTGGCTCGTGGCCACCTCCTCTGTCTTCTGGCCCTCTCCCAAAGTTTCTAGTGTCTCTTATGTCCAGAAAAAAATCTCCAAAAAGTTTTGTGGCATTTGGACTTCGTTTGGTACTGATATTCTGAAAAACCAAAAACAGGCAAAAAACAACAACTGGCACTGGGCACTAAGTTAATAGGTTAGTCCCAAAAAATGATATATAATTGCTTGTAAGTGTATATAAAACATCCAAGATTGATACTATAATAGCATGGAACAATAAAAAATTATAGATACGTTGGAGACGTATCAATCATCCCCAAGCTTAATTCCTGCTCGTCCTCGAGTAGGTAAATGATAAAAACAGAATTTTGATGTGGAATGCTACCTATTATATTCATCATATACTCTTTTCTTTTGTAGCATGGACATTTGGACTTGAATGATTCAAAGCAATAGTCTATAGTTTGACATGAAGACATAAATACTCAAGCATACTAACAAGCAACCATGTCTTTCAAAATATCAACGCTAAAAAAAGCTATCCCTAGCCCATTATGCTCAATCATTGATCCATTCATGAAACACACTCAATATTAGCTACACCCAATGCACAAGTATGACAATAGTGCTCTCTAGTTGGTGCTTTGTAAGAGAAGATGGAGACTCAAATTTTTGTTTGCATAAAAGTAAATAGATAGGCCCTTCCTAGAGGGAAGCAGAGATTTGTAGAGGTGCCAGAGCTCAAGGCTTAAATTAGAGGGATAAAATTATTTTGAGAGGCATGCTTTTCCTGTCAACAAAAACGACCGAGAATTCCCAATATCTTCCATGCTAGACACATTATAGGCGGTTCCCAAACAGAAAATAAAGTTTATTTCCTTTCCACCATTCTTTCACAATCCATGGCTAGCCGTATCCATGGGTGCCCTCCATACCAACACTTTCCAAGGAATTTATTATTATCATCATATTAAAAAAAATTCATTTCGGGACTGGGCATCCCTATTACCTGCCACTCTCTCGTGCAAGGACAAGTGAATAAACACTCATCGTGAGAATAACACACCTAGCATGGAAAATATTGGCCACCCCCTGCCGCTTCATGAGCGGTACGGGCACACAAAACGGAAAATTATTTTGAAAATTTAGAGTTGGCACATGCAAATTTACTTGGAACGGCATGGAAATACCGCATATAGGTAGGTATGGTGGACTCATTTGGCACAACTTTGGGTTTAAGGAGTTGGATGCACAAGCAGCATTCCCGCTTAGTACAAATGAAGGCTAGCAAATAGATTGAGAAGCGACCAACCAAAAAGCAAAAACGGTCATAAACATGCATTGAACGTAACTAACACCGAAGAATGCACCATAAGTAGGATATAATTTCGTTGCATAACTATTGACTTTATGTGCATGCATAGGGAATCACAAACCTTAACACCAATATTCTTACTAAATTACAATTACTCACTGACATGACTCACATATTATCATCACCATATCGCAAAACTATTGCAAGGAATCAAACTTATCATATCCAATGATCTTTCATGAAAGTTTTTTTTATATCCCTCTTGAATATTCATCACTTTGGGACCAAATTCATATCTTGTGCAAATTACCATTACTATTATCAACTCTCAAAAAGATATAAGTGAAGCATGAGAGCGCAAATATTTCTTCAAAATTTAATCTTATCAACTATCAAAATAATATAAGTGAAGCATGAGAGTTCAAATATTTCTTCAAAATATAGCCACCGCCGTGCTCAAAAAGATTTAAGTGAAGCACTAGAGCAACTGCCTAGCTCAAAAGATTTAAGTGAAGCACATAGAGTATTCTAACAAATCATGATAAACGTGTGGCTCTCTCAAATAGGTGTGTCCAGCAAAGATGATTGTGACAAACTAAAAAGCAAACAAAGCAAAGACTCATATAATACACGACACTCCAAGTAAAACACATATCATGTGATGAATAAAAATATAGCTCCAAGTAAAATTACCGATAGTTGGTAGAAGAAAGAGGGGATGCCTTCCGGGGCATCCCCAAGCTTAGACGCTTGAGTCTTCCTTGAATATTACCTTGGGGTACCTTGGGCATCCCCAAGCTTAGGCTCTTGCCACTCCTTATTCCTTCATCTATCGTGATCTCACCCAAAACTTGAAAACTTCAATCACACAAAACTCAACAAAACCTTCGTGAGATCCGTTAGTATAACAAATAAATCTTTAACTTTAAGTACTGTAGTAAATTGATTCATATTTAATATTGGCATAATTATACTGTACTCCAACTTCTCCATGACTCATACCCCCCGATACGATCCATAGATTCATCAAAATAAGCAAACTATGCAACAAAAACAGAATCTGCCTAAAACAGAACAGTCTGTAAAGATTTATTTAAAAGCTATACTTATGTAACTTCAAAAATTCTGACAAATTTTAAAAACGTGGGAAATTAATATACAAATACTGTGTAAAAATTTCAGATTTTTCTGACGCTCCAGTACAGAATTAAAATTTCAGCACTGTACGCAAAACTTTCTGTTTTCCAAACAGCATCAATTATACTGTCTTACAAATCATCCCAAAGGCATTACTTGGCACAAACATTAATTAAAACATAAAAACACAATCATAACAGTAACATAATTGTGTAAACACATAAGAACAGAAATAAAACGCAAAAATTTATTTTATTCATTGGGTTGCCTCCCAACAAGCGCTATTGTTTTATGCCCCTAGCTAGGCATAATGCATAGTTTCAAGTATTATCATCCTTCAAGTTGATTCCATAAGTGGCCCTCATAATGGATTCATAGGGTGCTTTAATTATTTTCCTAGGGAAGTGTTCCATCCCTTTCTTTAATGGAAATTAAAATCTTATATTACCTTCTTTCGTATCAATAATAGCACCAATAGTTCGAAGAAAAGGCCTACCAAGTATTATGGGGCAAGAAGGATTGCATTCAATGTCAAGTACAATAAAATCCACAGGCACATAATTTCTATTTGCAAGGATAAGCACATCATTTATTCTTCCCAATGGCTTTTTAATAGTGGAATCCGCAAGATACAAATTAAGAGAACATTCATCTATATTGGTAAAACCTAGCACATCACATAGAGATTTTGGAATTGTGGAAACGCTAGCACCCAAATCACATAAAGCATTACACTCATAATTTTTAATTTTAACTTTAATGGTGGGTTCCCACTCATCATATAATTTTCTAGGAATTGAAAATTCTAGTTCTAGCTTTTCTTCTAACGCTTTCATCATCGCTTCTACGATGTGTTTAGTAAAAGCCTTATTTTGTTCATAAGCGTTGGGTGAATTTAGCATGGATTGTAACAAAGAAATACACTCAATCAAAGAACAACTATCATAATTAAAGTCTTTGTAATCCAAGAGAGTGGGCACATCACTAGTTAAAGTTTTTACCTCTCCAGACCCACTTTTATCAATTTTTTCATCAAGATTTTCACCCTCCGAATTATGGGGACGCCTTCTAGCTAAAGTTGACTCTTATTCAGTCCCATTTTCATCAAGTTTTATATTGCTAAACAAGGAATCAATAGATTAAACACCAATCATTTTAATATTCTCATCATTACTACGATAGAAACCGGGAGGAATCGCTTTTTCTAAAAATTCTCGTTTAGATTTTAGCATAGCGGTTCTTTTCTTACTCTTATCCATGGAGACATATAAAGCTTTAATTGATTCATTAATATCAATTTTGGGTGGCAAAATTTTAGTCTTAAGATTTTCCACATCATGAATGATTCTATCAATGCTCCTAGACATATCATCAAGTTTACTTAATTTTTCTTCTATCGAAGTGTTGAAAACTTTTTGAGCATTAATAAATTCTTTAATATTACTTTCAAGATCAGAGGGCATCCTATTATTATTATTATAAGGATTACCATAGGAATTGCCATAATTATTAGAGGAATTTCCAGGAAACGGCCTAGGATTAAAATTACCTCTATAAGCATTATTGTTAAAATTGTTTCGCGAAACAAAGTTCACATCTACGGGATCATTATTTTTCTCAATCAAGGTGGATAAAGGCACATCATTAGGATCAATAGCAGTGTTTTTGCTAGCAACCAATTTCATAAGTGCATCAACTTTATCACTCAAAGTACTAATTTCTTCAACAGAATTCACCTTTTTACTAGTAGGAACTCTTTCAGTATGCCATTGTGAATAATTTGCCATAATATTATCAAGAAATTTAGTAGACTCCCCCAATGTAATCTCCATAAAAGTACCACCCGCGGCGGAATCTAAAAGATTTATAGAAACAAAATTTAATCCCGCATAATTTTTTTGTATGATCATCCACAAATTTAAACCATGGGTAGGGCAATTTCTTATCATTAATTTCATCCTTTCCTAAGATTGGGCAACATGTTCATGATCAAGTTGCTTGAAATTCATAATTTGATTTCTAAGGGAAATAATTTTCGCGGGAGGAAAATACTTGGTAATAAAAGCATCTTTACACCTATCCCAAGAATCGATACTATTTCGTGGTAAAGATGAAAACCAAATTTTTTCACGATCCCGCAATGAGAACGGGAATAATTTTAATTTCACAATATCATTATCCACATCTTTTTTCTTTTGCATATCACACAATTCTACGAAAGTGTTAAGATGGGATGCAGCATCTTCATTAGGACTACCAGAAAATTGTTCTTTCATGACAAGATTTAACAAAGCGGCATTAATATCACAAGTCTTCGCACTAGTGGCGGGAGGAGCAATCGGAGTACTAATAAAATCATTATTATTAGTATTGGAAAAATCACACAATTTTGTATTTTCTTGAGACATCGTGGCTACGCAAACAAGCAAGCAAAGAAGCAAACAAAAAAAGGCAAACGGAAAATATTTTTGTATTTTTGTAAAAACTTTTTAGAAGTGGGGGAGATGAAAACGAGAGGCAAAGGCAAATAAAATAAATGCAAGGAGATGAAAGTTTATGCGTAGGTACTTGATAGATGTTCGTGATGTCTCCCCGGCAACGACGCCAGAAATTCTTCCTGCTACTTGTGAGCTGCGTTGGGATTTTCCCGAAGAGGAGGGGATGACGCAGTACAGTAGAGATAAGTATTTCCCTCAGTTATGAAACCAAGGTTATCAATCCAGTAGGAGAATCATGCAACAACTCGTTAGCAGTACCTGCACACAAAACAACAAATCCTCGCACCCAACGCGAACAAGGGGTTGTCAATCCCTTGGCGGTTAATTGCAAGATTAAATTGTATGGTGATAGATAGATAGATCGAACAAAAATACAAAATAAAATAAATAAAGTAAAATTGCAGCAAGGTATTTTTAGGATTTTCAATATATGATAAAGGTAGACCCCGGGGCCATAGTTTTCACTAGAGGCTTCTCTCTTGAAAATAGCATACGGTGGGTGAACAAATTATTGTTGGGCAATTGATAGAAAAGCAAATAATCATGATGATATCCAAGGCAATGATCATGTATATAGGCATCACGTCCGAGACAAGTAGATGATACGTCTCCAACGTATCTATAATTTATGAAGTATTCATGCCATGTTTACAACAATTTTGTATGATTTTGGTGCACTTTGAGGCTGAGGGTATGTACTAGTAGCTATGTGTTTGATCTCTCTCTCTCTCTCTCTCGTGTTCTTGATTTGGCACGATCTTGATGTACCGCGAGCTTTGTTAATATAGTTGGATCATATGGTGTTTCTCTCTCTCTATCTTGTTGTGATGAATTGAGTTTTTACCTTTGAGGTTTCACTATTATCGGATCGAATACTTTTATGGATTTGAGAACACTTGATGTATGTCTTGCATATGAATACCCGTGGTGACAATGGGATATTATATTGATTCACTTGATGTATGTTTTGGCACTCAACTCGCGGATTCTCGAGGTGACATTGGGGTAATCTATGCATAGGGGTTGATGCACGTTTTCGTCCTACTTTCTCCGGTAGAAATCTTTGGGCACTCTTTGAAGTTCTTTGTGTGGATTGAAGATTATGAATCTGAAGTTGTTTGATGCGTATCGAATAATCAACTCACGGATACTTGTGGTGACATTGGAGAATCTAGGTGACATTAGAGTTGGTTGATGCGTGTCATATGATGTTATTTTAGTACGAACTCTAGGGCCATTCGTGACACTTATAGGGATGGCTAAATATATTGATCAGAAAAGATAACTTTGAGGTGGTTTCGTACCCTCCAACAATTTCTATCTTATGTTCTCCGCTAATAGGAACTTTGGAGTGATTCTTTATCGCACGTTGAGGGATTGTCATATGATCCAATTATGTTAGCATTGTTGAGAGCTTGCACTAGCGAAAGTATGAACCCTAGGCCATGTTTCTAAGCATTGCAATACCGTTTATGCTCACTTTTGTTACTTGCTACCTTGCTGTTTTTTATTGTTCGCACTACAAAAACTTATATCTATTATCCATACTACACTTGTATCACCATCTCTTCGCCGAACTAGTGCACCTATACAATTTACCATTGTATTGGGTGTGTTGGGGACACAAGAGACTCTTTGTTATTTGGTTGCAGGGTTGTTTGAGAGAGACCATCTTCATCCTACGCCTCCCATGGATTGATAAACCTTAGGTCATGCACTTGAGGGAAAATTGCTACTGTCCTACAAACCTCAGCGCTTGGAGGCCCAACACGAGTCTACAAGAATAAGTTGTGTAGTAGACATCAAGCTCTTTTCTGGCGCTGTTGCCGGGGAGGTGAGTGCTTGAAGGTATATCTTTAGACCTTGCAATCGAATCTTTTAGTTTCTTGTTTTATCACTAGTTTGGTTTATAAAAGAAAACTACAAAAAAATATGGAATTGAGGTTGCCTCATATTATTCATCTTTATAATGTCTTTCTTGAAAATGATGGAGCGGAAAATTGTGCTCGATTGATAGAAGAAGAATTCAATAAAATGTTTGGCATAAAATCTTTGAATGATGAGCATGATTGCAATGTTGTTAGTGTGAATTCTATGAGTATCCATGATGCTAATGATATGCAAAGCCACAAGCTTGGGGATGCTATGTTTGATGAAAATGATATTTTTAGTCCCCCAAGTTTTGATGCGAAAATTTATTATGATGATTGCATGCCTTCTATCTATGGTGATTATTGTGATGACATGTATGCTATAACGAATAATGATAAATATGACACTTGTCATCATGATTTTAATTTTCAATTGGATTATGCCAATCAAGTATCTCATGATTGTTATTTTGTTGAGTTTGCTCCCACTATTATGAATGAGAAGAAAATTGCTTATGTGGAGAGTCCTAAAATTTCTATGCTTGTGGATCATGAAAAGAATGCTTTATGTGATAGATATATTGTTGAATTCATTCATGATGCTACTGAAAATTATTATGAGAGAGGATCATATGCTTGTAGGTGTTGCAATAATATCAAGTTTCCTCTCTATGTGTTGAAAGTTTTGAAGTTATGCTTGTTTTGCCTTCCTATGATAGTTGATTCTTGCTCCCATAAATTGTTTGCTCACAAAATCCCTATGCATAGGAAGTGGGTTAGGCTTAAATGTTCTAGTCATATGCTTCATGATGCTCTCTTTGTATTTCAATTCTTTACTTTTATGTGAGCATCATTGAAATCATCATGCCTAGCTAAAAAGGCATTAAAGAAAAGCACTTGTTGGGAGACAACCCAATAATTATACCTTCTGTTTTTGTGTGTTCGCATGATTAAGCTACTATGGTAATCATGTTTTATATGTTTTCTTTCAATAATGTGCCAAGTAAAGCCTTTGGGATAGTGTGGATACTTGTTGATTCGATTCTGTGCAAAAACAGAAACTTTTGCGTCCAGTGCTGGAATTTCTATTCTGTACTGGAGCGTTAGAAAATTCTGAAATTTTTACAGAGAATTGGGTTACAAATGTTTTACGTTTTTAGAATTTTTCAGAATTTTTGGAGGTACATAAGTATGGTTTTTAAAGCACCCACTACATGCTGTTCTGTTTTTGACAGATTCTGTTTTCGGTGCATAGTTTGCTTGTTTTAGTGTTTCCATAGCTTATATTATGAGATATAAATTGTGGAAATGATATAATACAGTAGGAATTATGTGAGAACAATTATGAATCTTGTCTTGATAGTACCTAAGTGGATTATTTATTTTTATCATCCTAACCTATCTCACAAGTTCCGTTAAGTTTTGTGTGATTGAAGTTTTCAAGTTTTGGGTGAGATATCGATATGAGGAGAATAAGGAGTGGCAAGACCCTAAGCTTGGGGATTCTCAAGGCACCCCAAGGTAATACTCAAGGAAGAATCAAGCGTCTAAGCTTGGGGATGCCCCGGAAGGCATCCCCTCTTTCGTCTTCAACATTATCGGTAACCTTACTTGGAGCTATATTTTTATTCGTCACATGATATGTGTTTTTCTTGGAGCATCATTTTATTTTGTTGATATTTGCTTGCTGTTATCAATAATCATGTTTTGTATCTTTTAGTTCAATAAAATGCCAATTATAGCCTTTACCATGTTCAGTTTGCAAGTTCATGTGTTGCTGTTTGAAAACAGAAAGTTTTCTGTTATGTCCAGAATATTCCTGAATAGTAAGAACATGATAAAAATCTGAAATTTTTACACAGTAATAATGCATAAGTTATTTGTCACGTGGTAATTTTTCAGAATTTTTTGAGTTAGGGAAGTATGAATTTTAAATCCCCCTTTACAGACTGTTCTGTTTTGGCAGATTTCGGTTATAGTTGCATTGTTTGCATATGTTGCTTGTTTAATGTTTCTATTTTTGGATAGGAGTATTAAATATGCAGAGGCATTTAGTATGCAATGTTTAATTATATTTTTTGTGATTTTATACAGTAGAATGTTAAGGTTTTGAGTTGATTTATACTAACTTATCTCACGAGTTCTTGTTGAGTTTTGTGTGGATGAAGTTTTAAGATTTAGGAGAAGCCATGATATGAGAGGAATTAAGGAGACACAAGAGCTCAAGCTTGGGAATGCCCAAGGCACCCCAAGATAACTTTCCAAGAAGTCTCAATCAACTAATCTTGGGGATGCCCCGGTTGGCATCCCACCTTTCTTCATCAACATTTATCGGTTAGCCTAAGTTTTTACTTGTTCACATGTTATGTGCTATTCTTGGAGTGTCCTTTTATTTTCATTTTATTTTGTTTTGAATAAAATTATCAAGATCTGAAATTTTAAATGAGAGAGAGTCCTCACATAGCTACCTATTTACTTAACTACTCATTTGGTCTTCACTTATATCTTTTTGGAGTAGTTTGTCATTTACTCTTGTTCTTCACTTATATCCTATGAGTACATTTTTGAATGAATTGAATATCATAAATTTGAAATTATATGTGCTTCATATGCTTGTATCATGTCTAGTAGTAATTTCACATTGGGTTTAGAAAGTGAAATCTATTGAAGCTTGACAATCACAATATTGGTCATACAAGCAATTCATGAATGATTAGTATAAGGAAGAGAACTTTCACATATAAATATATTATCATGGACATCTTTTATGGTTGTGAATACCCATTAATTATTTTCAAACTTGATCAAATTAGTTGAAGTTGGACAAGGAAGACAACGTAATGAGTTATGTTTGGGTATATTTGCTTAGAAGTTATATTGTTATGGATCCTCCAACATGTGGTGTTTGCTTAGGATCTTTTGCTAGCCAAAAATTCGTACTAAGTAGAGGTACTACTTGTGCATCCAAAACCATTAAACCCAGCTTCTTGCCATGAGTGTCCACCATATCTACCTATGGATTGAATAAGATCCTTCAAGTAAGTTGTCATCGGTGCCAAAAGCAATAAAAATTGCTCCTAAAATATGTATGATCTTTTATTGCAAGGGAAAATAAGCGTTGTACGAACTTGTGATGGTAAAAAAATAAAAGCGACAGACTGCATAATAAAGGTTGCTATCACAAGGGGCAATATAACGTGACGTTCCTTTGCATTAAGAGCTTCTGCGTCCAAAAATAAAAAGCGCATGACAACCTCTGCTTCCCTCTGCGAAGGGCCTATCTTTTACTTTTATGTATTTACTTTTATGCAAGAGTCAATAAGTATTCATTCTCATTTCAACCTTAATTATTCTCTAGTTGGCAAGCATCATATGGTGGGGAGAGATGTAGGCACATATAGCCAGTCAAATATATTTGATCATGAGTTATTATTGTTGACAATTATCTCTATGATAAATAAGTTGGGAGGCGAAACACTAAGCCCCTATCTTTCTCTGTGTTCGATGGATGCCATTTGTTCTAAAAATATGCTTTGAGTACTAGCAATCATAGAAGACTATATGATAATTGAGTATGTGAAGCTCTTACTTAGACTCTGTTGAAGTTAAGTTGAATTGCAATTGTTTGGTGACTAAGAACATAGGTTGTTAAGTTTCAAGAGAATGCATTGTT
Organism: Elymus sibiricus; assembly: GCA_039707655.1. Taxonomy (NCBI): domain Eukaryota; kingdom Viridiplantae; phylum Streptophyta; class Magnoliopsida; order Poales; family Poaceae; genus Elymus; species Elymus sibiricus. The sequence goes on along the minus strand of CM077668.1, from coordinate 161,285,019 downwards.
TGAACCATAACATGTGAATGGATTGCTACTTTATCATGATGAGTTTTATGAGATAAAGTTGCTGTTATGATGCTAGGAAAAGTTATTGAAATTATCATTGATCAAACTTATGCACTATGCTAGCATTCACACTTCATAAATTATTTCTTTTATCATTTACCTACTCGAGGACGAGCAGGAATTAAGCTTGGGGATGCTGATATGTCTCCAACGTATCTATAATTTATGAAGTATTCATGCCATGTTTACAAAACATTTCTATGATTTTGGTGCACTTTTATATGGCTTTTATATGATTTTTATGGACTAACATATTGACCTAGTGCCCAGTGCCAGTTGCTGTTTTCTGCTTGTTTTTGGTTTTCCAGAAAATCCATATCAAATGAAGTCCAAATGCAGCGAAACTTTTTGACGATTTTTTTTGGAACAAAAGAGACCCCTGAAGCTTCGTGGGAGGACCAGAAGAGCCACGAGGTGCCCACGAGCCACCACCGCGCGTTGGGGGGGGGGCAAGCTCGCCGTGGTGCCTCATGGGCCCATCTTCGCGTGATTCCAACGCTGAAAAATCCTATATATTCCAAAACCCCTAGAAATAACCCTAGAACTTTGACTACGCCACCGCAAGCTTCTGTACCAAGGAGATCCCATCTGGAGCCCTTTTCTGGCACCCTGCCGGAGAGGGGAATCATCACCGGAGGCCATCTTCATCATCCCGGCAGTCTCCATGAGGAGGAGGGAGTACTTCACCCTCGGGGCTAAGGGTATGTACTAGTAGCTATGTGTTTGATCTCTCTCTCTCGTGTTCTTGATTTGGCACGATCTTGATGTACCGCGAGCTTTGTTAAAATAGTTGGATCATATGGTGTTTCTCCTTCTCTATCTTGTTGTGATGAATTGAGTTTTTACCTTTGAGGTTTCACTATTATCGGATCGAATACTTTTATGGATTTGAGAACACTTGATGTATGTCTTGCATATGAACACCCGTGGTGACAATGGGGTATTATATTGATTCACTTGATGCATGTTTTGGCACTCAACTCGCGGATTCCCGAGGTGACATTGGGGTAATCTATGCATAGGGGTTGATGCACGTTTTCGTCCTACTTTCTCCGGTAGAAATCTTTGGGCACTCTTTGAAGTTCTTTCTGTGGATTGAATATTATGAATCTGAAGTTGTTTGATGCATATCGAATAATCAACTCACGGATACTTGTGGTGACATTGGATTATCTAGGTGACATTAGAGTTGGTTGATGCGTGTCATATGGTGTTATTTTAGTACGAACTCTAGGGCCATTCGTGACACTTATAGGGATGGCTAAATAGATTGATCGGAAAAGATAACTTTGAGGTGGTTTCGTACCCTACAACAATTTATATCTTATGTTCTCCGCTAATAGGAACTTTGGAGTGATTCTTTATCGCACGTTGAGGGATTGTCATATGATCCAATTATGTTAGCATTGTTGAGAGATTGCACTAGCGAAAGTATGAACCCTGGGCCTTGTTTCTAAGCATTGCAATACCGTTTATGCTCACTTTTGTTACTTGCTACCTTGCTGTTTTTTATTGTTCGCACTTCAAAAACCTATATCTATTATCCATACTACACTTGTATCACCATCTCTTCGCCGAACTAGTGCACCTATACAATTTACCATTGTATTGGGTGTGTTGGGAACACAAGAGACTCTTTGTTATTTGGTTGCAGGGTTGTTTGAGAGAGACCATATTCATCCTACGCCTCCCACGGATTGATAACCTTAGGTCATCCATTTGAGGGAAAATTGCTACTGTCCTACAAACCTCAGCGCTTGGAGGCCCAACACGAGTCTACAAGAATAAGTTGTGTAGTAGACATCAGTAGACCCAAACGATTCTGCATCTACTACTATTACTCCACACATCGACCGCTATCCAACATGCATCTAGAGTATTAAGTTCATAAAGAACGGAGTAATGCCTTAAGCAAGATGACATGATGTAGACAAAGTAAACTCACGCATGAATAAACCGCATCTTTCTACCCTTAATAGCAACGATACATACGTGTCATGTCCCTTTCTGTCACTGGGATTGAGCACCGCAAGATCGAACCCATTACAAAGCACCTCTCCCATTGCAAGATAAATCAATCTAGTTGGCCAAACCAAATCAATAGATCGGAGAGAAATACGAAGCTATAACAATCATGCATAAAAGAGTTCAGAGAAAACTCAAATAATATTCATGGATAATCTGATCATAAACTCACAATTCATCGGATCCCAACAAACACACCGCAAAAAGTGATTACATCGGATAGAACTCCAAGAACATCGAGGAGAACATTGTATTAAAGATCAAAAAGAGAGAAGAAGCCATCTAGCTACTAACTATGGACCCGAAGGTCTGTGGTAAACTATTCACGCATCATCGGAAGGGCAGCAAGGTTGATGGAGAGCCCCTCCGTGATCGAATCCCCCTCCGGCAGAGTGCCGGAAAAGGCCTCCAGATGGGATCTCTCGAGAACAGAAACTTGTGGCGGCGGAAAAAGTATTTCGTGGACGCCTCTGTTGGTTTCCCGATTTTAGAGTATTTATAGAGGTGGAATTAGGTCAAACGGAGCAGAGGTGGGCCCACGAGGCACCATGGAGCGCCACCCCCCCTAGGGCGCGCCCTGGTGGCTCGTGGCCACCTCCTCTGTCTTCTGGCCCTCTCCCAAAGCTTCTAGTGTCTCTTATGTCCAGAAAAAAATCTCCAAAAAGTTTCGTGGCATTTGGACTTCGTTTGGTACTGATATTCTAAAAAAACAAAAACAGGCAAAAAACTGCAACTGGCACTGGGCACTAAGTTAATAGGTTAGTCCCAAAAAATGATATATAATTGCTTGTAAGTGTATATAAAATATTCAAGATTGATACTATAATAGCATGGAACAATAAAAAATTATAGATACGTTGGAGACGTATCATTAGTTCATAATCTTTGCTGAAAAATTGGATGCTAGTTAAGTATATATACAGACAACTAGAACAAAAGAGTTTGTAAAAGTTTTTCTTTGTCACTTTCAGTTTATCAACTGAATTGCTTGAGGACAAGCAATGAGTTAAGCTTGGGGGAGTTGATACGTCCCAAACGTATCTACTATTCCAAACACTTTTGCTCTGGTTTTGGACTCTAATTTCATGATTTGAATGGAACTAACCCGGACTGACGCTGTTTTCAGCAGAATTGCCATGGTGTTATTTTTGTGCAGAAATAAAAGTTCTCGGATGGACCTGAAAATTTACGGAGAATTATTTCAGAATATATAAAAAATACTGGCGAAGAGAGTTACCAGAGGGGGGCCACCCAGGCGCCACAAGCCCGGGGGCGCGCCCACCCCCCCAGGGCGCACCTACCAGGCTTGTGGGCCCCTGGCAGCGCCGGCAACCCTAACTCCAACGCTATAAGTACCTATTCGTCCAGAAAAAAATCACAGAAGAAGTTTCATTGCGTTTTACGATACGGAGCCGCCGCCACCTGATACGTCCATTTTGCATCATGTTTTCCTATTGTTATTTATAGTGTTTTTAATCAATATAACACTTTGTGGAGCAATTCTAATGCCTTTTCTCTCTTAATATGCAAGATTTACATAAGGAGGGAGATTGCCGGCAGCTGGAATTCTGGACCTGAAAAAGCTATGTCAGAGATACCTGTTCTGCACATCTCCAAATGAGCTGAAATTTCACGGAGATTTATTTTGGAATAAATAAAAAATACTGGAAGAAAGAAGTACCAGAGGGGGCCACCCAGGTGCCCACGAGGCACCAGGGCGCGCCACCCCCCCCCCCCCCCAGGCACGCCCTGGTGGCTTGTGGGGCCCCTGGCCAACCTCCGATGCCCATTTTCTGGTATATAAGCCCATTTGCCCTAGAAAAAATAAAGGGAAGACTTTTGGGACGGGGCGCCGCCGTCTCGAGGCGGAACTTGGGCAGGAGCACTTTTGCTCTCCGGTGGAGCGATTCCGCCGGGGATACTTCCCTCCGGGAGGGGGAAATCGGAGCTAGCATCATCACCAACGATCCTCTCATCGTGGGAGGACCAATCTTCATCAACATCTTCATCAGCACCATCTCATCTCAAACCCTAGTTCATCTCTTGTATTCAATCTTTGTCTCAAAACCTTAGATTGGTACCTGTGGGTTGCTAGTAGTGTTGATTACATCTTGTAGTTGATGCTAGTTGGTTTATTTGGTGCAAGATTATATGTTCAGATCCATTATGCTATTTAATACCCCTCTGATCTTGGACATGAATATGATTTGTGAGTAGTTACTATTGTTCTTGAGGACATGGGAGAAGTCTTGTCATAAGTAATCATGTGAATTTGGTATTCGTTCGATATTTTGATGATATGTATGTTGTTGATTCTCTTAGTGATGTCATGTGAACGTCGACTACATGACACTTAACCATCTTTGGGCCTAAGGGAATGCATTGTGGAGTAGTAATTAGATGATGGGTTGCTAGAGTGACAGAAGCTTAAACCCTAGTTTATGCGCTATTCAGTAAGGGGCTGATTTGGATCCATATGTTTAATGCTATGGTTAGATTTATCTTAATTCTTCTTTCGTAGTTGCGGATGCTTGCGAGAGGGGTTAATCATAAGTGGGAGGCTTGTTCAAGTAAGAACAGCACCCAAGCACCGGTCCACCCACATAGCAAATTATCAAAGTAGCGAACGCGAATCAAACAAACATGATGAAAGTGACTAGATGAAATTCCCATGTGTCCTCGAGAACGCTTTGCTTATTATAAGAGATCGTTCCGGCTTGTCCTTTGCTACAAAAAGGATTGGGCCACCTTGCTGCACTCTTTGTTACTATTTCTACTTGTCACTTGTTACAAATTATCTTGCTATCAAACTACTCGTTACCGATAATTTCAGTGCTTGCAGAAAATACCTTGCTGAAAACCGCTTGTCATTTCCTTCTGCTCCTCGTTGGGTTCGACACCCTTACTTATTGAAAGGACTATGATTGATCCCCTATACTTGTGGGTCATCAAGACTCTTTTCTGGCGCCGTTACCGGGGAGTGAAGCGCCTTTGGTGAGTGGAATTTGGTAAGAAACATTTATATTACGTGCTGAAATTTACTGTCACTTGTCACTATGGAAAGTAATCCTTTGAGGGGTTTGTTCGGGGTATCTTCACCTCGACCGGAAGCACCAAGAGTTGCCCCTCCACCTATTGCACTTACTGAAAATATTTGTTATGAGATTCCTTTGGGTATGATAGAGAAACTGCTAGCTAATCCTTATGCAGGAGATGGAACGATACATCCTGATATGCACTTAATCTATGTGGATGAAATTTGTGGATTGTTTAAGCATGCAGGTTTATCCGGAGATGGAGTTAATAAGAAAGTTTCCCTTTATCTTTGGAGGGAAAGGCATTGACATGGTATAGGCTATGTGATGATACTGATACATGGGACTGGAACCGATTGAAACTGGAATTCCAGCAGAAATTTTATCCTATGCATTTGGTTCACCGTGATCGGAATTATATATATAAATTTTGGCCTCGTGAAGGAGAAAGCATTGCTCAAGCTTGGGGGAGGCTTAAGTACATGATGTACACATGCCCCGATCATGAGCTCTCAAGAGAAATTATCTTACATAATTTTTATGCTCGGCTTTCTCATGATGATCAAACCATGCTCGATTCTTCTTCGACTGGCTCCTTTATGAAGAAAACTATTGAATTCAGATGGGATCTTCTGGAAAGAATTAAACGCAACTCTAAAGATTGGGAACTTGACAAAGGTAAAGAGTCAGGTATAATACTTGAGTTCGATTGTGTTAAATCTTTTATGGATACCGATGCTTTTCATAAGTTTAGCACTAAATATGGACTTGACTCTGAGATAGTAGCTTCCTTTTGTGAATCATTTGCTACTCATGTTGATCTCCCTAAGGATAAGTGGTTTAAATATCATCCCCCTGTTAAAGAAAAGATTGAGGAACCCGTTAGTGTTAAAGAAGAAACAATTGTTTACCATGTTGATCCAGTTGTGCCTACTGCTTATATTGAGAAACCACCTTTTCCTGTTAGGATTAAGGAATATGCTAAAGTTTCAACTGTGGTTAACAAAAGTAATATTAGAGCACCTAGACCCTCTGAACAAATTAAAGTTGAACCTAATGTTGCTATTGTTAAAGATCTCTTGGTCGATAATATAGATGGACATGTTATTTACTTCTGTGATGAAGCAGCTAGAATCGCTAAACCAGATCCTAAAGATAAAAACAGACCTGTAGTTGGCATGCCTGTTGTCTCTGTTAAAATAGGAGATCATTGTTATCATGGCTTATGTGATTTGGGTGCTAGTGTGAGTGCTATTCCGTTTACCTTATATCAAGAAATTATGAATGATATTGCACCTATTGAAATAGAGGACATTGATGTTACTATTAAGCTTGCAAACAAAGATACCATTACGCCGCTTGGGATCATTAGAGATGTTGAAGTCTTGTGTGGAAAAATAAAATACCCTACTGATTTTCTAGTCCTCGGTTCTCCACAAGATAATTTTTGTCCCATTATATTTGGTAGACCTTTCTTGAACAGTGTTAATGCCAAGATTGGTTGCGCTAAGGAAACTGTTAGTGTTAATTTTGGTGGTATGTCTCATGAGTTTAATTTCTCCCAGTTTCATAGACAACCTTATGATAAAGAATTGCCTAGTAAAGATGAAATTATTGGTCTTGCTTCTATTTCCGTACCTCCCATTGATCCGTTAGAACAATATTTGCTAGACCATGAAAATGATATGCACATGAATGAAAGAAATGAAATAGATAAGATGTTCTTTGATCAACCACCTATCCTTAAACACAATTTGCCCATTGAAACTCTTGGAGGCCCTCCTCCACCTAAGGGTGACCCTATATTTGAATTGAAGCAATTGCCTGATACATTGAAATATGCTTTTCTAGATGAAAAGAAAATATATCCTGTTATTATTAGTGCTAACCTTTCAGAGCATGAAGAAAAGAGATTACTAAAAACTCCGAGGAAGCACCGAGCTGCTATTGGATATACTCTTGATGATCTTAAGGGAATTTGTCCCACTCTATGTCAGCACAAAATTAATATGGAGCCTGATGCTAAACCAGTTGTCGACCACCAACGATGATTCAATCCTAAAATGAAGGAGGTGGTAAGAACTGAAATATTAAAGCTTCTGGAAGCAGGTATAATCTATCCCATAGCTTATAGTAGATGGGTAAGTCCCGTTCATTGTGTCCCTAAGAAAGGAGGCATTACCGTTGTTCCTAATGATAAAAATGAACTCATTCCACAAAGAATTGTAACTGGTTATAGGATGGTAATTGATTTTAGAAAAATTAAACAAAGCAACCTGAAAAGATCATTACCCCTTACCTTTTATTGATCAAATGTTAGAAAGATTGTCTAAGCATACACACTTTTGTTTCCTAGATGGATATTCTAGTTACTCTCAAATACCTGTATCACAAGCCGACCAAGAGAAAACCACCTTTACTTGTCCTTTTGGAACCTATGCTTATAGACATATGCCTTTTGGTTTATGTAATGCACCTACTACCTTTCAAAGATGTATGACTGCTATATTCTCCGACTTTTGTGAAAAGATTGTTGAGGTTTTCATGGATGATTTCTCCGTTTACGGAACTTCTTTCGATGATTACTTAAGCAACCTTGATCGAGTTTTGCAGAGATGTGAACAAACTAATCTTGTCTTGAATTGGGAGAAGTGCCACTTTAAGGTGAATGAAGGTATTGTCTTGGGGCATAAAATTTCTGAAAGAGGTATTCAAGTTGATAAGGCTAAGGTTGATGCTATTGAGAAAATACCATGTCCTAAAGATAATAAAGGTATAAGAAGTTTCCTAGGTCATGCTGGTTTCTATAGAAGGTTTATAAAAGACTTCTCTAAAATTTCTAGACCTCTTACCACTCTCTTGCAAAAAGATGTTCCATTTGTTTTTGATGATGATTGTGTAGAAGCCTTTGAAATACTTAAGAAAGCCTTAACCACTGCACCTATTGTTCAACCACCTGATTGGAACTTGCCTTTTGAAATTATGTGTGATGCTAGTGATTATGCTGTTGGTGCTGTTCTAGGACAGAGAGTTGATAAGAAATTAAATGTTATCCATTATGCTAGTGAAACTCTAGACAGTGCCCAAAGAAATTATGCTACTACTGAGAAAGAATTTCTAGCAGTTGTGTTTGCATGTGATAAATTCAGATCTTACATAGTTGATTCTAAAGTAACTGTTCACACCGATCATGCTTCTATTAAATATCTTATGGAAAAGAAAGATGCTAAACCTAGACTCAATAGGTGGGTTCTATTGCTACAAGAATTTGACTTACATATTATTGATAGAAAGGGAGCCGAGAATCTCGTAGCAGATAATTTGTCTAGAATGGAAAATGTTCTTGATGACCCACTTCCTATTAATGATGATTTTCCTGATGAAAAATTGGCTGTCTTAAATGCTGCTCGTAATACTCCTTGGTATGCAGACTATGCTAATTATATTGTTGCTAAATTTATACCACCTAGTTTCACATACCAACAAAAGAAAAAGTTCTTCTTTGATTTAAGACATTACTTCTGGGATGACACACATCTTTATAAAGAAGGAGTAGATGGTATTATTAGACGTTGTATACCTGAGCATGAACAGGAACAAATCCTACGGAAGTGTCATTCCGAGGCTTACGGAGGACACCATGCGGGAGACAGAACTGCACACAAGGTACTACAATCTGATTTTTATTGGCCTACTCTTTTCAAGGATGCTCGTAAGTTTGTCTTATCTTGTGATGAATGTCAAAGAATTGGTAATGTTGGTAGACTTCAGGAAATGCCTATGAATTATTCACTTGTTATTGAACCATTTGATGTTTGGGGATTCGATTACATGGGACCTTTTCCTAAATCCAATGGATATACTCATATTTTCGTTGCTGTTGATTACGTTACTAAGTGGGTAGAAGCTATTCCAACTAGTAGTGCTGATCATAACACTTCTATTAAAATGCTTAAAGAAGTTATTTTCCCGAGGTTCGGAGTCCCTAGGTATTTAATGACTGATGGTGGTTCACATTTTATTCATGGTGCATTCCGTAAACTGCTTGCTAAATACGATGTCAACTATAGAATTGCATCTCCCTATCACCCTCAATCTAGTGGTCAAGTTGAATTGAGCAATAGAGAAATAAAATTAATTTTGCAAAAAACTGTCAATAGGTCCAGAAAGAATTGGTCTAAGAAACTTGATGATGCATTATGGGCTTATAGAACTGCTTATAAAAATCCTATGGGTATGTCTCCTTATAAAATGGTTTATGGAAAAGCATGTCATTTACCTCTTGAGTTAGAACATAAAGCATATTGGGCAATTAAAGAACTCAATTATGATTTTAAGCTTGCCGGTGAAAAGAGGTTATTTGATATTAGCTCTTTAGATCAATGGAGAACCCAAGATTATAAAAATGCCAAGTTATTCAAAGAAAAAGTTAAAAGATGGCATGATAAAAGAATTCAAAAATGGGAATTCAAAGTGGGTGAATATGTTCTATTGTACAATTCTCGTTTGAGATTCTTTGCAGGAAAACTTCTCTCTAAATGGGAAGGACCGTATATCATCGAAGAAGTTTATCGCTCCGGAGCCATCAAAATAATCAACACCGAAGGCACTAATCTGAGAGTGGTGAATGGGCAAAGAATTAAGCACTACATTTCAGGTACTCCCATTAATGTTGAAACTAATATTATTGAAGAAATGACACCGGAGGAATACATAAGAGACTTTCCAGAACACTCCAGAACCCTGAAAAGGAAGAGGTACGTGATACGGTAAGTAAACCGACTCCAAAAATTCCATAAAAAATACTTTCTGTTAGTTTTGGAATATTAGAAAAAATACAAAAATAAGAAACAGCCGAGGGGACCCACGAGGTGCACACGAGGCACCAGGGCGTGCCACCATTTATTTTTAATAATTTTAATAACATTAATAACCTCGGGTAGTTTAAACGGTACTTTTGTCCCGAATGAAAATGACATGCTCATAATGTTAATAACATTAATAACCTCGGGTAGTTTAAACGGTACTCCATCTCTTCTTCATCAACACCGAATGGTCTAGGATCATCACCAAACTCAGGTGGCCAAATAAAATCAGCACTGAAAACCTTGTCTTCCTCTTCATTTTCACCTTCATCTTCATCTTCTTCAGACTCCAAAACAAACTTTTCCTTACTCTGGATATTATAGCTATGTTGTTGTTCAAAACACCTTGGTTGTTAACTGCATATATAACAGCCTCCCCTGTGGTACTGATGGGGATCTGCTCCTAACATATTTGAGGTGCTCTGTTGACATCATGTGGTGTTGGGGCATCTCCTTTTATGGAAATGAACTTAACACATTTAGTGTGCTCAAATTCTTTGAGCATTTCCTGAACCATTGCATTGTTGTCAAGCATCTCTAAAACTAATAAGCCATTTCCCTCTTCCTTAACATAATAAATAAAATATTTTCTTCCAAAGCCCTCCAAATCCATAATAGCAAAAAGATTAGTGTATGTAATTTCAAAGCTGCACATTGTCCTGTCAAGGCTATCCCTACCATAAAATTGGAACCTCACATTCCAAATGCCACCATCATCCAAACTACAAATCAAAAGTATAATAATATTTAATTAGTAACTAGAGATTAATATTTTAGTACTATATCTAATCCTATATTTGATTTCGGTCGCAATTGAGTTTAGCCTCCCACTCAGTAATGGCAGCCTCACGTTGCTTCAGTTGGGTCTAAGAGCCTCGAGCTCTTCAGATGTCATGACGCACAGAGAGGCTTGTTGGGGCTTTGAAGAGGTGGAAGATTGATTTGCTAGGTTTAAGAGGAAGAGGATCGACCGGTGTTTGGTACCATGTAAGTCGATATGAATTGGGGCTGCTAATTGCACGCCTCCTCTCTTCTCATTGAATCATATTTATACACGTATACATGGGTGAGCTTGCCTTACAGCCGACTCAAGCTATATTTGGTAATCTATAATGGTCAGATTCTTAGCATTGTTAGTAGGATATGGTACATCCAATCGACGGGGTGCGGGACTCTCCAACAATATGCTCCACCAAACTCTCATCCGCCCAGACACATCACGCTACATTCCACTCAATGAGTGAATTTTTTCGACAAGGGCAATATATTAATATCGCGAAGATACCAATTACACCCAACCCCTACAACAACGCAATGTCGTAAAGATATTACGGATGCACACAGCCAAAAGACAAAAAGAAGAAGAAGAAGAAAGAAAGATCCTGCTACAGCGATCAATTCCTTGTAGCTACAGCACGAACCACCACCTAGACAACACCCGAAGTCCAAATTCTCCAAAAGCGACACCTCCAAGAACGAAACAGTGCACAAGCACCGTCATCGCTCGATCCTAGATCTTAGTTTTTCACCTTGGAGAAGATCCACACTCTCAAAACAATGCCTTTAACAAGGTCACTGCCAGTCATAACCAATTAAGGCCAGGCCTTGGGTTTTCACCCTGAAAGCTAAGACTCTGTACTCCGCCCGTGCTACCGCCCCCACTTGCCGATGCCGCTGCTACGCGTCACGAATCACCAAGCAAAATCCTCATCGCCATGAAGACTCGATCCGCCATTACAAGGCCTCAGACCTCAGCCACCATGACGTTATCCGCCACTGTCTTCACCATGGAAATCAAAATACTGACGTGTCCCATAATGTCAACAGATATCGAAGCTTTGCGTCACACCCTCTTGAAGCCACTCGGGCTAAAATAGGGGCGCACACGACCGAATCCCATCCGATCCAGCAACCTACAGGCGTCAAGCACCCAATGAAGATTTTTGGCGGAGCATTCTGGAACTCGTCAACGGCCAGATCCATGAGGGCCAGGCAACCGGCAGAACACCATCTTAGAGCAAAAAGAACCCAAGGACCGCGCCACCCGCCGGTTCCCTACAACAGGCCAGAGATCTCAGCGGGCACCACCGCCACCACCCGCACCACGCGGAGATGAGTAGCTGAGCCGCACCGAGTCCCCTGAACCAGTCGTCGTGCCGCCTTCGCGTCCACAGCGGCAGTCGAGGTCGCGGAAGAAATCCAGGGCCGCCGCCTGATACGTCTCCGTCGTATCTACTTTTCCAAACACTTTTGCTCTTGTTTTGGCCCCTAATTTGCATGATTTGAAAGAAACTAACCTGGACTGACGCTGTTTTCAGCAGAATTGCCATGGTGTTGTTTTTGTGCAGCAATCAAAGTTCTTGGAATTGGATGAAACTTTTTGGAGAATTTTTATGGAATATATAAAAATTATTGGCGCAAGAATCAACAGAAGGGGGGCCACCCAGTGCCCACGAGGCACCAGGGCGCGCTACCCCCCCAGGCACGCCCTGGTACCTCGTGGAGCCCACGTGGCTCCGTCTGACCTAATTCCAACGCTGTAAATTCACAATTCCAGAGAAAAAAATAGGAGAGGAAGTTTTATTGCGTTTCACGATACGGAGCCGCCACCACCTCCTGTTCTTCATCGGGAGGCCAGATCTGGAGTCCGTTCAGGGCTCCCAAGAGGGGGATCTTTCGGCATCGTCATCATCAACCATCCTTCATCACCAATTTCATGATGCTCACCGCCGGGAGTGAGTAATTCCTTCGTAGGCTTGCTGGACGGTGATGAGTTGTATGAGATTTATCATGTAATCGAGTTACTTTTGTTAGGGCTTGATCTCTAGTATCCACTATGTTCTGAGATTGATGTTGCTATGACTTTGCTATGCTTAATGCTTGTCACTAGGGCCCGAGTGCCATGATTTCAGATCTGAACCCTTTATGTTTTCATCAATATATTTGTGTTCTTGATCCGATCTCGCAATTTATACGCACCTGCTACGTGTTATGATCCGCATACCCCAAGGTGACAATAATTGGGATTCTTTCCGGTGATTGCCGTAGTTTGAGGAGTTCATGTATTCACTAAGTGCTAATGCTTTGTTTCGGTTCTCTATTAAAAGGAGGACTTAATATCCCTTAGTTTCCTTATGGACCCCGCTGCCACGGGAGGGTAGGACAAAAGATATCATGCAAGTTCTTATCGCAAGCACGTATGACTATATACAGAATACATGCCTACGTTACATTGATGAATTAGAGCTAGTTCTGTGTCGCCCTATGTTATAATTGTTACATGATGAATGTTATCCAACGAATATCACCGATCCAATGCCTACGAGCTTTTCACATATTGTTCTTGCTAAGTTACTGTTGTTGCTACTGCTGTCACAATTGTTACTACTATTGTTGTTACCGTTACTGCTACCGTTACTATTATTGCTACTGCTATCAAACTATCATACTACTGTGCTACTGATCACTCTGCTGCAGATATTTAGTCTCCAGGTGTGGTTGAATTGACAACTCAATTGCTAATACTTACAAATATTCTTTGGCTCCCCTTGTGTCGAATCAATAAATTTGGGTTGAATACACTACCCTCGAAAACTGTTGCGATCCCCTATACTTGTGGGTTATCACCGCCCCGGCGCCCATCTCCGCCGGACGAACCACACCGTCCAGGGCCGCCATGAAGCTCTGGCCGGAGATCCCGCAACGCAAGAAAGGATGGGGCCCCCGCCACCATCAGTCGCGCGAGGAGGATGAGGACCCGACGCCGCCGTCAGCCTCGCGACCTTTGACCAGAGGCATCCTTCGACGACGGCGGGGGAAACAAGATCGGAGGGGGAAAGGGTGGCGGCTGCGCTAGGGTTCCGCCCGAGTCGCCCCTCCTGGGAGCGACGCGGGGGCCTTGGAAAGCGGCGTCGGGAGATAGACCCACTCAATGAGTGAATGCCTCCATGACTATCCCTCCACACATCGAGCATTTGTCATCTGGCGTCATATTGCAGTAGTGTCGTATGTCCACCGTGGGCAGCGAACATTTTGCTAATCGCAAAAGAAAGATGACTGAAGTAAGAAACGAGCGAGTCTATGTCTCGCTTTATATGGGATAGAGGACCACGTCGCATGCAGAGAGTCGGTCACGCGCGTTTTTTTTCTTTTTCTTATTTTGTTTATATTTAAAAAATACTAAATACATATACTATGAAAAAATAAATTAGTTATTTTTTAGAGAAAGTGTTCAGCGCACATTTAAAAAATGTAAATGTGGTGTAAAAAAAGGTTTGCTCATTTTTTTAGAAAATGGTACTCCCTCCGATCTCTGGCTGCAGGTGGGACGACCTGCGGGCGTCCCGCATCCTGCCACATCTACCCACATAATTTAGTGGGACTAAGTGGGCTGCCCACTTAATTTAAGTGGGATGATGCGGGCTGCCACAGGCCCACATACTCTACAGCGACAAACACAGCAATTGCAAGCTAGTTGCAGTACAGGGCGTGTCCAGAGGCTACAAACGATAAATAATTTGAGCAGTAAAGAACATGCCCACATAATCCACAGACGACACACTCCATTGCATGCTATAGCTGTACCGAATTAGAGCACTACACAGACTAAGATTGAAATACATGGTTCAAATGTTCATACACTTAAAAATGTTGAAATACAATACAGTAGTGAATATCTAAGATGATTTTTTCCTTCATTTCTTCAAGATGTTCTAAACATCAACCTGGCATGCTCAATTTGAAGTAGCAGTGCATATTTCCTGGCAAGATTGAACAGTCAAAAGGTGAATCAGTCCATGAGCATAAACAATTCAACGTTGCCGTTTAACTTAAGCAAGCAGTGTGCTGCACTCGATGTTGGAGTACCCGTCCGGGTTTCTGATGTCGAATGTCTCGTAAAACAGTAAGAAGGTGAGCGGCGCCACGACGCAGCCCATGAGCGTGCCCTCGGCCTGGCCTACTCAAGGTCAACGGCGCAGCCGAGGGCGCCATTGAGGTCGCGAACGACGATCCAGTGCTCGAGTCTGGCTCGAGGTCGCCGCGCCCCGTGGTGGTGTAGCTCGAGGCTGGCACTAGTTTTCCGGTTGACATGCTATAGGATAAATTCGACGGTGCGCGCACATGCACTGAATTTTGCTGCTGCTACTGACTGTGCTGCTGGCTGCTGCTAAATGAACTCTATGTATCTATGCTGCTGCTAAATGGTGCTTGTGCATAACTGAATTTTGCTGCTGCTATATGAATGCTATATATCTATGCTGCTGCTAAATGGTGCTTGTGCATAACTGAATTTTGCTGCTGGCACTGACTGTTGATAGATAACTGTTACACTAAACTTTGCTGCTACTAGTGAATTTGTGTTGACTATGACACATGTGTGATTTTCAAATGAGCTTATGTAAAAACACAGCTTGCGCATGTCCTCGAAATGCCCTAACCCCTCCTAATGTTAAATGGAACATGAAATCTTGCTGTCAATTTGTCTTCTGCTGGCTACTACCAAGGGACAGACTGAATACTAGAGCCTTCTTTTTCAGTGCCGGTGTGCAAAGTCCTACTTATGCCCTAGCAGTAACATGGGCTATGATTTGCTGGATAATGTTCAAGCTCTTAAGCAAGAAAGCAACACTCTTTTTGTTATGGAACAACCAAAGTCCTACTACCAGGACAGGAGTGACCACATCTTCGAAGAATGACTGCAACCCAGCCGTTACAGATGCCCAATGTTAAATTATTTACTACTTATTCAACAACCAAAGGATTCCACATTTTACTCAGATGAGTGGGTTAAAGCTTAGTGGTACAAGGCCATGAAGGGAAGCAAGAAAATTAGGATTTTACCTTGGTCTTCCAACTGGCCTTGGATCTTGAAAGTTCTTTGCACATGTCGATGTCCACGCCGCCGACCGCTTGTTCCGGCTGCTTCATCACGGCTGGGCACAAGTGAAGCACACATGTACGGATCTGAGAGAGGCTGCGGCGTTGTCGCCGGCGAATCTCTCCTTCATTCGTTGGGGGGGGGGGGGGGGGGGGGGGGGTGAATCCCGGGGAGCCGGCGTCGGTCTTGGTGGAGCGGGAGGTTACTTGGAGGTGTAGAGGCGCTGCTAGGGGCGGCACCGGCGAAGCTCTCCTCCATCGGCGGAGGTCAGCAGCGGGGAGGACCTGAGGATGACGAGGAGGGAGCTCATGGAGGCGAGTGTGGAAGCGGTGGCGGGGTGAGACGGGCGGACGGCACGGAGGAGAAGGGGGGAGCTACCGGCGGCGCTCCGGCTGCTGGTCGCCTCGCCCTGATCTCCGCGGTCGATGGTCTGGTGTGTGCGATTCGCAGAAAAAAATCTAGCAGAGGACGATATGCGGGTACGTGGTTTCCGTGGGATTAGCCCACATATCCCACATAAGTTTGACCTAGTCCCGTGGGTGTCCACGGACATGATTTTTGTGGGCTTTTAAGTGGGCACCGCGGACAGCCCATGTCCACCTGCAGCCTGAGTCCAATCCAATACAGGTGTCGTGGTTTTAGTTCAAATTTAAACTAAAACCACGACACTTAATTTGGATCGGAGGGAACTAAAACCACGACACTTATATTGGATCGGAGGGAGTAGTACAATTGGAAAAATGTATATGACATTTAAAAAATGTTCACGTGTTTCAAAAAATATACTTAGCATTCCTTTTAAATGTTATTTAATGTTAAATCGTGTAATTGAAAAATGTTATGTACCATTCAAAAAAATGTGCGTTACATTTAGAAAAATGATCATGCGTTTGAAATAAAATTTGTGTCATTTAAAAAAATATTTATCCAATGTAAAAAATCTTCGCATAGTTTAAAAAAGGTTTTGTATCATACATGTTTCAACGTGTATTTGAAAAATGTTTAACACGTTTTCGTAAAAATGTTCAAAAATATATTTGAAAAATGTTAATCATGTATATAAAAAAAATTAAATGTATATAACAAATGTTTTAGATGTATACAAAATATGCAATGTGTATGAAAAAAAGTGGACATCAAAATCGATATTTCAAAAAAAATGTTAATCATGTATTTGGAAAATGTTAAACGTTTATCAAAATTGTTCTGGTGTAGAAGAAAAGCGTACAATTTGTATGAAAAAATAGGCATGCGTTGAAAAAAATTAAAAATATATATTAAAAAACCCCAAAGAAAACCAAAAAAACCCTGAAGAAAACGTGGTAAAACAGTGAAAATCCCATAAAAAGAATAAAAAAACTCGTGTGCAGCTACAGTATTGGTCCGGCAGAAATACCTTCGCGCTTTAGGTGAGCAGTAATAGAAATCAGTTCGGGCGACATATAGCTCCCGCGGTAACAAAACCATGAAGTTGTTTCGCAGCCCATTTCGTGTTCGGAAGTTGTATCGCAGTCCATGTGTTTGCTGGCAGCAAGAGCCCATGTTTATGCAAGGGGAACAACACGCAAATCCTTCACGATTATCAAAAAAAAAAAAAAATAGAGAGAGAGAAGACAAAAACACGCAAATCCTTCACCACTTGTCAACAGTAAGTTGACTTGACGGCCTTCTTTTTGAGCTGAGATACGCTAAGCAGGGATCTTTTAATTATAAGAAGAAAAATAATATATGTGTGTATTTTTATATTGGTACTCCATGTTGGCTAAATCAAACACCAATTCCCTGAAGTAATAACTGGCTCAACGATTTAGGTCGCCAGCCGCCCGGTTCCCTAAAAAGCTACGGTTCCCCTACCTCCCGCCGGCGCTGTCGCCGGTCCGTCTCATCTCCTGTGGCCTTAGGGCAATGGAGGCGGAGTGGATCTCGGCCCTTGTAGGTGGGAGGGCTCCGTTTTCAGATTTTCTTCAAGCTTTGTTAGGGTTTGTGTCCTGCTCAGGAAGGCGAAACGGCGGCGGCGCCTTGAAGATGGAATAAAGGTCTCCCCGCCTAGCCCCTGTTCCGGTGGTGTGCCTAGCATCGTCGGGGGGCGTGTGGAGATGTGTCTCCGGCGGATCTGTCTTTGGTGGATTTGCTTGGATTTGGTCGTCGTTCGTCTATGTTCGTGTGTCTTCAGGTTGGATCCTTCTGATCTACGCTACTCTTCATCGGCGGCGGTTGCTGTTCTGGTGCGTTGGTCCTATGGGGCCTTAGCACGACGACTTCCCGACTGTCTACTACAACAAATTTTGCCCGGCTCTAGCGAGGGAGGGGTGATGACAGCGGCGCGCCTTCGGCTCGCTTCAGTGCTTGTAGTCGTCGCTAGGTGGTCTACGGATCTGGATGGAATTTTTATTATTTATAGTGTTGTACTACCATGATTGAAGATTCCCTGCAAAAAAAAAAAAACTACCATGATTGAAGATGAATAGATCGAAAGTTTTTAAAAAAAAAAAATCCCTGAAGTAATGAAGTTCCTTGCTGGCAAGTTCAAAAAGAAAAGAAAAAGGAAAAAAAAAACAAGTTCCTTGCTGGCGAGGCAGCACCAGAGCCGCACAGTTGCAAATCCAAGGCTCTCGGTGAAAAGAAACATGTTAATTCTGTCTGCCCCAAAATGCCCTCAGTCCTCAGCCTTTTTCCCCTGGTGACATGCGGCGGCCGATTATCCATTCGTCGACACTTTGCAGCGGGAGCACTCAGCACGAATATAGTATACTTTGGGTAGTTGAGAGCAGCGTCTCTACTCTCTAGCGTTGAACGGTCCAAGTGACTCTACAAGAGAGAAGCAAAAGGCAGCGTTCTTTTCTCCCTTTCACCCTGATCCACAAAAACCCGCGTGGTGCAAGAAAGCACCTCCGGGTCCTACACAAAAGTGACCCGATTCCATGCGAAAATGGCACTTGTGTTGCAACGAACATATGGTCTGGGTTGTCTTGGGTGGGAGATCCTGTGGCCATGTGACATGTCAGTCACGTGGGTCGTGGGTGTTGCTGCCGGTGAAGGTGGGTCCTAGCCCCTGCGCTAATGGATTTTGATACTACGTGGAAATCAGTCGGGGTTTAGTTATGTGGCTGGGATCAGAGCGTCCACCAAAGCCATCCCTTTTATGCGGTGTACAGAACTAGCCAGTGCTTAATCTACCATGCAGCCATCGGGCGTATGTGGCTGGTATCTCGTAACATTGATTTACTAAACGAAATGAGCCAAAGTTTAGCTTGCCACATTTGTTCTGGCGGTTCACACCATTGGCAACAATTTCGGGGGAAACAGAGTACATCGTGAGCAAGCTAGCCAAGGACTAAAATAATTTGACAAGTTTCTCAAAACAAAAAGTGAGTAAGCAACAAACCCTTGAGAAAAATGTCACCTGCAGCTCAACCCCACCGGAGCCGACGTTATGGAAAAACAAAAACATTTCTAGCCGATCCTTACAAAATAAAGGAGTAAACGGTTGAGTAAAATTAGAGGAGCAAAATTTTACTCCTCTAATCAAGGTTGGACCTAGCCGATCCCCTAAATTTAGTGGAGTAATTATTTTTCTTAATTCTTTTAGCCTAGCCGCATGAAGTACAAACAATTGAACAATATATCATCAGTCATTCACTTTGACTGCAGTCAATTTCTTCGGACAACTCCGAACATATATTGCTTCACATCAGCAATAATTTTAAAGGGGTCAACTCCTTCACATCAATCTTCTCCTCAACACGGCTTCGATAAATATCACTCAATCAGATCTACAACATAAATGTCCTTCGGAGAAGTTTCTCGAACTTGACAGCAAAGATAGCATTTTCTTCGGTTTTTTATGGACTATTTCTCTCTGTGTGCACTAGCAAACAAATCAGTCCATGCCTGTTTCTGTCAACAATCTCCAAAATACAACAGGGCAAATATTCCACCAACAGAGACACTCAAAACATTGTTTTGAGATCCCCCTCCCTTCCACCATCCCCGGAGCAGCCGCCGGAGGTTGAGTGAACCTCGATGACACCGGTGGCCAGGTCACTCTCTCTTCTTCTTTCTCTAGATGGGATGTTGGCACCTAGGTTAGATTTTTTTAGGGGGTGTGCGTATGATTGTGCAAGTAACCATTCCACTATACCTAATTTTATAAACATTAGTTTTGATTTATCAAGTTTTTTCTCGAGGTTTGAGGCTTTGAGCCCATTGCCACCTTATTAAACTTTAGCTCACGAAAACCAGATGAGATTTTGCTTGCCACAATTCTTTTTTTTTGCCTTAGCACGACGACTTTCTGACTGTCTACTACAACAAGGTTTGCCCAGCTCCGGCGAGAGAGGGACGATGACGACGGCGTCTCTTCGGCTTGCTCCAGTGCTTGCAGTCGTCGCTATGTGGTTTACGGACATGAATGTAATTTGTGTTGCTTCTCGTGTTCTTTATACTGCCATGATGTTTGATGAATAGATCAAAAAGTTTTCCCGCAAAATAAAAACACTTTTGTTCTTTTACATGCTATACAAACAAGACCGAACACTAAATTTCTAGTATTTAACCAATCTTTACCTAATAAAAAAGCACCGAGTGCTTCTTCCTCCTTTATTTTCGTCCGTCATTAAGATGATTTTCGTCCGCCGCCAACCATCCGTATTTTAGTCCGTCGTCGTTATCGCTATGTGTCTAACTCAGACGGCCCAATTTATCAACCTTGCCACCCCTGATCCATAGCAACATGCATTTGCTCTGTAGTAAAGCACATACATCGGCGAGCTTCGATAGAGAGATAGAGAAAATGGGTGGAGGAAGAAGAAGAAAAGGAGTGATTTAATGGTAAATGAAGACCGACAATGCTATCTGAAGAAGAATATGATCCTATGTCTCCGAGCCTGATTCGCGTCCCTAACAGTCTCCCGTTGCAACGCACGGGCATATGTGCTAGTAATACTAATGAACAAAACCCAAACACCAAGCAAACATAAGCGCATCTGCAAAGCAGATCCTCAAACCGACCGCAACCGTCTGGACCGTGCGGTCCAGACGTGTTTTGCGATCCAACGTGGCCGTGTATCCGTCCGCTGGCCCGTCTGGACGTCCATTTTCCCGTAAACCGGAAGGAAACTAGGGGGGATTTGCGGGAGTTCGGACAGTAGCCATGTAGGAATGCGACACCCTCGGCCCATCCAAAATCCCTCTCGGAACCCGTATCTCCATCCTTCCATCTTTCTCTGCATCCATTTTCTCTCTCGCCGACGCAACCGCTACACCTCCCAGTCCGCCCGCCAAACCCTTCCCGGAGCTCCGCGACCTCCACCACTACACCTAGGCTCGGATGCCGCTTTTCCTCTGCCGCCGGTCCACACCTATCCTCCATCCGCCGCGCAGGTATCATTCGCCCCTACGATACTCACCATGCCTGGCAAGTGTTTGGTGAAATGTCATGTTAATTTTTTTGTCACTTCTTCTTTGAAGCAATGGATTCGGATATGGAGTACATATATGAGCACTACGTTGAGTCATCCGACGAGGACGACTACGCGGATGAGATGGTGATGATGCAGGCGGTCCTTGTAGACGTAGAGCGTGCGGAAGAGCATGTTATAATTTAGGGATCGATCAAGGGTCATCGAGTGCTCAATCGGATAAGGGCACGCGGCCATTTAACGCTGATGGACGACTACTTTGCCCTCGATGCCTATTCGTTGACAATTTTAGCCGGCGCTTTCGGATGCGAAAAAATGTATTTAATCATCTCTACCATGACGTCCGGTCGTTTGATGACTACTTCATCTTGCATATGGCACGACCGCTGATTCGTGGACGAATACCTACGGATGTCTGAGAGCACATACGGAGATGCCATGGCAAATTTGCTACTACTATTGTGACGCCCCGAGACCGATGCTCCAGA
The DNA here is from genome assembly GCA_039707655.1 of Elymus sibiricus. Lineage (NCBI taxonomy): Eukaryota > Viridiplantae > Streptophyta > Magnoliopsida > Poales > Poaceae > Elymus > Elymus sibiricus. The sequence continues at coordinate 161,263,248 of CM077668.1, read as the reverse complement.
TGCCTTCCATTTATTTTCCGTCGTTGCCGTGTGATTCGTTTGCTTGTTGCACTTCACCATGTCATCATGTGCATTTTCATCCGCATGTTTTCATAAAACTTGCATCCGTTCGTAGTTGCCATTCTCCCCGTTCCTTCCGTTGTCCGTTCTGAATCCACCCACACTCGCACGCGCCCGCGGCACCTCCGAAATATTATTTTATAAGTGGGATAAAATGTTCTCGGAATTGGTTGAAAGTTGGCGTGCGGTCTTATTATATTGTAGGTAGACCACCTACCAAATTTCGTCCCATTCGGAGAGCGTTTGATGCCCCAACGGATAACTATAGCGGCACTATAGCCGGTCAAATCGCAGACGTTTTCGGTATTTCAAAGTGTTGCCGGGCCTCTCTCATCTCCTCTCTCTTGGACCTAGCCCATCTACACAGCCACAATCAGCCCATCTAAGCCTACCCTAAACCCCCGCCGCTCCGGAGCCGTCCGATTACGATCGGAGGGTCCGAAACACCCCCAAACCCCCTCAAACCCTAACCCCTGCCTATTTAAGCAATGGAATCCTTCCATTTTTGGACCAGCCGCCACCTTCCCTCGTTTTCCACGCCGGCCACCCATCCACCGCCACTTGTCGCGCCTGTAACACCCCATGTATTAGCAACAGTGATCACCCTTTTGATAATGCCAAGTCATCATGATTAACAGTGCTTGATCATCATTTGAATCATATCTCATTTCAAATTCCAGTTCAAAATGAAATTCAAATTTAAAGTAAAAATAAAAATAATCCATAACTATTTATGTTAAGAAAAACAACATCACCTAAAATCACTAGATGACTCTATCATCCAAAAACAGTACCAAACAACAACATTTAATCCCGTTTTATTTAATTAAAATTCAAATGAAATCATTTTGCATTCAAACCTTTTTCTGGCAGTGACATATATTACCTAGGATTTAATTGCGCAAGATTCCAATTTTACAAAATTGTATTAGAGCTAAAAGAAAATACAAAGCAGAAACAAAATTAGAAAACAGAAAAGAAAAGAAGAAAAAGAAAAAGGCCGCAGCGGCTGGGCCTAAGTCAAACCAGGCGGGATCTACGTGTGAAGCGGAATACATAGCTGCTTCGGAAGCAGCACATGAAGGAGTCTGGATGAAGGAGTTCATATCCGATCTAGGTGTAATACCTAGTGCATCGGGTCCAATGACAATCTTTTGTGACAACACTGGAGCAATTGCCATAGCCAAGGAGCCCAGGTTTCACAAGAAGACCAAACACATCAAGAGACGCTTCAACTCCATTCGTGAATATGTCAAGGATGGAGGCATAGAAATTTGCAAAGTACACACGGATCTGAATGTGGCAGACCCGTTGACTAAGCCTCTTCCACGAGCAAAACATGATCAGCACCAAGACTCCATGGGTGTTAGATTCATTACTATGTAATCTAGATTATTGACTCTAGTGCAAGTGGGAGACTGATGGAAATATGCCCTAGAGGCAATAATAAAGTTGTTATTATTTTATATTTCCTTGTTCATGATAAAGGTTTATTATTCATGCTAGAATTGTATTGACCGGAAACTTAAATACATGTGTGAATACATAAACAAATACCGTGTCTGAGCCTCTACTAGACTAGCTCGTTGATCAAAGATGGTTAAGGTTTCCTAACCATAGACATGAGTTGTCATTTGATAACGGGATCACATCATTAGGAGAATGATGTGATGGACAAGACCCATCCGTTAGCTTAGCATATGATTGTTCTGTTTATTGCTACTGCTTTCTTGAATGTCAAATACATGTTCCTCAGACCATGAGATCATGCAACTCTCGGATACCGGAGGAATACCTTGTGTGCTATCAAACGTCACAACGTAACTGGGTGATCATAAAGATGCTCTACAGGTATCTCCGAAGGTGTCCGTTGAGTTGGCATGGATCGAGACTGGGATTTGTCACTCCGTGTTTCAGAGAGGTATCTGTGGGCCCTCTCGGTAATGCACATCATAAGAAGCTTGCAAGCAAAGTGACTAAGGAGTTAGTTACGGGATGATGTATTATGGAACGAGTAAAGAGACTTGCCGGTAACGAGATTGAACTAGGTATGGAGATACCGACGATCGAATCTCGGGCAAGTAACATACCGACGGACAAAGGGAATTACGTATGTTGTCATTACGGTTCGACCGATAAGATCTTCGTGGAATATGTAGGAACCAATATGAGCATCCAGGTTCCGCTATTGGTTATTGACCGGAGAGGCGTCTCAGTCATGTCTACATCATTCCCGAACCCGTAGGGTCCGTACGCTTAACGTTCGTTGACGATATAGTGTTATATGAGTTATGTGAATTGGTAACCGAATATTGTTCGGAGTCCCGGATGAGATCCCGGACGTCACGAGGAGTCTCGGAATGGTCGAGAGGTAAAGATTTATATATGGGAAGTCATATTTTGGGTTCCGGAAAAAGGTGCAGTTTTTTCGGTATTGTACCGGGAAGCTTCCAGAAGGTTTCGGAGGATTCCGGAAGTCCACAAGTGGGTTCACCACGTCCCGAGGGCTGGCATGGGCTAAGGGGAGGCGCCCTGGCCTTATTGGGCCAGGCGCACCAAGTCCTCAAAAGCCCACGCAGCTAGGGAAGGAAAAAAGGGAGAGTCCTAGTAGGAATAGGATTGGACTTTGGAGTCCAAGTCCACGTGTGTACTATTCACGGTTACTGTTCACGTGGCACTATTCCTTCTACTCCAAGCCCCTACACATATATAAATAGAGGAGAGGGGGCGCCCCAAAGGACACAACATTGTCTTAGCCGTGTGCGGCGCCCCCCTCCACAGTTCCGTCCCTCGGTCATATTTTTGCAGTGCTTGGGCGAAGCCCTGCGGAGATAACATCACCATCACCGTCACCACGCCGTCATGCTGCCGGAACTCATCCACTACCTCACCGTCTTGCTGGATCAAGAAGTCGAGGACGTCACCGAGCTGAACGTGTGCTGAACGCGGAGGTGCCGTACGTTCGGTGCTCGGTCGGTTGGATCGTGAAGTTGTTCGACGACATCAACCGCGTTGTTCTAACGCTTCCGCTTACGGTCTACGACGGTACGTAGACACACTCCCCCTCTCATAGCTATGCATCTCCATGGATAGATCTTGCGTGTGCGTAGAATTTTTTTTGTTTTCCATGCAACGTTCCCCAACAGTGGCATCATGAGACAGGTCTATGCGTAGATGATATGCACGAGTAGAACACAAAGAGTTGTGGGCGGTGATCGTCATACTGCTTACCACCAACGTCTTATTTTGATTCGGCGGTATTGTAAGATGAAGCGGCCCGGACCAACCTTACAAGTCCACGTAGATGAGACCGGTTCCACCGACAGACATGCAACTTGTTTTGCATAAAGGTGGTTGTCGGGTGTCTGTTTCTCCTACTTTAGTTTAATCGAATTTGACTGTGGCCGGTCCTTGTTGAAGGTTAAAACAGCAAACTTGATAAATCACTGTCGGCGTACGACACCTATGGGATCGAGGGGATTCCTTTACGGTTCGGCGGGGGAAAAGATTTGCACAAAGAGCGGATCCAACGGCCAACGCAAGGATCTTTACCCAGGTTCGAGCCACTGAGAAACGTAAAACCCTACTCCTGCTGATGTTTATTGTGGATGTTCTTAAGCTCAAGTACACGGAGCGCTTGCGATGAACAGTACGTTCAAGAAGCAGCTACGCATGCAGAATGGGCCAGAAAAGGTCCTCCTCCCCTGTAGCTCCGCCTTGGGCCTCCTTTTATACGTCCAAGGGGTCACCAACAGTGGCAGACAGGAGTACAAGAGGTGTAAAGTTGCTACAGTGTTACATGATTACCACTGACGGATTAGGACAAACGCATTAAATGCCTCCCTTAGGTGTCCCTAACTTTCTTGGGGACGGAAAAAGGATCCGTCCCATCAGTACCGCTTAACCCCATCCGCGGTCAGTGCCGTGACATGCAACCAGGAGGACAAGCCCTAAACGACGGACTGGTCGCTGCGCTGGAGCGGTGGCAGTATGGTGGGATCTTGCCGGGTGCAAGCTCTTGCCGGGTGCGAAGCCTTGCCAGGCCTTCGCGAGTCCTCCCAGCAAGTATCTTGCCGGGAGCCCAGCTTTTAGTCTTCTGTCTTCTGATCATCGGCTTGAATGCCTTCTTGATATCCTTGGATTCGTTTCCAGCTGTTCCCCGGCAGGCCTTGCCGCTGGTATGGCTACAACCGTCCATGCACAAGTATGGGGTACTAAAAGACCCAAACTTTAGTACACCGACAGGAGTCCCCGGGCCTAGTCCATACACGGGTGCGAGGCGTTGTTGGGCTAGGCCCAAACAGTGCACGGGCACGCGTGGTAGGAGTTAACTGTAATAATCACCTTATTTACTGCGCTCCCCCACGACGCGCATTAAATGCGGGACGTGGGATACGTGCGCGGAACGGCCGCAGTAGTGCGCTTGTAAAAATGCCTTCACATCGGTCAGTAAAGAGCCAGCCTCGTGCCTTCCCCATAAAAAGGAATCCGCAGAAGCGCTGCTCATTTACCTCTCGTTTCTTCCAATGTGGAAACTGCCGTCGCCTTCTTCCTCGAGCCTGGAACAAAGCCTCTCCCATCCATCCGCCACCCCCACGCCCTCATCCTCCCCGGCCTCCGCTTCCACAGTCGCCATGCCGCCCAAAGCAGGCCAGGGCAAGGCGGTGAAAGCCGTCGATTCAGACGCAGAGGCGGAGAAGATCGATTTGGTGGAGATGCGGAAGGAGCACGCTGTCTTCGCCCCGACACTCGACATGCGCACCCTGGTTGAGCGGTACATGTGCATGTGGGGGAAGGAAACGAAGGCTCACCCCAGAACTCGCGTGCTTCCAGCTTCCGTCGAAGGCAGCCCAGATAAATTCCCTTTCTTCGCTGCTTACTTTTATTGCGGGCTCTGCCCTCCGTTTTCCGATTTCTTCATCGACATCATGTACACATACGGCTTCCGCCTCTTGGATTTCACGCCGAATGCCGTGACATGCATGTCAGTCTTCGCTCATCTTTGTGAAAATTTCGCCGGAGTAGCACCCAACACGGCCCTCTTCCGCCATTACTTCGTTCCCCGTATCGAGACGGGAGACGCCCTTTCTGGTTCTATCACTTGGATTCCAAGGGCGTGGAATAAGGATATATACCCAGATGGTCTCTACCGCAAGAAGTGGGATGAATGGCGGGACCAGTGGTGCTGGATTAAGGAGAAAGATCCTCAACCATTATGTACTCCCCGGCAAACGAAGGTGGTTCGCGGCAAGGACTGGAGCGGCCTCGATCCTCAGGATGAGAAGCTCGCAATCGCAGTTACCAGGATCCACCGTCTCAAGGTTGCCGGGCTCACAATAGAAATGGTCGGCGCTGATTTCCTCCGCCGCCGCATCGCCCCCCTGCAGAATAAAGGGAGACCAGCCTGGGATTTCAAGAATGCAGCAGATATCATGAGGCTGCGCCCTGGTCTGAGCAACAACTTGATGGTCTTGCAGCACACAACCCTCTGCCACAAACTGTTCAGGCCTGACGGGAAATTTAAGTTGCTGGCTGGCATAGTTCCCTTGTGCAACAACTCTGCTTTGGGCTCAATCATCGCCATGATGCCGGTGTGCAATGCCCACGGCCCTGACGGAACTTGGGAAGAGCCATCCTCAGAGCGCGCACAAGAGTTCTTTGACAGCTTGTCGGAGAAAACCATCCAGGAAGAGCCAACTTTCATCCGCCCCATCACTTATGAAGAAGTGGCTTACATCGCTAGCAGGGCGGAAGAGGCAAATCTTGCCGCGGAGGCCGACAGCTTTGGCTTCGCGGAAGAGGAAACCGGTGAAGAAGAAATAACACTAGAGGAGACCCTTGCCGAGGAAGGTGAAGTTGTCGGGGAACAGAGTGGCATGGTTGCCGGGAGCTCTCATGTCGAAGACACAGCCGAGGAGCAGCTGCACGAGGAGCCCCCAGCTCCGGAGAAGAAGAAACGGGTTCTTCGAAAAGCCACCTCTGGCGTCCCAACACGTCAGCCTCCCTCGAGCAGTGAGGGTTCTGGCAAGGGGGCGGCCGGCAAGGCTGCGCAGCGGCAAGAAGCCCAACAGCAACCCATGCGACGCACGACACGCTCGACCGTGGCAACGACGGGTGCGGCGGGGGCATCCCATACGACGGCACCGACGGTTGGAGCAGCAAGATCACATCAACCTACTGCTTCTGCTGCAACCAAGCGCCCCAGGACCCCTTCTCCTCCCCCTCGCATGGACATTGTAGAGGAGGTTGACTTTGACATCTCCTCTTTTAGTCCGGAAAGAGAAGAGTAAGGATCCTTGCTGCATCTTTTGGCTTCTGAGTTCCTGGTTTCACTTAACTCATTTGTTTTGCTTTGGCCTGTCTCCGCAGGGATACGGAAACGTTGGCGCAAAGGATGGCGAAGAGGGCGAAGTCTTCAACGGGTGACGAGCCTTCCGCAAGCACCGTAGGTGCGCCAGAGCCCATCATCATCAGCCCGGAGCCCAGCCCTCAACGCAGCCTCCAACCCAGCCCCCAACGTGAGTCCACTACTCATTTTCCGCTGGCGAGCGTTGGGGAGAATATCTTCGCTACTGACATCACCGGGCTTGTAGGAGAAGAACGGCAACAAGGAGAGCCACTGGAGGCCGCCCCTCACGTGCCGCCCCTGACGTGCCGCCTCTGGCGAGCCCATTCGTGTTGAAGAGGAGCCGGCAAGCACGGGTACTGGAAATCTTACATCGGCAACCAATGTTGCCGGGAAAGGAGAAGCCACCTCCCAACAGCTCGACACAGGTACCATTTGCCTTAGTGCACTTGTCATTCTTTATTTATTTTTGTCTTCTTGAACTTCAACCTTGATCTCATCTTGTTTCCTTTCCTGGTCTTCAGATCTCCCTTCGGTGGAACAAATGATGTCGACGTTGCCATCGAAGAGACTGCCAAGGACGCTGCCGCCGAAGCCGACAGGATCGCAGCTGCCGAGGCCGCCAAGACCGCACAGGAAGGAACCGCCAAGGGATCTGCTGATGGGGCCGGCGAGGAGCCCAGCGACCATACTGACGGCATTCCTGCCGCAGGAGCGCCTAGCGCTACACCGGTCGTGGAGCCCCCAGTCGCCGGTGAGGCGGTTGTCGAGGATCAACCGTCAACATCCGACGCCCCCCCGTCAAGCAGATACCTTAAGGTCGGCGACAACCTGTTCGTCAACATACCAGGGACGGCAAGCACTGGTGTGCCAACCGAGGGAGAAATTTTTGATGAAGATATCATTGCCGCCGCTGGGCTCAAAATCAGCGATGAGGCACGCGCTAGCAGCAGCGGGTCCAAGGAAGAGCAGCTCCTCCAAGCCATGAGCGACAACTTCCAAAAGCTCCAGGCGCTTCACCGCGCCCGAAAGGAGAAGTTGGATTCCAGGGCGGCAGTTGTCGAAGCAGCAGAGGCGGATTTCCAGAAGCGCGTCAAGGAGATGCAAGTCTGGTACGCCGAGGCTTTCCAGGAGCTGACGCCTGGCCGGGAGCAGCTGAACCAAAGTTGGAACGAGCTCCTCTTAAAGCAATCCGATGTCGAGAGGGCACAGGAGGAGGCCGCGCAACAGGCTGCTGCAGAGGAAGCTCGCCTGACAGAACGCCGCGTCGGGCTCGATGCTCATGAAGAGGACCTTGCCGCTCGCGAGGAGGCACTTGCCGCCAAGCTCCGCAGCAAGGATGAAGAGATTGAGAAGCTTGTCGCGCGGCGAACCCAGGAGCTGGAGCAGAGGCACAAGGAAACGCTCGAAGCTCTGGCCGTGGATCACGCCGGCAAACTGAAGGAAGCCATCGATGCTGCCGAAGCTACAGAGGCCGCCAAGAACGAGCTGGGCGGTCAAGTGAGGAGGCTGGAAGCAGATCTTGAAGGCCACGGCAAGGAGATATCAACGCTCAAAGCCGACAGAGAGAAGACTCTCTTCAGCCTGGCGGAGATGCAAGCTGCCATGTCCGACAAGACCAAGGAGCTCTCCTCAGCCAATGAATCCATTGCTGATCTGAAACTGAAGCTGGCGACGCTGGAGGAGTCCCTTGAGAACGGCAAGGCTCGTGAGAGGGCCTTGATGAGAGACCTCCAGAGTGAGAAGAGCCTGCTCAACAGCGCTGCCGCCACTTATAATGACTTTGAGAGAGGCGTGAAGATCTGGACTGAGCGCCTCGTCGACGTCGCGGAAAGGCTTGCCGCGGAACTGTCCACCATGGGTTTGCAAGACTTCAACTACTCTTCTGATGAGAGGGTGTCTTCGAGCGCCAAGCTGACCATGTTCTTCGAGGGTGTCGTTGATGCTCTCAAGCTGCTCCAGTCTAATCGAGAGACCCAGCTCGCCAACGAATCCCGCAAGCTCTGCCGGGCTGTCCTCCGCAAGGTGCTCGTCAAAGTGGTGCACAAGAACCCTGGCATCAACCTTACCAACGTTCTTGCTAGCTTGCCGAAGGATGTAGATCTCAAGGCACTCGATGAGCTTGTCGCGCCCATCGTCGACCGAGTGAGCCAAGTCAAGAGGGTCGAAGGCCAGCATAGAGACTAGCCGCTTCGCTCCATTTTGTCGCCACCATTCCATGTAAAAGACAGTTTTATCTTAAGTTAGAATTGCGGCGACAATCAATGTAATATAACTTGCTATGTTTTGGATGAATGTATGCTATTTCCCTTGTCTGATTTCTTTCTGTATGATTTATGCCCTACGCTTATCGGGATCTTGCCGGTGCGCGCATCCTTGCCGCGAGCGCTTTGAGGAACGGATCCTTAGCAGCCTACTGGAGGTGTCGCTGCCGGCAAGATACCTTGACGCTTTTAGTACAGCCACCTAAACTGTTGAGCGGACTCGAAACAAAGTAAGGGCACAACCAATCACGACAAGGTTCCTTCGCGTGCAGGTTTTCCACACAAAAGCTGAAATCGTTCAAGGAAAATAAGTCCACAACAAAAATTTGCTTAAAAGTTTTGCAACTTAGCTTTTCGTTGTTGTACTCCTTATTGCAAGATGTCAACTTGAACGTCGCCTGTCGGTATCCATACCATCATTCCCCCCCCCCCCGGCAAACTTGCATGCGAGGGAACCTTCTGTCCTTTGAGAAAAAGAAAGAAGAAAAAATAGAGATATGGAACCTTGGCGGTTCGTTAGTGCTTACCGGAAGCAGGTGTAATACAATATCTCAGACAAGCATGCATATAAAATGCCATGAAAATCGACAAGAATTGTAAAACACTTAAGTTTATTCAACTATGCACAGGGTCTGCGCCTGGCTTTGTACAAAGGATCATATGCCTTGCCGACAAAACTTGTACAAAAGGTGGTTGCCGGGGGACCCGGCAACCGCGCCTTATGGGTAGAACTTACGAAGGTGTTCGATATTCCAGGAATTGTGCACTGGAATGCCATCTTCGGTCTCCAGGCGGATTGCGCCGGGCCTGGTGACTCGTACTACCCGATAAGGGCCTTCCCACTTTGGCGTCAACTTGTTGGAATTCTTGGCCGACTGAACGCGCCGAAGAACAAGGTCGCCTTCCTCAAGGCTTCGGGCATGAACTTTGCGGCTATGATAGCGGCGCAAGGCTTGCTGGTAGCGTGCAGCTCGCACAGCAGCCCGAAGACGATCTTCCTCAAGGAGCGTGGCGTCATCTTGGCGCAGCTGCTCTTGCTCGAGCTCGTCATAAGCGAGCACTTGAGGTGACCCGTATATGAGTTCCGTGGGGAGAACTGCTTCTGCCCCGTAGACCAGGGAGAAGGGGGTCTGGCCAGTAGCTCGATTTGGTGTCATCCTGATTGACAAAAGAACCACCGGCAGCTCAACAATCCAGCGTGTTCCGCACTTGCGCAACTTGTCGAAAGTCCTTGTTCTGAGACCTCGCAGCACTTCAGCATTTGCCCTCTCCGCTTGGCCGTTGCTTCTCGGGTGAGCAACAGAGGCAAAACAGATTCTGCCGCCAAGGTCTTGGACATACTGCATGAAGATGCGGCTCGTGAACTGCGTGCCATTGTCGGTGATGATCCTGTTTGGCACACCAAAACGGCACACTATTCCCTTGACGAACTTGACCGCTGACTGTGCTGTCACCTTTCTCACTGCTTCCACTTCCTGCCACTTCGTGAACTTGTCAATAGCAACGTACAAGTACTCGAAGCCCCCGGCAGCGCGGGGAAAGGGGCCCAATATGTCGAGCCCCCAGACCGAAAATGGCCAGGAAAGAGGGATTGTCTGAAGAGCTTGAGCTGGCTGATGTAATTGCTTTGAATGGAACTGGCACGCTTCACACTTGGTTACTAGTGCAGTTGCATCCTGGAGAGCAGTGGGCCAGAAGAAACCTTGCCGGAATGCCTTGCCGACAAGAGCTCTTGAGCCTATGTGGGAGCCACATATGCCTCCATGTATCTCTGCCAACAGCTCCAGTCCATCCTCCCGAGGAATACACTTCAATTTCACACCGTTCGGTCTCTTTCTGTATAGGACGTCGTCGACAAACCGGTACATACTAGACTGACGTTGAACCAGCACTTTTCAAACCGAAAGGCATACGTATGAAGCAATACGTGCCACATGGGGTGATAAATGCGGTTTTCTCTTCATCTTCCTTCGACATGAAAATCTGATGGTATCCTGAATAAGCGTCAAGAAACGACAGCAAATCACAGCCAGCAGTGGAGTCCACAATCTGGTCGATGCGTGGCAAGGGAAAAGGATGTTTTGGACAGGCTTTATTGATATCTGTATAGTCAATACATAGCCTCCATTTTCCATTCGCCTTGCGCACTACAACTGGATTGGCCAACCATGTCGGATGGAGCACTCCTCTGACTAAACCTTCCGCTTCTAGCTTCCTGATTTCTTCGGCAATAAATTCTTGCCGCTCCAAAGCTTGCTTCCTAACCTTCTGCTTGACGGGCCGCGCATGAGGGTAGACAGCAAGGTGGTGCTCGATTACCTCCCTGGGAACACCGGGGATATCAGATGGTTGCCATGCAAACACATCGATATTCGCCCGCAGGAAGGCAATGAGCGCGCTTTCCTATTTGTCATCGAGGGTGGAACTTATGGTGAAAGTTCCTCCCGTACCATCCTCCTTGGCGGGCACCTTCTTAGTCGCTGGTGGAGCTGCCTTGGATTTCTTGCTCTTGTCGGTGGAGCTCTCTGGCACATCCTCAACGGGAGCGCAGCACTCCGAGGAGGTGCGCTTGCCGGAGTGTGTGCTAGAGGTCTTGCCGGTCTTCTTCCCCCCGGGAGCTTTGGCGGCAGGAGCAAGTGCCTTGGTGGCAGGTGCTGCGACTGCCTCCCGGTAGAGTTGGTCGGTGCAGATAAGCACATCCTTCTTGTCGGAGTTGATAGTGATGACGCTCATCGGCCCAGGCATCTTTAGCGTATTATAGGCGTAGTGTGATGCCGCCATGAACTTGGCCAGCGCCGGGCGACCAAGAATCCCATTATATGGCAATGGAATCTTGGCGACGTCGAAGACGATCTTCTCCGTCATGTAGTTCAGCTCGCTACCGAATGTTACTGGCAGCGTGATCTTGCCCTTCGGCTGGCTCCTTCCTGGATTGATCCCTTCAAACGTGCCCGTTTCTTCGAGATCTTCGTCAGGAATTTGCAATCTCTTAATCACATCAGCCGAGATCAAGTTCAGACCGGCCCCACCGTCAACTAGCATTTTTGTCACCTTGAGGTTGCGGATCGTTGGGGAAACCAACAACGGCAAGCACCCGACCGCAGTTGTGCGATCAGGGTGATCCTCGGCGTCAAAGATGATAGGCATGTGGGACCACTTCAATGGTTTTCGGGCATCGACCGATGGCTCTGCTGCATTGATCTCGCGCGCCCACTGTTTGAGTCGGCGGTGAGAGAAATGCAACGAGGCGCCCCCGTCAACGCACATGGCTTCTGTAGCTTTCTGGAACTCGTGCTCACTGGACTCGTCGCCGTCTTCATCGTCATCGTCACCCCCCTGCTCCTTATCACGGCCTCGAGCGGGCCTCTCCTTCTGTTGTTTGGCCTTGCCGCGGCGGCCTCCTCGATCACCGCGCTTCTTACCATATCCCTCAGCGCCATCCTGAGCCTTCTCCTTGTATCGTCCCTCATACTCGGCTTTCTGCTTCTCGACAAGCTGTTCAACTTGCCGGTAGTTCTGGAGATCGTGACTCTTGGTGCGATGGATCTTGCAGTACTGCTTGCCGGAGCCCTCCGGCTTGTCGGCAGCCGCCAAGGCCTGACATGTGGCGCACGCGGCAACCTCCTTGCCGGGGACGTCGGTCTTGACCTTCTTGGCAGTGTCGGGGTTGCCGGATCCCTCAATGGCAAGCACGGCCTTGCCCTTGCGCTTCCTGTTCCGCCGTCGGCCTTTCTTCGCCGAGGTGGTGGCGTCTTCGGCTTCAGAGTCGAGCTCCGCGCTAGCATACTCGCCGGGGAGTCTCCTTCCCTCCTCGGCCCGAGCACATCTGTCAGCGAGAGCATAGAGCTCGGCGACATCCCTGACCTTGTTCATCGCCAGTTCTTCCCGCATCTTGCGGTTGTGCACGTTCTGATGAATTGCACTGATAACAGCAGCAGGATGAACATCTGGGATGTTGTGCTGAATACGGCTGAATCTCTGTATATACTTGCGCAACGTTTCGCCTTCTTTCTGGGGGATGAGGTGTAGATCGCTCTCCTGGCCAGGAGCCTGGTGGCCTCCAGTAAAGGCGCCAACAAACTCATGACACAGATCTGCCCAGGAGGAAATGGAATTCTCCGGCAGATGCATCAACCATGACCTGACGTTGGGCTTAAGCACCAACGGGAAGTAGTTGGCGAATATCTTGTCGTCCCGAACCCCGGCAGCCTGCACCGTAATGGCGTAGATGCTCAGGAACTCTGACGGGTGGGTCTTGCCATCGTATTTCTCCGGCACCTCCGGCTTGAAAGTTCGGGAGTTGGGCCATTGGACTCGCCGCAGCTCACGAGTAAAAGCTGGACAACCCACCTCGTAAGGCAAGTTACCAGAATACCCCGGCGCAGGCTCGTCGACAGTGGGTCCCGCGCACTTGTCGGATTGACGGCGTGCTTCCCGCCGCCGCTCGATGGTAGTTCAAGCGTCCACCTTGTGCCGTTCCCGAAGAACTAGACGTTGATCGCGGCGAACCCGTGGATCAGACGACGCCGTGGAATCATCATCACGGGCGTCGATCCGCCGAGTTAGCGACCGCTCTTGTCGTAGTGGAGGTGAATGCATTGTAGTCGTACTGCCTCCGGTCTTCTCGCCACCAGCACGCACCGGCTCAGTGGACTGCCGCCGCGAAGGCTCCGCCTGGTGCGGCCTGTCGTCGTTAGCAAAGCCGATGAGGCTTTGGATAGCAGATCTCCATTCATCTAGCTTCTCCGCAGCGGGAGGGAAGTCTAGGAGGAGCTGAGCTCGCGCCAACGCTTCTGCCGGTGTAGGCGGCGGCGAAAGTTGCGAAGAACGTGAGGTGCTCTGACTCCTAACTGAGTTAGAAGGAGATCCATCATGGCCTTGCGACCGCGGCCTGCTTCCGCCGGCATGTTGGCGTGGATCTTGGCCCCGCGCATCTTGGGAGTGATGCACAGGGATTTTTCCATAGGAGCGCCTGGAACCACCAACGTCGCGGCGCTGTCCGTCGCGCGCAACCTGAGAAGGCCGCGGCGCGTGCGCCGGCGTGGGTGTCTTGGAAGGCGACGTCCCGTCCTTGGAGTTCGCTGCGCCACCCGTAGGTAGCACGGCTTCGTCCTTGGACCCGGCAGCGCCGTTGCGAACGACGCCGCTCGCCTGGCTCTGGTCGCCAGAACGTCGTGGAGGCTCAAGACCCCCACCTCCTCCGCCAGCGCCCACGCCGTCACCCGCCCGTGTAGGTAGGGGTAGGCCGGACGCGGATGGATCCACCGCTGTCGCACCCTTCTTCTTGCGAGCCATGGCGATGAAAGTGATCAAGAACTGGCGCGCTGACCGCTAGATCAGGTTCGTGCAACCTCTAGCCCCCTACCTGGCGCGCCAAAGATGTCGGCGTACGACACCTATGGGATCGAGGGGATCCCTTTACGGTTCGGCAGGGGAAAAGATTTGGACAAAGAGCGGATCCAACGGCCAACGCAAGGATCTTTACCCAGGTTCGGGCCGCTGAGAAACGTAAAACCCTACTCCTGCTGATGTTTATTGTGGATGTTCTTAAGCTCAAGTACACGGAGCGCTTGCGATGAACAGTACGTTCAAGAAGCAGCTACGCATGCAGAATGGGCCAGAAAAGGTCCTCCTCCCCTGTAGCTCCGCCTTGGGCCTCCTTTTATATGTCCAAGGGGTCACCAACAGTGGCAGACAGGAGTACAAGAGGTGTAAAGTTGCTACAGTGTTACATGATTACCACTGACGGATTAGGACAAACGCATTAAATGCCTCCCTTAGGTGTCCCTAACTTTCTTGGGGACGGAAAAAGGATCCATCCCATCAGTACCGCTTAACCCCATCCACGGTCAGTGCCATGACACGCAACCAGGAGGACAAGCCCTAAACGACGGACTGGTCGTTGTGCTGGAGCGGTGGCAGTATGGTGGGATCTTGGCGGGTGCGAAGCCTTGCCGGGCCTTTGCGAGTCCTCCCAGCAAGTATCATGCCGGGAGCCCAGCTTTTAGTCTTCTGTCTTCTGATCATCGGCTTGAATGCCTTCTTGATATCCTTGGATTCGTTTCCAGATGTTCCCCGGCAGGCCTTGCCACTGGTATGGCTACAACCGTCCGTGCACAAGTATGGGGTACTAAAAGACCCAAACTATAGTACACCAACAATCACCATTGTGGTTTTGTGCCGTAGGTAAGAACGATTCTTGCTAGAAGCCCGTAGTAGCCACGTAAAACTTGCAACAACAAAGTAGAGGACGTCTAACTTGTTTTTGCAGGGTATGATGTGATGTGATATGGTCAAGACATGATGTGATATACGTTATTGTATGAGATGATCATGTTTTGTAATTTATCGGCAACCGGCAGGAGCCTTATGGTTGTCTCTTTATTGTATGAAATGCAAGCGCCATGTAATTGTTTTACTTTATCGCTATGCGTTAGCAATAGTTGTAGAAGCAATAGTTGGCGAGACGACCACGACGCAACGATGGAGATCAAGGTGTCGAGCCGGTGACGATGGAGATCATGACGATGCTTTGGAGATGGAGATCAAAAGCACAAGATGATGGCCATATCATGTCACATATTTTGATTACATGTGATGTTTATCCTTTATGCATCTTATTTTGCTTAGAACGACGGTAGCATTATAAGATGATCCCTTCACTAAATTTCAAGATAAAAGTGTTCTCCCCGAGTATGCACCGTTGCTAAAGTTCGTCGTTTCGAAACACCTCGTGATGATCGGGTGTGATAGATTCTACGTTCACATACAACGGGTGTAAGCCAGTTTTACACAAGCAGAATACTTGGGTTAAACTTGACGAGCCTAGCATGTACAGACATGGTCTCGGAACACTGGAGACCGAAAGGTCGAACATGAGTCATATAGTAGATATGATCAACATGGAGATGTTCACCATTGATGACTATCCCATCTCACGTGATGATCGGACATGGGCTAGTTGATTTGGATCATGTATCACTTAGTTAACTTAAGGGATGTTAATTTAAGTGGGAGTTCATTAGTAATTTGATTAATTGAACTTAATTTATCATGAACTTAGTCTTGATAGTTTCTTTGCATATCTATGTTGTAGATAAATGGCCCGTGCTACTGTTCCGTTGAATTTTAATGCGTTCCTAGAGAAAGCTAAGTTGAAAGATGATGGTAGCAACTACACGGACTGGGTCCGTAACTTGAGGATTATCCTCATTGCTGCACAGAAGAATTATGTCCTTGATGCACCGCTAGGTGATGGACCTGCTGCAGGAGCTTCTGCAGACGTTGTGAACGCCTGGCAGGATCGATCTGATGACTACTCGATAGTTCAGTGTGCCATGCTCTACGGCTTAGAACCAGGACTGCAAAAGCGTTTTGAATGCCACGGAGCATATGAGATGTTCCAAGAGCTGAAATTGATATTTCAAGCTAATGCCCGGGTTGAGAGATATGAAGTCTCCAACAAGTTCTTTAGCTGTAAGATGGAGGAGAACAGTTCTGTCAGTGAACACATACTCAGAATGTCTGGGTACCACAACCACTTGACTCAGCTGGGAATTGATCTTCCGGTTGAGAGTGTTATTGACAGAGTTCTTCAGTCACTGCCACCAAGCTATAAAGGCTTCGTGATGAACTATAATATGCAAGGGATGGAGAAGACAATTCCCGAGCTCTTCGCGATGCTGAAATCAGCAGAGGTAGAAATCAAGAAGGAGCATCAAGTGTTGATGGTTAACAAAACCACTAGTTTCAAGAAAAAGGGCAAGGGAAAGAAAGGGAACTTCAAGAAGAACGGCAAGCAAGTTGCCGCTCTCACGAACAAACCCAAAGCTGGACCCAGGCCTGAAACAGAGTGCTTCTACTGCAAAGGGACTGGTCACTATAAGCGGAACTGCCCCAAGTATTTGGCGGATAAGAAGGATGGCAAAGTGAGCAAAGGTATATTTGATATACATGTTATTGATGTGTTCCTCACTAATGCTCGTAGTAGCGCCTGGGTATTTGATACTGGTTCGGTTGCTCATATTTGTAACTCGAAATAGGAGCTACGGAATAAGCAAAGATTGGCTAAGGACGAGGTGACGATGCGCGTCGGGAATGGTTCCAAGGTTGATGTGATCGCCGTCGGCACGCTACCTCTACATCTACCTTCAGGATTAGTTTTAGTCCTCAATAATTGTTATTTGGTGCCAGCGTTGAGCATGAACATTATATCTGGATCTTGTTTATTGCGAGACAGTTATTCATTTAAGTCAGAGAATAATGGTTGTTCTATTTATATGAGTAACATCTTTTATGGTCACGCACCTTTTGTGAATGGTCTATTCTTGTTGAATCTCGATCGTTGTGATACACATATTCATAATATTGATGCCAAAAGATGCAAAGTTGATAATGATAGTGCAACATACTTGTGGCACTGCCGTTTAGGTCATATTGGTGTAAAGCGCATGAAGAAACTCCACGCGGATGGACTTTTGGAATCTCTTGATTATGAATCATTTGATACTTCCGAACCATGCCTCATGGGCAAGATGACTAAAACTCCGTTCTCCGGAATAATGGAGCGAGCTACTGATTTGTTGGAAATAATACATACCGATGTATGCGGTCCGATGAATGGTGAAGCACGCGGCGGGTATCGTTATTTTCTAACCTTCACAGATGATTTGAGTAGATATGGGTATATCTACTTGATGAAACACAAGTCTGAAACATTTGAAAAGTTCAAAGAATTTCAGAGTGAAGTAGAGAATCATCGTAACAAGAAAATAAAGTTTCTACGATCTGATCGCGGAGGCGAATATTTGAGTTACGAGTTTGGCCTTCATTTAAGAAAATGTGGAATTGTTTCACAACTCACGCCACCTGGAACACCACAGCGTAATGGTGTGTCCGAACGTCTTAACCGTACTTTATTGGATATGGTGCGTTCTATGATGTCTCTTACCGATTTGTCACTATCGTTTTGGGGTTATGCATTAGAGACAGCTGCATTCACGTTAAATAGGGCACCGTCTAAATCCATTGAGACGACACCATATGAACTATGGTTTGGCAAGAAACCTAAGCTGTCGTTTCTTAAAGTTTGGGGATGTGATGCTTATGTGAAAAAGCTTCAACCTGATAAGCTCGAACCCAAAGCGGAGAAGTGCGTCTTCATAGGATACCCTAAAGAAACAATTGGGTACACCTTCTACCACAGATCCGAAGGCAAGGTCTTTGTTGCCAAGAATGGGTCCTTTCTAGAGAAGGAGTTTCTCTCGAAAGAAGTGAGTGGGAGGAAAGTAGAACTTGATGAGGTAATTGTACCTTCTCTCGAATTGGAAAGTAGCTCATCAAAGAAAACCGTTCCCGTGATGCCTACACCAATAAGAGAGGAAGATAATGATAAAGATCATGAAACTTCAGATCAAGTTACTACTAAACTTCGTAGGTCGACCAGAGTACGTTCCGCACTAGAGTGGTGTGGTAATCCTGTTCTGAAAGTTATGTTGTTAGACAACAGCGAACCTACGAACTATGAAGAAGCTATGATAAGCCCGGATTCCGACAAATGGCTTGAGGCCATGAAATCTGAGATAGGATCCATGTATGAGAACAAAGTGTGGACTTTGGTGGACTTGCCCGATGATCGGCAAGCCATTGAGAATAAATGGATTTTTAAGAGGAAGACAGATGATGATGGTAATATCACTGTCTACAAAGCTCTACTTGTCGAGAAAGGTTTTCGACAAGTTCAAGGGGTTGACTACGATGAGACTTTCTCACCCGTAGCGATGCTTAAGTCTGTCCGAATCATGTTAGCAATTGCCGCATTTTATGATTATGAAATCTGGCAAATGGATGTCAAAACTGCATTCCTTAATGGTTTTCTCAAAGAAGAGTTGTATATGATGCAACCAGAAGGTTTTGTCGATCCTAAGGGTGCTAACAAAGTGTGCAAGCTCCAGCGATCCATCTATGGACTGGTGCAAGCATCTCGGAGTTGGAATATACGCTTTGATGAGGCGATCAAAGCATATGGTTTTGTACAGACTTACGGTGAAGCCTGTATTTACAAGAAAGTGAGTGGGAGCTCTGTAGCATTTCTAATATTATATGTGGATGACATATTGTTGATTGGAAATGATATAGAATTTCTGGATGGCATAAAGGGATACTTGAATAAGAATTTTTCAATGAAAGACCTCGGTGAAGCTGCTTATATATTAGGCATCAAGATCTATAGGGATAGATCAAGACGCTTGATAGGACTTTCACAAAGCACATACCTTGACAAAGTTTTGAAGAAGTTCAAAATGGATCAGTCAAAGAAAGGGTTCTTGCCTGTCTTGCAAGGTGTGAAGTTGAGTCAGACTCGATGCCCGACCACGGCAGAAGATATAGAGAAAATGAAAGTCATTCCCTATGCCTCAGCCATAGGTTCTATTATGTATGCCATGCTGTGTACCAGACTTGATGTGTGCCTTGCCATAAGTTTGGCAAGGAGGTACCAGAGTAATCCAGGAGTGGATCACTAGACAGCGGTCAAGAATATCCTGAAGTACCTGAAAAGGACCAAGGACATGTTTCTCGTTTATGGAGGTAACGAAGAGCTCATCGTAAAGGGTTACGTCGATGCAAGCTTCGACACTGATTCGGATGACTCTAAGTCACAAACCGGATACGTATTTATATTAAATGGTGGAGCTGTCAGTTGGTGCAGTTCCAAACAGAGCGTTGTGGCGGGATCTACGTGTGAAGCGGAATACATAGCTGCTTCGGAAGCAGCACATGAAGGAGTCTGGATGAAGGAGTTCATATCCGATCTAGGTGTAATACCTAGTGCATCGGGTCCAATGACAATCTTTTGTGACAACACTGGAGCAATTGCCATAGCCAAGGAGCCCAGGTTTCACAAGAAGACCAAACACATCAAGAGACGCTTCAACTCCATTCGTGAATATGTCAAGGATGGAGGCATAGAAATTTGCAAAGTACACACGGATCTGAATGTGGCAGACCCGTTGACTAAGCCTCTTCCACGAGCAAAACATGATCAGCACCAAGACTCCATGGGTGTTAGATTCATTACTATGTAATCTAGATTATTGACTCTAGTGCAAGTGGGAGACTGATGGAAATATGCCCTAGAGGCAATAATAAAGTTGTTATTATTTTATATTTCCTTGTTCATGATAAAGGTTTATTATTCATGCTAGAATTGTATTGACCGGAAACTTAAATACATGTGTGAATACATAAACAAATACCGTGTCTGAGCCTCTACTAGACTAGCTCGTTGATCAAAGATGGTTAAGGTTTCCTAACCATAGACATGAGTTGTCATTTGATAACGGGATCACATCATTAGGAGAATGATGTGATGGACAAGACCCATCCGTTAGCTTAGCATATGATTGTTCTGTTTATTGCTACTGCTTTCTTGAATGTCAAATACATGTTCCTCAGACCATGAGATCATGCAACTCTCGGATACCGGAGGAATACCTTGTGTGCTATCAAACGTCACAACGTAACTGGGTGATCATAAAGATGCTCTACAGGTATCTCCGAAGGTGTCCGTTGAGTTGGCATGGATCGAGACTGGGATTTGTCACTCCGTGTTTCAGAGAGGTATCTGTGGGCCCTCTCGGTAATGCACATCATAAGAAGCTTGCAAGCAAAGTGACTAAGGAGTTAGTTACGGGATGATGTATTATGGAACGAGTAAAGAGACTTGCCGGTAACGAGATTGAACTAGGTATGGAGATACCGACGATCGAATCTCGGGCAAGTAACATACCGACGGACAAAGGGAATTACGTATGTTGTCATTACGGTTCGACCGATAAGATCTTCGTGGAATATGTAGGAACCAATATGAGCATCCAGGTTCCGCTATTGGTTATTGACCGGAGAGGCGTCTCAGTCATGTCTACATCATTCCCGAACCCGTAGGGTCCGTACGCTTAACGTTCGTTGACGATATAGTGTTATATGAGTTATGTGAATTGGTAACCGAATATTGTTCGGAGTCCCGGATGAGATCCCGGACGTCACGAGGAGTCTCGGAATGGTCGAGAGGTAAAGATTTATATATGGGAAGTCATATTTTGGGTTCCGGAAAAAGGTGCAGTTTTTTCGGTATTGTACCGGGAAGCTTCCAGAAGGTTTCGGAGGATTCCGGAAGTCCACAAGTGGGTTCACCACGTCCCGAGGGCTGGCATGGGCTAAGGGGAGGCGCCCTGGCCTTATTGGGCCAGGCGCACCAAGTCCTCAAAAGCCCACGCAGCTAGGGAAGGAAAAAAGGGAGAGTCCTAGTAGGAATAGGATTGGACTTTGGAGTCCAAGTCCACGTGTGTACTATTCATGGTTACTGTTCACGTGGCACTATTCCTTCTACTCCAAGCCCCTACACATATATAAATAGAGGAGACGGGGCGCCCCAAAGGACACAACATTGTCTTAGCCGTGTGTGGCGCCCCCCTCCACAGTTCCGTCCCTCGGTCATATTTTTGCAGTGCTTGGGAGAAGCCCTGCGGAGATAACATCACCATCACCGTCACCACGCCGTCGTGCTGCCGGAACTCATCCACTACCTTGCCGTCTTGCTGGATCAAGAAGTCGAGGACGTCACCGAGCTGAACGTGTGCTGAACGCGGAGGTGCCGTACGTTCGGTGCTCGGTCGGTTGGATCGTGAAGTTGTTCGACGACATCAACCGCGTTGTTCTAACGCTTCCGCTTACGGTCTACGAGGGTACGTAGACACACTCCCCCTCTCATAGCTATGCATCTCCATGGATAGATCTTGCGTGTGCGTAGAATTTTTTTTGTTTTCCATGCAACGTTCCCCAACATCTATTGCACTACTTATTCATTGTCGTGTTACATCATGTTTGTCTCTAAACACTTGCAGTTGTTTTTTGCTAAACTACCCCCTGTTAAATTTTAGCAGGATGGTTAGACCAGGTGGTCGTGGCCGTGGTGCCAACGATCCACCACCGCCAGACTATATGGCAGCTATGATGCAACAGTTCGAGCTGAACCGCCAGTTCATGGTTGGAATCATGGCCCAGTTTCCACAACAGAACCAGAATTCTCAGAATCAGCAAGCTGCCCCAATAACTCTGCAGGACTTTGTGCGTCTCAACCCAACTATTTTCCGCAACTCTGAACAGCCACTGGATGCTGATGACTAGCTTTGCGACATCACTTACGAGATGGAGTCTGCCAATGTCGCCCCTGCCAACCTTGTCACTTTCGCGTCCTACTTCTTGAAGGGTCCCGCTGCTCAATGGTGGGACACCCACAGGCGTTCACTCCCTGCTGGGACAGTCATTACTTGGATCGAGTTTCAGACTGCTTTCCGTGCCCGTTACATTCCTCAGGAAATCATGGACCGGAAGAAGACAGAGTTTCGCAACCTCACTCAGGGCAATAGGACTGTCGAAGCTTATCAACGTGAATTCCTTAACCTGTCCCGCTATGCTGAAGAAGACATAGCCACTGATGCTCGTAGACAGGAGAAGTTCCGTAATGGACTCCACCCAGACCTCAAGCTTGCACTTGCTGCTCAAGACTTCACCGACTTTGCCACCCTCGTGAATAAGGCTATCCTTGTCAAGACTGCTCAGATGGAGCACAAGGAGTCACAGAAGCGCTATCATGACGTTGGCTCATCTTCGAGCTCAGCACAGAAGCGTCGGATCTGGATTCCCAACAGCGTGTATCGTCCAGCTGCTCCTGCGCTCAGGCCTTCCTATGCTGCACCCCGTCTGCCTCCCCCACCACCGAGGCAGCCAAGAGCTCAAGCTGCTCCACCACGTGTTGCTCCTCTTCGTCCTGAAGATGGTCTGTGTTTCAAGTGTCGCCGCCCAGGTCACCTTGCCAAGGACTGCCGCCAGAATCCGAATCAGTTGGCACTTCCTCATGCTGGCCGTGGCTATGGTCGTGGTAACAATCAGACCCGCAACTATAATACTGGGCCTTCTGCTTATGGTCGTGGACAAGCTTACCACGTCGACATTGAAGAAGTTCAGGATCAACCTGATACTGTGATGGGTACCCTTCTCGTTAACTCAGTACCCGCTTCTGTTTTATTTGATTCAGGAGCATCGCATTCATTCATGACAGAAGCATTTGCATTAGCACATGACATTGCATTTGAAAAGATGAACCTACCAGTAGTTGTCCGCACCCCTGGAGGCCATTGTCACACCTCCATGATGGCACACAATGTCATTGTTGAAATTGGGGGACTTGAATTCCTTGTTTCACCCATCATCTTGAAAACCTCCACCATAGACCTCATTCGGGGAATGGATTGGTTGAAAGCTCACATTGCTTCGATCAATTGTGCCACCAAAGTCGTCCAACTCCTTCACCCCTCCGACGAAATAGTGAACTACACCGCTCGAATTACCCGGAATGCCGAAGCTCAGATATATGCTCTGAATGCTTTGAACGCATCACCTCTTGAGGGAATTGAGAATGCCCCAGTCGTTCGCAATTTTCTGGACGTCTTTCCGAAAGAACTTCTAGGAATACCCCCTGTTAGAGCTGTCGAGTTCGTCATCAACTTGAAACCAGGCACTACCCCTATTGCTAAGCGCCCATACAAGATGCCGCCGCATGAACTGCTTGAACTTAAGGAGGAAATCGACAAGTCACTTAAAAAGGGTTTCATCCGCCCCAGTTCTTCTGCTTGGGGAGCACCTTCTCTCTTTGTTAAGAAGAAGGATGGAACTAACCGATTGGTCCAGGACTATCGGCCTATTAACAAAGCAACAATCCAGAACAAATATCCACTTTCCCGGATCAACGATCTTTGTGATCAACTTGCTGGATCCTCTGTGTTCTCTAAACTCGACTTAAGGTTGCGTTACCATCAAATCCGAGTTCGTAAAGAGGACATTCCGAAGACCGCTTTCGTTACTCGCTATGGATCATACGAGTACACCGTTATGTCCTTCGGCTTAACCAATGCTCCAGCAACCTTCTCTCGATTGATGAACTATATCTTCATGGACTACCTCGACAAATTCGTCGTGGTTTATTTGGATGACATCCTTATATTTTCCAAGAATGAAGAAGAACACGCCGAACATCTTCGGCTTGTATTGGAGAAACTTCGAGAACATCAACTATATGCAAAATTTTCCAAGTGTGAATTCTGGTTATCTGAGGTGACCTATCTTGGTCATGTGATTTCCAAAGATGGCATTGCCGTTAACCCAAAACGAGTTCAGGCTATTCTTGACTGGACTCCTCCGAAGAATGTCAAGCAAGTCAGAAGTTTTCTCGGTCTTGCTAGCTATTGCCGCCGATTCGTTGAGAATTTTTCCAAGATTGCTAAGCCACTAACTGATTTGCTTCACAAAGGCAAGAAGTTTGAGTGGACGGAAAAGTGCCAAGAAAGTTTTCAGACACTTAAAGATAAGTTAACATCTACCCCAGTGCTAGCTCCCCCTGATTCCCACAAGGACTTTGTGATATAATGCGACGCATCCCGTCAAGGATTAGGCTGTGTCCTAATGCAAGAGCGCAGAGTGATTGCTTATGGCTCTTGTCAGTTGCGTCCTCACGAAGATAAGTATCCCACACATGATCTCGAGTTAGCAGCAGTTATCTATGCTTTGAAGCTGTGGCGACATTACCTTCTCGGTAATCATTGCGAGATATACACGGACCACCAAAGTCTGAAGTATCTGTATACCCAACCAGATTTGAACCTCCGTCAACAAAGATGGCTCGAGACAATAGCCGTCTATGACATGGATATCTCTTATACCCCTGGCAAGGCTAATGTAATGGCCGATGCCTTGAGTCGCAAGTCTTATTGCAACAACCTCACAGTTCAGCAAGCACAACCCCTTCTCTATGAAGAACTTCGCAAGTTGAACCTTCACATTGTCCCACAGGGATATCTCAATACCCTGGTTGTTGAACCGGACCTCGAGCGCAACATCAGGACAAGACAGAAATATGACTCTGAAGTCGAGAAGGTTAAGAAATACCTCTCCAAGGGAAACTCTTCATTCTACCATGTTGGTGATGATGGTGCCTTGTTCTTCAAAGGTCGCCGAGTGGTCCCCAGAAGGCACAATCTAGACTCTCGCTCGGATGTCATGAAAGAAGCCCACGACACACCTTTATCTATTCATCCGGGTAGTACAAAAATGTACCAAGACATTCGTCAACGGTACTGGTGGCCTGATATGAAGCAAGACATTGCTCGTTATGTTGCCGAGTGTGACGTTTGCCGTCGGATCAAAGCAGAACATCAAAGGTCTGCTGGAACTCTGCAACCCCTTGCTATTCCTAAATGGAAATGGGACAAAGTTGAAATGGATTTCATTACTGGTTTTCCCAGATCGCAGAAGGGTCATGATGCTATCTTTGTCGTCATTGACCGATTCTCGAAGGTTGCTCACTTTCTGCCAGTCAAGGAGACAATCACTGCTAGCCAGTTAGCAGACTTGTATGTTTCCAGAATCGTGTCACTCCACGGTGTTCCGCTGGAGATCAGTTCAGACCGTGGCAGCCTCTTTACCTCAAGGTTCTGGGAAAGTTTCCAAGAAGCTATGGGAACTCATCTGTCCTTCAGCACCGCCTTTCACCCCAAGTCCCAGGGACAAGTGGAACGAGTCAATCAAGTGCTTGAAGATATGCTACGAGCTTGTGTCATCTCATTCGGTAAGAAATGGGAGGAATATCTCCCGTATGCTGAATTCTCATACAACAATAGCTACCAAGCTAGTCTGAAGATGGCACCATTTGAAGTTCTCTATGGACGTAAGTGCCGAACCCCTCTGAACTGGTCAGAAACTGGGGAACGGTCACTCTTCGGTCCGGACATTATCCAGCAAGCTGAAGAACAAGTCCGCATTGTCCGTGAACATTTGAAAGCTGCTCAGTCTCGTCAGAAGAGCAATTATGACCGCAAACACCAGGTAATGGTCTATCAACCTGGCGAACAAGCTTACCTCCGTGTCACTCCGATGAAGGGCACTCATCGATTTGGGATCAAGGGCAAGTTAGCTCCTCGCTACATTGGCCCCTTTCGCATTCTCGCAAGACGTGGAGAAGTGGCATATCAATTGGAATTGCCGCCAAACCTTTCTCAAGTTCATGATGTCTTTCATGTGTCGCAACTCCATCGTTGCTTCAAGGATCCTATCCGAGCAGTGGATCATGAAATGCTTGAATTGCAAGAGGATCTCTCTTATCAAGAGTACCCGATCCGCATTCTTGATCAAGCTGAACGTCGAACCCGTCAGAAGGCAATCAAGTTCCTTAAAGTTCAGTGGTCGAATCATTCTGAAGATGAAGCCACTTGGGAACGTGAGGATCGTCTTCGTGAAGAATACCCCGCTCTCTTCCAGCCTACCTCTTAATTCTCGGGACGAGAATTTCTTTTAGGGGAGGAGAATTGTAACACCCCATGTATTAGCAACAGTGATCGCCCTTTTGATAATGCCAAGTCATCATGATTAACAGTGCTTGATCATCATTTGAATCATATCTCATTTCAAATTCCAGTTCAAAATGAAATTCAAATTTAAAGTAAAAATAAAAGTTGTTCAAATTTGAAAACTAAAATGTTCATTAAATAGCAAATAATCCATGACTATTTATGTTAAGAAAAACAACATCACCTAAAATCACTAGGTGACTCTATCATCCAAAAACAGTACCAAACAGCAACATTTAATCCCATTTTATTTAATTAAAATTCAAATGAAATCATTTTGCATTCAAACCTTTTTCTGGCAGTGACATATATTACCTAGTATTTAATTGGGCAAGATTCCTATTTTACAAAATTGTATTAGAGCTAAAAGAAAATAGAAAACAGAAACAAAATTAGAAAACAGAAAAGAAAAGAAGAAAAAGAAAAAGGCCGCAGTGGCTGGGCCTAAGTCAAACCAGGCGGCCCAGCCCACCCCGCACCTTCTCCCACCTCCCGCGCTCGCTGTCGCCTCCACAGCGCGCGCGCACGCACCCGCACCTGGCCCCCCTCACTCCTCGCTTGATAGCGCGACGCCGTGTCCTCCGTGGAGGATAAGGGCAGAGCCCGCGCTCCCCCTGGCCTCCCCTGGCCACTTCTCTCCCTCTCCGCGCCCACCTTTGCACCTCTACAGGCTCACCGTGAGCCTCTGCTTCCTTTCCTCTCTCTCCCGTCGCCGTTAGCTCCCCGTAAATGCCGCCCCCATCGCGCCCGAGCTCTCCGCCGCGGAGCACGTCGCCGGCGTCATTCCGACGACCATTTGGTCGCGCGCTGCTGCCCTTCGCGCTCGCCCGCACGCTTAGACGTCGCCTAGCTAGTTTGCGCGCCCGAACTCGCCCCGCAGCCGCGATCCCGTTAGGAGCCGAGAGCCGCCGCCACCCGCCGTCGTCGCCGACGTCCATTCCGGCCTCCCCAGCTCCGGCCGTGGCCACCGGTCGCGGCACGAAGTGGCCGTTCCAGAGGGCCAAACCGCGCGCCGAACCGTCCACCACAACCGTTTTCCGGGCTCGCTGGAGTTCGCCACCGCGCTCGAGCTCGCCGGCGCGACTCCGGTGGCCGGTGCTGACTCGGCGCCGACGTGGCAGTCGCGGGCCCCGCCGCTGAGCCACTGCCACTGGGCCCGGTTGACCTGTTGACCTGGTCAACCGCTGACTGGGCTGGCCCCGTGTCACTGACATGTGGGTCCCACCAAATTAAAATGATTTTGTAAATAAATAAAACGTTAATTAATTTGTTAATTAAATTAATTAGTTGATTAGTCACTGACTAATGGGTCCCACCTGTTAATTAACTTAATTAATTAAATTAACTACTGTTAAGTCTAAACAGTCACTGACCAGTGGGACCCACTGGTCAGGTTTGACTCTGGTCAGCCAGAGTTGACTGCTGACGTCATCATGACGTTCTGCTGACGTCACCCTACACTGTTTTGGATAATTCGAATTTAATAATTAAAATAATTCCAGAAATTAATAAAACTTTGAATAATCATATAAAATAAACCGTAACTCGGATGAAAATAATTTATATATGAAAAATAATCAGAAAAATATAAAGAATCCGAATATGCCACCCACATACCTGCCACACCCCTCTAACATACTGAACATGGAACCGTTCCCTTCGGTTTAGTGTACCGATAATCACCCGGAGCTGGGAGAACGCTCCCGGATAATTTCCCGCTCCGACTAACTTGCGTAGTGCTGCATTAGAGCACCCCTAGCATGGCATGTTGACATGTCATGCATCCCTGTTGCATTGTTTGCCATGTATTTATTGTTTCTTCCCCCTCCTTCTCTCCCGATAGACCCCGAGACTGCCGACGACACTGTAGAGTACGACTACGTCGTCGACGACCAGACCCCTTCAGCAGAGCTTCCAGGCAAGCAAAACCCCCTTGATCATCAGATATCACCCATTCCTTCTCTCTTATGCTTGCATTAGTATTGCTTCTGTTGTTGCTCCGTTAGCTCCTATTCTGATGCATAGCCTGATTTTGTCGCCTGCTACTGATACATTACCCGCTATCCTATGACCAGACCCTTTCACCTTGTCCGTTTGCCATGCTTGATATCGGGCCGTGATCACTCTGGGTGATGATCACCGAAATGTTTACATATTGCAATGCTTAAAATGTTAAAGTCGGGCTGGCCCCAAGGGTGCCCGCGAGAGAATAATATTAAAGACGGGTCGGCTCCAAGAGTACCCGCGCGTCATGTGTTACCAAGTCGGAGTGACAGGAACCCTGTTCATCTCTGCGAGTTACTAAACATGCCTAACGGATTTGGGTATTTGATCTGAGTTGGCCGCTGGCCTATACGCACTACCACCACGTGGGATAATGGATTAATGGGGCCCTCTACATCATATGTATCAGCCGAAAGTTCTTCAGATGTCACAACTCAGACATGCGGGTTGATTGCTGGGGTGGGCTGGTTACGTCACTGGTGTATACAGTGTCGCGCCTGGGCCCCGGTCAGTCACGCAACGTGCAGGAGTGCAGAGGGTGATGGCCCAAGACCCCTTCGCACTTAGGATTTAGACCGGCATGCTGACCTCTCTGTCGAGCCTAGGTAGGACTGCGTCGTGTCGATCACCCGAGGCCGGGTATTACCCAGCAAGTGTGTCCGGCCAGATGTGATCGAGCGTGTTGGGTAACAGTAGTGCACCCCTGCAGGGAAGTTATCTATTCGAATAGCCGTGTCCACGGTAACAGGACGCTCAGAGTTGTATCTTGATCTGCTACAACTACTAATGGATACCAAGTGATTACTAAACTGTTACTACTGCTCTCGGGATCACTTTCTCGCAGGGTAGTCGAGGAAGAATCCTAGGGCATTACTAAAATATGATTGATTATATATTACCTTGCTCTACTCTCTTCTGATGCTGTAAGATCGCTTCAAGATGCTAGTCTTCGATAGGCTAGGCCTCTCCCCCTCTGTTCCAGCATTTCTGTAGTTTAGTCCAAAGATATAGCCCCATTCCTTTGATACCGATGCATACTTAGTATAGTTCTGATGTCACTCTTGCGAGTACTTTGGATGAGTACCCACGGTTGCTTTGCTATCTCTTTTCCCCATACCCGGTTGCTGCGATCAGACGACGGAGCCCAGGAGCAGGAGATCCCCGGAGGAGCCTACTACGACGTGGAGATCCCCGACGACCAGGAGTAGTTCGGAGGCCCTAGGCAGGAGGCCTTCGCATTTTCGATCAGTGTCGCTATTTGTGCTAGCCTTCTTAAGGCAAACTTGGCTAACTATATCTGTACCCAGATATTAATGTTTGTATGACTTATGTATTCGGGTCCACGTGACCCCTGATTTGTAATATGAAGATTTATGTTTAAATTTGAGTTTAGAGTTGTGTTGTGATATCTTCCCATGAGTCTCTGATCTCGAGCTTGCACGTTTGCGTGTATGATTAGTGCATGGTCGAGCAGGGGCGCCACAAGTTGGTATCAGAGCCGACTGCCTGTAGCAAGCCCCTTCCGAATTCCTTGGTCGAAGTTGAGTCTAGTCGTTGAAAAACTATTTTACTAACAGTGCTGTGTGGCTTACGGGCCCACGTTGCACATGGATGGGATTAGGATCTTTTATTCCTCTTCCTTACTCTGGGATTCTACTCTCTCCTTTATTCGGGTTAAAAATTTACTAACTCTGACTCTAGGTTCTCGTGATCACATTCACCCGGAGCTTTGATTATCTGCGAATTACTTCCTTGAATGCACGATGCAAGAATACACTCACTGTCATTTGACAGTAGTGCACCCCTGCAGGGAAGTTATCTATTCGAATAGCCGTGTCCACGGTAACAGGACGCTCAGAGTTGTATCTTGATCTGCTACAACTACTAATGGATACCAAGTGATTACTAAACTGTTACTACTGCTCTCGGGATCACTTTCTCGCAGGGTAGTCGAGGAAGAATCCCAGGGCATTACTAAAATATGATTGATTATATATTATCTTACTCTACTCTCTTCTGATGCTGCAAGATTGCTTCAAGATGCTAGTCTTCGATAGGCTAGGCCTCTCCCCCTCTGTTCCAGCATTTCTGCAGTTTAGTCCAAAGATATAGCCCCATTCCTTTGATACCGATGCATACTTAGTATAGTTCTGATGTCACTCTTGCGAGTACTTTGGATGAGTACTCACGGTTGCTTTGCTATCTCTTTTCCCCATACCCGGTTGCTGCGATCAGACGACGGAGCCCAGGAGCAGGAGATCCCCGGAGGAGCCTACTACGACGTGGAGATCCCCGATGACCAGGAGTAGTTCGGAGGCCCTAGGCAGGAGGCCTTCGCCTTTTCGATCAGTGTCGCTGTTTGTGCTAGCCTTCTTAAGGCAAAATTGGCTAACTATGTCTGTACCCAGATATTAATGTTTGTATGACTTATGTATTCGGGTCCACGTGACCCCTGGTTTGTAATATGAAGATTTATGTTTAAATTTGAGTTTAGAGTTGTGTTGTGATATCTTCCCGTGAGTCTCTGATCTCGAGCGTGCACGTTTGCGTGTATGATTAGTGCACGGTCGAGCAAGGGCGCCACAGCGCCGCCACCAGCCAGCCGCCGCCTGCATAGTGCCCATGTTCCCCCACCTCCACACGCGGGCCCGCGGAGCCCGGATCTGGCCCGCCCAAGCCCGGATTCCGCCTCCGCCCGTACACCGTCCTCCTCCTCCGATCTGGATCGATAGAGCCCCGAGCTCCTCCCGTCCGACCGCGCCAGCCACCTCCTCCACCCTGACCCTCGCCGGACCTCGCCAGAGTCACACGCCGGCAACCCCAGGACCGCCGCCCTCTTCTCCCCGTCTCTCCCTTCCTCCTCGTGCCTCCCTCTCTCTCACACAGTGCCCTCTCTCTCTTCTCTGCACCAGGAGCCGCCATGGGAGCCGAGCTCCAAGTTCGACCACCGCCCTCGCCGGAGCCCCTCCAAACCCCACCGCGCCCAGATCCAGCACCGCGCCGACCGGATCCGTCGATTCCCGGTGCCCGCGTCGCTCACCGCCCATCACCGCAGCCGCCGCAAGTCCCAGCAGTGCCGCCGCGCTCGTCCTCTGCATCGCACCGCCAAGTCTCGCTTGCCCGCGCCCGTTGACCCCGTCGTCCCGCCACGTGGGCCGCACCAAAGCGCCAGCCCAGCCGCCTCTGCCACACTGCCGAGCCGGCCTGCCTCCTCCTCGACTGGGCCAAGCCCATGGTGAGCCAACGCCCGATCCACACTATTGTGCGCCGTAGGCCATGCTTTGCTATGTTGCGCCCAGTTCTCTGATCCAGATTGGGCCTGATAGTGTTTTTTTCCCTCTGTTGCGAATTTATCAAATATCCAGTGCATGCAATAATTACTGAAACTGTCACTGTTTTAAAATGTTAATAACTAAATTTCCATGCATCCAAATAAAACATGTCATATATGTAAAATGCTTAGAATTTCATGTAATTTCACAATATGCAACTTTCAACCATGATAAAACTGTTTAAATTTCTGTTTGCATTAAAATTGCATAATAACATGCTAAAATGGTTTATTTCATAACTAACCAACCGTAGCTCCGAATTTAATAAACTATATATGTAAATGGTCTAGAAAAAATGTGTAGATTAACATGGTGCACTTACTTTTGCTGTTTAACAACATTAAAATTGTGCTTTAGGCAGAACAGTACCAAATTTGAAATTTACATATGGGGATTTTTCGGAATTATTGTTTGTTGTTTCCGGCCTCATTTAAATTGCCTAGATAGGTAGATTAATTATGCTTCACCTCTTGCCATGATTAACAACATTTAATCTTGTTGAGTAGCATAAACGGGAGTGAACTAAATAATTGTATGTGGAGTATTGTCAATATGCAACCCGTCGCATGTTGAGCTTCACTTAATGTGTATTGTTTGCTTGTTGCATTTTGCCATGACATGCCTCATTAAACCGGACATGCATCATACTTGGTTGTGCATCATGCCATGATTATGCTTGTTTGTTTACCATGTTGTTTGCTTCTTTCCGGTTGTGCTTCTTCTCGATAGTTCCCGGTAACATTTCGGAGTGAGGATTCGTTCGACTACGCTTGTTCGTCTTCTTCATGGATTCGTTCTTCTTCCGAGTGGGATTTTAGGCAAGATGATCATGACCTTGGATATCTCTACTATCTTTGCTTGCTAGTTGTCTCGATGCTATCGCTATGTTGCGCTTTCTACCACATATATGTCAGCCTCCCATATGCCATGATACAGTCTCTAACCACCCTTACCCAGCAAACCGTTGTTTGGCTATGTTACCGATTTTGCAGGTTGTTCCATGTTGGGACATGGATATCTTGGGATATCACAATATCTATTATTTAATTAATGCATCTATATACTTGGTGTTGGGTGGAAGGCTCGGCCTTTTTGCCTAGTGTTTTGGTCCACTCATGCCGCCCTAGTTTCCATAATACCGGTGTTATAATCCTTGATTAGCGCTCCTAACATGCTCAGGGGTATGGGACCCTCTTGACAGTTCCCTTTGAATAACCGCTTCCAGCAAGGCCCAACTTTGGTTTTAACATTTGCCAACATAATAATACTGAATTAAATAATTAATTTGCATAGGGAGTTAGCGCTACCCGAGGATTCTTAATTCAACATAATAGAGGTGGGCCAGTGCCGATGGTGTTGGTCCGAAACGGGTAGACTGCGGGGCCACCACGGGGAAACTCGAGGATCAGGTTTTACTCGTAGGATGTCCCATCCGGTCGTGGCCTGAGACGAGATACGCGCGGCTACTATCAGGGTGTCGGCACGCCGGGAGGTCTTGCTGGACTTGCGTTACCATTGTCGAAATGTCTTGTGCACCGGGATTCCGAGGATACTTCGGGCTGACTCGAGGTTGATCGGGTCTTCTTGAGGTTGAGGTCTTCCACCGCAACTTGTGTTGGTTTGTGATGGACCAGGTTGGAACACCCCTGCAGAGTTAAATCTTACGCGAAGCCGTGCCCGCGGTTATGTGGCGACTTGGATATTTATAACCTCCGGTTGTAGAGAACTTGACACTAAATTCTAATTAAAATACACCAACCGCGTGCGTAACCGTGATCGTCTCTTTTCGAGGGAGTTCGGGAAGAGAACACGATGGGGTTATATTTGACTCGTAAGTAGGTGTTTAGGATCACTTCTTGATCATTATTAGTTTGCGACCGTTATGCGTAGTTAGTCTTCTTATTCTTGTACTCGTAAGTTAGCCACCATATAATGCTTAGTGCTTGCTGCAACCTCACCACCTTACCCTTCCATACCCATTAAGCTTTGATAGTCTTGCTACCCATGGTTATGGGATTGCTGAGTCCTCGTGGCTCACAGATTACTACAACAACAGATGCAGGTACACGTAACGCGATGATTTGACGTGAGAGCGATGCGCGTCTGCTTTTGGAGTTCTTCTTCTTCGTCGATCTTGGGATAGGTTCCTGGTCGGCAGCCTGGATTAGCAGAGTGGATGTCGTTCGTGTTTTTCGTTTGTGTTTCATCCGTAGTCGGATTCTGCCCTTCTGTATGGTGTTTGCTATGTATTGATGTATTCCCAGGATGACTGTATGTATTTGTATGTATCCCCATCTATAATGTACATGGTATGATGTAATGATATCCACCTTGCAATCATCTTCGATATGCGCTTCTATCCCTGGTGGGACCTCCGAGTTCCTCGAGGATAGGATCGCATATTGGGCGTGACAAGTTGGTATCAGAGCCTCGACCGACCATAGGAGCCCCTTGATTGATCGAACCGTTGGCGAGTATAGAAGGAAAACTATTTTGAGTGTAGCTATATATCGGAGAGTAGGAATTCTTTTAGTCCTTTTCCCCTTCGTCGCTCTGGTGAGGAATTGTGACGTAGGTGTTTTGATTCTACTACTCTTCTCACTCAAATTTTTTTTAGGGTCACGCGGGTATTTTGGGAATCGTTATGATATCGTTGTGACGGGAATTCTGTCTTGGTGCCTCCTGACCGTATGGATTGGACCCGGGGAGTTGAGCTCCAAGGTGTTCTTGTCACATTCGCTATCGTTTCACTTCCTGATACGTCTCCAACGTATCTATAATTTATGAAGTATTCATGCCATGTTTATTATAGTTTTGTATGATTTTGGTGCACTTTTATATGCTTTTTATATGATTTTCATGGACTAACATATTGACCTAGTGCCCAGTGCCAGTTGCTGTTTTCTGCTTGTTTTTGGTTTTCTAGAAACTCTATATCAAATGAAGTCCAAATGCAGCGAAACTTTTTGATGATTTTTTCTGGAACATAAGAGACACTAGAAGCTTCGGGAGGTGGCCAGAAGACCCACAGGGGCCCCACGAGCCACCAGGGCGCGCCACCCCCCCAGGCGTGCCCTGGTGCCTCGTGGGCCCCCTGTGGCCCCTCTTCGCGTGATTCCAACGCAAGAAAATCATATATATTCAGAAACCGCTGAAAGTTAACCTAGATGAGTTTTTACGCCACCGCAAGCCTCTGTACCTCCATGATCTAATCTACAACCCTTTTCCGGCACCCTGCTGGAGGGGGGAAAGCATCACCAGAGGCCATCTTCAACATCCCGGCGGTCTCCATGACGAGGAGGGAGTAGTTCACCCTCGGGGCTGAGGGTTTGTACCAGTAGCTATGTGTTTTATCTCTCTCTCGCGCGTTCTTGATTTGGCACGATCTTGATGTATCGCGAGCTTTGTTAATATAGTCGGATCATATTGTGTTTCTTCCCTCTCTACCTTCTTGTGATGAATTGAATATTTCCCTTTGAGGTTTCGTTATTGTCGGATTGAATATTTCAGATTTGAGAACACTTGATGTATGTCTTGCATGTGGATACCCGTGGTGACAATGGGGTATTCTATTGGTTTACTTGATGTATGTTTTGGTGATCAACTCGCGAATTCCCGTGACCTTGGGGTGATCTAGGCATAGGGGTTGGTTGCACGTTTTCATTATCTTTTCTCCGATAAGAAACTTTGGGGTACTCTTTGAAGTTCTTTGTGTCGATTGAATATTATGATTATGAAGTTGTTTGATGCATATCGAATAATCAACTCACGGATACTTGTGGTGACATTGGAGTATCTAGGTGACATTAGAGTTGGTTGATGCGTATCATATGGTGTTATTTTAGTACAAACTCTAGGGTTGTTCGTGACACTTATAGGGATGGCTCGATACATTGATCGGAAAAGATAACTTTGAGGTGGTTTCATACCCTACAACAATTTCTATCTTATGTTCTCCGCTAATAGGAACTTTGAAGTGATTCTTTATCGCACGTTGAGGGATGGTTATATGATCCAATTATATTAGCATTGTTGAGAGATTGCACTAGTGAAAGTATGAACCCTAGGCCTTGTTTTTAAGCATTGCAATACCGTCTGTGCTCACTTTTGTTACTTGCTACCTTGCTGTTTTTATATTTTCAGATTACAAAAACCTATATCTACTATCCATACTACACTTTTATCACCATCTCTTCGCCGAACTAGTGCAAGTATACAATTTACCATTGTATTGGGTGTGTTGGGGACACAAGAGATTTCTTGTATTTGGTTGCAGGGTTGTTTGAGAGATACCATCTTCAACCTACGCCTCCCACGGATTGATAAACCTTAGGTCATCCACTTGATGGAAAATTGCTACTGTCCTACAAAACTCTGCGCTTGGAGGCCCAACACGAGTCTACAAGAATAAGTTGTGTAGTAGACATCAAGCTCTTTTCTGGTGCCGTTGCCGGGGAGGTGAGTGCTTGAAGGTATATCTTTAGATCTTGCAATCGAATATTTTAGTTTCTTGTTTATCACTAGTTTGGCTTATAAAAGAAAACTACAAAAAAATTGAATTGAGGTTGCCTCATACTATTCATCTTTATATTGTCTTTCTTGAAAATAAGGATTCCGATAATTGTGCTCAATTGATAGAAGAAGAATTCAATAAAATGTTTGGCATAAAATCTTTGAATGATGAGCATGATTGCAATGTTGTTAGTATGAACTCTATGAATATCCATGATGCTAATGATATGCAAAGCCACAAGCTTGGGGATGCTATGTTTGATGAAGATGATATTTTTAGTCCCCCAAGTTTTGATGAGAAAATTTATTATGATGATAGCATGCCTCCTATTTATGATGATTATAATTATGAAAGTGGATTTGGAGAGGTCACGACTCTATTTTATGATGATTCCACTATTTTGGAAGAGGTTTCAATTGACTATTATAAAAAAGTTGCTATCTATGATGATTATTGTGATGACATGTATGCCATAAAGAATAATGATAACTATGAAACTTGTCATCATGATTTTAATTTTCAATTGGATTATGCCAATCAAGTATCTCATGATAGTTATTTTGTTGAGTTTGCTTCCACCATTATGAATGAGAAGAAATTTGCTTATGTAGAGAGTAATAAAAATTCTATGCTTATGTATCATGACAAGAATTCTTCGTGTGATAGATATATTGTTGAATTTCTTCATGATGCTACTGAAAATTATTATGAGAGAGGATCATATGCTTGGAGGTGTTGCAATAATATCAAGTTTTCTCTCTATGTGTTGAAAGTTTTGAAGTTATGCTTGTTTTGCATTCCTATGCTAGTTGATTCTTGCTCCCATAAACTATTTGCTCACAAAATCCCTATGCATAGGAAGTGGGTTAGTCTTAAATGTGCTAGTCATATGCTTCATGATGCTCCCATTGTGTTTCAATTCTTTACTTCTATGTGAGCATCATTCAAAATTATCATGCCTAGCTAAAAGGCTTTAAAGAAAAGCACTTGTTGGGAGGCAACCCAATATGTATCCTTTATGTTTTAGTGTGTTCACATGATTAAGCTACTGTATTAATCATGTTTTATATGTTTTGTTTCAATAAAGTGCCAAGTAAAACCTTTGGGATAGTGTGGATACTTGTTGATTCAATTCTGTGCAAAAACAGAAACTTTTGCCTCCAGTGTTTAATTTCCCAGATTTTACTGGAGGGTCAAAAAATTCTGAAATTTTTACACAGTATTAATATGCAAATTTTTGACGTTGTACTAATTGTTCAGAATTTTTAGAGTTCCATAAGTATGGTAATTGCTCAGATCATTACAGACTGTTCTGTTTTTGACAGATTCTGTTTTCAATGCATAGTTTGCTTGTTTTAATGTTTCCATAGCTTATATTATGAGATATAAATTTTGGAAATGATAGAATACAGTAGGCATTATATGGGAACAATTGTGAATCTTGTATTGGACAGTACCTAAGTGATGGTTTATTCTTTATCATACTAACCGTTCTCGCGAAGTTCCGTTAAGTTTTGTGTGATTGAAGTTTTCAAGTTTTGGGTGAGATATCGATATGAGGAGAATAAGGAGTGACAAGACCCTAAGCTTGGGGATTCCCAAGGCACCCCAAGGTAATATTCAAGGAACACCCAAGCAACTAAGCTTGGGGATTCCCCGGAAGGCATCCCCTCTTTCGTCTTCAACACTATCGGTAACCTCACTCGGAGCTATATTTTTATTCGTCACATAATATGAGTTTTGCTTGGAGCGTCATTTTCTTCTATTGATATTTGATTGGTGTTATCAATAATCATGTTTTGTATCTTTTAGTTCAATAAAATATCAATTATAGCCTTTACCATGCTCAGTTTGCAAGTTCATGTGTTGCTGTTTGAAAACAGAAATTTTTCTGTTATGTCCAGAATATTTCTGTATAGTCAGAACATGATAAAAATCTGAAATTTTTACACTGTAAGCATGCATGAGTTCTCTGTCACGTGGTAATTTTTCAGAATTTTTGGAGTTAGGGAAGTATGGATTCTTATTCCCCTTTTACAGACTATTCTGTTTTGGCTGATTGCTGTTATAGTTGCATTGTTTGCATATGTTTGCGTGTTTAATGCTTCTATTTGTGGATAGGAGTATTAAATATGAGGAGGAATTTAGTATTCAATGTTTAATTATAATTTTTGTGATTTTCTACAGTAGAGAATGTTAAGGTTTTGAGTAGATTCATACTAACTTATCTCACGAGTTCTTGTTGAGTTTTATGTGGATGAAGTTTTTAAGATTTAGAGAAACCGTGATATGAGAAGAATTAAGGAGACACAAGAGCTCATGCTTGGGGATGCCCAAGGCATCCCAAATTAATATTTCAAGAAGTCTCAAGCATCAAAGCTTGGGGATGCCCCGGTAGGCATCCCACCTTTCTTCATCAACAATTATCGGTTAGTCTTGGTTGAGCCTAAGTTTTTGCTTCTTCACATGATGTGTGCTATTCTTGGAATGCCATTTTCTTTTCTTTTCTTTTCTGTTTGAATAAAATACTTAAGATCTGAAATTTTTAAATGAGAGAGAGTCCTCACATAGCTACCTATTTACTTAACTACTCATTTGGTCTTCACTTATATCTTTTTGGAGTAGTTTGTCATTTACTCTTGTTCTTCACTCATATCCTATGAGTAAATTGTTGAAATGAATTGGATATCATAAAGTTGAAATTTATATGCTTGTCCCATGGGGAGTAGTGACTTCACATACAAGAAGTATAAGTGGTAAAATTTATTGAAAGTTAACATACATAGCATTGGTCACTTGAACAATTCATGAAAGAATTTTGAAGGAAGAGAAATTTCACATATAAATATACTATCTTGGACATCTTCTATGATTGTGAGCCCCCATTAATTATTTTCAAGCTTGATCAAGTAGTTGACGTTGGACAAGGAAGACAACGTAATGAGTTATGTTTGTTTATATTCACATAGAAGTTATATTGTCATGGATCCTCTAACATGTGGTGCTTGCTTAGGATCTTTTGCTAGCCAAAAATTCATACTAAGTAGAGATACTACTTGTGCATCCAAAAACCCTTAAACCCAGTTTCTTGCCATGAGAGTCCACTATATCTACCTATGGATTGAATAAGATCCTTCAAGTAAGTTGTCATCGGTGCAAAAAGCAATAAAAATGCTCCTAAAATATGTATGATCTTTTACTGCAAGGGAAAATAAGCGTTGTACGAACTTGTGATGGTAAAGAAATAAAAGCGACGGACTGCATAATAAAGGTTGCTATCACAAGGGGCAATATAACATGACGTTCCTTTGCATTAAGGGCTTGTGCATCCAACAACAAAAAGCGCATGACAACCTCTGCTTCCCTCTGCGAAGGGCCTATCTTTTACTTTTATGCATTTACTTTTATGTATTTACTTTTATGCAAGATGCAATATTATTTCTTCTCATTTCAACCTCAATTATTCTCTAGTTGGCAAGCATCATGTGGTAGGGAATGATCCAGGCACATATATCCAGTTGAATATAGGTGATCATGAGTTATTATTGTTGACATTATCCATGAGATAAATAAGTTGGGAGGCAAAAAATTAAGCCCCTATCTTCCTATGTGTTTGACTGAAACGGTTTGTTCTAAAAATATGCTTTGAGTGTCAGCAATCATGAAGACTAAATGATGGTTGAGTATGTGGAATTTGCTAGATCAAAGCTCTTACATAGACCCTTCTTGAAAATAAGATGAATTGCAATTGTTTGATGACTGAGAACATAGTTTGTTAGTTTTCAAGAAAGTTTATGGCCTATACTTTAAACATGTGAATAGCTTGCTACTTGATCATGAGAAGTTTTATGAGATGAGCTACTGTTTATGATATATAATGATGCTAGAAAAAAGTGATTGAAATTATCATTGATCAAACTTATGCACTATGCTAGCATTCACACTTCATAAATTATTTCTTTTATCATTTACCTACTCGAGGACGAGCAGGAATTAAGCTTGGGGATGCTGATACGTCTCCAACGTATCTATATTTATGAAGTATTCATGCCATGTTTATTATAGTTTTGTATGATTTTGGTGCACTTTTATATGGTTTTTATATGATTTTCATGGACTAACATATTGACCTAGTGCCCAGTGCCAGTTGCTATTTTCTGCTTGTTTTTGGTTTTCCAGAAAATCTATATCAAATGAAGTCCAAATGCAGCGAAACTTTTTGACGATTTTTTCTGAAACAAAAGAGACACTAGAAGCTTCGGCAGGTGGCCAGAAGACCAACAGGGGCCCCACGAGCCACCAGGGCGCGCCACCCCCCCAGGCGCGCCCTGGTGACTCGTGGGCCCCCTGTGGCCCCTCTTCGCGTGATTCCAATGCCAGAAAATCATATATATTCAGAAACCCCCGAAAGTTAACCTAGATGAGTTTTTACGCCGCCTCAAGCCTCTGTACCTCCATGATCTAATCTACAGCCCTTTTCCGGCACCCTGCCCGAGGGGGGAAAGCATCACCGGAGGCCATCTTCATCATCCCGGCGGTCTCCATGACGAGGAGGGAGTAGTTCACCCTCGGGGCTGAGGGTTTGTACCAGTAGCTATGTGTTTTATCTCTCTCGCGCGCGTTCTTGATTTGGCACGATCTTGATGTATCGCGAGCTTTGTTAATATAGTTGGATCATATGGTGTTTCTTCCCTCTCTACCTTCTTGTGATGAATTGAATATTTCCCTTTGAGGTTTCGTTATTGTCGGATTGAATATTTCAGATTTGAGAACACTTGATGTATGTCTAGCATGTGGATACCCGTGGTAAAAATGGGGTATTCTATTGGTTTACTTGATGTATGTTTTGGTGATCAACTCGCGGATTCCCGTGACCTTGGGGTGATCTAGGCATAGGGGTTGGTTGCACGTTTTCATTATCTTTTCTCCGATAAGAAACTTTGGGGTACTCTTTGAAGTTCTTTTTGTCGATTGAATATTATGATTATGAAGTTGTTTGATGCATATCGAATAATCAACTCACGGATACTTGTGGTGACATTGGAGTATCTAGGTGACATTAGAGTTGGTTGATGCGTATCATATGGTGTTATTTTAGTACGAACTCTAGGGATGTTCGTGACACTTATAGGGATGGCTCGATAGATTGATCGGAAAAGATAACTTTGAGGTTGTTTCGTACCCTACAACAATTTCTATCTTATGTTCTCCGCTAATAGGAACTTTGAAGTGATTCTTTATCGCACGTTGAGGGATGGTTATATGATCCAATTATATTAGCATTGTTGAGAGATTGCACTAGTGAAAGTATGAACCCTAGGCCTTGTTTTTAAGCATTGCAATACCGTTTGTGCTCACTTTTGTTACTTGCTACCTTGCTGTTTTTATATTTTCAGATTACAAAAACCTATATCTACTATCCATACTACACTTTTATCACCATCTCTTCGCCGAACTAGTGCACCTATACAATTTATGATTATATTGGGTGTGTTGGGGACACAAGAGATTTCTTGTATTTGGTTGCAGGGTTGTTTGAGAGATACCATCTTCAACCTACGCCTCCCACGGATTGATAAACCTTAGGTCATCCACTTGAGGGAAAATTGCTACTGTCCTACAAAATTCTGCGCTTGGAGGCCCAACACGAGTCTACAAGAATAAGTTGTGTCGTAGACATCAGTTCCTGAATACCAGAGGACACCGACATCGAAACGCTTCTATACTTTTTGTGGTGGAAAATAGTGCCGTGACTTTTCCCCAGTACTGGAGGAGATAGCTCGGATGATCCGCTATGACTAGTATCGCTGTGTTTTCGAAGGTCTGAGGTAGACGAATTTGCGAAGTTTCTCGGTTGTGTGTTAAGGGTTGCAGATGCAGTTGCAGCTGATTAGGTTGTTGTTTGCTGAGTAGGTTCCTAGATCCGCAACCTGATCGCATAACCAAGAAGTTTCGGGAGTTCTTAGGTGGGAATTCAAGTAGTTACCTAGGATATCTTTCCGACAGATGCATGATATGAGATTGGGGTTCGACGTCTAGTGGTCCGCCAGCCATGGTCGTTTTTACAGTGGTCTTGTGGTGTCTTAAAGAGCCCTTGTAGCTTTGCTACAGCTTGGGGATGCTTCGTATGTCAAGGGCAGCAATGTACTTGATCGTCGCTGTACGATTGAGCC
Organism: Elymus sibiricus; assembly: GCA_039707655.1. Lineage (NCBI taxonomy): Eukaryota > Viridiplantae > Streptophyta > Magnoliopsida > Poales > Poaceae > Elymus > Elymus sibiricus. The sequence continues at coordinate 161,221,097 of CM077668.1, read as the reverse complement.
CGTGTGGGCCCCACCATGAAAATTTTGGATGAAATCTCTATCATATGTTTGTTCCGGCTTATTCCGCAAGCCAAATCCTTTGTGTTGTTTTGGTTGTGGTATTCGAGTTGCTTCAATGTCAAGTGTTGATTCCATACCTTTCCTAAGCGATGTTCTCATATTTCAATGGGAGCGCTAATCCTTTTGATCGTCGAGTTTGTCATGACAATTCTTTTCCAACGGCATGTTTCTCTTCCAGTAATCCGATCTTTTCAACATTTGCGAGATCAATTCTCGGTTTGCCTCAACGGCGTTCGTTTCACCCATCCCAAGTTGTCTTTATTTTTCCCCACCCTCCCACCCTTTTTCTTCGCGGAGTCAGAGATCTCAAATCAAGTATCCATTTTATTCATGAGAAGTCTCTCCATTCTTTTGGTGAATTCCTCATGAAGATGCTCAGGAGCTACAAGTTCATCATTCTTCGTTCTCGCTTTCTTCTCCGGTGGACTAAATTCAAGTTTTCGGTGTTGATCATTTTCCTTTCATTGATTCAAATATTTCCCATGTTGGAAATTCTTACCCAAGGCTCTCTTGTTTATTCACCTCTATCTATTCATATCCGGAGTGCATAAATTATCTCAGAAGATTCATCTTTCCATTCAAGATCCGTTCGACATATTTCGAGGTTGTTATTTCTCTCAAGCCATTTAATTCAACCGGTGCAATCTCTATTTCAAGCAGTTGTTCCAACGGTGTTTCTTTTGAGTGGGCCCTAACCCACAGGTCTTTTCCCAGGATCTTACCAGACTCTTCTAATTTTCCCGGAGTTATTCTCAAATTCTTTCTAAATGTGACGTAAGAATGGATTCCATCAGTCATATGCCTCTCCAAGATCACTTTCAAATTCTTTTCATATTTGGCTCAACCTTTCTATTTTTCATTATTCCGGAGTACCTCACAAATTCTTCATGGTGGTTCTCGTCATCATTCTCAGCGTTGAAGACAGAAGAAGATTCCCTCTTAAATCTTGCTCCGTTCTCTTGAAATTCGTGGTTCTACCTTCATACCATACTCACAATTATTTTTGATTGTGAGAACTATTTTCATAACCATCTGGAGCATTTCAGGAGTTGTTTTCATTTAGATTCACCGAAGGCCATCATTTCATAATTCTTCATTCCCAATGTTCATTTCTCGTTCTCTAATTCTTCCGGTGCTTCGTCCAAGTATTCTTTAATCAGCTCGTAATCTCTTCGTTCTCTTGTATTTAATTCCCCTCAAGTATCTTCGTTCGTTTCTAATTCTTCCTGGCGATTCATTCTCTTTTCTTCGTTCGTTTTCAATTCTTACGGTGGTTCGTTCAAGATTCCTCTTCCTTTGTTATCGTATCAATTCATTCGTTCTTTTCCAATCCTACTGGTGGTTCGTTGAAGACCTTCCCAAGTTTGCGTTATATCTCTCTTCAACCTTCTTTCAAGAAGAATGAGTAGCATGCAAATCCATTACTTTTCATCAATTTAAATTGATGAAGGAAAGGCATAACATAATTCTTATCCTTATTTCATGGAGGTGATTTAATTCCTTCTTTCGGAGTTCGTTCGTGATATCAAATTCTCGGTTCCAAGTTGTTCATCTTTTCTTTTCTGGAGTTCAAGTGTTCTCATTATATCGTCGTGAAGCTCCATCTAAATCGTTGCAAGGCTTCACCTTGTTCTTTTCAACTTTTCTTTTATTTCGATCATCTGGCTATCTATCCGGAGTCCTTCGAGAGCTTCTTCATGGTGGTTCGTTAAGGATTTAATTCATTCTCGAAGTGTTCTTTAAGATTCTTTCTCGAAGCTAAGATCCTCCAAGCTATACTCTGAAATAAACATGATGTTCAACACATGTTTTGTTTTGAGGGGCTCAAGCATGTTTTATCTTCCATTCTGATGTGCAAATCCTTTCTACCTTGTCTTTTGAGGTGGTGCTATGTCGTTTTTGACAATTTCTCTTCGTGGTTTATGTTTCACAAGTTGTCAAGAATGAGATATGTTAAACCCATCATTTTCTCTTAGCCCAGGAGATCTTTTCAACCCATCTCTTCGTTGGAGTTATCTTGGTATAGATTTCACCTAAAGCCTATCCTAAGGATTGTGGCTATTGTGGTGCGTATCAATGATCCAAGTTTCTCCTTCTCTTCTCGATGAAAGTGGTTTTCATCTCTTCGAGATCTCAAGCAATCAATTATTTCCGTTAGTGGTAGGTTTTCACCTCAAAAATGTTGAGATGTTTTCCATAAGCCCACAACAAGATTATTCTTTTTGTTGTTCATTTTCCAACAACTCCATTCAATCCTTCTTTGTGAGGATGCTTTTCAAATTCAATTGTGGTAGAAGTTGTCATTTGCTTTTTCGTTCTTTTCTTTCCAACGATTTAGCTTATATTCTTTGTTCCGGAAGCATTGTGTTGTTGATCTCTTCGACCCATCATCTCATATCACCAAGACCAAGTTATTTCCTTGCTTATCCATTTTACCGAAGTGTTGTGTCCTCTTTTCAAGTCTATCATCTTGTCAACCTCGGCTTTTCTTTTCTACCGGGATGCTATCCGAATTCTTTCGTTCTTATTCTTTTTCTATCTTGTTATAATCGGACTGGTTTCATAGTCTATCTTGTCTCTTCAACTTTTGATTCTCGTCATATTCCCCGTTCCTTTTTCTGCTAGAGTGCTCTCAACGTCGTTCATCTTGTCTCTTGAGTTCTTCTTTTACATCTTACTCTTCCTCTTCCGTTTCCTTCCTAAGATCTCGGGTCGAGATCTTCTGTTAGTGGGGGAGAGTTGTGACGCCCCGAGACCGATGCTCCAGATGCCTTCCATTTATTTTCCGTCGTTGCCGTGTGATTCGTTTGCTTATTGCACTTCGCCATGTCATCATGTGCATTTTCATCTGCATGTTTTCATAAAACTTGCATCCGTTCATAGTTGTCATTCTCCCCGTTCCTTCCGTTGTCCGTTCTGAGTCCACCCACACTCGCACGAGCCTGCGGCACCTCCGAAATATTATTTTATAAGTGGGATAAAATGTTCTCGGAATGGGTTGAAAGTTGGCGTGCAGTCTTATTATATTGTAGGTAGACCGCCTGCCAAATTTCGTCCCATTCGGAGGGCGTTTGATGCCCCAACGGATAACTATATCGGCACTATAGCCGGTCAAATCGCACACGTTTTCGGTATTTCAAAGTGTTGCCGGGCCTCTATTCTCTCCTCTCTCTTGGACCTAGCCCATCTACACAGCCACAATCAGCCCATCTAAGCCTACCCTAAACCCCCTCCGCTCCGGAGCCGTCCGATTACGATCGAAGGGTATGAAACACCCCCAAACCCCCTCAAACCCTAACCCCTGCCTATTTAAGCAGTGGAATCCTTCCATTTTTGGACCAGCCGCCGCCTTCCCTCGTTTTCCGCGCCGGCCACCCATCCACCGCCACTTGTCGCGCTGCCACCAGCCAGCCGCCGCCTGCATAGTGCCCCTGTTCCCCCACCTCCACACGCGGGCCCGCGGAGCCCGGATCTGGCCCGCCCGAGCCCGGATTCCGTCTCCGCCCGTACACCGTCCTCCTCCTCCGATCTGGATCGATAGAGCCCCGAGCTCCTCCCGTCCAACCGCGCCAGCCACCTCCTCCACCCCGACCCTCACCGGACCTTGCTAGAGTCGCACGCCGGCAACCCCAGGACCGCCGCCCTCTTCTCCCCATCTATCCCTTCCTCGTCGTGCCTCCCTCTCTCTCACACAGTGCCCTCTCTCTCTTCTCTGCACCAGGAGCCGCCATGGGAGCCAAGCTCCAAGTTCGACCACCGCCCTCGCCGGAGCCCCTCCAAACCCCGCCGCGCCCGGATCCAGCACCGCGCCGACCGGATCCGTCGATTCCCGGTGCCCGCGTCGCTCACCGCCCATCACCGAAGCCGTCGCAAGTCCCAGCAGCGCCGCCGCGTCCGTCCTCTGCATCGCGCCGCCAAGTCCCGCTCGCCTGTGCCCGTTGACCCCGTCGTCCCGCAATGTGGGCCGCACCAAAGCGCCAGCCCAGCCGCCTCTGCCACACTGCCGAGCCGGCCTGCCTCCTCCTCGACTGGGCCAAGCCCATGGTGAGCCAGCGCCCGATCCCCATTATTGTGCGCCGTAGGCCATGCTTTGCTATGTTGCGCCCAGTTCTCTGATCCAGATTCGGCCCGATAGTGTTTTTTCCCTCTGTTGCGAATTTATCAAATATCCAGTGCATGCAATAATTACTGAAACTGCCACTGTTTTAAAATGTTAATAACTAAATTTTCATGCATCCAAATAAAACATGTCATATATGTAAAATGCTTAGAATTTCATGTAGTTTCACAATATGCAACTTTCAACCATGATAAAAATGTTTAAATTTCTGTTTGCATTAAAATTGCATAATAACATGCTAAAATGGTTTATTTCATAACTAACCAACCGTAGCTCCGAATTTAATAAACTATATATGTAAATGGTCTAGAAAAAATGTATAGATTAACATGGTGCACTTACTTTTGCTGTTTAACATTATTAAAATTATGCTTTAGGCAGAACAGTACCAAATTCGAAATTTACATATGGGGATTTTCCAAAATTATTGTTTGTTGTTTCCGGCCTCATTTAAATTGCCTAGATAGGTAGATTAATTATGCTTTACCTCTTGCCATGATTAACAACATTTAATCTTGTTGAGTAGCATAAACGGGAGTGAACTAAATAATTGTATGTGGAGTATTGTCAATATGCAACCCGTCGCATGTTGAGCTTCACTTAATGTGTAGTGTTTCCTTGTTGAATTTTGCCATGCCATGCCTCATTAAACCGGACATGCATTACCATTGTCGGCATGCCGGGAGGTCTTGCTGGGTGTCGGCACGCCGGGAGGTCTTGCTGGACTTGCGTTACCATTGTCGAAATGTCTTGTGCATCGGGATTCCGAGGATACTTCGGGCTGACTCGAGGTTGATCGGGTCTTCTTGAGGTTGAGGTCTTCCACCGCAGCTTGTGTTAGTTTGTGATGGACCAGGTTGGAACACCCCTGCAGGGTTAAATCTTACGCGAAGCAGTGCCCGCGGTTATGTGGCGACTTGGATATTTATAACCTCCGGTTGTAGAGAACTTGACACTAAATTCTAATTTAATTACACCAACCGCGTGCGTAACCGTGATCGTCTCTTTTTGAGAGAGTTCGGGAAGAGAACACGGTGGGGTTATGTTTGACTCGTAAGTAGGTGTTCAGGATCACTTCTTGATCATTATTAGTTTGCGACCGTTATGCGTAGTTACTCTTCTTAATCTTGTACTCGTAAGTTAGCCACCATATAATGCTTAGTGTTTGCTGCAACCTCACCACCTTACCCTTCCATACCCATTAAGCTTTGATAGTCTTGCTACCCATGGTTATGGGATTGCTGAGTGCTCGTGGCTCACAGATTACTACAACAACAGATGCAGGTACAGGTAACGCGATGATTTGACGTGAGAGCGATGCGCGTCTGCTTTTGGAGTTCTTCTTCTTCGTCGATCTTGGGATATGTTCCTGGTCGGCAGCCTGGGTTAGCAGGGTGGATGTCGTTCGTGTTTTTCGTTTGTGTTTCATCCGTAGTCGGATTCTGCTCTTCTGTATGGTGTTTGCTATGTATTAATGTATTCCTGGGATGACTGTATGTATTTGTATGTATCCCCATCTATTATGTACATGGTACGATGTAATGATATCCACCTTGCAAGCATCTTCGATATGCGCTTCTATCCCTGGTGGGACCTCCGAGTTCCTCGAGGATAGGATCGCATATTGGGCGTGACATCTATGGTCTCGGTGTTTGGACCTCTGTACTTGAGAGAACCAATTGTTGCAGACACTGAGGGACTCTTGGCAATGTCTGAAGCAAGTGGGTGGTCAGGTTTGCTTGGATCTTTTGACTGCTTGCACTGGAGATGGAAGAACTGCACAAAAGCTCTACAAGGGCAATATCAGAGTCATGTTAAGAAGTCCACCATCATTCTTGAAGCAGTTGCATTACAGGATCTCTGGATTTGACATGCTTTCATTGGTAATGCCCGGGGTCTCACAATGACATCAATGTGCTGCAGCGATTTCCATTGTTTGCTAGGCTGACTGAAGGGAAAGGTCCACCTTGCTACCATACAGTAATGGCCATGAATACAACATGGGTTACTATCTGGTTGACATTATCTATCCTCCTTAGGCTACCTTTGTCAAGACTATCTCTGAGCCACTTGGTCAGAAAAGGTCTCACTTTGCCCAAAGAAAAGAAACAGCTAAAATGGATGTCTCCAGGCCTGTTTATAGTTGTTCGTGGACGTGCTAAACAATGAGACCCGGAGACCTTGGGGAAGTGATGACATGTTGTGTGATAATGCACAACATGATCATGGAGTATGAGGGTGAGGATGGTGCCTCGGCTCTTGAATTTGAAAAAATGGGTGATTCTATCAAACTTCCAAATCAGAATTCGGTTACGTTTGATGAGTTTGTTCAAATGTATCAACAAATTTGGCATCAAGCAACTCATGAGCAACTCAAGTAAGATTTGATTGAGCACGTGTGGGCAGTTAAAGGGGACAAATAGAACGTACTAGGTAGGAAGTGCGGCTTGCCGCACCCCTGCGAGTGTGGTCATATCCTACCCGGTAACAAAGCAATTGGAAGTGCGGACTACCGCACCCCTGCGAGTGTAGTAGAACATATCCTACCCGGTAACAAAGCAATTGGAAGTGCGGACTGTCGCACCCCTGAGAGTGTGGTAGAACATAGAGCATCACATGTAACATAGAACATAGCATGATATAGGCTGAGTGTAGTCGAATACACAAAAGCACGATTTAGACCACTACGATGCATTCCAATTTGATAGAAAGTGTGGCCTGCCGCACCCCTGCCAAGTGCAGTCATATCCAACCCGGTCATAATAGGAAGAGCATTGCATATAAAACATAGCATGATAGAGGTTCAGTACAATACATCAAAGCATTATCTATTAACTGATCCAAGAAATTGACACTACGATGAGTGTCAATTCTGATGCGGCCTTAATCAAAGAGGTATAGCAATTGAGATCAAAGATGTGGTAGCACATTCAAATTAGAATGACAGCAAGCAACAACCAAATAGGCATTTATACCATAATTAAAATAGCTCAAAGCAGGCATGGAAGGCAAAAGTGCACAGGTTCAGGACATTACACCAAACGCAAAGCAGGAGCATTGTACACGATAACTTACACAACCATATCAAACCCGGTAGGACATGCTATGCACTCGATAGGTTCACAGGATGAAAGAGCATAGCTTCAGGACGTTATACCAAAAGCAATACATGATAACTTTTTTACAGTGCTTTATAAAGCATAGGAACAAAGTATGTAGAAAGATGGCAGATGCCTTGGTGCGTGCTGGTTGGATATCCTTTTCCAGAGCGATCAAACAATGGCATATGACCTGTTGAAAAAATACAGTCGCTTGGTTACGGCTGGTCATATAGTGTCTCTATTATTTGAAGAAGACTATTAGTAAGCAATAAACAAATGGCATATGACCTGCTGTAACATATAATGCTGATATCTAGGCGAGTAAGATATATAGATGAAAACAGAACCAAGGGTATACAGAGCCGTTAATTAGAAGTAGGGACATAAACTCCAAAAGGCAGATATGAGAGGAGAAAGCAAAGGTCAAACTTAAAGATCTTCGCGGAAAGATATGGTCCAATTTGAGAACCACACATGTATTGTTTGGATGGCATGCATAACAACATGGTTGATGATGAAAGTAAACTACACTAAGCTACCCTGTCTTAAGTAATCAGGGTACCTGACCAAGCTTAACTTAAGCCACATGGTTGATGATGAAAGTAAACTGCAGATAGGTGAATGCAAGGTGGAGTGGGCTGACCTGGTGAACACAATAAGCATATTATAGCAGATGATATCAGCAGGTATAACTGGGAATATTCAGGAAAACTATTTCTTAGAAACAAAAAAGATATTCCTGATTTAGTAATATAAGGTATCCCAGTAAACATATTAGTATACTTTTTCTATATGAATTTTATTTTAGGGAGGATAGCCTACTGTCATCATTTGAAATGTTCGTATCTCTTTTATTTCGTTCATGCATACCATGCATATGTTGCTATTCATCATATATTCAATCACAACAACGTGTGATGACCACAAGTATAGTGGATCAATCGTAGTCCTTTCGATAAGTAAGAGTGTCAAACCCAACGAGGAGCATAAGGAAATGACAAGCGGTTTTCAGCAAGGTATTCTCTGCAAGTACTGAAAGTAACGGTAACAGATAGTTTCGATAGCAAGATAATTCGTAACAAGTAACAAGTATAATAAAGTGCAGCAAGGTGGCCCAATTCTTTTTATAGCAAAGGACAAGCCGGAACAAACTTGTATAATAAGCAAAGCATTCTCGAGGACACATGGGAATTTCATCTAGTCACTTTCATCATGTTTGTTTGATTCGCATTCGCTACTTTGATAATTTGATATGTGGGTGGACCGGTGCTTGGGTGCTGTTCTTACTTGAACAAGCCTCCCACTTATGATTACCCCCTCTCTCAAGCATCCGCAACTACGAAAGAAGAATTAAGATAAATCTAACCATAGCATGAAACATATGGATCCAAATCAGCCCCTTACGGAATAGCGCATAAACTAGGGTTTAAGCGTCTGTCACTCTAGCAACCCATCATCTAATTACTACTCCACAATGCCTTACCTTAGGCCCAAAGATGGTGAAGTGTCATGTAGTCGACGTTCACATGACACCACTAAAGGAAGCAACAACATACATATCATCAAAATAACGAACGAATACCAAATTCACATGATTACTTATGACAAGACTTATCCCATGTCCTCAAGAACAAAAGTAACTACTCACAAATCATATTCATGTTCAAGATCAGAGGGGTATTGAATATCATTAAGGATCTGAACATATAATCTTCCACCAAATAAACCAACTAGCATCAACTACAAGATGTAATCAACACTACTAGCAACCCACAGGTACCAATCTGAGGTTTTGAGACAAAGATTGAATACAAGAGATGAACTAGGGTTTGAGATGAGATGGTGCTGGTGAAGATGTTGATGAAGATTGGTCCTCCCACAATGAGAGGATCGTTGGTGATGTCGATGGCTTCGATTTCCCCCTCCCGGAGGGAGGTATCCCCGGCGGAATCGCTCTGCCGGAGAGCAAAATTGCTCCTGCCCAGGTTCCGCCTCGAGACGGCGGCGCTTCATCCCGAAAGTCTTCTCTCTATTTTTTTAGGGCAAATGAGCTTATATAGCAGAAGGAGGGGGCTAGAGGCCAGCCAGGGGCCCCACAGGGCATCAGAGCGCGCCCAGGGGCGCGCCCTGTTGCCCTGTGGGCAACTGGTGGGTCCCCTCCAGTATCTCTTTTCTCCAGTATTTTTTTATATATTCAATAAAAAATCTCCGTGAAGTTTCAAGTCAATTGGAGCTCTGTAGGATAGGTATCTCTGCTGTAGCTATTTTAGGTCCAGAATTCCAGCTGCCGGTATTCTCCGTCTTCATATAAATCTTGCCAATTAAGAGAGGAAAGGCATAAGAATTGCATCATAAAGTGAAATAATGATCAAATACATAATAAATAACAGTAGGAAATCATGATGCAAATTGGACGTATCAACTCCCCCAAGCTTAAACCTCGCTTGTCCTCAAGCGAAAGCCAAAATCAATAATCATGACCACATGTTTAGAGAGAGAGGTGTCGATAAAAATAAAATACGGACATGAAGGCATAATGATCTTTATTATAACAACAATATATCATCATGAAACTTCTCATGAAAAAGTGATAATTCATTCACAAGTTAAAGTATGAACCATAAACCGTATTGAAAACTAACAAACTATGATCTCAGTCACTGAAGCAATTGCAATTCATCATATTATCAGAAAGAGTCTATGTAAGAGCTTTGTTTAGCAAGTTCACATACTCAACTATCATTTAGTCTTCTATGATTGCTGACACTCACGGCATACTTATGGAGCAAAAGTTTCAGCGAGACACATAGAAAGATAGGGGCTTATAATTTCGCCTCCCAACTTATTTACCTCAAGGGTAACGTCAACAATAATAACTCATGATCACCTACATCCAACTGGATATATATGCCTGGATCTATCCCCACCACATGATGCTTGCCAAGAGAGAAAATAAAAACGGAATAGAGGAGAATACTATTGACTCTTGCATGAAAGTAAATACATAAAGTAAAAGATAGGCCCTTCGCAGAGGGAAGCTGAGGTTGTCATGCGCTTTTTGTTTTGAGATATGCAAGCTTTTAATGTAAAGGAACGTCACTTTATATTGCCCCTTGTGATAGCGACCTTTATTATGCAGTCTGTCGCTTTTATTACTTCACCATCACAAGTTCGTACAAAGCTTATTTTCCCTTACAATAAAAGATCATACATATTTAGGAGCAATTTTTATTGCTTTTTGCACCGATGACAACTTACTTGAAGGATCTTATTCAATCCATAGGTAGATATAGTGGACTCTCATGACATGAAACTGGGTTTAAGGGTTTTTGGATGCACTAGTAGTATCTCTACTTAGTACAGAATTTTGGCTAGCAAAAGATAGGGGGCAAGCACCACATGTTAGAGGATCCAAAACAATATAACTTCTATGTGAATATAAGCAAGCATAACTCATTACGTTGTCTTCCTTGTCCAACATCGACTATTTGACATAGAATATTTAATGGGGGCTCACAATCATAAAAGATGTCCAAGATAGTATATCTATATGTGAGATCTCTCTTTATTACTTTTTCATGAATTGCAACAATGACCAATGCTATGTTTGTCAACTTCCAACAAGTTTTATCAATTATACTTCTTTTATGTGAAGTCATCACTCCCCGTGGGATTAGCATATGATCTTTACTTTTTTTCTCTTTATTTATTTCTAAGATTGGATCAACAAAAGCAAAACACTCAACTCAAACTACTCTTTATTATATAACTTTCACACACGATTACATAGATAGGTAGACCACAAAGCAAGCACTCGAAACTAAATCATACTAAAACTTTATTCTTCAAAATCACGAAATAACTAAGGATCGAACTAAGATAGATAATGATGATAAAAGTGATGGTGATACGATACCGGGGCACCTCCCCCAAGCTTGGCACAAGCCAAGGGTGGTGCCGATACCCATGAACTCAAGTCTCCTTCTCCGGTGATGGTGGTGATGAAGTGATAGGCTTGCCCTTCAAAATATTTAGTAAGATATCCTTCAAACTTTGGACCTCCTGAAGCAACTACTGAATCGTGGTGGCATTCTTTTGCACTTCAACCATAATATGTTTATTTTCCGGCCACCATGAGCCCTTTCCTACATCATTCTCACTTGGACGGGAGATATCCCAATTGGAAGGTATGTGCATATGAGGAGTGTTCTCGACCCCATAATTGTGGACCAAATTATGAAAGTTGTTCCGATGTAACCTGTGTAAGGGCCTCCTAGGAGGAAGCCCATCTTGTACCTCTGGACTCCCATGGCTGGTAGAGCTTCTCATAGCTTGATGAGGATTTGGAGTTGTGGAGATGCCAGCAAGGGTACCCCTCTCTGAAGCAGGGGGCTGGACCTCCAGCGAATCTCCATCATCTTCTTCCATGGTAACCTCTTCCTCCCCTTCTCTCCTGAGTTCCATCTGCAACAGCCAAGCATCGTCTCCCACGTCGTTGGAGGAGGAGTAAGACATGATGCCTGGCTTTAAAATCTGACAGAAAATAGCCCAAAACAAGAACAGAGGAGAAACTTGCGATGCGGTGATCAAAACACCCGTGAGTATATATAAAGAATTTATATCTTGCAAAACAAGCATACGAGAGGAAAACGGAGTCGGGAGGGCACAAGAGAGGCCCACAAGGCAACACGGCGCGCCCCAGGGGGGGCGCGCCGTGTTGCCTTGTGACCTCCTCGTGGGTCCTCTTGGCTGTTTCTTAATTTTGTATTTTTTCTAATATTCCAAAACGGACAGAAATATTTTTATGGAATTTTTGGAGTCGGTTTACTTACCGTATCACATACCTACCCCTTTTCAGGGTTCTGGAGCGTTCCGGAAGGACTCTTTTATGTGTTCCTCCTGTGTCATTGTCTGAATAATATTAGTTTCAACATTAATGGGAGTACCTGAGATATAATGCTTAATTCTTTGTCCATTCACCACTCTCGGGTTGGTGCCTTTGGAGCTGTTGATTTTGATAGCTCTGGAGCGGTAAATTTCTTCGATGATATATGGTCCTTCCCATTTAGAGAGAAGTTTTCCTGCAAAAAATCTGAAACGAGGGTTGTACAATAGAACTTGCTCACCCACTTTAAATTCCCGTTTTTGGATTCTTTTATCATGCCATATTTTAACCTTTTCTTTAAATAACTTGGCGTTTTCATAGGCTTGGGTTCTCCATTCATCTAGAGAGCTAATATCAAATAACCTCTTTTCACTAGCAAGTTTAAAATCATAGTTAAGTTCTTTTATTGACCAATAAGCCTTATGTTCTAACTCAAGAGGTAAATGACATGCTTTTCCATAAACCATTTAATATGGAGACATACCCATAAGATTTTTATAAGCAGTTCTGTAGGCCCACAATGCATCATCACGTTTGTTAGACCAATTTTTTCTAGATCTATTAATGGTCTTTTGCAAAATTAATTTTATTTCTCTATTACTCAATTCAACTTAACCACTAGACTGAGGATGATAAGGAGATGCAACTCTATGATTAACATCATATTTAGCAAGCAATTTACGGAAAGCACCATGAATAAAATGTGAGCCACCATCAGTCATCAAGTATCTAGGGACTCCAAACCTCGGAAATATAACTTCTTTAAGCATTTTAATAGAAGTGTTATGATCAACACTACTAGTTGGAATAGCTTCTACCCACTTAATAACGTAATCAACAGCAACTAAAATATGAGTATACCCATTAGAGAAATGAAAAGGTCCCATATAATCAAAACCCCAAACATCAAATGGTTCAATAACAAGTGAATAATTCATAGGTATTTCCTGACGTATAACAACATTACCAATTCTTTGACAATCATCACAAGAAAGGACAAACTTACGTGCATCTTTGAAGAGAGTAGGCCAATAAAAACCAGATTGTAATACCTTATGTGCAGTTCTGTTCCCGCATGGTGTCCTCCGTATGCCTCGGAGTGACACTTCCGTAGGATTTGTTCCTGTTCATGCTCAGGTACACAACATCTAATAATACCATCTACTCCTTATTTATATAAATGTGGGTCATCCCAAAAGTAATGCCTTAAATCAAAGAAGAACTTTTTTCTTTTGTTGGTATGTGAAACTAGGTGGTATATATTTAGCAACAATGTAATTAGCATAGTCTGCATACCAAGGAGTGTTACGAGAAGCATTTATCACAGCTAATTGTTCATCAGGGAAATCATCATTAATAGGGAGTGGGTCATCAAGAACATTTTCCATTCTAGACAAATTATCTGCTACGGGATTCTCAGCTCACTTTCTATCAACAATATGCAAATCAAATTCTTGTAGCAAAAGAACCCACCTAATAAGTGTAGGTTTAGCATCTTTCTTTTCCATAAGATATTTAATAGCAGCATGATTTGTGTGAATAGTAACCTTGGAATCAACAATGTAAGATCTGAATTTATCACATGCAAACACAACTGCTAAAAATTATTTCTCGGTAGTAGCATAATTTCTTTAAGCACTATCTATAGTTTTACTAGCATAATGAATAACATTCAATTTCTTGTCAACTCTTTGTCCTAGAACAACACCAACAGCATAATCACTAGCATCACACTTAATTTCAAAGGGTAGGTTTCAATCAGGTGGTTGAACAATAGGTGCAGAAATTAAGGCTTTCTTAAGTATTTCAAAGGCTTCTACGTATACGCAATCATCATCAAAAACAAATGGAACATCTTTTTGCAAAAGATTAGTAAGAGGCCTAGAAATTTTAGAGAAGTCTTTTATAAACCTTCTATAGAAACTAGCATGACCGAGGAAACTTCTTATACCTTTGATATCTTTAGGGCATGGCATTTTCTCAATTGCATCAACTTTAGCTTTATCAACTTCAATACCTCTTTCAGAAATTTTATGCCCAAGGACTATACTTTCATTCACCATAAAGTGGCACTTCTCCCAATTCAAGACAAGATTAGTTTCTTCACATCTCTGCAAAACTCGATCAAGGTTGCTTAAGCAACCATCAAAAGAAGTTCAATAACGGAAAAATCATCCATGAAAACCTCAACAATATTTTCATAAATGCCAGAGAATATAGCAGTCATACACCTTTGAAAGGTAGCAGGTGCATTACACAAACCAAAAGGCATATGACGATAAGCATAAGTTCCAAAAGGACAAGTAAATGTGGTTTTCTCTTGAACTTCTGGTGATACAGGTATTTGAGAGAAACCAGAATAACCATGTACGAAGCAGAAGTGTGTATGCTTAGATAATCTTTCTAACATTTGATCAATAAAAGGCAAGGGGTAATGATCTTTCCTAGTAGCTTTATTTAATTTCCTGAAATCAATTACCATCCTATAACGAGTTACAATTCTTTGTGGGATAAGTTCATTTTTATCATTAGGAACAACAGTAATACCTCCTTTCTTAGGAACACAATGAACATGACTTACCCATCTACTATCAGCTATGGTATAAATTATACCTGCCTCCAGAAGCTTTAATATTTCAGTTCTTACCACATCCTTCATTTTAGGATTCAGCCTTCTTTGATGATCAACAACGGGTTTAGCATCTGGCTCCATATGAATTTTATGCTGACATAGAGTGGGACTAATGCCCTTAAGAACATCGAGAGTATATCCAATAGCAGCACGGTGTTTCTTCAGTGTTTTGAGTAATCTCTTTTCTTCATGCTCTGAAAGGTTAGCACTAATAATAACAGGATATATCTTGTTTTCATCAAGATAAGCATATTTAAGCGTATCAGGTAATTGCTTTAATTCAAACACAGGATCACTCTTCGGTGGAAGAGGATCTCCCAAAGTTTCAATAGGCAAATTATGTTTAAGGATATGTGCTTGCTTAAAGAACAACTCATCTATTTCATTTCTTTCATTCTCATGATCATGCAAATATTGTTCTAACGGATCGGTAGGAGGCACAACAATAGAAGCAAGACCTATAATTTTATCTTTATTGGGTAATTCTTTATCATGAGGTTGTCTACGAAACTTAGAGAAATTAAATTCATGAGATATATCACCAAACTTAACCCTAACCTTCTCTTTAACACAATCAATTTCAGCATTAACGGTATTCAAGAAGGGTCTACAAAATATAATGGGACAAAAATTATCTTGTTGTGAACCAAGTACTAAGCACACAAGACTTCAACATCTCTAACAATCCCAAGTGGTGTAATAGTATCTCTGTTTGCAAGCTTAATAGTAACATCAATATCTTCAATCTCATCAGGTGCAATATCATGCATTACTTCTTGATATAAAGAAAACGGAATAGCACTCATACTAGCACCCATGTCACATAAACCATGATACCAATGATCTCCAATCTTAACAGAAACAGCAGGCATGCCAACTACGGGCTTGTTCTTGTCTAAAATATCTCGTTCATTTCTAACAGGTTTAGCAATTCTAGCAGCCTCATCACAAAAGTAAATAGCATGCCCATCAATATCATCAACCAAAAGATCTTTAACCATTGCAATATTAGGTTCAACTTTAATTTGTTCAGAAGGTCTAGGTGTTCTTATATTACTTTTGTTACTCACAGTTGAAACTTTAGCATGTTCCTTAATCCTAACAGGGAAAGGGGGTTTCTTAATATAAGCAGTAGGCACAACTGGATCAACATTGTAAACAATTCTTTCTTCTTTAACACTAACAGGTTCTTCATTTAATTCAATGGGCGGGTGATATTTAAACCATTTCTCCTTAGGGAGATCAACATGAGCAGCAAAAGATTCACAAAAGGTAGCTACTATCTCAGAGTCAAGTCCATATTTAGTACTAAACTTATGAAAAGCATCAGTTTCCATAAAAGATTTAACACAATCAAACTCAAGATTTATACCTGTCTCTTTACCTTTGTTGATTTCCCAATCTTCAGAGTTACGTTTAATTCTTTCTAGAAGATCCCATCTGAATTCAATAGTTCTCTTCATAAAGGAACCAGCAGAAGAAGTATCAAACATGGATTGATCATTATGAGAAAGCCGAGCATAAACGTTTTGGATGATTATTTCTCTTGAGAGCTCATGATTGGGGCATGTGTGCAACATATACTTAAGCCTCCCCCAAGCTTGAGCGATACTTTATCCTTCACGAGGCCAAACATTATATATATAATTCCGATCACGATGAACCAAATGCATAGGATAAAATTTCTGGTGGAATTCCAGCTTCAACCGGTTCTAATCCCATGTTCCAGTATCATCACATAGCCTATACCATGTCAATGCCTTTCCCTCCAAAGATAAAGGGAATACTTTTTTCTTAACTCCATCTCCGGATAAACCTGCAAGCTTAAACAATCCACAAATTTCATCCACATATATCAAGTGCACATCACGATGCACCGTTCCATCTCCTGCATAAGGATTAGCTAGCAGTTTCTCTATCATACCCGAAGGAATTTCATAGTAAATATTTTCAGTAGGTTCAGTAGGTTGAGGAGCAACTCTCAATGCTTCCGGTCGAGGTGAAGATACCCCGAACAAGCCCCTCAAAGGATTACTTTCCATAGTGACAGGTGACAATAAATTTTAGCACGTAATATAAATGTTTCCTTACCAAATTCCACTCACCAGAGGCGCTTCACTCCCCGGCAACGGCGCCTGAAAAGGGTCTTGATGACCCACAAGTATAGGTGATCAATCGTAGTCCTTTCGATAAGTAAGAGTGTCGAACCCAACGAGGAGCAGAAGGAAATGACAAGCGGTTTTCAGCAAGGTATTATCTGCAAGTACTGAAAGTAACGGTAACAGATAGTTTCAATAGCAAGATAATTCGTAACAAGTAACAAGTAACAAGTATAATAAAGTGCAGCAAGGTGGCCCAATTCTTTTTATAGCAAATGACAAGCCAGAACAAACTAATAAGCAAAGCGTTCTCGAGGACACATGTGAATTTCATCTAGTCACTTTCATCATGTTTGTTTGATTCGCGTTCGCTACTTTGATAATTTGATATGTGGGTGGACCGGTGTTTGGGTGTTGTTCTTACTTGAACAAGCCTCCCACTTATGATTACCCCCTCTCGCAAGCATCCGTAACTACGAAAGAAGAATTAAGATAAATCTAACCATAGCATGAAACATATGGATCCAAATCAGCCCCTTACGGAATAGCGCATAAACTAGGGTTTAAGCTTATGTCACTCTAGCAACCCATCATCTAATTACTACTCCACAATGCCTTCCCTTAGGCCCAAAGATGGTGAAGTGTCATGCAGTCGACGTTCACCCGACACCACTAAAGGAAGCAACAATATACATGTCATCAAAATATCGAACGAATACCAAATTCACATGATTACTTATGACAAGACTTATCCCATGTCCTCAAGAACAAAAGTAACTACTCACAAATCATATTCATGTTCAAGATCAGAGGGGTATTGAATATCATTAAGGATCTGAACATATAATCTTCTACCAAATAAACCAACTAGCATCAATTACAAGATGTAATCAACACTACTAGCCACCCACAGGTACCAATCTGAGATTTTGGGACAAAGATTGAATACAAGAGATGAACTAGGGTTTGAGATGAGATGGTGCTGGTGAAGATGTTGATGAAGATTTGGTCCTCCCACGATGAGAGGCTCGTTGGTGATGTCGATGGCTTCGATTTCCCCCTCCCGGAGGGAAGTATCCCCGGCGGAATCGCTCCGCCGGAGAGCAAAATTGCTCCTGCCCAGGTTCCGCCTCGAGACGGCGGTGCTTCGTCCCGAAAGTCTTCTCTCTATTTTTTTAGGGCAAATGAGCTTATATAGCAGAAGGAGGGGGCCAGAGGCCAGTCAGGGGGCCCACAAGGCATCAGGGCGCACCCAGTGGGGCGCGCCCTGTTGCCTTGTGGGCAACTGGTGGGCCCCCTCCAGTATCTCTTTTATCCAGTATTTTTTATATATTCAATAAAAAATCTCCGTGAAGTTTCATGTCAATTAGAGCTCTGTAGGATAGGTATCTCTGTTGTAGCTATTTCAGGTCCAGAATTCCAGCTGTCGGTATTCTCCCTCTTCATATAAATCTTGCAAATTAAGAGAGGAAAGGCATAAAAATTGCATCATAAAGTGAAATAATGATCAAATACGTAATAAATAACAGTAGAAATCATGATACAAATTGGACGTATCAACGTGCTACCAGGAACTCAATTAGTGTTGCAGGAAAGTATTAAAATACTCTGATAAAATTACTAAATTTCACTAATGACTGTACCATCCTAATTGAAAAACAAACCTAGACTATAATGGTCAATATCTGATCCTTGAAAGTCCTGCATTTCTCCTCCCTTTGTCGTAACAAACTTCTGTACACCTAGCAGATAAGCTCTAACTTGAAAGTACAGTAATCAAAGAGACCAATTCAGCATCTTGGAACCGAGAAATGTGTCCTCCTTTTGCTGCAAGCTAAAAAAGGACTAATGTGCCTTTACTTTCTATGGATCAAGAACAATTCGACAAATTTTCCACAGTCCAGATCAAGTGCAACAAACACCTCACTAAGATCCGTGAATATGTTAATAATTCCTTGCACTTCTAGCCGGCGACTCGGTGCGCATGATGGAATACTTGTCAAATTTGGCAAAATACACACTACTCTTGCACATAAATAAATTTGGATCAGAAACAAATTCTCAAATTAATCGGCATGTTTGCATTTTTTTAGATTCGGTCACATTCAGTCAACCTTTTCTCCCGCGACAAAAATAATTGGAAGCTGAATCACATGGGGAATAGAATAGAATGGGAAAATAATTCACTCGTAGATGGAGAAACGGTGGCGCTGGGCGCGCAGTACCTGGATGTCATGCTGGTTAAGTCCCTTGACGGCGACGGTGATGCAGTCGCCCTTGGCGTCGAGCGGGCGGACGAATCCTGGGATTTAAGTCAACCATATACCCAAGATCATTGGCTTATCCCTGACTTGTGAAAAGAATAAAAATTATTTCCTATAAAACAATAATTTAATCTGAAATAGAAGAGAACAAAAAAAATCTTAATCTAATAGTACCAAGGCCAAATTTATTTTTTAGAGATGTCGCCACAAGAGTGCTCTTCTACATGAATAGTAATGAACTGAAACAAACGAGCTAAGATTTTCTTCGGATAAACCTTGATTCCATCTGAATAGCAATGAACTGAAACTGAATGGCAATGTACAGTTTCGATACCCATTAGATCCAAAACTCAAAACTATGCTAGGAAAGAATAACAACCAAGCATGAGACGTTTGGCCTTTAAATCCTTACCTTACAGATTAGACTCCCAAGGAGGTTGTGGCCTCCCTTTGCAGCAGTGAAGCAAATCAGACCATCAGGGATGGGAGAGCCTATCCAAGCAAGGCACGCCGGACCATTTCTTCCTGAGAGAGAGAGAGAGAAGACAAAAGGTTTTCGATTAAAGAGAACCATCAACCATCTAGCACAACATGGCATTCAACTTTTTTTGTAAGAATGTTGGATCATGGCAACATAATGCACAAAACCAATCAATTTTTGGATACTTACTCTCATATAATTGCAAAGTAGAGCGAAGTCCGGCCGGATCTGGCCTGAACATCAATATAAGAACACAGAAAATGTTGTTAGATAAAAACAGAGGCTCAAGACCTTTGTTTAAAGAGAAACATCAAGCATCTAGCACAGTTTCCGATTAAAGAGAAACATCAACCATCTTGTACAACAGGACACTCTAATTATCTTTCTGTAAGAATGTTGGATCATGGCAACAAAATGCATACATCTAAACAAACAGCATACATATTACCAATTATCGTGCCTAACCGACTTAGAAGCGAACTAAGAAATCAAGTTTCCTATTGAAAAGAAACATCAAGCATCTAGCAAAAGTAAGTAACCAGATTGTAAGGTTGATAATGGAATCACAATCAAAACTAAAAATTAAACTCACCCTTCACTTGCATCTGCAACATATCTGTATCACGAATTGAGTTTTTACTATCATCCACTTCATTCAAAGCTAAGCCAAAATCGGGAATGCAACCTGTCAAGGTAGCACTTGGTTTCATTACCAAAACTGTAATCACTTCAACTCCCGAAGCTCTTAATGGAGGGAAGCTTCAAAGAGACTGATAATAAAAAGTAAACATGAAACTAAATTTGTTCAGCTAGTGAAGCTACCAGCATCAGCAGGTCTGCATATTCATAGACAGTACAACTACTTGCTGGCCTGATTAGTTATCTGCAAACAACTGGAGCAACCATTCAGGCCTAGGCAAGAACAGGGACATAACACCTAATAATGAACACAAAAAAATTGGGCGCCCAGCATCTCACTTCCAGTCGATGGCGATGCCTCCAGGCAGAGCCGCTGTGCCAACGGCAGCCGATGCTCCTCCCGGTGATGGACATGAGATGGTGGAGGAGGAGGAGGGGGGCTCCTGCCGGCGGGTGGTGGCGGCGGCCAGAGTTAACCGGGGGCCACGACCACTCCCATGAGGGCCGGCGGCGCCGAGGGAGTGGGGAGGAGGAGACGCCGCGGCGGAATGAGGGCTAGCGGAGGCGGCGGTGCGGCAGGGACCGTGCAGGCGCGGGGTTAGGGTTTGGAGAGGGGATTGAGAGAGCGAGAGAGAGAGATAGAGAGAGAGAGAGCTGAGACGGGCTAAGAGGAGAGCCGCGCTCATCCTGCCGTGTGCCCGCGAGGATGACGGCGACAATGCCGGAGACGCGGACGGCGGGGATTCGGCAGGCTGGGTGAAGGAGATGGCGGCGGCGTGGGGGAGCAGCTAGGGTTAGGGGATGGGAGGAGGCGGCGTAGAGGAAGAGCTGGCGCGCGCGAGTGCGGGAGGAGGATGCAGCTGTGTTCTCTCCACGGGAGCTGCTGCCAATTTATAGCCTGTGTGTGAAATGACCGAAATGCCCTGGTGGGGGCATGGTATTTACATTTTGATGCAATTGAAAATTTATCCAACGGCCCAGGACGATCACGGTCAAAATCCTAGTCTCACAACGATCGGGCTCGAGATCGGACGGTCAGTATCGCATAGAGATTTCGATCGAACGGTCCATATGCTCTGATCGTTGTGAGGAGCTCATTCCCTCCGGGTCTTTACTTCTGGGATATGTGCTATTTGATTTCATGTTTGAATTACGTTAATTCGAAAACTCTGTTGGATTGTAATATTTAAGTTAGAATTACGATTTGATATGCGGTTATATTAAGCTTGTGGACTTCAAAATAAAAAGAACGAAAGATTTGCGGCTATGATTGGATGACTAGCTCCCGCATTAGTGTCCGTGGACTGATAATCACCGATCCCCGGATGGATGCGGTGTCCGATTTGGGGTCGAAGATGCCCTGAATCACATGCTCCGTTGAGATGCTCATACACCGCCGGTGGATCCGACCGGAAAGCAAAAACCTATCGCGGTTGCATTCCATGCGCCCGTAGCGATCTAGCACCGTTCTATCCACATGGTAGCGTAGGCGACTGCGTGAGGGCACGAAAGACAACGGCGACAGCGGATCGAGCGAGGGCCGCTGGATATGTACGCTTGCGCCGAGGAAAAGGCAGACGTGGGAAAAGGAGGCAGAAAAGTGTGGCTGCCAGCCGCCCCTTTTGGTCCGCTTTCCGCGAGATTCGCACCCGCGCGCGCTGACGTCGGCGGACTGCGCTCCCAGCCACGAGTTTTCCTGGCTGACGAGCACCCTCGCCGCTGACCTGGACGCCAGCTGTCCCCCCGCCGGGCGCCTCCCCGTCGCCATCTCGTGTGCTACTTCGCACCCAGATCGGCATGCACCAGCGGGTCCTCGTAAAAAATGATAATTGCGTACACGCCCCTCGCGTTGCACACGAGAACGCCGGTGCTGCTTCCATTAAACCGGCCGGCATTTGCTGCTGCACATCTGGATAAAGCCTGCCTGCAAATTTAGCTGCTGCAGTTTGACACCACGATTGCTACTGATACACGTGTGCTACGTGCAATGGCTTCGGAGCCCGGTACGTACGTACGTGCATAGAATCGATCGAGATGATGTGCACGTAGTCAGGTTTTCTTTCATGGCGGCGACGGTGTTTTCAGCTAGGCAACAAACACGCACGGGGAGGATGAATTCCATTTCCATGTGACTTGTATCTGTGCTACTTGGCCAAATATTGCCATCTCTCTACACTAACGTGAATGTCTTTGCTTGTATGTCCGCCACTGTGCCCATAACACATCCGCATGAGCTCAGCCCGCAACTCAAAATCGCCTGCTGTTTGCACTTGTCCATTCAACACAACAGAAATCTGCATCATTTCACATATTGTTTTAACGCCATATTGTTTTAACGCGGTACAATCAAAGTCGATCACATGCACGAGCATACACTCACCCATATGAATGCACGCATGCACACCTACATCTATGAGCACCTCCGAGCGACTTAGAGCATCTACAGTCGTGATGGGCAAATCCGGCCCCTCAAACGCCCGCGGACGCGCCCGGGTGCGTCTGCGGACACTGACCGGACACCCCTCAAATAATGCAATCCACATCCGGACACCTCAATTATCATATCTCAAATCCATACAAAATCATGCAACTACGTCGATGCATTACACACATTGTTAGAACATGTGCTGCCCCCATGTTTGGTTTTGGTAATTGATGACAATCTCTATGGACTAATGGTTGCCTTGAGTTATATTTGAAGGGTTTGTCCATAGGCTTTGCTTGTAGACCATTTGTTGGTCTCAAGGTGATTTGAAGAAGAATATGTGTTGACCAAGGTTATTCATGGAGTTATCCAAAGATTGGTCATGTAAGAGATGAGCCTATTGCAAGCATGTCTTGAAGAAGGAGATTGTGTGAACATTCATGTTTACCTTCAAGACATCATCCTAATGAAGAGAGTTGGAAAGATTCAAGGTTGATCAAGACTAAATATGAAGAGTGATTCGAGTTGATCAACACACAAAGCGTAGAAGATGTACCGAGTGGGATCAAGTGATCTCACGGTATGGTAAGCATTGTCCATTACGCTTTGTGTACTAACCCATGTTCTATGCAAGAGTTCTTTGTGGGGTTAGGTTTGTTTCCATGGGCGTGCATCAAAAGGAAGATATCACACAACCCATGGAGGATGACATCAAGTGGTGATCGTCATCAAGATTGCGGTGTGCAAGTTCAAGTGGAGCATCACGAAGAGATCACATGCTTGAAGCTTGCTGTCCATTGTGGTGACAATGGACTTGTGAAGATGTGCCGAAGAGTGGCTCACCCATAGTGGAGTATGGGGGAGCAATCAGCTAGTCTTCATCGAGCCGGCGCAATCAAGAAAGGTGGTCCAACTTGAGGAGGTCAAGATCGTCATCATCTAGCTCAAGTGGACTTTGCGCAAGGCAAAGGTTTGCCCTTGATAGGTTTTCTATTTTACCGGTCTCATGGTAGTAGTTGGGAGACCGGGTTATAGGATCGATAGCCGTACTATCAAGGGGGGCTCTCAAGTGAGTAGCTTTATCATATCTTCGTAGAGAGCTCAAACCATTGCATCCTTGCATCATATTTCTTGGTTTGTGTTTGGTGTTTCTCTTTGTGAGTCTTTGAGCTTTTGGTCATCTTCATGACAAGCTCGTGGTCATCGAAAACGGAGTTCATATATGCATCTTCTATGATGTTTTCGATGTTGGAGTTTATGCCGGTTCTTCATTCATAGAGGTTTCTCATCTCTATATCATTGGTATTTTCTCTACTGCCACTTCTTAATATAACCAGTCGCTGTTGGATAGTATTTGTCGTCCTCTATCCAACAAGCTTGAGTTTGCTCAATTCGGAGCTCATTTGCAGAAGTTATGGCAGTTCAGGGTTTATTGTTTGTCTGGGCAGTTTACCTGTCACCAAAGCGGTAGTACCGCTCGGGACCACGGTAGTACCGCTTGACACGGTACTACCGCCCCTACTACCGTTGCACTACCGTGATTTCTACTGGCATTCTTTTTCGTTTAGCGGTAGTAAAGCGGTAGTGGAGCGGTAGTACCGCTTGACACGGTACTACCGCCCCTACTACCGCTGCACTACCGTGTTTTCTTCTGGTGTTATTTTTCCCTAAGCGGTAGTGGGGCGGTAGTGGAGCGGTAGTACCGCTTGTTGCGGTACTGCCGTTCCAGTGCTACCCCACTTCCTCTGTTTCCTCTGTCCTGCGAAAGCTTAAGCGGTAGTACCGCTTAAGTTGAGCGGTAGTACCGCTTGGTGCGGCACTACCGCTCCAGTTCCTTGTTGATTGCCTGCTGTTTTTGAATTACTACCGCACGAGCGGTAGTACCGCTCGCAAGAGCGGTAGTACCGCTTGTGCGCGTCCTGCACGGGTAACGGTTGGATTTGGGGTGGCCCTATAAAAGGGGTCTTCTTCCCCAACGGTTTTCTTATCCTTTGAGCTCATTTCTCCCCCCATTGTTGACCTTCTTGAGCTTGCCTAACTCTCAATCCCTCCAATGATTCTTGCTAGTTCTTGAGGGAATAGAGAGAGGAGATCTAGATCCACATTTCCACCAATCACTTTCTCCTCTAAGTGAGGGGAACCCCTTGGATCTAGATCTTGGAGTTCTTGGTGTTCTCCTTGTTCTTCCTCTCATATTCATCCATAGCTTTTGTTGCTTTGGTGGGATTTGGGAGTGAGGGACTTGTCCACTTCGTGTGTTCTTGCCATTGCATTAGTTGCATCGGTTTGAGTTCTCCACGGTGATACGTGGAAGTTGTGAAGTTGAGTAGCTTATTACTCTTGGGTGTTTGAACACCCTAGAGCTTGTTCCTCTTGGGTGCCTTGGTGCCCTAGACGGCTTGGTGGTGCCTCGGAGCTCAATCATTGTGGTGTAAAGCTCCGGGCAAGCGTCGGGGTCTCTAATTAGGTTGTGGAGATCGCCCCGAGCAATTTGACGGGTACCGGTGACCGCCCCCAAGGGTTGCCAAAGTGTACGGGTTCGGTGACCGCCCTCAAGGGTTGCCATTTGTACGGGTTCGGTGACCGCCCTCAAGGGTCCCTTAGTGGAATCACGGCACCTTGCATTGTGCGAGGGCGTGAGGAGAATACGGTGGCCCTAGTGGCATTGTTGGGGAGCATTGTGCCTCCACACCGCTCTAACGGAGATTAGCATCCGCAAGGGTGTGAACTTCGGGATACATCGTCGTCTCCGCGTGCCTCGGTTATCTCTTACCCGAGCCCTTTACTTATGCACTTTACTTTGTGATAGCCATATTGTTTCTAGTTATATATCTTGCTATCACTTAGTTGTTTATCTTGCTTAGCATAAGTTGTTGGTGCACATAGGTGAGCCTAGTCGTTTTAGGTTTTGTGCTTGTCAAATTAACCGCTAGGTTTATTCCGCATTTGTTCAAGCCTAAACCGTAATTATTTTAAAGCGCCTATTCACCCCCCCCTCTAGGCGACATCCACGATCTTTCACACATCGTCCGGCTACTCCGTCCGGTTAATCTATCACTACTACATGCCATCGGACTACCAAAATTTGGCATGTTTGGCTATGGTGGAGGTCATCCACGGCTGCCCTTGCCCTTCCCGGCGCCCTTGTCGTCCTTCTCGCGGAAGTACCGGTCGAAGACGCAGTAGGGATCGAGCCGGATCTGCTCGTCGGAGCTGTCCTTGCCGTCGCTGTCCTCCTTCTCCTCCCTCGGTGGCAGTCCGGCCATGGCACGGACCGTCCAATTCTGCTCTCGGGCGAGGGGCGCGTGTTCCTCCGCTGCCGTTTCTTCAGAATGCGGGCGCGGATGGCTTCCTCCTATGCGGCCGCCCGCGCCGCCGCATCAGCCGCCTCCACGGCCGCCATTTCGGCCGCGATACGGGCCTCGGCGGCCCTCATCCTCTCCTTTCCACGGCGGGCTGCCCGTTCCCGGTAGGACTCATAGTCCGCCCGACCGGTGATGGGGATGAAGAGATTTTCCGGCCGTCGGGACCGCGATGATCCAGCCCCAGAGGACCCGAGCGCACGTTGAGCCGACGCTATGGAGTCACGCTGGACAGATCCGTCCGTCGGCCGGGCGCTATCCTCCTAGGAGCGGCGGAGTGGAATGCGGACCGCCATTGCCTCCTCCAACCCGCACGGGATGACACCACAGTCGACGGATCTGGACTAGTCCGCTGCCCGCCATGCCAGAGCCGGCCGGAAATCGACGGAGGTGAGCTCGGGTGGCGGAGGTAGTGGAGGGGAGAGGAGTGTGAGTGGCTAGGGTTTGGTCCGCGAGAGGATGGGGACGAATATGTGTGGGGTCGGGGCGGGCCAGGCCAACATGGCGGGCGCGCCCGGGCGCCCCCATATCCGCCCCATATTTGGGCTGGATATGGGGGTGCCGGTCATCCCGGGCGTTTGAGACCCGTTTGAGGCGCCTGGCTGGATCGAAATTTCGTGACCGGTCAGTGACCGGGCGGCCCACCCGGGCGTTTGAGGGGGGTTTGGGGAGTCCGGCTGTATATGCTCTTAGCCAACATTAGCATCTTGAGGTTGATGACGTCACCACAGGCGTCTCGTTGTCGACGGGAACGTTACCTCTCATTGAACGAACATCGCCGAAAAGTCTGAAATAAATCCACGAAAATGCGAGCACCGATGTCGAGTTTAGGACTTAAACCCTGGTGGGCTGGGGATATCACTGTCCTCCTAACCATCCAACCACAGGTTGGTTCGCATATGTAAAACATGTAGAACATACCACATGGCATATGTGGTGAGCAAACCTAAAAACAATGAAAAAAAACATGTTGAACATAGTTCGATCATGAAACAACAATCTTCTTGACTGGTTTGTTACATCCAACATCACTCATGTGGAAAGAAAAAAAAGCATGGTTTTGGCATGATTTATAAGAAGGGTCATATACATTTAAAAATTAGAGTGAACTTCAGTGTTTACCCTCTATTTGGACTTCTTTTTTATGCTAGTTGTCTCATTTAGCATTTCTTCATCCAAACTACCACATTTAGAGAAAGTTTTCCTACTTTTATCCCTTTTAACTTTTTGGGGGCAGTCTAAATAAGTGGTTTTGTCCGTCGGGTACTCGTGATGTACCATGTCACTGGTATTCGCCTGACATTTTTTCCTATGCATGAACTAGCTGAATGATTTAATCCAACACATTTTATTCGTATGGCCATCGCTCAACGCATCATGAAGATGGTTCGGCTAAACAATGGGTGCGTGGGAGGGGTCCGACACCGACCTGGCAGATCGCTCTAGAAAATTTTAATGGGGTAAAAAATGGAATCGCTAAATGAGGTAAAACTGATAAACTTTGCTAAATGAGGTAATCCGGATGAAAAGTGGTAAAATGGGGTAATTATCGTCAACAATGTCAAAGTAGAGGTAATACTAGAATTGACTCTAAAAAATTAATACAAGCAAGAGGATTTGAAGCCTGCATATATCAACAAATAATCAAAACTCTTTTTCATGTTGGATAAAAGAGCCATTACTCTAAAAATTCAAATAACATGCACTAAACAAGAGCAAAAAATATTTTTTTATTAAAGATATCATGTAAAATATGCATGTATTGAGGATAAAATTATAGAGAAATCAATTAGGAGATAACAAGCATATTTACTAAAGGTTGAATTAAAAATATTAAACGGTCCTGTTAAAGATATTAAAAAAACTAAATTATGCCTTTTATGTAGGCATAAGTAAATATCTTTTTAACTAGCGGTAATATCAGCCAAGCCACTTTTGTCTCCTTTTTATTACCACATTAGCATTATCTATAAGTAACTAAAATAATCAATCGAAGAACAAACTAAGTTAAAAATAGTGTCACTGCCCTCTAGATGAACTAAGTTGTCCAACCTCCTAAGATAAGAAACCTTTAAAAAAATTAGAAAATGTCACAAGTCCAAACAAACATGATTATGCACGGATGTGGACCACAAGGGCATGATGTGCAACTTTAAACTTAGTACATGTGTGGTTGCATATAGGGGCATAACTAAGATGCGGAAGTAGGTCTTGGTGCCCATAACATTCTAGCAACTGACTAATTAGGGACAATTCCATTTCTCTCCCTAACTCGAACCTACACCTGGCATTTCCCCCTAATTTTCGAGTATGCTCAAAAATACCCCTCTTCCGTCAAGGCTCTTTATAGAAATACCCTTCGGTACCATTTCCGTCTGGTCAAAGGCGTTTGACCGTTTACGAGATATTTTCTAGACAATTTTACCCCTCTCCGCGTATGCCGCTTACAGGCAGGACCCACTTTGAATAAAAATAAAAAAACTGTCCCCTCACCTCTCTATCACTTGCATGTGGGTCCAACCCAAAAAAATAAAAGGAAAATCTCTCTTCTCTCTCCCCTCTCTGTCTCTCTCACTAGCCCTCCACCGAGATCCTCTCCGGCGAGCCCATGGGTGATAAGCGGGCACGGCGGCGGCGCTCGAGGCTACGTGGGGCTGCAGGAGAGGACCCTCACGCGTCTGAAGCCAAAATCAGATGGCTTCTTCTGTTCCTTGCACGCAGAGAGCGCGAGCTGCGACAATCCATGGTGGCGCCGCCGTTCTCCTTCGATTCCGCGGCCACCCTCCTCCCTTGGGCAAGATAATGTGTCCATTTGCTTCGCCTCACCTCCCTGAGTGTTCGTGCCGAATGAATTAGAGAGAGACTCCCCAAATCAGTCGCGTCCCTCTTGTCTTCCTCGCATCCGGCGCCGATCCGCCGCGCCCCGATCTACTCTCCCGAGAAGCACAGGCCTACCTCTTCTGTCTCCTCGTCTCCGTGGAGCTATCCTGAAGCTTCTGCCGTTGTCCCCGTCGAGCCGGGCATCCTCTAGCAGGCCTCAGCTAGCAGTTGCCCCGTCGGCCGCCATTGACGACCGATTGGTAGTTCCTCGGCTCTCCAGGATCCGCTGCAAATTTGTGACAATTGCTTGATTCGTTTCCCCACGCACGCATAACTCCTCTGCCTCGCCCCCATCGCCACCCGACCAATGGTCGCCGGCGTTCGAATCGGAGTTCGAATCGCCGGGAGAGAGGTGTACCCTGTAATCAGCCTTAATCCATGTTTGGTGTGCAGCTGACCGGTGGGCCCTTCCTAATTGACAAAGCTAATTATCGAGCTATAAGAACATAGCTAATTATCACATGAAATAACTAATGAGGCACCGACATGTAGGCCCGTGTCCTCTGTTTACCTAGTCAGCATCACTTATAATGGCAGGGTTTTTTTATTTTTGTTCGGATGGGTCCCGTTTGTAAGTCAGAGAGAGGGGCTGAAAGTTTTTTCTTTTATTTCCTAGGGTAGGTCCCACATGTCAGTGTCATACACGAAGAGGGGCAAACTTGTCCAGAAACTGTCTTATAGACGGTCAAATGCCTTTGACCAAACGGAAATGGTACGGAAGGGTATTTCTATAAAGAGCTTTGACGGAAGAGGGGTATTTTTGAGCATACTCAAAATTTAGGGGGAAATGCCAGGTGTGGGCTCGAATTAGGGGGAGAAATGGAATTGTCCCGACTAATTATCTTTTTGATTTGCGAGATAGTACTTTTTTTGCTGCTAAAGCTCAGTGTGTGGTTGTGGTGATTATTTTAAATGAACCATGAAAAGTTAGTTAATTTTTTTTGGCAAACCATGTGAAGTAAAAAATAAAACATATACATAAAAGGATTAAAATATGAGACTATAATAATCCATTGTAACCAACAAAAAGTACATGTTTAGTGAGATCTAGATGATCTTACATTTGTGTTAGAAAAGATGATATTGAATTCATGCAATTCTCCCACATGAAAACAAACTATTCATGCAATCAGATTCAGTGGCTCCGAAATTAAGCACCTCAAAAATATACAAGGGTTAAACCTCGCTTAAAGGTGAGTTAGCTAAGTATTCACACTATTATTTTCTTCTACGAGCCCAACTCGCATGCCCTCTTAAATTGCCCCATGTCATTTTACTACCCCTCCATGGATACCTAAGGTGGGTAGTATACTCTACTATCCACTGTTTCCAAGTTCGTAAGGGGAATCTCCAAGGCCATCCTCTATTATGCCCCAATTTGTCCGTATGGGTAGTCGAACACTGTTCGAACAAAAAAGGCAATCCAACAGGCTCTTCCAAATTCACCCCAAATACGAACTCCCCCAAACCCATCCCATATGTGGGAAAGTAAAGGGGCAGTGCAGACATGTCCGCAGCAACATCTGCTCTAGCTCACCCCCAGCCATTTTCCTTCTTTCTTTTGTCTCTCTCCTTCCTCTCTCTTCTCTTCCTCTCCCTTCTCTCTCATGGGGCGAACAAATGGGGTATCTCACTTTTTTACAACCACCCTCATGAAAAAGTTTATTCATCTAGATGGTTCATAGCTGATTGAATAGCCTCAACCAGGTAGTCGGGGGATAAATCGAAAGAAACATAAGCTACAGATCGATTAAGTGTCTCCTGAGCACACAAGTGCGCATGTATATTGGCACTTCTTCTATCAAGATTTAGATTAAAACCCTGGAATGTGTGAGAGATACGGTCTCATCTCTTTGAAAACTTGTGATCCCGCCGAGTGTTCATCGTTCAGTTCCACACAATGATTGAATCACCTGACAGTCATTTTCGAGCACAACATATCCATTGCCATGTGCATAGCATCTCAACAGGATACACTACTGGAATCAGGGTCTTTGCCATCTGCCAGCTCTTTGCCGTCTGCCAGCTGATGGCAAAGAGGCTGTTTGCCGTCTGTCTTGCCAAAGCAGACGGCAAAGAACCAGCTGATGGCAAAGAGGGTCTTTCCCATCTGCACTTCTTTGCCGTCTGCTGGCAGACGGCAAAGAAATCTTTGCCGTCTGCCAGCAGAGGGCAAAGACCAAAGTGGGCCCCACGGGGCACGGCACTGGCTAGGTCTAGACCTTTGCCATCTGCCACTTCTTTGCCGTCTGCCAGCAGACGGCAAAGAGGTGAGGGTGGGGCCCACAATGTCACGGCGGGGGCGGGCTAACGGTCACCGTCTTTGCCGTCTGCTGGCAGACGGCAAAGAATTCTTTGCCGTCTGCCAGCAGACGGCAAAGAGGGGGACTTAATTTTCGCCCCCGCGCCCAAAGCCTCTCTCTCTCACACACACATCTCTCTCTCCCTCTCTGTCTCAGCGCCACCGCCCCGCCCTGCCCTGCCCTGCCCCCGCCGCCGCCCCGCCCTGCCCCGCGCCGCCGCCCCGCACCTCCGCTGCCCCGCGCCGCCACCCCGCAGTCTGCCGCAGCGGCCACGCGCCGCCGCCCCGTCGAGCCCCCCCCCCCCCCCCGGCGGCACCCCCGGCGAGCCCCCCCGACGGCACCCCCCGACGAGCCCCCCGGCGGCACCCCCTCCGGTGAGCTCCCCCACCTCTGCCCTTTTTTTTCTTCTGTTTTTCTGTTTTTTTTCCTTTTTTTCATATCATGATTATATATATATATATATATATATATATATATATATATATATATATATATATATATATATATATGCTACTGTTAGTAGATAGTAGATGCATCAATTAGGTTAATTAGTTAGATGTTGATAATTAGGTTTTTTGAGTAGGTTAATTAGTTAGATGCTACTGGTTTCGACATCAATTAGGTTAATTAGGTTAGGAGGAGAAGAAGAAGAAAAAAGAGGAGAGGAGGAGAAGAAGAAGAGGAAAAAGGAAAGGAGGAAGAAGAAGAAGAAGAAGGAAAAAAAGGAAGAAAATGAAGAAAAGGAAGAAGAGGAAGAAGAAGAAAAGAAAAAAAGAGGAAAAACCCCGACCCCGACCCCGACCCGACACCCCGACACCCCGACCCCGACCCGACACCCCGACCCCGACACCCCGACCCCGACCCGACACCCCGACCTCGACACGGCACCCCGACCCCGACCCCGACCCGACACCCCGACACCCCGACCCCGACCCGACACCCCGACCCCGACACCCCGACCCCGACCCGACACCCCGACCTCGACACGGCACCCCGACCCCGACCCCGACCCGACACCCCGACCCCGACACCCCGACACCCCTGACACCCCGACACCACGACACCCAGACACGACACCCCCGACACCCCGACACCCCGACCCCGACACGACACCCCGACACCACGACACCCCGACCCGACACCCCGACCCCGACCCGACACCCCGACCCCGACACGGCACCCCGACCCCGACACCCCGACACCCCGACCCCGACACGACACCCCGACCCCGACACCCCGACACCCGTGACACCCCGACACCACGACACCCAGACACGACACCCCCGACACCCCGACACCCCGACCCCGACACGACACCCCGACCCCGACACGACACCCCGACACCACGACACCCCGACACCACGACACCCCGACCCCGACCCGACACCCCGACCCCGACACGGCACCCCGACCCCGACACCCCGACACCCCTGACACCCCGACACCACGACAACCAGACACGACACCCCCGACACCCCGACACCCCGACCCCGACACGACACCCCGACCCCGACACCACGACACCTCGACCCCCGACACCTCTTCGGCCTCCTGTTGACCGAAAGGGTGCTCTTCGGCCTTCCAGAGGCCGACGGGGTCATATATGTGTGAATTATGAGTTAGGTCATATAATTTCCGATTTTGTTATGAAAAACATCATATATATTTGTGTTGATCGGGTGGATTTAAATGTGCAGTTGTTTCGTCGCTGCGAGGGTTTGGTGTTCGACAACCTCCCCGTGCGTTCGACGAGCTCCGCCCCTGCGTTCGTGGGTGAGCACAAATGACATCTCCTCCTCCCCCTTCATTTGCTCTGTTCCGGTCTTCGTGCCGATGAAACTTGCTAGCTGTAGGTAGATTGAATCATCAGTATGCGTGACCACTATGCGTCTCCCGTTCGAAAGGGTTACATCTATAAATCTGCATGCATTTGCATATTTATAACTGTGATTCTTTTGAATTGTCCAACATTATCCATGGACAGCCCGAGTATGTGTAGATTGGGTTCGTTTTCCCATATGCTCTACTCCGGATCCGATGCAGAATTTCGTCAGTGCCTCCCTGTTGTTCTCCGGGTACACATCCTCTCTGCTTATTGCCGAGACGTGTATCAGGAGAACAGCGGGGAGGTGCTGCCGAAATTTTGCGTCGGATCCGGAGCAGAGCATGGGAAAACGAACCCAATCTACACATACTCGGGTGGGATTAGGACCTATCTTTACCTACTAGCGTCTAGGTTGCATGGACGTAATAAAACTGACAAACTCTATTAACTGATGAATATGGTTTGCTGAATTATGTATATATTTCTTGTGTGTTTAGTAGGTAGGCAAGATGAGTGATCGTGCTTGGATGTACACCGGTCACCCTAGTCAAAAAGAAATGACCATTGAATGGTTAACAAAAACCAAGGGGTTTCTGAGCGCCGCATTTGCAAATGGCCAGGAAATAACCTGGTGCCCCTGTGTCCGGTGCGACAACCATAAAAAGTGGACACGGGATGAAATGGGTAAACACTTGCAGAAGTGGGGTTTTACGACTGATTATACGGTGTGGAGATTTCATGGTGAGTCTGCCCAACGTGCCAGAGCTGAGGTGGTTCGTCGTCGCACCGATGAGCATGGTACCGGGATCGAAGATATGGTGCAAGACTTTGATGATGCTCGGGATTCGGACGATGAGATGAAGGAATCTGCAAAGGCCTTCTATGAAATGCTGGAGTCTTCAAAACGTCCTCTCCACGAGCACACTGAGCTTTGTCAGCTGGATGCCATCGCGCAAGTAATGGCTCTCAAGGCTCAGTTCAACCTGGGCAGAGAATGCTACGACGCGATGATGACGATATTTGGACGCTTTCTACCCAAAGGCCATGTATTGCCAGCAAACCTGTACCAGTCGGACAAAATCCTACGTGCGCTTAAGATGCCCTATGAGAAGATAGATGCTTGTGAGAATGGATGTGCCTTATTTAGGCTTGAGTATGCGGGCTTCAACTATTGTCCCATTTGCAAGTCTTCCAGGTATGTTGTGGTAGACAACGGTATGGGTGAGAAGAGTCAGACCAAAATCCCAGTTAATGTTCTTCGGTATATGCCAATCATACCAAGACTTCAACGTCTTTTCATGGTCGAAGAGACGGCCAGGCAGATGACGTGGCATAAATTGGGCAAAAGAACCGAACTAGATGCAGATGGGAATCCGATGTTGGGACACACTTCAGACGCTTTTGCGTGGAAGCACTTCGATGCTTTACATAAGGATAAAGCGGCAGATCCAAGGCATCCTCGAGTCGCCATCAGCACGGATGGGTTCCAAGTGTTTGGTATGACGGCAACCCAATACAGTTGCTGGCCTGTATTTGTCATTCCACTCAATCTCCCCCCCGGAGAGATTATGAAAAGAAAGAACATTTTCTTGACGTTGATAATTCCAGGGCCCAACTATCCGGGGAAGAATATGAATGTGTACATGCAGCAGCTTAAGGATGAATTGCAAGAAGCTTGGGATAATGGGATCAAGACATATGACGCCGCTACAAAACAAAACTTCAAAATGCATGTGTGGTACATGTACTCGACGCATGACTTACCAGCGTATGCACTATTCGTTGGCTGGTGTGTGCATGGAAGGTTCCCGTGCCCCACATGCAAGGTAGCTCTTCAGTTCCGTTGGCTGCAGGCGGGTCGCAAGTATTCTTGCTTCGACTTGCATAGACAGTTCCTGGATCCTGGCCATAAGTTCAGAAAAGACAAGAAAAATTTCATGAAAGGTAGAGTTGTCAAAAACTCTGCACCACCTGCATTGACAGGCCAACAGGCCCTGGATCAGTTAAACGCTCTCGAGCCTAATCCAGAGCGTCCAGGATATTTCAAAGGGTATAATTCGGAACACGCTTGGACTCACAAGATATGCTTGTGGGATCTGCCTTACTTTAAAGACCTCATTTGCCCACACAACATCGACGTGATGCACACTGAAAAGAATATCGCCGAGGCCCTTTTTGGTACATTGTTCGGCATAGAGGGGAAGTCAAAGGATAACCCTAAGGCTAGAGTCGATCAAGAGGCTCTATGTGATAGACCGTTACAAAACATGCGACAACCGAAAGGAAAGAAGAACTGGAGGAAGCCAAAGGCATGGTTCAATCTTGGAAGGCCAGCTATGAGGGAAATGATCTTGTGGGTGAAAATGCAGTTGATGTTCCCCGATGGGTATGCAGCGAATCTAAAGAGGGGAGCGAGTCTTGACAAATTGAAAATATTTGGTATGAAGAGTCATGATTGGCACATATGGCTTGAGCGGGTAATGCCGGTGATGTTGCGTGGCTTTATCCCTGAGGATGAATGGCTAGTACTGGCAGAGCTATCTATGGCCGACCGAAAGTCTACAAATTGTTCTGTCTCCGCTGTCGGTGAAGGAGGGGTCAAGTATTATGGAAGAGTTGAAGCAATTTATGAACTTACATTCTTTGGTGAAAACCCACCAAACGTCGTAGTCTTCAAATGTTATTGGTTCCAGCCAAAGGAGACTAGAAGGACTCATGAACATATAGGGCTAGTCGAAATCAAACAAAGCACCCATTTAGATGTTCCCGATGTCTATATTACGGCTCAACAGGCGACCCAAGTTTTCTATCTACCGTGGGCCTGCCAAACTGATCCAAATCTGAATGGTTGGGATGTCGTTTATGATGTGCCGCCACATTTTAGACCACCTCCCCTCAATGAAGATGATTATGACCCTCACATTAACCCAGACACATATGAAGGAGAATTCTTCCAAGAAACACGTGTTTCCAAAAAACGTTTCAAGAACCGCTCTACTTCACCCCAGAACATTGAGGTAGACAGCGACAGTGAATCCGACTTCACCCCTGAGCCGGAACAAGAAGAGACGGAAGAAGAAGAGGTTACTGTTGCGGATGACCTGTCAATGCTTGACCTATTACATAAAGGAGGCCTTCCACATGTTGATGCATTTATTGATGATGCTGATGAGCACGTCATTACTGATAGTGATGATGATTCTGCATTTATTGATCCCGGAGCATATATAGACGATGAAGATTAATATTAGTAATGTCAGGTATTCAATTATTATTATGTACATATATATTATTAATTAGTTCATGTTATTAGGTATTCAACAAAATGACATTGACTTAGCTTATTTTCCTCGAAAATGACATAATAACCTTACTTAGCTCCAAACTGACATACTTTACCTAGGATAGCTATAAAATGACCTATACTTAGCATTTTTCCTCCTAAATGACTTAATATGCTTAGTTAGCTAAAAAATGGCATAACTACCTAGGATAGCTCCAAAATGACCTATACTTAGCTTCTTTAGTTCATTTATGACATACTTAGCATACTTAGGTAAAAAATGGCATGATAACCTTGGTTTAGCTCCAAAACGACATTGACTTAGCTTATTTTCCTCCAAAATGACAAAATAACCTTACCTACCTCCAAAATGACCGATTTTAACTAGGATAGCTCTAAAATGACCTACACTTGCCATTTTCTTGTATGATTGTATGATTTATATAGTTACTTGTATAATTTTCTTACTTTGTATGATTGTTTCTTATACATAGTGCCATGATCTTGAAATCCGTCCCCGTCGGCCCTCGCCCGCTTTATGATTCGGATGTGGTAAATTCTCTTTTATAACTATTTGTTGCATTTCGCATTTATGACAATTATGGCCATCAAGTTGACATAGAGATATTTTAATCTAGGAGGTATGTGAACCGGAGTTTGCAACCGACCCTCTTGTCGAGAAGTTAAATTTAGTTGAAAAAGAAAATGAGTATTTGAAAGAAAAAATTAAAAGAATTGAAAAAGAGAAGATGACATTGGAGTTGTATGTTGCCGATGTCGTCGATGATCACAAGATGAAGATGAATGCAATGCGCTTGAAGATGGTTGCAATGCGCTTGAAGATTAAGAAGATTAGAAAATATGCCATTGATAATGAGGCTTGGTATCATTATGCCGTTGGATCAATTGTTACCTTAGTTGCGATCTTCATCGCATTTGTTGTGATGAGGGTACGTTTTCTCTATACTTAGCTTATTTTCCTCCTAAATGGCATAATTACCTAAGTTAGATAAAAAATGAGCTATACTTACGTAAGTTGGCTCAAAAATGGCATCATCCTCGAAAATGACATAATAACCTTACTAAGCTCCAAAATGACCTATTTACCTAGCTTAGCTCTAAAATGACCTACACTTAGCATTTTTCCCTAGCTTAGCTAAAAAATGGCATTTTTACCTACCTTAATTAGAAGAAGAAGAAGATAAAGAAGAGGAGAGGAGAAAAAGGAAGAGAAGAAAAATTCTTCTTCTTCTTCTTCTTCTTCTTCTAGTCTTCTTCTTCTTCTTCTTCTTCTTCTAGCTAGTCTTCTTCTTCTAGTCTTCTTCTAGCTATGGCAGATGGCAAAGCAGCTAATTCCTGTAGTCTTCTTCTTTTTCTTCTTCTTCTTCTAGTCTTCTTCTTCTTCTAACTTCCTTCTTTCCCATTTTGCAGATTTGATTCACTTCACGGAAGCTTGCGTTCATGGAGTCCTTGTCCTTCCATTTTGTTTTGATTTTGTAGGATCAACAATTGACACTGGCATATGTATGTATAGATGAATGAAACTTGCATATGTATGGATGAGACTTGCATATGTTTTGATTTGGTATGTGTTGGATGATCATATCCATATGGCTTGCATATTATTTGCATATGTGTTGTTTATTATGTGGTGGATGAGACATTTTATGTGATGGACTAGACATAATGTTTGCCTTATTATGTGATTCTGAATATATATATATGTGTGTGAATTTCTGTGCAAATGAATTGATATAAGAGAAAACAGTAGAAACAGGGGCTATATAGCCACTTTGTCGTCTGCTAGCAGACGGCAAAGAGGCCACGTGGCAGCAGCCTGTGCAATCTGGGCTGGCCTATTTGGTCTGTTTGCCGTCTGGGAGTAGACGGCAAAGAGCTTTCTTCTTTGCCGTCTGCTGGCAGACGGCAAAGAGCCTGCGCTGGCCCAGCTGACGCCTGACGTCAGCTGACGTCAGCTGCAGCTCTTTGCCGTCTACTGGCAGACGGCAAAGAGCGCCGTTAGCTCCCTAACGGGGCTGGCACCTTTTGTCTGCCGTCCAGGGTCTTTGCCGTCTGCCGGCAGACGGCAAAGAGGTTTGCTTCTTTGCCGTCTGCCGGCAGACGGCAAAGCGGCCTTTACCGGCAGCTGTTCGGCCGGACTGTTGGCCGTCTGCAGGCGGACGGCAAAGGCTTTGCCGTCCGCCAGGCAGGCCTTTGCCGTCTGCTATGGCAGACAGCAAAGACCCTGATTCCAGTAGTGATAATAGCTCGATGGTGAACGGGTCAGATATAGACCAATACTTGGCTCCCCTTCCGTAGGTGAGGACCCCCTTATGATCACGCACCATACTTGTTGCTCCTGCACATCTCAACGTCGGGCTCAATGCCCCATAAGTGTTGATTTTAAACTACCCCTCCTCCACCAGTTCCCATTAATACATCTCCAACATATCTTTTTTTATGTTTTATGCCTATTATCCATCGTTAATGCAATGATTTTGAAGTTATTTTGGAACTAACCTATTAATTTAGTGCCCAATGACAGTTCTTATGTTCTGCTATTTTTAGATTTTCACGAAAATAAAATATCTATGTAAAATCTAGAGGTGCTTATGTAGGATCGAGGAGATAGGTCTAGAGGGGGGTGAATAGACTCCTAACTAGCCAAATTAGCAGTTTTTAATTTCTCTTGAAACTTAGGCAGATTTTGGCACAAGTTAAGATCACTCCAATACTTTCTACACATGCATACCTAGAGATTAAGCAGCGGAAATAGTAAAGCATGCAATAGTACGGAAAGTAAAAGGGTAGAGTATGGAAGATCAAACGCAATGAAGACACGGTGGATTTTTGGCGTGGTTCCGATAGGTGGTGCTATCGTACGTCCACGTTGATGGAGGATTCAACCCACGAAGGGTAACGGCTGCGCGAGTCCACGGAGGGCTCCACCCACGAAGGGTCCGCGAAGAAGCAACCTTGCCTATTCCACCATGGCTTACGTCCACGAAGGACTAGCCTCACTCGGGGTAGATCTTCATAAAGTAGGCAATCTCCTTGCCCTTACAAACTTCTTGGTTCAACTCCACATCTGGTTGGAGGCTCCCAAGCGACACCTAACCAATCTAGGAGACACCACTCTCCAAAAGGTAATAGACGGTGTGTTGTTGATGAACTCC
This sequence comes from Elymus sibiricus, assembly GCA_039707655.1. NCBI lineage: Eukaryota > Viridiplantae > Streptophyta > Magnoliopsida > Poales > Poaceae > Elymus > Elymus sibiricus. The sequence goes on along the minus strand of CM077668.1, from coordinate 161,181,562 downwards.
TTGCTCTTGTGCTTCAAATGATTGTCTTCCCAGCACTCAATCACTCCTCACAGATTTGGCTATGGTGGAAGAAGGATTTGAGTGGAAAGCAACTTGGGAAAGGCTAGAGATCAAGGTTCAAATGGTAGGAATGGAATATCTTGATCTCAACACATGAGTAGGTGGTTCTCTCTCAGAAAATGTATGGTGGAAGTGTAGGCACGTTCTGATGGCTCTCCTTACTGAGAAGGATGGGGTGGAGGGGTATATATAGCCTCCACACAAAATCCAACCGTTACACACTTTTGACCCAACTCGGTGGCACCGAAACAATCATCTCGGTAGCACCGAACTGTGTAAAAGATATGAACTTTAGGAATCTCGGTGGGACCGATACGAACAACTCGGATGGACCGAAGTGCAATGGCTTAGGGCAATCCTCATCTCGGTGGCACCGATTGCATCAACTCGGTAGGACCGAAGCGAAGCAATAAGGCAACAGAGACTTGGCAAGCCATCTCGGTGAGACCGATTTGCAAACTCGGTGAGACCGAAGTAAATGCAAACGATTACAGAGAGTTGGCAAGGCCATCTCGGTGGGACCGAGATCCATTTCGGTGGATCCGATTTGTTAGGGTTTGGCAGTGGCTAAGTCTTGGATGAACTCGGTGGGGCCGGATTGAAAATTTTGGTGGGGCCGAGTTGGACTTTAGGTTTAGGACATATTTGGGTAGAGATAGTGGTTGAGGGTTTAGGAATACTGTCACTAAGCACTTGAGCAAAAAGACCATTAAGCAACACCTCATCCCCTTTTAATAGTATTGGCTTTCCTATGGACTCAATGTGATCTTGGATCACTAAACCAAAAATGTAGAGTCTTGATCCTTGCCAATCCTTGTCCTTAGCATTTTGAGGGGGTTCCACGTCCTCTTGTCCATGCCACGCCATTGTTGAACTTGTCTGAAATTCACTAGATAAAAGCATTAGTCCAACAATATGTATGTTGACATAAATTACCAAAACCACCAAGGGAGCAAATGTGCTTTCAATCTCCCCCTTTTTGGTAATTGATGACAACATACATCAAAGCTTCAAATACAGATATAGTAGAGGTATGTATGAAAGCTTTGAAGAAAACATGTAACATGTATGAGCTCCCTTGAACTCCCCCTGAAGATGTGCATAACATGATGATATCTTATGGGAAATATACATGTAACATGTATCTTGGCTATATGCATCAGAGCAATATATATATGACATTGGAGTATCCACATGTACAAGATTTTCTCCTTGCAAACAATATATACTTAGCAAGAGGTCAACCATGTACATGAGTGTGATGCATATACTAACCTTGAAGTTCTTGATCAAGTACCTGAAGAAATACACTTGAGAAAACAGGGTTAGATAACACAAGATAATTTCTTCAAGAAAAAGACACAAGATCAACAAGAAACCAAGATTGGGATGACATGTAGAAGAGAGTATCACTAGGTGAATACTTCTTTGAAGCAGACATGTCCCCAAAAGAAATAGTTGTCTCTCCTTAAGGAACTTCCTCTCCCCCTGAATCTGACATGGATATTGGGAGTAGGTAGGGTGAGAAAACTAGAACAACCAAAGAACAAACTTATCATGTTTCTCTCTCCCCCTAAAAGAAACATGTAACATTCTCTCCTCTTGTAAGGTGCATCTCTTTTATAGTGATAAGCTAAGCTTTGATGTGTATTCCTCTCATAAGCTTTGATGTGTATTCCTCTCTCCCCCTTTGACATCAATTTCCAAGAAGGGACTTCAAGGTTATTGATCAAGTGGGTTTGGTCCTCGAGAAACACACTTGGCCATTGAGTGGCTCTAGATGCAAGTAGAGGGTAAGAATCATCGAGTGGAGCTGGAGCAGAAAAATTCAGGGAAAATTTGTCAGAAAATTCGTTAGAGCAGTCAAAATCGGTGACACCGAGTTGAGACCATTCGGTGGAACCGAGTTTGATGCAATGGAATATTTTGTCAACTCAGCTCACTAGGCAAGGAAATCTCACAAGGATTTGCAATGAATTAACTGCGAATCAAACGAAAAGAAATGAAACAAAAACAAAGAAACGTCTAGATGAAGTGTTTTTTTTAAACTTCATCTAGATGGGTCGGCGACTAGGTCACCTATGTTAGAGTATATTGACTTAGGAGTCAAGTGAGAATACTTGATCATAGGTCATACTCATCGTTAAGCTCAAAATGGGGTTGCCATTTTTCCTTTAAGCTCTTGATGTATTCACATCTTGTTGAGTTGCTTTAGCTCATGTCTTTGAGTAGAGCTTCTCTAAGATGCGAGAACTTACATTGGTATTTGGTGAAGTCCATCATGTAGTTGAACTTGAAATGGATGCTCGTGAATTGACGTTTGGAGCTATCCTATCATTTGTAGTTCATCTTCCTACATGGGTTAGCTTTGCAAGGAACAACTTGTATATCCAAAATGACAAGAATGAAGCATATCTCAAAAGTTTGTCAAAGGATATGTTTAGGTTGTCTTGTTCCTTGTTACTCCATCAATTGTTGATACTTGGGTTATACAAGATTGTTCAAGATAAGAGTGTGATGCAATCTTGTGACATGAAGCTTGTCCAAGTACCTACAAAAGGTTAGATACCATACAAGGGAGCAAAATGTCCAAGATATAAAATGATCATGAAGGATATCATGGACTAGTCAAGAATGCTCATGCCCTTGTATGCATCCACATGAACCTCTAGTTCACGTTTGAAGCATCAATGATGTTCAATTCACTTCTCAAGTGACAAAACACTTTCTCATCAAGTGGTTTGGTAAAGATATCCGCCAATTGTTTGTCAGTACGAACATGTTTAAGGTCAATATCACCTTTCTCAACATGATCTCGAATGAAATGGTGACGAACCTCAATATGCTTAGTTCGAGAATGTTGCACGGGATTGTGTGCAATCTTAATAGCACTCTCATTGTCACAAAGTAATGGTACATGTCTCACATGCACACCATAATCTTTAAGAGTCTGTGTCATCCATAGTAATTGAGCACAACATGATCCCGCGGCAATGTATTCCGCTTCGGCAGTAGATAGAGATACGGAATTTTGTTTCTTGGAGGACCAAGACACAAGAGATCTACCAAGAAATTGACATGTACCCGAAGTGGATTTTCTATCAACCTTGTCTCCGGCATAGTCCGAATCGGAGTAGCCAACAAGATTGAAAGAAGATCCTTTGGGATACCATATGCCAAAGTTTGGTGTATGTATCAAGTATCTCACAATTCTTTTCACCAGCTTAAGGTGACACTCTTTTGGTGCCGCTTGGTATCGTGCACACATGCACACACTTAGCATAATGTCGGGACGAGAGGCACATAGATATAGTAATGAACCAATCATAGATCGATAAACCTTTTGATCAACTGGTTTGCCATCGTTGGTCAAGTCAAGATGTCCACTCGTGGGCATGGGAGTTTTCATACCTTTACTCTCTTGCATGTTGAACTTTTTGAATAAGTCCTTAGTATACTTTGTTTGAGAGACAAAGGTACCTTCCCTAGTTTGCTTGATTTGCAAACCAAGAAAGAATTTGAGTTCACTCATCATAGACATCTCAAACTTCTCCGACATCAACCTTCCAAACTTTTCACTAAAAGAGGGGTTAGTGGATCCAAAGATAATATCATCAACATAAATTTGGCATACAAATAATTCTCCATTAACCCTCTTAGTGAACAAAGTTGAATAAATCTTCCCAATTTCAAAACCTTTTTCAAGAAGAAATTTTGTCAAGCATTTGTACCAAGCTCTAGGGGCTTGCTTGAGACCATAAAGAGCTTTACGAAGTTTGTACACATGATTAGGTTTCTTGGGATTCTCAAAGCCTAGAGGTTGTTTAACATACACTTCCTCCTCAATTTCACCATTTAAGAAGGCACTTTTAATATCCATTTGGTAAAGAGTGATATCATGGTGATTGGCATAAGCAAGTAAAATGCGAATGGATTCAAGTCTTGCAACGGGGGCATAGGTCTCACCATAGTCCATACCTTCGACTTGTGTGTAACCTTGTGCTACAAGACGAGCCTTGTTGCGTACAACTTGTCCATCTTCATCTTGCTTGTTCCGAAACACCCATTTGGTTCCAATGATGTTTTGCTCTTCCTTAGGCTTCTCAACCAATGTCCAAACTTGGTTTCTCTCAAAGTTGTGTAGCTCCTCGTGCATTGCATTCACCCAATCAGGGTCCTTGAGAGCATCTTCTACCTTTAAGGGTTCAACACTAGAGATAAATGAGTAATGCTCACAAAAGTTAGCTAAACGAGATTTAGAGCGAGTGATTCTCCCGGTTTGGATATCTCCAAGTATTTGTTCGACGGGATGATCCTTGTCGATTCTTGCTCTAACTCGAGGTAGCTTTTTCTTGGGTTGTGGTGAGGCTTCCTCATCATCGTCATCTTCTTCGTCTTCGTTGGTGTTGTCGTTGTCTGTTTGTGGAGGTGGTGAAGGAGGTTGAGGTGGATCATCTTGTTGCACTTCCTCATTCCCATCGTCTTGACGTGTTCCACTTGTGGATGCCTCCATATCAACTTGTCGTTCACCTTGATGTGAAGTTGGGGCTTCCACTTGAATAGACGAGGTACTCTCCTTTACTTCCACGGGGCGAATCTTGCCAATGGGCAAGTCTTGGATTGCTTCCGATGGTTCTTTATCTCCTACATCAAGTGGCAATTGCTTGACTTGCGAGCCGTTAGTCTCATCAAACTTCACATCTACCGTCTCTTCAACTTTTCGAGTGAAGTTGTTGTAGACACGGTAAGTGTGAGAGTTCGATCCATAACCAAGTAGGAAACCTTCATGAGATTTAGGAGCAAATTTTGAATGACGATGCTTATCAAGAATGTAACATTTTGAGCCAAATACTCGAAAGTATCCAACTTGTGGTTTGTTACCGGTGAGCAGTTCATACGCCGTTTTACCAAGAAGCTTGTGAAGATAGAGTCGATTTGTTGCATGACAAGCTGTTTCAACCGCTTCTGCCCAAAAATGTCTTGGCGTCTTGTATTCATCAAGCATTGTTCTTGCCATCTCAATAAGTGTACGGTTCTTCCTCTCAACAACTCCATTTTGTTGAGGTGTGTACGTAGCCGAGAACTCATGTGAAATACCCTCCTCATCAAGAAAGGTGTCCACATTGGTGTTCTTGAACTCCGTTCCGTTGTCACTCCGAACCTTCTTGATCTTAACTTCAAATTGATTTTGAGCTTTTCTTGCGAAGTTTTTGAAGACCTTTTGTACCTGTGATTTGTCATCAAGAAAGAACACCCACGTAAATCTAGAAAAATCATCAACAATGACTAAACCGAAAGAGTTACCACCAAGACTCTTATAGGCGTTGTGTCGGAGAAACGACACCTATGGGACCGAAGGATCCCTTTACGGTTCGGCAAGGGAGAAAGGACAGCACAAAGAGCGGAACTAACGATCAACGCGAGGGGATTTACCCAGGTTCGGGCCGCTCGGAAGCGTAAAACCCTACTCCTGCTTGGTTGTATTACGGTGGATGTTCTTGGCCCAGTTCTGGGAGCTACAGTAGCAGCTACGCATACAGAATGGGTCGAGTCTGGATCGAGATCTGGCTCTCCCCCTGTAGCTACGCCTTGGGCCTCCTTTTATATGTCCAAGGGGTCTCCAACAGTGGCGAAGTACAAGAGGTGTAAAGTATCTACAGTATCTCATGATTACTACTGACGCCTTAGGACAAACATCTTAGGACAAACGTCTTAGGACAAGACGCATTCAATGCTTTGAACAGGTGTCCCTGCCTTTCTTGGGGATGGAAAAAAGGACTCGTCCCATCAGCACCGCTTAACCCCTTCTGCGGCCAGCGCCGTGACACGCAACCAGGAGGACAAGCCCTAAACGACAGGCTGGTCGCTGCGCTGGAGCGGCGGCACTGTGCTGAAGCGGTGGGATCTTGCCGGGTGCTGATCTTGCCGGGGGCTGATCTTGCCGGGGGGCTGATCTTGCCGGGGCTCAACGGGCCAGCCCGGCAAGATCTTGCCGGACGCCCAGCCTTTGGTCTTCTGATCTTTAGCTTAAATGCCTTCTTGATATCTTGCATCTGTCTCCAGCCGTCCTCCGGCAAGCCTTGCCGCAGGTATGGCTACAACTGTCCGTGCACAAGTACGGGGTACTAAAGGACCGATCTTTAGTACACCGACAGGATCCCCCGGGCCTAGGCCATACACGGGTGCGAGGTGCTGTTGGGCTAGGCCCAAAACAGTGCACGGGCACGCGTGGCAGGAGTTGCTGTCATAACCTTCTCTTTTACTGCGCCCTCCCACGACGCACGTTGAATGCGGAACGTGGGGGACGTGCGCGGAAAACACCGCAGGCTCCGCTCCTTCCCCGTAAAAAGGAATCCGCAGGGGCGCTGCTCATTTACCTCTCATCCTTTCCAATCTGGACGCTGCCATCGTCCCCCTCCTCGAGCCTGAAACGCGCCTCCTCCATTCTTCCGCCACCCGCACGCCCTCGCCACCTTCGGACTCCGCTTCCACTACCGCCATGCCGCCCAAAGCAGGCAAGGGCAAAACGGCGAAAGCCGCCGGCTCAGCCGCAGGAGCAGATGAAGGGGATCTGGTGCGGATGCGGAGAGAGCATGCCGTCTTCGACCCGACGCTTGACGTGCACACCTTGATTACTCAGTACAGGTGCGTATGGGGGAAGGAGACAAATGGCCATCCCAAAACTCGCGCGCTTTCGGCTTCTGCCGGGGGCGGCGCGAATAGATACCCTTTCTTCGCTGCTTGTTTTTACTGCGGGCTCTGTCCTCCTTTCTCCGACTTCTTCGTCGACATCATGTACACGTACGGGTTCCGCCTTTTGGATTTCACGCCGAACGCCGTAACGTGCATGTCTGTCTTTGCGCATCTTTGCGAGAACTTTGCCGGAGTGCTCTTCCACCACTACTTCATCCCCCGAATCGAGGCAGGAGACACCCTCTCTGGATCTATCACTTGGATTCCAAGGACATGGAACAAGGATATATACCCAGGGGGTCTCTATCGCAAGAAGTGGGATGAGTGGCGATCCGAGTGGTGCTGGATCCAGGAGAAAGACCCTCAGCCATTCTGCGTACCCCGGCAGAAGAAGGTGGCCCGTGGTGAGAGTTGGAGCGACCTCGACCCTGAAGACAAGAAGCTCACAATTGCAATCACCAGGATCCACCGCCTGAAGGCTGCCGGGCTCACGATTGAAATGGTTGGCGCAGATTTCCTTCGCCGGCGCATCGCCCCTCTGCACAATAAGGGGAGGCCAGCCTGGGACTTCAAGAACGCAGCAGATATTATGAGGCTGTGCCCTGGCTTGAATCACAACTTCACGGTCTTGCAGCACATGTATCTCTGCCACAAGCTGTTCAGGCCTGACGGGAAGTTCATGTTGCCGCCTGGAGTCGTGCCTCTGTGCAACAACTCTGCCCCGAGCTCAATCATTGCTATGATGCCAGTGTGCAACGCCCACGGCCTTGACGGGACTTGGGTAGAGCCGCCTCCAGAGCAAGTGCAGGAGTTCTTCGACAACTTGTCTAAGAGGGCCATCCGGGAAGATCCCAAACTTATCCGTCCCACCACTGACGAAGAAATAGCTTACATCGCTAGCAGGGCGGAAGAGGCAAACCTTGCCACGAAGGCCGGCGACTTTGGCTTCACGGGAGGAGACACCAGTGAAGAAGAGACGGTGCCAGAGGAGACTTCTTCCGAGGAAGAGGAAGTTGCCGGGGAGCAGAGCGGCATGGTTGCCGGGGGCTCTACCGTCGAGGGCGCAACCGAGGAGCAGCTGCACGAGGAGCCCCCAGCTCCAGGGAAGAAAAAGCGCGTTCTTCGGAAAGCCAGCTCTGACGCCCCGGCAAGTCAGCCTCCCTCAAGAGATGAGGTTCCCAGCAAGAAGGCGGCCGGCAAGGCTGCGCAGCGGCAAGAGGCCCAACAACCGCCCGTGCGACGTACGACACGCTCGACCGCGACACAAACTGGTGCGGCGGGAGCGTCCCATACGACGGCACCAGCGGCTGGAGCAGCAGGGTCGCAACAACCTACTGCTTCCGCTGCAACCAAGCGCGCCAGGTCTCCTTCTCCACCTCCTCGCCCAGGTGCCGAAGCGGAAGTCGTTTTTGACCTCTCTGCCTTGGAATCCGAAGAAGAAGAGTAAGGGCCTTGCCGCACCTTATAATTCCTGTATTTCTGGCTTCACTTGACTAATTCACTTTGGCTTGTCTCCACAGAGATGCAGAAACCTTGGCGCAAAGGATGGCGAAGAGGGCGAAGACCTCAACGGGCGACGAACTACCGGCAAGCACCTCTGGTGCGCCAGAAATGATCAATATCAGCCCGGAGTCGAGCCCACAACGCAGTCCTCAACACAGCCCCCGGCGTAGCCCCCAGCGTGAGTCCGTTATGCACTTTCCGCTGGCAAGTGCCGGGGTGCATATCTTCACTGCTGACATCTCCGGGCGTGCAGGAGCGGAGCGGCAACAAGGAGTACCAATGGGAACCATCCCTGACGTGCCGCCGCCATCGACTACACCGCCCAGAGATGAGCCTTCGGCAAGCGAGCTTTACCGCGATGAAGAAGAGCCGGCGAGCACTAGCTCCGGCAACCCTCCTCAGCAGCTCGACGCAGGTAAACCGCTCGCCTTAGAGTACTTGCTATTCCTGTTTTTCTCTTCTTTTTTTGTCTTCTTGAACTTCAATCTTGGTCTCATCTTGCTTCCCTTCCTGGGCTTCCAGATTTCCTCGTGGCGGAACCCATGGATGTCGAAACCGTCATCGAGGAGACCGCTAGGGATGCTGCCGCCGAGGCCGACAGGGTCGCAGCGGACGAGGCCGCCAAGGCCGCACAGGAAGAAACCGCCAAGAAGTCTGCTGAGGGGACCGGCAAGGAGACCGACGATCGCACTGACGACATTCCTGCCGTAGGAGCGCCTGGTGCTACACCGGTCGCGGAGCCCCCAGCTGCCGGTGAAGATCAACCGTCAACATCTGACGTGCCCCCATCAAGCAGTTACCTCAAGGCCGGCGACAACCTGTTCGTCAGCATGCCAGGGATGGCAAGCACTGGGGCGCCGGTGGAAGGAGAAACTCTGGATGGAGACGTCATCGCCGCCGCCAGCAGCAGTGAACCCAAGGAAGAGCAGCTACTCCAAGCCGTGCATGACAACTATCAGAAGCTCCAGGCACTCTACCGCGCCCGGAAGGATAAGCTGGATTCCAGGGCAGCGGTTGTTGATGCAGCAGAGGCGGACTTCCAAAAGCGCATCGAGGATACGCAGGCTTGGTATGCTGAGGCCTTCCAAGAGCTGAAGACTGCTCGGGAACAGCTGAGCGAGAACTGGAACGACCTCCTCATGAAGCAATCTGATGTCGAGAAGGCACAGGAGGAGGCTGCACAGCAGGCCGCCGCAGCAGAAGCTCGCCTGACGGAGCGCCGCATCGGGCTCGATGCTCACGAAGAGGACCTTACTGCTCCCGAGGAGGCGCTTGCCGCCAAGCTCCGCAGCAAGGACGAGGAGATCGAGAAACTTGTCGCGCAGCGGACCCAGGAGCTAGAGCGGAAACACATGGAGACGCTCAGAGCTCTGACTGAAGATCACGCCGGCAAACTGAAGGAAGCCGTCGATGCTGCCGGAGCTGCAGAGGCCGCCAAGGGCTTGCTGGAGGGGAAGGTGAAGAAGCTAGAGGCTGATCTCGAGGATAACGACAAGAAGGTCTCAACACTCGAAGCCGAAAGAGACAAAGCTCTTCAAAACTTGATGGAGGCCCAGGTTGCCGCATCCGAGAAGACTCAGCAGCTCACCTCCGCCAAGGAATCCATCATTGATCTGGAGCAGAAGCTGACCACGCTGAAGGAGACCCTTGAGACCGCCAGGGGTCGGGAGAAGACCTTGATCAAAGACCTCCACAATGAACAGGAGCTGCTCAAGAGTGCTGCCGCCACACACAACGACTAGGTGGCAGGCGTGCAGATCTGGACTGAGAAGCTCATCGACGTTGCAGAGAAGCTTGCCGCGCAACTGTCCATCATGGGTCTGCAAGGCTTCAGGTATTCTTCTGACGACAGGGTGTCCACAAGCGCCAGGCTGACCATGTTCTTTGACCGCATGCTCGAAGCCTTGGAGCAGCTTCACTCTGACCGAACATCCCAGCTGGCGAACGAATCCCGCAAGCTCGGCCGGGCCGTCCTCCGCGAGGTGCTGGTCAAAGTTGTGCACAAGAACCCCGACATCAACCTCTCCAACGTCTTCAAACGCTTGCCGAAAGATGTGGACGTCAAGGTACTTGAAGAGCTTGTCGCGCCCATCGTCGACAGGGTGAGCCAAGTCAAGAGGGTTGAAGGCGATCGCCGGGATTAGCCGTTTCTCTTTATCTTGTCGCCATCGCTCCATGCCAAAGACAATTTATCTTTAGTTAGAAACGCGGCAACTATCATGTAATATAACTTGCTGTCTCTGGATTAATGTATGCTATTCCCCTCGTTTGATTTCTTTCTGTATGTTGTATGCCCTGCGCTTATACTGGGAACTTGCCGGTGCGCACCCCCGCGAGCGCTGGGTTCGGGACTTCAGCAGCCTGCTGGAGGCGCAGCTACCGGCAAGAAACCTTGACGTTTTCAGTGCAGCCACCTAAACTGTTGAGCGGACTCGAAACAGAGTAAGGGCGCGACCGATCATGACAAGGTTCCATCGCGTGCAGGTTTTCCATACAAAAGTCGAAATCGTTCAAGGAGGATAGCCTTACAACAAAAATCTGTTTTAAAGGGTTTCTGCAACTTAGCTTTTCGTTGCTGTTCTTCTTCCGGCGAGATGTCAACCTTGAACGTCGCCCGTCGGTATCCATACCATCCTCCCCCCCGGCAAACTTGCATGCGAGGGAACCTTCTATCCTTTTGAGAAAAAGAAAGAAGAGAAAATATGGAACCTTGGCGGTTCATTAGCTCTTACCGAAAGCAAGCGCAATACAAGATCTCAGATAAGCATGCATATAAAATGACATGAAATCGACAAGAATTGTAAAACACTTAGCTTAATTAAACTATGCACAGGGTCTTCGCCTGGCTTTGTACAAAGGATTACATGCTGCATCGGCAAGACTTGTACAAAAGGTGGTTGCCGGGAGCGTTTCTGCTGCAAGAACCAAAGGTTCTGCGCGAAACTGCTGCTAACCGGCAACCGCGCCTCACGGGTAGAACTTACGAAGATGTTCGATATTCCAGGAGTTGCTCATTGGCACGCCATCTTCGGTCTCCAGGCGGACAGCGCCAGGCCTGGTGACTCGTACTACCCGATAAGGGCCTTCCCACTTCGGCGTCAACTTGTTGGAATTCTTGGCCGACTGAACGCGCCGAAGAACAAGGTCGCCTTCCTCAAGACTCCGGGCATGAACCTTGCGGCTATGATAGCGGCGCAAAGCTTGCCGGTAGCGTGCAGCACGCATAGCAGCCCGAAGACGATCTTCCTCAAGGAGCACAGCGTCATCTTGCCGCAGCTGCTCTTGCTCGAGCTCATCATAAGCGAGCACTCGAGGTGACCCGTATATGAGTTCCGTGGGGAGAACTGCTTCAGCCCCGTAGACCAGGGCGAAGGGAGTCTGGCCGGTAGCTTGATTTGGTGTCGTTCTGATTGACCAAAGAACAGCCGGCAGCTCATCAATCCAGCATCTTCCGCACTTGTGCAGCTTGTCGAAAGTTCTGGTCCTGAGACCGCGCAGCACTTCAGCATTTGCCCTCTCTGCTTGGCCGTTGCTTCTCGGGTGAGCAACGGAGGCAAAACAGATCTTGCCGCCAAGGTCTTGGACGTACTGCATGAAGGTGCGACTCGTGAACTGCATACCGTTGTCGGTGATGATCCTATTTGGCACACCAAACCGGCACACTATTCCCTTGAAGAACTTGACCGCTGACTGTGCTGTCACCTTTCTCACTGCTTCCACTTCCGGCCACTTCGTGAACTTGTCGATAGCAACGTACAAGTACTCGAAGCCCCCGGCAGCGCGGGGGAAGGGACCCAGTATGTCGAGTCCCCAGACCGAGAAGGGCCAGGAAAGAGGGATTGTCTGAAGAGCTTGAGCTGGCTGATGAAGTTGCTTTGAATGGAACTGGCACGCTTCACACTTGGTTACTAGTGCAGTTGCATCCTGGAGAGCAGTGGGCCAGAAGAAACCTTGCCGGAATGCCTTGCCGACAAGAGCTCTCGAGCCTATGTGGGAGCCACATATGCCTCCATGAATCTCTGCCAACAGCTCTAGTCCATCCTCCCGAGGAATGCACTTCAATTTCACACCGTTGGGTCTCTTTTTGTACAGGACGTCGTCGACGAACTGGTACATACTAGACTGACGGGCTACTTTCTCCGCTTCTTCCTGTTCCTCAGGGAGTTCTCCTATCTGAAGGAAATGAACTATGTGTTGTGCCCATGCCGGAGCCTGTGGCTCGACGACAAGGACTAAAGGCATCTCTTCGGCCGCGGGAGCGCTTGCTTCAGCGGCAAGAACCTGAGGTTCTGCGCAAAGCTGCTGCTCACCGGCAACAGGCATATCCTCAGCTGCGGGGGCGCGTACGTCTGCGGCAAGAACCTGAGGCTCTGCGCGAAGCCGCTGCCCACCGGCAACCGGCATATCCTCAGCTGCGGGGGCGCGTACTTCCGCGGCAAGAACCTGAGGCTCTGCGCGAAGCCGCTGCTCACTGGCAACCGGCATATCCTCAGCTGCGGGGGCGCGTACTTCCGCGGCAAGAACCTGAGGCTCTGCGCGAAGCCGCTGCTCACCGGCAACCGTGTCATTCCCGACAACTTCCTTGCCGGCGGCTTCTGGAAGCTCTGCCGGGAAGTACTTGCCGGTACTTAACTTCCTTCTCTTGTCCGGCCTCGTCGGTGGTGTTACGGATGGCTGAGTCAGGCGGAGCACAAAAGTTCCTGGTTCCACAGGTAACTTAAGGGCAGCACGCTTCGACAGTTCGTCAGCAATGCAGTTCTCTGCTCGAGGAACATGCTCTGTTTGCAAACCGTCAAAACGCTCCTCCAGCCTTCTCACTTCATCGACATAAGCTTCCATCAATGGGCTCTGGTAATCCTTGTTGACTTGCCTGACGACAAGCTGGGAGTCACCTCTGACGATGAGCTTCTTGATCCCAAGGTCTGCTGCGATCCTGAGACCGGCAAGCAGCCCTTCATATTGTGCAGTGTTGTTCGTTGATCTCTCCCGGGGAAAGTGCATCTGAATCACATACTTGAGGTGCTCTCCGGTGGGTGCGACAAGCAACACACCAGCACCGGCGCCTTGCAGAGAAAAAGCCCCATCAAAGTACATAATCCATTCGCGATCTGTTTCCTTGCCGGGGACAACCGACTCTTGAACTTCTTCGTCTGGCGTTGGTGTCCACTCTGTAATGAACTCTGCCAAGGCTCTGCTCTGAATAGTTGAAGTGCTTTCAAACTTGAGGCCAAAGCATGACAGCTCCAACGCCCACTCCACAATTCTGCCAGTTGCCTCTGGATTCCGCAAGATCCGTTGCAGCGGAAAGCGAGTGACGACGATAATCTCATGTGCTTGGAAGTAATGGCGCAGCTTCCTCGAGGCCATAAGTAGGCCGAAGAGCATATTTTGCACACCAGAATATCTTGACCGAGCCCCCTGCAAAAGGGAGCTGACAAAATAGACTGGGCGCTGCACCACCTTCTTCTTCTGCACTGCTTCACTTGACTGCGCGGGCTCTGCCTTGTCGGCACCAGACTCTGCCGGGGATGGTCCTGGCTTGTCGCTTGACGGGCTTGCCGCTGCCGCTGCCTCTTCATCTGCTTCTCTCTGCGCCACTAGCGCAACACTAACCACTTGATTCGTTGCCGCTAGATACAGCAGCAACGGCTCTTGTGGCCTAGGTGCGACCAGTGTCGGCGGAGAGGAGAGGTACGTCTTCAAGTCCTGCAGCGCTGCCTCCGCTTCCGGAGTCCATTTCATTGGTCCTGCCTTCTTCAAGATTTTGAAAAAGGGCAGGGCGCGCTCAACGGACTTGGAGATGAACCTGCTCAGAGCAGCAACGCAGCCGGCAAGTTGGCGCACATCTTTGACACGTCTTGGTGCTTCAATCTGCTCAATTGCCTTGATCTTGTCGGGATTGGCTTCAATTCCACGTTGAGACACAAAGAACCCAAGAAGCTTGCCGGATGGAACGCCAAACACGCACTTCTCAGGATTGAGCTTCAGATTGATCCTGCGCAGATTTGCAAACGTCTCTTCTAGATCTTGTATAAGAGTTGCCTTGTCCTTGGTCTTGACCACTATGTCATCCATATAGGCTTCCATATTTCTATGCAGCTGGGTCTCGAAACCAATCTGGACAGCTCTTGCGAAGGTCGAACCAGCACTTTTCAACCCGAAAGGCATACGTATGAAGCAATATGTGCCACATGGGGTGATAAATGCGGTTTTCTCTTCGTCTTCTTTGGTCATGAAAATCTGATGGTAGCCTGAATATGCGTCAAGGAATGACAGCAAATCGCAGCCAGCAGTGGAGTCCACAATCTGGTCGATGCGCGGCAAGGGAAAAGGATCTTTTGGACAGGCTCTATTGATATCAGTATAGTCGATACACAGCCTCCATTTTCCATTCGCCTTGCGCACTACAACTGGATTGGCCAACCATGTCGGATGGAGGACTCCTCTAACCAGACCTGCTGCTTCAAGCTTTCTGATTTCTTCGGCGATAAACTCTTGCCGCTCCAAGGCTTGCTTCCTGATCTTCTGCTTGACGGGCCGCGCATGAGGGCAGACAACAAGGTGGTGCTCAATTACCTCCCTGGGAACACCGGGGATATCAGATGGTCGCCATGCAAACACATCGATATTCGCCCGCAGGAAGGCAACGAGCGCGCTTTCCTATTTGTCATCAAGGGTGGAACTTATGGTGAAAGTTCCTCCCGTACCATCCTCCTTGGCGGGCACCTTCTTGGTCTCTGGTGGAGCAGCCTTGGATTTCTTGCTCTTGCCGGCAGAGCTCTCCGGCACGTCCTCAATGGGAGCGCAACACTCCGAGGAGGTGCGCTTGCCGGAGTGGGTGCTAGAGGTCTTGCCGGGCTTCTTCTTCTTCCCGGGAGCTTCAGCGACAGGAGCAGGTGCCTTGGCGGCAGATGCTGCAACTGCCTCCCGGTAGAGCTTGTCGGTGCAGATAAGCGCATCCTTCTTGTCGGAGTGGATGGTGAGGACGCTCATCGGCCCGGGCATCTTCAGCACGTTATAGGCGTAGTGCGATGCCGCCATGAACTTGGCCAGCGCCGGGCGACCAAGAATCCCATTATAGGGTAATGGAATCTTGGCGACGTCGAAGACGATCTTCTCCGTCCTAAAGTTCAACTCGCTGCCAAACGTCACTGGCAGGGTGATCTTGCCCTTTGGCTGGTTCCTTCCCGGATTGACCCCTTGGAATGAGCATGTTTCCTCGAGATCTTCGTCGGGAATTTGCAATCTCTTGATCACATCGGGCGAGATCAGGTTTAGGCCGGTCCCACCGTCAACCAACATTTTTGTCACCTGGAGGTTGCGAATCGTTGGTGAAACCAACAACGGCAAGCACCCGACCGCAGTTGTGCGATCAGGGTTGTCCTCGGCGTCAAAAACGATAGGCGTGTGGGACCACCTCAGTGGCTTCCGGGCATCGAGCGAGGGCCCAGCTGCATTAATCTCGCGCGCCCACTGCTTGAGCTGGCGGTGAGAGGAATGCAACGAGGCGCCTCCGTCAACGCACATGGCCTCTGTCGCCTTCTGGAACTCGTGTTCGCTGGACTCGTCGCCCTCTGCATCATCATCATCATCCCCCTGCTTCTGGTCGCGGCCTCGGGCGGGCCGGTCCTTCTGTTGCTTGACCTTGCCGCGGCGACCTCCTCGACCGCGCTTCTTGTCGGACCCTCCAGCGCCATCCTAGGCCCTCTCCTTGTCTCGCCTTTCGTACTCGGCTCTCTGCTTCTCGACAAGCTCCTCAACTTGCCGGCAGTTTTGGAGATCGTGGCCCTTGGTGCGGTGGATCTTGCAATACTGCTTGGCGGAGCCTTCCGGCTTGTCGGCAGCCGCCAAGGCCTGACATGCGGCACACCCGGCAACCTCCTTGCCGGGGTCGTCAGTCTTGGCCTTCTTGGCGGTGCCGGGGTTGCCGGATCCCTCGACGGCAAGCACGGCCTTGCCCTTGCGTTTCCTGGCCTTCCGTCGGCCCTTCCTTGCCGGGGCAACAGCGTCTTCGCTTTCGGAGTCGACCCCTGCGCCAGCGTTCTCGCCGGGGAGTCTCCTTCCTTCTTCTGCCCGAGCACATTTGTCAGCCAGAGCATAAAGCTCGGCGACATCCCTGACCTTGTTCATTGCAAGCTCTTCCCGCATCTTGCGGTTGCGCACATTCTCATGGAAGGCGCTGATGACAACGGCAGGATGAACGTCTGGAATGTTGTGCTGGATACGGCTGAACCTCTGGATGTACTTGCGCAAGGTTTTGCCATCCTTCTGGGGAATGATATGCAATTCGCTTTCCTGGCCAGGAGCTTGGTGGCCGCCAGTAAAGGCGCCAACAAACTCATGACACAGATCTGCCCAGGAGGAAATGGAATTCTCCGGCAGATGCATCAACCACGACCTGACGTTGGGCTTCAGCACCAACGGGAAGTAGTTGGCGAGGATCTTGTCGTCTCGAGCCTCGGCAGCCTGCACCGCAATGGTGTAGATGCTCAGGAACTCTGACGGGTGAGTCTTGCCGTCGTACTTCTCCGGCACCTCCGGCTTGAAAGAGCGGGAGTTGGGCCACTGGACTCGCCGCAGCTCACGAGTAAACGCTGGACATCCCACCTCGTAAGGCAGGCTACCAGGATACCCTGGCGCAGGCTCGTCGACAGTGGGTCCCGCGTGCTTGTCGGACTGACGGCGCGCTTCCCGTCGCCACTCGATGGTGGTTCGAGCGTCCTTCTTCTGCCGTTCCCGAAGAATCAGACGTTGATCGCGGCGAACCCGTGGATCGGACGACGCCATGGAATCGTCATCAAGGGCGTCGACCCGCTGAGTTAGCGACCGCTCTTGACGTGGTGGAGGGGAGCGTATCGTAGATGCACTGCCTCCGGTCTTCTCGCCATCGGCCCGCACCGGTCCAGTAGACTGCCGCCGCGAAGGCTCTGCTTGCCGCGGCCTGTCGTTGTTGGCTAGACTGATGAGGCTCTGAATGGCAGCTCTCCACTCATCTAGCTTCTCCGCAGCGGGAGGGAAGTCTAGGAGCAGCTGAGCTCACGCCAACGCTCCTGCTGGTGTAGGCGGCGGCGAAAGATGCGAAGAACGTGAGGTGCTCAAACTCCTAACTGGGTTAGAAGGAGCACCGTCACGGTCCTGCAACCGCGCGCGGCTTCCACCGGCGTGTTGATGTGGATCTTGGCCCCGTGCATCTTGAGAGTGATGCGCAGGGGTTTTCCCATGGGGATGCTTGGAACCACCGACGTCACGGTGCTGCACGTCGCGTGCGTCTTGAGAAGGCCGCGGTGCATGCGCCGGCGTGGGTGTCTTGGAAGGCGCCGTCCCGTCCTTGGAGATCGCTGCACCACCCGTAGGTAGCGCGGCCTTATCCTTGGACCTGGCGCTCGCCTGGCTCGGATCGCCAGAACGCCGCGGAGGCTCAAGACCTCCACCTCCTCCACCAGCGCCCGCGCCATCACCCGTCTGTGCAGGTACGGGGAGGCTGGACGCGGATGGATCAACCGCCGTAGCGCCCTTCTTCTTGGGGGCCATGGCGATGAAGGATGATCAAGAACTAGCGCGCCAACCGCTAGATCGGGTTTGCGCAACCTTTCTCCCCCTACCTGGCGCGCCAAAGATGTCGGAGAAACGACACCTATGGGACCGAAGGATCCCTTTATGGTTCGGCAAGGGAGAAAGGACAGCACAAAGAGCGGAACTAACGATCAACGCGAGGGGATTTACCCAGGTTCGGGCCGCTCGGAAGCGTAAAACCCTACTCCTGCTTGGTTGTATTACTGTGGATGTTCTTGGCCCAGTTCTGGGAGCTACAGTAGCAGCTACGCATACAGAATGGGTCGAGTCTGGATCGAGATCTGGCTCTCCCCCTGTAGCTACGCCTTGGGCCTCCTTTTATATGTCCAAGGGGTCTCCAACAGTGGCGAAGTACAAGAGGTGTAAAGTATCTACAGTATCTCATGATTACTACTGACGCCTTAGGACAAACGTCTTAGGGCAAACGTCTTAGGACAAGATGCATTCAATGCTCTGAACAGGTGTCCCTGCCTTTCTTGGGGATGGAAAAAAGGACTCGTCCCATCAGCACCGCTTAACCCCTTCTGCGGCCAGCGCCGTGACACGCAACCAGGAGGACAGGCTGGTCGCTGCGCTGGAGCGGCGACACTGTGCTGAAGCGGTGGGATCTTGCCGGGTGCTGATCTTGCCGGGGGCTGATCTTGCCGGGGCTCGACGGGCCAGCCCGGCAAGATCTTGCCGGACGCCCAGCCTTTGGTCTTCTGATCTTCAGCTTAAACGCCTTCTTGATATCTTGCATCTGTCTCCAGCCGTCCTCCGGCAGGCCTTGCCGCAGGTATGGCTACAACTGTCCGTGCACAAGTACGGGGTACTAAAGGACCCGATCTTTAGTACACCGACATGTTGGGACCAAATAGATCCATATGAAGTAGCTCGAGTGGTCTCCTCGTGGTCATAATGTTCTTTACGGGATGGCTTCCTCCAACTTGTTTTCCTGCTTGGCAAGCACTACAAAGTCGATCTTTGTCAAATATAACATCTTTTACTCCAAGAATGTGATCTCCTTTAACAAGTTTATCTAGGTTACGCATACCAACATGTCCAAGTCTTCTATGCCATAACCAACCTTTATCAGATTTTGCAATTAAACATGTACGAGGTTGGGCTCTCTTAGTGAAGTCAACAATGTAAAGATCACCTCTACGAATGCCGGTAAAGACTATATTATGATTATCTTGGCGAAACACTTGGCAATCTACTTTGGTAAATAGAACATTAAAGCCAAAATTAGCTAGTCTAGATACGGAAAGAAGATTGTAACCAAGAGATTCAACAAGCATAACATTTTGTATGGAGCTATCATTGGATATGGCCACCTTACCAAGGCCAAGTACCTTACCCTTGGAGTTGTCTCCAAAAGTCACATACTTGCGTGGACCATCATTTTTAGTAAGCTCACGAAACATGTCTCTATCTCCGGTCATGTGATCGGTACATCCACTATCAAGAATCCACTCTTTTCCTCCGGCCATATAATCTCGAAGATTTGCCATAAGACTGAGATTCCTCATGGTCTTCTCAAATTCAATATCAAAGTCTTCGTCTTCATCATAATAGCCGCGCTCAACATCATCATCATGCATGTGATTAACAGATTTATTAGTTTCATGATCATGACAATGTTCAAGTTCATGAATTCTAACAGTTTCCATGATAATATTGCTAATAGTTCTAACATCTCCTTTGGCACGCATGAGATCACGAAGCTCAAACAAGCAATCATCAAACTTAGGATCATTAGGACTTATTTTGTGAAAAACAACAGCCTTATGAAGAATCTTATCAAGACTCTTTAGAGAATAATCGGGATATCGCTTTTCTAAATCATGCCATAGAGTGTAAGCACATGCAAAGTTTCGCATACAACCAAGCACAACCTTAGGTAATCCTCTAATGATAAGATTGACGGTTCTAAGATTACGAAGCATGTCAATTTCCTCTTCATGAGTAGGATGCAAGGGATCAATAGGGGGCACATAAGGATTATGAATATACTTGCTCAAATTAAACTCATCAAAGATATCAAGCATTTCATCCCTCCAAAAGTTGTAATACTCCCCATTGAGAATAGGCACTCTACGTCTAATACTCCCGAACGTAGACATATCCATCTCCCTCCAATGGTGATGAAACCAAAGCAATGGAGACCAAAGCTCTGATACCAATTGTAGGATCGAGGAGATAGGTCTAGAGGGGGGGTGAATAGACTCCTAACTAGCCAAATTAGCAGTTTTTAATTTCTCTTGGAACTTAGGCAGATTTTGGCACAAGTTAAGATCACTCCAATACTTTCTACACATGCATACCTAGAGATTAAGCAGCGGAAATAGTAAAGCATGCAATAATACGGAAAGTAAAGGGGTAGAGTATGGAAGATCAAACGCAATGAAGACACGGTGGATTTTTGGCGTGGTTCCGATAGGTGGTGCTATCGTACGTCCACGTTGATGGAGGCTTCAATCCACGAAGGGTAACGGCTGCGCGAGTCCACGGAGGGCTCCACCCACGAAGGGTCCACGAAGAAGCAACCTTGCCTATTCCACCATGGCTTACGTCCACGAAGGACTAGCCTCACTCGGGGTAGATCTTCACGAAGTAGGCGATCTCCTTGCCCTTACAAACTTCTTGGTTCAACTCCACATCTGGTTGGAGGCTCCCAAGCGACACCTAACCAATCTAGGAGACACCACTCTCCAAAAGGTAATAGACGATGTGTTGTTGATGAACTCCTTGCTCTTGTGCTTCAAATGATAGTCTTCCCAGCACTCAATCACTCCTCACAGATTTGGCTATGGTGGAAGAAGGATTTGAGTGGAAAGCAACTTGGGAAAGGCTAGAGATCAAGGTTCAAATGGTAGGAATGGAATATCTTGATCTCAACACATGAGTAGGTGGTTCTCTCTCAGAAAATGTATGGTGGAAGTGTAGGCACGTTCTGATGGCTCTCCTTACTGAGAAGGATGGGGTGGAGGGGTATATATAGCCTCCACACAAAATCCAACCGTTACACACTCTTGACCCAACTCGGTGGCACCGAAACAATCATCTCGGTAGCACCGAACTGTGTAAAAGATATGAACTTTAGGAATCTCGGTGGGACCGATACGAACAACTCGGATGGACCGAAGTGCAATGGCTTAGGGCAATCCTCATCTCGGTGGCACCAATTGCATCAACTCGGTAGGACCGAAGCGAAGCAGTAAGGCAACAGAGACTTGGCAAGCCATCTCGGTGAGACCGATTTGCAAACTCGGTGAGACCGAAGTAAATGCAAACGATTACAAAGAGTTGGCAAGGCCATCTCGGTGGGATCGAGATCCATTTCGGTGGATCCGATTTGTTAGGGTTTGGCAGTGGCTAAGTCTTGGATGAACTCGGTGGGGCCGGATTGGAAATTTCGGTGGGGCCGAGTTGGACTTTAGGTTTAGGACATATTTGGGTAGAGATAGTGGTTGAGGGTTTAGGAATACTGTCACTAAGCACTTGAGCAAAAAGACCATTAAGCAACACCTCATCCCCTTTTAATAGTATTGGCTTTCCTATGGACTCAATGTGATCTTGGATCACTAAACCAAAAATGTAGAGTCTTGATCCTTGCCAATCCTTGTCCTTAGCATTTTGAGGGGGTTCCACGTCCTCTTGTCCATGCCACGCCATTGTTGAACTTGTCTGAAATTCACTAGATAAAAGCATTAGTCCAACAATATGTATGTTGACATAAATTACCAAAACCACCAAGGGAGCAAATGTGCTTTCAGCTTAGGATGTCTGAGGGAGGATTGTAGCCAAGATTCAGGGCAAGGAAAGGCCCCATATGCCCTATGTAGGCTCCCTAGGGCCCACAACGCCTAGGGTGGGTGTCTGGGAGCACTAGGGCAACCTAGGTGCTCTCCCCAAGCCGCATGCTTTATATACTCCTCCTAACTTCTATCACATTTATCAACTATTTTTTTCTCCACTGCCACTTCGCGTTCCGAAGTGATCTTCGTTTCAACCCTGATATGGAATTCATCGCCATCTTCATTAACGTCAATCATCACTACTCTAATATGAGTTGTGAGCAGTCTAGCACCTGGACTATGGGTTCATGACAGTAGTCAATATGTAATCTCTCCTCTTTGTAGTTCAATACAATGGTCATATGAGGTAACCTACATGATTATGGTTCATCTGATGTAAACCCTAGCGATGATGTTGATGAGGTGATGAATTATTTATTTATGTTCAGATTGTGTTGATGCCCTATGTTTTATTTATAGATGCATAATTTTCTTTGGTTTTTTCTTCTCTTGGCCAATTTAGATGGGAAATCAATAGTGGGAAATGTGTGAATTAGTTAGGTTTAATCCTGCATGTAAACTATCACGGTGACAGGAAAATGGAAAGACATGTATTGTATTACTGTCACTAAGGATAAATCTTTGTATGAGGCCTCTGATGAAATCATGAAATACAACACTATGTCATCTTGTTCAAGGCAATTATCCATTTTACACTTAATACTTGGATGATGCAGAGGGGATCTCGATCTAAGCATGGATTATTAGCTATAGATGTAGGGTAAGTCTGGGTCTATATAATTATGGACGTACTGTCTATATAACATCAACACATTACACACAATCTAGCATGAGCATGAAATATTTCATATGCACTTCTTTCACATGATTGTGTTATTTGCCGCATTTTATCTTATGGAGAGTTACTCTTGGTAAACTTATGAGCCCCGACAACTTTACTTGAACTTTTTTACTTTTACTTATTATTATTTAGAAAATACAAAAATATTACCCACCACATGATCTTTAATATCTTGTACAACTAGAAAAGCTAGCAAGTTTGACACCCTTGTTAGTGTTGTTGGGGCCACAAGTGAAATTTTAGTTGTGCTGCAGAGCATATCATTGGTGTATAAACCTTGTACCTCCACAGATTGATACTTAGTTTCTCACTGAGGAAAAATGTTGCTGCTTGCTAGAAACCATTGCACTTGGGTCCAACTAGTTGTTATGCCATAACCTAGCAATCATCACCCATTTCTATTCCAACATCTACATCCCACCAAAAAGTGGTGGAGGAACATCTAGGAACTTTATGAGTTCGTCAATAAGTTGCATATAACCCGTCGACTAGTAGCCAATCTCTCTATGAGCATGTTTGTTTTGATCCCCCCATATAGCCCACATGACAGAAGTCGCGATCGCTTCGTCCGTCTTGCTAATGAATGACTGATCGAGAAAATCCCTAGCCCATGTCAACTGATGTATCTTTGGAAAATTTCAACTAAAGAAGTCCCAGGCTAAATCCGAGAACAACATGGCAGGACCGCATGCAATGAGAGCACGAAATAAATACTCTGCATCATTGCCACAAATAGGAGATGGGGAACGTTGCATCTAAAACAAAAAAAATTCTACGCACACGCAAGATCTATCCATGGAGATGCATAGCTACGAGAGGGGGAGTGTGTCTACGTACCCTCATAGACCGTAAGCGGAAGCGTTAGAACAACGCGGTTGATGTCGTCGAACAACTTCACGACCCAACCGACCGAGCACCGAACGTACGGCACCTCTGCGTTCAGCACACGTTCAGCTCGGTGACATCCTCGACTTCTTGATCCAGCAAGACGGCGAGGTAGTGGATGAGTTCCAGCAGCACGACGGCGTGGTGACGGTGATGGTGATGTTATCTTCGCAGGGCTTCGCCCAAGCACTGCGAAAATATGACCGAGGGACGGAACTGTGGAGGGGGGCGCCGCACACGGCTAAGACAATGTTGTGTCCTTTGGGGCGCCCCTCTCCTCTATTTATATATGTGTAGGGGCTTGGAGTAGAAGGAAATAGTGCCACGTGAACAGTAACTGTGAATAGTACACACGTGGACTTGGACTCCAAAGTCCAATCCTATTCCTACTAGGACTCTCCCTTTTTTCCTTCCCTAGCTGCGTGGGCTTTTGAGGACTTGGTGCGCCTGGCCCAATAAGGCCAGGACGCCTCCCCTTAGCCCATGCCAGCCCTTGGGACGTGGTGGACCCACTTGTGGACTTCCGGATTCCTCCGGAAACCTCCGGAACCTTCTGGAAGCTTCCCGGTACAATACCGAAAAAACTGCACCTTTTTTCGGAACCCAAAATATGACTTCCCATATATAAATCTTTACCTCTCGACCATTCCGAGACTCCTCATGACGTCCGGGATCTCATCCGGGACTCCGAACAATATTCGGTTACCAATTCACATAACTCATATAACACTATATCGTCAACGAACGTTAAGCGTGCGGACCCTACGGGTTCGGGAATGATGTAGACATGACTGAGACGCCTCTCCGGTCAATAACCAATAGCGGAACCTGGATGCTCATATTGGTTCCTACATATTCCACAAAGATCTTATCGGTCGAACCGTAATGACAACATACGTAATTCCCTTTGTCCGTCGGTATGTTACTTGCCCGAGATTCGATCGTCGGTATCTCCATACCTAGTTCAATCTCATTACCGGCAAGTCTCTTTACTCGTTCCGTAATACATCATCCCGTAACTAACTCCTTAGTCACTTTGCTTGCAAGCTTCTTATGATGTGCATTACCGAGAGGGCCCAAAGATACCTCTCCGAAACACGGAGTGACAAATCCCAGTCTCGATCCATGCCAACTCAACGGACACCTTCGGAGATACCTGTAGAGCATCTTTATGATCACCCAGTTACGTTGTGACATTTGATAGCACACAAGGTATTCCTCCGGTATCCAAGAGTTGCATGATCTCATGGTCTGAGGAACATGTATTTGACATTCAAGAAAGCAGTAGCAATAAACAGAACGATCATATGCTAAGCTAACGGATGGGTCTTGTCCATCACATCATTCTCCTAATGATGTGATCCCATTATCAAATGACAACTCATGTCTATGGTTATGAAACCTTAACCATCTTTGATCAATGAGCTAGTCTAGTAGAGGCTCACTAGGGACACGGTATTTGTTTATGTATTCACACATGTATTTAAGTTTCCGGTCAATACAATTCTAGCATGAATAATAAACCTTTATCATGAACAAGGAAATATAAAATAATAACAACTTTATTATTGCCTCTAGGGCATATTTCCATCAATATACCCATATCTACTCAAATCATCTGTGAAGGTTAGAAAATAACGATACCCGCCACGTGCTTCAACATTCATCGGACCGCATACATCGGTATGTATTATTTCCAACAAATCAGTAGCTCGCTCCATTGTTCCGGAGAACGGAGTTTTAGTCATCTTGCCCATGAGGCATGGTTCACAAGTATCAAATGATTCATAATCAAGAGATTCCAAAATTCCATCCGCATGGAGTTTCTTCATGCGCTTTACACCAATATGACCTAAACGGCAGTGCCACAAGTATGTTGCACTATCATTATCAACTTTGCATCTTTTGGCATCAATATTATGAATATGTGTATCACTACGATCGAGATTCAACAAGAATAGACCATTCACAAAAGGTGCGTGACCATAAAAGATGTTACTCATATAAATAGAACAACCATTATTCTCTGACTTAAATGAATAACCGTCTCGCAATAAACAAGATCCAGATATAATGTTCATGCTCAACGCTGGCACCAAATAACAATTATTGAGGTCTAAAACTAATCCCGAAGGTAGATGTAGAGGTAGCGTGCCGACGGCGATCACATCAACCTTGGAACCATTCCCGACGCGCATCGTCACCTCGTCCTTAGCCAATCTTCGCTTATTCCGTAGCTCCTGTTTCGAGTTACAAATATGAGCAACCAAACCAGTATCAAATACCCAGGCGCTACTGCGAGCATTAGTGAGGAACACATCAATAACATGTATATCAAATATACCTTTGCTCACTTTGCCATCCTTCTTATCCGCCAAATACTTGGGGCAGTTCCGCTTCCAGTGACCAGTCCCTTTGCAGTAGAAGCACTTTGTTTCAGGCCTGGGTCCAGCTTTGGGTTTCTTCGTGGGAGCGGCAACTTGCTTGCCATTCTTCTTGAAGTTCCCCTTCTTTCCCTTGCCCTTTTTCTTGAAACTAGTGGTTTTGTTAACCATCAACACTTGATGCTCCTTCTTGATTTCTACCTCCGCTGATTTCAGCATCGCGAAGAGCTCGGGAATTGTCTTCTCCATCCCTTGCATATTATAGTTCATCATGAAGCCTTTATAGCTTGGTGGCAGTGACTGAAGAACTCTGTCAATAACACTCTCAACCGGAAGATCAATTCCCAGCTGAGTCAAGTGGTTGTGGTACCCAGACATTCTGAGTATGTGTTCACTGACAGAACTGTTCTCCTCCATCTTACAGCTAAAGAACTTGTTGGAGACTTCATATCTCTCAACCCGTACATTAGCTTGAAATATCAATTTCAGCTCTTGGAACATCTCATATGCTCCGTGGCGTTCAAAACGCTTTTGCAGTCCCGGTTCTAAGCCGTAGAGCATGGCACACTGAACTATCGAGTAGTCATCAGATCGAGCCTGCCAGGCGTTCACAACGTCTGCAGCAGCTCCTGCAGCAGGTCCATCACCTAGCGGTGCATCAATGACATAATTCTTATGTGCAGCAATGAGGATAATCATCAAGTTACGGACCCAGTCCGTGTAGTTGCTACCATCATCTTTCAACTTAGCTTTCTCTAGGAACGCATTAAAATTCAACGGAACAGTAGCACGGGCCATTTATCTACAACATAGGTATGCAAAGAAACTATCAAGACTAAGTTCATGATAAATTAAGTTCAATTAATCAAATTACTAATGAACTCCCACTTAAATTAACATCCCTTAAGTTAACTAAGTGATACATGATCCAAATCAACTAGCCCATGTCCGATCATCACGTGAGATGGGATAGTCATCAATGGTGAACATCTCCATGTTGATCATATCTACTATATGACTCATGTTCGACCTTTCGGTCTCCAGTGTTCCGAGACCATGTCTGTACATGCTAGGCTCGTCAAGTTTAACCCAAGTATTCTGCTTGTGTAAAACTGGCTTACACCCGTTGTATGTGAACGTAGAATCCATCACACCCGATCATCACGAGGTGCTTCGAAACGACGAACTTTAGCAACGGTGCATACTCGGGGAGAACACTTTTATCTTGAAATTTAGTGAAGGGATCATCTTATAATGCTACCGTCGTTCTAAGCAAAATAAGATGCATAAAGGATAAACATCACATGCAATCAAAATATGTGACATGATATGGCCATCATCTTGTGCTTTTGATCTCCATCTCCAAAGCATCGTTATGATCTCCATCATCACCGGCTCGACACCTTGATCTCCATCGTTACGTCGTGGTCGTCTCGCCAACTATTGCTTCTACAACTATTGCTAACGCATAGCGATAAAGTAAAGCAATTACATGGCGCTTGCATTTCATACAATAAAGAGACAACCATAAGGCTCCTGCCGGTTGCCGATAAATTACAAAACATGATCATCTCATACAATAACGTATATCACATCATGTCTTGACCATATCACATCACAGCATACCCTGCAAAAACAAGTTAGACGTCCTCTACTTTGTTGTTGCAAGTTTTACGTGGCTGCTACGGGCTTCTAGCAAGAACCGTTCTTACCTACGGCACAAAACCACAATAGTGATTTATCAAGTTTGCTGTTTTAACCTTCAACAAGGACCGGCCGCAGTCAAATTCGATTCAACTAAAGTAGGAGAAACAGACACCCGCCAGCCACCTTTATGCAAAACAAGTTGCATGTCTGTCGGTGGAACCGGTCTCATGTACGTGGACATGTAAGGTTGGTCCGGGCCGCTTCATCTTACAATACCGCCGAATCAAAATAAGACGTTGGTGGTAAGCAGTATGATGATCACCGCCCACAACTCTTTGTGTTCTACTCGTGCATATCATCTATGCATAGACCTGGCTCATGATGCCACTGATGGGGAACGTTGCATGGAAAACAAAAAACATTCTACGCACACGCAAGATCTATCCATGGAGATGCATAGCTACGAGAGGGGGAGTGTATCTACGTACCCTCGTAGACCGTAAGCGGAAGCGTTAGAACAACGCGGTTGATGTCGTCGAACAACTTCACGATCCAACCGACCGAGCACCGAACGTACGACACCTCCGCGTTCAGCACACGTTCAGCTCGGTGACGTCCTCGACTTCTTGATCCAGCAAGACGGCGAGGTAGTGGATGAGTTCTGGCAGCACGACGGCGTGGTGACAGTGATGGTGATGTTATCTCCGCAGGGCTTCGCCCAAGCACTGCAAAAATATGACCGAGGGACGGAACTGTGGAGGGGGGCGCCGCACACGGCTAAGACAATGTTGTGTCCTTTGGGGTGCCCCCTCTCCTCTATTTATATATGTGTAGGGGCTTGGAGTAGAAGGAATAGTGCCACATGAACAGTAACCATGAATAGTACACACGTGGACTTGGACTCCAAAGTCCAATCCTATTCCTACTAGGACTCTCCCTTTTTTCCATCCCTAGCTGCGTGGGCTTTTGAGGACTTGGTGCGCCTGGCCCAATAAGGCCAGGGCGCCTCCCCTTAGCCCATGCCAGCCCTTGGGACGTGGTGGACCCACTTGTGGACTTCCGGACTCCTCCGGAACCTTCTGGAAGCTTCCCGGTACAATACCGAAAAAACTGCACCTTTTTCCGGAACCCAAAATATGACTTCCCATATATAAATCTTTACCTCTCGACCATTTCGAGACTCCTCGTGACGTCCGGGATCTCATCCGAGACTCCGAACAATATTCGGTTACCAATTCACATAACTCATATAACACTATATCGTCAACGAACGTTAAGCGTGCAGACCCTACGGGTTCGGGAATGATGTAGACATGACTGAGATGCCTCTCCGGTCAATAACCAATAGCAGAACCTAGATGCTCATATTGGTTCCTACATATTCCACAAAGATCTTACTGGTCGAACCGTAATGACAACATACGTAATTCCCTTTGTCCGTCGGTATGTTACTTGCCCGAGATTCGATCGCCGGTATCTCCATACCTAGTTCAATCTCATTACCGGCAAGTCTCTTTACTCGTTCCGTAATACATCATCCCGTAACTAACTCCTTAGTCACTTTGCTTGCAAGCTTCTTATGATGTGCATTACCGAGAGGGCCCAGAGATACCTCTCCGAAACACGGAGTGACAAATCCCAATCTCGATCCATGCCAACTCAACGGACACCTTCGGAGATACCTGTAGAGCATCTTTATGATCATCCAGTTACGTTGTGACGTTTGATAGCACACAAGGTATTCCTCCGGTATCCGGGAGTTGCATGATCTCATGGTCTGAGGAACATGTATTTGACATTCAAGAAAGCAGTAGCAATAAACAGAACGATCATATGCTAAGCTAATGGATGGGTCTTGTCCATCACATCATTCTCCTAATGATGTGATCC
The DNA here is from genome assembly GCA_039707655.1 of Elymus sibiricus. Lineage (NCBI taxonomy): Eukaryota > Viridiplantae > Streptophyta > Magnoliopsida > Poales > Poaceae > Elymus > Elymus sibiricus. Next base: position 161,152,286 of record CM077668.1, on the reverse strand, counting down.
CGTTATCAAATGACAGCTCATGTCTATGGTTAGGAAACCTTAACCATCTTTGATCAACGAGCTAGTCTAGTAGAGGCTCACTAGGGACACGGTATTTGTTTATGTATTCACACATGTATTTAAGTTTCCGGTCAATACAATTCTAGCATGAATAATAAACCTTTATCATGAACAAGGAAATATAAAATAATAACAACTTTATTATTGCCTTTAGGGCATATTTCCATCAGCTTCCACAATATATCTTTGTCTCAACTAACCATAAGATGGCAAAATGTTCTTAATCACTCGCCAAATATCCGGATCTTTCGCTGGACTCACAACTTCCACAGTGCCTTCTGTGTCTCCGCACCATCAGTGGAATTGCTCGGTAAATCTTCACTCAAAAACTTTTCTCCGTCATCGCTGGGTATGCGGACCTGACCGAGAACACACTTGATAGCTCACATGGCCAGGACAAAAATTACCCACCATTACTCTCGGTCGTGGCATAGATAAGATCGCCTCTGCATTTGGAGGAATGAAGACCGACCGAATGTGATCCACATCCTACTCCCCTGTTCCGGCGTCAATGAGGTCCCCCATGAGCTCCACCGATTCATCCGAGATTCGATGCAAGGGCCTCATCGTGGGAGATCCATCAATCCACTTGTCATGCCATATTTATGTCATCAAACGATCCCCAGCACGCCTAATCAGGTCCTCCATCATCACCTTTCTCCTTGTATAATCACCTTCCATGTCGAAGAGGAACTTTGAGGACACCTGGCTTGTAAAAACTCTCCATTGAAGTAGTATCTTCCCTTTATAGTGCACACAAGCTGTAGGCTGCTCCAAGGGCCTCCATGCTTGCTTAGAAAGCATTGCATCATTGAAGATCTACCAGTGTTGGAAATTGAGCCCCCCCTCTAAATTTTGACACAACCATTTTATCATGCGCTTGCCAATGCATGCCTCTCTTATCGAATGATCCCATTAACCAATACTTGAACATAATCGTTGTCACATTTGTTGCATAACCAATGGGGTATCACACGGAGAACCACAATTTTTTTGGACAAATGGGGAATGCCCGCAGGCACGTTCGGATGTCTCTGTAGACAAATGGAAATGCCATGTAATGCAATGCCCTTAGAGATGCCTTAAACTGCAGAAACTCGCAGGGGCGCGCAGGTGGGGGGGGGGGCATGCAGCTGCCTAACAGTGTTGGCCGTCCGACTGCCTCGCGATCCGCAAAGTCGTTTGATTCCGCAAGAGTGCACACCAAGTTAAAGTTTTATTTTCCGAAACTTGCGATTTTGTTGTTCTCTCATACCAAATTCCGGCAGTTGAAACTTAACAAAGTTTTGAAAACTCGTCAAAACGTATTCAAAATGGATATTATTTGAAAGCCCTTGTCACAAGAAACACGAATATGCAAACGGAACTTAATTTGGACTTTTGGTTCAAAAAATATAAAAGATTGAAAATCAAAAGCCAAAAAAAGGAAAATGCTAAAAATCCGACGTCAAATTTTTAAGCATGGCAAATCGAACGTTTTTTTATGACAAATTACGTGTCACGAACATGGTAATTCCCTTCAGCAAGCATGACAAATCCTGGCAAAAAAACTGAACATGTCAGGATGTGCCATGCTCGATGAAAGGAATTGTCAGGCTCGTGACACGTCATTTACCATAAAAACATTTGATTTGCCATGTTTAAAAATCTAGCATCAAATTTATAGTGCGGTCCAAAACTAATGAGGTCGGTGCCCCCGTCCATGCGTGCCATAAATCCCCCCTCCCCTTAAACTGTCTCGTTTTGAACATAAACATGATCTCTAACATGCTAACCAGAAAAAGGTTTCATTGCGAACCAACCTGTGGTTGGATGGTTAGGAGGAAAGTGGTATCCCCAGCCCACCAGGATTCAAGTCCTGGTGCTCGCATTTATCCTGGATTTATTTCAGGTTTTCCGGCAATGCGCGTTCAGTGGGAGGGGACATTCCCGTCAACTACGAGGCTCCTACGGTGACTTCGTAAAATCTCAAGATGATATGCCGGCTCAGTCTCTCGGAGGTGCTCATAGGGATAGGGTGTGCATGTGTGCGTTCATTGAGGTGAGTGTATGCGCGTATATATATGAGCGCTTGTGTGTGTACTGTGTTAAAAAAAAGGTTTCATTAAAAAATTATGATCATATTTTCACAAAAAAAGATTACGGTATTATTATTGCAGCAATATATCCATTCGCAGAACGTCCCATGGTTTTCTTGAGGTAAGAAACGTCCCATGAAATACCAGTGTTTATAGCGAAAGTGCTCTTCTAATCCCGAGCTCACATAAGCTCGGGTGAACAGTAAAATAAAAAAAATAGTAAATAAATTCAAAAAATTATGAATTTTTTTTGTGAGAAACATTGATGTTTTTTCCACATGCATTTTGGAGCATCGATTTTGTTTTTTTTGCCACATTTTTCCACGAATGTCATATGGTGATGAAAATTTGCACGCATGTGGAAAAAACATCAATGTTTCTCACAAAAAAAAATCAGATTTTTTTGATTTTTTTTACTATTTTTTTCGATTTTACTGTTCACCCGAGCTCACATGAGCTCGGGATCAGAACAGCTGCGTCCCTCATTTATAGAGAGTACTCCCTCTGGTCCCTTATACTCTGCATATAAGATTTGTCTGAAATCAAACTTCGTAAAATTTGACCAATTTTATAGGAAAAATATCAACATTCATAATGAGTAATCAATATCATTAGGTGTGTCATGAATTTAATTTCATATTGTATAATTTTATTTAGTATTTAGATGTTGATGTTTTTTTCATAAATTTTACGAAATTTGACTTCAGACAAATTTTATATGTGGAGTAAAAAGAATTAGAGGGAGTACTATCTTATCTCTTCATGGGGATGCATGTGCAATTATTATGCTTGTAGAGGACACGCATGCATTAACCCCCTTGTGTTAATAAAAGAAGTCCCCACTCTGAAGTTCCCCTAGTACCTTTTATTTTTGCTCTTTCGGCTTCATACTTCAATCCCATAATTCCCCATGTAGAGTAGCAGCTATATCCATTAGCCCCCGTCTCTCCCTCCACCAGCTCGGCGTTTGCTCTCTCGCAACTTCGCTCAACTTCCAGTGGCAATAGCAGCGGCAGCGGCAGCCCGCGATCGATCCTTGCTGGGTCCGCGGGTGGGATCGAGGATGTCGGATCAGATGGATTCCGGCATAAAGCTCTTCGGGCGGGTGATCCCGTTGGTTCCCGACGCTGCGCCTGGGCCGCCGGAAGCGGAGGCGACGGCCGGCTCCGAACACCCACCGCCACCGCCGGAGTCGGAGGCCGAGCCAGAGGCTGATAATAAGGTTAGCTCAAGGAGGGCTTTTGTTTGATCGACAATTTCAATATGCATGTTCCTCGATTTCCGTGTGAAATCAAGGAGGCGCACCTTCATCTCATCATGTTTAAAGTCTGCATATTGCAAAAAAAAAGAGAGTCTGCATATTGCAAAATATAATAAAAATAAAAATAAAAATTGCAAAATGTTTAGAATCCAGCGATCGAATTGGAGAACGAGGGTGGATTCGAGGTTTAGAATTTTAGAGTGGACTCGAGGTTTAGATAAACGGCGAGGATGTAGGTGACCCGCAGGATGATAAAATAGACTGGGTTTGGATCTCAGAATGGATAGGTCCAAAAGTACAGGAGGGGTAATCTCTTTGGCCAGACACAGCTGGACGTCGGTTTCTCCTATTTGGGCTCTATCTTTGTTTCCAAAAAAGCTGCTGCGAAAGGTCTCCTAGCTGTGGGGTTCGGAGGTACAATAATTGTACTACTACCATGCTGTGAGTGAGATGCTGATTAATGGGGATTAATAATCGTCTATTCATTTTTATATGTAATAAACATGGGACTCCTCGGAGTTGCTAATCTCCGAGTCAACGGTAATAGCCGTCTGCCCGTCTGATCAAGATACTACAGTCATAGTTTGGCACTTGCACAGATCTTGATTACCCAAGATCGAACATTAGTTTTGAAGTAGAGTCTTGCTATGCACACGACGATGCACACACGATGGATTAAATCTTGCCGGACATACGTTGATTGAAAAGGGCGCCGGCCGCTGGATGTACGTGTCGTCCATAGATCGGGCATTTGTGTCGTGCATGGAGCAGTTTCGTTTGAAGCACTCCCTCCGTAAAGAAATATAAGATCGTTTGGATCACTTATATATCTTTACAGAGGAACCAGCAAACCATTTTTGTGTATCATTTGCCCTTTTTTCTTCTCATTTTTGTTACTCCTTATTTCGATAAGAGAAAATGAAGTTGAACATGGAATTATTACCATAACTAGAGTAAACTGAAAAGTTAGTTATCGCTTCCATTTGGTGCATGAGCAGAAGATGGCATAACACATGTTGCCTACATATAGATGGCTGAGTGAGGACACAACAGAGTTGGTAGGGTGTTGTCATGCTGCTTCCTCAGAAGTAGTTATCAGTTAGGAGTGCAGAGTAAGCTATCCATGCAAAATTCAGCTTGTTTTGAGCATGCGGTGGTCCTTCAAGGGGCTTCTCATCTTCATTTGTTCACGAGTGGTCACCTGGGGGCTTCTGTTTTGAACATCAGGCCCAGAATACCTTGTTCTTGTTAAAGCAGGGCACGGAAAATTTGTACTATGTCATATCATATGTCGCCATATGTAGTACAGTACATCTTTGTTTCTTCTTTTTTGGCCTAACTTACAAGTGTCTATTGCCCTTGCGCTAAGCTGATCGAATTTCGATTTTGTGTTCAAGCAGCCGAACTTGAACCCCGTGATGAAGTTCTGCGGATTTCTTAACGCTGTCTTAACGTGGTTAAATGTGCACGCTATGTTAGTTTTGGTTAGTATTTGGGGACGCATGCTTCCAAGTTTTCTATGTGTGGAGTGGTAACATAACCAATATCTCAGATCTTTTGTTAGCCAATATTGTTCCCTAGAACTATTGTTCTACGGTTTGCGCTTCAAAAAAAAAAAATATTGTTCCCTATGAAGACTATAGTTGATCCGATTTATGATCATGTTTTAGACCTGTTTGTTTGAGAAAAATGTTTTAGACCTGTTGGTGCATCTGCAGAAACATAATGTTTTCACCTCTGTAAGATGTTAAATACAAACTTCAGTTTTGTTTGAGTTGAAGTACTCTTTTAACAGTATCTCGTGTTGCAATCTTATAGGAACAACATGAAGAAACGGAAGACAAAGGCGATTGCGAAATGAAGGTGGATGTGCCAGAAGAGAAAGAAGACAGTGGAATGAAGGGTGATGAACTAAGAGAGAGAAAAGATAACGAAATGGAGGTTGATCCACCACAAGCCAAAGAAAATGCAGAAACAGCCAGTTCATCTACCTTGGAACATAAGAAAGACGACCAGGCCCAGATGAGCAATGCTGAAGAGAAAGCAGCATCAGACCCGAAGGAGGAGAATGAGAAGAAATCGAATGACGAATCAGGCCAGGATAAGGTGCTCAAGAAGCCAGATAAGATTATACCTTGCCCTCGGTGCAACAGCATGGATACAAAGTTTTGTTATTACAACAACTACAATGTTAATCAGCCTAGGCACTTCTGTAAGAATTGCCAAAGGTATTGGACTGCAGGGGGGACTATGAGGAATGTACCTGTCGGTGCAGGGAGGCGCAAAAGCAAGAATTCAGCACTGCACTACCGTCAGTTGTTGATGGCCCCTGATTGTCTGCTGGGGTCTAGAGTAGATATCTCTAACACAGTGAACCCAGAAGTCCTTGCATCTCTACCTTCCATCCCGACACAATCAGCCGGTAGAAATGAAACAGTTCTCAAGTTTGGGCCTGAGGTGCCACTTTGTGAATCGATGGTATCAGTGCTGAACATTGAAGAGCAGAATGTGACCAATGCTGGATCTGTACCAAGAGATGAAACCAGGGAAGATAACTCGTGTGCATCTTCTACCACATCAAACAATGGGTTACCTGCAAACGTAGTCCCCGCTGGTCAGAACGGAGCGCCTGTTTACTGTAATGGAGTTGGTCCGGTGCCTCAGTATTACCTTGGAGCTCCTTTCATGTACCCATGGAGCATGGGGTGGAACAACCTTCCTGTGATGGTGCCAGGTGGAAGTATGCCCGAGTCTGCGTCTCCATCAGAAAGCTGTAGCACAAGTTCGGCGCCATGGATGAACTCTCCCATGATGCCAGGCTCAAGACTTCCCGCACCCGCATTTCCATATCCTCTTGTTCCGCCTGCCCTCTGGGGTTGCTTACCAAGCTGGCCAGCCGCGGCATGGAACACACCGTGGATCGGGACCAACGGGTGCATATCGCCGTCTGGGTCAAGCAACAGCAGCTGTTCAGGCAATGGGTCTCCTACTCTGGGGAAGCATTCCAGGGACTCCAATCCACAGAAAGATGACAAGGAGGAGAAATCACTGTGGGTTCCCAAGACGCTCCGCATCGATGACCCCGACGAGGCAGCGAAGAGTTCCATATGGGCAACTCTTGGCATCAAACCTGGAGACCCTGGCGTCTTCAAGCCTTTCCAGTTCAAGGGTGAGAGCAAGGGCCAGCCAGCAGATGCACGCCCTGCCCGTGCTTTACAGGCGAACCCCGCAGCGTTTTCTCGGTCGCAGTCGTTCCAGGAGAGTTCTTGAACTGATGGCTGTTGCCTGTCTAATACATTTTGGCAACACAGCTTGTCCTGTAGTAAAATTTGTACATAATAGTATAGCTTTGCGAGATGGGAGAAGACCAATGGAGAGCTTTTTGAATAGCCACTAACCTACAGTGGAGCTTGCAAAGAGCTTTCATGAGAACTTACTTGAGAGGTGTGTACTGTAAATATTTGACAAACTGGTTATGTAACAATGTAATTAGGTTAAGTCAGGAGTACACTCACCTGGTTTGCCACTCCTATTATTTCGGTGCGAGTTGTAACAATTTAACATTGCTACTGATGAAGACTATTTATAGTATCAAATAAACGGTTTGAGATGTCAAGCACCGTTACTCCTTTCCAGATAATTATTCGAGTGTTTCACAGTACATGTAATAGGCCAATTTGAAGTTTCTTGTCTATATATGCATACTTCTTTATAATTATTATTTCTCAGGCAGCGACAAACAAATCAACAATGTATGCCCGAATAGTTTCACGGAGCAGTTAAACTCAGTACATAAGAATTATCAAAATTTGCAACATCTGTTCCCACAATTTCTGCTCATGAGATACACAGGTTTTACACAAGTGAGGTGAAAATGCAAACAGAATGACTCCTCGATCACCAAGCCTTTAGTTCTTAAAAATTCAGTTCGATATTTTCATCGACCTACAGCTTTAGGCTGGTGTAGCACAAATACAGTCGGGTGACGGTGTTAGAAACATCCTAGCTAGAAGTTCAGAGTGCGTAGAAGCGTCAGGCGTCATAGGAAGAACATCCAATGTGATAGGCTTCCTGATGATCTGAACCAATGCTTGAGATCTGGTGGTAGGGGCGGTGAACCGGGGGTAGAAGCAAAGCCAAAGACTTGTCCATGAGCAGAAGCCGTCGGCATTTACTGCATGGCGAATAATGCAGTGTTACTTATCTGTACAGCATAAATGTTGATGATAATATGATGCAAATTGAGTTATATATCTAAGGGGATTACCTGCAGAGTTTTGTAAATAGAGACTGATAATCAGCAATCCAACGCTGCAAAAGGGTTGGCATCTGTTAGTACGTAACAAAGAGCAAGGTAGTATTGTTGCAATAGGAGTATGCAAAATAAAGAAAACAGTGACAATGTATTTCTAGCGATAAGCAAGTTTTGGTAATGACTGGATTACTGCCCTAAAGTATATTTATCTCAACGATTAAAATTTGCAGCAACTCACCAATAATAGAGAAAGTGCTTTACTGGGCTCCGCACTGACGAAGTACTGCAATGCCTTGTCAGCATGCTCCTACATAATCACAACAGTACACCCATGCTTCACTTCCAATGCCTCTTATGGGAACAAATAATCAACTCAAAGAACATAAATGAAGCAATTACCGTCACATGCTTAAAGACGTGATGCACCGACAAGCCTCTCGCGTGAAGGTAACTTCCTCCCTAACAGAAGATAACTGCATCAGTCAGAAATAATATCTTGCCCACTCTTTATCAACAAGAATACTCAACTGTATCTATTAAGTGTATCATGGGAACATGCTAAGACACAGAAAGTGATCTTGCTACATAAGCAACTATATGGTATTGAGTACTCCTTCCAGTTCGCAAAAAAGTGGAGTTTTGGACATACCTTAGGTCAAAAAATTATAACATTGACTGCCAAACCATTTAATATATTTAGATCAGAAACTTGAAAAATCCTATGTACATATTTGTCTCGAGAAGTATTTCCAAAATATTATATCTTTCTTGGGTTTTACGCTTATACTATAATAAAAGTTAGTGGTTAAAGTTATATCTGAAGACTGTCCAAGTCCAATACGTCACTTATTTCTGAACTGGAGGGAGCAGTGAACACACACTTCGTGCACCAGTGCTTGTCTGCTTATGCAAAGTTCAAAATTGTGATGAATGGAGTCAGCTTTTGGAAGACATCCTTACCTCAGTGGGAGAGAAGAATGCCACAGCGTCAGGATCAACAGATCCTGCAGGATGCAATGACACTACAACTCTAAATATTGAAGGAACCAGCAACTCAATTACTGCAACCTGATCTATCGGAGTCGTCGTAGAACCAGGTCTCGATTTTCCTATATTTTGCAGGTTCAGCTCCTTCGATGGATCCACAAAGTCATCGTCCATCAGAGATGCTAATGATGAAGCTCTTTTTGACCAATCTAAACGACGATACGTGGAAATTTTCATGTTGGGTACTTCATTTTCTAGATTCTTAAGTATCTCAGACAAAGTTTTTTCTTCCAGCTCTCCATTGCCTGCAGACATCCTTGGCTTTTTAGCAATACCAGATTCACCATCATGGAGATGGTTAAGAACTTCATCTTCTAGGTGAGGAAAGAATCTTCTTTTCTGGTCAGTGAAGGCCTTGAGAGCTAACCTGAAAACAACATTGAAACAAGATGAATCCCAAACCAAAAGCTTCCTCCAAGTTTTTAGGTATATAGCACTTAGAAACGGTATGCATGAAACATTAATAAGAAATAAAATTGGGAGAGCAATTTCTCCATCTAGGCACAAATCAGCACGCGCATACCCACATATAGAGGGAGGGAGAGAGAGATCCAAGAAATTACTATCGTATTATAGAGAGTAACAATATACAAAGGCATTGAACATACATTCCATTGATTCTATGGTTGGCTGTGTTCACCAAAGGCGCTAGGCGCTAGTCAGGCTGTAAACCAGTGCCTGGCACCTAATCGCTGAACAGGCAAGCAGGCTAAGCGCCCGCCTGGGTGGAATAAATTGGCTAGGTGACAGGGCTTGGCTTAGCATCAAGGTGACTTGTCAGTTGCCTTTCAGCACACTGATGATTGGTAAAAGTGTCGCATGCCACTCTCCTAGATAAGATCTATGGTATCACGTCCGGTGGTTCGTGAAGACCTGGAGTCGCAGAGGAAAGGGCTGTGATTGCTGATCCAGCTCACCTCTTGGTGGATGTGGAAACAACACAATAAGTGCGTAGAGACCAGGTGTCCATCATCTTTGAAAACTATTAAAGAACAAGTACAGTTCGGATGACATCGTAACCTCATTCTTGGTTCCGCAGGCATTGTGTTCGCAGTGGGTTTCCAAGGCTTGTACATATACTTTTTCTAATCTCAACACATTGAGACACACGTTTTTCTACATTTTTCCAAAAAAAATGTTGCACAAAAAAAGCAAATCAAGAGTAAGGCAAACATCATGGATCATGGAAGTAATGAATTTCACCTAGTTCTGTCAACAGCTGATGCACCAGCTTGGCCTGCCAATTGACGCTTCCAAGCATATGCCACAACAGCACCATCTGGGCACACAAGTGGCATGTGCAAGCCCCATGAATTTCCCCGAGCTTTAAGGGCCCCGTTTAGAACTCCGGACTCTTCCAATTGCCTTGCTAACAGCAAAAATAAATAAAATGAATTATTCACCACAAAAGAAATGTTAAAAAATGATACTTCGAATGCAATTGAACCTTTAAATGACTAGCCCCCAATCGTTGATGAAGAAAATGTGGGATTTCAAATGGAAGTTCAAAAGAATCAAAGAAATTTTGTAAGGACGCACATAACCTATGATGTCCTTACGCATGTAAATGCTTAATTCAGTTCAGTAGGAGAATAGTGTGACTAAGGGCCTGTTCGGCAACTCTCCAGCGCCTAGAAATCCTCAAATCCAGCTCCTGGATCTCACTTCCAGCTTCCAATGAAAATCGCGGATTGGAAGCACCGTTCGGCTACGGAACTCCCAGATCCAATCGCTAGTCCTGGGCTTGTAGCTGGCTGGCCCATTAAGCTCGTTTCTGGCCTGGTAGGGAGGGAAGGGAGTCGCTCCGGTCTTTTCTTCGCTCGACGAAACGTTTTCTTTCACTTCGCGGTGGCAGCTCGCCGTAAATAACTCGAACTCCAACTTTTCCGATTTCTGGGATCCACGAAACACCAGCTCCCAGTTTTTGTACTACGACCCGTCTCAGATCCAGGAGCTAGCTTCTTGGAGCCAGGTCGTTCGGGACAGCTCCGCTCGCGGATTCAAAGAAGCTGGAAGCTGAGCAGTTGCCGAACAGGCCCTAACTCATAACTTTCAAGTATGCTGCTCAACTTTATTTACGTTGGTTCCAGATACCTTTATAGCTTTCATTTCCCATAAGTCAAATCACATGCTTATTAGCCTTATCTAGTAACTTTAACGTTTTCTCAAAAATTAACTCATATATGTAAAACTACAATTAATTAACAAGTAACTTCATGGCTTCGTAAGGATTGACAACTCGCACATCTTTGATCTGCAGGTGTATAAGTAGATTATATTGCCACAGCCGTTCATGCGCCGTACATACAGTACCACGAAGCAGATTATCAACTGTTCACAATTTCCTTGCCAATAAAAAAATTACAGGGCTTGCTGAACATTGATAAATGTTGCTCTGATGAACTAAGTTTGTAGGACGACTATCTAGCCTAACATTATGGCCCTGGGTCACACTAAAGCAATAGCTGCTAAATGCTAGTTCTAGCCACAGCAGTTAAACAAAACAGCCGGGTATAAAAATGTGTTACTCAGAATTACCCCAATCTAATAGATCACGCCATGTCTCCAGAAAAGGCCACAAACACCTAAACATCTAGATCAAAGTATAGACCTGAGGGGCTTAGCAAGGAACATTACTGAGATTCTGTCAAAATCAGAGTGCAACCTCATTTGGGTCGAAGTTATCAAATTTTATCATGGATTATCACCTTTAAAGAATATTTTAAACAAAATGTTTGCCTTGTTGAGGCTAAACTATGCCAAGCAGGACAAAATAAAATCACAGTAAACTATGTCTAACCAAATTACCATTAAAGTACAAACATGACCTGCGAAAAAAGAGCTATAGAAATCAAAAGTAAGATCTAGGGGAATGAACAAACCCTCAGGAGTTACAATTTTCTTGCAAAGTCAGCTACGCAACTCAAATTAGCTTAGCCAGAATTACAGGCATCAACTTCCCCAACATAATCTAAACATGTACTCCCTCCGTAAACTAATATAAGAGCGTTTAGATTACTAAAGTAGTGATCTAAACGCTCTTATATTAGTTTACAGAGGGAGTACTAATTTCCACTATCTCAACAATGTCCTGATTTAGATTTAGGGCACAGGCATACGGCCTCCCCTAAGCATACCGGCAGAAGATGGGACAGTGGCTGTTGCCCACACGCTTCAGAAACCATCCCAGCGGAAATTCGTTTCCCAAACCAAACGATACAACCACCCAAGGGAGGTCACAAGAAGCTCCCGGATCAAGATGGAAGAACGTGGGCGCGGGCGGAGCCGAGTACCTGCCGAGGGCGCGGAGGTCGTCGAAGTGGCGGTGCATGGAGACCTCCTCCTTGGCTACAACATCCTCGTTCCTCTCGATGTGCTGCTGGGCGCTGTGCGGCGGCGCGCTGGCGGCGACGAAGAGCGCCTCGAGGAGGCGGTCCGCGCCGAGCCGGATGTCCGCGATGATCCTGCCCGCGCGGCCCAGCCGCTCCATCGCCTGCGCCACCTGCTTCGGCGGCGCGTCTCCGCCCGCTGGCTCGTGCGCGCGCGCCGCCGCCGCCGGTGCGGCCACCGGCACCGTCGCCTGCGACTGCTGCATCATAATTTCTCCTCTGCTCGTGTAGATGCGAGAGTTGTCATGGTGGACTGGCTAAACCTTGTGGCCATTTACTAGAGTCGGCCCATAGTTGGAAGATGACGCCCAAAGAGATCTGGTAAACCAGGCTCATGGGCCGATATCGCCCCGCCCTAACGACACCGCCGAATGCCAGTAAGGCTTCCAGAAAGGAAAAAACGCTTCACTGCGGCATTTGAACGTTCCACTCCCCCCACTCGCACTCCCACCGCGGCAGCAGCCAACCGCCGACCGCCATGGGCTTCCCCGGCGGCGAACCCCCTCCGCTACCGTTGCCGACGCTCGTTAAGCTCGGCCGCGTGATCACCGATCAGCATGTGGACCGAATGCTCGCCGCGCTCCTCCGCCGCCGCAGGCACCGTCTCTTCGGCGCCCTCGCCTCTCAGGCGCTCGCCAACTCCCTGCGCCCCACCGCCCGCACCCACCTCCTTGCTGCCTCCGCGCTGCTCGACTCCGCGCTCCCCCATGAAGCCGCTCGGCGTCTCGCTCTCGCCGGGTCGGCCTCCTCATCCCGCCGCCTCTGGGACGCGCTGCTACGCCGGGCCTGCGCCCAGCGTGGTGACCCTCGCCTTGCGCTGGAGCTGCTCTCCGCTGATGTAGAGGATCACGGAGCTGTCCTTTCCCCGTCCACCTATCGTGCGATTGTATCTGAGTTGTGTGCCCGTGGGGACATGGTCGGGGCGCTCAAGGTGTTCGATATAATGACCGCTAGGGGGTGTCAGGTGGACGACCGTGTTTGTAGTGTGATAATTTTTGGTTTCTCCAAGGCCAGCGAGGCTGAGGCTGGCTTGGAGTTCTACGATAGAGTGAGAAAGGAGGTCGGGGGGTTTGAGCCAGGCCTGGTGACACTGACTGCGGTTGTGAATTTGCTCGGGAGGCAGGGGAGAATTGGTGACGTGACGGAGCTGATAAGGGAGATGGAACGGAAGGGTATGGTGGGTGATGCGATGTTCTATAGCAGCTTGGTTCATGGATACATGAGCAGTGGCCTGTTGATGGAAGGGTTCCGGGAGCATCGGCTGATGTTAGACAAGGGTGTTGCAGCTGATGTGGTTAATTACACTATTGTTATTGATGGGATGTGTAGAGAAGGTAGTGTGGAGAAAGTGAAGGGGTTCATAGATGAGATGGAGCGACGGGGTGCTAAGCCGAATTTGATCACTTATACATCACTTGTTGGTGGTTACTGCAAGAGGAATAGGCTAGAGGATGCCTTTTCCATAGTGAGGAAACTTGAACAAACAGGTGTAGTGGTGGATGAGTATGTATATTCAATTTTAATCGACAGTTTGTGCAAAAAGGGGGATTTGGACAAGGCTATCTCTTTGCTTGGAGAGATGGAGAGCAAGGGGGTAAAAGCTGGGACAGTGACATACAATGCAGTAATAAATGGTTTGTGTAAGGCTGGTGAAACTACCAAGGCCGCGGAAATGTCTGAAGGTGTTACTGCTGATAATTTCACATATAGCACGCTGTTACACGGTTACATTAAGCAAGAGGATACGACCGGCGTTATGGCGATAAAGGCTAGGCTTGAGAGTAGTGGGATTGCACTTGACGTTGTCACATGCAATGTACTTATCAAAGCATTATTTGTGATCAACAAGGTGGATGATGCCTGCAGCTTGTTTCATAGAATGCGTGATATGGGCTTAAGCCCTAATACCATCACCTATCATACACTCATAGACATGATGTGTAAACTTGGGGATTTTGACAGGGCAGTTGAGTTGTTTGATGAGTACAAGAAGGATACATCATTCTCCAGTACTGTTGTTCACAATGGCCTGATTGGAGCACTATGTAATGGAGGAAAGGTCACCATTGCTGATCAAGTTTTCTATGATCTCATTCATAAAAAACTAAGACCTGATTCCTGTACTTACAGGAAGTTGATTCATGCAAATTTCAAAGAAGGTGGTGAACAAGGTGTGCTGAATTTCATTCGTAAGATGGATGAACTAGAAATGGACTTGTTTTCATCTGTTTGCAATTATGCTTCTGATTTCTTAAGCAGCAGGGATTGTTGCCAGGCAGCATTATATGTTTACAAGATACTCAGAACACAAGCCTTTGCTGTATCAAGCAAAACATTCTACAGGCTACTCAAGAGCTTACTCCGCAATGGAAATGAACAGGTCGTAGAACCATTGTTAAGTGAGTTCATTAAGATTCATGGCCTGCATGAACCTAGAATGATTAGTGTGCTGTCTTGTCACCTCAGCAAGAAGGGTGTTGGTGAAGCTATTCGGTTTTCAAGTAACATGAACAGTGGCAGCATTCCTATCAGTGTTCTAAGAGGAGCTGTCTTTGCACTAAAGAAAGAAGGCGAAATTATGGATGCATATAATTTTCTCATGGAAGCTGAACAAAGTGGGTTTTCTGTGGATCTTGCCATGTACTCTATAGTAGTGGAGGGCCTTTGCAAAGGTGGTTATCTTGAGAAGGCATTAGACTTGTGTGAAAGCATGAAAAGAGAAGGGATTCATCCAACCATTATCATCCACAACTCTGTTCTTAGTGGTTTGTGCCAGCACGGATGCTTTACTGAAGCATTCAGGCTCTTTGATTACATAGAAAGAAGCGACATTCTTCCAACAATGATAACTTACACTATACTTATAGGTGCTTTGTGCAGAGAAGGTTTCTTAGATGATGCATATGAATTGTTTCAGAAAATGTCCAAGAAAGGTATCAGACCCACTACCCGTGTTTACAACATGCTAATAAGTGGTTACTGTAACTATGGTTTAGCTGAAAAAGCGCTTGAGCTTATGTCTCATTTTGAGAAGCTTTGTCTACATCCGGATGCTTTTACACTTGGTGCAGTTATTAGTGGGCATTGTATGAAAGGTGACACTGAAGCTGCATTAGGCTTCTTTAATGAATACCATTGTAAGGAGATGGCCCCAGATTTTGTTGGATTTATGAGCCTGGTCAAAGGGCTCTATGCAAAAGGAAGGATGGAAGAGTCCAGGGGCATCTTGAGGGAGATGTTTCAGTCCAAACAAGTTGTTGAGCTAATAAACAACGTAGGATATGAGGTTGAAACAGAATCTCTTGTTGCTCTTCTGTCTTTTGCATGTGAGGAAGGGAAGATCGATGAGGTTGTGACTATCCTAAGTGAAGTGAGACTCATGTCTGTATCCTCTTCAGATTCTAATAGTTCTAATACACTTGGTCAGCTCAAGAAGCTGCAGAGAACTGATGATGCTTGTGATCCTAGAACAGATTCAGAACAAGTTCTCAGTTCAGCCGATTTTGATGTTTCTAGCAATTGCCTCCACGGAAGTTCCCAAGGCACATTGCAACCCATGACAGAGAGAACTGATAGTTTATGCACAGCAAGTGATAATACTGATATTGACAATGGCAATTTGCTAGGGAAGTCTTTCTATGACGACTTTGACACATACTATCCTGCTATTGCTTCCCTTTGCTCGAAAGGGGAGCTGGTTAAGGCCAATAAGGCAATTGAAGCAATGATTCGGAATTCTGGTTAAGTTTGGTGACCGGTGCAATCTGTTAGGGAAGTTCTTCTGTAAGCAAAGCAACTCTTGTAAGTACACATGTTCTTGCAGATATAACCGAGGCTTCATAATGCATCCTCAAGAATTTTGTTAATATGCATTCTGTGTTTTGTAGGTGAAGCAAATATTTGTTGACATCATTGACCATCCTGGCAGTTGGCAACAGAAGATCTTGTACACTGGGTAGGGCATGAGAAAGGAGGAAACCAGTGGCACTTCTTCGCGCAAGAAATGCACTTAAACGACTAATCAGATCAACTGAGGGTAGTAAACTACTAGTAGAGCTACCAGGGCTTGGTGATAAAAAAACACCACGCGAGAAAAAATGGTGCAAGCAGAAAGCTTGTAAGAGCAATGGACCTGCAGGTAATTAGTTTAACTATATGCTCTTTGTTCCCTCATTGTCTTGTTATTTTCACTTTCTAGCCCTATTCGAATATATTTCCTTTGAAATCTTTGACAATGTAATGATGCACTTGTCTCCTGCTTCACATACAGATTCTGTAAATACATGTTAAAGCGGCTAGTCTGCCTTTCCATTTGTCCCTGTACAAATTTCTGAAAATGGCACCTTTTACATATGAACTGAACACAATCACCCTTGCTCTATACTTAGATTTATGCGCCCGTTTATTAGATGGTCTTTACTCTTTCAAAGAACTTTTAATTCAATTGGGTGAGGTTAGCCCACAACTATCTGGGAACTGACTGGTTTCAGATAAACATGATTAAAAAATGATTTTCAAGAAACCTACGTGTCATTTTGGGTGTTGTAAATAAATATCATGAACCCCTGACACAAGAAGCTCAAAAAACTAATTCCCCAAAGCAACCAGTTTATTAAATGCCTTAGTTTGCTCCCAGCTTCTCTGGATGTTGAGCTGGTGGTTCTCAGCTAATGAGTGACTTCAAGCATAGAGTCTACAAATAAATTCCTCTCTGCTGGAACCAAGTATCCTGTGCGGTAATGATTACACCTCTCGTCCATGAGTTCTAACAATAACAGTGTAGTATGAAAGCAGGAACTGAGGGTTTGCAATGCAAGTTGCCCTATACCTATCTGTTTGATGAAATATCAACATCACAGATCCTTGAATTTATTTTTGCAATCATGATTTGCATCTCTAATTACTGTGGTGAAACTTGGTATGACTAGTTTACTGTGTGATAATTCGTTGCTTGCTCTTCTTCCGATGAGCAAGGGAGGAGACTGGACTCCTCTTTTTTGGGCACTTCTCCTCACTAGCTCTTGTTCCAATTTGATTGACATCCCCAGCTGTCATCAAAAGATAATACTGCTGCTAGCTTTGAACAACTTGTGCAGAAAAGAATCACATGTACCTGATTTTCTTCATTCAGAAATTAGGAGGTTTACTTGTTTTATGAACTTAGTATGGCACAGCAATACGATGTGGTGTATCCTAGTGGTCGTCAGCGCAAACTTGGTCAAGTCATATCTAGTTTGAGTGGTTCCATAACCGTCCGAGAAATTTCTTGGAGGCATAACAAGATTGAACCAATAGTTTATAAGTATCTTGAAAGACTAATTTTTTTTTATCCATTTTATTTTGACAGATGATAAATCTTGAAGTCAGCACAGCTGGAGTACCACGAGAGCTGTTGAACAACAGGTGGATGTGTACCATGAGTGGAATTTGGGAGTCAGAACTTGGTAAGTTATGTCAAACAACCAGCTCTAAAGCAAACAAGTGAACTCATCTTATATATTGAATTATTATTACACACATTTCATAATGCAATTACATAACACAAATGATCAAGCGATTTCGAAAATTACAACCACACTTGCTTATTGAAACAAAATATGGCGCCAACTTCACACACAATTCAGCACTTACAGTAGCTTCAGTAACTCAGTGATAGTTGTTGAGCCTCCTGCAGTCCTTCCTGATCTCCCCCTGTGACCCGATCAGTGGCATGATGTTGCCCATGTTCACCATTGACTGTGCAAAGTGCTGGAAGAAGAGATGCACATCATTCGCGTACGCCTTCACGAGTGCCGCTGTTTCCGCGCTCTTTGTAAGCAGGACCTCGTCGGAGCTGAGGAGACCCCTGCCGGCAAGGATGTTCTTGAAGTAGAAGTTGTCAAACTTGGCCGAGCTGACGACGTCGAGTGGGAAGAGATTGTTGTCGCCGCCGGAGCGGGGGCACCCCTGCCTTAGTTGCGCTGCGTAGGACACATCCAGTGTGCTGTCGGCCAGGCCGTTGCCCGACTGGTTGTACAGCCTCTGCCGGAAGCTGGTGCAGCGGGACAAGCCGATGGTGTGGCCACCTGCGAGGGCAACGACATCGACGACGTTGAGACCGAGGCGATTGAACTTGGTGATGATGGTTGGGAGGGTATTGTTGGGGGCAGGGATGTCATTGTTGGATCCCTGGATGCTTGCGCCCAGAGAGTCCCTGCGGCCGAGCGGCACGTCCCAGTAAGGCCCACCAACCTGCAGGTTAATTTGGGTCCCAGAGAATAACAAATACTGGCTGCATTTTTTAACTCGTGCTATCTAGGAAAGAATTATTTTGGGTGTGCACGTACGAGGACAGTAGAGTCACGGGCGGCGAGGGCGAGGATATCGGCGCAGGAGACAGTACCGGGGCAGGCTGTCTCAAGGGCGACCTTGATCTGGTCGACGACCTCGAACCCCCGGAGGGAGTTCAGATTGGGGTTGGACCCCTTCTCGCTGACTATGCTGCTGCTGTTGTCCAGTAGCACGGATGCGTCGCACCCCTATACACAGAAGGAAAAAAGATGTCAGAAAAAGTTACTGCACAATTAGGCATGTGGTACTACATAGATTGGGCACATGCAACGAAATAGTAGTTTCATTGGATCAGGTACATGCATTTTGTGAAGGATGAGCATTTCATGGAGAGTGCCAATTATTGTGCACTTGAATTAAGCAATCGCCATCTTTTCGGGGAAAAAGCAATCATGGTACGGACTCGATCATGTCATCAAGACAATAAGTAGTGGTTGTATGGGCATTGTAGGCAGGCTATCTTATCATTGGTAAAACTAAAAGTTTAGCCTAGGAACTAC
The DNA here is from genome assembly GCA_039707655.1 of Elymus sibiricus. Taxonomy (NCBI): domain Eukaryota; kingdom Viridiplantae; phylum Streptophyta; class Magnoliopsida; order Poales; family Poaceae; genus Elymus; species Elymus sibiricus. Next base: position 161,133,366 of record CM077668.1, on the reverse strand, counting down.
AGATTCTTCCATGTTCCCGAGGACAAGGTTTCCCATATGAAGGACAGATATAGTAAAAATAACACTTTGGGCATTTAGTTAAGCATTGGAACTGCTGTAAGTTAAGAAATAAAATGCAGCTTATCGTATTAGCCAGACTCACAATGAAATATGTAATTTTCCGTACTACATTGCAGGAACTATGTTCAGCAAGTATCATTGTAGCAGTGTAGAAACATGTAAAGGATACTGCAGCAAAGAGGAAACAGAGACCTTGACAAAGCAGTCATGGAAATGCAGCCTGACCAAGGATGCTGCCATCCTGGTCTCCTGGGCAACAGCCTGCGCCACGATGGATTGCACAATCTCCTTTGCCTTCGGGCAAGAGTGGTCGTAAAACTGTGGGAACAAGCCGTACCATGGGTTGGCACGTACGACACCAGCAAGGAGGGGACAGACAAGGCATAGCACCAGCAGGCAACTCATGGAAGTCGCCATGTAAGTGTCCTTAGCTGCACTTTGTTACAAGTAATAGAAGAGACTTGTTATTTGTTTGTTTCTACTTCTCTTCTTGTGGGTTATGAGGTGCGGAATGGGGTGGTTTATATAGTAGGAGGATGGGGCGCATGTAGGGAAGAGAAAGAAGGGTGGTTTCTGGGAGAGAACTGTGAGATGCAGCAGGGCAGCTGGGTTGTTAGACGATGCGTATAGAATAAGTGAGCTACTAGGCATTGTGTTCAACTGCTTCGACAATAACTCTTCTATCAAGCAACTCCAAAGGTTTAAATCATCTGATTTTCTTCCAAAGCATGCTATGTCCTATGTCTTGTTTCGGTCTTCATTTCTAATGTTGTAGTTACTCGAACTTCAAGCTTTGGTGATTTGGTAAACACGTGTAGATGGAGATTCTTAGAAATGTTTAAACTCAGAAAATATTTTATCGACAAGTTAAAATACAGCAACGGCGCACGGCGTCTTTCCCCTTCTTAAAGGTGTTGTCTTGTTCGCTCAGTGTCCCCGATGTTGGATCTCGAAATATGGGACGTCGCGTCGGTTCAGGCTACCTCTCAAGGCGTGGGCATCCGGGGCGCTATGTACGTCCTCGCCGGTGCTTCCCCCATGGCTTCCGCCTCCGGCCAGGCCAGGTCCTGCAGCTCACTCGCCGATCTCTAGGTGGGAGTACGTTGATCCTCTCGGGTCCGGAGCCGTGGCCGCTCGGAGGTGGTTCCTCGTGTTGGTCGTGACGCGGTCTTGGTGTCCTTAGCCCCGTCTCCTTGCCTTTTGTGGCCGGAGGCCGGGCTAGGCGGGTTTTGCTGTGTTGTGTCCTCTGTTCGGGCTGAGCATCCCCTATCTCTCTGCTCCGGGCACCATACTCGTGCCTTCTTTCGTTCGTGTAGTGTGTTGTACCCTTCCTTGTACTTTCTCTATTCTCTTCTATCAATGAAAAGACGCAAGCTTTGCGTATTCGTGGAAAAAAAATACAAGTGTACACTGATGAAACATCGTTAGTGCCATCACCACTTGAAGAACAACCATTCCTATGAAATTTCTGCAAAGTTGTGAGTACAGAATGTCTTCAACAAACATATCCATACATAATAACTTTGTGAATTAATCACAAATTTGTGATCATATGTGAAACCAAGCTGCCAAAGTACAAAAAATGGCGTAACCAAAAGAGAGTGGTTTGCTTCCTAATTAATACTGGTACTTTTGTTATACATAAGTATCGTTACAGGTAAGGAGGTATTGATTAATGGTAACACTGTATTTAGGGAGGGGTTTTATATTGGTCATCATGGGAACAGGGATTCGTATCCCACGCCTTTGGGGATAAAAGTATGCCGCTACAGCAGCGTGGTGCCTTAAAAGAAATACAGGTTTTCTAGATGAAGGGTAATGTCTAAGATCATTAGGACATTATTGCTGTGTCTTATCGTAGAATCATGCTGAATTAGGTGACTTTTCCCACCTTACTGAAACTTTTCGATGGTTCATCTAATGGCCAAGGCCAGAGAACGTGTGTGACATGTTGCCTTCTGTACAGTCTGGGGCTTATTTCCCTAGCTAACACACGTGCATGGATGCCGATCAGGTCAAACGAGATGTGCGATATTGCACCAACTTTGGAGGCACAGGATGCGTGATGAATCTGCGTTAGGTACTTGCATGGCCTACATTGATTGATGCCGGGAGCAGGTTCCTGGAAGTACTTTCAACTGTTCCTAAGTTTTGTCACTGGGCCCAGCAGCCTTGTTTCTCTGCACAGCACATAGCAGTGGCCGTTTCTTGAAGAAAACAACAGCGTGGTTGTTACTGCCAGAGAGTCAGAGTTTCAGGGACTTTGCATATGACTTGCAGGTATGCTTATGCTACGTGTGTGTGTGTGGGGACCGTTTTCTGGTTTAGAAAGAAAAGTACATAAATGTGGAGACCAATTTGTGACCTAGCACTGTCATATATATTTTTTTCAAATTAATATGAGCATAAAGAAAATTCATATGAGCTAGGAGTTTTCAAGTTCATATCTAGCAGCATTTTACATTGTGTCGATGTTGAACATGGGGTTCCTCCCCTTGGCATATATCCCTACTGCTAAAAACCTTGGAGGAAACTAAAGCGACATAGACAAGAGTACCTGCTCATTTGACTTCTGCTTCGTTAGGAGGATCCTGAGTCATAATTGTTTCCTATTCCCTTTCCCCCCATTCTCCTCCTACAATCAACTCTTAACACCACACCAATCATGCTTACTGTAGAAGTAAAAGGCAAATCTTGAACAGGTCCCACATGTTTCTTAGAAGTTAACCAACACAGATTTTCCAATGTAATTGGCCAATGATTTCTTACAACTTGTTCCCTGAATAAAGGACTTTGCAACTGATGATTGATTAGAGAGTGCCTTAATGTATTGTCTGATCTTCCCTTTACCAACCCCGGTCTGCTTAAGCAAGCTTTTGTAAAAAGAGAACATTATTAAGCAAAGCTCTTCCAAAGTACTCTGTTTTTTCTCATTATTATATTTGGCTTTCCTATGATGTTACTTGACAGTTTTAGTAGGTGAAATCTACTTTTCTTGATGTTAAACATACTCAGTTAAGCATAGAAGACTTTTGACCTGTGTTATGAAAAAGGGCAAGTATTTAATCAGATACATTAGCATAGACGCCTTGCTGATCATCGTTATCATAACATTAGGTTATACTGGTAGCCAAGTTGATCACTGCTTTGTTGAATAGTATCAGAGAAGGCCCTTAGCTTCCAAGACATGGTTAAAATTTATTTCCATGCTTTTCTTTTTCTTTTTGTGAAGTGTAGTTGGCTCGACTAAGAAGGAGCGATGTGCTTCTGGAAACCAGCACTTTACGCAATGTGCTGTGTGAATATTTGACACCGTGGCTGCGTATCTGCTATGCCAAGTTTCATTGCATAAAAAGGAAGACAAAAGTAAAAAAAAAAGTAAATTTGGAGAAAAAGGAAAGATATACGTAGTGCATTACAAGTATATAGAACGATGCGGTTATTCCGCAGCTTAAAACAAATCTTAGTCACACTTCAATTTGGCAAAATAGTTTTCAATAAATTAGGCCCCGTTACAAATATGGTTATCTCCTACTCTCATAGATGTAGTAATATACTGCACTTGAGGTTTATATCTTCTTTTTTGAGTTGCACTTGAGGTTTGTATCGAAAGCTACTTCTACACCTCTCTTATGTTTGATTTCCATTGCAATCGGATACACGTGTCATACTTTTTTTAAAATTTGCATCATGCCAAGGCTTGCTGAAACAATTATGAAACGTTTTGGATCTTCCTTGAATCTTCCTGGACATCTTGGAGCTTGCCTAATCACCCTCGGAAATAATATTGAACTACTTTTCGTTCATGCATATCAAACATGTTTGAAAGTTCATGCAACTTATTGTGTTTTTGGGACTCCAGTTAAATCTATAAACACATAACAGTTCATCAAGCTTGCACTGGTTTTTATAGGAATACAATTTAAGTGATTTTTCACACTCTGCTTTAGAATCCAGTGTACCGTGGCAAGAGCTGGTAACACAATCATATACTCCCTCTGTCCCATAATATAAGACGTTATTACATCCAATATACTCACATACTGGATGTAATAATGTCTTATATTGTGGGACAGAGGGAGTATATACCTACCACTGACATATGGGACATATACACTTTGATGAAAACTACCAACTGCTAGAGCATTTGGCATACCAGCAACACCAGGGGGGCATCGGATTAAGTCTACACTACTGGTTTTGGCAAAATGAAAAAACAAAAATGCACTACCGGTCTTTATCTTTTTTTGGGTGGTGCATGGTCTCATTGTCTAGTGTTTTTCTATGGCACAATTAGAGGGCTTGTTAAAATGAGCACCCTCAAAAGCATTCAATGGTGGCCTGAAAAATTATTCGGAAAAGGGATCGACTCATACCAGTAAAATAGAAAATCACCCACGTCCACAATATGCATTGCTCAATCATCTCACATGTTTTTTACAACAACTAAACACCCCATACATTCATCTAATCCGATCCATTAGTTCTGGCAAAACTCGAAAAGGCTAGGTACGATGGACATATATAATCGTATTAAGTATGCAACAATCACACCTGTTTATCTATCTACTCCACATCATGCACCATGCATCTGTACACTAATCACAATAATCAAATTGCCCATACATAGCACAGATTCCCAAGATACGTATAAATTAGTACGTAGGTAAGATATTGTACGCCAATAGAGGTAGAACTAGTGGAGTGCATCCCACGGCTAAAGAAGAAAATACAATGGCAGTGTACCAACTCTAACTAACCGCCGATTCGTCCGGTTCCATCTGGATGTGTCTGTACGGCCTTTTCACCTGCCCCTGCCGGCAGCTAGTTACTGCACATGGAATCTGCATAACCACTTGACTTTGAGTTCGATGGGTGCACATCGATCAATTATATGGGGCCTGGAGTAGGAGTAGCTAGTATTTAGTCTGTTCTTCTTTTCGATCTTCATTTCACTTTTTAGGTCAAGGCTCTTAATCCTCATCTGCTAGCTGCTCTGCTGGTTCTATCTAATCTAGCCTGGAGGCGATCGTTAGTCTATCTAATCTTGTTCCATGCATGCTTCGTAGAAGAAATTACCTTTATAAATATAGAGATGGAGACACACGCTCTAGGTCTCAAGTACTACCTCTACCTGGGTGTGTAAGCTGAGAGCGGGATCTTCGGTTTGACTAGCGAAACGTTTTGTCATATGTCGGTGAAAAATATATCATTGGATTCTTTTTCGAACAAAGTTTCTAAACATATATATGTATATAGTCTTGGTGGCTTGTTACACATATTTAGTTAGTTAAACTAAAGACCTAAATACCCGTGCCAGCCTTACAAACCCCGGATGGATGGAGGGAGTATTACCTTGCGTAAGTTCCTTCGAAAAGTTGTTCCGAGTTAAACCGTTGTATGCAAATTTTAAGTAGGGCTAAACACGATCATGCTGCTTCGCGCGCGCAAGCAGTGATGTCCAGTTGAGTTGAAAAGCTAGAAACCATTTCGTTGGTGAGTTCCCTTTGCTCCGGAGGTGCGTGCGATGCGATGCAATGATGAGAATGTTTGTGGGTCTACCCTGCACACGCCTGTTACACAAATGATTACATGTTTATTTCCGCACGCACATCACTATTTACCCTTTCTGCTTTTGTTGTACTGTAGATAAGGCCGGGCAGGCCATTGACCTCTAGTAGTAGTAGAGACGAATAAAGTATGCTTTCTTCCGATAGCTCAAGGTTGCTCCCGCAAAAAAAAAAAAGCTCTAGGTTGCTCGCTCTCCTTTTTTTGATGCATGAGAACCCTTGCAATAAGTTGGCTATCTATCTAGTGCTTGTTAAATGCATGGTACGTAGACCGGAAGTGAGCTCTTTTTGGTGGCTCTATGATCCTTTTCTGCATTGCAAAAAGTACTTCCTCCGTCCGGGTTTATTAGACCCCTTTTTATTTTGAGTCAAAATTTGACCATGAATTTAACTAATAAAATATAAACTAGATGTCACAAAAACTATACCATAGAAAACCTCTTTCGAATACAAAACTAACAATATACTTTGGGTAGCATATACTTTATATATTTTTAATTAAATACATGGTCAAACTTGGACTCAAAATACAAAGGGGCCTGATAAACCCGGACGGAGTAGTAGTAGTTTCCCTTTCTCTCTCTCCGAGCTTATATCATGTGGGTCCGATCTGCTGATATGAATGAAGTGGTGGGGCTTTCTTGTGAAAGCTATGGGATGGGTATGTGCATGCAGTGTGTGTGGTCGGCACGCCATGATTCACCCACCCACACGCGCGCCTGAGCACTAGCTTGTTTGATTGCCACCTTGACCTAGGAAGACCGGCCGGCCGTCCGGGCTGCGCATCCACGTACTGTCCATACGACCCACATGTTACCTACCTAACCAGCAAGCAAACGAACTAATTATTAGCCTACCGCAGTAGGAGTAGTAGTTCTACTAACCATGATGACACATATGCTTGGCTTTTCTCGTCCCGGGGCCGTGGACGGTGAGATTCCAAATGACCCATGCGTGCTCGCTCACTGACTAGTTTTCCCGACGGTAACGTGAATAGCCAACTGCCCTGCCAGTGCCAGTGAGTACTCCCTGACGGTAGTCGGTAGGTATATACTCCCTGACGCGTATCCATGCAACAGTGTGATCGATTCTTGTTTTGTTATCCAGACAAGTTGTTTTCAGAGCCCCCAAAGTATTGGAAGTATACACGACTAATTATGAAGTTGGAGCATACAGGGCACAATCCGGTGTTCCAATTAAAGCACACAACCACACTTAATTGCTTATTTCAAAAGGAAAAAAAATTGAAAGCTAGTTCGATCAGCACGCACAAATCAAGCAACATTTTTCGGTAACTTATTAGTGGAAGTTGTTGAGCCTCCTGCAGTTCTTCCTGATCTCCCCCTGCGACCCGGTGAGCGGGGTGATGTTGCCCATGTTCACCATGGACTGCGCGAAGTGCTGGAAGAAGAGGTGCACGTCGTTGGCGTACGCCTTCACCAGCGCCGCCGTCTCGGCGCTCTTGGTGAGCAGCACCTCGTCGGAGCTGAGGAGGCCCCTGCCGGCCAGGATGTTCTTGAAGTAGTAGTTGTCGAACTTGGTCGAGCTGACCACGTCGAGTGGGAAGAGGTTGTTGTCGCCGCCGGAGCGCGGGCACCCCTGCCTCAGCTGCGCCGCGAAGGACACGTCCAGCGTGCCGTCGGCGAGGCCGTTGCCCGACTGGTTGTACAGCCTCTGCCTGAAGCTGGTGCACCGGGACAGGCCGATGGTGTGGCCGCCTGAGAGCGCGACGACGTCCACGACGTTGAGGCCGAGGCGCTTGAACTTGGTGATGATGGTGGGGAGGGTGTTGTTGGGTGCAGGGATGCCTTGGTTGGAGCCCTGGATGCTCGCGCCAAGAGAATCCCTCCGCCCGAGCGGCACGTCCCAGAAAGGCCCGCCAACCTGCATGCAGGTTCATTTCTATATCAAATTAAGAACTGGGAATAGAACTGTTGGTGGTGTTTAACAGTGACATACGAGGATGGTGGAGTCGCGGGCGGCGAGGGCGAGGATGTCGGCGCAGGAGACGGTGCCGGGGCAGGCGGCCTCGAGGGCGGCCTTGATCTGGTCGACGACCTCGAAGCCCCTGAGAGAGTTCTTGTTGGGGTTGGATCCCTTCTCGCTGATGATGTTGGTGCTGTTGTCAAGCAGCACGGACGCGTCGCACCCCTGCAATCACAGCAAGATACGAGAAAAGTTTATTTAGATTACGTGGTTAGGCACAATGGAAACAGCTAGCTAGAGCAGAGGCACATGCGTTGAGTTAACGTACTAGTACGTTGCATGGATATATCAGTGTTAGTGTGCATTTGGGTTAATTATAACCAATCAGGGTACGGATTCGATCATGCCACCAAGACAAGCAGAAAAGCAGCGCTCACATGGGCAATGTAGGTAGGCTATCTCATCACATCATTGGTTAAACAGTTACTAGCCTAGAAAACTACAGATTCCTCCATGCTCCTAGAGTTCATAGTGATGCTTTTTTTCCTGATACCAAGGTGCAATTATAGCAAAAGCTTTGAAGCTGAAATAGAACATTTTGCACGTTCAGTTATGTGTTCAAAGAGGTAAGAGTGCTAACACATAAAATGCACATCTTAATTATCGTGTTGAACGCAGAGTAAATAACCCGAGGCAACAAATTTGCTGTAACATCTCATAGCTTTGTGAGAGCATGCATCCAAAGTTGCAAACAACACTGGTACAACACAGAGGGAGCAGAGTATGGAGGTACCTTGACAAAGCAGTCATGGAAATGCAGCCTAACGAGGGAGGCGGCCATCCTGGTCTCCCTGGCGACGGCCTGCGCCACGATGGAGTGCACGATCTCCTTGGCCTTGGGGCACGAGTGGTCGTAGAACTGCGGGAACAGGCCGCCGTAACCCGGGTTGCCGTGGACGGCGCCGGCGAGGAGCAGCGGAGACACGAGGCAGAGCGCAACCAGGCAAACCATGGAGGTCGCCATTGGTGGACGGATATGATCAGACTACTATGCTTTGCACTACCAGGGTTGCAAGGGAGAGAAGGCCGGAGAGCTGCTTCCCGTGTGTGCTCCTGCACTTCTCTTGTTGTGGGTGGCTTGGCTAGATGAGGTGACCACGGAGGGTTTATATAGCAGGAGGATGGGATGGGGGCGCGTGTAGGGGGTGGCCGGGGAAGAAGGGTGGTTTCGAGAGCAGAGGAGAGGAGAGGAGAGGAGAGGACGGGTGGTGAGATGGAGCTGGCGGCAGGGTGGTTAGGCAATCCCGTTAGATGGGCACCTGTTTTCAACTGCTTCGTCAATAATTCTTCCATCAAGCAACTCCAATGGAAGAGCTCCAAACTTGGCCCCAAGCCAAGGCCTAAAGAGTGCAAAGTGCTAGTACTGGTGGTGTCCATGCCTTGTCTGGGCCGGGCTCCATGGAAGATTAAACTTTAGTAAATGCAGGTTCGATAATTGCAATATGCTTTTTTTTTAAAACCCCCATATATTAATTAGATAAAACAAGATTCTTACAATTGTTCATTACAAAACTAGCCACGCAGGGCGGAACACTATTACATAAAACACCATCGGTCCTGCTATCAAAACTAAATTTAGCAATCTCGTGCACCACCCTATTAGCCTGCCTATCAATCTTCACGATCTTGAAATCCTTTATAAGTTTTGAAACGCTCAGCGCCTCCTTTTTCAGATCCACAAGAGGAGACCTGTCGATGGATTCTTTTGCCAGAAAAGAAGCAACAAAAGCGCAATCAGTTTCTAAAATAATTGGTTTGTGAAGTGTAATACCAATGTATAACCCGGCGAGGGACGCACGAAGTTCCGCTTCATCCACACATGTACAGGACCGGATAAAATCCCATGACGAAACCAAGACTTCGCCCAAGTTATTCCTGGCAACAACCCCAACACTAGCAGATCTCATGCTCTCCACGAAACTAGCATCAACATTTATCTTAATATAGTCAGGATCCGGGGGCTCCCAAACCCGACGATCATTCGCGGGTGGAATAACACACCTCCAATTGTCAATCACCCCCTTACCTTTGTTGCTCAAGTCAACTTGCACACAGGCATTTGCTGACGTGAAAGATTTCCAGTAATTTCCCACAAAGATAACAGAGGCAGCTAATGATTCTTTCCCTCTTTCAAAGATCAGATCATTCCTCAGATGCCAAGCCCTCCAGAACATGAATAAAACTTGCTCGCGTACTGGTGACCCCAACTGGTCAAGCAGGATAAGAATCCAGTCCGGCCCCGTACATCTGAAAAGCTCCTCTCCATGAATATTCCACACATCTCTCATGGCAAAACGGAAGGCACGCGCCTTAGGACAAGTCACAAGGGCATGGAAAATACTTTCATACTCCACACCACAAATAGTGCACATACCTGACACCGTTTGGTGATGAGCAACTCTGTTTACCTGGGTCGCCAAGCTGTTGGACGCAGCTCTCCAGGCAAAGATTCTTATTTTTTTGCGGAACTTTGGCCTTCCAAATAACATCCCACATCCTCCTATCCTCATTAACAACAGTGCTGGACGTTCCTGTCTCGCCCTTACAATCCTTTAGATTTAAGGCCAGTCTGTACGCACTTTTAACAGAAAACATACCATTTTTCTCATAGTGCCAAGCAATTTGATCACCCTCTCCTATAGACTGTATACGCAAATTTAGGATCTCCTCAGCATCATGGTGATAGAACAAGTACCTAATTAAATTTTCATCCCATCTTCTTGTTCCGCTCATGAATAATTTAGACACCCATTTCAGTCTAGTACGGTTCTTCTTTGCTATAACTCTGAGGCCGGAATTCCTAGGAAGCCAGTTATCTCTCCAAATATTTACATTTTTTCCATCGAACACTCTCCAGATGACCCCCTTTTTTAACAGATCCAGGCCATGCATAATACCTTGCCAATTTACCGATGTAGACTGCGGGAAAACATTATCCAGGATGTGACCATTGGGATAGTATTTTGCCTTCAAAACCATAGCACACAATGAATCTGGGTACACCAATAACCGCCAAGCTTGTTTGGCCAAGAGTGCTTGATTAAATAACCTAAGATCTCGGAAACCCATGCCTCCCTGACTTTTTGGCTTAGTGAGTTTATCCCAAGCTAACCAATGAGTTTTTCTTCTGTCTTCTTCGTCCCCCCACCAGAAATTCCTTATAATCTGAGCCAGCTCATCACATAATGAGGCTGGAAATTTGAAGATACCCATGGCGTACACTGGGAGCGCTTGCAACACTGCCTTGATTTGAGTTTCCTTTATACCGCTTGAAGCATATTTTTCAATCCAATCTGATGATCTTTTTAAAGTCTTATCTTTGGTCGACTGGAACTTACCAACCTTCATTCTACCCTCAGGTACCGGTAAGCCAAGGTACTTATCCTCAAAACCTTCTGCAGTAATATTTAGGATAACCATCGTGGCCACCTGATCTTCCATACTACACTTCTTGCCAAATTTAATCGAACACTTATCAGGGCTCAGAAGCTGACCAGTTCCCACCTCATAGGTCGACAGAATATTTTTAATGATTAAGGCTTGATCTATGGATCCCTTGAAAAAGAGGAGGTTGTCATCCGCAAACAAAAGATGAGAAATACCTGGAGCTTGTCTGTTCAAGTGAAACTCCTTTAGAACACCTTTATCACACATGCATCCTTTAACAGCAAAGAGAGGGCCTCGGCCACAAACAGGAACAAATACGGAGATAAGGGATCCCCTTGCTTGAGACCACAAGATGGGTAAAAAGGTTCCAACAACTGGCCATTAAAACGAACTGAGAATTTCACAGAAGTAACACACGTCATAATCCAGTTAATCCAAATTGGCGCAAAACCAAAAGCCCCCAGCATACTCTTTAAAAATTGCCTATCCACTCGATCATACGCTTTTGCCAGGTCCAACTTATAAGCACAAAACTCTCCACGCTGATCTTTTAACGTACTCAACGAATGAATACATTCGAACGTAATAAGTGCATTATCAGAAATTAACCTTCCTGGAATAAAGGCACTCTGAGTGGGAGAGATCATACCATCCAAGAGAGGTCTCAGTCTATTCACCAGGCACTTTGAAATAATTTTAGAAATGACATTACACAGGCTGATCGGTCTGAAATCTTTAATGGACTGAGGGTTCTTCACTTTGGGAATAAGGACAATGGTAGTATCATTTACACCTTCGGGCATAACACCTGAGATAAAAAAACTGCTGAACAGCCCTTACAATGTCCTCCTTAATTAAACCCCAATTTCTCTGAAAGAATCTTGCAGGAAACCCATCTGGACCTGGTGCTTTTAACGGACCTATCTGAAAGAGAGCATCACTAATCTCTTCCTCAGAGAAAGGTTTACAGAGCTCCGCATTCATATCATCATTGACGAGAGGTTTTACAATCGAAATAATATGAGAAGGATCAACATTAGTGTCACAAGTGTAAAGTTGCTGAAAAAACAAATTTGTGATACCTGTGATTTCTTCCATATTCTCCGTGAGAGACCCATCACTCCTCTTAATAGCAGAAATATTATTATTTTTCGCCCTCCAAGAGGCCTTTCTCTGGAAGAATTTTGTATTACGGTCCCCCAAAACCATTTTCTCGATACAAGACCTTTGTTTCCACATAATTTCTTCCTTTATAAGAAGCTCATCCATCTCCAGAAGAATTTCCTTTCTCTCCATCACGGCCGCCTTGTCGCTCCTTTTGAAAAGAGCATTTAATCTTTTGCGAGCAGCTTCCAATTTTTTTGGGAGATAACCAATATGAGCCTGACTCCAAGAATGCAGGGATTTCATTAATTTACCCAGATTAGTCGCCACATCCTTCAAATCCCTCACTTGCGTACTTTTATTCCAACACGCTCTAACCTGTTCATCCAAAGCCAGACTTTCCCTCTCCCAAAATGCTTCATATCTCAAATGTTTGTTAAAGGCGGCTTTAGGCTGATTACCCAACAATTGAATATACAAAGGATAATGATCTGACCTGGAGGAAATAATATGTGAAACCTTGCAGTGAGGAAAAATAGAAGACCATTGAGGACACGCCACCGCACGATCAAGTCGCACCTTCACATTTCGATTTCCTTCCTGCTTATTATCATACGTCCAAGGCACTCCATGAAAACCCAGATCAAATAAATTACATTCAGAGAGAACCTCCCGGAAATTAGCCATGAGATTAGGCGATCTTTTATTACGAGAAAAATGCTCATGCTGCCACATAGCTTCATTAAATAATTGCAATATGCTGATCTGTCATTTCATCACATGTCTCACTTTAACCCCCGGCCAGCCATGTTTAGGGCTCGAGCAGCACGTGAGTGACGATATATACCACATATCATATGTGTGATCAAGCTTACAAATTACGATATATACCGGCGGACCGTAATAGTACTTGCTTGCAGTTGCAACGCTGTTGTGATCGTGTTGCCAACTTTGCATGCATGGTGCGTTCCTGCGGAGCCATCATTCAACACATATACTGGGATACGTATAATCATCACTCAACGCATGCGTTGTTTTCGCTCTTATCGTAGAATCATCACATTCGTGTATCTAGGGCTGATGATTATACTTTCATACGCCCAGGGTATATCCATATTTTTTTTCTCGAAAAGGAGAGTAAACGCAGGGTATGTATGATGTACAATTAATAGATCGGCCATGGTCAGGGCCGGTCCTGAGATTTCAGGGGCCGGAACGAAACTAAAACTCAGGGGCCCTTAATATATATATATTGTTTGGATGGGTATATCGGGCCCTTAATATAGGCATCATATAAATTATAGTAATATATGCATAAATTTATTACCAACAAACATTGTAATAAATCCACCCGTAATTTTTTTTAATAATAAATCTATAAGCAATATTGATATGAAATACTAGTTCATACAGAATACTGAAAGTAAAGAAATTTGCATCAAAAGTTTAACAATAAAGGCATGCATCATGTTGATGAAGATAAATTACGTTAATTAGCAATACACGTGTAATATGGAAAAGGAATGATGATATGATCACTTGTTAAAATTGCCAGAGAAAGGAAATCACGGCAGCCAAATTTGCAGCAAAATCTTAGCCTAAATCAGCACGATCTCTCGCAATCCCTGTGATCTCCCGTGGTTTTGGCCTGCATGCAACTCATCGCGGACGATTTTCCAGCGGCGATTGTGCCGCAACCATGGCTGTTTCACCCGTGATTTAGAATTAAGAATATGATAATACCTTGGATCGGTTGAATCGATGTCGGTAATTGTCCGATCGGGTGCTCCGCGAAGACGTGATCCGTATATGCGTCTGCGGCAGGCGCTGGGCGATGTGCATGAGCGCGTGTGTCCTGGAGTAGAGATGGAAGAAAGGAGGTAATCCATGAAACGACGTCTCGCGTAGTCGCGTTCAGAGCTCGTGATCGTGGCTGGGGGATACTGGAAGACGTGAACTCACGATCGGATCTCAGCATGAATTAGGGAAACATTTTTTTTGGAAGATGGGAATTAGGAAACTGAACAGGCGTCACGCAATCAACTCGTACGAGCCCTGACTGAAGAAGTGGATGTGTGCGTGCACTGCTTGGCCTACCTTAGCTGCGTGACTGGCTGCCCAGCGTAGGGCCAGCACGCGTAGTTGCGACGGCCACGGGCGTGGGCTAGCTGGCTGCGATACTGCTGCGTTCTTGCCGATGAATTTGTAGCCTGCCTACACACGTACGTACCCTAGATGGGGGCCCCTAGATTTTGGGGGCCCGGGGCGGCCGCCCCCCCTGCCCCCCCTCAGGGCCGGCCCTGGCCATGGTATGTCTGACTTTAACTTTCTTGCTTCACGGCAGGCAGACATACATTGCACACTAAAAGTAACAGGTGGCAAGCAGCAGAGAGAGGATTTTCGGCTCTCGAGCTCCATGAAGCCCATTTTTTCAAAAATCCAAAAGTCAACCTAGAGATGTATAATACTACATGTGTAAAATTTCACTATGGGTTTATTTTTTCTTTTCGCATGGCAACTTTAGTTGTAAAAAACGTCAGGGCCGAAGTGCTTCGTGCCACACGTGCAACACTTATCATTTGGGAACACGTTTTGATGTGAGCTGTACAAAAGAAAAATCAGAACGATGTAGTTTTATAGTAGTGTATAGTACATGTGCTAGAAATACATGATTTTGTTACTTTTGTGTAGTTCACATAAAAATGTACGTATATACACTCTCTTCACGTGTGAAAGGAAGATGGCAAAGCAAGTACTACAAAAAGGCGGTGATCAAAGTAGAGGCTTTGCTTCCAACTGAGCCCTACTACTTTTGTTATACGCAAGAGTAAGCATTGTTCATCATCAGAAAACTGATTAGTGCAGGCCCCTGTATGTTGTTGGTGGCGATTACATATGCATACCGGGGTAGGGTTCGCATATAACTATAGCAGATTTGGATTTGGTTACGTTTGGCTACACAATTGTGGCGCTGCAGATCTCCCTCCCAAGTCAGCCAACCGATGGATTGCGACTGATGCATTCCCGACGCGATGAAGTCAAAGGCCAGGGGATGCACGCGCGATGATGTACCAACTCAGTATGTAGGACAGGGTCAGGGTGGGCATGCATGCGTGATCATTCCGTTCCGGCTTGGCGCGGGGAGCAGGTTACTAGTCTAGTTCCCGGAAGGACCTGGCGGATTCCAATGCTAGCTTCAGTCACCGGCCAGCTAGCGTGCATATCTACCAGCCTCCTCCGTTTCTTCAAATGAAACAGCTCACCTGCGTGCGTGCTGGTGGTGGTTACTTTCAGCTTCAGTCAGAGACTGGCTGGCTCACAGACACAGATCAGTTGCAGGTTGCAGTTGCAAAATGTGTGGACCGGACCAAATCGGCTGAAATTAAGGATCGAACCTCCTTTGGATCGATTTATTATTACAATCTACTACTCCCTCTGTAAACTAATATAAGATGTCTTACAGAGATAGTATTTTTTTAATTGTAATAATATGCCAAGAGAAGTAATGATAATATTTAAAAAATCCAAAGAAAATATGCCTAGTCCATAGATTTCTTTTTTATCACGTATTCGTGGTTAAAGTTCAAAAAGTGAACTGGACTATAATAAGAAATCTCATGTTTCTCGACACAGAGATAGCAACAAACACAACAAGTCGGCTCACTGTCTAAAGTTTTCACGCACGCTAGGGGTCTGGTAAAACTAAGCCATGGCAAGAGCACGCTACATGCCTCAAAAGAGACCACAAACCTATCATCAGTGCTGCTAAATTTAAAATTTGTGGGAGACACAAAAGTGATTTGTGCTGTAGGTGTTAGGATCATTCTGATTCATAATTGTTTTCTGCCCCTCCCCGTCCCTATGTTACTCCTATATTCAAATCATAGCAGCTAGCATAGCAACCGTGCTTACTCTGGAGGAAAAAAGCTCGGCCAAAGCTTGAATAGGTCCTACATATTTCTTAGAAGGTAACCAACAGACTTTCAGATTAAAGATTTGCAGATGATCTGCCAATGATTTATTATAAACTTAAACAACTACATTGACAAGAGAGTGGCTAATGTATTATTTTGATGTCCTTTTTACCAAACTTCAATTTTGCTTGTAAGCAATCTTAATTTTAAAACAAACACATTACAGAGCAACGCTATTAATATACTCTTCCTCTTCCATAGTAGTATGTTTTATTTGGCTTCTCTATTTCCCAGTCATAGTAGGTCAAGTCTTACCCTTTTTGTTCTTCATGTTCACATATACTCAGTTAAGCCTTTTGACCCGAGTTATGAGACGGGGCAAGCATTTAATTAGATCCCTTGGCACACAAGCCTACAAATGAAAACATTACCACATAGCGACGTGGCCTTCCAGGTTTGGTGGGCTACCTCCTGCGCCCAGGCACCCGCCCCTACTCGCAAGGGCCTGGCTTCCCTGATCATTCTCACCGCTTGGTGGATTTGGAAGCACCGAAACGCCTGCATCTTCGATGGCAATCAACCTTCGGTTTCCCGTCTCTCCACCATCATCAAAGACGAGGCGCGCCTTTGGGCCAAGGCCGGCGCCACCGGGATTCAAATCATCATCCCGGAGAGTTAGCTTAGTGGTATTTGGGGATGAGTGATAACCCACAAGTATAGGGGATCGCAACAGTTTTCGCGGGTAGTATTTCTCCCAGATTTATTGATTCGACACAAGAGAAGCCAAAGAATATTTGTGAGTATTAGCAGTTGAGTTGTCAATTCAACCACACCTGGAGAACTAAATATCTGCAACAAAGTGTTTAGTAGCACAGTAGTATGATAGTTTCAAGAGCAATAGTAACAGTAGTGACAGTAACAGAAGCAGTTTTGTAGTAATTGTAACAGCAGCAGCAATGAAAGTAACTTAGCAAATATCAATATGCGAAAAGCATAAGCATTGGATCAGTGATGGATTATTATGTTGGATGACATTCATCATGTAACAGTCACAACCTAGGGCGATACACAATAGCTCCAATTCATCAATGTAATGTAGGCATGTATTCCGTATATAGTCATACGTGCATATAGTAAGAACTTGCATGACATCTTTTGTCCTATCCTCCCGTGGCAGCAGGGTCCTTAAGGAAACTAAGGGATATTAAGGCCTCCATTTAATAGAGAACCGGAACAAAGCATTAGCACATAGTGAATACATGAACTCCTCAAACTACGACAATCACCGGAAAGAATCCCAATTATTGTCACCTTGGGGTATGCGGATCATGACACGTAACAGGTGCATATAACTTGCAAGATAGGATCAAGAACTCAAATATATTCACGAAAACATAGAGGGTTCAGATCTTAAATCATGGCACTCGGGCCCTGGTGACAAGCATTAAGCATAGCAAAGTCATAGCAACATCAATCCCAGAACATAGTGGATACTGGGGATCAAAGCCCTAACAAATTGACTCGATTACATGGTAAATCTCATCCAACCCATCACGATCCAGCAAGCCTACGAAGAAATTACTCCCACACGGCGGTGAGCATCATGAAATTGGTGATGGAGGATGGTTGATGATGACGACGGCGACGAATCCCCCTCTCTGGAGCCCCAAACGGACTCTAGATCAGCCCTCCCGATGAAGAACAGGAGGTGGCGGCGGCTCCGTCTCGTAAAATGCGATGATTCTTTCTCTCTCCTTTTTTTTCTCCACGAATAGGTACTTATAGCGTTGGAGTTAGGTCAAACGGAGTTGCCAGGGGCCCACAAGCCTGCCAGGCGCGCCCTGGGGGGGTGCCCCCCCCCTCTGGTGGATCTTTGTGCCAGTATTTTTTATATATTCTGAAATAATTCTTCGTAAATTTTCAGGTCCATCCGAGAACTTTTATTTCTGCACAAAAACAACACCATGGCAATTTTGCTGAAAACAGCGTCAGTTCGGGTTAGTTCCATTCAAATCATGCAAATTAGAGTCCAAACTAGAGCAAAAGTGATTGGAAAAGTAGATACGTTTCGGACGTATCAACTCCCCCAAGCTTAACTCATTGCTTGTCCTCAAGCAATTCAGTTGACAAACTGAAAGTGATAAAGAAAAACTTTTACAAACTCTTTTGTTCTTGTTGTCTGTATATACACTTAACTAGCATTCAAGTTTTCAGCAAAGATTATGAACTAATCATATTGATGATAACACTTAGGTCTCACATTTACTCATGGCAATAACATAACCAACTAGCGAGTAATAATAAGGTATCTCGGATGCCAACAATTTGTCAAAACAATCATGATATAATATGATAACATGGTATCTCGCTAGCCCTTTCTGAGACCGTAAAACATAAATGCAGAGCACCTCTGAGATTCAAGCAACGACTAAACATTGTAATTTAGGGTAGAGGATATCCAGTCATGGTCACACCCAACATTAACTATACTCAATGCATAAAAATGACATTAGTGCTCTCCAACTGGTGCTTTAAACGAGAGGGTGATGACTCAACAATAAAAATAAAATAACATAAAAGTAAATGGATAAGCCCTTCGCAGAGGGAAGCATGGATTTGCAGCGGTGCCAGAGCTCGAAGCTTAAATTAGAGATGAAAATAATTTTGGGAGGTATGCTTTTCCTGTCAACGTCACGACCGAGAGTTTTCAATATCTTCCATGCTAAACAAATTATAGGCGGTTCCCAAGCGGAAAGGTAAAGTTTACTACCCCTCCACCATACCAACACAAGCCATGGCTAGCCGAATCCTCGGGTGCCCTCCATACCAACAACTTTTCGGGGGAGTTTGTTTGCATTATATAACGATTTGAGCAATAGGACTGGGCATCCCAATTACCATCCTCTCTCGTGCAATGACAAGTGAATAAACACTCATCTGAGAGTAACCCACTTAGCATGGAAGATACTGACCGCCCCCCGTCGCTCCATGAGCGGTACGGGCACACAAAACAGATGTTCGTTTGAATATTTAGAGGTGGCACTTGCAAATTTACTTGGAACGGTAGAGTAATACCGCATATAGGTAGATATAGTGGACTCATCTGGAATAACTTTGGTTTAGGGATTTGGATGCACAAGCAGTATTCCCGCTTAGTACAGGCGAAGGCTAGCAAATAGATTGAGAAGCGACCAGCTAGAGAGCGAAAATGGTCATAGACATGCATTGCGAATAATTAACATTGAACACGAGCATGAGTAGGATATCAACACCCTGAACATAAATATCATGGAGGCTATGTTGGTTTTGATTCAACTACATGTATGAACATGTGCCAAGTCAAGCCACTCGAATTACTCAGAGGAGGATACCATGCTAACATACTACATCACAACCATTTTAATGCATGTTAACACTCAAGATAAATCATTATCCACTCCAAGCTAATTAAACATGGCATGAGCAACTATAATCTCTAATTGTCATCACAAATATGTTTACTCATAATAATGCTGAATCATGAATACTGAGCTAAACATATTTACAAAGACAAAAACAAGAAGAGTTCATACCAGCTTTTCTTCACCGCAATCACTTCATCAAATATCGTCATTATTGCCTTTCACTTGCACGACCGAATGATGTGATAATAATAATAGTGCAAGTGTGCCGCGGACTAAGCTGGAATCTGTAAAATTTATTCAGAGGAGAAGATAAAGTAATAGTGGCCCTTTGTTAGATCAACAATAAAGCATATGGGAGCCACTCAACATTTTCATTGTGGTCTTCTCCTTGCGACGACTAAGCGAAAAGAAAAGAAATTCAGAAAAACACACTGAAGTATTTTTGGAGTTTTTGGTTTTTCTGAAGAAAGCAAATTAATGAAGGAAAACGAAAAACGAGAAAAACTATTTACACGGGAAAGCTCCCAACAAGTAAAAGAAGAAACGAGAAATCTTTTTGGGTTTTATTTTACTACTACGAATTAGCTAAGCAAGAAAGAAACTACAACTAATTTTTTGGATTTTCGAAAGTTTTTCAAACACACAAGAAGAAAACAAAAATAAAACTAACTTGGATATACAATGAAAGATGATGAACACCAACAACTGGAATGAATGTGTGAACATGAATGTAATGTCGGTGAGAAATACGTACTCCCCCAAGCTTAGGCTTTTGGCCTAAGTTGGTCTACGGCCAGTTCTGGCCTGGATAATGACTGTGATGGTAGTTCGGGTTGTACTGAAATGCGGCTGCCACGGCTTGGCGGGCTGCCTCGTTAAGGCGCTCGCTTTCTGCTGCCCTCTCGTACTCCTGGGCCTCCTCCTCAAGTATGAAATGTCTATGTTTTCCCTGGAAATCAAAGAAGGCAGGAGTAGCCAAAACAATATGGAAAACACGACGCCTATTAAAAATTAGCCTGTATCTGAACGGGGGAAGACCCCTCTCATGGAACTGGTGGCGTTCCATAGCATCATAATCAAGAAAACTAGGTGGCAAAAGAGTGTCATTTTGTTTAATGGGCACACCAAGATAAGCAGCTAAGCGAGTGGCATAAATTCCACCAAAGAAATCACCAACTAGGGCATTGTTATGTAAACGACGTGCAACAATAGCCCCCATGTTAAATTGTCTATCTTCTAGCACTGCACTTTTAAGGATGCTCAATTCCGGTGCACATAAATGACTGGGGTCTTGTTTACCATTGATGCATCTACCAATGAACAAAGCAAAATAATGTATGGCAGGAAAATGAATGCTCCCCATAGTAGCTTGTGTGATGCCCCTAGTTTCACCCTTAGTGATGTTCATGAGAAATTCATTGCAATCAGATTTACGAGGTTCAGTGCAGGTCCCCCGGAATGGAATTTTGCATGCTTCACTAAATTCTTCAACAGACATGCGAAAAGGATTTTCATATAGGTTGAAAATAATATCATGGGAGGTGCGCTGATATACATACTTGAATCTTCGCACAAAGAAATCAGTGAGGTCATAGTATTGCGGGCACCTGTCTGCCAGGAACTCCGTGAGCTCGCGTTGCGCACGTAGATATCAAACTCTTCTTTGATGCCGGATCAAATCATGAAGGCATCCGACGGCTACTCGCACGGTAGCACCGCGGCCTCTCATGGCGGTTCGGTATCCTGCTCGCGTATTGCGGGCCTAGGAGCACTCTTGCTCAAGGAACCACCATGGAAAATCTTCCTAAACATTTTCTTCTTCTCTAAAAAATTTCTGAAATTTTTAGTGACTCAAAATAAAAGTGAACAAAACTCAACAAAATTGATACCAACTACTCCCACATGTATCTAGAAGCTATATCATGCATCAAAACTACTTTGGACCATACAAATTCAACATGCAAGCTCATAAACATGGCCACCACAGCAGCAAAAATTTGCAAAGTATAAAGCACTAGAGCAAAAACTAATTGGAGCATTGGAGGAGTCACATACCAAGGGGTAATCCCTCAAAATAGTTTCGGAAACGGAGTTCCGAGCAAGGAGATCGAAAATCACAGCAAAATGAGCAAGAACACGGGCTTGGGAGCAAGTTTGATTTTTTTTAGAGGAATAAGAAGGAGATGGGTGGCTGGCATAAGTGAGTGGGTCCCTGTGGGACCCACAAGCCTGTTGGGCGCACCCAGGGGGGAGGCCGCGCCCTGTGGGCTTGTGGCTCACAAGAGCACCCCCCTGGGGTGTGTTCAGTGCCAAAAATTCTTAAATATTCTGGAAAAAATCATACTAAATTTTCATGGCATTCTGAGAACTTTTATTTTTGGGCCATTTTTTTATTGCACGGATAATTCAGAAAACAGGATAATCATGGCATTTTATTTTATTCTACTAAAAATAACAGAGAGTAAAAGGTGGGTACAGAAAGTTGTGCTTACTAAATTCATCGACCACATGCCCCTCAAAAAGAATCCATTAATAAGGTTGATCAAGTCTTATTAACAAACTATTTCCGAATGGCATGAAACCGAAGAATTTTCGTATAACACTAAGTTACCTCAATGGGGACATGCATCTCCCCAACAATAAGAATTTCATATTTCTTTTTGACAGTAGGAAGAGGAAATTTGAAACCTCCAATAGTGATTGTCGAAACTTTTTCAATACAATTGATACCATTCACTGAAAAATAAACCGTACGCTCATTACCATTGACATGAAAAGTAACCTTGCTTTTGTTGCAATCAATAACAGCCCCTGCAGTATTCAAAAAGGGTCTGCCAAGGATAATCGACATGTTGTCATCCTCGGGCATATCAAGTATAGCAAAGTCTGTCAAGATAGTAACAATTGCAACTACAATGGGAACATCCTCGCAAATTACAATAGGTATAGCAGTGGATTTATCAGCCATTTGCAAAGATATTTCAGTAGGTGTGAGCTTATTCAAATCAAGTCTTCTATATAAAGAGAAAGGCATAACACTAACACCGGCTCCCAAATCACATAAAGCAGTTTTAACATAACTTCTTTTAATGGAGCATGGTATAGTAGGTATTCCTGGATCTCCTAACTTCTTGGGTATTCCACCCTTAAAAGAATAATTAGCAAGCATGGTGGAAATTTCAGCTTCAGGTATTTTTCTTTTATTTGTGACAATTTCTTTCATATATTTAGCATAGGGAGACATTTTCAACATATCAATCAAGCGAGTGCGCAAAAAGACAGGTCTAAGCATTTCAACAAAGCGCTCAAAATCTTCATCACCCTTGTTTTTAGATGGTTTAGTAGGGAAAGACATAGGTTTTTGAACCCATGGTTCTCTCTCCTTTCCATGTTTTCTAGAAACAAAGTCTCTTTTATCATATATTTTGTTCTTAAGAGGTGGGTTATCAAGATCAACAGCAGGTTCTATTTCTACATCATTATCTGGTTGAGCATCAACATGAACATCATCATTATCATTATCCTTATCATTATCATTATCACTAGGTGTATGTTCATTACCAGATTGTATCTCAACATCAGAAATAGAAACATCATTATTATTCTCAAGAGGTTTTTCTATCTCAGGTTCTCTAGAAGTAGGCAAAGTTTCATCATTTTTCTTTTTCTGTTTCTTCTTAGATGGACTAGGTGCATCAATATTATTTCTTTGAGAATCTTGTTCAATTCTTTTAGGATGACCTTCAGGATATGGAGGATCCTGAGTCATTCTACCTCCTCTAGTAACAACTCTAACAGCATGATTATTCTTTTTATTATTCATCTCATCAAGCAAATCATTTTGTGACTTAGCAATTTGTTCTAACTGAGTCTGGACCATAGAAGCATGTTTACTCAAGCATTTAACATCATTAGCAGTTCTAAACATCAAATCACTGAAGCGTTCAATCATGATGGCATTCTGTTTTAGTTGATTGCTAAAATACATATTAAAGTGTTCCTGTTTAATGATGTAATTATCAAATTCATACAGGTATTTTGACTAGCAGATTTATTATACGAAATATCACCTTCATCAAATCTAGTGAGAGAATTTACCTCTACTACCTGTGTCAGGATGTCGAGCCCATGTATTTCTTCAATAGGTGATAATTCTTAACATCTTCAGCTTTAATACCTTTTTTTCATAGATTTCTTAGCTTCTTGCATATCTTCTGGACTGAGGAATAGAATACCTCTCTTCTTTGGAGTTGGCTTAGGTGGTGGTTCAGGAAGTGTCCAATCATCGGCATTTCTCAATATATTATTCAATAGTACTTCTGCCTGTCCAACAGTTCGTTCCCTGAAAACACAACCAGCACAACTATCTAGGTAGTCCCTAGAAGCATTAGTTAGTCCATTATAAAAGATATCAAGTATTTCATTCTTCTTAAGAGGATGATCAGGCAAAGCATTAAGTAGTTGGAGAAGCCTCCCCCAAGCTTGAGGGAGATTCTCTTCTTCATTTTGCACAAAGTTAAATATTTCCTGTAAGGCAGCTTGTTTCTTATGAGTAGGAAAATATTTTTCAGAGAAGTAGTATATCATATCCTGGGGACTACGCACACAACCAGGAGCAAGAGTATTAAACCATTTCTTAGCATCACCCTTTAATGAGAAAGGAAACAACTTAAGAATATAGTAATAATGATTTTTTTCCTCATGAGCAAATAGGGTGGCAATATCATTCAACTTAGTAAGGTGTGCCACAACAGTTTCAGTTTCATATCGATGAAAAGGATCAGATTCAACCAAAGTAATTAACTCAGGATCGACAGAGAATTCATAATCCTTATCAGTAAAAAATATGGGAGAAGTAGCAAACTTAGGATCATATTTCATTCTCTCCCTCATAGATTTTTCTTTCAACTCAGTAAGCAATTTTATAACCTCATCTCTATCATTACAAGCAAAAATTGCCCTAGCTATCTCCCTATCAAAAACATGACCATCGGATGTTTCAGGCATTTCAACTCTAGTAGGGGAGCTAGGCATAATAGGTGAATCATAATTTTTAAGAGTTTCAACATTTTCAGTTTCTTTAGCTTTAGCAATTTGTTCATCAAGAAATTCACCAAGTGGCACAGTATTATCAAGCATAGTACTAGCATCATCATAAGTATCATTCATAGCAGAAGTAGTATCATCAATAACTTGTGACATATCAGAATGAATAATAGGTGGCGGTGTCGCAAGCCAACTCAAAACAGAAGGTGAATCAAGTGCAGAGTGTGATGGCAGTTCCTTACCTCCTCTAGTCATAGAGGGGACGATCTTGGTCTTAGCGTCTTTCAGATTCTTCATAGTGATCAACAGATATAAATCCCAAGTGACTCAACAAATATAGCTATGCTCCCCGGCAACGGCGCCAGAAAAAGGTCTTGATAACCCACAAGTATAGGGGATCGCAACAATTTTCGCGGCTAGTATTTCACCTAGATTTATTGATTCGACACAAGGGGAGCCAAAGAATAATTGTGAGTATTAGCAGTTGAGTTGTCAATTCAACCACATCTGGAGAACTAAATATCTACAGCAAAGTGTTTAGTAGCATAGTAGTATGATAGTTTCAAGAGCAATAGTAACAGTAGTGACAGTAACAGAAGCAGTTTTGTAGTAATTGTAACAGCAGCAACAACGAAAGTAACTTAGCAAAGATCAATATGCGAAAAGCGTAGGCATTGGATCAGTGATGGATAATTATTTTAGATGACATTCATCATGTAACAGTCACAACCTAGGGCGATACACAATAGCTCCAATTCATCAATGTAATGTAGGCATGTATTCCGTATATAGTCATACGTGCATATAGTAAGAACTTGCATGACATCTTTTGTCCTACCCTCCCGTGGCAGCGGGGTTCTTAAGGAAACTAAGGGATATTAAGGCCTCCTTTTAATAGAGAACCGGAACAAAGCATTAGCACATAGTGAATACATGAACTCCTCAAACTACGACAATCACCGGAAAGAATCCCAATTATTGTCACCTTGGGGTATGCGGATCATGACACGTAACAGGTGCATATAACTTGCAAGATAGGATCAAGAACTCAAATATATTCATGAAAACATAGAGGGTTCAGATATGAAATCATGGCACTCGGGCCCTAGTGACAAGCATTAAGCATAGCAAAGTCATAGCAACATCAATCTCAGAACATAGTGGATACTAGGGATCAAAGCTCTAACAAATTGACTCGATTACATGGTAAATCTCATCCAACCCATCACCGTCCAGCAAGCCTACGAAGAAATTACTCACACACGGCGGTGAGCATCATGAAATTGGTGATGGAGGATGGTTGATGATGACGACGGCGTCGAATCCCCCTCTTCGGAGCCCCAAACGGACTCTAGATCAGCCCTCCCGATGAAGAACGGGAGGTGGCGGTGGCTTTGTCTCGTAAAACGTGATGATTCTTTCTCTCTCCTTTTTTCTCCATGAATAGGTACTTATAGCGTTGGAGTTAGGTCAAACGGAGTTGCCAGGGGCCCACAAGCCTGCTAGGCGCGCCATGGGGGGTGGCCGCCCCCCCCAGGCTTGTGGCGCCTGGTGGCCCCCCTCTGGTGGATCTTTGCGCCAGTATTTTTTATATATTCTGAAATAATTCTCCGTAAATTTTCAGGTCCATTCGAGAACTTTTATTTTTGCGCAAAAACAACACCATGGCAATTCTGCTGAAAACAGCGGCAGTCCGGGTTAGTTCCATTCAAATCATGCAAATTAGAGTCCAAACTAGAGCAAAAGTGTTGGAAAAGTCTAGTTTGGAAAAGTAGATACGTTTGGGACGTATCAATGAGCACCCCCTAGCTTCATGCTCCAAACGCTCGCTTCCATGCCTCTTTGTGCACATGGCCTCCCGAGCGCTTGTAATCCCATGCTGTAACTCTTCTCCTATCAATGAAAAGATACGCAAGCTCTGCTTATTCGCGAAAAAAAGATAATTGTTCTATGATGGTAGTTGATCATAGACGAAGACAAGTTGACGGCTACTTTGTTGACTATTACAATACCCTTGGCTTTCAAGCGATGGTTAAATTGTTTTATCAGATGTTCCCCTTTTGTGAAATGTTTTGTTCGTCGACAAAGGGGGAGTGATATCCAATGTCTTCCTATATATGCTTTTGGAAAATAATAATGTACGCAACTGATGGAAAGTCTGAGATTTCACACTGGAACGCGGAGCTGGGCGCCGGACCCTATCCCCTAAACACACTAAATTGTCCCCTGCTCCACGCCCCCCACAGCCATTGCCGCGCCTCCCATCGCTCCCAACCCCGCTTCGCCAACCTCTGAGCTTGTCTCTAAAGAACCCCATGGCGTACAGATCTGGTCACCATGGAGCTCGGGCCAGGAAGGTGCAGCATGAGACGATGGAGGCGGGACCTACCCGACACCAAAACCACCCGCTTCGGTGGCTACCATCGCAGGAGGCGAGGTTGGAGATGGATGATACGTCTCCAACGTATCTATAATTTTTGATTGTTCCATGCTATTATAGTATCAATCTTGGATGTTTTATATGCCATTATATATCATTTTTTGAGACTAACCTATTAACCCAGTGCCCAGTGCCAGTTGCTGTTTTTTTGCTTGTTTTTGCCTTTTCAGAAAATCATTATCAAAAAGTGTTCAAACAAGAAAAAAACTTTGAATTAATTTTTTTTGGACCAGAAGAGACCCAGGAAGCTTCGGGAGAAGACCAGAAGAACCACGAGGAGGCGGCAAGCCTGGAGGGCTCACCCCAGGTGGGTGGCCGCGCCCCCAGGCTTGTGGGCCCCTCGTGGCACCTCTTGACCTAATTCCTTCGCTATAAATTCACAAATATTCCAAAACCAACAGAGAGCCAGAAGAGAAAACCTTTCTGCTGCCGCAAGCCTATGTTCTTCCGCGATCCCATCTGGAGGCCTTCTTCAGTAATCTGCCGGAGGGGGAATCGATCACGGAGGGCTTCTTCATCAACCTTGTTGCCCTTCCGATGATGTCTGAGTAGTTTACCACAGACCTACGGGTCCATAGCTAGTAGCTAGATGGCTTCTTCTCTCTCTTTGATCTTCAATACCATGTTCTCCTCGATGTTCTTGGAGTTCTATCTGATGTAATCTTCTTTTGCGGTGTGTTTGTTGAGATCCGATGAATTGTGAGTTTATGATCAGATTATTCATGAGAAATATTTGAGTCTTCTCTGAACACTTTTATGCATGATTATTATAGCTTTGTATTTCTCTCCGATCCATCGATTTGATTTGGCCAACTAGATTGATTTATCTTGCAATGGGAGAGGTGCTTTGTGATGGGTTCAATCTTGCGGTGCTCAATCCCAGTGACAGAAGGGGACATGACATGTATTTGTATTGTTGCCATTAAGGATAAAAAGATGGGGTTTAATCATATTGCTTGAGTTTACTTTGTCTACATCATGTCATCTTTCTTAAGGCGTTACTCTCTTTCATACTTAATACCCTAGATGCATGCTGGATAGCGGTCGATGGGTGGAGTAATAGTAGTAGATGCAGGCAGGAGTCGGTCTACTTGTCTCGGACGTGATGCCTATATACATGATCATTGCCATGAATCCGTCATAATTATTTGCTTTTCTATCAATTGCCCAACAGTAATTTGTTTACCCACCGTATGCTATGTGTTCGAGAGAGAAGCCTCTAGTGAAAACTATGGCCCCCGGTCTACTTTATCATATATAAAAAACCTAAAAATACCTTGCTGCAATTTATTTACTTTTATTTTAATTAGTATTTTAGTTTATCTATTTACCTCAATAAGATTTAATCCTTGCAAATAACCGCTAAGAGGATTGACAACCCTCTTATTTGCGTTGGGTGCAAGTGTTTGCTCTTTTGTGTGCAGGTGCGCTTAACGGAATTTTGCTTGGTTCTCCTACTGGATTGATAACCTTGGTTCTTAACTGAGGGAAATATTTATCTCTACTGTACTGCATCATCCTCTCCTCTTCGGAGAAATACCAACGCAGATTACAAGTAGCAGGAAGAATTTCTGGCGCCGTTGCCGGGGAGACATCACCAAAATTACCAAGTACCTTCGCACAAACTATCATCCACTTGCATTTACTTTATTTGCATTTGCCTCTCGTTTTCATCTCCCCCACTTCTAATTTTTTTTACAAAAACACAAAAACATTTTTTATTTTGCTTGCTTGCTTTTATTGCCATGTCAATACACAAAAACAGAAAGTAAAACAAAAATTTAAGATCACTATGGATCCTCATCCACTTGCTAATCTTTTCAAAATATCCAATTATAATGAACCAATTGCTAGTGATTTGAGTGCTCTTGATTTTCTCTATGAAGTTTTGTTTGAAAATCATGAATCTAAAAATTGTGATGAAGTGTTAGAAGAAGAAATTTCTAAAGTGATTCATGACAGCTCCTTGATTGAAAAGCATGATTGCAATGATGTTACTATAAATTCTATTAATGTGAATTGTGCTAATAATATGCAATGCTACAAGCTTGGGGATGATAATTTAGTCATGTCCACTACTTATTGCAATGATCACGATTGGGGTGATAATGCTTCTTATGATCTTGAAAATTTATTTAAGCCTCATGATGAATATGTTATTGATAATAATGTTTGCAATACTATTAAAAGTGGGTTTGGAAGAGCATCAACTTTAGGTAATAATGATCCCACTACTTCGGAGAATTATCAATCTTATGAATTTTTGGATAAGAGTGGGTTTGGAGAGGTCATGACTTTAGTTGATGTTAATCCCACTATCTTGGAAGATTATAAAACTTTTATGCATGCGGATCGTGAAGAGAATATTTTATATGATAGCTATATTGTTGAATTTGACTATTATCCTGCATGTAACTATTATGAGAGAGGAAAATATGGTTGTAGAAATTTTCATGTTACTCAATTACTTCTCTTGAAGTTCAAATTGTTAATGCTTCGTTCTTCTTCCTTGCATATGCTAGATACTTCTTGTCTTGATAATTTTTTTGCTTATAAAATGCCTATGCATAGGAAGTATGTTAGACTTAAATGTGTTTTTCACGTGTTACATGATGCTCTCTTTTGTGTTTCAACTATTATCTTTCATGAGAGCCTCATTAAAATTTCAAGCCTATCTTAATGGCTTTAAAGAAAGAGCTTGTTGGGAGACAATCCAATAAACTTTTTATTTCTGTTCTTGAGTGTTTACACAATTATAGCTTCCGTTATGATTGTATTTTTATGTTTTAATTAGTGTTTGTGCCAAGTAGTGCCTTTGGGATGATTTGGAAGATAATATGATTGATGCTGTTTGAAAACAGAAACTTTTTCGTCCAGTGCTGGAATTTTGTTTTTCGCTGGAACGTCAGAACCTTCTGAATTTTTTACACAATATTGATATATGAATTTCCCACGTTGTCCTAATTTGTCAGAATTTTTGAAATTACATAAGTATGACGTTAATTCAGATATTTACAGACTGTTCTGTTTTAGACAAATTCTGTTTTTGTTGCATAGTTTGCTTATTTTGGTGAATCTATGGATCGTATCGGGGATTATGAGTCATGGAGAAGTTGGAGTACAGTAGCATTATGCCAATATTAAATATGAATCAATTTAAAATAGTACCTAAAGTTTAAGATTTGTTTGTTATACTAACGGATCTCACGAGGTTTCTGTTGAGTTTTGTGTGCTGAAGTTTTCAAGTTTTGGGTGAGACTATGATGGATAAAGGAACAAGGAGCGGCAGGAGCCTAAGCTTGGGGATGCCCAAGGCACCCCAAGGTAATATTCAAGAAAGACTTAAGCGTCTAAGCTTGGGGATGCCCCGGAAGGCATCCCCTCTTTCGTCTACAATCTATCGGTAACTCACTTGGAGCTATATTTTTATTCATCATATGATATGTGTTTTACTTGGAGCGTCGTGTGATATAGTTTGTTTGCTTGTTAGTTTGTCACAATAATCTTTGCTGAACACACCTTTTTGAGAGGGACACACATTATTCGCGATTTGTTAGAATATTCTATGTGCTTCACTTATATCTTTTGAGCTAGGCAGTTGCTCTAGTGCTTCACTTATATCTTTTAGAGCACGGCGGTGGTTATATTTTAAAGAAATAGTTGCACTCTCATGCTTCACTTATATCTTTTTGAGAGTCTAATGAATAGCAATGGTAATATGCACGGGTTATGAATTTGGTCCTGATATGATAGGTATTCAAGAGGGATATAATAAAAACTTTCATGTAGATCACTGAATGTGATAAGTTTGATTCCTTGCAATAGTTTTGCGATATTAAGATGGTAATATGTGGGACGTATTAGTAGATGATTGTGGTTTAGTAAGAATATTGGTGTTAAGGTTTGTGATTCCTGAAGCATGCACGTATGATCTGTCGTTATGCTAAGAAGTTGGAGCATGATTTATTGTTGATTGTCTACCTTATGAGTGGTGCTCGGGGACGAGCAATGGACCTTGTCCTACCAATCTATCCCTCTAGGGGCATGCGTAGTAATACTTTGCTTCGAGGGCTAATAAACTTCCGCAATAAGTATGTGAGTTCTTTATGACTAATGTGAGTCCATGGATTATACGCACTCTCACCTTTCCGCAATTTGCTAGCCTCTTCGGTACCATGCATTACCCTTTCTCACATCGAGAGTTGGTGCAAACTTCGCCGGTGCATCCAAACCCCGTGATATGATACGCTCTATCACACATAAGTCTCTTTATATCTTCCTCAAAACAGCCACCATACCTCCCTATCATGGCATTTTCATAGCCATTCCGAGATATATTGCCATGCAACTTCCACCGTTCCGTTTTTATGACACACATCGTCATTGTCATATTGCTTTGCATGATCATATAGCTGACATAGTATTTGTGGCTCAGCCACCGTTCATCATTTTTATACATGTTACGCTAGCATCATTGCACATCCTGGTACACTGCCAGAGGAATTCATATAGAGTCATATTTTTGTTCTAGTATCGAGTTGTAATATCGAGTTGTAAGTAAATAAAAGTGTGATGATCATCATTATTAGAGCATTGTCCCAGTGAGGAAAGGATGATGGAGACCATGGTTCCCCCACAAGTCGGGATGAGACTCCGGGCGAAAATAAAAAGAAAAAAAGAAAAAAAGAGGCCAAAAAGAGCCCACACAAAAAAATGAGAGAAAAAGAGATAAGGGGCAATGTTACTATCCTTTTTCCACACTTGTGCTTCAGAGTAGCACCATGTTTTTCATATAGAGAGTCTCCTATTTTGTTACTTTCATATACTAGTGGGAATTTTTCATTATAGAACTTGGCTTGTATATTCCGATGATGGGCTTCCTCAAATGCCCGAGGTATTCATGAGCAAGCAAGTTGGATGCACACCCACTTAGTTTTCATGTTGAGCTTTCATACACTTATAGCTCTTAGTGCATCCGTTGCATGGCAATCCCTACTCCTCGCATTGACATCAATTGATGGGCATCTCCATAGCCCGTTGATTAGCCTCGTCGATGTGAGACTATCTTCTTATTTTTGACTTCCCTTATTTACCTCTACCACCACACTCTATTCAACCCATAGTGCTATATCCATGGCTTGCGCTCATGTATTGCGTGGGAGTTAAAAAAGCTGAAGCGCGTTAAAAAGTATGAACCAATTGCTCGGCTTGTCATCGGGGTAGTGCATGATAAATACTTTGTGTTAAGAAGATGGTGCATGACAGGATTGTATGATTTTGTAGGGATGATGTTCTTTAGCATTTTTATTTTGAAAGACATGATTGTTTATTAGTATGCCTGAGTATTGATGTCTTTATATCAAACTATAGACTATTGCTTTGAATCATTCGGATCTTATTATTCATACCGTAAGAGAGAGATTACATGATGAAACATGATAGGTAGCATTCCACATCAAAAATTCTACTTTTATCAATTACCTACTCGAGGACGAGCAGGAATTAAGCTTGGGGATGGTTGATACGTCTCCAACGTATCTATAATTTTTTATTGTTCCATGCAATTATATTATCAATCTTGGATGTTTTATATGTAATTATATGCCATTATATATAATTTTTTGGGACTAACCTCTTAACCCAGTGCCCAGTGCCAGTTGCTGTTTTCTGCTTGTTTTTGTCTTTTCAGAAAATTATTATCACAAAGTGTCCAAACGAGAAAAAAACTTTGGATTAATTTTTTCTGGACCAGAAGAGACCCGGGAAGCTTCGAGAGAAGACCAGAAGAGCCACGAGGAGGCGACAAGCCTGGAGGGCGCGCCCCAGGGGGGTGGCCACGCCCCCAGGCTTGTGGGCCCCTCGTGGCACCTCTTGACCTAATTCCTTCGCTATAAATTCACAAATATTCCAAAACCAACAGAGAGCCAGAAGAGAAAACCTTTCCGCCGCCGCAAGCCTCTGTTCTTCCGCGATCCCATCTGGAGGCCTTCTCCGGTAATCTGCCGGAGGGGGAATCGATCACGGAGGGCTTCTTCATCAACCTTGATGCCCTTCCGATGATGTGTGAGTAGTTTACCACAGACCTACAGGTCCATAGCTAGTCGCTAGATGGCTTCTTCTCTCTCTTTGATCTTCAATACCATGTTCTCCTTGATGTTCTTGGAGTTCTATCCGATGTAATCTTCTTTTGCGGTGTGTTTGTTGGGATCCGATGAATTATGAGTTTATGATCGGATTATTCATGAGAAATATTTGAGTCTTCTCTGAACTCTTTTATGCATGATTATTATAGCTTTGTATTTCTCTCCGATCTATCGATTTGGTTTGGCCTACTAGATTGATTTATCTTGCAATGGGAGAGGTGCTTTGTGATGGGTTCAATCTTGCGGTGCTCAATCCCAGTGACAGAAGGGGACATGACACGTATTTGTATTGTTGCCATTAAGGATAAAAAGATGGGGTTTAATCATATTGCTTGAGTTTACTTTATCTATATCATGTCATCTTGCTTAAGGCGTTACTCTGTTTCATACTTAATACCCTAGATGCATGCTGGATAGCGGTCGATGGGTGGAGTAATAGTAGTAGATGCAGGCAGGAGTCGGTCTACTTGTCTCGGACGTGATGCCTATATACATGATCATTGCCAAGAATCCGTCATAATTATTTGCTTTTCTATCAATTGCCCAATAGTAATTTGTTTACCCACCGTATGTTATGTGTTCGAGAGAGAAGCCTCTAGTGAAAACTATGGCCCCCGGTCTACTTTATCATATATAAAAAACCTAAAAATACCTTGCTGCAATTTATTTACTTTTATTTTAATTAGAATTTTAGTTTATCTATTTACCTCGATAGGATTTAATCCTTGCAAATAACCGCTAAGTGGATTGACAACCCTCTTATTTGCGTTGGGTGCAAGTGTTTGCTCTTTTGTGTGCAGGTGCGCTTAACGGAATTTTGCTTAGTTCTCCTACTGGATTGATAACCTTGGTTCTTAACCGGGGGAAATAATTATCTCTACTGTACTGCATCATCCTCTCCTCTTCGGGGAAATACCAACGCAGACTACAAGTAGCAATGGAGCGTGTGGTGCGGGACAAGTTCCCCGACCCGTTGACATGGCTGATGTCTGCCCCGACATCATTCATTTCTCCACTTTTGAGGAGAGGGTGCGGTTCACCCGTGACGACTACTGCATGGATTTGGATATGGTCTTCTAAGCTATCCAAGAGGCAGAATCGCCAGATACAACATAGGTGGTGCTATGGAGTCACTTCAAAACTAGGAATTCGTCAAGGCTCAACCTCACATGGCCGTCAGTGGTTGCCCTCGCCAATCCTTCGTCGGGAGCGCTGCCACCGGGGGTGCACCCCCCTCATCGCCAGTGAAGCTTCGAATTCCCAGCGAGCGTGTGGCACGGGCTATTTGCGCCCCTGAACTGCGAGCACGTCACGTGAGCGTCGGGTTGTGTTGCCATAACCTTGACCCTCCGTCATGGGCGGGTGACCGAGGTAAGGTTCCATCTCGCCTCCACGATTCACATCCTTCTACTGTTGCTTCATTTCGTGTTTGCGGTTTTTGCCGTAGGGATTCGTCTGACCTTGTGGTCGCACCTCATTCTATTCTGGATAGTTTGGTCTCGAGGTTGTGCCCCCCCTCTCCGGCATCTGGCTCTACTCCGGCTACCGCATTCTATCAATTCAGAGTGCGTATCTCCTTGTCCTTCTCCTATTCCCGTGAGGTCGCTTTTCGCAGGTGATCCACCTTGCCCTGTGGCAGCTCTTCCAATTTTGAAGCCGGTGACGTCACCTTGTTTTCCCCTCCCTTCCCAGTGCCATCCACAAGGAACGTGTGGTCAGAAACCAAGTGGGTGCTCGAAAGACACCTTCTGTGGCCGTGTGTGCAGACGAGGAGGTGAGAGCGGATTTTTTTGGGAAACTCTGGGTTATCCCTTCCTCGCAGTGCCCCCTCCAAAACCTAGTCTCGCTCTTCCTAGTCGGTTGTTCTGTCACCTAGATCTCCGGTAGGGGGTCCCGAGCAGGTGATCTTGACCAGATGGTAAGAGGAGAGAAAAGGACACGGTGTTTACCCAGGTTTGGGCCCTCTCAAAGAGGTAATACCCTACTCCTGCTCTTGTTTATATTTCGTGGATGGAGTACAAAGTACAGGATGATCTACGTCGAGATCGTATGATTGTGTCTAACTTGCCACTACAGACTAAACCCCTCGGCTTATATAGGCACCGGGGGTACCTAGGGTTACAAGTATGTCGGCTACAACTAGGGATAAACACATGCCGATCATTTAAATATGTCCTGAAGTATACGCCAAGTCTTCGGAGGATTCCATCTTGAGTACACCGAGGGCTACAGCATATGGGGCCCTTTCTTCAATCGTCGGTGGATCCTCGGTCCGGCCCATGAATGGAAGGTCGATGTGGTATGCACACCCTAATTCAGGACACCGTCAGTAGCCCTTGAATTGGTCTTCAAGTCGAGGTCATTGGTCCTTTCCTCGGGATAGCTTCATCTTCTGGTCTTCGGCTTCGTAGGCGAGTTCCATCCTCCATGTCGGCACCTAGATCCGAGGATTCCTAGGGATCCGAGGTATTTTATGTTCGGCTTCCTCCTTCACTGCGTTCATGTGTAAATCCGAGCAGCGATATACTCCAGGTAATTGGGGCGTCTTTTAACAAGGCCCTCTATAAAATAGGGTATTTTATAGGATCCGAAGACTCCTGATCGTGGACCCTAAGTCCGAAGTTTTACAATGCCGAGGTCGATTCCTTACAGGCAAAGTTTCATATTCCGAGGACTTCTTGATGACCCTTGGCAGTTTTGTGGTCCCATCTCTCGATATACTCGCTAAAAGGAGTCGTAGTGGGCCCTTAGATCCGCTTTTAGCGGTATTTTTAACTTCCTTTCCTTGGTTCATGTTTCTCAATGATACGTCTATTTTGCATCATGTTTTCCTACTGTTATTTTCATTGTTTTAAAGTTATATTTCACTTTTAGGTTCAATTCTAATGCCCTTTCTCTCTTAAATTGCAAGTTATATCATAAGAGGGAGATCGCCGATAGCTGGAATTCTGGACTTGAAAGAGCTACAACAGAGATAGCTATTCTCCGGAGCTCCAAATGACCTGAAATTTTACGGAGATTCATTTTGGAATATATAAAAAATACTGAAAGAAAAAGCTACTAGTGAGGACCCACCTGTGAGCCACAAGCTTAGGTGGCGCCCCCGTGGCACGCCCTATGAGCTTGTGGGCCCACAGCAAGCCTCTGAGACCCGTCTTCTCCTATATGAAGCCATTTTCCCTATAAAAAAAATCAGAAGAAGACTTTCGGGACGAAGCGCCGCCTCTCGAGGAGGAACCTGGGCAGGACCACTTTTGCTCTCCGGCGGAGCGATTCCGCCGGGGATAATTCCCTCCGGGAGGGGAAATCGAAGTCTTCGTCATCACCAACGTTCCTCTCATCTTGGGAGGACTCATCTTCATCAACATCTTCACCAGCACCATCTCATCTCCAAACCCTAATTCATCTCTTATATTCAATTTTTGTCCCAAAACCTCAGATTGGTATCGGTGGGTTGCTAGTAGTGTTGATTACATTTTGTAATTGATACTAGTTGGTTTATTTGGTGTACAAGGAAGAAACAACAGTATAGCGAGTGCACCAACTACAGGGCCTGGGCCCCGCCCCACCGAGCCTCGACCAACCCGTTGGACTTGTCTTCTTCCACCTTGGGCTTTTTCACGTACCTGCCCCGGCCGACTGGCAACTGAACTGCACCGAGAATGGAATCTTGGTACTAACAAGATAACGTACTTGAGCGACTGAGTCTTGACTTTGAGTTTGATGTGTTCTTCTCAACTTATATGTTGGTCGGTTCCTGTTCTGCTTCCCATTCACTATTGAGTTCAGTCCGACTGTTGGTTCATATCTAATCTAACAGACTATGTACTGCTTCACATTTGAATTCTTATCTTTAAGGGGCCCTACGTAGGTCGCCTAACATGCATGAACGTTGCTCATTTTCTGTTCAGAGAATGTACAGCGCAAATTATGCAAGTGTTTGGATAAGTTGGAGACATGACAATCACACCATTGACCTGAATAGATTCCTAGACCGACACTGAAAAACAGAGAGCTGGCCTGGCAAACTTTCTGCGATGACGACAACAAACTAGCATGCTCCAGCAGCTGGATGCAATGACGATAACAAACTTCCTGGCATTAGTAGTTGTAACAGAGAGGCCGCTCTCTTTATCAAAAAAAAAAAAACTTCCTGGCAAAAGAGAGTAGTAGTAACAAGAGGCCTGCCTCGTTCATGAATTTGACAGCGTCACACCGATGTGCATGTGCTACGTACGTAGTACATGCATGCATGTTGCATGGTCGATCCGTTCACTGACCTAGCAAGGAGAGATCCAAAGCTTGGCTGACTCCTAGCCAGAGCCAGCCAGATGCCTACATAATTAACAAACGAGCGAGCTATAGATAACCAGATTAAGATGGATGATGATGTAGTTGCTAGCTAGATTGACGACCTTTTTTCCCATCCCGCGGACAAGGAAATGATCCACGCAGATGGAAAGCAAAAAGGAGCCGACCGGTGCATGCATGCAGATGAGCTAGTTAGCACGCGCGCAGCCGGGCGGTCACCTAGATTTCTCGGCGGCCTTAATGCCGGACGCGACTGTTGCTACACCGACTTTGACACTGTTGTGTGTGGTAGCGTCGTCGCTTCAACTGCTGCACTACAGGTGAAGTTGCTACTGTACCTTGCGCTGAGTGAGTAGCTCTATTCATGGCGGATCAATCTAGCTAAGCCCCGCGCCGGCGTGGTGTTCAACTGTTCCTAGGCTAATTAACTTCTAGGGCGGCACACCTATTTTAGGTAGTAGGTTTGGTAGGCCCCTCCTATTTTTAGGTTAAAGTTTGACCTACAAGTTGAACTAATAAAATATAAACTATATTTCTTAAAAGTTAAATCGAAAATATTTTGGCATAAAAGTTGTTTGTTCACAGCTCACCATAGACAGTACTCCTTTAACACATTTAGGGCTCCTCTGATTCAAAGAAATTTCATAGGTTTTTCGGCGGATTAGAATCCTTAAGAATTTTTTTCTACATTGGTCGTTTGATTCATAGGATTGAATCCTATAAGATTTTTCCCCAGGGATCATGTGTAGTACATTTCATGGGAAATCTAGCATCTACTCCAATCACTTTTTACAACTCCTTTGTTTTTTCAGTGGCATCAAACACTTTATGCTAATTCATAGGATTCAAGTGGGCATACCACTTCAATCCTGTATGTTCATATTCCTGCGTTTTGAGAACCCTATTATTGTTTTTAATTACAGAGTGCAGATACACCTTTTGAAATACCTACCCACACGCCATACTTTGGTATAGCTGACTTAGTAATAGGTAGCAAAGCACTCAGACGTGTGTGTTTGGTGAATCATGGAAACGAACAATTGACCATGCATATAATATATCGCTGTGAAACGAAAGGGTATATGCATGCATGCATATAAGCGAAGCAGGTCCTCGTCCTTGGTCCTTGTACAGGTTTGCTAGAGAGCATTAATTGATGTCCATTCGTTAGCTTCGTAGCACAAATGTAGCTGAGCTGCTCCACCGTACTAGGTCAATAATGCACCTTTTTCTCAAAAAAAGAAGAGATCAATAATGCTCCTAAAAAATAGGAAATGGTCACTTACGCAAGCGACGACACCACAGTTGTCAGCCCATTTCGACCAGCGGAAAATGAGAAGAAATACAATATATGCTGTCGAAGATTATGGGCCTTGACCTAAATAAATAAATTCTTTAGGAAAGCATACTACACTAGATGAACACCATGAAAAATATTTGTATCCAAAAGTCAAGCCGTTCTCCAGGTTCCATGCGCAGTTGCCGGCGGGCCGGCGGGGGCAGGTGAAAAGGCCCGGCTGGAAGAAGCAGACAAATACAACGGCTTCCACAGCTTTGTGTGGGTCCTCTCTTATCTCTAATTGGTAGTACACCACTAATCCTTCTTTTTTTCAGGTTAGCCGTTTTTCTTCAAAGACTCGTAGTAGTTTCTTTTTTCATTTTTCTGCGGTGGCACATTGTATTACCTGATTAAATTGGAGTACTTTGCCTTCTTGAGGATTGGGTTTCAATTATGTGCAATTGTGATCACACATATGGAGTAGATAGATGTGATATGATGCTGCCTACTTATACTAGCGATGACAGGACGACTCACCTTTTCTCTCTCTCGACTTCTCGGTATTAGTCGAGAAAGTAGATTAAGCGAATATATAAGGAGGTTAATTGCTGGCTGGCTGCACAAAACGAGATGATTGAGCTGTTCCTGTTTAGTATTTTTGGATCATTTTATTGGTATGACCCATTGCCACCATGCATGAAACGCTCGAGGTATCAACACAACCACTTCTTCTTCGGTACAACCCTCCAAAACACATTAACGATCCAGATTTATTCGTACTCCTTCATAAAAAAGGGTAGGATGGTCATTACATATCTGGTCGTCGCCGCGGGACGTGTATCGCGCCGTACACGGGCTTCGTACGCACGCGCACCCCCGGCATACGTTGCCTCTGTACGCCCTTGTACGTGGACTGTGTACGCCGTCGTTTGCGTACGTGGCGTATGTGGGCAGTCAGCGCGTCATTCGCGGCAAATGAGGCGGTCAGCACCAACCACACGCGCAACCGCCCTTAATCCGGTAGGTGTTCGCGGGCGCCGTGCTGCGCCGTCTGCCGCCATAAATCCAGCGCGGATTACTGCGCGCCGAGTGCCGCCGTGCTGCGCACCGCACACCACCGCCCGTCGCACTGCCGCGTTGCGTCCTTTCACCTGCGTCCGTCGCACCCCTTTAACCGGTGAGTATCTGCGAGCGCCGCACCCCTTTAACCGGCGGGTATTCGCGAGCGCCACCCGTCGCACTGCGGCACTGCGTCCTTTCGCCTGCGCACGCCGCCCCCCATTAACAGGCGCGGATTCGCGAGCGCCGCGTGCCGCCTCTGTCGTATCGCCTGCCCCCGCCATTACAAGCCCGTAACGCCCCCTCGCCACCTATAAAAACCCCCCTCCGCGCCCTCTGCCGCCGCACACAGATCTCGCCGGCCGCCCTCTGCCATAGCACCACGCCCGCCTTCCCTAGCGCCACGCCCCGCCCTCACCCGCTCCCTTTTCACTCCGGCGATGGCGCGCCCAAACCTCACTACGGAGAAGGTGGAGGAGCTCGCCCACTTCGGCATCCCCGCCGCATCGGACGTCCACATGCCGTCACGGTGGCGGTTGAGCCTAGCGGGTGTCGGTGCCCGACGTCGGCACACCTCTCTTCGCCCGCGCCATCACCCTGTTCCCGGCGCGTCTGTCGCCGGAGATGCTGGCGGACCCGCAGTACGCCGTCAACAACCCGCACTGGGCAACGATCCTCGCCGACGACCGCGAGGCGCGGCTACATGCCTTCGACGGGCCGCGGCCGCCGGCGAAGCACAACAGCCGCCGACGGCACGAGATATGGGACGGCCGCACTTTCGAGGAAGTGCTCGCCCCGTACCGCGCGCAGGCGGCCGGCGGCATCCTTCCAGCAGCTCCCGGCGGCGGCTACGCGGAGCTCCGGCGTGTCGAGGCACATCCAGGTGGCGCTCGCAGGGGCTTCGGCGCGGCCATTGGGCGCTGCTTCGGAGGAGACCACGGCGGCGGACGTCATGGCGGCGGTGACCGTGGCGCCATCCGGCTCGGCGGTGCTGACCGCCGCACTATGGCGCATCGGGAGGCGCGCGACGCTCCAGAATCCAGCCGCGCCCACGAGGAGGAGTCGAGCCGCGCACGCGAGGAGCCG
The DNA here is from genome assembly GCA_039707655.1 of Elymus sibiricus. Taxonomy (NCBI): domain Eukaryota; kingdom Viridiplantae; phylum Streptophyta; class Magnoliopsida; order Poales; family Poaceae; genus Elymus; species Elymus sibiricus. The sequence continues at coordinate 161,092,577 of CM077668.1, read as the reverse complement.
GAGCCTGCGCTGTTGGCCGAGTACAGGCGGCTGGCGGCGGAGGCCGGCGACCCCGAGGACATGCCCGGCTACCTCACGGCCATCCGCGAGTCCGAGATGGCGCCGGTGCCGCCCCCGCTCGTCCAGGAGTACATGCAGGTCGCCCCTGCCGCCGGCCACCCAAAGAACCCGTCGGACTTCCCCGGGTACCACGCCGCCGTGGCGGACTCCATGGCGGCGCCCATCGTCAATGTTGGCAACAGCAGCAGCAGCGACGACGACGAGGTCGGCTTCGATGACGAAGACTTCGGAGGCGTGGATGGCGAGTAGATTAGGATTTGAATTTCGTTTTAGTAATTTCGTTAAGTTTTAGTAATTTCGTTTGAATTTCGTTCGACTAGCATGTAAAATTTCCTAAGAAGTTGAATGAAATGAAGGAGTTTAATGTTTAAACTTTGTTTGAATGAATTTCGGTAAATTTTTGTTTAAAGTTTTTGAAAAAGAACAAAATGAAATGAAAGATAGCAAAAAAATAAGAATTTAAAAATTGTGAAAGAAAAGAAATAAAACCGAAAGAAATAGAAATGAAATAAAGAACAAAAAGTTAAAAAGTAAACAAAGGAAGTTCGAAAAATAAAATACATTTTTTTAAGGAAATATAGAATTATTATGAATTGAAATAATTAAGATAAAATAAATAAGAAACACTGTTTTTAAAATGGATAAATATGATCAACTTAATTATTCAGATTTGGATATTAAATATGAAATAAATAAAATGAAATTCATACAAGCAAAAAATGAAAGAAAAAAGTAAAATTGAAAGAAAAAACTGAAAAAAATACCGACCAGCCGCCGAGCCGAGTGAGGCATACTAGGCCCATGCGGGTGAGTAGGCGCTGCTGGGCCAACCCGGGGCAGCCCGACAGGCGTCCGATGTCGCTGTCGTAGTCTGCCAGTTGGGCTGCCATTATTTTTTAACATTCGAAATAGAAAAAAAATTGAAAAATTGCCTTCTTTATAATTTGTGTGCTAACAAATTAAAAAGTCTGTGGTCATAAGTATTTTGAGCTAGGAAATTAAATAGTTCTATGGTTGAACGATATAAAATTTCATAAAATCCATACAATGTCTGAATGGTACGAAACTTGGCATGCATGGTTGTCATGTTGATACTAGGCAATGGAAATAATTAGTTTCCATTTGAAGGATGTCGAAAAAAAAAAGGTCCTTCGAGACGGACCCTTCCCTCCTACCTGAACGGCCTCCAGTGAAGAAGGTCATTTTTTTGATTATCTTCAGAATGGCACCAAATTTTGCCAACGAGTGGGAATGCCTATCCTAGTACCTCAGGAAAAATTTCCACAAAATTCAACAAGGAACGCACGGTGCGCTACTAGGAGAAAGCTTACAGGTAGAACCTTAGCAGTAGTGCGGTCTAGAGACAAGGCGCTACTGGTATTTAGCAGTAGCGCGTGTCAGGAACCGACGCTACTGCTACACTTATAGCAGTAGCGCGGGCTTTCTTTCAGGCGCTGCTGCTAGATGGGCCCCACCATGTCCCCAGGCCAGGCTATAGTAGCAGCGCCGGCCCACAAATACACGCTACTACTAAGGAAGTAGCAGTAGCGCTGTCTTCCGTACAGGCGCTACTACTGTTTATACACGGGCCCGGCTCCCAGGCACCGCCTATCAGTAGCGCCGGCTCCAGGACCGCGCTACAGGTATTGTGAGTAGTAGCAGCGCGGGTCCCTTACCCGCGCTACTACTATGCGGACCTTATCCACCCCGTCGTTTCCTCTCTCCCTCACTCTCCCCCTCACACTCTCGCTCTCTCTGCCACCGCCGCCGCTCGCCGTCGCCCGCCGCAGCTGTCGCCACCGAGGTATCTGCGTCCCTCCCTCCTCCGGCAGCCTTCCTCCCTCCTCCCACTGCCCTCCTCACTCCTCCGCCGGCCACCCTCTCCTCCCTCCTCCCACTGCCCTCCTCACTCCTCCCTCCTGCGCCGGCCGCCCTCTCCTCCCTCCTCCCACTGCCCTCCTCACTCCTCCCTCCTGCCTCCCTCCTCCCTCCTTCCCTTCCTCCCTCCTGCCTCCCTCCCTCCCTCCCTCCTCCCTTTCCTCCCTCCTCCCTTCCTCCCTCCCCCATCTATGTTTTTTTGAATAAAATAGAACATATAAGTTATATGAATACAATGTAGGTATTTTGAATAGAATAAAATAGAAAATATAGGTAGAATGGAGGTTTTTTGAATAGAATAGATAGGTAGAATTTTCTTGTAGAATGTAGATAGGTACGTAGAATGGTCTTTTGAATAGAATAGAAAACTAGTGAATAGATTTTTTGAATATAAAAAAAGTTTTATTAATAGAAATGTATTGGAATGCTATTTCAGAAAAATTTTGGTATCAAATTTAGTAATAAAAATTTTTAGTAAGAAAATTTAGGTATAGAAATTTTTAGTAATTTTCTTTTTCAATATAGAAATGTATTGGACAATTTAATTATTTTTATGTCATTATCACTTTGTCATCAAAGAATGCTATATGAGATTTGATGATCTAAAATTTTGAGGTGGAATATGCAGGCTTTGTAGTGTCGCGTCTCGCTGTGGAGTGATCGTCGTCGGAGCTACCTTTACTTCCTCTACACCCGAGTCGGTGAGCTAAAAGTCCTCCTCCTCCTTCTCTTCTCCTCGAAGTTGAATAGAGTAGAACTAGGGTATTTAGTTATGTCAATCTCACATTGCCAAATTTAGAGAGAGAGAGAGACCTACTTTCTTGAAGAATTAGGGTATTTAGTTATGCTTCTTGTCCAAATGAAATGTTCGGGTTATAGATGTAGTAGTAGTAGATGAGTAGCTGTGACAATGCGAAGCTAGTTTTTTTTAAATGATAATTGATCCGGATAGAAGTTCAAGTTTAAACATCTTTGTATGTGTATGGACATCTTTGTATCGCAGGGAAAATCGGAGTGGCCTATGTTTTGCCGGAGTGTCGATTCATTTCCGTTCCGGCAAATTTCAGGCGCTCGATATGCCCTATTTTAGCGAAGGTCATGCCGGATTTTTCCGTGAATTTTAGCATGACTTGTGCTAGAATATATAGGAAATATCGAGTGCCCTGGATTTCCCGGAAAGAGAATTAAATGACATTTCGGGTTGACTTTAAGTCTGTCGGGGCTCCATACATGAGGGAGAGTGTCCACCATATATGACAGAAGAAGAATGACGACTGTTGTCGTGGGGGTCGTTTCTCCTTCTTCTCCTTGTGCTAGACCTTTGTTATGCACTAGGGGAAGGAGGAGTAGCGACAATCACCGACGGTCGAAAATGTCAGAGAGGGAGTGCCCACCATATACACCACGTGAGATGAGAGTTTTCAAGGAAAGACTCAACAGACCGACAGTCAACCCGTGATGAATAATAATGATCTGTGTGTTGAGTTCCTGTTAGTTGCCGTCGATTTATAATCTTTGAATTTTGAACACAGGAAATGTCCGACGATGATAAGATCCCGAAGTGCGACTACTGCTGCAATGACCGGGGTTTGTGCGACAGGAAGCCTCACCTGCAAAATGGTAGGTTCTTCACCGTGAAGTTGGAAGAGACCTTCGATGTTTGTACGGTACGCAACGATGAATATTTCATCGTAATTAATCATGACTTGTGATTCTTTGGTTCAATGTGTAATTTCTGTTTTTTTTAATTCGACTAGTACATCCCGTGCCATGCAAGACCATTTGTCTTGCAGAAGCTCGGTTTCCAAGACCTTGAGAATATGGAGACAAGGAGGGCTCACCTCAGGACTAAACACGGTTATGCTTTTCGGGTTAAGCTCTACAATGCGCTTAATCACTCACATTTCGGCTGCTCTAATTGGGAAGCTTTCTGCAAGGCCTATGGATTTGAGGAGAATATGCAAATAACTTTTGATATTCGTCCCGAAGATGAAGATATTGAAGATAATATCGACATTTGGGTCGATGTGGATATGCCTCCTGTTTTGCCTAAATGTGAGTTTGTCAAACTAATTTGTTAAGTAATTTATATTTTTTATTTAAAAATATTTGGTGTTCATCACTACTAAACTTGTTTATTTATAATTATCAGCTTATTTCTTATCTTCAAAAAATACTCGGAAAGCTGTGGACATGACGTACTACAGTTATGGCTCCGAGCTTAATTGTGAGGAGAAAGGATATCTTGTCTCATTTATAGATGATGTTGAGAATTTTAAGACCAATCAGTTTATCAGCCCAAATTATACTGGATACGTGCCACTAGTCCTTCAGTTGCTTGATGGTAACCTCATTGCGAAAAACTTGGTATGATTTTGTTAATGATGGTAACTTCGTTGCATACAATCTTCTTAAGTAAACTACATTGCTAACTATATATGTTACTATATTGTTCAACAGAAGCTCCCTAGCGAGGTTGTGCCTCACATGATGCTTACCGAAGGGAGTATGTACATGGTTAGCTTACGACCGTTTCCACCGACGGCTTACCAAAGTGCATACTCTATTTCTTTGAAAGATGGAAGGCTCAATATCAAAGATTGGAGCAAAGTAATGAAGGTGCGCACGCAACCGATTGGAGACAACATGCGTGTGCGCAAGCCAGAAGTTGGCGACAGGTGGATCTCCATTCTCCATTTTGGAGATGGACCGGTTTACCTCTTTTATGCTATTTTACCTAGGAGAGAGGAGTAGGTCCTAGGTATTAAGAACAATTAGTTAGTGTTGATTATGACTATGATGATGATGAGAAGTTGTTATTATGTGCTACAATGTGTTAGAATGATGAGTTGTTATATGACTCATGGATGATGATGATGAGGAGGAGTTGTTATGATGATGAGGAGTTGTTATATGACTATGAGGATGATGATGATGAGTTGTTAATATTATGATGATGATGATGATGAGTTATTATGATGATGATGAGTTATTATATCATTGGGTGAAAGAACCGCGGATTAGATTCAAGTGGATGGATCCAAAGTGACCAAGTTGGAAAATAATCCGCGGTTCTTTCACCTAATGATATAATAACCCATCATGATCATAATGATATAACAATCTCTAAATTGCTACTGTATGAAAACTTGTATAACGGTGTATAAATACGATATAAAATAAAATAGAAATAGAATACGTAATAGTAGTAGTAGCGTGGGGTCCAGGTGCGCTGCTAGTAACTAGCAGTAGCGCGGGCTGTGGAACGCGCTACTGATAACAGACTTAGCAGTAGCGCGGCGAAACGAGCGCTACTGCTAAATGTTAGCTATAGCGCCATAGCAGTAGCGCCGGCACCCGCGCTACTGCTAGGCCCTATCCCGCGCTACTACTAGGGTTTTCCCTAGTAGTGGTGCGTCACGTCCGGGCAGTATTTTAGGGTTTTATCGTCGCGAAATCCCTAGAAAATACATGCATTGTCCGAATGATACGAAACTTGGCATGCATGCTTGCCATGTTGATACTAGGCAACAGAAAAAATTTGGGTCCATTTGAAGGAGGTCGAAAAAAAGGTCCTTTCAGACGGAACCTTCTCTCCAACCCGAACGGCCTCCGGTGAAGAAGGTCATTTTTTGATCATCATCAGAATGGCACCAAATTTTGCCAGTGAGTGGGGATGCCTACCCTAGTACCTGAGGCAAAAATTGAACGAAATCCGACAAGGAACGCACGGTGCGTCACGTCCGGGCAGTATTTTTGGGTTTTATCGTCACGAAAACCCTAGAAAATACATGCAATGTCCGAATGATACGAAACTTGGCATGCATGCTTTTCATGCTGATACTAGGCAACAGAAAAAATTTGGGTCCATTTGAAGGATGTCGGAAAAAACGTCCTTTCAGACGGACCCTTCCCTTCCAACCCGAACGGCCTCCGGTGAAGAAGGTCATTTTTTGATCATCTTCAGAATGGCACCAAATTTTGCCAGCGAGTGGGGATGCCTACTCTAGTACCTCAGGCAAAAATTGAACGAAATCTGACAAGGAACGCATGTTGCGTCACGTCCGGGCAGTATTTTAGGGTTTTATCGTCGCAAAAACCCTAGATAATAAGTGCAATGTCTGAATGGTACAAAACTTGGCATGCATACTTGTCATGTTGATACTAGGCAACAGAAAAAATTTGGGTCCATTTGAAGGATGTCGAAAAAAACGTCCTTTCAAACAGACCCTTCCCTCCAACCCGAACGGCCTCCGGTGAAGAAGGTCATTTTTTAATCATCTTCAGAATGGTACCAAATTTTGCCAGCGAGTGGGGATGACTATCCTAGTACCTTAGGAAAAATTTCAACGAAATCCGACAAGGAACGCACGGTGCGTCACGTCTGGGCAGTATTTTAGGGTTTTATCATCGCGAAAACCCCAGAAAATACGTGCAATGTCTGAATGGTACGAAACTTGTCATGCATGCTTGTCATATTCATAGTAGGCAATAGAAAAATTTGGATCCATTAAAGGATGTCGAAAAAATTTACACGTTAAAAAGTTACTTAATCGTGGTCAGATCTACCGTACTATACTGATGTATGTGATGCTTTGTCACTGCATGATTATGGAGTGCCAGAGCATCGCCTGCACCAGCATGGTGAGGTAGGGCTGCCACGATTAAGAACTTAACATCGTAGACAGATGAGGCTATTTGAAGCGGTGATTAAGCGCCTCCGTAAGCAATGTGGTACTAATAATAAAGCAGTCCGTAGGCGGCTGGCGCCGCACGCGGCGCGCACAGTCTGGCGCACGTAGGGTGGGCGCGGGACAATGGGGAGGCTGCCTGGTGGCTGTGGGTCACCTGTGGTCGCCAGTTTTAATTCGGCGGCCTAGGTGGGCCAGCCCTGTGACGCCCCGAGACCGATGCTCCAGATGCCTTCCATTTATTTCCGTCATTGCCGTGTGATTCGTTTGCTTGTTGCACTTCGTCATGTCATCGTGTGCATTTCATCCGCATGTTTTCATAAAACTTGCATCCGTTCATAGTTGCCGCTTCTCCCCGTTGCCTTTTTGTTGACCGTTCCGAGTCTAACCGGACCGCTCTCTTCTCTCTTTTCTCCGAGCACATCAAAAACCCACCTTGTCTCTGTGGCCTTTTGGCAGACCCCGTTGTCTTCGGTTTTCCCTATCGTCTAATGTCCAGCCTCTCTGCACAATGCACAGACCCCTCGCGTGTGTCCAAAAACTGTCCCGAACCCGAACCGACCAAACGTGACCGGAAGGTCCGGATCAATCCCGAAATATCCCAAACATCTTCGGTTTATTCATTGGACTCCCCTAGCCTATTTATTCTCGACCGTCTGATCTAATCGGAGGGTCCAACCTTATTCCGCTTTCCCTATATATATTCCACCTACATACCGAATCAGTCCAACCCTATATAACCTAGCCATCTTGTCCCGCACACGCCGCCACTAGCTCCTCCTGGTCGCCTCCCACCTCGGGATCTTCCCCGATCCAAAATCCACCAAGCCAACCAGCATCGCCCCTCTCGATCCACCCATCCAGCGCAGCTACCAGATGCCCCAGCCACCCACCTCCCTCTGTCCCATGGACGCGTCCGAGCAGCCGCAGTTCCCCGCGTCCCCGAGCTCCTCAATTCCCTAAGTGTTGTCGCGCCGCCGTGCGTCTCTTCTCTCAGTCCTCCTCTGATCTCTCTTCCTCCGTTCTCCTCTGGCTCTCCCTGTTGCTCATCTCCCTCGTTCTGTTCTTGCAATAGGAGCAGCCATGGACGCCGTGTCCTCGAGCAGTAGCCGCCGCCGACCTTCTCCGTCCCGTCCCAGCGACCGGAGGGCGCCCAAGACCCCGCAGCCGTCTTCTTCAGCGTGCCCACGCCCGAGCTTCTGCCTCGACCCCGCCCCCAGCAGCGCCTGATCTCCCCTCGATCCCTTCCGCCGCACGAGCCCGCAGCACCCAGCAAGCAAGGGGCTTCGTGCCCGAGCAGCCTCGCTGCAACCTCGTCGCCGGCCAGCATCAGGCCAGCCACTGCCGCACCTCCCCTTCCCCTTGCCTTCTCTTTCTCACCTCGACCCTCCCTCTCTCTCTCGCAGGGACCACCAACGCCGTCGACCTCATGCCGCCATGGCCTCAAGCTCCGCCGCCGCCCCTTGGCCGCCCAAGCTTTGCCGCCGGCGCCCTTATATGCCCGGATCTGGACCGGGTCGAGGTGCTGCACCGGTTTCCATCGTCTCCCCACAAGCCCCACTCCGTCTCGCACCACCTCCACGCCAAGTTCGCCACCGCCGGCGCAGCTGCCCTGGACGAGCGCCCTCCTGGGCGCGTACGTCCCCGTTGACCGCGCCTGCCTGCGCCCACCTTTGTTCGACGTCGTGCGGTGCCTTGTTGACCAGCAGCCGCCGACGCGTGGGCCCTGCCCCGACCTGGACACCTCCGTCCAGCCTCGTCCCTGGACGCCCGCGTCCACTGATCCAAGCAGGCCGCCGTCCCGCTCCGCTGCGTCCCGCACCACACTGTCCCGCCCCGAGCCGGCCTGCTTAGGCCCAATGTGAGCGCCCCAGTATCCCGCGCCCACGGGCGTCATTTCATATCCAGCGCTCACTCTGCTTCAGCCCAGCTCATTTCAGAATTCAGCCCGTGATGTTTTTTTTTCTTTTGTTCTGCACGAATTTGTCTAATTATCCAGGGAATTCCAGATTTTCAGAATAATCCTTGCACTTCATGCATATAATAACTCCATAACCGTGCATCGTATTAAAGTGATCTATATATGTAAAATGCTTAGAATTTCATGTAGTTTCACAGTATGGAACTTTCATCCATGCCAAAAATGTTTAAAATTGCTGTTTGCATTAATTTGCATAAATGTCATGCTCAAATAATTTATTTCATAACTAAATAACCGTAGCTCCGAATTAAATAAACTTTATATGTAAATGTTCTAGAAAAATGTGTAGGATGACATGGTGGCATTGCTTTACATGTTTAACAACATTAAAATTGTGTTTTAGGCAGAACAGTACCAAATTCTAAAATTGCATATGGGGATTTTCTGGAATTGTCATGTGTTGTTCCGGCCTCATTTAAATTGTCTAGATAGGTAGTTTAATTATGCTTCACCTCTTGCCATGTTAACCAACATTTTAATCTTGTCATGTGCATAAACGAGAGTGAACTAAATAATTCGAATGTGGAGTTGAGCTTCACTTAAAGTGTAGTATTGCTTATGCACTTTGCCATGCCATGCATCTTTAAACTGGACATGCATCATACTTGGTTGTGCATCATGCCATGTTTATGCTGGTGTGTTTACCATGTTGGTTGCTTCTTTCCGGTTGTGCTTCTTCTCGATAGTTCCGGTTTCGTTGCGATTGTGAGGATTCGTTCGACTACGCTTGTTCGTCTTCTTCATGGACTCGGTCTTCTTCCTAGCGGGATTTCAGGCAAGATGATCATGACCTTGGATATCTCTACTATCTTTGATTGCTAGTTGTCTCGTTGCTATCGCTATGTCGCGCTTCCTACCACATATATGTCAGCCTCCCATATGCCATGATACAGCCTCTAACCACCCTTACCCAGCAAACCGTTGTTTGGCTATGTTACCGCTTTGCTCAGCCCCTTTCTTATAGCGTTGCTAGTTGCAGGTGCAGTTGCAGGTTGTTCCATGTTGGGACATGGATATCATGGGATATCACAATATCTCTTATTTAATTAATGCATCTATATACTTAGTTTTGGGTGGAAGGCTCAGCCTTTTGCCTAGTGTTTTGTTCCACTCATGCCGCCTTAGTTTCCGTAATACCGGTGTTATGATCCTTGATTAGCGTTCCTAACATGCTCAGGGGAATGGGACCCTCTTGACAGTTCGCTTTGAATAACCGCTTCCAGGAAGGCCCAACTTTGGTTTTAACATTTGCCAACATAATAATACTGAATTAAATAATTAATATGCATAGGGAGTTAGCGCTACCCGAGGATTCTTAATTCAACATAATACAGGTGGGCCAGTGCCGATGGTGTTGGTCCGAAACAGGTAGACTGCGGGGCCACCACGGTGAAACTCGAGGATCTGGTTTTACTCGTAGGATGTCCCATCCGGTCGTGGCCTGAGACGAGATACGCGCGGCTACTATCAGGGTGTCGGCACGCCAGGAGGTCTTGCTGGACTTGCGTTACCATTGTCGAAATGTCTTGTGCACCGGGATTCCGAGGATACTTCGGGCTGACTCGAGGTTGATCGGGTTTTCTTGAGGTTGAGGTCTTCCACCGCAGCTTGTGTTGGTTTGTGATGGACCAGGTTGGAACACCCCTGCGGGGTTAAATCTTACGCGAAGCCGTGCCCGCGGTTATGTGGCACTTGGATATTTATAACCTCCGGTTGTAGAGAACTTGACACTAAATTCTAATTAAAATACACCAACCGCGTGCGTAACCGTGATTGTCTCTTTTCGAGGAAGTTCGAGAAGAGAACACGGTGGGGTTATGTTTGACTCGTAAGTAGGTGTTCAGGATCACTTCTTGATCATTATTAGTTTGCGACCGTTATGCGTAGTTTACTCTTCTTATTCTTGTACTCGTAAGTTAGCCACCATATAATGCTTAGTGCTTGCTGCAACCTCATCACCTTACCCTTCCATACCCATTAAGCTTTGATAGCCTTGCTACCCATGGTTATGGGATTACTGAGTCCTCGTGGCTCACAGTTTACTACAACAACAGTTGCAGGTACAGGTAATGCGATGATCTGACGCGAGAGCGATGCGTGTTTGCTTTTGGAGTTCTTCTTCTTCGTCGATCTTGGGATAGGTTCGGGGTCGGCAGCCTGGGCTAGCAGGGTGGATGTCGTTCGTGTTTTTCGTTTGTGTTTCATCCGTAGTCGGATTCTGCTCTTCTGTATGGTGTCTGCTATGTATTGGTGTATTCATGTGATGATTGTATGTATTTGTATGTACCCCCATCTATTATGTACATGGTATGATGTAATGATATCCACCTTGCAAGCGTCTTCAATATGCGCTTCTATTGTTGGTGGGACCTCCGAGTTCCTCGAGAATAGGATCGCATATTGGGCGTGACAGGCCCGTTGGCGCCGACTGTGGTCGCCTGTGGTCGCCTAACACCGCCGGTTTTAGTACCACATTGCTTAGTAACACGCTCGTTTAGTTGTTTAAATAGTCACATAAGACTACAACGGTCAGTTATTATTACAATATATTACACCTGTATTTACCCAGATGATGTAGGCGATGCTCTGCTTGTTGATCTTACAGATCGAACAACAGACAATCTCCTTTACCATGTGGCTAAATATAGCGGTAATATAATGTAATATTTTTTTATTTTTTTACATTATCCCTCATTCACTTGCACAACTTTTAGTACAGACTTGTACATATAATTTTATATTTTTTTTACATTATCCCTCGGTTGCACATGATGTACCTACGGACTTTCTCCACATGTACCCAAATTTTGCATGCGCGTGGGAATGGCTTTTGTACGGCGGCACGCAAAATCTGAACGAACTCGGACACCGAACGCACGTTGCGTCACGTTCGGGCTGTATTTTAGGCTGCCTAGAAAATCGTAGAAAATGCATACAACTTCGAAAATCATTGAAACTTGGCATGCATGCCTCCAGTGGTTACTCTAGTGTGTGGTAAAATTTTCAGCCAGTTTGAAGGATGTCAATGGCAAGGTTGTGCCTCAGGAGCCCTTCCGTCGTGTTCGAAAACCCCTCGGTTGCACATGATGTACCAACGGACTTTCTCCAAATGTACCAAAATTTTGCGTGCGCATGGGAATGGCTTTTGTACGGCGGCACGCAAAATCTGAATGAACTCGGACACCGAACGCACGTTGCGTCACCTCCGGGCTGTATTTTAGGGTTTTCTTGCCTGGAAAATCGTAGAAAATGCATACAACTTCGAAAATCATTGAAGCTTAGCATGCATGCCTCCAGTGGTTACTCTAGCATGTGGTAAAATTTCAGCCAGTTTGAAGGATGTCAGCGGCAAGGTTGTGTCTCAGGAGCCCTTCCGCCGTGTCCGAAAACCCCTCGGTTGCACATGATGTACCTACGGACTTTCTCCAAATGTACCCAAATTTTGCGTGCACGTGGGATTGGCTTTTGTACGGCGGCACGCAAAATCTGAACGAACTCGGACACCGAACGCACGTTGCGTCACGTCCGGGCTGTATTTCTTGCCTGGAAAATCGTAGAAAATGCATACAACTTCGAAAATCATTGAAACTTGGCATGCATGCCTCCAGTGGTTACTCTAGCGTGTGGTAAAATTTTCAGCCAATTTGAAGGATGTCAGCGGCAAGGTTGTGTCTCAGGAGCCCTTCCGCCGTGTCCGAAAACCCCTCGGTTGCACATGATGTACCTACGGACTTTCTCCAAATGTACCCAAATTTTGCGTGCGCGTGGGAATGGCTTTTGTACGGTGGCACGCAAAATCTGAACGAACTCAGACATCGAACGCACATTGCGTCACGTCTGGGCTGTATTTTAGGGCTTTCTTGCCTGGAAAATCGGAGAAAATGCATACAACTTCGAAAATCATTGAAACTTGACATGCATGCCTCCAGTGGTTACTGTAGCGTGTGGTAAAATTTCCAGCCAATTTGAAGGATGTCAGTAGCATAAAATTGTCAGCTTAATTGCAGCATGTTCAAAAAAACATAAATAAAAATACATCGATCATCAATGATCTTTTTGTGTAGAATCTGAACTGTCAGTAGGAACCTTCGCCAGTTCGGAACCGGTGAAGATTCCTAGTGCCACTCCAGATCCTACACATAGAGTCCAATGAACACCGATGTTTATGATATATGGATAATTAACATATTTAAGGTGGTCAACGCCCTATTGGCCGAGCGATGTGGGACAAACTTACGTCGCCCTTCAACGGCGCGACGAATGTGGGCGGTAGTGGGCCGGCCCACGCGTCGCGCCATGCCCTTTGTTTTTTTCCCATCGTTGTTTACCGCCCGCACACAGGCGAACAAACCCCACACGTCAATCACGCGCCCGTCATACGCCGCCCTGTTTTGACGGTCGTGCGTCGCGCACAACCCATCCACCCACGTGTGTCGCCCTCGTCCCGGATCACACCGTGCATCGCCCTCGTCCCGGATCACGCCGTGCGTCGCCCTCGCCCCTTTCACGTCGTGCATCGCCCATGTCTAGCCCGCGACGTGCACCGCCCAACACCCGTGGCCGCCTCCCTTCACCCTGCGCATCCTCCGATTCCGCCTACCACAGCCCGTCACCGCCGTGCATCGCCTTGGTGAAGGTGAAATGTTTTTTTGGCCGTGAATGTCCCTACTATTTGTAGTCTATATAGCATAGTTCTGCGATTGAACGTGACAAAAAATAATTTGCATGCAGTATGGACATCAACGGTGCGATTCCATGTTCCGTAGAGAAGTGGATTAGCCTCGTTGAAAGATTTGCAAGTGCTCAGCGATTTAGGTTTTACGAAACAACCTTGCAAGAAATGTTACTGATTCCGTCGATCCAAATGAGAGATTTTTTGCTGCATTTTATGATAAAACGTTTTAATCCGAACAGTAAGAAATTCATGATACAAGAAGCAGCAGGCAGTAAAGGTCTTATTTCACTTCGTCCCGACGACGTGTTCTCCATATTTGGGTTTAAGAATGAAGGTATCGATGTTTTTGGTGTTCTTGCTATGGAAGGAGATAAATCAATCAAAAAATACCAATTCAGTTCGTGAACAAAAAAAAGGGTAACATAATTATAGATGACTTGATCAAAAAAATTGTGAGGGATAAAGCCGCCGATGATGAGTTCATCCGGATGGCGGTTCTAGTTTTGCTCGGGACGGTTATTGCACCGAAGTCCGATGTTTATGTCCCGAAGGAGTACTACGCGTTGGTGCATGATGTCAAGCTGATCAGCAAGTTAAACTGGAACGCATTCACGTTGAGAATGTGTTTGACGGAGATCGGTAATTAAGGTTATGCAGGACGGCCGTGTTAGTCATTGGCCAGCTGGCAACCTAGCCTCTACTTCAGGTACGCTTTTATTTATTTACTGTGGATGTTTAATGCTATGTACTACTCGTTCAAGTCATGCTACTAACATAATTTGTGTCATTTGTGTGTAGTACTGTGACGCCCCCGGCCCGACCGTGCACTAATCATACACGCAAATGCACACGATCAAGCCTAGGGACTCACTTGAAGATATCACAACACAACTCTAAACACAAATAAAGGTCATACAAGCTTTATATTACAAGCCAGGGGCCTCGAGGGCTCGAATACATAAGCTCGTGATCAAGCGTTAGCGGAAGCAAACATAATATCTGAGTACAGACATAAAAGGGAAACAAGTTTGCCTTAAGAAGGCTAGCACAACAGCGACACTGATCGAAAAGGCGCAGGCCTCCTGCCTGGGAGCCTCCGAATCTACTCCTGGTCGTCGGTCTCCACGTAGTAGTGGGCTCCACCGGAAGTGTAGTAGCAGTCGTCGATTGGGACAGCTGACTCCGGGGCTCCATCATCTGGTCGCAGCAAATCGGGTATGGGGAAAAAGAGTAGCAAAGCAACCGTGAGTACTCATCCAAAGTACTCGCAAGACCGACATCAGAACTATACTAAGTATGCATCGGTATCAAAGGAATGGGGCTATATCTTTGGACTAGACTGCAGAAATGCCAGAATAGAGGGAAAAGGCCTAGCCTAACGAAGACTAGCATCTTCAGCGTCTTGCAGCATTAGAAGAGTGCAGATTAGTAGTGTAACATAAAGTAACAAGCATGTAGAGGCAAAGCCCAGAGATCCTTCCTCGACTCCCTGCGAGAAAGCGATCTCGGAACTTCAATTAATTAACATGTATCCAATTCAAGTAGTAGTAGATCGGGATACAACACTGAGCGTCTTGTTACCGTGGACACGGCTATTCGAATAGATAACTTCCCTGCAGGGGTGCACTACTGTTACCCAACACGCTCGATTAACTCTGGCCGGACACACTTTTCTGGGTCATGCCCGACTTCGGCTGACCGACACACCGCAACCCTACCTAGAGCTCAGCAGAGAGGTCCCCGCCGGTCTACATCCTAAGTGCTCAGGGGTCCTGGGCCCATCGCCCTTTGCACTCCGAGTCGTTGCGCACATGGTTAGATCCAGGCACCACCTCTGTCATGGATGGCGCCGATCCTGCCGTGCCGCAATGCTGAACTGGACGTCTGCCAAAGCTTTCGGCTGATACATACGGCGCCGAGGGCCCCATAAACCATTATCCCGCGTGGTGGTAGTGCGTATAGGGCCAACGACCCACTCAGATCAATATCCAAATCCGTTAGCGAATTATTAGGAGCTCGCGGTGACGATCAGTACTCCTGTCGCCCCGTCTCGAGGAAGTGCAACAAGGGCCAGGCCCATCCCTCTCTAGGGCGGTCTCTGCCTGCCCGGCCGCGCCTCGTAATTATCTTGCGGGTACCCTCACGGTCAACCCGACTTCACATCTCTCGCGGGTACCCCTCGGGGCCTACCCGACTTTAACCGTTATCTGTAGTAAAGTCAAAGTAACCGTGTGTTCATATCATCAAGAGGGAATCCGAGGAATCACCCCCGCTAGATTCCTACTCGATGTAATCCGTCAAGGAGAACCAGGAGGAATCACCCTCGATGGTTCCCACTTGAGGGGTTGCACGACAGAGTCATCATGGGGAAGGGGAGAGCGAGGAATCACCCTCTGCAATCACCATCGATGTGCTGTACTACAGGGATATCATCAGGAGTGCAATACGAGGTATCACCCTCGGCACTTGATAGTAGCCCTGCAGAGCCGTACAACTAAGGGGAGTGTGTGTGTGGTGATGTCACGGTATCCGCACATCGATCACAATGACCGAGGCACTGGTAGCAAAGCGGGGCAACAGGGACAGGGGTGAGGGGTTGCTGAAGGATCACTAACCAACCTATTCTAAGCAGTTTAGGATGATAGGTAAAGTAACAACAACAGGTTACAAAAGCAGGCTATGCATCAGAATAGGAGCAAGCAATTACAGTAGCAAAATATAATGCAAGCATGAGGGAGAAGGAATAGGCGATATAGGAATGATCAAGGGGGTTTTGCTTGCCTGGTTGCTCTGCTGAAAGGGGTTGGTCGTCTCGAGGCTGAACGTCTGGAGCGTAGTCGTACCCGGTGTCGTCGGCAGTCGCGGGGTCTATCGGAAGAGAAGGAGGGGGGAGGAAACAGAATAAATAACGGAGCACACAATTGCAACAATATGCATGACAGGTCTATATGACATGCAGGGGTGATCTATTGCCTCCCTAAATGCTTTGGATGATTTAGAAATTTATTTGGAATTATTTTCCCAAAGTTGTGCACTATTCATTTATTGAAAACAGGCCAAGGGTTCCATGTTCATCCTCTTAGGGTGATCAAACATGAAAACACATGGCATATTCAGATTCGTATCATTCTTCTGATCATTTTTCATGTATAAAACTTTTTCATCTGAGCTACGGTTATTTTTCTACGAATTTCCAAAGTTTTAATCATTTTCTGGAATTTACTGAAATTTGGCTGTCTGAGAATTGCTCAGTTTTAAACATCACTTAGCTGTTTTCCAGAGGCTATAGCTAGTGTTCTATTCATCGTAAGAATTAGTGCCTTATATCAAATCTGAGCACTTGTCTGTGATCTACAAGCTAGTACCAATGTCATCCATGTTAGAGCTCAGTTGCTTGATCAAAGCTTTGTTTGAAAGATGCCTTTGATGTTAATTCCAGAAATTGTTAAAATATACAAAGTTTGCTGGATGATTGTCATTGATCCATAGCTCTAATGGAGATACTTCCTATAAGTGTTTTGTACTACATCAAGAGTGTTATCAGGCCATGCCCTTTGATTGTATGACAGATCCCTGTAACTTGTCTATTTTTTGCTCTAAAGTAGTTATGACAATATATCTGTTTTTCCGTTTCCTCAGTTAACAGAACATAGGATTTTGTGATTTTTATAGGATTTAATCCATGCATCAAATGGATTTGGTCCAGTGGGGTAAAATGAAGTTTGTCAAGTGTACTTTATGTCCATATAATTTTTATCCACATTAAAATTCGTTTTGTTGTTGTTTAGTGGCTGTCCAGAGAGCTAATCAGGCAGTAGCAGTAGAAGCTAGCTGCAGCTACAGTAGCATTCCGCTACTGTAGCTGAGCAGCAGAGCAGAGAAGCAGCAGCAGAATGCAGCGGCGGGCGCGGGCGCGGCTAGGCCAGCCGAAGGCGGGTGAGGCCGGAAGTGGGCGTCGCCGGCGGAGGCGGGCTCGGCCACACACTCAACACACGCACACACTGCACGCACACACACATTGCACGCACACACAACACACACACACACAGCGCACGCACACGGCCGCTCGGCCATGGCCACGGCCACAGCCGAGACGAGCACGGGACAGCAGCGGCGAGCGCCGGCGTGCGCGGGCGGCAGTGGGTGCGGGATAGCAGCAACAGCTAAGCAGCAGAAGCAGCGGCAAGGGGCGCGGTGACCGCGAGCTCGACAGGAGCTCGGGCGCGGTCGTGCGGCGGCCTACGACGGGGAAGACGGAAGGGGGAAGAGGGGGATCGACCGAGGGCTCACCGGGAAGGCCGCAGGCGAGCTCAGGAAGGCCGGGGAGGCGCCGGAAAAGCGGGGCGGCGGCGAGGCAATGGCGAGGCCGACAGAGATGAGCTCGATGCCGAGTGTACGGGCCGTCCCGACTCGATTCGATGCTTGGGGATGATGGAGTCGACGATGGCGGTCCTCCTGGACAACTTCGCGTGGCTCAGGGACGGCCTTGGCTGCGACGACGATGGTGGCGCGGCGGCGAGCATGCTCGGGCGAGCAAAACAGAGAGGGAGAGGGCGAGCAAGGGGGCACAAGCGTGCTAGGGTTTGTCTGCAGTGTCGGGGAGGTTCTTATCTACCGCGGGGGTGCTCCGGATGCTCGACACGAAGACAATCAGCGGCACGGATGGCGTGCGCGCGCGGCCATGCCATGCCCTGCCTTCTCTGTACTGAGGTAGGGGAAAAGGCCGTGGTGGACTTGGGCCGTGCCAGCACTAGGCTTCTAGTGCACAGTGCCAACTTTTCCTTTTATTCTTTTTCATTTCTGTTTTATTCTTTCTCCACTGTTTTGCATCAACTTTTGCTATCAAATGATTTTTATAAAATGTGAAACTTGTCTCAATAATTAGTATGTAATATTCTGCACTGCCACAAAAAGATTTGGGATTTTTTGAATTCATTTGAATTTTTGTTTAATTGGAAATGAATTAAATGGTGCTGTTTTGGCACTGTTTTAAATAGGTTAGGGCCATTTAAACAATTAAATAAATGTTGATTTTATTTTTACAATTGCTTTGGGAATTTTTGCAATATTATGAACTATTTTGTTTAATTATTTGAAGAAGTAATAATTTGACTTGCATTTGAATTTTGAATTTGAAGTTTGATTATTTCCTAATGCAATTAAATGAAAATGATCATGATGACTTGGCACATTATTTCTAGTTAATGACTGGACTTAATCTGGGGGTGTTACAAGTACTTATATTGGGAGAAGGTGCAGCCAACCACCGGTCCCAAATATGACCCCTTGGCGTTGTTGAGCCCCCTCATGAAAAACTGGACAGAATCCTGGGGAGAGAAGAGACAAGTACGACCTCGACAATGGTCGTGGTCATGGGATGGTACTACTTTATTTTTTCTTTAACTTTATTTGCATTGTGCATTCAATTACTAATGTACTTATTGTTGCATCAAATCTTCACAGTGCACATCGATGACTGCATTACGAACGATTATAGAATGAAAAAAGTTGCAGAACAACATGCGGAAAGTAAGAAACCTAGTAGCAGAAAGTCTTCCGTTACGGGAAGGAGGAAAGTCGATAGTTTGTCGGAGATTCCCGCGGACCTCAAGCCTTTTATTGTAACACCCCAAAAATTTAACCATATTTTTATTAAATAAAATTTGGCCAGAAATAAAAAATTTAAATTATATTAGGTCTTTTATTTATTTCAGAGTATTTCTGTTTCTATTTTTCCAAAATTCTTCCCTCCATATATAATTTTTTTTGTAAAATATTGTGGGCTTTGGTAGTTGTCTTAAATCAATTAATTTATATTTTAATAACAGTAGGAAATATTTTCATAATAAAATTTTGCCCAAGCTAATTATTTTAATAGCATTTTCAATCCTTGAAATGATTCTGTTGCACTACAACCATTTTAAATAATTCTTTAAAAATTCCAAAAAAATTTATGACAGGTCATGTGATGCCTATAGATCACTTTTATGCAAAAACCTAACCTGGTCTTTTGAAAATTTTGAGTGTAACATCCTCTTTTCAATTCTGTTTTATTTTTGAGTTTCAACTGCAGCCCAAATTTTCCTTGCTCAAACAATTCCCAACTGTGAGCCGCCGTAGGTGAAGTCCCCATTTCGTCCGACGCCGCCGTCCACCGAGAACCTTGCCGTGCTCCACTCCGGCCACCCCCGACGCTGCCCACACAACCTACGGGCGCGAGATGGAGTGGCGGATCCGTCCCCGCCGTCGCCCGAGGCCGCCGAGCTATCCATCAACGGCGGCGAGCAGCGCCGGCTCTCCTCTGTTCGGTCGCAAGGGAGAAGGGCGGGGTGGACCGGTCAAACATGACAGGTGGGCCCGGTGGGACCCACCGTCAGTGACACACGGTCATCGCACGCTGTATAAGTGGAGACGGGCTTCTCCCGAAACTGTCTTCATGCAGGGAAAGCGTAATCCCAGAAATACGCTTTCGACGTCAACAGCTTCTTCGCGCGGCTGAGTGACTGGGCTGGCCCAGTGGCGCCATGCAACTAAATCGCGCTCAGGGCGCTTCTCTGCTCTTTTTCCTTTTCTTTTTCAGCAGTATTCAGATAATCCAAATTTGGCGATTCAAATTTCTGAAGACTTCTAAAATCATGCTCTATTATTCTAGCTATGGTGAACATTTTTCCTAAGCTTTGTCTCTACTGGACCTTTTAAATAGTCCATTTCCTTAATTATCTCAGCTTAGAAAATTCCTAGGAAAATCATATGAACTCCAAATGAAATGATTCTTTTTTTGCTATTCCCCATATTTAATCTAGTTTATTTTAGTATTTATTTCAAAATTTTCCAAACAACTTTTTAGCACTGTTTTGGCTTATTATGGTAATTACAATATTTTTAAAAATAGGAAATGGAGGGAAGATAAAATTTTCAAAGTTTTGGAGTGCACCCAATATTTCTGCATGATCAAGGCAAGCATTTTGAACCTGGGATATGGTGAATTGCATTGCATGTTTGCATCGGTTTGAGATTTCACCACATATGTGGTAATAATGCATGCATGCATGGTCATATCATATTTGCACTTGCTTGCACTTCATTCAAGTAACTCTCCACCGTGAATAAAAGATTGTGAGACAACCAGGAGTGCAGCTCCTATCTTGGACGTGCTGGTGAGCACGGACTGTGTTGGGACACGACGGTGTCACCGTGGCTTGTGGGACATGCCAGTCATAATAACAACACCTCCTGAGTCGACCTAGATCGAGTCTTGTTCCGTCACACCTAGCTAAACACCGTGCCGCCATGGGTCTTCCCGCGAGGGAAGTACAGTTTAGTAAGTTGCTAACCCCTGTCTGTGTACACACCACATAGAGGGCCATGATGAGGGTTTCCACGACCATGGACTAATGCCCGTCATCAGGTCAGGGGGCATGGGTGTATCCGGTTGTGCCGAGAGGGGGGCACCCCTTGTAATCCGCACGTATGAATATTGATCCCATGCTATTCGAGATTGTAGTCTCCCCGACTTAGAGTGTTTCTTGAACGGTGCTTTGGGTGATTCCTGGCATCCGGAAAGTTAATCTGGTGTGTGCTGGTCAGGTGTGTTTTCAACCCAAAGACCGTAGTGGGAATTAGTCAGTGCCACGGTGTTGACTAAAGAAATCTCATACACATGGGTAAAGAGTACACCCTCTGCAGAGTCATATCTATTCGAATAGTCGTGTCCGTGGTTAAGGACTACAATCTGGGTTGGTCAAGTGTCGGTCTTATTGTCGGTCTCTGGAGGAAAATAATTAAAATTGAGCATGATTTATTTTGCAGGATAATTATTGTCGCCACTGACGCTATCATGAATATTATTGTTGTCATGAATATTATTGTTATTATTATGGACTAACCGTTTCTCTTATTTTTATTTTCTGAGTATCTCATGGGCTGGCTAGACTACCCGGATACTCATTTATTTTCAAGACCTCTCGTGGCGTCACTTGAGTTCTCGGGCGGTCTTGTCTCGCCCGATTCTCTTTTAGACACCCGTTTGGCATTTCTTTTCAAGACCTCTCGTGGCGTCGCTTGAGTTCTCGGGCGGTCCTGTCTCACCCGATTTTCTTTTAGACCCCCGTTTGGCATTTCTTTTCAAGACCTCTCGTGGCGTCGCTTGAGTTCTCGGGCGGTCCTGTCTCGCCCGATTCTCTTTTAGACACCCGTTTGGCATTTCTTTTCAAGACCTCTCGTGGCGTCGCTTGAGTTCTCGGGCGGTCCTGTCTCGCCCGATTCTCTTTTTGACACCCGTTTGGCATTTCTCTTGGATACTCGGGCGGTCTTGTCTTGCCCGATTCTCCACTTTATATTTTCTTTTGGATTCTCGGGCGGTCCTGTCTCGCCCGATTATCCACTTTTAACTTTCTTGGTTTATCACTAACATTTTATTTTTCTGCACATGCTAATATTTATCATGCCAGGTTTTAAAATTCAGTCAGCCTGAACATATCATTTAACCCATCATGATCATATGCATTCGGTATATCTTTTGTTCATAATGTTTGCGAGTACATTCAAACGTACTCACTGGCTTGTCCCTGGCTATTTAATTGGCCAGGTCAGGATTTCCACAAGGAGTATTACCACGACGTCCATGTGGAGCCTAGGATAGCAGCCACGCGGGATAGGAATTATCCTGGTCAGTCTTTCCTGTGGGAATGAAGCCCCATCGACGTTGGAGAACCACGAGTCGCTTCCGTCATCCTCACTAGAAATCATTGTTGTATCATTAGACCTTTATGGTCTAGTATCTAATTCTTGTAATTGCTTGGTAATCTGTAACAAGGACGTGTCCACCAGTAACAGTAATCCTGGGCTGGTGACGACACGAGGGGTTAATTTCTGGGATATCATGTCCCGGAAATCCGGCCCCGACAGCCTTGGTATCAGAGCCAGGCTGACCACTGGCTAATCCTATCTTAGCCTGGTCACTATCCCTAGGTTTCCACACCGTCCAAATCTTTCCTGTCCGTAGCCAAGGCCATCTAATCCGATAAGCCTACACAGTGACCAACCGACATCTTTTGACAGTCGGTGCCCAACCTATCAGCCCTGCCCATAGGCCGTGTGCCTGTGGCCGACACCTGAGTTGTCCCATCCACAAGCGTGCGATGGAAGACTCTGCTGGCTTATAAAGGAAGCCTTGCCCCAACTCAGCACATCACAGCCTCACTCTTAGTTCGATATCCAAC
This sequence comes from Elymus sibiricus, assembly GCA_039707655.1. NCBI lineage: Eukaryota > Viridiplantae > Streptophyta > Magnoliopsida > Poales > Poaceae > Elymus > Elymus sibiricus. The sequence goes on along the minus strand of CM077668.1, from coordinate 161,070,071 downwards.
CACTAAGATGCCTGGCCCCATTGTTCATAACGAGACCACCGCAGCCGAGCTTGGTAACTTTGTAGCCGTCCTCGCCAATCTCACCCGTCGTGCTTTCGGCATCGAAGAGCCGCCTGAGTATGTTGTGTACCAGGAGCACACGAGTGATGCCATACACCACTTCTGGGCCACAGTGCACATCTACGGGAGGGGCACCGCATCAGAACGCCCCTACCGGTTCACCGGGAGGACGGCCTCCGACGAGCCCCAAGCCATCCAACTTGCAGCCCTAGAGGCTGTCGTTCAACTCCGGCATCTGTCGCCGAGAGTTAACATCCGCCCCTTCTACTACTACCCTAGCCGTGAAGGCTATGGTAGCCCGACCCAGGTTGCCAATGGAGACCATGAGTCAGATCTTGCCCTGGTGCATCTGGTGCGCTACCTGAGAGCGCAAGAGGCACTATTCGATCAGGTCACCCTTGATCTGATTGCGACCCGCAGGATGCTCGCTCTCCTGACCCCGGTGAGAAGTGAAGCTACACCCGCCACCGACACCCCGATAGTGCTGCTTGGAAGGCCTGTTGAGCCCCCAAGTTCCGCCCCTGTTATCCACCCGGGCAGTGCCTTCGCCTCCCCCGAGGAACTCCGTCGTCTCTTGGAGACCCACTCCAACGGGACGGTGACCTCGACACCCCGCGAAGGACACCACCGCTACCCCAGCCCTATAGCTCCCCATCCGACCCCGGTCAACTCCGACACCGAAGCACACGGAGAGGCCTCGACATCTACAAGACGCGCCCGGCTAGATGTCGATGAGGTGGACTGAGTCCACCAGTATTGTGTAGAGCCTTAGTGGCCCTGTTACCCTGTATTTTCGTAGTAGCGGTTGTATGGTGTAGTAAGTTTGTAAACCACTTGTGTACCAATGGTAGTATGCATGCCCTGTCATAAATTGTTGACGTGTGGTGACTGAATAAATTCTGGACGTGACTGCCGAACCCCCCCTAACCGACACGCACAATAACATGTCACATTCCTTGTTGGGATCGAGGTGTGAGTTTTTGACCAGACAGCCCTGCGCCGGAACCGGTGCACAAGTCGTACTGGCGCCGCTTCATATTTCCTCACCCAGGCACTCTATAAGAGGCCATATCCGCAAACCACACCGGCCATCATCACCTCGAGCACTGCTTTTCCACATCCAACCATCCATGTCTCACCCCGGAGTCTACCTGAGAAACCCCGATGCTAGCCCTGGTAGTTTTGTTAGGATTTTGTGGGATTTTACCCGCAATACCCTTGGTTCCATCCACCCACCCCAGTATGAGCTGTACAAGATGAGGATCACCTCTGATTGCTCGAAATACTGGGCAGTTGTGCACATCCCACCAGCGGATTTGAACCAAGGCCCTCCATATGTTGTCTTCATCGGGAGATCCATGCCAACCTCAGGCATGGCCATCGAGGCTGCTGCTTATGAAGCAGTTACCCGTCTTTGATTTGCGGTACCCTAAGTCAGTGCAAGGGAATACTGCTATTTCCCGAGCCGCGCAGCTTTTGGAGCAGAAGCTATGTTCCGCTGTGAACGTAATGAGAGCGATCCAGCTCTGGTCTATCTCATTCAATATGTGATGGCCCAGGAGCGTTTCACCCAGCAATTACTGGAGTATCTCCACTATCTTGCTGTTCTGAATCCCCGGATCGCCATTGGCGGACCCCCTCTGCCAACCCAGGAAGGACGTGTTCTTCGTTTGCTCCATCCACTTCCTCCACTCCCTCCGGAAGAAGAAGAATGTGCTCCCGCACCCGGAACCCTTCCGCAAGACCCCGTAGATCTTACCTTCGAAACGTAGACGGTTATGAGCGTGGTTGCTGCATCATCCAGCACTTATTCCCGTGATGCGATCTTTGCGATGTATTTTTGGGCGTATGTCATAAGTGCATTGCTATGTTTGCATTCTGCATAATATTGTTTGTTGTGATATGCATTTAATTCTTCCGCCCTTAACAAATCTCGAGGACGAGATTTTTCTTAAGGGGAGTAGAGTTTGTAACACCCCAAAAATTTAACCATATTTTTATTAAATAAAATTTGGCCAGAAATAAAATTTTTAAATTATATTAGGTCTTTTATTTATTTCAGAGTATTTATGCTTCTATTTTTCCAAAATTCTTCCCTCCATATATAAATTTTTTTGTAAAATATTGTGGGCTTTGGTTGTTGTCTTAAATCAATTAATTTATATTTTAATAACAGTAGGAAATATTTTCATAATAAAATTTTGCCCAAGCTAATTATTTTAATAGCATTTTCAATCCATGAAATGCTTATGTTGCACTACAACCATTTTAAATAATTCTTTAAAAATTCCAAAAAAAAATTATGAGAGGTCATGTGATGCCTATAGATCACTTTTATGCAAAAACCCAACCTGGTCTTTTGAAAATTTTAAGTGTAACATCCTCTTTTCAATTCTGTTTTATTTTTGAGTTTCAACTGCAGCCCTAATTTTCCTTGCTCAAACAATTCCCAAATTTTTCCCACTTATAGTCCTTCCTAGTAAACCCTTAAGTCCAGGAGCCCACCCCTATTTGCATCATTTTAGTTCACCAAATAATTCTCTCAATATTTGATCCAGATCTGAAATTCTTCCAAACTTGCACTAGCAAGTATCTCCTTTTGCCAAACCAACTCCACCATCATCTCTATCATCTAAGGAGACACCCACCTGCCAAGTATCACATCCAAAAACGCTTCCTAGCTAACCCTAGCATTTCATCAAGCACCCTGTGAGCATGGCAGAAACTTTGCATCTATCCAACATGCATTGCACTCTAGCTCTTTTAGCCAAACCAGCATGTCCATAATTTCTCTCATGTTCAGAAGCTTCCTCCGGCTAAGTTGTAGCTTGTTTGGGTCCCTGTAGATGCCACTGTCATTTAGTCGAGCATGTGGTGTGCGTGTCCAGAGCGCGACCGGAGTGCGTGTATTGCAGTCACTGGCATCGAGCTCCTGCCGTGCTCCAGCTGCCTTTCTCGCTCGCTCTGGCCTTCCCTAGATCGGCTGATCATCCCCGCACCCCGCCGACACCTCCACTTGGCTGCTAGCACCGGCCAGTACCGGCCAGCCGCCGTCCCGAGTCGCCGCCGCCGTCTTCCACTCGGGCACATCATCGCCCGAGCCGCCCGACCCCACCAGCGCGTCCCCTCCTTAAGTGCCAACCACCTGACACCCCAATGCCCTCACCGGCCTCGCTGACCATCTCCACCGGCCACAACCACCTTTCCGGCGCGGTAATGGTCGCCGCCGTCGTGTCTTCCTCGGGAAGCCACGGAACCGCCTTTCCCCCGCCTATATAAGTATTCCCGAGCTCGCCTCGTTGCATACACCTCTCCTACTACCCCTTGTGAGCCTTCCCGAGCACTAAATCAGTCGGAGAAGGCCGTCTTCCTCGTCTCCGACAGCCTCGGCCGCCGCCACTGTCGTGTCATTTTCGGCGAAGCCATAGCTCCTTTCCCTCCATCCACTCCACCACTAGATCACCCTTGACCCCACGAGCCTGCTCTCTCTCTCAATTTGGCCACCCCCGACGCCCCCGACGCTGCCCACACCACCTATGGGCGCGGGATGGAGTGGCGGATCCGTCCCCGCCGTCGCCCGAGGCCGCCGAGCTCTCCATCAACGGCGACGAGCAGCGCCGGCTCTCCTCTGTTCGGTCGCGAGGGAGAAGGGCGGGGTGGACCGGTCAAACATGACAGGTGGGCCCGGTGGGACCCACCGTCAGTGACACACGGTCATCGCACGCTGTGTAAGTGGAGACTGGCTTCTCCCGAAACTGTCTTCATGCGGGGAAAGCGTAATCCCAGCAATACGCTTTCGACGTCAACAGCTTCTTCGCGCGGCTGAGTGACTGGGCTGGCCCAGTGGCGCCATGCAACTAAATCGCGTCAGGGCGCTTCTCTGCTCTTTTTCCTTTTCTTTTTCAGCAGTATTCAGATAATTCTACAGAAATACTTTCAAATCCAAATTTGGTGATTCAAATTTCTGAAGACTTCTAAAATCATGCTCTATTATTCTAGCTATGGTGAACATTTTTCCTAAGCTTTGTCTCTACTGGATCTTTTAAATAGTCCATTTCCTTAATTATCTCAGCTTAGAAAACTCCTAGGAAAATCATATGAACTCCAAATGAAATGATTCTTTTTCTGATATTCCTCATATTTCATCTAGTTTATTTTAGTATTTATTTCAAAATTTTCCAAACAACTTTTTAGCACTATTTTGGCTTATTATGGTAATTAAAATATTTTTGAAAATAGGAAATGGAGGGAAGATAAAATTTTCAAAGTTTTGGAGTGCACCCAATATTTCTGCATGATCAAGGCAAGCATTTTGAACCTGGGATATGGTGAATTGCATTGCATGTTTGCATCAGTTTGAGATTTCACCACATATGTAGTAATAATGCATGCATGCATGGTCATATCATATTTGCACTTGCTTGCACTTCACTCAAGTAACTCTCCACCGTGAATAAAAGATTGTGAGACAACCAGGAGTGCAGCTCCTGTCTTGGACGTGCTGGTGAGCACGGACTGTGTTGGGACACGACAGTGTCACCGTGGCATGTGGGACATACCAGTCATAATAGCAACACCTCCTGAGTCGACCTAGATCGAGTCTTGTTCCGTCACACCTAGCTAAACACCGTGCTGCCACGGGTCTTCCCGCGAGGGAAGTACGGTTTAGTAAGTTGCTAACCCCTGTCTGTGTACACACCACATAGAGGGCCATGATGAGGGTTTCCACGGCCATGGACTAATGCTCGTCATCAGGTCAGGGGGCATGGGTGTATCCGGTTGGGCCGAGAGGGGGGCACCCCTTGTAATCTGCGCGTATGAATAGTGATCCCATGCTATTCGAGATTGTAGTCTCCCCGACTTAGAGTTTTTCTTGAACGGTGCTTTGGGTGTTTCCTGGCATCCGGAAAGTTAATCTGGTGTGTGCTGGTCAGGTGTGTTTTCAATCCAAAAACCGTAGTGGGAATTAGTCAGTGCCACGGTGTTGACTAAAGAAATCTCATACACGTGGGTAAAGAGTACACCCTCTGCAGAGTCATATCTATTCGAATAGCCGTGTCCGCGGTTAAGGACTACAGTCTGGGTTGGTCAAGTGTCGGTCTTAGTGTCGGTCTCCGGAGGAAAATAATTAAAATTGAGCATGATTTATTTTGCAGGATAATTATTGTCGCCACTGACGCTATCATGAATATTATTGTTGTCATGAATATTATTGTTATTATTATGGACTAACCGTTTCTCTTATTTTTATTTTCTGAGTATCTCATGGGCTGGCTAGACTACCCGGATACTCATTTAGTTTCAAGACCTCTCGTGGCGTCGCTTGAGTTCTCGGGCAGTCCTGTCTCGCCCGATTCTCTTTTAGACACCCGTTTGGCATTTCTTTTCAAGACCTCTCGTGGCGTCGCTTGAGTTCTCGGGCGGTCCTGTCTCGCCCGATTCTCTTTTAGACACCCGTTTGGCATTTCTTTTCAAGACCTCTCGTGGCGTCGCTTGAGCTCTCGGGTGGTCCTGTCTCGCCCGATTCTCTTTTAGACACCCGTTTGGCATTTCTTTTCAAGACCTCTCGTGGCGTCGCTTGAGTTCTCGGGCGGTCCTGTCTTGCCCGATTCTCTTTTAGACACCCGCTTGGCATTTCTCTTGGATACTCGGGCGATCTTGTCTCGCCCGATTCTCCACTTTATATTTTCTTTTCGATTCTCGGGCGGTCCTGTCTCGCCCGATTATCCACTTTTAACTTTCTTGGTTTATCACTAACATTTTATTTTTCTGCACATGCTAATATTTATCATGCCATGTTTTAAAATTCAGTCAGCATGAACATATCATTTAACCCATCATGATCATATGCATTAGGTATATCTTTTGTTCATAATGTTTGCGAGTACATTCAAACGTACTCACTGGCTTGTCCCTGGCTATTTAATTGGCCAGGTCAGGATTTCCACAAGGAGTATTACCACGACGTCCATGCGAAGCCTAGGATAGCAGCCACGCGGGATAGGAATTATCCTGGTCAGCCGTTCCTGTGGGAATGGAGCCCCATCGACGTTGGAGAACCACGAGTCGCTTCCGTCATCCTCACTAGAAATCATTGTTGTATCATTAGACCTTTATGGTCTTGTATCCAATTCTTGTAATTGCTTGGTAATCTGTAACAAGGACGTGTCCACCAGTAACAGTAATCCTGGGCTGGTGACGACACGAGGGGTTAATTTCTGGGATATCATGTCCCGGAAATCCGGCCCCGACATTTATGGACCGGATTATGAATGACCTCAAGGACAGTCACAAGGAAATGCTTCGTCTACTGGAGTTATGCGCACATGTAACATTTTGATACTTTCGATAAGCAGTGTACTATGGTCTTCAACTTACCGCCAACCTAATTAGATGTTCACTTTGTTCTCTTGCAGAGATTGATAGCGAAAATGAATCAAACGGGTGTGCCGTACAAACCCGACAACATGGAAGGGGAGGAAGAAAATTTGTTTGGAGAGAACAGTGAATCCAGGTTTGAAAACAAATTTCCTCAAAAAGAATTCCCGTATGATGACATGCACACACCTGATGGCCCAAAGGGCGGTGAGAACTATGATTTTAATTCTCAAGGAGGGACGTCATACAAATGCACTCCTGGTCACTTGAGTAGCTATAAGGGTGACAAGGATGATCCTATACATTTACCAGAAGAGTCGGAAAAAAATGAGCCATCATCTTTAAGGACAGATGAAATTGCATCATCGAAGCGATGGCCAGCACAAGCGAATGAGCAAGAAGTGTCACATGGCATGTCAGACGATTGTAGCGCGATTGAAGAGAAGAAGGAGGAGATTCTTGGGAAGCGTAGGCGGACTATGTCAAAATACCAGAAATCTCCTTTCATTCAGAACAAACCGAGAAAGCGTGCGAAACGTTGCGCCAAAGCGAGTAAGTTAACAATGTTATAAATATTTAATGTATAACAGTATCTTTTGACAATGTGTCGCTAACATATTCGAGTTGTCTTGCAGAACTATTTGCTAAAAATCCCCTGAGCCTCGTCATTCTGTGGACGATGTTGTGAGTGCGGCCGTGCAGTACGTCCGAGCGTACGAGCACTCACAAAAACATAAGAACCACGAAATTTTCAATGGTGGTATAGGTATGGTCGACGGACTATCTGCGGCACGAGCTTGCCAGATACTTAACCATGCATGGTTATCCGGTGATGTATGTAATTTACTTATCTGCATTACTACTACATAGTAACAAAAAATACAAGAATCGCCATTATAGTTCTTCATTTATTTCAGGTAATCGACGCTTATGCGTCATACTTTTCGGACACAGTTGAGGCAGATCGTTATCTAGTGCCAACATGGAGGACTCACTGGCTTGTGCACACTCGACCGACTATAGTCAGACCAGAGAAGTTGGTCCACAATAATGACTACGAAACACATGTGAATGGACCTGTGAATAGATGCATGACAGAATATTTTGTAAAACCAACGGTACGTTTTTCAAGCCAGAAGCAAAACATATATATAATGCGAGCTTGGTCAACATATTTGATTGGTCATGCAGGCTTATTTCCCTCTTAACAAGGATAATAACCATTGGATTACAGTAGTCATGCATACATGGAAGAAAGAGTTTCAGGTTCTAGATTCGTTGATGGGACGAGACCTTTCTGAATCTACTAGGAAACTCGTAGAGTATTTCGTAAGTTTCGTAATCATATGTCTATTGCTCAGCATGTCATTTGTTTACCGTAGGTGAAGAACGTTTTTTCATCATTTACATTATTTTTTCAGAGAGAACAACTTGCAGGAGATATCCAAGATGCAAATCATAGTTTAGTTATATCGTTCCCGGATGTGTCGGAATGGCCTATTGTTCCATAAAACATGCCCCAACAAGAAGATGGGGTACTTACACTAGTAGAAAACAGGGAATCAGTCCCGGTTCCAGAGGGCCTTTAGTCCCGGTTCTGGAACCGGGACTAAGCATCCGGGACTAAAGGTCCCCCCCTTTAGTTCCGGTTGCATTACGAACCGGGACTAAAGGCCCTCCACGCGGTCGCGTCTGGGGCGGGGGATGGAGGACCTTTGGACTAAAGGCTCCACCTTTAGTCCCGGTTGGTAACACCAACCGGGACTAAAGGAATTTTTTTGAAAAAAAAAATTTGAATTTTTTTTAAAATTTTTTTAATATTTTTTTATTTGTTTTTAAGTTTTATTCCGATTTTCAAATCTTTGAATTATTTGACAATTTAATCTCTAATCACCCTTCCTCACTGCTCCAGCGTGGAGCACTCATTCCAAATCGTCTAACTTTCCGGCCGGTCACCCATCCTCTCACTTCTCCAGCCCCAGCACGCTTAAGCTTAACTTCCTGGTTCTATCGGCCCTAGTTTCCAAGTCTGCACTTGTTGTTTTCCTGACAATAGTAAGCTATCAATCCTATTAACCCTTAGGTCTTGATGTCACATGATTTAATTTTTTGAATTCCAAACAATTATTAAAATAAACAACAATGATTAACAAACAACAATGATAAATTTAAAAACTCAAAAAAACTTCAAAAAAAGGCAAAAATTTCAAAAAAACTCAAAAATTCTCAAAAAACAAAAAAACAAATAATCCAAAATAATACAAAAAGTTCAAAATAAAATAAGTAATAATAATATTGAATTTCAATGAAAATAAAATAAGTAATAAAATAAGAATCTTTATGCGGAATTAAATTATTAATTTTAAAACTCAAAATTTTCAAAAAAAAAACACCAAAAACTAAAAAAATCAAAAATTCCAAAACAATATAAAAAGTTCAAAATAATCAAAAATTCCAAAAAAATGTCAAAAAAATTTAAAAAATTCAAAAAAAAATTAAAAAAATTAAAAACCCTAAACCCGGGACTTAAAACGTCCGAAACTCTATTCTAAACAGGAAACACTAAAGGTTCAAACCCTAAAACCTAACCCTAAACTTGGAAATCTAAACCCTAGCCCGGTTGGAGACACCAACCGGGACTAAAGACTCAACCCCTTTAATCCCGGTTGGAGACACCAACCGGGACAAAAGGGTATCGGCCCCCTTTAGTCCCGGTTGGTGTCTCCAACCGGGACTAAAGGTCTCTTTTGAACTGGGACTGATGCCTGCCGAGCCCCGACCGGCGCCCTAGCCGCTCGAACCGGGACTAATGCTCACATTAGTCCCGGTTCGTAATGCAACCGGGACTAATGTGTAGATCGAGCTGGGACCAAAGCCCTGTTTTCTACTAGTGTTACTTGCATGTTCTCTCAAAACATGGTTTACTTGCATGTTGTCTCAAAAACATGTTCTTGAAAATGCACTTTGATTTATCGAAAACAGGAATTCATGTGGGTTGTTCCTCCTTCGATGCTTTCAATACTGGGACGGTGAAAAGTTCAAAAGCATTTTTCGCAGGTCGGTAAATTGTACTATGCAAAAAAACATCTTTGTTAACATATCGTATTGTTCATATTACAAACATTTGTATTTTATTTCAGGAATCAATTGATGCTTCGAGAGATCAAATGATAGCTTCAATTATTTTCTCGTTGAAAAACAAGCTTACGGATGTGAAAAACAAAGTTATCCGTCTTTCGAAGAAGAAGAAGAAATAAATATCACACGCAGGGGTACTCGGCGTGCTTGGGTTCTAGTTCAATTTTTTGCACACGCGATTGAATACTTTGTATACACTTTTCATATACCATTTACATACGGGTTAAAAATATTTTGCCCCTGATCGAACATTTATTTAAGATTATAACGCGTGTGCTACTTATTTTCAATATTATATTAAGAGTGCAATATTGGTTCAAAATATTATTTGTTTGCAGTACCATATTATTTTTGTTTACACGACATTTAAAAAAAACGCCGCGCGCTAGTTTGTATATAATAAAAAATACAAAAAATGCCCGACCATAGCTGCTGGGCCGCCCATTGCACTATTTATCCCATCCAAATCAAGCCCAAAGGCGACTCGGATGGTCAAATCGGCCCAGAGATGGGCCCAACAGCGAAGTCCAACAGGGCTGAGGCGATATGTTGTGTTATGAGAGAAGCTTGAGGGCTCACGCCAACGCGGCTATTTAAGCCGGTCGACGCGCCGTTCGCTTGACGAGGTGGGACTAAAAATCGACCCTCCACCGGTCGCCCGAATTGAAAAAAAAGACTTCGCATCGCCGCTCCACTTCCGCCCGACCACTCATTGGGCCGGCCCAGCGCGCGTCGCCTGAACGTACTGACCGGCCCAGATCCGCTCGAGCGGCATCCTGCGGCGCGCGTCGACGGGCACTAAAGTTTAGTACCACCTCGCCGAGCGAGGGACCGTCAACCGGCTTATATACCCGGCGCGCCGAACGAATTTGAACTCCTCAGAACCTTCCCGCCGCTGCGCTGACCTGACCGCCCTGTGGGGCCCGGTTGCCACCATTGCAAAAACCGAAACGCTGTCACAGTCGCATGTACATGCTAGATAGTGACCGGCGAAGTAGGCCAAGCCGGCGGCCCGGGCGGGCAATTTTTTTAAATTTTTTTTTAAAACATGTTGCCACCGAAACACGCCGCTGATTGCCGCAGATACTGCTACTGTACAACAGTCATATATTCACATATAAAAATCTATATATCACATAAAAATACATTAACTATAATGCCATCAATATGACACAGATAACACAGATCAATAGAAACAAATTTGTTGCGAAAATTCTTTATTACAAGGAAACAATTCGTGCACGATAATATATAATAACTTGTTGTATTTATTCGAATGGTCCGTGCTTTCGTCATCACGCCATGTTCCTGCATACAAAGACATTAATATATGTGAAAATCCATAAACGATAAAGTGAACAACATAACAAACTTAAACAAACGAAAGCACATACTTAGGATTTTGAGGACAATTGTTGTTAAAATGACCTTTTGTTCTGCATAACCCGCATAGGCATTCGTTTCTCTTGTTGAAAGCTTTTGGTCTACCATTTTTAGTGACGTCAGGGCCATCCTTACCCCGGCCTTTACTATTCTGCTTAGGTGCCCCTTTGGTAGAAACTTTGACTGGATCACCAACCAATACATGATCTCAATTTGGCTCAAATGCATCATTTGTAACCCTATGCTGACTGACATACTCATTCTCCTCAACGTCCTTGTTCGCTATTATATCCTCCAGAGCAGCCTTCAACTTGTCGAATAAGAATGGTTTATGACATGCGGCATGAGATGCTTCTGCAGATAGGATAGTCAACTCACTGTACTTAGCTCTCTCCTCAGTACCTGCCCATCCCCAGGCAAACAGATCGCTAGTGCGCTTCACGGGCAGTCCACCTCTAACATTTTTGGTGAATCTTTGCAGTACTAAGCACTTAGGTATGTCACGTAAGTCCAGCCTGGTCAAAACGTAAAGAATATGTTTGCAAGGGAGACCTTTCTGAGTCATACTTTGGCAACTGCACTTTACAGTTTCTTCAGCGTTACCCGGTGTATAGTCCACCTTGAATCTAAGATCGCTGTTATTTTTCCATGCCACTATAAATGTTTGACTGGCTGCTCCTCTCAGTCTTTCAAGGATCTGAAGCTCCCCTGCCTTCTTCATATCTTGCTGCAAGATGTAAAAGTTTGGCAGTGAACTCACCGGCAGCGGCTTTCACTATGTGTGTAAACTCATCGAGTACTGGTACTGGGAGTGTCTATGTGGCCGTGCAGTCGTCGTACCCCTCGTTTTCATGGAGCCGAACGATACAGTTCTCGTAGTGCACAACCATGTCAACAATAGTCATACCGGAGTCCAGATGCATATGAAGGCATGAGTTCAAACTCTCGCTCCTCTGGTTACTCCGCATACCAAGGAAGAACACACCAGACAGATATGACGCAGCCCAAAGCCTCTTCTTCCTGTACATCCTACGCAACCATGTTTTAGTTTTCTCGGACTGCCATTTAGCTGTAAACGTTGCCCATTTCTCCTCAAAGACTTTGTGTGTAGTAGCATAGTAAAGAAGAGACCTGAACTCCTTCAAGGACTTGTGGTGAAGGTGTTTCTGCATGTTCTTCTCTATATGCCACGAACAAAGTCGATGCCACGCGTCCGCAAGGACCTTCCTGATGACCCTTATCATGGCTGCGTCTCCATCAGTAATAATGGACCTGGGCTTCTTCTGACAGTGAGCTCTCAAGAATGTCTGAAGCAGCCAAACATACGTATATTTTGTCTCGTCGGACACAATAGCACATCCGAACACCGTCGTGCAACGATGATTGTTGAGACCGACGAAAGGTATGAATGGCATTCCATACCTATTCATCTTGTACGTGTTGTCGAATACGGTCACATCACCGAAGTCAAGATAATCTCGACGTGACTGGGAATCACACCAGAACAAGTTTTTGAGCCTGCCTTCAGCGTCAACAGTGTGCTCAAAGAAAAAATCTCGATCCCTCTCATTTCTGGTCATCATGATCCCAATGGCAGTGTCAGCATCACCATTTGCAAGCAATTTCATCTTCTCTCTGTAGCACATATTATAAAGCTTTCTCCTCCCAAAACCAGCCTTAGCATACGACCCGTACCTGCTAACGAAGTTGTCAAAAGTAATGTGTTTTCTGATCCCAGCTCCTGCCATAGCTAAGATCTCAAGCCTCTGAAATTCCTTGATCTGATTATGAGACCGAAGATATGTAACTTCATCCGGTCTAGCAAGACCGTGACTATGATCATCGCTGAAACTGCTGACATACCAAATTGCATGCTCTTTATCAAGCTTGGTTGTTAAATGAGCTTCGCACAAGCATCGACTCTCTGGTCTAAGCCTACGGGTCCTCCCTTCCATGGTACAAAACTTGGCCTGTCGTTTTCCGGCCCTCGAACACAGATACCTCCTCAAGCGCATAGTTCCCTCAGGACCCTTCCCCCGTTTCAGCAAGTCCCTCCTAATACTGAACCCACGTTCCTTCGCGTACTGGTTATAGAAATTGTACGCCTCCTCTTCTGACCTAAACGTCGTGGCCATCACCCTCCAATGCATGTCCAATGAGTCTTGCTGATATTCATCATAGCCAATGTCAAAATTACAGTCATCACCGTCGGTGTGCTCATCGTTCCCGCTAGGGCTACCAACGTGTCCCTGCAAAAAAAAGGCATAGAACCATGTATGTCAGTCAGTTGTTATTTGGCGACTCTCATATATAACCTCTTTTCAAAACTTACTTTGCTCGAGCTCTCATCATAAGATGCATCGACATCGCTTTGGTCTCTGTCATCATCGACTATATTCCGCTCATAGCCCCCATCCGCATCCATCTGCGCACATTTAAATTAAGACATGTAAGTGTTCATGTGGTACTTATGTCATTCCATGCCCTGCTTAATTTTAAACTTACCCGGCTAGCGCTTTCAGCATATGAATCATCTATATCCATATCCTCATTGTGATCATCGTCATCTACCTGTACAAAGTCAAAGAAATACATGTAAGTGTCAGTGCGGTTGTTTGTATTTCATGTTTTTGTCGACGTTCATGACACTTACATTGCCACTGTAAGATTCATCCAAACTCATATAGTTCTCCTCGGCATGTTGGTCTACATTCAATGACGAGGATCCATCCTCGCTACCGCCATCATCGCTGTCATAACCGGTCTCTTGCTCCATCTATACACGATTAAATATAGTCTTAGATCATTCCCAACACCACAAAACATCATCGAAAATATAATCAGTTTCTCAATCAATTGATTAGCAGTACGCCGCACGATTGATGCACTAAACTAATACCTAAATTTTTTTCATCTCATTTCAATGAGGATATAATGTCAAGTTAAAAAAAAACACGATGACCAGGGCTCGCCTACCTCGTCACCGCCGACAGAGAGGACAGAAGTGTGGATTTTGGCCGGTATCGAAGGCGGCGTGAGGGCGACCAGTACGTGAGGGAGACGTCGACTGCGTGGGGGTGACGATGAGGACGGCGTGTGGGCGACGACAGCGTGTTCTTGTTGGCCGGAGGGACGGTGTTAAGATTCGGGGTTGGCGGCGGCCAGTGCGTGAGGGCGACGACGCCGGCGACAAAAATCCCCCGTCGGCCACAGAACGCCGGAGATGAAGGTGGCGGCGGGACCGGCAATGTCCAATAGGGTTTCGCCTGGGGCCGGCGGCTGGGCGAGTGCGATTTTTTTTTTTTCGGAATCGTACCGGGCGGGCGTACGCGGGCGGCCGTACAGCGGGCGGGCGGCCGTACGTGGGCGACCCGTACGGCGATGCGAGCGGGCGTACGGCGGGCGGGTCGTGAAATGACCCCCTGCCCTTTATACGTTTGGGGTGGGGGTGGGGTTGTGGGGGGGGGGGGGGGGTGGTTTGTGTGTGTTGTACCGAAGCGCGCCTCGAACACAACATCTTGCAACTGTGCCACAAAACATAATAATACATTAATTAAAGCAAGTCCTTTTGGGAAGCTGCAGCTGTCGACATGGATCATCGCGCATCCCGTCCATGTCCCACAGAGTTGGTACATCACGTAGCCTAGATTTGTTATGATGTATGGATAATATATATGCCTGAATCCCAGCTGTGTTGCATGATCACCAAATCAACATAACAAAACCCCACAATGCCCACATGGTCCTGCATCTGAATTAATCATTACCGGCGTTCCACCGGTAACCATGTTTGCGTGTGTAACCAAAGTAGAGATTAGTTGGAAAGCAAACTGTCCTTTCCTTTTGGCTATGAGCGCTTTGTTTACTTATTTATTTATTTAATTACTTTGTCAGCTTGGTTTCAAATATTGGCACGTGTTGGAGGGGCTAAATTCGTTAAATACGGTTGGGTTTAAAGTGAGAGATACTACTTCCCACAACAACAAAAGTGACAGATCGATCTATGGCTGGTCAATCGACCTGTGCAAATGTACTAAATTTCAACCTTTGACGAGACAATAAAACAGTAGTTTTTTCATTATCACTCCCGTTTTTCCAAAAATCAATTCATCTTTTAATTCACTAAAATAAGACTTTGCTCAACAATTACAATTTTAGACGGTCGCCATATATCCGTGCTAGCTTAAAAGATTAGCATACAACACACCACACAGACACTAAGAATATGAACTTCCAAAAAAAAACAGTAACCATAAGCAGTCTAGCTCAAAGTTTTCTAGAAGTATTGAGAGACCGTCTAGAATTGCCGACACGGTCATAGGTGTTCATAAATATGAATCTAATAATATTAATATTGTATCATATTTACCAATATTTTATGTTGAAATGGTTGTGTGCATCAGTTGATGCAGAGGCCGAGGTACACCCCCTTTCCGGAAAAAACGATATTTTCTGTGAAATTTTTGTCTTAACGAATGAACATACACCTTGCGTTAACTTATTTGTTTGAAAAATAGAGCCCCAAACAAGATGCTTCTCATCTACGTGTTAGAGGCACATTTGGAAGCACCGCAATGCATGTATCTTCGATGACTCTTGTCCTTCTATCAACCACGTGATGCAATCCATCCAGGAGACACTCGATGTGTTGGGCAAGAGCCGGCGCTACCGTCAACATCACCCCGGAGAGTTAGGACCTCTTTTTTGGGGGATGAGCACCCCCTATTTCTCGTGCTCGGGTCATCATGATTGCGCCCGCTAGTGTTCATGATATGTGATGTAACCTAACATGTATTTTTTTCCTACTCTTTCTATCAATGGAATGATACCCAAGCTTTACGTATTTGCAAAAAATATCTTGGTTAACTTTGAGGATTTCTGTTTTTTCAGTGTGGCCAATTAGATCTAGGTATTGTTGCTCTTTCTATGAGTAGTCCGCATGTTGTAAATAGAGGTGTTTGCGAGAAATTACGTTGCACGTAGTGTATAGGTAGAGGCGTAGAGCTGATGCTGGTTTCCGAAATCAAACAAAAGACGTTAACACTAAGCGTTGGCTTAGTGTTAAAGCATTTGACTCTGTCAAATGGGAGTACTTCCTCAATTTATTGCAACGGAAAGGTTTCCCCCCCAAATTCAGAAATTGAATCGCGGCCTTGCTGTCATCATCCTCTTCTCGAGTCCTCCTCAATGGGCTACCTGGCAATCCCATCAAGCATGGCCGTGGGTTTCGGCAAGGGGACCCTGTCTCGCCGCTGTTGTTCGTCCTTGCGATCGACCCCCTCCAACAAGTCCTTGACCTCGCAACCAGAAAAGGCCTTTTGCATAAGATTCGGGGGCGGGGAGCCAAGATGAGAACCTCACTGTACGCTGACGACGCGGCCATCTTCGTGGCACCAATTAAGAGGGACATCGACAACCTAGCTCTTATTCTAAAGGGTTTCGGTGAGGTGACTGGGCTATGCACCAACTTCCACAAGAGCTCGGTTGTGCCCATCCGGTGCAACCACCTTACACTGGGGCCTATTCTTGGCCGCTTTCCGGCCACCCCTGCAACGTTCCCGATCAAATACTTGGGCTTGCCGCTCTCGGTGAGGCAACTCCGGAAAGTTGACTTTCAATATCTTGAAGACAAGGCGGCTGGAAAACTAGTAACTTGTGAGGGGCAATCAATCACAACCATCGGTCGCACTGCCCTTGTCAGATCGGTCATCTCATCTCAAGCGGTCTTCTCCATCACACCTCTCATTGTACCGCAGGGTACCCTGCAAAACCTCAACAAGTTGGAGAGGGCCTTCATCTGGTCCAGTGCGGACAAGACAACCGGGGCAAAATGCAAGGTCAACTGGGAGGTGGTCTGCAGGCCTACGTGCTATGGTGGCCTTGGTGTCCTCAACACCGAAAAGTTCGCTAGGGCATTACGGCTCAGGTGGCTTTGGTACGAGTGGAAAGAACCTAGCAGACCATGGGTCGGGATGGGTAACCCTTGCACCGATGAAGACCTCGACTTCTTCTATGCTTCCACCGCAATCACAGTCGGGAATGGTGCAAAAGCACCTTTTTGGGACTCCCCGTGGTTGTTTGGCCGCAAGCCCAAGGATATTGCCCCGCTAATTTTTCTGGCATCCAACAGGAAGAGATGGAAGCTTCGTGAAGCTTTGCATGAAAATGCATGGATGACCCACTTCAAACATGGCACCGTCGTCTCCGCTGCCCACGTCCATGAGCTCTTCTCGCTCTGGACCCTCGTCAGCAACTTCCATCTTGACGATCAGCTTGAGGACGACATCGTTTGGAAGCACGCCAACAGCGGAGTATACTCGGCGTCCTCGGCCTACAGAGCGCAATTCCTTGGTATGACACAATCGCCAATCCACTCCATGGTTTGGAAAGCCTGGGCTCCCCCAAAGGTCAAATTCTTCGCATGGTTGGCCTTACAAGATCGAATTTGGACTGCCGACCGGTTGGAGCGGCGTGGTTGGGAAAACTGTGGTCTCTGTCAACTATGCAAAAGAGAGCAAGAAACGGGCATCCACCTTTTCACCAAATGCCGCTTCTCCATTAGGCTCTGGCGATTGGTGATCGAAAGACTCGGTCTGGCGCACTTGGACACATCGGATTGGCACGTAGACGACTCCCTCCTGCGATGGTGGGAGAAAAGAACGGACAGGCGGAACCCGGAGCAACGCGCCATGGCCTCCCTCACCATGCTCGTCTCCTGGACCCTCTGGAACGAGAGGAACGCCAGGGTGTTCCGCCACAAATGTGCGCCTCCTCCGATCCTTCTGCAAAATGTCATGTCTGAGGCAAGCCTATGGATTGCTGCGGGAGCCAAAGAGTTAGGGCGTATTTTTGTACACGAGTAGTTGCCATGCCGCACTAGGGTCTCCATTTGTTGTACTCTATCAAACTCTCCTCCCTTATTTAATATATGAGGCAAATCTTTTGCCTCGGTTTCAAAAAAAAACTAAGCGTTGGCTTGGGGCGGACCAAGCTTGAAACATTTTGGACGAAGGAATTATTGCGCTCAGTTATTTTTGAACAACTCAGCTGGCACTCACCGTCCCGAACCACTCCACACCTCTTTCATTCCCATCCTACGACTATATAAACAGGGCCATGCCCGCCTCATCTCACCACCCACAACAAGAGAAGCAGAAGCCAGCAAATATACAAGCTAGCAGCTCTCTTCTCTCGTCACTTGCAACGTAGTGCAGGGCAAAGTAGTTTTGCCTGCATCGATAATCCATGGCGACCTCCATGGTTTGCCTGGTGGTGCTCTGCCTCGTGTCTCCGTTGCTCCTCGCCGGCGCCGTCCACGGCAACCCTGGTTACGGCGGCCTGTTCCCGCAGTTCTACGACCACTCGTGCCCCAAGGCCAAGGAGATCGTGCACTCCATGGTGGCGCAGGCCGTCGCCAGGGAGACCAGGATGGCCGCCTCCCTCGTCAGGCTGCATTTCCATGACTGCTTTGTCAAGGTGTCTGCTCTACTCAATTCCTCTAGGCTTTGCCCTGGTTTTATATTCTGAAAACTTCTCCCTAACCAATGAAAATGACAAGTCTTTTGCCTTGGATAAAAGAACATCTTCCAACTATATCTTTCTTTTTGGGTTTAGGGGTGCGACGCTTCTGTGCTGCTGGACAACAGCACAAACATTGTGAGTGAGAAGGGGTCCAACCCGAACAAGAACTCCATCAGGGGGTTTGAGGTCGTTGATGAGATCAAGGTCGCCCTTGAGACCGCCTGCCCCGGCACCGTCTCTTGCGCCGACATCCTCGCCCTCGCCGCACGCGACTCCACCATCCTCGTAAGTAACACCACTAGTAATTCTGCTTAGAAACATGAAAGAACAGAGGATCCCGAGTGAAAATGAACAAAAATGAAAAAAAACATGTGTGTGATTCTTTTGGGTCCAAACAAAACTGCAGGTCGGTGGCCCGTACTGGGAGGTGCCACTCGGGCGGAGGGACTCTCTGGGCGCGAGCATCCAGGGCTCCAACAATGACATCCCAGCACCAAACAACACCCTTCCCACCATCATCACTAAGTTCAAGCGCCTCGGCCTCAACATCGTCGACGTTGTCGCCCTCTCAGGTGGCCACACCATCGGCTTGTCCCGCTGCACCAGCTTCAGGCAGAGGTTGTACAACCAGTCAGGTAATGGCATGGCCGATATATAACACGCTGGACGTATCCTACGCGGCTCAGCTGAGGCAGGGGTGCCCACGCTCTGGTGGCGATGACAACCTCTTCCCCCTCGACATCGTCACCTCGACCAAGTTCGACAACTTCTACTTCAAGAACATCGTGGCCGGCAGGGGTCTTCTCAGTTCCGATGAGGTCCTGCTCACCAAGAGCGCCGAGACGGCAGCGCTCGTGAAGGCATATGCAAATGATGTGCATCTCTTCTTCCAGCATTTTGCCCAGTCAATGGTGAACATGGGCAGGGCCGGTCCTGAGATTTCGAGGCCCGGGGCGAACTAAAAATTGGGGCCCTTAGTATACAAGTCATAGTAATATACGTATATATCCCCTCAAAAAAAATACGTATATATAATAACATATATATATATATATTATTATCAGTAACACTTCAATTCATCCAAAAGCAGTATGCGTATCAAATAATTTATACATATTACCTTAAAAATTTCTTCTAACATTCCTCGATGCAAAGTCACTTATGATGGGAGCGATGTCAATCTCATCCAATAATTTCTTCTCGATGCATAATGTAGTCAAACCATTTAACCTCTCTTGAGTCATTGTAGACCTCAAATAATTCTTCAATAATTTCAACTTTGAAAAGCTTCTTTCGGCCGATGCGACCGTCACAGGCACAGTAAATAAGATGCGATAGGCAATGGAGATATTCGGATAACAATCAACTTCTCTGACATGCCCGAAAATCTCCATAGCAGACATTATGCCATCTGGCAAAGTGAATCTCATAATCTTCAATTCAGAAATAAGATCGTATACCTCAACATCAGATGAACCATGAAGAGAGAAAGTTTCTGCAAATTTTGTGCAACATTCTTCAAGTTCATTCTCACTTAATGACTTGAGGGTGCCCGAGCTCAATAAAAATCCGAATATATCTTTAAACACCATGAGTTCTTTAAATCTATCATTCAAAGAAGTGGTCGGCATATCAACCAAAACATTAAAATATTTAACTCGGAAAGCCTTCTCAGCTTCTAGAATTTCTTCTTGACAATTACTTTCGTCAAACTGTTTCTTTCTCGTAGCACGACGTTTCACTGGAAACAATGGCTCTATTCCCATTTCAGTTGCAATACCTTTAGCGATGTTCAAACTTGAAGAAAACCCCTCATCTCTGTACTTCTCAAATTATTCTATGATAATGAGCATACGAAAAATGTCTTCCTGCATCATCTACCTTGTATTCCATTTTTTCCATTTTTTCCTCTCTCATAGGCCCTTTCTCAACTAAGACATCTCTTGCTTTATTATCAAGATTATCCCAATTTCTTGGATCATAAATATCGGCAATATAAACTGGTTGTTCATCAACACTAGCAGATTGGGCATGTGCATCCGACGAATTACCTACATTCTCAGAGCCACTTACATTGTTATCGCCGGTGTCGGTGTTGATATTTTCTTCTTGCTCATCAGTGTCCGAATTCTCATTAGTCTGTTGCTCTTCCACTATGGCAACAATCGCCAATGCATCATCTGGGTTTGTCGAAGCAGTGGAAGCACCAATATTAGTCGGCTTGAGAAATTTGTGAATACCTCCGCGTTGCGTGTGTATAAATTTCTCCACTTCCTTCTTCTTTTTCCTTTTGTAGCTACCCGATGGATAGTTCCTCTTACCGGAGGACGTCATAATAACACACACACAATGCTGAAAACAAAACAATTTGTTCTATCAATTGTTGAACAATGCCCGCTATGCATCAAAGGAATTTTTTTCTATCAATATTATATACCTCAATACCTGATGGAGTGATGGTCAAACTTCAGTGCGTGTGCGTATACAATACACAGCGCTCAGCGCATAGATTCTGCAGAGGATTGAGAAGAGAACAATTGAGCAAATGCCAAAGGGGGCCCAGAATTGAAATCAGTGGCGAACATATACAGACTAGGAAGGAAATTACCAGGGGGCGGCGAGGCGGGAGTGCGTGCGTACGTGTATGGCGGCCGGGCGGGCGTCGGCGGCCAGCAGCTTGGGCTGGGACCTGGAGTTGCGTGACTCTACGTGATGGAAGAGTCGAACAGAACAGGAAGGGAATCGTCCAGGCCGCTGATTGATTGCTATTATTTTTAAGTGAAAGGAAATACCGCTGATGCCTGATCGCTCGTTCGCTCGCTACCGCTGATCACTCAAACACTCGATCGCTGGGATTCAGAGATCGGGCTGCTGCTCCCTGGCACGCGTCTGCCTAATATGGGCCATAGGCCTATAGCCTACGTACATACCTCGGGAGGGGGGGGGGCTGGATTTCGGGGGCCCGGGGCGGCCGCCCCCCCTGCCCCCCCCCCCCCCCCCCCCCCAGGGCCGGCCCTGAACATGGGCAACATCTCACCACTCGCTGGGTCACAGGGGAAGATCAGGAAGAACTGCAGGAGGCTCAACAATTTCCACTGAGTTCCTAAAAATGCTGCTTGATTTGTGTGTTGGATTGTATGTGGAGTTTGTGCATTTATTTTTAATAAGCAAGGGAGACTTAGATGCTGCCTTGTGAGCTCTTGCTGAAAATCTTTCATACCCCCTGTAAGTGACCGATCCAAGATTTCCAAAAACGATGGTTGATCTAACCCAGGATGCTACAAACAATGGTTCGAACAAGTCATTGTTTGAGCATAAGAAATGACAAGTGTGAATCTATTATATCTTTTGAACCGAAAGTCCGATTCATGTTTCGTTTGCATATTTGTGTTCCTTGCGATGAGAGAAACAACACCACTCTTGAATATGTTTTGACAAGTTTTAAATTTTTACCATGTTTCAAATATTAAACTTGATAATCGTAATATTAAGTTCTTGCCCAGTTTCATATGAATCATCTCAATTATAATATTAAATTTATGTTTAGGGTAAGGGTTTACATTTTAGGGTTTAAGTTTTAATATTTGAAAATCGGATATGCGTCACGGCAGCATTCAAGAGGCGCATGGCAATTACCTTCCGTATCAAAATATAAGCCTTTTTTGGCACTAACGTAGTGTAAAAAACATCTTATATTTTAATACAGAGGTAGTACATAACAAAAGGCAAAGATAGAGGCCGCATCCCTAGAAACTATGCGCTAGCGTTTTGTAGGACTGATTGTGTGAACTAGAGGGGGGGGGGCATGAATAGCCCAATCACAAAAATTCTACCGAAAATTTTAGTTGGCAAAATTTTAGCATTTTTACTTGGGACCTAAGAAACATCTACACATACAAGTCACAATAAAGTATACATACGGAAGCCAACCTTGCAAGAAAGTAGGAGTAGGGGAAGGTCCACAAATCCTTCATCTCACTCTAGAAGAGCTAAAGTTATGGGAATTGGCTTGGCGGAAAGAAAGCAGAGGCAAGTTTCAGCGCGATATAAAGCTAGAGCAGAGCGGGTGGTTTTACCACAATCATCAATGTAATCTCCTGTAATTGTATTTCTTATCCTATCTTGATGAAAATGATGGGCAACTTAGGTTGTTTGTTCTTGATTAAATTTCAATCAACGGCATCCTCAGTGTACACATAACTCTTTGTCGGATGATTCGCGAAAAAGAAAAAAAGAACCATGTTGATTATTTGGAAAAGCGTCAAAAGACTCGCCCCATTCATTAATTAAGAAGAAAGTTTTGTAGACCGCTCACACAAAGGCTAGAGCAAACAGTTCAGAAGCCTACTCTCCCAGCATACAATTACCCAAATGATAAGCTAATGCTGTTACCCAATGCCTCGCCTCGTCTCGAATATGCGTAAAGATGATAGTGTTGAAGAGGATTTCCTGTTGAACACACAAGAGTTTCTCCCACTCCAAATGTCACACGAAATTCACAAGGTGAGGGAGACTTTGGCTTATGCTGACCATAGTGTTGTAAATGATCCCACCAAGATTTTATATCATTGAAGTCATGTCACTCCGCCAGCTAAAAAGGGTGCAGCCCCGACCAATCTTTGATCATGCACCATAGCCTTACAGAGTAGCGGCATTGAAAGAGCATGTTAGTCACTAACTCTGGGGAACAATTGCAATAGGGACACTGAACACAATTTGGTCAGCCATGCTTGGCGGGGTGGTCGTTCGTCCAAACCTTATTTTGAATGATGAGCCATGCGAAGATCTTACGCTTGGGGGCGGCGCCCATATTTTCCATATCATTTTATTCATGTCGATTGAGACCAACACGAGGAATTGTGTCTTGTATGCCGAGATCGTTGAGTAGTAACCAGAAGCGGTCAATTTCCAAATAATGGTGTGAGGGCGATCTTCTCGAAGTTCAACCTGGTATGTGTATGACTAAGGGGCAAAGAATTCCTGGATGTATTGCATGGTAAGGCCCATGGAGGTGTTGATTTGCTCTGTCCAAGCGTTGTGACGAATAGCCACCTGGACACGTCATTTCTTCTTACTGCAGAGCGCAAAAATTGTGGGCGTGATGCCTCTCAGCCTACGACCATTGGCCCACGGCGAGTCCCAAAAGTTAGCAGTTCGACCATTACCAGTGTTGACTTTGGCGAGGGCGTAGAAAAGATCCATGTCCTCGTTGTCGCATGGGTTACGCACTGGCTACATCCCAATTCCTCTCGGGTGTGGTCCGTTCGAAGAACAATCATCTTAGACGCAGCGCGCGAGCAAACTTGCCCAAGTGAAGCACCCCAAACCACCAAGGGTGGTAGGGCAGCACACCGCTTCCCTAAGGATTTTGCATTTTCCTCTGGAAACTTTATCAGTGCCCGCCCAAAGGAACACTCTTCTGATCTTGTCTATGAACTGCATGACTTTGGCCCAAGATATTTCATTGGAATGTTGGTTCTTTGGGCCGGTAGGTTTTGAAGAATTGCAACGAGATTCATTTCTTGACAACAAATATGAGTGACGAGCGTCTTGTGAAAGGTGGTACACAACCTTGTCACCATGCCGAAATGTTATAGGATGTTTGCGAGGGCGTCAATGTCATCCTTGATTGGGGCCATAAAAATGACCATAGTGGAGGTGACCTTGATCAATAGCAACATCAAGTTGGCGATGTAGGGGGTCGATCGACTATGACAAAGAGAAGAGGGGGAAGCGGGTCACCTTGTCGCAACCCCCTCCCATGCTTGATTGGGGCACCGGAAATTCCATTGAGAAACACCCTTGAAGTGGCCATCGAGAGGAGGGCCGCAATCCAGTTGCAAAAATCTAGGGGTGGAGCCTCTCTTTTGCAAAATATCAAAAATGTAGTCCCAGGGGGAGCCTCTCTTTTGCAAAATATAAAAAATGTAATCCCACGTTGAGAGGAGGGGGGAGCCTCTCTTTTGCAAAATATCAAAACACAATAGCTAAATATCAGTCGACTGATTTTCGGATTTGGGTCAGTCGATTTTGAGAAGGAAGAAGGAAGCGTCGGAGATGAAGGAGATAGTGAGGCCGCCAGCGCCGAGGAAGAACAGCCCCACTCTCATCTTAGGGTGGCGGGTGCAGGTTCACTGGAGAAGCAACCTCACTATCTATCTTAGGGTGGCGGGTGGGGTGCTGCTTCGCCGGAGATTTTTTGGGTGGTCGTCGGGCTTAGAGGGATGGCTGGGGCGACGGCAAGACCGGCGGTGGGGGGGGGGGGGGGGGGGGGAGGGGTTCCAGGGAAGGGCGGTGCGGCAAGGCGGTCGTTGGCGAAGGAAGAAGAAAGAGGACTAGCGGCTGGGCGAAGGTTGAAGAAAGAAATCCGGCCCTTAATTTGGAAAAATCGTCTGCCCTATTTTTTTTTCAGGAGACTGACGTATTGCCCGTCCCATATAAAAAATGTAGTCCCACGTCGAGGGTGCGGTGGCTGACTCACAGTAACAGGTAACAACATCTTTTTTTTTTCGAAACGGAGGCAAAAGATTTGCCTCATCTATTAAATAAGAGGGAAATAGAGTTGAAACACGAGTACGCTGTTTCTTTCAAGAGGAGTTGAAACACGAGTACTTCCCGGAATTAACCTGCTCCTGGCGACATGTACGTAGGCCAAGCGTACGTGTCCCGTGTCATCCAGAGTTGGTACATCATCCACCTTGACCGGATTTGGTACGCGAGCCCGGACAAGTGTAGGTTGAATGATGATCAATCGATCACCCCAGCAAAAAAAAAAGAAAACCCGCCATGCCAACACAGTCATGCATGCACTACACGCTGCTAGCTGCACCTCATCATTAATCAATAACAATACGGACCTTTACTTTTGCCTGCTATACGCCTTATTTCCATACACTACTTTGTTGGCAATGATTTCACATATGATTAATTACCTTGTATTGCCACGTTCTGCTCGTTGCTAGTTAAATATGGTTGGAGTTAAAGTGAGACCTCCGATCGACGACTCCCCTGGTCTATTGCCGGCTGCATGATCCAACCTACGCTTACGGAAGGTTCATCTTCGAGTCGAGGCGCTAAAAGTAACACTAGCAGCATGCAGTCTTGAGCCTTGGCTTGGGAGCAAGTTTTAAAGACTTGGGAGTTGCTTCATGGCAGAATTATTGCTCAAGCAGTTGACAACGGTGCCTAGCGAAGCTCAGCTACTCGATATGCCTAACAACCCTGCTGCACCTGCACCTCACCGTGTCGGCGTGTCCTCTGCTCCAAACCATTCCTCTTCCCTTCCTTCCATCCTCCTGCCTGGTCTGCTATATAAACCCACTCCATGTTCACTTCATCTCACCACCCACCCACAACAAGAGAACTGCAGAGGCACACAAGCAGCAGCTAGCTGCAGCTCTCTTCTCAACCTAGTGCAAAGCAAAGTAGTTTGCTTACATCCGTCCATCAATGGCGACCTCCATGGTTTGCCTGGTGGTGCTCTGCCTCGTGTCTCCGTTGCTCCTCGCCGGCGCCGTCCACGGCAACCCTGGTTACGGCGGCCTGTTCCCGCAGTTCTACGACCACTCGTGCCCCAAGGCCAAGGAGATCGTGCACTCCATGGTGGCGCAGGCCGTCGCCAGGGAGACCAGGATGGCCGCCTCCCTCGTCAGGCTGCATTTCCATGACTGCTTCGTCAAGGTATCTCCATACTTTGAGCACCATAAGATGCGCGTTTTATTTGCTAACTTTAATTAGCAGTTCGAACACATAACTCAACGTGCAAATTTTCACCTATTAGTACTGGAAGAATCTGTACTGTAGGTTTTAGGCTAACTGTTAACTGGTGATAAGCTATAATCCTACCAACGTAGCCCTAGCCCATGTGGGTACTGCACTGTTTTTTTGTCTGGGTGGCATCATCGATACCATGATTGCTCCGTTCTTCTTTCCATTGGGAGAGTGATTGATTAACCCAATGTAAAATTGACAGCATATATCCAAAGCAGAACCAAATGAACGTGATCCCCGCTAGCCCCGTGCCGCTCCCGCGAGCGGCCCGGGCGCAACCCTAGCCTCCCGCCGCCGCCGCCCCCCACCTCGCCTCTCCCCTCCCTCGCCGCCGCCAGGGGACGCCGCCGGGCAAAGCCCGTGCGTGCGTCGGCGGCGGCGGGACTCTTCCCTCCCCACGAGGCGTCCGGGCGGCGCGGGACGGCCGGCCTTTGTGGTGGCGCGCGGCTCGGCGGGGCCCGTCGGGTCGGCGGCTTAGGGTGGCTCCGAGGGGCGGCTCCGGTGCTCTCCTGCACTGGGCGGCGCGAGGCGGCCGTGGCGCGCGGCGCGGCCATGGGCGGGGCGGCGCGCGGATCTGGCGCGGCTGCGGGCTGGCACGGGATGGGCCGGTGCGCCGGCGTGGTCGCACGTGGGCTTCGTCGAGCTAGCGGCAGCGAGGGCTGGCACGGGAGCGTGGCATGGGGCGGCGCGGAAGCGCGGCTATGGCGGGAGGGAGCGGCGCCGGTGCTTTCTTGCACCGGGTGGCGTGGATCTGGCTGGGCGAGCTCGCGGCGGCCCTGCGAGCTGCGCGTGCTCGAGGCGGGCCATGGGGTGCGGCTCTGGTGAGGGGCTTCCTCCAGGGTGTGGCGGGGTGCCAGTTCGGGCTCTGCCGGTGCTGCTTCCGTGCTTGGCCTGCGGCAGTTGCGGGAGTTCGCGGTGGTGGTGGTACTGCGGGCTGCGGAAGCCGGGGCGGCGGCCCCGGGCTAGTTCTGGTGGTGGCACTACTCTTCGGCGCGACGAGGAATGCCAGGGTGCGGAGGGCCATGAGGAGGTCCGATGCGGTGGGGATCTGGGTCCTAGCGCCCAGATCCGGCGGCTGCGGTGGCGGACGTCGCGTGCTCGGTGCCGGCGGACGACATGCGCGCTTGTGTGGGCGGCCGCTGGGCTATGTCCGGACGTGTTGCCCGAGAGCTGGGGCGGCGGCCCTAGGTTGGCGGCTTTGGTGTTGCGGCGGGCCATGAGGCGGCCCGACGTGCAGTTGTGGCGGAGTGGCAACCGGTGGACTCCGCGGTGGTGGTTGTTGGTGGGCTTGTCGGCGCCGGGGTGATGTGCGGCTGAGGTGGTGTTGGGAGCTTGGGTGAAGACCCTGTCTCGATTGTGGCCGTGACCAGCGATGGCGGCGGCTGTGGCCGTCGTTGACCTTCCTGGAGGCATTGTTGCATTGTTGCCGCACCCCTCCCGTGTGGACCGGCGGTTGCTGCGGCTCCGGGGGAAACCCTTGATCTGGTGTGATCGGACGATGGCGGTACTTTGGTGTCGTTTTCCCTCTTGGGGGCTTCGTCTTTGGAGCTGGGCACCGGCAAGCGGGACCTGTGGATGGTGTTGGTGTTGGCGTGGAGGCTTCGGTGGCAACGGTGTCGCTGGGAGCGATGTAGGTGACGCGGCATTGGTTGAGGTAGTCGGCTCTTCTCCGGCGTGTTCGTGGGATGGCCTCGGCTGGTTGGTTGCTTTGAAGTCGAAGCTGCGGTGGCGGGGCCCTGTGGCGTACGATGACGGGTAGCAGGCGGTCCGTTCGGTGATCTTCCACGGCGCCAGCCTTGCCTGGTTCTCTTTCGTAGCTCTCCGTCGATGTCGGAGCTGCGCTGTCTCGTCGCGGTGGCTGAGGTCTGGCGCGGATCTTCATGTGACTCCACACGGCCTTTTCAGTGTGGGTTGGTTCGATGATCGTCTTTGGCGAAGTCGGAGTCGTTTCTCAGAGTTTGGGATGGCGATGACGCCTCTAGGGGAGAAGTGATGACGATGACGTCGTTGTGTTATCTCGACGAGGCCCTCTTTGGAGTGGCGTGTGTGGGTATCTTGGGTGTGCCGCTCAGCGGATTGTGATGGTTTTTACCCGGTTTTCCATTAATTAACTGGGCAACTCTCTTCTGCTTAATTAATGGATGAGGCAAATCTTTTGCCTCCGTTTCAAAAAAAAAAAAATTAACCCAATGTACAATAATGCTGCCTCTGTGGAATGTTCTTGTGACAAATATGTCTCTCTTCGGACAATATTTTCCCGTTTTCTAGGGCTGCGACGCGTCCGTGCTGCTGGACAACAGCACCAACATTGTCAGCGAGAAAGGGTCCAACCCCAACAGGAACTCCATCAGGGGGTTCGAGGTCGTCGACGAGATCAAGGTCGCCCTCGAGACCGCCTGCCCCGGCACCGTCTCCTGCGCCGACATCCTCGCCCTCGCAGCCCGCGATTCCACCATCCTCGTATGCTCATCACCTTTCCTCCCACAAGCCGACCAATCCAGCCAGCATGTGTGACCCTTTGACCCTGATCAACCTGCAGGTTGGTGGCCCGTACTGGGAGGTGCCACTGGGGCGGAGGGACTCTCTGGGCGCGAGCATCCAGGGCTCCAACAACGACATCCCGGCACCCAACAACACCCTCCCCACCATCATCACCAAGTTCAAGCGCCTCGGCCTCAACGTCGTCGACGTCGTCGCCCTCTCAGGCGGCCACACCATCGGCCTGTCCCGCTGCACCAGCTTCCGTCAGAGGCTGTACAACCAGTCAGGCAACGGCCTCGCCGACAGCACGCTGGACGTGTCCTTCGCGGCGCAGCTGAGGCAGGGCTGCCCCCGCTCCGGCGGCGACAACAACCTCTTCCCGCTCGACGCCGTCAGCTCCACCAAGTTCGACAACTTCTACTTCAAGAACATCCTGGCCGGCAGGGGCCTCCTCAGCTCCGACGAGGTGCTGCTCACCAAGAGCGCCGAGACGGCGGCGCTGGTGAAGGCGTACGCGAACGACGTGCACCTCTTCTTCCAGCACTTCGCGCAGTCCATGGTAAACATGGGTAACATCTCGCCGCTCACAGGGTCCAAGGGGGAGATCAGGAAGAACTGCAGTAGGCTCAACAACTACCACTGAGTGTTTGAATGTTTAATTGTACGTGGAGTGGAGTTGGTGTCATGTTCTGGTTTAATAAGCAGGTCCGTGGTTGTAATCTGGGAGCCCCAGATGGTGTTTTGTGACGAACTCAAGATTTCTGTAAGGGATGCTATGTAAGAGAAAGAGAAAAGTATGTGGTAGCAATGATTAAAGGACAAATTGTTTTTTAACAACATCTTAAAATATTTGATCCTTTTAGAAAAATAAATCTTACAATATTTAAGAATATATGCTACTAGTACATAATAATCCATAAAAGTTACAGCATAACGTTATGATTCTCAAGGGCTTTGGAAGTGAGATACAAAAATTATCGCTGAGGAAATGTAACCTGCGAACAATCATTCAAGTATGACCACATTTCTTTTATTTAGACTCTTTTACCAAATAATTCATCAAAAGATCTATCAATGGTAGTGGTTGGTGTACAGAAGCATCTAGCTAGAATCAAAATAAATTTGCAAAAGTTTACATTCTAGGTTCTTCTCTGTTGTATACTAGAAACTTCAGAAAAATAATATACTTTCTAATGTGGGTCCACACATATCATTTTCTTCGTTACAAGCTGCATGTAAGATACTCACAACTGCGGAAGGGAGCTGCGGGATGTACGCACATCTGGAGGATGGGAGCTCCCGCGACAGCGCTGGGCGCCGGGTAAGCGCGGCCGCCGCCGCCGCCTGATCTCTCCGTCCCGGCCGCCTCTGTCCCCGCTGAGACTAGATCTGGGTACAGCTTCGTCTGATCTCTTCGCTCCCCGCAGAAGGCTGCACGCATGCTCTCGTGCTTGCGTCTATCCGAGCTCGCAACGGCCAGTCCGACTCTGCTGCCCGCGGACACTGCTCCCGCTGTCGCGCTGGCCGCGGCCGCCCTCGCCGTCCGCAGGTCTGATCCGGCCATTGGGGGTCGGATGGCTCGAGCTCGCCCCATCCCCAAGCCCGCAACGACGCTCCCCGCCCCCACCGCCCTGGCTGGTGCCCCATCCGGCGACCTGCAGCACCCCCCGAAGCTCCTGGCGACGGCCCGCCCCCTGCCAGATCCAGTTCGGGAGGAACTGGTTCTGGTCGCTCCGCAGACTGAGCTGCCTGTGGCGGGCCGGAGTTCCGTGGCTGGGGTTGGGGTGGAGATGGAGCTCGGGTCTGCGTCGTCGTCTCCGCCTCCGACGCCCCTGCCTGCCATCCCTGTTGGTGTTGCCGGAGGTGCCGTTGACCAGCTGCATCCCCCACAGCCGGTGTCTATGGTAGCTACAACCATGCTGGCCTCCTGTGCGGCAGCATCGATCGCCTCCGAAGGCATTGATTCCGGCGAAGCTCGAGGAACCGATGATGAGTGCGATGACAAGGCACCACCAGAGAAGTTGAAGTCTTCTTTGCTTGGTCCATCTTCTGCGTCGGCATGCAACGGCCCCTCTGCTGCCGTTGCCACTCTTGAAGTCGAGGCCGGTTGGGAGTATGTGGGTCGAGGGCGCCGTTCCGGCTGGGGTGCTCCCCTCGAGTCGTCGAGGGAAGGTCTGGAGCGTAGCCTCGCCTTCAAGCATTGGGCTCGAGGGAGGTGTTTCCGTTGCCTCGGGCGTGGCCACCAAGTCAGTGCATGCCGTGAGCCATTCAGATGCATTCGCTGTCGTCGCCCTGGTCATCGGGAGAGGTTCTGTCGTGCTCCCTCACCGTTTGCTCGTGATCGATCTCCGGTCGCCCGCGCTAGCTCTCCGGTCACCCGTGCTCCTAGCCAGCGGAGCTACTCTCCGTCTGTCCAGCCTTGCCCTTCACTGACCAGGAGTTGGGCAGAGGTCGTGGGCCACTCGTCACGACGTGTGTCAGTGCCGCCAAGGTCTCAATCCGAGTGTTGCAAGGATTCCAATGTTAGTGCCTTTTTGGTCTCTGCTTTGGAATCCCAGTTTGCCCTGTTGCGCACGGAGCTCCTTCAGAAGGTTGAGCTACTCCGCATTGAGCTTCGACATGTTGTTGCCAAGCTTCAGGTTGTGTCGGATGTGCCTTTGCTGCCTGAGCTTCAGGTTGGTTCCATTGGTGAGGAGGCTGATTGCTTTTTTGGAGATTTTTCTCCTCGTGCTCTGCGTGCGACGACACCATCTGTCCATGGGAGAGGGGTCATCACCGAGGTCGTGGCTCCAGTTCTGCAGATTATGCCTGAGCTGCAGGAGCTTTGTGGGGAATCATCTATGGTGCCATCGATGGATTTGGGCTCATTAGAGTCCTTGGCGGTGGCCATGACACCCTCTCCACCACCGTCAGAGTCCTGCCATCCGCACGCTGTTGTGGACTGTGAAAGCTTGGTTGGTTTGGTCACTCTCTCATCTATGGCCATTGGGCATGTGGCATCCTTGGGTGGCGAGGTTGATGAGACAGGGGTGTCGGCACCTAACTCCGAGGTTTTGCCATGTGAGCAACTGGAGACGCATGAGTCTATCATGTCGGTGGTACCTGTGGTTGATGATGCTGAGGTGGTCGGCATCTTGGCGTCTGATCCTTTGATGCCCAGCCAGACGCTCGCCTTTGTGGAGCCTGGAGGTTCCGATGTTGCGTTCACCCACTCGCACAAGATAACTGGGCAGGTTTCTGTGCGTGCCAAGGTCGATGAGATTCTCTTTCAGATAGAGGTTCATAGCTTGCTCAAACGTTTGGAGGCGGCTAGCCCTGGATCTGGCAAGGCGATTGTGGAGGAGGCTCTCAGGAGGAATGGAAAGAAGAGTGTCGTCACAGAAAAGGCGTCTGCAGCTGCTTGATGAATGGTCATCGGTCTATTGGGTTGTCCTTATGGTCTGGCTTGCCTTCGCGGATTTGGTGGTACACGTGCTCTTCGGTCGAGTTAATCTCGTTGAGGTTGTCTTACGTGTTGGGTATGGTTGTCGGGCTAATCATGTGTTTATGGGGTTGCATGCTCTGTGAGTAGTCTACATGTGGTTGTTTTGTATCAGTTTTCGCTCAGTTTTCCGTTAATTAACTGAGCAATTCTCTTCTGCTTAATTAATCGATGAGGCAAATCTTTTGCCTCCGTTTCGAAAAAAAAAAAAACTGCGAAAGGTAATCCTCGTAACAAACTTGCTTTAAACATTTCCCTAGGGAAAAAAAAAAGCTTGCTTTGAACATTGTTGGATAAGAAATGATAAACAATGAGAATAGTATCATAGCTCCCCATTAACGGTCCAAATAGCAGTACACAAGCTCTTCAAGATGCACAGCATTGATGTGGATGGTGGTTAGTAGAGATGGTTGTGAACCCTTATTCAACAGTATGTGTGTCTTATTTATTTTTTCTTCAGTTTTAAACGATATATAAGTCAAATCCAATGGTCTAGAAAAAATCAATATTGCTCGACATGGGAGAAATTACAAATAGCAAAAAAAAATCCCTCAAAAATTAGCAAAAAGATGTTGCATGAGAGTGTAACTGTGTGTTATTGTTAATTGCTATGATATATTACCTTTTCGATGTTTATGGTGCAGTGGCCGTGGCCAGGGAAGCGGAGACTCCTCTCTATCATGTAAAAAAAAGAGTTATTTCTCCGAATCCTATTGTAGAGTGATCATTGACCTAGAGAGTAGAGAGGTAACGTGGCCAGTTTGTCCGGTGACGATAACAAAGTTAGCTACGTACTCTTGTGAATTCTTGCTCTTAACTCTCCCAAGAAGCCGCGCCGTCGGAAACAGGCAGGCAGGCAGAGCACACGCCCGCGGCCAGCCAGTGTAACTAGAATTTCCGGCGCGCCCTTTAATGCCGGACAGTCGGACACGGCTTGTTTCTTCCACCCCACCCATGTCGTCGTAGCATCACGTCAATGCAAGTCCAGGCCTGACCTAACCTGAATTCCTAGCCTCGTCCTGGCTGAGGTGACATGCACGCACATGATAACATTAACAATTTACTACTCCCTCCGTCCCATAATAGCTTACAAAAACGTCTTACATTATGAGACGGAGGGAGTAGTACGTACTCCTTTGGCATACATTGTCATGCAACTCAACGTCTCCTCAAAATATGTGTGCCTGCTTCTCGAAATTACTTGATGCGCTTTTCCTTCCACTTGTCCCATCGACCAAGTCACCAAGGATCATTTGGAGTAGGTGCAACCGATGATACCATCATTTTGCACTTATATTAGTATATCAACTGGCATGATTAAGCTAAACTAGGTGGAGCAGATGCATTAAAGAGAGCACACACTAACAGGGCTTTTACAACGCCAGTATGCTGCCCATGCACAAAGCATATCCATACTAAATTTTTTTGCCGTCGCTCTTCATTCGGGACCAAACCAATCATAGGAGAAAGTAGGCAAGGGTTTAGGGCATGAGATGGTGGAAAGTGATCAAGCAACTAGACGAAAATTATCTCTAGAGATCAGGTACACCTGAAGCACAAACATACATACATGGTTCCTAATCTTACCACATGCAGGTGGAGTGGATGGAACGATGCAACTCAACTTGAATCACATTAGTACGTACTAGTTCTATAAAATGGAAGCAGTGCGCAAGAACCAAATCACAGCAGCATTGCATCAGAGCTCATGGATACATCCAAGAGATGCCTTGGTGCGATCCTCGTTGCCTCTTTCTACTTCTCAGCCTCTCTTGCCTACTTCCCTGCTCACCATGAGGGTGAGGGTGCCCATCCAGTTGGGCACGGTCCAAAGCCAGGCCTTTCTCCAGATTTCTACAGGTCCACATGCCCGCAAGCTGATGAGATTGTAGTCTCCGTCCTGAAGAAGGCGATTGCCAAGGAACCGCGCATCGCGGCGTCCCTTCTCAGGCTCCTTTTCCATGACTGCTTTGTTCAGGTAATTACTATTATTATTAAGCACAGTTCAAATGCACATCAACTAGTAAACAACATTCCTACAGGCTTACAGCCACAATGTTCTCCATAAGTTTAAATTGTGCATTTCCTTGATAACCCGGAACACCATGATTTCAGCTACTACAACCAGTCATAACTAGTTCAGCTATTATAGATAAGAAGAAAATATTTTCGTCGAATTTCAGGGGTGCGATGCGTCGGTTCTGCTGGATGACAGCAAGGCAGTTGCAAGCGAGAAGAACGCTCTTCCCAACAAGAATTCTATTAGAGGATTTGAAGTCATAGATGAGATTAAAGCTGCACTGGAAGAAGCATGCCCACACAGAGTCTCTTGTGCTGATTCTATTGCCCTAGCTGCCAGAGGTTCAACAGTATTGGTAACTATCTGCTTTTTCCATGTTATATAAACCTGTGCTCATTTTCTAAAGAAATAATATAAAAAATTTGCTAGACTGCTTCTGTAGTGGGGGAAAACTACTTTACGTTATCGTATTTAAGAGGAATAGAAGACTGAAAACTACTGATGTATAGTGGGGGGAAACAGAGAATTTCTCAAAGGAACTACTTTACGTTATCGTATTTAAGAGGAATAGAAGACTGAAAACTACTGATGTCCACAATTAAATATGTGGTTGTGATGTTGTTACACATATTTGATATGACAGAGTGGTGGGCCATACTGGGAACTCCCGCTGGGAAGGAGGGATTCAAAGACAGCATATATGAAGCTAGCAAATAAGAACCTGCCTCCACCCAATGCAACACTGCATCGTCTTGTAAAATTCTTCGGAAGGCAAGGACTGGATAAAACGGACCTTGTAGCACTATCAGGTATATCACCTTTTCAATGTTCGAAGTACACATTTGAGGTAAAGTCGTAAAACAAAAAGGTTTGTTAGGGGAGTCAAATAGCCTAGAAATGGCACGGTTGTACACTGGCTTCCTGTCATAAACTTAAGCTTGACATAACAGTAAGAAAAAACATGCAGTGGATAAACAAAAGTGCATGAAGTTGTAAGTAATGTATCTGCTGGAAAGAGATGACTGGAACAACATAAAAGTAATAAAAGGCTTTAGATCATAATCATATTAGGTGTTCCAGTTAGATCATAATCATATAGTTGTTACCGCTGGCCAAGGACTGGGTCAGCATATTCTCCTATCAATGACACCTTCTACCTTACTTGCATTCCCACAGGTAGCCACACCATCGGAATGGCCAGATGTGTTAGTTTCAAACAACGGCTCTACAATCAGCATCGAGATAACAAACCGGACATGACACTGGAGAAAAGGTTCTATCACAAACTGGCATCAGTCTGCCCACGCATTGGAGGTGATAACAACATCAGCCCACTAGACTTTGCCAGCCCTCCGAAATTTGACAATAGCTATTACAAGTTGATAGTGGAGGGAAGAGGTCTTCTTAATTCAGATCAGGTTTTGTGGACCGGAAAGGACCCAGAAATAGCACACCTGGTCAAAAGTTACGCAGAAAATGAGTCCTTGTTCTTTGAACACTACGTGAACTCGATAATCAAGATGGGGAACACAAATCCCCTCTTGGGTTCTGACGGAGAAATCCGTATGAACTGCCGCCAGGTTAATCATGTCCGCTAGTCAGCAAGTTCCATGGGTTCCTTTGCTTGTGATTTGCACAACCACTTGATTTGCATGGTTTATCATTTAAATGTCATCCTGCTAATGTTCGGTGACATAGTTTTAAATGTGGCCTCAGATTGATTTTTCATTCAGAAATGTAATTTTATTCCTTTCAATGAAAGATATCTCATCTTCTTTTGCTCTGGAACATTTGGTTTCTTTCGATGGAAGATGCAAAGAAGAAAACTCGGAGAGCTGATTTCAAATGCAGTTACATATATACGAGAAAACGATATTAAATAAAGCCCAAGTTAAACGAGTACAAAGTGTAAACCTACCAAGACAAATTCCACAAAACTAAGCATGGCTCATATTGTCCCATATCTTCCATCATTTGTCCTCTGTGCTGCTGGTGTGGTACCAGAAGTGTTCTCCCACGATGCTTGGCTTGCATGATTTCCAGTAGGATCACCTGCTCGCAGGTAGCCTCTTGGTCTTCCAACCTGATGAATGATTATTAGGTTATAAAGTACTCCCTCTGTTCACAAATATAAGATGTTCTAACTTTTTTTTGAATCGGATGTATATAGACACGTTTTAGTGTGTTTGTTCACTCATTTCAGTCCGTATGTAGTCCACATTGAAATATCCAAAACATCTTAGTATTTGTGAACGGAGGGAGTAGTAGGTAAGTATAAACTAGCACGGTCATCAATGATTTGGTCAGGAAATAACGAGGCTCAGAATTTAAATTGAAGTACTTACAGCATCCAGAAAGGAAGACACGGTAGTCATCCCAGGCAGTGCATGAAAACCATCCTGAAATTGGTTCAGAGGTGCCATGTTTTCAAGAGAACTTCCAATATGGCAATGCTCAATAGCCAAACAAAAAGTTTAATGGAGTTCCAAAATAAAACCTGATGCTCCACACGAGTTGTGTAGATGAATCCCCCACAACAAAGTAGGCTCGAAAAGACAATGAATCTGCACACAAAGAGCACGGAAGTCAGAATTGTAAACACACAATGAGGAGCAACACACCGACAAGTAGCAACAACACAGCAATGATGGCAATAATATAAAAGAAAATCATGATAGAATTGACGTTACCATAAATAAACTTCTAAAGGTCAAGAAACACATACATGCAAGAAATAATTCCAAATGTTGCCCACCCTCTCATAGAATCACTCTCTCTTTCTTGTGTGTAACCTACACAGACAACGGATATTACAAAAAAAACAGGCTGAAATTTACAGGATCACAAAAACTGACCTAAAATATTGTATATCACATGTACAAAAGCACAAGAATGATAAATTATTGAAACAGTAAAACTGCTCTGAAATATGAATATTTTTCCTTATATAAGAACACTTGCAGTAGCTATTCATATGTTCAGAATAATACAAATTATCACACGTATCATCAACATGTCGTTCTGTTCTATTATAATCCCAATTTACAATGTCGCCATTTTACAAGTAAATTAACTAAAACACAGCAACTTTTTGTCACAAACAAAATACATTTGCCGTGCAACATTTTTCAAACTCCAAGTCCAGATCATGTTATCCATTCCACAAGTTAAATCTTCAGAAAATGCTTATGATATACTCCCTCCGTCCCAAAAAGCTTGTCTTAGATTTGTCTAGATACGGATGTATCTAGACACGTTTTAGTGTTAGATACATCCGTATCTAGATAAATCTAAGACAAGCTTTTTGGGATGGAAGTAATATATCTTTTGAATTATTTCCCACAGTATCTAAAATTAAACCTATTGAATATCTACGAGTGTGAAGTTATCTCTATTATGGATGCAATTTATCTCTGGCATAGCCCAAGGGGCATATATATATTACACAAGACTTGGGGTGCAAGGAAGAAAATATAGGCCAATACTAATACTCCTTGACAATCTCAACTGAGATTTGCATAAGACCCATCTTCTGCAATATTTCTAGAACATCAATCAAGATCTAGTGAAGTTCATGTATCAATTTCCAATACATGAAAATCTATATGCACAGCTGGTGATTGTCTGAATAGAACCAACCACATTCTTTGGTAAGCGTGAATTCGATTGGATCGTAGCCCACCACTGGGATTGAAACATTCACCACATATGGATTGCTTCGAATAATTTCACCTACAAAATGTACGAACTCATTTGTTAATACTACCTCCGTCCTGGTTTACTAATCCTCGTATTTTGGGTCATATTTTGACCATGATTTTAACTAATGAAATATAAGTTATATGTAGCAAAAATTATATCATTGGAAACTACATTTAAATACGAATCCAATAATATGTTTTTTGTGACATGCATTAACCTTTTACCGGTCAAATATGTGGCCAAACTTTGACCCAAAATACGATGGGGACTAATAAACCTAGACGGAGTAGTAGGTACAAAAAGGCATCAGTATGTAGAGACAAAAAGATCACTAACATATCCAATTCACATTCAGAACTGTTGGAGACAGGGCAGTAGGCACGGCACCACTGGCCCCTGATCCTGTAAGCATAACATCAAGCCCTTTCATCGGATTAACCTGTGTAGTGGGAAAAAAATTATATGCAGAGTTCAACACATAAGGTATGCAACAGGCATATGGTTAGCACCAATGGTGACAGCAGTCTCTCAAGACTCGCCTGGTATAGCTACTGGTTTCAACAACAATGCACTCATTTGTTTGGTTAGCACTAATGATTGTGGGGTAGTTTACTAGTGTTATCTGATATTCTCAGCTTCTGGTTTTAACAACAATAGTACATCCATTGACCAACACCGATAACAAAGTTAAGGGACACCGCTTACCCCAAAGAAAAACTAACTATATGTGCAAAACCAAAATAAAATGAGGTCACATAAAGAAAAACCATAAGGGCATAGAATGTGTAATTTTTACAGTCCTAAGTCTTTTTCCTTACCCTGAAGGTAGGTTTTCCAACTAGGTCTGCGAGAGAAGACATGGCGCTAAGATATAAAGACATGTGAATCTGCTCACTTGGAAAGCTGCACAGAAAATAGAACTGCAATGATTTATATGTATCCATGTCAAAATTCTTAGATAATGTGGATCAGAACTGCACCGAAAGCTTTTGAATCAGACCATGTCAAAATTCTTAGATAATGTGGATCAGAGATAGCTCTGATTGCTAGACGCTACTCAATCCATATTTAATATATGTCAGGCTTCAGTGCTATTAATACACCATCAAGTCTTGACCACGTCTAGTAAACATTTCGGCTTTAGGCAGTTGACATGTGGTGACATGTCTTACCATATATACTCA
The DNA here is from genome assembly GCA_039707655.1 of Elymus sibiricus. Taxonomy (NCBI): domain Eukaryota; kingdom Viridiplantae; phylum Streptophyta; class Magnoliopsida; order Poales; family Poaceae; genus Elymus; species Elymus sibiricus. Next base: position 161,030,953 of record CM077668.1, on the reverse strand, counting down.
AGTTGACAATACAAATGTGGCTTCAGAGTCCTTATTCACTATGATAAAGTAACCAAAGAGATCAACCAAAAAAAAGACACAGAAAGGATTCTTGAAAGGTGAGCTAAGTACAAATAACATGTATCATACTGCAATTCGGTAGCGCTTAACTGACTTAGGATCTGTTTGAACCTTGTGGTTCTTCCATCAGGCGGTAGATGGATACCGGTTTCCAAGCAAGAATTCGAAGTTTGTTTGAGGATAACCCATTGTGTACAAATATAGTCTTTAAGAAAGTACATATTACAGAAACCCGGTAGAACCAAGTGAACCTAGTCAGCTGAACCTTATATACAATTAGCATGACTTATGTGTTCACATGAAAGCAGTTAAACTTCCTAGTTGCCATTTAATAAGGCTTGGATAAACTGAAACTTCAACTATGCCCGAAAAATCCCCTAATCTCATTAAATTGGAAGGATATTTTGATATGATCTCTTACCTAAACCCATGATGAAGTTGTTCGAATCCCAGTTGAGTCAGTCCATTGTAAACCTAGAGAAACCAAGCTGACATATAACATGAACTTAATCGCTGATTAATACCCAAAGAAAGAACAAGCTTTACCACTTCTGATGACCGGGGGTGGAAGCCCACAGTGAAACCCTTAAAAACTCTTGGACCTCTTTTAGGACAAGGAATAGCTAGTTCAACAAATACCCTGGACAAAAAGGACATGATGTTTAGCTGCAGCGTACACAAGAAAAATAATGCCATAAGCACATGATACCAGGCAACAGATTAACGAAAATAAGCAGCACAGGCACATTTAAAAGTATATGATGCTCAAAGTTCTGGCAACTGGAGTTGTTTTGGTTTTAGAGAATTTAGAGCCGTATTTTACCGAAAAAGGCTTTCGCCCCGCTTTATATATAAAGCAACGACCAGAGATACAAATCCGGATACAACACGCCACCAACACACACAACACACACACCCAAGGCAAGATACAAGGGTGCCGATGCACCGCAACACTCCCCAATCGACCACCAAGCACACTACAGATGAGCCACAAGGAACCACTTGGGGCCGACGAGGACCTCCCGAGAACTAGCCACCAAGAAGAAGTGAAGCGGGACAATGACGAAGCATGGACTCCAAGGCATTGTCTTCAAGAAGGGCACGACACCGAATTGTCGTCACCGCCCGATCCCGAAGATCAAGTTTTCACCCGGAGCAACGTGAAGAGAAGGGAACACAACGACGGAGCCTTCATGAAGGGAACGACGCCCGCGGCCGCCGCCACCATCGGCCGGAGAAGACCGGGCAAGTTATGCACTCCGGTGTTAACACTCCCTCTGCCAAACCACCATGCTACGCCGAACATCACCAACCATGCCACCTGCGTGACCATGGCTGCCCGACCGCATCCAAGACGCGCGCTCCGCCCACGAACACCGCGTCTCCCGCCGCCCAGCATCAAAGCAACTCCGTGAACACCCAAAGGCCTTGGCTTTGGCCTGACTGGCAGCCCCCGACCGACGGAGCAGCCAGCAACCGCCCTGCCACGAACATCGCCAGAACCTCGCCGGAAGGCACACGACCGAGGAAAGGGGAGGAGGAGCGGATGCATCCGGACCGGTGCACCCCCGCACCGGCGACGGGTGGCCCCACATCGGGGCCTCCCATCCCTCTTGAGAACTCCCCACCGGACACACCCCCATATCGCCTCACCGTGGCGGCCGACGCAGCTCGACGCGAGGCCACCAACGACTGCCGCAGCCAAGAGAGCTCACCTGGAGGGCCATCCCGCGCCGCCCGCCGTCGTCCAGGAGCCGTACCAGGAGGGTCCCGGCAGGAGCTCGGCCAGCACGCACCACCAAATCGTGAGCGCGCCCAGCCGCCGCGCCGCCCAGAGCCCGTCGACCACGCTGCATGCCGCAGCAGACGTGCCCACGCCCGCCGGCGAGGCACCGCGCGCCATCCACGGTCCCCGGCCCGCCAGATCTGGCCGAGCCCAGACCAGGCCGCCACCGCAGCCACGGGCTCGAGACCGCCCCGTGAAGCCCACCGCGCCGCCACCAGGCCCTCACTACCCCGCCGCCGCGCCCCTCACCAGCGCGAAGCACCGCCGAACGCCGTTGACCCGCGCCAACCGCCTCCGAGCGGGATGTGAAGGAGCCCCGCCGCCGGCAGGCTTTGCCCGTCAGCGTGGCCCGGTGGCGGCGAGGGAGGGAAGGGAGGAAGGGGGGCTCAAAGCTGGCGGCTAGGGTCCCCCCCCCCCCTTTTTTTATGTATCAAACATTTTCATTTCTCTTTTCCTTGTACCAAACATAAAGAGAATTCAGGCAATGAGAACTGCGGCATATGTAAAGCTCCCACGGACGAAACACAAAATGGGGATAAGGCAGCATGAATGGAAGAGCGCTGCATGGATTCCACCCTGCCATCGCACAGGACAGGCTTATCCCCGTTGCTAATAAACCCGCATGGTGGATACAGAAGCAGCTCAACGCTGCAGTTTTCAATGGCACCTAGCATCATGAAGCTGCTCCACACTACCAAGGCGGAGGAATGACTATGGGCTAGAGCAGGAGTTATTGGCCACCAAGCGTCATTATCTATGGGCTTAGCCCTTAGGGGTGCAGTGTGAGTTGCAGAGGTGATTGACTCTTTATAACCTTGTAAATACATTTTCCTACGTATGAAGGCATTGAGACGCCTAACAGCACTGTCGAAGACTCCTGGAGAACCCACATAGATCTGCCGTAGATTGAGGTGTCAAGTGCTGATACTCATTGTCATGCAGGAAGGTTAATGTATATGTCTAACCTCGCTATGATGCTACATAACAACAGTGACAGTACCTGTTACTAGGAGGCACCATAATTTAAAAATACCGTCGATTGGCTATTTGAAAACCAAAAGCATTTTAGATTCAAAATAGATAATGAACTGGTGATTTCTGCATTTTTTTTATATTTTCTGCACCAAAATTGTTTTCTTCATACTTTCAGAATATTTACCAGTGCGCATAGTAAGAAAATTTACCCAATACCCATTCACCTTTACCCTGAAATGATGTGCTGTGTTTAACTAAAACGTATTCCTCCCATTTCTACAAGATGCAAGAAATCATCATGAGCATGTTGACTGTGTCACCTTATCATCATGGATAAAAACTCGTAGTAAGACATTTAACTACAAGTGAACAGCTCTGTTTTGTAGCAAACACACAGAAACTAGGAAAGAAGTTGCAGCTTCTTCACGTTTTGACATCAGTAGAAAGAAATCAATTACTCCCTCCGATCCATATTAATTGTCGCTGATTTAGTACAATAACTAATTTTTTTTTAAATACTACAAATAAAAGTCGTCATGGTTACCTGCACATCCTTTCATCATAGGATACGCTGCAAATGCATCCATGTTCATCTGCAAACTTATCAATGTTAATTTTTTCTTTCACAAAGAGGCATGCACCCAAAAAGAATCAACACATTGGCCAACCAATCATGGTTGATGATTCTGGCAATAAACCTTTAAGCAAGGTAGTAGTTGTTAGACAGTTAATTTTTCTTTCACAAAGAGGCATGCACCCAAAAAGAATCAACACATTGGCCAACCAATCATGGTTGATGATTCTGTCAATAAACCTTTAAGCAAGGTAGTAGTTGTTAGACAGACCGATGCAAAATGGCTAGTCACAATAGTCCCATTATCAAGAGGTTTTTAAGTGTCAACGTGTGCAAAAACATCAGACTGGTCACATGAAAAATATTGATAATCAAAACGACTTTAGTACCTTTATTATATGATAAAAAAAGACGTTGGCTAAAGGGGGAAGAGTCCCTCCTTTAACTGTTCGTTATTTAGGTGAGAGATGAGATCTCTCCGTGATTTAATGCGGATAGCACCCCAGTGGGGTCGGCTGCGTTGACTCGAACGCGGATGGGCGGGTTCGCCACTGAGCTAGCACTCAGTCCTCCGTAACTTTATTATGATTGCATATAACTACATATCGGAGACTCAATCAAAGTCTAAAGCAATGCTTCCATCGAGATGGAAGGGACGGAAGGGACCAACTATTCGCCACTAAGGTTTCCAAAACATAAAAAGTTTGTGTCTGTAAATGAGGAAGTGTTAAACACAACTTGCTACAAGTTCGCAGAAACACAGATTGAGTTAGCATAACGTGACCAAGAACAGTGATTTATGCCAATAACTACATATTGGACACTGAATCAAAGTCTAAACAAAGGATTTCATCTAGATGGAAGGGCCTATTCACCACTAAGGTTTCCTAAACATAAATAGTTTGTGTCCGTGAATGAGGTAAGTGTTAAACGCAACTTGGTACAAGTTCGCAGAAACTCAGATTCAGTTAGCATAGCGTGACCAAGAATAGTGATTTATGCCGTAAGACTTCGCTAAGCGCACATATTATCATATAAAAATAGATGTGTAACCAAGGAGCTTTATCAACAAATCAAATGCTAATTTTACTTTAGTCAGAATGCAAATATTTGGTGGAAGATTATTAGCAAAATAATGTAAAGAGAACTACAGAAAAGACAGCTGACCTTTGCATACTTTATTTGAACATCGTCCACATATAATGTTGACCTGAATTATCAAATATGTTCATTGACGTTAATCGAGATATCCAAAATGAAACTTCACAAAAAAAATCTAAATAGTGGTGAAAACAGCGAAGTATCTCATCAAAGTTAGAACAAACCTGTGCAGTACGGCCCATCTCTTCAAACGTAGTTTCACATTTCGCTAAATCACCATTGTGAAATCTCTGAAATAATGTGATAGATTAAGGAATGATGAAGAAGAATGGAGACGGAGTATATTAGTACCAATCTTCAAGAACAAGGGGGATGTTCAGAGTTGTACTAATTACCGTGGAATTAAACTGATGAGCCATACAATGAAGCTATGGGAGAGAGTCATTGAGCACCGCTTAAGAAGAATGACAAGCGTGACCAAAAATCAGTTTGGTTTCATGCCTGGGAGGTCGACCATGGAAGCCATTTTCTTGGTACGACAACTTATGGAGAGATATAGGGAGCAAAAGAAGGACCTGCATATGGTGTTCATTGACTTGGAGAAGGCCTATGATAAGATACCGCGGAATGTTATGTGGTGGGCCTTGGAGAAACACAAAGTCCCAGCAAAGTACATTACCCTCATCAAGGACATGTACGATAATGTTGTGACAAGTGTTCGAACAAGTGATGGCGACACTGATGACTTCCCGATTAAGATAGGACTGCATCAAGGGTCAGCTTTGAGCCCTTATCTTTTTGCCTTGGTGATGGATGAGGTCACAAGGGATATACAAGGAGATATCCCATGGTGTATGCTCTTTGCGGACGATGTGGTGCTAGTCGATGAGAGTCGGACGGGGGTCAACAGGAAGTTGGAGTTATGGAGGCAAACTTTGGAATCGAAAGGTTTTAGACTTAGGGGACTAAAACCGAGTACATGAGGTGCGCTTTCGGTACTACTAGGCACGAGGAGGAGGAGGATGTTAGCCTTGATGGGCAGGTGGTGCCGCAGAAGGACACCTTTCGATATTTGGGGTCAATGTTGCAGAAGGATGGGGATATCGATGAAGATGTGAACCATCGAATTAAAGCCGGATGGATGAAGTGGCGCCAAGCTTCTAGCATTCTCTGTGACAAGAGGGTGCCACAAAAGCTAAAAGGCAAGTTCTATAGGACGGCGGTTCGACCCGCAATGTTGTATGGCGCTGAGTGTTGGCCGACTAAAAGGCGACATGTGCAACAGTTAGGTGTGGCGGAGATGCGCATGTTGAGATGGATGTGTGGCCACACAAGGAAGGACCGAATCCGGAATGATGATATACGAGATAGAGTTGGGGTAGCGCCAATTGAAGAGAAGCTTGTCCAACATCGTCTGAGATGGTTTGGACATATTCAACGCAGGCCTCCAGAAGCCCCAGTACATAGCGGACGGCTAAAGCGTGCTGATATTGTCAAAAGAGGCCGGGGTAGACCGAACTTGACATGGGAAGAGTCCGTAAAGAGAGACCTGAAGGATTGGAGCATCACCAAAGAACTAGCCATGGACAGGGGTGCGTGGAAGCTTGCTATCCATGTGCCAGAACCATGAGTTGGTCGCGAGATCTTATGGGTTTCACCTCTAGCCTACCCCAACTTGTTTGGGACTAAAGGCTTTGTTTGTTGTTGTTGTTGTATTAAGGAATGATGAAGGCTAAGAACCTACTACGAGAACAGATGTCAGAGAAATTTGCAAAGACCGAAAATGCTTTAATCAATACTATGTTCAGTGATTGATTATTAAGAAAGTTCGGAAGTACTCTTCTGAAAATGTTTGCATTGATAAACCTCACAATTAATTGACAAATCTTACATGTGGAGTAGTTTTGATGTAGACAGACTACATCAAGTTCAAAGCATTAGCTTGAAGATGAGTTTATACCCTGGACTTCAAGACTCTAGTATAAACCTCTAAATTTGTTCCTTTCAATGTAGAAAGGAACACACCAACTCTGACAAATAACTGGTAGAAAACTTGAGATTGTAAATTATCACTCCTTTTGACGAAAATAAATCGTCACCCATTGATGAAACGATCGTGCATTTTGGAAGTTGTCACTGAAGCTCATGACCGTTTATGTTCCATTCAAGATACTGAAACGAGGTAACAGTACCTTGCTTACCTTATAGTGATTGTACAACGTAAGCGACCTTATACTCGGTTTTTCCTGTAACCTAGGAGAGTACCTAGTAATGTTACACGACCTAGTAGACATAGTTTTAATACATTAGTGTTTTTGTGCTTTCTCGGAATTGCCAGAATTCGAGTGGCATTTATCCAATTAACCCTTGTGATTAAGTTTGCAGGTGTACTCTGATGTGTAACTTCCATTACCCTTTCCTTCTATCAATATGTTAGCGTGACAACAAAGAAGTGGACAATGTTTATCGTATACAAAATTAATAAAATTATTCACTGCTTAACAAAGAAGCCTGTGATGTGTAACGCTTTATCAATATTATTCACTACTTAATTTTGTATATTAGTTTTCCTTCTAACCGTGTGGAATGGACTATTAGTATATTAGAATGCTATTAGCTTATTACCTGTAGTATGATATACAGCAGATAGGATAGTGATACACGAGATATTTATTCAAAGTTCACCAACTAGTGGCCAATACCTTCCCATCTACTCATTCTAGGAAAATCACAGAACTTTGAAGATGTAACCCCGTCTTGAACTATGTGGCAATGACACATCACAGGCACTGTTTATCGTATGCAAAATTAATATAATTCTGGAAGTGTTACCTGGATGTAGTCAATAGGCTTTGAACTAGTCTGAAAAGAGCGATGATTGATAAAGCGACCAAAATCAATGAAACCACCCTGGGAGAGAAGAATTATTGAGATTGACCAAGACAAAAGCATTAGACAATTGTTAGATATGTATACACTATTTGTGTAATATTGCTGTTGTATAGGGGGGTTTTCTGCATATTTCGATATATATTGGCCTCACTTAATACAATTTGTCTATATCGCAACATGGTATATATTAAAATAATCAAATAATAAAATCAATGTGTGCTGCCTACACTGAATTTGAACGAGAATTTTGACATATAATAAGCATACTAAACAGTAGGCTAAACGAGAAAGCACGGATGAGCAGATAAATGATGACTGACATAGTTGAGCTTGAAATATGAAGATGTTGGAACTAAGAGGGTACGTGTTGGACTGCTGCTCACCTACATAAGCTTATGCTTCTACCTGTATTATATTCCTAACTCTTGCACTTATACCCACGGATACATACAATTATATAATGATAATCTCTTTCTCTATGAATAATTGTTAAAACCTACTAAATGAATCACCTATTCATAAATTTCAATGGCTCACATGGCCATCTTATAATGGTTTATATTCTGTAAATGAACATAATGTGGTGTGCCTTCTCTACACCCTAGAAACACATATTGTGCTATTGGCACCTTAGAACATAGGTACAACTGTCAAGCCTGCACACTGATGTGGAAAATGTTTAGATAATGTTAAGCTGTTGTCCATAGAACAATGTTGATGGAGTCACAACGATGATGGAATCATTTTATGCTGTGCCTATGTAACAGTGTGAAGACTCCTGATACACAAACATCAGTGGGCAGTTTGTAGCACTTTGTGTTAGTAAGTGATTGCCAGATTTATTGTGTGTTTAGATGGAGTCGTTGAATCGAAGGCAGTTTCGGCATGTAAGGAACTCCCTGTCCCCACCCCTTTTGCATATTTGCCATCTCTGAATATTTTCAATTTCATGAATGGTTGTGTATGTCGATGCTGCATTCAGAGAGGTTGTGCAATGAAACAAGCATGCAAGCAGGATGTCATGCTACTCCATCACCTTTAATCAACGAATGGAGATTTGACCATGACGAACTTAAAACAAGATGAACGAAACACTACAGATCATTAATAAAAAATGATATAACACGTACCGCCTGAGACCTTCTCTGCACATCTTTGCATAACTGGACAACCAAGTCAGAAGTTACCGAGCCCTGATAATGACAACGTAGTGTGAGTGTATATTTGGATACACTTCTGGTGAAGCGGAATACATGCAACTAGACTATATGGCTTTTCAGAATAACTTATAATGAACGTATGGTAAATTACCTCCTCGTTGTATTCAAAATTCTTCCCGGCCAGGTATGTCTAGCAACAGCTTAGGAGATAATGACATGAAAGAACGTGGTGTAGTTTGCAAGTACGTATGGGTAATGAGTAGTGGGATTGTAAGGATACAAAGTCAACAAGGTGGCTATCACTGTCGAAGGTATAACAATGAGAACTTGAAACAGCAACAATAGCAGTGGCTGGCACATGGATGTACGCACCCGCCAACAACACTGCAGCGAGTAATGGAAACTGTAAGGATATGCTTAATAGGGGATACCTAGTGTGGAAATTCAAATGAATTTAAAAGCATAACTGTGTTGATTTATCATACTGAATACATGAGTAGGCAGAACTTTTATATTATAACTAAGAACCACATTTCTGTGGCAGTATGAATGTGGAAACAAGAGAGCATAGGATCCTGGCAGTTAACAGTTACAGTATCAAACTAACATATACTGCTATAAACTATCAAATAAGAATTGGCACATCATATAGTAACAGAACCTACTATAAGAAATGATAGCAATGTGCAACTTGGTAAGTTTGTTCATCACTAAATGGGTGGACAAGTGATCCAAGAAAGCTTTCCATTGCATAATAGTTGCTCGGAACAGCAGATGCAGTGTATTAGTTGAAGAAATATTGTGTTTTTTTTTTTGCCAGATGCACAATATGACAAAAGTTGTGAATACAAAACCATATTTGTTTGGCCACCAGCTGACCTCACGCTTTACGCCAAATCAAAGTAGTATCTCTTATCTAGTATAACTATGAAATGGTCTTAATAAAATCGTAAAGATGGTATTCTGATTTTTATTTATTTTTTGCGAAGGAAAGATGGTATTCTGATGATCAAAACACACACAGACCAGGGGAGTAACTTACTTGTTAGTGCTTCTAGAAGCACAAGGCTAAGAAAATTACCTATGATGAACGGGCGAAAAGCATCGAGGGGGCAGGAAGCGAAGGTGCTCCGCTTGACCAGCATGCTTATTCAGGTCTCCACAGCAGCACTGCCCTGACAGAAAATGATGTATGGCAAGGCACTGTCAATATTTGATGGCATGTCAGTAACTAGAATTCTGTATTTAACCAGACGTAGCAACAAAGGCAAAGGGATTTGGGCAGGCAACAAATAGGTTAGGTTCCCATTCACAAAAAAAAAAAATAGGTTAGGTTCCCCTGATACTCCTCTATGCGGGGTGGCAAGGAATGGACATGGTGGTGCGGCCGCTAAACCCGAATCTTTTGGGGGGAAACAGGCTTCTACTAGAAGAATCCAAGCAAATCCGCTGGCATCTTTCCGTACCAATAATGCAAGGGGAGAAGAGATGAGGCAGAGGCTGAAGCTGAATGTATCCCCTCCGGCCCTCTCCACTCCAGAGGGAAGCGAGCGAAAGCCCTGGAGGTGCCGCGGCAGAGGTGCCTGCCCCGGCCAGTTTCTCCAACGGCGGGAAGAGAGCGAGGTCGGCGGCGCTGCTATCTGTCTGTCTTCTCGGCAGCGGGGTAACCGAGAGTGGAGTGGAGTGCGGACTGTAATTCCAACCGTTTAACGCCCGTAGCTGAAGCAAAGCAAATGCGCTGGCTGGCTGAAAGAACTATGCACAAGACGACCGCTCAGCCAATGCTGGCAGCAAACAGATGGGCGTTGAATGCGACGTTAAGCATTTTAGAATTTTCAATTTTGCACAAGTAGAGCCAAATTTTCTTTTTGGGATCTGGAACATGAGAAGCCGCTCTCTACAATTTCCACAAAGAGTAAAATGCATCATAAGTCCTAAAACTATTGGAGGTGTGTCAGTTTAGTCCTATAACTTCGAAACTGCGGTTTTAGGTCCTAAAACTATTGAAGGTATGTCAGTTTAGTCCTATAACTTCGAAATTGTAGTTTTAGGTCCTAAAACTATTGGAGGTGTGTCAGTTTAGTCATATAACTTCGAAACTGTATGCCATCAGTGGCATGATGGCTTGAGCTCCAGCGAGGAGAGTAGACCGGTCATCTCAGCCTTACTCGCAGTAGCAGAATGACACGTCGCACAACATCCAATTGCTACCCACCTGTGGCTGCTGCTGGGGCTGCGTCACTCTCGCCGACCTTTGCGCCAGCTTCGCGGTTTCCACACACTCCTCCGCATCGTCCCGCAGCCGCGACAATTCCCCCACCTGTGGTCATACTCGTTCCCAAACAACAACCTGCACGACCAGCTCTACAGCAAGGGTGTAAGGGCAACGATGATGTCATGAGAGTGAGAGAGAGAAAGAGAGAGAGAGAGAGAGAGAGAGAGAGAGAGAGGTGGGATGGCGTTCTCCATCCCGATTGGCTTGGGGTCTCCTCGGCGGCCGCACCGAGGGGGAGGGATGTCATCCTCCATGCCGACTGGCTCGGGGTCTCCCCGGCGGCCGTGCCAAACCTCTCAGCGAGGCTGTGAAAGATCATGGATGTCGCCTAGAGGGGGGTGAATAGGCGCTTTAAAATAATTACGGTTTAGGCTTGAACAAATGCGGAATAAAACTAGGGTTTAAATTGTCAAGCACAAAACCTAAATCGACTAGGCTCACCTATGTGCACCAACAACTTATGCTAAGTAAGATAAACAACTAAGTGATAGCAAGATATATAACATGAAACACTATGGCTATCACAAAGTAAAGTGCATAAGTAAAGGGCTCGGGTAAGAGATAACCGAGGCACGCGGAGACGATGATATATCCCGAAGTTCACACCCTTGCGGATGCTAATCTCCGTTTGGAACGGTGTGGAGGCACAATGCTCCCCAAGAAGCCACTAGGGCCACAGTAATCTCCTCACGCCCTCGCACAATGCAAGATGCCGTGATTCCACTAAGGGGCCCTTGAGGGCGGTCACCGAACCCGTACAAATGGCAACCCTTGGGGACGGTCACCGAACCTGTACACTTTGGCAACCCTTGGGGCGGTCACCGGTACCCGTCAAATTGCTCGGGGCAATCTCCACAACCTAATTGAAGACCCCGACGCTTGCCCGGAGCTTTACACCACAATGATTGAGCTCCGACAACACCAACCGTCTAGGGCACCAAGGCACCCAAGAGGAACAAGCTCTAGGGTGCCCAAACACCCAAGAGTAACAAGCTTCATAACTTTCACTTCCACGTATCACCGTGGAGAACTCAAACCGATGCACCAAATGCAATGGCAAGGGCACACGGAGTGCCCAAGTCCTTCTCTCCCAAATCCCACCAAATCAACTAATGCTAGGGAGGAAAATGAGAGGAAGAACGAAGAAGAAAACACGAAGAACTCCAAGATCTAGATCCAAAGGGTTCCCCTCACATAGAGGAGAAAGTGATTGGTGGAAATGTGGATCTAGATCTCCTCTCTCTTTTCCCTCAAGAACTAGCAAGAATCATTGGAGGGATTGAGAGATAGCAAGCTCGAAGAAGGTCAACAATGGGGGAAGAACACGAGCTCAAAGGATAGATAACCATTGGGGAAGAAGACCCCCTTTTATAGGCCTCCCCAAATCCAACCGTTATGCCCTTCAGCCCGTGCACAAGCGGTAGTACCGCTCGGGTGAGCGGTACTTCCGCTGGCACGGAAGTTCCGGCTATCTGCGTACAACTGAACAAGTCAGGGAGGCGGTAGTGCCGCCGGAGCGGTACTACCGCTCCCACCAGCGGTACTACCGCGTAGTGTTGAGCAAACAGCTAGAACAGCGGTAGTAGGGGAGGGCAGCGCGGTAGTGCCGCCCGAAGCGGTACTACCGCCCGTTACTGCCGCTCTACTTCCGCTCGAAGGACAGGGCATAGCAGAAGGCACAAATAAGCGGAAGTGCCCACGACACTGGAACCACGGAAGTACCGCGCAAGAGGTACTACCGCTGAGCAGAGCGGTACTACCGCTGAGTAGAGCGGGTACTACCGCTGGGGTGCAACAAAAGGCCTAAGAAAAACAGAAGGAAACAAGAAAACCAGAACTGCCACAACTTCTACATGTGAACTCCGAATCCAGCAAACTCAAGCTCGTTGGATAGATGAAGACGAGTTATAATAAAGTGGCAGAAGAGATATGCCTATGATATAGAGATGTGAAACCTCTATCAATGAAGATCCGGCAAAAACCCCAACATTGAGAACATACAAGAAGAAGCAAACGAAACCCGTTCTCGATGAACTTGAGCTTGTCATGAAGGTGACCAAAAGCTCAAAAACTCACACAGAGAAAAACCAAACAAAAACCAAGAAAGATGATGCAAGAATGCAATGGTTTGAGCTCTCTACGAAAGATACGATCAAGCTACTCATCCGAGAGCCCCCCTTGATAGTACGGCTATCGATCCTATAACCCGGTCTCCCAACTACCACCATGAGACCGGTAAAATATAAAACCTATCAAGGGCAAACCTTTGCCTTGCACATAGTCCACTTGAGCTAGATGATGACGATCTTGACTTCCTCAAGTTGGACCACCTTTCTTGATTGCGTTGGCTCGATGAAGACAAGTTGATTGCTCCCCCATACTCCACTATGGGTGAGCCACTCTTCAGCACATCTTCACAAGTCCATTGTCACCACAATGAACGGCAAGCTTCAAGCATGATCTCTTCGTGATGCTCCACTTGAACTTGCACACTGCAAACTTGATGACGATCACCACTTGATGTCATCCTCCATGGGTTGAATGAGATCTTTCTCTTGACGCAAGCCCATGGAAACATACCTAACCCCACATAGAACTCTCACGTAGACAATGGGTTAGTACACAAAGCGTAATGGACAATGCTTACCATATCATGGGATCACTTGATCCCTCTCGATACATCTTCTACGCTTTGTGTGTTGATCAACTTGAATCACTCTTTGACTTAGTCTTGATCAACCTTAAATCAAATCTTCTCAGCATAAAGATGATGTCTTGAAGGTAAACATGAATGTTCACACAATCTTCTTCTTCAAGACATGCTTGCAATAAGCTCAACTCTCACATGACCAATCTTTGGATAAATCCTTGAATATCACTTTGGTCATCACATAATCTCCTTGAAACCAACAAATGGACTTCAAGAAATGCCTATGGACAAACCCTTCAATATAACTCAAGGCAACCATTAGTCCATTGAGATTGTCATCAATTACCAAAATCAAACATGGGGGCAGCACATGTACTTTCAGGCTGCCCTGCAGCTCATGGCCACGCAGGTGGTGGGCATGCAGGTTGCAAAACACACTGCAACGTGGAAGCGTATGGATCACTTTAGAGGAAGTAAACATATATAAAGGGATCATTTGAAAAAATGCACCATATATGCTGGCCATGCAAGCTTAGGACCTGAGATGAACAAACTTACATAGTTCTGGGACCCAAAACTGCAGTTTCAAAGTTATAGGACTAAACTGACTCACCTTCAAAAGTTTTAGGACCCAAAACTACAGTTTCAAAGTTATAGGACTAAACTGACACACCTTCAATAATTTTAGGACTTATGATGCATTTTACTCTTCCACAAACATATTTGCAAGTTTTGAAAATGTTAATTTTCGTGAAATAGTAGGATCATTTGTGATCCGGTGATAATGAGAAAAATGAGAATTAGCAGTCTCATTTCCGTGCTCGATGCACCACCTGTTATTTTTTTACCTTCTTTTAGATGATTGTAAACATCTTGTTCTTTGATTAATGGAAGGCCCTTTATTCGCACAGAAAAGAGATCCGTCCGAAATAAACCCAAACATGCCGATACGAATTTGCAGTAACATTGATGGATGAACTATTTGGTTAGTTCGCAAGCAAGATTGGTCAGAAGCTGCTCGCTCCAACATGCTGAGTGTGCAAGCAATCAAACTAGGAAAGGGCACACTCTCCATTTCCGGACATTCAACTCGCCATCAGTTTGGATCACTTTGCAATACCCACCACAAATATCAGCACAGCTCCTCATCAAGGGGAATGGAGAGAGAGCACAGGCATCACGCAAAATGCAACCTTCCAGTTCCAGGATTTAAATCCAAGCGACGATAATATAAACCTAAGGTTTGCTATGCATTGCTTACTAGTAATAGTTACTACAAGCGAAGGCAGTAATAAGCTCATCGACTCCGGGAGACGCACACAACACAACTGTCTTCATAATAAGCTTGATCTGGCAAATGACTTGCTCTACAGGAAAACTTCCTTCACCTTGCCGTTCACCACAAGCTTGCACAGCCCATTGAACGCATCAGCATCTGCAACACAAACATGATAACAGGGATTAATGTTGTTACAAGGGGGAGCAACAGCGTTGGCTAAAGGAAAGCTGCTGCAATGTAAAAAAAAAGTATAATTACTCCTGTTTTGCCTGGAAGAACATAATAAAGATATACATAAAACTTGAAGCCACGAGAAGCTTCCCCAAAATTAAGACTTCTTGCAATTAGCTGCCAAAAAGAATGCTGAAATGCTGGGCTAAGCGCGGTAGCTTATGAGCTATAAGACCTAATTTTTCTTACAAAAATATAAACAATATGTAACCTGAGATCTATTGTAAGGCGATGAACAATCGGACAAAGGAATTAGGCTCTTGGGCGGAAAATTGGGCCCACCTGCGATGACCACTTAAATTGGAAAAGTGATGTAAAATGACAAAAATTCCAGAAAAGATACACACGTAGTAAATGTTAAAGTCTATCAACATTGTGTAAATTTTTGTGGATTGCACATTGTGTAAATTGGAAAAGTGATGTAAAATGACAAAAATTCCAGCATATAAAGGACTGAAGCATTTACTTGAATAAAGTGTTTACACTTTTTTTACATTCAGAAAAGTGTTCCCTGGTGCACTTTTGAATTACCCCCATTTGGAAGATGAAACTAAAGTGTGGGTCATTTTGCATAATGACTCAAGTCAGTTCTGGCTTTAGATTCTTAAGTATCGGACAATAGTCTTAAGAGAACAGAGGAATATAATTTCTAAATTCTAGATTTTTGCATCCCAACACGAGCAATCACCTTTGTTCCGCTGATGTTCTACAATAACATGAGTATGGATGAGAAATACAAACATTTGCTTATCAAGAATAGCAAAGCCAAAGAACAAGCTAACAAGTGTGGCGGGGGGGGGGGGGGGGGGGGTCATAGCACTGACCACTGCCAACTTTTGGAAAGAAAAGAAAAAGTTCAGCTGCTCGTTACTGATTTAAGGTGGTAATGGAAAATAATAAAAAAGGCAAAGCTCCTCTGATGTCTATGGCATTATGTAAAACATAACAAACTTCAAGGTTGAACCCCACGCAACAAGTATAATGCAACCTTGACGAGGCAAATAAAACCACTATAGGTGCATCAAATCTCACCAAAGTCGTCATCAAAATCTTTGCAACTTTCAGCAGTGATGGACTGGTCGTTGTCAGCAATCCCGACAACCTCTAGATAATGTGATTCGCGGCCTTCCGAGGCACCTCTGATGGTCAACTGATGTCCATCAGTCGACTGCCCAACAAGAACTCCACCTTGAGTGTGTTGGACCTTAAGTACTGTACGCACTCTTTGCCCAACAAACATCTTCAGAGTCTCTCCATTGACGATTGCTGAACGAAATGACGCATCCATGTCTGCAAAGTGTAACTTCAGAATTATTAGCTCAATTTAAACAATATCAACCAATAAGAAGAGAACAAAAGAACTGTCCACGCATCTCCTTGTCACTATCATCATACCAAGCAAGCACATGAACCAAGCATTGGCTGCATGCATTGGTGTGATGAATGAGAAACAACAATACATGCTAATTAACTAAATAGGCAGCTACGCCATATTAAGTCATAACAGCACCATGATGCCTACAAAATTTCACTGCAGAAGCAGTATTCGCAACTGTCTGCTGTCATAATCCGTCCGCGATCGACAAAAAGACTTGTTTCAAACCAGATCAATTAAACGGTGTCCATTTTACATTTCAATGGCTTCCATCTAACCAGGAGCGTGCGCACATTGGTCGCTATTGTCAGGGTTCAGTCAAGTTCAGAACCAGCTTCAGTTAGCTATAGCATATCTGGCAAGTAACGCTTCGTCACCATCCAACGGACTGCCGCGACTCCTCGCTTTACGCTCGTCGTACACCGTTGGATCCTTACCTTTCCGTTGTCACAATTACTGTTTACTTTTCACTGTAGTGGCAGGTAACTTGTACGCCTATATAAGAGCCGGGCTGTGGCGGAGTGAGACCATTCATTGATGCCAAGTCTCGCCTGATGGCAGAACCATATACCTTTATACTTTGCCTATAGTTAATATACATCTGGATCCGAGATCCCCTTTTGCTGTTCTTCCCAAATTTCCCAAATTACAATCCCTAGAGTGACTAGGTCCTGACAAATTGGTACTCAGAGCAAAGGTTCCTCGGCAGCGTCTTCCGATTCCATGTGAGATTCGTGGAGAGGCGACAAATCCCACCCTATTCCCACCCTGATTGTAGCGGCAGGGGAATATCAGCGGCGGCGGCGAGTGGCGGCGGTGATTTGGCGGCGCAGGCGGCGGTGAGCATTCGGGTGCAGATCAGTAGCGCGGAGTGGTTGCGTGTGGATCCCCTCCTCCGCGGTAAAATCCCACGTCCATCGCTGATCCGTGTACCTTCGGCGGCGCGGAGCGATTGGCGGCGGCAGGATCTCGGGATTTGAGGCTGGTTGCCGTACATACGGTAGTAAAATTCCCCCTCTCTTCTTGAGATCAAGGCGATGGGAAGAGCTAAGACGATCGATGAGGCCGATCTGCAGGAGGTTCTTTCTCTCCGCGAGGATTTTGGGGTGCTCCAAAAGGACAGCGAACTGATGCGATCTGATATGTCCAAACTTCAAGCAGAGGTCCAATCCATCAGTTCTAAGCAAGGTGATATTTCTCAGCAAGTAGGAAGTGTAGAGCAAGCTGTACTTGATTTGGGTAAGCAATTGTCAGCAATTAGCTCTGTTCTTAAATCCATAGTATCTCCAAATGCAACTGAGCAACTGAGAGATCCGCAACCGAGCTCTAGTCAGCTGCCCAAGTCGCCTACTCTGCAACAAGAACAGGTCACCACTCAGTTACAGAGGAATGAACAGCTTCGCAAGCAATTGGAGGCTGAAAGAGAGAAAACCAAGCAATTGGAAGATGTTCAAATTCAGAACCTGCCTCATATTCGAACTAGTAGAGCCCCAGGGCCTCCTGGAATTGTTCCACCTGGGAGACAGGAAGCAGCCAGCATAATAGGAACACCTGTCAGTCAGAGAGATGGTACACATACTCCAGCATTTCAACAGCACTACCAGCAGAACAGAGACAGGCAACTTTGGCAGGGGTATTACAAAACCTATGAACAGGATATGCAAGCTCAATTTATGAAGGCCATGACTAAAGGACCAAAGCTAGAATTTCCAAAATTTTCTGGTGAAGATCCTGTGGGGTGGATTAGACAAAGTAACAAGTATTTTCAGATGTCTGGAGCTCCTGAGGAGTACAAAGTTTCCTTGGCCCAGATGTATATCATTGGTGATGCTGACACATGGTTAAGGAGATCTGGCTTGCTGAAGAAACATATCACTTGGAAACAATTTGGTCAGGAAGTAATTAAAAGATTTTCTGATCAGGGCACTTATGATCTCACGGAAAAGTTTAACAGCCTTAAGCAGAACAGTAGTACTGTCTCTGAATACACTAAACAGTTTGAGGATGTAATGGCTGAGATGCAGGAAGAAAACCCTGAAATCTCTGAGTTATGGTTTGTGAGGTGCTATGTTAATGGATTCAGAGAAGGTATTAAATACCAAATCAGACTGCTCAGGCCACAAACATTGACTGATGCATATTCTTTAGCTAAGGATATAGAGCCCTGTTACCCTCCTCCCCATACTGGACAGAAGAAGGCTTATGTATCTTACAACAATTACTACCAGAAGAGCTACAATTCCACTGTAACAAAGGCACCCACACCTACTTTTGTGCCACCAACCACTACTGTTCCCAAGCAAGCTGAGCTGAATAATAATACCCAGAGAATTAGAAAAGCAGGGGAGTGTTGGAGATGTGGTGATAAGTGGACACATGGACACAAATGTAAGCTCATTCCAAATGTTCATATGATGCAGCATGAAGTAGAAGAAACTGGACCACCAGAGACTGAAGAAGAAACATATGAAACTGGTGAAACAAGTGAAAATCCTACTGAGCAAGCTATGTTTATCTCTGCATATGCCTTGAGCAATCAGATCACTGTACAAGCTCCTACTGTAGTGATCTCTGTTAATGGGAAAAGAGCAGTGGCCCTACTGGACTCTGGCAGTAGCTGTTCCTTTATTAATGAACAGTTTGCAATCAAAGCCAACTGTCATCTTTTACCCAGCAGACCTAGAAAAGTTTCTGTGGCAGGAGGTGGAACATTGATATCTGCTGCAGTAGTTCCAAATTGCCCTTTCCAAGTGGCCAAGCTGAAATTGGAGCACTCAATGAGAGTTTTGAATTTGCCAAGTCATGATGTCATACTGGGTTATGACTGGTTCTCCATAGTTAGCCCTGTGGCTTTTGATGTACCTAAGAACAGGTTCAGTTTTACAGTAGATGGAAAGACCACAGTGACTGCTGCTATGTTTAATAATTCTGAGGAAATAGTGGTAGTTCAGGCAGAACAACTCACAAAATTACTTGATAAAGGAGTGCAAGGTTTCTTAATTCAGCTGCAAAGCATTGTAGTTGAAGCTCCAGAGAAGCACTGTATACCAGCAGCAGTAATGAACTTGTTGGAAGAATATAAGGATGTGTTTGCAGAACCAACTAAGCTACCACCTCAGAGAGCTTTAGATCATACTATCCCTTTAATGCCTGGAGTGGAGCCACCTCATTCCAGACCTTACAGAGTTCCTCACCACCAGAAAGAGGAAATGGAAAAGCAAATTAAACACCTGCTAGAAAACAATCTGATCAGACATAGCCAGTCCCTATGCTGCTCCTGTGCTGTTAGTCAAAAAGAAAGATAGCACCCTGAATCAGCTTCAGTTAAGGGGGTAATGTCAGGGTTCAGTCAAGTTCAGTCAAGTTCAGAACCAGCTTCAGTTAGCTATAGCATATCCGGCAAGTAACGCTTCGTCACCATCCAACGGACTGCTGCGACTCCTCGCTTTACGCTCGTCGTACACCGTTGGATCCTTACCTTTCCGTTGTCACAATTACTGTTTACTTTTCACTGTAGTGGCAGGTAACTTGTACGCCTATATAAGAGCCGGGCTGTGGCGGAGAGAGACCATTCATTGATGCTAAGTCTCGCCTGATGGCAGAACCATATACCTTTATACTTTGCCTATAGTTAATATACATCTGGATCCGAGATCCCCTTTTGCTGTTCTTCCCAAATTTCCCAAATTACAATCCCTAGAGTGACTAGGTCCTGACAGCTATCCTACAGGAGATCAGCCTTGGGCGTGCTTAAGAAAGAACAAGAACAACAACCCAAGCATAAGTTGGCTAATACCAGGAAATCCGCGACTGGAGTTCACATCCATTCCAGTAGAACGACAGACTAGATGGGTGAGAAATCGTGGAAACTTCCGGATCCAGATTCGACTGCACACAGAAATCGAAGACCAGAACGGTGTACGCAAGGGCGAAATCAGCCCGAGCAGGGGTGGGACTGCGTTAGGGTTCAGTTAAACCTAAACCCCCAAAATTCTGTGAAAACAATCTGCCATTTTGGACCAGTCAAATCGAACGCACAACTAACACGATGCGTTTGGAGTATCGGGCGAAGATTCGGAGAGGGTACGAAGCAGGCTTCGGAAAAATATTCGTAGAAAGCGAGGTTAGTCTGGAATTTCCGTACCGAGAGAAGAGATGAGCCTCGATCAATCTACCTACTCCTGCGCACCCCACCCCAGACGCATACGGAGATGGAAGCCTTCGAAGTGGCGCAGTGGAGGACTGCCCTGCTCTCGGCCGCGCTGGGGTTCTGCACTTCTGCTGGATTCGGAACGGGTGAGCCGGGCGGCGCGGCGAAAAGGAGGTTATTTGGGGCAAGCCCAGAATGGAAGGGATAGCTAGCGTTTCCACCGGAAAATGTCATTCATTTTCACGAGAAGTGCGGACCATTTTTTGTCCGTATAACCTGTCGCTTTTTTTTTTCATGGTAATACGTGTCTCATTCATATCATAAAAATCAAAGTACAAGTCACGTAAGGACCAACATGACAAAACTGAAAAGATAGCAGAATATTTCTGAGTTTCACACCAACGCCCGTCACCTGTCTCCGGCACCACCACAGCAGCCGCCGAAGAAAAGAATGACGGATCACCTCCTCACCCGAGCTCGACGCGGCTCCATCGCTGATATGCAGCTTTGCGAATCTCCAAGGTGGCTCACCAAAAGTGAAGCCCTTTCCGTTGAACGAATCAGACCGGGGCAACACCCCGGACACGCCATCGAACTCCAGATCTGGCACCCCACCACGACTAAGACGCCGAAGGAGGAAACCATATCTGCCATCCACGAACCACGAACCCAGCACACGTTCCGTCTTTCAGATGTCGTCGATGCAGACCACAATCTGCATCCGCTCCTGGACTACCTCCCAAGCTCCGCGCCGACGCTGGAGCAAACGCCGTCGCAACGACGGAGCCCGAGGACACAGGTCCACCACGAGGATGCCGCCGCCGCAACGCCATCCTTGCTTGAACAGACTGGTTTTCAAATCCATCCCCAACCATAGGGCCGATGGCCTCGTCAGGGAAGGATCTGAAGCTTTATTCAGCGCCGTCATCGTCGCCGCCGAAGCCAAGATGATGAACAGCCTAAAAACCTAGACTACGAGAGAGTAAAAACGATCCACACGCGTGGATCCGGCGACCCCCCTCACCACCGACGACCGAGGTCGCCGGCGGAGGGGAGCCACCGGAGAACGGCGCTGGAAGATTGGCCTCTCCTGACGGCGGCTAGGGTTCCAGCCGCCAGGGACGACTCGACATGCAGCTGGCAGCCTACCTACACAATATATTAGCGTATAACCTGTCGCTTTGCTGCGCCGTTTGTGTTGTCGAGATTTCAAATTATTTGGTTTGGAGTGTGAGGAAGATGATGGTGTATGCTTTTTTTTTCTATAATAAAATGTGGTGTTTTAGTTGGCTCTTTCTAAAGGTGTGATTCCATGTTATCTGCCAATCAACCCATATATATATAGAAAACATATATATATATATATATATATATATATATATATATATATATATATATATATGGGCCAGCGACCGCATGTACTATATTGATGCTGCAGTGTTGCATATTGATGATTCTTTTTTCAGGTGATGAGAGGGTACGCGGGACTCATGTGTTTTTATAGGTTAATTGTTGCAGATTGATTCAAGAAATCATTGACAAATCGCTGATCCAGTCAAAATTATGAACCAAATCCAAAATTGAACACCTCAACTGAATAAGAACTATGAATCAAATTCAAAATAACCTCAATCAAAGTCGTCGACTCAATCAAAATCGTGAACCAAATCTGAAATTGAATGCCTCAGTTGAATGAGAGAGCTCCAAAATTAAGGAGCATAGTGTATTTATGATGATGTATGGTCATTTTATAGGATGCATCCCCAAACAGTTGGTCAAACAGGCTTTGCCCCTCACGCACATGAAACTTAAAATGAGCCGTCTCATTAGGAACGTTCGAATCGTTCGTTTTCAGCGAGTCAGACTGAGGCGAGCGCAAGATAAGAAACGACGTACACTTTGGTGCAGGCATAGAGATGGCGGAAGACCCAAATCTGCGGGCGTGAAATGTGGCGTCTCACCCCATTTTACTCGCTCCCTCTAGCAGGAGGACCAAACAAGCCACAATATCGGCATCGGCGCAGCGGCAGCGACTTAGATCTGTGGTACCAGCAGCGGCGGCGGCGGCTTAGATCTCCGGCACCGGGACGTGCTCCTTCCTCCGTGAGTTGCTCGTCTCCTTCTCCTTCTCTGTCTCGTCGTCGTCGTCATCGTCTCCAATGGCGGTAAGCAGCATACAACTGAAAGTGCATTGTTTCCTCCCGAATGGTATTTTGATGTTGATGACAATAGGGATAGTGACGAGCGAGGACTAATATCGGCTATCAAGTTTATCTTAGGATATTGGTTGCTCTATGGTTATCAAGGGAGGTAGATGGACCCCTAATTCGAAAAGGGAAAATACCTCTTTTCTTCGAAGACTCGAATGTTTTTTTTGGTATTATCTAAGTCTTAGAAAAACCATACTATTAAGAAGGGTCTCTCCTTGGATCAATGGTGAAACTTATTTTGGTACTCTCCTAAGTTCACATCCCATTGCCACCAAAATAGCCAAACTAAGCATTCCATTATCCACCATATATGCTCCTTAGGAATCCAAGATTGGAACTTCCTTACATCCACTTTTGGTTTCCCATACACCTTCCGGAAGTAGCAGCCGCACATTTCCGGACAACCTTCCGGGAACTCCCAGAATCTGTTTGGCCTGTTTTGTCCAGCCGGAGTACGCCCCAGAACCAACCCCAGAATCTGGAGCCCCCTGAATCGTCTCCAGAATCTGGTGTGACTTCTGGCATGTACTTCGGCTTGACGTCAGTGACTCTGGTGTTAGCTAGAAGGAGTGCTCCGGAGCTAACAGCGGAACCCGGGACACCCAAGCGAGAAGATTTTTGAGTGAGCTTGATGACCACAAGTATAGGGGATCTATGTAGCCTTTTCGATAAGCAAGAGTGTCGAATCCAACGAGGAGCAGAAGGAATTGATGACAAGCAATTTTCAGCAAGGTTTCACTATAAATGTTGTAAAGATAGTTTGATAGCAAGATAATTTGTAACAAGATAAATAGTAACAAAAGTAGTAGAGTGCAGCAAGTGGCCCAATCCTTATGTATGCTAAGGACAAGCCGGTGGTGTTTCTTATAACAGCCAAAGCGCTCTTGAAGACACATGAGAATCTCGCCAAGTTACTTTCACCACGATTCATTAAATTACCGTTCATCGATCTGGTAAGTGTTGTGTGGGTGGACCAGACTATTCTTATTTGAACAAATACCTACTTATGATTATACCCTCCATGTAAGCATCCGCAAATACAAGAGAATTAATTAAGATAAATATAACCATAGCATAAAATAATATGTGTAGGGTAACGCAGCAGAAAACAAAAAATTTCCGACCTACGTACCAGCCCAGGATCACTATGAAGACTGCATACAAGGTTTGATCTGTTTCGTTACCGACTCGTAGCGCAGCGGAAGTAGAGTTGATGACGATCGGCGGTGCAGATCCCCGCAGCTAGGATTTACAACCTCCCAACCGCGAGGATGTATACCCTCATCCGCCCCCGGACAGCCCTCCGGGAGGCGGTCGGACAGTCCCTCGGACGGTGTCACGGACAGCCCTTCGGGAGGACCATCGAAACTCGGACGGTCACTCGGACAGCCCTTCGGGAGGACCATCGAAACTCGGACGGTCACTCGGACAGCCCTTCGGGAGGACCATCGAAACTCGGACAGTCACTCGGACATCCCTTCGGGAGGCACTCTCAAACTAAGAACGAAACTACGATCTCTCTACAGAGTTGCACACATACGGTGTCATCTATCCGGCAGGGCTTCGCCGTCCAGAACTAGTTCCCACCGAAACCCAGACAGCCTTTCGGCTCTACGAAACTATTTCGCTGGGAGGGAGAGAGAAGCCAGAAATGTCATGGCATTTGTATGTGAGAAGGAGTGAGTGTGGAGGCAGCCCCTCCACCTCTATTTATAGGAAATCCAAGGGGTAGGGTTTCTTGGCCCCCAAGCCTTCTAGAAACCTTTTTGGGAAAATATCCCAAAAGGTGACTTTTCCATAAATATCCCAAAAAGCACTTTCACTATTCACGACGACATTTTTCAGCGTCTGATCGAACTGAAAATATTCATGTGGGCTTAGAACATTTCCAGTACCCACCAAAATAATTTTCAACGCGAGCCGGAACAATTCTGGTTTAGTGATTTTCATCTGCGAAAAGCATCTGAAGCGGTTTCGGCAGCTCCGGAACATTTCCAGTTTTCATTCCGGAAAATTCCAGAAAGTTTCCAGAATGATTCTGGCACCCTCCAAGAATTATCAGGCATGTGCCGAAACCAATTTGACTTTATGGTGTACTCCGAAACAACTTTTCGGTTTAGTGATTTTCATCTGTGAAAAGCAACTAAAGCGGTTCCGGCAGTCCGGAACATTTCCGGTTTTTGTCTCTGGAAAATCTCAGAAGTTACCGGAACAATTCTGGTACCTTCCAATAATTTCCAGGCATGTGCCGAAACCAATTTGACTTTATGGAATACCCTGAAACAACTTTTCAGTTTCACCGGAACTATTCCGATATCCTCTCCGGAACGTTTCCGTTTCGTCCGAAACTTTTTCGGTGATTTTCTCTCAGACTTCCCGTCTAGTATTCAGCAGATAGATGACCCTTAAGCGTGTGACCCTATAGGTTCTGTGAAGCATAGACATGACCCGGAACCCCTTCCGATCAATGATCAACATCGGAGCCGTGGACACCCATATTGACCCCTATACCCACACGAATGAATATTCGAGTGAACCTCCAGTTACCGTGTGCTATTCCTGTTGCTTCATGATATGTTACAAATACCCGAGGTGAGACATGTAGGCATCCCCGTGGATCAACAACTTGTCCACTATGCCAGTTACCTCGTTACCGGTATTGTTCTCTTTTCTCGTTCCCGTGTTCCGGCATCCCCGTGATCAAATCACAAAGTGTCTGGCCACGATGATGGATACCGTAACACCGAGAGGGCCCAGAGATATCTCTCCATCGTCGGAGGAGCAAATCCCAATCTTGAGCTATCAAGTTACTTGACATACTTTTCCATGAACCCGTAAGCCGCCGTAATAGCCACCCATTTACGGATGACGTTTAACAAACCCCAAAGTTCATGAAGCAAGCATGAAGAAACTCGATACTCTCATGGTCTAAGGAATCATGCAAACATTAACCATCTCTGTGTTATTAACCATTAACTAATGACGAATGTATCTCATAGCATAACATCAATTCGGGTCGATTCAACACAAGTGTTCTACCAACAATTGTGCCCTCAAAATTGCCGGCATAGTCATGCCCATGATCAGGAAAACAGGATCATCATGCAATACTTGAGCCAGTCATAGAGGCTTGACTAGGAATACTTTTTACCGTTTATTATCCCACACGTGCACATGAGTTTCCCTCCAAGCCTCGTTTTATTTGCAGACTCGAGAATCATTGCAGTTATAGCATGGAACATAAACATAATTATGAACAGGGAGATAATCAATAACATTTATTATTGCCTCTAGGGCATATCTCCTACAATATGATCCAACAGCCCCTCAAGGAACAATTCATAAACTGGAATTTAAGTTTCTATCACTCTCGCAACCCATCATCTACAAACTAATTTGGGAAGATCGTTGGCTCGAGGATGCCGTGTTGAAGACATCGTGCCTGCAATTTACACGCGTGTATCTGCCAGGATCATAATAGAAAGAAAAGTAACATATGGCTTTCGCAACCACTCCTAGGCATTGGACATAGGACCTAACCTGAACAACGTGGAGCTGCATCAGTTCATACTTCTCTGGTCCAGGATCACCCTCGTACAACTATCAATGGGGTTCAACAACATCCTCAAATGGGAATGGGAGCCTGATGGCACATACTCAACTAGGTCGACTTACACTGCAAAGTTCATGCGGAGAGAAGTTGCACCCGCAGAGGAGTCCACTTGGAAGTCACGGGCCCCGCTTACATGTCGTTTCTTCACCTGGCTGGCCATGCGGAACCGTTGTTGGACCTCTGACAAGCTTGCGCGCCGTGGATTGCCACACCAACCTATGTGCCCTATGTGCGATCAGGAGCAAGAGACCATCAACCACCTTCTTCTCACATGTGTTGCGACTAGGCAGGTGTGGCACACAACTCTCTCCGCTCGGGGCTAACCTGCTTGGACTCTTATGGGAAATGCCACTATACTCACCTGGTGTATCTCCAAGGATGCACCTCGGCAAGATCGAAGAAACATGTGGTCCATCCTAACCTTGATAATTTGGAAAATATGGAAGCATCGGAACATTGTGGTGTTTGATGGAGTAACCCCATCGGTCATGACAGTGCTCTCCAACATCAAACAAGAGGGGGATGCTTGGATGTGTGCAGGACTCCTTCAGGGCGATCAGTGTGCATCTTTTTGGATGCATTGAGTGGGTGGTTAGCCGTGTAATATAGCCTAGCTCTTTTGCTTAGCGTGGACATGCCAAGGCCCGTGTGTAATCCAGTGAAACATGATTGTAAATGTACTTGGCCTTTCTAGCCTCTTCTCATTTTAATAGATGTAAAAAAAACAAATTGTTGTGACTTCCCGCAAAATTACCTTTTATGTAACTCGCTGAAGTGTTTTACAGTTGTATATTTGAATTTTGTCCTGTTATTGCACATTATTAGCACAAAATGTGGGGATGCCAAAAATTTCTCAAAATACTCTTAAAGACTGATCGCCAAATCCAGACCGTTCGTTCTATCTAATCTCGCCGCCGCCCCGTTTTCTCCTGGCGGCGATGGCGAAACCTCCTCCATCCGCGGCTGCGTCGGCCGGCGGCGGCCGCGGCCCTGCCCACCACCGGACCCGCCTCCTCCTCCTGCTCCTCGTCGCCGTGGCTGCCTCCGCCTTCACCGCCGGTTATGTCCTCCGCGGCGCCCCTGTCGGCCCATGCGATACCCGAGGGGATCCTGTCGACGTCGCTACCGCCCGAGCTGGCGGTGCTGCCGCGAGCCCCCTCGGGTTCATGAAGTCCAAGCTCGTGCTGCTTGTCTCCCACGAACTCTCCCTCTCCGGTAACTAATCGCGGTGTGCTTCACTTTTCCCTTCCGTGCTAGTTTGAGCAAACGCTGTACCATGATACCATCGCGAGATTTGTACATGAATTTAGTTCACTGCGGTGCCCCAGCGATTCGGGATACTAGGAATTATGTATATTTCCAGGTAATAAACAGAGAAATTAAGATAGGTTAGTGAAATTTTTACTTGGAATGTTCAAGGCTAACTCAAGATCCCTGAAAAAAAAAGAACATCACAGACTAAAAACGAATGTTGCTGAATATTTCACTCTGGTCTAGTTGCTCATAAGTTTGAAGATTGGGGCCTTCGAGTCTTTATGAGATTTCCCGCATTTCATTGGCAGAGATCTCTAAATTGTTGTGGTATTGCCATTATTTTGTTTAAACCAGTGTTATTGGAGATACTTCTGTTTTGTGCAGGTGGACCGTTATTACTGATGGAGTTGGCATTTCTTCTGCGGCAGGTTGGTTGTCAAGTGGTGTGGATAACAAACCAGCGACCCGAAGGAACAAATGATGTTTCATATAGCTTGGAGCATAAGATGTTCAACCATGGAGTGCAGGTATGGTCCAACTCCCACATTTGTTTTCACAAATCACACCTTACCGTCACAAACTCCGGATGTTTTGTACATTCTACGATGTAAAATATATAAATGTGTAAAATATGAACATAATTCTTGTGATGAGTTTACATGTATTACTTTTATACGACCAAGAAATGTTTGAAAAAATATCACTGGTTAAAGATGAAAGGTTTGTATGTGCCTGTTCCACTGTCGCAATTTTTACATGGATATAGCCCTTTTAGCAAAGCTCGTCTCACCTCTCATCTCTGTCACGTGTATGTTTCACATGATCAAAAGTTCATGTTTCATCTTGTTTGGCGTGATGGTAGTGAATTTCTATATCAAAGTGTCGTGGAATAAATTATAGTTGAAGCACCATCCCTGAGATTGTGGAAAATAGCATATCCAAAATATGAAAGTGATGAAGTTCATGTTTCATCTTATTAGGCGTGATTGTACTAAACTGCTATTTCGAAGTGTCATGGAATAAGTCATAGTTGAAGAGAATAAAGCATGTCCAAATTAAGAACTTAATCTACTGTAATGCAATATTTTACTTATGCTAGGGAACTAATTTATAATTTTAGAGGAAGTCACATTGACTTACATGGTCGCTTCACAGGTTTTACCTGCTAGGGGACAGGAGGCAATTGAGACTGCTCTTAAGGCTGACCTGGTTATCTTGAACACCGCTGTTGCTGGCAAGTGGCTCGATGCTGTTTTAAAAGATAATGTTCCTCAAGTCCTTCCGAAGATTTTGTGGTGGATCCATGAAATGCGAGGACATTACTTTAAGCTTGAGTATGTGAAACATCTTCCTTTGGTTGCTGGAGCCATGATCGATTCTCATATAACAGCTGAATATTGGAAGACCAGGACTCATGACCGTCTAAAGTATGTGCAGCTTTTTTTCTGTGTACATTACATTATGAATACCATGCTACCATTTGTGCTGTTGGACTCTTGCATTTGATGTGAATTACTAGTCCAGTGGATATTTATCTCTCTGGCCCTTGTGTATGTGGTGACTTAGTTACAAATTTTACTAGCTAAAAGGTTTTTCTTGTGCTATATGCCTATGTATGAGCTTTTACTCCACAATGGAATATTGTAGACAACAGTGCTGGTAGACAATGATCATTTTGTTTGTTGCATGCTTTCAGCTTCTTTATTCCTACTTCGTATTATATACTTCTAATGTCCTTGTGCATAAAGTATACAGATGCCGCAAACTTATGCTGTTCACCTCGGGAATAGTAAAGAGTTAACAGAAGTTGCCGAAGATAATGTCGCAAGAAGAGTCCTACGTGAACATATACGCGAGTCCCTTGGAGTTAGGAGTGAAGATCTCCTATTTGCTATAATAAACAGTATGTTTTGTTTGCCAAAGTCATACTTCCAAACTATATATTTGTTGGACCAATCATTCTCTCCGATTTATGCTCTTATATGTTATTGTCCTTGATAAATATCTTGTAATCCAGGTGTTTCACGGGGAAAAGGACAAGACTTATTTCTTCAAGCATTTCATCAGAGTCTGCAACTCATCCAACATCAGAAGTTAAAAGTGCCTAAAGTGCATGCTGTAGTTGTCGGAAGTGATATGAATGCTCAGACGAAGTTTGAGACACAGTTACGTGAATTTGTGGCGAAGAATGGGATCCATGACCGTGTTCACTTTATAAACAAGACGTTGGCAGTGGCACCTTATTTGGCTGCAATTGATGTGCTTGTCCAGAACTCTCAGGTGAGTCATAGTATGGATATATTTTTCTCGTGTCCCCATTTCAATGGTATGCTACGATGGAACTGTATGCACTATGTATGTTTACATCGTTGTTTGCATTTTTCCCACTTGGGCAGAGCATTGAAATACCTCTCATAAGCATTTATTTTAATCTGGGAACAACAACACTCTTATAGGTTGATTCCATCCATGCTAATTTTTGAGGGTCCAGGGGATCAGTCAATGAGGTTCTTTAATCTAGTCCGTCCACGTTATTTGTGTGGACAATATTTCTTACATTTGTGACAGAACTATGCAACCTATGTTTATTCTCGGAGCATGCTTACGTTGCTTAACCAGTTTTTACATAGAGAAGCTGCATTACCCAGGGTCCACACACATAGTGCAAAGAAATGTTATTGCACATTCCTTATGTAAGAGTATTATTTAAACAAACTTCTCCTTTATTTTTTCTTTAAAGTTGTTCTGTAATAGCCTTGCTTGTAGGCATAGCTTACCATCTATCAGTGTAGTCAAACCTATCAGTAATGTTGACCCATGTTTGTTATTGGTTTATTACTTATTATGCTGCTAAGAGTGTACGTGGTTTTGTGAGTTTCACTCTCTACCTATCAATGAAATTGTACACAATCTTGTGTATTCGTGAAATAATAATTAAATGGTCATCACTTCCAGGGCACTAGTACTTAGGTTACGGTAGAGAAAACATTACATTCAATGTGGCTATAGTTGAGAAAGATAGATGCTGCATTTGTTTATGAGTGATAAAGCTTTTCCACACTTGAGTGCTAACATTTTCCATGATAGGGTTCTGTTAATCCAATAAGTTGATGATTTTGTAGACTGATTTTCACTAGAGCTCACTCTGCTTGTCGAAACATTCCATTTATTCTAGAATACTCCCTCTGTCCCCAAATAGATGGCGTATAAGATCAGTCAAAAAGTGAATTCTCTCTAAGTTTGACCAAATATATAGAAGAAAATATCAACAACTATAGTATTGAATAAATAGATTATGAAAATATATCCAATGATGGATATATTGATATTGATTTGGAATTGTTTATCTTCATATTTTTCTATATATACTTGGTCAAACTTAGGAAGCATTGACTTTTTGACTGAAATTATACGGCATCTATTTAGGGACGGAGGTAGTAATACATTTCTACAACTCTAACCAGAAACTGACACACGCCACCTCATATCAGAGTGCATCATTTTTCAGCATGCTGGGTACAATGAGGATTGCTAACTGTAGTTTGTTTGTTTGTTTGTTTGTTTGCTTCTCTACTTTAACCACTCTGTTTAGTTACTTTA
This sequence comes from Elymus sibiricus, assembly GCA_039707655.1. NCBI lineage: Eukaryota > Viridiplantae > Streptophyta > Magnoliopsida > Poales > Poaceae > Elymus > Elymus sibiricus. The sequence goes on along the minus strand of CM077668.1, from coordinate 160,999,768 downwards.
GGGTATATCAGCGGGACAGGGCAAAAGTCTGTTGATTTTGTCTGATTTCTTTCTAATGTTGTATAAACTTGTTACTTCGGGGTATATCAGATCTATACAGCTAGTATGAAAAAGGTTATTCGTAAGACATGTTTCTGCTAAACACAATCAGTAATATGTTCTTTCTGCACAGGCCCGTGGAGAATGTTTTGGAAGGATAACGATAGAAGCAATGGCGTTCAAGTTGCCAGTGCTGGTAATATTCTCCTCTCTACTACTCCCTCTGTTCACAAATACTCCCTCCGTCCCGATTTAGTTGTCTTAGAGTTGTCTAGATACGGATGCATGTGCACATGTGAGTTATGCCATCGGTCTATCCGCCAATCAACCTTTACTGCAATGGCTGGAACATGGGCAATCTAGAGTTATTGTTGACAGTCACGAGGCTGGGTTTGCTGTGGGAAATTCAAGTTCCTACACCTCTTGGGTCCCCTCCATCCACTGTTTCTTAGGCTGCATTTTCTGTAGAGTGCTTGATGCTTCCATAAGCCAATTCATTGACTCAGTTTTAATGGCACTGCAATATCAGGGCACGGCTGCTGGAGGGACCACGGAAATCGTATTGGATGGTTCAACCGGCCTTCTGCACCCTGCTGGGAAGGAGGGCGTCACGCCTCTCGCCAAGAACATGGTAAGGCTTGCGAGCCATGTTGAGCAGAGGGTCTCCATGGGAAACAAGGGCTATGCCAGAGTGAAGGAGATGTTCATGGAGCACCACATGGCCGAACGCATCGCCGTGGTGTTGAAGGAAGTTCTAGACAAGTCTCGGCAGCTTCCTCATTCCTGAGCTTCGTCATGGTGTACCATAGCATCGTCGATTCCTCGTGCTAACTTGTAGATCCAGATATTTAACAAGACCGAGCCGAGGTGAACTGTAAATTACAACCACTATCCCTTTTATTGTTCCACTTCATGGGTTTGTTGTGTGTCTATTGTTTGTAAGACTTGATGAGGTTATATAACATGAACGATCCCATGTAGAATGTGTAAGTATAGAAGCTGTACTATCTGAAATTCTCTATGGCAATCAGGAGGGAAGCAGCGAAACGAAACAGTTCATGCACATTAATTAATGAAACTAAAATTGCTACTACTAGAATACATGCCTCTCTTGTTTGGACATCCTTTGTCCATCAGACAATCACTTAATTAATTAATGTGCTACGCGTACATGATCTGCATTTTAATGATAATTGCGCAAACACAGCTTGTGGCATCACACAGATACCCTGCAGGTTGCAACATCACTTGCCGGCGGCTTTGGATGCCAGCCTCTTCTTCCCAATCTTGTGCCTGACCATCCTGAGGATCCTCAAGAACCAGTAGGCGCTCACCAGCAGCAAGCTCGTCGCCATCACCTTTAGAAAATTTGTAGCAGAAATAAGTACGTACATACTACGACGCATCAAGACGCAGAAATGGTGAATGGTTGGCCGGATTGGAAAGGTTACCTTGATGAGGATGGGATTGTCAGCCGTCACAGTGCGGTAGGTGACGTACGTCCCGCAGACCATCCGTGCCACCGAGAAGGTCACCGCGAACAGGATCTACGTACCCATGCATGGGCCAGAAAGTAGTACGTAATTACTTCACCGCCAGAGAGAGAGAGGGAGGGGGAACAGGATCATGAGGTGTATCTATCTATACGTACGTCGACGAGGAGGTTGAGGTCCGTGTCCTTGACGCCGATCTCCTTGAGCATCTCCCTGAGGTGCAGCAGCGGGCTGGAGATCTCCGTGACGAGCAGGCACGCCACCAGCTCCGTCCCACACTGCACGCCACGTACGCCGGCCAAGATCAACCGCTCCGTTCATCCGCCACCCACGGATATACACCGACCGAATACAGGTCTAGAACTCTAGATAGAGAAGAAGAAATAGTGAAGGTACCCTCTGGTAGGCGAGGCCGGCGGCGAGGCCGACGATGCTGATGAGGTGGTGCAGGGCGTTGTCCAGCCGCGCGTCGCCGCTCAGGTGGCAGCACGCCCCGTCGTAGATCATGTACGACAGCGTCACCGCCAGCGCCCTCATCTGACAATTAGCGCAGTTATTAATCGATTAAGCACTAATCACTGGAATTCTATTTCTCATTGAAGGGGAGAGCAGGAATGAAAACTTTACTCGAGTGTTCTGTTCACTGGAATTATATTATCATTTTTTATTTGTCTGCACGCACTTCATGACTGTGACTACACGTTCAATTTCAGTGGATAGAGTAATTAAGTCTGACATATGCATGGCATTTACTCTGTGAATTAACTTCTGCAGGTAGATGCAGGTGCACGGTCCTGACCTTGTCCTTGTGTCTTTGGATTTAGGAGATTCGGAGAGTGACCTTCTATACGTGTGGACGGAGTATACTCAGGACCTAATTAAGCGTCTAAATACACAACGTAGAAACTAGAAAGATACTACTTCCTTCGTCCCATAATATAAAAGCGTTTTTTACACTAGTGTAGTGTCAAAAATGCTTTTATATTATGGGACGGAGGGAGTATAATGCACAGTGTAAACTGAAACGAATGGACTACATGCCCTAGAAGTATGCACAATAAGTGATACAGATTTCACCAAATGGTGGGCCTAATATTTATAAATACTCCTATATTAGTGTACTAAATGGTTTATATATTTGATAAGCTTCCAAGGAATTTTTTTTTTAAATGGGTGTCCGAAGGACGTTAGGGCATCACCAACACCGTGCCCTATAATTCTCACAAACATCCGGACCGATGCGTGTGTATGTTTTTGGACCATCCAACATGGTGTCGCAAACATCTGCGGACGCGTCCGCGTCAAAACTCCCGCAAACCGACACTAAACCGGGGGGAGGTTTGCAAGCATCCGGACCTCCGCCACGTACGTGTCCGACAACACGGTCCCACTCAATAACCTCTTCCACACGACCGCATCCTCTCTCGAATCACGATCGCTTCAACTATCCTTTCGGGAAAGGGACCACATTTATGCCGATCCAGAGCGAAAGCGACCGCTACAACATTACGGGCATTGAATGGGCACGCTGGCTGAGAGCTCCGTCGCATCCGCTCGCCCGCTCTCCGCGCTGCACTCAATGCCGGCTCAGAGCGACGCGACTGGACTGGGCGACGGAACGGCTTCCTACTGCGTTGACACTGGCTGCCCATCCATCCGCCTGCCCGGCATGAACAAGTGGGGTGGCCGAGAAACCCACTTCGGGCGCCCGCATTCAAAATGGCGCTTGGCCTGGCCAGCGCCCGCTAAATAAACACGGTCACGCATAGCACAAACCGCACCACCTCCACTTCTCCTCCGTGCACGACCGTCGGCGCACCTCCACATCCCTTCCTCCTTCTTCCACGACAACTGTCGGCACAATGACGGCGAGCGACAACGCGATGTGGAAACGGCTCTCGTCGGCGCAAAAGCACAAGATGGCGGCCCTTGCGAATAGCTGGCAGGCCCGGCGTGCGTGACACATAGAGGCCGGGCTGCCTCTGAGCTAGCCAGAGGAGAGATTGAAGGACGACGACCAGATGATAGAGGAGGCGTCCGACGACGACCTACACCCGCGCCCATGCCGGTTGCCGGCTTCACCATGGCGCAGACGCATGCGCACTTCGAGGCCGTCATGGAGGAGGAGCAGCCAAAGCAATTCATGCCGCCGGTCTCCGCGTTCCAGATGATGCAAGAAGAGCAATGGTACAACCTGCACCTCCTCATGCAGCACTGGCTCACTAAGGAATAGATCGCCGACGAGCAGGCGAACGAGGATGCCGTCGCGACCATGGTCGCGAAGAACCCGACCTTCATGGATGAGCAACGGGCATTGTACTAGTCCATGCGTAGCGCCCGCGACATCCGCCGTGAGTGGTGGCGGCTGTGTGTCATGGCGGCCGAGTGCGGCGCCATGTTCGATGAGATCAAGGTAGAGGCGGACACGGAGGCGACGCATGCGATCGCGGACGGGGACGCTGCCAACGTCGGCAGCTCCGCGTCCTTCGTGTCGCGCCGCAATGACCATGAGGCCAGACTGTCCACGTATATCATGGACCTCACCTCGACCCACGACGTCCATGGCCAGACGGCGGACTCCAGAGGGGAAGAGTGAGACATGGGAGACGGAACCGTCCACGTCCGGCGAAGAACAGGATGTGGAACACGGACATGCCCATGTCCGGCGAAAATTTAGACTAGAATAGTTTTTGCTATGTTAAAAAAATGCCATATCCGATTTTGTTTAATGAAATATCTTGAGCTTTTTATGAATTAGGTCGGTTTAAATGAAAACCGTTCGGTTCACGTGAAATTAATCCGGGTTGAAACACATGCGGAAGTTTCGGAGACGGCGACGTTGGATGGCCTACTCCCGCATCCGTGTATGCGGACACATTCGTCACGGTCCGTCACGGACAGTCCGATTTATGATACCACGTTAGAGGTGTCATGAGTCTAGTAGATCTGATCTGAAAAATTCATGACGACATAACTTTTCCCCGGAACATAAATGCACACCACATTTTTCATCATTTCCTGGCCCCAAAAACCTTGTGTCACTTCCGAATGAGAAAGTGTTTCACATTGGCGCGGTTAATGAAATGACAGAGAGAACTGCTTTTAACTAGAATTTTTTTGTTTCTCCATTGTTGTTGACTTAGTGGTCGAAGTAGTAGTATATGTCTGTGGCGTCAACGGTTTGCGCTGTTGCGAAACATGGAGGTTTCCTTTGAATTTAAATTTACACAACACCAGGCATCGCTGATCTGTCAACCAACATTTTTTGACTAAGCGGCGTATCGCGCTTAATTAATCGTATACTCCGGCGAGTAGGAGGACGGCGCTAACTACCAGCTAATGTTAAGCAGCTAGCTAATAATGCGCGTGGCGTGCGTACCTGGCGCGGCGAGGAGGGTGAGGCGACGGGGGAGACGGGGGAGGCCCAGTCCTGCACGGAGAGGCAGCCGAGGGCGACGCCGGTGACGGCGTGCATGGTGGAGACCGCGCGGTTGCAGAAGTCGTAGGAGCGCTTGGGGAGCAGCGCCCGCAGCAGCAGGAACGCCGTCGACCAGAACACCACCCCGGACGCCACCAAGCTCGTCACGCCGCCGTAGTCCTCCATATGGCGGCGGCTCCGCGGCGACGACTAGCCTAAGGAACGAGGTCGGGAGATGGTAGCAGGCGCGCGCGCAAGGGGATCCGCCGCCGAGTAGGTAGTCCGCGACGCGAAGATATAGTGTGGGTAGCTAGCTGTAGGAGGGTGGGAGGCAGGGGGGAAGAGAGGGCGCAGCCAGCACGAGGTTGGCCATGTGCAGCAGTAGGCAGAATATTGGTGTGCCGCCTCATTATTAACCATTATGGAGGTTTGAAGGAGGATGGTTGAGAAATTAATGGGGGATCCATCCAGGCCGCAGTAACTTGGTCCTTTCTGAAACAGTAGGAGTAGGACTACTAATAATTTCTAAAAGTACTACAATTAGTAATAGTAGTGAGGTCCTAAAAAAAGTACTGAGGTCCTTTTTTTAAAAGTAGGAGTAATTACCAGCATAGTAGTAGTACTACCACACTTGTCTGACTTTGGACGCTCGCTGCCCTGGAAAGAATCTTGCGAAACCTCACGCGGGTCGGCTGATTAATAATAAAGCTACAAATAGGAGTACACATGGTAGGACACTGATAACGGGAGTTTGATTACGAATCTGGTAACTGATTGAGTAAATTCGATTTTGCATCAGGTAGGAGTGGTTGTGGCAAAAGTTGACAACTAGTAATTTCGTTTGGTGGCGACGCCCCACCGTATTTAAGCACGAATATTGTCGTTTGTTGCTGCGCGTTGGCGGCTGCCGTCGGGCGACGGGGACCCGGCGCTAGCTGCCTAGCTGCACTCGCAAAGGAGAAGACACTGCGAAAGAGCGGCCGGTTCGTCCGCAAAGTGCTTTCTTCCGCGCATCTCAAACCGCCCCAAACGTCTGGGCAGACGGACTCGTCACTGATCAGTTTTAAAACGGACTCAGCCAGGCTTCTCCTATCCAACCCAAATTTAGGACGGATATGGGGCCGTCCCGCCCGGGCGCGCGGGTGCGTCCGCCACGTCAGCCTGGCCCAGCCTGGCACGCCCTGGCCCCCCTTGTCCCGTAAATATCCCCATCCGGAGAATTCTAGACATAAGTCAATTCGTCAGTCCACTCCACTCCCTCTCCGTCCACTCCACTTCCAATCCCCTCTGATCCGAATCGATGGCTGATGACGGCAGTAGCGCTGGCTCTGGTGACGAATCTGGTGGCACCGACAACTGGTCGAGCTTGCTGCGTGATGCGGAGCCTGACGATGTGGAGGAGGTCGCCCTCCACATCGCATTGAGGCGGTCGCGGCTCGACCAAGGCGACAACGGTTGTTCCGCAGCGCCTGCGCCGTCGACGCAGTGCCAGCGACGTCGTTGGCCCGTCCCGCAGCTCCGGCCGCTCCGCACCCGCGCCCGTGCAGGTACGCCGCCCATCTCCACCAATGCGGGTTGAATCTTGTCCGAAAGTGGTACCCGGGCACCGCTGGGTCCTCGTTCCCACGGCGGTGCCGGTGCACACGAGGACGTACGAATCGGAGGCACGGGCAGCCCGCCGTGAGCAGCAGTGGGCGAGGGAGAGGGCGGCGGCGGGGGAGGCGCTGACTGCACACCGGGCACACGCGAGCACACCGATTGACCCCGAGGCTGCGTTGCTCGCATCGGTCCTCCGCAACTCTCTCATGACGGTGGAGATGGATGCGCGGCGCCTCTACCGCAAGAATGCCAAGGCGCTCTAGCTCACCATCGAGTTGTCGGAGTGTGAGGCAAGCAAGAAGGCGTCGACCAAGGCGGAGGCGTCCCGCCATGCGAAGGAGCAGGACCGCCTGCTCCGGAGGCTGACGGGCCAAACGCGCTCCGATGACTCTGGCCTGACAGACGGCTCCACCTCCAGCTCTGACGACGAAGCGCCGCCGCACGCCGACGCGTACATGGAGGAGGAGCACGCCGACGACCGCAAAGGGAAGGGGCCAGCAAGGAAATGGTGATTTCCTCCGCCCTACGCCGTTTTATCTATGTTTTATTTTTGTTTTAAGTAGTTTGCAGTATGAATTTGCACTGTCCATCGATGAACTATGATCACTTTGTCTGGCGAGGAGCTATGATCCGGTTTACTTTCTGTAGTGTTGCATGGGTTGCATGGATTTAAGGTTTCGGATATGAGGGACGCGATTGTGGGAGCAAAAATATGAGGCGTGCCTGGTCAGTGCCCGTGGACACTCCCGGGTGCGTCCGCAGGGGTTTGAGGGGCCAAATTTGTTGTCCACGGCTGTAGATGCTCTTAGCAATCTCGTGAAGCTTTTATTAAATCATCACAATATTTTATAGACGAAAGAAAGATCATCAGGCTGACTTAATCAAACATGACGGCCAACCCCTATAGATAAAACATGTTTCGCTAGATTGCAAGCTTTAAAATTTAAACTCCTAAATTCATAAACTATATTACAAAATATATAAACTGACGAATGGTCAATGATCCCATGGATGATTGCCACGTAGCTCGCAAAACTTCCTTGCTCTACAACATCAACCACGACCTTGCAATCCGAAGTAGCGTGAATCTGCTGAATATAGAGATCATCAGAAAGGTCCATGGCATCTCTGACAGCAAGTGCTCCGAGTGTAGTCGGGTCAGAAATACCCTTGAAAAGAACTGAACTGTTGATGCTCCCAGAAAGGTTCCGGCAAAGTTTTTTTTTTTTCGAAACGGAGGCAAAAGATTTGCCTCATCCATTAATTAAGAAGAAGTTTATAGTTGCTTTTACATCAGAAAAGCTAAGATAAGATACATAGATTTTACTCTCGCGGCATGATGTTTCCCAAGTGCTTCACGCCGGCGGCGATCCAAAGCCTAGCCTCATTCTTGATGTTACCAAAGATGATGGATGGGAGCGTCGATTTTTGTTAGAACACCCTAGCATTTCGCTCACACCAAATAGTCCAGCAAGACAGCATGGTGAGGGTTGCCATTGCCTTCCGGTTTGCCACGTTCTTCTCGGACATGTTGATCCACCAATCCTTGATGGAGCGCTCGTCATTCCAGCGAGAAGTGTCCATGCCGTCTAGCCCAAGCCAATCCTTGATCATGCCCCAAAGTCTCCTAGTGAAACGACACTTGAAGAAGAGGTGATCCACCGTTTCATTAGTCTGCTTGCAAAGAGGACATAAACCGCAATTTGGCCAAGCCCGCTTCTAGAGCCTATCCGCCGTCCAAAGTCAGTTTTGAATTGCAAGCCATGCAAAAAAATTGACTTTTGGGGGCGCCCAGACCTTCCAGACCGCCTGGCCCATGGGTGATCGCGTGGCGCCAAGGAATTGAGCCTTATATGCCGAAGTCGCGGAGTAGTGACCACTTGTCGTATGCTTCCAGATGATGTCATCTTCGATTCCGTCCACACGGTGAATAGACCGAGAGCGGGCCCAAAGAGTCACAATTTGCCTAATGTGCTCCATTGTCCAGTCCATGGGCAACCTAATTTTTTCAAGCCAAGCATCGCCATGCATGGCCTCTCGCACCTTCCACTTTTTTCTTGAGGAGATATCAAAAATGAGCGGTGCCAAGTCCAAGGGCGCCACCCCATTGATCCAAGGTGAATCCCAGAAAGGTGCATGGGCCCCATTGCCAATGGTGATGTGCGAAGACGCGTAGAAGAGAGCCCGATCCATCTTGTCGCAAGGGTTGTCAAGGCCAACCCACATCATAGCCGGGTCCTTCAATTCGAACCATAGCCATCTAAGTCTTAGCGCCCGCGCAAACTTGGTGAGGTTGATGACACCAAGGCCCCCAAGGTCGGTTGGGCGGCAAACGTTGCGCCAGTTCACTTTACACTTGGCCCCGGTGGCCTTGTCCGTGCCCGCCCAAAGGAAAGCCCTCTGGATCTTGTTATAGTTATGAAGTGTGCTGGCAGGAGGGTTGAGGGAGATGATGTGGTAGGTCAGCTGCGAAGTGAGGACTGACTTGACAAGAGCACATCGCCCCATGGTCGTAATGTTCTGCCCATCCCACGGCACCAGCCGTGCCGCCGCCTTATCTTCAAGGAATTGGAAGTCCCCTTTCCGAAGCTGCCAAACCGAAAGTGGTAGACCCAAATATTTGATGGGGAAGGCAACCTTGGTGGCCGGCAGACTAGCAAGAATCGCATCTAGATCAATAGCCTCACAACGAATTGGGACAACCGAGCTCTTCTGAAAGTTGGTGCATAGGCCCGACACGTTGCCAAAGCAGGTGAGCACCTTTGCGAGGTTCTCAATATCTTCCTTGATAGGGGCCATGAAAACCGCCGCATCATCGGCCTAGAGGGAAGTGCGGAATATTGCCCTCCGTCCTCGAATCTTATGGAAGAGGCCATGGGTGGTTGCAAGGTTGAGGATTTTCTGCAGCGGGTCAATCGCGATGACGAATAGCAACAGTGAGATAGGGTCCCCCTGTCGAAGGCCGCATGCATGCAAGACCGGAGGACCGGCCACTCCATTGAGCAATATCCTTGAGGAGGACGTATGAAGCAAGGCGGTGATCCAGTTGCGAAACTTGGGTGGGAACCCTCTTCGCTGCAAAAGGTCAATGATGTATTCCCATCGGACCGAGTCAAATGCCTTCCGGATGTCGAGCTTGAAGAGGAGTGAAGGCGTTTTACTTTTGTGCAGTTTGCGAGCAAGACCCCTCACGTACATGAAGTTGTCGTGAATGCTTCTCCTTTTGATGAAAGCACTTTGCGCATTGGAGATGAGCGAGTGCATGTGAGGGCCAAGGCGGTTGGCAAGCACCTTAGCGATGATCTTAGGAACGGCGTGGATGAGGCTTATAGGTCTATAGTCAGAGATTCCTTCTGCTCCCTCCTTCTTGGGGAGAAGCACCACGTTCGCCGAGTTAAGCCACTTGAGGTTGGCCATGTGGAGGGTGTCGAAACAGTGGATGACATTCATCAAGTCCACTTTGATGATGGGCCAACAGTGCTTGAAGAAGATGCCAGTGAAGCCGTCCAGCCCCGGTGCCTTGCCGCATGGCATCTAATCTATCGCAGCTTTAACCTCCTCTTCAGTGATGGTGGAGTCAAGCTCGCCCAACTCGTGGTCCTGGTCCTCGAGGCCTAGCTCATCCCAATTGAAGTCCATGGACCTCCTGGTCCCTTTTCCCAGAACATTGGAAAAGTGCTCGTAGATCAAGTTCTCTTTTTGTTCATGGTCCGTAACCCAACCATTGTTGTGTTGTATCCTGTGAATGTGATTCTTCCTACGTCTCGCGTTCACCCTCCGGTGGAAGAATTTGGTGTTGGCGTCACCCTCTCTCAGATTGGAAATTCTCGCACATTGCTTCTTTCTTGCTCTCTCTAATACCGCCAAGCTCACGACCCTCCGTTTGAGCTTGGCCCGCAGATCTTGCTCAGGGATGGAGAGAGCACGCCCCTCCTGAGCGATGTCCAGTCAAAGGATCACAAGCAGAGCGGCATGGAGGTGCAGTTTAGACCTGGAGAATAATTTCCTACTCCATTCGGTGAGTCTTAGCCCCGTCTTCTTGAGCTTGTGAAAAAGCCTCTGATAAGGCTCTAAATGATGGCAATCCTCATTCCAAGCGTTAAGCACCACCTCATTAAATCCCGGCATGGACGTCCAAAAATTCTCGAATTTGAAGGTTCGAGGCCTATGGGGCCCACTATCATCCGCAAGAAGAAGGGGACAGTGATCGGACAGCGACGAGGAGAGGGCATGCAACACGTGAGTGCTGAAGGAAGTGTCCCAGTCGACGTTGCAAAAAAAAAATGCATCTAACTTGCACAAAGTCGGGTTATCTCTTTCATTGCTCCAAGTAAACTTGCGGTTTTGAAGATGTATCTCGTTGAGCTCACAAGCATGAAGGGTGTTGCGAAAACGATTGATGTGCGAGCGATTGATATTTCTCTTATTTTTGTCCCTAGCACGATAGATTTGATTGAAATCGCCCAACGCGAGCCATTTGATCCCGGGCGCTGGCTTTTGGGCGAGCAGTTCCGCAAAGAATGCGTCTTTGCAAGAAGGTTCAGTTGGGCCATAAACAGTAGTGATCTTGAACATATTCCCAGTTGCACGTATGAGAACCATGGCCGAGAGACAGTAGACGGTGCTGACCACGTCGGAAATCTGGACAACATTGTCGTCCCATAGCATCAGAATGCCACCCCTAGTGCCAGTAGCCGGCCGATGAGCAAAGCTGCGCAGCCTATTACCACCCAGGTAAGAGGCAATGAATTGGTCCATATGATCAAGTTTGGTCTCCTGTAGGCAGGCCACATGACAGGTTGCTGCTGCAATGGTTTCATGGACGGTGGAATGCCGATTGACACAATTTAGGCCCCTTACATTCCAGCAAAGAAAGTTGATGTTTTCTCCTAACATATGGAAACTAGTACAGACCCTAACACAGCCACAGCCCGACTGAAAGCATCGCCCACATAACAATCTGGGCTTCTCTGCCTCGCATTCCACACAGGCAACATAGACAAACACCAAAAAAGCATCAGGTGGTCTCTACACTCAACCCACCTCACTGTCATGGCATCCAAGCATGCATCCATGAACAGCCCCTTACAGTACGTAGACTGAACCACATAATATTGTTCTATCATAAGGAACTATGGAACCCAATGGCAGACAACAGGGACCTAGGCAGACGGCGCCGTTGCCGTGGCCTCATGGTCAATCGCAGCCTCGCCCCCGTGGTTGATTAGGGCCTCCTCCACCTCTCCAGCAACAGCATCATCAACTTTGAACAAGCCTCGCAAGGCTGCCATGACCGCCTCTGGGAGTTGCTCCTTGAACTGGTCTTCGAACGCCTTCAGCGCCTTGTCCGTGATATCTTCCCCGTCTTGCACAATGCCAATCGTGCGGCAGAGCAGCCCCTGCGCCTCCTTGGCCATGGCAGTAGCAACGCCAGCGCCCCGAGCCATGATCCACGCACTGTTGCGTCTCAGCGAGAACCCACCATTGGTGGTGATGTGCATGCCAGCCAGGGTCTTGCGCCTGCGCGTCGGGGCCTTGACTGGGGAGGAAGCCGGCGAGGGAAGCAGAGGCTGCTGCCTTGGCTGGAACAGAGCCTCCAATCCCGTTGGAATTGAGCTCTCCACCATAGCAGCCCCGGGCATCAGGGGGGGCGTGCGCCTGGGCGTCGTGCTGGAGAGAAGGGGCGGCGTCGGTGAAGCTTCGAACCCAGGAGGACGCGAGCCAGCTGGGGATGGAGTGGCCATGCGCGCCGGGGAACAGAGCATGGCCACCTGCGGGCTCACAGCAGCGATTCTGGAAGCAAGAGCAGCGCTCTCGAGGTCTCCGCGCTTGGAGCGGGGCGAGGGCGGCAACACCGTGGTTGGTGAGAGCGGAGGGGAGGCCAGCGGTGTGAGGCTCTTAGCCGAACGGCGCCTAGCCCCACGCGGCGAGGCCTGCCTCGCCGGGCTGCGGCCACGCCCATCAAGCAGCGCGGATGAAGGAGCAATGACGTCGCCCTCCGCCGCACGCACCCCATCATCGCTGGCCGAGCCAGAGCCTGCTAGCATGCGTGGTGGAGACGCTCCTTGCCTGCGCCTTCCATCGCCTCCACCGCCACGACCCGAGTCACGGTCGCGGCCATGGTCACGCCCCTGGTCACGGTCCCGGGGCCGGTGGGAGAGACTGCGACGAATTCTGGCTCCCCAGCCGAATTCCGGCAAAGTGTTGACACGGGGTATTTGGTGCGTCCTCTCCTCGACAGGGCCACTCAGGTGCACGGGACATTGCCTTCAGCCCAGTCTTTCTTATTTGAGCGAATGCCTGTCTAAGGCTCTGATTTTGTTGATGATGGAATGATTGACAAACGTGAAACGCTCTCAGCGCATCATCTGACATACCTCCAAATTTTAGCCCACACAACTACAAAGGAAAGGAAGCAAATCTTTTGCCTCGGCTATTGCAAAAAGGATGTCCTACAAAATCACTAATTAAGAGGTACCCTTTGGTATCTCCTGTAAAGGCCACTCCTATCTTTTTCTGGTGTTGACAAGTGACACACTGCACATGCCTTACTTGTCGCAATCTAGGAGTTTTTTTTTCTTTTTTCGTAGATTCGTTTTGTCAAAATGTTCTCTTGAATCGTGCTTCCAAATCATGAACCATTTTTCACCGTTGGATTCCCACTTCGAGATCTTCGAAACTAGATCCCATGTTAATAAGTTTCAATGAATATATTTTTCACGAAAAACCAAGAAAAACGGGGTGTAAAAATGGGAAACCAAAAAAACCTAAAAAATATGAAAACCGAAAAGACCAAAAACTAGAAGAGAAAAACCGAAGCCTAAAAAACCAGAACCCGAAAGCACACTTGTGCCTTTTCACTTTTTTGGGGGGGAAACACAGTTTGCTTTTCCCTTTTCAGGATGCGGAAGCACATGTTGTGCCTTTTCATTTTCGGGACACACAATTGTGCTTTTCCCTTTTCACGGAAAAGCACTGCTCCCCCCACCCCCTAATTCCTATTTGACGATAACGAACACGTCTAGGTCTCGCTTACAGCGATATGGAGGTACTTGTCGCGTCAAACGAGAGGCTATACTGGGCCAGCCCAGTAACAGTTAATTCATTCATATTTGATCGTTTGTTTCATATGTTCTATTTTACTTTTTAGTCTTCTTTATATTTGTAAATACTCCCATTACAGATATATCTCAAAAATTACATGACATAAATTTTTAAAAACTTCTGCTATGCACTAGAAATTTTTCATGAAACATAATAATTTGTTCGTGTAACTTTAAAGAACGTTCATACCATTGAATAAAATGTTCACATGTTTAAAAATATGATCATGACATTTCATTAGAATGTTCATGAAATGTCCAAAAAAAGTTTGTATATTGTAAACAATGTTCATACCATTCAAAAAATTGTTTATTGAAATTGAAAAAAAATTGCGTGTTTAAAAATATGTTCATGAAATATAAAATAGTTTTCGCACAATTTATTTAATAAAACATAACATATAAAAAATATAATATCGTTTAAAAAATCTTCATAAACAGTTGAGAAAACTGTTTGCACATTTAAAAAATGGTCATGACATTAAAATCAAATGTCCAACGTATGTTTATTTTTTTCACTGTCTAATAAACTATTTAATATAAATTTTACAAATTGACAACATCTATTCGAATAAATGTTAAACGCGAATTAAAAAAATGTTCAACCTGTATCTGAAAACTGTTCAACCTGTATAAAAATATGTTCGAGGTATATTAAAAATAAGTTGGAATGTATTTGAAAATAGGAAAAGATAAAACAAAAATAAATAAAAATGAATTAAAAATGAATAAATAAAAACACAGGAAAAAAATGCACGGAACCTTTGTAAAACTGGGCCGAAGGTTTATAAAACAAATCCACACTGTAGCACAGAAGATTCCTAAATCCGCTCGTAAACTCCTCACACACAGGTAGGTTGTCTGACCCATTAGAATGATCGTTCAAGCCGAGCCGCTGTTCTGTTTCGCATTAGATGATATCTAGCAGTTGCTCAAAAAGGCGATATGTAGTACTCCCTCCGGAAAGAAATATTAGATCGTTTACATCACTACTTTAGTGATCTAAACGCTCTTATATTTTCTTTACAGAGCGAGTATTTACAGATGCTATCTGTGTTAAGTAGTCGGTCTTTCGCATAGGTACCTCTTGGGCGGACCAGCCCATGGAGCACTCACTCCGTAGCGAGATATTCCTCTAGATTTTTTCTTTTCTGTTTTACTAGGATTCAATCGGTTTTTTATTTTTGGTTTATAGGAAACATGAATATGTAATTATTTTAAAATTGATTTTTTATAAAACGTATGTACTTATTTTCTTTAGAAGTTGACTATTTTTTATAATATTTCTGAATATTTAATATACTTCATGATTTTTTTTAACAGGTGAACATTTTTAAAATTATAAGAATATATTTCGAATTTTAGAAATTTTTGAAAAGAAAAAAAAAACCATGCCAAAACTGATAGGGAAAACAACAAAAAGAAAACAAAAAAACCAGACAGTAACCTTCTAGAAGCTTCCTAATACCGAGAAAGCCAGAGTTAGAACCTTTCCAAAAGTGGAATATTGTACACATCGGTAACTAGCTGAATGAGTCATTCACATCTGGTTTTTTGTTTTGTTTTTGTTGTTTTCCCTATCACAGAATTTTTTTTGGAAAGGTTCACAGAATATTGTACACATCGGTAACTAGCTGAATGAGTAAATGAGTCGGCCTAGTCAGTCACACACGTCATTAGGATTTGATATTGTAAAGGGTTAATCTTAATTCCCCGCGTAACGCGGGTAGTGGTAAGCGAATGTGCATCCTCGAACAGACATGGCCCGGCTTTTCATTTGTTTTTCTCTTTCTTCATATTTTCTTTCTCAATTCGTCTTTTATTAATTTACTTTTTTCCTTGTTTTTCGTATTTTTAATTCATCATCATTTTTCAAAATTGTGAATATTTTTAAACTTCACAATCAGTTTATAATTTGTGCACATTTATTAAATTTAGGAACAATTATTAAATTCACACACATTTATTTATATTCTTTATTTTATAAAATTGTTGAATATTGTTTAAATATCTTTAAAAAATTATGCTTACAAAAAGATCAAAATTCGTGAACATTTCTTAAATTTTTGCTAATATTTTTTGAATGTAGGCACATTTTTTCAATTCGTGATTTTTTTTAAAATTGCAAGTATTTTGAATGAACAAAATTAAATCCATGAAGAATTTTCAACCGCGTCAACTTTTCAAAATGTTAGTATTTTTTTATAAATTTGTGAACATCTTTTAGTTTTGTGAACATCTTTTAGTTTTGTGAACATATTTTGAAATTTGTGAATTTTCCAAATCTATTAAAACCCAAAGTCTGTTTTTTTAGTAAGAAGCTATCGTTTTTTTTAAAGCAAAGCGCCATGAAAAAAAGAGCAAAGCGAGACCAGCGATGCTATTGGGCTTTGGCCCATAGCACATTACGGGACAACCGCTGTGCATTTGGTCGACGTTTGGAAAGGTCTCGTTGTAAGCCACTCCCTTTCTTCTTTTTGAACACAAGTACACACGCAAATGGTCATACATACGCACATACACTCGCCCCTATGAACGCCGCATGCAAACCCTATCCCTATGAGCATCTCCGAAAGACTGAGTCGTCACATCATCTTGAGATTGACGAAGTCTCCATAGACGCCTTCGTAATCGACGGGAACATCTCCTCCCACTGAACATATATCGCCGGAAGGCCTGAAATAAATTCAGGAAAATGCGAGCACCAACGTCAAGTCTAGGACTTGAACTCTGGTAGCCAATTCCTTTTCGACGCTTACGGCGCTGTTTTCTTCCTTGTTAGTAGAAAGTGCATGGGGATGACTGCATGCTTCTTAAATGGTGTGGTTCTTTCAGTTCGGGGAACATCCCAGAAGCTTCCTTCACTTGGTTTTTCTCCTTTTCCGTTTTTCCGATTTACTCGGTGTTATGGAGATTAGAGAACTTTTTCCGTTGAAGCCATAGAGTCATTACTAAAGAGATCAGAGAATGATCAAAGTTCTTTTCTGCTTGTAGTATAGTGCATGAGTTTAGGAGCTCAAACTTCGAAACTCACAACCACACAAAACATGTTTTATCTCTAGGTGTTGACCACCCTGCTTGGTTAGGTCAACCCAAGGATCTTTTGTTCGTCCCTGCGAATATTATGACGATTTAAATAAAGATTTGCGAGTTTGACTAAAAAAAGGCTAAACCCAAAATAGATTTAAAAATTCGTTAGCAAATCTTCGTGTTTTATTGTTTAACCTGTTCACCCACTGGGACAAGGTCAAGGAAGTGCGGGGCCAAGACATGCGAGATGGATTGAGCTAAACCCAATATTAGACGTTTAAAGATCATTAGCAAATCATTACTACTTCCTCCATCCCATAATTTAAGACGTTATTACATCCCATATACTCACATATTGGATGTAATAACGTCTTATATTATGGGACAGAGGGAGTATCTTTTACTGTTGATGACACTGTTGCAGTGAAGATGAGCTCTAATATGCCTGGCTTGGCCCTCGGTGTCAAGTGACAAACTTGATGAACCGATTTTGCCCTTCCCCATCGAGGAACTTTCTTTTTCATATGGGTTTCTGAAAGGACCACGATGCCGCCTAGAGGGGGGGGGGGGGGTGAATAGGTGTTTGAAAATATTTTACGGATTTGGCTATATCCTAATGCGGAAATATACTAAGCGGATACTTTTCAAGCACAAATCCTAAATATACTAGGCTCACTAAGTGCACCAACAACTTAGGATAAACAAGATGAGAACAACGAGGATATGAGTAAGCACAAGTAAGTTACACAAACATACTCAATGTATATCACAAGATATGGAAATGAACAATACACACAACCACAAGTAAGCAATACAAGCTTACACAAATTGTATCACAATATATGGAATTGAATGATACAAGCAAAATAAAGTAAGCACTACAAGCTTACACAAGTTATGTCACAAGATATGGAAATGAATGATACAAGCTAGCAATTCACACTAAGCACAAGATATATCAATAGTAGCAAGTATGAATTGCGGAATATAAAGTGAAGGCCTAAATAATCTCTACAAGGGAATAGCCAACACAATATAATGAGGACAACAAGATATAGTGAATGCACGGTCAAGTGACCAAAGTAAACCACAAGTAAGGAGATAGGGTTAGGGATAACCGAAGTCATGGAGACGATGATGTATCCCGATGCTCACTTCCTTGGAGGGAAGCTAGTCACCGTTGGAGGGATGGGTGTTACCACGAAGGCACACCAACACCACGAAGGCTCACCCTATTCTCCTTGAGATATCATCACGAAGGCGATTCCCAACCACTAGTGGTAGACCTTGAGGCGGCCTCCAAACCTTCACAAACTTTCCGGGGGACAAATCACAAGTTGATTCCTCACCGGAGCACTCCTACCGCCTAGGAGTCTCCAACCTCCAAGAGTAACAAGACCAAGGGGGAAATGCTCAAGACTTGCTCAAATCACAAATTGCTTTGGTAAAAAGAGAGAGGAGGAGTGGATGTATGCTTGGATGAAATCTCTCTCAAGAACTCTCACAAATCTCTCCGGAATCTTTGATTTGGTGTAGGAGAAAGGAGAGGGAGCCACTTGGGTGTTCTTGGGTTCCTATGGATGAAGAGTTCAACAAATGAACCCTAGGTCCATGGGATAGTTTTCCCCCAAATGTATTGGAGTTTTTAGGCTTGGGGGAGGAGGAGTTAGCTCTCAAGAATGGGGAAATATTGGATGAGGAACCCTAGCTCGTTGGGGAAGAAGGGTACCTTATATAGTGCCCCCACCAAATCTGCCCGTTATGCACAGAAAAACGCAGCCCGGAACTTCCGGGCTCCCTTTGGAGAATATCAGCGCAACACTCTGGAAAGCCCGGATCTTACCCCGGAACATACCCCGGAACTTCCGGCCCCTAGAACCTCCGGGCATCCCGGAACTTTCGGACCCCGGAACCTCCGGGCATCCCGGAACTTCCGGACCGGAACTTCCGGGCATCCCGGAACTTCCGGCCCTCCAGATAGTAAAACATGCACAACTTTTTCATACGAACTCCGATTTTGATGATCTTGGGCTCGTTTTGAAGCTATGGAAAAATCCCAGGTCCTCACATAGAGAACCACCCAAGAACAACCAAAATGGAGGATGCCAAATATGCGAAGGTTTTATCATATATTTGGGAAACCTATTTGGCTTTGGATTTTCTTTGGTGTATAGGATAGGAGTGGAATTGTGTAGAGAAGATGTTGACTTGAGCAAATCTATCATGAACCCCTTTGATCCCCTCTTAATAGTGCGGGATCCCTATAACTCAAGAATCATAAAAGAGCTACACTACATAGCTATCGAGAATCCATTCTTGAGTGTATGTGTTCCTTCGGTGGTCATCACTCCACAACACTAACGTCGAAGGAACTAATACCTTTGACTCGAGCCTTTCACTTGAGCTTGATGTTGATGTTTTTTCTTGGCTCAAGTTGAAGGCAAGACATTGGTGAAGTCTTCAAGTAGCTCCCCCATACACAATGTGGGAAGCTTTGCTTTGTATTCATCACGTGTCCATCACATGATCATCTGCAAGCTTCAAGCATGTAATTCTTCAGAATGCCTATCTTGAACTTGCCCTTGTAAACCATGAACATCATCACTTGATGTCATCCTCTCATGTGCACTTGAAATCTTTCTCTTGATGTAAGTTCATGAGAATCATCTAACCCATACAGACATAGAAAACACATAGAATGGGTTAGTACACAAAGCACAATTGACAAATTCTTACCATACCACAAGATCTCATGTGGCACATGATTTGCGCTTGTGTGTTGACCATCTTTGAATTTAATCTTCGATCTTCATCTTGGTCAACATTTATCTTTGCTCCATGATTAATCGTGATGCACAACTATATGTATATGTCATTCATTCCGAATCCATTCAATATCCTTCTTGCATCACCCATGGAACAAACCTTCCTATATAACTTGATATCATTGTTTCTTCATAGGAATTGTCATTCATTATCAAGTCTCAATGCATATATTTATGTTGACGGAATTCATCCATCAATTCATCCAATATTCTTCATGCATTGCAAATGGAACTTTCTTTCAAATATATATCTCAATGCAAACATTAGTCCATTATGATTGTCATTTAATTACCAAAACCACACATGGGGACTACATGTACTTTCAGTTTCACTATCAAAATTTCTAATAACCGAACGACATAACAAAATTAGGAGTTCAAAAGGATTGTAAAGGGAGCAAGGGACAACGCAAAACACCTGCAGCTACGCACATGCATCAATGGGCACATAATGCGTGCCTAAAAAATGCAGCTACAATCGACACATCCTTTAATTCACTAAGGTACCTAAGGTTAAAGCTCCCACAATCAATTGAGCCGTACAATTTAAGATTTTGCCCCACGATTTTGACTTGCTCACCGTCTTGCTGGGTCCCTTTGGTCACTGCATGGGATTTGGGTATTCGGTCTAACCGATCCGATCGATTCAGTTGTCCAAGTTATAAAGAAATTTGGTTCCTTCGTACATGTGATGATGGATCGATTACTCCACAAATGCAAAACCAATTGTTTTTTGCACCAAGAACTTAGTTCGGCCCTCGGTCATGACCAAAGAGGACTGATATTTTCTAGGAGGAACACATCATGAGTCAAATCTTGAGCAAGAAACGATGGAACGTATGAACAGGAATCAAGCAAGGGCAAAAATGGTAGGAGGAAGGAACTGTTGCCAGAAATCGTTGCAGGCGGGCAGCCGGCCGCTATGGGAGTGCTACGAATGCCATCTTTAGCCATGATGGAGCCATGTCCGTCGCGCGTGGAAGCCATGTCAATGACCGACCGCTGTGCGTCGGGAGATACGGGCAGAACCTTGGGCCATGAAAGAGCCATGGCCGCCGCCGCATACAAGTCATGGGCGCTGGCGGTTGTTGGGACTATGTGAGATAGGCGAACGGAGGTGGCGGTGCTATGGTGAAGAATGGGCTGCGTACGTTTGGGCTAAGGTAAGGCTACTTGTAGGTATAGTTGGTAGATAAGCTATTGCCTATTAGGCTAAGTTTGCTCGGCCTTGATGCAATATCTCGGCCCAATGAGGTAAGTTTGGTTTTGAACATTTGCTAACCTTTTTCGACTTTAGTCCCGGGTTTTTCGATCTAGTTTTTGGTTCGTGGTTTTTCTACCCACCCCTACCGGCCAAGGTACTTGTTTCACCTAGCCCAGCAAGATGTCCTCGTGTCTCTTAGTTGCCCTTTTTGGCAGTGCGTGTCAGCTTTGCATGTGTTTCTTCATTGGGGTCCTAGGGAGAGACGAGAAGGGTCACTTAATTTGCTACCTCTGTGAGTGCGACTAGAGATTGCGGTGTCGGTTCATTCGACGGTTGTGTCACTGCGGCCTGCTCTGTCTTTCTGTTGTTGTGTGACGGCTTCCCCTCCAAAAGCTCTTAGCCGCCGATGGCGAAGCGATCCTCAAGATGGTGCTCAAGCTGCTCTTCGAGTCTGTGCTCTTCCACACTATTGCATCAACGAGATTGTGCAGAGTGTGGATGTCGTCCGCTCCTTCGTGCTGGACCTCAACTATTTCAGCAAGGCCTTCAAGCTCGCCAGGTTCACCACCTTCTATTCACTGTTGACACTCGGAACCAGTGTAACGCCGCCACGACGAATGAATGATGTCGTGGCCTCATGGGTGCTGATTTTGGTGGTGACATATCAGCTGAGGAACTTCTTGTAGTTCAACCTGTCAAAGATGAAGGAGGGGAAGAAGACAAAGTCTAGTGTCGGCATCATGGATCCCAAGATTGGGTTCCACATCACTGAGGCCACCGGAATGTGTTGCGAGTCCAATGGATATGTGCGAGAACCACTTCATGTCGTGATTAGTTCATCGACCATCCATTGCTTTCCCTTTTGTTGTGAGCCTTCTTTTAGTTTTGCTTTGGTGATAGGCCAGGAGGAGAGGTCATGCCATCCTTACTCTTGAGATTCGACGTTGATGGTGTTGGTCGATGGGTTCTAGGCGATGTGTTTTCTTTTTGATTTGTGCTACAATTCGTTTTTGCGTTGGGAAGCGCAGTGTCATTTGTCTTTTTATTAAGGGGGGGGGGGGTGTCTCATGATTTTGTCTATTGTTTCTCTGTGTTTATTGGTTGGAGTCCTTTGGCTTCTTTGTTCCTCTGTTGTATAGGCCTTTGTATTTGTGTATGTGGCTGGCTCATGTTCTGCCAATACAAGGAATACTGAAGCAACCTTAGAACGATCGCTCCACTTAAAAAATGAGCAAACTACACCAAGAGCAATTACTAGAGAGACACTTGGAGGCAAGTGGCGCGGTAAAGCGCGCATACAATTTATTTATCTCTACTCCTAATGGAGCACTTGGTAGCCTGGTACGGTTTATTTTCGTCTGGTTTTTCTTCGTCCCACCTCCCACCACCCCCTCCCACTGGTTTTCTAATCTATTGGTTTATTTTTCTCTCCACTCTTTTCTTTTAAAAAATCAACACTTTCCTAACGTACAAAAGATCACAGATCTAACTTTCCTAACTTATCCAAATCAACCGATCTCTCTCATTAATGCAATTTGTTTTGGGAAACAAATAATAGATTTTCAGGAAACAAATAATGGATTTTAAGGAAATTAACAAGTAAAACATGACAAACAAATCTTATTGTGAAAGTATTATATATATACCTACTTAGTTTTAAGGCAGTCTATAGGTCGTTCGTTTGTTGGTATCTCTACTCCTAATGGAGCACTTGGTAGTCTGGTACGGTTTATTTTCGTTCGGTTTTTCTTCGTCCCACCTCCCACCACCCCCTCCCACTGGTTTTCTAATCTATTGGTTTATTTTTCTCTCCACTCTTTTCTTTTAAAAAATCAGCACTTTCCTAACGTACAAAAGATCACGGATCTAACTTTCCTAACTTATCCAAATCAACCGATCTCTCTCATTAATGCAATTTGTTTTGGGAAACAAATAATAGATTTTTAGGAAACAAATAATGGATTTTAAGGAAATTAACAAGTAAAACATGACAAACAAATCTTATTGTGAAAGTATTATATATATACCTACTTAATTTTTAAGGCAGTCTATAGGTCGTTCGTTTGTTGGTACTCCCCGTCAATTGAAGGCCATATATACACCGATTTTTCTCGGCGCGTCCTGTCCTCCCAGTTTTCTTCCACGCAATTTTTTTCCTTCTAAAGAAACCAAGCTCATCCCAATCTCCCATCCATATCAATATCATCCCCGCCTCATCCTCCTCGATATGATGCCCTAACCCCAGCCGCCATGGTCACCCATTGCGGTCCTGGACCTCCAACCCCGGCCAGAACTCGCTGGCGCTAGCCCACTTCTAGGCGCTCCTTTGCATCATCGACGAGTTTTCCCTCCTCATCGCGCAGTCCTGCACGCAGCTCTGCGCCGCCAAGGACCACACCGGCCTCGCCGTCGCTGTTGCCTGCTGCATTCCAATGCTAACCAATGCCCGCGCCTCTGCCACGTCCGGCTCGAACTGATTCACATGGTGGCCGAGGCCGTGGGAGGCACTGCGGCCACGTCAGAATCCGGCTTCCTCCATGTCTCTGTCCTTGCTGCCGCTACCGCCATGGCGCTGGCGCCCCCCTCCTCCTCCCCCAAGGCACTCGCTGATCTTGCTGTGTTGT
The DNA here is from genome assembly GCA_039707655.1 of Elymus sibiricus. Lineage (NCBI taxonomy): Eukaryota > Viridiplantae > Streptophyta > Magnoliopsida > Poales > Poaceae > Elymus > Elymus sibiricus. The sequence continues at coordinate 160,976,433 of CM077668.1, read as the reverse complement.
GGGTGTAGCACGTCCAGATCTTGCTGGATGAGAATATACACATGCCTTTCTAGAGATGCATGGTTAATGGATTTAGGTGCTCCACGTACTCATGGTCATCCCTTTAAAGGTAGGTTGCTTTATAATTTTTTTTCCATAATCCATGGTGTATTAATTAAGATTTTTGTTAACCTGCTGGTTTACTATCTCTCTACAATGTGTGAGAGTAATCGCAATTGTTTTTTTTTGCCATGATGTATCAAAAGAGTGAAAATAGAAGATAATACAGTTCTACAGGCTGTTCTTTTTCTTAAGGAAAATCTATAGACTGTTCTTTTGGCGATGGACTATAGACTGTTCTTGTCAAACCGTACAGATCAACTAGGTATGTACTGCATGATTTCATGCTGGTTTCATTTCTATTCCTTTCGATTATTTTTTACAGTTATCGCATTTACAGAGGAGACTAGGAATATGGCCTTGAGCTATGCATCAACGTGTATCATTGTCAAACATTTGATCAAGCAGCACAAGCTGGCTCTCTACACTCAAAATCAGTTGTTTTACCATGCATAAGAAGTTGGAGGACCACATTTTTCTTGGAATTTCTGTGAGGCTACTACCCAATTGAGTTCCCAAATCCAACACAAGAATTTCTTTGTCTCATCTGTAGTAGGTATTACTATGTTGGCAGGTTTTTCTTCCTTCCATCAAATATGCGGTGTGAAAGTGAGCTTATTTTGGAACATATCTTTAACAATTTGGTGAGTGTGTATCTCGTGCATTCCGTGTATCTCTTGCATGTAGAAATCAATGTTTGTGGTGGACATGCGAATAACAAATGCCTTGATGAAGCTGGATGAAATTAAATCCGGCTGCTTGCAGGACCCAATGAAACGAATGTGGAACTTCAGTTTTCAAGTTGGATACTTCTATGAGCTTACTTTCATTTATTTTCCATCAAATTAGTACGTACCTTCAATAGTTATTGATGCTTTTTGAAGCATAAGCAGTTGAATAACCATGATAAAGTACTGAGTTTTACTAATTGAATATATTTACTTTTTAGGCCCTCTAGAGACAGCCAAACTATATCTTGCAGCATATAATGGTCTAACAGTGATTTAGCAAAATAAAATGCATGAGTCGTGGAAGGACCCTGCAATTCTTAAGTCCCCCTCCAAATGGTGATGCCAACATGTTTTATGTTATCATGCTTTTGCAATAACTCTCAAGTTCTGCCCATCAATATTGTTCAGGTAGAACAGAAAAATGTCCTTGGAACATGACATTCCTCACGTAGTGTTCTTCTAAAAGGCAAACAACTGTAGAAGTTTATGTAAGTTGATGCATAGTACCATAAGTGGTAGTACAAGTGAAATCAAGCAAGCATCTGATGGGGAAGAAAAAAGTGACTTGTCCCTATGGAGACAATGGATCTCCTCTGTATCAAGGTGATGTTGGTTCGACAAATGGATATCTCTACCTTTTGTTTTGTAAAGAGTTATGTCTGAACCTGGTGAAACGACGGGGGAAATAGAATACAGGGTCTAGCATGAAAAAATGTTTTATTTTGAGCACCATGCAGAACTTGTTCTCAGTATACTATGCCATTTTTCATATGTTGACATGTGATTCCAAGTAAGTTCTTTTGGTTTAGAAAAATGTAATCTTCAATATTCCCCATTTTAATTTAAAATTTTAATATATATTGTATATGAGCTTATCTTAAAATTTTAAATTTAATATATGAATATATGTTTACTTTTGAAGATCAACATAAAAACCAATGGCTTCGGATGTTGCTTTGAAAATGTCGATTGACAAAGTTACTGACGTAACTAATCGAGTTTTACACAAGGAAAACGATTCCTTTCGGGCTGCCGGCGGAAGCTTGCGCCGGATTGCCCGTGAATCGTTCGATCGCGTCTCATCTACCCGTCCTCCCTAACACACGCATCCAGGCGATTCAATCCCCTCCTTCATCCTTATCTCATGAGGAAACCGCCAGCCATCCGTTCTCTCCCGTTCCTCTCGTCTTCTCCCTCTCTCTCGCAGCACCTCTCTCTCGCAGCACATTTTTTCTCCTTTTCGTCCAGTGTCGCTGCCGGCCGTAGCTGCGAGTGTGAATGCGGGGGGCAGGCGACGAGCCGGCTGCAAGTGCGAGCGGGGCGTTGTGGTGACGGGCAGCAAGGATGAACGCACGAGCTGCGCTGCTCCAGGAGGCACCACAACGTGATGCAACTGATAGTAACGGGAGCTACAACCACCGGCTAGCGAAGTTGAAACCGTCAGATGGTGGATATGCATTCGACGGCCGGCAGCGACGGCTGTCAACTGCGTGTGGAGACGAGCATGGTGAGACGGAAAGCTGTGACATGCAAATATTTTTGCTGGAACCGGCGGCATGTGTTTGTTGGGATCGGCAGGGAGATGTGCTACGACGGTGATGCAGGGGTGGCGACGGCATGTTGGGATCGACAAGACGAAAAGCTGCAACCGACAATGATTTTTGCTGGAACCATTGGCATGTTTTGCTGTGACCGGCGGAGTGACGTGCTTGCATTGGTGACGGCGTGCTGGGACCGGCAAGACGAAAAGCTGCAACCGGCAATGATTTTTCTGGAACCATTCATGATGACGCCGCGACACGTGACGGCGGTGACGGCGTTTTTGTTGCATCCGTCATCGTTTTTTGGTACGCCCAGTGTTGAAGATTGGTACGGCGACGGGGCTCGTCATCTGTGAGGTGCTGTGACAGTTGGCAGGCCGGACAAGTGCTTCCTACTTCCTACGACGGCGACGGATCAAGTACTGCGACGTATGCCAGTTTTTGCTGCGACGACCTTTGGATGGGTGCATCGAGCCGCGGTGCTGCAAGCGGCCGACGAGGGGGTCATACGCTATCTTTCCTACGACGAGCGATGGAGCGAGCATCGAGGTGCCTTGAGCTAGAGGGCGCGAGGTGGATTTCAGGCGGCTGTTCCATGTTTATTTTTGCATATTATGACAGAGATGGAGATAGATCATGTCGATATTCAGAAAGAATCCATCGACAAGGGTCCTAAGACGATGTTGTTGGAAGAGGCCAAAAATTCACCGAGTTTTATACAACAATACAAGTTACATATATATGTAACCTGAAAAAAAATTAAAAGGCCCGTGGCAACGCACGGTCGTTCTACTAGTAGTTCAAATTATACACCAAAACGGCATTATGGCATCGTTTCTCCCTACATTCACGAGGTTCAGTGGAAGACAAGTTTAAAACCCTGTACAACAGTCAGGAGGCAAGCAGTAGTAATCGGAAAGTGTTTCTGCACAAGAGTCAAATTGAATTGCCACAGTACGTATATATGCATCCTTTGTTCGAAAGATGCTTACCAATGCTACATGAATGATCCTTTTCTCTTAGCCAGAATCGCGCAAACACGGCGGGTTGTACATACAAACGATCGATCGATCGATCTCATCCCGCCAGAAAGCAAGTAATTTGCTCAAGGTTGCAAGCAAGATATGTATGTACATGGATGGATCACTTGGCATTGAGCTTGGCCGCCGCCGCCGGCCTCTTCTTCCCGAGCTTGTACCTGACCATCCTGAGGATTCTCAAGAACCAGTAGGCGCTCACCAGTTGCAAACCCGCAGCCATCGCCTAGCGAATCGGAAAATAACATCACAGAAAAGGAAATTAGTAAGCATGCATATATATATACATACAAAAAAAAGTTGGAAATAGCTGGCGTTTGAAATAGGTATAGTTTTCTTTTTTGGCAAGAAAAAGAGAGGTGAAGTTGAGATTTGGGTTGGAGATCGTTAGGGATCGGAACGGCGGAAGATTTGTTTGGTCCGTATGGTTACAAAATACCTTGATGAGGATGGGGTAGTCTGTTGTCAAGGTTACGTAGGTGAGGTACGGTCCACCAACCATCCGTCCCACCGAAAAGGTCGCCGCAAACAGAATCTGCACGTACACAGTTAATTACTTTGTTCGCAGCGGACGAGAGAGAGAGAGAGAGAGAGAGAGAGGAAGAAGAAGAGGTTGAGGTCTGTGTACATCGACGAGGAGGTTGAGGTCTGTGTCCTTGACGCCGAGCTCCTTGAGCATCTCCCGGAGGTGCAGCAGCGGGCTGGAGATCTCCGTGATGAACATGCACGCCATCATCTCCGTGCCGCACCTCTGGTAGGCCAGGCCGGCGCCGATGCCGACGATGCTGACCAGGTGGTGCACGGTGTTGTCGAGCCGCACGTCGCCGTTGAGGTGGCAGCACGCCGCGTCGTAGATCATGTACGACAGCGTCACCGCCAGAGACTTCATCTGTTTATCGATGGACACACGTACGTACAGCAAGGAGGAAGGAGGACGGAGTCAGTGCATGCGCGCGCGTGTATCACGGATCAGCGAGCGCGGCGGTGTGCGGCTGCGGTGCGTACCTGGCGCGGCGAGGAGGGGGCGTTGAGGGGGCAGACGGGGCAGGACCAGTCCTGGACGGAGAGGCAGGCCATGCAGACGGCGGCGACGGCGTGCATGGTGGAGACGGCGCGGTTGCAGAACTCGTAGGACCGCTTCGGCATCAGCGCCCGCATCACCAGGAACGCCGTCGACCAGAAGGCCAGCCCGGTCACCACGTAGCTCAGCACGAAGTCCTCCATCGTTTCGATACGTCCCCACCCAGCGCGGCGGCGATATGATATAGAGGGACGATCGATTGGCGGAAGGAGGAAGAAACAACAATGATGTCGAGCAATCGGCGACGCGAGTATATAGGGGCAGAGGGAGCGAGGTCACGGAGGCAGCGTGAGTGACAGGCGCGGAGTCGGAGTAGAATACTGTTGCGATTGAGCTTTTTGTTTAGAGAAAGAAGAAGAGGTTTCAATGGGGGGCGGTTGGGGACGGATACGGGTCTAACTCCAATCCGCTGGGCATATGTACCTTGTGGGAAATAATTTGATGCGCACTTAAGCGCCGCCTGATTAATTCGCCCCTGACTCTATTTTTCAGCCGAATTCGTTCCTGACTCTGATGATGAGCGGCACTGTAGCACGCGTGCGGTTTGTGTTCTCCTTCTCCAAACCCAACCAGTTTTGACGTGTTTCCTATCACGGACACACAATTGTTGCTGGTATCATCAAACGTCTCTATACGTCTGGCCGGGAGGTCCAGTCAGTGACATGTCACAAAATCACAATCCAGCCGCACCCCTCATATGGACGCGTCCGCGGGTGTTTAGGGGACCAGATTCGCTAGGTTCGGCTGTAGATGCTCTGAGAAATTGAGCGAAGATGACGAACTGAGTTTTTACTTTGTTTCTTTGGAGGTCTTTTGTGCAATTGTATGGGATGCCTGTATTCCTGGGTCCTTTCGGTGAATTTTGCGTGTACGTGTTGTGTATGCTATTTGCAATAAACACGTAATTATTCCTCAAAAAAAACATTTATGCTAATTTTGATAGCTGAGACCTAGTCTCTTACCAGCTTTTCTAGATAGTTGCATCACTAAGAACATGTTTAAAACAACAAAACGGAAAAAGGCATCCCTTGAGAAGAAGCTCTCCACATGGCTCGGGTCTATGCTCTCTCTCGGGGACCGCCTTGCCCTGTGCCGGCACGTCCTCTGCGCCATGCCCATTCACGTCCTTGTTGCCATTGCCGTTAACACGAGGGTTAACCGGATCATTCGAGGTTTCCTATGGGTTGGGCATAACGATGTGCGAGGTGGGCAATGTCGCGTCAACTGGGACCGTGTGTGCAGTCCCACTTTCCTTGGCGGCATGGTTCGTGATCTGCAACGCACTAGTGTTGCTTTGTGCACGCGGTGGTTGTGGCTCCAGCGCACTGACCCATCGCGCCCGTGGAGTCAGCTACACCTCCCTCACGACCCAGTGGCCCTACAGATCTTCCGTGCTTCCACTTCTTGGGAGGTACGTGATGATCGAACTTGCAAGTTCTGGAAGGACCCCTGGATTGATGGTAAGGCCATATCCAAGCTCGCGCCGCTAGTCTTCTCCCTGGTCCACAAACACTGTCGCCGCGGCCAGACGGTGGCAGAGCGTTTGCCCGGACGCGCTTGGGTGCGCGATATTGCTGGCGCACTCGGCCCGGCAGCCCTTGTGCAGTACGTCGAGCTTTGGCGTAAGCTACGACACACCACCCTCGAGGCCGGGCCGGATGAGCTGCGCTAGAGATGGACGGAGTCCGGCATATACTCCACCAAATCCCGCTACTTGGCCCTTTTCCATGGCTTTACATTGGATGCATCATGGAAGCTAACATGGAAGACTTAGGCTCCTCTCCGCATCAAGGTTTTCATGTGGCTCGCCTTGCAAGATCGTTGTTGGACAGCGGATCGTCTCGCTAGTCGTGGGTTGCCGCACAATGACCGATGTGCACTATGCGACCAGGCCATCGAGGACATGCACCACCTCTTCGCTGGATGCCCCTTCTCGCGTCAGATCTGGCATGAGGTTTTACCATGGTGCCGATCGACAGTCACGATCCCGAGTCCGGACACACCATTCGCCGAATGGTGGATCTCTTCATGCTCCTCATCGCCCGCACCCTACGCAAATGGCTCAACTCCATCATCGCCCTCACCGCATGGGCAATCTGGAAGCACCGAAACGGGTGCATCTTCGACCACCTCCGGCCTTCCACCGCTAGGCTCCTACAATCCATCCAAGAAGACACGCGCCTCTGGGCTAGCGCCAGCACCAACAGATTGGCGATCATGTTCCCTGAGAGATAGAGTCTTTATGATGTAATAGGGACGAGCAACCCTCTATTCTTACTGCACCGGTTCTTTGGGCCCGCGCCGGCTTGTGTACACGTGGCCATTCTAACCGACAATTGTACCTTTTCACCTCTCCTATCAATGCAATGATACGCAATCTTTGCGTACTCACCCCTTTAAAGTTTCATCGGCGAGCCCATGGATCCACCTCCTCTCTGCCTGCGCTCAGGTGGCCAATGTTGGGAAGGGAGATTCCGATGCCTCGGCTCTGGCCAACAGTTTAGGTTAGGGGTTTTGCTCGTAGGGGCTTACTATGGCGGCACTTCTTCTTCGAGTTGGTATTTTGGGCTTCGATCCTCCTCGAGTTTGGAAGAGCTCCGACGTAGATTCCTACCGTCTGCTTAGGACGGAGAGGTTAGGATTTCTCACCGTGCATGCGTGATGGCGAGATTTGGTCTCATGTGCTTTAGACCGATTCAAGGGTTCAATGACGACGTTTACGGCTCTAAACACTGGTACTTAGGGGCACGTGCACGAAGAATTCGTGGCCATCATCGAGAAATTCAAGTTGTCTCCAATAGGGGTGCTTGTCCGTGGCGTGTCCTATCGGCGGTAGTGGTCGTTCGATGGTGCAGAATCCTCGATGTGATTTTTATCATGTTTGAGGGTGTCATGTACTTATTATGAACCTTTATAATAGATCTGTGTCCTTTTTCATAAAAAATATGTTTCAAAACTTTTAGTGATGAAACAACCTTTGGCAGCAAGGAAAAGGCTCATATAGTGTGAGGTGCATTTGATCTCCATGGGGCACTTTCCCTAAAATATTCAAGTTTCAAGAAGTTATGATATCTTTTAGAACTTAAACATGCAAAAATCATAGCGACCATGAAATAATATAAGTAAAAGTACTCCTTGAAAGGACCGATATGTCGCCTAGAGGGGGGTGAATAGGCGCTTTAAAATAATTGTGGTTTAGGCTTGAACAAAAGCGGAATAAAACTAGCGATTAAATTGTCAAGCACAAAACCTAAATCGACTAGGCTCACCTAGGTGCGCCAACAACTTATGCTAAGCAAGATAAACAACTAAGTGATAGCAAGATATATAACATGAAACACTATGGCTATATATCACAAAGTGAAGTGCACAAGTAAAGGGCTCGGGTAAGAGATAACCGAGGCACACAGAGACGACGATGTATCCCGAAGTTCACACCCTTGCGGATGCTAATCTCCGTTTGGATCGGTGTGGAGGCACAGTGCTCCCCAAAATGCCATTAGGGCCACCGTAATCTCCTCATGCCCTCGCACAATGCAAGATGCCGTGATTCCACTAAGGGACCCTTGAGGGTGGTCACCGAACCCGTACAATTGGCAACCCTTGGGGGCGGTCACCGGAACCCGTACAAATTGCTTGGGGCAATCTCCACAACTTAATTGGAGACCCCGACACTTGCCCGGAGCTTTACACCACAATGATTGAGCTCCGCGACACCACCAACCATCTAGGGCGCCCAAGCACCCAAGAGGAACAAGCTCTAGGGTACCAAGCACCCAAGAGTAATAAGCTTCTCAACTTTCACTTCCAGGTATCACTGTGGAGAACTCAAACCTATGCACCAAATGCAATGGCAAGGGCACACGGAGTGCCCAAGTCCTTCTCTCTCAAATCCCACCACAACACCTAATGCTATGGAGGAATATGAGAGGAAGAACACAAGAGGAGAACACACAAGAACTCCATGATCTATATCCAAAGGGTTCCCTTCACTTAGAGGAGAGATGGATTGGTGGAAATGTGGATCTAGATCTCCTCTCTCTTTTCCCTCAAAAACAAGCAAGAATCATGGGGGGAATAGAGAGAAAGCAAGCTCCAAAAGATCAACAATGGTGGGGGAAAACTTGCTTAAGAACGTTAGAGTCAATGGGGAAGAAAACCCCCTTTTATAGGACCCCACAAATCTGCCCGTTATGCTGCAGAAAAACACAGGAGCGGTACAACCGCCTTTTGCAGATTCCCCTACAACAACAGAGTACTAGGCGGTACAACCGGGGTTCGCACCGGTAGTACCGGTCGGCCGAAGCCATCCGGGAACTACCGGGCCACCACCACCCTACTACCGCTCCACATTAGAAGGGAGTCACCCCTTTTCGGTGGTTGGAGCGGTACTAGGCCCGGCACAACCGCCGAGCAGAGCTCACCTGTGGTGGCTAAGTCCCAGGCGGTACTACCGCCCGTGGGACAACGGTACCACCGCTTCACCACTACCTGGAGCCCTACTACCCGAGGGAATCACCCCTCGGGCGGTGGTTGCACCAGAAGTACCGGCCAGACCGGTATAACCGCTGCTGCAGGCGGTACAACCGCCAGTGAAGGAAAAACCAGAACTGCCACAACTTCGGCAAACGAACTTCAAATCCAGCAAACTCAAGCTTGTTGGAGAGATGACGACAAGTACTATCCATTAAGAATTAGCAAAGGAGAAGAAAGGCCAATAGGATAAGGAAGAGAACCTTCCCCAAATAAGAATCGACAAACTCTCCAACACCGAAAATGCAAAGATGAAGCATACGAACTCCGTTTTCGATGAACTTGAGCTTGTCATGAAGATAACCACAAGATCCAAAACTCACAAAGCAAAAAGACAAACAAGAACCAAGAAAGATGATGCCAAGGATGCAAAGGTTTGAGCTATCAACGAACGATACGATCAAGCCAAAGGAGAAGAGATGCCAATAGGATAAGGAAGAGAGCCTTTCCAATATAAGAATCGACAAAATCTTCAACATCGAAAACACAAAAGATGATGCATACGAACTCCATTTTCGATGAGCTTGACTTTGACAAGAAGACGAACACAAACTCTAAAACCTCACAAAGAGAAGGGCCAAATAAGAACCAAGAAAGATGATGCCAAGGATGCAATGGTTTGAGCTCTCTACGAACGATACGAACAAGTTACTCACTAGAGAGCCCCCCTTGATAGTACGGCAATCGATCCTATAACCCGGTCTCCCGACTAACACCGTGAGATCAATAAAAATAGAAAACCTATCAAGGACAAATCTTTGCCTTGCGCATAGTCCACTTGAACTAGATGATGACGATCTTGTCCTCCTCAAGATGGACCACCTTTCTTGATTGCGCTGGCTCGATGAAGAGTAGTAGATTGCTCCCCCATACTGTACTATGGGTGAGCCTCTCTTCGGCACATCTTCACATGTCCATTGTCACCACAATGGACGGCAAGCTTCAAGCATGTGATCTCTTCGTGATGCTTCACTTGAACTTGCACACTGCAATCTTGATGACGATCAGCACTTGATGCCATCCTCCATGGGTTATATGATATCTTTCTTTTGATGCATTCCCATGAAAACATACATAACCCCACAAAGAACTCTCACATAGATCATGGGTTAGTACACAAAGCGTAATGGACAATGCTTACCATACCATGAGATCACTTGATCCCACTCGGTACATCTTGTACGCTTTGTGTGTTGATCGACTTGAATCCACTCTTTGTACTTAGTCTTGATCAACCTTGTAACATATCTTCTCAACTCTCTTCATTAAGATGATGTCTTGAAGGTAAACATGATGTTCACACAATCTTGTTCTTCAAGACATGCTTGCAATAGTCTCAACTCTCACATGACCAATCTTTAGATAAATCCTTGAAGAGCACCTTGGTCAACACATATTATTCTTCTAATAACCTTGAAACCAACAAATGGTCTTCAAGCAATGCCTATTGACAAACCCTTCAAATATAACTCAAGGCAACCATTAGTCCATAGGGATTGTCATCAATTACCAAAACCAAACATGGGGGCACCATGCTCTTTCACTCCTACCATCCGGTCCCTCTTGCAAAAATCTAGTTTTGGTTGCTTAATAAGGATGTATTTTCTTCACCCTACCAATGAATAAGCAAGCCTAGAAAATATGAAATTGGAACATAAGAGGGTTGAACTCCCATGATAATTGACTGCTAATACATAATAAAAATGAGGAAGGTTCTTGCAGTCTTATATGTTTTCAGGAACTAAAAGAGAGCACATTGATTTAGATTATATCACATAATTTTGCCCTAGAAGATTTGATTCCTTTGCATATATACTTCCTATTGCTAGATCAGGGGATGGTGTTATTTTCTCTAGTAGAGTTCCAGAATGAGTATGTTCTCTCTATCCTAATGCAATCTACTAGATGTTATAATGTTTGGACTTCAACAAATAACTATGCTCCATGTTAAGATGGTAAGAAATTTGAATTACTTCAGTGGCTTTGTAATGTCTAAATTTCATATGATGTTGATTGGATCATGGTTGGTGATTTCAACGTCATGAGGAGGTCAAATGATATGAAGATGGGGTAGTATTATAGACATTTCTCATTTGGGGCTCATTGATGTACCTCTCAAAGGCAGAAAGTACACCTGGAGCAATACGCATACCCCCCCCCCCCCGCGTGCACTTCAAAGGCTTGATTGATTTTTTATTCCTCTTATTGGACAGTTAATTATCCAAACGCTCTGGCCTACCCCTGGCCATGGCAACCTCTAACCATGTGCCATGTCTCATCTCAGTTGAAACTAGCATGCATAAGTCTAATATCTTTAGGTTTCAAAATGCTTGGATGGAACATGAGGATTTCTTGACATTTGTGGATCACACTTGGCAAATTCAATTTACAATGCTGATGAAACCAAGATAATCACTGCCAGTTTTAAAATTCTTAGGGAAACCATTAAATCTAGTTCTATGAAGCCGTCTGGTATGAAGGATACAAAGTCAGGACATAAACTCTTTCATTTCTCTCCTTGATACCATTGGAAACACCAGGGATCTGACCAACTTGGAGACCACTTTTAGAAAGGACTTGAAAGGTCACCTTGCAGCTCTACTTAAAATATAAAAAATTGTACTAAAGACAGAAGGAAAATATTAAGTGGGTCACCCTAGGCAATGAAAATACAAGATTTCTCCATTCCAGTGCTACTGTTCAAAATAATAAAAACTCCATTGCCTCCTTCACCCATGAATGGTGCTATTACTCCAAACATGAGGACAAGGCCATGCTTTTTCTTGATGGTTATAAGCAAAGGTCGGGACAATATAATTCCACTTCTAATAATTTTGACATGTCTATAATTCTTCGAAGGTTGCCTGGTCTGGATATTTTGGAGAGCCCTTTCATAGAGCAGGAAATGGATGTTGTTGTTGCTGAGTTGCCAAGTAAAAAATTACCAGGAACAGATGGTTCCAATACTAAATTCCTCAAGAAATGCTGGCATATCCTAAAAAACATTTTTATGATTTGTGTGCCCAATTTCAAAGTGGAACCTCATGCCTTCAAAGCATCAACAGTTGTTTCATTACATTGATCCCCCCAAAAGATGTTGCTACTAAGATTAATGATTATGGACCTATATCCTTGCTTAATTGCACTCTAAAGCTTGTCACTAAGTTGCTTGCCAATAGGTTGCAATCTACCATTAAGGACCTGATTCACACTAACCAATATGGATTTATAAAAACTAGGACTATTCAAGAGTATCTCGCATGGACTTATGAATTCTTGCCCATGTGTCAGAAATCAAGGAAAGATATTGTTGTTCTCAAACTTGACTTTGAAAAGGCTTTTGATGCATTAGAGCACAAATTCATTCTTGAGAATTAAAAACTCAAATGGTTTGAAGATAAGCGGTGTTGTTGAATCACCCACATTCTTTCCTCTGCCATCTCTTCTATGTTGCTCAATGGGGTCCCTCGCACACGTTTCAAATGTAGAAGAGGTGTTAGACAAGGGGATCCCCTGTCCCCACTATGTTTTATTTTAGATGCAAGTTTTCTTCAGACCCTGATGAATAAGGCACTACATGATGGATACATGCAAATTCCATTAGGCTAAATTCTTGCCCTAAATTTCCTATCCTTCAGTATGTTGATGATACTCTTACCATTATGGAAGCTTGTCAGCAACAACTGCTCACCCTTAAATCCTTGCTTGACAGATTTGGTTTGGCATTTGGGCTTAAAGTAAACCTTAATAAATCAAGTATCATGCCTATCAACATTTTTGCATAGGACATTCAAAGTTATTCCAATACCTTGCAATGTAAGTGGGAGCTTTTCCTTTCACCTATTTGGGCCTTCCTTTTGGGTTGACGAAGCCAAAAAATGGAATGATTTGTGCCTTTCATTCAAAGAGGTTATAGGAGGCTCAACGGTTGCTCAAAATTTTTGTAGACTCTTGGTAGGCTCCAGATGGTAAATGTTGTTATTTAAGCTTTACCTATTCTCCTCGGGAGCTGCCTCAATATTTGTAAACAAACAATTGCTAATTTTGATAAATGTAGAAGGCATTGTCTTCGGGGAGAAAATGATATGCATAAAGTTAAGGCATTGTCTCTTGCAGCTTGAGATATGGTCTATGAGCCTAAGAATCAAGGTGGGTTGGGTATTTTGAACTTGGAAATTCATAATAACTCTGTATTTCTAAAAAAATATTCATAAATTATTGAACAATATGATATTCCATGGGTAAAGCTAATTTGGAAGTTTATTACTCTCATGACCTACCCCCTCAGGTTCAAATAACCTTTTTTCTGGTGGAGAGATTGTGTCAAATTACTTCCTTTATATAAAGGCAATGCTATCAACAAATGTTTTAATGGCACCTCCATAAAATTTTGGAAAGATCATTGGCAAAATGATATTTTAAAGGAGTTACGGCCTCACCTCTTTTTTCTTTTGCTAGAAATGAAGACATCTCCGTTAGGAATGTTATTGGCCTTGAAGACCTCTCTGATTTGTTTTATTTGTCATTATCTAAAGAAGCATTTGTATAATTCGAAGCTATGGGATAGTTGTGCACTTCCACACCTCAAAGATTAGAGAATGACGGTTGGTAAATTCATGGTCAAGCTATTGGATTTTCTGTCTCTAGAACATACAAGCTTCTAATTGTTCAACATCACACTAGTGCTATTGTCAACTTGATTTGCACATCCTATTGCGAGACAAGGATACAATGTTCTTTTGGTTACTCACAAACAATAGTCTTAATACTAGATAGTTACTGTAGAGAAATAACTTTTCCATCTGTGACTACTCATGTGAGATGTGTGGACATATTACTTTGGAAACTGGGGACCAACTCTTATTTCAATGCCAGTTTGCACCGATCTGTTGAAAACACATTTACCAGAAGTGGACTTCCCAACAAAGAAATATTCAGGAAGCCTTGCCTATCTAAAGGGACATCTCCAAGTGCCCTTTGTCGTGGGTATAAGCCTGACAGTAGTGTATGGTGGTACGAATTGGAGGGCAGAGCCCAGCTATGGCGCAGTTGTTACACTCGGTTTTTACGAGTTCAGGCCCCTCAGCGGTGGAGGTAATAGCCCTACGTCTCGGTGCTCTGGAGCTTGATTGATTGGAGTGTATGTATTACAAAGGATTGCGAACCCTTGTTATGGAGCTGGAGTGCGGCTTATATAGAGTTCGCCAGGTCCCCATGAATGCCGCCATAACCACGGGTTAAAGAGGGGGTTTAAGGGTGCCAGCCATTGGCAACGGGCGCATTGATTACAATTAATAAGGGCGGGCGCACGTCCTGGCCGTTGCGTTTCTAGAGTCTCCTGGTCTTCCCTGGCCGAGTGACTGTCAGGTACTCCGAGTGAAATAAGACGGTCGAGTGAACTGCTGCCTCCCGAGTGGTTCATTGAACTCCGAGTGAATGTCAAGTTGCAGAACTCCTGGCTGCTGGTCTGGCCCTGGGGCCCAGTATAAGGTGTGTGGCATCCTAGGGTAGGGTCTGCAGGTTGGACCTGTTACCCTATCCCTAGTATATGTCCTCGTCATTAGCCCTTGAATCGGTCAAGGTTAAGCGGGTCGAGTCAAGGCGAATTCCTAGGTGAGTCGAGCGCTACAGGGGCGCTCAAGAACTCCTACTAGTCATTAGACGGCCTTGTCTTCGTGCGGCCCCTTGACGGATTCTGGACCACATGACGTTGGAGTGAAAGTCTCCATCCGAATGAAATGAGCAACCTCCATCCGAGTGAAATGAGTCATCACGCGTCGGGTGACGGAACGGATCCGAGCATTTATGGAATGTCTTCAAAGGGAGAGCAATCAGATTGCTGGACCCCGGATCTTGCGGGATTTGAAATCAGATACGAGCGCGCGCGAACAGTTGCAGCGCAACGAGTGGGGAAAGTGGGGCGTAATGCCTCGATTTTTGTCCCGCTTTTTGCCACGTACCGCTGCATCTCCGCCAGCGAGAATTGAGGAGATCTGCGGGCCCATGAATCGCTGGAGAGGATTGGGGAGCGGAACGGGCGACGGTATAAGAGGCTGCCACATCGGAGGGGGAGAGAGAACAGATCCCCTTTTCCCCATCTCCTCTAGCCACCCCATCTTCTCTCCCGCACCCCACTCTGTGCAAATCCACCTCGGCGCCGGAGAGCTCTGCGGCGATGGCGAAGGACAAGACGGCGAAGCTAGAGCGGGCGAAGAAGGCGGCGAAGGGGAAGAAGGCGTCGAGCTCCAGGGTCGCGCCTCCGCGCGGGTGGATCCAGGGCGATTGGCTCCCGCCGACCACCACGGTGGACGACATCAGCGGGCTCGTCGTGGACGGGCTGGTGCGCGACGGAACCTGGAAGCTGCCGGAGGAGGGGGAGATCGAGCCGGCGCCGCGCCCCGGGGAGTGCGTGCTCCTCACCACTCACGTGGAGAGAGGTTTCTCCATGCCACCCCACCCTTTCTTCCGCGGTTTCTTGAACTTTTTCGGCGCCCAGCTTCATCATCTTCCTCCGAATGCCGTAGTGTATCTAGCTGCGTTCATTTCCATGTGCGAAAATTTCTTAGGCTGCCAGCCGCACTGGGTCTGTTCAAACACATCTTCACATGTCGCTCTCAGTCAGTTAAAAAGGCTGACCCTGATGGAGAGAGGACCCATGTGACCCAGATGTGTGGCGGCTTAGGTATCCAGATGAGGGGTAGGAGTGCATTCCCCACCATGTCTTTCCCTGATTCGGTTAGAGGCTGGCAGTCGACTTGGTTCTACTGTAATGATCTTCCGTGCACCGGTTCATCGACTGGTCTTCCTCCCTACACATCTGAGCGAGTCAAGACTCCTCCCTCGCTGATGATTGATAAGGAGGAGAAGACTGAAGTGGGGATCTTGGTGAATGCCGTGGTCGGCCTGATTCAGGGTGGAGTGACAGGCCAGGATCTTCTGGAGGTCTTCCTCAGTCGGCGGATCCAGTCATTGCAGGAGCGGGCTCATCCCATGTGGTGCTACACTGGAGCCAACGATACGACCTGAGTGCACCCGGAGGACGTCGATAAGAAGACGATGGAGCAGTGGCTCAGATGCATCACTGGTGCACACGACAATCCGCGAGGGTCGAGACGGATCCCGCCCTATGACGACGCGCACCAACCGCCAAAGGTAAGACACGCACTTTCGAGTGAATTATTTACGCGCAAATTTTTCGAGTGAATTGAATGATCCGAGTGAACTGAATGAACTGACTGTCTCTGTTCTTCGTGTTTTGCAGGATTTCCAGAAGATGCTCTCGCCTGTGCCGAATGGAGAACACCTTGTCAGGGGCGTGGGGAGCGATCATGGCAGTGTCGAGGGCAGCTATGTGGAGGATAGCGAGGAGGAAAGCGACGACTCGGAAGGGAGCGACGAGGTCGAGTCTTCCCAGTCTCCAGAGCTGCGCTCAGAGCGCCGCTCTAAGCAGACTCATGATCCGACTGTTGACTCGGGGAAGGCGGTGGCTCCGAGTGCTAAGACTCCGAAGCGCACTCGGACGTCGACACCGGAGCCGACAGAGAAGACCGCCAAGCAGCCCAAGGTCGCTTCTCCCAAGCCTCGGAAGGCTCTGCCCAGGATCAAGGTCACCATGCCTGTCGCCTCAATGTGAGTGCCACGCCTTCCTTTTCTGTCTCCGTGAACTTCTGGACTTTTCTGACCGAGTGACATTTATGAACCAGGGCTGTTACCTCGACGACGTCTCCCATGTAGATCGACAGAGACCGCATCGAAGCCGAGTCGGCGGACGTGGCCACTTCTCAG
The DNA here is from genome assembly GCA_039707655.1 of Elymus sibiricus. Classification (NCBI taxonomy): domain Eukaryota; kingdom Viridiplantae; phylum Streptophyta; class Magnoliopsida; order Poales; family Poaceae; genus Elymus; species Elymus sibiricus. Next base: position 160,959,626 of record CM077668.1, on the reverse strand, counting down.
AAAGGTAGCAATGCTTTCACTTTTACTTCGATCTGTGATCCGATTGAAATGTCTCCATCCGACTGAATTGTGTATTGCGACTGATTGTGTCGAGTGGACGTAGCGCTTGCAGAGATCATCCACGTCGTGGACGACGATGAAGGACCGCCGCAGAAGGACACCGAGAAGGGGACTGCAGCTGTTGGGGATATTCACCAGCAAGGAGACCCGGCAGAGTGTTCACCCGGCCATAATGCGAGCTTAGCGGGCCAACTCACTGCGGGGCTGAAGTCTCTATATGGGCCGGCTTAGCAAGGCCTGGTAAGGGTAGGCCGGCTTACATAATGAGCCGGCTCACGACAAATCAGATGGCAAGGAGAGCTGTCTTGGAGAGTAAGTAGGAAGGAATAAAGAGGCGGATCAAAGAACGACCCGGACTCTCATGTAATCTAGGGTTCCACCTGTATATATAAAGGGGAGCACCTATACGAAAAAGACTAAGTTGCAATCCCCTCGAGAGCTAGGTTAGCGAATCCTCATCCTTGTAATCGAGATCTACAGCAATATAGACAAGCAGGACATAGGCTTTTACCTCCACCGTGAGGGGCCGAACCTGGGTAACCCGGCGTCTTCTCGTTCCCGCTCAACCCCGCTAAGCTTCCACGTTAGTGCGATGGCTTCATCTTGAAGTCCTTCTGCTAGGACATCTGTCGCGACAAAACCACGACAGCAGCTCCGACTGCCTCTCAGATCACCACACAGAAAGCACCGCCAAGCAAGGCGCCTCAAGTCCTTCCTGCGCCTAACATGGCCGCGCCCCTGGGGTAGGGCTCTTCTCAGGCCGGTGCTGGCCCTGTCACGGCTCCGTCGACTGCCCTGATCTCGGCTCTGACTCCTCCCGTCAACATATTCAGTCTGTACAAGGTGCCAGAGGACCAAACTGGAGCCAGCAAGGAGGCGATGATCCAGGCGGACCTGATGACCCAGCGTCTGAAGGAGATGTGTGTAGCTGGCAAGTTGGTGTATGACGCCAGTGCTGCTCTCCAGGAGAACGTTCGAGTAAGTGCTCTTGTAAGTTGACTTCCAATTCATTTTTCTTCTGTAGGAGTTTCAGTCGGTAGATTTTCAATACACCCACTGGGTGTGTTGTCCGGTGGGGGCACGCTGAGTGCACCCACTGGGTGTAGTCCCCGAGACTACCGTCGACTGCAGGCAGTCGGCGGGAGTCTTAGAACTTGTTGATGTTTTTTTTGTGTATGGCCGTCGCTCGGATCGGGCGGACCATTCCGAGTGGATACCATTCCAGTGGGGGCACGCTGAGTGCACCCACTGGGTGTAGTCCCCGAGACTGCCGTCGACTGCAGGCAGTCGGCGGGAGTCTTAGAACTTGACTTGTTTGTTTGTTTTTTTTGTTTGGCCGTCACTTGGATCGGGCGGACCGTTCCGAGTGGATACCATTCCAGTGGGGGCACGCTAAGTCCACCCACTGGGTGTAGTCCCCGAGACTGCCGTCGACTGCAGGCAGTCGGCGGGAGTCTTAGAACTTAGAATCCGTTTTAGAGGGTACTTTAGGATCTGATACTGGTCAAGTTAGCTCCTCCCTGACAAAGGGTACTTCAGGATCTGGTATTGGTCAAGCTTGTTCCTCCCAAGAGTGCTGGTCTCTGGGTACTTGGAATATTCCTTAACATTAACTGGTTTGCTCTCTCTTGTGTTTCAGAAAACTTGAGAGCTTGGGACTCAGTACGTGTCACTGGAGAAGGAGACGGTCCAGCTCCGACTGGACTTGGAGGTGGAGAAGAGGAACATAGCTCGTGCTCAGGCAGAGCTGAAGACAATGGGAGGTAAGCCTCAGCTACCGAGCGTTCTGCTTTTGCTTTTCTCCATTCTTTGAACCGAGTGACTTCACTCGAACAGATGTGCGTAGTGAAAATCATCGACTCCAAGTGTGGCTCAGGACTTCTATTTCTTTAGAAACTATGAAGCCGGCACTCGAAAACAAGGACAAAGAACTGGCGGGGACACAAAAGGTGGCGAGGGAGAAGACCAAGGCTGCCGAAGAAAAGCTGGCCTCACTCGAGAAGCTTGAAGGAGAGAACAAGTTGCTGAAGAAGGAAGTGATCGAGCTCAAGAAGCAACAGACCGAGTGGGACGGCAAGCTCAAGGCTCAGGCGAATGCCTACGAGCAAGAGAAGAAGACTCTGAACGAGAAGATCGCCCAGCTCACCGAGAAGAAGAATTCACTGGAAAGGTACATAGCGGACTTCGCGGAGGAGATGTACACCAAGCTTGCAGGTAACTTGTAACATCCGAGGAGTTTTAACTTGTTTTCGAGTGAACTTCATGCATGCTGATCTTCAACTCTCCTCTTTTCTTGTTCACAGAGTACTGCCGAGACTTCGAGCTGGAAACTGACAGAATCGAGAGGGATCTGGATCCCTCCAGGTCACTCGTCGATGACAAGGCCGCTCTAGGCATCTTGCGGCTCGAATCTCGCATTAAAGACGTTCTGGGGTACATCATCCGTCTGCGGGGTGCACTCGGAAGGATCGACAAGGAACTATGGCCAGAAGACACTCTCGACACTGATCTGGAAGCAATGATGACTCACCTCAACGAGATTCCTAGCCGAGTGCAAGCATGCAAGAAGTCAGCTGCTCGCTGCGGAGCCGACGTGGCGCTCTCTCTCGTCCGTGTGCACTGCAAGGACGCCAAGGAAGAGAAGCTGAAGTCTCTCCAAGTAGCCAACACGAAGAAGCTCAAGTTTGAGGACTTCATGGAGACGTTCATAGAGGCAACCACTCGGATCGCAGACGGCATCGACCTGGAGGCCTTCGTCGAGCCGGCCAGCCCTTCTGGAGCATGAGAAAAACTTTAAGCTTTACCCATTTGCCTCGGTATGCCGAGTGGATTTGTATCCGTTAAACTCTTTCGGGCTCAGGGCCCGATTACTCGCATTTACTTTTGAACTTCTGAAGTTATCGAAATGCTTTCTTTCGAGTCTTTAAATGTGTGCAACTTAGGCGAAAGCTGGTTCACGGCTAAGCCCTCGAGTGAGAGGGACGCTCTACACTCGGAGTAGTGTTTCTAACTTGGGCGAAAGCTGGTTCGCAGCCAAGGCCCCGAGTGAGAGGGACGCTCTTCACTCGGAGTAGGTTTCTAACTTGGGCAAAAGCTGGTTCGCAGCCAAGCCTCCGAGTGAGAGGGATGCTCTTCACTCGGAGTAGGTTTTTAACTTCGGCGAAAGCTGGTTCGCAGCCAAGCCCCCGAGTGAGAGGGATGCTCTTCACTCGGAGTAGATATTTAACTTGGGCGAAAGCTGGTTCGCAGCCAAGCCCCCGAGTGAGAGGGATGCTCTTCACTCGGAGTAGGTTTTTAACTTGGGCGAAAGTTGGTTCGCAGCCAAGCCCCCGAGTGAGAGGGATGGTCTTCACTCGGAGTAGGTTTTTAACTTGGGCGAAAGCTGGTTCGCAGCCAAGCCCCTGAGTGAGAGGGATGCTCTTCACTTGGAGTAGGTTTTTAACTTGGGCGAAAGCTGGTTCGCAGCCAAGCCCCCGAGTGAGAGGGATGTTCTTCACTCGGAGTAGGTTTTTAACTTGGGCGAAGTTGGTTCGCAGCCAAGCCCCTGAGTGAGAGGAATGCTCTTCACTCGGAGTAGGTTTTTAACTTGGGCGAAAGCTGGTTCGCAGCCAAGCCCCCGAGTGAGAGGGATGCTCTTCACTCGGCGTAGGTTTTTAACTTGGGCGAAAGCTGGTTCGCAGCCAAGCCCCCGAGTGAGAGGGATGCTCTTCACTCGGAGTAGGTTTTTAACTTGGGCGAAAGCTGGTTCGCAGCCAAGCTCCCGAGTGAGAGGGATGTTCTTCACTCATAGTAGGGTTTTAACTTGGGCGAAAGCTGGTTCGCAACCAAGCCCCCGAGTGAGAGGGATGTTCTTCACTCGAAGTAGGTTTTTAACTTAGGCGAAAGCTGGTTCGCATCTAAGCCCCCGAGTGAGAGGGATGCTTTTCACTCGGAGTAATTTTTTAACTTAGGTGAAAACTGGTTCGCAGCTAAGTTGAAGGGCGTACACCCACTGGGGGTCGTAAGCCAGAGAATGCGTACGAGTGAACTCAATGTAGAACTGGGAAAGTCATGCTTTTATTCATCAAACATCACTCGAGTGCTTTTATTACATCTCAATATCAAGTATAAAATCGTCACAGCAAATCTGCATTCCAAGCACGGGGCTCGTCTGCTTGCTTCAGAAGGTTGTACAAGCGGTATGCTCCATTATTCAGAACCTTTGACACGATAAAAGGACCTTCCCATGCAGGAGCAAGCTTGTGAGGTTGCTGCTGATCCACTCGGAGCACAAGATCTCCTTCCTGAAAGGTCCGACTTCAGACATGCCTGTTATGAAAACGTCGTAGATCTTGCTGATAGGCGGCCGAACGGATAAGAGCCATCTCTCTCTCCTCTTCCAGGAGATCGACTGCATCCTGCCGCGCCTTCTCTGCTTCAGCTTCGGAGTATAGTTCCACTCGGGGCAAATTGTGGAGCAGGTCACTCGGCAGGACAACTTCGGCTCCGTACACCATGAAAAAGGGGGTACGATCGGTAGACCGATTGGGGGTCGTCCTCAAGCCCCAAAGAACTGATGGCAACTCAGTGACCCAGGCTCCGGTGCCTGCTCCAAATCGCGCATAAGTCGCGGCTTTAGCCCTTGAAGGATCAGCCCATTCGCCCTCTCAGCTTGTTCGTTCGACTTTGGGTGGGCTACGGATGCATAGTCGACTCGAGTGCCTTGGGCGGCACAGAACGCTCTGAACTCTTCGGAGTCGAAGTTTGAACCGTTCTGAAAGCACATTTGCTCCCTTGGTGGTTTTGGTAATTTATGCCAACATACATGTTGTTGGACTAATGCTTTTATCTAGTGAATTTCAGACAAGTTCAACAATGGCGTGGCAGGGACAAGAGGGCGTGGAACCCCTTCAAAATGCTAAGGACAATGATTGGCAAAAGATCAAGACTCTACATTTTTGGTTTAGTGATCCAAGATCACATTGAGTCCATAGGAAAGCCAATACTATTAAAAGGGGATGAGGTGTTGCTTAATGGTCTTTTTGCTCAAGTGCTTAGTGACAGTATTCCTAAACCCTCAACAACTCTCTCTAACCAAATATGTCCAAAACCTACATTCCAACTCGGCCCCACCGATATTTCCAATCCGGCCCCACCGAGTTCATCCAAGACTTAGCCACTGCCAAAACCCGAACAAATCGGATCCACCGAAATGGATCTTGGTCCCACCGAGATGGCCTTTCCAACTCTCTGTAATCGTTTGCAATTACTTCGGTCTCACCGAGTTTGCAAATCGGTCTCACCGAGATGGCTTGCCAAGTCTCTGTTGCCTTATTGCTTCACTTCGGTCCAACCGAGTTGATGCAATCGGTGCCACCGAGATGAGGATTGCCCTAGCCATTGCACTTCGGTCTATCCGAGTTGTCCGTATCGGTCCCACCGAGATTCCTAAAGTTCATATCTTTTACACAGTTCGGTGCTACCGAGATTATCGTTTCGGTGCCACCGAGTTGAGTCAAAAGTGTGTAACGGTTGGATTTTGTGTGGAGGCTATATATACCCCTCCACCACATCCTTCTCAGTAAGGAGAGCCATCAGAACGTGCCTACACTTCCACCATACATTTTCTGAGAGAACCACCTACTCATGTGTTGAGATCAAGCCATTCCATTCCTACCATTTGAACCTTGATCTCTAGCCTTTCCCAAGTTGCTTTCCACTCAAATCCTTCTTCCACCATAGCCAAATCTGTGAGGAGTTGTTTGAGTGCTGGGAAGACTATCATTTGAAGCACAAGAGCAAGGAGTTCATCAACAACACACCGTCTATTACCTTTTGGAGAGTGGTGTCTCCTAGATTGGTTAGGTGTCACTTGGGAGCCTCCAACCAGATGTGGAGTTGAACCAAGCAGTTTGTAAGGGCAAGGAGATCGCCTACTTCATGAAGATCTACCCCGAGTGAGGCTAGTCCTTCATGGACGTAAGCCATGGTGGAATAGGCAAGGTTGCTTCTTCGTGGACCCTTCGTGGGTGGAGCCCTCCGTGGACTCGCGTAGCCGTTACCCTTCGTGGGTTAAAGCCTCCATCAACGTGGACGTACGATAGCACCACCTATCGGAACCATGCCAAAAATCACCGTGTCTTCATTGCGTTTGATCTTCCATACTCCACCCCTTTACTTTCCGCACACTTGCATGCTTTACTATTTCCGCTGCTTAATCTCTAGAAATGCATGTGTAGAAAGTATTGTAGTGATTTTAACTTGTGCCAAAATCTGCCTAAGTTCAAAGAGAAATTAAAAACTGCGCATTTGGCTATTTAGGAGTCTATTCACCCCCCCTCTAGACCTATCTCCTCGATCCCACAATTGGTATCAGAGCATTGGTCTCCATTGCTTTGTTTTCATCACCATTGGAGGGAGATGGATGTGTCTACATTGGGGAGTCTTAGACGTATAGTGCCTATTCTCGATGGGGAGTATTACAACTTTTGGAAGGATGAAATGCTTGATATCTTTGATGAATTTAACTTGAGCAAGTATATTCACAATCCTTATGTGCCCCCCATTGATCCCTTGCGTCCTACTCATGAAGAGGAAATTGACATGCTTCGTAATCTTAGAACCGTCAATCTTATCATTAGAGGATTACCTAAGGTTGTGCTTGGTTGTATGCAAAACTTTGCATGTGCTTATACTCTATGGCATGATTTAGAAAAGCGATATCCCGATTACTCTCTAAAGAGTCTTGATAAGATTCTATACAAGGCTGTTGCTTTTCACAAGATGAGTCCTAGTGATCCTAAGTTTGATGATTGCTTGTTTGAGCTTCGTGATCTTATGCATGCCAAAGGAGATGTTAGAACTATTAGCAATATTATCATGAAAACTATTAGAATTCATAAACTTGAACATTGTCATGATCATGAAACTAATGAATCCATTGCCCTAGGTAATGATCACATGCATGATGATGATGTTGAGCATGGCTATTATGATGAAGACGAAGACTTTGATATTGAATTTGAGAAGACCATGAGGAATCTCAGTCTTATGGCAAATCTTCGAGATTATATGGCCGGAGGAAAAGAGTGGATTCTTGACAGCGGTTGTACCGATCACATGACCGGAGATAGAGACATGTTTCGCGAGCTTACTAAAAATGATGGTCCACGCAAGTATGTGACTTTTGGACACAACTCCAAGGGTAAGGTACTTGGCCTTGGTAAGGTGGCCATATCCAATGATAGCTCCATACAAAATGTTATGCTTGTTGAATCTCTTGGTTACAATCTTCTTTCCGTATCTAGACTAGCCGATTTTGGTTTCAATGTTCTATTTACCAAAGTAGATTGCCAAGTGTTTCGTCAAGATAATCATAATATGGTCTTTACCGGCATTCGTAGAGGTGATCTATACATTGTTGATTTCACTAAGAGAGCTCAACCTCGTACTTGTTTAATTGCTAAATCTTCTAAAGGTTGGTTATGGCATATAAGACTTGGACATGTTGGTATGCGTAACCTTGATAAACTTGTTAAAGGAGATCACATTCTTGGAGTGAAAGATGTTGTATTTGACAAAGATCGACTTTGTAGTGCTTGCCAAGCAGGAAAGCAAGTTGGAGGAAGCCATCCCGTGAAGAACATTATGACCACAAGGAGACCACTCAAGCTACTTCATATGGATCTCTTTGGTCCCAACTCCTATAAGAGTCTTGGTGGTAACTCTTTCGGTTTGGTCATTGTTGATGATTTTTCCAGATTTACGTGGGTGTTCTTTCTTGATGACAAATCGCAGGTACAAAAGATCTTCAAGAACTTCGCAAGAAAGGCTCAAAATTAATTTGAAGTAAAGATCAAGAAGGTTTGGAGTGACAACGGAACGGAGTTCAAGAACACAAATGTGGACACCTTTCTTGATGAGGAGGGTATTTCACATGAGTTCTCGGCTACGTACACACCTCAACAAAATGGAGTTGTTGAGAGGAAGAACCGGACACTTATTGAGATGGCTAGAACAATGCTTGATGAATACAAGACGCCCAGACATTTTTGGGCGGAAGCGGTTGAAACAACTTGTCATGCAACAAATCGATTATATCTTCACAAGCTTCTTGGTAAAACGGCGTATGAACTGCTCACCGGTAACAAACCACAAGTTGGATACTTTCGAGTATTTGGCTCAAAATGTTACATTCTTGATAAGCATCGTCATTCAAAATTTGCTCCTAAATCTCATGAAGGTTTCCTACTCGGTTATGGATCGAACTCTCACACTTACCGTGTCTACAACAACTTCACTCGAAAATTTGAAGAGACGGTAGATGTGAAGTTTGATGAAACTAACGGCTCGCAAGTCGAGCAATTGCCACTTGATGTAGGAGATCAAGAACCATCGGAAGCAATTAAAGACTTGCCCATTGGCAAGATTCCCCCCGTGGAAGTAAAGGAGAGTACCTCGTCTATTCAAGTGGAAGCCCCAACTTCACATCAAGGTGAACGACAAGTTGATATGGAGGCATCCACAAGTGGAACACGTCAATACGATGGGAATGAGGAAGTGCAACAAGATGATCCACCTCAACCTCCTTCTTCACCTCCACAAGCAAACAACGACAACATCAACGAAGAAGAAGGAGATGATGATGATGAGGAAGTCTCACCACAACCCAAGAAAAAGCTACCTCGAGTTAGAGCAAGAATTGACAAGGATCATCCCGTCGAACAAATACTTGGAGATATCCAAACCGGGAGAATCACTCGCTCTAAAACTCGTTTAGCTAACTTTTGTGGGCATTACTCATTTATCTCTAGTGTTGAACCTTTTAAGGTAGAAGATGCTCTCAAGGACCCCGATTGGGTGAATGCAATGCACGAAGAGCTACACAACTTTGAGAGGAACCAAGTGTGGACATTGGTTGAGAAGCCTAAGGAAGAGCAAAACATCATTGGAACCAAATGGGTGTTTCGGAATAAGCAAGATGAAGATGGACAAGTTGTACGCAACAAGGCTCGTCTCGTAGCACAAGGTTACACACAAGTCGAAGGTATGGACTATGGTGAGACCTATGCCCCCGTTGCAAGACTTGAATCCATTCGCATTTTACTTGCTTATGCCAATCACCATGATATCACTCTTTACCAAATGGATATTAAAAGTGCCTTCTTAAATGGTGAAATTGAGGAGGAAGTGTATGTTAAACAACCTCCCGGTTTTGAGAATCCCAAGAAACCTAATCATGTGTACAAACTTCGTAAAGCTCTTTATGGTCTTAAACAAGCCCCTAGAGCTTGGTACAAATGCTTGACAAAGTTTCTTCTTGAAAAAGGTTTTGAAATTGGGAAGATTGATTCAACTTTGTTCACCAAGAGGGTTAATGGAGAATTATTTGTATGCCAAATTTATGTTGATGATATTATCTTTGGATCTACTAACCCCTCTTTTAGTGAAAAATTTGGAAGATTGATGTCGGAAAAGTTCGAGATGTCTATGATGTGTGAACTCAAATTCTTTCTTGGTTTGCAAATCAAGCAAACTAGGGAAGGTACCTTTGTTTCTCAAACAAAGTATACCAAGGACTTATTCAAGAAGTTCAACATGCAAGAGAGTAAAGGTATGAAAACTCCTATGCCCACGAGTGGACATCTTGACTTGGCCAAGGATGGCAAACCTGTTGATCAAAAGGTATATCGATATATGATTGGTTCATTACTATATCTATGTGCCTCCCGTCCCGACGTTATACTAAGTGTGTGCATGTGTGCATGATACCAAGCGGCACCAAAAGAGCGTCATCTTAAGGCGGTGAAAAGAATTGTGAGATACTTGATACATACACCAAACTTTGGCATATGGTATCCCAAAGGATCTTCTTTCAATCTTGTTGGCTACTCCGATTCGGACTATGCCGGAGACAAGGTTGACAGAAAATCCACTTCGGGTACATGTCAATTTCTTGGTAGATCTCTTGTGTCTTGGTCCTCCAAGAAACAAAATTCCGTATCTCTATCTACTGCCGAAGCGGAATACATTGCCGCGGGATCATGTTGTGCTCAATTACTATGGATGACACAAACTCTTAAAGACTATGGTGTGCATGTGAGACATGTACCATTACTATGTGACAATGAGAGTGCTATTAAGATAGCACACAATCCCGTGCAACATTCTCGAACTAAGCATATTGAGGTTCGTCACCACTTTATTCGAGATCATGTTGAGAAAGGTGATATTGACCTTAAACATGTTCGTACCGACAAACAATGGGCGGACATCTTTACCAAACCCCTTGATGAGAAAGTGTTTTGTCACTTGAGAAGTGAGTTGAACATCATTGATGCTTCAAATGTGAACTAGATGTTCATGTGGATGCATACAAGGGCATGAGCATTCTTGACTAATCCATGATACTTTCATGATCATCTTATATCTTGGACATTTTGCTCCCTTGTATGGTATCTAACCTTTTGTAGGTACTTGGACAAGCTTCATGTCACAAGGTTGCGACACACTCTTATCATAAGCAATATTGTATAACCCAAGTATCGAGAATTGATGGTGGAACAAGGAACAAGACAACCTAAACATATCCTTTGACAACCTTTTGAGTTATGCGTCATTCTTGTCATTTTGGATATACAAGTTGTTCCTTGCAAGACTAACCCATGTAGGAAGATGAACTACAAAAGATAGGATCGCTCCCAACTTCAACTCATGAGCACCTACATCAAGTTCAACTACATGATGGACATTACCACAAAATCCCAATGTAAGTTCTCACATCTTAGGGAAGCTTTACTCAAAGACATGAGCTAAAGCAACTCAACAAGATGTGAATACATTGAAATGCTTAAAGGAAAAATGGCAACCCCATTTTGAGCTTAAACGATGAGTATGACCTATGATCAAGTGTTCTCACTTGACTCCTAAGTCAATATACTCTAACATAGGTGACCTAGTCGCCGACCCATCTAGATGAAGTTCTCTAGTGTTTCTTCTGTTTGTTACCTTCTTGCTAGAGCGTGTCTCAACAAAAAAAAACTTCATCTAGACCTTGCTTCTTTTCTGTGTTTATTTTCTTTTGCTTGATTCGTAGTTAATTCATTGTAAATCTTTGTGAGAGTTCCTTTGCCTAGTGAGCTGAGTTGACAAAATTTTCCATTGCATCAAACTCGGTTCCACCGATTTGTTTCAACTCGGTGCCACCGATTTTGCTGCTCTAAGGAATTTTCTGTCAAATTTTTCCTGAGTTTTTCTGTTCTAGCTCCACTCAATGATTCTTTTCCTCTACTTGCATCTACAGCCACTCTCTGGCTAGCTGTGTTTCTCAAGGACCAAACTCACTTGATCAATAACCTTGAAGACCCTTCTTGGAAATTGATGTCAAAGGGGGAGAGAGAAATACACATCAAAGCTCACCATTACAAAAGAGATGCACCTTACAAGAGGAGAGAATGTTACATGTTTCTAAGAGGGGAGAAACATGATTAGTGTGTTTTTTGGTTGTTCTAGTTTTCTCACCTTACCTACTCCCAATATGCAATGTCAGATTCAGGGGGAGAGGAAGTTCTTTAAGGGGAGACAGCTATTTCTTTTGGGGACATGTCTGCTTCAAAGTAGTATTCACCTAGTGATACTCTATTCTACATGTCATCCCAATCTTGGTTTTCTTATTGATCTTGTGTCTCTTCTTGAAGAAATTATCTTGTGTTATCTAACCCTGTTTTCTGAAGTGTATTTCTTCAGGTACTGGATCAAGAACTTCAAGGTAAGTATATGCATCACACTCATGTGCATGATTGGCCTCTTGCTAGAACATATTGTTTGCAAGAAGACAATCATGGACATATGGATATCTAAATGCTATATATATTGCGCTGATGCATATAGCCAAGATACATGTTGCATGTATATCTCCCATGTGATATCATCATATTATATGCACCTCTCCAGGGGGAGTTAAATGGGATTCATACATGTTACATGTTTCCTTCAAAGCCTTCATACATACCTCTGCTATATCTGTATTTGAAGCTTTGATGTATGTTGTCATCAATTACCAAAAAGGGGGAGATTGAAAGCACATTTGCTCCCTTGGTGGTTTTGGTAATTTATGCCAACATACATGTTGTTGGACTAATGCTTTTATCTAGTGAATTTCAGACAAGTTCAACAATGGCGTGGCAGGGACAAGAGGGCGTGGAACCCCTTCAAAATGCTAAGGACAAGGATTGGCAAAAGATCAAGACTCTACATTTTTGGTTTAGTGATCCAAGATCACATTGAGTCCATAGGAAAGCCAATACTATTAAAAGGGGATGAGGTGTTGCTTAATGGTCTTTTTCCTCAAGTGCTTAGTGACAGTATTCCTAAACCCTCAACCACTCTCTCTAACCAAATATGTCCAAAACCTACATTCCAACTCGGCCCCACCGATATTTCCAATCCGGCCCCACCGAGTTCATCCAAGACTTAGCCACTGCCAAAACCCTAACAAATCGGATCCACCGAAATGGATCTCGGTCCCACCGAGATAGCCTTGCCAACTCTCTGTAATCGTTTGCATTTACTTCGGTCTCACCGAGTTTGCAAATCGGTCTCACCGAGATGGCTTGCCAAGTCTCTGTTGCCTTATTGCTTCACTTCGGTCCAACCGAGTTGATGCAATCGGTGCCACCGAGATGAGGATTGCCCTAGCCATTGCACTTCGGTCTATCTGAGTTGTCCGTATCGGTCCCACCGAGATTCCTAAAGTTCATATCTTTTACATAGTTCGGTGCTACCGAGATTATCATTTCGGTGCCACCGAGTTGAGTCAAAAGTGTGTAACGGTTGGATTTTGTGTGGAGGCTATATATACCCCTCCACCACATCCTTCTCAGTAAGGAGAGCCATCAGAACGTGCCTACACTTCCACCATACATTTTCTGAGAGAACCACCTACTCATGTGTTGAGATCAAGCCATTCCATTCCTACCATTTGAACCTTGATCTCTAGCCTTTCCCAAGTTGCTTTCCACTCAAATCCTTCTTCCACCATAGCCAAATCTATGAGGAGTTGTTTGAGTGCTGGGAAGACTATCATTTGAAGCACAAGAGCAAGGAGTTCATCAACAACACACCGTCTATTACCTTTTGGAGAGTGGTGTCTCCTAGATTGGTTAGGTGTCATTTGGGAGCCTCCAACCAGATGTGGAGTTGAACCAACCAGTTTGTAAGGGCAAGGAGATCGCCTACTTCGTGAAGATCTACCCCGAGTGAGGCTAGTCCTTCATGGACGTAAGCCATGGTGGAATAGGCAAGGTTGCTTCTTCGTGGACCCTTCGTGGGTGGAGCCCTCCGTGGACTCGCGTAGCCGTTACCCTTCGTGGGTTGAAGCCTCCATCAACGTGGACGTACGATAGCACCACCTATCGGAACCACGCCAAAAATCACCGTGTCTTCATTGCGTTTGATCTTGCATACTCCACCCCTTTACTTTCCGCACACTTGCGGACCAAATTCTGAAGTTGCCCTATACTGCCAACTCATTGTGGAATATCTTGTAGCTGTACTGATGACAGTGTGTAGTGCTGTGCTGAAGAAACTGGATTGCTTGCTGGAGAAGGCTGGATACCTTACGCTGGAAGCTTTGGTCAGGGTAGCTTGCTGGAGAAGGCTGGGTTCCGTGCCTGAGAAGCCTCTCCTTGGGTTGCTTACGGCGGAAGATTGACTGCCTTATGCCGGAAGCTTTCACCGAGGTAGCTTGTAGTGGAAGACTGGGTGTCTTGGGCAGGAAGCTGCTCATGTGTTGCACAGAGGAAACTTGAGGGGACTTGCATCATAAGCTTCTTCCGGTACCATGTGGAGGAAGTCTGAGCTCCTTACATCAGAAGCTTTGTACTGTGATCCACGGACTGAGTGCTGTGTACATACCCATAACATCGTTGGTGTTGGTTATGTGTATGCAAAGAATTGTTTGACTGTCTTTCTTGTTGAAGGTTGAACTCACACTCCTTCTGTCCTTCTTTCGTAGTATAACATATTTCAAATTCTACCCGTGGCTGAATAAATTTTTATATATATCCATACCTTCGGTGGAAAATATATTGTTATTCTTGCACCTAACTTGTCTTCCTGCTGGCTTGATCATTACTGTTGTAGACGTTGCACAACTGATGTAAACTTGATGTTGATAATAAATCCAGGCTATGATTCATATTCCTAATATAATGCAGCCAACTGAGAGTGCCATTCTGCTTAGTTGAGCTTCCAAATAACTGAGATCCTCATTGCTTCTTCGGGCCCGATGGGGGTTGATGAGCAACTTTTCATAAGGGAAAAAATAAGGTAACACCAAAGGCCCAAAAGAAACACCCAAGAAAACAGCTCAATCGAACAACGGCACAAAACAGGCACATAAGCATTCATAAGTGATACTGCACTCATTACTACTCAATGCACCTCACAACATGCATGCTACTACAACTGATGCAACTTGAGCTATTCGGATACTAACGCACTATGAACAAACTAAAGATGGGTAGCCGACGAAGCAGCTGGTGGAGGGGTGGGTGGAGCAGTTGATGTTGGAGGTGCAGAAGTCGAGGAAGGAGGCAATGGGCGTGGAGCCATTGCAGCGCCGAGCAATCTCCTGGCCCTGGTCGCGTCTCGGACGAGCTCAGCAATCAGCATATACTCGGCCGTCATGAATCGGGACATGGACGAAATGGCCACATCATCATTAGGATGAGTAGATGGGAACCTGACTCGCCTAGGGTTCTCGGCTATAGTAGGGTAGTAGGAGTAGGCACGGCTTTCTAGCATCACCAACTCTTGACGACGAAGACCCGTAATTCCTGCCAGGGCTGCGAGTTGAACTGCGCGATCTGGAGTGGCACCATACCCGCCATGGAATCTATAGGAACATCTTCCAATAGGGATCCTGGCTTCTAGAAAAAACTTGGGAAAAATAGTCCAGCAATCTGCCTCCAAGCTGAACTTCAAACACTTGGTACGGCGGCATCTCTCCATTGGGATAGAGACTATGCCACACATCGTGGAGCAGGGACGCGAAGGTGAGCGGTGCAGGGGCTACGTTGAACTCGATAGGAACGGCGGCCATCTACACTCAGGGAATAGATGGTCAGAAGAAAGACGGAGTCTATATGCATGGTATGCAACAACCAAGTGCAGCAATCAAATGCAACAAACAATCAGGATCCTACACTACCGGTTTCTAACGCTCGCGTTGACTAGGGCGTCCTACAGCCAGACCTGCTCTGATACCAATAGTTGTGGCACCCCAGCTCAGAGGGACCGGAACGCCCGGTATTCCTGCCCAAAAATGTCTTCTGGAATACGGCACTGCTTGGCATAGAGCAAATCAGCTTTATTACAAATGATAAGGTTACAAGGTCTGCTATTACACCGGTTACAATGGCACGGCGACACTACGCCTGCTAAGGTAGTCCTATGCTAGCAGCGGAACAACTCGTAGCATAGGAACGACGACGACAGTGGTGAACTCCACTCCACAGGGACTCTGGCTGGGACACGGTCTAGCTCGCACGAACGGAATCCACAACAAGCAATCAATCACAACATCACCTGCAAACTGGCATGATAAGCCAGGTGAGTACTTTGAATGTACTCGCAATCTCACAACAACCAAAAGCATTAAGGCAACACAACAACATAGCATTAACAGGTTAACTATTACCAACTACTGTGAGGTGAAGGTAAATATTACTCAAGGTAATGTGGTAAGACTAAAATCACTGCTAAGCCATTATCTTGGGTCAGATGGACCATCACATACTTGGCTATCCGACCCAGCAACATATCATCTCGATCACCTCGTGATCACCTCATGACCACATCATAATTCGATGATCACCCTCGAGGTCATCCCAATGTCAACATCGGCATCCTGCCAAACTGTTACTTGTCCATATACAACTATAAATCATAATATAAGTCATTCCGTCATTGTGAGTGTTGGTCGAATGGTGTGACCTACAACGAACTGTGTCCATGACCGAGGACGCGGCTATCGATAGTTTGTACACTCTGCAGAGGTTAGTACACTGTACCCACACTACGGAACTCATGGCCTCGTGCTCCCATTCGGGTGGACCAACGACGTTTCGACAAAACCAATCTATTGCATGACACTCTCCCGACCACTCCCGACAAACTCCCCTTTGGGCTATGTCCTGGGTGGCCCCTGATGTCACTCGTGACATCCGCCACCTCTGTGGCTGCCACCGTCGTGGCCAAACATAAACAATCTCGTCCCAAACGGGGCACCCGGGTACAACACAACTTGGGCACACAAGGTAATGACCGCCTACCGGGCCAGGGCAGCGCGAGCACATAACCTTCCCTAGTTGGAGTCACCGGCGAGAGGCATGACAATAGACCGAATTAGGGCCTCCCCATCCAGGCAAGTGTGGCTACACTGGTGAGCTCGATTCGGTGGCACCTGACCATCAAAAAGACGGAATTTATCCCCAAGGTAAGTTTTTGATAGAACTGTTACTCCAATGTTACATATAAACCTGTAATATAAATCATGGCAATATCCATCCAAAATCCAAAGCATAATGTATCCATAACATTAGTATGAACTCCGAGAGCATAGTATTCAATATGACCAAGAATAAAGCATGACTACTGCTATAAGAAATTCCGAAGTAACATGTCATCTTCAAAAATATTAGTCCTAGAGATCCAAGCATCATCATGGCAGTAACAACCTCACATATTTTCCAATCATAATGCCATGAATAAATCATTTCTAAATAATGCAATATTAAACCAATTTAATTCAATTTAACCATGACAATGCATTGCAAGAATGCAAATGGAGGGTGTGGCTTGCCTTGCTCCAAAAGAGAGGGGAAGAGCTCCTGGTCTTCACCAACACACCACAAACACTCTGAAAATATTTTTGCAAGCATTTATAACTATCACATAATGCAAATACTTCTGTCCAGAAATTCTAGACAGAAGGGGAAAATACCAAACTCTACCAGAAAATAGAGGAGCTCAAAAGAAAAATAATGCAAAAAGAATCAATTCATTTGGACTTGTAGTTTAGGAGTTATTCATGGTCAAATCTGGATTTAAAATTGAATTAAACTGATTTTCTGGAAATTCCAGAGGGGCTGACGTCGAAAGCGTAAAGTGGGGTTTACGCCTCCACTTAAAACGCTTCGGCGGGGGCGGGGTGAGGCTGACGGGTGGGGTCACCCCGTCAGATTTAAAGGGAGGGAGGGGAGACAGAGAGCGGCGGCGCTTACCGGCGTCGTACGACGGCGAGGAGGCTGCGCCGGAGCAGGGAGATGGAGGGGATGGGTCGGGCACTTCGTGGCGAACACGCCGGTACTCGTGGCATCAAGGAATGGTGGCCGGACGACGTCGGAAACATGCTCTCCGGCGGCAACAGACTTTGGGCGCCGGCGAGGTCGTCGTTTCCGGCGACGATTGACTCAGGAGAGGGGCTGGGGAGGACTAGGAGAGAGAGGGGAGCCCGATGATGGACTCACCTGGGGCTGGGGTGGCTCGGGGTGAGCTCGAGGGAGAGATGGCCGAGCGGCGGAGCCTTGGCCGGAGAGGAGGAAGAAGAGGGCTCCGGCTCGAGTTAGGGGCTCTGGAGGTCGATTTGGTGAGGGGGAGGAGGAGTGGTGAGGCTAGCCGCGGTCGGGGAGTGCTTATATAGGCGGGGGAGAGATTCCAGCCCAGATGCCGCCGCGACCAGATGGGCGAGCTCCGGCGAGAGGTCCGGGCACGCGTGCGAGCTTTGCGGCGACGGGAGAGAGGCTGAGAGGCGGGCCAGCGACGCGGGATGGCAGAAAGCGTACGCGGGATAGCAGAGCACGCGCGGTCGGCCACTAGCACACTGTGCACGCGTGCACGGCGGTGGTAGAGCCGCCGTGGCGCGAGGAGAGGGAAAGAAGGAGGGGGCGAGGGGGCCATCCGGCCAGGCGAACGCCGGAGAGGGAGTGCGGCGCCCTCGGACGCGCGGACGCGGCCGAGAAGAAGCAGCCCACAGCTCGGCGACACCCAGAGCGCGCTCGCTGCACGCAGAGCATGCCACCGCATGCCCACAGTGCGGTCACCGCATGCACGGCCACGGAGAGGACACGCAAGCCGGGAACACAATGTCCACAGTGAAGTCCATCCCTCCTACAGCCTCTGTGATGAGATGGATCGATCAAAAGGGCTGTGGGCAGATGGGATGCATCAAGGAATGGTTACTGTAGTCAACTGTGGTTAGATGTTGTGGTCAAGTTACTTGACCATTGAACCAGAGGGTATGCCTCAAGGGTTTAGGATAGGAAGGACTACAGTCCTGTGAATTTTGAGGTGGTTTGGATAAGATTTGAAGATAGATGCAATACAACTGCCCAAAACAGCACAGAAGCTGGATCAGGAAGATGCACTCACATGGAGTGTGGACTTGACCTGCATTTTGGTATAGGATGAGGATTTAGGACCATGCAGATGCTGGCAAAATTTCCTGCCATTTGGAAACACCTAGATGGTACTTCCTTTACAAAGGTCCTTTCTGCACATAATTTTGGGAGAATATTGTGGAGAAAATGGCTTGGCAAACTGATGTGAAATATGGCATGCACAAAAGATAAATGGATCTTTAGGCCCTGGATTTATTTTAGAATTTTTGAAGCAATATAAAATGTAGTTGCTTCATACACTGAAAATTTGACCAGAACCAAAGATTGGAAGGTGTGCTCACATAGATGGTTGGATGGAGCTAAACTTTGATGTAGGGGAATCATTTGAGCATATGAAGGGCCTGGAAAATTTTCAACTCATTTGGATACTCCTAGCTAGTACTTCCTTCACAAAGCTTCTCTCTGGTCAGAAACTTTGGGAATTTGCTGAGGAAGATTTACTAGGCAAATAGAGCTGAATTTTGTCATGTAGTAATGATTTGGATAGGAAAGAGTGCCCAAAAATTTTGAGGGCAATCGGGAAAATATAAATAGCACTTCCTTCACAAAGTGCCAAACTGGACAGATTGGAAAAGGAATATTTCTGAATTATTTTTGAACTGGGCAAGGAAGGGTTTGGACATATTTGGGGAATATATGATCCCAAGAATTTATGAGAATTATATGGGAATTTTTGGAATGACAGAAATATAGGTTGCTTCACAACCTAGGTCAAATAGGGTTATTCCTTTAATAAGAAAAGGAATATTCCCTTAAGAAAAGAATTTTGGTGGTGGACTAGAATAGAAATGCCATGATCTAGGGAAAGATACAAGGATGAAATACTACTTGAGAGAAGAAGAAATGAAGATCTCCCTGATTTCAAGTCCAAAGAACTGCTTCAAAAAGAAAACCAGGGCAAAACCAAAAGAAAAAGAAAGGGCCAAAAATCGGGGTGTTACAAACCTACCCCCCTTACAAAAAATCTCGTCCTCGAGATTTGGTTGCTCAGGGAACAGGTATGATTATGACTTAAGGAAACCGTTTCCAACTCGGGCGTCCTTTTTCCTTTGTATATTGTTCCCTTAGAATTTCCGGTGATCGGACTTCCTGCTTTTGAGAGGATTGGCTTCACTTTACTCGAACCTCTGACGGGTCTTGCTTCACATGTCAAACCTTATGCTGACGTGGTTGGGTTCATGGTCTGCCGGTAATATCCTGAGAATAAATTCCCTGTGGACACGAAATCTATGTGTCTCTCCCATTGGTTTGCTCAAATAGCCGTGTGTCTTCCGGGTACAAACCTTGCTGAGAATCATAGTTGTTCTTTTATCAAGGTCCGACTGCCCATGGATGATACTGCGGCATCGGGATTTGCCTCTGGGGCTTGCAAATCTCAAATCGTAGCATCTCGAGTCTGGACTGACGGTTACACCGCCGGGAGAATATTTCTCGTGATAAGTTGTCCTTGTACTCAGTTCCATCAGTGAGAGCATCTGAGCTTAACGGTGTGCTCGGTTTTTGACTTACCCATACTGCTGGTATTGCCATCGATTGTTAATAGGTCGTGAGGTATTGCAACACGGTCGCTGAAGCCAACATGCTGAAATGACTAAGGAATCTGTCATCTGATGAGACAGATTGAGATACTTCACTCTGACCCTTCTAACCATTTGGAACCGAACAAACCAGTTATCGTGACGTGAGGTCCTTATGGAGCATGGTAGACCATTGAGTGTATGTCCACGTTGATTTTTATGGTCTCCATCTGGCGTGGATATCCGGATCCTGTCGGTCGTGCAAGAATTAGCATGCTGTTGTTGTTAACCTTATTCCTTGACTGCCAGTATTTTCTTTATTTGAATCGCTTGCAGAAAGGGCTTGGCCTTATTTATTTACCCTTAGTTCTCCTTGCGATCATAGTTGTTGTTGATGCAATATTTCATTATCATCCCTTGTGTCTTACATAAACGAGTTCTCATACCATATAGTTGTACAGAGTGTGCTGATCTGGCCGATCAGACAATACTGTAACAAGAGTCCATGATACCACCCTTTCTGGTGATGAGAGACTGACCTCTATAGTTGCTGTAAAATCTGTTGTTTCAAGCTTGTCTGCTTCCCCATTTGTTGCTTTTCATGAGATAGACATCTGACTCTACTTCTTCTGGCATGAATTATAGAGTTGTTGCATCCTGACCTTCTTTTATGTGAACACCGTTGTACCCTTGTATGAGGGGCGTGCATGATTTGGGATGCAGGCTCGGAACTCTAAAGTCATATCCAAGGTTCCCGGAACAGACATATGTCCTGACTGACTTCTGCCAAAAAATTTGCGGAACAAATTCTGAAGTTGCCCTATACTGCCAACTCATTGTGGAATATCTTGTAGCTGTACTGATGACAATGTGTAGTGCTGTGCAGAAGAAACTGGATTGCTTGCTGGAGAAGGCTGGATACCTTACGCTGGAAGCTTTGGTCAGGGTAGCTTGCTGGAGAAGGCTGGGTTCCGTGCCTAAGAAGCCTCTCCTTGGGTTGCTTACGGCGGAAGATTGACTGCCTTATGCCGGAAGCTTTCACCGAGGTAGCTTGTAGTGGAAGACTGGGTGTCTTGGGCAGGAAGCTGCTCATGTGTTGCACAGAGGAAACTTGAGGGGACTTGCATCATAAGCTTCTTCCGGTACCGTGTGGAGGAAGTCTGAGCTCCTTACATCAGAAGCTTTGTACTGTGATCCGCGGACTGAGTGCTGTGTACATACCCATAACATCGTTGGTGTTGGTTATGTGTATGCAAAGAATTGTTTGACTGTCTTTCATGTTGAAGGTTGAACTCATACTCCTTCTGTCCTTCTTTTGTAGTATAACATATTTCAAATTCTACCCGTGGCTGAATAAATTTTTATATATATCCATACCTTCGGTGGAAAATATATTGTTATTCTTGCACCTGACTTGTCTTCCTGCTGGCTTGATCATTACTGTTGTAGACGTTGCACAAATGATGTAAACTTGATGTTGATAATAAATCCAGGCTATGATTCATATTCCTAATATAATGCAGCCAACTGAGAGTGCCATTCTGCTTAGTTGAGCTTCCAAATAACTGAGATCCTCATTGCTTCTTCGGTCCCGATGGGGGTTGATGAGCAACTTTTCATAAGGGAAAAAATAAGGTAACACCAAAGGCCCAAAAGAAACACGCAAGAAAACAACTCAATCGAACAACGGCACAAAACATGCACATAAGCATTCATAAGTGATACTGCACTCATTACTACTCAATACACCTCACAACATGCATGCTACTACAACTGATGCAACCTGAGCTATTCGGATACTAACGCACTATGAACAAACTAAAGCTGGGTAGCCGACGAAGCAGCTGGTGGAGGGGTGGGTGGAGTAGTTGATGTTGGAGGTGCAGAAGTCGAGGAAGGAGGCAATGGGCGCGGAGCCATTTCAGCGCCGAGCAATCTCCTGGTCCGGGTCGCGTCTCGGACGAGCTCAGCAATCAGCATATACTCGGCCGTCATGAACCGGGACATGGACGGAATGGCCACATCATCATTAGGATGAGTAGATGGGAACCTGACTCGCCTGGGGTTCTCGGCTATAGTAGGGTAGTAGGAGTAGGCACGGCTTTCTTGCATCACCAACTCTTGACGACGAAGACCCGTAATTCCTGCCAGGGCTGCGAGTTGAACTGCGCGATCTGGAGTGGCACCATACCCGCCATGGAATCTGTAGGATCTTCCAATAGGGATCCTGGCTTCTAGAAAAAAACATGGGCAAAATACTCCAGTAATCTGCCTCCAAGCTGAACTTCAAACACTTGGTACCGCGGCATCTCTCCATTGGGATAGAGACTATGCCACACATCATGGAGTAGGGACGCGAAGGTGAGCGGTGCAGGGGCTACGTTGAACTCGATAGGAACGGCGGCCATCTACACTCATGGAATAGATGGCAGAAGAAAGACGGAGTCTATATGCATGGTATGCAACAACCAAGTGCAGCAATCAAATGCAACAAACAATCAGGATCCTACACTACCGGTTTCTAACGCTCGCGTTGACTAGGGCTTCCTACAGCCAGACCTGCTCTGATACCAACAGTTGTGGCACCCCGGCTTAGAGGGACCGGAACGCCCCGTATTCCAGCCCAGAAATGTCTTCTGGAATACGGCACTGCTTGGCATAGAGCAAATCAGCTTTATTACAAATGATAAGGTTACAAAGGTCTGCTATTACACCAGTTACAATGGCACGGCGACACTACGCCTGCTAAGGTAGTCCTATGCTAGCAGCGGAACAACTCATAGCAGCGGAACGACGACGACAGTGGTGAACTCCACTCCACAGGGACTCTGGCTGGGACACGGTCTAGCTCGCACGAACGGAATCCACAACAAGCAATCAATCACAACGTCACATGCAAACTGGCATGATAAGCCAGGTGAGTACTTTGAATGTACTCGCAAGCTCACAACAACCAAAAGCATTAAGGCAACACAACAACATAGCATTAACAGGTTAACTATTACCAACTACTGTGAGGTGAAGGTAAATATTGCTCAAGGTAATGTGGTAAGACTAAAATCACTGCTAAGCCATTATCTTGGGTCACATGGACCATCACATACTTGGCTATCCGACCCAGCAACATATCATCTCGATCACCTCGTGATCAAATAAATCCTCGTGATCACCTCATGACCACATCATAATTCGATGATCACCCTCGAGGTCATCCCAATGTCAACATCGGCATCCTGCCAAACTGTTGCTTGTCCATATACAACTATAAATCATAATATAAGTCATTCCGTCGTTGTGAGTGTTGATCGAACGGTGAGACCTACAACGAACTGTGTCCATGACCGAGGACGCGGCTATCGATAGTTTGTATACTCTGCAGAGGTTAGTACACTGTACCCACACTACGGAACTCATGGCCTCATGCTCCCATTCGGGTGGACCAACGACGTTCCTACAAAACCAATCTATTGCATGACACTCTCCCGGCCACTCCCGACAAACTCCCCTTTGGGCTATGTCCTGGTTGGCCCCTGATGTCACTCGTGACATCCGCCACCTCTGTGGCTGCCACCGTCGTGGCCAAACATAAACAATCTCGTCCCAAATGGGGACACCCGGGTACAACACAACTTGGGCACACAAGGTCATGACCGCCTACCGGGCCAGGGCAGCGCGAGCACATAACCTTCCCTTGTTGGAGTCACCGGCGAGAGGCATGACAATAGACCGAATTAGGGCCTACCCATCCAGGCAAGTGTGGCTGCACTGGTGAGCTCGATTCGGTGGCACCTGACCAACGAAATGACGGAATTTATCCCCAAGGTAAGTTTGTGATAGAACTATTACTCCAATGTTACATATAAACCTGTAATATAAATCATGGCAATATCCATCCAAAATCCAAAGCATAATGTATCCATAACATTAGTATGAACTCCGAGAGCATAGTATTCAATATGACCAAGAATAAAGCATGACTACTGTTATAAGAAATTCCGAAGTAACATGTCATCTTCAAAAATATTAGTCCTAGAGATCCAAGCATCATCATGGCAGTAACAACCTCACATATTTTCCAATCATAATGCCATGAATAAATCATTTCTAAATAATGCAATACTAAACCAATTTAATTCCATTTAACCATGACATTGCATTGCAAGAATGCAAATGGAGGGTGTGGCTTGCCTTGCTCCAAAAGAGAGGGGAAGAGCTCCTGGTCTTCACCAACACACCACAAACACTCTGAAAATATTTTTGCAAGCATTTATAACTATCACATAATGCAAATACTTCTGTCTAGAAATTCTAGACAGAAGGGAAAAATACTAAACTCTACCAGAAAATAGAGGAGCTCAAAAGAAAAATAATGCAAAAAGAATCAATTCATTTGGTCTTGTGGTTTAGGAGTTATTCATGGTCAAAGTTTGGTCAAATCTGGATTTAAAATTGAATTAAATTGATTTTCTGGAAATTCCAGAGGGGTTGACGTCGAAAGCGTAAAGTGGGGTTTACGCCTCCACTTAAAATGCTTTGGCGGGGGCGGGGTGAGGCTGACGGGTTGGGTCACCCCGTCAGATTTAAAGGGAGGGAGGGGAGACAGAGAGCGGCGGCGCTTACCGGCGTCGTACGACGGCGAGGAGGCTGCGCCGGAGCAGGGAGATGGAGGGGATGGGTCGGGCACTTCACGGCGAACACGTCGGTACCCGTGGCTTAAGGAATGGTGGCCGGACGACGTTGGAAACAAGCTCTCCGGCGGCAACAGACTTCGGGCTGGGGCTGGGAAGGACTAGGAGAGAGAGGGGAGCCCGATGATGGACTCAGCTGGGGCTGGGGTGGCTCGGGGTGAGCTCGAGGGAGAGATGGCCGAGCGGCGGAGCCTTGGCCGGAGAGGAGGAAGAAGAGGGCTCCGGCTCGAGTTAGCGGCTCTGGAGGTCGATTTGGTGAGGGGGAGGAGGAGTGGTGAGGCTAGCCGCTGTCGGGGAGTGCTTATATAGGCGGGGGAGAGATTCCAGCCCGGATGCCGCTGCGACCAGATGGGCGAGCTCCGGCGAGAGGTCCGGGCACGCGTGCGAGCTTTGCGGCGACGGGAGAGAGGTTGAGAGGCGGGCCAGCGAAGCGGGATGGCAGAAAGCATACGCGGGATAGCAGAGCACGCGCGGTCGGCCACTAGGACATTGTGCGCGCGTTCGCGGTGGTGGTAGAGCCGCCGTGGCACGAGGAGAAGGAAAGAAGGAGGGGGCGAGGGGGCCAGCCGGCCAGGTGGACGCCGGAGAGGGAGTGCGGCGCCCTTAGACGAGCGGACGCGGCCGAGAAGAAGTAGCCCGCAGCTCGGCGACACCCAGAGCGCGCTCGCTGCACGCAGAGCATGCGCGACCGCGTGCCCACAGTGCGGTCACCGCATGCACGGCCACGGAGAGGACACGCAAGCCGGGAACACAATGTCCACAGTGAAGTCCATCCCTCCTACAGCCTCTGTGATGAGATGGATCGATCAAAAGGGCTGTGGGCAGATGGGATGCATCAAGGAATGGTTACCGTAGTCAACTGTGGTTAGATGTTGTGGTCAAGTTACTTGACCATTGAACCAGAGGGTATGTCTCAAGGGTTTAGGATAGGAAGGACTGCAGTCCTGTGAATTTTGAGGTGGTTTGGATAAGATTTGAAGATAGATGCAATACAACTGCCCAAAACAGCACAGAAGCTGGATCAGGAAGATGCACTCACATGGAGTGTGGACTTGACCTGCATTTTGGTATAGGATGATGATTTAGGACCATGCAGATGCTGGCAAAATTTCCTGCCATTTGGAAACACCTAGATGGTACTTCCTTTACAAAGGTCCTTTCTGCACATAATTTTGGGAGAATATTGTGGAGAAAATGGCTTGGCAAACTGATGTGAAATATGGCATGCACAAAAGATAAATGGATCTTTAGGCCCTGGATTTATTTTAGAATTTTTGAAGCAATATAAAATGTAGTTGCTTCATACACTGAAAATTTGACCAGAACCAAAGATTGGAAGGTGTGCTCACATAGATGGCTGGATGGAGCTAAAATTTGATGTAGGGGAATCATTTGAGCATATGAAGGGCCTGGAAAATTTTCAGCTCATTTGGATACTCCTAGCTAGTACTTCCTTCACAAAGCTTCTCTCTGGTCAGAAACTTTGGGAATTTGCTGAGGAAGATTTACTAGGCAAATAGAGCTGAATTTTGTCATGTAGTAATGATTTGGATAGGAAAAAGTGCCCAAAAATTTGAGGGCAATCAGGAAAATATAAATAGCACTTCCTTCACAAAGTGCCAAACTGGACAGATTGGAAAAGGAATATTTCTGAATTATTTTTGAACTGGGCAAGGAAGTGTTTGGACATATTTGGGGAATATATGATCCCAAGAATTTATGAGAATTATATGGGAATTTTTGGAATGACAGAAATATAGGTTGCTTCACAACCTAGGTCAAATAGGGTTATTCCTTTAATAAGAAAAGAAATATTCCCTTAAGAAAAGAATTTTGGTGGTGGACTAGAATAGAAATGCCATGATCTAGGGAAAGATACAAGGATGAAATACTACTTGAGAGAAGAAGAAATGAAGATCTCCCTGATTTCAAGTCCAAAGAACTGCTTCAAAAAGAAAACCAGGGCAAAACCAAAAGAAAAAGAAAGGGCCAAAAATCGGGGTGTTACAGGAAAGATGCAGCGCTGAGTCACACCGGTGATGCTCTTTCTGTATAACTGATCGCCCATCACTGTAAAGGCCTTGGACCTGCGAACAATCTGGCGGGCCTCGGCTTCATCTTCTGGAAGTTCCTGTCTGAGCAGGTATGCAATGTAAGGCCTCGTCCAGTCGGGCGTGATTGCCAGGACCTCCATGACCAAATCAATGACTGCCTGGACCTCGACTTCAGTCGGATCGGGGGGACCGACCACTTGTGGGGGCTCTTCTGTGAAGGGATCTTCTTTCACCGTCGGGGAACGCAAATGCTCAAGGAACACATTGCTGGGAATGGATTTCCGAGTGGACCCGATCTTTGCCAGATCGTCTGCCTCCTGATTCTTGGCTTGTGGGATGTGATGCAGCTCCAGACCCTCAAATTTCTTTTCCAACTTTCTCACCACGTTGCAATATCCTGTCATAGCAGGGCTTCTAATATTCCACTCCTTCATCACTTGATTCACAACTAGATCCGAGTCCCCGTAGACCATCAGGCGCCGGACGCCGAGTGAGATAGCCATACGTAGACCATAAAGGAGCGCTTCGTACTCAGCCTCATTGTTGGAGGAATCGAAGTGAATCTGCAGAACATAGCTGAGTCGATCGCCCTTTGGAGACACTAACACAACTCCAGCTCCTGAACCATTCAGCATCTTGGAACCGTCAAAGAACATGGTCCAGTGTTCCGGGTGACTCTAGTCGGCTGCTGCTGTTCTGTCCATTCGACTAAGAAATCAGCTAATGCTTGGGACTTGATCGCTTTTTTTGCCTCGAACTTGATGTCCAAGGGCAAGAGCTCGATAGCCCACTTCGCCACTCGACCAGTCGCATCCTGGTTGTTCATGATCTCAGACAGCGGGGCGTCGCTGACGACTGATATGACGTGCTCTTGGAAGTAATGGGCTACTTTCTTCGCAGTCAGGTAGATGCCATAGATGAGCTTCTGATAATGAGGGTACCTCTGCTTGGACAGAGTCAGAACTTCAGAAATGTAATAGACTGGGCGCTGAACTTTGTAAGTTTTGCCCTCTTCTTCTCGCTCGACTGTGAGGACAGTGCTGACAAATTGACCAGTGGCCGCAATGTACAAGAGTAACGACTCATTGCTGTTCGGAGTGGCAAGCACCGGCTGTGTGGAAAGAAGGGCTTTGAGCTAAACAAACGCTGCTTGTGCTTCAGCAGTCCACTCGAACGAATCAGACTTCTTCATCAATCGGTAAAGGGGCAGTGCCTTCTCACCGAGGCGGGAGATGAATCGACTCAGAACCGCAAGACAACCCGTGAGATTTTGTACATCATGAAGCCGTTCTGGACGTTTCATTCGTACAATTGCACCGATCTTCTCGGGGTTGGCATCTATCCCTCGTTCGGAAACAAGGAATCCGAGTAACTTGCCCCCGGGCACCCCGAAAGTGCATTTTGCTGGATTCAGCTTAATATCATACTTCCGTAGATTTGCGAAAGTTTTAGCTAGGTCAGCCAGAAGGTCGGAACCTTTTCTGGACTTGACCACAATATCATCCATGTATGCCTCGATGTTCCGACTGATCTGTGTATGCAAACACTTTTGCACCATGCGCATGAAAGTGGCACCGGCGTTCTTGAGACCGAATGGCATGGTGATATAGCAAAATCACTCGAATGGGGTGATAAAGGCTGTTTTTATTTCATCTGGCCCATACAGTCGGATCTGGTGGTACCCGGAGTACGCATCTAGAAAAGTCAGTCGCTCACATCCCGCGGTAGAATCTACGATCTGATCTATACGGGGGAGCAGGAAATGATCCTTGGGACATACCCGATTGATGTGCTTGAAATCAATGCACATTCGGAGAGACCTATCCTTCTTAGGAACCATGACGACGTTGGCGAGCCACTCGGAGTGGTACACCTCACGGATGAACTCGGCTGCTAGGAGCCGAGCAACTTCTTTGCCAATGGCTTTCCTCTTCTGTGTAGCAGAATGATGAAGATGTTCCTTCACAAGCTTCGCTTTTGGGTCAACTCGCAAACGGTGCTCAGCTAGCTCCCTGGGAACACCCGGCATGTCGGATGGCTTCCATGCGAAGATGTCCCAGTTCTCACGGAGGAACTGGATGATCGCGGCTTCCTATTTGCTGTCGAGTGTCATCGAGATGTTGGTGGGTGCGGCATTGGGATCTTCCGGATGAATATGCATAGGCTTCGTCTCCCCAGTCGACTGGAACGCAGACTCCGCAGCTGGTTTCTTGGAGCGAAGCAGATCACTCGGATCGGCATTTATCTTGTATTCTTCCAACTCCACCATAGCCATCTGCTCGTCAGCAATCTTGGACCCCTGCTGCAAACATTCTTCCGCGCGCTGCCGACTGCAAGTGACTGTGATCACGCCTTTGGGGCCGGGCATCTTCAGCTTAAGGTACACATAACATGGGCGGGCCATGAAACGTGCGTAGGCTGGCCGACCAAGGATGGCATGGTAGGCGCTGCGAAAGTCGACCACTTCGAAAGTTAACCTTTCCTTCCTAAAGTTCTTGTCATCTCCAAAGACCACATCCAGGGCAATCTGCCCGAGTGACTTTCCTTTCTTGCCAGGAATCACTCCGTGGAACTGCATACTGCTCTCGCTCAGACGAGACATCAGAATGCCCATCCCTTTCAGGGTCTCAGCATAGATTATGTTCAGGACGCTTCCACCGTCCATGAGGACCTTACGCAACCGAACGCCTCCCACGACTGGATCAACCACCAGCGCCTGCCGCCCAGTGGTGGCAATGTAGGCCGGATGGTCCGACTGATCAAAGGTGATCGGAGTCTTCGACCAGTTCAGGAATTTCGTCGTCGCCGGCATGGCCATGTTCACTTCTCGG
The DNA here is from genome assembly GCA_039707655.1 of Elymus sibiricus. NCBI lineage: Eukaryota > Viridiplantae > Streptophyta > Magnoliopsida > Poales > Poaceae > Elymus > Elymus sibiricus. The sequence goes on along the minus strand of CM077668.1, from coordinate 160,930,036 downwards.
TTGATGACCTTCAGCCGGCTCTTGCTCTCAACATCTGCAAAGATCATCAGAGTTGCATTGATAGTAGGATAAGCTTCATCTTTGTCTTCGTCATCAGCATCATCCGGGCTTTTCTCACTCGACTGACCCTCACGGAACTGCTGTATCAGCAATCTACACCGTCGAGTGGTATGCTTGGGCAATATTAGATTGCCCTCTTCATCTTTTCTGGTGTGGATGTGGCACGGCAAATCGAGGACATCTTGGCCCGACTGATCTTTCTTCTTCCTCGGGATCCACTTTTCCTTGGCCTTCCCTTTGTTTTTGGCTTGACCGGTCAGTGCGGCAGCCTCGGCCTGGGCCGATCCGTCAGCCTTGCGCTTCGGCTTCCGACTGGTGTTATTGTTTCCAGGATTGGGCTCACTAGCTTTTCCCTTACCATTACGGAGACGGTCTTCCTCTTCTCCGTTTGAGTACCGAGTGGAAATCTCCATCATTCGGCTCATGGTCAAAGATCCCGACCGGCCAAATTTAAGGATGAGCTCCCTATATCTGACTCCTGCCTTGAAGGCGTAACGGCTTGGTGCTCCGTGACGTTCTCAACCACATGATGCAAGGTTGTCTACCGCTGAATGTACTCCCTCAAGGTTTCATTCGGCTTCTGCACACAATGCCGCAACTCAGTCAACCCGGCCGGGCGTTTGCACGTGCCCTCGAATGTTTTGATGAACACTCGGGCCAAATTTTCCCAAGCAGTATATGCTAGCCGGAGTGAGCTGGTTGAGCCAGGCGCGGGCGGACCCTTCCAGCATCAAGGGCAAATGCTTCATAGCCACATAGTCATTACCTCCTCCAATCTGCACAGCCACTCGGTAATCCTCTAGCCGAGTTTCTGGCTTGGACTCACCGGTGAATTTACTTACACCAGCTGCCAGCCTGAAGTTGGGCAGAATCTCTGCGGCCCTGATTGCTCTGCTGAAACACTCGGGCCCGGAGACGAAGGCTCCACTTCCACTCGGACGATCTCTGTCCAAACTCTCCCTAAGAGCTCTGCGTCTGTCGACCAGGTTCTAAGCGAGTACGGATCTCGCGTTGAACTGCGGGTTGCGGAGGTCGACTAGTTCTCTCTGGCGATAACCGTCACCATGGCGGGGAGGGCTAGCCCTCCGATCATTGCCGTAAGGACGCATGGCATCGTACGGCCGGGGCGCATACGAGCCATCCCGCGGAGGGGGCGTCTGCATACGGCGACGATCATCTTGACGCCGCGGAGGCGTGTTCCAACTGCGACCCTGCTTCGAGTACTGGTCTCGGTGGCGGTCTTGGTCATTTCGCCGCGGAGGCGAGTGTCTGTTTCTTCTCGGGGTCACCGGGCTATAGGCCGACTGGACGGTGTCAGCTCTGACGGATCTGCTATGAATTCTGTTACGTGACTGGGACACCGCTGAATTCTGTTCTTCAGCCGCCTTGAGCAAGGCCCGGATCTGCCGTAGACCCTCCCCTGCCTCAGACCGGGACGGCTGGATGGAATCTGCTATCCGAGTGGCCGCCACCACATTCTGGACGGGAGTGCGAAATACCTGGAAGTTCTGTTGCTGATCATTGGAAAACAACTGCCGCTGCCATCGACTGGAACTGGGCTGATGTTGCCGCTGGGCATGATCGTCGAGTGATTTCTGGAGCGCCTCCAGACGACTGCGCTCAGCCAAGTTGGCCTGGCGCGTGGCCTCCAAAGCCTGAGCCTCGGGAGTCGTCCCAACGATGGGCGTCTGGAGGGTCTGCTCGTTTCTGCGCTGCAGCTCCTCCCTATGCTGCCGAGTGAGAGGTCGGGGGTAGTACTCGTCGTCGTGACGGTCTCCGCCGCCGCCAAGATCAGCGCACGATGGGTCGCCGGTCTCTGCGCCGCCGCGGCCGTACCCAGGCGGACTGGGCGGGGAATCGGCCATCAGCACCTCTGCAGCGGGATCGCTGCTCTCACACTCGGATAAGCTCTCCGAGTGCTCATGCAAGGAGGCGAACGAATCGAAGACGGGCTCATCGGGCTCGATTGTCGCGACTTGCGAGGCCACAGCCTGAAGGGCCAACGCGTGCTTGATCCACCGTTGAAGCCGTGAGCGTCCGGAACGCTTTCGACGGCGGTCGGTGAAGTGCGAAGGCACCGACTGGTATGGCGTCGAAGGTTGTCGAAGAAGGACGCCGAAGGTACTCGCGCGGAAGTGCGCTGCGCCGCGGATGGGCAACGCCTCGACGTCCAGCGGGGCTTCCTGGAGCCACGCCGAATCGTCAGCGATGAAACTGAGGACGCCGAAACGGATCTCGCCGCCTAGTGTCAGTCCGCCGCCGGAAACCATGATGATGGTGGGAAAATCGCAACTACGCCGGAAGTCGCTAGACGCCTGCCCCACGGTGGGCGTCAACTGTCGTGGGTATAAGCCTGACAGTAGTGTATGGGGGTACGAATTGGAGGGCAGAGCCCAGCTACGGCGCAGTTGTTACACTCGGTTTTTACGAGTTCAAGCCCCTCAGCGGTGGAGGTAATAACCCTACGTCTTGGTGCTCTGGAGCTTGATTGACTGGAGTGTATGTATTACAAAGGATTGCGAACCCTTGTTATGGAGATGGGGTGCGGCTTATATAGAGTTCGCCAGGCCCCCATGAATGCCGCCATAACCACGGGTTAAAGAGGGGGTTTAAGGGTGCCAGCCATTGGCAACGGGCGCATTGATTACAATTAATAAGGGCGGGCGCACGTCCTGGCCGTTGCGTTTCTGGAGTCTCCTGGTCTTCCCTGGTCGAGTGACTGTCAGGTACTCCGAGTGAAATAAGACGGTCGAGTGAACTGCTGCCTCCCGAGTGGTTCATTGAACTCCGAGTGAATGTCAGGTTGCAGAACTCCTGGCTGCTGGTCTGGCCCTGGGGCCCAGTATAAGGTGTGTGGCATCCTAGGGTAGGGTCTGCAGGTCGGGCCTTTTACCCTATCCCTAGTATATGTCCTCGTCACCCTTCTTTATGGAGATCATCATCTTGGTCTGCTGGTCCATGTGGCTAGTAGAAATGATTTTATCAAGACTATTCAACCAAGCTTATACAGATGCAGATCAAAGTTCAAGGAAGAGCTCAAGTGGACCCTTTATAGGCTAGATAAGAGGAAGAGATACAAACCTTTTGAGAGCGGGGTGAACTCTTTACATTAATCTTATAGCCTTGCTTAGCTTTTATTTCCTTTTCTCTTTCCTTTGATTCTTTTTGGGGCTATCTTGACCCTTTATTTATAACTTTATTTGTAATTTTTATTATGAATACTAATAAAATATACGCAGCAGTAGAGTTCCGATGTTTCCCGTGCAAAAAACAAAGTACTCCTATAGAGTTCAGATGTACAAAGGTCTCAAAAATCTGCAAAATTCGCGGGGACACAAATCTAAGACAAAATATAATATTATTCTAGCATGAAGTGAAGGCAATTCTAATTTCTTAGTCACTGCACAATAGACTGATGATGTGAAGAAAATACGCAATGTATAGATAATTGAAACACTGGAGGCTTTCCTTTTGGGTAAAAATAAGGACATCGTGCTCGGAGAGGATTTATTTGGTTCTTAATGTGCTTGAGAGATACTTTATCTTGAGAAAAACAGTACAAACGCGGACATTCACATAGACGCACGCACACTCACCCCTATAAACGCATGAATGCACTTCCTACCCCTATGAGCACCTCCGGGAGATAGAGCCAGCAGATTAGGAGATTGACAAAGTCGTCAAAGACGTTTTGTAGTTGACAGGCACGCCATACCGCCGAAAGAATGACGCCGGAGAACCTAAAATAAATTCAGGAAATATACGAGCACTTGTGCCAAGTTTAGGACTTCAACTCTTGTGGGCTTGTTCCACCACAAAGAACCTAACATCTAAGCTGTGCTTAGTTTGCAATGTGCTTGAGATATTGATAGACTGGATGTTCTCACATTAGCTTGTGGTGTGTAGAGTTCAACAATTACTTGTGTGTGGTGTGTAGTCATAGATTGGGAGTTCTCACATTAGCACCTGAGAACTAACCTGTGGTTGACTGTTAAACATGTATGCCAAGCTGTATAGTTAGGATTAGATTGAGTTAGGTGTGCGGGTTGTTAGTATCTACCAGCACGCAGTTGTAATCCTAACTACTTCTACCTATCAGGTATTCTGTACGTGAGTATAAATAGAGGAGATGCCGGTGGTAGCCACCACGGCAAACCAACCTCTCGTGTGTGTGCGTGAGTTTTTTTCTATGGTGTCTTCATCAATCTTAGGATATGTCATCTCAATCTCTCGAAGATAATTATATATGTAGGGTTGATGTGCATATGTTCATAGGAATGAATGTGTGTACGAGCATCTATACATCTGTTTTTTTTTTTTTTTTTTTTTTTTTTTTTTTTTTTTGCGAAAATATACATCTGTGTTTCTAAACAGACCAATACCTTTTTTCTACACTCCCGATATCATATGGCTATTCAATTGAACCAACTGCTAGTAGCTTCGCGGGTACTTAATTAATTTGTGGATTGGCGTGTACGTTACCAAATTTCGATTTTATAGGAGTAAACATGCATTAGGCCAGGTAGGTTAGTCACGTGTGACCAAATAAAATCGAGTGAATTTATAATCGAGTGAGGACTAATTGGAGCTCAACTGTTATTTGTCACGTAACATCAATGCTCCAATAATTGATGGCCGGAGTAGAATTGAACTGGATGCATAGCTGTTCTCATTTCCTTCGTCCTAGGGCCTACGGCTCTTTTCTTCTGGGCACTGCATTTAACATGAGACATCGACGCAACCACGGTATACTATTGGACAGTAGCAGGATATATAGGGAGACATAATTGATGACGACACTATTTGATCGACGTACTACTGGTTTAATTAGGATGCACCATCGCCAAAGTTTCGTCGCTGCTTCTGGAGCTCAACAATGGGTGTAGGATGTACGTGCTGTGACCACTAACAACTTTTGTGACAGCTCTGGGTTTAATTCCAATCACATCCTTACGGGTATGGATTAATTGATCAACCATCTGAAATGGCAGTACAACCGTACATGTCGCTGTGCTGAAACATGTCCTTTAATCGACTCGCCATTACCGCCCCCTCCCGCTCCTGTCTTCCTCACACACGCACGCATTGATGCCAAGTTGGGCCATGCCGCCTCCAACATTTTTATACAAAATATGGTGGGTGGTGATATCTAAGAGCATCTCTACCCCATTCCTTTTTAATATATTTTTTTAGAGAATTTCATAAATATGATCACAAAATCAAAATTTGCAAAATAAAAATCGAAAATACTTTTCGCTGTTCCTGCGAATAAAAAGCAAACATTTCGTTGCTACTACGGACGAAAAGATCCTGTGGTTATTTCGCAAAAAAAAAAAGATCGTTTGGTTGCCCACACAATTGAAGAGGCACCGAAGCTCCAATGGTTGAACCCTAACGCCATCGGGCCACATGGCTAAAAAGAATCCATTCGAAGGAAGAAGAGCTCAAACCATGCATCGTGGAGGTCGGATTCTGTTGTTCAATCTACACCAACAGTGCAACCTGATGTGAGAAATTTCCCAATTACTCGCACATATCTACTAATATACTATTAGATGTCACCAACCTTGAGGAGTCAGGACATTGTCCATATTCTTAGTGTTGTCATTGAATTGTCAAACGAGCTAATGTCGACGATAGACATTCAGTTCATGGTGGCGGCGAGAGAGCTTCGTGGATTGGGTTTACCGGAGGCTCATTGATCCGAATTCCTAAGGATGATACTAACAAAGTGACACACAAAGTCACGCGGAACTAAATTCCGATGACCGCGTCGAGGTGACACCGGAGTTGGCAACAAATGGTGGATGGGGGACAAAGTCTAGGAGGGTGGCGGCATCTAGCTGAGTAGATGGGTGCGGGTAATTGCAAATTTTCTCACCGAGCGTGATGTAGACGTGCAACAGTTAGTCTGGATTGAACGGCGAAATTCGTCCTCCATGATGCACGGTTTGAGCTCTTCTTCGCCTGAATGAATTCTCCTGAGTGATACGGTCCTGATGGCGCAACGATTCAGCTGATTCGGCTAGAGAAACTCCAATGCGATGGGATGTATAAATGCGAGTTTGCATGGTGTCGTGGGAACGAGTCTGACAGTAGAAGGTAGGGGTACGTAAGGAGAGGGCAGAGTCCTAGCTACGGCGAGGGTGTACACACAGATGTATGAGTTTAGGCCCCTCTCGTGGAGGTAATAGCCCTACGTCTCAGGTGCTCGGGAGCTCTTTGTCGAGTGTAATAGGAGTATCGCTACAGGAGGTGCGAACCAACCCTTATGCCAGAGGGGAGGGGTGGCTTATATAGAGTGCGCTGCCCCTCATAAGTGTCTAGCGTTTAAGGGTCAGATCGTGGTTATAAAGACGTACGTTACTGGTAACGTACAACATAAATGCTATTAATGGTCTTGATGAACGCCCGCCCGTTAGCCTCCCTGGGGTGACTTCTGGGCTTCTGTGGTCGACTGTCTTCTGGTCCTTCCGAGTGAAAGGTAAGTGTCGAGTGAAAGGTACCTCCGAGTGTATATTGTCGAGTGACTTGTATGTCTTGGCGATTTCAGTCGGAGACTTCCTTGTAGCTCTTAAGCTTTCTGGGGCAGTGTCCTTAGGTAGGGCATGTAGGTCAGGCCTATGACCCTACCCTAGGTACATATCCCCATCATTAGCCCCCGAATGGATCGGGGTTCGAGTCTAAAAAGTGTCAATGCAGGTTCTGACAAGACACAAAAATTCCGAATGCATTTTGAGGCTTCTTAGAAATCTGCGTCAATTGGGACTTTTATCGTTCGCCCTGATCGATTCTGTCTTGAAGTATATCCGAGTGAAACTGAGCTCGAAATCAGGTCCGAGTGAAACTGAGCTCGAAATCAGGTTCGAGTTGTCTGCAGAGTCTTCTGATGTGACGGTTAGCTCCGTCGGGTCCGGATTTTACGGGATCCGAAAATTGGATAAACGCGCGCCGAGCGGGGATGACGTAACCGCAAAGGCAAGCAGGGACACGACGCCTCGATTATCGCGCCGCCGGAATCGCCACGTGATGTGCCTCCTCTGAATTCGGGATACTCAGAGATCTGGCGGGCCTGCAGGTCAGTGACCCACACGGGCGGATATAAGGGGCGATGACGCCGGTGCTGGTACAGTATTCTTCCCCCAAATCAGCTCTTCTCCACCTCCTCCTCTGCTCAACTCCGCCCCAACGACCGCCGCCGCCATGACGAAGGGCAAGACGGAGAAGCTCGAGCGCAACAAGAAGGGAGGAGCCAAGGCGAAGAAACCGTCGGGCGCCCGGTCGACGGTGCCGCCGGGGTGGATCCAGGGGGATTTCCTCCAATCGACGGTCACGGCGGAGGATGTGCAAAATCTCGTCGTCGACGGGTTGATTGCTGCGGAGTCCTGGAGATTGCCGAAGGGGGAGACCGAGCCAGATCCACGCGACGGCGAACGAGTTCTGCTTCTCACCCACGTCGAATGAGGTTTCTCCATGCCACCCCACCCATTCGTCCGTAGTTTCATGAACTATTTTGGGGCGCAGCTCCATCATTTCCCTCCGAATGCGATTGCCTATCTTTCTTGTTTCATAACTTTGTGCGAATGCTTTCTGGGCTGTCCTCCGCATTGGGTTTGTTTAAACACATATTCTTTGTTAGATCCCAATCTGTCAAGAAAGCCAATCCCAGTGATAGCAAAACCCACGTAATCCAACTGTGTGGTGGCTTAGGGATCCAAAAGAGAGGTAGGAGTGCGTTTCCCTCCATGACCTTTCCCGATTCTGTCCGGGGTGGCAGTCGACATGGTTCTATTGCAAGGATGTCGCATCACCAAATATGTCGACTGGACTTCCTCCTTTCACCTTGGATCGACCTACCACCCACAAACCACTGTACGTGACAAAGGTAGAGAAAATCCAGGTAGGGATCCTAGTGAACGCTGTATCTGATCTCATCCGCGGCGGAGTGACTGGCTTGGATCTCCTTGAAACGTTTCTCAGTCGACGGATCCAGCCTCTCCAAGCCCGGGATCACACCATGTGGCATTACTCGGGCCCTGAGGATACCACTCGGACTCATCCTGAAGAAGTTTCCGACGAGACCGTTTCTCAGTGGCTCAGGAGCATCACCGGAGCCTGTGATAATCCCGAGGGAGCCAAGCGAATTCCACCCTTTTCTGCTTTGAACCCACCAAAGAACCTGGTGAGTTATACCTCTGTCGATTGTTGTAATATTTGTCGAGTAATTGATCTTCAGTCGACTGACTTTGAAGCTTGTATCTTGCAGGAATTTACGAACATGTACTCGCCCGTGCCAAACGGAGAACAGCCTGACGAAGAAGAAGGGAGCGTAGATGACAGCGCAGATGGCGATTATGCCAACGACAGCGAGAGCAGCGATGACGACCTGGAGGAAGGCGAGGCGGAAGCTCAGGTTCCTCTGCGCACCGGGCGTCGCACCAAGCAGCAAGAAGACCCAGAGTTTACTCCGAGCAAAACTGTGGCGTCGAGCATAAGGAACCCAAAGCGTGACCGTACTGCAACATCAGGGTCGACTGAAAAAGCTGCGAAACAACTCAAGCCGGACGCGCCAAAACCTCGGAAGGCCCTGCCTCGTATCAAGATTGCTGTGCCTGTTGCCTCAACGTGAGTGTTTATTTTCCCGCAATTGTGATTGTGGCACTTCATGTCTCTGCTGACCGAGTGGAGTTTATCCGCCAGAGCTGCTACCTCTGTGACGTCGCCCCAGCGAAATGATGGGGACCATATGGAAGTGGACACTCCTGATGCGGCCACCTCCCAACGAGGTATAACAAACCCACACTCTACTCTGTTTTTTGAAGAATAATCGTCGAGTGACTTGATTAAAATTGTCGATTGATAGCTGACGAAGTCATCGAACTGGAAGATGACGAGGAGCTGCAGCGAGGAACGCAAGATGAGGCTGTGCCTCTGGAGGCTCCACACGTACGCACTCGGAGAACATCGTCAGGACAGACGCCCCATGGGTCGACTGCTGCGACACCTCCAGCCCTTGTGGCCCCGCTGTCGAGTGCTCCGCCAGCCACTTCAATTCTGGTGGCTTCAGCACCTATTGGACAATCTGAAGCACCTCCTGCTGCCTCAGCTACAGCACCAACTCATTCGACGCCCGCATATCCTTTGTATCACGTCCCGGAGGACCAAACTGGAGCTGCCAAGGAAGCCATGATTCAGGCTGGGCAGATGATGCTGCGAACAAAGGAGGCGTATGAAGCCAGCAAGTTGGCCTATGACGCCAGCTCAGCGCTTCAAGCCAACGTCCGAGTAAGTGCTATTGTAAGTTCATTTTCGATTGAATTCCTGTCCACCTTGATTTTACACCCACTGGGTGTTTTCTTCGCAAGTAGATCAGGTAGTTTCTGGTCCAGTGGGGGCACGCTGAGTGCACCCACTGGGTGTAGTCCCCGAGACCGCTGTCGAATGATGAAGGCATCGACAGAGGTCTTAGAGTTGATTGAAAGTTGCTTGTCACTCGACAGGATGGGCCTGGTCGAGTGATAGTAGGTCCAGTGGGGGCACGCTGAGTGCACCCACTGGGTGTAGTCCCCGAGACCGCCGTCGAGTGCTTGTATCGGCGGGGGTCTGATAGAGACAATGTTCCCTTGCTTGCTTCTTTGTATATACTCTGACAGGCCAGACCTGGTCAAGTGTTTTTGTATCCAGTGGGGGCACGCTGAGTGCACCCACTGGGTGTAGTCCCCGGGACTACTGTCGATCGTTGACGATGGGCAGTATTCTTAAGAACCATTCTGCAGGTTTCATGGACATCATTTCCATCAACCATGATATGACGCTGTATAGGGTAGTAGGGTGGGGCGGCGGGCCGCCTTTCAGTCGACTGTACTTGTACTTTTCCACTCGGGAGTAGAGAAATATCCATGTCGACTGAACCCCTTCTTTGCTGATTTCAGAAAGCCTGTGGGCTCGGGACCAAGTACGTCGAGCTGGAGAAGGAGAAGAATCGACTTCTGCTGGATCTGGAGCTGACGAACAACAACCTGGACCATGCACAGACCGAATTGAAGACTTTGGGAGGTAATCCTTGTCAACCAATTGCATTATCACTTTCATCTTCCGTCCTTTGAACCGAGCGAATCCACTCGAACAGACGTACGTGATGAGAACCGTCGTCTCCGAGCGCGACTCAACAATGTTATTTCTTTAGATACCATGAAGAAGGCGCTCGAGGACAAGGACAAATCACTTGCTGATGCTCAGAAGGAAGCGAAGGAGAAAACTGAAGCTGTTGAGAAGAAACTTGCTGCAGCCAGTAAACTGGAAGAAGAGAACGCCAAACTCAAGCAGGAACGATCCGACTGGATCAAAAAACTTGAAGTGCAGACCAAGGGAAAGAGTGCTCTGGAAAAACACTTAGGAGACTTTGCGAAGAAAATGTTCAGCATGCTTGAAGGTGACTCTCTTCTGTCGAATGAATTTCTTTGATTTCCTCAGAACGACATTGTGATCACCTTTTCCCTTTCTCTTCACGCAGAATTCTGTCAAGACGTTGAGAAGGAAACCGAAGAAATCGAGCCCAATCTGGACCCCACGAAGTCACTCGTCGGAGACGCCGTGGCCATGGATATGTTTCGACTCGAAGCTCGTCTTAAGAGTGTCCAAGGATATGTCACTCGGCTGAAGGCTGCATTCGAGAAGGTCCACAAGGAGTTGTGGCCTGAAGACTCTCTCCAGACTGACCTCGAGTCTATGATGACTTGCCTCAACGAAATTCCCAGTCGAGTGTAGGCGTGGAAGAAATCCGCTGCTCGTTGTGGTGCTGATGTGGCACTTTCACTCGTCAGGGTTCATTGCAAGGAGGCCAGGGAGGACAAACTGAAGGCCCTTCGAGTGATCAACACAAAGAAACTTCAGTTTGAAGATTTCATGGAGACTTTCATCGAAGCAGCCACTCGGATCGCCGACGGAATTGACCTGGACACTTTTGTCGAGCCCTCAAGCCCTACTGGAGCTTGAACAAGTACTTTGCTTTCAGTAAAAACTTTATTTGCCTCGGTATGCCGAGTGATGGTGTAACCGATTAAACCTTCGTTCAGGCCCTAAGCCTGAGAACTTCCCTTTGCGCGAACAAGTTTTTGCCGCGCTAGTGATTCTAGTCTTACTCGCATTTTGCTTTCCGACGTTTTGCTTGGCTGAATTTATTTAATTCTCGAATGGAACTTAGGCGAAGGCTGGTTCGCAGCTAAGTTCCGAGTGTTAGGAATACTTTACACTCGGAAGGATTTTTTTTTAACTTAGATGAAAACTGGTTCACAGCTAAGCCCCCAAACAAGAGGGTTGCTCTTCCTTCGGAGAAGTTTTCTGAACTTAGGCGAAGACTGGTTCGCGGCTAAGTCTCCGAGTGTATTGAATGTTATACACCCGGAAAGGTCTTTAACTTAGGCGAAACGGGTTCGCAGCTAAGCCCCCGAGCAAGAGGATTGCTCTTTACTCGGAGAGGTTTTCTGAACTTAGGCGAAGACTGGTTCGCGGCTAAGTCTCCGAGTGTATTGAATGTTATACACTCGGAAGGGTTTTTAACTTAGGCGAAACGGATTCGCAGCTAAGCCCCCGAGCAAGAGGGTTGCTCTTCACTCGGAGAAGTTTTCTGAACTTAGGCGAAGACTGGTTCGCGGCTAAGTCTCCGAGTGTATTGAATGTTATACACTCGGAAGGGTTTTTAACTTAGGCGAAACGGGTTTGCAGCTAAGCCCCCGAGCAAGAGGATTGCTCTTTACTCGGAAAAGTTTTTTAACTTAGGCGAAGACTGGTTCGCGGCTAAGTCTCCGAGTGTATTGAATGTTATACACCCGGAAAGGTTTTTAACTTAGGCGAAACGGGTTCGCAGCTAAGCCCCGAGCAAGAGGATTGCTCTTCACTCAGAGAAGTTTTTTAACTTAGGCGAAGACTGGTTCGCGGCTAAGTCTCCGAGTGTATTGAATGTTATACACCCGGAAAGGTTTTTAACTTAGGCGAAACGGATTCGCAGCTAAGCCCCCGAGCAAGAGGATTGCTCTTCACTCGGAGAAGTTTTTTAACTTAGGCGAAGACTGGTTCGCGGCTAAGTCTCCGAGTGTATTGAATGTTATACACCCGGAAAGGTTTTTAACTTAGGCGAAACGGATTCGCAGCTAAGCCCCCGAGCAAGAGGGTTGCTCTTCACTCGGAGAGGTTTTCTGAACTTAGGCGAAGACTGGTTCGCGGCTAAGTCTCCGAGTGTATTGAATGTTATACACCCGGAAAGGTTTTTAACTTAGGCGAAACGGATTCGCAGCTAAGCCCCCGAGCAAAAGGGTTGCTCTTAACTCGGAGAGGTTTTTTGAACTTAGGCGAAGACTGGTTCGCGGCTAAGTCTCCGAGTGTATTGAATGTTATACACTGGGAAGGGTTTTTAACTTAGGCGAAACGGGTTCGCAGCTAAGCTCCCCGAGCAAGAGGGTTGCTCTTCACTCGGAGAGGTTTTCTGAACTTAGGCGAAGACTGGTTCGCGGCTAAGTCTCCGAGTGTATTGAATGTTATACACTCGGAAGGGTTTTTAACTTAGGCGAAACGGATTCGCAGCTAAGCCCCCGAGCAAGAGGGTTGCTCTTCACTCGGAGAGGTTTTTTGAACTTAGGCGAAGACTGGTTCGCGGCTAAGTCTCCGAGTGTATTGAAGGTTATACACTCGGAAGGGTTTTTAACTTAGGCGAAACGGATTCGCGGCTAAGCCCCCGAGCAAGAGGGTTGCTCTTCACTCGGAGAGGTTTTTTGAACTTAGGCGAAGACTGGTTCGCGGCTAAGTCTCCGAGTGTATTGAATGTTATACACTCGGAAGGGTTTTTAACTTAGGCGAAATGGATTCGCAGCTAAGCCCCCGAGCAAGAGGGTTGCTCTTCACTCGGAGAGGTTTTTTGAACTTAGGTGAAGACTGGTTCGCGGCTAAGTCTCCGAGTGTATTGAAGGTTATACACTCGGAAGGGTTTTTAACTTAGGCGAAACGGATTCGCGGCTAAGCCCCCGAGCAAGAGGGTTGCTCTTCACTCGGAGAAGTCTTTGAATGCGAAATTGTGCGATCGGAATCGACAATAGACTGCGGAAGTCATAACTTAACAAACGACATTGTCTGGAGCACTCTTATTACATCAAAACAACTCAGTCGTCAAGTATAAAAGCGTCGATGCAAATCCGCGTTCCAGGCGCGTGGCTCATCAATATTCTTCTTCAAGTTGAAAAGATGGTACGCTCCGTTGTTCAGCACCTTGGTGACGACAAATGGGCCTTCCCACGCTGGGGCCAACTTGTGGGGCCGCTGCTGATCCACTCGGAGCACCAGATCACCTTCGTGGAATGAACGGCTCTTGACGTGTCTTGCATGGAAGCGGCGAAGGTCTTGTTGATATACAGTCGACCGGATCAGGGCCATCTCTCGTTCTTCCTCTAGGAGATCCACACCATCTTGTCTAGCTTGCTCAGCTTCGTCTTCAGAGTATAGATCCACTCGGGGGGAATTGTAAAGGACGTCACTTGGCAGAACGGCTTCAGCTCCATACACAAGGAAGAAAGGAGTGCGTCCAGTTGACCGGTTAGGAGTCGTCCTCAAGCCCCACAGAAAAGACGGCAATTCAGTGACCCAAGCTCCAGCAGCATGACCAAGATCTCGCATGAGCCGAGGCTTCAGTCCTTGGAGGATAAGGCCATTCGCTCGCTCAGCTTGACCGTTAGACTGGGGGTGCGCAACGGATGCGTAGTCCACCCGAGTGCCTTGGGAGGAGCAAAAATATCTGAACTCTTCCGAATCAAAATTAGAGCCGTTGTCTGTAATGATACTGTGGGGGACTCCATATCTGAAGGTTATTTCTTTCATGAATTTGATGGCAGTACGGGCATTCAGCTTCTTGATGGGTTTAGCTTCAATCCACTTAGTGAACTTGTCGACTGCAACCAGTAAGTGAGTGAATCCACTCTGGCCTGTTCTAAGGGGTCCAACCATATCCAAGCCCCATACAGCAAATGGCCAGACGAGTGGAATAGTCTTCAAGACAGACGCAGGTTTGTGTGACAGGTTTGAATAAAACTGGCATCCTTCGCAGTGATCGACTATATCTTTAGCCATTTCATTGGCGGGTGACCAAAAGAAACCCGCTCGGTAAGCTTTGGCAACAATTGTCCTAGAGGACGCATGATGACCACAAGTTCCCGAGTGAATCTCCTCCAAAATCAGTCGACCTTCTTCAGGAGAAATACACCGCTGAATCACGCCAGTCACACTTTCTCTGTAGAGTTGTCCATCCATAACAGTAAAAGCCTTGGATCTGCGGACTATCTGTCGAGCTTCATCTTCATCATCTGGGAGTTCTCGCCTCAGAATATACGCAATATAAGGAACAGTCCGGTCGGGGATGATCACTAAAACCTCCATAACCAGATCAGTAACTGCTGGGACGTCGATTTCAGTCGGATCTGAGGCGCTCTTTGCTTGCGGGGGCTCTTCAGTGAAAGGATCTTCCTGCACCGAAGGAGAATAAAGGTGCTCGAGAAACACATTGCTGGGGACAGGTTTCCGAGTGGATCCAATCTTTGCCAGCTCATCAGCTGCTTGATTCTTCACTCGGGGAACATGATGGAGTTCCAAGCCTTCGAATTTCTTCTCAAGTTTACTTACTGCATTGCAGTATCCTGTCATAGCGGGGTTCCTGACATCCCACTCTTTCATCACTTGATTGACCACCAAATCAGAGTCGCCATATACCATCAGGCGCCGGACGCCGAGTGAAATGGCCATACGCAACCCATACAAGAGTGCTTCATATTCAGCTTCATTGTTGGAGGAATCAAAATGAATCTGCAAGACATAACTGAGTTTGTCGCCTTTTGGGGACACCAGTACTACGCCAGCACCAGACCCATTCAGCATCTTCGAGCCATCAAAGAACATGGTCCAGTGTGCCGAGTAAACTTGGATCGGTTGCTGCTGTTAAGTCCACTCGGCCAGGAAATCAGCGAGGGCTTGAGACTTGATTGCTTTCTTTGCTTCAAACTTGATATCAAAATAGAGGAGCTCAATAGCCCATTTGGCCACTCGACCAGACGCATCTCGATTGTGGAGCATTTCAGACAATGGAGCATCACCGACGACTAAAATTGAGTGATCTTGAAAATAATGTGCCACCTTCTTAGCTGACAGATATATACCGTACACGAGCTTCTGGTAATGTGGATATCTTTGCTTTGAAGGAGTCAACACTTCAGAGACGTAATAAACAGGACGCTGGACTTTGTAAGCTTTACCTTCCTCTTCCCTCTCGACAGTGAGAACTGTACTGACGACCTGATTAGTAGCCGCTATGTACAATAGCAATGGCCCCTTACTGTGCGGAGCCGCAAGCACCGGCTGGGTGGAAAGCAGAGCTTTGAGCTCGACAAACGCTGCTTTAGCTTCAGGAGTCCACTCGAATGTATCAGACTTCTTCATCAGTCGGTATAAAGGCAATGCCTTTTCACCGAGACGAGAAATGAATCGACTCAATGCTGCCAAGCAACCTGTGAGCTTCTGGACATCGTGCACACGCTCAGGGCTTTTCATTCGGGTGATGGCACCGATCTTTTTAGGATTAACGTCGATTCCCTTTTCAGAAACGAGAAAACCGAGTAATTTGCCGCCAGGAACACCGAAAGTGCACTTAGTCGGATTTAGCTTGATATCATATCTCCTCAGATTGGTGAATGTTTCAGCTAAGTCAGACAACAGGTCGGAACCTTTACGAGACTTGACGACAATGTCATCCATGTAGGCTTCAACATTCCGAGGAATCTGACCGAGTAAACATTTTTGAATCATGCGCATGAAAGTAGCGCCAGCGTTCTTCAAACCGAAAGGCATGGTGATATAACAGAAACACCCGAAAGGGGTGACGAAGGCTGTCTTTATTTCATCCGGACCAAACAGACGGATCTGATGGTAACCAGAGTAAGCATCCAGAAAAGATAGACGCTCACACCCCGCAGTTGAGTCGACAATCTGATCAATGCGGGGGAGTGGAAAATGATCTTTCGAGCAGACCCGATTGATATGTTTGAAATCAATACACATGCGGAGTGACTTGTCCTTCTTAGGGACCATAACGACGTTCGATAACCACTCGGAGTGGTAAATCTCGCGTATGAACTTAGCCGCCAAGAGACGAGCCACCTCCTCGCCGATTGCTTTTCGCTTCTCCGTTGCCGACCGATGCAAATGCTCCTTCACAGGCTTGGCCTTCGGGTCAACTCTCAACCGGTGCTCAGCCAGTTCCCTGGGTACACCAGGCATGTCAGCAGGCTTCCATGCGAAGATGTCCCAGTTCTCACGGAGGAACTGGATGAGCTCGGCTTCCTATTTGCTGTCGAGTGTCGTCGAGATGTTGGTCGGGGCAGCAGTTGGATCTGTCGGGTGAATGTTCACTTTCTTCACTTTTCCTGCCGACTGAAAAGCTGACTCAGAAGCGGGTTTCTTAGCGCGCAACAGGTCGGAAGGATCAGCGTTTTTCTTGTACTCTTCCAATTCAACCATAGCCATCTGATGATCGGCGATCTTGGAGCCCTGCTGAAGGCACTCCTCAGCCCTCTGTCGATTGCCAGTGACTGTGAGTACACCCTCGGGTCCGGGCATCTTTAGCTTGAGATACACGTAACATGGACGGGCCATGAAACGGGCATAAGCCGGACGACCAAGGATGGCGTGGTACGCGCTCTGGAAGTCCACCACTTCAAATGTCAATTTTTCCTTGCGAAAATGCTTATTGTCACCAAACACAACATCCAACGCTATTTCACCGAGTGAACGGGCCTTTTTCCCAGGGATGACGCCATGGAACTGCATGTTGCTTTCACTGAGTCGGGACATCGGAATGGCCATTCCCTTGAGGGTATCTGCATATAGGATGTTCAGACCGCTCCCACCGTCCATCAAAACCTTGCGGAGTCGAGTGCCCCCCATGACTGGGTCCACCACCAGCGCTTGCCGCCCGGGGGTAGCGATATGCGCAGGGTGATCTAACTGATCAAATGTGATAGCAGTCTGAGACCACTTGAGATATGTGGGGGTAGAGGGAACCGCCATGTTAACCTCCCTGTTGATAACTTTCAGTCGACTCTTGCTCTCAACATCAGCAAAAATCAACAGGGTGGCATTGACCTCAGGAAACTCTTCTTTATCTTCTTCATCCTCCTTTTCAGGGTCTTTTTCACTCGACTGGCTCTCTTTGAATTGTTGGATCAGCAAACGGCACTGTCGAGTGGTATGCTTTGGCAATATTAAATTGCCCTCTTCATCTTTCCTCGTGTGGATTGCACACGGTAAATCCATAACATCTGTGCCCGATTGATTCTTTGACTTCTTGGGGGTGAACTTAGCTTTGGATTTTCCTTTATTTTTGGCCTGCGTCGCCAGAGCGGCCGCTTCTGCCGGAGCAGGGGGATCAGCCTTGCGCTTCTGCTTCCGATTGGAATTTCCGCCTGCATCATTGTCGACTGCTTTTCCTTTACCGCTTCGGAGGCGGTCCTCTTCCTCACCATTGGCGTACCGAGTGGCAATCTCCATCATCTTGCTCAGAGAAATATCATCAGTGCGACCAAACTTCAGATAGAGCTCTCTGTATCTAACACCAGCCTTGAAGGCGCAAACAGCCTGATGTTCGGAAACATTCTCCACCGTGTGATGCAGGGTGGACCAGCGCTGAATGTAGTCTCGCAAGGTCTCATTGGGCTTCTGAACACAATGTTGCAAATCAATCAAACCAGCCGGACGTTTACAGGTGCCTTCAAAGGTTCTGATAAACACTCGGGCCAAGTCCTCCCAGCAATAGATGCTAGAGGGAGCCAAACGATTCAACCAAGCTCTGGCCGAACCATCTAACATCAGGGACAAATGCTTCATGGCTATGTTGTCGTTTCCTCCACCAATCTGCACAGCCACTCGGTAATCATCTAACCATGTCTCGGGCTTTGACTCGCCAGAAAACTTGTTAATTCCAGCCGCCAACCTGAAGTTAGGGGGAATTTCTGCAGAGCGAATGGCTCTGCTAAAACACTCGGGCCCAGAAACAACAGCACTGCTTCCACTCGGATAGTCTCCGTTATAACCATCTCTGTGGGCTCTGCCTCTGTCGACCCGCCTTTGAGCAAGGACATCCCTTGCGTCAAATCCAGGATTCCGCTCATCACCAAACGGGCGCCTATCATCATTGTGCCGGGGCACGTATGAACCACTCCGCGGAGGAGAAAACGCTCGACGGCAGTCATCGCGGTGATAACGGGGAGCAAGCTGATCTCGCCTCTGATCTCTGTACCGATCTTCACGGTAACCTCCGCCTCTTTGGCGTAGAGGTGACCCAGGGCTGTGGGCCGACTGAACTGTCTCCGCCCCGGGCGAATTGTTATGTAATCTGTTCTGTGACTGAGAAACAGCCGCATTCTGCTGTTGCGCTGCCTCGAGCAGCGTTCTGATCTGCTGCAAACCTCTACCAGCCTCTGACCGAGAAGGCTGGATAGAATCTGCAATCCTTGCAGCAGCTGCAACATTCAAGACTGGAGTACGGAATACCTCGACGTTATTCCAAGATCCACTCGGAAACAACTGTCGCTGATGTCGATTGGGACGCGGTGGACGCTGTCGAGCGCGCTCGTCGAGTGCTTCCTGCATCTCTTTGAGTCGAAGGCGAGTAGCCTCCATGGCCTGGGCCTCAGCAGTCGTGCCGACGATGGGAGTATGGAGAATATCTTCATCCCGGCGCTGCTGATCATTCGACGTTCCACCAATCTCGCGCCTGGTGTGGTTGAAGCCAGGCGGCGGACTCTGATGAGAGCCAGCCATAAATACTTCAGCCGCCGGATCGCAGCTCTCGCACTCGGAGGGAACGCCAGAACGATCCGACACCGAGTCGAATACGCCGAGAAGTGACTCGGCGGGCTCGATGGCCGCAATCTGCGGGGACGAAGCCTGGCGGGCCGCCGCATGTCGCACCCAACGCTGTAGCCGTGAACGACCGGATCGCTTGCGGCGATGAACATCATGGAGGGCCGACACGTACAGAGTCGACGGCTGAAGGAGAAGAACACCGCAGGAGCTTGCGCAGAAGTGCGTCGCCCCGCGACTCGGGAGCGCCTCAACGTCCAGAGGCGCCTCCCGGAGCCATGCCGAATCGTCGGCGATGAAAGTGAGCGCTCCAAGACGGATCTCGTGGCCTAGGAACAAATCACCGCCGGAAGACATGACAAAGGAGAAAAAAATGCAACCTCGCCGGAAGTCGCTTAGACGCCTGCCCCACGGTGGGCGCCAACTGTCGTGGGAACGAGTCTGACAATAGAAGGTTGGGGTATGTAAGGAGAGGGCAGAGTCCTAGCTACGGCGAGGGTGTACACACAGATGTATGAGTTCAGGCCCCTCTCGTGGAGGTAATAGCCCTACGTCTCAGGTGCTCGGGAGCTCTTTGTCGAGTGTAATAGGAGTATCGCTACAGGAGGTGCGAACCAACCCTTATGCCAGAGGGGAGGGGTGGCTTATATAGAGTGCGCTGCCCCTCATAAGTGTCCAGCGTTTAAGGGTCAGATCATGGTTATAAAGACGTACGTTACTGGTAACGTACAACATAAATCCTATTAATGGTCTTGATGAACGCCCGCCCGTTAGCCTCCCTGGGGTGACTTCTGGGCTTCTGTGGTCGACTGTCTTCTGGTCCTTCCGAGTGAAAGGTAAGTGTCGAGTGAAAGGTACCTCCGAGTGTATATTGTCGAGTGACTTGTATGTCTTGGCGATTTCAGTTGGAGACTTCCTTGTAGCTCTTAAGCTTTCTGGGGTGGTGTCCTTAGGTAGGGCATGTAGGTCAGGCCTATGACCCTACCCTAGGTACATATCCCCATCACATGGTCAACTGTAGCCCTAGGTGTCCTTTTGGTTGGCGTGGGCAAGGAAAAGCTCTCTTCCTAGTTGTGGCCAACTAAAAGATAGTTTCATCCCCGGTGGCAACTAAAAGTAGCCTTTTCTTTCCCTCGAAAAAAGTAGCCTTTTCTTCCTCGACCGGCAACCTCGGGCCACAGAGACATTGGTCCTAGAGTTCAAAGGCGTAACAACATCTATAACCGGACCCCCATACCCGCCTCAAACGCCTGGACAGGTTGCCCGGTCACTGATCGGACAAAAAAAAAGCACTCAACGGGCTCCCCACAACCGGCCTAAACGCTTGGACTGGCCGGCAGTCCCCATATCCAGCCCAAATTTGGGCCGGATATGGGGACGCCTGGACACGCCCGCGCCACGTCGGACTAACCACTAGGGCCCGCACCAATTCGCTCATATCCGCCTCCCCCCTCCTTGCCCGAGAAGCTTTCTCCTCTTCGTTGTTCGCCCTCCTCCGCACAGCCGCCACCGGACTTCCGCCACTATCCCCAACCCAGG
Organism: Elymus sibiricus; assembly: GCA_039707655.1. Lineage (NCBI taxonomy): Eukaryota > Viridiplantae > Streptophyta > Magnoliopsida > Poales > Poaceae > Elymus > Elymus sibiricus. The sequence goes on along the minus strand of CM077668.1, from coordinate 160,909,546 downwards.
GCTTTACCACCGGACGCCCCAACCCACACCGCCGCCGACCAGGTCACCACCGGACAAGGTCGCCGCCATCGAACGCCGCCCCGGTACATCAAACTCCCCCATATTTTCACCTTGCGCTCTACGTGTTTGATGAAATGTCCGAGCTGGTTTTTTATTCTTTCGGTCATTACTTCTAGGTCACCAATGGATTCGTCGTGGAATGATGGCTATGGAAACGATGATCTTGACGAATTCATATTCAACGAGTTCATCGCTTTGTCGGATTCAGACGATGAGGGTGCTAAAATGATGATGATGATGAGCATCCAAGATGTGTTGGAGAAGGCAGAGGAGCACATCCTGAACTTCAAGGTTTCCATCAAGGGCCGGAGAGTTATTCCCCATTATAGGAATTCCAGTGTGCGCCTTCTGTACACGGACTACTTCACAATGGTCCCAACATTCCATGAAACTTTTTTTCGTCATTGCTACCGGATAAGCAAAAACTTGTTCTTGCGGGTAGTGGAAGGTGTGGAAAAGGCCGATGGCAACTTCACGCTAAGGAAGGATTGTTGCGGAAAACGTTCCTTCTCTCCTCTATAGAAATGCACGGCTGCTCTCAGGATGCTTGCCTATGGTAAAGCAATAGATGCAATTGATGTAGAAATCCGGATGGGAGAGACCATGGTCCTGAACACAATGGTGCAATTTGCACGCACTGTGGTGAAGGTGTTCGGACCAGAGTACCTGAGAGAGCCAACTGTGGAGAACACAGAAAAATTGTTGGCAATTAGAGCAGCAAGAGGATTCCCAGGTATGTTAGGTTTAGTTGATTGCATGCACTGGCAATGGAAGAACTGCCCAAAAGGTTTGCGTGGGCAATACCAAGGTCATGTCAAAGAAGCCACCATCATACTTGAAGTAGTGGCATCGCAGGATTTGTGGGTTTGGCATGCTTTCTTTAGCATGCCAGGTTCGTGCAATGACATCAATGTGCTCCAACGATCTCCTTTGTTCAAGAGACTATGTGATGGGGAAGCTCCATCGTGCAACTATACCATCAACGGGCACAACTACACCATGGGGTACTACCTTGCCGATGGTATCTATCCTCAGTGGGTGGCGTTTGTGAAGATCATATCTGATCCCCGAGGCAACAAACAAACCCGCTTTGCAACAATGCAAGAGGCAGTTAGGAAGGATGTGGAGAGGGCATTTGAAATGCTCCAAACTCGTTGGAGTATTGTTCGTGGAGCTGCGATGATGTGGGAATTGAAGACACTTTGGCAGCTCATGACATGTTGTGTAATCTTGCACAACATGATTGTTGAGGATGAGGGTGAAGGGGTAGCGCGCATGCATGATTTCGAGAAGCCCGGTGTCCAGGTCCGCCTCCCGAAATAAGAGGCAGAGAGCATTGCCAACTTTCTGGAGATGCATCGACAACTGTGAGATTAACAGGTGCATATGCAAATTCTGGATGATCTTGTGGAGCATATGTGGGTCCACACTGGAAATCAGTAAACTTTACTTTTAATTTATCAATTATGCACTATGAACAATATTTATGTTTGAACTATGTTTGGATTTTGTATTATTAAGTACACACAATTTGTATTTGTGTGCACTAAACTATGTTTGGCCAAAATGATCGACGTGCATGTCTTTGCTTGGATTTGGTGCTTTGGAAATAGGGATTGTTGTTGCAACTGCCAATATTTGAGGCCCGCCCGGTCACTGTCCGCGGGAGCGTACGGGCGTATAGAGGCTCGGATTAGCTACTTGCGGTTGTAGATGTTCTAATATTTTCGTTGCCCAACGATGGTGTTATAGTTTTGCAATTTCTGATTTTGTGATCATATTTTTGAGATTTTCCGGAAAAGAATATTAAAAAAAATTCCCTCCAAAAAAGTCACATTTAATCCAAAAGCTTGTTATTTACGAAATTAAGCATGGTCCAGTCTATCCCCTGAACCATTAATCCCTTTTTTCTTCTGAGAAACGCCTCAAACTTTATTCATACTCAAGACCATTATTGATTTGGATCCATGATCCAACAAATTACAAAGTAACTCTTACAATTACGAATTACAATAAAATCTTTTGGACACACTTCTCCATGGTATCAATCTTTGCAAGATGAAATACCAGCAAGCCTTCTGTAAAGAGACTGCAACTGGACATGAGCAATGCTACTACTACTCGTTCACCTGGACAAACTTGATTACCAACAAAAAAATTCGAAACCCATTGAGTCGCTCATCCAAAAAAAATAAGCCGTGAGTGATGAACGTGCTTGGGTCATGGATCATCCCCCTTAAAGTGCAAGCCATCGAACAAAAAAAACTTCACCATAATGTCGTGGAAAAATTCCAACTCCACGAATAATCAAACCAACCAAAGCAATATGACACAATAACATAAACTCATCAGAGCCGAATAATCGGCTCTGCGAGGACATATAACTCTCTGTCTTCACTGCACCGACACAAAGAAATGTAGTAGTTTATTTGCCAAAGACAACTGTGACTACTAGATGTTGACAAAAAGTCTAAAATTCTTGAAGATCCGAGGTCCTCCCACCTCCAAATGCCAAGATGGCATCTGGAGGCGAGGGGACCAAAAATTCCTTGCGGTGGCTGCTAGGGTTCCCTCATCTCCTTTGCCATACACTAAACTATTAATTGCCCAAAAATATAAATTATCATCGCCCATATCTCAGCCCTCTAGCCCATTATTTTTTCCTCTACCAACACTACTTCTTCAAAAATTTAGGTGGGTGCCCGAACTTCTTATCCATGCCGACCCACCTCAGCCCGCCTCTCGCCGCCCCGTCGACCCCTTAGCCGTGAAACCGTCGCCTCCTCCTCCCTCGCAGCTCTGTCGCCCTCTCTCGCACCTTGTTTTGACTCAGGGATGTGGGAATCGGTATTTTCGTAGTTGTCACGATCGTCAGCAATGTTGAGGTCCAGTTTCATCGTGAATCAAACCAACTTACCTTGGAGATGGTGTAGGAGGCTCAAGCATGAGCCCTAGTCGGCCGACGGTGCCAGAACTGACCAAGTTGACCACTGCCGCCACCCCCATCAGAGCCCCTACATACCGGCCACGTGCTTCGCCTACCCGCCTTGGAAGAGCATGTGCGGCCTACTAGGCACTGTAACGTTGTCCTCTGCCGCTGTTCGGCCTAGCCAGAGTGATGAGTGATATTTTTACACTAATTCACTCTTTGTTTAAACCGATATATTTCATTAAAACCGAGATATTCGCTCTGATATTGGTACTAATGACTAATGAATGCAAAGTATTCCACAAATCCTCTCTTTGATGTGTTTCCATAGGAAATGGGATAAAAAGGGAAGGAATCACGTGCGAACAAGGAAAGGAGTGGAAATGGAGATAGAAAAAAAATCATCAGGAGGCGCACCAGCGAAGATAGCACAAAAGACGACATTCCATACGACCGCGAGCGCTCGTATATGCGGTCGTATGGCATGAATTCCAAGGTGCCTCGTCCACCTGAACAACTTTTATAAAGTGGACCACGTCGAAAAGTCAACAGAACATCCGCGAGCGAAACCAGAACAGAGCCATCTTCATCCCCTCTCATCAACCCTAGCTGCCGCCATTTCCATCTCCATAGCCACCATCACCACCATAGTGCTTCCTCTCTAGATCATACTTGTAATCGTGCATCGCACAAGGCATCCATTGTAAGACATATTACCAATCAATAGATCTTCAAGATGTCAATGTGTTCTTCATGCGATCTGATCTTCATGTGTGAGTAGTTCGGTAAGGTATGGGTTGAGGCATAGGCCTTGCAACCCGTTGTATTTGTTGTGGGGATCAATGGAAGTGCTTTGAATTAACGTTCTGTATGTGTGAAATAAAACTGTTCCGTAGATGTCTCTTGTCTTGTCCGCGATCTTCATCCCTGTAGGTATCCAGGATCAAGGAGATCGAGCCATGGAGAGGCTAAGGGTAGGGAGAACGTGAAGTGTTATTTTGAACACTAGTGACAGAAGGGTTTAGTACAGTAACACAAATTCAATCCTTGGGGATTCATGAGGTGTAGTCATTAAACACCCAAAGCTCTTGTCTGATTATTATAATCTTAATTATCGAGGCAACCCCGCGCGACGGATAGGGCCTTCAGTTGGACAATTGATTCTTGATGCAGGACTCGTGCCAGTCAAGATGTTATTTGGACACATCCCACACTTCGGTTCGTAACAAGCACATCTCGATGGGTGACTTCCACCGCACAAACTAAGATCATATTTGGTCCCAATGCAAATACATGGTTGTAAGCATTAAGACCTCATACCCGTACCTATTTTTATTATAAGTGTTTCATCATAATTAGCTTGATTGATCCGGTCAAAATATGGAATTATTTCTTTGACAGAAGCTTGCTAGAGACCATCGCTTCAAGAGAACCTTCCTCTCGCGGTTTCGATAATCCAAGGTCACCTCTTTGGGGAAATAGGTGTGGGATACTTTCTGTTCCTTTACCAGATCACTAAAAAGGAATTATCATAGAGTTCCTTCGTCTGCCGTCGCTGCTCCGAACCTGTCCGCCCACAAGGTGTTTGGCAAGTTGCCCAATGGCTTTTCCCACCATTTTCTCTGTTATTCATCGAATATGGCGTGAAATCAATCATGAAACGCTCTAATGTGTAGATGAGTAGGTTGTGGGAGATGTACTTCAATGATACTTTGTCAGAGGAGGAATAAGAAGAAGATGATAAGGATTTCAAGTTGGCAATCGTCGCTATCATTCAACAGGAAGATATTAGGAGACCAGGGTGTGGTTATCAGATTGGCCGCATATGAATTCATCCAGAAAGGGTCATCATGATCTAGTGAGGGATTACTATATAACGAATGTAAGATATCCCCAACTATTTTTTAGACGATTCCGGATGCACTAGGGCCTCTTCAACACCATTGCAAGAGACATGGAGAAACATGATCTATGGTTTCAACTGAGAACAGCGGCCCATGCGAGTGTTTGCATATGGATGCCTGATCGATGCCAACTCAAAATCATCAAGATTTTGTTGAGAACTACGAAGCTCACAACCAATTCCAAGAAGATCTTGTTGAGCACCATTGAAAACTTCAGAGAACACCTGATTATTGTGCTTTTATGATGTTTTATTTGGAGTTCTAGTTTATTTGGACCGTTTGTTGTGTTTGAATTTGAATGTTTAAGTTTGAAAACATTAAATTTGATATGTATTAGATTTCTCGTGTTTCAAATTAATATGTTGTGAAAATATATGTTCAAATGAAGTTTGTATGCAAATGTTTGGATGAATTGATAAAATATTTTTTTGGGGAGACTAAGGTTTGAGGTATGAGCTAGATGGACAAAAGTTTAATTCCCTAAAATACAGGAATTAAAGGATGATGAATTAAATTATGGGGATGAGCTAAAGATGCTCTAAGGAAGTATTTGGATGATTACAAATTTTGATCTCTCCCTTGGAGGCAGTGGTGTTGGTGGCGTGACGGCGATGACCTCTCAATCCCCTCTTCCCTACAACACGCATCTCCTGTGGCGCATCAATCGCAGGAGACGGTGCAAGTGGTCATGCCGGTGGCAGCGAACATGCACGTGCCGGTGGTAGGGGAGGCATAGTGGCGATCACAGACTACATGGTTCGAGGTGGCACTAGCGGTGGTTACAAACTCCATTCGCCACGGCGATGCGGGTGTCGATGGCCAGATACTTTGAGGACTAGTCATGGCATAGACAGCGACCTCTGCTGGTCATTGCGGTGGGGGTGAGAACCCTCGAACACCGAGACAAAGAGATCAAGGGGCGTCGCAGTGCATCTACAGGCTCATCGGCGTATCTAAAGGCATGATGGAGATGCTCATGCGTGGAATTGTAGGCGCTTACTGGAGGCACAAAGGACATTTTCGTCTAGTGCGAGGGTGGTGTGTAGGAGATATGCCCTAGAGGCAGTAATAACAGTTATTTTGTATCTCCAAGTTTGTAATGAATGTTTATGTTCCATGCTATAACTGCAATGATTCTCGAGTCTACAATATCCACGAGGCTCGGAGGGAAACTCATGTGCACCTGTGGTATAATAAACGGTAAAATATATTCCTAGTCATGCCTCTAAGACTGGCTGAAGTATTGCATGATGATCCTGTTTTCCTGATGATGGGCATGACTATGCCGGCAATTTTGAGGGCACAATGTTAGAAGAACACTTGTATTGAATCGACCCGAATTGATGTTATGCTATGAGATACATTCGTCACAAGTTAATGTTTGCATAATTCCTTAGACCATGAGAGTATCAAGTTCCTTCGTACTTGCTTCGTCAACTTTGGGGTTTGTTAAACGTCATCCGTTACTGGGTGGCCATTACGGCGGCTTACGGGTTCACAGAAAAGTATGACAAGAAACGAGATAGCTCGTGGTTGGGATTTGCTCCTCCGACGATGGAGAGATATTCTCGGGCCCTCTCAGTGTTACGGTATCCATCATCGTCTGGCCAGACATATTGTGATTTGATCACAGGGATGCCGGAACACGGAAACGAGAAAAGAAAACAAAACCGGTAACGAGGTAACTGGCATAGTGGACAAGTGTTGATCCACGAGGATGCCGATAAATCTCACATCGGGTGTTTGTAACATATCGCGAAGCAACAGAAATAGCGCACGGCAATGGGAGGTTCACTCGAATATTTATTCGTGTGGGTATAGGGATCGATATGGGTGTCCACGGTTCCGCTATTGATCATTGATCGGAAAGTGTTCTGGTCATGTCTATTCTTCACCGAACCTATAGGGTCACATGCTTAAGGGTCATCTATCTACTGAATACTAGACAGGGAGTCTGAGAGAAAGTCACCGAAAAAGTTTCGGAGACAACGGAAACGTTCCGGAGAGAACACTGGAATAGTTTCGGTAAAACTGAAAAGTTGTTTCGGAGTATACCATTAAGTCAAATTGGTTTCGGCACATGCCTGGAAATTCTTGGAGGCTGCCAGAATTGTTCTGGAAACTTCTGGGATTTTTCCGGGATAAAAACCGGAAATGTTTCGGAGCTGCCGGAACCGGTTTGGTTGCTTTTCGCAGATGAAAATCACTAATCCGGAATTGTTTCGGAACGCGTCCAAAATCATTTTAGTGGGTACTGGAAATATTCTAAGACCCACAGAAATATTTTCGAATTTAACGGTCGCGGAAAAATGTTTCCGTGAATAGTGAAAATCACTTTATGGTTACTTTTTTGGAAAGCCACCTTTTTGGGCTTTGCTCCAAAATATCTTGGGGATGACATGGATGGATGAGAGCCCCTCATGAGGGGCCCACTCAAGGTGGCCGGCCAAGGAGGAGCTCCTCCATGGAGCTCCTCTAGCCTTCCCATTTTGCCCCTTTGGAAAATCCATATGATGGGTTTTTTGGGTATTTTGAGTTCCACCCTACCCCTTGGGATTTCCTATAAATTGAGGTGGAGAGGCACTCTCCACACTCACTCCAACTCTCATACACATGCCATGCATTATCTGGCTTTCTCTCTCCCTCCCACGAAATAGTTTTGTAGAGCCGAAAGGTTGTCTGGGTTCCGGCAGGAACTAGTTCTGGACGGCGAAGCCCTGCCGGATAGCTGACACCGTATGTGTGCAACCCCGTAGAGAGGTCATAGGTTTGATCTTTTGCCCGAGGGGCTGTTCGAGGGTCCTCCTGAAGGGATGTCCGAGTTACCGTTCGAGCTTCGAGGGTCCTCCCGAAGGGCTGTCCGTGACATCATCCGAGGGACTGTCCGACCGCCAACCGAAGGGCTGTCCGACGAGGGAGTACATCCTCGCGGTTGGGAGATTGTAAATCCTAGCTGCGGGGATCTGCATCGGTGATCTACATCGACCCTACTTCCGCCGCGCTACGAGTCGGTAATGATCAGATCAAACCCTGTATGCAGTCTCCATAGTGGTCCTGGGCGTGCTCGCTGTACCAATTTTTTTTGTTTTCTGTCGCGTTCCCCTACAGTGGCATCAAGATCCTTGCTATGCGTAGATGCCGGTTGCGATCTAGAATACATAGAGATGTATGGGTATTGCATAATATAATTTTGTAGTAAATGAGATCTATTGCTGAAAATTATTTATGCGGGTAGCAGATGAAATCTGTTACCCGATGTTCTTGTTGCTTCCCTAAAATTTGCGTATTTCTGATCTTGAAACGGCATGGTGGAATTTCACAAAGTTCTGGCAATCTGCGATCCTGATTGATCAACGAAGTGCTATCAGTTCTTTGGGTTCCACCATAGTTGAGAGAAAGATGAAATTTCACAGACGAAAGGGCAATGCAGATATGATCTGCACGGGGGTCATGCGTATGACGAAGTTTAGTATGGGGCTCAAGATTTTATTATCTCATGTTTCATACACCCTGCAAAGTTACTCTAGCGACTTGAATAATTATACTTGATGATAAACGTTGGTAGCTGCGGTTTAAGTCAAAACCTTAGAAGCCACGTAAAATAAATTTTTGCATAAACCGATTAGAGGCGTCTAACTTGGTTTTGCAGGATGTGCATGTGATGTGGTATAGCAGATCTCATATTAATTCGATTATGTATGAGATGACTATATGATGTAAATTTATTAACATGACCTGCGTGTCATGATTCGGCATGATGGCTGGAGCCATATGATTGTCACTTTAATGACCTGCGTGTCAACCTTAAGTAATGCATTTATTTTATTAGCTATAGAGATAGCAATATTATCTGGTGCATCGACAAGGTGGTGGCAATCTTCGCAAAGGTGAACACCGACGCAAATGCTGAAGACGAAGAAATTAAAGACTTCTCCGTCAGAAAGGGCTATACCATATCATGTTGTTATGAATTGTCTGAGATGTTTATCCCTTATGATGCGCCCTTTTGATTGCGCGGTAGTCGCTTTTTATTAGGGTGATCTCTCACTTAAAATATCAAGTAGTTAGTGTTCTCCCAAGTGTAGCACCGTCACGGCACCTATCTCTTCGGGGTACCACATGGATACATGGGTGCGAATGATTAGAGAAGTGTGAGGCGGGTGAGTTGAGACCTCGCAGCGAGATCACTTGGTTGTCTTGATGTTCCGGAGGATCGTCCTGAGCTCGGAACACGCCCATCGAAAGATGAACAAGAGTCACATAGAGATGTGATTGGCAAGTTGGCCTACCAATTGAAATTCTCGTCACTTGAGATGGATACATCCTTGGCGTTGAATTACAATTTGGGTCTTGAATCACTCATAATCAATTTTGAGAGATATTGATTTGAGTGGGAGCGCACTTTAGAATAAAATTATTTATTCACTAGTGCAAATTAATTATGAACAAAGTCTAAGTGAAACTTGTGTTTACCGTTGTAGATCAAATAGCTCGCAACACCGCGTTCAACTTAGGCCCGATGTTAGAAAAAGAGAAGTTAGCTGCGACTGGAAACAACTATGCGGACTGGGTCCGTAACCTGAGGATTGTCCTCAGGAGCGCTAAGAGGATGTATGTGCTTGAAACTCCTCTTCCAGCTAAACCGACGGCCACTGCCCCGGAAGATGAACAAAATGTCTGGGCCACTAAGGATGATGATTACAACTTAGTGCAGTGCCTCATGCTAGCTTGCATGAGTCCAGAGCTTCAAAAACGTTTTGAATTCCATAACGCCCGTGATATGATCCGGGAATTGGATGCTCTGTACAAGGAAACCGCACGGTCTGAACGGTTTGATATCATGAAGGCCATGATGGATTGCAAGATGGCCGAGGGCAGTTCAGTTGGCGAACACGTGGTCAAAATGATTGGCTACACTGAAAGGATTAAAACCCTGGAATTTCCAATTCCACCAGCCCATATGATGGACATGTTGCTTTCTTCACTCCCCCCGTCTTACGATGGTTTTGTCATGAACTACAACATGAGTGGGATGGAGAAGACACCAAATGAGGTGCTCGCCATGCTGAAAACTGCGGAAGGAGGACTGCGGAAAAATCACAAGCAAGTGTTGCTTGTGAATAAAACCGCCAGTTTCAAAAAGAAAGGCAAGTCCAAGAAGGGCAAGGGTGCCAGTAAGACCGGCTCCCAAAGCAACTCTAAGGGCGGAGCCAAGAATGAAACTGAGTGCTTCTACTGCAAGGGCACAGGACACTGGAAGAGAAACTGCAAGAAGTATCTGGAAGATAAGAAGTCCGGGAAAACCGGAAAAGGTATAACTGTTATACAGGTTAATGTCATTGACGTTTTGCTTGCTAGCGAAAATTCTAAGTCTTGGGTATTTGATACCGGATCGGTTGCTCACATTTGCAACTCGATACAGGGGCTTCAGAAGGTGCGCAAGCTGGCTAAGAATGAAGTCGTGATGCGTGTCGGGAACGGCGCTGGGATCGCCGCTCAAGCCGTCGGCATTATGCCTCTACATCTCCCTTCAGGATTTACCTTAGAACTAAGTAACTGTTATTTTGTTCAGGCATTGTGTAGAAACATTATCTCTGGATCATGTTTAGTGCACGATGGGTACTCTTACAAGTCTGAGAACAATGGTTGTTCACTTTATTGTAAGGATATGTTTTATGGATTTGCACCCATTGTTGGGGGCCTTTTCATTCTAAATCTTGAATGTGGAAATGATGTCTTTAACGTGAATGCTAAACGCCTTAAGAAGGCTGATACCACCACCACTTACTTGTGGCAATGTCGGCTTGGCCACATTGGAAAGAAATGCATGCAAAGACTCTAGTCAAATGGAGTTTTACCGTCCTTTGATTTTGAAGCATTTGACACATGTGAAGCTTGTCTGATGGGGAAAATTACCAAGACGCCGTTCACGGGTCATCCTGAACGGGCGGGTGAATTATTGGAAATAATACATAGTGATGTATGTGGTCCAATGAGCACAGCCGCACGGGGTGGGTATTTCTACTTTGTGACTTTTACTGATGATTTAAGTCGGTATGGCTATATCTACTTAATGAAGCATAAGTCGGAAACCTTTGAAAAGTTCAAAGAATTTCAGAATGAGGTAGACAATCATCGTAACAAAAGGATTAAGTTTATGCGGTCAGATCGCGGGGGCGAATACCTTGGTCATGGGTTTAGCCAACATCTGAGTGGCCGTGGAATCATTTCACAGCTTACGCCTCCCGGAACTCCACAGCGAAACGGAATGTCGGAACGACGTAACCGAACCCTGTTAGACATGGTGAGGTCGATGATGTCTCTTACAGATCTGCCGATGTCTTTTTGGGGTCACACACTACTTACTGCCGCTTATACATTAAACAGAGCACCGTCTAAGTTTGGTGAGATGACACCACATGAGATGTGGCATGGGAAGATTCCTAGTGTGTCGCATCTCAAAATTTGGGGTTGTGAGGCATACGTAAAGCGTTTACAGCCAAGCAAACTCGATCCCAGATCAGATAAACATTACTTTGTAGGTTATCCCAATAACACCATTGGGTATTACTTCTACCACAAGTCCGAGGGCAAAGTGTTTGTCGCAAAACTTGGACACTTTCTCGAGAAAGAATTTCTCGCTAAAGAAGCAAGTGGGAGGACAATACAGCTTGATGAGATTAGTGAATCTTCCGCAACCGTTGATATGGCTAAAGAACCGGAAGAAATTCCACTAATTATCCCTACAACCGAGCCGGAAGTTGTCGCATGTGATGCGGAAACTTCAGACAAGTTTGCATTTGAACCACGCAGATCAGGTAGGGCTATCGAGCCACCTGAGTGGTTTCATAACGAAATCTTCATTCTTGAAGACGATGAACCTGTGCACTACAAGGAAGCGATGGCGGGGCCCAGCTCAAGGGAATGGCACAAAGCCATGAGATCCGAAATGGAATCAATGTACGAAAATCAAGTTTGGAACTTGGTAGAACTTCCAGAAGGTGTAAAGCCCATTGGTTGTAAATGGATTTTCAAAAGAAAGACAGACGCAGATGGTAACATTACTATCCATAAAGCTAGACTTGTCGTGAAAGGGTTCACGCAAGTTCTAGAAGTGGACTATGACGAGACTTTCTCGCCCGTAGCTATGCTTAAGTCTGTTCGGATATTACTAGCAATTGCTGCTTATTTCGATTATGAAATATGGCAAATAGACGTCAAAACGGCTTTCCTAAATGGAAATCTCAAAGAAGATGTATACATGATATAGCCTAAAGGTTTTGTCATTCATGAGAATGCTGGAAAGGTATGCAAACTTCAGAAGACCATTTATGGTCTGAAGCAAGCATCAAGGAGCTGGAACATTCATTTAGATGAAGTAGTCAAAGAGTTTGGCTTCATCAGGAATGACGAAGAATCTTGTGTTTACAAGAAGTTTAGTGGGAGCGCAAAAGCATTTCTAATCTTGTATGTGGATGACATATTGCTGATTGGAAATGACGTGAATTTTCTTAGCGAAATAAAAGACTCATTGAAGAAGAGTTTTTCAATGAAAGACTTAGGCGAAGCGGCATATGTATTGGGCATCAGAATCTATAGAGATAGATCAAAACGTCTGATAGCGCTTAGCCAAAGCACGTACATTGACAAGGTGTTGAAAAGGTTCAACATGGAGAACTCCAAGAATGGCCTACTCCCCATGTCACCTGGCACAGTGCTTTGCAAGAATCAGTGTCCTCGGACTCTCGATGAGCGAGTACAAATGAATGATGTTCCATATGCCTCGGCAGTTGGTTCTATTATGTATGCCATGCTATGTACAAGACCGGATGTTTCCTATGCGCTAAGTGTTAGCAGCCGGTACCAAAGTGATCCAGGATTGGAACACTGGGCCGCAGTAAAAAATATTCTTAAGTACCTCAGAAGGACCAAGGATTTACTCCTTGTGTACGGAGGTGATGAAGAGCTCATTGTAAGTGGTTACACTGATGCAGGCTTCATGACTGACCCAGATGACTTCAAATCTCAATCAGGCTATGTTTTCATATTGAACGGTGGCGCAGTTGATTGGAAAAGTTCCAAACAAAAGACTGTGGCGGATTCTACGACGGAGGCGGAATATGTTGCCGCTTCAGAAGCCTCGAAGGAGGCCGTATGGATCAAGCAGTTTCTTGAAGACCTTGGTGTGGTTCCGAGTGCGCTGGACCCGGTGGAGATCTATTGTGATAATAGTGGCGCCGTGGCTCAGGCTAGGGAGCCATCTTCGCACCATAATACAAGACATATTGAATGCAAATATAAACTCATTCGACATCATGTCGAAGCAGGTTTAGTGAAAGTACTCAAAGTTCACACAGATCTGAACGTGTCAGACACGATGACAAAGCCGCTACCACGAGCAAAGCATGAGCAGCACCGGATAGCCATTGGTGTTAGGGAAGCCATGTAACTGGATTATGACTCTAGTGCAAGTGGGAGTCTGTAGGAGATATGCCCTAGAGGCAGTAATAACAATTATTTTGTATCTCCAAGTTTGTAATGAATGTTTATGTTCCATGCTATAACTACAATGATTCTCGAGTCTAAAATATCCACGAGGCTCAGAGGGAAACTCATGTGCACGTGTGGTATAATAAACGGTAAAATGTATTCCTAGTCATGCCTCTAAGTCTGGATCAAGTATTGCATGATGATCCTGTTTTCCTAATCATGGGCATGACTATGCCGACAATCTTGAGGGCACAATGTTAGAAGAACACTTGTGTTGAATCGACCTGAATTGATGTTATCCTATGAGATACATTCATCACAAGTTAATGTTTGCATAATTCCTTAGACTATGAGAGTATCAAGTTCCTTCATACTTGCTTAGTGAACTTTGGGGTTTGTTAGACGTCATCCGTAACTGGGTGGTTATTACGGCGGCTTTCGGGTTCACGGAAAAGTATGACAAGAAACGAGATAGCTCGAGATTGGGATTTTCTCGTTCGACGATGGAGAGATATTCTCGGGCCCTCTCGGTGTTACGGTATCCATCATCGTCTGGCCAGACATATTGTGATTTGATCACAGGGATGCCGGAACACGGAAACGAGAAAAGAGAACAAAACCGGTAATGAGGTAACTGGCATAGTGGACAAGTGTTGATCCACGGGGATGCCGATAAATCTCACCTCGGGTGTTTGTAACATATCGCGAAGCAATAGGAATAGCACACGGCAACTGGAGGTTCACTCGAATATTTATTCGTGTGGGTATAGGGATCGATATGGGTGTCCACGGTTCCGCTATTGATCATTGATCGGAAAGTGTTCCGGTCATGTCTATACTTCACCGAACCTATAGAGTCACACGCTTAAGGGTCATCTATCTGCTGAATGCTAGACAGGGAGTCTGAGAGAAAGTCACCGGAAAAGTTTCGGAGACAACGGAAACGTTCCGGAGAGAACACCGGAATAGTTTCGGTAAAACTGAAAAGTTATTTTGGAGTATACCATTAAGTCAAATTGGTTTCGGCACATGCCTAAAAATTCTTGGAGGGTGTCAGAATTGTTCTAGAAACTTCTGGGATTTTTCCAGGATAAAATCCGGAAATGTTCCGGAGCTGCCGGAACCGGTTTGGTTGCTTTTCGCAGATGAAAATCACTAATCCGTAATAGTTTCGGAACGCAGCCAAAATCATTTTAGTGGGTACTGGAATTATTCTAAGACCCACAGAAATATTTTCGGATTTAACGGTCGCGGAAAAATGTTTTCGTGAATAGTGAAAATCACTTTATGGTTACTTTTTTGGAAAGCCACCTTTTTGGGCTTTGCTCCAAAATATCTTGGGGATGACATGGATGGATGAGAGCCCCTCATGGGGGGCCCACTCAAGGTGGCCGGCCAAGGAGGAACTCCTCCATGGAGCTCCTCTAGCCTTCCCATTTTGCCCCTTTGGAAAATCCATATGATGGTTTTTTTGGGTATTTTGAGTTCCACCCTACCCCTTGGGATTTCCTATAAATAGAGGTGGAGAGGCACTCTCCACACTCACTCCAACTCTCATACACATGACATGCATTATCTGGCTTTCTCTCTCCCTCCCACGAAATAGTTTCGTAGAGCCGAAAGGCTGTCTGGGTTCCGGCAGGAACTAGTTCTGGACAGCGAAGCCTTGCCGGATAGCTGACACCGTATGTGTGCAACCCCGTAGAGAGGTCGTAGGTTTGATCTTTTGCCCGAGGGGTTGTTCGAGGGTCCTCCCGAAGGGCTGTCCGAGTTACCGTTCGAGCTTCGAGGGTCCTCCCGAAGGGCTGTCCGTGGCATCGTCTGGGGGACTGTCCGACCGCCTCCCGAAGGGCTGTCCAACGAGGGAGTACATCCTCGCGGTTGGGAGGTTGTAAATCCTAACAGCGGGGATCTGCACCGACGATCTACATCGACTCTATTTCCGCTGTGCTACGAGTCGGTAATGATCAGATCTAACCCTGTATGCAGTCTCCATAGTGGTCCTGGGCGTGCTCGTTGTACCAATTTTTTTTGTTTTCTATCACGTTCCCCTACATGGTGGCCATCACATGAGTAGGTTCACGGTGGCAAGGACAACGTCTGGAACTGATGAGTAACGGGTGCACCAACGGTTCCCTGTCAGTATCTAGCACGGGGACGGCGGTGGATCCGTCAGAATGGTGGATGCTATAGTGTTACATGGGCGTTCCACGACGAGGCATAGGCACCCCTTGACGGTCGTGGAGGTGGTCTAAAGTGGGAAGACGTCTGACCAATCTGCTAGTGGCTTTTTGGTGTGATGTAGAGTACTGGCGGTTGTGACTATTGATTGATGCGTCATCAAGATGCCGACTGAAACACAGCTTCATGTCTTGGATGAAAAATCATGTCATGACCTTTATTAACCAGGCGCAGCAGCCACAAACATGCGTCGTTACTTTGTTGAAGGCAATGTTTACTTGCTGATGTGTTGATCTTTATTAATTGGTCTCGGCAATCAGTATGAAAATCCTTGTCTAGCCCATCTCCAACCGCATATGGCGATGATGATGTGAGGATATTTATTCTTAAAAGGTGTTGCCACGTAAAAAGTTGACTTAGTCATAGATGTAACTTCATATCTTGTAATGATTCGATTGTGATTGCTTTTATTCTATACTATGCTTAATAACTAGTAGTAAAAATGAATATGCGCATCACAATAATGCGAAGGTCCAGGGGATAACCTTTCTGCTAAATTCATGCATTTTAAGTATTAGTTCATGTTGTTCAGAAAGAAAAGAAAGCTTTAGCCGCTCCTAGTTATTGGTCCGAGGAGCTCCCGCCCATGTACATCTTTTAAGCATCGGAATAATGTCTGTTGGGACATCTAAAGAGGGGTCCTTCTCACAACAGTATTCTTCACGGGACATCTCCATAGGGTTCATGCTGGGGTATGCATGTCCGCACCAAAAAACTGATATGATCTGAACCAAGATGTACCCTTCTATATTATATAATTGTTTCAGTTTGACCAATAATAAATTGGTGATATGGGTTTTAAACATCACTGTAGCGGTTCTATGATCCCAAAACACTGTAGCAGTTCACTGTTTTGATCTCAACCTATTTGGCCATCTACCAGCAAAGAATAAATTGTCTTATTATTATTATTTTGATCAAGGGGTTGTCGCACGAATGCTTGGTGCCATGATA
The DNA here is from genome assembly GCA_039707655.1 of Elymus sibiricus. Classification (NCBI taxonomy): domain Eukaryota; kingdom Viridiplantae; phylum Streptophyta; class Magnoliopsida; order Poales; family Poaceae; genus Elymus; species Elymus sibiricus. The sequence continues at coordinate 160,892,968 of CM077668.1, read as the reverse complement.
ATTGTGCACTGAATGCTCACCCTTACAAAAGAGTCCCTATTGGGATGTACCTATTTATGAATTATGATGGACATGTCCCTTTTCTTCTCGCCCCCTCTTTTCGCCATGGTACTACAATATCAATGAGAAGTTGTATTTTTTTGCGGGGTATCAACGAGAAGTTGTAGGCGTTACACATATGTGTATGCTCGGAAACTCTCACGGGTACATAGGTGCGGAGGCACACAACTGCCCAGCCGTGCCGGCCGTCCGATTGCCTTGCAACCCGCAAAGTTGTTGGATCCCACACGAGAGCACAACAAGTTTTAAAACTTGGTTTACAGTTTTGTCGGTCGCTAGTTCTGAAACTTACAATTTTGTCGGTTGGTCGCACTAAGTTTCAGAAGTTGATACTTAAATGAAGTTTTAAAAACTCGTCAAGACGTGTTCAAAATGGATCTCAGTTGAAAGCCCTCATCACCAGAAACACGAATATCCAAATGAACCTTAACTTGGACTTTTAGTTCAAAAGATATGAAAAATTGAAAATCGAAAGCCAAAAGAAAGAAGGCGTTGCGTGCCTCCGCACCTACGTGCTACAAACCCTCTCCCAATGTATGTATTAGTTTGTCCTTCTGTACATGGTTCGGATCCATCGCCCACAAGTTTAATGTATATCATTATAATGTGTCAATTTTGCTATTTCTCAGTTGCCTCAAAATCAAATTCACATCAGTCGATTTTGAGCAAAGCCCCGAGGCCGAGATGGGGTGTGCTACGATGAGAGGTAGCGAGGCACAATGTGACGCCCCCGACTGAATCGTGCACTAATCATACACGCAAATGCACACGATCAAGCTCAGAGATTCACGGGAAGATATCACAACACAACTCTAAAACACAAATAAAGGTCATACAAGCTTTATATTACAAGCCAGGGGCCTCGAGGGCTCGAATACATAAGCTCGAGTACAAGCGTTAGCGGAAGGAACAACGGTATCTGAGTACATACATAATTAGACAAGTTTGCCTTATGAAGGCCGAGCAAAACAACGATAACTAGATCGAAAAGGCGCAGGCCTCCTGCCTGGGAGCCTCCGAAACTACTCCTGGTCGGCGTTCTCCACATAGTAGTAGGCTCCTCCGTGGTAGTAGTAGTCGTCGGCGGGATCAGCTGGCTCCGGGGCTCCGACATCTGATTGCAGCAATCGGGTATGGGGAAAAGAGGTAGCAAAGCAACCATGAGTACTCATCCAAAGTACTCGCAAGACTTACATCAGATCTATGCTAATTATGCATCGGTATCAAAAGAGGGTTGTATCTGTGGAGTAGACTGCAGAATTGCCAGAATAGAGAGAAGTCCTAGCCTATCGAAGACTAGCATCTTGCAGCGTCTTGCAGCATTAGAAGAGTGCAGATTAATATGAAAACATATAGTAATAAGTAATAGTAGCAATGCCCAGAGATCCTTCCTCGACTCCCTGCGAGAAAGCAATCCCGGAGCTATCATATTATTAAGCTTTACAGGTATCCAGTTCTAGTTGTAGTAGATCGGGATACTCTCTGAGCGTCCGTTACCGTGGACACGGCTATTCGAATAGATATACTTCCCTGCAGGGGTGCACCACCTTACCCAACACGCTCGACTAACTCTGGCCGGACACACTTACTCGGTCCATACCCGGCCTCGGCTGATCGACACGCCGTAGCCCTACCTAGGTTCATCAGAGAGGCCAGCACGCCGGTCTAAATCCTAAGCGCTCATGGGTCTTGGGCCCATCACCCTTTGCACTCCAGCACATTATGTGGGCGGCCGGGAGCACACCTAGCCCCTGTATACACACGCAGGCCATCGCAGACCAACCCGGCACGCGCCGCTCAATTGCTGACATCTGAAGAACTTCGGCTGAAACATACGACGCCGAGTGCCCATACTTATCCCGCGTGGTGGTTAGTGCAAAAAGGCCAAAGGCCTACTCAGATCACATATCCTAACCCATTAGTGTGTTGGGAGCTCGCGGAGATGATCAGTGCTCCACGATCTATGGTCCCGTCGCCCCGTCTCACGGACTTACGACAATGGTCAGGCCCAATCCCTCTCCTCCCTCTCCTGAGGCGATCTGCCTGCCCGGCCGTGCCGCGTAGTTATCTCGCGGGTACCCTCGTGGTCAACCCGACTCCAGAAACTCTCGCGGGTACCCCTCGGGGTCGACCCGACTTCAACAAGGTACTGAGGTAAAGTCAAGGTAACCGTGTGTCCATAACATCAAGGGGAATCCGAGGAATCACCCTCGTTGGATTCCTACCCGATGTAATCCGTCAAGGAGAATCAGGAGGAATCACCCTCGGTGGTCCTCACTAGAGGGGTTGCATGACAGAGTCGTCATTGGAAGTGGTGTCGGAGGAATCACCCTCGGAAATCCACGACCGGTTAGCTACACTATAGAGGTATCATCAGGAGTGATATACGAGGTAGGAATCACCCTCAGTGGTCCTCACTTGAGGGGTTGCACGACAGAGTCATCATCGGAAGTGGTGACGGAGGAATCACCGTCGGATCCACGACCAGTTAGCTACACTACAAAGGTATCATCAGGTCTGATATACGAGGTATCACCCTCGGCACTCGATAGTAGCTCTGCAGAGTCGTACAACTTAGGGGGAGTGTCGGTGATGTGTCAGGCTCTGTACATCGATCATATTGATCGAGGCACCGGTAACAAAGCGCGGCAACAGGGACAAGGATGAGGGGCCATTGATGGATCACTATTCAACCTATACTAAACATTTAGGATAGCAGGTATTTATCAAAAGTAGGTACAAAAATAGGCTATGCATCAGAATAGGAACTTTTGGACAACAGTAGCAAATTCTAATGCAAGCACGAGAAAGAAGGAATGGGCGATATAGGAATGATCAAGGGGGTTTGCTTGCCTGTAAGCTCTGCGGCAAGTGGTTGGACGTCTGCAGCGTAGTCGTACTCAGGAGCAGCGTCGGCCTCGGGGTCTACCGGAGAGAAGATGGGGAAGAAACAATAAATACAAAGCAAACAAATGCATCACAATGCATGACAGGGCAATATGTTGCGCTGGGTGTGACCTATCGCAGTGCTACACGTTACAGACGGAGCGGGAAAATATCTAGGAATATTTTCCCGGCTTTAGGCATCTGTCAGCCAGATGAACTGGAGGGGAAGGTTCCATGTTCATCTAGTTAGGAGTGATGGTCAAGCATTTTGACCACATATTCGGATTCGTCTCATTTTTCTGATCAACTTTCATATAGAAAACTTTTTCATCCGAGCTACGGTTTAATTTCTACGATTTTCCGAAGTTTTAAACAACATTCTGAAATTCCTGGAACTAATTTTAAAACCGAAAATAATAGTAAAAACTTTATTGCGTCAGCAGTACGTTAGGGTGACGTCATCAGTCAACACAGCCGGTCCAGGGCAAACCTGACCACTGGGACCCACATGTCATACTCAGAGGGTTAATCAGTGCTTAAATTAACTAAAAGGGGTTAATTAACTGGTGGACCCCATCTGTCAGTGACTGGACTAATTATCAGATTAAGTCATTTTATAAAAATAGTTAATTAGCGAGTGGGTCCCACCTATCACTGACTGGGGTTGCCCAGTCAGCAGGGTTGACCAGGTCAACCCGGTCAACGGGGCCCCTGAGACCCACTGGCAGTGACCCAGGGGTGGGCCCCAGGCCAGCCAGGTCAGTGGCGGCCGGCGACTAAACGCCGGCGACCTCAAACGTGGCGGAAGGCCACAGGAGGCGTCGGAAATCGCCCTCCGGCGACCATTTGGCGCGGGGTTTGGCGCATTCGAACGTGCACTCGAAGCCGCGTCGAACGGTGGCGATGGCGGAGGCTGGGGTGGCCGGAAACGACGCCGGCGACGAGCGGAGGCGGCGCCGGAGTTCGGGCGATCTCGGGAACGGCATTGCAGGGCACGGCAAGCGGCGGGGTTAGGCGCGTTGGGTTGCTGGGAGCGTGCTGAGCACGATGCCGTGCTCGGACACGAGTTGCGGCTGCTGTGGCTACGACGGCGAGCTCGACGGCGGCGGCGGGTTCGGCCATGGTGAAAGCGGCGGCTACGGGAGCGGATAGGAGGGGAGAGGAGAGGGGTTTTGGGCAGGAGCTCACTGGGGAGGCACACGGTGGCCCGGTGGGAGCTTAGTAGCAGCAGCGGCGCCAGAATCGACGGGGATCGTCGGCGACCGTAGGGGAAGGAGACGACGCGATCCGGCGCGGTGGGGCTCCCTGGCTCGCGTTCATCGGCGTAGAGGAAGTAGAGGAGCATGGCGGATCTCGTGGACGTGCTGGTGAGGCGCGGGAAGGACGGTGGCCGTGGCTACCGCACGGCCATGGCGACGGAGGCGCTCGGGTGCGACGGAGAGCGAGGGAGAGAGCTCAGGAGAGAGGGGGAGGAGTGGATGAGGAGGATGACGGGGCCGAGAGGCGCCGTTCTTATCCCCTCGCCGCCCTGTAGCGTCGCCGTGTCGGCCAGACGCCGGCGTCGTGCGCGCCGGCCACGGGCGCGGCGACACGCACAGGAGAGAGGCGGGAGGTGGGGGAGAGAGAGAGGTGGGCTGGGCCGGTGCCACTGTGCACTTATTTCCAGTAGTTTTTTAGGCCTTTTCCAATTCTTTTCTGTTTTCTTTTACAGAGAGGGTTTTGCAATATTTGAGCTGCCAAAATGACTTTGGTAAAATGTGAAACTTGGCCACATAATTACATTGCATTATATCGCACTGCCACAAAAAGTTTGGGAGGCTTTTGAATTTGTTTGCAATTTCCATAAACAGAAAGCATTTAAATATGCTGTTTTAGCACTGTTTTAATTGCTTTAGCTCATTGTAGCAAATAGGTGATGTTGTTTTCCTAAACAAATATTTGTTTTGGAATATTTGCTAAAACATGAACTATTTTGCAGCAACTTTTGTGCAACTCCAAATTTCACTTGCAGTTTGAATTGAATTCAGTGGTGGAATTTGAAATGAGATATGAATCCATAGTGATCAAGCATTGCAATTCAAGGTGACTTAGCATAATCATTAAGGATCACTGTAGCTCATTACACAGGGGGGTTACAATTCTCCTCCTCTAAAAGAAATTCTCGTCACGAGAATTCAGGAGGTAGAAGAAAAGAGATCGGGATATCCTTCACGAAGGCGATCCTCACGTTCCCAAGTGGCTTCATCTTTAGTGTGATTTGACCACTGCACTTTAAGGAACTTGGTTGCCTTCTGACGTGTCCGACGTTCAGCTTGATCAAGAATGCAGATCGGATACTCCTTATAAGAGAGATCATCTTGCAATTCGAGCAGCTCATGATCCACTGCACGGTGCGGATCCTTGAAGCAACGGCGAAGTTGCGACACATGGAAGACATCGTGAAGGTGAGAGAACTGTGGCGGCAACTCCAATTTATATGCCACCTGCCCACGTCTGGCGAGAATGCGGAAGGGGCCAATGTAGCGAGCAGCCAACTTGCCCTTAATTCCAAAGCGATGAGTGCCCTTCATAGGAGTGACACGCAGATAAGCTTGCTCACCAGGTTGATAGATTGATCCCCAGTGTTTACGATCATAGATGCTCTTCTGGCGAGACTGAGCCACCTTGAGATTTTCCCGGACAATACGGACTTGCTCTTCAGCTTGTTGGATAATATCCGGACCAATGAGCGATTGTTCCCCAGTTTCTGACCAATTCAGAGGGGTTTGACACTTACGTCCATATAGTACTTCGAAGGGTGCCATCTTCAAGCTAGCTTGATAGCTGTTGTTGTAAGAGAATTCAGCATACGGGAGAGATTCTTCCCACTTCTTGCCAAATGAGATGACACAAGCACGCAACATATCTTCAAGCACTTGATTGACTCGCTCAACTTGACCTTGAGACTGAGGGTGATAAGCTGAGCTCCAGGTTATGTGGGTTCCCATAGCTTGCTGGAAACTTTCCCAGAACTTTGAGGTGAAGAGGCTGCCACGGTCTGAACTGATCTCCTTCGGAATACCGTGGAGTGATACAATTCTGGAGATATACAAGTCTGCTAACTGACTAGCAGTGATTGTTTCCTTGACTGGCAGGAAATGTGCAACTTTGGAAAGTTGATCAATGACGACAAGAATTGCATCGTGACCTTTCTGCGACTTGGGAAGGCCAGTAATGAGGTCCATCTGAACCTTATCCCATTTCCATTCAGGAATAGGAAGCGGTTGTAGAATTCTAGTAGGCTTCTGATGTTCAGCTTTGACGCGACGGCAGACGTCACATTCAGCAACATAACGGGCAATGTCTTGCTTCATTTTAGACCACCAGTACCTTTGACGGAGGTCGCGATACATCTTGGTGCTACCCGGATGAATAGACAGTGGTGCATCATGTGCCTCCTTCATAACTTTGTCTGTCATAAGTTCGAACCGGGGTACTACAATGCGATCTCTGAAGTACAAGGTTCCATCTTCAGCAAGCGAGAAATCTCTGGCATTTTCAAAGACAAGATCCCTTTTCATCTGATCAACTTCAGCGTCCTTTGCTTCCGCAAACTTAACAGCTTTCTCAAGATTTGATTGCAGAACAAGGGTATTAAGAGAACCCTGTGGAACGATGTGGAGGTTCAACTTGCAAAGTTCTTCATGAAGAAGGGGTTGAGCTTGCTGAACCATGAGATTATTGCAATAAGACTTGTGACTCAAAGCATCGGCCATTACATTAGCCTTGCCAGGGGTATATGAAATACCGCAGTCATAGTCCGTAATTGCTTCCATCCATCTCTGCTGACGGAGATTCAGGTCCGGCTGAGTAAACAGATACTTCAAACTTTGATGGTCAATGTAGATCTCGCAACGATTACCAAGAAGGTAATGTCGCCACAACTTCAGTGCATATATAACCGCAGCAAGTTCGAGATCATGAACGGGGTAGTTCTCTTCATGAGGACGCAACTGTCGCGAGGCATAAGCAATCACTTTGCGCTCTTGCATTAGGACACACCCTAATCCTTGACGAGATGCGTCACAATAGATCACGAAGTCCTTGCGAGAATCTGGAGGAGCAAGCACTGGTGCAGAAGTCAGCTTATCCTTGAGGGTCTGGAAACTTTCCTAACATTTGTCTGTCCACTCAAACTTAATGCTTTTGTGAAGCAGATTAGTCAGAGGCTTGGCAATCTTGGAGAAGTTCTTGACAAAACGGCGGCAATAACTTGCGAGTCCGAGAAAACTTCTGATTTGCTTGACGTTCTTCGGGGGAGTCCAGTCAAGAATAGCTTGAACTCCATCTGGGTTGACAGCAATGCCATCCTTGGAAATTACATGACCAAGGTAGGTCACTTCAGATAACCAGAATTCACACTTGGAATATTTGGCATATAGCTGATGTTCTTGAAGCTTTTCCAGTACAAGACGAAGATGTTCAGCATGTTCTTCCTTATTCTCAGAATATACCAGGATATCATCCAGATAAACCACGACGAACTTGTCGAGGTAATCCATGAAGATATAATTCATCAGGCAGGAGAACGTTGCTGGGGCATTGGTTAAGCCGAAAGACATGACGGTGTACTCGTATGAACCATAACGAGTAACGAAAGCGGTCTTGGGAATATCCTCTTCACGAACTCGGATCTGATGGTAATCCAACCTCAAGTCGAGTTTAGAGAATACTGATGAACCAGCAGGTTGGTCATACAGATCGTTGATCCGAGGAAGCGGATACTTGTTCTGAATGGTAGCCTGGTTAATAGGTCGGTAATCTTGGACCAACCGGTTCGTACCATCTTTCTTCTTGACAAAGAGAGAAGGTGCTCCCCGGGCAGAGGAACTTGGATGGATGAAACCCTTGCGAAGTGATTTGTCGATTTCCTCCTTAAGCTCAAGGAGTTCATGCGGCGGCATCTTATAAGGATGCTTCGCAATAGGAGTAGTGCCTGGTTTCAAGTCGATGACAAACTCGACAGCTCTAACAGGGGGTACTCCTGGAAGTTCTTCTGGAAAGACATCTTGGAAGTCGCAAACGACTGGAATGTTTTCGATCCCCTCAAGAGGTGAAGCGTTCACCGCATTCAAAGCATAAATCTGAGCTTCGGCATTTTGAACGAGATGAGCATGGTAGTTTACTATCTCATCCGAGGGGTGCAGGAGTTGGACGGCTTTAGTGGCACAATTGATTAAGGCGGTATGAGCCTTCAACCAATCCATTCCCAGAATGAGGTCAACTTTGGAAGACTTCAAAACAATGGGAAAAGCATGAAACTCCAACTCTTCAATTTCAATGGCAACATTGGGGCTGAACATGGAGGTTCAACATTGGCCCGCGGGAGTGTTTACCACTAACGATTGGGGCAGCTCTTCACATTTAATGTCATGCATGCATGCAAAATCTTCGGATATGAAAGAATGCGATGCTCCTGAATCAAATAAAACAGAAGCAGGTACTGAATTAACAAGAAGAGTACCCATCACAGTAGCTGGTTGGTCTTGATCTTCATTCATATTGACATGATAAGCCTGACCACGACCATAAGAAGGTCTGGCATTGTTGTTGCGGGGCTGATAATTACCACGGCCATTACCACGGCCAGCAGATGGAAGTGCCAGCTGATTCTGATTCTGATGGAAGTCTTTGGCACGATGACCTGGACGTCCACATGTGAAGAACAGACCGTTATCGGGATGGGGAGCAGGAGCTTGAGGTCTTGGCTGCCTCGGTGGAGGAGGAGGCAGACAAGGTGCAACATAGGACGGCCTTGGAGCAGGTGCAGTTGGACGGTACATGCTGTGAGGGATCCAAATACGGCGCTTCTGTAATGACAAGCCCGAAGATGAGCTAACGTCACGGGTGCGCTTGAGAGCGTCCTTGTGATCCTTCAGACCAGTCTCAACCTGAATGGCCTTATTAACTAAGGTGGCGAAGTCGGCGAAGTCTTGGACGAGGAGTGCTAGCTTGATATCAGGGTTGAGCCCTTCGCGGAACTTCTCCTGTCTGCGAGCATAAGTAGCAATGTCTTCCTCAGCATAGCGAGACAATTCAAGGAACTCCCGCTGATAAACGTCCACAGTCTTGCTGCCCTGATTGAGATTGCGGAATTCACGTTTCTTCCGGTCCATGACTCTCTGGGGAATGTAGCGGGCACAGAAAGCAGCCTGGAATTCCAGTCAGGTGATAATTGTTCCAACAGGGAGAGTACGTCTGTGACTGTCCCACCATTGAGCTGCGGGTCCCTTCAGAAAGTAGGACGCGAAAGTAACATAGCTGGCAGGGGCAACATTCGCAGACTCCATTTCGTAAGTGATGTCGCGGAGCCAGTCATCAGCATCAACCGGCTGAACTGAGTTGCGGAAGATAGTTGGGTTGAGGCGCACAAAGTCTTGCAAGGTTATTGGGAATGGCTGCTGGTTCATGTTCGGACGTGGAAACTGATCCATTATCCCTTGCATGAATTGACGATTCAGTTCAAACTGTTACATCATTTCAGCCATATAGTCGGGCGGCGGTGAATTGTTGGCACCACGGCCACGACCACGACCAGGTCTAACCATCCTGCTAAAATTCAACAAGGGTAGTTTAGCAACGAGCATTTGCAGATGTATAGAATCAACCATGAAGTAACATGCACAACAAAGAAGTGCAATAAATACAACACAGTAGTCAACATGACATACAGACCCATACATAGAGTCGGTTATGAACCAGCGGTACAAGTTCAGAAAGAAAATCTAGACATACTAGGCGGCACGCAGGCACGCGGTGAAGGGATACAACAACGGGACATAGCGATAGCTACATCAACATCGGAGAAAACCACTGAAGCCAGGTAACTGCAAGTGACGATGCAGGGTGCCCTCGACACGAGGATCCTGCGCTCCGTGAACACTCTGGTGCAGAACCTGGTCCCGAACTGGAAGAAGATGACCACGTGGAGGAGTATGACCTCCAACAGCAGGCCACACAAGACCTGGTGGCATCTCTGTCCTGCATGGGTAAAGGATATACTCAGGATGCATCCCTGCACTGACTGCTGGCAGCAACTGTGTCAGAGCGTCGTAAAGACGAGCACGAGTAGTGAACAACTCAACAGCAAGAGCTCGGGCAGTGCGATCCAAAGCCTCAGTGTACTGTACCAAAACCTGCGGGTCATAACGACGTGGCATGTAAGGGGTACAGACAGCAGTGTAGTATCCACTCTCATCCCCTGCGGGGGCATACGTGATGTATCTGAATCCAGTCTCCTCCAAGCGAGTGTGCTCTCCACGGAGATGGGCAATAGCAGCATAGGCAGCATCATGGACTGCCATGTCAACAGTCACTCCAATACCATAAAAGGTGTGCATCTCAGTGAGGGAGTTGTTCTGCCGATCAAAGATCTGAACCAGAGCACGGTACTGCTCCTGGTTGAACTCGCGGTAGTCCTCGTAAACAGTGTACTCGGGGTACCAGCGATATCCCAGCCTGGTCTAAAGGTCGACCAGAATGGCAGGGAATCCAGTTGCATCAACAGCCATAGTCTGGCGTACGAGCTGTGTTGCAGGACACATCTGAAACAAAGGAGTGCAAGACGTCAAATGACTGTGTGAGAAGCATATGATAACTTTGAAAGAAATGGTTGCAGATAGTCCAGCTCTCCGGATGAATGTGAACACGAGAACCTAATATCATAGTTAGTAAAATCTTTAACCCGAATAGAAGAGAGATCAGAGTCCCAGAGTAAAGGAGAGGAATAAAATATCCTAATACCACCCATTGGCGACGTGGGCCCATAAGCCACACAGCCATGTTAGTAAAACAGTTTTCCAAAGACTAGACTCAACTTCGGCCAAGGAGTTGGAAAGGGGCTTCCTACAGGCAGTCGGCTCTGATACCAACTTGTGACGCCCCCGACTCAATCGTGCACTAATCATACACGCAAATGCAAACGATCAAGCTCAGAGACTCATGGGAAGATATCACAACACAACTCTAAAACACAAATAAAGGTCATACAAGCTTTATATTACAAGCCAGGGGCCTCGAGGGCTCGAATACATAAGCTCGAGTACAAGCGTTAGCGGAAGCAACAACAGTATCTGAGTACAGACATAATTAGACCAGTTTGCCTTAAGAAGGCTGAGCAAAACAATGATAACTAGATCGAAAAGGCACAGGCCTCCTGCCTGGGAGCCTCCGAAACTACTCCTGGTCGGCATTCTCCTCGTAGTAGTAGGCTCCTCCGTGGTAGTAGTAATCGTCGGCGGGATCAGCTGGCTCCGGGGCTCCGACATCTGATCGCAGCAATCGGGTATGGGGAAAATAGGTAGCAAACCAACCGTGTGTAACACCCCGATTTTTGGCCCGTTCTTTTTCTTTTGGATTTCTTCGAATTTTTATTTGGAGTTCTTTTTCCGTGGCTATGTGGTCTTAAAACCTGGGGAGATCTTCTCTCCTGCCATTTCCTAGTGGCTTGTCATTCTCAAATCTATCCCAAAGCCATGTCATTTCCATCTTAGCCCAACTCCAATATTTATTTATTGGGAATATTCCTTTTTCTATTAAAGGAATAACCCTGTTTGCCCTAGGTTGTGAAGCAACCTATATTTCTGTCTTCCACAAAATTCCCACAAAATTCTCATAAATTCTTGGAATCATATCTTCCACAAATATGGCAAAACTCATCATTGCCTAGTTCAAAAATAATTCAGGAATATTCATTTCCTATTCTGTCCAGATTGGCACTTTGTGAAGGAAGTGCTATTTATATTTTCTTGATTACCCTCCAAATTTTTGGGCACTCTCTCCTATCCAAATAATTGTCACATGCCAAAATTCAGCTTCATTTTCCTAGTAAATCTTCCTCAGCAAATTTCCAAAGTTTCTGACCAGAGAGAAGCTTTGTGAAGGAAGTACTAGATAGGCTAATCCAAATGAGTTGAAATTTTTGGAGATCGTTTATATGGTCAAATAATTGCTCTGCACAAAATTTCATATCGATCAAACAAACTATGTGAGCACAACTGCAAATCTTGGTTTCTGGTCACAATTTAAGTTTGTGAAGCAACTATATTTTATATTGCTTCAATAATTATGAAATTAATCCAGGACCTAAATATACATAAATAATGTGAGCATGCCAAAATTCACATTATTTTGCCTAGCCATTTTCTCTGCAAAATTCCCCCAAGTTTCTGTCCAGTGGGTATCATTGTGAAGGAAGTACCATTTTGGTTTATCCAAATGGGATGAAATTTTTATGGAACCTTCATATGCCCAAATGATCACCCTTCACCCATTTTCAGCTCAATCCAAGCAACCATGTGAGTGCTACTTCCTGATCTAGTTTCTGGACCAGTTTGTGCAGTTGTGAAGCAACTATGTCAAATACTGGTCCAAATCCCTTCAAAATTCACAGGATCATAGTTCTTCCTACCCTAAGCCTCTGTGACATATTTGTTAGCTCTTATCTCATCTCAGTTGATCATTACTTCCTGCCTAAGTTTGCAACAGCAATCTTTCTCTGATCCCTCCCATCAACATACAGTGCCTTTATTTGAGCCATCACCTCAGGTAGGACCCACTTAAGAGAGACAACACGCTAGACATCGTTTGATTGGCCAGAGTGCACCGCGTGCACCTGTGCACGCGGTGACCACGCGGTCTGGCACGCCGAAAGTGTGCTCTAGGCAATCGGGGCCCTCTGCCGCCGTCCAAACCACATCGTATCGCCACCGCACCATGTCCACAGCATTGCTCTCGCTCTCCTGCATCCGCGTGTCCTCTCTGGACCCCTCCCCCTCCCCTCTTTCCGCTCCGGCGAGCACGCCGTCCCGGGATGCCCGTGGCCGTCGTCGCTTAGCCATTGTCCTCTTCCTCCCCGCGATAACTTTGCACCGTATGCACCTCCCCTAGACCCCTCTCCCCCTCCGCGTGTGCGCTCGTGCACGCGGACGTGCCAGAGAGCATCAACCGCGAGCGTCCGTCGTCGTCCGGCCACGGCATCAACGCCGGGCTATATATAGCGTGCCCGAGCCTCCTCCGAGCTCATCACCAGCCTCCCCATCCTCCTCTAGCCCTCCCCGACCTCTCCCCCGAGCTCGAGAGCTTCTCCTCGGCCACCATTGCCGCCATGGCCGCCGCCGAGCTCCTCGTAAATTCGGTCCAGCCCGAGCCCTCCTCTCTCCCCTACCACCACCAGGGCACTCCACGTCCACCCTAGATCCTTTCCCGTAGCTCGCCGCCTCCTCTCTGTGGCCGGAGCGCCATTTCCCGATTCCGGCCGAAGTCGTCCTACGCCGCGGCCGCGGCCCTGCTAGCTCGGCTGCTCCCCGGCGAGGACAAGACCCACTGGTGGATGCGCCTCCTCGCGCTGGTCACTCCGGTGGCCGGAGCGTCGCCGGAGGTGGCCGGTGGCGTCGGGACGGCCGCCGGCGTCGAGCGCCCTCCTCTGCATCGCGGGCGAACGGGAGGTTGAAGGAGTTGACCAGCCCGGTGGGCCCCGCCATCCAGCGACCCCACCCGCCAGCCAGAGGGAGACGTTGACCCCGGGCCCGCCCAGTTTAAGTGAAGGCGTACTTCCATAAAGTGCGTTTTCGTTTTATGAAAGCGTACTCTGGTGCATCTTCGACTGAAAATACGCTTTCACCATTAGAAGACATATTTTCCGAAATGCGCTTTCTATCTCCAGCCGCCGGCCGAAACATCTAAATAGCGGACGTTCGTCCGTTAGCAGCAGAAATGGACAGTTTTTAATTCTTTTTCTGCCTAACGAACGAACGGCCGTAACTTTTCAACCGTAACTCCGAATCAGGTGATTCCAAAGCCCACGATCTCAGTTCGTCGAGCCCGTTCCGATGGTACCATTTTCATGAGGTTGTCACGCTGTGAAAATGACCATTTTGCCCTTGCCCTTAAAACAGCTCCGCCGAGAGGGAAACTTTTCCGGCGATTCTTTCCGCGAGTTCATCGCACCTCTCCCCGATGATTCCTTCATCCCCAGGCAAGCCACGACAGCCACTTGCATGATGGCCTTGCAGTAGCCATGGTTTTCACTTGAATATTTAAATAAATGTTTGCTCATTTAATTATTTTGTGAATATTATATGCTTGTGAATCCATGCTCGTTCTTATGCCTTGCTCATTTGCATCTAGTAAGTTAAATGATTATTTGCTAGTATTATTATTATCATGTTAGTTCTCGGATTTATTTTCCGAAGCTAGTGATAACGATATGCTCATTTGAATAGTTAGGGTTTATTATGAAAATACTTGTTATATTCATGATTGTCATTATGCCATGCTCATTTGCATCCCGTAGAATAAATGAGTTATCATTTTGATGCTATGTTGTTAAATGGTTATGTTGCCCATCCATGGTTACACTGGTATCATGTTCATATGCATTGGCATCTCATCATGTTATTTTATTATGACTCAGCTCATCACCATTCAAGTTGAACCTGACATTAATCGAACTTGAACAAATCTGTTGGCTGAGTCATGGTGCCACCGAATCGAGCTCACCAGTGCAACCACACTTGCCTGGATGGGGAGGCCCTAATGCGGTCTATTGTCATGCCTCTCGCCGGTGCCTCATACTAGGGAAGGTTATGTGCGCGCGCTACCCTGATCAGGTAGGCGGCCATAAGCCTTGAGTACCCAGTTTTGGTATTGAGCTCAGGTCCCCGTTTGGGACAGTTTTGGTTTGGCCACGACGGTGGCAGCCACAGAGGTGGCGGATGTCACATGTTGGCATCAGGGTAACCCAGGACATAGCCCAAAGGGGAGTTTGTCGGAGTGGCCGGGAGAGTGTCATGCAATAGACTGGTTTTGTCGGAACGTCGTTGGTCCACCCGAATGGGAGCACGAGGCCATGAGTTCCGTGGTGTGGGTACAGTGTACTAACCTCTGCAGAGTGTATAAACTATCGATAGCCGCGTCCTCGGTCATGGACACAGTTCGTAGTAGGTCACACTGTGGGTCAACAGAAACAATAACCTGAATAATAACAACCCCGGTTCGATAAGGAAAGAAGTTGGTTGATCTTTATGTGGTCATGCGATGATCACAGGTAGAGATCAAGCTCCGTGTGGTCATGTGATGATCACGATGGTGAGTTGGTGGTTACAAGATAACCCCGAGCAGAGTAAGTTGGTCCATGAGACCTTAAACGTCAACCCCCTTGCATGCTAGTATCATCATGTTCATGAATTATATTTACATGCCATGCTCATGTTGTTGCCATGCTCATGTTGTTGCCATGCTCATGTTGTTGCCATGCTCAGGTTGTTGCCATGTTCATGTTGTTGCCATGTTCATGTTGTTGCCATGCTCATGATGTTCGAGTAGTATCATGTTCATCTTTGATGATTAACCTGTAAATGCCATGTTGTTGTTTGTCTTGACTGCTTTGGTTGCTGTGAGCTTGCGAGTACATTCAAAGTACTCACCTGGCGTGTCATGCCAGATTGCAGGTGATGCCGTGATTGCTTATTTGTCGAGGACCCCGAGGTTGCGCTCTAGGATGCGTTCCAGCCAGAGTCCCTGCGGAGTGGAGTTCACCACCGTTGTCGTCGTTCCGCTGCTAGAAGTTATTCCGCTACGAGTTGTTCCGCTGCTAGCATAGAACTACCTTAGCAGGCGAAGTGTCGCCGTGCCCCTGTAACCTTTGTAATATCGGACCCTTGTACCCCGTTTATTTATAATAAAGAGCTGATTTGTTCTATGCCAAGCAGTGCCGTATTCCAGAAGACTTGATCCCTGGGCTGGAATACGGGGTGTTCCGGTTCCTCTGAGCCGGGGTGCCACACCGTGAGTACTCATCCAAAGTACTCGCAAGACTTACATCAGATCTATGCTAAGTATGCATCGGTATCAAAAGAGGGGCTGTATCTGTGGACTAGACTGCAGAATTGCCAGAATAGAGAGAACTCCTGGCCTATCGAAGACTAGCATCTTGCAGCGTCTTGCAGCATTAGTAGAGTGCAGATTAATATCATAACATATAGTAATAAGTAATAGTAGCAATGCCCAGAGATCCTTCCTCGACTCCCTGCGAGAAAGCAATCCCGGAGCTATCATATTATTAAGCTTTACAGGTATCCAGTTCTAGTTGTAGTAGATCGGGATACTCTCTGAGCGTCCGTTACCGTGGACACGGCTATTCGAATAGATATACTTCCCTGCAGGGGTGCACCAACTTACCCAACACGCTCGATTAGCTCTGGCCAGACTCACTTACTCGGTCCATGCCCGGCCTCGGCTAATCGACATGTCGTAGCCCTACCTAGGTTCATCAGAGAGGCCAGCACGCCGGTCTAAATCCTAAGCGATCAGGGGTCTTGGGCCCATCGCCTTTTGCACTCCTGCATGTTACGTGGGCGGCCGGGAGCAGACCTAGCCCCTATATACACACGCAGGCCGTCGCGGTCCAACCCGGCGCGCGCCGCTCAATTGCTGACATCTAAAGAACTTCGGCTGAAACATACGACGCCAAGTGCCCATACTTATCTCGCGTGATGGTTAGTGCGAAAAGGCCAAAGGCCTACTCAGATCACATATCCTAACCCATTAGTGTGTCGGGAGCTCGCGGAGACGATCAGTGCTCCACGATCTGTGGTCCCGTCGCCCCGTCTCACGGACTTACGGCAATGGTCAGGCCCAATCTCTCTCCTCCCTCTCCTGAGGCGAACTGCCTGCCCGGCCGTGCTGCATAGTTATATCACGGGTACCCTTGCGGTCAACCCGACTCCAGAAACTCTCGCGGGTACCCCTCGGGGTCGACCCGACTTCAACAAGGGACTGAGTAAAGTCAAGGTAACCGTGTGTCCATAACATCAAGGGGACTCCGAGGAATCACCCTCGTTGGATTCCTACCCGATGTAATCCGTCAAGGAGAACCAGGAGGAATCACCCTCGGTGGTCCTCACTTGAGGGGTTGCACGACAGAGTAGTCATCGGAAGTGGTGATGGAGGAATCACCCTCGAAAATCCACAGCCGGTTAGCTACACTACAGAGGTATCATCAGGAGTGATATACGAGGTATCACCCTCGGCACTTGATAGTAGCTCTGCAGAGTCGTACAACTAAGGGGGAGTGCCGGTGATGTGTCGGGCTCTGTACATCGATCATACTGATCGAGGCACCGGTAACAAAGCGGGGTAACAGGGACAAGGATGAGGGGCCACTGATGGATCACTATCCAACCTATACTAAGCATTTAGGATAGCATGTATTTATCAAAAGGAGTTACAAAAACAGGCTATGCATCATAATAGAAACTTTCAGACAACAGTAGCAAATTCTAATGCAAGCACGAGAGAGAAGGAATGGGCGATATAGGAATGATCAAGGGGGTTTGCTTGCCTGTAACCTCTGCGGCAAGTGGTTGGACGTCTGGAGCGTAGTTGTACTCGGGAGCAACGTCGGTCTTGGGGTCTACCGGAGAGAAGAGGGGGAAGAAACAATAAATACAAAGCAAAAAAAATGCATCACAATGCATGACAGGGCAATATGCTGCGCTGGGTGTGACCTATCGTAGTGCTACACGTTACAGACGGAGCGGAAAAATATCTGGCAATATTTTCCCGGCTTTAGGCATCTATCAGCCAGATGAACCGGAGGGGGAGGTTCCATGTTCATCTAGTTAGGAGTGATGGTCAAGCATTTTGACCACATATTCGGATTCGTCTCATTTTTCTGATCAACTTTCATATAGAAAACTTTTTCATCCGAGCTACGGTTTAATTTCTACGATTTTCCGAAGTTTTAAACAATATTATGAAATTCCTGGAATTAATTTTAAAACCGAAAATAACAGTAAAAACTTTATTGCGTCAGCAGTACGTCAGGGTGACGTCATCAGTCAACACAGCCAGTCCAGGTCAAACCTGACCACTGGGACTCACATGTCATACTCAGAGGGTTAATCAGTTCTTAAATTAACTAAAAGGGGTTAATTAACAGGTGGACCCCATCTGTCAGTGACTGGACTAATTATCAGATTAAGTTATTTTATAAAAATAGTTAATTAGCGAGTGGGCCCGACTGTCAGTGACTGGGGTTGCCCATTCAGCAGGGTTGACCAGGTCAACTCGGTCAACGGGGCCCCTGGGACCCACTCGCAGTGACCCAGGGATGGGCCCCAGGCCATCCAGGTCAGCGGCGGCCGGCGACCTCAAACGCGGCGGAAGGTCACGGGAGGCGTCGGAAATCGCCCTCCGGCGACCATTTGGCGCGGGGTTTGGCGCATTCGAACGTGCACTCGAAGCCGCGTCGAACGGTGGCGGTGGCGGAAGCTGGGGTGGCCGAAAACGACGCCGGCGACGAGAGGAGGTGGCACCGGAGTTCGGGCGATCTCGGGAACGGCGTTGCAGGGCACGGCAAGCGGCAGG
Source organism: Elymus sibiricus (assembly GCA_039707655.1). Taxonomy (NCBI): domain Eukaryota; kingdom Viridiplantae; phylum Streptophyta; class Magnoliopsida; order Poales; family Poaceae; genus Elymus; species Elymus sibiricus. Next base: position 160,874,614 of record CM077668.1, on the reverse strand, counting down.
GTTAGGCGCGTTGGGTTGCTGGGAGCGTGCTGAGCACGATGCCGTGCTCGGACGCGAGCTGTGGCTGCTGTGGCTACGACGGCGAGCTCGACGGCGGCGACAGGTTCGGTCATGGTGAAAGCGGCTGCTACGGGCGCGGATAGGAGGGGAGAGGAGAGGGGTTTTGGGAAGGAGCTCACCGGGGAGGCACACGGTGGCCCGGTGGGAACTTAGTAGCAGCAGCGGCGCCGGAATCGACGGGGATCGCCGGCGACCATAGGGGAAGGAAACGACATGATCCGGCGCGGTGGGGCTCCCCGGCTCGCGTTCGTCGGCGTAGAGGAAGTAGCGGAGCACGGCGGATCTCGTGGACGTGCTGGTGAGGCGTGGGGAGGATGGTGGCCGCGGCTACCGCACGGCCATGGCGACGGCGGCGCTCGGGTGCGACGGAGAGCGAGGGAGAGAGCTCAGGAGAGAGGGGGTGGAGTGGATGAGGAGGATGACGGGGCCGAGAGGCGCCGTTCTTATCCCCTCGCCGCCCTGTAGCCTCGCCGTGTCGGCCAGACACCGGCGTCGCGCGCGCCGGCCACGGGCGCAGCGACACGCACAGGAGAGAGGCGGGATGTGGGGTAGAGAGAGAGGTGGGCTGGGCCGGTGCCACTGTGCACGTAGGCCCAGTAGTTTTTTAGGCCTTTTCCAATTCTTTTCTGTTTTCTTTTACAGAGAGGGTTTTGCAATATTTGAGCTGCCAAAATGACTTTGGTAAAATGTGAAACTTGGCCACATAATTACATTGCATTATATAGCACTGCCACAAAAAGTTTGGGAGGCTTTTGAATTTGTTTGCAATTTCCATAAACAGAAAAGCATTTAAATATGCTGTTTTAGCACTGTTTTAATTGCTTTAGCTCATTTTAGCAAATAGGTGATGTTGTTTTCCTGAACAAATATTTGTTTTGGAATATTTGCTAAAACATGAACTATTTTGCAACAATTTTTGTGCAACTCCAAATTTCACTTGCAATTTGAATTGAATTCAATGGTGGAATTTAAAATGAGATATGAATCCATAGTGATCAAGCATTGCAATTCAAGGTGACTTAGCATAATCTTTAAGGATCACTGTAGCTCATTACACAGGGGGGGTTACACACAACGACGTTGACGAGCTAGAGCCAAGAGCGAGCCAGAGCCAAGGACAACGTGGCAGCAAGTCGCTGGTCTTGGGGAGTCAAAAGGTTGACGGGGTCAGGTGCGAAGGAGGGGGTGAGGGGAAGATCGGTGGCGTGGGAGATGATGATGGGGTTTAGAGCGAGGCAGAGTCAGGGATGAAAGAGGCAGTGGCGTTGTTGTTAGAGGGGAGTCAGAGGTTGATGGGTTCAGGTGAAGGGAAGGGGGAGGTCGTCGACAACGAAGATCGTGAAAAGATTCAGAGGGATGGACGATGCGGCAACATCACATCGAAAAGATGGCTGGGGCACGACTGACGGTGAGCAGGGTGCATGCGCATTCTGTTAGGGTAGGGTAGGATGGCGTCTTGAAGAAGATGATGAAAAGTTGAAACTGTTGGAGAAAGAAAAAACTCATCTGGTCACTCGTTTTTTATACAACGACTCACAAAAATCAACTGATACAAAATAAAATTTCAAAAAACTACCCCATAAGTGGCTCTTTGATGTATTTCTTTTCTTTCATATTTCGAATGCAGACTGGCTTGGGTCGACAATTCATTATAGATCAAAAACATGAGGCGAATTAATGGGAAAAAATCCTATGAAACCAGCTCTCCTTCCATCTTATGAGACCCTACCCAGAAGACAACATGTGTTTTGCACCCATCTCAAAACCGTCCTTTTCCCCAGTTTCACGTCTCCGCCAAATTTCTATCGTCCAATGGCAGCTCTCTCTTAGCCAACCTTCTCGTAAGGTCGGCTGACTACATGTGGCCTTCTCCTAACTTGCCAAAAAAATTGACGCGGTCCGGATGGCCAGTCCTCTTTGCCACATCACCGCTGTCTGAAAGAAGGGATGTTAGTTTTTACATGTTCCACAAGAATTAATACAAGCTAAATCGAGGCCTTGCCGGTCGGCAAGGCGGCTGGGACTCTTGTCCGCGACACAAGAACTAGTGTAGAAAGTGGTAGCAACCAATAGCCTTCGATGGGCGATGGTCTAGTTTTGAAGAGAGCGGAGAGTGTGGGTTCTATGGTCGAGAGATTGGTTCGGAGTCTTACACTTCTACACGCTTCATGGCCTCCACTCTTTTTTTCTTCTGAAATAAGACAATAGGTATTTTGTCATTTTCATCGATTAAGAAGAAGGTTTTAAACAATAGCCCGCAAAAGCGGGGAAAGGAAACTATTCTCGTGTCGTTACATACTCAAGTGGCGAGCACCGACCAAAGTCCACATGCGGGCCTCCTCTTTGATCTTTGCAATGAGAATGGTCATCAGCATGGCAACAAATTTTTTTTATATTGAATTAATACAAATTTACCGTAGAACAATTGTTCTACGGTTTTGGGGTCAAAAAAAGAATGATCGTCGGCTTGGCGATGTTGCTAAAAACTACTGCGTTGCGCTCATTCTCAATTATCCACGAAACAAGCATGAGCAAGGCGGCTAGGGCCTTCCTTTGGGGTGCCTCGATCCATGGTTTCTACTTTGTAGCACTGCTAGATGAAGCTGGGCACTTATTGGAACTAATAAACCAATAAGGAGATAAAAGATGCAAGTAGTCTGAATTGAACACCACAATTTAAACAGATTGTTTGGCTAGGGTGTCTTTGGAGAAGAAGATATTGTGAGATCGGTGCTAGATTACCTAGATCTCAGTAGGCTCCCTCAACCCCCCGTGGGCGACCAGGGGGAAACCCTAGCCGCCGCCGGGCGTACTCCCCCGCCTCTCCTTCATCCTCGCCGCCGCCAGCAGCGCTGCCGGGCGAAGCCTGGCCGGCAGGGGCGGCGGCGGGGCTCCTCTCCCCTTCGCGCGGGACGGCCGTTTGTGAGGAGGCGCCGAACTAGCGCGGGGTGCGGCGGCGCTGCGTGCGGATCCTGGCGGCGGCGTGCGCTGTGCGTCGACGATTGGGGTTCATGCTCGCAGCGCGGTGTGGCGGCTGCGGGAGGAGGAAGACCTGGTGGTCGCGTGTGTCGCCTGGTTCGGGTCAGATCTCGATCCAGCACCCGGACGCCGTCGGCCAGCGCAGGGTGGTGGTACTCGTCGCTGGCCAGGTCGGATCCTCCTGGATCCGGCGTCTAGATGGATCTACGCCGGAGCCTATCTTGATCTTCCTTGTTGGTGGGTTGAGCCCTATGGTACTTTCCTCTCTGTAGGTTTCGTGTCTCAGCTCGCTGCCGGATCCGGAGTAGACAGAGATTGGTGGTATAGGATGAGGACCGGAGGAAACTTTGGTCGGCTAGCTCGGCCCGGCATCGGCGACGGCTTCGACGTCGTTACCCTCCTTGGAGGCGAAGCTGAGGTCCCTCCTATCCACTTCCGACCCCCCCTTCCGGACGAAAGTTCAAAATCCGTCTTGGATTGGGCGGCGGCGGCGCCCTGCGCGTCGTACCCTCCATGGAGGTGCCGTGTTGGGAGGCTTGGGTGTTCGGGGAAGGGTTGCTGTGGGTGATGGGCTCCGCGTGTCAGCTCTAGCAGCGGCAATGGTGTGGAGGTTGGCAGGAGGAGCGGCGTTCTATCTACCATGTTGATGGCGGCGGGGCTTGGCGGCATGGTGCAACTGAGTCTCGGTGACAGATGTGTCTGGATGGACGAGCGCAGAGCAGTGGCGCCGTGGTGGCGTCGACGGATGGCCGGACTGGCAAGGATGATGCGGATCTCTTTCCTGAAGATGGGTCAGCGGTTCGATGATGGCGGCGGCTTCTTGAACGTGTGCATGCGGTGTACGTTTTAGGTCTGCTGCTCCAGCTGTAGGTTCCGATACGTTATATGGATGGATCGGAGACGACAACGGCTGTAGACATAGGGAGTGAGAGCACTCCTCATTATCGAGGTTGTAGGTGTGACTGGTGGCTTCGGGTGGCTTGATGTATGTTCTTGTCAAACCTTTGTTGAATAATGAATAAAGATGGCAGAGGCCAGGGGCTTTAACCTCCTTTTCCAAAAAGAGATCTTCTGGATAGGGGTCTCACGTGATGGAAAAAACAAACAATCTCGTATTATTATTTTTCGAATTATCGGCAACGAGATGCTTCCCACAGTGCCAGGTACTCCCTCCGTCCGGGTTTATTAGGCCTCACAGCATCACAAGCATGTTTCTTTTTATAAGGCCTCGCTTTAGAAAGGTATATGCATGCAATCACTTTATTGGTTGCATTGAGAGCCATTGTTGTTGGTGCCTTGGCTGGAGAATTAATACGCCACATGCATGCTTTTTAATTGGCTGCATGCATGTGACAGAGTGCATTGCGAGTGGAATGAAAGAATTAATATGAGCAAATTACTATGTACCTTAGTTCAAGAAAAGTGTTCTTTAGGCCTAATAAACCCGGACGGAGGGAGTATGTGTGAACCACACGGAGCAGCTAGGGCCCAGCAGCGCATGCATTGCTCGTGCACAATCGAGGCATACAAAACGAGCGACCATGGAGTAGTGAAGTTGTGCTCCATTTGAAACAAGCAAAAGTGAATGCTCCTCTGCGCAAATTTATGACAGACAGCTAGGCGACACAGACAATGGCCATCAGACGATAGCGGTACTTGAGACAGCTCATTAGTTGCACCTGCAGATTTAGGCCAAAAATAATTGACCCTCTATCAAAGACGTGGCTATTTGGCCTTTCCCGCCCGTACTACCTACCAGGTGAGCTCGGGAGCATATGTCCTTGCTAAAATATACTATCTCAGTATCATAATATAAGACGTTTTTTAGACTAAACTAGCCTAAAAAGGTTTTACATTTTAGTATGGAGGTAGTATTATAATCAAAGATTAAAATCGCGGGCGAAATTACAGCGATCGCGGCGCAATCGCTGGCTGGGAGGCTCCCCGCGACGCTATGCCCCTAATCCCGCCATCTGGCGCTAACCACGCGATCGCGCGCGAAACGCCGCGAAAAGCCTTCGCTGTCGCTGGAATTTCGCTGGAACAGGCCGAAATATAGGCCCAAACTGAGCTCGGCCCATCTCTACCCCAATAGAGCAGCTCCTCCCGGAAACCTAGCACGTTCTTCCCATTTTCTTCTCTCCCTCCCACCGAATAGGTTGCGGCAGCTCGGCAGTTCTTCCCAGATGCGCTCGGTGGCCGGCGGCTGCTTCACTGCAAGCTGGAGGCAGTGACGGGCGGGCGGCAAGGCAGTGACGAAGGATCCAGTCGGCAGGCCGGAGGCACTGACGGGAGAGGCGGCAGGGCGACGACTGACATGTCCACGATGTCATCTCCAACTCCCAGTACGCCTGCAGGTACAGGCAAGCCCCCCTGTGCTCCGTTTGCTTCGTTTCAACTGGTGCAGACCTTAATGGATGTGGTGTTGCTGAATTGGTGATGTTTCTTTCTGTTGAACTGGTGCAGACCTTGAGACATTAAGTGGTGAACTGGTGATTCTTGAGGCCCTGAATTTATAACGAATATTATGTGGTGAATTGGTGTGTGTTGCAGATATCTATTATTCTGGTTATGTCTGAATTTCTAATAAAAATCCCCTGTTTCTTACTCAAAATCCTCTGTTTCTGGGACAAGTGTGCACATGTACTGATTGCCGCTAATTGGCTTAGCGGCTGCTATCTCCCGCTATAGCGGCTGTAGCGTTTGGGACGGCCAGCCGCTAAACGGTTTCTCCCGCGATTTAAATCTTTGATTATAATAGATGACCCGTTGCGCCAAATGGCGCAGAGGCCCATTTAAAACATGTGTGCTTTGAAAAAAATGCCTTTGTGAGTAGGTTAATTTTCACCCCTTCCTATTAAGAAAATGAAGGGATGCCTGTTGTTTATGAATACATGTACATTTTAAATCATGTGCATCTTCAAAATATTTGAATTGAGCAAGCACGTATGGTAAGTACTTTAGCTTCTTTATGTAAAACAAGGAAAGATTCCCCGAAAAAAAGGGAAAAAATTACATTTTTCAAAATATATGTACCATGCCATTATCGGGGTAGCATAGAAGCTACAATTAACATCTTTTTTCCCCTCAAAAACTGCCTTGGCTGACTACTAAAATGGGATGCCGCATCTATAAGAGCATCTACAGCCGGGCGCCCCAAACCCGCCTCAAACGCCCAGGCGAACAGCCCGGTCACTGACCGGTCACGAAAATGCGACCCAGACAGGCTCCTTAAACGGGCCCCAAACTCCAGGGCTGACCGGCACCCCTCATATCCAGCCTAAATATGGGGCAGATATGAGCGCGCCCGCGCGCGTCATCCACGCCGGACTGGCGATGGGGTCCCACAGGAAAACACTCCGAAACCCGGCGGTCCGAAGCTCATCTCCTCCGTCGGACCGATGGCGCCGCGTGGCGCCGCTCCGGCGGGCCGCGTAGTGCCTAGCCCAGCTATTTAAGCCGACCGCCGGCACTGGAACCCTACCCGTCCACATTTCCCCCCTCCCGTCCGCTGCTGCCGCCACTTTCCACTCGCTGTCCGCCACCACTAGTAGTCATGCCCCCACGCCGCCGGGTAAGGAGCTACCCATATTTAACGATATAACCTTTCCAAATAAGTTCTAGATGTAAATGGTATAAGTTTGGCATTGTAGATGTAAATGTTTTTCTCTACAAATTTGGTTAAAGTAGTAAAAATCTATATGCATTATAGTAGTAAAAATGAATATGCGCATCACAATAATGCGAAGGCTCGGGAGATAACCTTTCCAAATTGCTAAATTCATGCATCTTTAAGTATTAGTTCATGTTGTTTTCAGAAAGAAAAGAAAGCTTTAGCCGCTTCTAGTTGTTGGTCCGAGCTCCGCGACTGAACGCCCACGTACATCTTTTACGCATCGGAGTAATGTGTTAATTGTTGGGACATCTAAAGAGGGGTCTTGTTCACAACAGTATTCTTCACGGGATATCTCCGTAGGGTTCATGCTGGGGTGTGCCCTTCTATATATTATAATTGTTTGAGTTTGGCCAATGATAAATTGGTGATATGGGTGTTAACCATCACTGTAGCAGTCGCTGTTTCGATTCCAACCTATTTGGCCATCTACCAGCAAGGAATAAACTGTCTTTTTTATTTATTTTTGTGATCAAGGGGTTGCCGCACGAATGCTTGGTGCCATGATAAATGTGCACTGAATGCTCACCCTTACAAAAGAGACCCTATTTGGATGTACCTATTTATGAGTTATGATGAGCATGTCCCTTTTCTTCTCCCGTCCCCTCTTTTTGCCACAGCACTACGATATCATCGAGAAGTTGTAAGGAAAATTCGAATCTGAGCCCAGGCTTGGCTGGACCTGATATCATAACCATTCAGTTGCATGTGGATCTGTGCATGAAGTTGTATTTGAAGTCATATTCCGCTCTGTAGTTGCAGCAAAAAATGGTGGGCCATGAGCACATTTAAAGCGGGCCACATCTGCATTGTGTGGACGGATCGGGAAGATGGTCACGGCCCGGGATATATGCTGAGCCCAACTGATCCGTACTACTTGGACGGAACTCGGAAGACCTAGGGCTAGTTTGGATCGCTTCCTCGCTGTATGAGGCCTGGCCTGGAGGCTCCCTGAGATCTTCCTGGTGTTTGTTTGGATGGTGCCTGGTGGAGAAAGTGGCTGCCTGGTCTAGCCACCCCTATCAACATGATTAGCCTGGTCCGGTTAAAAAAATCGAATACAATAATGTATCCAGCCCAGGCAGTGTAATCAGCCTGGCACAGGCGTCCGATATCCCACGCCTGGCTGTGTGCCTGGCACTAATCAAAGAACTACTGTATAGCAGAATTGAGAATCTTTTAAACACTAAGGGCATCTTCAATGGTTGTAAGATAGTTGTTGGTAGACTTTGCCACATAGGATTTTTGATGATGTGTCATACAATAAATGAGGAAAGAGAGTAAGGTTGTATGTACATGAACCAACAACCCTTACACAAGCTCCAATGTAGAATGAGAGAGTACCTTATTTATTATCTCACATCTTATTGGGCAAACTAGATACAACCTATTGAAGTAGTTGTATGTTAAGGTATTGATTGATGACATGACATATTTTACCAACAAACTAACAAACAAACTGTTGAAGATGCCCTAAAAGACAAAACACAGGCCAGGAGGGCAACCAAATACGCATGCACATGGCTCGCCTGCCCAGGCAAAAAGTCTAACATCTCAGGCTTCTCCCAGGCGTTACTTTTTCCCAGGCACGTTGTCCAGGGCTCGAACCAAACAGCCCGCTAATCGGCATCGCCCTGCCCATCCCTATCCTCTCGCCGGCACCCCCACCCCTCGCCCCTCCACCTGACTGACATTTCCCCTCCACACGGCCGACCAAGATCTGCCCAGCTCCATTATGCCCGCTTCCCTGTTTAATCTCTACACATCTTCTCATCCCCACCAATTTTTTTTTTTCTGATTTGAGCATCTTTTTCTCATATATTTTTGTTTATCGCGATTTGCCACTCTCGCTAGTGTCGTTTCTTGAGTTCCAGTATGTGTACTTCGGTAGGCTCTCTCCCGCCCAGGTCGGCCGCTTCTGGCGTGAGCCCGTGCCCACCAAGCCAACCAAGCAGCGCAGCTTGTCCATGTTGCAGCAAATCAGCAGCTGATCCAGTCCGCTCCGGCCATTCCAGCCGCTAAGTCTGTAGCAGCGGCCTCTGCATCAGGCGGTTATCAACTGCTGGCTGCTGTCGCTCTGCTCTAGTGTTGTTCTTTCTTGTTATGATGTACTTTGGTTCAGCCAACCAAAGCTACAGTGTCTTATGGTATGGAGTTTGTCAGTTCTAATGTAAGACTAGATTGTTGATGTCGCGCGTTGCCGCGTCCATCTATTTGTACAATAAAATAATATGATTTTTTGTAAATACTTGGTCATATAAAACATATTAAATTTACTTAAACCATAAACTTATATTAGTAAGTACTTGGGAAAAACTTTCATATATATAGTCATAAAAGCAAGGTTTACATACACAAATTTCCTTGTATGACAACATAAATAACTCCGCCGCTGCAAGTGGAGCAACAACACCTACTGACAGATAAAAAAAATGTCCCAAATGAAGGGAATCCCCTAATGATCATGCCAGTGCTGGTTATCATACGAACCAGTGTAGATTATGTAGTGGTAAGTAATGTTGTACACTCTACTCTCTCCCTGAAAGAGGTTTCACTCTCATGAGTTGTATTTGCCTGCTAGAGTTGTGCAGTTGGTAGTTCTACGGCTAGAGAGCACAATTGCACATGCATGGGGTACTATGGCTGTGCATAATGTGGTGAGGAATTTCTGGTCAGTTTTTGCACTGGGATTTTCGATCAAAAATTCAAAACGGAATGTATGTTACTGTCAGATTCGTGATTGTGGTGTGCCTGGTGAGACCTGTAGTTTAGCATTATGGCCATCTATTTTTACAATAGATTGATAATAACTGTCAAAAAGATTTAAAGGAATATGACCTTTTAATAATCTAGCAATATGCAAAAGTAAAAATATACTGAAAGATAAATCAAGAAATAATTTAGGACTATGCAGAATGACAAATATGCCTCTCCATATATATAAACATGAGAGAAATAAAATAAAAAACTGAAAAATCAAGTCTTAACAAACTCTTATAAAAAGTGAATTAATACACAACCTGAACAGTCATTCACATCTGCGAATCAATCTTGCATTTTTTGGGAGGATCACAAATGCATAGTAAATTCTAATGGCTTTTTGGTTTAATCAATTTCTCAACCTTTGCTGTAGAAAATACGGGTTTAAGTTTTAGTGCAACAAGGTATGGTATAAATATTCACTGGCTAACATAAAAATGAGGAGAAGAAAAACTGAGGATACAATTAAGGCAGTTAAATTTATTAACATGGCATGTCATCACACTCTTAAAGCTTGGACTGAACCTATAGTATTTGATCAGTACATGCGATCGCTAGCTATGGAACACCAAAACTGTATAATATCCAGTAACCTATTTCCACCACAGAGATACTCATGATTACACAGCAACAGCAAACAGACCATATAATATACAGAAACGGTGCCATCCAGTGGCCAGTAATGTCAAAACAAGCGCTTAGGTCACATCAGAACCAAGAAACCATAACCCTATGTCACATCCACATCAACATCTCATGCACCATCCTCGTAGAATTTACATGAACCAATTGTCAATTGTTAGAACTAAACTCATATTTTCAGAACCAATTCCAGTAACGGAGCATTGTGTTAGAGTATATAGGCATATATCTGTATATGGTAGACTATAATTTGTAATCATCTCCTGCCTTATCTCTAGGAGAGACTTCTTGCCCTCCAAGCCATGTACTCTATATAAACCGCCCAAGAGGCTCAATACAACATCCACCGCATTACGTCAATCTCCCTCTCTATTCCCTTCTAACATGGTATCAGCCGCAAGTTCCTAGACCTAGCCGCTGCACACGCTTCCGCACCGCGCCGTCCCCGAGGAGGTCGATCTCCATGATCTCAGCCGGGGGCCGCGCGACCCGCAGCATGGTTCGTCCGCTGATCTGTGATCGGCTGCCCTGGTGAGTTTTTTTTTTCCGATCCCTTGATTGGTTTTCTCTCCGCCGGTCGCTTGACCGGTCTTATTTTTTGGTTCACCGATATAAGATCGGTTTGCGTCGCCCGCCGCCGCCGTCGACGCCGCGCGCCTCTACTCCAACACCGGCGCGACCACTCGGCCTCTTCTCCGACCCGGCGACCTCGCGTGACGCGGCGGCCTGTTACGGTCGTCATCCGCGCGTCTGCCTGCCCGTCGCTCTGCGCGGACCGTCGCCGCCCTGTCCCCGAGTACTGCGCGCCTCTCCACCGATCGAGCAACGGGCTGCCGCTGCGTCGCCCTGTCGGGCCGCAGCGCCGCCGCCCCGTGGTTCTCCCCACGGCTGCACCGACCCGTGCCGCCGCTGCGTCGCCCTTTGGGTAGCACCGTGGCACACCGTCCACGCCGCCGTCCGAAGGCCGTTCCCGCGGTTGCACCAACCCGCGCACTGCCGCTGCGTCGCCCCTTCGGGCCGTAGTGCCGCGGTCCAGCGCCGCCCCGAGGCCGTCCGCTCCAGGCCGTCCGCTCCAGGCCGTCCGCTCCAGGCCGTCCCCGTGGCTGCACAGACCCTCGCGCTGCCGCTGCGTCGCCCCATCGGGCCGTAGCGAGCGTGGCACGCGGTCCCTGCCACCGCCCCGAGGTCTTCACCGTCGTCGCCCCGACCCGCGCGCTGCCGCTGCGTCGTCCCTTCGGTCCGTAGCGCCGCGGCATGCGGTCCACTTCGCCATCCCCGCGCGTCGACGTCCATGTGGTATGCGTCGCGCCGCCTCCCTTGGCGCGGGAACGCCACCGTCCGTGACGGTCTTCGTCACGCTGTCGGGTTTTTCCTCGCCTACTTCGAGCATCGCCGCGCTCCTAACCTAGCCGCCGCCGCCGCTTCCTCCTCAGGCCGCCACCGCCGCCGCTCTTCTTCCTGGTCCACGGCGACTACATCGACACCGGCCACCCCGACTCGACATCGACCACGACGTCGCTCGCACGACTACCTCAACCACGACTACACCACCCTACGCTCTCGGCTCCCTCGACAACGGCACAAAGGGCTATCACCTCGCTTGAGCAACTCGTCGGCCTCCTCTACAGTCCACGCGTCCGCGACGCGACACCGTCCACGACGCTCCCGCAGCGACTGCCGGGGATGTCAGCCTGTCGGCTGCTATTCTCTCCAGTCTGACCGTCTGCGACGCTACCGCTACGACTGCGGTGGATGTTAGAGTATATAGGCATATCTCTGTATATGATAGACTATGATTTGTAATCATCTCCTGCCTTATCTCTAGGAGATGCTTCTTGCCCTCCAAGCCATGTACTCTATATAAACCGCCCAAGAGGCTCAATACAACATCCACCGCATTACGTCAATCTCCCTCTCTATTCCCTTCTAACACATTGGATGGACCAAATTCAACTTAACACTGATTTGCTTCAGCAATACATATATGTTAACTATTGAAGTGACTTGCAATTACAGCCCTATGCTATTCCTACCGGCTTGATCCATGAAAGAACTTGTCTTGATGTAAGGAAGAAGCTAGAGGTGCTATAAGTCCTACAGCCACATGTAATTAGTGTGAATTAGTAAATCGTATATGTTGTTTAGAGCTTATGGTCAACAATAGTCAATAGTAACAGTGTTTGAGACTCTGGAAGTGAACACACAGTCAACTCAGTCAGTAGCATCAAATTATACAAATCATGGGCACACATACATGGATAATAAGATGAGATATGTGAGTACATTTATACTAACCTGGGCGGCAACCATTGCAAATCGTGAGCTTTAGAAGTGCCCAAACTAACCACCAGAACCAGTTCGGCAGTTCCAATACCTCAACCGAGATGTGAGAGCACCTGTAGTATCAATCAGAAGGGATATGACTCAGTAACAGTAGCAACTGGATGGAAGATGTGAGGAAGGAGAGGCGATAACCTTGCAGCGGCAACCTGGTGAGAAGCATGGTAGCAGAGGTGACATTGCCAAGTAGGGAGGGGAAGGAACAGTAGCAGGGTGGAGATAATATAGATGCGCATCGACTAAGGAAGAAGATCAATCGAATAAAGGAAGAAACTGAATCAGAATCGTAAGCAACCTGCAATAATCGGTTGACCTGGACATAATTTCAACCCGCGCCGTCCCCCCTGCGGGCGGCTCGGGCGGCGCCGCCACCCCCCCTCTAGCCCCCTTCTTCTCCCTTCCCCCCGCCGCCGCCGGCCGGAGCCGCCTGGGCAAAGCCCCTGGTGGTGGCTGGCGGCGGGGGCTTTCTCCTCTTCTGCTCGGATGCGGGCGGCGCGGGGCGGCCTGCCCGTCGGAGGCGTCAGGCGTGCGCGGGGCCTGGCGGCGCTGCGGCGGTAGCTCCAGCCGGCGGCGTGCAGGCGGCGGCGGCGTGGGCTCGGCGGTGGCGTGGTTGGCTGTGTGGTGGCGGGACGTGCGCGTGGTGGCGGAGGGGAGTCTGCATCCGGATCTCTGCCTCGTTCCCCACGTGCGACGAGGGCTGCGGCGGCGCGGGTCGTGGGCTGCTGCCCTTGCCATGGCCTTCTGGTGGGGGTGACGCGCGGCAGCGGTGGAGGTGGCCGCCCCCCGTCCAGCGGTGGCGGTGGGCACCGGTGGATGCGTGCTTGGTCGGACCTGACGGCTTGGTCCCGGCGGGCGGCGCGGGATAGGGCAGCGGCCCGGCGTGGTGGCTGCTCTGGTTGTGGGCTACGGCGGCGCGGTGAGGTATGGTGTGGCCTTCCTGCTGCTTGGTGGCTACACGACAGCTCGGCGGTTCCGGCTAGCTTCTCCGCCGGCGTCGGCTCGTTTGCAGGTGGACTGTTTCGGCCCTCGATCCCTCTCCTCGTCGTCCGGTCGCTGCATTTGTCGAAGGGCTGGACCTCTCCCAGCCGCGGTCCATCGCTCGTCTAGCGCCCGGTGCTGCAGAACTGAGCTCGTCTCGCGCCCGGCAGCAGGACCGAGCTCGTCTCGCGCCCGGCAGCAGGACCGAGCTCGTCTCGCACCCGGTGCTGCAGGAAAGGTCGATGGAGGCCAGTTTTGGCCGGCCTATTGGGTCTCGGCGCTGGGGGCCGCCCAGGGGTGTGCAAGGCGGGGTCTTTCCGCTCGTCTCTTTGGCTAGGGTAGCGGCGGGCCTCGGGTGAGGTGGTGTCAGGGTCTTGGATGCCGGGGCGGCGGCCCTGGTGGTGGTAGCGCGGTGCTCTGGGGCAGAACCCGTGGCTTGGTGCTGCCCGGTGGCCATGGCCGTGTGGGCGGCGTGGTAGCCGGGGTGTGGCGTTCGGTGGCGGTGAGTGTAGGCCGGGGTGAAAACCTGTTCTATCTTAGGACGGACCGGCGGCGGCGAAGCTCGTTCCCTTCTTGAAGGCGTTGTCGCGGCTCTCATTGCCCGTCGTGTTGCTCCAGGGGAAACTCTGATCCTTGGATCAGGCGGTGGCGGCGCTCCGGTGTCGTAACCTTCCTGAAGGCACCATCTTGGAGCTCACGGTTCGTCGTACGTGGCTTCATTTCTTCGCGGTGGCGTGGTCACTGTTGGAGTCCCCGGTTGCTCTTGTAGTGCTAGGGGTCGTGTTGCTGCGCTCAGCGCCTATGTATCCTGCCTTGGGTGTGTGCGTGTGTGGTGGTGGCGTGCGTTTGTACCGGGTTGTTGTCGGTCGTTGCTTTATATATAAAGCGAGGCGAAAGCCTTTTTCGGTAATAATCGGTTGACGGCCAGTGGCGCACATGGATTGCGATTAATGCCACATCAACTGCGATTGACTGCGTCCTAAATCACCGGCGGGTGGATTCTAACGACGCCTCGGCCCCCGTACTGTGGCGTCACCCTCGCGTCGTAAGGACCCGCGAGACAAGAACTGGATCACGCCCACCGGGATGATGTGTTTCCTCGCTCGGTCCGGAAGGGTGGGTACGCTTGCCGTGGATCCCCTCGCGCGCCTGGCGTCGACTGAATCGCCTCCCCTCCGCTCGATCGACACAGACCGCCGCATCCCCTGTATCTAAGGATGGTAATTTTATCCATGGACATGGATACCCATGGATATTCAACCCGAATGGATAGGGTTTGGATATGCTTTTGCGTCCATGGGCAGCGCCCAAACCCGACCCGATTATTCGTGGATAGGGCATGGATATAATCTTGTATCCATGGATATACCCAAACCCGACCCGATAGTCTGACTTAACAGGCAATATTCTGCTACCCCAACCCTATAGTCACATGTCCCACTATAATTTTATCCTTTATCTCAAACATCCAAAAGAAATTACACAATCCCCACCGTAACATACACCAGTGCACCTTCTCATCCTATTATCTACACTCATTAAATGACTTGTCATTGAGAATCGGCGCCGTCTCCTTGAGTTACTCCTCCCGTAGCCCAAGAGGTGGCCACCGCTGCCAGCCGCTACCTCCACGTAAGGTCAATGCAAAGGCTATGACTGCATGGCGGGGCAGTGAGCACGCCAATGCGGAGCGCGCATCGTGCAATGAGTTATGTCTTATGTATAGGGCTTGACAGGACCCGACGAATATCCAATGGGTATGGATATCCAATGGGTATGGATATCCATCGGGTTTGGACATGGTCACAATTTTTCGCCCATGGGTTTTTTAATGGATGGGCAGGACTGTCTTCATAGATATGGATATGGATTTGATATTGTTCAACCCGACCCAAACCCGACCCATTGCCATCCTATATCCCCGCGTCGCACCCATCGTCCTCCGCTAGTCTGGACCTTCAGTTACATAAACGGGCCGAGAAAACAGGCCCAATTTACCAGAGCGCACGGTTTCGGCCTCTGGAGCAGCAACCATTAGGACAGTTGGGCCAACAACAATTAAAAGATGCGCTGGAGGTGGCTGTATACATCAGATCCGACGGCCGGAAATGGCTAGATCGGTAAAACGGACGGCCAGAAACACAAAACGCTGAGAGGGCCCGCTTTAGGCTCGGTTTTACTGTCCTAAATTAGTGCTGATCCTGCCTTTAGCAAGTGCTAGGTGCTGCCATTTTCTGTGATCCTCTTTTGGCTGAAAGTGATTTAACCGCTACTGTCTATTTAGTCATTTGCTCAAGTCGTATTTGTTCAAAATGTGAGTTAATTCCAATTCTATGCCTTCCGTAGATGTTTGTGTTAGAAAAAATCGTGGTCTACCCTCTATTTCTCTGCGCTTATCCGTGGTGCCGCTCACAATTCGCAATCCTAAGGCTAGGGGATAGGGATCTTCTTATACTGTCTTTACAAAGAGTTCACCTCTTATACAGATAAGATTCCTAGTCTTTTCAACTAGTTTTCCGGGAGAGACTCCAGATCAAATTACCAACCACGATCAAATTTGTCTGTTAACGGATTCTACCCTTTGTGTCCCCGCAGCACGCGCTTTGTGAGCAACGCGCCATAATAGAGTGTAAATTCCTCTAATTATGTAGATCAACGTTAGGGCTGTAATCTAACTATACGATCTAGCTCCTTCCATTCATCAGTGTACCCGAGTAGTCTTTCCAATATAAATAGTATATTGTGTTCCACTGATAATTGACCAGCTTCCTTAAGCATATAATACTTAAGTACGTTCCAGCAAGTAATAATTCCATGACAAACATGTAAAGTAATTCCATGCATAAATACATGTATAATTCCATATGAGGTATTCTGAATATTAGTAATTCCAAGTAATTTGAATATAGTTGCAGGACACATAATTCCAACATCTCCCACTTGTCCAAAACAATCTTTCAAATGTTCATAAACTCATAGCCTTAACATGCTTACCAAATACTTGATGACTAATAGGCTTAGTCAAGGGGTCAGCAATCATATTAACACTACGGCTAAAACCCACAAGAATATATATATGGTGATACTTCCCTTCAATATATTTCCTTGTTGTGACACTTAAGATCACTAGAGACCTTAGTGTCCGCCTAATTATTCTAGCATAGATGTCCTCGATGCCTCAAGTATTATTTCCTCGAGTGTAATTCCACCTTTATAGGCACCTTGAGTATTTTATTTTCTCAAGTGAATTTCCACATCAATTATTTTCTATCACATATATCAATAATGTGATCCACATCAAGTCAAGTCAAATAGAAGATAACCATGTTAAATAAAGTTTTCAAAACCACATAAATATCAAATCCGATCAGTAAAAGAAGTTCCATAATTAACCATGTTTGAAAGAAATTGCTGATTTTTGTCAGTGAACTTGCACCATATTAGTACTATAAAAAGAAATTGAATATGCGTACTTGGACTTATTTCTCATCTCATAGATACAATAATATCTTCCTCAATGTGTTTACCTTTAATATAAATTTCAGAACAAGTGACAGGTTGTGATGCACTTTCCACAATCTTATATGATGTGTGAGATTCCCTTAGGTGCTCGTCTTTCCTTCCACTGCTTGAATGCAGCATAAATTTTGGAAGCTAAGGTATAATTGTATAACGAAGATATAGTAAATTTTAACAACATTTATTATCCCTTTTTCCTTAGGAATTCAAACATAATTCCTCACTGAGTTTGGTTCCATGTACTTTAACGGGTTTCAATTTTCCATAGAAGACGTTTCACCGTATGTAGTTCCACTCCCAAAACATAGGTAGCTTCGAACATTCCTTTCATATGAAAGTTAAAACATGACCTATTCAATTAGAAAACCATGTCTTTAGTTCCTCTTTCCCTAAATTCCAGGAGAGAGAGAGAGAGTTTCCACAAAGTATATTTCCCTTTGTGTAAAGAATTGAATAACAAGAGTGACATTATAATAATCCAGTGAGCCAAATTTACTTACAAATGAAAAAAATAACACTTACAAACAATGGGCTTGCGGTTGTTTGGTATGATAATAACTTCCTAAACTATATATTTCCTCATTGAGTTTATTCCTTCCCGTATTTGTTCCACCCATAGTTGACATCGATGGAAAATTTAAGCCTTCTTAAGAGACTTCCTCTAAAATCTAGAGTGACTCCCCCCCCCCCCCTACACACATACACAAAAAACACATAAAAATTATCCAGAGATGACATTCCAAGTTAATTCCTCCCACTTATCCTAAGCACGTTAGTGTCGGGAGTTACACTTGTAGTTTCCTTTGAGGTCAAGATTATATTCCAGTATGATTGTCAATAATTCCACCCATGATCATAATAATTATTGTGTTCCTACTTTTCCACCAGTTTCTCTAGAATAACCATTACAAAAATTCCTGGCGTGTGCTTTGTAGTAATTGAAAATTTCCTGTCAAAATAAAAAGGATTTCCTTACGGTCTACAAACCATAGGGTGTGACTGTGCTAGATGAGGGCAATATGTAATGATTATTCCAAAAAAAAATTACTCAATTCCTCCATTCAGTCAGGAAGTATAACGATATATTACAATGGTAAATAATTCCATGCTCTTTACATATTCAATTGATATATTCCTGAAGTGTACTCCCCCCACCAATCAGTTGTTAAAACTTTGAAATCTTTTAATCAACCGATTTTTCACTTCAGTACATAATACGACAAGCACAATTAAACATTCCGAATTGTATTTTCAAATAGTATAAACATAACCATATCAAGTCAATCATCAATGAATGAGATAAAATAAATAATCAGACCTCTAGTGGGAGTGTAAAAAAATACCATAAGTATATCCAAGTAAATAACGATGTGAAGCCTTTTGTTTACCTTCCACCATCACAAAAAAGGTGTATAAAAAAACATCATATATGCTTCACATGTACCATAGTCCTACCACTAAAGTTCAAAATTCCAAAATCAATAAGCCTCTTGATCCCGTTCCAAGATATGTGACCAAATCATTGATGATGTAGATAATAAGATTCCAAGCATGTGTTCCCATTGTCGGTATTCCTCCCTATGGAATTATCTTTCCCAAATATAAACAAATTTGGTTTGCCAAGTTCCAATGGACATCAAGAAAGATAGACCATTGTGTGAAAATCCGTAATGCACTAATTTAACCATTGAGCAATATTTTCAGTCTTCCTTTTCCAAATAGTATGTCATAATCAATAGATTACAAGATAGAACAATAAATCAAATACCTTCTCACTAAAGTTGCATAGAGTATCCTATAACAATAATTGTTTTCCTCCACAAGGGAGTTTCATGACATAATTTCCAATCCAAAGTACATCAATTTTCCTTTGAAATTGTTGAATGCCAATAAAGTTGCTATGGTATTCCAACAATAAATGATGTATATAAACCAACAAATAATCCAACTATTTGAAAGAGTACCCAAAAATAAATTTATATAGTGCAAATATTATCATTAGACATACCGACAAATGAAGAGCAAATTTCCTTGTCCTTGGAGTGACTCCTATCTTCCTCCATAAACAAGTGATGCTCAATTATAATAGTTGTCTGAAATCCCTTTCCAAATAATGCATAATTTTTCGCATAATAATTCAACCATGGCGATTTTCAATATGTAGGGCGTGTTCGGATGTCCTCCCGCTCCTCGCTTCACAAAATCCTGGAGCGGAGCCGAGCCGAACGATTCCGCCCCAAGAAGCTAGCTTCGGGAAGCGCCGGTCGATTGTAGTACAAAAATCTGGAGCGAGCTCGGCCCAGCTCCACGAAAACGAAAATATGAAGTTTGCCCGATTTACGGCCGACTGCCACCGCCAAACATACCGGTTCAACGCGCCCCCCTCCTCCTCCCTCGAAAAAAAATAAAACTGCCTCTAATCCCTCCTCTTCTCTCGACCAGTACGAGCTCTCTCTCTCGATCTGTTCTTCCCTAGCGCCAACCCTAGCCACCGTAGTTGCCTACCACCGCCGCCACGCACGCCGCCAGTCCCTCGCCGGCCGCCGCTCCTATCCGGCGGCAGATCAAGCCGTTCCAGACCCATCCCCGGCGGATCCCGTCGCCGCCGCCCGAAGGACGCCGCCCCCAAGACGAGGACGGACACACCTTACGCACCGGCAGGACAGGCCCCATCCCCGACGCCATTGACGCCGGTGCTCACCTCGCTGCTTCTGCTGGTGGTCTGTGCTGCTGCTGGCCCGATTTGGGCTGCCTCCAGCCGGCCCAACTACCCCGAACATGCCACAACGCTGGGAGAAGCTGGAAACGGAGCCGAACAGACTTTCCATCGCTGCCTGGAGTTAGAAGCTATGATGAGAAGCTGAATTTGTGGAGTTTTGGGAAGCTGGAGGACATCCGAACACGCCCGTAATCATTTGCTCCGTGTAGTCCATCCACACATTTAATCTGGAGTCCTCCTTTACTTCTTCCAAGGAGTAGACGTATTTTCCTTGTTGTGACTTGCATGCAGTAGATTAGCAATCAAACAAGTTAAGAAATTAATCAATAATCTAATAAAACATACCAATTAATAGGGTACTAGTTAGTACTCCCTCCGTCTTTGAAAGAGTGTATTTTCAACTTTGTTGGAGGGTCAAACTATCTCAAAGTTTGACCGAGTTTGTGCAAAAATATATCAATGTTTGTGAAACCAAATAGGTATACGATGAAAATATATTTTATCATGAATCTAATGCTACTAATTTGATGGCATAAATGTTGATGTATTATTGTATGAATACGATCAAACATAAAAAAGTTTGACTTTCCAACAAAGTTGAAAGTAAACTCTTTCAAGGACGAAGGGAGTATTTTTTTATTAGTACCCCTTCCCTCATAGCATGTACGCACAGATGCATGTGATTCTTCCGACCGACCAGTTGGTCCTGCTTGGCTAGATATTAGGCACAATAAACAACAATAGAAATTCCTTCTCTTTCCTTCAACTAATGCCTTGAAATTCCAGTAATTTCAAAAGAAAACTGGTGGACCTGATGATGTAGGTAGCAGCGGCAGCAGGCGTTGGTGTGACCTGCAGTTTCCGAGCAGCTAGCTCGTTTGGCTTGGCAAGTTGTCGAGTGCAGATTTCGGAGTAGCAATAAGAGCATGGTTAATAATGTAGCCGACTGTGGCTATAAGGAGATGCCACCTCACTTAAAGTCTTCATAAAAAATACTTATATAATAGGTTAGCTCTTAGGCTCGTCGTAATGGGGAGTATCATATACTCCCTCCGGTTCTTTTTACTCTGCGTATTAGATTTTTGTCAAACTTTATAAAGTTTGACCAAATTTATATTAAAAAATATCAACATCTACAATACAAAATATATATACTATGAAACTACATTTCACAATGAATCTAACAATACTGATTTGGCATTGTGAATGTTGATACTTTTTCCTATAAGTTTGGTCAAAGTAGAGATACTTTGACTTCGGACAAAACTTATATGCAGACTAAAAAAGACCGGAGGAAGTACTAGTATCATGCATATGATACTAGTGTATGATACTACTTAGGTTGCCTTATTAATTGCCATGCATGACACAAAATACTACAACATTTAATATGATACGGTATCATGATATGATACCACATTCTCTCTTTCCTCATTTAATTGTGTGCCATATCATCCAAAAAGTCTAGTTGGCATGCATGATACCGCTTATGATACTCCCATTACGACCAGTTAGATTGGCTACTAGGTAGGAAGTGCGGCTTGCCGCACCCTTGCCGGGTGCAATGATATCCAACCCGGTAACAAAGCGATCCGTCCAGTGCAGCAAAAATACATTAGAAGTATGGTATTGCCTTTGCATATAACATAACTGTGCCCAGTACAGAGAATTTCGTCCAAGCAATGCCAAAGAGCAAGGTAACCAGTCATTCCAAAATCAAGGCAACATTTTTGTTCCAAAAGAAAACCAACATGATGGATTGCCCCAAAGCAGATACAATAGTTGAGTCATTATATAGACAGAGGGGGCACAGGCGGTGAGAGATAAAGAATCAAAGTTGTTATGTTAAAGCCTAATATTTGATAGCTTCGCTGGGTCGTCTTATTGCCCGACTCCTTACATGCCATGATATATGAACCTGTCGGGATTATATTGTTTAGCCAATCAAATCACAAGTATTTGCATAATAGTATGAGTATGATTTCGTAGCTGACCTCAAAGCGGGTGAACAGTGAGCAACAGTCGGCCTTTTTTAGCCTTGAAGGCAAAGGCACATATCTGATGCTGTTTTGCAAGCTCTGTCGTTGTCACAAAGTCAGACCAATTGGTTGTTATGATTGCTCTTTCATCGACGCCCTTCATAATTCTGACCCGCTCCTTAGCGCACCCACATGAAAGCTGAACTCGCAAGTCCTCGCTTGATTGTTCAAGGTACCTTGCAAGGTATCTCCTCGTGCATGGGGCCAAGAAATACTGGAAACAGGGAGCATATGATGGTCAAGATCATTGGTAAGTGAAGTTCATCTGTGTCAAGGAAAATGTGTAGATAGAGATCTCACCATCTGTTGGCCGGGAGCGGTGAAAGTCTTGTTCATTTCACATATGTAGTACCTGATGGCAGGCTTCGCTGTACCAAAAAGTTGCTCGAGTCGATCAAGCTCGCATGGTGATATTTTTAACTTCTTTGCATAGAAGCACCTGCGTCCAAGGGCCATACCATACTGGACACACGGTCCTGTGTATCGAGTATAAGAGTTTAACCACAGAGAAGTGAGGAACATGTGTTTGATGGCAAGAGATAAATTATAGGATAAATCACTACACCTTATGAACTACCATTGTTCTCTTATTTATACTAAATTACCCTGCCACCCATGCTGTCGGAGAAAATTCAAGCTATTATATCTTCAGACTATATGACCTTCTTTCATTTATTTTCTATGCATAGATTGTTCACTTCCTTATCTACAGTTTTATATTGCCAACAACTGATCCAAATGGCAGAAAGGCGAAAATTAGACATGATATATACATACGTTTCTCTGATGGATACTGATAATAAGGGCTGATCACAACTACAGGTTGTTATGATCCAAATGCTGGTGCATATTACTACTCCAGGACAGTGTGTTACCTCTTGTCTTGGTCCTCTCACAAAGGCTCGGTTCACTGCAAATAGTTTCAATCCTTGGCTTTTTGACATGGTGGCGATTACGACGGCGTCTACCTGAATAACCGACCGACCAGCACGTCAAACACAACATCATCGATGGAATACAAAGATAATGGCGCCTGCTACATTCGCCCCTTTCATAATGTACCTAGTACACAAGCCCTAGTAAAAGTGAAATTTAAACACAAGAGGATTGTTATTAGCATGGGCCTAGAAAGATTAGTCTTAATTTAAATATAAAATAATCACATTGACAACCCAAACTGGAGTTAATAGAGTACACCAGAACTGAATCTATGCATTTTTACCAAATCTGAATTCATCCATGCGATTGGTACAGTTTCTGTAAACATGTGTATATCAATTAGCAGGAAAATAATATTGGCAAGCTGATTTCCTTCTATACCTAGCGCATCAGCATATAGCAATTCGTATTTGGACTGGTCTCTATTTACTGCTTCTACAGTTCAGAAAAGTGCATGTGTTTTCACTCATATAAAACACAGCATGGTAAGAGATTCAGTACAGTGTTTTACTGTTTCATAAAAAAGTACATGTGTTCTCACTGATTCCGTTTTTGCTCAGTATATGTGTTCTCACTGAATCCGTTTTCACTCAATACATGTGTTCTATATCAAGTAATAATGGAAGGCAAGGGAAGGGCATAGACATGCCAAGCAAATGCCAATAATAATATATGAAATATCCATCTATCTATACCTTCAAATGGTGTACGGTCATGGCTTATGAAAGCAACAAACTTCAAATAATCTGCATAGAAAGAAGATAGATAAATTAAATCTGAACTTGAACATGGGTTAGTTCATAGAAGCAAAAAATGATAGTGCTGTTGGAAATATGCCCTAGAGGCAATAATAAATTGGTTATTATTATATTTCCTTGTTCATGATAATCGTTTATTATCCATGCTATAATTGTATTGATTGGAAACTCAAATACATGTGTGGGTACATAGACAACACTGTGTCCCTAGTAAGCCTCTAGTTGACTAGCTTGTTGATCAAAGATGGTTAAGGTTTCCTAGCCATGGACATGAGATGTCATTTGATAACGGGATCACATCATTAGGAGAATGATGTGATGGACAAGACCCAAACTACAAACGTAGCATATGATCGTGTCAGTTTATTGCTATTGTTTTCTGCATGTCAAGTATCTGTTCCTTTGACCATGAGATCATGCAACTCACTGACACCGGAGGAATACCTTGTGTGTATCAAACGTCGCAACGTAACTGGGTGACTATAAAGGTGCTCTACAGGTATCTCCGAGGGTGTCTGTTGGGTTGGCATGGATCAAGACTGGGATTTGTTACTCCGTATGACGGAGAGGTATCTCAGGGCCCACTCGGTAATACAACATCACAATGAGCCTTGCAAGCAATGTGACTAAAGTGTTAGCCACGAGATCTTGTATTACGGAACGAGTAAAGAGACTTGCCGGTAACGAGATTGAACTAGGTATAGTGATACCGACGATCGAATCTCGGGCAAGTAACATACCGAAGAACAAAGGGAACAGCATACGGGATTAACTGAATCCTTGACATAGAGGTTCGACCGATAAAGATCTTCGTAGAATATGTAGGAGCCAATATGGGCATCCAGGTCCCGCTATTGGTTATTGGCCGTAGAGGTGTCTCGGTCATGTCTACATAGTTCTCGAACCCGCAGGGTCTACACACTTAACGTTTGGTGACGATTAGTATAATTGAGTTATTATGTTGGTGACCGAAAGTTGTTCGGAAGTCTCGGATAAGATCCCGGACATGACGAGGATCTCCGGAAGAGTCCGGAGGTAAAGATTGATATATGTGATAATAGTGTTTTGATCTCCGGAAAAGTTCCGGAGTTCACCGGAAGGGGTCCGGATGTTTACCGAAGTGTTCGGGTGCGAGAACACTTTATATGGGCCAAGGGATAAAAGCCCACAAGGTATTGGAAAGTGCAAAAAGTAGTTTTGCTGCCGCGTAAGCGGTACTACCGCTTGTGTGAAGCGGTACTACCGCCCGAGCGGTACTACCGCTTGTGTGAAGCGGTACTACCGCTTGTGAGCGGTACTACCGCTTGTGCGCGGCTGTGCACGGTTCGGCAGGGATCCGAGTTGGACTCTTTCCCTGCGGGCCAAACCGACCTTGTGCGGGCAAAACCGACCTGGAGGAGGCTTTTACTCCAAGTTTAGACCCCAAGGCTCAACATATAAATAGAGGGGCAGGGCTAGCACACGGGACACATTAAGATTTCCCCAAGCCGTGTGCGGCAACCCTAACCCTCTAGTTCCTCCGTCATAATCTCCGTAGCGCTTGGCGAAGCCCTGCAGAGATTGTTCCTCACCACCATCACCACACCGTCGTGCTGCTGGAACTCAACCACTACTTCACCATCGCTCGCTGGATCGAGGAGGTGAAGGCGTCATCAAGCCGTACGTGTGTTGAACGCGGAGGTGCCATCCGTTCGGCACTAGATCGGAAGGATCGTGATTGGATCGCGGGACGCTCGGCGATTTGGATCGCGAAGACGTTCGACTACATCAACCGCGTTTCTTAAACGCTTCCGCTTAGCGATCTACAAGGGTATGTAGATTCACTCTCCCTCTCGTAGATGCTCATCACCATGGATAGATCTTGTGTGTGCGTAGGAAAATTTTTGTTTCCCATGCAACGTTCCCCAACAAGTGCAATATATGACACATGATTATCATGGATCAATAGAGAGTAGTTAGTACTGTGTAATATTCTACTTTGGAATTTTTGAGTGAACAGACTGCAAAAAGAAAATCACATATTAAGGGAGAGAAGCCTAAGACCAAATCTAAGAAAAGAGATTGAAGGGATCACATTGTAACACCCCTGTGTAATGAGCTACAGTGATCCACCATGTTAATGCCAAGTCACTTTGATTTGCAATGCTTGATCACTATGGTTTCATATCTCATTTCAAATTCCACCACTGAATTCAATTCAAACTGCAAGTGAATTTTGAAGTTGCACAAAAGTTGCTGGAAAATAGTTCATGTTTTAGCAAATATTCCAAAACAAATATTTGTTCAGGAAAACAACATCACCATCAAGCTAAATGTGGGCTATAGCAATTTAAAACAGTGCTAAAACAACATTTGAAATGCCTTTCCATTTATGAAAAATTCAAATGGATTCAAACCTCTTCCAAACTTTTTGTGGCAGTGCACAATATTCCCTAGTATTTGTTTTGACCAGCTCCACATTTTTGCAAAGTCCTTTGTTGACTAAAAATAAATGCAAAAGCTGCTGGAAAAACAAAACCGAAAATTAAAAGGGAAAAAGAAGAAAACTTACTGTGGACTGGGCCTAAGTGCACAGTGCACCGACCCAGCCCACCTCCCTCTCTCTCTTCCTCCTCCCACCTCTCTCTCTGCGCGTGTCGGCGCGCCCGTGAACGCGCGCGCGCGCTCAGGCGAAACGCCGACACGGCGCCGCTACAGGAGCCGTCGAGGGAATAAGGACGCGCCCCTCGGCCTCGTCGCCGTCCTCACCCACTCTCCCCCTCCTCTCTTGCCCTCTCTCGCTCGCGCTCGAGCTCACCCGAGCGCTGCCGTGGCTGCGCCGTCGCGCCCGCGTAGCCACTGACCTCTCCACGCCTCGCCGTCGTGTCCGCAAGCTTCGCCCACGTCCGCTACGTCGTCTGCGACAACGAGCCGAAGCCAAGAACCACCGCAGCATCGTCCACGCCGTCGTCTTCTTCCTCGGATCCTGAAGCTCGTTGTCGTCGATTCGCCGTCGCCACTGCGCTCCCGTTCACCCAAAGGGCCTCCGTGTGCCTGCTAGGTGAGCCGCACACCTCCCCTGCCCTTGAGCTGCTCTGGTTTGCCCCGCAGCCGTAGTTGCCGCCGTGGCCGTAGCTCGTCTCTGCCGCCGTGCTCGTCGCCATCGATGCTGTCGCCGTCGAGCTCGACTAAGCACGTAGACGTGCTCAGCACACGCGTAGGAGCCCAACGCCACTGCCCGCTCGACTTGCCGTGGCCGCTAGCCCCGGTTCCGCCCTCGCCCGAACGCCGGCGTCCACCACGGTGGTCGCCGTCGTTGCTACGGTCCACCCCAGCTCACGCCACCGCCACCAATCGACGCAACGCGGAGCGCACGTTCGAACGCGCCAAGCCGCGCGCCAAACGGCCGCCCGTAGCCGTTTTCCGGCAAGTCCCGAGCCGCGCCGCCGTGTTTTCTGGTCGCCGGCATTTAAACGCCGGCGCCGCTGACCTGGACTGCCACGTGGGCACCCCTGGGTCGCTGACCAGTGGGTCCCAGGGGCCCAGTTGACTGGGTTGACCAGTCAACCGTGCTGACTGGGCAACCCCAGTCGCTGACAGGCGGGCCCCATGCGCTAAGTAACCGTTTTTATAAATTAAATTAATCTATTAATTAGTTTAGACACTGACAAGTGGGGCCCATCTCTAATCAGTCTCTGTTTAGTTTAATTTAACCCCTGATTAGCCCCCTGTGTATGACATGTGGGTCCCAGCGGTCAGGTTTGACCTGGACCGGCTAGGTTGACTGCTGACGTCACCCTGACGTAGTGTTGACGCAATAAATGTTTACTGTTCTGGATAATGCGAATTTAATAATTAAAATTAATTCCAGAAAATCCAGAAAATGATTTAAAACTTCGAAAAATCATAGAAAATAATCCGTAGCTCGGATGAAAAAGTTTTCTACATGAAAGTTGATCAGAAAAATGAGACAAATCCAAATATGCCCTCCATGTAGCTGTCACATGCCCACAACACTGCAAACATGGAACCTTCGCCTCCGGTTCATCTGTCTGACAGATGCCTAAAACCGGGAAAATATTCCCAGATATTTTCCCGCTCCGCCTCTAACATGTAGCATTGCATTAGGTCACCTCCAACACTGCATATTGCCATGCCATGCATCTGTGTTGCATTGTTTGCTTTGTATTTATTGTTTCTTCCCCCTCTTCTCTCCGGTAGCCGCCGAGACCAACGCTGCTGCCGAGTACGACTACGTCCCTGACGACCAGCCCCTTTCAGCAGAGCTTCTAGGCAAGCAAACCCCCTTGATCATTCCTATAGCACCCATTCTTTCTCTCCCATGCTTGCATTAGAATTTGCTACTGTAATGAATTGCTCCTATTCTGATGCATAGCCTGTTTTGTAACTGATGTTGATACTTTACCTGTTGTCCTAAATTGCTTAGTATAGCTTGGTTAGCTACCGATCAGTGACCCCTCACCCCTGTCCCTGTTGACCCGCTTTGTTACTAGTGCCCCGATCTTTGTGATCAACGTTCAGAGCCCGACACATCACCGGCACCTCCCTTAGTTGTACGACTCTACAGAGTTACTATCGAGTGTCGAGGGTGATACCTCTTACCTCACTTCTGATGATATCTCTGTAGCGTAGCTAGTCGGTTGTGGATTACCGAGGGTGATTCCTCTTTCACCACCTTCGATGATGCCCTTGTCGTACAACCCCTCAAGTGTGAACTCATCGAGGGTGATTCCTCCTGGTTCACCTTGACGATTACATCGAGTAGGAATCCAACGAGGGTGATTCCTTGGATTCCCCCTTAATGATATGGACACACAGTTACTTTGACCTTATATCAGTCCTTTGTTGAAGGTGGGTCGACCCCGAGGGGTACCCGCGAGAGGTGTGGAGTCGGGTTGACCGTGAGGGTACCCGCGAGATAATTATGAGGCACGGCCGGACATTCCTAGCCCTTGCCGTAAGTCCTCGAGACAGGGCGACGGGACCACAGATCGTGGATCGCTGATTGTCACCGTGAGCTCCCAACGCATTAGCGGGTTTGGATATGTGATCTGAGTAGGCCTCTGGCAATTTCGCACTAACCACCACGCGGGAATAAGTATGGGCACTCGGCGTCATATGATTCTCCGAAAGCTCTCCAGACGTCAGCAGTTGAGCAGCGCGCGCCGGGTTGGACTGGTTATGCCTGCGCTTGTATAAGGGGGCTAGGTTTGCTCACCAGCCGCGTACGCAATGCGCAGGAGTGCAAAGGGCGATGGGCCCAAGACCCCTGAGTGCTTAGGATGTAGACCGGCGTGCTGGCCTCTCTGTTGAGCCTAGGTAGGACTACGGCGTGTCGATCAGCCGAGGCTGGGCATGGACCGAGTAAGTGTGTCCGGCCAGAGTTAATCGAGCGTGTTGGGTAACTTGGTGCACCCCTGCAGGGAAGTATATCTATTCGAATAGCCGTGTCCACGGTAACGGACGCTCAAAGAGTATCCCGATCTACTACAACTAGAACTGGATACTTGTGATGCTAAATAATATGTTGGCTCCGGGATCGCTTTCTCACAGGGAGTCAAGGAAGGATCTCTGGGCGTTGCTACTACTACTTGCTACTTTATTTATGTACTAATCTACACTCTTCTAATGCTGCAAGATGCTGCAAGTTGCTAGTCTTCGATAGGCTAGGCCCTCTCTCTATTCTGGCATTTCTGCAGTGTAGTCCACAAATACAACCCCTTCATTTGATACCGATGCATAAATAGAATAGATCTGATGTAAGTCTTGCGAGTACTTTGGATGAGTACTCGCGGTTGCTTTGCTACTTCTTTTCCCCATACCCGATTGCTGCGATCAGACGACGGATCCCAGGAGCCAGCCGACACCGTCGACGACTACTGCTACCATGACGGAGCCTACTACTACGTGGAGACCGCCGGTCAGGAGTAGTTCAGAGGTTCCCAGGCAGGAGGCATGCGCCTCTTCGATCTAGATGTCGTTGTTTGTGCTAGCCTTCTTAAGGCACCCTTGTTTATGCGTGTCTATACTCAGATACTGTTGTTGCTTCCGCTAACGCTTGTATGCGAGCTTATGTATTCGAGCCCTCAAGGCCCCTGGCTTGTAATATAAAGCTTGTATTACTTTACTTTGTGTTTAGAGTTGTGTTGTGATATCTTCCCGTGAGTCTCTGATCTTGATCGTGTGCATTTGCGTGTATGATTAGTGCATGATTGAGTCGGGGGCGTCACAAGTTGGTATCAGAGCCGACTGCCTGTAGGAAGCCCCTTTCCAACTCCATGGCCAAAGTTGAGTCTAGTCTTTAAAAAACCGTTTTACTAACATGGCTGTGTGGCTTACGGGCCTACGTCGCCAATGGATGGGTTTAGGATCTTTTATTCCTCTCCTTTACTCTGGGACTCTGATCTCTCTTCTATTCGGGTTAAATGATTTTACTAACTCTAACATTAGGTTCTCGTGTTCACATTCACCAGGAGAGCTGGATTATCTGCAATTTCTTTTCAAAGTTATCATAAGGTTCTCACACTGTCATTTGACATGTTGCATTCCCTTGTTTCAGATGCGTCCCGCAAGACAGCTCGTACGCTAGACTATGGCTGTTGATGCGACTGGGTTCCCTGCTATTCTGGTCGACCTCTTGACCAGGCTGGGATATCACTGGTACCCCGAGTACACTGTCTACGAGGATTACCGTGAGTTCAACCAGGAGGAGTACCACTCTGTGGTTCGTATCTTTGATCGGCAGATCAACTCCATCATTGAGTTGCATACCTTTCATGGTATTGGAGTGACTGTTGACATGGCAGTCCATGATGCTGCCTATGCTGCTATTGCCCATCTCCGTGGAGAGCACGCTCGCTTGGAGGAGACTGGATTCTGCTATATCCCGTATGCCCCTGCTGGGGATGACACTGGATACTACACTGCTGTCTGTACTCCTTACATGCCACGTTGATATGACCCGCAGGTTTTGGTTCAGTACACTCAGGCTCTGGATCGCACTGCCCGAGCTCTTGCTGTTGAGCTGTATGCCACTCGTGCTCGTCTTTACGACGCTCTGACACAGTTGCTGCCAGTAGTCAGTGCATGGATGCATCCAGAGTACAGCCTTTACCCGCGCAGGACAGAGATACCACCAGGTCTTGAGTGGCCTGCTGTTGGGGGTTGTACTCCTCCACGTGGTCCTCTTCTTCCAGTTCGGGACTAGATTCTGCACCAGAGTGTTCACGGAGCACAGGATCCTTATATCGAGGGTACCCTGCGTCGTCACCTGCAGATGCCTGGCGTTAGTGGTTTTCTCTGACGTTGATGTAGCTATCGCTATGTCCCGTTGTTGTATCCCTCCACCGCGTGCCTGCATGCCGCCTAGTTGTCTAGCTTTCCTTTCCGTTCTTGTACCACTGGTCTGAAACCGACGTCATGTATGGATCTTTATGTCATGTTTGACTATGATGTTGTATCTATTGCACTTCCTTTGTTGTGCGTATTACTTCATGTATGATTCCATACATCTGCAAATGCTCTCTGCTAAACTACCCCCTATTGAATTTAACAGAATGGTTAGACCGGCAGGTCGTGGTCGTGGCCGTGGTGCCAACAATCCACCACCACCCGACTATATGGCCGGTATGATGCAACAGTTTGAGCTGAACCGCCAGTTTATGCAAGGGATTATGGATCAGTTTCCTTGTCCCAATGCTAACCAGCAGCCAGCCTCAATAACTCTGCAAGACTTTGTGCGCCTCAACCCAACTATCTTCCGCAACTCAGTTCAGCCGCTTGACACTGATGACTGGCTCTGCGACATCACCTATGAGATGGAGTCATCCAATGTTGCCCCTGCCAGCTATGTCACTTTTGCATCCTACTTCCTGAAGGGTCCCGCAGCTCAATGGTGGGACAGCCACAGACGCACCATGCCTGTTGGTACCATCATCACTTGGGTGGAGTTTCAAGATGCTTTCCGTGCCCGCTATATTCCTCAAGGAGTTATGGACCGAAAGAAGCGCGAGTTCCGCAATCTCTCTCAGGGTAGCAAGACCATGGAAGTTTACCAGCGGGAGTTTCTTGAATTGTCCCGCTATGCTGAGGAAGACATTGCTACTGATGCTCGCAGACAGGAGAAGTTCCGTGAAGGGCTCAACCCTGATATCAAGCTAGCACTGCTTGTCCAAGACTTTGCTGACTTCGCCACCTTGGTGAACAAGGCCATTCAGGTTGAGACTGGTCTGAAGGATCACAAGGACGCGCTCAAGCGCACCCGTGAGGCGGGCTCATCTTCGGGCTCGTCTTCGCAGAAGCGCCGTATTTGGATGCCTCACAGCATGTACCGCCCGACTGCACCTGCTCTAAGGCTGTCGTATGCAGCACCTCATCTGCCTCTTCCACCTCCGAGGCAGCCAAGACCTCAAGCTCCACTGCTTCGAGCTCCTGCTCCCCGTCCCGAGGACGGGATCTGCTTCAAGTGTGGCTGTCTAGGTCACCGTGCCAGAGACTGCTCTCAGAATCAGAATCAGCTTATGCTTCCGTCAGCTGGCCGTGGAAATGGCCGTGGCAACAATCAATTCCGCAACAACAATGCCAGGCTGTCGGTGTACTAAAGTTCGGGTCCTTTAGTACCCCATACTTGTGCACGGACGGTTGTAGCCGTACCAGCGGCAAGGCCTGCCGGAGGATAGCTAGAAACGGATACAAGATATCAAGAAGGCGTTCAAGCTAATGATCAGAAGACAGAAGACCGAAGGCTGGATTCCTGGCAAGATCCTTGCCGGGAAGGCTCGCGAAGGCCCGGCAAGGCCTCGCGCCCGGCAAGATCTCGCACCCGGCAAGATCCCACCGCTTCAGCACAGTGCCGCCGCTCCAGCGTAGCGACTAGCCTGTCGTTTAGGGCTTGTCCTCCTGGTTGCGTGTCACGGCGTCGACCGCAAATGGGGTTAAGCGGTGCTGATGGGACGGGCCCTTTTTCCGCCCCCAAGAAAGTAAGGGACACCTAAGTAGAACATTAAATGCGTTTGTCCTAAGACGTTTGTCTTGAGACGTTGGTGATAATCATGACACACTGTAGTAACTTTACACCTCTTGTACTGCTGTCTGCCACTGTTGGTGACCCCTTAGACGTATAAAAGGAGGCCCAAGGCGTAGCTACAGAGGGGAGGACCTTCTGGCCCATTCGGCATGCGTAGCCGCTTCTTGAACGTGCTGTTCATCACAAGCGCTCCGTGTACTTGAGCCAAGAACACCCATAATACAACTAAAATAGGAGTAGGGTTTTACGCTTCTCAGCGGCCCGAACCTGGGTAAAGATCCTCGCGTTGATCGTTGGTTCCGCTCTTTGTGCAAATCTTTTCCCTTGCCGAACCGTAAAGGGATCCGCGAGATCCCATAGGTGTCGTACACCGACATCTTTGGCGCGCCAGGTAGGGGGAAGAGGTTGCGCGAACCCGATCTAGCGGTCAGCGTGCCAGTTCTTGATCACTTTCATCGCCATGGCTCCCAAGAAGAAGGGCGCTACGGCGGTTGATCCATCTGCGTCCAGCCTCCCCGTACCCGCACAGACGGGTGATGGCGTGGGCGCTGGTGGAGGAGGTGGAGGTCTTGAACCTCCGCGACGTTTTGGCGATCCGAGCCAGGCGAGCGCCAGGTCTAAGGACGGAGCCGTGTTACCTACGGGTGGCGCAGCGAACTCCAAGGACGGGACGACGCCTTCCAAGACACCCACGCCGGCGCATGCACCGCGGCCTTCTCAGGTCGCGCGCGACGTGCAGCGCCGCAACGTTGGTGGTTCCAGGCATCCCCATGGGAAAACCCCTGCGCATCACTCCCAAGATGCGCGGGGCCAAGATCCACGCCAACACGCCGGTGGAAGCCGCGCGCGGTTGCAGGACCGTGACGGTGCTCCTTCTAACTCCGTTAGGAGTCAGAGCACCTCACGTTCTTCGCATCTTTCGCCGCCGCCTACACCAGCAGAAGCGTTGGCGCGAGCCCAGCTGCTCCTAGACTTCCCTCCCGCTGCGGAGAAGCTAGATGAGTGGAGATCTGCCATTCAGAGCCTCATCGGCTTTGCTAATGACGACAGGCCGCAGCAGGCAGAGCCCTCGCGGCGGCAGTCCACTGGGCCGGTGCGTGCCGATGGCAAGAAGACCGGAGGTGGTACGACTACGATGCGCTCCCCTCCGCCACGACAACAGCGGTCGCTAACTCGCGCGGATCGACGCCCGTGATGATGATTCCACGGCGTCGTCTGATCCACGGGTTCACCGCAATCAACGTCTAGTTCTTCGGGAACGGCACAAGGAGGACGTTCGAACTACCATCGAGCGGCGGCGGGAAGCGCGCCGTCAATCCGACAAGCGTGCGGGACCCACTGTCGACGAGCCTGCGCCGGGGTATTCTGGCAACTTGCCTTACGAGGTGGGTTGTCCAGCTTTTACTCGTGAGCTGCGGCGAGTCCAGTGGCCCAATTCTCGAACCTTCAAACCTGAGGTGCCGGAGAAGTACGACGGCAAGACTCACCCGTCAGAGTTCCTGAGCATATACACCATTGCGGTGCAGGCTGCCGGGGGTCGAGATGACAAGATACTCGCCAACTACTTCCCGTTGGTGCTTAAGCCCAACGTCAGGTCGTGGTTGATGCATCTGCCGAAGAATTCCATTTCCTCCTGGGCAGATTTATGTCATGAGTTTGTTGGCGCCTTTACTGGGGGCCACCAGGCTCCTGGCCAGGAAAGTGATTTACATCTCATCCCCCAGGAAGATGGCGAAACCTTGCGCAAGTACATACAGAGATTCAGCCGTATACAGCACAACATCCCAGATGTTCATCCTGCCGCTGTTATCAGCGCCTTTCACCAGAATGTGCGCAACCGCAAGATGCGGGAAGAGCTGGCGATGAACAAGGTCAGGGATGTCGCTGAGCTCTACGCTCTGGCAGACAGATGTGCTCGGGCCGAAGAGGGAAGGAGACTCCCCGGCGAGGACGCTGGCGCAGGAGTCGATTCTGAAAGCGAAGACGCCGCCACCCCGGCGAAGAAAGGCCGACGGAGGAACAGGAAGCGCAAGGGCAAGGCCGTGCTTGTCGTCGAGGGATCCGGCAACACCGGCACCGCCAAGAAGGTCAAGACTGATGGCCCCGGCAAGGAGGTTGCCGGGTGTGCCACATGTCAGGCCTTGGCGGCTGCCGACAAGCCGGAGGGCTCCACCAAGCAGTACTGCAAGATCCACCGCACCAAGGGCCACGATCTCCAAAACTGCCGGCAAGTTGAGGAGCTTGTCGAGAAGTAGAAAGCCGAGTATGAAAGGCGAGACAAGGAGAAGGCCCAGGACGGCGCTGGGGGGTCCGGCAAGAAACGCGGTGGCCGAGGAGGTCGCCGCGGCAAGGCCAAGCAACAAAAGGAGAGGCCCGCTCGAGGCCGCGACAAAGAGCAAGGGGGTGACGATGATGATGATGATGAGGGCGACGAGTCCAGCGAGCACGAGTTCCAGAAAGCTACAGAAGCCATGTGCGTTGACGGAGGCGCCTCGTTGCATTCCTCTCACCGCCGACTCAAACAGTGGGCGCGCGAGATTAATGCAGCAGAGCCATCGGTCGATGCCCGGAAGCCACTAAAGTGGTCCCACACGCCTATCATCTTTGACGCCGAGGATCACCCTGATCGCACAACTGCGGTCGGGTGTTTGCCATTGTTGGTTTCACCAACGATCCGCAACCTCAAGGTAACAAAGATGTTAGTTGACGGTGGGGCCGGTTTGAACTTGATCTCGCCAGAGATTGCAAATTCCTGACGAAGATCTCGAGGAAACGGGCACGTTCCAAGGGATCAATCCAGGAAGGAGCCAGCCGAAGGGCAAGATCACCCTGCCAGTGACGTTTGGTAATGAGTTGAACTACAGGACAGAGAAGATCATCTTCGACATCACCAAGATTCCATTACCATATAATGGGATTCTTGGTCGCCCGGCGCTAGCCAAGTTCATGGCGGCATCACACTACGCCTATAATACATTGAAGATGCCCGGGCCGATGAGCGTCATCACAATCCACTCCGACAAGAAGGATGCGCTTATCTGCACCGACCAACTCTACCGGGAGGCAGTTGCAGCAACTGCCGCCAAGGCACTAGCTCCTGCCGACGAAGCTCCCGGAGGGAAGAAGAAGACCGGCAAGGCCTCTAGCACACACTCCGGCAAGCGCACCTCCTCGGAGTGCTGCGCTCCCGTTGAGGATGTGCCAGAGAGCTCCACCGGCAAGAGCAAGAAATCCAAGGCAGCTCCACCAGAAACCAAGAAGGTGCCCGCCAAGGAGGATGGTACGGGAGGAACTTTCACCATAAGTTCCACCCTCGATGACAAATAGGAAAGCGCGCTCATTGCCTTCCTGCGGGCGAATATCGATGTGTTTGCGTGGCAACCATCTGATATCCCCGGTGTTCCCAGGGAGGTAATCGAGCACCACCTTGCCGTTTGTCCTCACGCGCGGCCCGTCAAGCAAAAGGTCAGGAAGCAGGCCTTGGAGCGGCAAGAGTTTATCGCCGAAGAAATCAGGAAGCTTGAAGCAGCAGGTCTAGTTAGAGGAGTCCTCCATCCAACATGGTTGGCCAATCCAGTTGTAGTGCGCAAGGCGAATGGAAAATGGAGGCTATGTATCGACTATACTGATATCAATAAAGCCTGTCCAAAGGATCCTTTTCCCTTGCCGCGCATCGACCAGATTGTGGACTACACTGCTGGCTGCGATTTGCTATCATTTCTTGACGCGTATTCAGGCTACCACAAGATTTTCATGTCAAAGGAAGACGAAGAGAAAACCACATTTATCACCCCCTGTGGCACGTATTGTTTCATACGTATGCCTTTTGGGTTGAAAAGTGCTGGTTCAACATTTGCAAGAGCGGTCTAGATCGGTTTTGAGCCCCAGCTACATAGAAATATGGAAGCTTATATGGATGACATAGTGGTCAAAACCAAGGACAAGGCGACCCTCATACAAGATCTAGAAGAGACGTTTGCAAACCTGCGCAGAATCAATCTGAAGCTCAATCCTGAGAAGTGTGTGTTTGGCGTTCCATCCGGCAAGCTTCTCGGGTTCTTTGTGTCTCAACGTGGAATTGAAGCAAATCCCGACAAGATCAAGGCAATTGAGCAGATTGAAGCACTGAGACGTGTCAAAGATGTGCGTCGACTTGCCGGCTACATTGCTGCTCTAAGCAGGTTCATCTCCAAATCCGCTGAGCGCGCCCTGCCTTTTTTCAAAATCTTGAAAAAGGCCGGTCCAATGAAATGGACTCCGGAAGCGGAGGCAGCGCTGCAGGACTTGAAGAAGTACCTCTCTTCTCCGCCGACGCTAGTCGCGCCTAAACCGCAAGAGCCGTTGCTGCTATATCTAGCGGCAACGAATCAAGTGGTTAGTTCTGCGTTAGTGGCGCAGAGAGAAGTCGACGAAGAAGCAGCGGCAGCGTCAAGCCCATCAGGCGACAAGCTGGGACTATCCCCAGCAGAGTCTGGTGCCGACAAGACAGGATCCGCGTAGTCAAATGAAGCAATGCAGAAGAAGAAAATGGTGCAGCGCCCAGTCTATTTTGTCAGCTC
This sequence comes from Elymus sibiricus, assembly GCA_039707655.1. NCBI lineage: Eukaryota > Viridiplantae > Streptophyta > Magnoliopsida > Poales > Poaceae > Elymus > Elymus sibiricus. The sequence continues at coordinate 160,837,624 of CM077668.1, read as the reverse complement.
CCTGTTGCAGGGGGCTAGGTCAAGATATTCTGGTGTGCAGAAGTTGCTCTTTGGCCTTCTTATGGCCTCGAGGAAGATGCGCCATTATTTCCAGGCACATGAAATCACCGTCGTCACTCGCTTCCCGTTGCAACGGATTTTACGAAATCCAGATGCGACCGGCAGGATTGTGGAGTGGGCGCTGGAACTGTCAAGCTTTGGTCTCAAGTTTGAAAGCACTTCGACTATTCAGAGCAGAGCCTTGGCAGAATTCATTGCAGAATGGACACCGACGCCAGACGAAGAAGTTCAAGAGACAACTATCCCCGGCAAGGAAACAGATCGAGAATGGATTATGTACTTTGATGGGGCTTTTTCGCTGCAAGGCGCCGGTGCTGGTGTGCTTCTTGTCGCACCCACCGGAGAGCACCTCAAGTACGTAACTCAGATGCACTTTCCCCGGGAGAGAACAATAAACAACACTGCAGAATACGAAGGACTGCTTGCCGGTCTCAGGATCGCGGCGGACCTTGGAATCAAGAAGCTCATCGTCAGAGGTGACTCACAGCTTGTCATCAGGCAAGTGAACAAAGATTATCAGAGCCCGTTGATGGAAGCATCTGTAGATGAAGTGAGAAAGTTGGAGGAGCGTTTTGACGGTCTGCAGACAGAGCATGTTCCTCGAGCAGAGAACAGCATTGCTGACGACCTGTCGAAGCATGCTGCCCTCAAGCTACCTGTGGAACCAGGAACTTTTGTGCTCCGCTTAACTCAGCCATCCGTAACACCATCGACGAGGCAAGACAAAAGAAGGAAGTTGAGTTCTGGCCAGTACTTTCCGGCAGAGCTCCCACAAGCCGCCGGCAAGGAAGTTGCCGGGAACGACGCGGTTGCCGGTGAGCAGCAGCCTCGCACAGAACCTCAGGTTCTTGCCGTAGAAGCAAGCGCTCCCACGGCCGAAGAGATGCCTTTGGTCCTTGTTGTCGAGCCACAGGCTCCGACATGGGCACATCACATCGTCCAATTCCTTCAAACAGGAGAACTCCCTGAAGAACAGGAAGAAGCGGAGAAAGTAGCCCGTCAGTCTAGTATGTACCAGTTCGTCGACGACGTCCTGTACAGAAAGAGACCGAACGGTGTGAAATTGAAGTGCATTCCTCGGGAGGATGGACTGGAGCTGTTGGCAGAGATACATGCAGGCATATGTGGCTCCCACATAGGCTCGAGAGCTCTTGTCAGCAAGGCATTCCGGCAAGGTTTCTTCTAGCCCACTGCTCTCCAGGATGCAACTGCACTAGTAACCAAGTGTGAAGCGTGCCAGTTCCATTCAAAGCAATTGCATCAACCAGCTCAAGCTCTTCAAACAATCCCTCTTTCCTGGCCATTTTCGGTCTGGGGGCTCGACATATTGGGCCTTTTTCCCCGTGCTGCCGGGGGCTTCGAGTACTTGTACGTTGCTATCGACAAGTTCACGAAGTGGCCGGAAGTGGAAGCAGTGAGAAAGGTGATAGCACAGTCGGCCGTCAAGTTCTTCAAGGGAATAGTGTGCCGTTTTGGTGTGCTGAACAGGATCATCACCGACAATGGCATGCAGTTCACGAGCCGCACCTTCATGCAGTACGTCCAAGACGTTGGCGGCAAAATCTGTTTTGCCTCTGTTGCTCACCCAAGAAGCAACGGCCAAGCGGAGATGGCAAACGCTGAAGTGCTGCGAGGTCTCAGAACAAGAACTTTCGATAAGCTGCACAAGTGTGGAAGACACTGGATTGATGAGCTGCCGACGGTTCTTTGGTCAATCAGAACGACACCAAATCGAGCTACTGGCCAGACACCCTTCTCCCTGGTCTACGGGGCAGAAGCAGTTCTCCCCACGGAACTCATATACGAGTCACCTCGAGTGCTCGCTTATGATGAGCTCGAGCAAGAGCAGTTGCGCCAAGATGACGCCACGCTCCTTGAGGAAGATCATCTTCGGGCTGCTGTGCGAGCTGCACGCTACCAGCAAGCTTTGCGCCGCTATCATAGCCGCAAGGTTCATGTCCGGAGCCTTGAGGAAGGCGACCTTGTTCTTCGGCGCGTTCAGTCGGCCAAGAATTCCAACAAGTTGACGCCGAAGTGGGAAGGCCCTTATCGGGTAGTACGAGTCACCAGGCCTGGCGCAGTCCACCTGGAGACCGAAGATGGCATTCCAGTGAGCAACTCCTGGAATATCGAACACCTTCGTAAGTTCTACCCATAAGGCGCGGTTGCCGGGTCTCCCGGCAACCACCTTTTGTACGAGTTTTGCCGGCAAGGCATGTAATCCTTTGTGCAAAGCCAGGCGCAGACCCTGTGCACAGTTGAATAAACTTAAGTGTTTTCCAATTCTTGTCGATTTTCATGTCATTTCTATATGCATGTTTGTCTGAGATATTGTATGACATCTTGCTTCCGGTAAGCACTAATGAACCGCCAAGGTTCCATATCTCTATTTTCTCTTCTTTCTTTTTCTCAAAGGACAGAAGGTTCCCTCGCGTACACGTTTGCCGGGGGGGAATGATGGTATGGATACCGACAGGCGACGTTCAAGTTGACATTTTTCAATAAGGAGTACAGCAACGAAAAGCTAAGTTGCAAAACTCTTTAAAGCAGATTTTTGTTGTAGAGTTATTTTCCTTGAACGATTTCGGCCTTTGTATGGAATACCTGCATGCGAAGGAACCTTGTCGTGATTGGTTGCGCCCTTACTCTGTTTCGAGTCCGCTTAACAGTCTAAGTGGCTGCACTAAAAACGTCAAGGTATCTTGTCGGTAGCGACACCCCCAGCAGGCAGCTAAGGATCCGTTCCTCAAAGCGCTCGCGGCAGGACGCGCGCATCGGCAAGATCCCAATAAGCGTAGGGCAAAAACCATACAGAAAGAAATCAGACAAGGGAAATAGCATACATTCATTCAAAATATAGCAAGATATAATACATTGACGGTCGCTGCGATTCTAACTTAAGATAAAACTGTCTTTGGCATGGAATGGTGGCGACAAGATGAAGCGAAGTGGCTAGTCCCTGCGCTGGCCTTCGACGCGTTTGACGTGGCTCACCCTGTCAACGATGGGCGCGACAAGCTCTTCGAGCGCCTTGAAATCTGCATCCTCCGGCAAGCTAGCAAGGACATTGGTGAGGTTGATACCGGGGTTCTTGTGCACCACTTTGATGAGCACCTTGCGGAGGGCGGCCCAGAAGAGTTTGCGAGACTCGTTGGCTAGATGGGTTGCTCGGTTAGCCTGGAGCAGCTTGAGAGCATCAACGACGCCCTCGAAGAACATGGTCAGCTTGGCGCTCGAAGACACCCTCTCATCAGAAGAATACCTGAAGTTATCCAAGCCCATGGTGGACAGTTCTGCAGCAAGCCTTTCCGCGACGTCGACGAGGCGCTCAGTCCAGATGGTCACACCTTTCTCGAAGTCATTATAGGTGGCGGTGGCGCTGTTGAGTAGGCTCTTCCCAGCCTGGAGATCCTTGGTCAGAGCCCTCTCACGCGCCTTGCTGCTCTCAAGGGACTCCTCCAACGTTGTCAGCTTCAATGTCAGATCGGCAATGGATTCATTAGCTGAAGAGAGCTCTTTGATCTTGTCGGACATGGCGGCTTGCATCTCCGCCAAGCTAAAGAGAGTCTTATCTCTGTCGGCTTTGAGCGTTGAGATCTCCTTGCCGTGGCCCTCAAGATCTGCTTCCAGCCTCTTTACCTTATCGCCCAGCTCGCTCTTGGCGGCCCCTGTAGCTTCGGCGGCATCGATGGCTTCCTTTAGCCTGCCGGCGTGATCTACGACCAGAGCTTCAAGTGCTTCCTTGTGCCTCTTCTCCAGCTCCTGTGTTCGCCGGGCGACAAGCTTCTCGATCTCCTCGTCCTTGCTGCGAAGCTTGGAGGCAAGCGCCTCCTCGCGAGCGGCAAGGTCTTCTTCATGAGCATCAAGCCCGACGCGGCATTCCGTCAAGCGAGCTTCCTCTGCAGCAGCCTGCTGCGCAGCCTCCTCCTGTGCCTTCTCGACATCGGACTGCTTCATGAGGAGTTCGTTCTAGCTCTGATTCAGCTGCTCCCGGCCAGCCGTCAGCTCTTGGAAAGCCTCGGCGAACCAGACTTGCGTCTCCTCGATGCGCTTCTGGAAATCTGCCTCCGCTGCTTCAACAACTGCCGCCCTGGAGTCCAACTTCTCCTTTCGGGCGCGGTGAAGCGCCTGGAGCTTCTGAAAGTTATCACTCATGGCTTGGAGGAGCTGCTCTTCCTTGGGTCCGCTGCTGCTAGCGGCGGCAACGACGTCTCCATCAAAAGTTTCTCCTTCAATTGGCACCCCAGTGCTTGCCGTCCCTGGTATGCTGACGAACAGGTTGTCACCAACCTTAAGGTAATTGCTTGACGGGGGGACGTCGGATGTTGACGGATGGTCCTCGACGGCCGCCTCCCCGGCAGCTGGGGGCTCCGCGACCGGTGTAGCGCCAGGCGCTCCTACGGCAGGAATGTCGTCAGTGTGGTCGCCGGTCTCCTTGCCGGCCCCCTCAGCAGACCTCTTGGCGGTTTCTTCCTGTGCGGCCTTGGCGGCCTCGTCAGCTGCGACCCTATCGGCCTCGGTGGCAGCATCCCTGGCGGTCTCTTCAATGACAGTATCGACATCCATTTGCTCCGCCAAGGGGAAATCTGAAAACCCAAGAAGGGAAACTAGATGAGACCAAGGTTGAAGTTCAAGAAGACAAAAACAGAAATGAAGAAAGAATAACAAGTGCCAAGGCATGCGGTTTACCTGTGTTGAGCTGTTGAGAGGTGGCTTCTCCTTTCCCGGCAACATTAGTTGCCGATGTAGGATGGCCAACGCCTGTGCTTGTCGGCTCCTCTTCAATACGGATGGGCTCGCCAGTGGAACCCCTGCCGAAGGTTCATCTCTGGGCGGCGTGGTTGACGGAGGTGGCGCGTCGGGAACGGCCCCCAATGGCTCTCCTTGTTGCCGTTCTTCTCCTGCACGCCCGGTAATGTCAATAGCGAAGACGATCTCCCCAATGCTCGCCAGCAGAAAATGAGTAATGGACTCACGCTGGGGGCTGGGTTGGAGACTGCGTTGAGGGCTCAGCTCCGGGCTGATAACGATGGTCTCTGGCGCACCTACGGTGCTTGCCGAAGGCTCATCGCCCGTAGAAGTCTTTGCCCTCTTCGCCAACCTTTGCGCCAACGTCTCTGTATCTCTGCGGGGACAGGCCAAAGCAAAACAATTGAGTTAAACAAAGCCAAGGATTCAGAAATTGAAATATGCGGCAAGGATCACTTACTCCTTTCTTTCCGGGCTGAAGGAAGAGATGTCGAAGTCGACCTCTGCTCCAGTATCTGTGTAAGGAGGTGGAGAAGGGGCCCTGGGACGTTTGGCTGCGGCAGAAGCAGGCGGTTGATGTGATCCTGCCACCCTAGCTGTTGATGCCGTCGGGCGAGACTCCCCCGCCACATCAGTTGTTGTCGCGGTCGTGCGTGGCGAGCGTCGCACAGGTTGCTGCTGGGCTCCTTGCCGCTGCGCAGCCTTGCCGGTCGCTCCCTTACCAGCCTCGCCGCTTGAGGAAGACTGACGTGCTGGGGCACCAGAGCCGGCTTTCCGAAGAACACGTTTCTTCTTCTCCGGACTGGGGGCTCCTCGTGCAGCTGCTCCTCGGCTGTGTCTTCGATAGTAGAGCCCCCGGCAATCTTGCCACTCTGTTCCCCGGCAGCTTCCCCTTGCTCAACAAGGATCTCCTCTGGCACTGTCTCTTCTTCACTGGTGTCCTCTCCCGTGAAGCCAAAGTTGCCAACCTCCGCGGCAAGATTTGCCTCTTCCGCCCTGCTGGCAATGTAAGCCACTTCTTCATCAATGGTGGGGCGGATAAGGTTAGAATCTTCCCGGATGGCCCTCTCCGACAAGCTGTCGAAGAACTCCTGTACACGCTCTAGAGGCAGCTCTACCCAAGTCCCATCAAGGCCGTGGGCATTGCACACTGGCATCATAGCGATGATGGAGCTCAGGGCAGAGTTGTTGCACAGAGGAATCACACCAGCCGACAACGTGTACCTCCCGTCAGGCCTGAACAGCTTGTGGCAGAGGAACATGTGTTGCAAGATCGTCAGATTGTTATTCAGACCAGGGCGCAGCCTCATGATATCTGCTGCGCTCTTGAAATCCTAGGCTGGCCTCCCTTTGTTATGCAAAGGGGCAATGCGCCGGCGGAGGAAATCTGCGCCGACCATCTCAATCGTGAGCCCGGCAGCCTTAAGATGGTGGATCCTAGTAATCGCAATTGTGAGCTTCCCATCTTGAGGATTGAGGTCGCTCCAATTCTCGCCGCGGACTACCTTCTTTTGCCGGGGCAAGCAGAACGGCTGAGGGTCTTTCTCCTGGATCCAGCACCACTCGGACCGCCATTCCTCCCACTTCTTGCGGTAGAGACCCCCTGGGTATATATCCTTGTTCCATGCCCTTGGAATCCAAGTGATAGAACCAGAGAGGGCGTCTCCTGTCTCGATGCGGGGAATGAAATAATGGCGGAAGAGGGCTGTGTTGGGGACTACTCCGGCAAAGTTTTCGCAGAGGTGAGCAAAGACTGACATGCATGCTACGGCGTTTGGCGTGAAATCCAAAAGGTGGAACCCGTATGTGTACATGATGTCGACAAAGAAGTCGGAGAATGGAAGACAGAGCCCGCAGTAAAAGTAAGCAGCAAAGAAGGGGAATCTATCCGCGCCGCCCCCGGCGGAAGCTGGAAGCGCGCGGGTGGCGAGGTGTCCATTCGTTTTCTTCCCCCACACGCACCTGTACCGAGCGATCAGGGTGTGCCCGTCGAGCGTCGGGTCGAAGACGGCGTGCTCCTTCCGCATCTTCACCAGATCGACCTCATCCACTCCTGCGGCCGAGCCGGCGGCTTTCACCGCTTTGCCCTTGCCTGCTTTGGGCGGCATGGCGGCTGTGGAAGCGGAGTCCGAAGATGATGAGGGCGTGCGGGTGGCGGGTGAATGGAGGAGGCTCCGTTTTAGGCTCGAGGGGGAAGACAACGGCGGTTGCTAGATTGGAAAAGAGGTAAATGAGCAGCGCCCCTGCGGATTCCTTCTTATGGGGAAGACGCGAGGCTGCCTCTTTACTGGCCCGCTTTTATAGCGGTTATCCCACGCACGTCCTCCACGTCCCGCATTTAACGCGCGTTGTGGGAGGGCGCGGTAAATAAGGCGATTATGACAGCTAAATTCCCGCCACGCGTGCCCGTGCACTGTTTGGGCCTAGCCCAACAACGCCTCGCACCCGTGTATGGCCTAGGCCCGGGGGCTCCTGTCGGTGTACTAAAGTTCGGGTCCTTTAGTACCCCATACTTGTGCACGGACGGTTGTAGCAGTACCAGCGGCAAGGCCTGTCGGAAGATAGCTAGAAACGGATACAAGATATCAAGAAGGCGTTCAAGTTAATGATCAGAAGACAGAAGACCGAAGGCTGGATTCCTGGCAAGATCCTTGCCAGGAAGGCTCGCGAAGGCCCGGCAAGGTCTCGCATCCGGCAAGATATCGCACCTAGCACAGTGCCACCGCTCCAGCGTAGCGACCGGTCTGTCATTTAGGGCTTGTCTTCCTGGATCGCGTGTCATGGCGCTGGCCACAGAAGGGGTTAAGCGGTGCTGATGGGATGGGCCCTTTTTCCGCTCCTGAGAAAGTAAGGGACAGCTAAGTAGAACATTAAATGCGTTTCTCCTAAGACGTTTGTCTTGAGACGTCGGTGATAATCATGAAACACTGTAGTGACTTTACACCTCTTGTACTGCTGTCTGCCACTGTTGGTGACCCCTTGGACGTATAAAAGGAGGCCCAAGGCGTAGCTACAGGGGAGAGGACCTTCTGACCCATTCTGCATGCGTAGCTGCTTTCCCACCTCAAGCGCTCCGTGTACTTGAGCCAAGAACATCCACAATAAACAACAGCAGGAGTAGGGTTTTACGCTTCTCAGCGGCCCGAACCTGGGTAAAGATCCTTGCGTTGATCGTTGGTTCCGCTCTTTGTGCAAATCTTCTCCCCTTGCTGAACCGTAAAGGGATCCGAACGATCCCATAGGTGTCATACGCCGACACCTGTGGATTTGTTCGGTGTGGTACGCAAGCCCCATAATACGGAATCAAGTTCCTCAACCCATTTGCAATCGGCTTTTTTAAGGGAACGGACGAGCCGTGGCTTAATGCCACTAAGGATGAGTCCGTTGGCTCGCTCCACTTGGCCATTAGACTGCGGGTGGTAAACGGACGCATAATCGAGCTTGATGCCCATTTTCTTACACCATGCCTTGACCTCTTTTGCCATGAAGTTGGTTCCGTTGTCTGTGATCAGACTGTGGGGGACACCATAACGGTGAACTACCCTCGAAATGAATCCGATGACCTGGACGGCCTCGGCCGAGGTAACCAGCTTTGCTTCGATCCACTTTGTGAATTTATCTACCATAACCAGTAGGTATTTGTTTTTGTTTAATCCTCCCTTGAGTGGTCCGACCATATCAAGCCCCCAGACCGCAAAGGGCCACGTAATGGGGATGGTGCGCAGAGCCGTGGGGGGCATGTGGCTTTGTTTGGTGAATACCTGGCAGCCCGGGCAACGCTGTACTAATGCCGAGGCATCGGCACTTGCCGTTGGCCAGTAGAAACCGGCCCGAAAGGCCTTGCTGACCAGGGTCCGAGCCGCGGCATGATGTCCGCTCTTGCCGGAGTGTATCTCGTGCAGTACGAGTTTCCCTTCTTCTTCGGATATGCATCTCTGGAGGACGCCCATTGTGCTCATTCTATAAAGTTCCCCTTCATGAACCTTGTAAGCTTTAGACTGTCTTACAATCCGACGGGAGTCGGCTTGGTCGTCAGGGAGATCTTTTCAGAGTAGGTATGCGAGGAGTGGCTCGGTCCATGGTGCGATGACTGCCATGACCTCGTGCTCTGAATCGGTCTTCCGGATCGTTGATCCGCCTATGATACCATCGTCCTCTTCGGGCGGGGCCTGTTGCCCGACATCGGTTAAATCTGGTGTCCCCTTGCTGTCTAGCCAGACTACGGATGGCTTGAAGAGCCGCTCAAGGAAGGTGATCTCGGGAACCTTGTCCCGTTTTGCGCCCATCCGGGCAAGTATATCTGCGGCCTGGTTACTATCTCGGGGTATGTGGTGGAATTCCAGCCCCTCTAACCTGGCCGAGATCTTTATGACGGCATTGCGGTGAGCTGTCATCTTTGGTCTTTGGCGTCGAATTCGCCATTAATTTGCGAGGTTGGAATCACCTCAGACCTCGAGTCGTTTAACACCCATGGAGACTGCTATCCGAAGTCCATGTAAGAGGGCTTCGTACTCAGCCGCATTGTTGGAATCTGTGTACATGATTTGCAGTACATATTTAATGTTATCTCCCGTGGGGGAAGTGAGCACGACGCCAGCCCCTAGACCGGCAAGCATTTTGGAACCGTCGAAATACATCGTCCAATGCGAGTAGGTACTGTACTCACGGGGTAGTTCGGTTTCGGTCCATTCGGCGACGAAGTCTGCCAACACCTGGGATTTAATGGCCCGGCGTGGTTTATAGGTAATTTCAAAAGGTAGGAGCTCTATAACCCATTTGGCGATGCGTCCCGTCGCGTCTCTGTTGTTGATTATGTCACTCAACGGGACATCGGATGCCACTGTCACCGCGCACTCTTGAAAGTAGTGCCGAAGCTTGCGCGATGCCATAAAGACTACGTAAGCTATCTTTTGGTAGTGAGGGTAGCATGCTTGCAGGGGGTTAAGACCTCGAACACGTAGTATATGGGTTTCCGGACCTGGAACTTATGACCTTCCATGTCCCGTTCGACCACGAGGACTGCGCTAACCACCTGGTTCGTAGTCGAGATGTATAATAACATCGGTTCGCAAACGCCTAGTGCTGCCAGGATTGGGTTGGTGGCAAGGAGGGCCTTGATGTCTTCCAAGGCCGCCGCGGCCTCCTTGGTCCATTTGAACGTTTTAGTCTGCTTTAACAGCCTGTACAATGGTAAAGCTTTTTCACCAAGCCGTGATATAAAACGACTTAGGGCTGCTATGCAGCCTGCTAGCTTTTGTACATCTTTGAGCTCTGTAGGGATCTCTAGGCGATCCAGGGCTTGAATTTTGGCCGGATTGGCCTCAATTCCTCGGCTAGATACAATAAAACTGAGGAGTTTGCCAGCCGGGACCCCGAAGACGCATTTTTCGGGGTTGAGTCTTATTTCATATTCCCGTAGGCTAGCAAATGTATCGCGGAGGTTGTCAACCAGTTGGTCGACGCGTTTGGTTTTGACAACCACGTCGTCTACATAGGCCTCCACAGTTTTTCCGATGTGGTCCTTCAAGCATGTTTGAATCAAACACTGGTATGTAGCGCCAGCGTTCTTTAATCCGAAGGGCATCGTATTGAAGCAAAACGGTCCATAAGGCATAAGGAATGTTGTTGCTGCCTGGTTCGATTCCTTCATTCTTATTTGATGATACCCTGAATAGGCATCTAGGAAGCACAATGCGTCGTGGCCTGCAGTGGCGTCCACAATTTGGTCAATACGGGGTAGAGGAAAGGGGTCTTTAGGGCAAGCTTTGTTGAGGTCTTTAAAATCGATGCACAACCGCCAGGACCTATCCTTCTTCGGTACCATGACCAGGTTGGCTAGCCAGTCGGGGTGTTTTATGTCCTTGATGAATCTTTCCTCGAGCGGCTTTGCTAGTTCCTCAATCATTGCTTGACGCTTGGGCTCGGAAAAACGCCGAAGTGTTTGCTTAACGGGTTTATAGCCTGCCAGTATGTTTAGGATGTGCTCTGTGAGCCTACGGGGAATCCCAGGCATGTCGGAAGGGTGCCAGGCGAATATATCCCAGTTTTCCCTAAGGAAAGCGCGCAGGCCTTCGGCAACTTCCGGGTCGAGGTTAGCCCCTATGGACGTCGTTTTAGCGGGGTCCGTGGGGTGAACCTGGAATTTGATAATCTCGTCGGCCGGCTTGAAAGCAGTAGGTTTTGATCTTTTGTCAAGGATGACATCGTCCCGATCGACTTCGGCGCGTAGTGCGGTTAACTCTTCGGCCGCAAAGGCTTCGGCCAGGGTCTCGAGTAAGAGGGACGCCGTTTTATTCTCGGCTTTGAGCGCCCTGTCAGGATCACTTGACATGGTAATGATCCCTTTTGGGCCCGGCATCTTGAACTTCATGTAGCCATAAAGCGGTACCGCTTGAAATCTTGAAAAGGCGTCCCGTCCGAGGATGGCGTGGTATCCGCTTTTGAAAGGCGCGATATGGAATGTAATCTCTTCGGAGCGATAATTGTCCGAGGTCCCGAAGACTACGTCTAAAGTTGTCTTTCCACTGCAGCATGCCTCTCTCCCGGGCACTATTCCTTTAAAGGTAGTGGTGCTCGGTTCTATGCGTGTTCTATCGATGTGCATCTTATCCAGAGTGTCTTCATATATCAAATTCAGGCTGCTGCCTCCGTCCATCAGGACCTTATGGAGGCGGCAGCGGTCCACGATAGGATCGAGGACTAGCGCGGCGGGGCACCTGTCCGGGGTAGACTTCGGCTGATCATTCTGAGTAAAGGAGATCGGCGTGTCTATCCACGCATCCCGAGGCGATATCCGCCGGACAGCGTTAACTACCTGTAAGGCCCGTTTGCCCTGGTTTTTAGACATAAATGTCTCATAAATTATTAAGACCTCGTCTTCATCCGAGGTCCGTCCAGAGTGGCTGGAGGTGCCCGCCAAAAGGGCGGGCCCCCCTTTGGCCACCTGCCTTAGCACCCAACAGTCTCGAAGGCTGTGGGTTGGGCAGGAGTTGACTAATACGGCGTGGATCGGGCATGATTTACCTAGGAAGCCGTCCAGGGCCATTCCGGAGTGATTGGGGGTTTTCTTCTTCTTCCGAGGTCGATCGACCGGGATGTTCCGTTTATGATCTTCGCACCGAAGTGCTGGCTGATCGCGTCCCGGGTAGATGTCACAGATCGAGTCTGTATTCTCCTCGGTCCGCTAGGCGTCTTCGATGGCGCAGAATCGAGTTACTAAGTTGGTTAATTCAGGGAATGTTTGGACACAACGGCGAGTAAGGGCGTTTGAGACACCTTTATCCTTGCATCCACGCTCGAAGGCGGCGATTATATCAGAATCTTGGTCATCCAGAATCTTGTTCTTGAAGGATAAGAATCTTGTCCAGTATTGTCGGATCGGCTCGCCGGGGATTCGCCGTACGTAGGCTAAGTCCCAGACGTTAGACGGGCCGGAGTTATCGGGGCGATATTATGCGCAGTGGGTGAGCGGGCCAGATACGATCTCTAAAGACGGCGGAACCCCGTCATCCTCGCCCAATGCTGGATCCGCCGTTATCGGTCTAGCCGATTCGATCTGGGAGTCGGTTGCTGGTGAGTCGCTGTCCGATCCGCTTTCCAGGAAGTACCTCAGCCCCTGGCCCATGAGGGGACTCTCTGGTAGAATCAGAGAGGGGTCAAGGTTTGCTTCCACCGTAGGTGGGGGTGTCGTCGTGACCGAGACTTCGGTTGTGGAGATGTGTTCCACGGGTTTGAGGCCGTTAATCGGCGATCCCATCGATCCTTCTGGCGATCACGCAGTGGAACTCTCAATGAAAGCACCAGTGTCGGTGTAAAAACCGGCAGACCTCGGGGTAGGGGGTCCCGAGCTGCGGATCTCGGATCGATGGTAACAGAGACAAAGGAAGACGATGTTTTACCCAGGTTCAGGCCCTCTTGATGGAGGTAAAACCCTACGTCCTGCTTCTGTTTATATTAATGAAGGTGTATCGAGTACAGAGTTGATCTACCTCAAGATCGTAATATATGTCTAACTACTATAGCTAGGTGTTCGATGTTGCGCTCATGTGCCCTACGGGCTAAACCCTATGGCTTATATACACGCCAGGGAGGGTATCTAGGGTTACAAGGTCGGTATCTTGGAGTAAGGCGCCTGGAATAATCTAGAAGTGTACTGCAAGTCTTCGATAGAGGTAGTCTTGATCACGTCTCCCATGTGCGGCTTCCGGAGTCCATCCTGATCACGTACAGAGGCATATCGGTCCATCTGAGGAGACGGGCCAGCTAGGTTGTGTTGGGGAACGTTGCATGGAAAACAAAAAATTTCTATGCACACGCAAGATCTATCCATGGAGATGCATAGCTACGAGAGGGGGAGTGTGTCTACGTACCCTCGTAGACCGTAAGCGGAAGCGTTAGAACAACGCGGTTGATGTCGTCGAACAACTTCACGATCCAACCGACCGAGCACCGAACGTACGGCACCTCCGCGTTCAGCACACGTTCAGCTCGGTGACGTCCTCGACTTCTTGATCCAGCAAGACGGCGAGGTAGTGGATGAGTTCCGGCAGCACGACGGCGTGGTGACGGTGATGCTGATGCTATCTCCGCAGGGCTTCGCCCAAGCACTGCGAAAATATGTCCGAGGAACGGAACTGTGGAGGGGGGCGCCGCACACGGCTGAGACAATGCTGTGTCTCTTTTGGGGCGCCCCCTCTCCTCTATTTATATATGTGTAGGGGCTTGGAGTAGAAGGAATAGTGCCACGTGAACAGTAACCGTGAATAGTACACACGTGGACTTGGACTCCAAAAAGTCCAATCCTAGTCCTACTAGGACTCTCCCTTTTTTCCTTCCCTAGCTGCGTGGGCTTTTGAGGACTTGGTGCGCCTGGCCCAATAAGGCCAGGGCGCCTCCCCTTAGCCCATGCCAGCCCTTGGGACGTGGTGGACCCACTTGTGGACTTCCGGACTTCTCCGGAATCCGCCGAAACCTTCTGGAAGCTTCCCGGTACAATACTGAAAAAACTGCACCTTTTTCCGGAACCCAAAATATGACTTCCCATATATAAATCTTTACCTCTCAACCATTCCGAGACTCCTCGTGACGTCCGGGATCTCATCCGGGACTCCGAACAACATTCGGTTACCAATTCACATAACTCATATAACACTATATCGTCAACGAACGTTAAGCGTGCGGACCCTACGGGTTCGGGAATGATGTAGACATGACTGCGACGCCTCTCCGGTCAAGAACTAATAGCGGAACCTGGATGCTCAAATTGGTTCCTACATATTCCACGAAGATCTTATCGGTCGAACCGCAATGACAACATACGTAATTCCCTTTGTCCATCGGTATGTTACTTGCCCGAGATTCGATCGTCGGTGTCTCCATACCTAGTTCAATCTCGTTACCGGCAAGTCTCTTTACTCGTTCCATAATACATCATCTCGTAACTAACTCCTTAGTCACTTTGCTTGCAAGCTTCTTATGATGTGCATTACCGAGAGGGCCCAGAGATATCTCTCCGAAACACGGAGTGACAAATCCTAGTCTCGATCCATGCCAACTCAACGGACACCTTCGGAGATACCTGTAGAGCATCTTTATGATCACCCAGTTACGTTGTGACGTTTGATAGCACACAAGGTATTCCTCCGGTATCCGGGAGTTGCATGATCTCATGGTCTGAGGAACATGTATTTGACATTCAAGAAAGCAGTAGCAATAAACAGAACGATCATATGCTAAGCTAACGGATGGGTCTTGTCCATCACATCATTCTCCTAATGATGTGATCCCGTTATCAAATGACAACTCATGTCTATGGTTAGGAAACCTTAACCATCTTTGATCAACGAGCTAGTCTAGTAGAGGCTCACTAGGGACACGGTATTTGTTTATGTATTCACACATGTATTTAAGTTTCCGGTCAATACAATTCTAGCTTGAATAATAAACCTTTATCATGAACAAGGAAATATAAAATAATAACAACTTTATTATTGCCTCTAGGGCATATTTCCATCAGGTTGGCACCCCCTAATCCAGGACACCGTCAGGAAGGCACCCCCCTAGGTGCCTTGGGGAGGGAGGAAACCTCCCTAGGCCGGCGCCCCCTCTTTGGAGGAGGGGCTAGGGCTGTCCCCAGACCTCCCCCTTGCCTCCTATATATAGTGGGGGAGAGGGAGGGGCTGGACACACCAATTCCCACGCCCCGGAGGCAGCCCTACCTCTCCCATAACTCCGTTTTCTCCTCAGATTGGTTCCGACAGCGTTTGGCGAAGCCCTGCCAGCATTGCACCACCACCATATCCACCACGCCGTCATGCTGGTTGAGATCCCATCTACTTCTCCTCTCTTGCTTGTTGGATCAAGAAGGAGGAGACGTCACCGAGCCGCACGTGTGCTGAACGCGGAGGTGCCGTCCGTTCGGTACTTCATCGGATTTGATCGCAATTGGATCATGAAGAGTACCACTACATCAACGGCGTTATATACGCTTCCGCTTTCGATCTACAAGGGTATGTAGATACACTCCCCTCTCGTTGCTATGCTTCTCATAGATAGATCATGGGTGATTCGTAGGAATTTTTTTTGTTTTTCATGCTTCGTTCCCTTCAGTGGTATCAGAGCTAGGTCTATGCGTAGATGTATATGCACGAGTAGAACACAAAGAAGTTGTGGGCGTTGATGCTCAAATTGCTTACCTCTCTTGTCTTATTTGGATTTGACAGTATTGTGGGATGAAGCGGCTCGGACCAACTTTACATGTCCTTGCACATGAGACCGGTTCCACCGACTAACATGCAACTTGTTTTGCATAAGGTGGCTGGCGGGTGTCTATCTCTCCTACTTTAGTTGAATCTGATTTGACAAAGGTGGTCCTTGTAGAAGGTTAAAAGGCAACTTGATTATCACCGTTGTGGCTTTACGTAGGTAAGAACGATTATTGCTAGTTGCCCATAGCAGCCACGTAAAATTTGCAACAACAAAGTAGAGGACGTCTAACTTGTTTTTGCAGGGCATGTTGTGATGTGGTATGGCCAAAACGTGATGTGATATATGTTGATGTATGAGATGATCATGTTTTGTAATGGGTTCATTACTTGCATGTCGATGAGTACGGCAACCGGCAGGAGCCATAGGGTTGTCTTTAATTTATTGTATGACCTGCGTGTCAATCATTAAACGCCATGTAATTGCTTTACTTTATCGCTATGCGTTAGCAATAGTTGGCGAGACAACCACGTGACGACACAATGATGGAGATCTTGATAATGGAGATCATGGTGTCATGCCGGTGACGATGGAGATCATGTCAGTGCTTTGGAGATGGAAATCAAAGGCATAAGATAATAATGGCCATATCATGTCACATATTGATTGCATGTGATGTTTATCTTTTTATGCATCTTATTTTTCTTAGGACGACGGTAGCATTATAAGATGATACCTTCACTTAATTTCAAGATAAAAGTGTTCTCCCTAAGTATGCACCGTTGCGAAAGTTCATCGTTTCGAAGCACCAAGTGATGATCGGGTGTGATAGACTCTACGTTCACATACAATGGGTGTAAGCCAGTTTTTACAAATGCAGAATACTTGGGTTAAACTTGACGAGCCTAGCATGTACAGACATGGCCTCGGAGCATGAGAGACCGAAAGGTCGAACATGAGTCAAATAGTAGATATGATCAACATGGAGATGTTCACCATTGATGACTGCCCCATCTCACGTGATGATCGGACATGGGTCAGTTGATGTGGATCATGTAACACTTAGACAACTTGAGGGATATTGATTTAAGTGGGAGTTCATTAGTAATTTGATTAACTGAACTAATTATCATGAACTTAATCTAAATTGTCTTTACAAAATTGTGTTGTAGGTCAATGGCTCGCGCTGTAGTTCCCCTGAATTTTAATGCGTTCCTAGAGAAAGCTAAGTTGAAAGATGATGGAAGCAACTATGCGGACTGGGTCCGTAACTTGAGGATTATCCTCACTGTTGCACAGAAGGCTTATGTCCTTGATGCACCGCTAGGTGAAGCTCCCCCTGCAGCGTCGTCTGTGGATGTTGTGAACATCTGGCAGGCACGTTCTGATGACTACTCGATAGTTCAGTGCGCCATGCTTTACGGCTTAGAACCGGGGCTCCAAAGACGTTTTGAGCACCACGGAGCATATGAGATGTTCCAGGAGCTGAAATTGGTATTTCAAGCTCATGCCCGGGTTGAGAGGTATGTCACCTCCGACAAGTTCTTTAGCTGCAAGATGGAGGAGAACAGCTCTGTTAGTGACCATATACTCAAAATGTCTGGGTATAACAACCACTTGAATCAGTTGGGAGTTAATCTTTCCAGATGAGACGGTTATTGACAGATTCTCCAGTCACTGCCACCAAGCTACAAAGGCTGTGTGATGAACTATAATATGCAAGGGATGGAGAAAACGATCCCCGAGCTCTTCGCGATGCGTAAGGCCGCGGAGGTAGAAATGAAGAAGGAGCATCAAGTGTTGATGGTTAAAAAGACCACTAGTTTCAAGAAAGGCAAAGGAAAGAAAAGGAACTTCAAGAAGAATGGCAAGACAGTTGCCGCTCCCATGAAGAAACCCAAGGCTGGATCCAAACCTGAGACTGAGTGCTTCTATTGCAAGGGGAATGGTCAGTGGAAGCGGAACTGCCCCAAGTACTTGGCAAATAAGAAGGCTGGCAACGTCAACAAAGGTATATTTGATATACATGTTATTGATGTGTACCTTACTAGTGCTTGTAGTATCGCCTGGGTATTTGATACTGGTTCAGTTGCTAATATTTGTAACTCGAAACTGGAGCTGCGGAATAAACGGAGACTAGCTAAGGACGAGGTGACGATGTGCGTTGGAAATGGCTCCAAGGTTGATGTGATCGCCGTCGGCACGCTCCCTCTACGTCTACCTTCGGGATTAGTTTTAAACCTAAATAATTGTTATTTGGTGCCTGCGTTAAGCATGAACATTATATCTGGATCTTGTTTATTGCGAGACAGTTATTCATTTAAGTCAGAGAATAATGGTTGTTCTATTTATATGAATAATATCTTTTATGGTCATGCACCCTTGTTGAATGGTTTATTCTTGTTAAATCTCGATCGTGGTGATACACATGTTCATAATATTGATGCCAAAAGATGCAAAGTTAATGATGATAGTACCACATACTTGTGGCACTGCCGCTTAGGTCATATTGGTGTAAAGCGCATGAAGAAACTCCATGCCGATGGACTTTTGGAATCTCCTGATTATGAATCATTTGAGACATGTGAACCATGCCTCATGGGCAAGATGACTAAAACCCCGTTCTCCGGATCAATGGAGCGGGCTAGTGACTTGTTGGAAATAATACATACCGATGTACGCGGTCCGATGAGTGTTGAAGCACGCTGTGGATATCGTTATTTTATTACATTCATTGATGATTTGAGTAGATATGGGTATATTTACTTAATGAAACATAAGTCTGAAACATTTGAAAAGTTCTAAAAATTTCAGAGTGAAGTAGAGAATCATCGTAATAAGAAAATTAAATTTCTACGATCTGATCGTGGAGGTGAATATTTGAGTTACGAGTTTGGTTTGCATTTAAGACAATGTGGAATTGTTTCACAGCTCACGCCACTTGGAACACCACAGCGTAATGGTGTGTCCGAACGTCGTAATCGTACTCTATTGGATATGGTGCATTCTATGATATCTCTTACTGATTTGCCACTATCGTTTTGGGGTTATGCATTAGAGACAGCCGCATTCACTTTAAATAGGGCACCATCTAAATCCGTTGAGATGACACCGTATGAGTTGTGGTTTGGCAAGAAACCTAAGCTGTCATTTCTTAAAGTTTGGGGATGCGACGCTTATGTCAAGAGGCTTCAGCCTGATAAGCTCGAACCCAAAGCAGAAAAGTGCGTCTTCATAGGATACCCTAAAGAGACCATTGGGTATACCTTCTATCACAGATCCGAGGGCAAAATCTTTGTTGCTAAGAATGGGTCCTTTCTAGAGAAGGAGTTTCTCTCGAAAGAAGTGAGTGGGAGGAAAGTAGAACTTGATGAGGTAATTGTACCTTCTCTCGAATTGGAAGGTAGCACATCACAGAAAGAAGTTCCCGTGATGTCTACACCAGCCGGAGAGGAAGCAAATGATGATGATCATGAGACTTCGGATCAAGTTACTACTGAACTTCGTAGGTCGACCAGGGTACGTTCCGCACCAGACTGGTACGGTAATCCAGTCCTGGAAGTCATGTTGTTAGACAACGGCGAACCTACGAACTATGAAGAAGCAATGAAGAGCCCGGATTCCGACAAATGGCTTAAGGCCATGAAATCCGAGATAGGATCCATGTATGAGAACAAAGTATGGACTTTGGTGGTCTTGCCCGATGACCGGCAGGCCATTGAGAATAAATGGATCTTTAAGAAGAAGACAGACGCTGATGGTAATATTACCATCTATAAAGCTCGACTTGTCACAAAGGGTTTCCGACAAGTTCAAGGGGTTGACTACGATGAGACTTTCTCACCCGTAGCGATGCTTAAGTCTGTTAGAATTATGTTAGCAATTGCCGCATTTTATGATTATGAGATCTGGCAGATGGACGTCAAAACAGCATTCCTTAATGGGTTTCTTAAGGAAGAGTTGTATATGATGCAACCAGAAGGTTTTGTCGATCCTAAGGATGCTAACAAAGTATGCAAGCTCCAGCGATCCATCTATGGACTGGTGCAAGCATCTCGGAGTTGGAATATACACTTTGATGAGGTGATCAAAGCTTCTGGTTTTATACAAACTTACGGAGAAACTTGTATTTACAAGAAAGTGAGTGGGAGCTCTGTAGCGTTTCTAATATTATGTGTGGATGATATATTGTTGATTGGAAATGATATAGAATTTCTGGAAAGCATAAATGGTTATTTGAACAAGAGTTTTTCAATGAAAGACATCAGTGAAGCTGCTTACATATTGGGCATCAAAATCTATAGAGATAGATCAAGACGCTTAATAGGACTTTCACAAAGCACATAGCTTGACAAAGTTTTGAAGAAGTTCAAAATAGACCAGTCAAAGAAAGGGTTCTTGCCTATATTGCAAGGTGTGAAGTTGAGTAAGACTCAAAGCCCGACCACGGCAGAAGAAAGAGAAAGGATGAAAGTCATCCCTATGACTCGGCGTAGGCTCTATAATGTATGCCATGCTGTGTACCAGACCTGATGTGTGCGTTGCCATAAGTCTGGCAGGGAGGTACCAAAGTGATCCAGGAGTAGATCACTGGACAGCGGTCAAGAATATCCTTAAGTACCTGAAGAGTACTAAGGACATGTTTCTCGTTTATGGAGGTGACGAAGAGCTCGTCGTAAAGGGTTACATCGATGCTAGCTTCGACACAGATCCGGATGACTCTAAGTCTCAAACCGGATACGTACTTATATTGAATGGTGGAGCACTTAGTTGGTGCAGTTCCAAGCAAAGCATCATAGCGGGATCTACATGTGAAGCGGAATATATAGCTGCTTTGGAAGCTGTGCAAGAAGGAGTCTGGATGAAGGAGTTCATATTAGATCTAGGAGTAATACCTAGTGCACCGGATCCAATGCCTATCTTTTGTGACAACACTGGAGCCATTGCCATTGCCAAGGAGCCCAGGTGTCACAAGAAGACCAAGCACATCAAACACCGCTTCACCTCCATCCGTGATTACATCAAGTAGGGAGACATAGAACTTTGCAAAGCACATACGGATCTAAATGTGGCAGACCCGTTAACTAAACCTCTTCCACGGGCAAAAAATGATCAACACCAGGACTCCATGGGTGTTAGATTCGTAAGTATGTAAACTAGATTATTGACTCTAGTGCAAGTGGGAGACTGTTGGAAATATGCCCTAGAGGCAATAATAAATTGGTTATTATCATATTTCCTTGTTCATGATAAAGGTTTATTATTCATGCTAGAATTGTATTGACCGGAAACTTAAATACATGTGTGGATACATAAACAAATACCGTGTCCCTAGTGAGCCTCTACTAGACTATCTCGTTGATCAAAGATGGTTAAGGTTTCCTAACCATAGACATGAGTTGTCATTTGATAATGGGATCACATCATTAGGAGAATGATGTGATGGACAAGACCCAACCATAAGCTTAGCATTTGATCGTATCACTTAAGTTTATTGCTATAGCTTTCTTCATGTCAAGTATCTATTCCTAAGACCATGAGATCATGCAACTACCGGATACCGGAGGAATGCTTTGTGTGCTATCAAACATCACTACGTAACTGGGTGATCATAAAGGTGCTCTACAGGTATCTCCGAAGGTGTTTGTTGCGTTGCATGGATCGAGACTGGGATTTGTCACTTCGTATGACGGAGAGATATCTCTGGGCCCTCTCGGTAATACAACATCATAAAGAGCTTGCAAGCAATGTGGCTAATGAGTTAGTCACGGGATCTTGTATTACGAAACGAGTAAAGAGACTTGCCGGTAACGAGATTGAACTAGGTATGGAGATACCGACGATCGAATCTCGGGCAAGTAACATATCGCTAGACAAAGGGAATTGCATACGGGATTAACCGAATCCTCGACAACGTGGTTCAACCGATAAAAGATCTTCGTGGAATATGTAGGAACCAATATGGGCATCCAGGTTCTGCTATTGGTTATTGACCGGAGAGGTGTCTCTGTCATGTCTACATGATTCTCGAAGCCGCAGGGTCCGTACGCTTAACGTTCGGTGACGCTAGAGTATTATTGGGATATGTGCGTTGGTGACCAAATGTTGTTCGGCGTCCCGGACGAGATCCCGGATGTCAGGAGGAGCTCCGGAGTGGTCCAGAGGTAAAGATTTATATATAGGAAGTCCTATTTTGGTCGCCAAAAAAGTTTTGGGTATTACCGGCAGTGTATCGGGAGTGCCGAAAGGGGTCCGGGGGTCCACCAGGGGGATCCACCTGCCCCGGGGGCCCACATGGGCTGTAGGAGGTGTGCCTTGGCCTATAAGGGCCAGGGGCACCAGCCCTAAGAGGCCCATGCACCAAGGAGAGGTGGAGGAGGAAGAGTCCTAAGGTTGGAAGGCACCCCCCTATGTGCCTTGGGGAGGGAGGAAACCTCCCTTGGTCGGCGCCCCCTCCTTGGAGGAGGGTCTAGGGCTGCACCCTAGACCTCCCCCTTGCCTCCTATATATAGTGGGGGAGAGGGAGGAGCTGGACACACCAATTCCCACGCCCCGGAGGCAGCCCTACCTCTCCCATAACTCCGTTTTCTCCTCAGATTGGTTCCGGCAGCATTTGGCGCAGCCCTGCCGGCACTGCATCACCACCATCTCCACCACGCCGTCGTGCTGGTTGAGATCCCATCTACTTCTCCTCTCTTGCTTGCTAGATCAAGAAGGAGGAGACGTCACCGAGCCGCACGTGTGCTGAACGCGGAGGTGCCGTCCGTTCGGTACTTCATCGGATTGGATCGCGATTGGATCGTGAAGAGTACGACTACATCAACCGCGTTATATACGCTTCCGCTTTCAGTCTACAAGGGTATGTAGACACACTCCCCTCTCGTTGCTTTGCTTCTCATAGATATATCTTGGGTGATTCGTAGGAATTTTTTTGATTTTCATGCTTCGTTCCCCTTCAATCCCCCCTCCCCCTACTAGGTTTATATCATCAGTGGTCTCTCTTCTCCACACGCACACACTCTCCCTTTACCACACACGCGCGCACAAAACAGACACAGACACACACACCACACCATCTATCTGGATCCCTCTTTTAAGACACACATCCTTGTATATTCTCTCCAGCTCTAGGTATATATATATCCCTATCTCTCTCTCTTTCTAACTCACATGCACACCAAAAATCCCCGTCTCTCTAATTCACACCACTCTCCCTATGTCCGCATGCGTATGTCACACACTCACTCTGTGACTATGTCTATCCGCCTCCACATTACACAACACAAAGTCCCATATAGGTCTCTCTCTATCTTCCACACACACACAAACACGCAATGACTCTCTTTTCTCTGCCTTAGTCTCTCCATATCACACACACGCACGATCTCTCGCTCACACACACACTCAACCAAGGTTTTCTTGCGAGATACTTACTATCTATTCATCAGTCGTGGTAGTACAAAGAACACGAGACGTGAAAAAAATACATCTACACGTTCGTAGACCACCTAGCGATGACTACGAGCACTAGAGCCAGCCAAAGGCGCGCCGCATTCATCCTCCTCCTTACCGGAGACGGGAAAACCTTGTTTTAGACAGTCGGGAAGTCA
This sequence comes from Elymus sibiricus, assembly GCA_039707655.1. Taxonomy (NCBI): domain Eukaryota; kingdom Viridiplantae; phylum Streptophyta; class Magnoliopsida; order Poales; family Poaceae; genus Elymus; species Elymus sibiricus. The sequence continues at coordinate 160,814,501 of CM077668.1, read as the reverse complement.
TCGTGCTAAGGCCCCACATGCTCAGTCGTTGAATAGAACATAGATCCAAGTTTATGGAAACAAGTATCAATAATATGTTTGTATTTCCATAGTTTCGAGTTTTCCATCAAGATATTAGTCACCCATGGTCGATATTTATTTTGAATTACGTACGTACACATACATACTATGTAACTAGCCGTGCTTATAGACTTACAAAGCTTAGCTTTCACTCCTACTTACAATATGAAGAGTGTTTAACAAAAGACTACCACTTTCAACCAGCCCTAGCAAGAAACCATTGTACAAAACATAGCAAAAACATACCAAAAATTTCTCAATCCGTGCCAAAAAACTACTACCAAACTCCTAAAAAAAACTAGTACCAAGTGCCGATTAGGCTCGTTTAAACCCGTTTATGATAGGGTTGACCCACACGTCAGTGCTGACGACACACCTTAAGTCAACACTGTATGTTTGACCGTAGAGTTGACTGTTACGACAGGTGGGACCCACATATGAGCATCTATCCTCTTCTTCAAACAGTTCGTATGCGTGTTCGTCGTCAGCGCCAGGGATGGGAGAGCTGGCCGCCGGTGCGCCGGACGGGCCGGCCACTGCGCTAGCCTCCGCCCGAGCTGGCTGGCTGGCCCGAGCACGGCTCACGCGCGAGCAAGCCGCCGCGCTGGCCTCCTCACAGGCTGGCTGGCTGGCCCGGCCACGGCTCACGCGCGAGCAAGCCGCCGCGCTGGCCTCCGCTCGAGCCAGATGGCTGGCCCAAGAGCGGCACGTGCGAGCAAGCCGCCGCGCTGGCCTCCGCTCGAGCCGGACTGCTGGCCTTAGCGCGGCACGCGCGAGCAAGCCGCCGCACTGCCGTGCCAAGCTAGCTAGCAAAGCTTGCACACAAGCAGCTGGATGCATCCAACATGTTGTGTGCTAGCTTGGCTAGCTAGCGGCCGCGAGCGCCGCGTCGATCTGGCTTCCGGCTGACGCAAGATGGGCTCCGCGCCGCCGGTGCTTTTGACCTCGCTTTCAGCCGGCGGCGGTGGCTGCCTCCCATGGCCGAGAATGACTAGGTGGACGTGCCGGAGGTAGGAGATGACTCGGGGATTTTTTTTAGACTGACATGTAGGTCCCACAAGTCATAACGCCTAAGTTGCCGGTCAAACAGGCGGCGTTGACTTAAGGTGCCACATGGGTTTAAACGAGCATAATCGGCACTTGGTAGTTTTTCGCGACGGTTTAAGAAATTTTTGGTATGTTTTTGCTAATTTTTGTAGAGTGGTGGTTTCTTGGTATGGCTGGTTTGAAAGTGGTAGTTTTTTGTTAAATACTCCAATATGTATAAGGAACAATCTACTAGCGACAAATAGGAATTCTACGTTGCGTTGTACCAGTGGTCGCGGATAGCCCAGCCACGTGCATGGGTTTTCCCTCCCGTATATTTTGCATGCGCCATCATCTCGTGGCTCGCGTAGAGTAGCAGCCGCCCTCCCAATTAAGCCGGAGGAGCCGGAAAAGCCTGGTGCCCCATTGGGAACAGTGCAATATGGCCCTGGACCTGGACCTAATGTAAGTACTCTGTAGCTTGTGGCGTTGCACGCATGGACTTCGCTCCTTATAGTACAAAATTAACTAAAAAAATGTTTTCATAATATGGGATGGAGGGAGTAGAACTGTAGAATAGTTGATTTGTTATACTTTTCTATAGCCATGTGATTGTTTCTTTCTTTTGCAAAAATCATGGAAAAGTTGTATTCATAAATTGAACATTGCACGTGTGTGCACGTACGCGTGTACTAGTGGAAAAGAAAAAGCCTACTCTCATGGTATGAAAGAACTCAAATGTTTTGCCCCCGCAATAGTGTGTGCGTGAGAGGAGTGACTGAGCAGGCCAGCTACGTTGGAAGTGCAACTATTCCCCGGGTGGTTTTGGTAATCAATAACAATATATACATCATTGATCTAATTCTTATTGCTAGTATATTTCAGAGAAGATCAATGATTGGCATGGTAAGGATTAATGGATGTGGACCCCTCAAAATGCTAAGGACAAAGATTGGCAAAGCTTCAAGATTCTACTTTTTTCATTAAGTGATCCAATATCACATTGAGTCCATAGGAAAAGCCAATACTATTAAAAGGGGATGAGGTTTTGGTTATGACTCAGTTGCTCAAATGCTTAGTGATATTGCTCCAAAACTCCCAAATATTTCTCCACTTCCATCCTATCCAAAAACCATAAAAGTTGATCTCGGTCCCACCGAAACATTCCTATCCGGACCCACCGAGACTGCTATACACTATGCCACATGACAAACCCTAACTTATCGGTCTCACCGAAATGGCTCTCAGTCCCACCGAGAAGGCTTCACCAACTTGTTGTAACGTTGTTACTTCACGTCGGTATTTCCGAGATGAAATTTTCGGTCTCACCGAAACTTGGTCTTGCCCTAGCCATTGCACTTCGGTCTCATCGAGAAGGTTATATCGGTCCCACTGAAAAGCCTAACGTTCATGTCTTTTACACTAGTCGGTCTCACCGAGATTTCATATTGGTGTCACCGAGTTGGGTCAAAGACTTGTAACGGTTGGATTTGAGGTGAAGGCTATATATACCCATCTACCACCCTCTTACCAAGTAAGAGAACCATCAGAATGTGCCTACATTTCCACCATACAATTTCTGAGAGAGAACCACCTACTCATGTGTTGAGATTAAGATATTCCAATCCAACCATTTGAACCTTGATTTCTAGCCTTTCCCAAGTTGCTTTCCACTCAAATCTTTCTTCCACCAAATCCAAATCCGTGAGGAACTATTTGAGTGTTGGGGAGACTATCATTTGAAGCACAAGAGCAAGGAGTTCATCATCAACACACCATCTATTCCTTTTTGGAGAGTGGTGTCTCCTAGATTGGTTAGGTGTCACTTGGGAGCCTCCAAGATAATGTGGAGTTGAACCAAGGAGTTTGTAAGGGCAAGGAGATCACCTACTTCGTGAAGATCTACCCCGAGTGAGGCTAGTCATTCGTGGACGGAAGCCATGGTGGAATAGGCAAGGTTGCTTCGTCGTGGACCCTTCGTGGGTGGAGCCCTCCGTGGACTCGCGTAACCGTTACCCTCCGTGGGTTGAAGCCTCCATCAACGTGGACGTACGATAGCACCACCTATCGAAACCACGCCAAAAATTAACGTGTCTTCATTGTGTTTGAAATCTCCAATCCCCTCCTTTACTTACATGTGCGATGTTTTACTTTCCGCTGCTACACTCTTAGAATTGCATGTGTAGGGTGTTACTTGACTTGCTATACTTGCTAAAATCTGCCCACAACTAAAATTGGGAAAATGATAGATTTTTATTTGGTCAAGTAGTCTAATCCCCCCCTGCTAGACATACTTTCGATCCTACAAGTGGTATCAGAGCATTGGTCTCCATTGCATTGGTTTCACAACCTAGGAGAGTATGGCGTCTAGTGAGGGTAACTATCACCGTAGAGGTCCATATTTTGATAGTACAAATTTTGCTAGTTGGAAGCATAAGATGAAAATGCATATTCTCGGTCATAACCCTGCCGTTTGGGCTGTTGTTCGTGTTGGCTTGCAAGGTGAATTCTTTGAGGATGGTAAGGAACCGGATCATGAAGCAACCGCGGAAGAATTGAAGATGTTGCAATACAATGCTCAAGCTTGTGACATTCTCTACAACGGTTTGTGCCCAGAGGAGTTCAACAAGATCAGCCACCTCGAGAATGCAAAGGAAATTTGGGATACTTTGGTTGATATGCATGAGGGTACCAAGTCCGTCAAGGAATCCAAGTAGGATATGCTTCAAAGTCAACTTGACAAGTTCAAGATGAAGGATGGTGAAGGAGTCGCTGAAATGTAATCTAGGCTTGCTCTCATCACAAATGAGATTGCCGGCTTTGGAAGTGAAGAGATGACTGACAAATTCATCATCAAGAAGATCCTTAGAGCTTTGGATGGAAAATACGATACCGTGTGCACATTAATCCAAATGATGCCAAATTACAAAGATCTCAAGCCCACGGAAGTCATTGGAAGGATTGTTGCTCATGAGATGTCACTCAAGGACAAAGAGGAGCTACACAACAAATCAAGTGGTGCTTACAAAGCCTCAACTGATGCTCCCACAACTTCAAGCGACAAGCTAGTATCAAATGAAGAGATAAGCCTAATGGTGAAAAGGTTCAACAAGTTTTACAAGAACAAAGGAAAAGAAAGAAGCTCAAGCTCCAGACACTATGAGAAAAGATCATAAAGTCATTTCCGAAATTGCTATAATTGTGGAAGACCCGGACACTATTCCAATGAGTGTACGGCACCTCACAAGAAATGAGACGAATCACCAAGAGGAAGACATAGAAGAGATGAATCACCTCACAAGGAGAGAAGGAGTAGGGATGGTCGTTATGAACAAAGATCTTCTCAAAGAAGCAAGGATTCGGAAAGGAAGGACAAGTCATCCAAAAGTTACACTAGAATAAGACATCAAGGTCTTGTTGGTGAATGGATTTCCGGCTCCGACTCCGACAACCACTCCGAGAGAAGTTATCACTCCGACACCGACTATAGTCAAGATGAAGGTGTTGCCGGAATTGCTCTCGTATCCTCCAACTCCTATGATCTATTTGACTCACCAAATGAAGGAATTGGAAGATGCTTCATGGCAAAAGGCCCCAAGGTATCACACCCCGAATATTTTGACTTCAACAGTGATGAGGATGATTTGCTTGGTGATGATGATTTACTTGTTGATAAGACTAGTAATGTGAGCTACAATGAAAATGCTAGTAATCATAGTCAAGAGGAAATGAATGACAATGCTATGAAGGAGATTGAGCGTCTAACTAAAGAACTAAACACTCTTAAGTTAGCTCATGAAACAACTCAAGAGGATCATAGAGAGCTTTTAAGATCTCATGAGAAGCTACGCTTTGAGAAGCTAAATTTAGAGCAAGAGCATGAGTTTCTTAAAGCTATCAATGATGATCTTCGAAAGAAGAGTTCTTCATATCTTGCCAAACGTTTACTCTTGTCTACCTTCATGCCCCAAGTTAAATCTAAGCAAACTAGTAACAAGGGTAAAAAGGGTTCTACCTCTAGTAGTAACAATAACAATGCTAAATCCAATGTTGTTACTTCTAGTAGTTCTATTGATTCCACTAATGATTCTCTTAGCCAAGTTACACTTGAGCAAGAAAACGATTTATTGAAAGGAATTATAGAAAAGGGTGTCTACAAGAGCCTTGCCGGGAGTAAGCAATTTGAGGAAATTGTGCGCAAGCAAGGAAGGCACCGGAAGAACCAAGGTATTGGTTTTGAACGAAAGTTCAATGCCAATGCAGTTGAGTGGGAGGAAGATCAATACCCCAAGACAAAGTTTGTTCCTCAACAAGAGAAGTATGATCCTACTTCTTTCAAGGGGACACAAGCTCAAGATGATCTTCCATCTCAAGACCACAAGCTAAAAGGCAAGGACAAGCTTCAAGAAGAGATTGACTCATTTGAAGAACCACCTCAAGCTTTGGTCAAGTGGGTTCCAAAGGCTTCACCAAGTTCTACTTCATCAAGTGCTACCACAACTCCAAAGATTCCCATCAAGTTGATGTGGGTCCCAAATAAGAAGAACTAGAGAGTTCTTGAGGGTGACTCCGCCGACAAACTTCACTCACATTCTTTTATGGCAAGAACTTGTGCAACGAACTTCAACATCTTGCAATAGTTCATGGAGTCACAAACCCTCTTGTTGGTAAGGCAAGGGACAAGGTATTCAATGCATTCATGGACATCATTGTATGTGCACTTCACTCTATGTCTATGGATATCATTGTATGTTCCTTGTGTGGACTAACCCATGTAGGTATTGAAAGTGCAAAACTCCAAGGATTGCTCCCAACTCTTGATGGTCAACATCAACATTGAGCATCCACATCTACAACATCTACATGAAGTCATCATCGACAAAACCCAAGGTTAGTTCATCCCTCCTTGGGGGGATAGCACATCTAGGGGGAGCTTCACTCTAAGACTTGAGTCAAAGCAACTCTAATGGTGTGAACACATTAATGCTTTATGTAAAAGTGGTAACCCCACTTGTGCTTAAACGATGAGTATGACCTATGATCAAATGTTCTCATTTGGCTCCTAAGTCAATATACTCATATATAGATGACAATGTCATCGCCCATTGCTTGATAGTTGCTAGAATTGGTTGTGCATGTTTGACACATATTTTATTTGCTATCTTATTGAGTGAGCATGATGATTTGCATATTTCTCATTCGAGGATATCCATTTTTAGTTCGATTGATTTGGTTTTATTTGGCCAAATGGATGTACAACAAATGCCTAAGCACCCTCTCTAGCTATCTATCTCAAGTCATCTAAATTCTTTCTTGCTATATCACAAAAACTTGAACAAGTCTCTATCGGACCCTCCGGGTGAGGAGCACTCGGAGCCACCGATCCGCTTAGGGCTGACATCCAAAACCTTCTAAATGCACTTTTGGACAAACAAAAACACAACCATTCGGTCTCACCGAAAACACTTGGACTGATCTGATTTTCAATCTCAGAGAAACCGATTTAAAATTCTCGATCTCACCGGAGCGATGCGCTCACAGCAGTTATTCAGTTCGGTGCCACCGATTGTTTTCACTCGGTCTCACCGACAGCACATGGATATATATATGTCCCCGACTCGTACGTTGAAAATTTCTTCAATCGTCACGTTCACACACCCCATTGCTGCCGTCACCCTGGTCCACAGATCATCGCCTTTGTCTCCAGCGGGCCCTCGCCGCCGGATTCCATCGCCGTCAACAGCATTTGTCACCGCCGTTGCTGTCGTAGAGGATCTCCACCAAGTTAGGGTGAGATTCGATCGTCTAGTGCTTCAAATTTCTGATTCTATGCACTAGAGCTATTGTGCCCGGAATTATCACAAGGATTGAAATTTCTATTCCAGCAAACTCCGTAGAGATTGATTTTGAACTTTAGGGTTAGGGTTGCTCAGATTTTATCTCGGATTGACCGAATTGAAAGACTCGGGCTCACCGATTTGGCCGTTGGCCATTGCACTCAGTACACATCGGTGCCGCCGAGATGTACTGGTCGGTGAAATCGAATCTAAAGTTTCAGTAGAATCCTAGCGCTTCGGAGAGACCAGGACACACATCGGTCTGACCGAAACAGTGTGGCCAAGTCTCTGTTGCTGCTTTTGGTGCTACCGAGACAATCAAATCGATGACTCCGAAATACCTTCTGTGAAAACCTAAAACTGAAGTTTGGACTCAAATTGTTTTCAAAATGCTGTGTTTTTGTGATGCTCATCTACTCAACTCTACCCCATCTACTTCACAGGTGCAGGTGTCAAGATGTCAGATGCTACTGACAGTCAGAACAGGTCAGAGCAAGAGGCTGAGCTGAGTGCAGGGTCAAGTCCTGAGGGAAGTTACTATGAGGGAGAAAGAAGCTCACAAGAATTGCCAAAGGCAGCCACCAGGACAAGGAAGAAGAAAAATTCTGATGATGATGAGGAGGATTTTGTTGCTGAGGATGCTACCTCTAAGAAGAAGAAACCAGTTGCTGTAGCCAAGGAGTATGGCACAAGGAAAGAGAGAGGTGTCACAAGAAAGGTTTCTGCATCCACAATTGCCAAGAGAAACATCATGCCAGAGAATCCAGAAGGATCTAAACAGGCTCCTACTCAGTCAAAGCCTAAGACAGCAGGCAAGAAGAGAGAAAGAAAGCAAACTGCTCATGTGATCTTTAGGCCTACATCCATGAGAAGGGATGATGCAATAGATGCGGAAGAGGAAGCTGAAAATCCACCTCCTCCCAAGCAGCAGAAGCTTATGGGAGATGCCATCAAGACAGCTGCTCCTTCCAAGGCCAAGCCTGCAGCAACAAAGCCAAAGAGAACAACCATAGATGTTCCAGCCAGTGAGTAGAACAAGGCCCAGTGCCTGAGAGAGAAGAAGAGGAAGAGGAAGAAGCCCAAGTGCTCATGAAGCTAAGGCCCAAGTTGCCAGAACATAATGATGCTCACCAAGTAGCTGAGAATATGAAGAAGAGAAAAGATGTTGGTCTCAGGAAATGGAGGGAATCAGACCCCTATTCAGTCAGGAGGAGGACTGTAGTTTACTATAGATTCCACACCAAAGAGCAACAAGATTTCTATGTAATAGTGTTGCTTGACAAGAAGCCAATTGTCAGTGATATGAACTGGGTGGACTGGAAGTATATTGATGCAAATGAAGATCACTTTCCCCATGTTCATGAGGACTTCAGATCAATTGATCTTGATGAGTTCATTGGAAAGAAGCTAACTAGTTGGAATGATGAGATGATCATGCAGTTTTACTCTACAGCTCATTTCTACCCCAATGGGAGGATTGTCTGGATGACAGAGGGTGTCAGGTACCAATCCAGTGTACAAGAGTGGGCCACATTGCTTGGTGTGCCAGAAGCTGAAGAAAATGACATTGATGTGTATGCTAAGTCCAAGATGGATCATAATTCCATGGCAAACCTGTACACAGAGATTCCAGAGAAGGAGAATCACAAGCTTGGTTCAGTATACTATCTGCTTGTAGGGCTTGCTACATCCAACACAATCATGAGGCATACCTTGATGCCCAAATCAGGAGAAGAAAGGATGATCAGAGGACACTCCATCAACATGCTGCATCACATAGACCAACATGAGAGGATTAAAGTGATGGATCTCATTGTTGAAACTATCAAGAGGACAGCTGCTGATCAGAAAAGGTCTTGTGGATTTGCCCCTCATATCCAGATGCTCATCAACTCCAAGGGTGCAAACAAATCTTTTCAGCTGGATCGTAAATATTTGCCACTTTGCCCAGAATTTGAGGACAACACAGTCACTATGGATGCATCACATCCTACCTCAGCCGAAGCACAGGCTAGTGCAGAAGCTGCAAGAAGTTCCAGGCCTAGTGTTCCACCTGCCCCAGTGCTAAAAACCAAGGATCAGATACAACAACTTCTACAAGCCACTCAGATAATTGAGAAGAGTTTGGCTGACAGGACTTCAAATCAGAAGAGCCTTGAGAGGATTGTTGAGACAAAGTTTCATGACCTAGATGTTAAGGTCACAGAGATCCAGACAGTGGTTGAGACACTGAAGTCTCAAGTGGATGAAGTTAGGAAGGGCACCAGCAGTGATGATGAAGAGCATCAGGGCACAGGTCTTCCTACGATAGCTCAGTTCCAGAGGATGCCCAGATCTGCTACTCTGCCAGTCACTTCCAGAGCCACAGTCTCTGCCCCTGCTGCTACTGCCATAGTTCCAACTTCAGCTCCTCCAGTATCAACACCTCCAGCTCATCAGACATCCATAGAGATCTTCGCAGATGCACTTCTCTCCACTCCAACAACATCTACGCACACTGGCGCTGCAAGTCAGAGGACTTCATCACTAGGAGCTACCGGAGATCAAGCCTAGAGCGATGATTAGCTCTATACTTATTTGAAATTTTTGGTACTTGTTGCCAATGCGGGAGAATTTGTATAGATCATTAGGCTTTGAGAGAGAGTGCTTTGCTTTTGTTCGTTTGTCTTTTTGAGATTCTTGCTACTTGGTTTATTTCTTTGTTTGATGCTTGTATGAGATACTACATTATTGTGTGCTTGATCATACCATACATTATTGCTATGCTTGCTTGAATATCCATTTGCATGCTCTTGTATGATCATTCACTTGTTTGGTTGGTGATGAGTGCTAATTGCTATGCAATCTTATCATTTTGCGCTCCACCAAGATGTATGTGACATGGAAGAGTGACCCACTATCATGCACAAATTTAGGGGGAGGTCTTACTTATCACATACTTCTCAAAGCGACGATATATTTCATTGATTATATCATTTGTCGAAGCTTTGATCTATATGTTTTCATCAATTACCAAAAAGGGGGAGATTGAAAGTGCAACTATTCCCCGGGTGGTTTTGGTAATCAATAACAACATGCATACATTCTTATTGCTAGTATATTTCAGAGAAGATCAATGATTGGCATGGCAAGGATTAATGGATGTGGACCCCTCAAAATGCTAAGGACAAAGGTTGGCAAAGCTTCAAGATTCTACTTTTTTGGTTAAGTGATCCAAGATCACATTGAGTCCTTAGGAAAAGTGTCGTGTGAAACGACTATCTATGGGACCGAACGGGTCCCTTTGCGATTCGGCTCGGGGGACGTGCACGAGAAAAAGGGCAGGTCTTTAGTAAGTGCAAGAACACACGGGGGATTTATCCAGGTTCGGGCCGCTATGAGCGTAAAACCCTATTGCTGCTCTGTGGTTGATCGAATATGAACTCTGGTTACAAGGAGCGCAGTTTTCCGGCAAGGTGCTCGGGAAAATGCAGCTACAGCGTGTAATTGAACTGGGTGTCGACCGTTCTACCTGTAGCCGTGGGCCTTCTTTTATAGAGCAAGGGGTTACCACAATGGCTAATACGGTCATTTACAGAGTGTGAATAGTGACTTGCACCGACACCACATTTATCTTCCAACGGGGCAAGACAAACGCATTTAATGCATCGTTTAGGTGCTACGTTGGGGAGGTGAGGCCTTGGGCAAAAGATCTGTACCACCGGTCCTGGCGCCCTCCTATAATCTCGACACGTCCCGGGGACGGGTGTCATTAAAGTTAATCTCGGCGCGGCGTGCTGACATGTGCCTTGGCTGGTCACGTTGACTGCCTACCCGCTCGACACCTAGCCCACGAGCCTATCTGGTCGATGGCGAGGTGGAGCGGTAACGGGACAGAACAAACCTGCTAGCACGGAGCTTGCCAGGCCTTGCTTTCCGGGAAGGGAGCTTGCCGGCAACCATAGCTGTGGTCTTCACCTTGCCGGGGCGAAGCTGGCCGGCAAGAATGGCGTCGATCTTCAGTACTAGAATAGTACTTCTTGATGACCTGCCTTGAGGTCTTCTTCACGGTCTTGGTGTTGATTATCTCGAGTCATAGTTATCCTCTGTTAAGCCATTGCCGTCAGGGAGGCTATAACTGCCTGTGCACAAGTCTTGGTACGAGGGCACCCATGTTTGAGTACACCGACAGGAGCCCCTGGGCCTGGGCCACACGCGCATGTGAGGCGTCGTTGCGCTAGGCCCAAACGGTGCACGGGGGGCGCGTGGCAGAGAATAATTGTTGTAATCTCCTCTTTTACCGCACCCGCGCATGATGCGCATTAAATGCGGGTGTGGGAGAGGTGGAGCGAAGCGGCAGCGGGGGATAGTGAGCCTAAAAGGCTCAGCCACGTAGGAGGGAGAAAAAGCCAGCTCTTGTACCTCCCCATAAGAAAAGGGGAACGTGGAGAGCGCTGCTCATTTCGCCTGACTCCTCGTGTTTCCCTTCTTGACTTTTCGCTACTGAAGAAGGCAGAGCGGCGGGGAGAGTGATCTCCTCCCTCTAGGGTGCTATAAAAGGGGGAGGGGAATGTGGAGACCTCCCCCATCCATCTTCTACCTGCGCCGCTCTCCTCCTCCAGCCTTTCGTCCATCTTTGCTTTCCTAAGGTCCACCGTCGCGATGGTGAGGGGCAGGGGTCGAGCCCATGCACCCGCTTCTGCCACAAGAGTCCCCCCTCGGGGCCGAACACGTTCTTCGGTGGTTGTTGTGAATGCCAGCCCTGGCGCCCGCGGAAGGGTCGCCCCCTGTGGCCGTGGGGGGCGCGGCACCCGTGGTCGAGGCGGGCGCGGCGGGCGTGGCGGGCGTGGCGGGGCAGCCGCCCCAGAGGCCCAAACGGTGGTGGTGGCACATGTGTTCGTCGTGGTGATGCGCCGCCGGCTTCACAGCTGGCTTCGGCTTCCCTTTGCGAGGGTAATGGAGAGCAGCAGGCCCTCGGGCCTGTGGCTACAGGTGGATGGCTTCTGCAATGGACCCTCCTGGGTGGCGACTGAGTTCTCCGCCACCGGTTCTTTGTTCTTGACGCGGGGGTGGAAATCGTTTGCCCGCTCTCGTGGTCTAGGGCATGGGCAGCTCCTCTAGTTTAGGTATGACGGGGCTGCCACACTTTTTGTGAAGTTCTTCAGGATTTCCGGTGGCCGCATGGAGTGCTGCGAGGAGAGCGGGAGCAGCAGCGATACTGACTCCACCAGCGAGAGCGAGAGTGACGAAAGCTCCTCACGTATCAAGAGTGAAGGCGACGATTCCGACTAGGCCTAAGTAGTGCCCAAGCCAAATCCTGAAGATGAACTGTACTCCACCTAGGTTCCTCTCTTTTGCCCCTATATCAAAAACAATGTAACCCCGTGGGGGTGTAGAAGATCTTTTGTATCTAAACGTTGAATAGTTGCTGTAGCTCATACTTTAAATGAATGTATGCATGTTGTTCTCCTTATTCCATTATTTCTTTGCATGATTTTCCGTACCCTACACTTGCCAGAGACTTGCCGGTGTGCACACCCTTACCGCAAGTACCCAAGGAACAAGTCCTCAGCAGCTTGCCGGGGGTGCCGCTGCCGGCAAGATCACGCTTGCCGATCACAACGCAGCTACTTAGGTTGTCGAGCGGACTCGAAGCAAAGTAAGAGCGCAGTCAATTACGGCAAGGTTCCTTAGCGTGCAGGTTTCTCATACAAAGGTCAGAATCGGTCAAGGAGAGCCACAACTATAAGGAATTTATTCCAAAGTTTTGCAACTTAGCTCATTCCTCGCTGTACTTCTTGCCGTAGGGCGATATCTTGAACGCGTCTTTTGGTGTTCATGACCGTCACTCTCCCCAGGAAGCTTGTACACGAGGAATCCTTCCTTCCTTTAGGAAAAAGGAAGAGAAAAGAGGAGACTGGAACCTTGACGGTTCGTTAATCACCATATGCAAGGCAAATACTGTAACACAAGACTACATGCAACACATAAATAAATATGCATTTGGACAAATAGTTGTGAAATACTTAGTTTTATTGTGCACGGGGTCTGCGCCCGGCTTTGTACAAAGGATTACATGCCTTGATGGAAAACTTGTACAAAATAGGTTGCCGGGCACCCCGGCAACCGCGCCTTACGGGTAGAACTTACGAAGATGCTCAATATTCCATGAGTTAAGCACCGGAGTGCCATCTTCGGTCTCTAGGCGGACTGCGCCGGGCCTAGACACTCGTACTACCCGGTAAGGGCCTTCCCACTTCGGCGTCAACTTGTTTTTACCCTTTATGGATTGAATCCGACGAAGAACAAGGTCGCCTTCCTCAAGGTTCCTGGCATTCACTTTGCGTCTATGGTAGCAGCACAAAGCTTGCTGGTACCGTGCAGCATGGACAGCAGCCCGGAAGTGATCTTCCTCAAGGAGCGTGGCATCGTCATGCTGCAGCTCATCTTGGACCTCCTCATCGAAGGCCAAGACTCGAGGCGACCCGTATTTGAGTTCTGTGGGGAGTATCGCTTCTGCACCATATACAAGGGAGAAGGGTGTCTGGCCAGTGGCTTGATTTGGTGTCGTTCTGATTGACCAAAGAGCCGCCGGCAATTCTTCCACCCAACGCCTTCCACACTGGTGCAGCTTGTCGGAAGTCCTGGTCTTTAGACCATGCAACACTTCTGCATTTGCCCTCTCTACTTGCCCATTGCTTCTTGGATGAGCAACGGAGGCATAGCAGATCTTATTTCCAAGTTCCTGGCAATATGCTGTGAAGGCGCAGCTCATGAATTGGGTGCCGTTGTCAGTGATGATCCTGTTGGGTACACCAAAACAGGAAACCAATCCTTTGAGGAACTTGATAGCTGACTGTGACATCACCTTTCTCACTGGCTCTACTTCAGGCATCTTTGTAAACTTGTCGATTGCAACGTACAAGAATTCAAAGCCCCCGGTAGCACGGGGGAAGGGGCCGACGATGTCGACCCCCAGACCAAGAAGGGCCAGGAAAGAAGGATGGTTTGGAGGGCTTGATCTGGTTGGTGGATGTCCTTGGAGTGGAACTGGCATGTTTCACACCTGATAACCACCGCCAAGGCGTCTTGAAGGGCTGTCGGCCAGTAAAACCCATGACGGAATGCCTTGCTGACAAGTGCGCGCGAGCCAATATGAGATCCGCACACCCCTTCATGTACCTATTCCAACAGCCTTTGTCCATCTTCCTAGGAGATGCACTTCAATTTTACCTCGTTAGGTCTCTTCCTGTACAAGGTGTTGTCAATGAACTTATACATCCTTGATTGGTGGGCCACTCTTTCTGCATCTTCTTGCTCATCGGGAAGGTCTCCTGTCTGGAGGAATTGGACAATTGGCTGCGCCCATGCCGGAGCTTGTGGCTCGACAACAAGGACTAAAGGCAATTCTTCCTCTGCGGGAGCACTTGCCTCGATGGCAAGGATCTGGCTTGCCGGATGCTGCGGCTCACCGGCAAAGGGTAGCTTGTCAGTGGTATCTGCTTTCTTGGCGGCTACAGGTAGCTCTGCCGGAAAGTAACCGTCGACATCTTGTTTTCTTTTCCTCGCCAGCTTCGATGGTGTAACGGATGGTTGAGTGAGTTGGAGCACAAAAGTCCCCAGTTCCACAGGCATCTTTTGGGCGGCAAGCTTTGACAGGTCATTGGCAATCTCATTCCGGGCACGGGGAACATGCTCTGCTTGCAGACTGTCAAAGTGCTCTTCCAACTTTCTCACTTCATCGCCATATGCCTCCATCAAAGGGCTTTGGTAATGTTTGTTGACCTGCCTCACCACAAGCTGCGAGTCACCTCTGATAATTAATTTCTGGATAACGAGGTTGATTGCAATGTGCAGGCCGGCAAGCAACCCCTCGTACTCAGCAGTGTTATTGGTGGCCTGCTCCCTGGGGAAGTGCATCTGGACCACATACTTGAGGTACTCTCCGGTGGGCGCGATAAGCAGCACACCAGCACCGATGCCTTTCAGCATGAAAGCACCATCAAAGTACATGACCCAATCATCAACTGTTTCATTGCCGGGTAGAGAGGTCTCTGGTTTTTCTTCATTTGGTGTCGGAGTCCATTCTGCAATGAATTCCGCCAAGGCTCTACTCTGGATCGTTGAAGTGCTCTCAAATTTCAGATCAAAGCTTGATAACTCTAGTGCCCACTCCACAATCCTTCCGGTTGCCTCTGGATTTCTCAAGATGCGTTGCAACGGAAAGCGAGTGACAATGGTGATTGGGTGTGCTTGAAAATAATGACGCACCTTCCTTGAGCCCATGAGAAGGCCAAAAAGCAACTTTTGCACACCAGAGTACCTTGACCTAGCCCCTTGCAGGAGGGAGCTGACAAAGTAGACTGGGCGCTGCACCATCTTCTTATTCACAACTTGCTGATCTGGCTGGCCGGCTTGCATAATCTCTGTCTTGTCGGTACCTGACCTTGCCCTCTGGTGAAGCTCTATCCAACTGCTTGTTAATAGCGG
The DNA here is from genome assembly GCA_039707655.1 of Elymus sibiricus. Classification (NCBI taxonomy): domain Eukaryota; kingdom Viridiplantae; phylum Streptophyta; class Magnoliopsida; order Poales; family Poaceae; genus Elymus; species Elymus sibiricus. The sequence continues at coordinate 160,799,109 of CM077668.1, read as the reverse complement.
ATTGGGTATTGGTCGATCGAAAGCTGTGATACGCAAAATCCTCAGCAGAATGAAATGCGGACTCATCTTAACCGAGAATGGGTGCCCACCTTGTACGTACCGAGAATGGGTGCAGCCCACCCCATCTAAAGTAGCCTGAAATTCGTTCCTGAGAAGACTCCGGCTCATCCAGTCGTGGCTCTGCGGTTGCTACCCCGTCCTCATCGGCCTCTCTTTCAGCCACAAGTGTAGCACTAACCACTTGATTCATTGCCGCTAAATATAGCAGCAACGTCTCTTGCGGCCTAGGCGCGACTAGGACTGGCAGAGAGGACAGGTACCCCTTCAAATCTTGGAGTGCAGCCTCCACTTCCGGAGTCCAGTTTACTGGACCTGACTTTTTCAAAATCTTGAAGAACGGCAAGGCGCGCTCTGCTGATTTGGAGATGAACCTGCTGAGGGCGGCAACGCAGCCGGCAAGGCGCCTGACATCCTTGACGTGTTTCGGTGCCTCCATCTGCTCAATTGCTCTGATCTTGTCAGGGTTGGCTTCGATCCCCCTCTGAGACACGAAGAAACTGAGGAGCTTGCCGGATGGAACACCAAACACACACTTCTCAGGGTTGAGCTTCAAGTTAAGCTTGCACAAGTTGGCAAAAGTTTCCTCGAGATCCTGGATCAATGTTGACCTGTCTCTAGTTTTGACCACAATGTCATCCATATAAGCTTCCACATTTCTGTGCAGCTGTGGCTCAAAACAAACCTGGATCGCCCTGGCAAAGGTTGCTCCGGTACTCTTCAGTCCGAAAGGCATACGCAAAAAGCAGTATGTGCCACATGGAGTGATGAATGCGGTCTTCTCCTCATCTTCCTTGGCCATAAAAATCTGATGATAACCAGAATAGGTGTCAAGGAAAGAGAGTAGGTCACAGCCGGCAGTGGAATCTACAATCTGGTCAATGTGCGGCAAAGGGAAAGGGTCCTTGGGACAGGCTTTATTTATATCAGTGAAATCGATACAAAGCCTCCACTTCTCGGTCGCCTTGCGCACCACCACCGGATTGGTGAACCACGTAGGGTGTAGCACTCCTCTAACCAGGCCTGCTGCTTCTAACTTCTTAATCTCCTCGGCAATGAACTCTTGCCGCGCCAAGGCTTGCTTCCTGATCTTCTACTTGACGGGCCTCGCATGAGAGCAGACAGCAAGGTGGTGCTCAATTACCTCCCTAGGAACACCAGGGATGTCAGATGCTTGCCAAGCAAATACATCGACATTCGCCCGCAGGAAGGCAACGAGCTCGCTTTCCTGCTCGTCGCCGAGAGTGGCACTTATAGAGAAAGTGCCACTCATCCCACCCTCTTTCGTGGAGACTCGCTTGGTCGTCGGCACAGAGGCCTTGGATCTCTTGCTCTTTCCGGTAGAGCTCTCTGGTACATCCTCGACAGGCATGGGGCACTCTGAAGTGCGCTTCCTGGAGTCCTTCCCAGAGGTTTTGCCGGTCTTCTTCTTCTTTCCTTCCCCGGGAGCTCTGGCGGCAGGGGCAAGTGCCTCGGTGGCAGCTGCTGCTGCCGCCTCCCGGTAGAGCTTGTGGGCGCAGACGATCGCGTCCTTGTAATCTGATTTGATGGTGAGGACCCCTATCGGCCCTGGCATCTTGATGACGTTGTACGCATAGTGCAACGCGGCCATAAACTTTGCCAGGGCCGGGTGACCCAAAATCCCATTGTACGGCAGCGACATCTTGATGACGTTGAAGGTAATCTTCTCTGTCCGATAGTTGAGCTCGCCGCCGAACGTGACCGGCAACATGACTTGGCCCTTCGGCTTGTTCCTCCCCGGACTGATCCCTTGGAAACTGCCTGTTTCCTCGAGATCCTTGTTGGGGATCTGCAGCCTCTTGATCACATCTGGGGAGATCAAGTTCAAGCCAGCCCCACCGTCAACTAGCATCTTTGTCACCTTGAGGTTGCGAATTGTTGGCGAGACCAACAACGGCAAACACCCGACCGCAGTGGTGCGATCAGGGTGGTCCTCGGCATCAAAGATGATGTGTGAGTGCGACCACTCGAGTGGCTTCCGTGCCTCCATCACCGGCTCCGCTGCGTTGACTTCGCGGATCCACTGCTTTAGTTGCCGGTGCGAGGAGTGCAAAGATTATCCTCCGTCAACACACATGGCATCCGCCGCAATTTGAAACTCCTTACCGGACCCGTCTCCATCCTCATCACTCTCATCCTCTTCTTGCTGGCCTTGAACAACCTTCTCATTTGGCTGCCTGGCCTTGCCACGGCGGTCTCCGCGGCCGCCATGGTCCTGCTTGTCGGGCTCATCGGCACCATCTTGTCCCTTCTCCTTCTCACGCCCCTCGTACTCTTGCTTCTGCTTCCCGGTAAGCTGCTCTACTTGCCGGCACTGCCGGAGGTCGTGGCCCTTGGTGCGGTGAATCTTGCAATACGGCCCACCGTTCTTGTCGGCAGCGAAACTGACGAGACCCTGAATGGCGGCTCTCCATTCGCCCATCTTGTCAGGGCCTGGAGGGAAGTTCAGAAGCATCTGAGCCCACGCCATGGCCTCGGCCGCCGTGGTCGGCATGGCTGGGAGCACAGAACGAGGCGTCGCTCGACTTCTGGCGGAGCCAGAAGGAGCTTCGTTACGTCCGTGCCGCCACGGCTCATGCTCGCCAACAGGTGGACGTGGCGGTGGTGGTGGCGCTCCGTGGGCAATCAGAAGTTGCTGCACATGGATCCCGCCTTGCGATCGTCTGGAACCGCCAGCAACGTGCACTACAGGAATCAGGTCCTTTGTTGTCTGCCATAGCAGACGGCAAAGGACCAGATCACGGACGGCAAACATCTTTGCCGTCTGCTGGCTGACGTCACAACTTTCAGCACTGAAAGTCATGGTAATCAACTTCTTTGCCATCTGCAGAAGCGCCGCGGACGGCAAAGACATTTACCGTCCGCCTTCCTGGCACAGCTGACGGCAAAGGTCCTGGATGGCAAAGTGTAGCTGTTAGCCCCGTCAGGTGGCTAACGGCAGACTTTTCCGTCTGCCTATGGACGGCAAACAAACACTTGCCTTTGCCGTCTGCCGAGTGACGTCAGCTGGCCTGTGGCTGCACGTCAGTCCTGCTTTGTTTTTGCCGTCTGCCAGTGTTGTCTTTGCCGTCTGCCAGCTGACGGCAGAATGTCCAAATGGGTCAGGCATGGTGCTCCCAGGTTGCACAGGTTGCTGCCACGTGGCACCTTTGCCGTCAGCCTACCGACGGCAAAGGGAATTGCCGTCCGCTGGCAGATAGCAAAGTGCCTGTATTACCACTTTTTTATCTGTTTTCTGTTATTTCCCTGCATTTTCACAACACATATATGATATATATAGTTTCAAGCTGAAGCATAGGCCATGTATTCCAACAAATAGTATGTACTATCCAACATCATCGTGAAATATTGAACAAGAGAACACATAGGCTATTAAAAGAACCAATACATACATAGTTTCACACTGTTCATCCATATATACATACACAGTTTCACATTGTTCATCAATACATATCAACACAAAAACTAAACACTAGCAGTCCATCAATGCCAGCTTCCATGAAGTGAATCAAATCTGCAAAATGGGAATAAGAAAGTTAGAAGAAGAAGAAGAAGAAGAAGAAGAAGAAGACTAGAAGAAGAAGAAGAAGAAGAAGAAAGAGAAGAAAAATAATAAGAAGAAAGAAAGAAGAAGAAGAAAGAAGAAGAAGAAAGAAGAAGAGGAAAGAATAAGAAGAAGGAGTAGAAGATGGAGAAAAAGAAAGAAGAGAAAAATGAAGAATAAGAATATATTTTCTTCTTCTTCTCTCTTCTATCTTTTTATCCTTTTCCTTCTCATTCTTCTTCTTTTATTCTTTCTTTTTCTTCTCTTTCTTCTTCTATTCTTTCTTTTTCTCCTCTTCCTTGTTTTTCTTCTTCTTATTCCTTATTTGTGTCATTTTAGAGCTAACTTAGGTAATTATGCCATTTTAGAGCTAACTAAGCATATTATGTCATTTTGGAGGAAAATAAGGTAAGTATAGGTCATTATTGAGCTAACTTAGGTAATTATGCCATTTTTGAGCTAACTAAGCTTATTATGACATTTTGGAGGAAAAGAAGGTAAGTATAGGTCATTATTGAGCTAACATAGGTAATTATGTCATTTTGGAGCTAACTAAGCTTAATATGTCATTTTGGAGGAAAATAAGGTAAGTATAGGTCATTATTGAGCTAACTTAGGTAATTATGCCATTTTTGAGCTAACTAAGCTTATTATGTCATTTTGGAGGAAAAGAAGTTAAGTATAGGTCATTATTGAGCTAACTTAGGTAATTATGTCATTTTGGAGCTAACTAAGCTTATTATGTCATTTTGGAGGAAAATAAGGCAAGTATAGGTCATTACTAAGCTAACCTAGGTAATTATGCCATTTTTGACCTAACTAAGCTTATTATGTCATTCTGGAGGAAACGAATCTAAGTATAGGTCATTATTGAGCTAACTTAGGTAAGTATAGGTCATTATTGAGCTAACTTAGCTTATTATGTCATTTTGGAGGAAAATAAGCTAAGTATATGACATTTATGAGCTAACCAAGGTTATTATGCCATTTTTGACCTAACTAAGCTAATTATGTCATAAATGAACTAAATAAGCTAATTATGTCATTTTGGAGGATAATTAGCTAAGTATGTCTTTTTGGGGAAAATAAGCTAAGTATGTGGCATATTAGGGCTAACTAGCATGTACGAAGCTAAGCATGCATTTGTTAAGCAAAACACTAGAGAAAACTTACCGTCGTCGTCATCACGGAGGTCAAGCATCGGGGTTGCTCGGGCCGGTTTCACCTGGAGAAGGTTGCCCTTCAGAAGGGTTGTGCGATGCGGCTCGGGAGTTATGCTGCACCAAAGATCATTTGCAATGTCTCGTTAGCATGATGACACTCAAATGTTAAGACTAGGAACTAACGACCATTCAAATGAAACTCTCCGTTCCCACCGGAGTAATGACTGGCATCGGCGGAGGGGTCTGACCGGTCTTCTCACACATAGACTGCACATTTGGTTTTGACGAGTCAGTCATATTAGTTAGTAATGAAACGAACATTACGTGCATGATTTGGCTAATATGCAGACGAAACTTACCATCAGGAGCTCGTACATGGCCCGGTGAGCCGCCTCATTCCGTGTCCTCTCCTCCTCCAACAACCTAGCCGTCTTCTCCTCCAAAAGTAGTTCCTTCTCCGCTGCCACCCGGTCCCTCTCCTCCAGAAGCGCCTGGGTTGTCGCTCTCTCTTTCTGAAGAACAACCTACAACACCACTCCTCGTTAGCATTGTAATCATCGATAGCCGCACACACAATGTGATGGAGGAAAGATATTTGAGTCCGTATAACTAACCTCGATGGCGAGATCGACTGGCCATGGACGAGTCCTTATCTCAGGCGAGGAGCTCGTTTGGCGCGCCTTGATCTCCGGGAGAGTGAGAGGACAACGTATCAGTCCATCTCCAATGGCTATCGAGCCATGGGGCCTCCCGCGACCAGCTATCATCACCAGCTCTGGATCAATAGGATTCTGGCTCGGTTTATAGTCCTCCCCTTTCCTCGCCTTCGCCTCCTTGTTGTACCTCACGAGCTTGTGGTGGGAGGAGATGTTGGTGAACTTTTCTGGATGATCGAGGTCAGACTCAGAGAATGCCTTGGCCTTCTTGTACGAGGCAGTATGGGCCATGGCATAAAGGTCGTACACCTCTGGCACCTCCATCTTATTGTGTTGCGCCTAAAAGAGATTAACAAAGTATTAGTAAAGGGCTCAAGCTAGCATGAAGAATGAATTGCATGAATCATGAAGCAAACCACATACCCAGTTCCGCCCGTACTGAAATAAGTTGGCGTTGCCTTGATGGTGTGGCACACCAACCATTTGGGCACGCCGGTCCTTGGCATTGTTGTGGACGGCTCGCCAGTGGTCTGTGCACCACTCATCCACCAACTCCTCCCAACAATCCATCTTATCCGCACACCATCTCGGGGGCACCTAAGTTAGTAAAGAGAAATTTGAGCGCTACGCCTATGAATCAAATCAAGGAAACTAAGTACAAGGCCTTAAGAATAAGTAATTACCTTCATGTACTGATGCTTCTTCAGAAACTTTTAGCGGCACGATGGCTTGTCCTTCTTAATACCATGCATGGCGTAGTAGTCTCGAACAGCCTGCGGCCGAGCCTCGTGCCGTAAGTTTTGTAATAGGCGCTTGCACTCGGTATCGATAACCTTTGCCGCGTCCTCCTCGTATCCGTCCTCACACCTGTAGAAGGTCTGCAATCAAACGAGACAACACTGATTAGTACAATAACTAGCTATTGTTAATTTTTAATTGTGTAAAGGAGAAATTACCCAAAAGCTTCTGATCACCATCTCGGCCCTCGTGTGGCACAAGACACCGTCGATCATCTCCTCCGGCAGGGCCTGGCCAGCCAAGTAGTGCTCCCAGCTCAATCCTAGCTGTGGAAGCTGACCATCACCGGGCAACGTGACAAAGCCCGGGAAATTTTGCTGGCAAAGCACACCAAGGACGCTGTTGGGCCTGCGGACTCCACTGGTGTGTACCCAACCCCTGCAGTATGACAAGGCCAACGCATTAGATATTTGAAGAAATGTGAGGGCAAAAGGTACAAAAAGAGTAAATGCACTTACTTCTCCCCATCAGGCCTAATCACCGGCCTCTGCTCGCGGGTCGCCGGCAGGGGCGGGAGCCGTGTACTACCACGCTGGTACACGGTGACCCCCTCAAACACCTCACCCTCACTATCAGTAAACTGATCCCCGCCGCCATCAGCATGGCCACTCGGCCCCTGAGACGGATCCGGCCAGGTACCCCATCCGAACGTCTCCTGGGACGTAGCCCGATCCCCGTCCTGGTCCAGAGTCTCGTGGGCCGAAGCCTCTGGGACCAGAGTCTCGTGGGCCGAAGGCCCGTCGACCTGAGGCTCGTGGTCCGGAGTCCCCGTAGCCTCCACCTCAGATGGGTCCACCCTAGCAATCCTGTGCTCGGGTGAATGAGCTGGGGGTGGCAGCGAGGAAGGCGTAGCAGTCTGCCTACCTCTCCCGCGGCCACGTCCTCCACCTCTCTTCTTCCCTCCCCGACCTCCTCTCCCGGTGGGCAAAGACGCCGACGAAGAAGCACCCGCCGGTGTCCCCATACTCTCTATCAACGCTCTCCGGAGAGGTAGGGGTGGAATGGAAGTAGCCCTCCCGCGGGCCGCCGCCGAAGAAGTACCCGCGGAGCGCTCTGGACCCGCGCCCACCATCTTTCAACACCTGCCATGACAAAGAGTAAACGAAATTAGTACAACATAAAAAAATTGAATACCTGACATGAATAATAATATGTATATAATTTAAGTTGGGATGCATACAAACTAATAATAGTCTGGATCGTCTGGATCAATAAATGCATCATCATCATCACTATCACGCGTGTCGTCATGAATGACGTGCTCATCGGGTTCAGCGGCATCAACATGTGGAAGGCCTTTCTGTAATCGGTCAAGCATTGACAGGTCATCCGCAGCAGTAACATCTTCTTGTTCCGGCTCTTCTTGTTCCAGCTCAGGGGTGAAGTCGGATTCACTGTCGCTGTCTACTTCCATGTTCTGGGGTGAAGTAGAGCGGTTCTTGAAACATTTTTTGGAAATACGTGTTTCTTGGAAGAATTCTCCTTCATATGTGTCTGGGTTAATGTGAGGTTCATAATCCTCTTCATTGGGGGAGGTGGTCTAGCACGTGGCGGCACTTCATAAACGACATCCCAACCATTCAGATTTGTATTAGTTTGGCAGGCCCACGGTAGATAGAAAACTTGGGTTGCCTGTTGAGCCGTAATATAGACATCGGGAACATCTAAATGGGTGCTTTGTTTGATTTCGACTAGCCCTATATGTTCATGAGTCCTTCTAGTCTCCTTCGGCTGGAACTAATAACATTTGAAGACTACGACGTTCAGTGGGTTTTCACCATAGAATAGAAGTTCATAAATTGCGTCAACTCTTCCATAATACTCGGTACCTCCTTCGCCAATAGCAGAGACACCACAATTTGTAGATTTTCGGTCAGCCATAAATAGCTCTTTGCCAAAGGTACGAAAGCGATACCCGTTGATGTCGTATTTCTCAAATGAACGGACCTTATAGTCAAAACCATTAGCGGCTTGTCTCAATTCGGCGTCCATAGACTCTGAATTAGCCTACATGTTTAATACGAAAGGATTGTTGCATTAGCCGCAAATTAGACGAAGAAATGAAATGGTCTATTAATGGTAATTACCATTTGTTTGAACCAAGAGATGAAACCGGGAAAGCTGCCTCCATGCTTTGCCAGAAGCTCATACTCTTTGATGGAATCCTTTTGGATCACCGCTCCATCCGAGAATTTGGCGACGTATCGACTGTATCAAATATCCGGGAATAAGAGCAGTTCAAAGGAATTAGAAGTTGCGAAACAATGTACCGAGAACTTACTCGATGTACGGCCGCACTTCTGTTAGGTTGTTGAAGATATACAACGAAATGGTCTGCCATTCTTCGACATCCAATGGTATTGGTTTCGAAGCACCGGCTGGTGCGAGCTTCCCTTTGAATAGGCTGAGGTTGGATCCACCTTTTTTAGGGTCGCCAGCATTGTACCGAGGCTTCGGATTATGCAAATGACGATTTTTGGCTTCATAGTGTGCTGTCACGAAGTTTGCCGCCTCCTCAGTAATTAATGCCTTGGCCATTGATGCTTCAATTCTACGTTTATTTTTACATTTTGCTCGAAGCGTCTTCTGCATTCTCTCAGTTGCATAGCACCAACGATTTTGCATGGGCCCCCCCAATCTTGCCTCGGTCGGGAGATGTAAAATCAAATGCTGCATTGGATTAAAGAAGCCCGATGGAAAGATCTTCTCTAACTTGCAGAGAAACTCCGGCGCCAACTTTTCCATGTCATCTAGCACGCCAGGCGATAGTTCTTTTGCACAAAGAACACGGAAGAAATAGCTCAGCTCTGCCAGTACTAGCCATTCATCCTCGGGGATAAAGCCACGCAACATCACCGGCATTACCCGCTCAAGTCATATGTGCCAATCATGACTCTTGAGACCAAATATTTTCAATTTTTCAAGACTCGCTCCCCTCTTTAGATTCACTGCATACCCATCGGGGAACATCAACTGCATTTTCACCCACAAGATAATTTCCCTCATTGCTCCCCTTCCAAGATTGAACCAGGCCTTTGGCTTCGACCAGTTCTTCTTTCCTTTCGGTTGTCGCATGTTTTGTAATGGTCTATCACATAGAGTCTGCTGATCGACTCTAGCCTTAGGATTATCCTTTGACTTCCCCTCTATGCCGAACAATGTACCAAAAAGGGCCTCGCTGATATTCTTTTCAGTGTGCATCACGTCGATGTTGTGTGGAAGAAGGAGGTCTTTGAAGTAAGGCAGATCCCACAAGCATGTCTTGTGAGTCCAGGCGTGTTTCGAATTATACCCCTTGAAATACCCTGGACGCTCATGATCAGGCTCGAGAGCGTTTAACTGAGCCAGGATCTGTTGGCCTGTCAACGCAGGTGGTGCAGAGTTTTTGACAACTCTACCTTTGATGAAGTTCTTCTTGTCTTTTCTGAACTTATGGCGAGGATCCAGGAACGGTCTATGCAAGTCGAAGCAAGAATACTTGCGACCCGCCTCCAGCCAACGAAACTGAAGAGCTTCCTTGCATGTGGGGCATGGGAACCTTCCATGCACACACCAGCTAACGAATAGCGCATACACCGGCAAGTCATGCATCGAGTACATGTACCAGACATGCATTGTGAAGTTTTGTTTTCTAGCGGCGTCGCATGTCTTGAACCCATTATCCCAAACTTCTTGCAATTCATCCTTAAGAGGCTGCATGTACACATTCATATTCTTCCCCGGATAGTTGGGCCCTGGAATTATCAATGTCAGGAAAATGTTCTTTCTTTGCATAATCTGTCCGGGGGGGAGATTGAGTGGAATGACAAATACAGGCCAACAACTATATTGGGTTGTCGTCATGCCAAATGGATTGAACCCATCCATGCCAATGCAGACTCGAGGATGGCTTGGATCTGCCTCTTTATCCCTATGTTATGCATCGAAGTGTTTCCACGCAAAAGCTTCCGATGTGTGTACCAACATCTGATTCCCATCTGCATCTAGTTCGGTTCTTTTGCCCAATTTGTGCCATGTCATCTGTCTGGCCGTCTCTTAGACCATGAAAAGACGTTGAAGTCTTGGTACGATTGGCAGATACCGAAGAACATTAACAGGGATTTTGGTCTGCCTCTTCTCACCCACACCGTTGTCTACCACAACATACCTGGAAGACTTGCAAATGGGACAATAGTTCAAGCCCGCATACTCAAGCCTAAATAAGGCACATCCTTTCTCACAGGCATCTATCATCTCATAGGGCATCTTAAGTACACGGAGGATTTTGTCCGACTAGTATAGGTTTGCAGGCATTACATGGCCTTTGGGTAGAAAGCGTCCAAATAGTGTCATCATCGCGTCGTAGCATTCTCTGCCCAAGTTGAATTGAGCCTTCAGAGCCATTACTTGTGCGATGGCATCCAGCTGACAAAGCTCAGTGTGCTCGTGGAGAGGACGTTTTGAAGACTCCAACATTTCATTGAAGGCCTTTGTAGATTCCTCCATCTCATCGTCCGAATCCCGAGCATCATCAAAGTCTTGCACCATGTCTTCGATCCCGGTACCATGCTCGTCGGTGCGACGACGAACCACCTCATCTCTGGTACGTTGGGTAGACTCACCATGAAATGTCCACACCGTATAATCAGGCGTAAAACCCCACTTCTGCAGGTGTTTACCCATTTCACCCTCTATCCTCTGTGAAAAGTTGTCGCACCTAACACAGGGCACCAGGTTTTTCTCTGGCCATTTGCAAATGCGGCTTTCACAAACCCCTTGGTTTTTGTTAACCATTCATTGGTCGTGTCTTTCTGACTAGTGTGACTGGTGTACATCCACACACAATCACTCATCTTGCCTACCTACTAAGCACACAAGAAATATATATATAATTCAGCATATATATTCATCAGTTAATCAAGTTTGTCAATTTTATTATGTCCATGCAACCTACACGCTAATAGGTAAAGATATGTCCTAATCCCACCCGAGTATGTGTAGATTGGGTTCGTTTTCCCATGCTCTGCTCCGGATCCGACGCAAAATTTCGGCAGCATCTCCCCGCTGTTCTCCTGATACACGTCTCGGCAATAAACAGAGAGGATGTGTACCCGGAGAACAACAGGGAGGCACTGACGAAATTCTGCATCGGATCCGGAGCAGAGCATGTGAAAATGAACCCAATCTACACATACTCGGGCTGTCCATGGATAACGTTGGACAATTCGAAAGAATCACGGTTATAAATATGCAAATGCATGCATATTTATAACTGTAACACTTTCGAACGGGAGACGCATACTGGTCACGCATACTGATGATTGAATCTACCTATAGCTAGCAAGTATCATCGGCACGAAGACCGGAACAGAGCAAATGAAGGGGGGAGGAGGAGATGTCATTTGTGCTCATGCACGAACGCAGGGGAGCTCGTCGAACGCACGGGGAGGTCGTCGAACACCAGATGCTCGCAGCGATGAAACAACTGCACATTTAAATCCACCCGATCAACACGAATATTCAATCCCGATAAAAAATCTCTATATATAAAAAATCTCTATATATATAAAAAAATCTCTATTTCTTCTTCTTCTTCTTCCTTTTCTTCTTCTTCTTCTTCTTCTTCTTCTTCTTCTTCTTCTTCTTCTTCTTCTTCTTCTTCTTCTTCTTCTTCTTCTTTTCTTCTCCTCTTCTTCTTCTCCTCTTTTTCTTCTTCTTCTCCTCTTCTCCTGTTTTTCCTCTTCTTTTCCTCTTCTTCTTCTCCTCTTCTCCTCTTTTTTCTTTTTCTTCTTCTTCTTCTTCTTCTTCTTCTTCTTCTTCTTCTTCTTCTTCTTCTTCTTCTTCTTCTTTTCTTCTCCTCCGCCTCTTGTTCTTCTTCTTCTTCTTCGTCTTCTTCTTCTTCTTCTTCTTCCTTCTTTTCCTTTTTCCTCTTCTTCTCCTCTTCTCCTCTTTTTCTTCTTCTTCTTCTTCTTTTCTTCTCCTCCTCCTCTTCTTCTTCTTCTTCTTCTTCTTCCTTCTTTTCCTTTTTCCTCTTCTTCTACTTATTCTTCTTTTTTTTTCATCTTCTTTTTCTTCTTCTAATTTTGACTAACCTAAAATATGACTAACCTAAAATCTTATTCTCCTAGTTCTTTTCTAACCTAACCTAGCACTAACCTAACTAAATATGAGTAATATAGCTCTAACAGTAGCAATTAAATGAAAAAAAAGAAAAAAACAGAGAATAAGGGGAGGACTCACCGGAGGGGGGCGTCGGGGGCGGCGGAGCCGCGGATGGTGTGCCGGCGGGGCGGCGGTGGCAGAGTGGAGCGGCGGGGCGGCGGCCGCGGACGGTGGGGCGGCGGGGCTGTGGATCTGCACCAGGGTGCGGTCGGGCGGCGGGTCGTCGGCAGCAACAGGCGCGGTGGGGCGGTGGGTCGGCAGCGGCGACGGGCGTGGCGGGGCGGTGGGTCGTCGGCGGCGATGGGCGCGGCGGCGAGAGAGAGAGATAGAGAGAGGGGAGTGGATGGGCGCGGCGAGAGAGAGAGAGAGAGAGTCGCGGCGAGAGAGAGAGAGGGGCGCGCGCGGCGGCCGTTACAAATGTTAGTGAAATTTTTCTTTGCCGTCTGCTTTTTGATGATCTTTGCCGTCTGCTGCTCTTTGCCGTCCGCTAGCGGACGGCATCTAGGCCGTCCGTTTGACCTAACCAGCGCTGCGCTCCAGTGGGGCCCAGATGGGCTCTTTGCCGTCTGCGATTTTGCTAGTTGCCGTCCGCCTTCCTTTGCCGTCCGCTTTTTAGGCTCTTTGCAGTCCGCTAGCCGACGGCAAAGAATGGACTGACGGCAAAAACCATCTTTGCCATGAGGCCTTTCTTTGCCGTCTGCTTTATGGAAGCGGACCGCAAAGACCATCTGTGCCGTCCGCTAGCAGACGGCAAAGAGTGGACTGATGGCAAATTCTCTGATTCCTGAAGTGGTGGGGGAGCGTGTCGTGCCCATCTTGCGATGGTCGCAGCGTATGCCTCCCCGCACCGTTGTTGGACGTCGCCGCTACGTTTTGAGACGTTGCGGCGGCCGGGTTCTGGGTGGCAACATTATGAATTATATTACTATGATGACTGCGCTCACCAGAATGTCTTGGAAGTTGACCGGCTGCGACGTCACTGGTCCTGCGGCTAGGCTCAGCATTGTGGTGGGGGTGCTAGGCACCCGCACCACTTGTGCCTCCTGCGCCGCCTACGGCCGCCTGGGGAGGTGGCCTGGACGTGGCAGGAGCCTTCGTGGCTCCACTCTTTTTCTTCGGTGCCATCGATGAAGATGATCAAGTTGGTACTCACACTACCAAAGAACTGATTTGTCACACACACCCGCCCCCTACCTGGCACGCCAAAGATGTCATGCGAAATGACTATCTATGGGACCGAACGGGTCCCTTTGCGATTTGGCTCAGGGGATGTGCACAAGACAAAGAGAAGGTCTTTAGTAAGTGCAAGAACACACGGGGGATTTATCCAGGTTCGGGCCGCTATGAGTGTAAAACCCTACTCCTGCTCTGTGGTTGATCGAATATGAACTCTGGTTACAAGGAGCGCAGTTTTCCAGCAAGGTGCTCGGGAAAATGCAGCTACGACGTGTAATTGAACTGGGTGTCGACTGTTCTACCTATAGCTGTGGGCCTCCTTTTATAGAGCAAGGGGTTACCACAATGCCTAATATGGTCATTTACAGAGTGTGAACAGTGACTTGCACCATCACCACATTTATCTTCCAACGGGGTAAGACAAACGCATTTAATGCATTGTTTAGGTGCTACGTTGGGGAGGCGAGGCCTTGGGCAAAAGATCTGTACCACCGGTCCTGGCGCCCTCCTGTAATCTCGACATGTCCTGGGGACGGGTGTCATTAAAGTTAATCTCGGCAGGGCGTGCTGACATGTGCCTTGGCTGGTCATGTTGACTGTCTGCCCGCTTGACACCTAGCCCATGAGCCTATCTAGTCGATGGCGAGGTGGAGCGATAACGGGACAGAACAAACCTGCTGGCACGGAGCTTCCGGGAAGGGAGCTTGCCGGCAACCATAGCTATGGTCTTCACCTTGCCGGGGCGAAGCTGGCCGGCAAGAATGGCGTCGATCTTCAGTACTAGAATAGTACTTCTTGATGATCTGCCTTGGGGTCTTCTTCACGGTCTTGGTGTTGATTCTCTCGAGTCATAGTTATCCTCTGTTAAGCCCTTGCCGTCAGGGAGTCCACAACTGCCTGTGCACAAGTCTGGGTACGAGGGCACCCATGTTTGAGTACACCGACAAAAAGCCAATACTATTAAAAGGGGATGAGGTTTTGGTTATGACTCAGTTGCTCAAATTCTTAGTGATATTGCTCCAAAACTCTTAAATATTTCTCCACTTCCATCCTATCCAAAAACCCTAAAAGTTTATCTCGGTCCCGCCGAAACATTCCTATCCGGACCCATCGAGACTGCTATACACTATGCCACATGCCAAACCCTAACTTATCGGTCTCACCGAAATGGCTCTCGGTCCCACCAAGAAGGCTTGACCAACATGCTGTAACGTTGTTACTTCACTTCGGAATTTCTGAGATGAAATTTTCAGTCTCACTGAAACCTGGTCTTGCCCTAGCCATTGCACTTCGGTCTCACCAAGAAGGTTATATCGGTACCACCGAAAAGCCTAACGTTCATGTCTTTTACACTAGTCGGTCTCACCGAGATTTCATATCGTTGTCACCGAGTTGGGTCAAAGAGTTGTAACGGTTGGATTTGAGGTGAAGGCTATATATACCCCTCGCCAGCCTCTTACCAAGTAAGAGAGCCATCAGAACGTGCCTACATTTCCACCATACAATTTCTGAGAGAGAACCACCTACTCATGTGTTGAGATCAAGATATTCCAATCCAACCATTTGAACCTTGATTTCTAGCCTTTGCCAAGTTGCTTTCCACTCAAATCTTTCTTTCACCAAATCCAAATATGTGAGGAACTGTTTGAGTGTTGGGGAGACTATCATTTGAAGCACAAGAGCAAGGAGTTCATCATCAACACACCATCTATTACCTTTTGGAGAGTGGTGTCTCCTAGATTGGTTAGGTGTCACTTGGGAGCCTCCAAGATCATTCGAATTTGAATGTACTACCCTCCACTTGCTACTGTAGCTCCTTGGCCTTGAGATTCAAAAGTTGAAAACTGGTACACTAAGAGCATCTGCAATAGTCTGTATGATACTAGATTCATTGGTATAAGGAACACGTCAACAGTCATCAGTGTGTCATATAGTACAAGTTCCCCAATGAATCGTACTCTGATGGGTACCACACACATTAAATCAATAAACAAAACCAGATGACCAACGACTAAGAGAAGGAAATTGGGGAGCCAGCTGCCGCAGCTCTCACCAGGTCAGTCAGGGCCCACAAAAATGAATGTAATTATCTCGGAGCTTGTGCCCAAAAAGTTGGTTCAGGATCATACGATCTCATTCTCTCTCTTCTTTTATTTTATGCCACCTCACCAAAACAGTCTATGTGGTAGATTTACCAACGATGATCATATGACCATTGGAATACTATATATGTTTTGCTGTGATTATACAGTCACTAGCTCATCGTACTGCACCGTATTGCACTCTGCTGACCGGCCAAATAGTCTATGTGGCACTTTCTTGACTGGTTAAATTGGCACGTGGTTTCTGGGTCCCACCTGTCAGTTGGCAGAGCAAAGAAATAAGTTAAACAAAACTTTACGTAGGCGCGACAGGAGTCCAACCCTTGCACGCGAACCACCCTGGCTGTGTATGTGTGTGCATGCACGTGTAGGTTGAGCACTTGAGCGTGAGCGTGTGTGTTGCATCGTGTGTTGCACTACAAAAAAAGACACATCCGTGACATGATGGCCCGAACAAAAACTTTTTCTGTCATGGTTGTGACACTTCTATGACAATAATTGTGACAAAAACAGATATCATCATAGATGTGGTGGGCTCCTACTTCTATGACAAAAAATTATGACAGAAAATGGGCTTTTCGACTTGGGCGGGTCGGAGACGCAACCGCATGACATTCTTTGGGCCATCCATGACATCAAAAATCATGGTAGAAGTGAGGCCGAGGAAATTTTCGGGGAATTCCCGGTTACGGTGGGTGGTCGGGGCCAAGCGATGCAGTGTGGTTTGCGCGTTTCTCTCGTACGTGCGGGTGTGTGTGAGGCATTCGCTAACTGAACCCGAGCGAGGCGTTCGCTTACTGAACCCGAGCGATCGCACTAGCTACGTACTGAAGCTGATCAATCCCTTCGCTGCTAACTGAACCCGAGCGATTTCTTTGCTGCTAACTGAACCCAAGCGATTCCTTTGCTGCTAACTGAAGCCGATCATGCCCCCGTACGTGCGAGACATAGCCTGTTGGGTTGCCTCTCGATGAACAGTGGCTGTTGCTGCCGCGCGCGCGATGCGTAGAATGAGTCAAGATGCATCGATCGAGCCCCTTGCGCGAGACGTGGTGAGTTGACCTAGCCGGTTGGTTGGCTGTGGATGAACAGTTCCCGTTGCTGCCGCCCGCTCGTATGCCCCACCCCAGCCGGTGGGTTGGCTGTGGATGAACAGTACCCTGGCCGTGTGAAGGTGGTTGGCGCTGGATGAACAGGACCCCGAGGAGGCCAGCCGGTTGGGGGTGGATGAACAGGACCCCGTGGAGACTGGATGAACAGTAGCCGGTGGAGGTTGGAGGAAGTCGACGGTGGATGAACAGTAGCTGGTAGAGGCTGGAGGAGGTCGACCGTGGATGAACAGTAGCCCATGGGGTCCCATTTTGCGGTACACCACACCCCTCCCAATGAACAGGACCCCGTTTCGCCGGTGAGGGGTCGATGAACAGCACCCCGTTTCGGCTGTTTCGTCCAAGCCGGTTGGCTCCCGATGAACAGGACGCGTTCCGACCTAGTCGCTTGGCTCCTGATGAACACGATGTTGTTTCCTCTGTTCTGACCCAGCCGGTTGGCTGCCGATGAACATGACGCCGTTGCTGCCATCCGTTGCCTCTCCATGTACATGAGCCCTGGTCGTACGTATGCGCGAGTACGTGTTCGAGACCCCGCCCGTATATATGTATGTACATGCCCATATTTTTTTCCGTGTGGCTGTACGTACGTGTACACGATTTAGACGGGGCTGCCTGAATTGCTACGTCGGGGGCTCTACTACGACACGTGCCGCTCCTTACACGCCCACGGTTCATCGTTGCAGAGAGACCGATCGACCAGTATGTACGTACACGTTCGCGACCAGACAGACAACGCTACGTACGCTTCGACCGGGTGGGTTCCAGCTGTCAGGGAGGATAAGGAGGCACTTCCTTGCGTGCGAAGACATAGCAGGTGTGTCCCAGCTATAAGGGGGGAATCATTTTTTTGCGCATAATAAGGAGGCACTTCCTTGCTTGCGAAGATGTATCTGGTGGGTCTAGCTGTCAGCCTCACCGCGTAAAGTCCTCTTTCGATGGCTGCCATTCATTGACCACGTTGACTACGCCGCGCCGAGAGCACCAAGGCGGTGGATGACGGCGAGGCCTAGGAAGGGAACGACGCGGAGCCTGGGAAGACGCGGTAGTGGATGCCCACGCGGAGGGGAGTACGAGGGTTGACTGGTTCGGCTGTGGTGTGAGGATGCCATCGCCAGAGAATAACAGGGGATGTGGTTGAGTAGAGGGAAGGCATGGCCAGCGGTGGAAGTAGGGTGGGGCAGTGAGGCCTGTGCGGCAGCACAGCCGGCCACGGGAGGCAGGAGCAGGCGGTCCCGCCGGCGCTGGTTTGGGCGGCTGGAGAAAGAAGATCAGAGATTGAAGAAGCAGCACGGCCGTTGGATTAACATCCAACGGCCACCGCTGCTACAATCATTTGTTGACTAAATTGAGAAAGCCCTATGTACGCGTTAACTTAGTAGGCCCACAAGTCAGCCTCCAAATCCGGTGGGTCCCAGTTGTCATTGGGAGGAATCTTTTTTCACTTAATAAGGAGGCACTTCCTTCCGTGCGAAGATATAGCTGGTGGGTCCCAGCTGTCAGGGGGTGGAATCATTTATTTTTTGCGTAATAAGGAGGTACTTCCTTGTGTGCGAAGATGTAGCTGGTGGGTCCTGGATGTCAGGGGGGACGAGTCATTTTTTTGCGCGTAATAAGGAGGCGCTTCTTTGCGTGCGAAGATGTAGCTGGTGGGTCCAAGCTATTGATACGTCTCCAACGTATCTATAATTTTTTATTGTTCCATGTTGTTATAATATCAATCTTGGATGTTTTTATAATCATTTACAACAATTTTATATCATTTTTGGAGACTAACCTATTAACTTAGTGCCCAGTGCCAGTTGCTGTTTTCTGCCCTGTTTTTTGTTTAACAGAATTTCAATACCAAACGAAGTCCAAATGCAAAGAAACTTTTTGGAGATTCTTTAATGGACCAGAAGAACACTAGAAGCTTCGGGAGGAGGCGAGAAGACCCTGGTGGGGCCCACGAGCCACCAGGGCGCGGCTGGGGGGGGGGGGCAGAAGCGCCCTGGTGCCTTGTGGGGCCAACCAAGCTCCGTTTGACCTAATTCCAGCACTATAAATTCTAGAAAAATCAGAAACCCTAAGGAGAGTCCACGAAATACTTTTTACGCCGCCGCAAGCTTCTGTTCCAGAGAGATCCCATCTGGGGTCCTTCTCCGGTGATCTGCCGGAGTGGGAATCGATCACGGAGGGGCTCTACATCAACCTTGCTGCCTCTCCGATGATGCGTGAGTAGTTTACCACAGACCTTCGGGTCCATAGTTAGTAGCTAGATGGCTTCTTCTCTCTTTTTGATCTTCAATACAATGTTCTCCTAGGTGTTCTTGGAGATCTATCCGATGGAATCTCTTTTTGTGGTGTGTTTGTTGGGATCCGATGAATTGTGAGTTTATGATCAGATTATCCATGAAATTATTTGAGTCTTTGCTGCACTCTTTTATGCATGATTATTATAGCCTCATATTTCTTCTCCGATCTATTGATTTGGTTTGGCCAAGTGAGTTGATTTATCTTGTCATGGGAAGAGGTGCTTTGTAGTGGGTTCGATCTTATGGTGCTCAATCCCAGTGACAGAAAGGGACATGACACGTATGTATCGTTGCTACTAAGGATACCAAGATGGAATCTATTCATTGGGTTTATTAATTCGTGAGTTTGTCTTGTCTACATCATGTCATCGTTCTTAAGGCATTACTCCGTTCTTACGGACTTAATACACTAGATGCATGCTGGATAGCGGTCGATGTGTGGAGTAATAGTAGTAGATGCAGGCAGGAGTCGGTCTACTAATCTTGGACGTGATGCCTATATACATGATCATTGCCTTAGATATTGTCATGATTATTTGCTTTTCTATCAATTGCCTAAAAGTAATTTGTCTACCCACCGTATGCTATTTTCTCGAGAGAATCCTGTAGTGAAATCTATGCCCCCCGGGTCTATCAAAATTATATTACTAAAACCCTAAAAATATTGCTGCCATCTCTTTTTATTTATTTTATTTTGTATTTTTGTTTCAATCTATCAATCTATCACATACAATTTAATCTTGCAATTTACCGCCGAGAGATTGACAACCTTTCGTTTGCGTTGGGTGCAAGGGTTTGTTGTTTGTGTGCAGGTACTGCTAACGAGGTGTTCTGTGATTCTCCTACTGGTTCGATAACCTTGGTTTCATAACTGAGGGAAATACTTATCTCTACTGTGCTGCATCATCCCTTCCTCTTTGGGGAAATACCAACGCAAGCTACAAGTAGCAACTGTCAGGGGGAGGAATCTTTTTTTTTTGCGCGTGATAAGGAGGCACTTCGTGGCGTGCGAACATGGACCTCGTGGGTCCCGACTGTCTACCTCTCCATGTATAGTCCCCTTCCGATGGCTGTCATTCATTGACCGCGTTGATGACGCCGTGCCGAGAGCACCAACGCGGTGGACGACGGCTAGGCTAAGGGTGGGAACGACCCGGAGCCGGGGAAGACTCAGCAGTGGATGCCCACGGGGAGGGGAGTACGAGGGTTGACTTGTTCAGCTGCGGTGTGAGGCTGCCGTCACTGGAGAATAACAGAAGGTGTGGGTGAGTACAGGTACGACCTGGCCACCGGTGGGAGTAGGGTGGGGCGGCAAGGCCTACACGGCAGCACAGCAGGCCACAGGAGGCAGAAGCAGGCGCTCCTGCCGGCGATGGTTTTGGGCTTTTGGCCGCTGGAGCAACAAGATCAGAGATTGAAGAATCAGGATGGCCGTCGGATGTCATTCCAATGGAAATAGTTGTCAGAAAAGTTTGTTGACTTTTCTTTTTGACCATTAAATCGTTTTATTTGACTAAATGGACAATGCCTTGCGCAGGCTTCGTCCTTGTGGGATTTTTTTTGAGAACTCCTCGGTGTGGGCCAACAAACTCAGCTTCGAAAGCTCTTGCGGACATGCAGCCCATTTATTTAGTTTTTACAACCCATTTGATTTTGTTATCCAATACATCGATTTCCTGGGCTGGGTGAAAAAAACAATAGCTTATTTACTATTTCTGAGAATCTACGGCCCATTTGATTATTTGTTCGAATACACCTATTTACAGGGATGGGTGAAAAAATAATATTACGGACATGCAGCCCATTTATTATACCTGTTAGTTTACAACCCATTTGCTTTTAGTAGAAATAGACCCATTTTCTGGGATGTGTGAAAAAACATGTTGGTCTGGACAGAGCATTTCCTATAACAAATTAATTCTAAGCTAGGAGTTTTATTGAAAAACTTTATGTTGGGCTTGGCATTCTTGTATAAAAATAGAACTGAGTTGTGCATTTTTTTATAAAAAAACCATAGGCTGGGCTGCGCTTATTTTAGTTCAAAAGAAAACCTGGGCTGGCACGCGTCTTTCGGCCCAGTTGCATTGCTGATGTTCGACGAACAAGGCCTGTGTAGTACAGTACAACTTTATGTATGTACTCCCACATTCAATGACGCCCGAAATGGCCCAAACAAGGCTTGTGTACATTTTTTTTAAAGTCACTGAACTCAAATTTTAAGTTGAGAAAAAATGTTGAGTCCAGTGAAACCTAATTAAAAGCTGTCACGAGCGAAGAAATAATGCAACCCCCCCCCCCCCACTTGTTAGAGGGAGAGAGAGAGCGAAACTGATTGGTCGATGCTCGTGCATACCTCTTTCAGCCATATGCATTGCTGATGCTCGGTACAAACTTACATAGTTGACACAATCATATACAACATCATAGCACATTGAGCTTGCATACAAAAATTTCATGCGGGCGGCACAATAGGGGTAGAAGCAGTGGATCGCTACGGGTAGGGCTATCTTGAAACTAACAACCTCGTACATCACCGTTCATCATTTTGATCAATGACGTGGAAATATCTTGAATGTTGTGCAAAGAAAACAGACAAACAAACATAATAAGTTCTGCTAGCACATTAAGTTGACGTACACCCATTCCGAAAAACAAAATCAGGTACAAAAATAGAACAGGTCATAATCAAATGTATCACATTAGAGCTAGACACCTATAGCTCGGATATAAGTAGTAACTGAGAAGATTCAGTTGTTACCTCAAATTAGAGCACATCCAGGCAGCCAGCCCGGCCTCTTCTCCCAAAGAAGTAGTGGCCTCCGCCGCGTGATGGAGTAGGCCCTGTGCCATCCATCGTTCCAAGTAACACGGGGAAAGTCTGACATTGACTCCTGTAATGGACATCGTCGATGGACCCCGCCACCAGCCATGGCAGCAGGACTTCGATTGATGGATTGACCACTTCTTTGACATGCACGAAGACTCGATATAGGTACATACCTAACGTGGTCCACGGCGGCCTTGGTGGCGACGAATAGTACAACCCCGGTTCCTGCACCGGTATCTCAGCACCAATCACCTTCGGTATGGTGGACGGCTTCTTCATCCATGCCATAACCGTTAGAGCCCAGCTGTCTGGAGGAACAAACATACTTAAGAGCTCACCTCCTAGGTCGTTGAGAAGCTCATTCATGGACTCACTGTTCCAAGACCATCGAGGCATGCCGTGGAAGGTAAGCTTTGTTAAAAACTCAAGCTCAGAGGGCACCGAGCCCCATCCTGGGTGCCACCGATCGAAGCTCACCATCACACCATCGTAGAACAAACGCCGGGAAGATTCGAACACACGACTAGTCGAAAGTTGTCCGAAACCTGATGAAAAAATCAGCCGGTGGCGGACAAACTTCGATGAGCAAGTCACTTATTTGGATGCCATGCGCATTGCCAAGAGCTTTGACCAGGTCGTCCGGCGAGACGGGAAGCCGGTCGCCGTTGATGGTTACCATCAGCACTTTGCCGACAAACTGGTCGTCAAGCGCCGCCATGCCACTGTTGAGCGACAGCACGCAGCGCCCGAAGGCAGGACGGACCTCAGGATCTCCGGCTGGGAGATCCTCGTTGACCGGCGACATGATAGTGCACTTGAGTACAGGGAGTAGTGGAGGCGGTTTGGGGGAACTGGAGTAGGAATCGAGATTCCAGAGGTGGGGTAGGGGCAGGGGATTCGGGATGAAAAGGTAGCATCAATTTCGAACGTGCGCCAGTACGCTCTTGCCGCGCAAGCGCACGAAAACACCGATGGCGCCCACATGTCAGACTAATATATTTTTTATTTTTTTTGAGCGCCCGGCATCAGAGTTCATAATTGGCCTATTTGGCATTGCGTTACTACTCGGCCCATATTCGATGACACCTCACATGGACCAAATAAGTGTACATAATCGAACAGTCACTAAGCTCAAATTATAACTTGAAAAAAGGATATATACACTAAACACTGGAGAATGGTGATTCCCCCATTTAGCACATCAGTAGTTTGAAACAAAAAAAAGTTTGAAACAACAATATATACAACATGCAAACACTGACTAGCATCTACTACTGACATAAAGAGCGAGATATGAAAGTTCACAACTCTTGCTAAACCACCAAAATGCACCCATCTGAAGCGCTCAGACTCTCGTGATCCAGACACATCCAGACACAAATCACAAAGTTCTAAACAGACCGAACTAGTACATAGTAAGAGTGACATAGACAAGGATGACCAAATTACAAGGAGTTTGCATAACAAAAGAGAACATCACCCATCCAGAAAAAGCAGCTAAGACAGCAAGTCATTCGAAGAGGGATGATCCAGCGCCATAATAATTTGCAGCTCCCCTTCAGCCACCAGTGACTCGTATACACCAGGATTCCACCCTTTCGATGTAACAGCCCCATTACCTACGAACCTCAAGGCTTGAACCACATCACTGCCTTTCGGTGTTGAGACGTCCAAGGATCAAAGTTAACCCAGATGTCTTTCTCATTCTCACCTTCTTTTGGCTGCATGTTGTATCATTGACAATCAGGGGCGGGTGATCCCGTAGACCGGTTCACCTTGTACACACAGTTTTCCCTAGCAAGCAGTGCCTCTCTGCCATCAGGATCCTTGAAGGTGATCTCCTGGTTAACCGGATAACTGATTCCGAGAAACAGAGAGTGTGAACCATGGCTGTTTACCCGCCTCCAACTCAAAAATCCTGAAGGCCCCAACAAGCTGGTATCCTACTCATAGACGTAACAGCCACTCTCCGAATACTCACGTATTTCACGTTGCTTGTACACAGTAGGGTTTTTGGAATATAAACTTGTCGGCTGATGCGTGTGAATGATCATTAGTCTTTCGCCGTCGTCTGATCGAGCGAGGAACCAGTTGTTCTTCCCTGTTTTCGGCAAAGGTGGTGTGATTACAAAGGGCAGGAGCCGTACGGACACTGCAACATATCAAAAAGGACAGACATTGTTAATGTAAGATCAGCATTGTTCAGAGTATGAGTAGGATAATGTAAGAAACAGCATTGATCTGTCCCTGTTGGAACTGAGAGGAAAATAGAGGGAAATGTATACTGGGTCGAAAATATAGTAGTACCATGCATGGTTATGGTTATACTCATGTTATCTCGCAGTCGATTCTTTAGAGGAAACTAATATAGCCATGCATGTTATGTAGTCATCTTCTGTTCTCACAAATAAATTCTTCAGAGGAAACTAACACACCATGCATTGTTATATACTCATGTTCAGTGTGCAAAAATTTTGTGAGGATAATATTCTAGCCATTGATTGCTGAAGGGCGAATATAGGAATGTAGACATGGTAAGCATGACAGGATTTCATGACTTCCAAGTATAGAGTTTTCCATATGCACTTTTACTTCCCTACTAATGTATGGTTAGATGAAATCAACAGTGTTATGCATGTTTCTAAATCATGAAAATGAGGAAACTAACATGGCTATTGATACACACTCATATTTAGTAGTATAAAGATTACTATAAAGTTAGGAGAATATACATATCTTCCTAACCGTTTGATTATTCAAGGGTACAAATTGGCTGTATAGACATGGTCACAATCACATGATTTAACTACTTCCAAATATAGAGATTACCATTTGGACTTCCAAATCTCCCTATTTTATTTCCTGATTTACGGCGTCTCTAATACATTGTCATAGTTCTACACTTCTACTCAATTCTACTGTAACAGGCATATGCCAATCATCACAAAAGTTCAAACAATGTCATGGCGTTATCATTAAAATCAGATAAAAACAACTTATAGGAGGCGTCCCAGCAATACGTGGTGCCATCTGCATTGTCGATCGCGTAGATGATGCCATTGTCTTCAGTAGCATCACAAAACTATGGATCACCATTGATGCAGCTCTTCGAGGGGAGTAGTGTCCACTTACAGTCGGCACCGCCGCAAAGATAGGCGACTCCGCGATCGAACAAGGCAATTAGCTTGATGTCTGTGTAATTCCCATTTGCCGTGGGCACTTGGCAGATTACAACTGAGGGTGTCCCGGACTAAGGGGTCCTCGGGCTGTCGGCCTATCTCTCATAGGCTGGACTGGTGGGCGCTCTTAATTCATCGGAGGAAGGACATACTATAAACGATCCCGTGCTCCAGAAGGAAACCTCCGAAGACTTGGCGTCTCCTCCAAGTAAAGTTTAGCGTAGCTTGACGGCAACCGACCATATGTAACCCTAGGTACCTCTGGTGTCTATATAAACTAGATGGTTTAGTCGGTAGGGGGACGGAACCATCATCATCATACCCACCTAGGGTTAGTTCATCTGATCTCGTGGTAGATCAACTCTGTAATTGTCATACAAACACATCAATACAACCAAGCAAGACGTAGGGTTTTACCTCCTTGAGAGGGCCCGAACCTGGGTAAACATTGTCTCTGCGCTTCCTGTTACCCATTGATCCAAGATCCACAGCTTGGGACCCCCTACCCGAGATCTGCCAGTTTTGACATCGACATTGGTGCTTTTATTGAGAGTTCTGCTGTTGAATCATCAAGGATCAATGGCTCGCCTAGTCATCAGCGACAGCATCCGTAGCGGGGACGTCTTTGTTCCCGGCCAGCTCTTCGCGTTTGGCAGCATCATGCTACACTGAAAGAACATGCGGTGCCCCCATGTTTGGTTTTGGTAATTGATGACAATTCCTTTGGACTAATGGTTGCCTTGAGTTATATTTGAAGGGTTTGTCCATAGGATTTTCTTGAAGTCCATTTGTTGGCTTCAAGGAGAGTATGTGATGACCAAGGTGCTATTCAAGGAGTTATCCAAAGATTCGTCATATGAGAGTTGAGTGTATTGCAAGTATGTCTTGAAGAAGAAGATTGTGTGAACATTCATGTTTACCTTCAAGACATCATCTTTATGAAGAGAGAAGATTTTGATTGAGCCTATTGCAAGCATGTCTTCAAGAAGAAGATTGTGTGAACATTCATGTTTATCTTCAAGACATCATCTTAATAGAGATGATTGAGCCTATTGCAAGCATGTCTTGAAGAAGAAGATTGTGTGAACATTCATGTTTATCTTCAATACATCATCTTAATAGAGAGTGTTGGAAAGATTCAAGGTTGATCAAGACTAAGTACAAAGAGTGATTCAAGTTGATCAACACACAAAGCGTAGAAGATGTACCATGTGGGATCAAGTGATCTCACGGTATGGTAAGCATTGTCCATTACGCTTTGTGTACTAACCCATGTTCTAGGCGAGAGTTCTGTGTGGGGTTAGGTATGTTTCCATGGGCTTGCGTCAAGAGCAAGATCTCATTCAACCCATGGAGGATGACATCAAGTGGTGATCGTCATCAAGTTTGCGATGTGCAAGTTCAAGTGGAGCATCACGAAGAGATCACATGCATGAAGCTTGCCGTCCATTGTGGTGACAAGGGACTTGTGAAGATGTGCCGAAGAGTGGCTCACCCAAAGTGGAGTATGGGGGAGCAATCTACTAGTCTTCATCGAGCCGGTGCAATCAAGAAAGGTGGTCCAACTTGAGGAGGTCAAGATCATCATCATCTAGCTCAAGTGGACTATGCGCAAGGCAAAGGTTTGCCCTTGATAGTTTTTATATTTTACCGGTCTCATGGTGGTAGTTGGGAGACCGGGTTATAGGATCGATAGCCGTACTATCAAGGGGGGCTCTCGGATGAGTAGCTTGATCGTATCTTTCGTAGAGAGCTCAAACCATTGCATTCTTGCATCATCTTTCTTGGTTCTTGTTTTGTTTTTCTCTGTGTGAGTTTTTGAGCTTTTGGTCACCTTCATGACAAGCTCAAGTTCATCGAGAACGGGTTTCGTTTGCTTCTTCTTGTATGTTCTCGATGTTGGGGTTTTTGCCGGATCTTCACTGATAGAGGTTTCACATCTCTATATCATAGGCATATCTCTACTGCCACTGTCACAGTTGGATACTACTCGTCGTCTTCTATCCAACAAGCTTGAGTTTGCTCAATTCGGAGCTCATTTGTAGAAGTTGTGGCAGTTCTGGTTTTCCTGCTTCCATCTGTTTGCTTGGGCCTCTTTGATGCTCTCTAGCGGTAGTACCGCCCTGGGCAACGGTAGTCCCGCTTGCGCGGTACTTCCGTGGTTCCAGTGCCGCGGGCACTACCGCTTGTTTTCATCTTCTGTTTTTCTTAGGCCTTTTGTTGCACCCCAGCGGTAGTACCGCTATGCTCAGCGGTAGTACCGCTTGCGCGGTACTTCCGCGGTTCCAGTGCCGTGGGCACTTCCGCTTATTTGTGCCTTCTGTTATGCCCTGTCCTTCGAGCGGAAGTAGAGCGGCAGTAACGGGCGGTAGTAATGCTTCGGGCGGCACTACCGTGCTGCGCTCCCTTACTACCGCTGTTCGAGCTGTTTGCTCAACACTACGCGGTAGTACCGCTCGTGGGAGCGGTAGTACCGCTCTGGCGGCACTACCGCCTCCCTGACTTGTTCAGTTATACGCAGATAGCCGGAACTTCCGTGCCAACGGAAGTGCCGCTCACCCGAGCGGTACTACCGCTTATGCATGGGCTGAAGGGCATAACGGTTGGATTTGGGGAGGCCTATAAAAGGGGGTCTTCTTCCCCAATGGTTTTCAATCCTTCTAGCTCGTGTTTGCCCCCCATTGTTGACCTTCTTCGAGCTTGCTATCTCTCAATCCCTCCAATGATTCTTGCTAGTTTTTGAGGGAAAAGAGAGAGGAGATCTAGATCCACATTTCCACCAATCCCTTTCTCCTCTATGTGAGGGGAACCCCTTGGATCTAGATCTTTGAGTTGTTCGTGTTCTCTTCTTCGTTCTTCATCTCATTTTCCTCCCTAGCATTAGTTGCTTTGGTGGGATTTGGGAGAGAAGGACTCGGGCACTCCGTGTGCCCTTGCCATTGCATTTGGTGCATCGGTTTGAGTTCTCCACGGTGATACGTGGTGGTGAAAAGTTGAGTAGCTTATTACTCTTGGGTGCTTCGTACCCTATAGCTTGTTCCTCTTCGGTGTTTGGGCGCCCTAGACGGTTGGTGGTGCTTCGGAGCTCAATCATTGTGGTGTAAAGCTTCGGGCAAGCGTCGGGGTCTCCAATTAGGTTGTGGAGATCGCCTCGAGCAATTTGATGGGTACCGGTGACCGCCCCCAAGGGTTGCCAAAGTGTACGGGTTCGGTGACCGCCCCCAAGGGTTGCCATTTGTACGGGTTCGGTGACCGCCCTCAAGGGTCCCTTAGTGGAATCACGGCATCCTGCATTGTGCGAGGGCGTGAGGAGATTACGGTGGCCCTAGTGGCTTCTTGGGGAGCATTGTGCCTCCACACCTCTCCAAACGAAGATTAGCATCCGCAAGGGTGTGAACTTCGGGATACATTGTCGTCTCCGCGTGCCTCGGTTATCTCTTACCCGAGCCCTTTACTTACGCACTTTACTTTGTGATAGCCATAGTGTTTCTTGTTATATATCTTGCTATCACTTAGTTGTTTATCTTACTTAGCATAAGTTGTTGGTGCACATAGGTGAGCCTAGTCGTTTTAGGTTTCGTGCTTGACAAATTAAACGCTAGTTTTATTCCGCATTTGTTCAAGCCTAAACCGTAATTATTTTAAAGCGCCTATTCACCCCCCCTCTAGGCGACATCCTCGATCTTTCATACACGCTGACCCGACCGGCCACCTCGGCCGGGTCGAGGGCTTTGTCCCCGATAAAGAGATCAGGTTCGGAAACCTACAGTTCCTTACCAACTCCCGGGGAGACTTTGTTCTCACTGGGTCCTCAGCTTCAACCGTAGGACCCGCAAACAATGAGGCTTTGACTTCAGGTTCGGCCTACCCCGTTATTGGGTTGGCCGCCACTCTGGATCCGGCCTTAAGCTCGGACTCAATCTCTACGCTTGACGTCCCAGGATTAACCTCTGTCGAACACGACGTCGGGGCAATTTCGAACGCTCCCGGCATAGCAACACTTCAAATTGACCCCGATCATTGCCGGAACATGGATCCGACGGATCTCTTGCTATTAAACGGGATACTAGATCGGATCCAGGCCATGGGGATTACTGACGGCCAGTCGTCGGTTTATGATAAGATCGGACGTAAAGCCGATGACAGGGAAATTTACACCCCGCCTTTCACCCACTTAGTCGCCACCGTCGAAGACACGGCCGAGGGCTTGCCCCTCCTCCCTCTGGAGCCAAGAGCGGACCGGGTACAGATTCCCGATCGTCAACCATCATCTACCAGCTCGGCAGCCGGCCTCCGCTCCGGAGAGAGTCTGAAGCCGAAGTCCGGCTTGGCGCACGACCTCGAGTCTACACAACCGTGCCTGGCAGAAAGTTCAAATTCAGAGCCCGGCACGCCAGACTCCATGGCAATCCGGGACGTAGCCGCCAATACCCTGGACTCACATCCGGTTGGGATTAAACCTTTTATCCCACCGACCCCCACGTTGAGTACTGCCCAAGTAACTCGGGACAACCCGACATATGGGATTTAATGTACGTGAAACAACTGCCAGGAGAGACAGTTCAGCAATTCTGGACTAGATTCCTACTCGTCAAAAACAGGATAGTGGACTGTTGCGACAAGGAAATTCTGGCGGCCTTCCGGCATAATTGCCGAGACGAAGGTATCTTAAACGCCCTCGCCCACCATCATATCCAAAGCTTCTCCGAGTTATCGGACCTGGTGTCCAAATTCTGCATTATGGAGGAGGCTTGGCAGGCTCAGCAAGAGCAAACGGAGTTAATCCGTGCCGCGGAATCAAAACGAGCTCGGGCGAAGCGCGCATACCCCCGCCGGTCAGTTCAACACGAGCCGTCCGAGAAAAGGAAGAAACTCCAAGCAGGATCCAGAACGGTTCTTGACGAACTACTGGATAAACCGAGCCCTATACACTCTGTCCTGCTCAACACAAACCCAACTCACAGCCTTCAAGCTTGCTGGGTGGTCAGGCAAGTTGCCAAAAGCGGCGAAGCCATCCTCGGGGACTCATACGCAAATAGATGTCTAGCAACGCCATCGGACGATGACGCCGAGATCTTAATGATCTATGAGACATACTCATCAAAGAATCAGAGGAAAAGAGCCCTTCGAGAGCTCGGTCAAATCCACCGTGTGGCAGCAACAAACTCATGGAAAGACACACCTATCACCTTCGGCGAAGAAGACTAGCCGAGCTCCCGCCCTATCCGAGCGGCTGCCGCCCTCGTCCTTGATCATATAGTGGACGGATTTTGACTCAAAAAGGTGTTAATGGACAGCGGCAGCGGGCTAAACCTCATTTACGAGGACACCCTGGACAAAATGCAGTTTGACAGGTCTCGCTTCGAGCAAAGCTACACCACCTTTCGAGGGATCATCCCCGGGAAGGAGGCACGCTGCAGTGGTCGAGTCACGCTCCATGTGGTTTTCGGAACTCCCGAGAACTATCGATCTGAAGAATTGCTCTTCCACATTGTGCCCTTCCGCAGTGGTTACCATGCTTTATTGGGGTGTGATGCTTTCGCGCAATTTCATGCTATCCTGCATTATGGGTATTTGAAACTAAAGATGCCAGGGCCTAACGGCGTGATCACAGTCATAGTGGATCCGGACAAAGCTCTTCGGGCCGAAAATAAAATGGCGTCCCTCGCCCTCGAAGCATTATCTGAAGCCCTTGCAGCTGAAGAGTTAACCACACTCCGCTCCATGGTGGATAAGGACGATGTAATCCTCAGCAAAAAATCCAAATCCACGTCCTTCAAGCCAGCAGACAAAATCGTCAAATTCCAAGTGCATCCGACGGACCCTAACAAAACCTCGTCCATTGGAGCTCAGCTGGACCCTGCGATTGACGAAGCATTGCGCAATTTTTTGTGCGAAAACTGGGACATCTTTGCCTGGCACCCTTCAGATATGCCAGGGATCCCATGAAACTTAGCCGAGCACAGCTTGAACATAATTAAAGGTTTCAAGCCAGTTAAACAGTCGTTACGCCGATTTTCGGAACCCAAGCGCCAAGCCATGGGCGAAGAACTGGCGAAATTGCTCGAAGCTGGATTCATCCGAGATATCAAATATCCCAAGTGGTTGGCTAATCTCATCATGGTACCTAAGAAAGACAAATCCTGGTGGTTGTGTGTCGACTTTAAGGACCTCAATAAGGCCTGCCCCAAGGATCCTTTCCCCCTGCCCTGCATAGATCAGATCATAGACGCCACGGCTGGGCACGATTCACTGTGCTTCCTTGATGCCTACTCCGGATACCATCAAATTAAGATGAGGGAATCTGATCAAGCGGCTACAGCCTTTATCACTCCCTACGGGCCTTTTTGTTTTCACACAATGCCCTTCGGATTAAAAAACGCAGGTGCTACATACCAGCGCATGATCCAAACATGTTTGGAGAAGAAAATTGGCAAAACGGTCGAGGCATACGTGGACGACGTGGTTATCAAAACCAAACACGTCAGCCAGCTGGTGGACGACCTTCGACAAACCTTTGATAGTCTTCGGACTTATGATATACGGCTTAATCCGACAAGTGTGTCTTCAGAGTACCTGCAGGCAAGCTGCTCGGATTCATTGTTTCCAATAGAGGCATTGAAGCTAATCCGGCCAAAATCCGAGCCCTGTCCCAGCTAGCAGTGCCTACCGAGCTCAAACACGTCCAAAAACTGGCCGGCTGCGTAGCAGCCTTGAGCCGCTTCATTTCACGCCTCGGAGAAAAAGCCCTACCACTTTACAGGCTGCTTAAGCGGAGCAAAAACTTCGAATGGACTAGCAAGGCAGCGGCCGCACTAGAGGAAATTAAAACACTCTTGGCTGGCAACCCCATCTTGGCCCCTCCCAATTTAGGCGAGCCAATGCTGCTATACATTTCGGCCACAAACCAGGTGGTCAGCGTAGTTCTCGTCGTCGAACGAGAGGCTGAAGGTCACAAGCTCCAGGTGCAAAAGCCAGTCTACTATGTATCCGAAGTACTAACCCCGTGTAAAACGAGGTATCCGCATTACCAGAAGATCGCCTACGCAGTCTTTATGGCATCCCGAAAGCTCTGGCACTACTTTCAAGAGTGCTCGGTCACGGTGGCATCCGAAGTACCCCTGAATGATATAATCAACAACAGGGACGCCACGGGCCGCATAGCCAAATGGGCCATCGAGCTCCTCCCCGTTGAAATCATATACCGACCACACTGAGCTATTAAATCTCAGGTGTTGGCGGATTTTGTGGCAGAATGGACGGAATCCGAGCTCCATAGAGAGTTTAGTACGTACTCGCATTGGACGATGTACTTTGACGGCTCCAAAATGCTTGCCGGACTGGGGGCTGGAGTGGTTCTCACATCACCCACCAGCGACAATATCCGGTATGTCCTGCAGATTATGTACACAGACTCTAACAATGCAGCCGAATGCGAGGCTCTGTTGCATGGACTTCGGATGGCTGTATCAATGGGGGTACAGCGGCTCGAGGTACGGGGAGACTCTAATCTCACCATCTCTCAAGTCAACGGCGAATTCGACGCAAAAGACCCAAAAATGACAGCATATCGCAATGCCGTCCTAAAAATATCCGCCCGATTCGAAGGGTTGGAGTTCCATCATGTCTCTAGAGACATCAATCAAGCTGCCGACGTCCTTGCTCGAATGGGTGCTAAACGCGATCCCGTTCCTGAGAACACCTTTCTGGAACGACTCTTCAAGTCGTCCGTAGTATGGCAGGATAATAGTAAGGACGCCGAATCCAAGGACTCAGAAAAGATCATTCCTCCGATCACCGAACCAGACGAAGGAATTAAAGGGGGCTTGGCAATCGAAGAAACATCTTCGGCCCACGAAGTCATGGCGGTGATCGCACCATGGACCGAGCCTTTCCTCACTTATCTTCTCCGCCAAGAGCTACCCGATGACCAGACTGAGGCAAGGCGCATAGTTCGGTGATCCAAAGCCTATAAAGTCCATGAGGGCAAACTTTACAAGAAAAGCCCCACTGGAGTCCTCCAGCGATGCATATCCGAAGAGGAGGGGCAACAGCTCTTGGCCGAGATTCACGCTGGCATGGGCGGCCACCACGCAGCAGTTTGGGCCCTGGTTAGCAAGGCCTTCCGCGCTAGATTCTTTTGGCTCACCACCTGCTCAGATGCCCAAACACTGGTTCAGCATTTTGTTGGATGCCAACTCTTTGCAAATCAGAGTCACATGCCCCCCACGGCTCTTCAGACTATACCGATCACTTGGCCTTTTGCGGTCTGGGGGCTGGACATGGTCGGACCACTTAAAGGGGGGACCAAGAAAAAGAAGTATCTACTCGTCATGGTGGATAAATTTACAAAATGGATTGAGGCAAAACCAGTAACCTCAGCCAAATCTGGGCCGGTCATTGACTTCATATCCGGCGTGGTTCACCGTTACGGTGTCCCCCATAGCATAATAACGGATAATGGATCCAATTTTACTGCCCAGGAAGTAAAGGACTGGTGCGCTAACTTAGGCATTAAGCTTGACTATGCCTTTGTATACCACCCACAGTCCAATGGACAAGTCAAGCGAGCTAATGGACTAATCCTAAGTGGCATTAAGCCCCGGTTGGTCCGTTCACTAAAATAGTCCGACTGCCACTGGGTGGAGGAGCTCGACTCCGTACTATGGGGCCTGCGCACCACTCCCAATCGATCCACGGGCTATACACCATTTTTTTATGGTGTATGGGGCAGAGGCGGTTATCCCCAGCGACCTTATCCATGACGCACCTCGATATGCATGTATGAAGAAAGGGAGGCCGAGCTGGATTGGCAGGATGACCTGGACGCCCTGGAAGAAGAGCGCGACATAGCTCAGGCTCGTTCCACTTTTTACCAGCAGCAGGCCTGACGCTATCAAAGTAGGGAAGTTTGGGCGATGGTGTATAACGTGGGCGACCTCGTCCTGCACCTCCCAGAGAAGCAGAAGCATAAACTGTTGCCTAAATGGGAGGGCCCCTTCATAATCGATCGAGTACTCACAGGAGGAGTGTATCGTCTCCGTGACCCAAAGGATGATCGCCTCGAACCAAACCCATGGAACGCAGCTCAGCTTCGGTGTTTCTACGGCTAGACCATCATCTTCACACTCTTCGGATTATCCTTTTCAGATTTACATTTTTCCTTTTTTTCTATTCGGTTAACATTTCTCAGGTTGTGTTCGGTCCAGTCGAGTTACGTTAAGTTTTTCTCGGCAAACATCTTCAAATGTACCACACGTTCTACCTGGGGTTTCTTTTACGAAGTCGATAATACAGCTTTGTCATGGTTTGTCATGTTTTGCAACCTTCCAGTATCGTTCTAACGCCATCATATGCATCAATTTGACTTAAGATTTGGCCAAGCTGGGTTGCCTGGCTCCTGTGCTTACTCCCTACATTCCCGATTGTTCGGCTAGGGAGTAAAGGGAGGACCTCTGCGATTGTTATGTCCGGATTACCCGGGTTTGTACCTCAGACGGGTGAAGCCGAAAGCTAGCGTTCTTAAGAATATAATTGATCGGCCATGAGGGAAGTGAAAATAATTGGTAGTTATTGCCTGATTCCGGGGTTATTTTCCCGAAGTAACCATGCCCAATATGTTTCGGGTTTTCGGTTATACGCTCATGGTCCACATGACAGCCCGAGGAAAGGAACCCATGGAGGAACTATTTTCCTCGAAAGATGTTTCTTACGTTAAACAGTAATATAACATAACTCCCTAAGCGCGTTTTGTCAGTTTGCACCAAACGGCCGGATTGCCTGGTTCTCCGAAGTGTTTTTCCAATGTTCCCGGATCACGTAGTAGGAAACACTCCTCGGCCAATGGCTGAGGGGGCAGAAGCCGATGGCCGGTTAAGACAACGTTTAAAGCACGGTTCAGAGAATATTTGATGTAAAGTACATAGATACATAGAATCAAAAAACTACTCCCGGTCAAGGCCATCTATTAAGGTCTCGAGGGCATAGTCTTCTTGGGATTCCGAGTAGCGGGCATCACCTGGTCATATACCAAATGTGGCGGCACTTCCTGCCCATCTGGCCCTACCGGCCCAACCCGAGCTAAACGCTCCGGATTAAGTTTGGTAAAGTGGGTTTTAATCATAGCCCAAGCTTCCCGTGCTCCCTCCCGATAGGCTGACATTTTCCATAGCTCAAAGCGGCGCCGAGCCCCTTTAAACCAGTTAGCCAGTTCGGTCATCCCTTCTGGAGCTACCTCGCCAGGCCATAACGCCTTGAACATGCTCTTCATAGCTCTTCGGGCTCGCTCATGCACCGTGGATAGCTCCTTCAGCAGGTCCTGTCCAAAAGAGCTGGCCTCCTCTTCGGGGCGTCCGGTGAGGAGAACTGCAAAGAGATCCGGCAATGTTTATATAACAGTATAACACATGCCTTTATGTATAAGTAAGAGCTTGGTCGCACTCACCGAACATGCCGGCTTTCAATCTCCGGTTCTCCTCTTGGGATAAAGCCAGTTGAGTTTTCAAACTCTCAATTTCTTGGGCCTGTTGTTCATTTTCCGCCTTGAGCTTGTCCCTTTCCTCATGACTTCGGGTCAGTACTCGGTAGCCAGCTTCTTGCTGCGACTCCGCGTATCTTTGGGCTTCTTAGGCTGCGTTCAGATCCTCTTGCAGTTGATTTATCGATTCAGCTGCTATGGACCAAATCTTTCATTAGAAAAGATGTTCCATCGAATTATCTATTAGACATACTCCGTCTAGCACTTACCATGTGCCTCTCTGGTAAATTTTTTGACCCCCTCTAGCTCTGCCTCCACAGACTTCAACTGTGTTTGGGTTAGCCTAAGGTCTTCGGACAACTTTCTGTTCTGTTCCCTCACAGTCTGCACCATAGTACGGCATCATAAGACATCACACCCTTAACTTGGCCGTCCCGCCCGCATTAAGGCTCGGGGGCTACTGGGATGGGTTATGCGTCCGGTTATCAAAACCAATTACGTACCTGCAGACTGGTGGACAGAAGGTTGGCTACTCCCTCGAGCCCCATTCGGGCGGCTCCGAGGTACGCGTCTACCGAACTAAGAGCGTTAAACTCCTGATCGAAAAACGCGGAGTGCCACAGCAACGCCTTTCGCCGTCGATGGTTCATCACACTTTCGACCTCGGAGTTGGTAACCGAGACGTCTCCTGAGTCCCCTGGATGTTGGTCCTCGGCAGGGACCTCCGAAGTAGCGCCGGTCATAGCCGGAGACCTCGGTCTTGGCTCACCCCCTTGCACCTCTTCAACGTCTTCGGACGTAGGTGGCGCCACATGATGGAAATATGCCCTAGAGGCAATAATAAAGTTGTTATTATTTTATATTTCCTTGTTCATGATAAAGGTTTATTATTCATGCTAGAATTGTATTGACCGGAAACTTAAATACATGTGTGAATACATAAACAAATACCGTGTCCCTAGTGAGCCTCTACTAGCCTAGCTCGTCGATCAAAGATGGTTAAGGTTTCCTAACCATAGACTTGAGTTGTCATTTGATAACGGGATCACATCATTAGGAGAATGATGTGATGGACAAGACCCATCCGTTAGCTTAGCATATGATTGTTTTGTTAATTGCTACTGCTTTCTTGAATGTCAAATACATGTTCCTCAGACCATGAGATCATGCAACTCCCGGATACCGGAGGAATACCTTGTGTGCTATCAAACGTCACAACGTAACTGGGTGATCACAAAGATGCTCTACAGGTATCTCCGAAGGTGTCCGTTGAGTTGGCATGGATCGAGACTGGGATTTGTCACTCCGTGTTTCGGAGAGGTATCTCTGGGCCCTCTCGGTAATGCACATCATAAGAAGCTTG
Source organism: Elymus sibiricus (assembly GCA_039707655.1). Lineage (NCBI taxonomy): Eukaryota > Viridiplantae > Streptophyta > Magnoliopsida > Poales > Poaceae > Elymus > Elymus sibiricus. Next base: position 160,762,202 of record CM077668.1, on the reverse strand, counting down.
CAAGCAAAGTGACTAAGGAGTTAGTTACGGGATGATGTATTACGGAACGAGTAAAGAGACTTGCCGGTAACGAGATTGAACTAGGTATAGAGATATCGACGATCGAATCTCGGGCAAGTAACATACCGACGGACAAAGGGAATTACGTATGTTGTCATTGCGGTTCGACCGATAAGATCTTCGTGGAATATGTAGGAACCAATATGAGCATCCAGGTTCCGCTATTGGTTAGTGACCAGAGAGGCGTCTCAGTCATGTCTACATCATTCCCGAACCCGTAGGGTCCGCACGCTTAACGTTCGTTGACGATATAGTGATATATGAGTTATGTGAATTGGTAACCAAATATTGTTCGGAGTCCCGGATGAGATCCTGGATGTCACGAGGAGTCTCGGAATGGTCGAGAGGTAAAGATTTATATATGGGAAGTCATATTTTGGGTTCCGGAAAAAGGTGCAGTTTTTTTCGGTATTGTATCGGGAAGCTTCCAGAAGGTTCCGAAGGATTCCGGAGGGGTCCGGAAGTCCACAAGTGGGTCCACCACGTCCCAAGGGCTGGCATGGGCTAAGGGGAGGCGCCCTGGCCTTATTGGGCCAGGCGCACCAAGTCCTCAAAAGCCCACGCAGCTAGGGAAGGAAAAAAGTAGAGTCCTAGTAGGAATAGGATTGGACTTTGGAGTCCAAGTCCACGTATGTACTATTCACGTGGTACTGTTCACATGGCACTATTCCTTCTACTCCAAGCCCCTACACATATATAAATAGAGGAGAGGGGGCGCCCCAAACAAGACACAACATTGTCTTAGCCATGTGCGGCGCCCCCCCTCCACAGTTCCGTCCCTCGGTCATATTTTCGCAGTGCTTGGGCGAAGCCCTGCGGAGATAGCATCACCATCATCGTCACCACGCTGTCGTGCTGCCGGAACTCATCCACTACCTCGCCGTCTTGCTGGATCAAGATGTCGAGGACGTCACCGAGCTGAACGTATGCTGAACGCGGAGGTGCCGTACGTTCGGTACTCGGTCGGTTGGATCGTGAAGTTGTTCGACGACATCAACCATGTTGTTCTAACGCTTCCACTTATGGTCTACGAGGGTACGTAGACATACTCCCCCTCTCGTAGCTATGCATCTCCATGGATAGATCTTGTGTGTGCGTAGATTTTTTTTTGTTTTTCCATGCAACGTTCCCCAACAGTGGCATCATCAGCCAGGTCTATGCGTAGATGATATGCACGAGTAGAACACAAAGAGTTGTGGGCGGTGATCATCATACTGCTTACCACCAATGTCTTATTTTGATTCAGCGGTATTGTAAGATGAAGCGGCCCGGACCAACCTTACATGTCCACGTACATGAGACCAGTTCCACCGACAGACATGCAACTTGTTTTGCATAAAGGTGGCTGGCGGGTGTCTGTTTCTCCTACTTTAGTTGAATCGAATTTGACTGCGGCCGGTCCTTGTTGAAGGTTAAAATAGCAAACTTGATAAATCACCGTTGTGGTTTTGTGCCGTTGGTAAGAACGGTTCTTGCTAGAAGCCCGTAGCAGCCACGTAAAACTTGCAACAACAAAGTAGAGGACGTCTAACTTGTTTTTGCAGGGTATGCTATGATGTGATATGGTCAAGACATGACGTGATATACGTTATTGTATGAGATGATCATGTTTTGTAATTTATCGGCAACCGGCAGGAGCCCTATGGTTGTCTCTTTATTGTATGAAATGCAAGCGCCATGTAATTGCTTTAATTTATCGCTATGCGTTAGCAATAGTTGTAGAAGCAATAATTGGCGAGACGACCATGACGCAACGATGGAGATCAAGGTGTCGAGCCGGTGATGATGGAGATCATGACGATGCTTTGGAGATGGAGATCAAAAGCACAAGATGATGATGGCCATATCATGTCACATATTTTGATTGCATGTGATGTTTATCCTTTATGCATCTTATTTTTCTTAGAACGACGGTAGCATTATAAGATTATCCCTTCACTAAATTTCAAGATAAAAGTGTTCTCCCCGAGTATGCCTGTGCTACTGTTCCGTTGAATTTTAATGCATTCCTAGAGAAAGCTAAGTTGAAAGATGATGGTAGCAACTACACGGACTGGGTCCGTAACTTGAGGATTATCCTCATTGCTGCACAGAAGAATTAAGTCCGTGATGCACCGCTAGGTGATGGACCTGCTGCAGGAGCTGCTGCAGACATTGTGAACGCCTGGCAGGCTCGATCTGATGACTACTCGATAGTTCAGTGTGCCATGCTCTACGGCTTAGAACCGGGACTGCAAAAGCGTTTTGAACGCCACGGAGCATATGAGATGTTCCAAGAGCTGAAATTGATATTTCAAGCTAATGCCCGGGTTGAGAGATATTATGTCGCCAACAAGTTCTTTAGCTGTAAGATGGAGGAGAACAGTTCTGTCAGTGAACACATACTCAGAATGTCTGGGTACCACAACCACTTGACTCAGCTGGGAATTGATCTTCCGGTTGAGAGTGTTATTGACAGAGTTCTTCAGTCACTGCCACCAAGCTATAAAGGCTTCGTGATGAACTATAATATGCAAGGGATGGAGAAGACAATTCCCGAGCTCTTCGCGATGCTGAAATCAGCGGAGGTAGAAATCAAGAAGGAGCATCAAGTGTTGATGGTTAACAAAACCACTAATTTCAAGAAAAAGGGCAAGGGAAAGAAGGGGAACTTCAAGAAGAACGGCAAGCAAGTTGCCGCTCCCACGAAGAAACCCAAAGCTGGACCCAGGCCTGAAACAGAGTGCTTCTACTGCAAAGGGACTGGTCACTGGAAGCAGAACTGCCCCAAGTATTTGGCGGATAAGAAGGATGGCAAAGTGAACAATGGTATATTTGATATACATGTTATTGATATGTACCTCACTAGTGCTCATAGCAGCGTCTGGGTATTTGATACCGATTCAGTTGCTAAATATTAGTAACTTGAAGCAGGACCTGCAGAGTAACGGAGACTAGCTGAGGGCGAGGTGACGATATGTGTTGGAAGTGTCTCCAAGATTGATATGATCAATATCGACACACTCGTAATACCTTCGGGATTAGTATTAAACCTAAATAATGGTTATTTGGTGCTTGCGTTGAGCATAAAACATTATATATGGATATTGTTTATTGCAAGACAGTTATTCATTTAAGTCAGAGAATAATGGTTATTCTGTTTATATGAATAATATCCCTCGTGATCATGCACCCTTGTGAATGGTTAATTCTTGTTGAATCTCGATCATAGTGATACACATATTCATAATATTGATGCCAAAAGATGCAAAGTTGATAATGATAGTGCAACATACTTGTGGCACTGCCGTTTAGGTCATATTGGTGTAAAGCGCATGAAGAAACTCCATGCGGATGGACTTTTGGAATCTCTTGATTATGAATCATTTGATACTTGCGAACCATGCCTCATGGGCAAGATGACTAAAACTCCGTTCTCCGGAACAATGGAGCGAGCTACTGATTTGTTGGAAATAATACATACCGATGTATGCGGTCCGATGAATGTTGAAGCACGCGGCGGGTATCGTTATTTTCTAACCTTCACAGATGATTTGAGTAGATATGGGTATATCTACTTGATGAAACACAAGTCTGAAACATTTGAAAAGTTCAAAGAATTTCAGAGTGAAGTAGAGAATCATCGTAACAAGAAAATAAAGTTTCTACGATCTGATCACGGAGGCGAATATTTGAGTTACGAGTTTGGCCTTCATTTAAGAAAATGTGGAATTGTTTCACAGCTCACGCCACCTGGAACACCACAGCGTAATGGTGTGTCCGAACGTCGTAACCGTACTTTATTGGATATGGTGCATTCTATGATGTCTCTTACCGATTTGCCACTATCGTTTTGGGGTTATGCATTAGAGACAGCTGCATTCACATTAAATAGGGCACCGTCTAAATCCATTGAGACGACACCGTATGAACTATGGTTTGGCAAGAAACCTAAGCTGTCGTTTCTCAAAGTTTGGGGATGCGATGCTTATGTAAAAAAAAGCTTCAACCTGATAAGCTCAAACCCAAAGCGGAGAAGTGCGTCTTCATAGGATACCCTAAAGAAACAATTGGGTACACCTTCTACCACAGATCTGAAGGCAAGGTCTTTGTTGCCAAGAATGGGTCCTTTCTAGAGAAGGAGTTTCTCTCGAAAGAAGTGAGTGGGAGGAAAGTAGAACTTGATGAGGTAATTGTACCTTCTCTCGAATTGGAAAGTAGCTCATCAGAGAAAACCGTTCCCGTGATGCCTACACCAATAAGAGAGGAAGATAATGGTGAAGATCATGAAACTTCAGATCAATTTACTACTGAACCTCGTAGGTCGACCAGAGTACGTTCCGCACCAGAGTGGTACGGTAATCCTGTTCTGGAAGTCATGTTGTTAGACAACGGCGAACCTACGAACTATGAAGAAGCTATGATGAGCCTAGATTCCGACAAATGGCTTGAGGACATGAAATCTGAGATAGGATCCATGTATGAGAACAAAGTATGGACTTTGGTGGACTTGCCCGATGATCGGCAAGCCATTGAGAATAAATGGATTTTTAATAGGAAGACGGATGCTGATGGTAATATCACTGTCTACAAAGCTCGACTTGTCGCGAAATGTTTTCGACAAGTTCAAGGGGTTGACTACGATGAGACTTTCTCACCTGTAGCGATGCTTAAGTCTGTCCGAATCATGTTAGCAATTGCCGCATTTTATGATTATGAAATCTGGCAAATGGATGTCAAAACTGCATTCCTTAATGGTTTTCTCAAAGAAGAGTTGTATATGATGCAACCAGAAGGTTTTGTCGATCCTAAGGGTGCTAACAAAGTGTGCAAGCTCCAGCGATCCATCTATGGACTGGTGCAAGCATCTCGGAGTTGGAATATACGCTTTGATGAGGTGATCAAAGCATATGGTTTTGTACAGACTTACGGTGAAGCCTGTATTTACAAGAAAGTGAGTGGGAGCTCTGTAGCATTTCTAATATTATATGTGGATGACATATTGTTGATTGGAAATGATATAGAATTTCTGGATGGCATAAAGGGATACTTGAATAAGAATTTTTCAATGAAAGACCTCGGTGAAGCTGCTTATATATTGAGCATCAAGATCTATAGGGATAGATCAAGACGCTTGATAGGACTTTCACAAAGCACATACCTTGACAAAGTTTTGAAGAAGTTCAAAATGGATCAGTCAAAGAAAGGGTTCTTGCCTATCTTACAAGGTGTGAAGTTGAGTCAGACTCAATGCCCGACCACGGCAGAAGATATAGAGAAAATAAAAGTCATTCCCTATGCCTCAGCCATAGGTTCTATTATGTATGCCATGCTGTGTACCAGACCTGATGTGTGCCTTGCCATAAGTTTGGCAGGAAGGTACCAGAGTAATCCAGGAGTGGATCACTGGACAGCGGTCAAGAATATCCTGAAGTACCTGAAAAGGACCAAGGACATGTTTCTCGTTTATGGAGGTGACGAAGAGCTCGTCATAAAGGGTTACATCGATGCAAGCTTCGACACTGATCCGGATGACTCTAAGTCACAAACCAGATACGTATTTATATTAAATGGTGGAGCTGTCAGTTGGTGCAGTTCCAAGCAGAGCGTCGTGGTGGGATCTACGTGTGAAGCGGAATACATAGCTGCTTCGGAAGCAGCACATGAAGGAGTCTGGATGAAGGAGTTCATATCCGATCTAGGTGTAATACCTAGCGCATCGGGTCCAATGACAATCTTTTGTGACAACACTGGAGCAATTGCCATAGCCAAGGAGCCCAGGTTTCACAAGAAGACCAAACACATCAAGAGACGCTTCAACTCCATTCGTGAATATGTCAAGGATGGAGACATAGAAATTTGCAAAGTACACACGGATCTGAATGTGGCAGACCCGTTGACTAAGCCTCTTCCACGAGCAAAACATGATCAGCACCAAGACTCCATGGGTGTTAGATTCATTACTATGTAATCTAGATTATTGACTCTAGTGCAAGTGGGAGACTGATGGAAATATGCCCTAGAGGCAATAATAAAGTTGTTATTATTTTATATTTCCTTGTTCATGATAAAGGTTTATTATTCATGCTAGAATTGTATTGACCGGAAACTTAAATACATGTCTGAATACATAAACAAATACCGTGTCCCTAGTGAGCCTCTACTAGACTAGCTCGTTGATCAAAGATGGTTAAGGTTTCCTAACCATAGACATGAGTTGTCATTTGATAACGGGATCACATCATTAGGAGAATGATGTGATGGACAAGACCCATCCATTAGCTTAGCATATGATCGTTCTGTTTATTGCTACTGCTTTCTTGAATGTCAAATACATGTTCCTCAGACCATGAGATCATGCAACTCCTGGATACTGGAGGAATACCTTGTGTGCTATCAAACGTCACAACGTAACTAGGTGATCATAAAGATGCTCTACAGGTATCTCCGAAGGTGTCCGTTGAGTTGGCATGGATCGAGACTGGGATTTGTCACTCCGTGTTTCGGAGAGGTATCTCTGGGCCCTCTCGGTAATGCACATCATAAGAAGCTTGCAAGCAAAGTGACTAAGGAGTTAGTTACGGGATGATGTATTATGGAACGAGTAAAGAGACTTGCCAGTAACGAGATTGAACTAGGTATGGAGATACCGATGATCGAATCTCGGGCAAGTAACATACCGACGGACAAAGGGAATTACGTATGTTGTCATTGCGGTTCGACCGATAAGATCTTCGTGGAATATGTAGGAACCAATATGAGCATTCAGGTTCCGCTATTGGTTATTGACCGGAGAGGCATCTCAGTCATGTCTACATCATTCCCGAACCCGTAGGGTCCGCACGCTTAACGTTCGTTGACGATATAGTGATATATGAGTTATGTGAATTGGTAACCGAATATTGTTCGGAGTCCCGGATGAGATCCTGGATGTCACAAGGAGTCTCGGAATGGTCGAGAGGTAAAGATTTATATATGGGAAGTCATATTTTGGGTTCCGGAAAAAGGTGCAGTTTTTTTCGGTATTGTGCCGGGAAGCTTCCGGAAGGTTCCGGAGGATTCCGGAGGGGTCCGGAAGTCCACAAGTGGGTCCACCACGTCCCAAGGGCTGGCATGGGCTAAGGGGAGGCGCCCTGGCCTTATTGGGCCAGGCGCACCAAGTCCTCAAAAGACCACGCAGCTAGGGAAGGAAAAAAAGAGAGTCCTAGTAGGAATAGGATTGGACTTTGGAGTCCAAGTCCACGTGTGTACTATTCACGTGGTACTGTTCACGTGGCACTATTCCTTCTACTCCAAGCCCCTACACATATATAAATAGAGGAGAGGGGGCGCCCCAAACAAGACACAACATTGTCTTAGCCGTGTGCGGCGCCCCCCCTCCACAGTTCCGTCCCTCGGTCCTATTTTCGCAGTGCTTGGGCGAAGCCCTGCGGAGATAGCATCACCATCACCGTCACCACGCCGTCGTGCTGCCGGAACTCATCCACTACCTCGCCGTCTTGCTGGATCAAGAAGTCGAGGACGTCACCGAGCTGAACGTGTGCTGAACGCGGAGGTGCCGTATGTTCGGTACTCGCTCGGTTGGATCGTGAAGTTGTTCGACGACATCAACCGCGTTGTTCTAACGCTTCCGCTTACGGTCTACGAGGGTACGTAGACATACTCCCCCTCTCGTAGCTATGCATCTCCATGGATAGATCTTGCGTGTGCGTAGAATTTTTTTTGTTTTTCCATGCAACGTTCCCCAACACCACATACCGTCTGCAGGTCACAGTAGAGAAAATTATTCGCAGTGGTTTTCGGAGATAAAAATGCCAAAGGTACAGTGAATACGTTACCTCTTTGGGGGGGCGCGGTTGACGTAGCTCCCGCTTCCACCACGTTATGCCGCCCTGCGGCCACTCGCCGCCGGAGCCACCGGTGCCGCTCTCATAGACGTTCGGCGCATTGTGCGGCGGCCCTTGGAAGTAGAAGTCAGTGTACACGGGGCCGCAGGAGCGGAGCATCTTTTGCGAGAAGGAGCCCGTTGTTTACTTACAGCAGAGGAGGGAGAGTCCCGGGATGATCGGCCAGAAGGGCCACTTTAGAGCCGTCAAGACTCTCCTGGTAGAAGACTCCATCCTCGAAGTTAATCGACGTTTCGGGATCGTCGTGAAACCCAGGGTCGTCGGCGCGGGAGTGACTCTCCGGTTGAGGAGCAAGGCAGCTCACTGTCTCGACCCAGCGCCTCCAGCTCTGTTTGGATCAATTGAATATTCGGATAAGAAAAATTGATATACCATCCGAGCTATGGAGTGCAGTTAGACTTACCATTTCGATAGGTTTATAGCTCGAGAAGCCCTCCTTGGGCTGTAATCGAGCAAACTCTTGCTCTTCTCCTTTGAAGAGATCGGCTAGGACAGCTGCCATTGCCGCCTGATCAGCAGGTCCTTTCCGTATGTAGCGGCTTGAGTCATTCTCCCTGTTGTAACACCATAGAGGGTGCACCCTTTGTTGAAAGGGTTGGATGCACCGAGCAATGGCTGCGGCAATTACATCAATGATGGTCAGCCCGTTGTGGGCCAGCCACCTCACTTGGGCGGCTAGGCGCGTCACTTTAGCACTCTCCTCTTGGGAGGGGCTCTTCGGTCGCCAGTTGAACAGCTTCTTCGGCGAGGCAAGTGAGAATTCGGGCAGCCCCCTCCGAGTTGGATCGAGTAGGGGGACATCTTCAATGTAGAACCATTCTGAGGTCCACTCCTCGGCATCCATGTTTGGAGTCCCTACAGGATACCCCGTTTCGGCAATGCGCCACACTTCAGCTCCGCCGACCTCATAAATTGCCCCTCCTCGAGTGCGAGGGACGAGGCAAAAGTATTTCCTCCATAACTCGAAATGGGCCTCACAACCCAGGAACATCTCGTAGAGGGCAACGTAGCCTGAGATGTGTAGAATTGATCCCGAGGTGAGATGGTGGAGTTGGATCCCATAGAATTCTAGTAGACCCCTCAGGAAGGGGTGAATGGGGAAGCCTAAACCCCGCAAGAGGAAGGGCACGAAACATACCCTTTCTTCCCCATGTGGGGCAGGGAAGTTTTCCGCAAAGGCCTCGCCATTTGCAGAAGTCAATCCGGGGCGGGTGGGTGCAAGATCTGATGCAGGTAGATACCCCTGTGTCTCAAGGCCGCTCAATCTCATTCGGGAAACTGAGCAGCTCGTCCAGTCACCTTGAAGGGGGGCACGAGGGCGTGACGAGAAACCTGGAGCGCTCGCCATTGTTCAAGGCTTGCTGACTCTGGCCTTTCGGTGATTTGGGAGGAGAGTGCGTTAACCTTCGCGCTCTTAGCCTGTTAAATAGGCGTTTCCCCCCTAGAGGGGCGTTTCTATAAAAGACTGTTGGACCGCCTGCCTTCTCCTGGTGCACTGGAATCGAGGGGCATCATTAATATCGAATGAAGAAAATGATGCGATGGGCCCCACAATACCCCGCTGACCAAGGAATTGTAGGTGGCCGAGCTATCAAAAGCCGAACATAGGCGGTGGAAGGAACTCGCCTCTCAAGCCGAAGACTTTAGAAGTATGGAGCTGCCGAAGATTATTGACCTCGGCGTTGGAGGCTAGTTCGGGGGCTACTGAGGGTGTCCCGGACCAAGGGGTCCTCGGGCTGCCGACCTATCTCTTATAGGCCGGACTGGTGGGCCGCTCTTAATTCATCGGAGGAAGGACATACTATAAATGATCCCGTGCTCCAGAAGGAAACCTCCGAAGACTTGGCGTCTCTTCCAAGTAAATTTTAGCGTAGCTTGACAGCAACTGACCATATGTAACCCTAGGTACCTCTGGTGTTTATATAAACCAGAGGGTTTAGTCGGTAGGGGGGCGGAACCATCATCATCATACCCACCTAGGGTTAGTTCATCCGATCTTGTGGTAGATCAACTCTGTAATTGTCATACAAACACATCAATACAACCAAGCAGGACGTAGGGTTTTACCTCCTTGAGAGTGCCCGAACCTGGGTAAACATTGTCTCTGCGCTTCCTGTTACCCATTGATCCAAGATCCACAGCTCGGGACCCCCTACCCGAGATCTGCCAGTTTTGACACCGACAACAACCTTTAGCAAAACAAGGTCCGTCCAGTTGACTTGGTAATCTACAGGAAGTGGGCCGCGACGGCAAATCAATATATGATCCAAGGGAGGAAGGATAATCTCATAGGAGGTGTGGACATTCACGAGCACCCACTTGTTGTTCCGGTATTCTCCGACGGCAGCCATCCAGTGGGAGTTCATGCCGACCCAGTACATACCTGACAAGAAGTTTCGGGTGATGGTGGTCAGATCGAAGTCGAGGGGCATGATGTGCGCACCCGTATCATGGTGAGCATAGTTGTGAGCACGCCATCCCGTAACATCAGATAGTAGCAAGCAGGGTGTCTTGAAAATCTCAGGCCTCGCTTCGACGATGGCCGCGTGCAGGTCCCTCAAGCATGCAACCAGCCACATGGTGCTGGACATATCCATACGCGGACAACAGAGGTGGAGGATGTCTCTGGGGAGATCGCTCCAGCCACGGCTCATACGGATGCTGCGCGGTTCGGGTTCGGCCATGGTGGAGTTTGGAAGGTCGGGGTTTTTTGTGGCTCGATTTATGAGGGAGAAGGCTCTCGGTGCTGGAGTGGCTAGCGAGTAGAATAGTGGTACTGGGGGACGCGAGCGAGGCGAGGGTACGCGGGGTGGCGGGGGCACTATGAGATGAAGAAGAGTGACCTCAGGATCTCCGATGAGATGGACATGGAGGTGGAGATGGAGTGGTGCTAAGGGAGAGGGAGACGACGCGAGGCATGCATGCTATACAGCGGCGGTGACAGTGACTGCACAGGGTGAGGCTGACTTTGGTAACCCAAACACGCCGCCTGGACTAATGTCACCTCGGGCGTAGGGTCTTGTGAGGACCAGATGAATAATATTTTGACCATCCGAACCGGCACCTACTCGCATAGGCTTTTCGTTTTGCAGGCTGGTCTACCTAGCCGTCTAATCAACTGCCTGCATGCCACTTCTCCATTAATTCTCCATCGGGAACCGATTTTCCTCGGCTTCACCTCTCCTTCGTTTGCATTCAAACCCCACTAGATTCACACTGTTTTAACCTCTTCACATACCTCCAAAACTCCTTTAAATAATCATCTTCTTCCACTCTGTTTAACCACCATCTACTTCCACTCTGCTTAGCCACCTAATCCTAATACTCCAAACCATAGCCCTCCGGTCCGGCGGTTCCAAATGGAGAAAGAGATCCATATGCAGGTTTTTAGCGTCAAACATGTCATCAGCGAAGGCTTGTTGAGGATAGCCGCCACCGTCACCAACCATGCAAGGGTTGTTCGGGAGTGGATCAACAATGTATCCAACTCCCTCGAAAATGTGGAGATGAAGATCGTTGGTCTCGACGCAGAGTACACCACGCGTGTCACTGGGGAGATTCAACACGCCGCCGTCCTTCAGCTGTGCCCCGGATATGAAGTTTTGGTGTATCACATCATGCACGCACCCTCCATACCAGGTGAGCTCCATGATTTCTTGTCTCGGGAGGACATATTCTTCTGTGGAGCAGCCATCGAAGGGGACCAAAAAAAGCTGGCGCCGTACAACCTTCATGTGACAAAGACCCCCGACCTACAATCCAAAATTCCTGTAGAGGGTTGTAAGAAACAAACACCATCCTTATTCGACATAGCAAATTATGTACTCGGGACTAAGCTTGACAAGGGCGATGAGATGCTAGAATTAAGGACGTCTGGATGGGAGATTTATCCATTGACCTACGAGCAGATAAAGTATGCAGCCCTCGATGCCCATGTGAGTTTTGAGATAGCTGCTAGCGAAGCCGTCCCCCACAGAAAATGAGAATAAGAAGAAGAAGAAGAAGAAGAAGAAGCAGCAGCAGGGCACTATAGATGGATGAACTATTTCCTCTCTTGTTCGTAAAAAATATATTTCCTCTCTGTATATATGGATAGATGAACTATTTTGCTGGTGTGCATGTCTTTCAAACAAATGTACTATAGTAGCGTAGGTCCACTTGAATATAATGAAGTATTTATCCGCCTAGTTTTTTCTCCTACTCCTTGCAATGATCAGCATGCAATGCATGTGTCAGACGACATGACAGCTTGTCCATGGACACTGAACTACGGTGACCATCATGTTTCCACCACTGCCACATGCGATTTCCACGAGGACGCTCGAACCCATGACACCACGTCCCCGAACGTGCGCCTCACCCCCTGAAGGCCCAACCGCCCATCCACCGCGTGCGCCGAGAGGGGAGTGTATCTGCTGCACCCCACCCTTGTGGTGCTCGTCTACCACACCTTTAAATACTACAGTGATACAAGATTCTGAGCCATTGGATCGTGGATCGAGTGGCCAGCATCGGTCAGTGCGAGTTTTCCAGAAAACTCCCAAATATTTTTGAAATGGTGCTTTGATCAACATCCTGAGAGGTTGTCTGTTGGATCATAGATCTAATGCCACTGGTGCGTCCGTATCAGGGTAGCATATAAGGTGCGGTACCACCAGATATTTTCCCACTCGTGCCAAACTCAAGATTTGTTTCTTATTTTTTTTCTAACATTTTGTAATGTGGCATGGCATCCGGTGCACCTAAGCCTCTGAAAAAATATTGGAGTGCACTCTAAAGATCTTTATATGCTCGAGAGCAACTGTGCATGTGGATAGTATCTTCTATTCCTAAATATCTATACAACGCATTATCTATTTTCTTTTCTAGCCATGTAACCATGCCACATAAGCTAGGCATGCATGCAATCCATAAATTGCAATATATTGCATTACTCTCTAGCATGCAATGCCGCCACATCATCTATTCATGCCTGTTAGTTATAGGGTTTTTTTGCGGGTGAGTTATAGGTTGTTTTTTGCATTAATCATGATCCTTCACATTTTGTTAGAAATTACATTCTTTTTAAGTAGTCGTATGATTAATCAAAATATTCAATTTCAAAAAAAAATCCAAATATTCATGTTCCATACAACTAAACTCCAAAGGTCCACCGGAGCCGAGGCAGAGGACGTAGGACGGGCGCGCTGGAGGCATTGTCGTAGGAGGAGGAGAGATCGAAGGATAATCTTGCACGTCAGCCACCACCTGCATATCGGCGCAGGACTCCTCGAGCGCCCACTGGAGCTCATGCTCCTTCAGGGCGCGGCAGAGTCAGGGGATTTTCCTGAACCGCGATGGCCACCATGTAGTACTCCTCGTCGCCGGGGGCGTGGTGCTCGCGTCCTGACTCCTGGGGTGCTGTCTGGAGCACGCGCTCATCCACCTCGTGAGTGGCAAGGATGCCATGCTCGCGGCCGTGCTGTTGGAGAACACACTCGTGCGCCTGAGTGGCGAGGATGCGATGTTCGCGGGCGTGCTGCCGGAGCACGCGCTCGTCCACGTCCAGAGTGGCGAGGATGCGATGCTCGCGGGCATGCTGCTGGAGAACGCGCTCGTCCACCTTGTGAGCGGTGTGGACGTGATGGAACTCTTCATGACCGACCAGGGCGTGCTGCTGGAGCACGCACTCCCCCTCGTGACCGACAAGGGAGAGCCGCTGGATCACATTGTCCTCCGCATGGGCGCGTTGCCAGTGAGGGCGCACTACTCGCGGCCGTCGAGGGTGTGCTCCACCTCGGTGAGGTCGGATACTCCGTCGTCTTCCCAGGCCATGGCGCCGTCCACTTCGGCAACGGCTGCGTGCTCCGATGGGTGTTGTGTCCGTATCGGAGCTTGGAGCTACAATACCAATGGTGGGGGGTTGACCTTTGTGTGGTTACACTTACACATCGTCTGACCAAGAAAAATAAAATCTCAAGTAGCACAATATGTGGGAACATGTCAGGGGCTGACTAGTAGGAGTAGTACAATAAACATCACATGTACACCATATTTTGAGAAAGGTTTTGATGTAATTTGTGTGAGTTGGGCCAGCGTGGATGTACGAGTAGTAGTACTACATCCATATCATTGACATGCATGCACGCAACAAACATTTGTGTGGAAGATTTCACCCTATGTTCATATATTATGTTTGAGAGTGGATTCGCTTTTTGTAATTGGAGCTCAGTTTTCCAAGAGAGAATCAAGAGAAGTGTGGTCCTTTGCTTGATTCCAATATAGACTATCCATGTATTATTGCGAGAGAAAGCTAGATATAGAGAGAATATTTGTGTCACAAAGACGTGGGGGTGGGGGTGGAGGTGGCAGCGAGACCTAAAGAGAGAGGGGCATATGCGTGTTCGAAAGACCCTGTGTGTCGGAGAGAGAGGAGTGTCTGAAAGGGAGGAACATGGTGTGTGCGTGTGCGTGAGAGAAAAAGAGGGGGGCATATGCGTGTTTGAAAGACTGATGTGTGTGTGTGTGTGTGTGCCGGAGAGAGAGGAGTGTCCCAAAGGGGGGAAGAGGGTGTGTGCGTGTGCGTGAGAGAAAGAGAGAGAGGGGGGCATATGCGTGTTCGAAAGACTATGTGTGTGTCACGGAGAGAGGATTGTCCGAAAGGGAGGAAGTGGGTGCATGTCTGCGTGTGCGTGAGAGAAAGAGAGAGAGAGGGGGGCATATGCGTGTTCGAAAGACTGTGTGTGTGTGTCAGAGAGAGAGGGGTGTCTGAAAGGGAGGAAGAGGGTGTGTGCGTGTGCGTGAGATAAAGAGAGAGTGAGGGGAGTGTGTGTAAAGTCAACCTGTTACAGGATATAAACATAGAGGGGATCTACAAGGTTACATGGGCGGGGATATTGGGTGAGCGATAGTGTGTGTGCGATGAAGGGACACACAGACATCGTCTGTTTTCATGTGTGAGAGCTAGATAGAGCTCGTCAGCATAGCTCACAGGGGGGTAGGGTTATGTGTGGGAGAGAAAGAGGGAGAGAAGAGATAGAGAGCATCGCTTGTGTGTCACACGGAGACCTAACTACATGGATAGGGGCCGAGAGAAGGAGAGAATGGCGGTGTGCCTATTTTATTGATGGGATGGGAGAGAGACCAATAGACATGGATCGTGTGGAGAGGCGTGTGTGTTCCGAGAGAGAGAGAGGGAGGCGTGGACCTAGATACTGAGATGGGTGTTCATGTGTATGTTTCAGAGAAGGAATTGTCTAGCTGGTAGCCATGTGATCGTGACCCAATCCTTCGATGAGAGCGGGCATAACTATTGGTTTGGTGGATTTTGACGTTGACGATCCAACTACATCATACGCGATGATACGAATCGACAATCGCTAATTAAACCAATCTCCCATGGTCACTGATATTGCCATATGCATGATCAACCTGAATAACGAGATCGAGTTCCAGAAAGCAACCGAAGAACCGACAAGAACTAAGATAATGCAATCTAAATTTCTAATATGAATTAATTAAGGATAACGGTGGGGTTCCTAATAGACGATGTGAGCAAGGCGGTAGTCATACACATCTCGCAGATGCAAATTGTAGCGGAGCTAAACAATGTCTAAACAAAAACGTGAGTTTTAATATAGAAAAAAGGTAGCTATATAGCTATATCTATAAGCTATAGTACAAGATTTTTTATTTCTATATCTATATCCACACTACTCCTTCCGTTTTTATTTACTGCGCATATAGGTTTGATTGTAGTCAAACTTTATAAACCTTGACCAAGTTTGTAGAAAACAATGTGAACATTTACAGTAACAAATTTACATGATGTGAAAATATATGCAGCAATGAATCAAATGATATATATTTGATGGTGTATATGTTAATATATTTTCTACAAACTTGCTGAAAGTATACAATGTTTGACTTTAGAGAAACCTAACATGCGGTATTATGTATTATATATTATATATTCATTATTTTTATGTAGTCAATGCATGCATTTTCACGTATACGATATAAACCATTGATTGATGTTGATCCAATGGTCCAGGTGGCTGGGATTCGGATATACTATAACCTAATTGTACCCAGACACATTCTTCTCGAACCAGCAGTGCGACAGTGTGATCGATCCATGCAAGAAGCTCGCAACAAGACCTCCAGATGTGCCATGTGGCTTCATGGGTGCCCCCCACATCATATTATTCGTAATACATTGACTGAGAAAAGAGAGAAATCACCCGAAACAATATCTTTGCCCCAATTTTGTTCCTATGAAGCTGTGTCGTGCACGTACCGGAGTACTAGCATTCTAGTAGTAGGAGTATAACTTTGTACAGTAGCAGCAGTACTACAAACTAGTACGGAGTGCTCCTACTCTATCGACATGACTCCCATCTGACACCAAATTTCTTGGCGTCCGTGCTACAGCGCTCTTCCCCTCCTCGTTTCTTTCTTCCAATTCAAACTCAGCCGACGCGTGGCAGGAGGGGTGGGGGTTTGCTGATAGTCGGTTGCTCAACTGCGGGCCCACATGATAGTGAAAATGCTACGCAACACGCCTTCCCTAGCTATGCGGCGTGTCCCGTCAAAAAAAGAAAAGCTATGCGGCGTGCCGGACCAACCGTGGAGTACTCCCGAGTCCCGACCGTTTGGGCGTGCGACTCAAACGCGGCAGGCTTTTCATTTTAAAACTATATAGTATGAAAATACATTTCATGGTGCATCTGATCATATTGATTTCACATTGTGAATGTTGATATTTTTTATTATAAATTTAGTCAAACTTTACAAAGCTTGACTTTGACCAAACTTTATATGTAGACTAAAAAGAAACCGATGGAGTATAAATTGTAACATCATTATTATTTGAAATATAAATTGTAACATTTGGTTCTGCTCCTTGGCATGATCGATAGATAGAAATGACGATTGAAAACGCTAGGGCGGGGCTTTTCTCGCGCGGTAAGCGGGGGAGTTAGCCAGTTTGGCACATCGTCGGTTTCCTCACATGCGGTCCCACATGTTAGTGATACTGGAGTAGTATATGCCTAGCCAATGCGTGTTGACCGGCGGGCCAGAACGACAGTGTGGGATGCAACGCGAACGGGACTGGCGTGCTGTATGCGTTCCAGTTTCTTGTTTTGAACTTGCGAACGGGACAGGCGTGCTACACGAGTAGTTTTGAATTTATAAGTTCGGTCGTAGTTTTGAATTTACAAGTAGTTCATTAGGTTGGGGCAAGCATCGTACCTAAATTATGAAGTTGGTGCAAAAGGTAAGCACAATGTCCGTCCTGATATGTTGGTCCCCTTTGTACCATATTTTAACCATAGATTTAACTAACAAAAAATTAATGCATGTCACCAAAAAATATATCCTTGGATTCTAGTTTCCAATGATATTATTTTTGTGACATGCATTAACATATTGTTAGTTTAATCTAAAGTCAAAATTTGGCACAAACACACGAAGGTGACCAATAAACCAGGACGAAGGTACTACTAGTTACAGTGATGCATATAATTGACGCCAGATGTGAGCAAAGGGATCACACATGTCTTTATCGACTGGAATGAGAATGCGATACAATAAGAATTAAGGCCATGACTACGCGATCGCAGTGGTGGTTAGAGGAGGCAAGAAGAAAGATGCATCCATCAACGACCTCCTCCTCCTCGACGAGTCGACTCAGAGCGCCGGGCCACCGACCAGCAGCTGAGGAGCAGTGACTTTTGTGGCAAGGTCAAGATGCTTCTGAACAAAGGTGTCCAAGGCTTCCAGCCAGTTGAGGAAGGCCAACGTCGTAGCGTCCTCACTGGCCTTGTAGAGGCCTATGTACATGACTTGATCGTACACGTGGATGTGTAGGTCGATGAATGCTTGCAGGGCGAGGCGCCTCGCGGAGAGCGCGACCTCGAGGTGGACATTCTTCGTCGTGTCGGCGGGCATCGCAGGGCCACCAGTGCTTGAAAGAGGTTCTCACCATGGAGGCCCATTAGGGTGGTAGGCAACGAGGAGCATGGGCACGCGGGCTAGAGGAGTACAGTGATGTCGTCCGCGAGCTTCTTGACGATGGTGAACTTGTTGATGGTGTCGAAGATCATCTTGTCCAACTGAGAGCCGTAGCTGGCGTCGACGCGGACTATTAACCAGCCGGTCAAAAGCATCGACTTGAGACGATCCATGGTGCCGTGCAGCAGGCTGGCGTCTTGGATCATCTAGCACAGACGTAGGCCGCTCGCGCGCATCGCCGCCATGGGTCTGGCTTCTGGTCACTTGGTTCAGGAATTGGAGTGAGCACTGTTGCGCTCAGTGTAGGTGCGTACGATCTGGTAGATGCATTGGAGTGGAGGGGCGCCTTTATATGAGTGCAAACTGCATCGCATTCACATCGTTAGCCACATCGTGCTGCCTCCTTTCCGCTTCTCCCATTAATTACTTCCCTCGGCATGCTAATTGAAGGAGGATGCATCATTGGCCGTTCAATGTTTTGGGAACCGCTACCCTCTGCCTCGTCTGCATTCAAACCGTATCGGGAACTGTCTAGTTTACCCTCCATTTCTCAAAAAAAAAATTACCGTCTTGGTTTAGTAGCTGTAAAGCACTAGAGTGGTGCGCTGGCCGAGGGTGCCGCCCGCTGCACGCCCGGCTGAACACACCTCCTCGCTGCATTGAAACGCCTCCATTAAACCCGCGTGGAAGCTTAGAAACCTACTCCTGCCACACGTCCGTCCATGAGCGGGCCGACATTAAACACAATGCCGGCCGAGCTCCTCCCGTCCGCCCTCTATTTTAACTGAGGCCAAACGACGGGCAAGAATCGCACCCCTCCGCTGCTCCCCCATCTCCTCCTTCACCATTTTCTCCACTCTTCTGATGGCTTCCGAGGAGCAGTTCTTCGGCATACAAGCCGGCTGGGTGGCCCGCTAAGCCCGCCGGATACGAGCGAGGTAGCTCGCTGCTCCACCTCCCTCACCAATCCTGATGGATCTAGTTGCCGCCCCAAGCCGGCGCGTGGTTCAGCAACTCGCTGCTCCAGGCCAGCTCGATGAGGAGTGGCGAGTTGCTCCATGCTGGCACGGGCATCAAAGCTCCCGTGTCTGTGACCGCGCGTCCTGTGTCTGCGACCACGCCTCCCGTCTTTGTGGCCGCGCCTCGCGTGCCTGCGACCGCGCCTCCCGTGCCTATGGCCATGCCATGCAGGCAGAGACAGAAGCCGGGTGTGCGGAGAGCGACGAGTCGGGGGCCAGCCCGTCCGCATCCGCCGCCATCATCGAGGAGAAGTAGAACACGGGAGGCCGTCGCCGCTTGGGTCCCATGAAGTCCACCGGCGAGGCGATGATGGCGTACACAGCCGGTGGCTTCCCTGGTTCTTCTATTGCGAGGACCTTCGTTGACCCCGCAAGTGTCTTGATCGGGCCGCCGGACATGAGGAAGACAAAGGGATCCGCCGGCGACCATTTAGATTAGGTATTAATTATACCTCCAGAGCCGGATGAGCAGTGCTTAGTTGATGTAAATGTAATGAAATATGTCATGTTTATATAAAAATCCATCATTTTTATATGAAATCTGTCATGTTTATATGAACCCCGGCCGTGTTTGCATGAATTTCGTCTGGTTGGTTCGAGTTGTTGTCTAAATGTATGTGGCTAGCGTTGGATGTCGTCGTGTACGTGAACGGATGCGGGAGGAAATTTGTTGGTTGCCGTTGGAGTTGCCCTTATGCTGGAAATTATAGTCACATCAAATCCATGTGAGTTAATTGCATGTATGATTCTGAAAAACAAAAAGTTAATTGCATGTACAGTAACTTGCACGGCGGGTACATATTCGTACAAAAAGTAAAAAAATGAAAGGCTCATCTGCACCCAGTCCAGAAATAATTCACAAAAAATTCAACCAAATTCACAAAATTCCCAATTTTTTTGCATGGTAGATAATTTGTTACGTGAGATCCGCTCCAATTTTCAGATCATTTGGACATGTGAGTAGTTCTCAGCCAAAAATTGGGTCAGAACAGTAAACTTTTTTACAGACCCAAATTTGTCTTTTTTGGCCGAGAGCTACTCAGATGTCCAAATGATCTGAACATTGGAGCGGACCTCACGCACCTAATTATGTACCATGCAAAAAAAATTGGAATTGTTTGAATTTTTCTAGTATTTGTTTTCATCTTTTTCTTCAGCGCGGGTGCAGATGAGCATGGGCTCAGAAATGAATATTCCAATCCTTAAACTTGTATTCTAAGTACTCTCTGTTAAATCCGCCTACGTAGCAAGGTGCCCGCTCTCATTTTATCTGTGGGTTCCACTATCAGTTGGGTAGAGAAAAGAAGTATATATAAAAACATATAATAAACTGTAGTTTCCGACAGGATTCGAACTCAGGACAACGCGTTGCGAACATCGGGTGCTAACCGCTCCACCTGATGTTCTTCCTCGAACAAGCTAGAGATATATGCCTTTTTATATAGTTACTTGATAATCTGTTTAAAGTGATATATTTTATGTCTGCCCGGAAGGATCTCAAATTCATTAATAGCAAAGAAAAGAGTTGCCCGGTTGATTAATAGAAAACCGGGTGAAAACCATCACACCAGGCCCGTTAAAACAAGGCACAATGGGCGAGGTGGCTACACACACAAGAGACTCACACATGTTGTTGAAGAGAAAATCATCATCGAGGCTACAATTCGGCGTCATCGTCATTACACCTCTGCGCGCATGACTCTGACCCCACCGTCAACGACCATCGAGAAATCTACATATCTAAAGGGCTACGGAGAGAAAGACGTATTGAGAGTGTGTGTGCGAGGCACAGAGACACAACTAGCGAGAGTGTGTGTGTTTGAGAGAGAAGCCAATAGATAGATTAAGATCAAGATCGAGGTGTCACCCTGCTCCTGTCTTTGTTGGGAGGAGGGAGAGCGAGAGAAAGGCGTATCGAGAGTGTGTGTGTGCTAGGCACAGAGACACAACTAGCGAGTGTGTGTGTATCTGAGAGAGAAGCCAGTAGATAGATTAAGATCAAGATCGAGGTGTCACCCTGCTCCTGTCTTTATTGGGAGGGGGGGGGGGAGAGCGAGAGAAAGGAATATCGAGAGTGTGCGTGTGCTAGGCACAGAGACACGACTAGCGAGTGTGTTTGTGTCTGAGAGAGAAGCTAGTAGATAGATTAAGATCAAGATCGAGGTGTCACCCTGGTCCTACCAGTGTTGGGAGTGGGGAGGGTGCTAGGGACACTTAGAGAGAGATAGATAGAGAGAGAGAGAGAGTTTGTGTGTTACAGATCTATATTAGGGGATAGGTAGATAGCATGTGTGTGCGAGGCATGCCTCAAACATCAGGGAGATAAACAAGCGGGTGTGCATGCAAATGCCCGAAACAAATGAAGAGAGAAACAATGTGTGTGTGTGTGTGTGTGTGTGTGTGTGAGCAAACTCTTCTTGAAATACGAAAACAAAAGGTGCTCAACTAGAATCCCATTGTATGGATTCATATGGTTCCGGGGACTCGAGTTAACCTTAGGGATATGTGTGCGAGACATAGTTATACTTTGAGACATGAGTGGCGGTGGGTGGGCGGAATTAAAGGGGTGGGAGTGTTCGACAGAGAGAGTGTGTGTGTTTTTGTGTGAGAGACTTGTAGGACGAGGTAGAAAGACGATTTCTAACCTTGACGGAGTGAGAGAAATAGACGGAGCGCGTGTGTGTGATTGAGATGCCCACGGAGAAGGGAGATTTATATGTGTGTGAGAGAGATTGCATAATTCATTCACGTATCACTATCTAACGGTCAAGGACGTGCCTCGCTTGGACATAATCAATATCTACTTTGTATCGTGGTCGAAGATACAATATCGATTCAATGCTATAAAGATCGGACACTCACATACGGCATAAGTTTTTTTTTCAAATAGCCTTTTTCAACCGTGCATGCCAAAGTTAGAGTGATATTTCTTCAAACAACCACTCTAGTTATGATGTACATGCACCATTGTTAGTGTTGCATTCAAATTCGTTAGTTCTGGATGATTTAAGGTTCTATGATGAAGCAATATACATAATATTCATATATGAATTCAATGGGTACTGCAATTTATGAAATGGATGCTATGTAATCATATGAGGTAATACTTTGAAGTAGCGGACTATAATATCCATGTATTTTGCGCATCTATATTATCCATTTGTTACTGTACAATATAATTGAAATTAACACGTCAATGCATTGTGTTTAAAATAAATAACCATTGGCACAAAATTACATATTTACACGAGAAATACATAGGCTGAGCGTTTGCTCCGTTTTTTATGAACGCGCCTCAGTTACACTCGTATGATCCGCCGCGCCCGTGTGATCGTAACAAGTTATCGGTGCATCATCCAGGTTATTGTCTTCTATCTGGGGCCGACTTCATACGAGTTATTGCTGACGTGTGCGCCGTGTACACAGTCGCGCATCACCGGCTTCTCGCTAGCATTGTCCAAAATGAGTTGAAACTGGATACGAACGATCCCGCGGGCGGCAAAATCTCCCGCCTACTTCTAAAATTTCCGCGACCTAGTCTGGAGCATGCAAAATTCCCCTTTTGTCCTTGCTGCAAGGAGAACAACACGGCCCTCATTTACATAATAGGTCAGGGTTGCTTCGGCAACTTCCGGTCCCCCCCACCACACGGCACCCCCATTTCCTCTCCCCTCCCGAAAAACGACTACTCCAGAGCACCAGAGCATCTTACAGCACGACGTCCGTACTTCATCGGCGATTCTACCCCCTTCCCTCTCAAAACCCTAGACTGCTCATCCACTGGCGTACCAGAGCCTATTCATGGCCGGCGCCGTCCACCTCACCGGATCTGCTTCTGAGGCCGCATCTACCCCTCCCACCTCCCCTAGAAACCGTAGACTGCTCATCCACCACTGTACCATAGCCCATTAAGTGCCACCCTTGTCCACCACACTGGATCTGCTTTGCCGGTACTCTCGTCAACCGCAGCGCATCTGCAGTGGCTCCTTCCTACACCGCACCGGTGCCGCTTCGGCCACACTCCCGGAGCCGCCTCACCGACGCCCCCGTCGACGGCCCCAGATCCGCTTCGTCGACACCGTCCTCAACCCTACCGGAGCCGCTTTGCTGGAACCATACTCAACCCAACCGGAGCCGCTTCGCCGATGCCCAAGTCCACGGCCTCAGATCCACATCATCCACACGATCGTCCACCCTACCGGAGCAGCTTCCTGATGCCCTCGTCTACGGCCGCAGATCCGCATCGTTGACACCATCCTCAACCCTACCACCGGAGCAGCTTCGCCGACGCCCTCGTCCACTGCCGCAGATCCGCATCGTCGACACCATCCTCAACCCTACCACCGGAGCAGCGTCACCGACGCCCTCGTCCATGGCCGCAGATCCGCATTGTTGACACCATCCTCAACCCTACCACTGAAGCAGCTTCACCGACGCCCTCACGGCCCTAGATCTCCTTACTGGACCCCGACAGCCACCGCAGCATCATCACCTTTGACGCTTCTAACCTGGTTCCCACTGTCTGGCACGATGCCAAGCACCCGCCACGACCTAGGTACTTTTTACCTTTAAACCCGTCCAGCATCACCTACCAGATGTACTTCAAATATACTAACAGGTCGTTGTTACATGTTATGGAGCTGGCAAGAGCCACAAGGACGATGTTTCTTCTGGATCTAACACCTTGGCCAACCAAACTCTTGGACTGAAGCATTGCTATGATCTTGTAAGTGCGTCTCTCTCTTGTATTGTTGTGTGCCTGCCAGCGTGCTTTGTTAGGATTTTCGACTAGTAATCCCTTTGTGTAGCCAATGATTACCACTATTGGCTGCTAAATTAGAGAAATAGACGTCATACATCACACAAAGTCATAGGTGGCATGAAGGAATGCTAGTGCACTAAATTAGGCTCCCTTAAGGTGCCTGCAAGTCCAGTACATAGAGTCATGGCTAGTTTGTGCGACGCACACAATCTTTAATTGGTGGTTTAATTATGTGCAAGGGATATGCAATGTATTATCATGTAGAGATGTCTCAAATTAGCCGTGTCAACTTGCAGATGGGGCGCAACAATGAAAAGTACAAGATTTCTAAGTACAAGATGCATGGTGCATTTTCATGGAACATCGCAAAAAAATGAGGGGCGGCGGTGAGCCTGTACAGCGTGGTATGGTAAGTCACTCCAATGCAATCATCGTGATGTTATTTGTTTGGCATTGCTGTTGGCCAGGGTTCTTAGGGCCAGTTATTTTGAGTTATCCTATGAAAATAAGCTCCTGTGAATATAACCTCAAGATAATAAGCCAACCAGTTCTTTTCATTGCCTGCTTTTTCAGCTTATCTGTTGTATGATCAGTGAAAAGTCTATTGCATTATATTTTGTCATTTTGCTGCCCATATGAAAATAAATTTGACTTGCAAACATCACGAATTGAACCCATCGCAGTCATTAATATGATAGGAAAACAGACCATCATTATTTGTTCAAAATGCAAATACAAAGATACCATCTACTTGGCACAATCTACATTGGTCAATGTCTTCCAAACAGAGGATAATTGCCTAAATTTATATGATTAATCATTATCTAGCAAAATTCCATGGTCCAAGTGGCTGGTTTTTATCATATAGCAGCACCACCTGAAAGCATCATATAGCAGCAGCTCATAGCAATTCATCATATAGCAGCAGCTCATAGCAATTCATCATATAGCAGCAGCAGCAGCAGCTCATAGCAATTCATCATATAGTAGCAACAGCAGCAGCTCATTGCAATTCATCATATAGCAGCAGCAGCAGCTCATGGCAATTCATCATATAGTAGCAGCAGCAGTAGCTCATAGCAATTCATTATATAACAGCAGCAACAGCAGCTCATATCAATTCATCATATAGCAGATCAGAATGAAAATTTGGCAAAAAATCAGAGGAGATCCTCACCTTGTTGGATGAGCTCAACCCGCAACAGCACCTCATGGCCACGGCCTAGGAGGAGGGGAGGGGGAGTGATACGTCCCCAACGTATCTATAATTTTTGTATGTTCCATGCTGTTATAATATCAATCTTGGTTGTTTTTATAATCATTTACAGCACTTTTATATCATTTTTGGAGACTAACCTGTTAACCTAGTGCCCAGTGCCAGTTGCTGTTTTCTGCCCTATTTTTGTTTCACAGAATATCAATATCAAACGAAGTCCAAATATAGTGAAACTTTTTGGAGATTTTTTCTTGGGCAAGAAGAATACTGGAAGCTTTGGGAGAGGGCCAGAAGAAGAAGAGGTGGGCCACGAGGCACCAGGGCGCGCCCCAGGGGGGTGGCGCGCCCTGGTACCTCGTGGGCCCACCCCAGGTCCGTTTGACCTAATTCCAGCACTATAAATTCAGGAAAAATCAGAAACCCTCAGGGGAGTCCACGAAATACTTTTTACGCCGCCGCAAGCTTCTGTTCCAGAGAGAGCCCTTCTGGGGTCCTTCTCCGGTAATCTGCCGGAGGGGGAATCGATCACGGAGGGGCTCTACATCAACCTTGCTGCCTCTCCGATGATGCGTGAGTAGTTTACCACAGACCTTCGGGTCCATAGGCAGTAGCTAGATGGCTTCTTCTCTCTTTTTGATGTTCAATACAATGTTCTCCTTGATGTTCTTGGAGATCTATCCGATGTAATCTTTCTTTGCGGTGTGTTTGTTGGGATCCGATGAATTGTGAGTTTATGATCAGATTATCCATGAATATTATTTGAGTCTTCTATGATCTCTTTTATACATGATTATTATAGCCTCGTATTTCTTCTCTAATCTATTGATTTGGTTTGGCCAACTGAGTTGATTTATCTTGCCATGGGAAGAGGTGCTTTGTAGTGGGTTCGATCTTGCGGTGCTCAATCCCAGTGCAGAAAGGGACATGACACGTATGTATCGTTGCTATTAAGGGTAAAAAGATGGGATCTATTCATTGGGTTTATTAATTCGTGAGTTTGTCTTGTCTACATCATGTCATCGTTCTTAAGGCATTACTCCGTTCTTATGGACTTAATATACTAGATGCATGCTGGATAGCCCATCGATTTGTGGAGTAATAGTAGTAGATGCAGGCAGGAGTCGGTCTACTAATCTTGGATGTGATGCCTATATACATGATCATTGCCTTGGATATCGTCATGATTATTTGCTTTTCTATCAATTGCCCAACAGTAATTTGTCTACCCACCGTATGCTATTTCCTCGAGAGAAGCCTCTAGTGAAATCTATGGCCCCCGGGTCTACTAAAATCATATTACTAAAACCCTAAAAATATTGCTGCCATTTTCTTTTATTTATTTTATTTAGTATTTTTGCTGCAATCTATCAATCTATCAAATACAATTTAATCTTGCAATCTTACCGCCAAGGGATTGACAACCCCTTGTTTGCGTTGGGTGCAAGGATTTGTTGTTTGTGTGCAGGTACTGCTTACTAGGTGTTGTGTGATTCTCCTACTGGTTCGATAACCTTGGTTTAATAATCGAGGGAAATACTTATCTCTACTGTGGTGCATCATCCCTTCCACTTCGGGGAAATACCAATGCAAGCTACAAGTAGCAGGAAGAATTTCTGGCGCCGTTGCCGGGGAGACATCATCAACATTTATCAAGTACCTTTGCACAAACTCTCATCTCCTTGCATTTACTTTATTTGCCATTTGCCTCTCGTTTTCATCTCCCCCGCTTCTAAAACAGTTTTACAAAAATACAAAAATATTTTCCTTTCCCTTTTTGCCTTTTTTCTAGTTTGCTTGTTTGCTTGTTTGCTATTTTATTTGCGTAGCCACGATGTCTCAAGAAAATACCAAATTGTGTGATTTTTCCAATACTAATAATAATGATTTTATTAGTACTCCGATTGCTCCTCCCGCCGCTAGTGCGGAGACTTGTGATATTAATGCCGCTTTGCTAAATCTTGTTATGAAAGATCAATTTTCCGGTAGTCCTAACGAAGATGCCACATCCCATCTTAATACTTGGACAATGATATTGTGAAATTGAAATTATTCCCGTTCTCATTGCGGGATCGTGCTAAAATTTGGTTCTCATCTTTACCACGAAATAGTATCGATTCTTGGGATAGGTGTAAAGATGCTTTTATTACTAAGTATTTTCCTCCCGTGAAAAGTATTTCTCTAAGAAATCAAATTATGAATTTTAAGCAACTTGATCACGAACATGTTTCCCAATCTTGGGAGAGGATGAAATTAATGATAAGAAATTGCCCTACTCATGGCTTAAATTTATGGATGATCATACAAAAATTTTATGCGGGATTGAATTTTGTCTCTAGAAATCTTTTAGATTCTGCCACCGGTGGTACGTTTATGGAAATTACTTTGGGTGAAGCTACTAAATTGCTTGATAATATTATGGCAAATTATTCACAATGGCATACTGAAAGAACTCCTACTAGTAAAAAGGTGAATTCCATTGAAGAAATTAATACTTTGAGTGATAAAGTTGATGCTCTTATGAAGTTGGTTGCTAGTAAAAATGCTCCTATTGATCCTAATGATGTGCCTTTGTCCGCTTTGATTGAGAAAAATAATGATCCCGTAGATGTGAATTTTGTCTCACGAAACAATTTTAATAGTAATGCTTATAGAGGTAATTTCAACGCTAGACCGTTTCCTGGAAATTCCTCTAATAATTATGGCAATCCTTATGGTAATTCCTACAATAATAATAGGATACCTTCTGATCTTGAAAGTAATATTAAAGAATTTATTAATGCTCAAAAAGTTTTCAACACTACGATAGAAGAAAAATTGAGTAAAATTGATGATATGTCTAGGAGCATCGATAGAATTATTCATGATGTGGAAAATCTTAAGACTAAACTTTTGCCACCTAAAATTGATATTAGTGAATCAATCAAAGCTTTATATGTCTCCATGGATGAAAGTAAGAAACGAACCGCCATGCTAAGAGCTAAACGAGAATTTTTAGAAAAAGCGATTCCTCCCGGTTCCTATCGTAATAATGATGAAGATATTAAAATGATTGGTGTTTCATCTATTGATTCTTTGTTTAGCAATATTAAACTTGATGAAAAAGGGACTGAAGAAGAGTCAACTTTAGCTAAAGAGCGTCCCTATAATTCGGAGGGTGAAAATCTTGATAAGAACATTACTAAAAGTGGGTTTGGAGAGGTAAAAACTTTAAATAGTGACGTGCCCACTATTTTGGACTACAAAGATTTTAATTATGATAATTGTTATTTGATTGAGTGTATTTCTTTGTTGCAATCCATGTTAAATTCACCCAACGCTTATGAGCAAAACAAAGCTTTTACTAAACATATAGTAGAAGCCATGATGAAAGCGTTAGAAGAGAAGCTTGAACTAGAAAATTCAATTCCTAAAAAATTATATGATGAATGGGAACCCACCATTAAATTAAAAATTAAAAATTATGAGTGCAATGCTTTATGTGATTTGGGTGCTAGCGTTTCCACAATTCCCAAATCTCTATGTGATGTGCTAGGTTTTACCAATATAGATGAATGCTCTCTTAATTTGCATCTTGCGGATTCTACTATTAAAAAGCCCTTGGGAAGAATTAATGATGTGCTTATTCTTCCAAATAGAAATTATGTGCCCGTTGATTTTATTGTTCTTGACATTGAATGCAATTCTTTTTGCCCTATAATACTTGGTAGACCGTTCCTACGAACTATAGGTGCCGTTATTGATATGAAAGAAGGGAATATAAAATTTCAGTTTCCATTAAAGAAGGGTATGGAACACTTCCCTAGAAAGAAAATTAAAGCACCATATGAATCAATTATGAGGGACACTTATGGAATCAACACCAAAGGTGACAACACTTGAAATTATGCATTATGCCTAGCTAGGGGCATACAACAATAGCGCTTGTTGGGAGGCAACCCAATGAATAAAATAAATTTTTGTTATAAGTTTCTGTTATGGTGTGTTTTTACTGTCATGCTACTGGTATGATAGTATTTTTTATGTTTTTAATTAGTGTTTGTGCCAAGTAAAGCCTTTGGGATGATTTGGAAGATAGTATAATTGATGTTGTTTGGAAAACAGAAAGTTTTGCGTCCAGTGCCCGAATTTTGTTTCTGTACTGGAGCGTCAGAAAAATCTGAAATTTTTACACAGTATTGGTATATGAATTTTCCACGTTGTCCTAAATTTTCAGAATTTGTGGAGTTACAGAAGTATGGATTTTAAATAGATTGGTACAGACTGTTCTGTTTTTGACAGATTCTGTTTTTGATGCACTACTTGCTTGTTTTGATGAATCTATGGATTGTATCGGGGGTATAAGCCATGGTGAAGTTAGAGTACAGTAGGTATAATGCAAAAATAAAATATGAATGGGTTTGCAACAGTACTTACAGTAGTGATTTGTTTTGTTATACTAACGGATCTCACGAAGGTTTTGTTGAGTTTTGTGTGATTGAAGTTTTCAAGTTTTCGGTGAGATCACGATGGATGAAGGAATACGGAGTAGCAAAAGCCTAAGCTTGGGGATGCCCAAGGCACCCCAAGGTAATATTCAAGGAAGACTCAAGCGTCTAAGCTTGGGGATGCCTCGGAAGGCATCCCCTCTTTATTTTACCGACCATCGGTAATTTTACTTGGAGCTATATTTTTATTCGTCACATGATATGTGTTTTTCTTGGAGCGTCTTGTATGATATGAGTCTTTGCTTTGTTTTCTTTTTAGTTTGTCACAATCATCTTTGCTGCACACACCTATTTTGAGAGAGCCACACGTTATCATCATAATTTGTAGAATACTCTATGTGCTTCACTTAAATTTTTTGAGCTAGGCAGTTGCTCTAGTGCTTCAGTTAAATCCTTTTGAGCACGCTGAAATTTTGTAGAAATAAACTCTCATGCTTCACTTATATTATTTTGAGAGTTGATGAAAATTTTGAAGAAATTAATTCTCTTGCTTCACTTATATCTTTTTGAGAATTGAGTTGATTAAAATTTTGAAGAAATTTATTCTCTTGCTTCACTTATATTATTTTGAGAGTTGATTAAAATTTTGAAGAAATTAATTCTCTTGCTTCACTTATATCTTTTTGAGAATTGAGTTGATTGAAATTTTGAAGAAATTTATTCGCTTGCTTCACTTATATTATTTTGAGAATCGTTAAGATTGAAATTTTGAAGAAATATTTGCACTCTCATGCTTCACTTAAATCTTTTTGAGAGATGATGATAGTAACGGTAATTTGCACATGTTATGCAATTGGTCCCAAAGTGATGAATATTCAAGAGGGATATAGATAAAAACTTTCATATAGATTATTGGATATGACAAGTGTGATTCCTTGCAATAGTTTTGCGATATGGAAATGATGATATGTGATGCCATGTTAGTGAGTAATTGTGCTTAAGTAAGAATATTAGTGTTAAGGTTTGTGATTCCCTATGCAAGCACGTTAAGTCAATAGTTATGCAATGAAGTTATATCCTACTATGGTGCATTATTCGGTGTTAGTTATGTTCAATGCATGTTTATGACCGTTTTCGTTTTTTGGTTGGTTGCTTCTCAATCTTTTGCTAGCCTTCATTTGTACTAAGCGGAAATACTGCTTGTGCATCCAAAATCCTTAAAACCAGTTTTGCCTTATGAGTCCACTATATCTACCTATATGCGGTCTTCCAATGCCGTTCCAAGTAAATTTGCGTGTGCCAACTCTAATTTTCAAAATAATTTTTTCTGTTTTGTGTGCCCGTACCGCTCATGAAGCGGAAGGGGGTAGGGAATATCTTCCATGCTAGGTGTGTTATTCTCACGATGAGTGTTTCTTCACTTGTCATTGCACGAGAGTGTGGTGGTAATAGGGATGCCCAGTCCCGAATTGTGAAATGAAATGAAATGAAAAATCTTATGAGATCACAATAATAAATTCCTTGGAAAGTGATGGTATGGAGGGCACCCGTGGATACGGCTAGCCATGGATTGTGAAAGAATTGGTGGAAAGGAATAAACTTTATTTTCTGTTTGGGAACCTCCTATGATGTATGTAGCATGGAAGATATTGGGAATTCTCATTCGTTTTCATTGAAAGGAAAAGTATGCCTCCCAAAATATTTTTATCTCTTTAATTTCAGCTTTGAGCTCTGGCACATTTGACAAATCTCTGCTTCCCTCTGCGAAGGGCCTATCTATTTACTTTTATGCAATTTTTAGTTTTCTTGAGTCTCCATCTTCTCTTACAAAAGCACCAACTAGAGAACACTATTGTCATACTTGTGCATTGGTTGTAGCTAATATTTGAGTGTGTTTCATAAATGGATCAATGATTGAGCATAATGGGCTAGGGATAACTTTCTTTAGCGTTGATATTTTGAAAGACATGGTTGCTTGTTAGTATGCTTGAGTATCTATGTTTTCATGTCAAATTATAGACTATTGCTTTGAATCATATAAGTCCAATGTCCATGCTACAAAAAGAAAAAGAATATGTGATAAATATGTTAGGCAGCATTCCACATCAAAAATTCTGTTTTTATCATTTACCTACTCGAGGACGAGCAGGAATTAAGCTTGGGGATGCTGATACATCTCCAACGTATCTATAATTTTTGATTGTTCCATCCTGTTATAATATCAATCTTGGATGTTTTTATAATCATTTACAGCAATTTTTTATCATTTTTGGAGACTAACCTATTAACCTAGTGCCCAGTGCCAGTTGCTGTTTTCTGCCCTGTTTTTGTTTCACAGAAAATCAATATCAAAAGAAGTCCAAATACAGTGAAACTTTTTGGAGATTTTTTCTTGGGCAAGAAGAATACTGGAAGCTTTGGGAGAGGGCCAGAAGAAGAAGAGGTGGGCCACGAGGCACCAGGGCGCGCCCCAGGGGGGGTGGCGCGCCCTGGTACCTCGTGGGCCCACCCCAGCTCCGTTTGACCTAATCCAGCACTATAAATTCAGGAAAAATCAGAAACCCTCAGGGGAGTCCACGAAATACTTTTTACGCCACCGCAAGCTTCTGTTCCAGAGAGATCCCATCTGGGGTCCTTCTCCGGTAATCTGCCGGAGGGGGAATCGATCACGGAGGGCTCTACATCAACCTTGCTGCCTCTCCGATGATGCGTGAGTAGTTTACTACAGACCTTCGGGTCCATAGGCAGTAGCTAGATGGCTTCTTCTCTCTTTTTAATGTTCAATACAATGTTCTCTTTGATGTTCTTGGAGATCTATCCGATTTAATCTTTCTTTGCGGTGTGTTTGTTGGGATCCGATGAATTGTGAGTTTATGATCAGATTATCCACGAATATTATTTAATTCTTCTCTGATCTCTTTTATGCATGATTATTATAGCCTCGTATTTCTTCTCCGATCTATTGATTTGGTTTGGCCAACTGAGTTGATTTATCTTGCCATGGGAAGAGGTGCTTTGTAGTGGGTTCGATCTTGCGGTGCTCAATCCCAGTGACAGAAAGGGACATTACACGTATGTATCGTTGCTACTAAGGGTAAAAAGATGGGATCTATTCATTGGGTTTATTAATTCGTGAGTTTTTCTTGTCTACATCATGTCATCGTTCTTAAGGCATTACTCCGTTCTTATGGACTTAATACACTAGATGCATGCTGGATAGCCCATCGATGTGTGGAGTAATAGTAGTAGATGCAGGCAGGAGTCGGTCTACTAATCTTGGATGTGATGCCTATATACATGATCATTGCCTTGGATATCGTCATGATTATTTGCCTTTCTATCAATTGCCCAACAGTAATTTGTCTACCCACCGTATGCTGTTTCCTCGAGAGAAGCCTCTAGTGAAATCTATGGCCCCCGGGTCTACTAAAATCATATTACTAAAACCCTAAAAATATTGCTGCTATTTTTTTTTATTTATTTTATTTAGTATTTTTGCTGCAATCTATCAATCTATCAAATACAATTTAATCTTGCAATCTTACTGCCAAGGGATTGACAACCCCTTGTTTGAGTTGGGTGCAAGGATTTGTTGTTTGTGTGCAGGTACTGCTTACTAGGTGTTGTGTGATTATCCTACTGGTTCAATAACCTTGGTTTCATAATCGAGGGAAATACTTATCTCTACTGTGCTGCATCATCCCTTCCTCTTCGGGGAAATACCAACGCAAGCTACAAGTAGCAGGGAGCGAGGGGCCTTCTGCCGGAGTGGGGCTTCTGCCGTAGTTATGCTGCTGCCGCCGGAGTGGAGCGTTGGACGGACCATAGCGGAGCAGCTGCTAGGGACCAGCAGAGTGAGGGGCAGCGCCAGAGGGAGGAGCTGCCGGGGAGATGGAGCCCTACCCACAGGCCATGGTGCCTCGCTGGAGAGAGCATTGTCGAGGAGCAGGGCATATGGCACCGGTGGTGGCGGCTCGCAGGAGGAACTCTAGCGCTGCAGGCAGGGGATCAAGGTAGAGGGAAAGGGGAGAGGAGATGCGGACGGGCTGGGGAACGAATGCTTGCGTGTTTGTTTTTACATGGGAGTCAGGTGTGACGCTGGCCTGAGCAGTGGCGTTTTCAGTGTAATATGGGCAAACAACAGAGTCATTTCGCTATACCCCTTGAATTTTAAGTGAGCTTCTACAGGAAGCAACCCTCCCCCCCCCCCCCCCCCCCCCCGCAAGCTTTTTCTCATTGTGAAGGAATGGGTGGTGGAAATAAGTTCAGCCCAATCCCATAACTCAAAAATGAGTTCTTTAGAGCTTTTATGGCTTACTTTGACAATAAGCTCTCAAAGGTGGAAAAGAACTGGCCCTTAACCTGCAATTCAATTATGCATGCAATGATGAATCACTCCTGCCTGCTATAGAATAGATTTAGACATCATACATGGCATGACCTAATACATGTGCATTTCATTATAGAATCTGAAATATGCAATGTTTATGCTAGTTCGTACGTTGCACATGATGTTTAAATGCCTCCTAAATCTGGTCAGTCAAGTGATGGTCTTTAAGCCTCCTTCTATGCTTGTTTTCTTGATATGTAATTCAGTGTTGTGCAAGATTTGCTCACACATGTGTTCAATTGCTTGTTTGTATCAGCCAACCATACTAGACCTGTTTGCTTTGATTACTTGCTGTTCATGACCTAACGGAGCTTGTCAATGATTTAAACACTAATGGCTGCTGTAGTGGGGGCTTGTATAACTCATAGGTGACATAAAGGTTTGCGTGTACACTAAATTAGGCTCCCCAAGAGTATGTGGAGGTCCAGTTCACGAAGGTACGCCTAGTTTATACATAGCGCACACATAGTAAATGCTCATTTGAGTGTGTGTTAGAGATGTGGCATGTTTCATTATGTGGTGTCATTTTGTTATATAAACTCATGCTTTGGTGTTGCCTAGAGACTGGAAAGTATGCATATTTATCTTCCATGTAAGGAGAACTGTAACTAGTTTGTGTCACCTTGCAGAGGGGGTGCAACGAAGCAAAGATTCAGGATTTCCAAGTACAAGATGTTAGGAAGGAGCCTTTCAAGAGAAGGAGGAGCAGCACTGAGCATGTACAACCAGTTATGGTAAGTCACTGTATTAAAATTACCAGGACATCCTATTTGTCTCACATTGTACTTGCGTAGGGTTCTTCACCTGTAACCCAGTCATTGGGCCATTGATTAATACTCCCTCCGCTCACTATTATAAGATAAGATGTTCTAACTTTTTCCTAAATCAGATGTATGTAAACACATTTTAATGTGTCTGTTCACTCATTTCAGTACGGATGTAGTCTACATTTAAATATCTAAAACATCTTATATTAGTGAATAGAGTGAGAAACTCCTTCCTGCTATGGTAGAGTTCTCGATGTCATAAATGTCATAACCAAACGCATGTTCACATCATTAGCCACCCTATCATTACTAGGATCTTGAGTACATACTAGTCGAGATACTTCATAGGGGCAAACTATCTTACATTACTTGTTCCATTATATAGAAGATACATCAATTGATTCAAATGTAGCCAGGCCAAGGATGTTATTGAGGCGTGCATGTATGCATGCTGCCAACACAACAGTTCAATTGCTTGTTTGCTTCAGGAAAAATTGCTCTTTTCAATTGCTTTATTTGTCCTCAGTTAATTAGATGCCCAAACAATGCTGCCTCATGTAGGATACTTGTATAACTATTAGTTGACATAATTAAATGCCTTACCATTTCATTACTCTGGCGAAGTGTGCATGAAGCTTTGAAGTCCATTAACCAACTATTACTGCATGAGGCTCAC
Source organism: Elymus sibiricus (assembly GCA_039707655.1). Lineage (NCBI taxonomy): Eukaryota > Viridiplantae > Streptophyta > Magnoliopsida > Poales > Poaceae > Elymus > Elymus sibiricus. Next base: position 160,727,006 of record CM077668.1, on the reverse strand, counting down.
AATCTAGTTTATACGAGGCTAATGATTGCATAGTTTTGCTTGCTGTAGTAGGTTTGTATGCATCCCTATGCAGTTCATTATGCTCGCTAAGACTCTTTTGAAACATGGCACACAATGTTCCAACTAGTTAATACGAGCTACAAAATGGCTAACTGCTTGCTTACTTATATGCAAGATATATCTAATGTTCAGTAGCTGCGCGTGGTTTAAATTTGTAACATGTCTGTGTTTTGGATTTGGCCCCAACATCATGCTCCTTTGGTGAGCTAAGAGAGATTTCTGTATGCGGCTTGCACAGACTGCCATCTTTATACTTTTTAAAATATCACCTGCGTATGCTTCATGACGTGTGCATTATTGTTAGTCCTGTTTTGCCATGTACAAGATAGTCTGTCTTGCTCGCTTCACTGTTGTAACTATATTTTTGCTGTAGTCATGTGTACTTACAGAAACATTTCACGATAAACTGACATCAACACAAAGCTCTCAGAGTAGTGTGGCATTGCTGTTACCAAATGATTATGGATTGGAATTGCAATGTGCTGATGTTCTAGAGCGTCAACTAGAGGCGGCAAGACAGCGTGCATATGACTCTCAAGATTTAATCAACATGTTGTGATTGGAGGTGCAGACAAAAGATGCAACAGTCGAAAAAATGAAACAAGAGACTGAGGAAACCACAAAGAAAGTGGAGATTTTGTAGACTAAAATTTGTGCTATCTGAATCCGGCCAATTCTATATTCTGAAGAGATTATAGTTCAAATGGTAAGTTGTGTTGATGCGTGTCCATGATGTATGAGCTGTATGTGCCCTGTGTACATAATTTGCTGTTTGTTTATGCTTTATTATCACTGTTCGCGAACTATGATGCCCAGTGGATGTAATCTGCTGTAATTTCTTTATTGTATAGTGTAGGATTATTCTTTGTTTCTATGCCTTAAATCTCTTTATTGTATAGTGTAGGTTTTTTTGAGGGGATTGTAGAGTAGGATAGTTCTATGTTGTTATATATGCTATCATAGAAACGGCGGCCAACAAGCCCATTCTACGTGGCCCCATAATTGCTCGGATGTTCCCATCTACGAGGCCCATTACAATCATGGGCCATCAAGTGGAAGAAATGGATTTGGAGCTCAAATGTGGGCCAATAGTAATGTGGGCTCTTACCAGGCCGTTAGTAGGCCGACCGCTAGATAGGCCCGCTGTAATGGAAACGAGCCCACGGGCCACTAGCAGGCCGAAATGATCGTCTGTTGAGTCTTGGCCCATTTCCTTGATGGTCCGTTAATAGGCCAAAAGCCAATCGTGCCATTTCTTGTCCCATATACAGAACGGGCCTTTAACAGGCCGAAAGTCATGTCGGGCTGGAATTGGGCCATGGAGAACATGGGCCGCTAAGAGGCCGAAAGTCAGGTCGGAATGTAAATGGCCCAACTACGGTGTGGGCCGTTACCAGGCCAAAAGATACACTAGGCTGGAAGCTGGCCCAAATCACTAATGGACCTATAAAAGGACGAAATACGTACCGCCAGGAATTTGGCCCATGCCTATAATGGGCCTCTAACGGGTCGAAAGACGTATAGCCTGGAAATTGACCCATCTCTATAACGGGCCTCTAACAGGCCAAAAGAACCTTGGCCGGCAAATGAGCCCAAAGACATAGCGGGCTGTTAACGGGCTGGAACAGACGATGGGCCACAAACGGTGTCAAATTGTGAACGGGCATTGACGAGCCGAATTGGCAGATCTCGTATGGGCCTTTTTTTAAATGGGCCAGACGAAGTTAGGCCGTAAATGGGCCGGCCCGCTTATTTTGACTGGGCCGGCCTTTTTAACCTAAATGGGCCACTGTTGGGCCGTGCCATGTGTCGACGTATCATAGGCGTCTCTCGTCCAATGAATGGATGACATCTGTCGCAACGCCGAGCTGACACGTGGATCGGCCGGCGAATGAGAAATTTACACGTGGAAAATCGCCATTGGTCAGGGCTGCTAACGGGTTATCGGATCCAAACCAGAAGCCGATAGCTTAACGGCGACCCGTTACGGTGGATGCCACGTGTCGGTCACCCTTGACGAAAACACTTCCATGACGCGATATTTATCGTCATAGAAGTGCACACTTCCGTGATGATAATTTCAGTATTGTCATGGAACACTTCTACGACAGCACAGGTATGACTATCTTGATTCTGTCATAAAATTGTCACGGATGTACATGCATGACAGAAAACTTGACCTACTGTGACAAAGACATATGAAAGCACATTTGCTCCCTTGGTGGTTTTGGTAATTTATGCCAACATACATGGTGTTGGACTAATGCTTTTATCTAGTGAATTTCAGACAAGTTCAACAATGGCGTGGCATGGACAAGAGACGTGGACCCTTCCAAATGCTAAGGACAAGGATTGGCAAAAGATCAAGACTCTACATTTGTGGTTTAGTGATCCAAGATCACATTGAGTCCATAGGAAAGCCAATACTATTAAAAGGGGATGAGGAGTTGCTTAATGATCTTTTTGCTCAAGTGCTTAGTGACAGTACTCCTAAACCCTCAACCACTCTCTCTACCCAAATATATCCAGAACCTACATTCCAACTCGGCCCCACCGATATTTCCTACCCGGCCCCACCGAGTTCATCCAAGACTTAGCCACTGCCAAAACCCTAACAAATCAGATCCACCGAAATGGATCTCAGTCTCACCGAGATGGCCTTGCCAACTCTCTGTAATCATTTGCACTTACTTCGGTCTCACCGAGTTTTGCAAATCGGTCTCACCGAGATGGCTTGCCAACTCTCTGTTGCCTTATTGCTTCACTTCGGTCTTACCGAGTTGATGCAATCGGTGCCACCGAGATGAGGTTTGCCCTTGCCATTGCACTTCGGTCCATCCGAGTTGTTCATATCGGTCCCACCGAGATTCCTAACGTTCATATCATTTACACAGTTCGGTGCTACCGAGATGATTGTTTCGGTGCCACCGAGTTGGGTCAAAAGTGTGTAACGGTTGGATTTTGTGTGGAGGCTATATATACCCCTCCACCACCTCCTTCTCTGTAACGGAGAGCCATCAGAACGTGCCTACACTTCCACCATACATTTTCTGAGAGAGAACCACCTACTCATGTGTTGAGATCAAGCCATTCCATTCCTATCATTTGAAACTTGATTTCTAGCCTATCCCAAGTTGCTTTCCACTCAAATCCCTCTTCCACCATAGCCAAATCTGTGAGGAGTTGTTTGAGTGCTGGGAAGACTATCATTTGAAGCACAAGAGCAAGGAGTTCATCAACAACACACCGTCTATTACCTTTTGGAGAGTGGTGTCTCCTAGATTGGTTAGGTGTCACTTGGGAGCCTCCAACATGATGTGGAGTTGAACCAAGCAGTTTGTAAGGGCAAGGAGATCGCCTACTTCGTGAAGATCTACCCCGAGTGAGGCTAGTCCGTCGTGGACGTAAGCCATGGTGGAATAGACAAGGTTGCTTCTTCGTGGACCCTTCGTGGGTGGAGCCCTCCGTGGACTCGCACAGCCGTTACCCTTCGTGGGTTGAAGTCTCCATCAACGTGGACGTACGATAGCACCACCTATCGGAACCATGCCAAAACCACCGTGTCTTCATTGCATTTGATCTTCCATAGTCTACCCCTTTACTTTCCGCACTATTGCATGCTTTACTATTTCCGCTGCTAAATCTCTAGATATGCATGTGTAGAAAGTATTGGAGTGATCTTAACTTGTGCTAAAATCTGCTTAAATTCCAAGAGAAATTAAAAACTGCACCTTTGGCTAGTTAGGAGTCTATTCACCCCCCCTCTAGACCTATCTCCTCGATCCCACAATTGGTATCAGAGCCTTGGTCTCCATTGCCTTGGTTTCATCACCATTGGAGAGAGATGGATATGTCTACGTTTGGGAGTCTTAGACGTAGAGTGCCTATTCTCAATGGGGAGTATTACAACTTTTGGAGGGATGAAATGCTTGATATCTTTGATGAATTTAACTTGATCAAGTATATTCATAATCCTTATGTGCCCCCTATTGATCCCTTGCATCCTACTCATGAAGAGGAAATTGACATGCTTCGTAATCTTAGAACCGTCAATCTTATTATTAGAGGATTACCTAAGGTTGTGCTTGGTTGTATGCAAAACTTTGCATGTGCTTATACTCTAAGGCATGATTTAGAAAAGCGATATCCTGATTACTCCTTAAAGAGTCTTGATAAGATTCTTCATAAGACTATTGCTTTACACAAGATGAGTCCTAATGATCCTAAGTTTGATGATTGTTTGTTTGAGCTTCGTGATCTTATGCCTGCCAAAGGAGATGTTACAACTATTAGCAACATTATCATGGAAGCCATTAGAATCCATAAACTTGAACATTGTCATGATCATGAAACTAATGAATCTGTTGTTCTTTGTGAGGATCATATGCATGATGATGATGATGTTGAGCATGGCTACTATGATGAGGACGAAGACTTTGATATTGAATTCGAGAAGACCATGAGAAATCTCAGTCTTATGGCAAATCTTCGAGATTATATGGCTGGAGGAAAAGAGTGGATTCTTGATAGCGGCTGTACCGATCACATGACCGGAGATAGAGACATGTTTCGTGAGCTTGCAAAAAATGATGGTCCACGCAAGTATGTGACTTTTGGAGACAACTCCAAGGGTAAGGTACTTGGCCTTGGTAAGGTGGCCATATCCAATGATAGCTCCATACAAAATGTTATGCTTGTTGAATCTCTTGGTTACAATCTTCTTTCCGTATCTAGACTAGCCGATTTTGGTTTCAATGTTCTATTTACCAAAGTAGATTGCCAAGTGTTTCGTCAAGATAATCATAATATGGTCTTTACCGGCATTCGTAGAGGTGATCTATACATTGTTGATTTCACTAAGAGAGCCCAACCTCGTACATGCTTAATTGCTAAATCTTCTAAAGGTTGGTTATGGCATAGAAGACTTGGACATGTTGGTATGCGTAACCTTGATAAACTTGTTAAAGGAGATCACATTCTTGGAGTAAAAGATGTTATATTTGACAAAGATCGACTTTGTAGTTCTTGCCAAGCAGGAAAACAAGTTGGAGGAAGCCATCCCGTGAAGAACATCATGACCACTAGGAGACCACTCGAGCTACTTCATATGGATCTTTTTGGTCCCAACTCCTATAAGAGTCTTGGTGGTAACTCTTTCGGTTTGGTCATTGTTGATAATTTTTCCAGATTTACGTGGGTGTTCTTTCTTGATGACAAATCGCAGGTACAAAAGATCTTCAAGAACTTTGCAAGAAAGGCTCAAAACCAATTTGAAGTGAAGATCAAGAAGGTTCGAAGTGACAATGGAACGGAGTTTAAGAACACAAATGTGGACACCTTTCTTGATGAGGAGGGTATCTCACGTGAGTTCTCGGCTACGTACACACCTCAACAAAATGGAGTTGTTGAGAGGAAGAACCGGACACTTATTGAGATGGCGAGAACAATGCTTGATGAATACAAGACGCCAAGACATTTTTGGGCGGAAGCGGTTGAAACAGCTTGTCATGCAACAAATCGACTATATCTTCACAAGCTTCTTGGTAAAACGGCATATGAACTACTCACCGGTAACAAATCACAAGTTGGATACTTTCGAGTATTTGGCTCAAAATGTTACATTCTTGATAAGCATCGTCGTTCAAAATTTGCTCCTAAATCTCATGAAGGTTTCCTACTTGGTTATGGATCGAACTCTCACACTTACCGTGTCTACAACAACTTCACTCGAAAAGTTGAAGAGACGGTAGATGTGAAGTTTGATGAGACTAACGGCTCACAAGTCGAGCAATTGCCACTTGATGTAGGAGATCAAGAACCATCGGAAGCAATCCAAAACTTGCCCATTGGCAAGATTCGCCCCGTGGAAGTAAAGGAGAGTACCTCGTCTATTCAAGTGGAAGCCCCAACTTCACATCAAGGTGAACGACAAGTTGATATGGAGGCATCCACAAGTGGAACACGTCAAGACGATGGGAATGAGGAAGTGCAACAAGATGATCCACCTCAACCTCCTTCTCCACCCCCACAAGCAAACAACGACAACATCAACGAAGAAGAAGATGATGATGATGAGGAAGCCTCACCACAACCCAAGAAAAAGCTACCTCGAGTTAGAGCAAGAATCGACAAGGATCATCCCGTCGAACAAATACTTGGAGATATCCAATCCGGGAGAATCACTCGCTCTAAATCTCGTTTAGCTAACTTTTGTGAGCATTACTCATTCATCTCTAGTGTTGAACCTTTGAAGGTGGAAGAAGCTCTCAAGGACCCCGATTGGGTGAATGCAATGCACGAAGAGCTACACAACTTTGAGAGGAACCAAGTGTGGACATTGGTTGAGAAGCCTAAGGAAGAGCAAAACATCATTGGAACCAAATGGTTGTTTCGAAATAAGCAAGATGAAGATGGACAAGTTGTACGCCACAAGGCTCGTCTCGTAGCACAAGGTTACACACAAGTCGAAGGTATGGACTATGGTGAGACCTATGCCCCCGTTGCAAGACTTGAATCCATTCGCATTTTACTTGCTTATGCCAATCACCATGATATCACTCACTACCAAATGGACATTAAAGGTGCTTTCTTAAATGGTGAAATTGAGGAGGAAGTGTATTGACGGTGTCCTGGATTAGGGGGTACTAACCGGGCCGACCTGTCTCCTCGTATGGGCCGACATACCCCCGCACATAACCAAGATGGATTCCGGAGACCATACGTGGGAGGCGTGATCAAGGTTGTTTCTACCAAAGACTTGACGTGTACTCCAAGATCTCTCCTGCCGCCTCTCTCCTAGCATACTGACTTTGTAACCCTAGATACCCTCCCTGGCGTGTATATAAGCCAGAGGGTTTAGCCCGTAGGAGGAGGATACGCAAAATTGCTTACCAAGCCATAGAAGTTAGACTCATATCACAATCTCGAGGTAGATCAAACTCTGTACTCGATACATCTTCATCAATATAACAGAAGCAGGACGTAGGGTTTTACCTCCATCAAGAGGGCCCGAACCTGGGTAAAACATCGTCTCCATTGTCTCTGTTACCATCGATCCTAGATCCGTAGCTCGGGACCCCCTACCCCGAGGTCTGCCGGTTTTTACACCGACACTGGTGCTTTCATTGAGAGTTCCGCTATGAGATCGCCGGAAGGATCGATGGGATCGCCAGTCAACGGCTTTAAACCCACATAGCATGTCTCCACATCTGAAACCTTGGTCTCGCAGGCACCCCCACGTAATGTGGAAGCGAATCGAGACCCTTCCCCGGCTCCAACGAAGGCCCCCCTCGCCGATGAGGGGGTAAGATACTTCCTGGAGATCGGATCAGACGGCGACCCACTAATGACCGACTCCCAGATCGAATCGGCTAAACCGATAACTACGAATCCACCGTCGGGTGAACGGGACGAGGTCTTCAGCCCGCGGTCTTTAGGGACCGGATCCAGTCCGCCCACCTCTTGTATAGAATATCGCCCCGACGACTCCGGCCCGTCCGACATCTGGGACTTAGCCTACGTATGGCAGATCCCTGGTGAGCCGATCTGGCAATACTGGGCCAGGTTCTTGATCGTCAAGAGCAAGATACTAGAGTACCAAGACTCTGATATAATCACCACTTTCGAGCATGGATGCAAGGATAAAGGCGTCTTGAACGCCCTCACCCGCCGTTGCGTCCGGACACTCCCTGAACTAACCAACCTGGTAGCGCGATTTTGCGCCATTGAAGACGCCCGGCGAACCAAAGAGAATACGGACTCGATCTATGAAGGCTACCCGGAACGCGACCGGTCGGCGCCTCAGCGCGAAAATCACAAATGCAATACCTCGGGTGATCGACCTCGGAAGAAGAGGAAAACCTCCGATCACCCCGGAACGGCCTTGGACGGCTTTCTGGGTAAACCATGCCCGATCCACGCTGTATTAGTTAATTCCTGCCCAACCCACAGCCTTCGAGACTGTTGGGTGCTGAGACAGGTGGCCAAAGGGGGGACCGCCCTCTTGGCGGGCACCTCCAGCCACTCTGAACGGACCTCGGGTGAAGACGAGGTCTTCATGATTTATGAGACATTTACATCTAAAAACCAGCGCAAACGGGCCCTATGGGAAGTCAACGCCGTCCAGCGGGTATCGCCTCGGGATGCGTGGATAGACACGCCGATCTCCTTCACTCAGAAAGATCAGCCGAAGTCTACCCTGGACAGGTGCCCCGCCGCGCTAGTCCTCGATCCCATCGTGAAGCGCTGCCGCCTCCATAAGGTCCTGATGGACGGAGGCAGCAGCCTGAATTTGATATATGAAGACACTCTGGATAAAATGCACATCGATAAAACACGCATAGAACCGAGCACCACTACCTTTAAAGGAATAGTGCCCGGGAGGGAGGCACGCTGCAGTGGAAAGATAACTTTAGACGTAGTCTTCGGGACCTCAGACAATTATCGCTCCAAAGAGATTACATTCCATATCATGCCTTTCAAAAGCGGATATCACGCCATCCTCGGACGGGACGCCTTTGCAAGATTTCAAGCGGTACCGCATTATGGCTACATGAAGCTCAAGATGCCGGGCCCAAAAGGGATCATTACCATTTCGAGTGATCCCGACAGGGCACTCAAAGCCGAGAATAAAACGGCGTCCCTCGCCCTCGAGACACTGGCCGAAGCCTTCGCGGCCGAAGAATTGACTGCACTACGCGCCGAAGTCGATCGGGACGATGTCATCCTGGACAAAAGATCAAAACCTACTTCCTTGAAGCCGGCCGACGAGATTATCAAATTCCAAGTTCACCCCACGGACCCCGCTAAAACGGCGTCCATAGGGGCTAACCTCGACCCAGAGGTTGCCAAAGCCCTACGCGGTTTCCTGAGGGAAAACTGGGACATATTTGCCTGGCACCCCTCCGACATGCCTGGGATACCCCGTAGGCTCGCAGAGCACAGCCTAAACATACTGGCAGGCTATAAACCCGTTAAACAAACACTTCGGTGTTTTTCTGAGCCCAAGCGTCAAGCAATGAGCGAGGAACTGGCAAAGCTGCTAGAGGCAGGATTCATCAAGGACATAAAACACCTCGACTGGCTAGCCAACTTGGTCATGGTACCAAAAAAGGATAGGTCCTGGCGGTTGTGCGTCGATTTCAAAGACCTCAACAAAGCTTGCCCTAAAGACCCCTTTCCCCTACCCCGTGTTGATCAAATTGTGGACGCCACTGCGGGCCACGACACATTGTGCTTCCTAGATGCCTATTCAGGGTATCATCAAATAAAAATGAAGGAATCGGACCAGGCAGCAACAGCATTTATTACGCCTTATGGACCGTTTTGCTTCAATACGATGCCCTTCGGGCTAAAGAACGCTGGCGCTATGTACCAGCGCATGATTCAAACATGCCTGAAAGATCACATCGGAAAAACTATAGAGGCCTACGTAGACGACGTGGTTGTCAAAACTAAACGCGTCGATCAACAGGTGGACAACCTCCGTGATACATTTGCCAGCCTACGGGAATATCAAATAAGACTCAACCCCGAAAAATGCGTCTTCGGGGTCCCGGTTGGCAAACTCCTTAGTTTTATTGTATCTAGCCGAGATATTGAGGCCAATCCGGCCAAAATTCGAGCCTTGGATCGCTTAGAGGTCCCTACAGAGCTCAAAGATGTACAAAAGCTAGCGGGCTGCGTAGCAGCCCTAAGTCGTTTTATATCACGACTTGGCGAAAAAGCTTTACCATTGTACAGGCTGTTAAAGTAGACTAAAATGTTCAAATGGACCAAGGAGGCTGCGGTGGCCCTGGAAGACATCAAGGCCCTCCTTGCCACCAACCCAATCCTGGCAGCACCAGGCGTTTGCGAACCAATGATATTATACATCTCGGCTACAAACCAGGTGGTTAGCGCAGTTCTCGTGGTCGAACGAGACATGGAAGGTCATAAGTTCCAAGTCCAGAAACCCATATACTACGTGTCCGAGGTCTTAACCCCCTGTAAGACACGTTACCCCCACTATTAAAAGATAGCGTACGCAGTCTTCATGGCATCACGAAAGCTTCGACACTACTTTCAAGAGTGCGCGGTGACCGTGGCATCCGACGTCCCATTGAGTGACATAATCAATAATAGAGATGCGACGGGGTGCATCGCCAAATGGGCTATAGAGCTCCTGCCTTTCGAAATTATCTATAAACCACGCCGGGCAATTAAATCCCAGGTGTTGGCAGACTTCGTGGCTGAATGGACCGAAGCCGAACTCCCGCGTGAGTACAGTACCTACTCGCATTGGACGATGTATTTTGATGGCTCCAAAATGCTCGCCGGCCTAGGGGCCGGCGTGGTACTCACATCCCCCACGGGAGATAACATTCGATATGTACTACAAATCATGTACACAGACTCCAATAACGCAGCCGAATACGAAGCCCTCTTACATGGACTTCGGATAGCGGTCTCCATGGGCGTTAAACGCCTCAAGGTCCGAGGTGATTCGAACCTCGCCATTTCGCAAATCAATGGCGAGTTCAACGCCAAAGACCCCAAGATGGCAGCTTACCGAAATGTTGTCCTGAAGATCTCCGCCAGATTCGAGGGGCTGGAATTTCACCATATACCCCGAGATAGCAATCAGGCCATAGACATACTCGCCCGGCTGGGCGCGAAGTGGGACAAGGTTCCCGAAAACACCTTCCTCGAATGGCTTTTTAAGCCATCCGTAGTCTGGCAAGACAGCACAGGGACATCGGACTCAAACGATGTCGGGCAACAGTCCCCGCCCGAAAAGGACGATGGTATCATAGGCGGGTCCATGATCCGGAAAACGGATGCAGCACATGATGTCATGGTAGTGATCGCACCATGGACTGAGTCGTTTCTTGCATACCTACTCTCAAAAGAACTCCCTGATAACCAAGCCGACTCCTGTCGGATCGTAAGGCAGTCCAAAGCCTACAAGGTTCATGAAGGGGAACTTTATAAAATGAGTACAACGGGCGTCCTCCGGAGATGCATATCCGAGGAAGAAGGACAACTTGTACTTCAGGAGATACACTCCGGCATGAGCGGACATCACGCCGCTGCTCGAACCCTGGTCAGCAAAGCCTTTCGTGCCGATTTCTATTGGCCAACGGCAAGCGCCGATGCCTCGGCATTAGTACAGCATTGTCCAGGCTGCCAGGTATTCACGAAATAGAGCCATATGGCCCCCACGGCTCTGCGCACCATTCCCATTACATGGCCCTTTGCGGTCTGGGGGCTCGATATGGTTGGGCCACTCAAGGGTGGATCAAACAAAAATAAGTACCTACTCGTTATGGTAGACAAATTTACCAAGTGGATCGAAGCAAAGCCGGTCACCTCGGCCGAGGCCGTCCAGGTCATCGGATTCATTTCGGGGGTAGTCCATCGTTACGGTGTCCCCCACAGTCTGATCACAGACAATGGAACCAACTTCACGGCTAAACAGGTTAAGGCATGGTGTAAGAAAATGGGCATCAAGCTCGATTACGCGTCCGTCTATCACCTGCAGTCTAATGGGCAGGTCGAGCGAGCCAACAAGCTTATCCTTAGTGGAATTAAGCCATGGCTAGTCCGCTCCCTTAAAAAAGCCGATTGCAAATGGGTTGAGGAACTTGATTCCGTCTTATGGGGCTTGCGTACAACACCTAATCGGTCCACCAGGTATACCCCGTTTTTATGGTGTATGGCGCAAAAGCGGTCCTCCCTTGCGACATCATACATGACGCACCTCGGGAGCGCATGTACGAGGAATTGGAGGCCGAACTCGATCGGCAAGACGCCTTAGACGCTTTCGATGAAGAGCGCAACATCGCACGGGCTCGTTCTGCTATTTATCAAAAGCAGGCACGACACTACCACGGTAAAGAGGTCCGTGCTAAAGAATTCAACGTCAGGGATCTCGTAATGAGACTGCACCCCGAAAAACAAAAACACAAGCTTTCCCCTAGATGGGACGGACCGTTCATCATTGACCAAGTGCTCATCGGAGGAGCTTATCGAATCTGAGATCCAGAGGACGGCCGATTAGAGCCCCACCCGTGGAACGCGGCGCTACTCCGACGCTTCTATGCATAACTTCAAGTATACGGTCTGTGTAAATAACTTGTGCATTTTCTTTCGATTTAGCCTTTTTTCTTTCTTATCTTCTCCCCTCGGAAAGTTCTTTTATGACCCCCGAGGATAATCTAGCTGGTTCTTTTCAAAACAATAGCTATTTTGCCCCTTATGTACTATTGTCTTTCGAGCCACTATATGCATCGATTCGCTTTAAGATTTGGCCAAGCTGGGTTGCCCGGCTCCTAGGCTTGCCCCTTACGTTCCCGATATTTCGGCTAGGGGGTAAAGGGAGCACCGTTGTGATCGTTACTCCTGAGTCAACCGGTGTAGTACCTCAGACGGATAAAGCCGAAAGCTAGCGGTCTTATAATGTGGATTGGTCGGCTATGACATAGGACTAACGTGGCCAGGGTCTTTTCAAACCCCGACCAGGGGCTTTACCCCCGAGGTCATCCGACCACGGGCGTGTTTGACACATTCCCCGCGGAAAGGAACTGTTGGAAGAACTATTTTCCTCGGAAGATGTTTCTTACGTTAAACAGTAATATAACATAACCTTCCGTTACCCTCTTGTCTTTCGAGCCGCATTGCCCTATTGCCTGGTCCCTTGACGCGTCTGGCTCGATAACCTCGGCCAGTAGTATGGGACACTCCTCGGACGGAAGCCGACGGCAGGCTGACAGAGTTCGGTTACATGGGAGGAACTATTTGACATAGAATACCTCGGAACATAAAGTCAATCACCATTTTCAAGCACGGTTTAACCCGTCTATTAAGGTGTCTAGTGCGCAATCCTTTTGCGAGAATCGTGCAGCGGGCATTACACTATCGTATGCCTAGCTGGTCGGGATCTCTTCCCCATCCGGCCCCAGGGGTCCTACCAATGCTAATTCTGTTGTCCTCAAACCGGTGTAATGGGTCTTCACCATGGCATAGGCCTCTCTGGCACCCTCTCGGCAAGCTGATACTTTCCACGCTTGGATCCGGCGCCGCGCTCTTTTAAGACGTTCGACCAGCGCGGCCATGTCCTCGGGGACTGGCGTCACCTCGGGCCATAACGCCTGGTGCACATCCTTCATCACTTTCCGAGCTCCTTCATGCACCTCGGACAGACGATTGCTCATGTCTTCGGACATCGGACCCCGCGACTCCGGAGGAAGGCCAGTCAGGCACGCTGTCAAACAACAACACATTTCCAATGACACATTTCCTTGGACAACTTGCATGACAAGTGTCTTTCATATTTTCCACCTTACCATAAATCATATCGTCCGCTCGCCGATTCTTTGCCTCTGCAGCAGCCAGAGGAGTTTTTAAGCTCTCGATTTCCTGGGCCTGCCGGGCGTTTTCAGCCCTAAGCACATTCTCGTTGCCCACATGCTGACTTGCCTGGCGTTGCGCTTCAGCATACGACAGATCTTCACGGGCCTGCTTTAGATCCCTTTCTAGATGGCCCAGGTGACGGTGTCCTGGATTAGGGGGTGCCAACCTAGCCGGGCCGTCTCCTCGGATGGGCCGATATGCCCCTGTATGTGATCAAGATGGACTCTGGAAGTAGCACATGGGAGACATGATCAAGACTACCTCTACCGAAGACTTGCAGTACACTCCAGGATTATTCCAGCCGCCTTACTCCAAGATACCGACCTTGTAACCCTAGATACCCTCCCTGGCGTGTATATAAGCCATAGGGTTTAGCCCGCAGGGGACAATTAGCGCAACATCGAATACCTAGCTATAGTAGTTAGACACATATTACGATCTCGAGGTAGATCAACTCTGTACTCGATACACCTCCATTAATATAAACAGAAGCAGGACGTAGGGTTTTACCTCCATCAAGAGGGCCCGAACCTGGGTAAAACATCGTCTCCTTTTGTCTCTGTTACCATCGATCTGAGATCCGCAGCTCGGGACCCAAAACCCCGAGGTCTGCCGGTTTTCACACCGACACTGGTGCTTTCATTGAGAGTTCCGCTGCGTGATCACCAGAAGGATTGATGGCTCATCTGCAGATCAACTGCATCAATGGCTGTGGGGACGACTACGCCCCAGGATAGCTTTTCGTCTTCGGCAGCATGGTATTTTGCGCCGACTCGGCGGGTCATCTGACCTCGGTCGAGAACTACGCCCCTGGTCGGATCGTGACCTTTGGCGGCCTCGAGTACACTGCGGATTCCCATGGCGAACTCGTCTTATCGGGATGGACTCCCGGCCGAATCGAAAGCTCGGCCGGTTCTGGAGGCTCGACTCTGGAACCGAACTCCGTCACGGTGCCCCTTGAGACTCCGGCCGCCGCCGCTCCGGCTAGTCTCTCCCCGATTATCAGCCCGGAGATAGATCCGGCGCCCACTCCTGAAATTACGTCACCGCCCGAATAGATCCCGACGCAGAAATCGGATCCATGCTCGGATTCCCCTCGAACCGGAAACACGTCCGATTACACACCGTGGCTGCTTCAAATCAGCCCTGCCAACGGCGCATCCATGGATCCTGAAGAGCTATCTCAGCTCGACGAGATGCTCGACCGTATCTGAAGCATGTCCATCTCGGATGGCAAGACTTCATTTTATAATCAGATCGGACTTAAAGCGGACAACAGGGAAATTTATACACCACCCACCACCCACCTAGTCGCCACGGTCGACGATTTAACCGACGTGTTGGACTACGGCGAACCTTCCGACATGGAGGGAGATGCTGATGGGCCCCTTGAGGACACCTTAGCCCCGGTCAACACAGGCAGGTGGACGGCCACATCCACCTACGATGTCTACATGGTGGATACCCCAAAATCCCCTCCAAGACGCCGGCGACAGCACCGAAGGGGCAATAATGGGGAGCCTAGTAGCAATGACGCAACAGCCAATAACGGCAATGAGGAGGACGGCGACGCCGATAACCCTGAGGAGGACATTCAAGCCTCCCCAGTAAGGAACGGCACACCAGACCGACCTCTTGTGGACTCTGATCCCGATGACCTCTTCGAAGGGGCCGACGACAATTACATGCCAGAGTCCGAGGAGGACGACAGCCTCGGTACCGAGGACTTCATCGTCCCCAAATACCCCTTCGAACAAGAACGCTTCCGGCGATGCCTCGTTGCGACGGCCCGGAGCTTGAAACGCAAGCAGCAGCAGCTGCAGGAAAATACCGACGCGCTAAATGACAAGTGGGTTGAAGTGCTCTCTGCCGAGCAAGAAATGGAAAATCGACGCCATAGTGCGCCGAAGTCCTACCCACGCAGGCGCCTACTACCAGAATTCGATGAAGAACTCGCTGACGACCTCGATCGGCCCCCTAGAGGCCGGGACAGGCCAAGACAAGAAGACCAAGGTGAAAGGCCACCCCCACGCCGTCATGGTAAAGACCCCGTGGACAACCTGGATCCTCACGACGCTAGACGTCGTATTGAAGAAAATAGGGCTCCCCCTCGGTCCATCTACGGATCCAGGGGACACGCCCCCGCTGGGCCCAACGGCTACGATGCCTGGATGAACAGGAACGACCGTGCCCGAAATCAAGCTTACTCACGGCTCTCTCCCGAGACCCGACGAGATCCTCCTCGGTCCCGCGGTCCTGCTCACCAAATCTGCTTTATAGACGGGGTGATGGAGCATCAATTCCCGGAAGGGTTTAAACCCATCAATATAGAGTCATATGATGGTACCACGGACCCAGCAGTTTGGATTGAGGATTTCCTCCTACATATACACATGGCCAATGGAGATGATCTCCATGCCATTAAATACCTGCCACTCAAACTAAAGGGGCCGGCAAAACACTGGCTTAACAGCCTACCTCCTCATTCTATCGGCAGCTGGGAGGCCCTAGAAGACGCCTTTCGAGCAAACTTCCAGGGCACATATGTCCGACCTCCGGACGCTGATGACCTCAGCCGTGTCACCCAGCAGCCAGGCGAATCAGCCCGCAAGTTCTGGAACAGGTTCCTCACAAAGAAGAACCAGATTATAGACTGCTCCGAAGCCGAAGCCATCGCCGCTTTCAAAAACAATATCTGAGATGAATGGTTGGGTCGACAGCTCGGACAGGATAAACCAAAAACTATGGCAGCCCTGACTTCACTAATGACCCGCTTTTGCACGGGCGAGGATAGCTGGCTTGCCCGAAGTACCCACAACGGCGAGGCAGACACCTCGGAAATTCGCGACGCCCATGGAAAACCAAAGCGCAATAAAAATAAGGGCGGGTATAAAAATGGCGGAAGCGACACTGAAGACGCCGCGGTCAACGTAGGATTCACCGGACCTAAATCCGGGCAGAAAAGGAAACCCTATAAAGGGAACAAAGACGGACCTAGCCAGCTTGACAGACTCCTGGACCGCCCATGTGGGATTCACGGTACTCAGGAAAAACCAATAACCCACACTAATAGGAATTGTTGGTGTTCAAGCAAGCCGGGAAGATAGCGGCAGAGGGGCAAAATAAAACCCAACACCATAGCGACGACGAGGATGAACCTCGGCAGCCCACTAATGGAGGGCAGAATAAGTTTCCAAACGAGGTAACAGAGGTCAATATGATCTACGTCACCCACATCCCCAAGAGGGAGCGGAAACATGCACTTCGGGACGTATACGCACTGGAGCCAGTCGCCCCGAAGTATAACCCGTGGTCGGCTTACCCGATCACTTTCGATAAGCATGACCATCTGACCAGCATCAGGCATGGCGGATCGGCGGCGCTCGTCCTGGACCCCATTGTTGATGGTTATCATCTAACACGCATCCTAATGGATGGGGGAAGCAGCCTTAACCTCATTTACGAAGATATAGTTCGGAAGATGGGCATCGACTCATCTCGGATCAAGCCGAGCTCTACCACCTTTAAAGGTGTCATCCCGGGCATCGAAGCCCGTTGTACGGGAACAATAACCCTAGTGGTAGTCTTCGGTTCACCCTAGAACTTCAGAAGCGAGGAGTTAATCTTCGACATCGTACCCTTCCGGAGTGGATACCACGCGCTCCTAGGGCGCACAGCCTTTGCCCGCTTTAACGCAGTTCCGCATTATGCCTATCTCAAGCTCAAAATGCCGGGACCCAAGGGCGTTATCACTGTCAATGGTAACACAGAACGCTCACTCCGGACAGAGGAATAGACCGCGGATTTCGCAGCCGAGGTTCAAGCGTCCGAGGAGGCAGCCCGCAGTAGTAAATGTGCTGCCCGCTCTTTGAAGCGCGTCAAGGCTGCACAAGTCGACCTCGGCCAGTTACCCCCGCACCCGAAATAGGGGTGCGGGCTCCTCGTGTGCCCCCTCTGTGGGCACTACGTCCCTAGAGTGCATAATTTCACACTCAAGATTCCTTGGGACGCCGAGGAGCCAAAACAATTCTAAAGCGTCATGCGTGGGTTAACCACGCAATGACGAGGCTTAGAGCCCCAGCACAGGCAGGCATCTATAAAAGAAGCAGCCAAATATGCATACGTCTCGGTGGCCTTAACCACAGAGTGACTTCGGCCAGACCTCCACTTAAGGAGCTCGGCCAATCAAACACTTAGCGTGTATAAAGGGCCAGAAGGGAATCGACCTTCACAAATTCTGCGTCTTCACTCAAGGGCGATCTGGTCAACAGTTCGGGAACGCAGACGTGCGGCAGGCTTCGGTCCGGATCCTTTAAAATCTGTTAGTAATTATCCGACCTGGTTTTCCTCCTCCTTCTTTACCGTCTACATTGTATTCTTTCCATTACTCTCGTCCGCAGGGCATGTACATGATCGATATTATGAAATAAAGAAACCGTGCCCTTTCAAGGTCCCTATTGTATTTCTTTTATCAGCATAGCTCTGGAACGATGAAGTTCTCTAAAAAAAGATGCAATTGTATCACAAAAGTCTGATGTGTTCGGCGTCTCAGATTTTGGCCTTATATGCATCAGTTTCGAACCTAGATTTTGGTCAATAGTTGGGTTGCCCGGCTCCTATGTGTACCCTTTACGTTTCCGATGAATTCGCCTAAGGGCGTAATGGGAGAACCAGTGCGATTGCGCCGCCAGGTCAATTGGCGTGGCGCCTCAGTGGAGAAAGCCAAAAACTGACTATCTGGGTAAGCGTAAACTGGTCTGCCATCCGGAGACCGCGTCAAGCGATGTGATCTTAGAGATCACCCGTGTTAAACGAAGGGCTTTTATCTTCTAGCCGAAGTGCGCTATGGCCTCGACCTCGGCCAAATAGGCCGAACACTTCCCACACTGGGGGCTGGTCATCACCCCCACAGTCAAACTCCTATGGCTAAGTGAAAGACATCAAGCCACTATAGTCCGATTGCCTAGTTCCCCTAAGTCATCGACCGCCCATGGGTACCGAGACGTCGGCTAAGGGTCAAGTATGGCTTAGGGAACACCCTTTGTATAACCTACACTGGGGCTGAAGCTGACGACTGGCCACTCTCATTTTAAAAAAGTCATATATGAGGAACAATCAAATTACTAAATAAACACATATGGAACTTCAAGCCATTTTCATTTCAAACGATAAAGTTTTTACATCATACACCCCGGCATTCCGGAGTACCTAAAAATACATGGTGTCCTTAGGGCACAAGGCCTCGGTGGTCCGATCTCCCGCCTCCACCTCGGAGAAGAACTGCTCGGCGGTCCGCGGCTTATCGACAGGAGGGCCAACAGCACATGTCTCCGCATCAACTTTGCGGAAGTGAGTCTTCACGCACGCGTATGCCCTCCGAGCCCCTTCGAAGCACGCGTACCTCTTCCAGCGGTCAATGCAGGGCACGGCATCTCGAAGACGAGCCGTCAGACCGAAGAGACTCCTCGGCATGGCTTCGGCCGGCCACAGTGCAACGCAGAGATCCTGGAGTGCTAGCCTGGTCATGCGGAACAGCTCGACTAGCTGCTTCACTCGATGATTTAGCAGCTGCGCGGATGGGGATCCTGGGAATTGACCCCAGAAGGCTTTCTCCGCCTCATGACCCGCCAGCTGGCCGAAATAGGCCACCGCATCCTCCGCACTCTACGGGAGATCCTCGAAGACCTCTGCGGAACGTCATAACTGGGTGAGCTCGACACACCCTTTGCTGCCAAACGCACACTGCAGCAAAAATATCTTACCCGAGGCGATTTGTTCCACTTGCTGGAGCACCTCGCGATCCGCACGAGCCGAGGGTGGAGTTCGTAGTGGGCCCGTTGAAGCTTCTCGAGCTCTTCTCTCGCACGCCGCCCCTCCTCCTGAAGCTTGTCGCGTGCTTCAAACACGCCCTTCAGGGTCTCCTCGACCTCCAGCACCCGCGCCTGGTGCTTCTCTCCGGCCGCCTTCTCGGCGGCCCGCGCCTTCTCGGCTGTGGCGGCAGCTACTTTCTGCTGCCGCACTTCCTTCCGAGCACTTATAAGCTCGGCCTTGAGCGTCTCCAGCTCCGCTGTCCACATATTTAAGTCTTAGTTGTTTCCTTTAAACATACAACATACAATGCAAGCTTAACCTTGCTTACCTTGAGATCGCTCAAGTCTCCGGTTCATCTCCGCCATCTCTTCGGAGCCGGAGTCCGGCACTAAGGTCGAAACTTGTCATAAAACAACATCCTTGTTAGAGGGAAAATGGTCTAGACCATCAACATGCTTCAGGACAGCCACTTCGAGTAGCGTCCTGTGGGCTACTCAACAGGCTCCTACTTACTCAAGCGACCCCGATGACGGTTTCTTGCAACCGACTTCGCGCTCGGGGGCTACTCACTCATTACGCCGTTTAGCAGGCTACATTTTTATGTCCTCGGACAAATTTCATAAAGACAAAGCGAACCGAATGCGCAGAAAGATGTACCTCGAAACCTGCTACGAGGTTTTTGAAGACCTCGTGCAGGCCGGCCTCTGCGGACCGGTAGCCTCGGAGCGCCGTGCCTATTAAGGCGCGGTGCTCCTCCTTAAGGGAGTAGCCCTTCAGGGCCTCCTCCACCTCCTCGGCCCACCCCGCACCGGTCCGTCCTCGGACAGCAGGCTGGGGTGGAGGGATGACCTCGGATGGATCCACCCGAGGAGCCCCCGCCTCTGAAGGCGGTGCCGAGGTAGACTCCTGCTGGGCCAATTTCTGGCCCAGCCTTTCTTCGGTGACCTCGGGGCGCTTCGTCCCCTGGTCTTGTTGGGCCGAGGTTTCAACCTCGGCCATGACCACCGCATCATCGGCCCCCACCGTGTTGACCTCGGGGGCCAGGGTGGATGTTGCCTCCCCCAGACCAACTTGCATCGGGGGAGAAGAAGCGGGCTCTGGAGTCCCGCTGGCGGACGGCAACCCGTTCGAGGAGCCGCTGGGGATCACCTTCGGCGGACTGTGTATGAAAAGTTGCTTCTGTGAAAATTTCCCTTGATGAAACAATGACTCAAGTAAGGAAGACAAGGATAAGGGCTTACCCTCGAGGCGCCGGCTTCTTCCTCCCCGATAGGAGGGGATCTTCCTCGGAGTCACCGGAGAGCTCGGCTCTCTCCGGCGACTTGTTCGCGGCCTTGGATGAGGCTTGCCTCAGCCTTTTTTGGCCCTTGGGCGGCATGCCCACGTTGGCGTCCTCTGACACCGACCTCTTCCCCTTAGGGGGGGGAATCTCCTCCTCTCCCTCCTTGGCGCCGCCGTCTTGAGCGGCGGAGGTGTGGGTCTCCTCTGATCGGGTAACCGAAGTCCCCCGGGTCCGAGTGCTAGACTTCCCCGTTTGGGTCTTCGTCCCTTTGGAAGCCACCACATGTGGCGCCTCGGTCAGAAGCGCTGAGAGCAGGGGAGTTTGGGGTTGTTCCGGCAATGGGGCTGGGCATCGTACCCCCTTTACCCATGCCGACCACTTCTGCAAAATGTCAAAACACGACGGCCCAAATAAAGACTTTACTCCTCGGGACAGTAAGTGAAGAATGAAAGATTGAAGGACGGGACCACTCATCGGGGGGGGGGGGGCTCATAGCCGTGTTCGAGGCCGCGGTCCTCTTCCTCCTTAGGAATCTTGTCCTTGGCCAGTTTCATGAGCTTTGTCCACATAGTGGCCAAGGTGGAGCGGAAGAAGGTGTTGATGGTGTCCATGTCCTCGGGCTTCTGTGCCCACATCGGTGTGGCCCGAAGTTGGAGAGGAAGTATGCGGCGGTTGAGCATGACGTTGATGACATCGGCCAGCTCGGCTTTCCCCGTGGTGGTCCACCACACGATCCTCTCGACTAGGGTCTCTACCTCTTCGGGCTTCCCCCAGGCGACGCCCTTTTCCTTCCAAGACTTGAGTTTCTTGGGAGGCCCGGCCAAGAAGGCCGGGACCTCGGTTTGACCAGTGGCAAGGGGTTCGGTGATATAGAACCATTCCTTTTGCCACTCCTTCACCGTTTCGATGAAGGTGCCCTTGAACCCGGTGGCCCCTTGTTCTTGCTGATCATTGCCCCTTCGCACTCCGCAAGTTCGGAGCCGCTTGACTTCGGTTTAATCCCGAAGAGCTTCAGCCATAGGCCGAAGTGTGGCTCACTGCGGAGGAAGGCCTCGCAGACTGTTATGAAAGCGGCGAGGTGGAGAATGGAGTTGGGGGCTAGGTGATGGAAATCTAACCCGTAGTAAAACATGATCCCGCGCACGAAAGGGTGCAGTGGGAATCCTAGGCCTCGGATGAGGTGGGGAACAAAGACCACCCGCTCCCCGGCGTTGGGAGCGGGTACCAGCTCGTCGGCCTCTGGAGTGCGGGCAGCGACGGTACGGGCTAGGTACCCCGCATCACGCAGCTCGGCGATGGTCACCGCCGTCACGGTGGAGCCGCCCCAGTGCCCCTTAAGGGTATCGGCCATGGCTGATGGGGAAATCGAGCTTGCGTACGAGAAAGGCGTAAGGGCTGGATCTGGGCGTTGGAGCTCGACGAAGCGGCAGCAAGGGAGGAATGGGAGCGTAGGCTATCGCGCTGTTCTCCCCATTGCTTTTATAAGCCTATGAAAGGCCAAGAGCCCCCTTTGCTGCGCCGATAAATTCGTGATTACTATCAAAGATGCCGTTGAAACATATGGGGGAAACGAAATTTTGATGATATCCCTAAGAAAGCGGGCATGATCTCTGCCTCGATGGGACGTGCCAGTAAAGGAGCCGCTTCGAAACGCGATTTGAGGGGAGGCAGTAACTGCTCAACCTGTCGTGGGGCGGGCCTCTCCGATAAAGCTGTCAGGCCGGATTGGATTGTTCATACCGGCACAGCAAGCCTTCGAGGCTAAGATACTCGCTCACCTCGGATAGGGTACAAGCTCGGTTGGACCACGGATGTCGATGCTCTATTAATAGAATTCAAAATATATGGTGGAACTCGTCTATCAAGCCGGAGACTCCGGATCCGAAGTGATGGTTCAAAGTCGTCCTCGGCGTAGAAGACCAGTTCGGGGGCTACCGACGGTGTCCTGGATTAGGGGGTGCCAACCTAGCCGGGCCGTCGCCTTGGATGGGCCGATATGCCCCTGTACGTGATCAAGATGGACTCCCGAAGTCGCACATGGGAGACGTGATCAAGACTACCTCTACCGAAGACTTGCAGTACACTCCAGGATTATTCCAGCCGCCTTACTCCAAGATACCGACCTTGTAACCCTAGATACCCTCCCTGGCGTGTATATAAGCCATAGGGTTTAGCCCGCAGGGGACAATTAGCGCAACATCGAACACCTAGCTATAGTAGTTAGACACATATTACGATCTCGAGGTAGATCAACTCTGTACTCGATACACCTCCATTAATATAAACAGAAGCAGGACGTAGGGTTTTACCTACATCAAGAGGGCCCGAACCTGGGTAAAACATCGTCTC
The DNA here is from genome assembly GCA_039707655.1 of Elymus sibiricus. NCBI lineage: Eukaryota > Viridiplantae > Streptophyta > Magnoliopsida > Poales > Poaceae > Elymus > Elymus sibiricus. Next base: position 160,704,112 of record CM077668.1, on the reverse strand, counting down.
CTTTTGTCTCTCTTACCATCGATCCGAGATCCGCAGCTCGGGACCCCCTACCCCGAGGTCTGCCGGTTTTCACACCGACACCAGGGCTTCCGCTGCTACAAGCAATGCTAGGCGTTAGCTTTGCTTTCTTTAACGTTACCCACTTCAAGGAGTAAGCGCTTACCGTGCGCCTCTCTGGTGAATTTCTTCACCTGCTCGACTTCGGACAATGCCGCGTCAAGCTGCACCTTTGTTTGGTCTAATGCCGAGGTCAATTGTTCGTTCTTCAAGCGAGCTTCCTGTTATGACAACAAATGCGGGTTAGAATTCAAGCCTTGATTCGACCCCAGGGGCTCGTATCAAGCCTTAGGGGCTCCTACTATACTTGGTAGTCCTATTCGTCTTTGAAAACCTTACCTGCAGCCCTCGCGACAGTACATCCAGCGACTCATCAAAGGCACCTTGGGTCGCCCCGAGGTATGCGTCCACTGCGCTGAGAGCCTTAAGCTCCCTGTCTGAAAAGGCCGGATTATTCAAGGAAGCCTTTCGCCGGCGATAATTCGCGGCGCATTGAATTTCGGACGGAGTGGCCGATGTCGCTGAGTCCTCAGGGTGGGCGGCTCTGGGGTCAACCCTTGCAGGATTTCGAACCTCTGCTTCCTGGGGCGTACCTTACCCTCCTCGGCCTTCGCGTGAGTGGTGGAAAGTGGAGACTGTCTGCGAATAATTGGAAGTGTTAGAACCCAAAGTGTCTTTTCTATGACGTGGAACTAAAATATTACCTAATTACGGATGGAGCACTCACGTTTGCCCACGCAACCTCGGACGAAGCTTCTTGAACCTCTGGCCGAACCCTTTCCGGTGGAACCGCCTCTCTGCGGAGGCGTTGGGAGCGCCGCCCCTTTGGAGGAGAAGTCGGAAGATTGGAGACCGTGGGACGAGGGGCTCTCTTTCGCTTAGAGGGAGGGAGAGTTACCGATGAGGCTGGTCTTGTCCCCGGCGTATCAGGGATGACCGCTACCTTTGAGCCGTCAAGGCTCTCCAGGAAAAAAACTCCTCCCTTCATAGATAAGCCCCAGATCTTCGTCCTCGTGGTAGAGAGGATCTTCTGCACGGCTGTGCACCTCCGGCTCTGGAGCCGGACTGCTCACCCCTTCGAGCCAACGCCTCCACCACTGATCAACCAATATATAAAGGATTAATGATAAGGATCCCGAGGTGAAACAGGAAACCCGGAATAAAGACTTACAATGTCGGCTGGGTTGTAGTACAACAACCTGTCTTGGAACCGGTGTTTAGCAAACTCCTCGGCTGACCCCTGGTACATGTTGGCTAGAACAGCTCCGAGGGTCATTTGGTCCATGAAATCCCCCTTGATGGATCGAGAGGCATCCTCGAACTCGTTATACTCGCACACTAATGTTGGAAATATGCCCTAGAGGCAATAATAAATTGGTTATTATTATATTTCCTTGTTAATGATAATCATTTATTATCCATGCTATAATTGTATTGATTGGAAACTCAAATACATGTGTGGGTACATAGACAACACTGTGTCCCTAGTAAGCCTCTAGTTGACTAGCTCGTTGATCAAAGATGGTTAAGGTTTCCTAGCCATTGACATGAGATGTCATTTGATAACGGGATCACATCATTAGGAGAATGATGTGATGGACAAGACCCAAACTGTAAACGTAGCATTTGATCGTGTCAGTTTATTGCTATTGTTTTCTGCATGTCAAGTATCTGTTCCTTTGACCATGAGATCATGCAACTCACTGACACCGGAGGAATACCTTGTGTGTATCAAACGTCGCAACGTAACTGGGTGACTATAAAGGTGCTCTACAGGTATCTCCGAGGGTGTCTGTTGGGTTGGCATGGATCAAGACTGGGATTTGTTACTCCGTATGACGGAGAGGTATCTCAGGGCCCACTCGGTAATACAACATCACATTGAGCCTTGCAAGCAAAGTGACTAAAGAGTTAGCCACAGGATCTTGTATTACGGAACGAGTAAAGAGACTTGCCGGTAACGAGATTGAACTAGGTATAGTGATACCGACGATCGAATCTCGGGCAAGTAACATACCGAAGAACAAAGGGAACAGCATACGGGATTAACTGAATCCTTGACATAGAGGTTCGACCGATAAAGATCTTCGTAGAATATGTAGGAGCCAATATGGGCATCCAGGTCCCGCTATTGGTTATTGGCCGTAGAGGTGTCTCGGTCATGTCTACATAGTTCTCGAACCCGCAGGGTCTACACACTTAACGTTTGGTGACGATTAGTATAATTGAGTTATTATGTTGGTGACTGAAAGTTGTTCGGAGTCTCGGATAAGATCCCGGACATGACGAGGATCTCCGGAATAGTCCGGAGGTAAAGATTGATATATGTGATAATAGTGTTTTGATCTCTGGAAGGGTTCCGGAGTTCACCGGAATGGGTTCCGGATGTTTACCGAAGTGTTCGGGTGCAGCAACACTTTATATGAGCCAAAGGGATAAAGCCCACAAGGTATTGGAAAGTGCAAAAGTAGTTTTGCTGCCGCGTAAGCGGTACTACCGCTTGGTGAAGCGGTACTACCGCCCGAGCGGTACTACCGCTTGTGTGAAGCGGTACTACCGCCCAAGCGGTACTACCGCTTGTGTGAAGCGGTACTACCGCTTGTGCGCGGCTGTGCACGGTTCGGTAGGGATCCGAGTTGGACTCTTTCCCTGCGGGCCAAACCGACCTTGTGCGGGCAAAACCGACCCGGAGGAGGCTTTTACTCCAAGTTTAGACCCCAAGGCTCAACATATAAATAGAGGGGCAGGGCTAGCACACGGGACACATCAAGATTTCCCCAAGCCGTGTGCGGCAACCCTAACCCTCTAGTTCCTCCGTCATAATCTCCGTAGTGCTTGGCGAAGCCCTGCAGAGATTGTTCCTCACCACCATCACCACGCCGTCGTGCTGCTGGAACTCAACCACTACTTCATCATCGCTCGCTGGATCGAGGAGGTGAAGGCGTCATCAAGCCGTACGTGTGTTGAACGCGGAGGTGCCGTCCGTTCGGCACTAGATCGGAAGGATCGTGATTGGATCGCGGGACGCTCGGCGATTTGGATCGCGAAGACGTTCGACTACATCAACCGCGTTTATTAACGCTTCCGCTTAGCGATCTACAAGGGTATGTAGATTCACTCTCCCTCTCGTAGATGCTCATCACCATGGATAGATCTTATGTGTGCGTAGGAAAATTTTTTGTTTCCCATGCAACGTTCCCCAACAACTAAATGCTGGCGCTGCCGAAGAGGCTGGACTCTCTGGTCTAGAGCCACCGCCATCACATCGATGATGGTGAGACCCGCGCTTGACAAGAGCTTCACCTTGGCCGCTAGCCTAGTCACGGCTTCGTCTTCTTCTTGAGCCGAACTCACTGGCCTCCAGCTGTAACGCTTCCTCGGCGGATCTAGCGAGAAGGGTGGAAGGCCTGGCCGGACCGGCTTGTACAACAAGACGTCTGTAATATAGAACCACTCGGAAGGCTAGTAATCAGCCTCCTCCCGAGGTGTTCCCGCTGGATAGCCAGTCTTGTCGATTCCGCAGACTTCGGCTCCCCCGACCTCGAATAGCATGTCCGTCGAAGAGCGGGGCACGATGCAGAAGAACTTCCGCCATAGCCCGAAGTGCACCTGACAGCCGAGGTGCAGCTCGCAGAGCGCAACAAACCCCGCGATATGTAACACCGAGTTCGGAGAGAGATGATGTAGCTGTAACCCGTAGAACTCCAGTAAGCCACGGAGGAATGGGTGGATTGGGAACCCTAAGCCGCGGAGGAGAAAAGGTACGAAGCATACTCGCTCTTCCCCTCGTGGCGAGGGGAAATTTTTGGCATGGGCTTGACCATCAATGGATGTTAATCCGGGACGGGTAGCGGCTAGATCCGCATCCGGCAGGTATCCCTGCGTCGCCAAACGCTCTAATTGAAGGCGCGCGACGGAACAGCTCCCCCAGTCCCCCCTATCCGGGCCATGAGGACGCCTTGACGATCCCTCGCCGCTCACCATTTTTTGGGGCTCCTGAGCTAGGGCTTGAGGAAGGGGGAATTTCTCGCTGCGGTTGCAAGGGCGTACAGCCACGTGCAAGGGTCAAGCGTCTATTAAGTAAGGGCAGAAAGGGCTGACGTTTCGACGTTTTTTCCCATGAAGGGGCCCAATTGCCTAAGCGGCACGAATTTCAACATCTGATATTGAGCTCTCGGTGAATTCTAAAGGTCGGCCGAGGTCTTTAACTCTGTTCGGAGAATAAAGCACGGGAACTTGTCTGTCGAGCCAAGACTCCGGAATGTGAAGAGCAATGACTTCGGCATCGAAGACCAGTACAGGGGCTAGTGACGGTGTCCTGGATTAGGGGGTACTAACCGGGCCGACCTGTCTCCTCGTATGGGCCGACATACCCCCGCACATAACCAAGATGGATTCCGGAGACCGTACGTGGGAGGCGTGATCAAGGCTGTTTCTACCGAAGACTTGACGTGTACTCCAAGATCTCTCCTGCTGCCTCTCTCCTAGCATACCGACTTTGTAACCCTAGATACCCTCCCTGGCGTGTATATAAGCCAGAGGGTTTAGCCCATAGGAGGAGGATACGCAACATTGCTTACCTAGCCATAGAAGTTAGACTCATATCACGATCTCGAGGTAGATCAAACTCTGTACTCGATACATCTTCATCAATATAACAGAAGTAGGACGTAGGGTTTTACCTCCATCAAGAGGGCCCGAACCTGGGTAAAACATCGTCTCCATTGTCTCTCTTACCATCGATACTAGATCCACAGCTCGGGACCCCCTACCCCGAGGTCTGCCGGTTTTTACACCGACATGTATGTTAAACAACCTCCCGGCTTTGAGAATCCCAAGAAACCTAATCATGTGTACAAACTTCGTAAAGCTCTTTATGGTCTTAAACAAGCCCCTAGAGCTTGGTACAAATGCTTGACAAAGTTTCTTCTTGAAAAAGGTTTTGAAATTGGGAAGATTGATTGAACTTTGTTCACTAAGAGGGTTAATGGAGAATTATTTGTATGCCAAATTTATGTTGATGATATTATCTTTGGATCTACTAACCCCTCTTTTAGTGAGAAGTTTGGAAGGTTGATGTCGGAAAAGTTCGAGATGTCTATGATGTGTGAACTCAAATTCTTTCTTGGTTTGCAAATCAAGCAAACTAGGGAAGGTACCTTTGTTTCTCAACCAAAGTATACCAAGGACTTATTCAAGAAGTTCAACATGCAAGAGAGTAAAGGTATGAAAACTCCCATGCCCACGAGTGGACATCTTGACTTGGCCAAGGACGGCAAACCGGTTGATCAAAAGGTATATCGATCTATGATTGGTTCATTGCTATATCTATGTGCCTCCCGTCCTGACATTATGCTAAGTGTGTGCATGTGTGCACGATACCAAGCGCCACCAAAAGAGTGTCACCTTAAGGCGGTGAAAAGAATTGTGAGATACTTGATACATACACCAAACTTTGGCATATGGTATCCCAAAGGATCTTCTTTCAATCTTGTTGGCTACTCCAATTCGGACTATGCCGGAGACAAGGTTGACAGAAAATCCACTTCGGGTACATGTCAATTTCTTGGTAGATCTCTTGTGTCTTGGTCCTCCAAGAAACAAAATTCCGTATCTCTATCTACTGCCGAAGCGGAATACATTGCCGCGGGATCATGTTGTGCTCAATTACTATGGATGACACAAACTCTTAAAGACTATGGTGTGCATGTGAGACATGTACCATTACTATGTGACAATGAGAGTTCTATTAAGATCACACACAATCCCGTGCAACATTCTCGAACAAAGCATATTGAGGTTCGTCACCACTTCATTCGAGATCATGTTGAGAAAGGTGACATTGACCTTAAACATGTTCGTACCGACAAACAATTGGCAGACATCTTTACCAAACCTCTTGATGAGAAAGTGTTTTGTCACTTGAGAAGTGAGTTGAACATCATTGATGCTTCAAACGTGAACTAGAGGTTCATGTGGATGCATACAAGGGCTTGAGCATTCTTGACTAATCCATGATACCTTTCATGATCATCTTATATCTTGGACATTTTGCTCCCTTGTATGGTATCTAACCTTTTGTAGGTACTTGGACAAACTTCATGCCACAAGATTGCATCTCACTCTTATCATAAGCAATCTTGTATAACTCAAGTATCGACAATTGATGGTGGAACAAGGAACAAGACAACCTAAACATATCCTTTGACAAACTTTTGAGTTAAGCTTCATTCTTGTCATTTTGGATATACATGTTGTTCCTTGCAAAGCTAACCCATGTAGGAAGATGAACTACAAATGATAGGATAGCTCCAAACTTGAATTCATGAGCATCCACTTCAAGTTCAACTACATGATGGACTTCACCACCAAATCCCAATGTAAGTTCTCACATCTTAGAGAAGCTTTACTCAAAGACATGAGCTAAAGCAACTCAACAAGATGTGAATACATCAAAATGCTTAAAGGAAAAATGGCAACCCCATTTCGAGCTTAAACGAAGAGTATGACCTATGATCAAGTGCTCTCACTTGACTCCTAAGTCAATATACTCTAACATAGGTGACTTAGTCGCCGACCCATCTAGATGAAGTTCTCTAGTGTTTCTTCTGTTTGTTCTCTTCTTGCTAGAGTCTTTCTTTTTCAAAAAAAAAACTTCATCTAGACGTTTCTTTGCTTCTTTTCTGTGTGTCTTTTCTTTTAGTTAGTTTCGCAGCTAATTCCTTGCAAATCCTTGTGAGATTTCCTTTGTCTAGTGAGCAGAGTTGACAATTAATTCCATTGCGTCAAACTCGGTTCCACCGATTTATCCTAACTCGGTGTCACCGATTTTAGCTGCTCTAAGGAATTTCCTGTCAAATTTTTTTCTGAGATTTTCTGTTCCAGCTCCACTCAATGATTCTTATCCTCTACTTGCATCTAGAGCCACTTTCTAGCTAGGTGTGTTTCTCAAGGACCAAACCCACTTGATCAATAACCTTGAAGTCCCTTCTTGGAAATTGATGTCAAAGGGGGAGAGAGGAATACACATCAAAGCTTATCTCTACAAACGAGATGCACCTTACAAGAGGAGAGAATGTTACATGTTTCTAAGAGGGGAGAAACATGATTAGTTTGTTCTTTGGTTGTTCTAGTTTTCTCTCCTTACCTACTCCCAATATCCAATGTCAGATTCAGGGGGAGAGGAAGTTCCATAAGGAGAGACAACCATTCTTTTTGGGGACATGCTTGCTTTAAAGAAGTATCCTAGTGATACTCCACTCTACATGTCATCCCAATCTTGGTTTCTTGTTGATCTTGTGTCTTTTCTTGAAGAAATTATCTTGTGTTATCTAACCCTGTTTTCTCAAGTGTATTTCTTCAGGTACTTGATCAAGACCATCAAGGTAAGTATATGCATCACACTCATGTACATGATTGACCTCTTGCTAGTACATATTGTTTGCAAGAAGAAAATCATGTGCACGTGGATACCCAAATACCATACATATTGCTCGGATGCATATAGCCGAGATACATGTTGCATGTATATTTCCCATGAGATATCATCATGTTATGCACATCTTCAGGGGGAGTTCAGGGGAGCTCATGCATGTTACATGTTTCCTTCAAAGCTTTCATACATACTTCTGCTAAATCTTCATTTGAAGCTTTGATGTATGTTGTCATCAATTACCAAAAAGGGGGAGATTGAAAGCACATTTGCTCCCTTGGTGGTTTTGGTAATTTATGCCAACATACATGGTGTTGGACTAATGCTTTTATCTAGTGAATTTCAGACATGTTCAACAATGGCGTGGCATGGACAAGAGACGTGGACCCTTCCAAATGCTAAGGACAAGGATTGGCAAAAGATCAAGACTCTACATTTGTGGTTTAGTGATCCAAGATCACATTGAGTCCATAGGAAAGCCAATACTATTAAAAGGGGATGAGGTGTTGCTTAATGATCTTTTTGCTCAAGTGCTTAGTGACAGTACTCCTAAACCCTCAACCACTCTCTCTACCCAAATATGTCCAGAACCTACATTCTAACTCGGCCCCACTGATATTTCCTACCCGGCCCCACCGAGTTCATCCAAGACTTAGCCACTGCCAAAACCCTAACAAATCGGATCCACCGAAATGGATCTCGGTCTCATCGAGATGGCCTTGCCAACTCTCTGTAATCATTTGGACTTACTTCGGTCTCACCGAGTTTTGCAAATCGGTCTCACCGAGATGGCGTGCCAACTCTCTGTTGCCTTATTGCTTCACTTCGGTCGTACCGAGTTGATGCAATCGGTGCCACCGAGATGAGCTTTGCCCTAGCCATTGCACTTCGGTCCATCCGAGTTGTTCATATCGGTCCCACCGAGATTCCTAACGTTCATATCTTTTAAACGATTCGGTGCTACCGAGATGATTGTTTCGGTGCCACCGAGTTGGGTCAAAAGTGTGTAACGGTTGGATTTTGTGTGGAGGCTATATATACCCCTCCACCACCTCCTTCTCTGTAAAGGAGAGCCATCAGAACATGCCTACACTTCCACCATACATTTTCTGAGAGAGAACCACCTACTCATGTGTTGAGATCAAGCCATTCCATTCCTATCATTTGAAACTTGATTTCTAGCCTATCCCAAGTTGCTTTCCACTCAAATCCCTCTTCCACCATAGCCAAATCTGTGAGGAGTTGTTTGAGTGCTGGGAAGACTATCATTTGAAGCACAAGAGCAAGGAGTTCATCAACAACACACCGTCTATTACCTTTTGGAGAGTGGTGTATCCTAGATTGGTTAGGTGTCACTTGGGAGCCTCCAACATGATGTGGAGTTGAACCAAGCAGTTTGTAAGGGCAAGGAGATCGCCTACTTCATGAAGATCTACCCCGAGTGAGGCTAGTCCTTCGTGGACGTAAGCCATGGTGGAATAGAAAAGGTTGCTTCTTCGTGGACCCTTCGTGGGTGGAGCCCTCCGTGGACTCGCACAGCCGTTACCCTTCGTGGGTTGAAGTCTCCATAAACGTGGACGTACGATAGCACCACCTATCGGAACCACGCCAAAAACCACCGTGTCTTCATTGCGTTTGATCTTCCATACTCTACCCCTTTACTTTCTGCACTATTGCATGCTTTACTATTTTCGCTGCTCAATCTCTAGATATGCATGTGTAGAAAGTATTGGAGTGATCTTAACTTGTGCTAAAATCTGCCTAAATTCCAAGAGAAATTAAAAACTGCACATTTGACTGGTTAGTAGTCTATTCACCCCCCCTCTAGACCTATCTCCTCGATCCCACAACATATCATCACGGAAGTATTTTTTTTGTAGTGTTGTGTGCCGCACGCATGGCTGTGTGAATGTTGCGTGCGTGCATGTGTACGTGTGAGTGTTGCATGCATGTGTGAGGGTTCTAGTCCCTCCCATTAACATGTTCATATTTCAAGCTTCATTAAAACGTTGCATGCAAGAATTACTCTAATGCATGTAAAAGTCCTGGTCATTTGTTGTTCATGCATGCACGCATGCATTGCAATTAATACATTGGTAAACACATTTTTCTGGAGGAAAACGAGCCCATTAATTGAGTACTTTTGCAAAGTACTACAGTAGTACTACAAAAAATTCTTCTGGCACTCATCATCTACTATTACCTTGGTTGATGAATCTTTTTTATTGAGCTATATATAAACTGGAATGAGGGAGTAGGTACTACTATGTAATTGGGGCCGGGAGCCTTGGCCAATGGTTCTTAATGTTGGACAGGATGAGAGTAGAGGCATAGATAGGAAGTCTTGGTGATCCATTATTCCCCATCAGTCTATTCAACTAGTCTTCACATTGAAGTGACAATACACGCTGCAGCAGATGGGACACTTGATTAATAAGCTGAGCCAGCGTGCTGGTGTTACTAAATCAGCCTTACCCTGTAGTGCCATCATGTCTGCCAGTGGAGCACGCTTCCGCAATTACGCGTACGCACCTCTCTCTTCCATTGACTGACATATGGGCCCGCTTGAGGTAGACCCACATGTCATCTGCTTAACTATTTACACTCGTGTATACTACTACCTCCATCCTGGTTTATTGGTCCCCTTCGTATTTTGTGCTTAATTTTGACCATAGATTTAATTAACAAAATTTTAGTGCATGTCACCAAAAATTATATCGTTCGATTCGTATTTGAACATAGTTTTCAATTATATTATTTTTTGTGATTTGCATTAACATTTTGTTAGTTAAATATAAGGTCAAAGTTTGGCACAAAATTCAAAGAGGACCAATAAACCAGGACAGAGGTAGTAGTAGTAGTAGTAGTACTAGTTGAATTTAGATTTAATGCAGCTTCTTCCCCGTCTCCCCCTCTTCTTCCTCCTCTCTTCCCTGTGGACGTCCCTTCCCCATCTTCGTCCGCACACCATTTTCCAGTGCTCACTGCTCGCCCGCCCATGCCATCTTCCTCGGTCGCTCGCGCACACCATCTCCCCCCGCTCACTGCTCGCCCACACACGCCATCTTCTTCTCTCGCCCGCCCGCATCCACTTCCCCGCTCGACCGCACGCACCAAAAACCCCAATCACTCAGCGCCCTAAAAAACCCAATGGCAGAACCGACTGACACGCATAGCCGTGATTGGAATTCCCTCCCCGATGTTCTCTTGGAACAGATCTGTAATCGTATGGACCTGCTCAGCACCGTGCGTCTGGCCGCATGCTCAGTGTTTATGCACCGTCTACTCATCGGCACCCGGCCGGCCCTTTTCAAGACACCCTGCTTGCTGATGCCCGATCCTCGCAACTGGCCCACACACCAACTGTCGGTGTATAAAACATGGGTATTTTTTACCCTGACTTATGCACAGACAGTGGCAGCCTCCTTGCCGGGGACCGCCAAGACCAAGACTCAACGCCCAATTACAGAAGCGTAAGACATAACATCAACAAGCACATAACCAGTACCGAAGATGAAGACGTTCCTTGCCGGCAAGGCTAAACCGGCAAGAGTAAGACCCGGCAAGCTCCGCACTGGCAAGCTTTCACCAGCCCTCCAGCACTCCACCTCACCACACAGGTGTTCGCTAATGGGTGAGGTGTCGACCGCGCAAGCTGGTTGACGAGGCTTGTTGGGCACGTGTCAGCACACTGGGGCAGGATTCACCTTTAATGACACCCGTCCAGAAGGCGTGTCAGGATAATACGAAGTAGCTGGGCAAGCGGTGCAGAAGCCTTGCCGGGATTACCTCTCCACATGACACCTAACGGCGCATTTAATGCGCTTGTCCTAAACTGGCAGAGTTAGGTATGATAGCATTGTTTGCTATCTAATCGATATGTAATTAAGGTTTAGCCACTATGGTGACCCCTTGAACTATAAAAGGAGGGCCAAGGCAACCGTTAGAAGGATTCGGACCCCTCTTCGAACACAGGCACGTCTCATGTAGCTGCTCTCTCTGCGCCTTGCTGGGAGAAACGCTCCTTGTACTGTGCTCGCACGCCATTAATACACCAAAAGCAGGAGTAGGGTTTTACGCTTCTCAACGGCCCGAACCTGGGTAAATCCCTGGCGTCTCTCATTGTTCCTGCTCTTTGTGCACATCGATCCCCCTGCAGAACCACAAGGGGCTGGACTGCCCCATAGATGGTCATTCCACACCAACATCTTTGGGGCGCCAGTTAGGGGGCGTCGCTTGCGCGAACCTGGATCAGTGGGTTGCGCATCTTCTTGATCATCTTCATCGACATCTTCGTTCTCGTCCTCATCGTCGTCGATGGCGCCCAAGAGGAAGGGCATCACGATGACGGCCACCCCGCACGCATCCGCAGGCGGCGCGGCCAATGCAGGCGGTGCAGGTACGACGGTTGGCATGACCAGCGTAGGCGGCGCGGTCGTGATGGAGGTGGTCGACTTTCTCGATCCTCTGGCGAGCGAAACCAAGACGGCGCGGGTGGAGCAGACGGACGACCTCTTCCTCCTCCTCCTCCTCGCCGCGCCGACGAATGCAGCCACCGGAGCAGCAATGCCCAGGCCGGCGCGAGCCAAGGTCTCGCTGCAGCGGCGTTGAAGGATGCTGCTTCAGAATGAACGATGCACCCCTCGCGCGACGGGCGTGGCACGGCTCCGAGCGGCACCAACGACTCCGGGCGACGGCGACCTTAATAGCAAGACGCCTGTCGATCAGGTCCCAGGTCCCCAAGCTCCACCTCCGCCACGGCAGCCCGCTGCTAAACATGTGCCGCGGCAGCGAGATCACGATGGCGCTCCTGCTGGCTCTGCCAGGAGTAGAGCGACGTCGCGCTCTTTGCTTCCGGCCATGCCAACCACCACGGCGGAAGCAATGGCGCGAGCCCAGATGCTGCTGAACTTCCCTCCAGCAGAAGAGAAGATGGATGAGTGGAGAGCTACCATTCAAAGCTTAATTGGATTTACCGAGGCCAGCAAGTCACAGCAAGCGGAACCCTCACGGCGTCTGCGAATGGCGCCAGTAGCTCCAACTGGTGGCCACGTTGACGGTGTTGCGCAAACGGTGCAATCGCCCCAACGGCAACAGTCCCAACAATAGCAACACCAACAGCCATGGCAAGCTCGGCAATCCTTTGAGCCCGACGAGATGTCGATGGCCTCTTCGGATCCGCGAGCATGGCAAGACCAGCGGCAAGTGCTGCGAGACAGGCGGGCAGAGGACGCCCGCACCACCATCGAACGGCGCCGAGAGGCACGCCGTCAATCCGATGTGCGCAACGGCCCCATCCTTGATGAGCCTGCGCTAGGGGTTGGCGGGTATCTGCCTTACGAGGTTGGGTGTCCTGCCTTCACCCATGAGCTGAGGCAAGTCCGATGGTCGTCCGTTCGAGCCTTCAAACCAGAAGTACCGGAGAAGTACGACGGCAAGCTGAACCCGGCAGAATTCTTGGGCATCTACACGATTGCCATGCAAGCTGCCGGGGGAAGAGATGAAAAGATCCTTGCCAATTACTTTCCGTTGGTAGTAAAGCCCAACGTGAGATCATGGCTGATGAACTTGCCGGAGAACTCCATTTCCTCGTGGTTAGATGTCTGCAATGAGTTTGTTGGTGCCTTTACCGGAGGCCACAAGGCCCCTGGACAGCCCAGTGATCTGCAGGTGATCCCGCAAAGAGATGGCGAAACTTTGCGCAAGTATATCCAGAGGTTCAGTTGCATGCACCACAATATCCCAGATGTGCACCCTGCAGCCATGATTGCCGCCTTTCACACGAACGAGCGCAATCGAAGGATGCGGGAGAAGATGAACATCAAGTTGCCCAAGACCGTCAACGAGCTCTACACATTGGCGGACAAATGTGCACGTGCTGAAGAAGGAAGGAGGCTTCCCGGGGAGGATGCTGGTGCCGAGGTAGATTCTGAGGACGATGATGCCGCCACCCCGAGGAAGAAAGGCCGAAAACGCAACAGGAAGCGCAAAGGCAAAACTGTTATGGCTGTCGAAGGCGCCGGCAACCCCGAGTCCGCCAAGAAGGCCAAGACTGAAAACTCCGGCAAGGAGGCTGCTGTATTAGCCACTTGTCAGGAGGCGGCGGCAAACGAGAAAGCCGACAAATCTGACGGACCGTACTGCAAGATTCACCGCACCAAGGGCCACGACCTCCAAGAGTGCCGGCAAGTCGAGCACCTTGTTGAGAAACAAAAGGCCGAGTATGAGAAACATGATAAAGAGAAAGGTCAAGATGATACCGGTGGATCCGGCAAAAAGAGCCGTGGTGGTCGAGGAGGCCACCGCGGCAAGGCCAAGTAGCAAAAGGAGAAACCTGCGAGAGGCCGAGACAAGAAAGAGGAAAATGATGGGAGTGACGAAGAGGATGATGATGAGACCAGCGAACATGAATTCCAGAAGGCAACCGATGCCATGTGCATTGACGGGGGAGCATCTTTGCACTCCTCTCACCGCCAACTTAAACTGTGGGCGCGTGAGGTTAATACAGCGGAACCGGCAATGGGCTCTCAAAAGCCACTTAAGTGGTCACACACGCCTATCATTTTTGATGCTAAGGATCACCCTGATCGCATAACTGCGGTCGGGTGTTTGCCGTTGTTGGTTTCACCAACGATCCGCAACCTCCAAGTAACAAAAATGTTAGTTGACGGTGGGGCCGGCCTGAATCTGATCTCTCCAGAAATTATCAAGAGACTCCAGATCCCCGACGAGGAACTCAAGAAAACGGGCACGTTTCAAGGAGTGAACCCGGGGAGAAGCCAGCCCAATGGAAAGATCACATTGCCAGTGACATTTGGCGGGGAGTTGAATTACCGGACAGAAAAGATTGTGTTCGACATCTTCAAGACACCCTTGCCGTACAATGGAATTCTTGGCCGCCCGACCTTGGCAAAATTCATGGCAGCATCTCACTATGCTTACAACGCATTGAAGATGCCAGGACCGATGGGTGTCATTTCCATCAACTCCGACAAGAAGGATGTAGTCATTTGCGTCGACAAGATGTACAAAGATGTGGTCGCAGCAGAGGCCGCCAAGGCGCCCGCTCCCGCCAAGAAGAAGGAAAGCAAGAAGTCCGGCAAGGCCTCTAGCATGGATTCCGGGAAGCGCACCTCTTCGGAGTGCTGCGCACCCGTTGAAAACTTGCCGGAGCGCTCTACCGGCAAGAAGCACAAGGCCACGGCACCGGAGACCAAGAAAGTGCCGGCAAGGGAAGATGGCACTGACGGTACCTTCAGCATCAGTGCCACCCTTGACAGCAAATAGGAAAGCGCGCTCGTTGCCTTCATGCGGGCGAATGTCGATGTGTTTGCATGGCGACCATCTGACATCCCCGGCGTTCCCAGGGAGGTAATTGAGCACCACCTATCTGTCTGTCCCCACGCTCGGCCCGTCAAGCAAAAAGTCCGGAAGCAAGCCTTGGAGCGGTAGCAGTTCATCGCAGAGGAAATTAAGAAGCTTGAAGCAGCAGGATTGGTTAGAGGTGTGCTACATCCAACTTGGTTAGCAAACCCAGTTGTGGTGCGCAAAGCAAACGGAAAGTGGAGACTTTGTATTGACTACACTGATATTAACAAAGCATGTCCAAAGGATCCTTTCCCCTTGCCGCGCATTGATCAAATTGTAGAATCCACCTCTGGCTGTGATCTGCTCTCCTTCCTTAATGCATACTCTGGATACCATCAAATATTCATGGCCAAGGAAGATGAGGAGAAAACCACATTCATTACTCCATGTGGCATGTACTGCTTTGTGCGTATGCCTTTCGGATTAAAAAGTGCCGGTTCAACATTTGCAAGGGCAGTCCAAATTGGCTTCGAGCCCCAGCTGCACAGGAATGTGGAAGCATACATGGATGATATAGTGGTCAAAACCAAGGACAAGTCCACCCTCATTCAAGATTTAGAAGAAACATTTGCAAACTTGTGCAAGATCAACTTAAAGCTCAATCCCGAGAAGTGTGTGTTTGGCGTTCCATCCGGCAAGCTCCTCGGGTTCTTTGCATCTCAGCGAGGAATTGAAGCAAATCCCGACAAGATCAAAGCCATTGAGCAGATTCAAGCACCAAAGTGTCAAGGATGTGCGGCGTCTTGCCGGCTGCGTCGCTACCTTGAGCAGATTCATTTCGAGATTCGCTGAGCGCGCCTTGCCGTTTTTCAAAATCTTGAAAAAGGCAGGTCTAATGAAATGGACTCCGGAAGCGGAGGCCGCGCTGCAGGACTTGAAAAGATACCTCTCCTCCGTGCGAACACTAGTTGCGCCTAGACCACAAGAGCCGTTGCTGCTATACGTGGCGGCAAAAAATCAAGTGGCTAGTGCTGCATTAGTGGCGCAGAGGGAGGTTGACGACAAGGAAGCAGCCGCGGCAAGCCCGTCTGGCGACAAATCGGAATCTTGCCCGGCAAGACTTGGTACCGACAAGTCGACGACAGCGCGAACAAATGTAGAGAACCAACAAGCAACGCCAAAGAAGAAAATGGTGCAGCGGCCCGTTTATTTTGTTAGTTCCCTTCTGCAGGGGGCTAGGTCAAGATATTCTGGGGTGCAGAAGCTGCTTTTCGGCCTTCTCATGGCCTCGAGAAAGCTGCGCCATTACTTCCAAGCACACGAGATCACCGTCGTCACTCGCTTTCCATTGCAACGCATCTTAAGGAATCCAGAAGCAACCGGCAGGATAGTGGAGTGGGCATTGGAATTGTCAAGCTTTGCGCTTAAGTTTGAAAGCACTTCAACCATCCGGAGCAGAGCCTTGGTGGATTTCATTGCAGAATGGACGCCAACGCAAGACGAAGAATTTCAAGAAACAGCTCTCCCCGGCAAAGAGACAGCAAAGGAATGGATTATGTACTTTGATGGTGCCTTCTCGCTGCAAGGCGCCGGTGCCGGAGTGCTGCTCGTCGCACCCATCGGAGAGCACCTCAAGTATGTGGTCCAAATGCACTTTCCCAGGGAACAAGCTACGAACAACACTGCCGAGTACGAAGGACTCCTTGCCAGTCTTAGGATCGCGGTGGACCTTGGAATCAAGAAATTGATCGTCCGCGGTGACTCACAGCTCGTTGTGAAGCAAGTAAACAAAGATTACCAAAGCCCGTTGATGGAAGCGTACGTGGAGGAAGTGAGAAAATTGGGAGAACACTTTGACGGGTTGCAAACAGAGCACATCCCTCGTGCGGAAAACAGCATCACTGATCACCTATCAAAGTGTGCCGCGCAAAAGCTTCCCGTGGAACCGGGAACATTTGTGCTCCATTTGAATCAACCAACAGTCACTCCATCAACGCAGGCGAGTAAGAGAAGAAAGTTGAATACCGGCAAGTACTTTCCGGCAGGGCTCCCAGAACCCTCCGGTAAGAAGATTGCCGGGAACAACGACACGGCCGCTGGTGAGTAGCCGCTTCGCGCAGAACCTCAGGTTCTTGCCGCCGAAGCGAGTGCTCCCACAGCCGAAGAAACGCCTTTAGTCCTTGTCGTCAAGCCACCGGCTTCGGCATGGGCACAGCAGATAGTCCATTTCCTCCAAACAGGAGAACTTCCCAATGAGCAAGAAGAAGCTGAGAAAGTAGCCCGTCAGTCAAGTATGTATCAATTCATGGACAGCGTTCTGTACAGAAAGCGACCAAACGGTGTGAAATTGAAGTGCATTTGTCGGGAAGACGGACTAGAGCTGTTGGCAGAGATACATGGAGGCATATGTGGCTCTCACATAGGATCAAGAGCGCTTGCCGGCAAAGTTTTCCGGCAAGGCTTCTATTGGCCCACTGCCCTCCAGGATGCGACTGAGCTAGTAACCAAATGTGAAGCATGCCAGTTCCATTCGAAGAATATACATCAACCAGCTCAAGCTCTCCAAACGACCCCTCTCTCCTGGCCCTTTTTGGTCTGGGGGCTCGATATATGGGGCCCCTTCCCCCGTGCTGTCGGGGGCTTTGAGTTCTTGTACGTTGCCATCGACAAGTTCACAAAGTGGCCCGAAGTGGAGCCAGTGAGGAAGGTGAAAGCGCAATCAGCCGTCCAGTTCTTCAAAGGATTAGTTTGCCATTTTGGGGTTCCTAACAGAATCATCACCGACAATGGCACGCAATTCACGAGCCGCACCTTCATGCAATATATCCAAGACCTTGGCAGCAAAATCTGTTTTGCGTCTGTCACTCACCCGAGAAGCAACGGCCAAGTGGAGAGGATGAATGCTGAAGTGCTGCGTGGTCTCAAGACAAGAACTTTCGACAAGCTGCGCAAGTGTGGAAGGCACTGTATTGATGAGTTGCCGGCGGTTCTTTGATCACTCAGAACGACACCAAATTGAGCTACCGGCCAAACGCCCTTCTCCCTGACCTACGGTGCAGAAGCGGTGCTCCCCACGGAACTCATATATGGGTCACCTCGAGTGCTTGCTTACGATGAGGCTAAGCAAGAGCAATTGCGGCAAGACGACGCAATGCTCCTTGAGGAAGATCGTCTTCGGGCGGCTGTGCGAGCTGCACACTACCAGCAAGCCTTGCGCCGCTACCATAGCCGTAAAGTGCACGTCCGAAGCCTTGAGGAAGGCGACCTTGTCCTTCGGTGCGTTCAGTCCGCCAAAGGATCAAACAAGTTGACGCCAAAGTGGGAAGGCCCTTACCGGGTAGTACGAGTCACCAGACCTGGCTGAGTCCATCTGGAGACCGAATATGGCACCCCAGTGCTGAACTCATGGAATATTGAGCATCTTCGCAAGTTCTACCCGTGAGGCGCAGTTGCCGGGCGCTCCCGGCAACCCTCTTTTTTGTACGAGCCTTGTCAGCGAGACATGTAACCCTTTGTACAAAGCCAGGCGCAGATCCTGTGCATAACAAAGCTAAGTGTTTCGCAACTTCTCGTACATATTCATTTATACATGGATGCATATGATTTTGTGATTTACACTTTAGTTTGTATGAAACGGCTAATGAACCATCAAGGTTCCCACACCACTCTTTTCTCTTCTTTCTTTTTCTTAAAAGGACAAGGGAATCCCTCACGCGCAAGTTTCCCGGGGGGAGTGGAAATGGGATACCATTTTAAATGGCGTTCAAGTGATCATTTTATACAACGGGAGAAACAGCGCGAGGAAAAGCTAAGTTGAAAAACTTTGAAAAAAATTCCTTGTTACATTCGCGTTCTCCCTTGAACGATTCTATGCTATGTATGAAAAACCTGCACGCGAGGAAATCTTGTCGTGGTCGGTTCGCGCTCTAGTTTGCTTCGAGCCCGCTCGGCAAGCTCAGCAGTTGCGTTCTGACCCGGCAAGTTATCTTGCCGGCAGCGGCACTTCCAGCAGGCTGCTAAGGACCCATTCCTCGAAGGGCTCGTGGCAAGTGCGCGCACCGGTAAGCTTCCGATAAGTGTAGGGAACATAATCATACAAAGACAAATAAAACAAGGGAAACGGCGCACATGCATTCGAGCAGCACAAGTTATATTACATCACTAAAGTAGTGCGGGGCTAATTTAAGATCAAATGTATCTTTTACATGAAGCACGGTGATGGATGTAACGGCAGACTTCATCCCGACTATCGCCCTGGATTCTGGGGATTTGGAGAACCTTGTCGGCGAGAGGGGCGACAATCTTGTTGGCAGCTGTGACGTTAGTACTCTCTGGCAACCTCCTGAAGACCCCGGAGAGATCATGGCCAGGATTGCGATGGGCGATCTTGAGCAGCACCCTGTACACAATCTCACGCGCAAACTTCCGGGATTCATCAGCAAATGAAGCAGACCTGTCCTCGTGATATGTTTTCAAGGCATCGATAAGGCCCTCGAAGAACTTGGTCAGGCGGACACTGGTGGCTTCCTTGTCGTTGACAGTGAAGCCCCAGCTCTTCATATCCATCACGGTGATTTGGGAGCTGATGCGTTCAGTAGTGTCAACAAGCCTGCCGGTCTAGAGGGAGAGGTTTTTGTGCAGCTGGGCATATTTGGTTTCGGCCTCCTTCTTCAAGGCCTCTTCCTTTCCCAGCTTCTCCGTCAAGACCCTCTCCCTCTCCTTGGCGGATTCCGAAGAAGATACCATGGTGGCCAATTGGGATTTTAGATCCCCAATCGTCTTGGCAGCGGCATCAAGATCCTGGTTCTTGGACGACCGCTGCATTTGCAGATCCCCTAGAGTGTGGGCCACCTTCGGCGCTTCGTCCTTGAGAGCCGCAGTTTCTTTGCCACTACCGACGAGATCTTCCTTCAGTTTGGCCACCTGGGACTCCAGCTCTACTTTGGCAGAAGCAGCGGCGGCAGCTTCATCAACAGCCTCCTTGAGCTTGGCGGCGTTATCCAAGGCTTGGGCTTCGATGGATTTCTTGTGCCTGTCCTCCTGCTCTTGGGTTCGCTGCTTAAGGAGTGCTTCAACTTCATCATCCTTGCCGCGAAGAGTGGCGGCAAGGGCTCCTTCCCGCGCGACAAGGTCCTTCTCCTTGGCGTTGAGCAGCGTTTCGCGCTCTGTCAACTTGCCGTCACGGATTGCCGCTTGTTCAGCAGCAGCATTGAGATTGCGGGCCTGCTGACTGTACCATGTGCGCAGCTCGTCCGCCTTCTCCCTCAGCTTCCGGTCAACCTGATCCGCAGCTCTGCGCTCTTCTTGCACTTTGTCCCACCTCCGACCGTACCGCTCCTGGACGTCTTTGAAATCGGCAGCCATGATCTCCAGAAAGGAAAGATCTTCGGCGTTGTCGGCCGCGTCGATGGATTCGTCGGTTCTTTGGACCAGGGGGAGCAAGATCCGGGCTATCTCTTCATCAAAACTTGGCTCTGCGGTGCCGGAAGAACTGGGGGCTCCAGACCCGTGTTGAGGAACAATCAATGCCAAACTGCTTGACGGGGCCTGCGAGGTTGACGCCGCTAGCTGGTTACCGGGAGTTGGCGCGTCAACATTGGCGGGCGTCTTCTCCGCCTCCATCCTGGCGGGGTCAGACGTGTTGCCGGTGGGCCTCTCGGGTGCAGGAGGGGATGTTCTGGTCTCCATGGCAACCCGTGCGGGACCCTCTTCAGCAGAGATCTTGGCAGCTTCCTCAGCAGCATCCCTTGCAATGTTGGCCACCTCCACAAGCACTTCGCCCTCGTCAGGAGAGGTTTGAGATGTGGATCGAGGCAGGAACAAGGGTGAGGTATGATTTGAAATCACGATCCAAGCTCAAGAAGACAAAAAGAAAAAAAAGAGAGAAGAAGTGTTCCAGAAAAGACGCCTGAAGACAAGAGGATTACCCGTTGGCGTCTGCTGGTGAGGGGCGTCTCCTTCCCCGGCAACTTGCATTGCTGGCGCACGATCGTCTCCAGCCCCGCTTGTCGGGATGGCCTCCGTGCGGGCAGGCTCATCGGTGGAGACCCTTGTCGGAGAGGTACTCTCTGGAACGCTGGTTGACGGGGGAACCACAGCAGGGTCCGCCTCCTGGCGATCTTCTCCTTGGTGGGACTCCCCCACCTCCTTGTCAGGCTCGGGGGGAGGAACTTCAATACCGGCGCCGGTGGGCGAGATCTGCTCCACATTCTCACGCCGGGGGCTGGGCTGGGGGCTGATGGCAGTGGATCCGGCCGTCACGACCCCCTGCTCAGCGCCCGCCGTAGGATCCTGTGCTGTTGCGGGCCTGGCCCGCTTCGACCGATGTACGAGCGGCTCTGGGTCCCTGCCAAGACGGAAGAAACCAGGTTAAAACGACAACTGGATGGAATCAAAACTTGCCAGAAACAAGCTAAGTCACTTACTCCTCCTCCTCGGACGCGCCGAGGACGTCGAAGTCACACATTACCGGCGGGGGCGACTCCCTTGCCCTCTTGAGTGCAGGGGGAGGCGAACCTGCCAGATGGGCAGGCTCGGCTTCCATGACAACCTCTTCCCGGGGAGATGAGGGCTGAGTTCGGGGACGCCGGGCCGGTTGCCGGCGAACTTCTTCCTGGCGACCGGTCTTAGTGGTCGTCTTCTTCACCGTGGGGCCAGCTTTTGGCGAAGAAGCACGCACCGGCTCTTGACTGGACGCCCTCCGAAGACAGCGCCTCCTCATTGGGGCTCGAGGGCCTTCTTCTGTTTCGGGCTCTCCGGCAACATCAGCCCCGGCAACCTCGGCCCCGGCAGCCTCGCCCTCGGCGGTCTCACCCCCAGCAAGCTCCTCTTGCTCCTCCTCGGCAGCTTCTTCCTCGGAGTGCTCTTCGTCGTCATCCTCGGCTGCCGCAGCACCAGAGCCGAATGCTGCGTTGATCCTAGCGATCTCCGTGGCCTTGCTGGCGATGTACGCCAGTTCTTCTGCAGTGGTAGCCCGGATGAGGTCCGTTTCCTTCCGGGAAGCTTTCTCCGTCAGGTTGGAGGCCCACTCCATCTCGCGCTCCAAGGTGGGCAGATCCCAGTCCGCTTTTACTCCATGGGCGTCGCAGTTTGGCATCGCCGCCAGGATGGAGTCCTTAGCGGAGTTGCTATGCAGCGGGATGATCTTGTCCGGCAAATGAAACATGCCAGTTTTCCGGAACAGTTGCTCACAGAGACTAGCGTGCTCCAAGACCGACAGGTTGTTGCCGGTCCCAGGGTACAGCCGCATGTTGTCGGTGGCGTTCTAGTACTCCCAAGTAAATCTCTCTCTCTTCTGCAGCCGCGCTATGCGTCGCCGGAGGAAATCAGCGCCAACCATCTCTATGGTCAGTTTGGCGGCCTTAAGACGAGCGATCCTGTTCAGTGCCGGACGAAGCTTGGCGTCAGTAGCACCCATATGGCTCCAATTCTTGCCGCGTTTGACTGCCACTGTGCGCGGTATGCAAAACTGGGGAAAGTCCTTCTCCTGGATCCAGCACCACTCTGCCCTCCACTCATCCCACTTCAGGTGAAGTTACCCGGCAAGGTACTCGCCCTTGGTTTTTGCCCTGGGGATCCAGGCGATGCTGCCGGAGAGTGACTTGTCTTCGATCCGGGAAATGAAAAAGTGGCAAAACAGATCCACATTGGGGGCGATCCCGACAAAGTTCTCGCACAGATGGGCAAAAAACCGCCATGCAAGTCATCGCGTTCGGAGTGAAGTCCAGCAATCTAAACCCGTAACTGAACATCATGGCACTGAAGAAATCTGAGTAGGGAGGGACCAAACCGCAGTAGAAGTACACGCAGAAGAATGGATAGGAATCTGCGGGGTCCTTGTCACCTTCGGGGAGCACCACAGGCGCCTTGTGATCTTTGCTGTCCCTACCCCACATGTATGCGTACCTCCTGATCAGCTCATTGGCATCCAAGGAGCATGGCGAGAAGATCGTGTTCTCCCTCCGCCGCTTCTCTAGCTCCTCCAGCGTCTTCTTCTTCTCCTCCGCCTTGGGATCGAGCGGCTTGGCGGGTTTCTTTCCCGCCGCATCGGCTCTCTTGGGCGCCATGGGGGATGAGAGGGAAGGGAAGTGGTCGATTCAAGATGCGAAGCGGCGGTGGCGGCGGCAGAAGCAGTTCTAGCTAGAGGAAGGGGACGGGGCAGGGGAAAACAGAGGCGAATGAGCAGCGCCTCATCGCAGTTGCCTTTTTATGGGGAAGACGCGGTGGGGCTGGCTCTTCACTATTTACCCCAGCAGCGCCCTCTTTTACAGGCGCACTATTGCAAAATAACTGCAACAGTCCAAGTTCCCACGACCCGCATTTAATGCGTGGACTGGACGTGTGTCAGGATAACCATCATTACTAAAATTACAACGGCAGTTTCCCGCCGCGTGTCTGTGCATTGTTTTGGCCTAGCCCAACGACGCTTCGGACGCGTGTATGGCCCAGGCCCGGGGGCTCCTGTCGGTGTATAAAACATGGGTATTTTATACCCTGACTTATGCACAGACAGTGGCAGCCTCCTTGCCGGGCGATACTTGCCGGGGACCGCCAAGCCAAGACTCAAGGCCCAATTACAGAAGCTTAAGACACAGCATCAACAAGCACATAACCAGTACCGAAGATGAAGACGTTCCTTGCCGGGAAGGCTAAACCGGCAAGAGTAAGACCCGGCAAGCTCCGCACCGGCAAGCTTTCACCAGCCCTCCAGCGCTCCACCTCACCGCACATGTGTTTGCTAATGGGTGAGGTGTCGACCGCGCAAGCTGGTTGACGAGGCTTGTCGGGCACGTGTCAGCACGCTGGGGCAGGATTCACCTTTAATGACACCCGTCCAGAAGGCGTGTCAGGATAATACGAAGTAGCTGGGCAAGCGGTGCAGAAGCCTTGCCGGGATTACCTCTCCACATGACACCTAACGGCGCGTTTAATGCGCTTGTCCTAAACTAGCAGAGTTAGGTATGATAGCACTGTTTGCTATCTAATCGATATGTAATTACAGTTTTGCCACTGTGGTGACCCCTTGAACTATAAAAGGAGGGCCAAGGCAACCGTTAGAAGGATTCAGACCCCTCTTCGAACACAGGCACGTCTTGTGTAGCTGCTCTCTCTATGCCTTGCCGGGAGAAGCGCTCCTTGCATTGTGCTCCCACGCCATTAATACACCAAAAGCAGGAGTAGGGTTTTACGCTTCTCAGCGGCCCGAACCTGGGTAAATCCCTGGCATCTCTCATTGTTCCTGCTCTTTGTGCACGTCGATCCCCCTGCCGAACCACAAGGGGCTGGACTGCCCCATAGATGGTCGTTCCACACCGACACCAACGTGACTGTCGGGCCCATGGAACCCAGGGTATCCCGGCCCGTCTGCCTTTGGCCCAGGGCGCAACGCCTGGCAGGGGGCCAGTGGGTGGCCCACCAGCTGGTGCCTCAAGCAAGACCCCTCGTGAGGCTCCGGCCTCCTAAGGACCCCTCCTCAGGGAGTGGGCAAGCAAGACTCAGCCGCGACTTCACCGAGAGCCTCGCGAGGCGGCCTCCAGAGGCACCCTCTCGAGGGCGCGCAAGGCAACTGCTGTTCGGCTCGGTCGTGCGGTCTCATGCCCATCACGTGGGTGACGCGCGCGGCGATGAACAGCGACAGGGGCCGTGCCAGCAGACGCGGATGAGGAGGATTTTCCCTTTTGTGCTAAGGGAGCAAGGCCAGCAATCCATTTCCCAAAGCAGCCCCGAAAGGTTGCCCAATCGGTGAAAGAAGACCAAGACGGCGGGCGCGCAGGGCGGAGGTCATTCCCGAGCCCACCGGCGCATCATTGACGGTCGCTTTGCAGGCGAAGACCACCTTTTGTCAGGATACACTACGCTCCTGTCCCCCTTCAAACTTGCCGTTGTGTGGCAACCCTTCCCGCCAATGTTTTCGGGGGAAGAGGACCAAGGCAGGTATAAAAGAGAGCAGGGTGCTGCTGTAGAGGGAATCGATCGAATCATCGACTCCTGGAGCCCCAAACCTTGTACTCTCTCTCTCTCTCGTGCCAGAGCAATCACAACCAAGCAGGAGTAGGGTTTTACACCACAAGGTTTGGGGCTCCAGGAGTGTCCCCGGTCCACTCCCGCTAGCGCGCTCTCGCCGTAGCTTCACCGTGGTTTGGCTGTGGTAGGGGACGAGGCGGTAGGAACGAGCTCACCCCAGTGTTCGAACCTTAGGGTCCCCGGAGCCCGACTTCCGACATTTGGGGCGCCAGGTAGGGGTGCGCTACTATTCCTCCACTCTGTCCTCCACTCCATCAGCTTCATGGCCGACGCTCACCGCGAGCGCGCCGAGCGCAGAGCGCGTCGCGTGGCCCTGATGGAGCCGGTGGGCCGCGGCAACCGCCGCCGCCCTGTCGAGGCCGCAGCCGCTGCCGCCATCAACCCCGCTGCTCGTAAGCAGCAGGACTCCTCCCTGCACCCCTTCGTGCAGGCATACGGCCGCACCGCCACGGCCTCCTCCTCCCTCGCCCGCCATGGGCCGCCGAGCGCGCAGGCCGCGCTGCTAATGGCGCGTGAGCTGCGCCGCTACTGCCCAGCTGACGCCGGCTACGACGCATGGCTTGGTTGCATCACCGAGCTCATCAACGCCGCCTGGGACGCTCCGGTGCCTTCCCACTCGCTCCACCCACCACCGTCTCACGTTGGGGACATGGAGCATTGTGCTCCCCCACCACCTCCTCTGCGCGACGAGCTCGCCGGACCCCAGCGCAATGCGCGGGTGCGTGAGCCGTCCCGCGGCACGTCCTCACCGATCCGAGAGGAGGCCAGCTGCCAGATCATCCGCCGCGCGCCGCCTGATGCGCGTGTGCTCCTCGAGCAGCAGCGCCGGCGCCAAGACCGCGTGGTCCAGGAGGTCGCGGCGGCTGGTGATGTCTACTACACAACTTGTTCATGTAGACTCGTCTTGGGCCTCCAAGCGCAGAGTTTTGTAGGACAGTAGCAAATTTCCCTCAAGTGGATGACCTAAGGTTTATCAATCCGTGGGAGGCGTAGGATGAAGATGGTCTCTCTCAAACAACCCTGCAACCAAATAACAAAGAGTCTCTTGTGTCCCCAACACACCCAATACAATGGTAAATTGTATAGGTGCACTAGTTCGGCGAAGAGATGGTGATACAAGTGTAGTATGGATAGTAGAAATAGGTTTTTGTAATCTGAAAATATAAAAACAGCAAGTTAGCGACTGATAAAACGGAGCACAAACGGTATTGTAATGCTTGAAAACAAGGCCTAGGGTTCATACTTTCACTAGTACAATCTCTCAACAGTGCTAACATAATTGGATCATATAACAATCCCTTAACGTGCGACAAAGAATCACTTCAAAGTTCCTATTCGCGGAGAACATAAGATAGAAATTGTTGTAGGGTACGAAACCACCTCAAAGTTATTCTTTCGGATCAATCTATTGAGCTATTCCTATAAGTGTCACAAACAGCCCTAGAGTTAGTACTAAAATAACACCATATAACACGCATCAACCAACTCTAATGTCACCTAGATACTCCAATGTCACCACAAGTATCCGTGAGTTGATTATTCGATATGCATCAAACAACTTCAGATTCATAATATTCAATCCACACAAAGAGCTTCAAAGAGTGCTCCAAGATTTCTACCGGAGAAAGTAGACGAAAACGTGCATCAACCCCTATGCATAGATTACCCCAATGTCACCTCGGAAATCCACGAGTTGAGTGCCAAAACATATATCAAGTGAATCAATATAATACCCCATTGTCACCACGGGTATTCATATGCAAGACATACATCAAGTGTTCTCAAATCCATAAAAGTATTCAATCCGATAATAGTGAAACCTCAAAGGTAAAAACTCAATTCATCACAACAAGATAGAGAGGGAGAAACACCATATGATCCAACTATATTAACAAAGCTCGCGGTACATCAAGATCGTGCCAAATCAAGAACACGAGAGAGAGAGATCAAACACATACCTACTTGTACATACCCTCAGCCCCGAGGGTGAACTACTCCCACCTCGTCATGAAGACCACCGGGATGATGAAGATGGCCTCCGGTGATGATTCCCCCCTTCGGCAGGGTGCCGGAAAAGGGCTCCAGATGGGATCTCCTTGGTACAGAGGCTTGTGGCGGCGTAGTCCAAAATCTAGGGTTATTTCTAGGGGTTTTGGTATTTATAAGAATTTTTGGCGTTGCAATCACGCGAAGAGGGGCCACAGGGTGCACACAAGGCACCAGGCCACGCCTGGGGGGGTGGCGCGCCCTGGTGGCTTGTGTGCACCTCGTACGGCTTCTGGTCCTTCCACGAAGCTTCGGGGGTCTCTTTTGGTCCAAAAAAAATCATCAAAAAGTTTCGCTGCATTTGGACTTCGTTTGATATGGATTTTTTGGAAAACCAAAAACAAGGAGAAAACAGCAACTGGCACTGGGCACTAGGTCAATATGTTAGTCCATAAAAATCATATAAAATCCATATAAAAGTGCACCAAAATCATACAAAACTATAATAAATATGGCATGAATACTTCATAAATTATAGATACATTGGAGACGTATCAGCATCCCCAAGCTTAATTCCTGCTCGTCCTCGAGTAGGTAAATGATAAAAGAAATAATTTATGAAGTGTGAATGTTAGCATAGTGCATAAGTTTGATCAATGATAATTTCAATCACTTTTTCTAGCATCATAACAGCAACTTTTTCTCATCAAACTCATCATGATAAAGTAGCAATCAATTCACATGTTATGGTTCAAACAATGCAATCTCTTGAAACTTAACAACCTATGTTCTTAGTCACCAAACAATTGCAATTCAACTTATCTTCAACAAAGTCTAAGTAAGAGCTCCACATACTCAATTATCATATAGTCTTCTATGATTGCTAGTACTCAAAGCATATTTTTAGAACAAATGGCATCCATCGAACACAGAGAAAGATAGGGGCTTAATTTTTGCCTCCCAACTCATTTATCATAGAGATAATTGTCAACAATAATAATTCATGATCAAATATATTTGACTGGCCATATGTGCCTGGATCCTTTCCCACCACATGATGCTTGCCAACTAGATAATAATTAAGGTTGAAATGAGAACAAATACTATTGACTCTTGCATAAAATTAAATACATAAAAGTAAAAGATAGGCCCTTGGCAGAGGGAAGCAGAGGTTGTCATGCGCTTTTTATTGTTGGATCTCAAGCCCTTAATGCAAAGGAACGTCACGTTATATTGCCCCTGTGATAGCAACCTTTATTATGTAGTCCGTCGCTTTTATTTCTTTACCATCACAAGTTCGTACAACGCTTATTTTCCCTTGCAATAAAAGATCATACATATTTTAGGATCAATTTTTATTGCTTTTTGCACCGATGACAACTTACTTGAAGGATCTTATTCAATCCATAGGTAGATATGGTGGACACTCATGGCAAGAAACTGGGTTTAAGGGTTTTTGGATGCACAAGTAGTATCTCTACTTAGTACAAATTTTTGGCTAGCAAAAGATCCTAAGCAAGCACCACATGTTGGAGGATCCATAACAATATAACTTCTATGCAAATATACCCAAATATAACTCATTACGTTGTCTTCCTTGTCCAATTTCAACTAATTTTCTCAAGTTTGAAAATAATTCATGGGTATTCACAATCATAAAAGATGTCCAAGATAATATATTTATATGTGAAAGTTCTCTTCCTTATACTAATCATTCATGAATTGCTTGTATGACCAATATTGTGATTGTCAAGCTTCAATAGATTTCACTTTCTAACCCAAATGTGAAACTACTACTAGACATGATATAAGAATATGAAGCACATATAATTTCAACTTTATGATATTCAATTCGTTCAACAATTTACTCTTAGGATATAAGTGAAGCACAAGAGTAAATGACAAACTACTCCAAAAAGATATAAGTGAAGATCAATGAGTAGTCAAACAATTAAGTAGCTATGTGAAGACTCTCTCTCAATAAAGATTTCAGATCTTGATAATTTTATTCAAACAGAAAACAAAATAAAAATAAAAGGACACTCCAAGAATAGCACATATCATGTGAAAAAGTAAAAACTTAGGCTAACCGATAGGTGTTGATGAAGAAAGGTGGGATGCCAACCGGGGCATACCCAAGCTTAGATGCTTGAGACTTCTTAGAATATTATCTTGGGATGCCTTGGGCATCCCCAAGCTTGAGCTCTTGTGTCTCCTTAGTTCCTATCATATCATGGCTTCTCCTAAATCTTAAAACTTCATCCACACAAAACTCAACAAGAAGTCGTGAGATAAGTTAGTATAAATCAACTCAGAACCTTAACATTCTCTACTGTAGCAAATCACAAAAATTATAATTAAACATTGCATACTAAATGCCTCTGCATATTTAATACTCCTATCCACAAATAGAAACATTAAACAGGCAAACATATGCAAACAATGCAACTATAACAGCAATCTGCCAAAACAGGACAGTCTGTAAAGGGTGAATAAGAATTCATACTTCCCTAACTCCAAAAATTCTGAAAACTTACCACGTGATAGAGAACTCATGCATTCTTACTGTGTAAAAATTTCAGATTTTTATCATGTTCTGACAATTCACAAAAAATCATGACATAACATAAAACTTTCTGTTTTCAATCGGCAACACATAAACTTGCAAACTGAGCATGGTAAAGGCTATAATTGGCATTTTATTGAACTAAAAGATACCAAAAAACATTATTGATAACAGCAAGCAAATCTCAACAAAAGAAAATGATGCTCCAAGCAAAACTCATATTATGTGACGAATAAAAATATAGCTCCAAGTAAGGTTACCGATAGTGTTCAAGACGAAAGAGGGGATGCCTTCCGGGGCATCCCGAAGCTTAGACGCTTGGGTCTTCCTTGAATATTACCTTCGTGTGCCTTGGGCATCCCTAAGATTAGGGTCTTTCCACTCCTTATTCTCCTCATATCGATATCTCACCCAAAACTTGAAAACTTCAATCACACAAAACTTAACGGAACTTCGTGAGATAGGTTAGTATGATAAAAATAAATCATCCACTTAGGTACTGTCAAGACAAGATTCATAATTGTTATCACATAATACCTACTGTATTCTATCATTTCTACAATTTATATTACTCAATATAAGCCATGGAAACACTAAAATAAGCAAAGTATGCAATAAAAACAGAATCTGTCAAAAACAGAACAGTATGTAGTGAGCGATTTAAAAACCATACTTCTGTACGTCCAAAAATTCTGAAAAATTAGGACAACATAAAAAATTTGTAACACAATACTGTGTTAAAATTTCAGAATTTTATCACGCCCAGTACAGAATAGAAATTCCAGCACTGGACGCAAAAGTTTCTGTTTTTGCACAGAATCAAATCAACAAGCATCCACACTATTCCAAAGGCTTTACTTGGCACATTATTGAAAGAAAACATATAAAACATGATTGATACAGTAGCTTAATCATGTGAACACACAAAAACAGAAGGTATAAGTATTGGGTTGTCTCCCAACAAGCGCTTTTCTTTAATGCCTTTTAGCTAGGCATGATGATTTCAATGATGCTCGCATAAAAGTAAGGAATTGAAACATAACGGGAGCATCATGAATCATATGTTCCTCTCTCATAATAATTTTCAGTAGCATCATGAATGGATTCATCAATATAGCTATCACATAAAGCATTCTTTTCATGATCTAGAAGCATAGAAATTTTATTTCTCTCCACACAAGCATATTTGTTCTCATTAGTAATGGTGGGAGTATCATATGAGACTCGAATACTATAAATTGTTTCCACATTAAAAGAGTGATGTTCAGTAAAAGGGTATTCATAATTATCACAAGTTTTATAAGAAAGATCATCACTTCTTTTTATAACATAAGTATCATCACAATAATCATCATAAGTAGGAGGCATGAAATTATCATAACAAATTTGATCATTCAAAGTAGGGGGACTAAAAAGGTCATATTCATTAAGCATAGCATCCCCAAGCTTGGGACAAACATCAATTGCAGCAAATAAATTCTCAAACATGTCATTCTTATCAAACATAGCATCCCCAAGCTTGTGGCTTTGCATATCATAAGCATAATTACTCTCATCATAATAGTATGAATAGCACCAATAGTATAGCAATTATTATCATCATAATTTTCTAAGTCGGTGCCAAAAAGATTCTCAAGATTATAAGAAGTATCATTATCTTCCCAATCATAATTATCACAACAAGTAATAAAGTCATCCTCAATAATTCCTTCGGACATTGTGCCATAAGACAAAGAAGCAATATCATCATCAAGTGTATCATCTTCCACAATTATTTTTGATTCATTCTCATGAGGCACAACAATAATAGGAGCAAAATTATTTGGGACAGATACCTTTTTACCTCTACTTTTCCTTCTTTTCTTCTTCTTCACCACATCAAGTGTGGGTTTAATCAATTTTTCCGAGCTTCTTATTGATGAGATTGGTTGAATGGGGAGCTCCTCGTCGTCACCTATATCATCATGAGAGACAATAGGAGGGAAAGTGGAAATCTTTACCCTTTCATTAGTGTTCCTTTTATATTCTATTGGTTTTCCCGTCTTTCTATAGTTGGCAATATAAGCATTCTCATTGCAATTTACCATACAAAACATATAAATTTCCTCTAAATTATTTTCAATATCTCGATATAAGCTCATTATAAAGTTCAATGGCGGTCAAGTCATTACAGTATTTGGCCATGATTCGATCATGAAAAAGCATGCATTGGAAATTAAGGTGACCAACTTTATTGCAAAGTTCACAAGTAATAGGATAAAAAGAACATAATTTTGTAGCAAATTCATCTATCACTTTGAGCAAAAAATTGGTTCTATCATGTTTATGCTTCTTAGAAAATCTATCATCCCTATAAGGCATGTCTTCACAAACTTTATGCACTCCACAAAAATTGGCATGCTTATAAGAAACATTTTTGTCATGAGTAGTGCAATCATCATTAGTATTTTGGATATTCATAGAATTCATACTAACAACATTGCACTCGTGCTCATCATTCAAGGAACTCACATTAAACATTTTATTAAATTCTTCCTCTAGCAATTGAGCACAATTTTCCGATCCATCATTTTCAAGAAAAACATTATAAACACGAATAATATGAGGCAACCTCCATTTTTTTGTAGTTTTGTTTTATAAACCAAACTAGTGATAAAACAAGAAACTAAAAGATTCGATTGCAAGATCTAAAGACATACCTTCAAGCACTCACCTCCCCGGCAACGGCACCAGAAAAGAGCTTGATGTCTACTACACAACTTGTTCTTGTAGACTCGTGTTGGGCCTCCAAGCGCAGAGTTTTGTAGGACAGTAGCAAATTTCCCTCAAGTGGATGACCTAAGGTCTATCAATCCGTGGGAGGCGTAGGATGAAGATGGTCTCTCTCAAACAACCCTGCAACCAAATAACAAAGAGTCTCTTGTGTCCCCAACACACCCAATACAATTGTAAATTGTATAGGTGCACTAGTTCGGCGAAGAGATGGTGATACAAGTGTAGTATGGATAGTAGAAATAGGTTTTTGTAATCTGAAAATATAAAAACAGCAAGGTGGCAAGTGATAAAATGGATCACAAACGGTATTGCAATGCTTGAAAACAAGGCCTAGGGTTCATACTTTCACTAGTGCAATCTCTCAACAGTGCTAACATAATTGGATCATATAACAATCCCTCAACGTGCGACAAAGAATCACTCCAAAGTTCCTATTCGCAGAGAACATAAGATAGAAATTGTTGTAGGGTACGAAACCACCTCAAAGTTATTCTTTTCGATCAATCTATTGAGCTATTCCTATAAGTGTCACAAACAGCCCTCGAGTTCGTACTAAAATAACACCATATGACACGCATCAACCAACTCTAATGTCACCTAGATACTCCAATGTCACCACAAGTATCCGTGAGTTGATTATTCGATATGCATCAAACAACTTCAGATTCATAATATTCAATCCACACAAAGAGCTTCAAAGAGTGCCCCAAGATTTCTACCGGAGAAAGTAGGACGAAAACGTGCATCAACCCCTATGCATAGATTACCCCAATGTCACCTCGGGAATCCGCGAGTTGAGTGCCAAAACATATATCAAGTGAATCAATATAATACCCCATTGTCACCACGGGTATTCATATGCAAGACATACATCAAGTGTTCTCAAATCCATAAAAGTATTCAATCCGATAATAGTGAAACCTCAAAGGTAAAAACTCAATTCATCACAACAAGATAGAGAGGGAGAAACACCATATGATCCAACTATATTAACAAAGCTCGCGATACATCAAGATCATGCCAAATTAAGAACACGAGAGAGAGAGAGAGAGAGAGAGAGAGATCAAACACATAGCTACTTGTACATACTCGCAGCAACGAGGGTGAACTACTCCCTCCTCGTCATGGAGGCCGGGATGATGAAGATGGCCTCCGGTGATGATTCCCCCCTCCGGCAGGGTGCCAGAAAAGGGCTCCAGATGGGATCTGATTGGTACAGAGGCTTGCGGCTCCGTAGTCCAAAATCTAGGTTTATTTCTGGGGGTTTTGGTATTTATAAGAATTTTTGGCATTGGAATCACACGAAGAGGGGCCACAGGGTGCACACATGGCACCAGGCCACGCCTGGGGGGTGGCGCTCCCTGGTGGCTTGTGTGCACCTCGTAAGGCTTCTAGTCCTTCCACGAAGCTTCGGGGGTGTCTTTTGGTCCCAAAAAAATCATCAAAAAGTTTCGCTGCATTTGGACTTTGTTTGATATGGATTTTCTGGAAAACCAAAAACAAGCAGAAAATAGCAACTGGCACTGGGCACTAGGTCAATATGTTAGTCCATAAAAATCATATAAAATCCATATAAAAGTGCACCAAAATCATACAAAACTATAATAAACATGGCATGAATACTTCATAAATTATAGATACGTTGGAGACGTATCAGCTGGGCGCCAGAACCGCGCCGCCCTCGCCGGTGGCGTTCCTTCGAGCGGCGTGGGTTGCCGCGCCTTCAGCCGCGAGCTGCATCAGGTGATGTGGCCCGTGAAGTTCAAGCCGGAACTGCCTCCGTGCTACGACAGCACCCCCAACCCCACAGAGTTCCTTCAGCTCTATGCGCTGAGCGTCAAGGCGGCGAATGGCGACGACAAGGTCATGGCGAACTGGTTCTGCATGGCCCTCAAGGACGGCCCGCACTCTTGGCTCATGAACCTCCTTGAGGCGTTGATTTCATCGTGGGGCGAGCTCTGCAACCAGTTCGTCGCCAACTTCAAGGGCACGCACGACCGCTCCCTCATGATCAACGACCTGCGACATGTGCGGCAGCGCCCTGCCGAGACACTCCACAAGTACATCCAACGCTTCAGTTAGGTGCGCAACAAGATCCCGCGTGCCTCTGATGGGGCCGTCATCTCTGCGTTCTCCACTAGCGTCACGGATGTTAAGATGCGCGAGAAGCTCGCCATCAACGATGAGCTGGACTCGGTGCTTGAGCTGTTCGACCTCACCGACAAATGTGCCAAGGCTGAAGAAGGTCGCCTCTTCATCCACGTCGACCCCGATGCGGCGCTCGACGCCGCCAAGGCCAAGGGCAAGGACGTCAAGCGCAAGGGCCCTACCGTGCTTGCGGCGGAGCCCGAGCAGAAGTGCGACCGTGACCGCGACGAGCCTAGGAAGGACGGCCACCCGCTTTGTGTCTACCACAACGTGCACTCCCACAGCACTGAAGACTGCCAGCAGCTCAAGCTGCTCCGCGACGAGCGCCTAGGCCGCGGAGGCGGCCGCGGCGTCAACCGCTGGGACAGCCGCAGCAGCAACGGCAACTTCCGCCAAGGCTGGCGCGACCAGCCTCGTGAGGCCAATCCTCAGGCCAACGCCGCTCTCCCGCCGCTGCCGCCGCCACCCCGGAGGAACGACGTCAACCAGCCTAACGAGGGCGTCGGGGGCTACCAGGAGCCTCGTGCGGTCACATGCATCCTCTGCGGAGCTCAGGCTCCCGCATCCAATCGCCACTTCAAGCAGTTCTCTCGCGAGGTGAATGTCGCCCTCCCGAAGCCTGAGGCCGCGCGGCCCCTCAAGTGGTTGCAGTACGCCATCACCTTCGACTCCAAGGACCACCCCAAGTCCACGGCCACCGCAGGCACGCTCCCCATGCTGTGCACTCCTACTATCAGCAACGTTGCGGTCACCAAGACCCTCGTCGACGGAGGCGCTGGCCTCAACGTGGTCTCCATCGAGACCTTTGAGATGCTCCAAGTGCCCTACGACCAGCTAATGCCGACCAGGCCCTTCTCTGGAGTGACTGATGGCTCCACCATCCCTCTGGGGCAAGTGCGCCTCCCCGTCACCTTTGGCACTCGCAAGAACTACCATACTGAGCTCATCGACTTCGACGTGGCGCACATCGGCCTGTCGTACAACGCCATCTTGGGCTACCCAGCTCTCGCCAAGTTCATGGCGGCGACCCACCACGCCTACAACGTCCTCATGATGCCAGGCTGCAGCGGCATCATCACCATCACCTGCTACGAGAAGGACCCGGTCTGCTCCCTTGAGCATGCCTACAAGGCTGCCGCCACCGCCCATCCAGCTGACGAGGATGTGGTTGAGCCTCCTGAGGCCGCACCCACGAAGAAGAAGCAGCTGTTCTCTCAGGACCGCACTGAGACGAAGAAGGTGTCGGTGGACGGCAGCGGCTCAGGCCCTGCCTTCACCATCGGCACAGGCCTCCCTCCTACATAGGAAAGCGCGCTCGTCACCTTCCTTCGGGCAAACTCGAATGTTTTTACCTGGAAAGCATCTGACTTGTCAGGTGTGCCGAGGGAGGTGATCGAGCACCACTTAGCGGTGTACCCCAACGCACACCCCGTCAAGCAAAAAGCACGGCACCAGGCGCCCGAGAAGCAGGAGTTCATTGTCCAAGAAGTGCACATGTTACAAGAAGCTGGAGTCGTCCGTGAGGTGTGCCATCCCGAGTGGCTCGCCAACCCAGTCGTCATCCCCAAGAAGGGCGGCAAGGAGCGAATGTGCGTCGACTTCACGAGCCTCAACAAGGCCTGCCCTCAGGACCCCTTTCCGCTGCCGCGCATCAACCAGATTGTGGACTCCACCACCGGGTGCGAGCTGCTCTGCTTCCTGGACGCCTTTTCAGGCTACCACCAGATTAAGATGGCGGCAGAAGACGTGGAGAGGACGGCCTTCATCACCCCTTGTGGCATATACTGCTACACCTACATGCCCTTCGGCCTGAGGAGTGCTGGCGCCACCTTCCAGCGGCTGATGCGCATCACACTGGGGCCTCAGATGGGGAGGAACGTGGAGGCCTACGTCGATGACATCATGGTCAAGACCCGTGAGGCCGGGTCCCTCATCAAGGATCTTGAGGAAACGTTCGCCAACCTGCACAAGGTCAACCTCAAGCTCAACCCCAACAAGTGTGTCTTTGGAGTCCCTTCCGGCAAGCTCCTCGACTTCCTAGTCTCCCACCGTGGAATCGAAGCCAATCCGGAGAAGATCAAGGCCATCGAGAGAATGCGTCCTCTCCTGACACTCAAGGAAATGCAGCGCTTGGCGGGATGCATGGCCTCCCTGGGGCGCTTCATCTCCAAGTTTGGTGAGTGAGCCCTGCCATTCTTCAAGCTCATGAAGCGTTCCGGCCCCTTCAAATGGACTCCTGAGGCAGACGCCGCCTTTGAAGACCTCAAGAGGTACCTCACCAGCCCACCCATCATGGTCGCACCGCGCCCCCGCGAGCCCTTGCTCCTATACTTGGCGGCCACCCCCCAGACGGACAGCGCGGCTCTCGTGGCGGTGCGAGAGGAGCACGTCTGCGCTAAGGAGAAGTCCTCCAAGCCTCACGAGCCTCCGGAGCCTCGAGAACCTCCCGAGCCGTCCGAGCCTCGTGAGCATCCTGAGCCTCGTGAGCCGCGTGAGCCATCCAAACCTCCCGAGCCCTCTGAGCCTCGTGAGCTTCCCGAGCCCGCCGAGCCTCGCGAGCCACCTGAAGAGCAAGCTGCCGTCACAACCACGCGCCTCATCGAGCACCCCGTGTACTTCGTTAGCACGGTGCTAAGGGATGCACGCGAGCGCTACGCCATGCAGCAGAAGCTCCTCCTCACGCTCCTCATTGCCTCCAGGAAGCTGCGCCACTACTTTCAAGGCCATCCCATCAAGGTCATCTCTTCTTACCCCTTGGAGCAAGTCCTGCGCAGCCCCAACGCCGTAGGCTGCGTCGCCGAATGGAACATCGAGCTGCAAGCCTTTCAGCTGGAGTTCTGCACCACCAGAGTAATCAAAGGCGCAGCTCTGGCCGGCTTCGTGGCAGAATAGACAGACCCATACGAGGGGGAGCCTCGCGAGGACAAATCCCTCCTGCCTGGGGATGAGGCGCCTGGCAGTTGGACCATGCATTTCGATGGCGCCTTCTCCCGGCAGGGCGCGGGGGCTGGGGTCGTGCTCACCTCGCCAACGGGAGACAAGCTCTACCACGCTGTCTAGCTCTACTTCAAGTGGATGATAAGGTCTCCAACAACATCGCAGAGTATGAGGGCCTCATCGCCGGCCTCAAGGCTGCCACTGCCCTGGGCATCAAGCGCCTCACCATCAAGGGTGACTCTCAGCTCCTTGTCAACTTCTACAAATGCTAGAAGCCCAAGGATGAGCACATGATCGCCTACTTAGAAGAGGTACGTAAACTTGAGAAGCGTTTCCTTGGCTTGGAGCTACAGCACGTCCCTCGCGGCGGCAACAAGAAGGCCGACGACATCGCCAAGCGAGCGTCCCGCCACGAGCCCCAGAGCCCTAGCATCTTCGAGGAAAGGCTCCTCAGGCCATCAGCTGCACCACCTGCCGTGGGCGCCACGCTGCTTCATGAAGAACCCCCACCCGCGCCGCCCACGGGCGTGCCAGACTGCAGCCCGGCCTCAGGAGCCCGCCTGCTGCTGGCGCTGGAGCCTCAAGTAGGCAGCTAGGCCACGGAGTTCAAGGCTTACCTGCTCCACGGCACCCTCCCGGAAGAGGATTCAGAAGCAGAGCGCGTGGCCCGGCAAGCCACCGCTTACTGCTTGCAAGATGGCGAGCTGTACCGCAGGCGCCCCAATGGCGTCTCATTGCGATGCATCTCAGAAGAACAAGGGCGCGAGTTGCTCGCCGATATCCATGGAGGAGACTATGGCCACCACTCCTCGTCACGCACCCTTGCCAGCAAGGTGTTCCGAAGCGGCTTCTATTGGCCGACCGTGCTCCACGACACCACCGAGCTGGTCCAATCCTACGAAGCTTGTCAGAACCACGCCAAGCAAATCCACCAGCCAGTGCAGGGCCTCCAGACGATTCCCCTCTCATGGCCCTTCGCGGTCTAGGGGCTAGATATCCAGGGGCCTTTCCCTCGCACAGCTGGCGACTACCGCTACCTCTACGTCGCCATCGACAAGTTCACCAAGTGGGCACAGGTCGAGCCGATGTGCACCATCCCCGCAGGCTCTGCCGTCAAGTTCATCAAGGGCCTCGTGAGCCGCTTCGGAGTCCCGAACCACATCACCACCGACAATGGCTCCTAGTTCACAAGCGGCCTCTTCAAGTCTTACTGCGCCAGCCTCGGCACGCAGATCTGCTACGCCTCTGCGGCGCACCCGCGAAGCAATGGCCAGGCCGAGCATGCCAACACCGAGGTCCTCAAGGGCCTCATGACGAGAAGCTTCAAGAAGAAGCTCGAAGCCTGCGGCAAGGGCTGGCTTGATGAGCTACAGTCTGTGTTGTGGTCCATCTGCACGACCGCAACCAAGCCTACCGGCGAGACCCCCTTCTTCCTCGTCTATGGGGCCGAGGTGGTCCTTCCCTCAGAGCTTAAGCACGGCTCCTCGCGAGTCCTTGCCTTCAACGAGGCGCGTCAGGACGGCTCGCGGGAGGCCGACCTGCTGCTCCTTGAGGAGGCCCGCTGTCAGGCCGCCCTTCGCGCCGCGAGGTACCAGCAGGCCTTGCGTTGCTACCACAGCCGCAACATCCGCCCTCGCACTCTCGAGGTCGGCGACCTCGTCCTATGCTGGATCCTCTCCAGAGAGGGACTCCACAAGCTCTCACCCATGTGGGAAGGCCCTTTCAGAGTTGCTCATGTCTCCAGGCCCGGCGCCGCCCGGCTGGAGACGGAGGACAGAGTTCCTGTGCCAAATGCCTGGAACATCCAACACCTCCGCAAGTTCTACCCGTGACCCTCACGCGTATGAACGAAATGGGACAGTACACACCCCAGAGACTCTCAATGCGTTCGCCTGACGGGCACGTGAGAGCTCCCGCCCACACCCAAGTGGAAGCCCCATGCTCCGCGCTGGAGGAACGATCGAGCCGCGATCATACCCACACCCCGGTGGAAGCCCCATGCTCTGCGCTGGTGGAACAATCAACTGAGGGCGCCCCACGGGCTGCACCAACCTCAAGCTGACCCGTGCCGGACACGGCAGCCGCACCTCTTTTTGGTTGTGTAATGAAACATGTTATCTGCCTCAGTAAAGCTTCAGTTTCCATACATGGTGTATTTTGCCTTATCTTTGATTCAGGAGCTGTGCGCGCTCACGACTTCCATCATGAGCCTCACGTGAGCAAGGGATGGACACGGTGTCTGTGCTTGGGTCAATCCCAGCGGCGCTGAAAAACCCAAGCGACCGGGCTCTGGCTCGCGGGCCTGCTCCCGCGCATGCCACCCCACCAAGGTCCTTGGTGTCTTATCTCCTCGCGTAACGCCCATGAGCGAGCCGGCGAGCATGCACTGCTTCCCTGTTGAATGACTCTCCGCATGCAGTTATCTCAGGAACAGGTTACTTGGAAGGCCTCGTGAGGACGCCTCGCGAGGCAGCCCAACGGCAAGACGCCCCCTCGAGCCTCAGGAGGCTTCGCAGGCCCTGCCTCGGGAACCAATCCATGACGGCCACCTCAGCGGGAGGCCTCGCAAGTGGAAACCTTGCAAAGCACACCCTACAAGTGGCGGCTCGCCAGACGCTACCCTCCGCAAAAGCTAAGTCTAACTACCTCGCGAGCCACCCTCGCCATCTCCCAAGCCTTCCCCTCTAGCAACCTCACGAGCGCCAGCGTTTCTCCTTTCACGAGCCGCTTGCGCGTCAAAGGGGGGCTCCCTGAGCATCGCGCCTCGGGAGCCCTTACTAGCTCCCGGTGCCCTTCACTTCCTGGCCTTGCCCAGGCATCGCGACCTGACATACCAGTGATGGTTGTGGCCCGCTCGGGGGCTGAGTCCTGACAACGTAGAGCACAAAGGCGAGCAAAAAGAGAAAAACAAGCCTCAAGAGGAAGCTTCACGAGGGCATGAGCGTTCATTACAGCAAGGCATGAAGTGCTTAAAATACAAAGGCATTGTCCTCATGCCTCCATGAGGCCACGTTGATCTGTTACAGGATAATAAAAGGGGAAACTCTAGGAGAAAGCGATGCGGTCACCATCGTCATCGCTGTCGGCACCGTCGCTGTCGGCGCCTTCGCTTTCCCTCCCCCCGACCCCGTCGGAGCTCTCGCCGCTGTCGCAGGAAAACTTCCCAAGCAGCGCGTCCACGTGGCCTTCTACTGCCTTCGCGAGGCCATCACGGAGCTCTTCGGGGACGGGGGCTATCACCTTGTCAAAATCGAAGCTGGGGTCGGCGTGAAGGAGGTGACTGAAGACGCGGGTCGCCGCCTGAGAGAAGAGGTCGCGACACTCATCCTCAAGATGCCATCCACCTTCTTGGCCCCGTCCTCAAGCCGCTCCACAAGCTTGGAGGAGAAATCAACGTAGTCGGCGTCGCGGGACTCGCGGAGGGCTTCAAGCCTCTCCTTACAGATGGAGTTCAAGGCGTCGCGGGCTTGAAGCTCGAGGGAGTGGAGCATCTTGGTGCGTTCGCGCTACCGCTCCCACTCTCGATCTGCCTCTCCTCCGGCCTGCTCAGTGGCGCTGCTGGTGCCCCCCACTTGAAGACGGAGGGAGGCCAACTCAGCCTCGGCGTCGGTCCGGGCCTGCAGCGCGGTCTCCCGGCGGGTCTCCAACTCAGCCAGTGCCACTTTGAGACTGGCAATTTCCTGCCGAAGCCCCTCGCGCTCCGCCTCGAAGACGTCCTCCTGCCGCTTCAGCTCCTTGCCATGCTCCTCGGTGAGCGCCAGGCACGCCTCAGCTATCTTTGCATCGGCGTCTTCTTGGGCCTTCTTCTCCTTAGCCTCCAGCTGGGCGTTGGCCTCGTCGACATGCTTCGCATGGGCATCCTGGGCGTCGGCCAACTGGCGCCCCAACGTCTCCAGGTGCCCATGCTCTGTGGCCTGCTCAGTCGACAACCTCTCGAGATCTCCCGTGCGAGTCACGAGGTCCACCTCACGGGCCGCAAGCTCTCCCTCGCGGGTAACGAGGGCACTTTCCCGCGTGTGGAACAACTGCGATTGTGTGGCATGTTGATCTTGGAGCTCCTTCAGGCAGACCTCCGCCTCCTCGCAGCACTTGACGGCTGCTTTCGACCTCCCTGAGAGCGCTCGTGCAGGCCCCCTTCGCCTCAGCGGCGTCCTTCTCGCCCTTCGCACGGGCGGCCTCGTTCTGGCGCTGACCCATCTTGAAGGTGACGCTAAGCTGGTGCCACCCTTCAGCAAGCCTCAGGCGCTCCTCGACGAGGCACGCCTCTACGTCTTGGAAGTCTGCCCCGTGCCGGTCGAGCGCAGCCTTGGCGTCACACAGAGCTCCACGCCTGAGCAAGGTGCGACTGCTCACGAGCGCGAGGGCCCAGTCTGAGCCCGGCTCCTTGTTGCCCTCCGTTGTCATGGCCGAGGAGGCCCCGGCGTCGCATGCCAGGAGCGGGGGGCTCGCCGAGGTCTCCCACGCACTCGGCTGCGGCGGCACACCACGGGGCCTCTCCATGCCCACCACAGGGGTCTCATGCGCAGGCGCAGCCCGAGGGCCCGCTGCAGCGCGCTCCACGTCGTCCTCCTCCGCGTTAAGGGAGGCATCTGGCGGGGGAGTGGGTGCCTCGTCCTCCTCCATCGCTGCATCTTCTCTCGCGGCAGGCTCCGTGAGGGGCGCGCCCCCACCTCCGGA
The DNA here is from genome assembly GCA_039707655.1 of Elymus sibiricus. NCBI lineage: Eukaryota > Viridiplantae > Streptophyta > Magnoliopsida > Poales > Poaceae > Elymus > Elymus sibiricus. Next base: position 160,662,203 of record CM077668.1, on the reverse strand, counting down.
GGCAGCCGCCCGAGACTCGTCCGTCCCGGCCTCGGGGGCCATGCCCGTTCGCGGCTCCGAAGGGACAGCCAGCTCCTCCTCGACCTCCACGCGCTCCGTCTCGGTGTCAGGGCGGCGGGCGGCCTCCCCATGCCCCCTAGCACCCGCGGCGGGTGTTAGGGCCCCTTGCGGGCTGGGGGCCACCTTCACCTTCGTCGTTGTCCTCTTCTTCTTCCTCTGGTCACTGGCGGACCTCCTGTACAAACGGTGGCTCAGCCCCGAGCTCGGCCAAGGAATGCTAGCATGAAACGCCGGGATGGGTAAGGGGACTTACTCGTCGTTGGCGGTCCACTTCCTCTTCTTCTCCCTGAGAGGCGAGTCATCGCCGCCACCCTCAAGCAACACCCCGGCTCCACCTTCCGGGCCCCCGGAGCGGGCCATGGTAGACCCGGGCGTGTCGTCACCCCTCTCGAGGGCCTGGGAGGTCTCGGCTCCCTGACGGGCTTCTGCCGCTGGGGGCTCGACCGCCTCTCGGCCGAGGGCCGCCTCCGTCGAGGGCTGCGCGCTGTCGGCATCATCATCCTCGAGGTTGTAGAGGAGCTGACGGCGGGTGCGCGGTGGCACCTGATCAGTGTCCTTCTCTATGGTCTCCTCCAAGTCCTCGCCACCGCCGCTACCTCTGGAGTCCAATGCCACCACGAGAGGATTCTCGCGGGGCCCGACGTGACCCTCCGGCACGAGGCCCCACTGGTCAAAGCGGGGCATCTCCGCGACCAGCTCTGCCATCTCTTGGTAGAGGAACAGCGGGAGCGCATCCTCAGGAGGATCCGCGGCGGGGCTACTAAGCAGAGTCGCTAGGGCTCTGTCCAGCACGTCTTGCTTCAGGCTACCGGAGTTCAGCCTCATGGAGTCCTTTGCACCGGAGAACTCCCACACGGGGCGTGAGCGTTGTTGGAGCGGCGTGATGCACCGCCGCAAGTACTCCTTGACAACCGTCGCCCCCGACAGGTCCGCGGCCTGGTGCGTGGCCATCCACTCCAAGACAGGCTCCATCCTCGGGTCGGTGAGCTTCTCGTGCCCCCATCCGGGGTTCTTCTCAGCCGGGTCCGTCGGGATCATCAGGAGCGGGCTGGTCCGGCACGTGTCTATATATGCCCAGCGCTACCGGTAGCCCTCCACCTTCTTTGCGACCTTCAAGTTGATGATGCTGCGCTCCATCCAATTGATGGCGAGGATCAAGGTGCATCCGGAGTGCTGGTCCGCCACGGTCAGCCGCAGGCTGAAGAAGTGGCAGAAGAGCACCACCGAAGGCATCACGCCCACAAAAGCCTCACAGTAAAAGGCAAACATGGCCAGGAGGAGGATGGAGTTGGGTTGAAGATGGAGGGCGTGGATCTGATAATGGGAAAGGATGGCGTAGAAAAAGTCCGAGAATGGCGGCACCAACCCGGCATAAACGCTGTGAAGGAAGAAGGGGTAGCCCGTCGCCCCCAGGTCGCGCCGCGCACTTGAGCCCGGCCAGATCTTGGTCGCCTGCCCCTCATTTTGGGCGCTGGCCACCAGCGGGAGCACCTTGTCTAGGCCCTCCCTGTCGATGATGGTGGAGCACTGCAGCGCCGCCCCGATGGCAGGCGCGCTTGGGTCCTGGGCCGCCGCCTTTCCCTTCTTGCCGGCGGGCGCCATCGAAGCGCGGCGGAGTCATGAGTGGAAGCAGGGGAAGAGGCGGAGCTCGGAGATGGGGTCGTGAGGAGTTGTGCGCAAGAAGGAAGGTGCGGGGAAACAGAGCGCGCGAAGGAAGGCAATGATGGTCTTGCGCCTTGCGCGGGCAGGCTTTATGTCAGCGCAGGCAGTTACCGAGGCGTCGTGGGAGAAGTGGGGGCGTCCCCCGTCACATCGTGCGCCATGCGTCGCGCCTGGCCCGCAGGCGGTTAGGGCCCGCGCTGTTTCGCCCTCGAATTGGCGGGAACATGCGCGCCGCGGGCCCAGGGGCTACTGTCGGGCCCGTGGAACCCAGGGTATCCCGGCCCGTCTACCTTCGGCCCAGGGCGCAACACCTGGCAGGGGCCTAGTGGGTGGCCCACTAGCTGGTGCTTCAAGCAAGACCCCTCGTGAGGCTCCGGCCTCCCGAGGACCCCTCCTCAGGGAGTGAGCAAGCAAGACTCAGCCGCGACTTCACCGAGAGCCTCGCGAGGCCCTCTTGCGAGGCGGCCTCCCGAGGCACCCTCCCGAGGGCGCGCAAGGCAAGTGTTGTTTGGCTCGGTCGCGCGGTCTCATGCCCATCACGTGGGTGATGCACGCGGTGACGAATGGCGACAGAGGCCATGCCAGCAGACGTGGATGAGGAGGATTTGCCCTTTTGTGCTAAGGGAGCAAGGCCAGCAATCCATTTCCCAAAGCAGCCCCAAAGGTTGCCCGATCGGTGAAACAATACCAATATGGTGGGCTCACAGGGCGGAGGTCATTCCCAAGCCCACCGGCACGTCATGGACAGTCGCTTTGCAGGCGAAGACCACCTTTTGTCAGGATAGACTGTGCTCCTGTCCCCCTTCAAACTTGCCATTGTGTGGCAACCCTTCCCTCCAATGTTTTTGGGGGAAGAGGACCAAGGCAGGTATAAAAGGAGGGCAGGGTGCCGCTGTAGAGGGGATCGATCAAATCATCGACTCCTGGAGCCCCAAACCTTGTACTCTCTCTCTCTCGCACGCGCCAGAGCAATCACAACCAAGTAGGAGTAGGGTTTTACACCGTAAGGTGGCCCAAACCTGGGTAAATCGTTGTGTCCCCGGTCCGCTCCCGCTAGCGCGCTCTCGCCGTAGCTTCGCCGTGGTTTGGTTGTGGTAGGGGACGAGGCGGTAGGAATGAGCTCACCCCAGTGCTCAAACCATAGGGTCCACGGAGCCCGACTTCCGACAGTGATGATCCTACGGAGGTTGTCGTCGTGCCCCTCGACATGCTACCACTCCCCGCCCACCTGCCCTTCATGCGCCGCCACTACTGGGTGGGCATGAAGGCCAACTGGTTCATCCTCATCCACCAATCGGGTAGTCTATGGCGTCTCGTGGATATCTACACCCAGCGAGAGATCACCCTTCCATCGTTGGATACTGCCGACATCGAGCCTCGTGGCCCGCCGGACACTCCTGCCTACTATGCACGAGAGGTGTCGGGCACTTGGTTGGACCTTCGTTTGCTGAAGGTTGTAATCTGCGAAGTACTCACACCATCATTAGACTACATAGATTACAAGCTCATTGCCTTGTTCGACGGGGGATTAGCCTATCTGGAATCCAGTCGCCATACATGGTTATGGCTCATCATCAATCCTGTTTACCCTCCATTTCTGTCTGATGCTATAGTGCATGATGGCATCATTTACGCGGTGGACGGACAGATTGGCTGCATATACTGGTGGAATCTATCGTCGTGTAATTGTTCTATCTCATCTCATCTTTACCATATGAATACGGCTGCATGTTGATTGTTAGAAATTTAGAATAGATAGTATGCTTTACCATATGTTCCTCTCATTTCCTTGATTTTTATGACCACACATGTTATGGGTAGAGTTGGTATGAGAACAATTGGCATCTAATGATTGTTAGAATAGATATTATGAGTATAACCACATGATTGCTATATGTTACTCTCATTTCCAAGATTTTTATAACCACGCATGTTATTGTTAGAGTTGATACGAGAATTGTTGGCATCTAACTGTTATGGTAGAATATGAGTAGGCCCTAGCATAGTTGTTTTCCTCTCATTTTTACATGATCACTGAACCATGACTTATTGCTAGAATATGAAAGCCATTGGCATTTTTTAAAAATTAGGGTATGATTATGACCACGGCATTGTAATTCTGGCTATGATCTATGTCACTGTTATAATAATCTTAATTCCACACATACTCTGAACATGATTCTATATTTTTGTCCTTTTGGTCTCCAATTTGATTTGTTGCAGCAGACGCAAATGCGCTGGCCTTTATAATTCCAGGACCTGGAAATATAAATGTCAATGGGTGGTGGTTTATCGCTCCTTCAACTGATGGTGGGCATTTGATGCTCATTCGCACGTACCAAAGTGACTAAACCATTTTATCAAACCACATGCAGTACAATGCGTGGGGCGTTCGCGACTGTGATGGCTATGGCTGCTTCGTGTTCGAGAAAGATCCCAGCTCCGTTTGGCTAGGCGTATTCAATTGGAGGCACGTTTACAACCTCGGCAACCACTCCCTGTTCCTCGGGCTCAATTATCCGATCATCCAACCAATCATCGAACATATCAGCGGCGATGATTATCGTGCTATGCAAGTTCCATTCGCCAGGGGGAACTGTGTTTACACATCGTACCATGGATTTCATGAAGCACCATATCCAGAGATTTGTCGACACAGCTTGTTGCCAGATAAACTTCAGTGTGTGAAGGCATCAAGCTTCCAAGCGATGAATGGCTTTTGCAAACCCGACATGCGGTGATGTGGTTCATGCCAACAGCTAATATGCACAACTTAATTCGTAGTGATATCTAGACTGAGCCGTGTATCCTGCTAGTTGTCGCATGATCATGTTATGTTGGTTATTTTGTACTGTAGTTAGTTTGAAGGTTAAATACCTTTCTGGGATCAAGTGCATCCTACATCACCTGCGTAGCATGTATTTTGATAATGATAATGGAGATGCTGTGCAGAAGACATATATAGCAATTAAGCTTCAAGTGCGTACTTGTTCATGAAAGTGTTGTCTAATGGGAATTATAATTTGTATTACTCATGTAGCCTACAAGTCTGTCGCATAGCCTTGTAACTTTGTAGGCACCTGTTTGTAAGCTCCTTCTAAACACTCCAGCATAATGCCCTTAAAACTAAGGCTTTAGCAACTCCCCTCTGATATTATTTAAAGCAATATGGAAGCAACCTGGAGATTGGATGAATGTACACCATTTCTAAAATTTGTACTACTAGTAGTCCTCTATACCGTATGTTGCGCTACTCGTACTAGGTAAGTAGTACTTGTACGACTAGTAGTATTAGTACACGTCGGTCAAATTATTCATCATGTCCTCACATTGAATTGACGTGACAACAGGCTGCGCGTGAGGTGACACAAGAGTCCCAGCCGTGTGTTTGGTTCACCAAAGTGAGCCTCACCCCTCTGGTAGTCCAGCAGCACTCACCCGTTCTCTCCCATTCTCTCCTGGTCTCCCCGCCTCCCAGTCGCTGCCTTGTTCTGATCCAGTTGGTACGATGGGCGATGAGCTAGTGGAGCTGCTATACTTCATTGCAAGTAGTCAAAAGGAAGACGCTGAGAAATTTGATCTCAACAAGGAAGCTCTTCAAGCTAGCCGCATGAAGGGTGGAACCAGCGAGGCCGCTCCTGTGAGTATTCGTCCCGTCGCCCTGTATGATGATTTTGATCTTTATACGGGTTTTCAAGTCTTTAGAGTATGCATGTTGTCGTGCGTACGACCATCTATGGGGCCATCTAGCCCCTTTGTGGTTCGACTAGGGGAATGCACAAGCACAAAGAGCAGAATCAGCAGAGTATGCAAAGGTTTTTACCCAGGTTTGGGCCACCGTGAGGTGTAAAACCCTACTCCCGCTTTAGTGTATTATATGTGTGGAAAGCTCAAGTACAAGGTGTGCTTCGTCCCGGCAAGGTGCAAGGGAAGCAGCTACGCATGCAAAGTGAGCTAGAGTGTCTAAGGATCGATCCTTGTAAAGGTTGCCTTGGCCCTCCTTTTATAGCTCAAAGGGGTAACCACAGTGGCAAAACAGTCATTACAAGTTGATTAGATAGCAAACAGTGCTATGATACCTAACTCTGCCGGATTAGGACAAAAGCATTTATTGCGCCATTAGGTGTCATGTGGAGGAGTAGCCCCGGCAAGGTTTCTGCACCGCTTGCCCAGCTACCTCTTATTAACTTGACACGCCTCCTGGACGGGTGTCATTAAAGTTAAATCTCCTTCCAGCAGGCTGACACGTGCCCCGGCAAACCTCACCAAACCGCCTGCGCGGTGGACACCTCACCGATTAGCGACTAGCTGCTTGGTGAAGTGGAGAGCTGATGAGCTAGCAAGGGCTTGCCGAACATGGAGCTTGCCGGGCCTTCATCTTGCCAGCTCGAGCCTTGCCGGCAAGTACCATCTTCAGTACTAGCCAAGTACTTATCGATGCTTCATCTTGATCTCTTCCTTAGTGCCTTTGCAACTAAGCCTTGAGTCTTGATCTTGGTAATCCCCGGCAAGCCTGGCCATCAAGAAGGCTACTACTGTCTGTGCATAAGTCAGGGTATAAAATACCCATGTTATATACACCGACAGGAGCCCCCGGGTCTGGGCCATATGCGCGTCTGAAGCGTCGTTGGGCTAGGCCCAAACAATGCACAGACACGTGGCGGGAAATTACCGCCGTAATCTTTGTAATGATGAGTTCCCTCCAAGCACGCCCACGTCACACATTAAATGGGGGACGCAGGAGTGGTGGACTATAGCGGTTATCTCGCGGTAGTGCGCCTGCAAAAGCGCCGTCGAGGTAAACAGTAAAGAGCCAGCCCTCCTCGCGCCTTCCCCATAAAAAGGCAACCGCGAGGGGACACTGCTCATTCACCCTTGCGCCCTTCTGCTTCATCTTCTTCCTCTCGCCAGAGCAGCCTCCACCGCCGCCGCCGCCGATTCTCGCCTCACTTTGACTCCCTCTTCCCTCCTTGAGCCCTTATGGCACCAAAGAAGACTAAGACAGCAGGGAAGAAGCCCGCCAAACCTGTCAATCCCAAGGCGGAGAAGAAGAAGGATTTGGAGGAACTGGAGAAGCGGCGGAGGGAGAACGTGGTGTTCTCACCGCCGGCGCTGGATGAGAATACCCTGATCGAGAGGTACGCCTACATGTGGGGGCAAGACACCAGGGATCACAAGGCCCCAGTGGTGCTTCCCGCCGGAGGCAAGACCCGCTCAGATTCATATCCATTTTTTTGCGCATACTTTTATTGCGAGCTGGTTCCTCCCTTCTCGGATTTCTTCAGCGCAATGATGTATAGCTTTAGGTTTAGACTGCTGGATTTCACCCCAAATGCCATAACTTGCATGTCAGTCTTTGCCCATTTCTGTGAAAATTTCATCAGAGTTGCCCCAACGTTGATCTGTTTCGCCATTTCTACATTCCTCGAATCGAAGGCAAGGCGCTTTCCGGCAGTGTTACGTGGATTCCCAGGGCCAAGACCAAGGACCAATACCCTCCCGGGCAGCTGCATGATGTCTACTACACAACTTATTCTTGTAGACTCGTGTTGGGCCTCCAAGCGCAGAGTTTTGTAGGACAGTAGCAATTTTCCCTCAAGTGGATGACCTAAGGTTCATCAATCCGTGGGAGGTGTAGGATGAAGATGGTCTCTCTCAAACAACCTTGCAATCAAATACAAGAAATCTCTTGTGTCCCCAACACACCAAATACAATGGTAAATTGTATAGGTGCACTAGTTCGGCGAAGAGATGGTGATACAAATGTAGTATGGATAGTAGATATAGGTTTTTGTAATCTGAAAATATAAAAACAGCAAGGTAGCAAGTAACAAAGTGAGCACAAACAGTATTGCAATGCTTAGAAACAAGGCCTAGGGCTCATACTTTCACTAGTGCAATCTCTCAACAGTGCTAACATAACTGAATCATATAACGATCCCTCAACGTGCGACAAAGAATCACTCCAAAGTTCTTATCAAGTGGAGAACATAAGATGAAATTGTTTGTAGGGCACAAAACCACCTCAAAGTTATCTTTTCCGATCAATCTACTGAGCTATTCCTATAAGTGTCACGAACAGCCCTAGAGTTCATACTAAAATAACACCATATGATACACATCAACCAAATCTAATGTCGCCTAGATACTCCAATGTCACCACAAGTATCCCTGAGTTGATTATACGATATGCATCAAACAACTTCAGATTTATAATATTCAATCCAACACAAAGAACTTCAACGAGTGCCCCAAGAATTCTACCGGAGAAAGTAGGACAAAAACGTGCATCAACCCCTATGCATAGATTACCCCAATGTCACCTCGAGAATCCGCGAGTTGAGTGCCAAAACATACATCAAGTGAATCAATATAATACCCCAATGTCACCACGGGTATTCATATGCAAGACATACATCAAGTGTTCTCAAATCCATAAAAGTATTCAATCTGATAATAGTGAAACCTCAATGGTAAAAACTCGATTCATCACAACAAGATAGAGATGGGAAAAACACTATATGATCCAACTATATTAACAAAGCTCGCGGTACATCAATATCGTGCCAAATCAAGAACACAAGAGAGAGAGAAGATCAAACACATAGCTACTGGTACATACCCTCAGCCCCGAGGGTGAACTACTCCCTCCTCGTCATGGAGACCGCCGGGATGATGAAGATGGCCTCCGGTGATAATTTCCCCCTCTGGCAGGGTGCCGGAACAGGGCTCCAGATGGTATTTCGAAGGTACAAAGGCTTGCGGCGGCGGAGTCCAAGTTCTAGGGTTATTTCTGGGGGTTTCTCTATTTATATGAATTTTTGGCGTTGGAATCACGCAAAGAGGTGCCATAGGGGGCCCACGAGGCACCAGGGCGTGCCCAGGGGGTGGGCGTGCCCAGGTGGCTTGTGGGGCCCCTGTGGCTCTTCTGGCCCTCCCATGAAGCTTCTAGTGTCTCTTTCCTTCCAAAAAAATCGTCAAAAAGTTTCGTTGCATTTGGAGAACTTTTATTTCTGCAAAAAAAACAACACCACGGTAGTTCTGCTGAAAACAGCTTCAGTCTGGGTTAGTTCCATTCAAATCATACCAAAACCATATAAAATTGTTCTAAACATGGCATGAATACTTCATAAATTACACATACGTTGGAGATGTATCAGCATCCCCAAGCTTAATTCCTACTCGTCCCCGAGTAGGTAAATGATAAAAGAAATAATTTATGAAGTGTGAATGCTAGCATAGTGCATAAGTTTGATCAATGATAATTGCAATCACTTTTTGTAGCATCATTATATATCATAAACAGTAGCTCATCTCACAAAACTTCTCATGATCAAGTAGCAAGCTATTCACATGTTAAAGTATAAACCATAAACTTTCTTGAAAACTAACAAACTATGTTCTCAGTCATCAAACAATTACAATTCATCTTATTTTCAGGAAGGGTCTATGTGAGAGCTTTGTTTTAGCAAATTCCACACACTCAACTATCATTTAGTCTTCCATGATTGCTGACACTCAAAGCATATTTTGAGAACAAACCGTTTCAGTCAAACACATAGGAAGATAGGGGCTTAATGTTTCGCCTCCCAACTTATTTATCTCAGGGATAATGTCAACAATAATAACTCATGATCACCTATATTCAACTGGATATATGTGCCTGGATCTTTCCCTACCACATGATGCTTGCCAACTAGAGAATAAATAGAGCGGAATAGGAATGAACATTGCTGACTCTTGCATAAAAGTAAATACAGAAAAGTAAATACAGAAAAGTAAAAGACAGGCCCTTCGCAGAGGGAAGCAGAGGTTGTGATGCGCTTTTTATTTTTGGATGTCAAGCCCTTAATGCAAAGGAACATCACGTTATATTGCCCCTGTGATAGCAACCTTTATTATGTAGTCCGTCGCTTTTATTTCTTTACCATCACAAGTTCGTACAACGCTTATTTTCCCTTGCAATAAAAGATCATACATATTTTAGGAGCAATTTTTATTCCTTTTTGCACCGATGACAACTTACTTGAAGGATCTTATTCAATCCATAGGTAGATATGGTGGACTCTCATGGCAAGAAACTGGGTTTAAGGGTTTTTGGATGCACAAGTAGTATTTCTACTTAGTACGAAGTTTTGCCTAGCAAAAGATCCTAAGCAAGCACCACATGTTAGAGGATCCATGGCAATATAACTTCTATGCGAATATAAACAAACATAACTCATTACATTGTCTTCCTTGTCCAACATCAACTACTTGATCAAGCTTGAAAATAATTAATGGGGGCTCACAATCATAGATGATGTCCAAGATAGTATATTTATATGTGAAATCTCTCTTCCCTCAAAATTCTTTCATGAATTGTTCAAGTGACCAATGCTGTGTTTGCTAACTTTCAATAAATTTTACCACTTATAATTCTTATTTGTGAAGTCACTACTCCCCATGGGACAAGCATACGAAGCACATCTAGTTTCAACTTTATGATATTCAATTCATTCAACAATTTACTCTTAGGATATAAGTGAAGAATGAGAGTAAATGACAAACTACTCCAAAAAGATATAAGTGAAGATCAAATGTGTAGTTAAGTAAATAGGTAGCTATGTGAGGACTCTCTCTCATTTAAAATTTTCAGATCTTAAGTAATTTATTCAAACAGCAAAGAAAACAAAATAAAATGACATTCCAAAAATAGCACATCTCATGCGAAGAAGCAAAAACTTAGGCTCAACCGATACTAACCGATAGTTGTTGATGAAGAAAGGTGGGATGCCTACCGGGGCATCCCCAAGCTTAGATGCTTGAGACTTTTTGGAATATTATCTTGGAATGCCTTGGGCATCCCCAAGCTTGAGCTCTTGTGTCTCCTTAATTCCTCTCATATCACGGTTTCCCTAAATCTCAAGAACTTCATCCACACAAAACTCAACAAGAACTCGTGAGATAAGTTACTATAAATCAATGCAAAACCTTATCATTATCTACTGTAGAAAATCACTAAAATTATAATTTAACATTGCATACTAAATGACTCTGCATATTTAATACTCCTATCCTCAAATAGAATCATTAAACAAGCAAACATATGCAAACAATGCAACTATAACAGCAATCTGCCAAAACAGGACAGTCTGTAAAGGGTGAATAAGAATTCATACTTCCCTAACTCCAAAAATTCTGAAAAATTACCACATGACATAGAACTCATGCATGCTTACTGTGTAAAAATTTCAGATTTTAATCATCTTCTGACTATTCAGGAATATTTTGGACATAACAGAAAACTTTATGTTTTCAAACAGCAACACATTAACTTGCAAACTGAGCATGGTAAAGGCTATAATTGGAATTTTATTGAACTAAAGGATACAAAACATGATTATTGATAACAGCAAGAAAATCTCAACAAAAGAAAATGAAGCTCCCAGCAAAACTCATATTATGTGACGAATAAAAATATAGCTCCGAGTGAGGTTACCGATAGCGTTGAAGACGAAAGAGGGGATGCCTTCCGGGGCATCCCCAAGCTTAGACGCTTGATTCTTCCTTGAGTGTTACCTTGGGGTGCCTTGGGAATCCCCAAGCTTAGGGTCTTGCCACTCCTTATTCTCCTCATATCGATATCTCACCCAAAACTTGAAAACTTCAATCACACAAAACTCAACGGAACTTGTGAGATATGTTAGTATGATAAAAATAAATCATCCACTTAGGTACTGTCAAGAAAAGATTCATAATTGTTCTCACATAATTCCTACTGTAGTCTATCATTTCCATAATTTATATCTCATAATATAAACTATGGAAACACTAAAACAAGCAAACTACGCAATAAAAACAGAATCTGTCAAAAATAGAACAGCATGTAATGAGGGATTTAAAAACCATACTTATGTACCTCCAATTTTTTTGAAAAATTAGGAAAACGTAACTAATTTGTAAACCAATACTCTGTAAAACTTTCAGAATTTTCTCACTCTCCAGTACAGAATAGAAATTCCAGCACTAGACGCAAAAGTTTCTGTTTTTGCACAGAATCAAGTCAACTATCATCCACACTATCCCAGAGGCTTTACTTGGCACATTATTGAAACAAAATGTTGGAAATATGCCCTAGAGGCAATAATAAATTGGTTATTATTATATTTCCTTGTTCATGATAATCGTTTATTATCCATGCTATAATTGTATTGATTGGAAACTCAAATACATGTGTGGGTACATAGACAACACTGTGTCCCTAGTAAGCCTCTAGTTGACTAGCTCGTTGATCAAAGATGGTTAAGGTTTCCTGGCCATTGACATGAGATGTCATTTTATAATGGGATCACATCATTAGGAGAATGATGTGATGGACAAGACCCAAACTATAAACGTAGCATATGATCGTGTCAGTTTATTGCTATTGTTTTCTGCATGTCAAGTATCTGTTCCTATGACCATGAGATCATGCAAATCCCTGACATCGGAGGAGTACCTTGTGTGTATCAAACGTCGCAACGTAACTGGGTGACTATAAAGGTGCTCTACAGGTATCTCCGAGGGTGTCTGTTGGGTTGGCATGGATCAAGACTGGGATTTGTTACTCCGTATGACAGAGAGGTATCTCAGGGCCCACTCGGTAATACAACATCACAATGAGCCTTGCAAGCAATGTGACTAAAGTGTTAGCCACGAGATCTTGTATTACGGAACGAGTAAAGAGACTTGCCGGTAACGAGATTGAACTAGGTATAGAGATACCGACGATCGAATCTCGGGCAAGTAACATACCGAAGAACAAAGGGAACAGCATACGGGATTAACTGAATCCTTGACATAGAGGTTCGACCGATAAAGATCTTCGTAGAATATGTAGGAGCCAATATGGGCATCCAGGTCCCGCTATTGGTTATTGATCGTAGAGGTGTCTCGGTCATGTCTACATAGTTCTCGAACCCGCAGGGTCTACACACTTAACGTTTGGTGACGATTAGTATAGTTGAGTTATTGTGTTGGTGACCGAAGGTTGTTCGGAGTCCCGGATAAGATCCAGGACATGACGAGGGTCTCCGGAAGAGTCCGGAGGTAAAGATTAATATATGTGATAATAGTGTTTTGATCTCCGGAAAGGTTCCGGAATTCACCGGAAGGGGTTCCGGGTGTTTACCGAAGTGTTCGGGTGCAGCAACACTTTATATGAGCAAAAGGGGTAAAGCCCATGAGGTATTGGAAAGTGCAAAAGGAAGTTTTGCTACTGCCTTAAGCGGTACTACCGCTGGTAAAGGAAGTACTACCGCGTAAGCGGTACTACCGCTTGTTGGAAGCGGTACTACCGCCCAAGCGGTACTACCGCTTGTGTGAAGCGGTACTACCGCTCAAGCGGTACTACCGCTCGTGCGCGGTACTGCAAGGATCCGAGTTGGACTCTTTCCCTGCGGGCCAAACCGACCTTGTGCGGGCAAAACCGACCTGAAGGAGGCTTTTACTCCAAGTTTAGACCCCAAGGCTCAACATATAAATAGAGGGGCAGGGCTAGCACACGGGACACATTAAGATTTCCCAAGCCGTGTGTCGGCAACCCTAACCCTCTAGTTCTCTCGTCATAATCTCCGTAGTGCTTGGCGAAGCCCTGCAGAGATTGTTCCTCACCAACATCACCACGCCGTCGTGCTGCCGGAACTCATCTACTACTTCATCATCGCTTGCTGGATCGAGGAGGTGAAGGCGTCATCAAGCCGTACGTGTGTTGAACGCGGAGGTGCCGTCCGTTCGGCACTAGTTCGTGATCGGATCGAGGGACGACTTGCGATTTGGATCGCGGAGACGTTCAACTACATCAACCGCGTTTCTTAACGCTTCCGCTTAGCGATCTACAAGGGTATGTAGATTCACTCTCCCTCTCGTAGATGCTCATCACCATGGATAGATCTTGTGTGTGCGTAGGAAAATTTTTGTTTCCCATGCAACGTTCCCCAACAGTGGCATCTGAGCTAGGTCTATGCGTAGATGAGATCTCGAGTAGAACACAAACGAGTTGTGGGCGTGGGTGTATACATATTGCTTGCCGTTACTAGTTGATACTTGATTCAGCGGTATTGTGAGATGAAGCGGCCCGGACCGACATTACGCGTACGCTTACGCGAGACAGGTTCCTTCAACTGACATGTAACTTCGTTGCATAAAGATGGCTAGCGGGTGTCTCTCTCTCTCACTTTAGTTGAATCGATTTCAATGAAGAGGGTTCTTTTCGAAGATCAAAAAGCAATCACTACACCACGTTGTGGTTTTGCGTAGGTAAGAACGGTTCTTGCAAACCCGTAGCAGCCACGTAAAACTTGCAACAACAATTAGAGGACGTTTACCTTGTTTTTGAAGGGTATGTTGTGATGTGATATGGCCAATTACATGATGAGATATATGTGATGTATGAGATGATCATGTGTTGTATAGAATATCACGACTTGCATGTCGATGAGTACGGCAACTGGCAGGAGCCATAGAGTTGTCTTTAATTATTTTCGCCGTTTTTGCTTTACTTTATCGCTATGAGTTAGCTATAGTCGTGGAAGCAACAGTCGGCGCGACAACCTCATGGCGACACGTTGATGGAGATCAAGATGATGGAGATCATGGTGTCATGCCGGTGACGATGGAGATCATGCCGGTGCTTTGAAGATGGAGATCAAAAGCACAAGTTCATGGCCATATCATGTCACTTATGATTTGCATGTGATGTTAATCCTTTTATGCATCTTATTTTGCTTAGGACGACGGTAGCATTATAAGGTGATCCCTCACTTAAATTTCAAGATAAAATAGTGTTCTCCCCGAGTGTGCACCGTTGCGAAAGTTCGTCGTTTCGAGACACGCCGTGATGATCGGGTGTGATAGACTCTACGTTCACATACAACGGGTGTAAGCCATGTTGCACATGCGGAACACTCGGGTTAAACTTGACGAGCCTAGCATGTACAGACATGGCCTCGGAACACAAGAGACCGAAAGGTCGAACATGAGTCATATAGTAGATATGATCAACATGAAGATGTTCACCATTGAAACCACCTCAACTCACGTGATGATCGGACTTGAGTTGGTAGATTTGGATCATGTTACACTCAAATGATCGGAGGGATGTCAATTTGAGTGGGAGTTTTTAAGTAATATGATTAACTAAACTCATTATCTAGAACAATAGTCTAAGTTGTCTTTGCTATATTTATGTTGTAGATCATGGCTCGCGTAGTAGCACCCCTGAATTTTAATGCGTTCCTAGTGAAAGCTAAGTTGAAAGATGATGGAAGTAACTTTGTGGACTGGGCCCGTAATCTAAGGATTATCCTTACGGCTTCCCAGAAGGCTTATGTCCTTGATGCACCGCTTGGTGATCCACCCGCTCCAGTTGAGTCTCTAGACGTTGTGAACGTCTGGCAGGCTCGTTCTGAAGATTACTCAATAGTTCAATGTGCAATATTGTATGGCTTAGAACCGGGACTTCAAAGACGTTTTGAACGTCATGGAGCATATGAGATGTTCCAGGAGTTGAAGTTTATCTTTCAGAAGAATGCCCGGATCGAGAAATATGAGATCTCCGATAAGTTCTATGCTTGCAAGATGGAGGAGAACGGGTCTATCAGTGATCACATACTCAGAATGTCTGGGTACTCCACCCGTCTGGCAGAATTGGGGATGCCCCTTCCACCAGAGGCTATCACTGACAGAGTTCTTCAATCATTGCCACCTAGCTACAAGAGCTTCGTGTTGAACTATAACATGCACGGGATGAACAAGTCAGTCGCCGAGCTGTTTGCGATGCTGAAAGCCGCTGAGTCTGAAATTCAGAAGGAGCATCAAGTGTTGATGGTCAATAAAACCACTAGTTTCAAGAAAAATGGCAAGGGTAAGAAGGGTAACTCCAAGAAGAGTGGCAAAGCAGTTGCTCCTCTCGTGAAGAAACCCAAGGCTAGACCCAAACCAGAAACTGTGTGCTTTCATTGCAAGGGAACTGGACACTGGAAGCGGAGTTGCCCCAAGTATTTGGCTGACAAGAAGGCGGCCAACAACAAACAAGGTATATATGATATACATGTTATTGATGTGTACCTTACCAACTCTCGTTGTAGTGCCTGGGTATTTGATACCGGTGCGGTTGCTCACATTTGCAACTCAAAACAGGAACTGCGGAATAGACGGAGGCTGGCAAAGGACGAAGTGACGATTCGCGTGGGAAATGGTTCCAAGGTTGATGTGATCGCCGTCGGCACGCTCGCTCTTCGATTACCATCGGGAATAGTGATGAACCTGAATAATTGTTATTTAGTGCCTGCGTTAAGCATGAACATTATATCTGGATCTTGTTTATTGCGAGACGGTTACTCATTTAAATCAGAGAATAATGGTTGTTCTATTTATATGAGTAATATCTTTTATGGTCATGCACCCAATGTGAGGGGTTTATTCTTATTGAATCTCGATAGTAATGATACACTTGTTCATAACATTGATGCCAAAAGATGTAGGATTGATAATGATAATACCACTTTCTTGTGGCACTGCCGTTTGGGTCATATTGGCGTAAAACGCATGAGGAAGCTCCATGCTGATGGACTTTTGGAGTCACTTGATTTTGAATCACTTGACACATGTGAGCCATGCCTCATGGGCAAGATGACAAAAACGCCGTTCTCTGGAACAATGGAACGGGCAAGTGACTTATTGGAAATCATACATTCTGATGTGTGCGGTCCGATGAGCATTGAGGCGCGCGGTGGTTATCGTTACTTTCTCACCTTCACTGATGACTTAAGTAGATATGGGTATATTTACTTAATGAAACACAAGTCTGAAACATTTGAAAAGTTTAAACAATTTCAGAGTGAAGTTGAGAATCATCGTAACAAGAAGATTAAATTCCTACGATCTGATCGAGGAGGAGAATATCTGAGTTATGAGTTTGGCAGTCACTTAAGACAATGTGGAATTGTTTCACAACTAACACCGCCTGGAACACCACAGCGTAATGGTGTGTCCGAACGTCGTAATCGAACCTTATTGGATATGGTGCGATCTATGATGTCTCTTGCCGATTTGCCACTATCGTTTTGGGGTTATGCATTAGAGACAACTGCATTCACTTTAAATAGGGCACCATCGAAATCCGTTGAGACGACGCCATATGAACTTTGGTTTGGCAAGAAGCCAAAGCTGTCGTTTCTTAAAGTTTGGGGATGTGATGCTTATGTCAAGAAGCTTCAGCCTGAAAAGCTGGAACCCAAAGCGGAAAAATGCGTCTTCATAGGATACCCAAAAGAGACAATTGGGTATACCTTCTACCTCAGATCCGAAGGCAAAGTGTTTGTCGCTAAAAACGGAACATTTCTTGAGAAAGAGTTTCTCTCGAAAGAATTGAGTGGGAGGAAGATAGAACTTGATGAGGTTGTTGAACCTTTACTTCAACCTAAAAGTAGCGCAGCGCAGAAAGATGTTTCTGTAGAGCCTACATCAGCTGAAGAGGAAGTTAATGATGATGATCATGAAGCTTTGGATCAAGTTGCTATCGAACCTCGTAGGTCGACAAAGACGCGTACTGCTCCTGAGTGGTACGGCAACCCTGTCTTAGAGGTCATGTTGTTGGACAACGATGAACCTACGAGCTATGGAGAAGCGATGATGGGCCCGGATTCCGAGAAGTGGTTAGAGGCCATGAAATCCGAGATGGGATCCATGTATGAAAACAAAGTATGGACTTTGGAAGTATTACCTGAAGGGCGTAAGGCCATTCAGAACAAATGGATCTTTAAGAGGAAGACGGACGCGGACGGTAATGTCACCGTCTATAAAGCTCGACTTGTGGCAAAGGGTTTTTCACAAGTTCAAGGAGTTGACTACGATGAGACCTTCTCACCCGTAGCGATGCTTAAGTCCGTCAGAATCATGTTAGCAATAGCTGCCTTTTTCGATTATGAAATTTGGCAGATGGATGTCAAAACAGCGTTCCTTAACGGTTTCCTTAAGGAAGAGTTGTATATGATGCAACCAGAAGGTTTTGTCGATCCAGAGAATGCTGACAAAGTTTGCGATCCATTTATGGACTGGTGCAAGCATCTCGGAGTTGGAATCTTCGCTTTGATGAGGTGATCAAAGCGTTCGAGTTTATACAAGTTTACGGAGAAGCTTGTATTTACAAGAAGGTGAGTGGGAGCTCTATAACGTTTCTAATATTATATGTGGATGACATATTACTGATTGGAAACAATATAGAAATGTTGGAAAGCGTGAAGGGATATTTGAACAAGAGTTTTTCAATGAAGGACCTAGGAGAAGCTGCTTTCATATTAGGCATCAAGATCTATAGAGATAGATAGAGACGCTTAATAGGACTTTCACAAAGCACATACCTTGACAAAGTTTTGAAGAAGTTCAAAATGGATCAGTCCAAGAAAGGGTTCTTGCCTGTTTTGCAAGGTGTGAAGTTGAGTAAGACTCAATGCCCAGTGACTGCAGAAGATAGAGAAAAGATGAGTGTCATCCCTTATGCTTCAGCCACAGGCTCTATCATGTATGCAATGCTGTGCACAAGACCCGATGTCAGCCTTGCCATAAGTATGGTCGGAAGGTTTCAAAGTGATCCAGGAATGGAACACTGGACGGCGGTCAAGAATATCCTGAAGTACCTGAAAAGGACTAAGGACATGTTTCTCGTTTATGGAGGTGATCAAGAGCTCGTCGTAAAGGGTTACGTCGATGCAAGCTTTGACACTGATCCGGATGACTCTAAGTCGCAAACCGGATACATATTTATTCTTAACGGGGGTGCGGTTAGCTGGTGCAGTTCCAAGCAAAGCGTGGTAGCTGATTCTACATGCGAAGCGGAGTACATCGCTGCCTCGGAGGCGGCGAAGGAAGGTGTCTGGATGAAGGAGTTCATGACAGATCTTGGAGTAGTGCCGAGTGCGCTTAACCCAATGACTCTGTTTTGTGATAATACTGGTGCCATTGCTCTAGCCAAGGAACAAAGATTTCACAAGAGGACCAGGCACATAAAGCGACGTTTCAATTCCATCCGCTATTACATCAAGGAGGACGACATAAATATTTGCAAAGTACACACGGATCTGAATGTTGCAGATCCGATGACTAAACCTCTTCCAAGGGCTAAACATGAACAACACCAGAACTGCATGGGTGTTCGATTCATTACAATGTAAATCACATAGTGATGTGAACTAGATTATTGACTCTAGTGCAAGTGGGAGACTGTTAGAAATATGCCCTAGAGGCAATAATAAATTGGTTATTATTATATTTCCTTGTTCATGATAATCGTTTATTATCCATGCTATAATTGTATTGATTGGAAACTCAAATACATGTGTGGGTACATAGACAACACTGTGTCCCTAGTAAGCCTCTAGTTGACTAGCTCGTTGATCAAAGATGCTTAAGGTTTCCTGGCCATTGACATGAGATGTCATTTGATAACGGGATCACATCATTAGGAGAATGATGTGATGGACAAGACCCAAACTATAAACGTAGCATATGATCGTGTCAGTTTATTGCTATTATTTTCTGCATGTCAAGTATCTGTTCCTATGACCACGAGATCATGCAACTCCCTGACATCGGAGGAGTACCTTGTGTGTATCAAACGTCGCAATGTAACTGGGTGACTATAAAGGTGCTCTACAGGTATCTCCGAGGGTGTCTGTTGGGTTGGCATGGATCAAGACTGGGATTTGTTACTCCATATGACGGAGAGGTATCTCAGGGCCCACTCGGTAATACAACATCACAATGAGCCTTGCAAGCAATGTGACTAAAGTGTTAGCCACGAGATCTTGTATTACGGAACGAGTAAAGAGACTTGCCGGTAACGAGATTGAACTAGGTATAGAGATACCGACGATCGAATCTCGGGCAAGTAACATACCGAAGAACAAAGGGAACAGCATACGGGATTAACTGAATCCTTGACATAGAGGTTCGACCGATAAAGATCTTCGTAGAATATGTAGGAGCCAATATGGGCATCCAGGTCCCGCTATTGGTTATTGATCGTAGAGGTGTCTCGGTCATGTCTACATAGTTCTCGAACCCGCAGGGTCTACACACTTAACGTTTGGTGACGATTAGTATAGTTGAGTTATTGTGTTGGTGACCGAAGGTTGTTCGGAGTCCCGGATAAGATCCAAGACATGACGAGGGTCTCCGGAAGAGTCCGGAGGTAAAGATTAATATATGTGATAATAGTGTTTTGATCTCCGGAAAGGTTCCAAAATTCACCGGAAGGGGTTCCGGGTGTTTACCGAAGTGTTCGGGTGCAGCAACACTTTATATGAGCCAAAGGGGTAAAGCCCATGAGGTATTGGAAAGTGCAAAAGGAAGTTTTGCTACTGCCTTAAGCGGTACTACCGCTGGTAAAGGCAGTACTACCGCTTGTTGGAAGCGGTACTACCGCTTGTGTGAAGCGGTACTACCGCTCAAGCGGTACTACCTCTCGTGAGCGGTACTACCGCTTGTGCGCGGTACTGCAGGGATCCGAGTTGGACTCTTTCGCTGCGGGCCAAACCGACCTTGTGCGGGCAAACCCGACCTGAAGGAGGCTTTTACTCCAAGTTTAGACCCCAAGGCTCAACATATAAATAGAGGGGCAGGGCTAGCACACGGGACACATTAAGATTTCCCAAGCCGTGTGTCGGCAACCCTAACCCTCTAGTTCTCCCGTCATAATCTCCGTAGTGCTTGGCGAAGCCCTGCAGAGATTGTTCCTCACCAACATCACCACGCCGTCGTGCTGCCGGAACTCATCTACTACTTCATCATCGCTCGCTGGATCGAGGAGGTGAAGGCGTCATCAAGCCGTACGTGTGTTGAACGCGGAGGTGCCGTCCGTTCGGCACTAGTTCGTGATCGGATCGAGGGACGACTTGCGATTTGGATCGCGGAGACGTTCAACTACATCAACCGCGTTTCTTAACGCTTCCGCTTAGCGATCTACAAGGGTATGTAGATTCACTCTCCCTCTCGTAGATGCTCATCACCATGGATAGATCTTGTGTGTGCGTAGGAAAATTTTTGTTTCCCATGCAACGTTCCCCAACACAAAACACATATAACATGATTACTACAGTAGCTTAATCATGTGAACACAAACAAACAGTAGGTATAAGTGTTGGGTTGCCTCCCAACAAGCGCTTCTCTTTAAAGCCTTTTAGCTAGGCATGATGATTTTAATGATGCTCACATAAAAAGTGAAGAATTGAAACACAAATAGAGCATCATGAATCATATGACAAGCACATTTAAGCCTAACCCACTTCCTATGCATAGGGATTATGTGAGCAAATAATTTATGGGAGCAAGAATCAACTAGCATAGGAAGGCAAAACGGGTATAACTTCAAAACTTTCAGCACATAGAGAGGAGACTTAATATTATTGCAATATGTAGAAGCATATGATCCTCTCTCATAATAATTTTCAGTAGCATCATGAATGAATCCCATAAAGCATTCTTTTCATGATCCACAAGCATAGAATTTTTATTACTCTCCACATAAGCAATTTTCTTCTCATTCATAATAGTGGGAGTATCATATGAAACTTGAATACTATAAATTGTTTCCACATTAAAAGAATAATGTTCAAAAAATGGGTATTCATAATTATGACAAGTTTTATAAGAAAGATCATCACTACTTTTTATAACATAAGTATCATCACAATAATCATCATAAGTAGCAACTTTGTTCTCATCATAATCAATTGAAACCTCTTCCAAAGTAGTGGACTCAACACTAAGTAAAGTCATGACCTCTCCAAATCCACTTTTATCATTGTAATAAGATTGAACACCCTCCAAAATAGTGGGATAATTATTACTTAAAGTTGAAACTCTTCCAAACCCACTTTCATTATTATTGCAATCATCATAGATAGCAAGCATGCTATCATCATAACAAATTAGCTCATCAAAAGTAGGAGGAATAAAAAGATCATCTTCATTAAGCATAGCATCCCCAAGCTTGTGATAAACATCATTTGCAGCAAATAAATCCTCAAACATGTCATTCCAATCAAACATAGCATCCCCAAGCTTGTGGGTTTGCATATCATTAACATAATCACTCTTATCATCAATAGTATGAATAGCACCAATAGTAAAACAATTATTATCATCATAATTTTCCAAATTGGCACCATAAAGATTTTCAAGATTATAAGAAGTATCATTATCTTCCCAATCATAATTATCACAACAAGCAATAGGCAAAACAAAATCATCCTCAAGTGTATCATCTTCCACAATTATTTTTGATTCATTCTCATGAGGCATATCAATAATGTTTGGGAACGCAGCAGAAAACAAAAATTTCCGGCACTGCGAGCGCGCCCAGAATCACTATGGAGATGCATACAGGGTTTGTGATCTTTTCGTTACTGACTCGTAGCGCAGCGGAAGTAGAGTCGATGACGATCGGCGGTGCAGATCTTCGCAGCTAGGATTCTACAGCCTCCCAACCGCGAGGATGTACTCGACGAGGACAGCCCTCTGGGAGGCGGCCGGATAGTCCCCTGGACAATGTCGCAGACAGCCCTTCGGGAGAACCCTCGAAACTCGGACAGACACTTGGACAGCCCTTTGGGGGGACACCCAAAACTCAGACGGTCACCCAAACAGCCCTTCGGGAAGACACTCGAATAGCCCCTCGGGCAAAAGATCGAAACTACGACCTCTCTACAGGGTTGCACACATACGGTGTTAGCTATCCGACAGGGCTTCGCCGTCCAGAACTAGCTCCTGCAGAAACCCAGACAGCCTTTCGGCTCTACAAAACTATTTCGCTGGGAGGGAGAGAGAAGCCAGAAATGTCATGGCATGTGTATGAGAGTAAGGAGTGAGTGTGGAGAGCTCCTCTCCACCTCTATTTATAGGAAATCCCAAGGGGTAGGGTGGTTTTACAAGAAAACCCAAAATGCACATGAATGAAGTCCTTCACAAGGGCATAAAGTGGAAGCCATGGGCCAAGTGGGGCCCCATGGAGGAGCCCCTCATGTGGCCGGCCACCCCCTAGTGGGTCCCCCCCAAAGGGGTTCCCATCCATCCATGTCATCCCCTAGATCTTTTTGAGCAAAGCCCAAAAAGGTGGCTTTCCAAAAAATAATCCAAAAAGCACTTTCACTATTCACAAAGACATTTTTCTGCGTCCGTTAAATCCCAAATTATTTCTGTGTGCCTAGAACAATTCTAGTACCCACTAAAACAATTCTGAACGCATTCCGAAAAAATTCCAGAACAATGTTTTTCTTCAGCGAAAAGCTACCATAGCGGTTCCGGCTGCTCCGGAACATTTCCGGTTTTTCTCTCCGGAAAAATCCCAGAAGTTTCCAGAATAATTCGGGCACCCTCCAATAATTTCCAGGCATGTGCCAAAACCAATTTGACTTCATGGTATACCCTGAAACAACTTTTCAGTTTTACCGAAACTATTCCGGTGTTCTCTCTCCGGAACTTTTCCGCTGTCTCCGAAGCTTTTCCGGTGACTTTCTCTCAGACTCCCTATCTAGTATTCAGTAGATAGATGACCCTTAAGCGTGTGACCCTATAGGTTCGGTGAAGTATAGACATGACCGGAACTCTTTCCGATCAATGATCAACATCGGAGCCGTGGACACCAATATTGACCGCTATACCCACACGAATAAATATTCGAGTGAACCTCCAGTTGCCGTGTGATATTCTTGTTGCTTCGCGATATGTTACAAAACCCGAGGTGAGATTTATCGGCATCCCCGTGGATCAACAACCTTGTCCACTATGCCAGTTACCTCGTTACCGGTTTTGTTCTCTTTTCTCGTTCCCGTGTTCCGGCATCCCTGTGATCAAATCACATGGTGTCTGGCCAGACGATGATGGATACCGTAACACCGAGAGGGCCCAGAGATATCTCTCCACCGTCGGAGGAGCAAATCCCAATCTTGAGCTATCAAGTCCCTTGTCATACTTTCCCATGAACCCGTAAGCCGCCGTAATAGCCACCCAGTTACGGATGACGTTTAACAAACCCCAAAGTTCATGAATCAAGCATGAAGGACCCGATACTCTCATGGTCTAAGGAATTATGCAAACGTTAACTTTCTCTGTGTTATTAACCATTAATTTGTGATGAATGTATCTCATAGCATAACATCAATTCGGGTCGATTCAACACAAGTGTTCTCCTAACATTGTGCCCTCAAAGTTGCAGGCATAGTCATGCCCATGATCAGGAAAACAGAACCATCATGCAACACTTGAGCTAGTCTTAGAGGCTAGACTAGGAATACATTTTACCGTTTATTATTCCACATGTGCATATGAGTCTTCCTCCGAGCCTCGTGGTTATTGTAGACTTGAGAACCATAGCAGTTATAGCATGGAACATAAACATAATTACAAACATGGAGATAAATAATAACTTTTATTATTGACTCTAGGGCATATCTCCTACAGACTCCCACTTGCACTAGAGTCAATAATCTAGTCAATGTTGATGCACTTTACACCTATGGCATACCGGTGTAAAAAATGCTTCGCTTGTGAGATAGTCTGATGTCCAACGGATCCGACAACTTTAGTTCTGTTTGTATCTCTGCATATCCTCGCATTTTCACGCTCTCACAAAATTCATATTTTGTGTGGACTTGGCTTCGTATATATGTGAATCACTGGTCCAACCTTGATTCCTCAGACTGAGCTACGGAGCAACTATCTTCAATAGTGTTCCATTGACCAAAGCCATCTTGGAACCATACTAAGTTCATGAACGAACTGTACGATTCAACATCTTCCATGTCGCTTTGAAAGCGGCAACATACTTAGCCTTTGTTATAGAATTCGCCACAGTAACCTGTTTGGAACAATTTCCAAACACCGTGCCACCATATCGTGTATTACACAAAACCCTTAACTTAAATCGAAAATCGCATGGAGCATTGATGAAGACTGTATCGATGTAACAACTTTACAATGAGCACTTCATAATCTCTGCTTGCGAGAAAACATGTCATCAGTGCTACTCTAGTACACAATGACATTTTTCACTGTTGTCCCATGATCAGCACTTTGATCACTTTGGTATCTATACTCGCAACTCCTTGGGAGCACTGGACATATCTGGTTGTTTTACATACCATGGAATACATGATTAATCCAAACACAAAGGTGTGTGGAATATCCATCATGTATTTTGCTCATCAGTGTTTTGGGACACCGAGTCTTGCAAAACTCCTTCCATGTGACTTCGGCAAGAATCACTCCTTGGCATTTTAATGATAAAAGGTTTTAACATCTTGTCAATATGTATTTTTGGCTTTAGCCTATTAGGCAACTCTATCTCCATAGATAAATATGCGTAATATCGAGGCTACTTAGCACAAGCACTTTATCAAAAAACTATTTTCAATGAAGTCCTAATTCGTGTCAAGAAATTTATATTATTTCCAATCAACAATGAGTCAAGCACACAAGTTTTTAGATATATTATTATGCTCCCACTTACTTTCTTGTAACCACAAGCATCTTCGTTGTCCATTGATGAAATCAAACTCTTTTGACTATTTCATCAAAAACGAAGATTCCAACTCCATTTTACTCTCTTCTGTCCATCGCTGGAACTCTGAAGTTTGCATACTCACTAGCATCCTCTGGATTGACAAAATACCTTGGACTGTATCACATGCAAGTCCTAGGTTGTATTTCTATCTCATGGAAATCCTTTTGTTATCCATGTATCATATCTCATGATTGAAATATGTATTAATTGCTAGTTTAACCCGAGCTGACTTTAAGCATCGCTACGGTGAGACAACCTCATCGTAGTCAACTCCTTGAACTTGTTATTGCAACAAGTCGAGCTTTATGGATAAAACATTTTATCCACATCAGTTTATAGTTCCATTAATGTTCGTTAGACTCCAAGTCTTCTGAAGGGTTTATCAAGATATAATCTTGAATCATTTATGGAAATCTCGGATTATATTGGCATTTAGCCAATTCCGGAGTCAGGGCCCATCAATGCTTCCTTGTGAATCGTAGGTATACTATTGTCTAACAACAGCATCTCGTTTGCGCACCTGAGAGGTTTGCACGAGTTTTGCCTACGTGGTTCAGCTGCAAGTTCGATCAAAGTCAATACATCTCATGTATAGGCTTCCGTATCAGTCGCAGTAGGAAACTCTGGAATCACTTCCAAGGTTCCTTTCCTTTGATCTGATGACGAAGATACTGTTATCTCGTCGAGTTGCACTATCCTCCCACTCACCTTTTTGCAAGAACCATTTTCTTCAAAATCATACCGTTCTTTGTGGCAAACTTTTGCGTCGGTACAGTGAGGGAGGAATACCCAATTACTTGGGATAACCTACAAAGTAGCACTTGTCTGTTTTGGAATAGGTTTGTAAACATTTTACACAAGCCCCATACTCCAAATGTTAAGAAAAGATAAAACATGGTTGGGCGTACCATACCATGGCGTCATTTCAACAGACCCGATGGAGCTCTTTTCAGTGTAAAAGCCGCAGTCTCTAAAGCATTACTTTAAAAGGGATAATGGCAAATTGATTTATGTCATCTTTGATCTTATCATGTCATAAATGGTTTGATTACATCTTCACGGACATGACACTCACAGTGGTGTTCCGGGAGGTGCAAGTTATGAAATTCTTTTCATAACTCATCAGACATTCGCTAAACTTGTAACTCAAATATTCCTTTCCGCAATCCAATTGCAGAAACATAATTTTCTTGTTACAATAATTTCTACTTCATTTTTGAAAACCTTTCGAATGATTTCAAAAGATCCAGACTTACGTCTCATCAAGTAAATATCCATATATCTACTTGAGTCATTTCTAAAGATAGATAAATCCACTGCTAGCAACAACATTTATCGGACTACATACATCAAAATGTATGATCACCAATAAGTTCGTTGCTCGTTCCTTATGGCCTATGAACGGTATTTCAGTCACTTCACTTTTTGTAGGAAAGTTGCAAGTTTCAGATGATTCATAATCAAACGACTTCAAAATCCATCATTATGGAATTTATCCATGCGGGTTTCTCCAATGTGACCAAATGCAGTGCCACACATATGTGGTATTCCTCTAGTCTTGCGACATTTAGCGTCAGTGTTATGGATGTATCATATTACCATCAATATTCATAACATACATCCCATCCAAGATGGAAGTATGGCCTTTATGCTATTCATAATACTGAACAACAATTGTTCTTTTATGAACAATATTCTTGCAACAAACATTATGCAAAAGGGCTAGAGTGTATAAAACTCTAAAATGAATTATGAAAGTAAATACAGAGGTAATGTATTATTATCAATATCCATAACATACATCTCATTCATAATGAAAGTATGGCCCTTATGTTATTCATAACACCGAACATCAAAAGTTCTCTTATGAACAACCTTCTTGCAAGATACTTTATGCAATGGGCTAGAGTGTATGAAACTCCAAAATGAATTATGAAAATAAATACATAGGTAATATATCGATGGATGGTATAGTAACTTCTACTAAGTTCCCAACATGTATTTAAACCTCATTGTCGGCTAGTCTTTTAGGCCGTAGTAGTTCTTGCATCGAGTCGCAACGTAAAGCAATCGAGCGGGTATTTTTGTGATCAATCACAATACCCAAGAATTAGTGACTAACAGTTTAATCACAATTCCCAAGAAATATATCTTTGACCAGCCTTCTATACATCAATAACTTGTATGACATTCATATATGAGCTGGATATTCCAGTCTTCTCTCTTTTTGCCTTTATACTTCTAACAGTTTTACTTCCAATATTTCTCCTACTCTCATCAGTCAACAGCCCAGTAAACACTTTACTAATAGTTTGCAAAACAAACATTGCTTTGGATATCTCACATCTTTTAGCCTTTGTTTGTGTCTGAAAAAATAATTTTCAGTTCCATGAATATCACATAACTATCCCAAACTTTCGAAGTTCGGGTCTCACGGAAGCAAACATATTGCACTTGACCGTAACGGAAAACTAGCTTTTGGATCGAAGGACGAGAGTCACATCTTCCATAGCATTAGCGGGAGAATACTGAAAGCATGCGATAGGACAAAGTCCTTCTCGGTACTCTTGAGGACAATCCTCATATTACATTACCAACCGTAAAGTTTAACCAGATATTTAACAGCTATTCAATTTTAATAGGGAAGGTGGAAACGCGAGCCATTCTTCTATAACTATTTTGCAATTTACACGTGGACAATGTTCATAATTAATTGCACTAAAAATTAAACAATTTAATTCTACAGTGCGCTCCCACTCAAATCAATATCTCTCATAATTGATTGTGAGTGATACAAGACCCGCATTTCCATTCAACGCCATTGATGTGGACATCATTGATGACGAGAATTTCAATCGGTAGGCAAACTTGTCGATCATATCTCTATGTGACTCTTGTTCATCTTTCGATGGGTGTGTTCCGAGCTCAGGACTATCCTGCCTGAAGGTCAAAGACAGCCAAGTGATCTTGCTGTGAGGTCTGACCTCACCCGCCTCATTCCCCACGATTCGTTCGTACCCATGTGGACATGGCGCACCCCGTAAAGATACGATTTCAGACGGTGCTACACTTGGGTGAACACTAACTACTTTGATAATTTAAGTGAGAGATCACCCTAATAAAAAGCGACTACCGCGCAATCAAGAAGGGTGCATCATAAGGGATAAACATCTCAGGCAATTCATAATAGCATGATATGGTATAGCCCTTTCTGACGGAGACGTCTTCCATTTCTTCGTCTTCGGCATTCGCGTCGGTGTTCACCTTTGCGAAGATTGCCACCACCTTGTCGATGCACAGATAATATTGCTATCTCTATAGCTAATAAATTTAGTGCATTACTTAAGGTTGACACGCAGGTCATTAAAGTGACAATCATATGGCTCCAGCCATCATGCCGAATCATGACACGCAGGTCATGTTAATTTACATTATATAGTCATCTCATACATAATCAAATTAAATATGATGAAGACTATACCACATCACATGCACATCTCATGTCATCCTGCAAAACCAAGTTAGATGCCTCTAATCGGTTTATGCAAAATTTTATTTTACGTGTCTTCTAAGGTTTCAAAACAAACCGAAGCTACCTACGTCCATCATCAAGTATGATTATTCAAGTCACTAGATTAACTTTACGGTGTGTATGAAACACAAGATAATAAAATATCGAGCCCCATACTGAACTTCGTCATACGCATGACCCCCATGTAGATCATATCTGCATTGCCCTTTCATCTGCGAAATTTCATCTTTCTTTCTAACTACGGTGGAATTCAACGAACCGTTAGCACTTCGTTGATCAATCTGGATCGCGGATTGCCAGAACTTTGAAACTCCACCATACCGTTATCAAGATCAGAAATATGCAAATTCCAGGGAAGCAACAAGAACATCGGGTAACAGATTTCATCTGCTACCCGCACAAATAATTTTTAGTAATAGAACTCATCTACTACAAATTATATTGTGCAACACCCATACATCTCTATGTATTCTAGATCGCAACCTGCAACTACACATAGCACGGCTCATGATGCCACTGTTGGGGAATGCAGCAGAAAACAAAAATTTCCGGTACTGCGAGCGCGCCCAGGATCACTATGGAGATGCATACAGGGTTTGTGATATTTTCGTTACCGACTCGTAGCGCAGCGGAAGTAGTGTCGATGACAATCGGCGGTGCAGATCCCCGCAGCTAGGATTTTACAACCTCCCAACCGCGAGGATGTACTCCCTCGTCTACCCCTTGGACATTCCTCCGGGATGCGGTCGGACAGTCCCCCGGACAATGTCGCGGACAGCCCTTCGGGAGGACCCTCGAAACTCGGACAGTCACTCGGACAGCCCTTCGGGGGGACACCCGAAACTCAGACGGTCACCCGGACAGCCCTTCGAGAGGACACTCGAACAGCCCCTCGGGCAAAAGATCGAAACTACGACCTCTCTACGGGGTTGCACACATATGGTGTCAGCTATCCGGCAGGGCTTCGCCGTCCAGAACTAGTTCCTGCCTGAACCCAGATAGCCTTTCGGCTCTACGAAACTATTTCGCTGGGAGGGAGAGAGAAGCCAGAAATGTCATGGCATGTGTATGAGAGTAAGGAGTGAGTGTGGAGAGCTCCTCTCCACCTCTATTTATAGGAAATCCCAAGGGGTAGGGTGGTTTTACAAGAAAACCCAAAATGCACATGAATGAAGTCCTTCACAAGGGCATAAAGTGGAAGCCATGGGCCAAGTGGGGCCCCATGGAGGAGCCCCTCATGTGGCCGGCCACCCCCTAGTGGGTCCCCCCCAAAGGGGTTCCCATCCATCCATGTCATCCCCTGGATCTTTTTGAGCAAAGCCCAAAAAGGTGGCTTTCCAAAAAGTAATCCAAAAAGCACCTTCACTATTCATGAAGACATTTTTCTGCGTCCGTTAAATCCCAAATTATTTCTGTGTGCCTAGAACAATTCCAGTACCCACTAAAACAATTCTGAACGCATTCCGAAACAATTCCGGAACAATGTTTTTCTTCAGCGAAAAGCTACCATAGCGGTTCCGGCTGCTCCGGAACATTTCCGGTTTTTCTCTCCGGAAAAATCCCAGAAGTTTCCAGAATAATTCTGACACCCTCCAAGAATTTCCAGGCATGTGCCGAAACCAATTTGACTTAATGGTATACCCTGAAACAACTTTTCAGTTTTACTGAAACTATTCCGGTGTTCTCTCTCCGAAACTTTTCCGCTATGTCCGAAACTTTTCCGGTGACTTTCTCTCAGACTCCCTGTCTAGTATTCAGCAGATAGATGACCCTTAAGCATGTGACCCTATAGGTTTGGTGAAGTATAGACATGACCGGAACTCTTTCCGATCAATGATCAACATCGGAGCCGTGGACACCCATATTGACCCCTATGACCACACGAATAAATATTCGAGTGAACCTCCAGTTGCCGTGTGCTATTCCTGTTGCTTCGCGATATGTTACAAAACCCGAGGTGAGATTTATCGGCATCCCCGTGGATCAACAACCTTGTCCCCTATGCCAGTTACCTCATTACCGGTTTTGTTCTCTTTTCTCGTTCCCGTGTTCCGGCATCCCTGTGATCAAATCACATGGTGTCTGGCCAGACGATGATGGATACCGTAACACCGAGAGGGCCCAGAGATATCTCTCCATCGTCGAAGGAGCAAATCCCAACCTTGAGCTATCAAGTCCCTTGTCATACTTTCCCATGAACCCGTAAGCCGCCGTAATAGCCACCCAGTTACGGATGACGTTTAACAAACCCCAAAGTTCATGAATCAAGCATGAAGGAACCCGATACTCTTATGGTCTAAGGAATTATGCAAACGTTAACTTTCTCTATGTTATTAACCATTAACTTGTGACGAATGTATCTCATAGCATAACATCAATTCGGGTCGATTCAACATAAGTGTTCTCTTAACATTGTGCCCTCAAAGTTGCCGGCATAGTCATGCCCATGATCAGGAAAACAGAACCATCATGCAACACTTGAGCTAGTCTTGGAGGCTAGACTAGGAATACATTTTACTGTTTATTATTCCACACGTGCATATGAGTCTTCCTCCGAGCCTCGTGGTTATTGTAGACTTGAGAACCATAGCAGTTATAGCATGGAACATAAACATAATTACAAACAAGGAGATAAATAATAACATTTATTATTGCCTCTAGGTCATATCTCCTACAAATAATAGGAGCAACATTATTTCGGGGAGATACCTCTTTACCTCTACTTTTCCTTCTTTTCTTCTTCTTCACAACATTATGTGTGGGTTTATTTAATTTTTTGAGCTTCTTATTGATGAGATTGGTTGAATAGGAAGCTCCTCCTCGTCACCTATTTCATCATGAGAGACAATAGGAGGGAAAGTGGAAATCTTTACCCTTTCATTAGTGTTTCTTTTATATTCTATTGGTTTTCCTGTCTTTCTATAGTTGGCAATATAAGCATTCTCATTGCAATTTACCATACAAAACATATAGATTTCTTTCAAATTAGTTTCAGCATGGTCTGTGAATATGAATGCTTCAAACCAACTATTTTTATGTGACAATTCCTCACACCCCAAAAATAGAAAAAGTTCATTCTAAAGTTCAAGGGTGGCCAAGTTATTGCAATATTTGGACATGATTCAATCATGCAAGAGTATGCATTGGAAATTAAGATGACCAATCTTATTGCAAAGTTCACAAGTAATAGGATAAAGAGAACATAATTTTGTATCAAATTCATCTATCACTTTGAGCAAAAAATTGGTTCTATCATGTTTATGCTTCTTACAAAATCTATCATCCCTATAAGGCATGTCTTAACAAACTTTATGCACTCCACAAAAATTGACATGCTTATAAGAAACATTTTTGTCATGACTAGTGCAATCATCATTAGTATTTTGGATATTCATAGAATTCATACTAACAACATTGCAATCATGCTCATCATTCATGGATTTTATGCCAAACATTTTATTGAATTCTTCTTCTATCAATTGAGCACAATTTTCCGATCCATCATTTTCAAGAAAGACATTATAAAGACGAATAATATGAGGCAACCTCAATTCAATTTTTTTGTAGTTTTCTTTTATAAACCAAACTAGTGTAAAAAAAGAAACTAAAAGATTCAATTGGAAGATCTAAAGATACACCTTCAAGCAATCACCTCCCCGGCAACGGCGCCAGAAAAGAGCTTGATGTCTACTACACAACTTATTCTTGTAGACTCGTGTTGGGCCTCCAAGCGCAGAGTTTTGTAGGATAGTAGCAATTTTTCCTCAAGTGGATGACCTAAGGTTTATCAATCCGTGGGAGGTGTAGGATGAAGATGGTCTCTCTCAAACAACCCTGCAATCAAATACAAGAAATCTCTTGTGTCCCCAACACACCAAATAAAATGGTAAATTGTATAGGTGCACTAGTTCAGCGAAGAGATGGTGGTACAAGTGTAGTATGGATAGTAGATATAGGTTTTTATAATCTGAAAATATAAAAACAGCAAGGTAGCAAGTAACAAAAGTGAGCACAAAAGGTATTGCAATGCTTAGAAACAAGGCCTAGGGTTCATACTTTCACTAGTGCAATCTCTCAACAGTGCTAACATAATTGAATCATATAACAATCCCTCAACGTGCGACAAAGAATCACTCCAAAGTTCTTATCAAGCGGAGAACATAAGATGAAATTGTTTGTAGGGTACGAAACCACCTCAAAGTTATCTTTTCCGATCAATCTATTGAGCTATTCCTATAAGTGTCACGAATAGCCCTAGAGTTCGTACTAAAATAACACCATATGATACACATCAACCAACTCTAATGTCACCTAGATAGTCCAATGTCACCACAAGTATCCGTGAGTTGATTATACGATATGCATCAAACAACTTCAGATTTATAATATTCAATCCAACACAAAGAACTTCAAAGAGTGCCCCAAGATTTCTACCGGAGAAAGTAGGACGAAAACGTGCATCAACCCCTATGCATAGATTACCCCAATGTCACCTCGGGAATCCGCGAGTTGAGTGCCAAAACATACATCAAGTGAATCAATATAATACCCCATTGTCACCACGGGTATTCATATGCAAGACATACATCAAGTGTTCTCAAATCTATAAAAGTATTCAATCCGATAATAGTGAAACCTCGAAGGTAAAAACTCGATTCATCACAACAAGATAGAGAGGGGAAAAACACCATATGATCCAACTATATTAACAAAGCTCACATCAAGATCGTGCCAAATCAAGAACACGAGAGAGAGAGAGAGAGAGAGAGAGAGAGAGAGAGATCAAACACATAGCTACTGGTACATACCCTTAGCCTCGAGGGTGAACTACTCCCTTCTCGTCATGGAGACCGCCGGGATGATGAAGATGGCCTCCGGTGAAGATTTTCCCCTGCGGCAGGCTGCCGGAACAGGGCTCCAGATGGTATTTTGAAGGTACAGAGGCTTGCGGCAGCGGAGTCCACGTTCTAGGGTTATTTCTGGGGGTTTCTCTATTTATATGAATTTTTGGTGTTGGAATCACGCAAAGAGGTGCCACAGGGGGTCCACGAGGCACCAGGGCGCGCCCAGGTGGCTTGTGGGGCCCCTGTGGCTCTTCTGGCCCTCCCATGAAGCTTCTAGTGTCTCTTTCCTTCCAAAAAATCATCAAAAAGTTTCGTTGCATTTGGAGAACTTTTATTTCTGCACAAAAAACAACACCACGGTAGTTCTATTGAAAACAGCGTCAGTCTGGGTTAGTTCCATTCAAATCATACCAAAACCATATAAAATTGTTGTAAACATGGCATGGATACTTCATAAATTATAGATATGTTGGAGACGTATCACTGCACTTGAAGTGGGAGGAGTGGCGGGTTGAGTGGTGCTGGATCCAGGAAAAGGATTTCCCCAGTTTCTGCTTGCCGCGCACAGAGCGAGTCATACGCGGCGACGACTGGAGCAATTTGGGTACCAGCGACAAGAAGCTTGGCCCGGCACTAAACCGCATTGCTCGCCTCAGAGCCGCCAAGCTGACTATAGAGATGGTGGGTGCCGATTTCCTCCGGCGACGCATCGCGCCGCTGCAGAAGAGAGAGAGATTCACCTGGAAGTACCAGAACACGGGAGATATTATGCGACTGTACCCAGGGCTCGGCAACAATTTGACTATTATGGAGCACGCCTGCCTAAGTGAGCAACTATTCAGAACCACCGGCACCTTCCACTTGTCGGACCAGATCATCCCGTTGCACATCAATTCCGCCAAGGACTCCATCTTGGCGATGATGCCAGATTGCAATGCTCAAGGAGTAGAGCCCCGCTGGCCAATGCCTACTTTGGAGAACGAGATGGACTGGGCTTCAAACTTGACAGAGAAAGCCATCCGAAAGGAGAGGGATCTCATCAAGGCCACCAAAGACGAAGAATTGGCATACATTGCCAGCAAGGCCGCAGAAATTGCCAGAATCAACAGGGCTGGCGGTTCTCAGGTCGCGGCAACCGAGGATGACGAAGAAGAACATCCCGACAAGGAGGTTGCCAAAGAACACCAAGAAGAGCTTGCCAGGGATGAGGTTGCTGGGGAGCCTGAAGACGAAGAATAAGAAGGTCCTCGAGCTCCAAAGAAGAGGGCACGTATTTTTCGGAAGATGGCCAGCCAGGAGCCAGCGCGCGCTTCTTCGCCAAAGGCTGGGCCTATCGTGAAGAAAACGACCACCAGAACTGGCCACCAAGAAGAAGTGCGCTGGCAACCATCTCGGCGTCCACGAGCTCAGCACCCATCTCCTCAGCAAGAGGTTATCGGGGAAGTTGGGTCTTCTCAGCCGGCAAGTTCATCCCCTCCGGCACTCAAAAGGGCCAGGGAATCGCCCCCGCAGGCGAGATATGACCTTTCCATCCTCAGCGAGTTAGAAGACGAGGAGTAAGCACAATTTTCTTATATTTTACCAAGTCTTGACTCCATCTTGATTATAATTTATAACTTGATTTCTTCTGTTTTTGCAGAGATACAGAGCCACTTGTGCATCGGGCCAAGCGGGCCAAGGCTGCAGCGGAAGGCGAGCCTGCGACAAGCACTGGGCAAGAGGGCATATCTGCTAATACCATCATCACCAGCCCCCAGCCCAGCCCCCTGCGTGAGGCCATGACGCGGTTCCCGCTCGCCGGCGCTGGCACCGAAGCTCCTGCTCTTGGTCTCGACAAGGAGGCAGGAGAAGGTCACCAGGAGGAAGAGCGCCAAGAGGCGGACCCCACCATGGTTCCTCCGTCAACCACCGTCCCGGAGAGTGCTTCTCCGACATGGGTCTCCACTGATGAGCCTGTCCGCACTGAAATTGTCCCAGCAAGCAAGGCTGCCGGAGACCGTGCGGTGGCAACTGAAGTTGCTGGGGAAGGAACAGTCCTTCCACACCAAGCACCAACAGGTAATCCACTTGTTTTTAAGCACTTTCCAAAAAAATTGTTTTCTTGAACTCGACTTGTAGACTGATCTTTATTTTGTCCTTTGCTTCTGTTCCATTCTGCGGCTCCCACTTCTCCTGAAGAAGGGGGCATTCTTGTAGAAGTGGCGGATACTGCAAAGGAAGCTGCTGATCAAGCCGCCAAGATTGCTGCCGAAGAGGCCACCAATCCTGCTGTCGAGGAAGTAAGGGAAGTTGCCGGAGACATAAGGGAGTCTTCTAGCAACACACTTGCTCCCATCCAAATGAGCACGAAAATGGTGGTGGTTGCTGCTGGCCAGCCAGACTCTGCCGTTCAACCAACTGCACCAACTGCCCAAGCCTTGATAGATGCACTTGTCCTTGCCGCTCCTCAACAAGGGTCCGAATCCCCCAACTCATCAGGCACTGTAGAGCTGGATTCGGATGCAGAGATTGCTCGCATTCTTGCCTCCATCCCCAAGAGCACGCTTGAATCCAACAATGCTGCTAATAGTACAACGGATCTTGCTTTCCTAGAAACAATGGCTGCTGGCCTCAGGGGTGTGCAAGAGCGCTACGGCAAGCGATGGGATAAGCTCCAAGATGAACACATGGCTCTGGAGGTAATCGAAGAGAAGTTGAAGAAGAAGGCGGAAGATATCTGGACTTGGTATAACAACCAATCTCACAACTTGAGGAGGCAAGAGGAAAAACTTGCCACCGCCCAAGAGAAGGCGACAACTTTGGACGGCAAGTTGGCAGAGCACGAGGCGCAGCTCAACGCCCGAGAGAAGAATCTTGCCGCACAAGAGGAGGCCCTTGCCGCCAAACTTCATGGCAAGGATGAAGAAATTGAAAAACTCCTTGAGCAAAGGACGCAAGAGCTGGAAAAGAACCATAAGGATTTCATTGAGACCCAAGCTCAAGAAAATGCTGTCAAGCTCAAGGAGGCTACTGATGAAGCTGCTGCTGCTACTGCCGCCAAGGCGGATCTTGATTCCCAACTGACCAAGCTGAAGGAGGAGCTTGCCGGCAGTAATAAAGAGGTCAAGACTCTTAAGAGCGAAGTGCAGAAAGCAACCCTCACCCTAGGGGAACTACAAACGCTGCTCTCGTCCAAGAATCAAGATCTCAGTACCGCCGTCAAGGCTGTCGAGGACTTGAAGTCTAAGCTTGCCGGTCTGGAAACTGATCTTGAGACCGCCAAGGAGCGAGAAAGGATCATGACAGAGAAGTTGGGAACAGAGGAGGCCTCGCGCGTAGATGTTGAAAACAGGTTCAATCAATTGCAGGAAAACCTCTCCCTCTGGACCAACAGCCTTGTCAATATTGCCGAGCGCATCACTTCCCAGATTGCTATCATGGACATGAGGAGCTGGGGCTTCACCGTCAACGACAAGGAGACCACCAGCGTCGGGCTAACCAAGTTCTTCGAGGGTCTCATTGACGCCTTGAAGACATATCATGAAGATAGATCTGCCTTGTTTGCTGAAGAATCCTGAAATTTCGCGCGCAACGTTCTTTACAAGGTACTGCTCAAGCTTGCACATCGTCATCCTGACCTTGATCTCTCCGGGAACTTCAAGAAGCTGCTGTAGAATGTTGACGTCTCTGCTGCCGACAAGATTGCTGGGCCTCTTGCCGACAAGGTTCTCCACATTCCCAGGGTCCAAGGCGATCATCGAGATTAAGCTTGTCCTTGTATTCACCACAGTGCTGCCATGTAAAAGATACATTTGATCTTATGTCAGATCTGCACTGCTTTTGTGATGTAATATAACTTGTGTTTGATGAGTGAATGTATGCTATCTCCCTTATTTTATTTCGTCTTTGTATGATTTTTTGTACCCTACGCATGCCAGAAGCTTGCCGGTGCGTGCACTTGCCACGAGCGCTTGAAGAACGGATCCTTAGCAGCCTGCCGGTAGTGTCACCGCCGACAAGTTTTTCCTTTGACGTTTTCAAATGCAGCTACTTAAATTGTTGAGCGGACTTGAAACAAAGTAAGAGCGCAATTGATTACGACAAGGTTCCTTTGCATGCAGGTTTCTCATATAAACACAAAATCATTCAAGGGAAATTGCAAATATTACAAAGAATTTGTTTCAAAGTTTTTCAACTTAGCTTTTTTCTTGTACTGTTTTTCTTATCGCACAAAATGATCACTTGAACGTCATTAAGTGGTGTCCTCATTGTCACTCCCCCCGGGAAACTTGCACGCGAGGAATCCTTCTGTCCTTTGAGAAAAAGAAAGACGAGAAAAGAGTGGTTTCGAAACCTTGACGGTTCATTAACCATTTCATACAAGTCAAAGCGTAATCACAACATCACATGTATTTATACACAAATGAGTATGTACAAAGAGTTGCGAAACACTTAGCTTTATTTCACTTATGCACATGATCTACGCCTGGCTTTGTACAAAGGGTTACAAGTCTTGCCGACAAAGCTTGTACAAAAATGGGCTGCCAGGAGACCCGGCAACCGCGCCTCATGGGTAGAACTTGCGAAGATGCTCAATATTCCATGCGTTTTGCACTGGGATGCCATCTTCGGTCTCCAGACGGACCGCGCCAGGTCTGGTGACTCATGCTACCCGATAAGGGCCTTCCCACTTTGGCGTCAACTTGTTTGAATTCTTGGCGGATTGAATGCGCCGAAGAACAAGGTCACCTTCCTCAAGGCTTCGAGCATGCACCTTGCGGCTGTGATAACGGCGCAAGGCTTGCTGGTAGCATGCAGCTCGCACACCTGCCCGAGGAGCGTAGCATCATCTTGCCACAGCTGCTCTTGCTCTGCCTCATCGTAGGCGAGCACTCGAGGTGACCCGTATGTGAGTTCCGTGGGGAGCACCCCTTTTGCACCATAGACTAGGGAGAAGGGCGATTGGCCGGTAGCTCGATTTGGTGTCGTCCTGAGTGACCAAAGAACTGCCAGCAACTCATCAATCTAGCGCCTTCCGCACTTGTGCAGCCTGTCAAATGTTCTTGTCTTGAGGCCTCGCAACGCTTCAGCATTTTCCCTTTCCGCTTGACCATTGCTTCTCGGGTGAGCAACAGATGCAAAACAGATTTTGCTGCCAAGGTCCCGGATGTACTGCATGAAGGTGCGGCTCGTGAACTGTGTGCCATTGTTGGTAATGACCCTGTTAGGAACACCAAAACGGCAAACTAATCCTTTGAAGAACTTGACGGCTGACTGTGTTGTCACCTTCCTCACCGGCTCCACTTCAGGCCACATTGTGAACTTGTCGATTGCAACATACAAGAACTCAAAGCCCCCGGTAGCACAGGGGAAAGGGCCTAAAATATCAAGCCCCCAGACCGAAAAGGGCCAGGAGAGAGGTATTGTTTGAAGAGCTTGAGCTAGCTGATGTATATTCTTTGAATGGAACTGGCATGCTTCACACTTGGTTACTAGCTCAGTTGCATCCTGGAGGGCAGTGGGCCAATAGAAGCCTTGCCAGAAAGCTTTGCCGACAAGCGCTCTTGAACCTATGTGAGATCCACATACGCCTCCATGTATCTCCGCTAACAGCTTTAGTCCATCTTCCCGGCAAATACACTTCAATTTCACACCGTTTGGTCTCTTTCTGTGCAGAATATTATCCACAAACTGATACATACTTGACTGATGGGCTACTTTCTCAGCTTCTTCTTGGTCATCGGGAAGTTCTCCTATTTGAAGGAAATGAACTATCTGCTGCACCCAAGTTGGAGCCTGCGGCTCGACGACAAGGACTAAAAGCATCTCTTTGGCTGTGGGAGCGCTTGCCTCAGCGGCTAGAACCTGAGGTTCCGCGCGAGGCCGCTGCTCACCGACAGGCGTGTCATTGTCTCCGGCAACTTTCTTGCCAGCAGCTTCTGGGAGCTCTGCCAGGAAGTACTTGCCGGTGTTCAACTTTCTTCTCTTGTTTGCCTGTGTTGATGGAGTGACTGATGGTTGATTCAAATGGAGCACAAAAGTTCCCGGTTCCACAGGAAGCTTCTGAGTAGCACACTTTGACAGGTGATCAGCAATGCTATTTTTCGCACGAGGAATGTGCTCTGTTTGCAATTCGTCAAAGTGCTCTTCCAATTTCCTCACTTCTTCCACATATGCTTCCATCAACGGGCTTTGATAATCTTTATTAACTTGCTTGACAACGAGCTGCGAGTCGCCATGGATGATCAACTTTCTGATTCCAAGGTCCACTGCGATTCTGAGACTGGCAAGGAGCCCTTCGTACTCATCAGTGTTGTTTGTAGCTTTCTCCCTGGGAAAGTGCATTTGGATTACATACTTGAGATGCTCTCCGGCGGGTGCGACAAGCAGCACTCCGGCACCGGCGCCTTGCAGCGAAAAGGCACCGTCAAAGTACATAACCCATTCTTTATTGGTTTCTTTGCCAGGGAGAGATGATTCTTGAATCTCTTCATCTTGCGTTGGCGTCCATTCTGCAATGAACTCCGCCAAGGCTCTGCTTTGAATAGTTGAAGTGCTTTCAAACTTGAGTGCAAAGCTCGACAGCTCCAACGCCCACTCCACTATCCTGCCGGTTGCATCTGGGTTTCTCAAAATGCGCTGCAATGGAAAGCGAGTGACGACGGTAATCTCATGTGCTTGGAAGTAATGGCGTAGCTTTCTTGAGGCCATGAGGAGGCCGAAAAGCAATTTTTGCACACCAGAGTACCTTGACGTAGCCCCCTGCAAAAGGGAGCTTACAAAGTAAACTGGGTGCTGCACCAATTTCTTCTTGGGCACTATCTGCTGATTCACTTCATTTGCTTGCGTTGCTTCTAATTTATCGGCACCAGACTTTGCCAGAGAAGATTCTGGCTTGTCACATGACGGGCTTGCCGCTGCTACTTCTTCGTCATCAACTTCCCTCTGCGCCACTAATGCAGCACTGACCACTTGATTTATTATCGCCAAATATAGCAGCAATGGTTCATGTGGCTTAGGCGCAACTAGTGTTGGTGCAGAGGAGAGGTATCTTTTCAAATCCTGCAGCGCGGCCTCCGCTTCCGGAGTCCATTTCATTGGACCTGCCTTTTTCAAAATTTTGGAAAACGGCAAGGTGCGCTCGGCAGACTTTGAAATGAACCTACTCAATGCAGCAACGCAGCCGGCAAGACACCGCACATCCTTGACGCGCTTGGGTGCTTCAATTTGCTCAATAGCTTTGATCTTGTCGGGATTAGCTTTGATTCCACGTTGAGATACAAAGAACCCGAGAAGCTTGCCGGATGGAATGCCAAACACACACTTCTCGGGATTGAGCTTCAGATTGATCTTGCACAGATTTGCAAATGTTTCTTCTAAGTCTTGAATAAGGGTTGATTTGTCCTTGGTCTTGACGACTATATCATCCATGTATGCCTCCACATTTCTGTGCAATTGGGGCTCAAAACCAATTTGGACAGCTCTTGCAAAGGTTAAACCAGCACTCTTTAATCCGAAAGGCATATGCACAAAGCAGTATGTGCCACATGGAGTAATGAATGCGGTTTTCTCCTCATCCTCCTTGGCCATAAAAATCTGATGATAACCAGAATATGCATCAAGAAAGGAGAGTAGGCTGCAGCCGGCAGTATAGTCAACAATTTGATCAATGCGCGGCAAGGGAAAAGGATCCTTTGGACATGCTTTGTTGATATTAGTATAGTCAATACAAAGTCTCCACTTTCCATTTGCTTTGCGTACTACAACAGGATTTACCAACCATGTTGGATGTAGCACGCCTCTAACTAAACCAGCTGCCTCTAGCTTCTTTATTTCTTCAGCAATGAATTGCTGCCATTCCAAAGCTTGCTTCCTGACCTTCTGCATGACGGGCCGAGCATGAGGACAGACCGCAAGGTGGTGCTCGATTACCTCCCTGGGAACGACGGGGATGTCAGATGGTTGCCACGCAAACACATCGATATTCACCCGCAGGAAGGTAACGAGCGTGCTTTCCTATTTGCTGCTGAGAGAGGCACTGACGGTGAAGGTACCACCCGTGCCGTCCTCCTTTGCTGGCACCTTCTTTGTTGCTGGTGGAGTAGCTTTGGACTTCTTGGCGGTAGAGCTCTCCAGCAAGTCCTCAATGGGTGCACAGCACTCCGAAGAGGTGCGCTTTCCAGAAGACTTATCAGAAGTCTTGCCGCTCTTCTTGCTCTTCTTGTTCTCGTTGACGGGAGCAGGTGCCTTGATGGCAGATGCTACTACCACCTCTCTATAAAGCTTGTCGATGCAGATAACTGCATCCTTCTTGTCAGAGTTGATGGTTAAGACACCCATCGGACCTGGCATCTTCAGTGTGTTGTAAGCATAGTGAGATGCTGCCATGAATTTCGCCAAGGCTAGGTGACCAAGAATTCCATTATACGGCAAGGGGATCTTGACGACATCAAAGATTATCTTTTCTATCCTGTAATTCAGTTCCCCGCCAAACGTCACCGGCAATGTGATCTTCCCCTTGGGCTGGCTTCTTCCCGGGTTCACTCCTTGAAACGTACCAGTTTTCTCGTGCTTCTCGTCGGGAATTTGCAGCCTCTTGATTACTTCTGGAGAAATCAGGTTCAGACCAACCCCACCGTCAAATAACATCTTTGTGACCTTGAGATTGCGTATTGTTGGTGAAACCAACAACGGTAAACACCGGACCGCAGTTGTGCGATCAGGGTGGTCCTCGGCATAAAAAATGATAGGCGTGTGTGACCATTTGGGCGGCTTTTGAGCGCCCATTGCCGGTTCTGCTGCGTTGACTTCACGCGCCCATTACTTGAGTTGGCGGTGAGAAGAGTGCAAAGATGCACCTCCGTCAATACACATAGCCTCAGTTGCCTTCTGGAATTCCTGTTCACTGGACTCCTCGTCGTCCTCCTCATCACTTCCATCATCATCTTCCTTCTTCTCTCAACCTCTAGCAGGCTTCTCTTTTTGCTGTTTAGCCTTGCCGCGACGGCCTCCTCGACCACCACGGCCTCTTTTGCCAGATCCACCAGCACCATCCTGGCCCTTCTCCTTGTAGCGCTTTTCATACTCCGCTTTCTGCTTCTCGGCAAGCTGTTCAACTTGCTGGCACTCTTGGAGGTCATGGCCTTTGGTGTGGTGAATCTTGTAGTACGGCCCGTCAGATTTGCCGGCCTTCTCGTTTGCCGTCGCCTCCTGACAAGCGCGCATACAGCAGCCTCCTTTTCGGAGCTCTCTGTTTTGGCTTTCTTGGCGGCATCAGAGTTGCCGGAACCCTCGACAGCCATGATTGTTTTGCCTTTGCACTTCCTGTTGCACTTTTGGCCTTTCTTCTTCGGGGTGGCAGCATCATCGTCCTCGGAATCTAGCTCGGCACCGGCGTCCTCCCCGGGAAGTCTCCACCCCTCTTCAGCGCGCGCACATTTGTCCGCCAACGTGTACAACTCGTTGACGGTCTTTGGCAGCTTGACGTTCATCTTTTCCCGCATCCTCCGATTGCGCACATGTGAAAGGCGGCAATCATGGCTGTGGGGTGCACATCTAGAATGTTGTGGTGCACACGGCTGAATCTCTGAATATACTTGCACAAAAATTCGCCATCTCTCTGCGGGATCACTTGTAGATTGCTGGGCTGACCAGGAGCCTTGTGGCCTCCGGTAAAAGCACCAACAAACTCGTTGCAAAGGTCAGACCATGAAGAAATGGAGTTCTCCGGTAAGTTCATCAACCAAGACCTCACATTGAGCTTGAGTACCAATGGAAATTAATTGGAGAAAATTTTCTCGTCCCTTCCCCCCAGCAGCTTGCACGACAATCGTGTAAATGCCTAAGAACTCTACCGGGTTCAGCTTGCCGTCGTACCTCTCTGGTACTTCCGGCTTGAAGGCCCGGACAGACAGCCAGCAGACTTGCTGCAGCTCGCGAGTGAAGGCTGGGCATCCAACCTCATAAGGTAGATACCCACCAACCTCAGGCGCAGGCTCATCAACAACTGTGTCGTTGCGCGCATCAGACTGACGGCGCGCCTCCCGGCGCCGTTCAATGGTAGTACGGGCATCCTCTGCCCGCCTATCTTGCAGCACTCGCCGCTGATCTTGCCGCACTCGTGCATTCGAAGAGGCCATCGACATCTCGTCGGGCTCAACGGACCAGTGAGCTTGCCGTGGCTGTTGTTGTTGTTGTCGCTATGGAGGTGACTGCACCATTTGCGCCGCTCCTCTAGCACGGCTGTCGGTTGGTGCTATCACTGATCGCCGTGAAGGCCCCGCTTGCTGTGAGCTGTTTGCTTCGGCAAATCCAATAAGGCTCTGAATGGTGGCTTGATACATCTCCAACGTATCTATAATTTATGAAGTATTCATGCCATGTTTATTATAGTTTTGTCTGATTTTGGTGCACTTTTATGTGACTTTTATATGATTTTGATGGACTAACATATTGACCTAGTGCCCAGTGCTAGTTGCCGTTTTCTGCTTATTTTTGGTTTTCCAGAAAATCCATATCAAATGAAGTCCAAATGCAGCGAAACTTTTTGACGATATTTTTGGAAGGCAACAGACCCAGAAAGCTTCGGAGGAACAGCAGAAGAGCCATAGGGGCCCCACAAGCCACCAGGGCACGCCACCCCCCCCCCAGGCGTGCCCTGGTGCCTTGTGGGCCCCCTGTGGCACATCTTCGCGTGATTCCAACGCTGAAAAATCATATATATTCAGAAACCCCCGAAAGTTAACCTAGATGAGTTTTTACGCTGCCGCAAGCCTCTGTACCTCCACGATCTCATCTACAACCCTTTTTCGGCACACTGCCAGAGGGGGAATCATCACCAGAGGCCATCTTCATCATCCCGGCGGTCTCCATGACGAGGAGGGAGTAGTTCACCCTCGGGGCTGAGGGTTTGTACCAGTAGCTATGTGTTTTATCTTTCTCTCTCTCTCGTGTTCTTGATTTGGCACGATCTTGATGTACCGCGAGCTTTGTTAATATAGTTGGATCATATGGTGTTTTCCCTTCTCTATCTTGTTGTGATGAATTGAGTTTTTACCTTTGAGGTTTCACTATTATCGGATTGAATACTTTGTTGGATTTGAGAACACTTGATGTATGTCTTGCATATGAATACCCGTGGTGACAATGGGGTATTATATTGATTCACTTGATATATCTTTTGGCACTCAACTCGCGGATTCCCGAGGTGACATTGGGGTAATCT
Source organism: Elymus sibiricus (assembly GCA_039707655.1). Lineage (NCBI taxonomy): Eukaryota > Viridiplantae > Streptophyta > Magnoliopsida > Poales > Poaceae > Elymus > Elymus sibiricus. The sequence goes on along the minus strand of CM077668.1, from coordinate 160,617,321 downwards.
ATGCATAGGGGTTGATGCACGTTTTCGTCCTACTTTCTCTGGTAGAAATCTTGGGGCACTCTTTGAAGTTCTTTGTGTGGATTGAATATTATGAATCTGAAGTTGTTTGATGCATATCAAATAATCAACTCACGGATACTTGTGGTGACATTGGAGTATCTAGGTGACATTAGAGTTGGTTGATGCGTGTCATATGGTGTTATTTTAGTACGAACTCTAGGGCTGTTTGTGACACTTATAGGATTAGCTCAATAGATTGCTCAGAAAGAATAACTTTGAGGTGGTTTCGTACCCTACAACAATTTCTATCTTATGTTCTCCGCGAATAGGAACTTTGGAGTGATTCTTTGTCACACGTTGAGGGATTGTTATATGATCCAATTATGTTAGCACTGTTGAGAGATTGCACCAGTGAAAGTATGAACCCTAGGCCTTGTTTTCAAGCATTGCAATACCGTTTGTGCTCCATTTTATCACTTGCTACCTTGCTATTTTTATAGTTTTAGATTACAAAAACCAATTTCTACTATCCATACTACACTTGTATCACCATATCTTCGCCGAACTAGTGCACCTATACAATTTACCATTGTATTGGGTGTGTTGGGGACACAAGAGACTCTTCGTTATTTGGTTGCAGGGTTGTTTGAGAGAGACCATCTTCATCCTATGCCTCCCATGGATTGATAAACCTTAGGTTATCCACTTGAGGGAAATTTGCTACTGTCCTACAAAACTCTGCGCTTGGAGGCCCAACACGAGTCTACAAGAACAAGTTGTGTAGTAGACATCAAGCTCTTTTCTGGCGCCGTTGCCGGGGAGGTGAGTGCTTGAAGGTATATCTTTAGACCTTGCAATCGAATCTTTTAGTTTCTTGTTTATCACTAGTTTGGTTTTATGAAAATAAAACTACAAAAAAATGGAATTGAGGTTGCCTCATATTATTCATCTTTATAATGTTTTTCTTTAAAATGATGGAGCGGAAAATTGTGCTCAATTGATAGAAGAAGAATTCAATAAAATGTTTGGCATAAAATCCATGAATGCTGAGCATGATTTCAATGTTGTTAGTATGAATTCTATGAATATCCAAAATACTAATGATGATTGCACTAGTCATGACAAAAATATTTCTTATAAGCATGTCAATTTTTGTGGAGTGCATAAAGTTTGTGAAGACATGCCTTATAGGGATGATAGATTTTGTAAGAAGCATAAACATGATAGAACCAATTTTTTCCTCAAAGTGATAGATGAATTTGCTACAAAATTATGTTCCCTTTATCCTATTACTTGTGAACTTTGCAATAAGGTTGGTCATCTTAATTTTCAATGCACACTTTTTCATGATCGAATCATGGCCAAATACTGTAATGACTTGACCGCCCTTGAACTTTATAATGAGCTTTATCTATTTTGGGGGTGTGAAGAATTGACACATAAAAATAGTTGGTTTGAAGTATTCATTCTCACAAAAGACATTGAAAATAATTTAGTAGAAATTTATATGTTTTGTATGGTAAATTGCAATGAGAATGCTTATATTGCCAACTATAGAAAGACGGGAAAACCAATAGAATATAAAAGGAACACTAATGAAAGGGTAAAGATTTCCACTTTCCCTCCTATTATCTCTCATGATGAAATCGGTGACGAGGAGGAGCTCCCTATTCAACCAATCTCATCAATAAGAAGCTCGAAAAAATTGATTAAACCCACACATGATGTGGTAAAGAAGAAGAAAAGAAGAAAAAGTAGAGGTAAAAAGGTATCTCATCCAAATAATGTTGCTCCTATTATTGTTGTGCCTCATGAGAATGAATCAAAAATAATTGTGGAAGATGATACACTTGATGATGATATTAATTCTTTGGCTTATGGCACAATGTCCGAAGGAATTATTGAGGATGACTTTATTATACCTATTACTTGTTGTGATAATTATGACTGGGAAGATAAGAATACTTCTTATAATCTTGAGAATCTTTTTGGCACCAACTTAGAAAATTATGATGATAATTGTTATACTATTGGTGCTATTCGTACTATTAATGATGAGAGTGATTATGCTTATGATATGCCAAGCCACAAGCTTGGGGATGCTATGTTTGATGAGAATGACATGTTTGAGAATTTATTTGCTGCAATTAATGTTTGTCCCAAGCTTGGGGATGCTATGCTTAATGAAGATGATATTTTTAGTCGCCCTACTTTGAATGATCAAATTTGTTATGATGATTTCATGCCTCCTACTTATGATGATTATTGTGATGATACTTATGTTATAAAAGGAATTAATGAACATTCTTATAAAACTTGTCATAATTATGAATATCCTTTTACTGAACATCACTCTTTTAATGTGGAAACAATTTATAGTATTCGAGTTTCATATGATACTCCCACTATTATGAATGAGAAGAACATTGCTTATGTGGAGAGTAATAAATTTTCTATGCTTGGGGATTATGAAAAGAATGATTTATGTGATAGCTATATTGATAAGTCCATTCATGATGCTACTGAAAATTATTATGAGAGAGGAACATATGATTCATGATGCTCCCGTTATGTTTCAATTCTTTACTTTTATGCGAGCATCATTGAAATCAACATGCCTAGCTAAAAGGCATTAAAGAAAAGCGCTTGTTGGGAGACAACCCAATATCTCTACCTACTGTTTTTGTGTGTTCACATGATTAAGCTACTGTAGTAATCAAGTTTTATATGTTTTCTTTCAATAATTTGCCAAGTAAAGCCTTTGGGATAGTGTGGATGCTTGTTGATTTGATTCTGTGCAAAAACAGAAACTTTTGCGTCCAGTGCTGGAATTTCTATTCTGTACTGGAGCGTGAGAAAATTCTGAAATTTTTATACAGAATTGGGTTACAAATGTTTTACGTTGTACTAATTTTTCAGAATTTTTGGAGGTACAGAAGTATGGTTTTTAAATCGCTTACTACAGACTGTTCTGTTTTTGACAGATTCTGTTTTCGGTGCATACTTTGCTTGTTTTAGTGTTTCCATAGCTTATATCAAGTAATATAAACTGTGGAAATGATATAATACAGTAGGTATTATGTGAGAACAATTATGAATCTTGTCTTGACAGTACCTAAGTGGATGATTTATTTTTATCATACTATCCTATCTCACAAGTTCCGTTAAGTTTTGTGTGATTGAAGTTTTCAAGTTTTGGGTGAGATATCGATATGAGGAGAATAAGGAGCAGCAAGACACTAATATTGGGAATGCCCAAGGCACCCCAAGGTAATACTCAAGTAAGACTCAAGCGTCTAAGCTTGGGGATAACCCGGAAGGCATCCCCTCTTTCGTCTTCAACACTATCGGTAACCTCACTTGGAGCTATATTTTTATTCGTCACATAATATGAGATTTGCTTGGAGCATCATTATATTTTGTTTGGGTTTGCTTGATGTTATAAATAATCATGTTTTGTATCTTTTAGTTCAATAAAATTTCAATTATAGCCTTTACCATGCCTAGTTTGCAAGTTCATGTGTTGCTGTTTGAAAACAGAAAGTTTTCTGTTATGTCCAGAATATTCCTGAATAGTCAGAACATGATAAAAATCTGAAATTTTTACACAGTAAGAATGCATGAGTTCTATGTCATTTGGTAATTTTTCAGAATTTTTGGAGTTAGGGAAGTATGAATTCTTATTCACCCTTTACAGACTGCTCTGTTTTGGCAGATTGTTGTTATAGTGGCATTGTTTGCACATGTTTGTTTGTTTAATGTTTCTATTTGTGGATAGGAGTGTTAAATATGCAGAGGCATTTAGTATGCAATGTTTAATTATAATTTTAGTCATTTTCTACAGTAGAGAATGATAAGGTTTTTGCATTGATTTATACTAACTTATCTCACGAGTTCTTCTTGAGTTTTGTGTGGTTGAAGTATTTAAGATTTAGGGAAACCGTGATATGAGAGGAATTAAGGAGACACAAAAGCTCAAGCTTGGGGATGCCCAAGGCATCCCAATATAATATTTCAAGAAGTCTCAAGCATCTAGGCTTGGGGATGCCCCGGTAGGCATCCCACCTTTCTTCTTCAACAATTATTGGTTAGTATCGGTTGAGCATAAGTCTTTGCTTCTTCGCATGAGATGTGCTATTCTTGGAATGTCATTTTGTTTTGTTTTGTTTGCTGTTTGAATAAAGTACTTAAGATCTTAAAAAAAATTATGAGAGAGAGTCCTCACATAGCTACCTATTTACTTAAACTACTCATTTGATCTTCACTTATATCTTTTTCGAGTAGTTTGTCATTTACTCTTGTGCTTCACTTATATCCTACGTGTGAATTGTTGAAATGAATTGAATATCATAAAGATGAAATTTATATGCTTCATATGCTTGTCCCATGGGGAGTAGTGACTTCACATACAAGAAGTATAAGTGGTAAAATTTATTGAAAGTTAACAAACATAGCATTGGTCACTTGAACAATTCATGAAAGAATTTTGAAGGAAGAGAAATTTCACTTATAAATATACTATCTTGGACATCTTCTATGATTGTGAGCCCCCATTAATTATTTTCAAGCTTGATCAAGTAGTTGACGTTGGACAAGGAAGACAACGTAATGAGTTATGTTTGTTTATATTCACATAGAAGTTATATTGTCATGGATCCTCTAACATGTGGTGCTTGCTTAGGATCTTTTGCTAGCCAAAAATTCGTACTAAGTAGAGATACTACTTGTGCATCCAAAAACCCTTAAACCCAGTTTCTTCCCATGAGTGTCCACCATATCTACCTATGGATTGAGTAAGATCCTTCAAGTAAGTTGTCATCGGTGCAAAAAGCAATAAAAACTGCTCCTAAAATATGTATGATCTTTTATTGCAAGGGAAAATAAGCGTTGTACGAACTTGTGATGGTAAAGAAATAAAAGTGACGGACTGCATAATAAAGGTTGCTATCACAAGGGGCAATATAACATGACGTTCCTTTGCATTAAGGGCTTGCACATCTAAAAATAAAAAGCGCATGACAACCTCTGCTTCCCTCTGCGAAGGGCCTATCTTTTAATTTTCTGTATTTACTTTTATGCAAGAGTCAGTAATGTCCATCCCTATTCCGCTCTATTTATTCTCTAGTGGGCAAGCATCATGTGGTGGGGATTGATCCAGGCATATATATCCCGTTGAATATAGGTGATCATGAGTTATTATTGTTGACATTATCCATGAGATAAATAAGTTGGGAGGCAAAACATTAAGCCCCTATCTTCCTATGTGTTTGATTGAAACAGCTTGTTCTAAAAATATGCTTTGAGTGTCAGCAATCATGGAAGACTAAATGATAGTTGAGTATGTGGAATTTGCTAAATCAAAGCTCTTACATAGACCCTTCCTGAAAATAAGATGAATTGCGATTGTTTGATGACTGAGAACATAGTTTGTTAGTTTTCAAGAAAGTTTATGGTTTATACTTTAGCATGTGAATAGCTTGCTACTTGATCATGAGAAGTTTTATGAGACGAGCTACTGTTTATGATATATAATGATGCTAGAAAAAAGTGATTAGAATTATCATTGATCAAACTTATGCACTATGCTAGCATTCACACTTCATAAATTATTTCTTTTATCATTTACCTACTCGAGGACGAGCAGGAATTAAGCTTGGGGATGCTAATACGTCTCCAACGTATCTATAATGTATGAAGTATTCATGCCATGTTTATTATAGTTTTGTATGATTTTGATGCACTTTTATGTGACTTTTATATGATTTTGATGGACTAACATATTGACCTAGTGCCCAGTGCTAGTTGCTGTTTTCTGCTTGTTTTTGGTTTTCCAGAAAATCCATATCAAATGAAGTCCAAATGCAGCGAAACTTTTTGATGATTTTTTTTGGAAGGAAACAGACCCAGAAAGCTTCGAGGGAGCAAGAGAAGACCCACAGGGGCCTCACAAGCCACCAGGGCGCGCCACCCCCCCCCCCCCCAGGCACGCCCTGGTGCCTTGTGGGCCCCCTGTGGCACATCTTCGCGTGATTCCAACGCTGAAAAATCATATATAATCAGAAACCCCCGAAAGTTAACCAAGATGAGTTTTTACGCTGTCGCAAGCCTCTGTACCTCCACGATCTCATCTACAGCCCTTTTCCGGCACCCTGTCGGAAGGGGGAATCATCACCGGAGGCCATCTTCATCATCCCGGCGGTCTCCATGACGAGGAGGGAGTAGTTCACCCTCGGGGCTAAGGGTTTGTACCAGTAGCTATGTGTTTTATCTCTCTCTCGTGTTCTTGATTTGGCACGATCTTGATGTACCGCGAGCTTTGTTAATATAGTTGGATCATATGGTGTTTTCCCCTCTCTATCTTGTTGTGATGAATTGAGTTTTTACCCTTGAGGTTTCACTATTATCGGATTGAATACTTTATTGGATTTGAGAACACTTGATGTATGTCTTGCATATGAATACCCATGGTGACAATGGGGTATTATATTGATTCACTTGATGTATGTTTTGGCACTCAACTCGCGGATTCCCGAGGTGACATTGGGGTAATCTATGCATAGGGGTTGATGCATGTTTTTGTCCTACTTTCTCCGGTAGAAATCTTGGGGCACTCTTTGAAGTTCTTTGTGTGGATTGAATATTATGAATCTGAAGTTGTTTGATGCATATCGAATAATCAACTCACGGATACTTGTGGTGACATTGGAGTATCTAGGTGACATTAGAGTTGGTTGATGCATGTCATATGGTGTTATTTTAGTACGAACTCTAGGGCTGTTCGTGACACTTATAGGAATAGCTCAATAGATTGATCGGAAAGAATAACTTTGAGGTGGTTTCGTACCCTACACCAATTTCTATCTTATGTTCTCCGCAAATAGGAACTTTGGAGTGATTCTTTGTCGCACGTTGAGGGATTGTTATATGATCCAATTATGTTAGCACTTTTGAGAGATTGCACTAGTGAAAGTATGAACCCTTGGCCTTGTTTTCAAGCATTGCAATACCGTTTGTGCTCCGTTTTATCACTTGCTACCTTGCTATTTTATATTTTTAGATTACAAAAACCTATTTCTACTATCCATACTACACTTGTATCACCATCTCTTCGCCGAACTAGTGGACCTATACAATTTACCATTGTATTGGGTGTGTTGGGGACACAAGAGACTCTTTGTTATTTGGTTGCAGGGTTGTTTGAGAAAGACCATCTTCATCCTACACCTCCCACGGATTGATAAACCTTAGGTCATCCACTTGAGGGAAATTTGCTACTTTCCTACAAAGCTCTGCGCTTGGAGGCCCAACACGAGTCTACAAGAATAAGTTGTGTAGTAGACATCATGGCTCTCCACTCATCCATCTTTTTAGCAGCTGGCGGGAAGTTCAACAGCATCTGAGCTCGCGCCATCGCCTCTGCTGTTGTGGCTGGCCTGGCTGGGAGCGAAGAACGCGACGTCGCTCAACTCCTGGCAGAGCCAGCAGGAGCGCCATTGCGATTTTGCTGCCGTAGCACAAGCTCAGCAGCGGGCTGACGGGGCGGAGGTGGTGCCTGAAGGTCTTGAGGTTGATCCACAGGCGTCTTGCCATGCAGACGCCACCGACCGGAGCTACCTGCGCTGTTCGGAGCCACGTCGCGCCCATCTTGCGATGGTCACGATGTGTGTCCCAACGTAGCATCTTTGGTCGCCGCAGCATCGGGGGCTTGGCTCGTGCCGGACCGGATGGTGTTGCTCCGGTGATTTCGCTCGTCGGTGTGTCGAGGAAGCAGGAGTTGGCCATCCGCGCCGCCTGCATTGACGTGGCTTCGATCAACAGACTGATGAGGAAGCTGGGAGTTGGTGTTGCGCGCTCCGCCTGCGCCACCAGTGCTAGCTACGCCACCTGCACCAGTGACGCCCTCCGCTCTGCCTGCGCCGGCTAGATCATTTCCGCCACCCGTGGGTGTATGCGACGGAGCCTTGGAGGTCGATGGAGCTGCTGCAGATGCGCCCTTCTTATTGAGCACCATCACAGATGATAAAGATGAAGTTGACGCACAAACTGCTGATTCAGATTCGCGCAAGCGATTCCCCTACCTGGCGCGCCAAGGATGTCATGCGTACGACCATCTATGGGGCCATCTAGCCCCTTTGCGGTTCGACTAGGGGAATGCACAAGCACAAAGAGCAGAATCAGCGGAGTACGCAAAGGTTTTTACCCAGGTTCGGGCCACCATGAGGTGTAAAACCCTACTCCTGCTTTGGTTTATTATATGTGTGGAAAGCTCAAGTACAAGGTGCGCTTCGTCCCGGCAAGGTGCAAGGGAAGCAGCTACGCATGCAAAGTGAGCTAGAGTGTCTAAGGATCGATCCTTATAAAGGTTGCCCTGGCCCTCCTTTTATAGCTCAAAGGGGTAACCACAGTGGCAAAATAGTCATTACAAGTTGATTAGATAGCAAACAGTGCTATCATACCTAACTCTGCCGGATTAGGACAAAAGCATTTATAGCGCCGTTAGGTATCATGTGGAGGAGTAACCCCCGCAAGGTTTCTGCACCGCTCGCCCAGCTACCTCTTATTAACTTGACACGCCTCCTAGACGGGTGTCATTAAAGTTAAATCTCCTTCTAGCAGGCTGACACGTGCCCCGACAAACCTCACCAAACCGCCTGCGCGGTCGACACCTCACCGATTAGTGACTAGCTGCTCGGTGAAGTGGAGCGCTGATGAGCTAGCAAGGGCTTGCCGGGCACGGAGCTTGCCGGGCACGGAGCTTGCCGGGCCTTCATCTTGTCGGCTCGTGCCTTGCCGGCAAGTACCATCTTCAGTACTAGCCAAGTAATTATCGATGCTTCGTCTTGATCTCTTCCTTAGTGCCTTTGCAACTAAGCGTTGAGTCTTGATCTTGGTAATCCCCGGCAAGCCTGGCCATCAAGAAGGCTGCTACTGTCTGTGCATAAGTCAGGGTATAAAATACCCATGTTTTATACACCGACACATGTAATAATGAAGTCGAGACCCCAGTTTGTTCAGGTGTCATGGATTTTAGATTTGGAGTAGCACTTATTTGTTGAAATCTTTCATCATTTACTTAAATAGTTGATTGATCATACATTGAGTACCATTTAACTAGAATTAACCGCTGCAAGTCCAAGAAGGATTGGCCGGTGCTGCCGGCTGGCGTCAAGTTCGATCCCACGGATCAGGAGCTGATCAAGCACCTTGAGGCTAAAGTGAGTGCTGACAGCGCGAGATCTCACCCTCTCATCGATTTGTTCATACCGACCATCGACATCGAGCACGGCATATGCTCCACCCATCCTGAGAAACTTCCAGGTGAGACACCGATCGACCGTCTACTTGCACAAAATATATTCCTTTCTTTTGACAAATTTCTGATGTATGCTGCCCGGCCTGGGATTGTATTTCGCCAATACTGTAGGTATCACACTGAGTGGCCTAAGCAAGCATTTCTTCCAGCGCAACTCCCGGGCGTTCAAAAGGGGTACGAGGACATGTCGCAAGATACAATCGGAGTGCGGCATGCACGCGATGTGGCACAAGACCGGCAATACCATGCTGGTGATGGTCAACGGCCGGCAGAGGGGCAGCAAAAAGGTTCTGGTGCTGCACACCAACAAGAACTTCGACCAGCAGAGGACCAACTGGGTGATGCACCAGTACCACCTCGGGGACCTCGAGCAAGAGAAGGAGCGGGAGCTGGTCGTCTGCGAGATCTTCTACCAGATGAAAACGAGGGCAGGACTAAAAAGATTATAAGTTAGTTTGGTAGTACTAGTTCTACCTGGTCGTCTACAAGTTGGTGTTGTTGTTAAGGATCATAATTTGGTCTGAACTTGGCATTTCCTTCCAACCATCATGTCGAGGGTCGACGTGGATGTAACGCTGAAGCAATTGTTGCGAAACAAATTTTCAGTCACCTGATATAAGTAGCAAAAGCACCTGCCGTTCGAATTCCCAGTTCTCCAAAATTTTACTAACATCTTCCAGTACGTAGGGGATCCATCAGGTTTCATAGGCTGACAGTTGGATGCAGCATGTCGGGACTGGACTGTGGCATGCCAAGCCCAGCTGCAAATTATTAAACAGAGGAGCGATGGATTTGGGCCTTCAAGAACAGTTAAATGTCGGGACCTCGATCGCGGGTAGCGCCTCCCATGCCATCCCTCTAACCCACATACCACATACAGTATCACTCAAAAAAAACCGCATATGACATGTTCTATCGTTCGAGTTCTCAGTTAACCAAATTTTTTAACAAGCATGAGAAACGGGAGCCACCGCTTCCAGTGATCATTTTAGGACTAAAAAAAGGCCGGCTATTGTTTAGTTGAAATATGTAAAATGTTCCATAAGAAAAAGAAACATGTAAAATGTAATGAATTTTGTCCGGTTTCAATGAAAATCATCCGATTTGTTTCAATGAAAATCATCCGATTTGCATGAAATTCGTCCGTGGAACCAGAAGAGGGTTGTCCATACAGAGGCTAACAGTACGAACCCAGCATGTCCATGGTCGTACGCAAGCAAGTGCACACACTTATTATCACGATGGAAAATATATGCCGACGTCTGAGACCCATGAAATTTTCAACATAGTCAATAAACGAGAGAATTCTACAAGGAGAGACTGAAAACTGGGATCCAGTAGGTAGTATTTTTTTTTTGAGGTCGAGCAAATATTGACTGGGCTGTAGACTGCCCAGGTTATGTTTTGTTTATTAAGAGGCGCAGCCCATGACGACATGCGGCCACAAGGATCTAGCAGGTATCAACTGGCCTCTAGGCCGCCCAGCCTTGGTTTTATTTTTTCTTAGAACATCAGTAGCCCACCTGTTTTTTACTAAAGAAAACGCACAGCCCAGTTCTATTTTTCTCATCTCTACTTTATGTATATATAGTTTTATTAGTTTATATATTAATTTGTGGGCCTACTAAGTTGATGCGCATGCAAGGCTATGTCAACTTAGTCAACAAATCGACTCTACCAGCGTGAGACCGTTAGATGTCAATCCAACTGCCGGCGTGCTTCTTCAATCTCTGATCTTCCTGCTCCAGCCGCCCAAACCAGCGCCGGCGTCGCCTGCTCCCGCCTTCCGTGGCCGGCTGTTCTGCCACGCAGGCCTCACCGCCCCACCCTACTCCCATCGCTTGCTAGGCCATCCCTCTACTAACCCACACCTCCTGTTATTTTCCGGCGACAGCAGCCTCACACCGCAGCCGAGCCAGTAAACCCTCGTATTCCCCTCTGCATGGGCATCCACTTCCGAGTCTTCCCCGGCTCCGGATCGTTCCCTCCCTAGGCCTCGCTGTCGTCCACTGCCTTGGTGCTCTCGGCACGGCGTCATAAACGTGGTCAACGAACGATAGCCATCGGAAGAGGACTGTACATGGACAGGCTGACAGCTGGGACCCACGAGGTCCATGGTCGCACGCAAGGACACTACAAAAAAAACACTTCTGTGATGATACGTCTTTGTCACAGTAGGTCAAGTTTTCTGTCATGCATGTACATCCATGACAATTTTATGACAGAATCAAGATAGTCATACCTGTGCTGCCGTAGAAGTGTTCCATGACAATACTGAAATTATCATCACGGAAGTGTCCACTTCCATGACGATAAATGTCGCGTCATGGAAGTGTTTTCGTCAAGGGTGACCGACACGTGGCATCCACCGTAACGGGTCGCCGTTAAGCTATCGGGTTCCGGTTTGGATCCGATAACCCGTTAACAGCTCGGACCAATGGGGATTTTCCACGTGTAAAATTCTCATTCGCCGGCGGAACCACGTGTCAGCTCGGCGTTGCGACAGATGTCATCCATTCATTGGACGAGAGACGCCTATGATACGTTGACATGTGGCACGGCCCAATAGTGGCCCATTCAGGTTAAACGGGCCGGCCCAGCCAAAGGCCCACAAGATTTTGTCAGATACTAGTGGACCGGCCCGTTAACAGCCTGCCATGTTTTGGGCCAAATTACGGCCCATATCAGATATGGCCCGTTAACAGTGCACTGTGTTTTGGGCCCATCTAAGGCCTGGTTTGTATTACGGCCTGTTAAAGGCATGTTGAACTGTTTGACCGAGTTCGGCCCGATGATAGTTTGGACCTATTAGAGGCCCTTCGCGCAATTGAGCCATTTTCAGCCCGGTTTCACTTTTGGCCATTTAACGGCCCATGCGGCATTTGGGCCCATTTTTGGTACAAGTGACTTTCGGCCTCTTAACGGCACGTGCCGCATTTTGGCCCATTTCTGGTACAATTTAATTTCGGCCTCTTAACGGCCCGTGCAGCATTTGGGCCCATTTTTGGTACAAGTCACTTTCGGCCTCTTAACGGCCCGTGGTCTTCATGGATAAATTTAAGCCCACTCTAACTATCGGCCTATTAAGGGCCCGTGAAATAATTGCGCCTAATTATGGCCCGCTTTGCACCCAGCCTGCTTACAGCCAATCATGTTATTGGGCCAACCACGGCCCGGGATAAATTTTGGCCTGTGAACGGCCCGTCATATAATTGGGCCAATCATGGGCCGAGGTATATTTAGGCCTGCTGTCGGCCCATGAATTATTCGGCACAATTCAGGCCCGATCTAATTTTCAGCCTGTTAAAAGCCCATGGTATTTTCTGGCCCAACTAAGGCACGCGGTTTACTCGGCCTGTTAAAGGCCCAAAACTACTTGGGCCTGGTTTACGTTCAGGCCTGCTAACGGCCCGAGATGATAATGGGCCCACGTTTGGACCCATATATAGAGTTGCGGGGCGGCCCATTTGCGTAGTCTAATTTTTTTATATATAGCGCGGCCGGACCACTTTGCTGCTTCGGCGGCGTGGCGGGACCTCAGTGCTGCTTCGGCAGCACGGCGGGACCTTTGTGCTGCTTCGGCGGCGCGACGGGACCTCTCGGCTGATATCGCAATGAGGCGGGACATCTCTGCTGCTTTTCTCGCCGCACCGTGGTCATTTCTCGACCAAGAACTCCTCCCACGGGCCATGGCAGACGCAAGAAAGGACGAAGACTTGTTTGTTTGTTGATGAGGAATTGAGGAGGAATGTGCAATCATTTTCGAGTAGGTGGTATTTATAACCTAGTAATAAGCTGCTAAGTGGGAAAACGTTTAGGTTTTGACCAGTGTGAACAGGTTTGCAATTACATATAGCGTGGTAATTTGGAATGTGACGGGAAACAAGGTCAAAATTATTTGACGGTTCCGGTTTCGAAGTGTGGCACGATTCCCGAATGGTGTAATTAAGAGCAAGTATAATGAGGCGACGTAAGCGGGCTATAAGGATTTAAATATTATATTGTTGCTGAGTTGGAAGAGAGAGAGGAGGAGAGAGAGGAGAAGCGGGTGGTAGACTTACAGCCAGCTATAGCACGAGCTCCAAGAAGCTTTGTGAGAGTGGAAGGTGGGCCATATGTTAAGAAAGTAGTACTTTCTTATAGCTAACTATTTACGTGTTGGCTATTACATTGATTATAGATGGCATGGCAACATGCTATAGCCAGCAGCTGGCTATATTATTAACCATGCTCTAACGTGGGCAAGCGTTCTCGGATGCGTACGTGGCATGTGCACCGCAATCGGTGATGTCGGCACATGACTTGTTCCATCAACCATCTGCGCTTGGTATTACCATCGCGCACAATTCTTTTAATTAGACATCACCTCTCTATGATGAAGCCACACACACTTAATTACTTTCCCTACCGAAGACTCCATTTCACACACACACACACACACACAAACACTCTCTCTCTCTCTCTTCTCTCTTTCACACAGTCTCTATATGACCAGACACGAGATAATTGCATGGTTAGTCCTTGTACTAGCAGGCGGCGTCTAACATGGTCCTCATAGTTAGGAAGTGCTTCAATACAATCCTCATACATGCAAATGCGGTGTGTATATAGTCCCTGAAGTTGCAACAGTGGTCTTGGCTATACGCCTCGCGTACGTAGCCCGTATGCCTCCACTGCCACGTCACCATCGATCCCATAGGTCAATCGGACTGAGTCAAACGTCCGTGTGGGACCAACGTGTCAGTGGGCACGAGAAATCAGTTGAGAATAAATCAACATTCTCTATTATATTGTACAGTAAAGATGCGCTGGTTATTTATTTTTTGTGGTAACATGCTCTTTTTTTAGGGGACGGGGTAACAAGCTCTGGTTTATTCGTAGAGTACATGCTAACTGCTTAGACGTGCATACATGTATGTTCATGACCACATAACACGTGCTACATCAAGACTAAGAATCATTACGACAATATCAATTATTTGAATATGGCAATCGTACAGATAGAAACAGCACAAGCAACAAGAATGAGACTCAAACTTGGCTAGTACTCGAAAAACAACTACTGCAAACGCAAACGTCTAGGAACGTATGCGCATGTGCAAACTGGACTAAATTAGCATGCATGTTATGATCAGCTCTACTTTGGCCCAACTAGGATATCTACTAACCAAGCTAACCTAATTAAGAAGTATGCATCTCGATAACAAATAATTGCACTTGGCCTGGTTGTTCGCCTCGCGCTGCATGTAGCAGAGGTTGCGGGTTCGAAACCCCGTCTACACATTTCTTTTAATTCTCACTTATTTCTCACAGCCACTGACACGTGGGTCTCATATGGTGGACCAGCGGTTTGACTCAGTCTGCATGACCTATGGGATTGATGCTGACGTGGCAGTGGCGGCATACAAGCTACATACACAAGGCGTATAGCCAGGACCGCTGTTGCAACCTCAGGGACCGTATACACACCGTATTTACATGTATGAGGACTGTATTGAAGCACTTTCTGACTATGAGGACCATCTTAGACATCGCCTGCAAGTACAAGGACTAAACATGCAATTATCTCGACCAGACACACACACGCATGCTCTAGGTGGAGTATTTGTTCGTACCACACCTTTCGTCCAACCTTCCCCGTATGATTATCAATCACCTTAGTTTACTTATAACATGGACAAATTCCACTGCAATTTAGTTAGCAAACTTCTCGATAAAATATGACGCAAATCACGAGCAGGAATTGAGAAATTTTTATTTACACAATCACATTAATATGGTCAGGTAAATCACAAGCTAACGTACCATTGTACTAATATTTATATCTCGTTGCAAAAGGTGGAGTACATATCCGAATAGTAGAGGCGCACACACACACTCCGTCAAATCAATATCATTGAATTCATCATTGCATATATTTTCACATCATATAAATTTGTCATTGTAAATGTTCATATTGTTTTCTACAAACTTGGTCAAACTTTACAAAGTTTGACTTCAGTCAAAGCTAATATGCGGAGTAAATAAAAATGGAGGGAGTATTATCTTAGGGTTGACCGGTCACTGCCCGCGGACGTGCCCAGGTGGTGGAAGAGGAAGGAGGAAAAGCGGGTTGTGGAGTACACTGGCTGCAGCACGAGCTCCAAGGAACTTTCGTGCCACACAATGCATATTTAACTACTAGTACTACGTACACCCAGGCCTTTAGGTTGCGTGTAGATGACATGGCTACAACATGTAGGCTGACAGCCTACCGCTCCACCTCACACATTTTTTTTATTTTTGCCACGCAAGATTTGCATGCAGGCATGTCACGCACGAGAGAGTATCTGCTGTTACCGAGGCTTAGGTGGTACCATGATACGGGCTCATGTGCATTTTTGCAAATGTTGCAGACTTACCGGGAGCCGTTCGATCTTAGAATCTAACGGCCCAGAAGCCCGTACCACGGTAGCACCTAAGCCTTGGTAGCACTAGATATTTTCCGTGTCACGCACGTAGTTGTCGAAGTCGTGCTCAAAAAAGGGTGACGAGGTCCGCTAGTCCGCGTTGGTCGGTGCGCCCGGAAAACAAACCAATCCCAATCGCCATAAATGTTGTGCGTGCTTTAATTACGGGAAGGTGGATGGATGCAAACGTGCTGGACAACGAACCGCCCGCCAGCTCCCTGATCTCAAATATAAACCGCACTAGCGCACTACTGCTAATGCGCACCCGCAGAACATCCTTTCCGAAGGGACGAAGCCCTGCGGTTACCATCTCCTCTCATCTAAACCAGTTCCCAAAGGGAGAAGGCAGTTCGTCGCCATTGCTATGGATTTCCAAGGCGGTGGTGTTTCTCGTCCTCGTCGAGGTTGGGAGACCTTGGACGGCGATGTTTCGGGGGAAATCGTAAGTCGCTCCGACTTCCTTACATCCGCAAGACTCAGCGGTCCTTGCACCAAATATTTTAAGACGGTGCGTAAATATGCGTGGGATAAGGCCATGCTAGTTGGTCTGCCATGCGTCCTTGAGGACGAGGATGTTTCCTGGGGGGTCTCTCCAGCGCGGCGTGGTCGTAGTTGCAAGTTGACGCCCCTTGAGATGCCGATGTTGAGGGGCAATCGAATTTTGTCCGATGAGCAGGTCAGTGATGAGTTTGATCATGCAAATGTATTCTAAAGACTACTTCCATGTTTCATTTCATAATTACCCCACTGCCCACTGCTGCACAGGTTAGGCTTGGTGCCAATGGAGATTGGCTTGCATACGTACGGGAGGGTACCAACATCAATTTGCACAACATTCACACTGGTGAGACCATTCCCGTTGAACCTTTGTCCAGCATTGGGATTGGCCATCCAATGGGGCACCTCCTGAATTGGTACAATGGAACCACGGTGAGTTTGTAGAAGATAGCAATCCCGAAAGCCCCGACAAGGTCGTGCGGCAACAAAGATTACTCTCTCATCGCGGTGTTCGACATCGCGATTGCTTTCATGAAACATCCTGCACGTGGCGGTCAAAGCTGGACCATGCTGTCTGCGGCCGATTTGTTGCCGTACGAGTATGAAGACGTCGTGCTCCTTTTAAACCGCATCTTCGCGGTGACGAACCAGGGGACTTGTTTCGTATGGGACACATCCTACGGTATACTCCCTCTCTTCCGGTTTAATATGTTTAGTTTTTCCGTTTTATAAGTTTCAAATTTATTGCTGCACATCACATGTTCAGATTTCAAGGTTCATTAAATCACTGCATGCAGGGAAAAGTCATCCCCCGATCAAAATCAGATCGCTGATCGTGGATGTGCATGGGCCATTCGGTCTAACTTGGAACCTTGTAACTGACGACACCCAGTTGGGACGTACGATCTTAGCAGTCGTTACCCATGGTACCATTGAAGGGCAGCAAGGTGCCACGATCTATCACGATCGGACCCTGATCATGTACCCAGGTAATCCATTATCTCCGATCTAAGACTAGTAGAGCCAGGAGCTAGAGTATACTATCTTATTGCCATGTCATCTTATAACATTTCAGTACATGTCTCGTTATACTCCATGAGGAGTAGTTATTTTCTTTTTTTGATTGATTGGGATAGTCATCGACGCAACATTATAATACAAGTTATAATTAGCAATTTCAATTCCGCAATGTACTGGCTAGTAATCCTAAATCCCATCTAATAAAAAAAGTACTACTACTACTAGGACTCCAACTTTAATTAATATACATCGCCCACGTCACACTCTCAAATTGTTTCTTCTAGCCCGTGCCACAGCTGGCTCTAATCTACTCCTACTAGACTTCTTCCCTTCCCTATCATAGAAATAAGCAAATATAGAATGAGTGCAGCAATTTGGTGCCCAGGCTCATCTGCACCTGGTCAGAAAAAATTCACAAAAAATTCAAAAACCTTAAAAATAATTCAATTTTTTTTTGCATGGTAGAAAATTTGATGCGTGAGGTCCGCTCCAATTTTCAAATCGTTTGGACATCTGAGCAGCTCTCGGCAAAAAAGAAAAATCGGGTGAGAACAGTGCATGAACAGTATACTTTTTTACAAACCCCAAATTTGTCTTTTTTGCTAAGAGCTGCTCAGATGAGCAAATGATTTGAAAATTGGAGCGGACCTCACGCATCAAATGATCTACCATGAATTTTTTTTGGAAATTTTTGAATTTTTCTAGTATTTGTTTTGATTTTTCTCGTCAGCGCGGCTCCAGATGAGCCTGGGCTCAAAAGATGATTATCGATATAGAATATATTATTTTAATCCTTATCCTCTGCTTACGTCACCTTATTGTGCTTGCTGCACAACATTTATCCTGCATGGACCTTGACCATGCCCGTCACCATGTGTCCAGGTTTGAGATGCCAGGTGTACCAGATGAACGGCTGCATGTTCGACCCCCGTGATGCTACCTGGGCGCGGAGGAACACACTTGGAGAGTACTCCGTTTTCATTGGGGACAGCTACCCCATAGTGAAAACGATGCCACCTTCCGTGCACAACGTCGACGGCCTGCCGTTCATGAAGAGTGGGTGCATTTTCATTGCGCACCGCCGGATTAATATCTTGAACGCCCCTATCCCCGACTTATGCCGCTTCAGCTTGGATGAGTCTCCATCGTGGGGATCCACACTAAAAAGCTGCGATGATATGTATTCCCGTTGCCCTCCGTTATGGATCGTGCCATCTATGAAGAACACCTGGGACTGGAACTACGAAACGGACATGTAGCCAGGCACCTACGAACCTGAGTAATGTACCGCAGTAAATATAGGTGAAGTAGCCAGGCACAAATAGTATGAACCTGCATGGCATGTTGGCATTTGTCTTTTAGAACTTACTAGCACTAAATATTACGTGCAATGCACGTTGATATTATGATGTACGTGCCTAAGTACTCTACTATATTAATTGCAGGCACATACTCCATATTAGGTTGGATATTTGTTTACGTATATGGTCCGAGACATTCCAACTAGACGCGTCTGTCTCTCCGGGTCACACTTTGTATCGTTATGTACTACGTGTGGTCTCCGACCCTACAACTACACAGTCAAATCACCCTCAAAGAAAAACCGAACGGTCATATCACCTGTGCTGCCGTGTTTCGCACTCCTCCCTCCTAGAGTGGAGACGCTTGCTTCCATAAAAATGGAAGAAGTGGAGACGCCCTCCCATGTTGTTCCTGTCCTCGTCCTTTCGCTGATGTGTGGGACATCCAGCATGTGCCAAGCAACAATTTATCCCCGTATCTTGATCTCTAGGCTACGTGCCGGACTTAAGACAAGTTTGTCATATGAAGCACTGCACACCAAGCAGCAGGCGTGGTGAGCAATCTTCAAATCATCAAGTCATTAAATAAAAACAGTATATGAACCACTGTGCATACAAGTTCACTGGGCTACCGTGTTTCGCACTCCTCCATTGTAACAGTAGAAACGTTAAAAATAAGAAATAAATATAAAACAGCAGTGACACTCTACCGCGCGGTTTCCTTGCTTCTCCTCCATAGCGGGTAGAATACATTTGTTCGCTGACATGTGGGACATCCACCATTTGGGTCCACTTGCCATGCACCAAAATTATAGTGCATCGCGTAGAACTGCAGGGGAGACTCACCCGGTCATAGCGCCGCAGTAATAATGACTAATGAGCCATAAAATCACAAGGCCCCACCTATCCAACTGTAAGTTGCTCGGACGAAGCAACCATCATTTCACTCTTTGTTGAATCCGCTTCTTCTAGAAAGCTACTCTAGCATCAATTCCACTAGCACACGCCAAGACTGGACGGCACTGTGGCAGCACAGGATATGAACATGGTCCGTGATGTGAAGGGAGGATGGTTCCAGAAAATAATATTCGCCCACTCATCTTTTCTAACCGGGTTTTGCATCGATCGTTCGTATGAAGGTGCTAAACCAAGTGTTGCACTTACAAGTTCAAAACGAGAAAGTGGACCACTCATGGCACGCATGTCGTGTTCGGCCCGTCACTCAACGCGCTTCCTCACGGCATATCACTGACACATGGGAACGTATGTGAGCAAACCGACTAGGCCAAACTAGCCTGGCTAACACGCGGGAAAGCCCCGCGCTTGTCTTTTCTATCTGGATTTCTACCGATCGATCGCAAGAGCAAGCGAAAGATAATGTTACACTTTACAAGTTCAAAAGGAAAAGGCGGCACACTTAAAGCATGCCTGTCGCGTTCGAGTCGCACCCCCACGGTCGGTCTGGCACGCCGCTCACCAAAGGGAACACGCACGCGTTTCTTACATTTTCAGTGACATGTGGGACTGCAATTGAATAAACCGATGATACCCAAAATCTAATCGCCCGCCGAGTGCCGGCTGAAAAAAGAGAGACGAGGAGGGAGAAGAGATTGCCCGGCAGCCGCGCATGGACTCCTAGAAATATGGTAATAGTGTGAGGTTGGCCATGTTTTAATAAAGTCGAAGCACTCCTTTGTACTGCTTGCAGAGTTGATTTGACGCATGCCCAGATTTGACGGAAATGTATTAGTATAAAATGCACCGTTTGAAAGTTTTTGTACGCCAATGTTCTAGGATTCATACGTTTCTGTATGATTTTGTTGCCGACTAAAAAGAAATGGAGGGCCTTTCTCTCTCTCGGGTCTCTCTTCATCCCACAACCCCTCTCTAACACACGTACACACACACACTCTCTAGGCACTGCAAAAGTACTACTCGTTCACGCTTCCTCCAAAAGATTAACGGCCAAACCTATTTGTATATTTGCAAAGTGGAGAGGCCACTTGCTATAATTTTACAAAGCCAACTAAAGTGTTCCTAGTCATATTTTTGTCTCAATGACCGGCGGGCCATGTATGCCGCGCGCGTGTGTGTGCTGTGTGCATGTGCTGTGTGCGTGTGTTCGTGTGCTGTGTGTATTTTTTTTGCATTGAATTCTTTTGCATGCCGCATGTGTGCTGTGTTGTATACGTTTTCTTATTGCATGGATTTTTTTCGTGGAGTGTGTACGTGTACGTGTACCCGTGTGTGTTGTGTGTGTATGTGACATGTACGGTGGCGAGTTGTGGTAGTATATGTATTCATGTACGTAAGCTAGTGTGTAGTGTGTATGGCAAACTGTCCCCACATGTCATTGTGTGTTTTGTACAAATATAGCAATCCAATATACAAAGGCTGAGAAAGCAAAAAACATGTTGGCTTTGTAAACCTTCTCTCTCCTCTTGCTATAACAAGTTTTTAGCAATCCAATATACAAAGGGTGCTGGAGATGCTCTTGGTGTAGAACGAGCTGATCAGCCCCAATGTTTCTCTTCACTCAGTGTTTGCAAGTAGTAGTATAGCTCGCAAAGTAGCAAGCCTACTAACACAGCGCGCATTCAGACAAGGTTTGACACCAACAATCATCAAACAAGCCATGCTTATATGATAGACAGTGCAAACATACGTCTCAGCATGCCATATATTACATCAAAAGCTGGTGAGGATACATCTGTTTCCATAACTCGGAGAGGGTTCGGATGATTCACTAACAAACAAAAGTATGAAGTACCGTCCACATAGACCCTACAGGGTTTGATAACACACATCTAGTAATTAAACACAATGCAAACTATGTTGAAAGATTAGCCCGACCAACTATTTCGTGTCATCGATCTCTGGGGCAATGACCACAGGACGGACCGCGGCATGGGAATCATCAAGGACGTCCACCGGCAGCTGCACAACCCTAACATATTAGCAAGCACATTGCAAATAATCAAAGACCACAATTATGGTAAGCCAATTTTTTTTTACCTTGGGCAGCTCACCGGGGGATCCCATCCCTCCGGGGGCCATCGTCTTGCCAGAGGAACACTGCTCCTCGACAGCAACTATCTCCTCAAACCCGGCTTTGAGCCTCTCATAGGTGGCCATTAGGGTTTCTGGGGTAGGCATGGTTCGGGCCTTGCTGTTGTTGGAGCTCTCTGTGTTCAGGAGTTCGTCTGCCAACGTCGTCAACTCTTTGGCCAGTGCCTATTTCTTGGAGATCTTCGTCTCCATGGGTTTGCCCGCCAACATCGCCAACTCGTTGGCCGGTGCTCGCTTCCTGGAAATATCTATCTCGAGTGGGTTGTCCGCCGGCAACTCTTTGCCCAGTGCTCCAGGATCCATGAATAAACTGACAAACAAAAAGGAATCGAAAGGAAACCATAATCACAATGACAACGAAAAAAGAATAGGCAGTGAGGATCGGTCGGTGCTTCGTAAAAGAAAAATCTTGGAAAGAAAATAGAGCAGTGATACATCTCCAACGTATCTATAATTTATGAAGTATTCATGCCATGTTTATAACAATTTTATATGGTTTTGGTATGATTTGATTAGAACTAACCTGGACTGAAGTTGTTTTCAGCAGAACTACCGTGGTGTTCTTTTTTGTGCAGAAATAAAAGTTCTCGGAATGGGCTGAAAATTTACGGTGAATTTTTGTTGACCAAAAGAGGCCCCCGAAGCTTCGAGGAATGACCAGAAGCCACACGAGGAAGCGACAAGCCTGGGGGGCGCGCCCTCCCCCCAGGGCACGCGGAGTAGGCTTGTCGCTCCCTCGTCGGCCCCCTTGACGTGAAACCAATGCCAAAAATTCCTATAAATACCAAAAACCCCAGAAAGAAGCCTAGAACTTTGACGCCGCCGCCGCAAGCCTCTGTACCAAAGAAATACCATCTGGAGCCCTATTCCGGCATTCTGCCAGAGGGGGAAATCATCGCCGGAGGCCATCTTCATCATCCCGGCGGTCTCCATGACGAGGAGGGAGTAGTTCACCCTCGGGACTGAGGGTATGTACTAGTAGCTATGTGTTTGATCTCTCTCTCTCTCTCGTGTTCTTGATTTGGCACGATCTTGATGTATCGAATAATCAACTCACGGATACTTGTGGTGACATTGGAGTATCTAGGTGACATTAGAGTTGGTTGATGCGTATCATATGGTGTTATTTTAGTACGAACTCTAGGGCTGCTTGTGACCCTTAAAGGGATGGCTCAATAGATTGATCAGAAAGGATAAATTTGAGGTGCTTTCGTACCCTACAACAATTTCTTTCTTATATTCTCCGCTAATAGGAACTTTGGAGTGATTCTTTGTCGCACGTTGAGGGATTGTTATATGATTCAACTATGTTAGCATTGTTGAGAGATTGCACTAGTGAAAGTATGAACCCTAGGCCTTGTTTCCAAGCATTGCAATAACGTTTGTGCTCACTTTTGTTACTTGCTACCTTGCTGTTTTTATATTTTCAGATTACAAAAAGCTATATCTACTATCCATACTACACTTGTATCACCATTTCTTCGCCGAACTAGTGCACCTATACAATTTACCATTGTATTGGGTGTATTGGGGACATAAGAGATTTCTTGTATTTGATTGCAGGGTTGTTTGAGAGAGACCATCTTCATCCTACACCTCCCACAGATTGATAAACCTTAGGTCATCCACCTGAGGGAAATTTGCTACTGTCCTACAAAACTCTGCACTTGGAGGCCCAACAACGTCTACATGAATAAAAGTTGCGTAGTAGACATCAAGGTCTTTTCTGGCGTCGTTGCCGGGGAGGTGAGTGCTTGAAGGTATATCTTTAGATCTTGCAATTGAATCTTTTAGTTTCTTGTTTTATCAGTAGTTTGGTTTATAAAAGAAAACTACAAAAAAATGGAATTGAGGTTGCCTCAAATGCTTCATCTTTATAATATCTTTCTTGAAAATGATGGATCGGAAAATTGTGCCAAAGTGTTAGAAGAAGAATTCAATAAAATGTTTGGCATAAAGTATTTGAATAATGAGCTTGATTTCAATGTTGTTTGTATGCTTTCTATGAATACCCATGATGCTAATGATATGCAAAACCATAAGCTTGGGGATGCTATGTTTGATGAATATGATATTTTTAATCCCCCAAGTTTTGATGAGCAAATTTGTTATGATGAAAGCATGCCTCCTATTTATGATGATTATATTGATGAAAGTGGGTTTGGAAGAGTGTCAACTCTAGGTAATGATCCCACTATTTTGGAGGGTGCTGAATCTTATTGTAATAATCATGAAAGTAGATTTGGAGAGGTCACAACTTTATTTAATGATGATTCCACTATTTTGGAAGAGGTTTCAATTGCTTATGACAACAAAGTTGTTATCTACGATGATTATTGTGATGACATGTATGCTATAAAGAATAATGATAACTATGAAACTTGTCATCATGATTTTAATTTTCAATTGGATTATGCCAATCAAGTATCTCATGATAGTTATTTTGTTGAGTTTGCTCTCACTATTATGAATGAGAAGAAAATTGCTTATGTGGAGAGTAGTAAAAATTCTATGCTTGTGGATCATGAAAAGAATGCTTTATGTGATAGCTATATTATTGAATTCATTCATTATGCTACTGAAAATTATTATGAGAGAGGATCATATGCTTGTAGGCGTTGCAATAACATCAAGTTTCCTCTTTATATGTTGAAAGTTTCAAAGTTATACTTGTTTTGCCTTGCTATGCTAGTTGATTCTTGCTCCCAAAAGTTGTTTGCTCACAAAATCCCTATGCATAGGAAGTGGGTTATGCTTAAATATGCTAGTCATATGCTTCATGATGCTCCCGTTATCTTTCAATTCTTTATTATTATGCTAGCATCATTGAAATCATCATGCCTAGCTAAAAGGTATTAAAGAAAAGCGCTTGTTGGGAGGCAACCCGATATTTATCCTTACTGTTTTTGTGTTTCAACATGATTAAGCTACTGTAGTAATCATGTTTTAGAGATTTTGTTTCAATAATGTGTCAAGTAAATCCTTTGGGATAGTGTTGATACTTGTTGATTTGATTCTGTGCAAAAACAGAAACTTTTACGTCCAGTGTTGGAATTTCTGTTCTGTACTGGAGCATGCAAAAATTCTGAAAATTTTATAGAGTATCGGGTTACAAATTTTTTACGTTTTGCTAGTTTTTCAGTATTTTTGGAGGTACATAAGTATGGTTTTTAAATCGCTCACTACATGCTGTTCTGTTTTTGACTGATTCTGTTTTCGGTGCATAGTTTGCTTGTTTTAATATTTTCATAGCTTATATTGAGTAATATAAATTGTGGAAATGATAGAATATAGTAGGCATTATGTGATAACAATTATGAATCTTGTCTTGACAGTACCTAAGTGGATGATTTATTTTTATCATACTAACCTATCTCACGAAGTTCCGTTAAGTTTTGTGTGATTGAAGTTTTCAAGTTTTGGGTGAGATAATGATATGAGGAGAATAAGGAGCGGCAAGACCCTAAGCTTGGGGATTCCCAAGGCACCCCAAGGTAATATTCAAAGAATACCCAAGAAACTAAGCTTGGGGATGCCCCGGAAAGCATCCCCTCTTTCGTCTTCAACACTATCGGTAACCTTACTCGGAGCTATATTTTTATTCATCACATAATATGAGTTTTTAGTTGGAGCGTCATTTTATTTTGTTGAGATTTGCTTCCTGTTATCAATAATCATGTTTTGTATCTTTTAGTTCAATAAAATTCCAATTATAGCCTTTACCATGCTCAGTTTGCAAGTTCATGTGTTGCTGTTTGAAAACAGAAAGTTTACTGTTATGTCCAGAATACTCCTGAATAGTCCGAACATGATAAAAATCTGAAATTTTTACATAGTAAGAATACATGAGTTCTCTATCACGTGGTAATTTTTCAGAATTTTTTCTGTTAGGGAAGTATGAATTCTTATTCACCCTTTACAGACTCTTCTGTTTAGACGGATTTCGGTTATAGTTGCATTGTTTTCATATGTTGCTTGTTTAATGTTTCTATTTGTGGATAGGAGTATTAAATATGCAAAGGCATTTAGTATGCAATGTTTAATTATAATTTTAGTGATTTTTTACAGTAGAGAATGTTAAGGTTTTCAGTGGATTTATACTAACTTATCCCACGAGTTCTTGTTGACTTTTGTGTGGATGAAGTTTTTAAAGATTTAGGAGAAGCCACGATATGAGAGGAATTAAGGAGACACATGAGCTCAAGCTTAGGGATGCCCAAGGCACCCCAAGATAACATTCCAAGAAGTCTCAAGCAACTAAGCTTGGGGATGCCCCGGTTGGCATCACACCTTTCTTCATCAACACCTATCGGTTGGCCTAAGTTTTTACTTGTTCACATGATATGTGCCATTCTTGGAGTGTCCTTTTATTTTCATTTTGCTTGCTGTTTGAATAAAATCCTTGGATCTGAAATCTTGAATGAGAGAGAGTCGTCACATAGCTACTTAATTGTTTGACTACTCATTGATCTTCACTTATATCTATTGGAGTAGTTTTTCATTCACTCTTGTGCTTCATTTATATCCCAAGAGTAAATTGTTGAATGAATTGAATATCATAAATTTGAAATTATATATGCTTCATATGCTTGTCCCATGGGAAGTAATGACTTCACGTATAAGAAGTATAAGTGGTAAAATTTATTGAAAGTTAGCAAACACAACATTGGTCACTTGAATAATTCATGAAACAATATTGAAGGAAGAGAGATTTCACATATAAATATACTATCTTGGACATCTTCTATGATTGTGAGCCCCCATTAATTATTTTCAATGTTGATCAAGTAGTTGATGTTGGACAAGGAAGACAACGTAATGGGTTATGTTTGTTTATATTCACATAGAAGTTATATGTTCTTGGATCCTCTAACATGTGGTGCTTGCCCCCTATATTTTGCTAGCCAAAATTTTGTACTAAGTAGAAATACTACTTGTGCATCCAAAAACCCTTAAACCCAGTTTCTTGCCATGAGAGTACACTATATCTACCTATGGATTGAATAAGATCCTTCAAGTAAGTTGTCATCGGTGCAAAAGGTAATAAAAATTGCTCCTAAATATGTATGATCTTTTATTGTAAGGGAAAATAAGCTTTGTACGAACTTGTGATGGTGAAGAAATAAAAGCGACAGACTGCATAATAAAGGTTGCTATCATAAGGGGAAATATAAAGTGACGTTCCTTTCCATTAAGAATTTGCACATCCAAAAATAAAAAGCGCATGACAACCTCTGCTTCCCTCTGCGAAGGGCCTATCTTTTACTTTATGTATTTACTTTTATGCAAGAGTCAATAGTGTTCTTCTCTATTCCGTTTTTATTTTCTCTCTTAGCAAGCATCATGTGGTGGGGAAAGATCCAGGCACATATATCCAGTTGAATATAGGTGATCATGAGTTATTATTGTTGACAATTATCTCTATGATAAATAAGTTGGGAGGCAAAGCATTAAGCCCCTATCTTTCTCTGTGTTCGATGGATGCTATTTGTTCTAAAAATATGCTTTGAGTGTCAGCAATCATGGAAGACTATATGATAGTTGAGTATGTGGAATTTGCTAAATCAAAGCTCTTACATAGACCCTTCCTGAAAATAAGATGAATTGCAATTGTTTGATGACTGAGAACATAGTTTGTTAGTTTTCAAGAGAGTTTATGATTTATACTTTAACATGTGAATAGCTTGCTACTTGATCACGAGAAGTTTTATGAGATGAGCTACTGTTTATGATATATAATGATGCTAGAAAAAGTGATTGAAATTATCATTGATCAAACTTGTGCACTATGCTACCATTCACACTTCATAAATTATTTCTTTTATCATTTGCCTACTCGAGGACGAGCTGGAATTAAGCTTGGGGATGCTGATACGTCTCCAACGTATCTATAATTTATGAAGTATTCATGCCATGTTTATAACAATTTTATATGGTTTTGGTATGATTTGATTAGAACTAACCCGGACTGACGCTGTTTTCAGCAGAACTACCGTGCTGTTGTTTTTTGTGCAGAAATAAAAGTTCTCGGAATGGGCTGAAAATTTACGGTGAATTTTTATGGACCAAAAGAGACCCCCGAAGCTTCGAGGAAGGACCAGAAGCCTCACGAGGAAGCGACAAGCCTAGGGGCATGCCCTCCCCCCCCCCCGGGCGCGCGGAGCAGGCTTGTCACTCCCTCGTGGGCCCCCTTGACGTGAAACCAACGCCAAAAATTCCTATAAATACCAAAAACCCCAGAAAGAAACCTAGAACAATGACGCCACTGCCACAAGCCTCTGTACCAAAGAAATACCATCTGGAGCCCTGTTCTGGCACTCTGCCGGAGGGGGAAATCATCGTCGGAGGCCATCTTCATCATCCCGGCGGTCTCCATGACGAGGAGGGAGTAGTTCACCCTCGGGGCTGAGGGTATGTACTAGTAGCTATGTGTTTGATCTCTCTCTCTCGTGTTCTTGATTTGGCACGATCTTGATGCGCGAGCTTTGTTAATATAGTTCGATCATATGGTGTTTCTTCCCTCTCTATCTTCTTGTGATGGATTGAGTCTTTCCCTTTGAGGTTTCGTTATTGTCGGATTGAATATTTCAGATGTGAGAACACTAGATGTATGTCTTGCATGTGTATACCCGTGGTGACAATGGGGTATTCTATTGATTCACTTGATGTATGTTTTGGTAATCAACTTGTGGATTCCCGTGACCTTGGGGTGATCTAGGCATAGAGGTTGGTTGCACGTTTTCATTATCTTTTCTTCGATAAAAAACTTTGGGGTACTCTTTGAAGTTCTTTCTGTGGATTGAATATTATGAATTTGAAGTTGTTTGATGCATATCAATTAATCAACTCATGGATACTTGTGGTGACATTGGAGTATCTAGGTGACATTAGAGTTGGTTGATGCGTATCATATGATGTTATTTCAGTACGAACTCTAGGGCTGCTTGTGACACTTAAAGGGATGGCTCAATAGATTGATCAGAAAGGATAACTTTGAGGTGGTTTCGTACCCTACAACAATTTCTTTCTTATGTTCTCCGCTAATAGGAACTTTGGAGTGATTCTTTGTCGCACGTTTAGGGATTGTTATATGATTCAACTATGTTAGCATTGTTGAGAGATTGCACTAGTGAAAGTATGAACCCTAGGCCTTGTTTCCAAGCATTGCAATACCGTTTGTGCTCACTTTTGTTACTTGCTACCTGCTGTTTTTATATTTTCAGATTACAAAAACCTATATCTACTATCCATACTACACTTTTTTTGAGGGATACTATCCATACTACACTTGTATCACCATCTCTTCGCTGAACTAGTGCACCTATAAAATTTACCATTGTATTGGGTGTGTTGGGGATACAAGAGATTTCTTGTATTTGATTGCAGGGTTGTTTGAGAGAGACCATCTTCATCCTATGCCTCCCATGGATTGATAAACCTTAGGTCATCCACTTGAGGGAAATTTGCTACTGTCCTAGAAAACTCTGCACTTGGAGGCCCAACAACGTCTACAAGAATAAAAGTTGCGTAGTAGACATCAAGCTCTTTTCTGGCACTGTTGCCGGGGAGGTGAGTGCTTGAAGGTATATCTTTAGATCTTGCAATTGAATCTTATAGTTTCTTGTTTTATCACTAGTTTGGTTTATAAAAGAAAACTACAAAAAAATAGAATTGAGGTTGCCTCAAATGCTTCATCTTTATAATATCTTTCTTGAAAATGATGAATCGGAAAATTGTGCCAAAGTGTTAGAAGAAGAATTCAATAAAATGTATGGCATAAAGTTTGAATGATGAGCATGATTGCAATGTTATTAGTATGCTTTCTATGAATACCCATGATGCTAATGATATGCAAAGCCATAAGCTTGGGGATATGAATATGATATTTTTAATCCCCCAAGTTTTGATGAGCAAATTTGTTATGATGAAAGCATGCCTCCTATTTATGATGATTATATTGATGAAAGTGGGTTTGGAAGAGTGTCAACTCTAGGTAATGATTCCACTATTTTGGAGAGTTGTAGGAACGAACTATGTCTACCAGAGGGGGGCGAATGGGAGTTTTAAATTTTCTTCGGAAATATCAAAACTCTTGGAACCCAGCAGCGGAGCGAATGAAAACAGCATACAGTGAGCGAATACAAACTGACGAATGGAAACTAAGAGCATGCATCGAGATAAATCACATGATTGAAATACAGCACAGTTTGAATGTAAAGCGGAAGTGAAGGTGACCAGTGATGCTCGATGGCGACAAGGAATTTGGTAGACCAGTTCACCCTTCTGCAAAAGGACTACGTCTGGTTGGAGGGGTTGTGATTTAACACAGAAGATAAACTCTCTTTGCCCTTTTCTCCTCGACAATTGGTTCATCAACCAATGTCGATCACTCGTGGTAGATCCTTGAGGCGATCTCCGAACCTTTACAGACTTCTTCTTCGAGAACCACAATTACTCTTGGTCTCTGAAGAACTTGACACCTAACCGTCTTGAGACTTCGCAGCTCTCAAGAGTAATGGGCGGAGGGTACTGGACTAAGATTCGAGTGATGCTGAACCGCTATCTAATTTTTCGGCTCTGGGGTTTTCTCTCGGTGGATTTTAAACTCAAATCACTCGGAGAGGGGGTTGCTCAACAATCTTCTCAGAATCAAACGGAGCAGCCACCGGACAGCGCCGGTGCGGGGTGGCTATTTATAGCCACAGCCTTCCCTGATGAAAAATGACCATTTTGAACACGCGGTCCAGCCAATGGCCAATCGACACGTTCACAACGGTCGTATTTCAAAGAGCAACGGTAACATTACTTGAGGAACAAGTAATGCTAACTCCTCGGTCAGAGACAAATTTCTCGCAGCAAAGAAGATCACAGTCTCTTGCTGGCAAGTATTTGCTCGGAACACAAAGATATTTCTCTCACAACTTTCATAGGATTGGGTTTAGCATCAGAGAATCAAAGCTTCGAACACTACACCCCTCTTAATAGTACGGTGGTCCTATGACTCAATAAAGAGAAGAGAAACAACGAAAGTAAATGCTACGTCTTCACTTCGTCTTCAATCTTCTCGGTCGCAGTCATTTTCTTCGGACGAGCACCGAACCAAATGCTTTGCGTCAGCAATTTTTGAGGGGTCACTCTTGTCATCATAATCTTCGGTGATAACCTTCACTGCCACGTAGGGGATTATCTTTGCATTTTGAATCAAACTCCTCTTGACTCCAGGGACCTGTTACTCTGTGTGCACTAGCAAACACATCAGTCCCTTACTGTTTATGTCAACAATCTCCAAAACATAAGGAGGCAAATTATTGCACCAACAATCTCCCCCTTTTTGGATGATTGTTGACAAAACATATAATCATCGAAGTGAAGACAGATAAGTATAAAGTAATTCGAACAAAAGTGAACAAGTATTACTTTGCTCGATGATGAAATGGACTCCCCCTAAATGTATGCAGGGAAAAAGATATGAGATAAATTCTCCTGCAGATAGTGAAGTATACAGAGGAAATTTCAATCATTCGAGACAATGATTCGCACTAATGAAATATAATCCATCAAGATCGTAGTGCAATCATTCATAACTTCCGATAATAATTCCACCTGCAAAACAAATGCTTCGAGAGAGATAGTGCAGCAGGAGGGGTTATTAACATTACAGTACAGAAGTTATCGAGAGTTTTACAACTTAGTATAGATAAGCTTAAACCAGAATTTGCAAACTCGCCCGAAACCAAAACCAACGAAACACGGAAAGCAAATCTATCGATACTCGATGTAATTCTCCCCCTTTTTGTCAACTAGTGTCAAAAAGGTGACAAATCACATGAGTGCAAAAGCGCAGAACTCGGTTCAGTCGGTGGCATCTCCAGAAGAACTGTCTGAGGTGACTTCTTCTTCGGAAGTGACGGGATTATCTTCGTCTTCAGCAGCATCAGATTTCCCTTCAGGGATAATAACGTTGTGCTGAGCAGACGAGGGAAAAATGTGGAGCAGCCACTGGAGGAACACGGGATAGCACATTGCCTTCGGTAGGTTTCTCGGTCGGTGAGGTGGCTTCAGATTCTTCAATCATTTTGCGAAGCTTGAGATGAAGAAGATCAGTTGTTGGCTCACAAACAGGAAGAGGAGGGGTACTCCGATCATGTAGATCTTTAGCAGTGAAGCCTTTGTCAATATAATCATAGAGCTCTTGGAGATTGACATTCAGGAGTTGTTTCTTGGTGAAGAACTTGCGAAGCAATTTCCAGAGTCTCTTCTTGTTCTCATCAGCTATCAGATGCATGATTCTGGTGCGATTGTTGAGAGCATTTAGCTCGGAGGCAAGATGTTCTTTTTCGCGTCGATCCTCTGAAATATGCTGCAGCAGCAGTTGTTGTGTACGCAAACTGACTTCGAATTGCGATGGAGGTTGAGGCGAAATTTTTCGGTTGCGCTGAGGAAGACGTGGCCCGTCGAATTGCTTGTGATAGTCTTGGGAGCTGGATGCGGGCGATTTACCCAAAGTAATATCTTCCATAACTTGCAAGGTATCGCGAACAGGAGGTATGAAGGTTTTATGATTTTCCTTCGCAAGATACACTGTGCGCATTGCATGATCAATAACTTTCTGGATCCAGGGCGCGAATACTTTGATGCAGAAAGGATATTGGGTAGAATCCTTCAGAATATGCAAAAACATGTCCTCAACATCGAAGATATATCGCTCAGAGATAGCATATATACCATTCCGATGAACATCTGAGATAGACTTATCTGGATTCATCCCGGCCATAGGGCAAATAGTGTATGAGAGCATATGAAAGAGCGTCTGATTCTCGAAGGTTAAGTGCTCAGGACGGGGAGGACCAGTGTAGTCATGAATCTTTTCTTGATCCATTATGCACTGAAAAGTTTCATCTGATATGACATCAATGTTGCGAACCCGAATTTCAGTGTCACCATGCTCAAAGCGAGGGAAATGGAAGTGCGAGACAAAATTTGTTGAAGTGAATTTGATGCGTTTTCCTTCGGTCATCCACTCCATAATCCATTTTGAGCTATCAGCTTCATCACCAGAGATATACAGTGTAGCATAGAACTAAAGAATGATCTCTCTGTTCCATGGATGCTCGAATTCAAATACCTTGGTGAGGCGGAAATCATCCAGATCTTGAAGCAATTGATTGAAGCAGCCAATATTTTGCATTGCTAGAATGTTGAGATATTCATGAGGAAATATCTTTCTGCTCTCATAGAGGACCCGAGAGTAATAGATGGCATGTTCCTTAGTCCAGAAGCGAGGCGATTCCAAAGTGCGCGGCCCATCATACGGACTAGCTTGAAAGAATTTGGGGTGTGCATTCCGATTGAAAAGAGGACCTTTGGTGCCTGCTCCTGACGAGAACAAAGGCAGTTCTTCACGAGGGTATGGGTATTTGAGTTCTTCTTCAGGAGATAGAAATTCATCGCCATATACAACTGAGTCAGTACGGCGAGCAGAAACAGATTTTCTTTCAGAGGGACCGGCATCTTGCATTCTTGTCGCTGTGTCGATAGATAACTTAAGTGGAGATGGAGCTGGTGGCACAATAGAGGGAGTTGCAGAGGCAGTAGGCAGCAGGGCAGGTTCATTCACTGTAGGCACTGAGGCCGAATCATGTACTGGAGGTGGTGGAGATTGTTCCACCGAAACTTGAGGGGCTTCGCGAGACGGAGAAGCTTGGGGTTTGGAGCGAGGGATTTCACCTTCTTCAGAAGCAGATCGCTGTGATGGAAAATCAGCTTGAGCAGGGGAGGCCACAGGCACTGATTCAGT
This sequence comes from Elymus sibiricus, assembly GCA_039707655.1. Classification (NCBI taxonomy): domain Eukaryota; kingdom Viridiplantae; phylum Streptophyta; class Magnoliopsida; order Poales; family Poaceae; genus Elymus; species Elymus sibiricus. The sequence goes on along the minus strand of CM077668.1, from coordinate 160,583,874 downwards.
TGGCCTTGGCGAGGGAGGAGCATCCGAGTCCTTTACTCGGGGCTTCAAAGGAGCAGCTGGTTCAGGAGATTTTTCTTTCTGAGGCTGAGCATCTGGCTGCTCAGGCGATTTTTCCTTCGGAGCAGGAGGAACATTTTTCTTCGCAACTCTCTTTTGTTGCTTCTTCTTTTGCTGAGCAACTTGATCTATGTGGCCTTTGACCAGATCATTGTAGCCAGTGACTTTTGCTTGATGCTCATCACAGATCTTGTGAACAATTTCATCCAGATCCGTGTGAAAACGCAACCTTCGGTGACGGAGAAGAGTTAAGGCACAATTGATATCTTTGTACGAATCTTCGAGTGCTTTAATGACAAATTTGGAGGAAGCAGTTTTCATTCGACCATCAAGGTCAATCAGCTCGGCAGACAGAGAGTTGATCTCAACTGCATCTTCTCTCATTTCTTGAATGAGGGAAGTGGCCTATGTAACGACTTCAGCAGGAATAGGCAGAGATGCCACTTCACCATCGAATGGATTGTCCACAAATTTATCAAGTTGTTCCATGATAAAAATGTGATTGTAGTAATGAGGAGCCTCAGACTTGGCAAGAGGAGTAGTCTGCACAGGAACTTGCTCGGAAGGAGGTTTAGAGGCCAATGGCTGAGTCAAGGTAGGCGCAAACTTAGCAGCCTTCTCTTTCGGAGCAGTAGCTTGTGGAGCATTTTTCTCGGTAGTAGGCGCCTCGATTTTCTTCAAGTCGGGCTTGGGAATACTTTTGTCTGGCTTTGCAGTACTCACAGGAGTGTCAACTACCAAATCTTTCAAATTGATAGCATCTGGATGAGGAGCTGTGTTCGCATGTTGTTTCATAGTGACAGTGGTTGCAGGAGTTTTTCTAGCAGTGATCTTCTTCGGCGGTGCTTGTGGGATCATTGGAGCACGAAGATCAGGCAGCACACTTGAAGTAGTAATATTCACTTGCTCGCTGAGAGTAGCAGCAACTTCTTCCTTGGTGAGCGGAGGGTCATCATCCGAAGAATCATTCATTTCAAATTCATCAGCTGGTGCAGCCTTTTTCTTCTTTGGTGCACTCTTTCTCTTCGATGCGGCATCGCTGGGATCATGCTTACGTTTGGTGCATCCTTCAGATTTTCCTTCGGCCTTTTTCTTCTCGGCATCATCTTTGAGAAGGCGAAGGTTTTCCGCTTCACGAGCCTTTTGCTTTTCAGCCCTCTTAGCTCGCTTGATGGCATTGTGCTGACGTTTAGCAAGCTCATCAGGATAAGATTCGGGTGTGCGAAGGGAGGACTCATGAGCATTTTCAGGAGGAGGTGGTCTCTCTGTGGGACCATTTGGTTTTATGAGAGAAATTTCCCGGCAGTCACCCCATGGTGGATGAAATGCAAAGTTCTGAGCAAACCGAGGATGAACAAATTCATAGTTGAACAATTTGCGCACCCAATGATGTCGAATCCATTGTAGATGCTTATCTCTCACCTGTTTGGTTTCTCCTGGAACAGTATTGTATCGATCATGAGAGATATACTCAGCTGTGTTGGTGAATGTCTGTCTGCCACCCTTCTTCTTCATCGGAGCATTCTCTTCTTGTTCATTGTCATTTTGTTCGATTCTTTTACGCTTGCTGGTTGATGGGCCTACCGTTGGGCCCTTGGCATTCGGATCTTTAGATTCGTCTGCTGTATCTAGAACAACATCATCTCTGTCAGCCAGGCTCACTGGTTGAGCCGAATCCTCAACTGACTGCATTTTCCTATGAACAGAGATAGATGAGAGGGAAAATGGGGACAGGGTTACGAATGCACAAAGCGAAGTTTTCGAAAAGAAAAATGTTTTGACGATGAAGTAGATGCAGACTTTGAGATATGTTTCGAATGAAAGAAATGTGTAGAATGAACTAGTAGGTTCGAAGAAAATACTAGTTAACGTGCTAAGCATTCCGTTCGTACGAGACACAACACAAACCCTAGATCTGATATTTTTCGGATGCGAGGGACAACTACAAACCACATCCGAACGAGTTACCTATCAGTAAAGATCTGGGAAATGCGGTAAAATATGCAATATCTACCATGGTCGAACTCGAACAGGACGAATGGAAGAACGAGTTCGCACTACACATACCCTAACTTGGTGATGTGCAGCAACTACGGTGGTGCGGGGATGGAGATGATCCGCGGCGGCGAGGAATGACTTCGTCGACCTCTTTCCGGTAGCAAAGCAGCAAAGATTATCGGCGTCGTCGAGCTCGAGGTGGAGCAGTACGGTAGGGCTTCGGAAAGTGACGATGGCGGAGATGCGAAGTGAATGAGGGAGTTGGACGGGGCGGCGCAGTATATATATGCGAGGAGGAAATAACCGCACCCGGTGAATCTGATCAGACGGCCACAGTCAGAGGACTATTGCGATTCAACGGACCCGATAAACTAGCAACCGTCACTAAAGAACGTGGTCCTTACTTGGGCGGGAAACCCCAAATTTTGGACGGCTTTCGCCAAAACAGATTAAGTTCGGACCGAAACTTTAACGTGGTCAAGGACACCAGATAAAGCTTCGTTACCAGATGAATTTTGTGCATTCATAACGGAACAGCATAGACTGGAAGAGATAGAATAGAGGGAAAACAGGGTCCTAGGTATTTCACCCAGACGAAGAAACACAAGCACCCGAGAGAAAAGCTATGAGTGAAATACATTCGGACTAACACAAAATCCTTCAACCGAACGACAACTCAACGAAGAGAAATTGTGGTGGCGTTACCCACCGTATAAGAACTGTATGACCCGGAGCATCGTAGAATTATCGTGGCACTCGGTTAGTCTAGTTCTTCATTAATGTATTCACTCTCAGAAAGAAATTTCACTTTGTCGAAATTTTTAAACTCTTCGAGTGTTGTGCACCCATTCCTTCTAAGATGTGGAAGTGATGGTACGGGTGTCGAGTCCAGCTTACTGCATGTTTGCGGAATCTAGGATATTTAGCTCACACCGTAATGCACATAATCTTTTCTCATCGAGAGGCTTGGTGAAGATATCGGCGAAATTTTCTTCGGTATTGACGTGACTGATAATAATATCCTCTCGAGCAACATGATCACGAAGGAAATGATGTCTAGTCTCAATATGCTTGGTGCGAGAGTGCTGCACTGGATTGTTTGCAATTTTAATCGCACTCTTATTGTCGCACAATAGAGGCATCTTCTTGACCTTAATGCCATACTCCTTCAGAGTCTGCTTCATCCATAATAACTGAGTGCAACACGCGCCTGCAGCACTATATTCGGCCTCAGCCGTAGACAGCGAGACACAATTATGCTTCCTTGATGACCAATATACCAAAGATCTACCGAGGAAATGGCATGTCCCCGAAGTAGATTTCCTGTCAACCCGGTCACCTGCATAATCTGAGTCTGAATATCCGACGAGGTCAAACTGTGCTCCCTTAGGATACCATAAACCTAAGGTGGGGGTGTGAGCCAAATATCTCAGAATACGCTTGACCGCTTGGTGATGCGATTCTTTCGGTGCAGCTTGAAAGCGAGCACACATACAAACACTCAACATAATATCAGGTCTGGATGCACATATGTAAAGCAAAGAACCAATCATCGAACGATAAGCTTTCTGATCGTAATCTTTACCGTACACATCTGCGTCCAGTTGGCCATTCGTGGGCATGGGAGTTTTGTAGCCCTTCTGTTTGCAATCTTGCATTTTAAACTTCTTCAAACAGTCTCTCAGATATTTCTCCTGAGATATAAAAATTCCATTGTCCTGTTAACGGATTTGCAGTCCGAGAAAGAACTTGAGTTCACCCATCATAGACATTTGATATTTCTCGGACATCATTCGACCGAACTCCATGCTGCATGCATTGTTAGTACAGCCAAAAATAATATCATCCACATAAATTTGACACATGAATAAATCACCATCAATAGCACGTGTGAAAAGAGTGGAATCAGTGGATCCTGGCTTGAACCCTTTGTCAAGCAAAAACCTCTTCAGAGTATCATACCAAGCTCGAGGGGCTTGTTTCAGCCCATACAAAGCCTTCTTCAGCCTGAAAACTTTGTTAGGAAACTGAGGGTTTTCAAAGCCAGGTGGCTGCCTAACATATACTTCCTCATCAATTTCACCATTAAGGAAGGCACTTTTCACATCCATTTGATACAGCAGAATATCATTGTAGTTTGCATAAGCGAGAAGAATACGAATTGCCTCAAGGCGAGCAACAGGAGCATATGTTTCACCGAAATCAATAACTTCTACCTGTGTATACCCTTGAGCAACAAGACGCGCTTTGTTTCTCACAAAAATGCCATTTTCATCTTGCTTGTTTCGGAAGATCCATTTGGTGCCGATGATATTGTGCTTCTTAGGATTCGGTTTGTCAACCAATTCCCACACATCATTTAATTCGAATTGCACCAACTCTTCTTGCATGGCATTTATCCAATCTGGATCATTCATGGCTTCCTCATACTTGGTAGGTTCTGTCAATGAGACGAAAGAGAAACTGCCACAGTAGTTAGCCAAACGAGTGCGAGAACGAGTTGTGGGTCGATAACCTGGATTCTCAAGATCTTCGAGAATTAATGTAGGGTCAACTCGATTTGCCACTCGTGGAAGAGGATTTCCTTCCTGATGATCATTTTCATTCTCCTCAGTATCAACATTAGGATTGGCATTGGTATCACCATTTTCATTGGGATTGCCATTTTGATCGGCATTTGCATTTCGATTGCCATTTGTGTTCGGAGTGGCATTTTCTTCGGCAGTAGATTGGCGTGTTCTGCTTCGAGTCATGGGGGCATCATCATCGGAAGAGTCAGGTACATTTCCTTCGACTGGCCTGACGTCCCCAATGGCCATTTGCCGAATAGCATCCGAAATCAGTGGTTCATCTATCACATTAGGCAGGTGCTCCTTTTGGGAGCCGTTAGATTCATCAAACCGCACATTTACCGTTTCCATAACTTTCCCGTGGTGGGAGTTATAGACACGATAAGTATGCGAGTTCGAGCCATAACCAAGAAGAAAACCTTCGTGTGCCTTAGGTGCAAACTTGGAATTATGATTCATGTCACGAATATAGCAAGGTGCACCAAAAACACGTAAATAAGAAACATTCGGTTTCTTGCCAGTGATAAGCTCATATGAAGTTTTCTTAAGGAATTTGTGAAGATAAACATGATTCACAACATGACAAGCAGTGTTAATAGCATCAGCCCAGAAATGAATGGGAGTTTTATACTCACTGAGCATCGTTCTTGCCATTTCGATGAGAGTTCTATTCTTTCGCTCAACAACTCCATTCTGTTGGGGAGTGTATGCGGCAGAGAACTCATGAGTTATACCATTTTCGTCGAGAAAATCTTTGATATGAGTATTTTTGAACTCAGTACCATTGTCGCTTCTGACATGCTTAATTCGCACATCATATTCATTTTGAGCCTTCTTGGCGAATCTTTTGAAGATGTCTTAGGTGCAGGTTTTGTCTTCAAGAAAGAATACCCAAGTGTATCGAGAGAAATCATCAACAATAACCAGACCATAATGACTGCCTCCGAAACTTGCATAGTTTTGAGGTCCGAATAAATCCATTTGAAGAATTTCCAGTGGTCTTGTTGTGGTCATGACAGTTTTTGATGAATGGTGCTTCTTAGCCAATTTTCCGGCCTCACACTCACCACAAAGACGATCCTTGTCGAACTTCACATCAGGAATACCACGAAGATGATTTTTCTTCATGAGAGTCTGCAAATTTCTCATACCTGCATGACCAAGTCTTCGGTGCCACAGCCATCCTTCAGTTGCTTTTGCAAGCAAGCAAGTTTGGACTGAGGGACCCTTAGAGAAATCCACAATATATAAATCACCTTTTCTACTTCCCTCGAAGACGAAGGAATTGTCAGAGGCCATAAAGACAATGCATTTGGATATTGAAAATAGAACTAGCATGCCTAGATCACAAAGCTTGCCAACTGACATGAGATTGAATCCAAGAGACTGAACACGCAAAACATCATCAATGTTCTTGTCCTTAGATATGGCAATTTTACCTAACCCAATTACCTTTCCTTTGTTGTTGTCGCCGAAAGTAATATACTTCTGAGATGAAGCAGTTAAGTTGGGGTCGACAAACAACGACTTGTCTCCGGTCATATGACTAGTGCATCCACTATCCATTATCCATTCGGTACACCCGGAGACATAGTCCTGCAGAGGAATCAGGCTTTCTTAACCACCCACATCTTTGTAGGTGGCTTCGAAACATATGAGCGAGCAGGATATGATTTCTTTCGATATTCATGTGAATTGTTACTCGAGTAAGTACGAGCATAATCGAAAGAGTATGCTTTCAAATTCTTTCCAGACGAATGAGTATAGTGGTTAGATGAGGTATGCATGTACTCATTCTATCAAGCCTTTTCCAGGAGGTATCGAGCATTTTCTTCCTGCATGGTTAGTAACCTGGTAATAGGCAATGCTTCGATAGTTTTCCTCGGCACCCAGATAGCTTTCATTGGGGGACCATTCCTACTGTTCGGTCCAACATAGCGAGCAATAGCCACACCACATTGGTTTTTGAACAACTTATAGTTGTCCTTAGAATCATCATATGAGTATTCAGGGATAGGACTGTCATATCCCGAAAGTAAAGCTGGATCGAGCGTTTTACTCTTGGTAGGCACCCATATAGTGCGAGGATATTGATCAGGTTCCCATTAGGAACCATTTTCATTCAGTTTCCTTTCGAAACCGATACCTTCTTTCCTGGGATTTTTGTGAAGAATAGATTTCTTCAGAACATCACAAAGGGTTTGATGCCCTTTGAGAGACTTGAACATTCCTGTCTGAAGAAGATCCTTCAACCTAGCATTCCCATCAGACACAGAATCATTTTCCTCGACAGAGGGGTTAGCATTCACAGAAGATTCAGCATTAGATTTAGAATTACTGCGTTCAAGGCATTTTAAGCAAGGTGGTACAAACACTTCATGTTTCTCTTTGAGTTGTTGGGTGAGAAGAGAATTTTCTCTGATCAAGTCATCATGAGCCTCTCTCAGTGACTCGAGTTCCTGTTTCCTTTTCAGGTAATCATAAGTCAATCTCTCGTGGTCGGCCGAGAGAAAATCATGAGAATTTGATAGTTCTTCCATTCGTGACTTGAGAGCGGAATGCTCTTCTGTCAACGACTGATTTTTCTCCAACAACCCTTCAAATTTCCTGAGGGTTTTCTCAATTTTCTCAAGAGAGTTTTGTTGTATATTAGCAATTTTAATCAGTTTAGCATGGTCATCCTCATCCGAAGAGTATTGATCACTGGAGTGAACCTTGTGATGTTTGGAGGATACCTTTTCTTTCGAAGCTTTGGCCATTAAGCAGTAGGCGGGAGATTCGTCATCGCTTGAATGATTTTCGAAGAAGTTCGACGCAGGGGTGGAGGCACATGCTAAGCCAGCCATGCCGGAATCAGAATCCTCATCGGATTCATCAACTTCTTCAGAGTCAGATGACTCTTCTTCATCGGAATCCATCTCCTTGCCGATGTAAGCCTTGGCCTTGCGAGAGGTATTCTTGCAGTTGGAGGAGGACTTGGAAGGATTCCTTGAGGAAGATCTTGACGAGGACTTGGAGGAGGAGCTGTCCTTCTTCTTGAAGAACTTCTTCGTTTTCTTCTCATCATCCGAGTCGTAGTTCTTGCTCTTGCCTTTGCCATGGTTGTTTCCTGAATCATATCTTCCACTGGCACAGATTTTGGCTTCCCAGAGAGGGCGGTCTGAAATGAAATGTCCTGGTTTTTTCCACTTGAAACATGTGTAATCTCCAGTAGGTTTTGATGAATATTTGGAGCCGACAGAGTTGCTGGATCCTTTCTTCTGAAACTGATTTTTCCTGTGAAGGCGCTGGAATGTTTTCGTGATCAATGCGAGATCCTTCCTGATCCTTTCTGGGTCATCTGAATCTTCTTCGGCATTTCCTTCTGAGGAAGATTCAGCCACAGCCTTGAGAGCATGATTCTTTCGGTGACTTGAGCCATAGAGATCTCTCTTTTCTTCTTCTTGTTCTTCGTTTGTGTTTAGCCTTTCCATGATATCAGCAGAGTCGAGAACTTTGAAATCAGCTCATTCCCGAATCATCAGAACTAATGTGTCGAACGAACTGTTAAGGGATTGGAGCAGTTTCTTCACAACTTCATGATCAGTGATGTCTTTGGCACCGAGACCTTGCAGCTTGTTTGCAATGTCACTCAGACGATCGAAAGTTTGCTGACAGCTTTCATTTCCATTGTGCTTGACCGATTGAACTTCGCCCGATGAGTATCAATGTGAGCTTCTTTCTGAGTTGAGACACCCTCGTTTATTTTTTCGAGAATGTCCCACAATTCCTTTGCAGTTTCACACTAACGATAGCAAAAAAATTGAGCACGAGAGAGATGGCCACCAATTTCATCTTTAGCTTAAGCATCCATTTTAATGAGTTTCTTCTCGTGATCAGTGGGGACCTAGGGCACTTCAACCACGAATCCATTCTGCACCACATTCCACATATCATCATCAATAGCTCGGAGACGGATCTTCATCTTCTCCTTCCAGAAGGGATAGTCCGTCCCATCGAAGATGTGAATCTTGAGGTGTGACTTGTAGCTCACTGAATACATACTTAAACTCCAAGGTGGTTAGACCAAAAAGCAGAGTCAAGGAGTACCTTGCTCTAATACCAATTGTAGGAACGAAGTATGTCTACCAGAGGGGGTGAATGGGAGTTTTAAATTTTCTTCGGAAATATCAAAACTCTCGGAACCCAGCAGCGGAGCGAATGAAAACAACATATAGTGAGCGAATACAAACTACCGAATGGAAACTAAGAGCATGCATCGAGACAAATCACATGATTGAAATACAGCACAGTTCGAATGTAAAGGGGAAGTGAAGGTGACCAGTGATGCTCGATGGCGACAAGGAATTTGGTAGACCAGTTCGCCCTTCTGCAAAAGGACTACGTCTGGTTGGACGGGTTGTGATTTAACACAGAAGATAAACTCTCTTCGCCCTTTTCTCCTCGACAACTGGTTCATCAACCAAGGTCGATCACTCGTGGTAGATGCTTGAGGCGATCTCCGAACCTTTATAGACTTCTTCTTCGAGAACCACAATTACTCTTGGTCTCTGAAGAACTTGACACCTAACCGTCTAGAGAGTTCGCAGCTCTCAAGAGTAATAGGCGGAGCATACTAGACTTAGATTCGAGTGATGCTGAACCACTATCTAATTTTTCGGCTCTGGGGTTTTCTCTCGGTGGATTTTAAACTCAAATCACTCGGAGAGGGGGTTGCTCAACAATCTTCTCAGAATCAAACGGAGCAGCCGCCGGATAACGCCGGTGCGGGGTGGCTATTTATAGCCGCAGCCTTCCCTGATGGGAAATGACCAATTTGGACACGCGGTCCAGCCAATGGCCAACCAACACATTCACAACGGTCGGATTTCAAAGAGCAACGGTAACATTACTTGAGGAACAAGTAATGCTAACTCCTCGGTCAGAGACAAATTTCTCGCAGCGAAGAAGATCACAGTCTCTTGCTGGCAAGTATTTGCTCGGAACACAAAGAGATTTCTCTCACAACTTTCATAGGATTGGGTTTAGCATCAGAGAATCAAAGCTTCGAACACTACACCCCTCTTAATAGTATGGTGGTCCTATGACTCAATAAAGAGAAGAGAAACAACGAAAGTAAATGCTACGTCTTCACTTCGTCTTCAATCTTCTCGGTCGCAGTCATTTTCTTCGGACGAGCACCGAACCAAATGCTTTGCGTCAGCAATTTTTGAGGGGTCACTCTTGTCATCATAATCTTCGGTGATAACCTTCACTGCCACGCAGGGGATTATCTTCGCATTTTGAATCAAACTCCTCTTGACTCCAGGGACCTGTTACTCTGTGTGCACTAGTAAACACATCAGTCCCTTACTGTTTATGTCAACAATCTCCAAAACATAAGGAGGCAAATTATTGCACCAACAAGGGTGTTGAATCTTATTGTAATAATCATGAAAGTGGATTTGGAGAGGTCTCAACTTTATTTAATGATGATTCCACTATTTTGGAAGAGGTTTCAATTGATTATGACAACAAAGTTGCTATATATGATGATTATTGTGATGACATGTATGCTATAAAGAATAATGATAACTATGAAACTTGTCATCATGATTTTAATTTTCAATTGGATTATGCCAATCAAGTATATCATGATAGTTATTTTGTTGAGTTTGCTCCCACTATTATGAATGAGAAGAAAATTGTTTATGTGGAGAGTAGTAAAAATTCTATGCTTGTGGATCATGAAAAGAATGCTTTATGTGATAGCTATATTATTGAATTCATTCATTATGCTACTGAAAATTATTATGAGAGGGGATCATATGCTTGTAGGCGTTGCAATAACATCAAGTTTCCTCTTTATATGTTGAAAGTTTCAAACTTATACTTGTTTTGCCTTCCTATGCTAGTTGATTCTTGCTCCCAAAAGTTGTTTGCTCACAAAATCGCTATGCATAGGAAGTGGGTTAGGCTTAAATATGCTAGTAATATGCTTCATGATGCTCCCGTTATGTTTCAATTCTTTATTCTTATGCGAGCATCATTGAAATCATCATGCCTAGCTAAAAGGCATTAAAGAAAAGCGCTTGTTGGGAGGCAACCCAATATTTATCCTTACTGTTTTTGTGTTTCCACATGATTAAGCTACTGTATTAATCATGTTTTATAGCTTTTGTTTCAATAATGTGTCAAGTAAAGCCTTTGGGATAGTGTTGATACTTGTTGATTTGATTCTGTGCAAAAACAGAAACTTTTGCATCCAGTGCTGGAATTTTGTTCTGTACTGGAGCATGCAAAAATTCTGAAATTTTTACAGGGTATTGGGTTACAAATTGTTTACATTTTTCCTAATTTTTCAGAATTTTTGGAGGTACATAAGTATGGTTTTTAAATCACTCACTACATGGTGTTCTATTTTTGACTGATTCTGTTTTCGGTGCATAGTTTGCTTGTTTTAGTGTTTCCATGGCTTATATTGAGTAATATAAATTGTGGAAATGATAGAATATAGTAGGCATTATGTGAGAAAAATAATGAATCTTGTCTTGACAGTACCTAAGTGGATGATTTATTTTTATCATACTAACCTATCTCACGAAGTTTCGTTAAGTTTTGTGTGATTGAAGTTTTCAAGTTTTGGGTGAGATAACGATATGAGGAGAATAAGGAGCGGCAAGACCCTAAGCTTGGGGATGCCCAAGGCACCCCAAGGTAATATTCAAGGAAGACCCAAGAAACTAAGCTTGGGGATGCCCCGGAAGGCATCCCCTCTTTCGTCTTCAACACTATCAGTAACCTTACTCGGAGCTATATTTTTATTCATCACATAATATGAGTTTTTACTTGGAGCATCATTTTATTTTGTTGAGATTTGCTTGTTGTTATCAATAATCATGTTTTGTATCTTTTAGTTCAATAAAATGCCAATTATAGCATTTACCATGCTCAGTTTGCAAGTTCATGTGTTGCTGTTTGAAAACAGAAAGTTTACTGTTATGTCCAGAATACTCCTGAATAGTATGAACATGATAAAAATCTGAAATTTTTACACAGTAAGAATGCATGAGTTCTCTGTCACATGGTAATTTTTCAGAATTTTTGGACCCACCATGTTGTCATCAATGGAGTAATTTTTTTTTTGAGAAACTCATCAACGTAGTAAATAAACGAGTGAATTAAACAAGGAGAGGCAGTCACCAAAGACTGTTTTATAACTGGGCTTTGGCCTGCCCAGCCTATTATATGCGCAGCCCACGACATGCTGACACTAGGATCCAGCAGTTCTCGAATGGGCTGTGGGACGCGGAGTTACCTTTTTTTTAAGAAAAAACACATAGCTAAGTTCTGATTTTCTACTCCCTCCGTATAAAAATATAAGACGTTTTGGTAGGCTAAAATAGCCTTAAAAATGTCTTATATTTTATAATAATGCTGTGGCCAGACCAACATTACTATTTAACCCAGAGAAGCAAATGTGTGTATTTCTAAAAAAAGGTAATGGCTTTAAATTAACCGAAAATATTAAATGGGGCTTGTCCGCAACATTATTTTTTAATCCAGCCAAGAAATCGGTGTATTCCAAAAAAACAATTGGGCTTTAAATTCTACTAAAAAGGTTAATCGATTGCAGTCTGCAACATTATTTTTTCAGCCATCCTGTAAATCATTAAAGAAAATCTCTTGTCCAAACGAATGCCCAGCCCAGTTTTATTTTTTTATATCATTGCTCTGTCCAGCCAGCCCAGCAAATGCGTGTATTTAGAAAAGAAGCAAATGGGCTGTAAGTTCTAAGAAAAAAAATTATTGGTTGCAGCATGCCCGCAACATTATTTTTTCACCCAGCCCAGCAAATGGGTGTATTTCGATTTTTTAACAAATGGGCTGTAAATTTTAAAAAATATGAAACGGGCTGAATGTCAGGCACAGAATAGGAAGCTCACATTGTGGGCCCACGAGGGTGAAGCCCACGCAAGGCGTTGTCAACTTGGTCAACAAAACGATTCTGATAGCCGAGGCGTTGGATGTAAATCAAACGGCCAACGTGCTTCTTCAATCTCTCGTCCTCTTCCTCCCACGTTGGCGGGACCATGCTGGGCTGCAATTGCTTTTTGCGAATTGCTGGGCTGCAAATCTACACAAGGAGGCATGCATTAGGCTTGCCCAGAAAATTGTTTGAAATAACTAATAAAAAAGGTTGTAAATATAAAAAAAACACAGCAAACTGGAAATTAGTTTCAAATTTAGGCTTTTTTCTTCGGATTTTGAGATTTTAAATATCATTGGATTTAATTTAATTTAATTTATTTTAAAAAAAATAGTTTGAATCTAACACGAAATTTCGGGATTAAAATAGTTTGGACTACACCGAAGTATGCGAAATTTCGTTGAATTTATTGACTGTGGTACTGGTCCGAAAATGGGCTGTAATAAATTCCTTAAGAATTAGCAAATGGGCTGTAAATTATTCACAAAAATAGCAAATGGGCTGTATGCTGTCTACCACACATTTGGAGGCTGACTTGTGGGCCTACGAAGTTGACGGGTACGCAAGGCTTTGTCAACTTAGTGAACAATCAATTCTACCAGCGTGACCGTTCGATGTTAATCCAACGGCCGTTGTGCTTCTTCAATCTCTTATTTCTTGCTCCAGCTGCCGAAACCAGCGCCGACAGGACCGCCTGCTCCCGACTCCGATGGACGGTTGTGCTGCCGCGAAGGACTCACCGCCCCACCCTATTCCCACCACTGGCCAGTCCATCCCTCTACTCACCCACACCTTCTGTAGTTCTCCAGCGACGGCAGCCTCACACCGCAGTCGAACCAGTCAACCCTCGTACTCCTCTCCCCGTGGGCATCCACTGTCGAGTCTTCCCTGGCTCCGGGTCGTTCCCACCCTTAGCCTAGCCGTCGTCCACCGCCTTGGTGCTCTCGGCACGACGTCGTCAACGCGGTCAACGAACGACACCCATCGGAAGAGGACTGTACGTGCAGAGGCTGACAGCTGGGACCCACATGGTCCATGGTCGCCTCCTTATCACACGCAAGAAAAATGATTCCTTCCCCTGACAGCTTGGACCCACTAGCTACATCTTTGCACGCAAGGAAGTGCCTCCTTATTACGCGCAAAAAAAATGACTCCTCCCCCTGACATCCGGGACCCACAAGCTACATCTTCGCACGGAAGGAAGTACCTCCTTATTATGCGAAAAATAAATGATTCCTCCCCATGACAACTGGGACCCACCAGATTTTGAGGCTGACTTGTGGGCCTACTAAGTTGACGCGTATGCAGGGCTTTGTCAACTTAGTCAACAAACGATTCTAGCAGCAGTGACCGTTGGATGAACCCGTGTTGCTTCTTCAATCTATGATCTTCTTGCTCCAACCACCAAAACCAGCGCCGGCAGGACTGCCTACTCCTGCCTCCCGTGGTCGGCTGTGATGCCGCGTAGGCCTCACCGCCCCACCCTACTCCCACCTCTGGCCAGGCCTTCCCTCTACTCACCCACATCCCCTGTTATTCTTCGGCGACGGCAGCCTCACACCGTAGCCGAACCAGTCAACCCTCGTACTCCCACTGGTACAGCGAGCTGCTATACAAACGGTTTTTACCCCCTTTCCATGACAGAGTTTTAAACCGTCGCCTTGCATGTGTGTGCGATAGGGGGGGTCTTCCCACACGACCCAGAAACCGTCGGCGATAGGGAGCACGCAAGCATACGTTTCATAGAACTAAGCGTATGCAATGCCCGATCTATCCCAAACGCGACTTGTCACACAACTGTTTGTGATCTATCGAATATCCCAAACACTCCATCCTTGCTACTCGTGTGTGCTCACATTACCATCGCACTCGGTTTCTGTGGTGCAACGTTTATGATGCGCGCCCCATCACAAACAGTTCACGATTGTAAAATGTGTATGATAAGGAGACTATCACAAACATTCACTTCTCCCGAACCGTATGCGATATATAATCAAGAAGATTAGTTAATCATCGTACGAGTGTCGGATAGGATTATGAAATGTCGGACTGTCGTATCAGTGTCGTACATGATAACTATCACACACGTTATTCTGTGGTGCAAACGTTTATGATGTGTACGACATCAGAAACAGTTCATGATTGTAAAGCGTGTACGATAAGGCGACTATCACAAACATTTAGTTTTCTCACACCGTTTGTGATATAGTCTGACATCACACACGCTTTGCAAATGGCAACTGTGTGCATGGTCGCACACGTTTCCTCTCTGTGAAACGTGTCGGATTATGATGTATATCACACACGATGTGCTTTACAGATCGTGTGCACCGTAATGACCTGCGGAGCGTATTTTCACCCTAATTTAATCGCCGCTATTTAAAATTGTACCGAATTTGAATTTGAAAGTAGGCTATAACTTTATTCATATCCATCAGGTTCAACAACCAATGCATTATTCAATTCACAGGTACACATGTTCAAGAGTTACATAAAAAAAGAATTACATATGCACCAAATAAAGAATGATGAACCAGGGTTGTACACTTGTACTATTAAAGACGGTAAAGAAAGAGGCGAAAGACATTCTGGTTGCTAAACAAGGTGAGGCGGAATGCCCATATTGTGCCCTCCTCCATGCAGAAGGCACGCACGACTCTAGTCCAACCCCTTGTGATGGCCGACCGCCCATCCTTCATTGTCTTCATGACGACATCTAGATAGTCATTGTGTTCTGGTAGAAATACTTTAACCTTTGCATGCCCACCAATCATGTAGTTTGAGAGGTAATCTTGAGTAAACTGCTTTGGGAACCACTGCAAAGGAAAAAGATTCAGACATTGTCATCTAACACAACTCATTATGGGCAGTAAAAAGAAGCATGCAGAGTTCTTACTTACCATCCTGCAGTTCACTGTTGTCTTGGACAAAGTGTAAACAAATAGTTTAATTGCCATCTCTTGACCCATTTTACTAACAATCTTTATCAATTTCCTCACTTGATGCTGGTTCATGAATATCTCATTGCCCCATACGCAAAAAGGGTCGAAGCGCGGATCTTTACCAATGACATATGTACCTACAAGCACCAAGTTAATATTAGAAGCTAAACAGCAATTGCACAATGACGTAGTACAACACTCCCTCTGTCCCATTATATAAGATCTTAGTACATCCAATATACTCACATATTGGATGAATTAACATCTTATATTATGGGGCGGAGGGAGTTTATTACATTGTTACAAATATCAGGCGATTAACTGCAGTTAACTGCTGCTGTGTTGTTGCTGTTGCTGCTCTTCTATGTATATCTAGATATCATCAGAGCATTAAGGTAACACTCTTCCTTGTTGCTATGTATCCTAGGATTGCATATTTAGACATTCAGTACAATGCATGTTGCTATGTAGCCTCAGATATATTAGATATGGCCCTAGTTAACCTACCGATAAATGGGTTACAGATATATATTCAGTTAAATGTCCGATTCGCCGATTAATCCCTTATCAGCCTCCGGCCGATATGGTACCAGCTACCGATATCCTGAACAGTGAGTATATATAAGCCATGGGATGAAACTAACCTCGATGGAAAACAGCAGTCGTTCCCAATATTGTCCTGTGTAAGTACATCGAAAGGCATGTTAAGCACAACAGGCTAAACATCAACCAAATATATCCATGGTAGACAACATAATCTCCAAATGATAGCTTCAGTGTGCAGGTTTAAGCACGCTAGTTAAGAAAAACAAGAAGTGGAAAGGTGTGTTAACTGCAAAGTTCATACTTGCACATATAAAACATCACTTTGTGAATAACTGAAATAAACAAGGCATACTACGAACAACCAAAGATAGCAATTGAAACTGGACATATGCTAATTACGAACAACCGAACAACCAAAAACCATTAAAAGTGGCATATGCTCGCTACAACAGGCTTAATAGCAAGCAAATAGTCATTCATATTGGTATTGTTGAAACTGGTATTGATGAAATTGAACTGCAAAGTTCATACTTGCACATATAGAACATCACTTTGTGAATAACTGAAATAAACAAGGCATACTACGAACAACCAAAGATAGCAATTGAAACTGGACATATGCTAACTACAAACAACCGAACAACCAAAAACCGTTAAAAGAGACATATGCTCGCTACAACAGGCTTAACAGCAACCAAATAGTCATTCATATTGGTATTGTTGAAACTGGTATTGATGAAATTGAACTGCGCAGTTCATACTTGCACATATAGAACATCACTTTGTGAATAACTGAAATAAACAAGGCATACTACTAACTACCAAAGATAGCAATTGAAACTGGACATATGCTAACTACAAACAACCGAACAACCAAAAAACGTTAAAAGAGGCATATGCTAGCTATAACAGGCTTAACAGCAAGCAAATATAGTCATTCATATTGGTATTGTTGAAACTAGTATTGATGAAATTGTATTGCACGGTAAATAGTTGCACATATAGAGCATCACACTGTGAATAACTGAAATAAACAAGGCATACTGCAAACAACCAAACATAGCAATTAAAACTGGACATATTCTCACTACAAAAGGGGCTCGACAAAACAAATCATGGGTTCCCCCCTGTGAAGAGGCACGGCAAAACAACTCATAGGTTTCCTCACTTGTCACAGATGGGCTCCTTCGCATGGGAAGAGTGCGGACTCTGGGTGCACTCCATGTTGTCACATATGGGCTCCTTCCCCTTGGAAGAGCACGGCTGTAGGGTGCCCTCCCTGATGTCGCAGATGTGCTCTTTCCCCTTGGAAGAGGCAGAGAGGGTGCCCTCCTCGTGGTCGCCGTTGATGAGGTCTGACTTGGCAGCTGAGGATCCCAAGCCAGCGTCGCAAAACGTGTCCTTCAGAAATGACAAAAGGGGCTCGATGGCTATGTAGGATGGCAAATTCTTGACAGCGAGCCAGAGGAGATCAGAGGCAGGGCCATGGATGAGATCGATGGTGGTTGAACCCGAGGGGTTGGGGGTGGGCCACTTAACCCGTGACATAGCCCGCATCAGGCCGTCGCTGTCGATGACCACGATGTTGTAGCCGGCGTCTGCGACATGCCAGCATACTCTAGCCCGCTGATTGAGAGCCTGCGGCCAGTAATCATCGTCAGCTTCCTCGGCCACCTCATCGACGTCGGGCGAAGAGGCCGCGATAAACCTCTTTTGGGCTATTAGCTCCTGGGGCTCCACGGGAAGCATAGCCGGGCTTAGGCTGCGACGCTCTGGAGTAGGGAAGGGGGGTGGGGATGGGGATCTGTGGGAAAGGGGGCGTTTGGCAGGCGTCATCTAAGAAACTCAAGGCGGCTAGGTAATGGAGATCGGTGGGTAACCCTGCACGGGCAAATCGGCAGATGTTAACGGTGGAGGCGGCGCGGCGGCGGCGGCGACCTTGCTAGGGTTTCGAGCGAGGGAGGGGTGGTGTGTGTGTGTGTGTGTGTGTGTGTGCGAGCGCGTGGAGTTTTTGGGGTGTGTGTGTGGAGGGGGGCAAGGTGGTGTTTGAGGAAATGACGCAGGTACTAAAAATTTTACTAGGCGGGAGTAAAATGTCGGGGCTACTGAAAATTTGGATGAAGGGATTGAGCAACACACATTGCACACGGTCCAAACATAACAACCGTGTGCTATCAAACAGAAAAACCCTCCAGGCGGCTAGATATTTTTGAGGTATGCAGGCGGGAGCGGGAGCGAACAACATCGCACATGGTCGGAACATAATAACCGTGTTCTATAAAACAGAAAAACCCTCCACGCGGGTAGATATTTTTGAGGGATGCAGGCGGGAGCGGGGGCCCGGGGGCAAACAGCATCGCACACGGTCGAAACATAATAATCATGTGCTATCAAATAGAAAAACCCTCCAGGCGGGTAGATATTTTTGAGATTGCGAGGGAAGCCCCGTGGAGCCCAATCTACTGTGCTGATGTGGGTGACAGGGGCACGGGCGTGGCATATGGGTAGTCTGAGGGAACCGTGTGTGTTGTGTGGCCAAAAAAACGTGGGAAAGGGTCAGAACATGAACACACTTGCATGTGGACCAAATATATGTATGAAAAGGCTGGCTTGATGTTCAAATACCCAATGCACAACTTTGATGTGGCACCTGTCTCACAAAGCCCAAATTATTGCTAGTCCCCCCCCCCCCCCCCCCCTCCACTTTGTGTCGGCGGGAGGGGAATAGGTCTGACATAGCACACCCTATCGTAACACTAAACCTATAGGAGTCCATCATGGTCAAACCCCCCTTTCGCTTCCGGTCAAAGGTGGACCGTATGTGGGCCCACAAATGTGTGCTTGTGGCGCGAGATGGGTGAGACCACATACGAACCACCTGCGAGTGGCCCAACTATATGTATGAAAAGGGTGGTGTGATATTTAAATACCCAATTCATGCACAACTTTGATGTGGCACATGTGCCTCGCAAATTAACCGGACATCCCCGACCCCATGGAGGTTCAGGAAGTGCGAAGTACCCCCCACACCCCACCCCCCCCCCCCCACACACACACACACACACACTTTGAGTCGGTGGGAGGGGGCATCTCACCAAGACGTAGTGTAACACGGACCAAGAAGAATCCACCTTGGTCGTATAACCTCTCTCTTGTTGTTGGTCAAAGTGATGGACATCCACGCGACCCCACAGATATGGGCTAGCTCGCCGATAACCACGCAAGGGAGTAGTGCCCGAAGACAACCACTGCCTGCATGTGGTCCAAACATATGTATGGAAGTGTTGTGTGGTGTGTTTGAATACCCAATGCACAACTTTGATGTGGCACGGTACCGTGCTTTGGAACCGGAAAGTCCCCACACGGAGCAAGGGTCCACGACACATACTATGTATGCCACCCCACTTCGAGCCGGTGACGGGGATTCATGCGTATGTATGCGCTCAAACTTAGGTCTCGAATCTCATCACCATGAGCTACTACACGTTAACACGAACCAAAGAAGAAGAATCCACCCTCGTAACCTCTCTCGATGCCGGTCGAAGTGATGGACGTCCACGGGGGTCCATGAATATATAGGCTTGCCGCCGATAACCATGCGAGGAGAGTACTGTCCAAAGACAACCACTGCATGCATGTGTCCCAAACATATGTATATGGAGGTGATGCATGCATGCATATGTTTAATTTGAATACCATGCACAACATTGATGTGGCGCCCGCGTCAAAAATCGTACAGTCCCCACACAGAGCGAGATCGATTCATGATGCGTCGTGTGCTGCCCCCCCCCCCCCCCCACTTTGATCCGGTGGGAGAGGGATTCATGCATGAGTACACATGCATGCGCTCAAACTATATTATGTAATCTCATAGCATGACCTATATATACTATAAGACAAACCAAAAATTAATCCCCTCCTACGTCAAATTAACCTCTCTCGTTGTCGGTCAAAGTGATGGACCAAGCGGGCCCATAGATGGAAAGCATCGATATCGCCGATAACCACGTGAGTGAGTGTCAGAGGACAACCACCATCGCTTGCATGTGGGCCAAAACATATGTAAGTACAGAGGTGTGTGGGTTGTTGTGATGTTTGAATACCCAAAATGCACAACTTTGATGTGGCACCTGCCTCGGAAACTGTAAAGTCCCCACACAGAGCGAGGTTCATGACGCGTAGTATATGCTGGTCCCATCCCCCTCTTCGACGCGTACTATATACTCCCACCGTAACACAAACCAAAAAGAATCCTCCTTTTTGATCAAATTAACCTCTCTCGGTCATTGGGTCGAAGTGATGGATGACGACCTCGCGGGCTCACAGATGGAAATTAAGCGTCGCACGCGAGTGAGTGTCCTGTAGGACAACCACCGCGTGCATGTGGCCCAAAGAGGTGTTGTGTGATGTTTGAATACCCAATGCACAACTTTCATGTGGCACCTGCCTCGGAAACCGGAAAGTCCCCACACGGAGCGAGGTTCATGACGCGTAGTATATGCTGGTCCCCTCCCCCCTCTTCGACGCGTACTATGTACTCCTACCGTAACACAAACCAAAAAGAATCATCCTTGTTGGTCAAATTAACCTCTCTCGATGTAGGTCAAAGTGATGGATGACGACCTCGCGCGACACACGCGAGTGAGTGTGTCCTAGGACAACCACCCGCCTGCATACCCAAAGAGGTGTTGTGTGATGTTTGAAATACCCACTGCACAACTTTGATGTGGCACATGCTTCGCAAACCGTAAATGCCCTACACAGAGGTCCACGACGTGTCGTAGTCCCCCTCACTTCAAGCCGGTGGGAGGGATTCATGTGTACGCACAAGCGCTCGAACTTTGATCTGGAATCTCACCATGATCCACACCATAACTAATCCCAAGATGAATCCACCTTTGGTCAAATGCCTCTCGATGTCGGTGAAAAATGATAACCTTCGCGGGCTAACGAATGGGCGCAGCAATGAACAAAAGAATGACACTTGGAAATATGGTCCGAATAATTTCGATAGTAGTTCCATGAACAATCCTTTGTGGGATTGGATTAGTTTGCTCATTGAAATGCCATAAAGTGCGAACCAACATCCGTGATACGAAAACCAAAATAAGAATGAGGAAGAAAAAGATATCGTGATGTAAGTCAATGATCATGGGGACACATTTTTTTTTGGACCACAATTTCCTGCACAGTGCCTGTAGTGATTTCAGAATTCGGCAACTTCGCCTACTAAAAGATCAGTTACAAGAGCACAATGCTTTTTGTGGCTTCCTGCTCGTCAGAGAAGCGCTGATAACCGCACGAGGGAGTGTCCGAGGACCACCATGCATTCATGTGGCCCAAACATGTATGTATGAAATGGTTGTGTAATGTTTTAAATAACCAATTCATGACTTTGATGTGGCACCTGCCTCACAAAACGGTCAACCCCACACGGTGGCTCTGTACTGCCGGACCCCCCCCCCCCCCCGACACACACACACCGCACCACAACCGCCGCCACTACGAGGCATGTTAAACTTTTTCCGCGGTGAACATATGTGACCAAAGGAGTGTCGCGTTAAAATTTGGAAGGAAGAAAAATCAGAGATCGTCATTCGGACGTTTTTATACATAGATTGATTTCCTAGGGATATAATGTGCAAATATCAAATTTGAGCTACATGCAAATGTGATAATGCACCAAAATGGATTGGAAAATCATATGTGTGTCTCTGGGTGCATGTTTAGTCCCCAAGCAAGAAATTTCAAACATTGAGAATCTTGATTTTTAAAATCCAGTAAATCCAAAACTTAGTTGAAATTCATGAAACCTATCGTGGTGTCATATCGACACCAATAGACTATGATATTGTATTGTTTTTTCAAATTTGAGACAAGTTTTGATATATTATTCTTACAAACGGGAGATTATTAATAATTGGCAACCAATATCGCAAACGGATTATTTATTCGTATCGTGGGCGTTAGACCAACAATGTACGTGCCATGCTTCGGTTAAGTAATATAGCGGCAGAATTAATCATCAAAAAAGAAAAACAATATACGTGCCTCCACGCGTCCCGTGTGCCGTGCGAGCAGGCGTGAGTTGACGGGACACATGCGCACAGTCCGCCACGCAGGCAGACCGGGAGGCGTGCGGGCAGGTGCATGAATTGACAGGAGGCGAGTTTGCTGCGCAGTGTTACCGGGAGGCATGCGAGTAGCTGTGTGAAATGAAGGTAGGCATGCGAGCAGTCCGCTGCGCAGGCTCACCGGGAGACGAGCCAGCCCTTTGACCGCCGCCCGCCTCGCTCCCCACTTCTCCATATTAATGGCGCGCCTGAGCCGCTGGTTATAATAGGCGGCAGCACCCCTCATTCACGCTGCACACACAATCCTCTCTCTCCGCCTGCATCCTCGACGCCGCTCTCAGTCGTCATCGCCGTCAGTGTATGAGGATGCCGCCGAAGCGCACCATCGGAGGGAGTGGCGACGCCGGGGCTGCTGAAGCACCTGAGCACGGCATCAAGCTAGAGACAGAGGTTGCCATCGCCGCCGACGAGGTCTTGCGCGGGCAGAAGCGCGACGGCGATGGTGTCATGCTTCCACTGCCGGAGCCGGAGGTCCACAGCGACTCCGATGATGACTCCGACGACCACTCCGGCGACGGAGAACCGGTTAGTCATCTATACCCATTTATGTGGCAAATATATCCTAGGGTTTCTCTGGTTAGTCCTGCCTCCCCTTTTTGGAATAGAAATCCTATGGTTATGTTCTCTCAATCCATGAAATCTGAGTTAGATTTGATAGATCCATGAAATCTGAGTTAGATTCGATAGATCCGTGTAGTGTATTGATTGTTTGAATGGTACAAATGATAAGTGATTAATTGTTTCTTCTGTACAAATGATTTCTGCTAAAAATCCAACTAGGGACCCCTTTGGGGCGCAGGATAACTTGTAATCCTCATACTTCTGTCATTGTGTATTTCCCTTTAGCTGTTGCTTTCGAACATCTCCTGTTAGTGAGCTGATGTACGACACTATGAGGGTTTCATTCGAGTAATGGAACCAGGGAGGAGCCTCCCTGTTCTTCTAAAAAAATAATCCGACTAGGGTTAGTGTTGCTAATAATTCCTAGCCAGATCTTTATAATTGATTTTGATGCCAAAAGTCGTTGGCATGCCAAATTTTGATCCTACTTTACGGCATGTAAATTGGTTTGATGCCAAAAGTCGTCAGCATGCCAAATTTTGGCAACTCCCAAATGTTCGCTAGAGATTCGTTTGCATTCCATTGTTCATTGCCAATCTCACAAAAGGTTGCCAAGTGTTGGCAACTTTTGATTTTGCCAAATGTTGGTAGCAAACCAAACTTTTGATTCTGCTAAATGTTGGTGGCAAACCAATCAGACTCTTAATTTTGTTGCACTAAGTTGTGTGCTCTCTATTTATGCATTTCTTTTATCAAGATCACTTGATGATTTAGGGTTCACGCTGTCACAGGATATATTATGTTTCATAAACTCTGCCTGTTGAATTCGCATTATTATAAAATATACCGGTGCCACATTTTTTACTATATGTATAGGTGCTATCTGACTATGTCGACAGCAAGGACGAAGATGCCCAGAGGAGGTACAAGAGGCAAAAGCTCAGGGAGCTTTATGCGGGACTGCATAACAGGCGTGTGAGGACCTGGAATATGGGCTGTGGATGCCCGTTTTGCAACCAAAAGCTTCATGACGAGTATGAAAGTGTTCTGGCACATGCAAGAGGACGAGCCATTGGCTCCTTCAAGCAGAAGTATTCTCGCAAGGTGGCGCACGCCGCGTACGCTGAGTACCTGGAGAAGCTTCACCTTCGTGCAGGCCTGCCGGCAAATGAGATGTGGGATTGAACTATGGCTATGTAGTGTCTTCATTATATGCTTGAGTATGCTTAATATCGGTTGAACTATGGTTGAACAATGCTTGAGTATGCTTATTATCTATGCCTGAGTATGCTTATATATATATTTATATATATATATGTTTACTTATGTCTAGATGTGGGATGAGTATGCAATCAGTCTGGTTGATGGAATTTTATGCTTCTCTTATACCAACATATGATTGCCCACACCCAATGGCGAACCTAGAAATAAAATAGAAGGTGTCCACACTTTAAAAAAATTGAGACTATTTCAATTAGCTTGCATGGGCCTTAAAACTCAGCTAATTTTTACATGGTGAAAAATGTTTTCAAAAAATCTGGGTGTGCCATGGCACACCTGGCACACCCCCTGGGTACGCCATTGCCCACACCACACACATAGTGATGTTAATCGCACACAGTTGAGTCTACCAAATTGTTGCCTCTGAAACGCATTTTGGCCTCTGGGACAGAAAACCCTCACCACCCAATTCAAAAAGGAAAAAAGAAAACCCTCACCACCCCCACGTCACAAAACCCTCACCCCCGCCTACCACCTCCCCCTCCCCATCCCCAGTCGCACCTGCACTCCTCCACGACTCTGCATGTCACCGCCTATCGCCGCGGCAACCACTTAGCTCGACGCCTGTCGCCGACGCCGGCTGCCGGCAAACCCCACCGCATTTCGCCACTGTCGCTTGCCGCCGCCTATCACCACCGACTTTCTCGACGCGACTCACCGTCGACCCAGCTCCGCCCGATTGGGGAATTTGCGGTATTGGAGCTTTTTCTCATGGAGAACCAGGTAACTAATTTACTGAAATATTCGATCATCTCTTATCCCAGTCCGTCTGCCCCTTTTAATCACCCGGCCGAAATCGCCATGGATTCATTTTTCTTCTAGCTGATTCGAGGGTTTTCTTTCATTCATAGAGTGTACAGTGCAAGGAGACATTAGGCCTATGCGGCCT
Organism: Elymus sibiricus; assembly: GCA_039707655.1. Lineage (NCBI taxonomy): Eukaryota > Viridiplantae > Streptophyta > Magnoliopsida > Poales > Poaceae > Elymus > Elymus sibiricus. Next base: position 160,558,927 of record CM077668.1, on the reverse strand, counting down.
CGGCCAGACAACTAAGAAGTTCCATCTCACCGTACCAGCTAGATTCAGGAATCACACGGTATGTTCAGTCTCACCCGACCTAGGTTGGCATGGCCTACCTTTCTGAACATATAGTATATATTGCTACATTTGGGTAAAAGGTGCCACATGCAGTATATACATCAAAGGGGATTTTTCTTCTTCCTATATCAAGCAAATTAATGTTGTAATGTTCTTTCGATTACTCTCATATTTGCATGACATCATGTTACACTATCTGTTTAACTATAAATTTGTGTCCTTTGATTTCAACTGCTGCGTACTGTTCTTTCAATTACTCCCATATTTGCATGTTACCCTATTCTTTAACAATCTTATCATTTCCTGCAGTACATCCCTTGCTTTGCAACAACAATTGTAGTACACAATCTTGGCCTTTACATAACTGAAGACTCCAGGAATGTCATATTGAACACAAACCATGGATTTACAATCATTGCTTCTGTAAAACTTGATGAACATGGTCACTCCTATTTTGGCGCGGGCCTTTGGATAGAAATTTCTAAGTTTTATGTAGTGAAAGCTGGCACTAAAATTGCACAGCACCTAAAAGAGGCTGGTCATATGATATATGCTAACTTCCCCGACGATATTATCCGTCCGGACTTTGTTCCAAGTAAGTGTTCTTTTCAAGTATCTGCATGTTGACTTACCTAGCAATATCAAAGTAATTGTGTAGTATTTAAGCAACCAATAGGGATTCCATTTTGTGACTCTATTAAGTCTATTCCTACCTCGTAACTTCTAGTTACCAATACACTTTTCTTCTGCCCTGTTCTAACTTAATATTCCCTATCCTCCCACTCCTCCAGTCCTATCAGATAGCATCGCTGATAAGGAGACTCCGGAGGTGGAGGATGAGGCTGCCAACAAGTGGAGGTGGGTCGAGCAAGAACCGCAAGCGACTCCGGCGGGCCTAGACTTCATCAGCAGCCTCCCCGATGATATGTTGATCGTCATCATCTCCCTCCTCCCAATCAATATGGCGCGCGGACAACCGTCCTTTCCCGGCGGTGGTGCCCCCTATGCATTCCACCCCTCTCGACCTCATCGACATCCACAAGCTCTGCCATGGCTATCGCAAAAGCTTGGACGCGTTGTGCCAGATACTCGGCGGGCACCTTGGCCCAATCAGAGGCCTTATCACGGGCAAGTTCTGTTCCAACGGCAAGGACCGAGCCAAGCTTGATGAGTGGTTCCAATCCCCCACCCTAAATCACCTCGGGGAGCTCAGATTTAATGATGGACATATGCCCTTGCTGCCACCGTCCGCGCTCCGCCTCCCGCTCACGCTGCAGGTCACCAGGTTCATGAACTGCCATTTGCCCCCGATTAATAACGCGCCCGCTCTTTTTCTCCCTCGACTGATGCACCTCGAGCTCGTCGCCGTCTGCATCCCCAAGGATGAAATGGAACGCCTGCTCCACGGCTGTACTGCACTCGAGTACCTTCGTCTTTAGGCGATCAATGGGTTGAGTAGCTTCCACATCACCTCCATGACTCTCCGGACAATTTATGTGTGTTGCTGGTGCTGCAACAAGAGATCATAGAAGGTGTATCACAGTATGGTCATTGAGGACACACCTTTACTTGAGAGATTACTTGTAGTTGATCAACAAGGTCCAACAAGAATCAGTGTCATTTCTGCGCCGAATTGACAGGGGTGGGCTACTCGTTTGTCAAAATCTCCGAACTTGTTATTGGATCCACACCCATTCAGGTACAACATTCGCCTTCTTCTTCTCCTTCTTGAATTAACATTTTTCTAATTTTGAAGATGTATGTTCGTCTGTCATCCAGAAAATGAACCCGACAAGCTTGACAATGTATCTGTGCACAGTGAAGGTCTTCGCAGTAGAATCTATCGGCCCCAACCTGGATGAAGTTGTCAGTTTCCTGAGATGCTTTCCATGCCTGGAGAAGCTATATATCGAGGTGATGCTCCTTTCCTGTTAAATGTTAACCATAAGAGAGTTCAATTTTTTGGTACCCTTTCCCAAGTTTACAATGACGAATGTACTACGATTTCTGAAGGAATTTTGGAGGATTTTAGTACATTGATGTTTTTTCCCTATAGTGGTTGCTTGATTCATAAGGTTACAATCCATATGCATTTCTCCTTTCGATTCATCTGTACTAGTTTTCGTAGGTAAATTTCCATCCACTCCAACCTCTTGGGAAGAAGCCTACGTTTTTCTAGATTGTAATCAAATGCCCATGTTAATCATGTAGGATCGAAGATGGCATGTCACTCTATTCATGTATTTTAGAAATCCTACAAATCAAAGAGGCATGTAGTAGTGTTCAAAATTGCATGTAGTCACTAATACGTTCTCTTCTTTTGCAGATAAGATTAGGTCCGGTAGTGGATAATGTGATACAATATAACAACCACATCGAATGCCTTGATCTGCATCTCTCAGAAATTACTTTGAACTCCTACCGAGGGACCTTACCGGAGATTATATTCACCATGTTCTTTGTTGTGAGAGCAAGGGTGCTAAAGGTAATGAGGCTTGCCCTACATTTGTTTCGCAAAACTAAATGGTTTGCTGATCAGCGCCGGCGGCTACGGCACAATGGAAAAGGCTCTGCAAAAGCTGAATTTCATTTTGGAAGATCAGCTGACAGAGTAATCGGAAATCATTATGTCAAGCCCATACATGACTTCTCAGTGGCTGATCCCTTTGCAGAAATGTTGAGGTTTTGAAACGGGTGTTACAAGTTGTAATATCAGTTTGAACCTCTCATTTGTCCAAGTTCAGCTGATCAGCACGGGCGTCTGCAGCTGCATGAGCTGAATTTCATTTCTAATACCAGTTTGAACCTTGTAATTAATCTTCGAATTTGAGCCTTCTAACTCTGGAATTTGAACCTTGTAATATTTCGGGCTTTTGTGGTACAATCATTGAAATGGCATCGTATGAGACTCGTATATTGGTAGTACTATTTTTACATTCAAATGCAATGGACGATTAATATCTAGACCTCAATGGACTTGATTTTATTTACCATTCTCGAATGTGTTTCCCCTGTCGATCTCAATCGCAAATGATCTATATTGCGGACACGATAGCGATCTTTTACATTATTGTACACAGTTGGTTTCCTCAACTGTGTGCCTAGAATTATCGCACTCGAGTGTCCATCAATAAGCTTCTTACAAACCGGAGCTTCTCTCAAGAAGACTCATGGTTCCGATAGTGGATGTGTCACCTTTGTGGGCGAAACGACATAAGCTGCCTCTTCCTGCCTTGATTTTTTTACAGAGGCAACAAAGACCAATAGGAGTGTCATGCTAAAATTTGGAATTATTCTGGGTTCGTTTGGCCTTTTTATACATTTATTGAGTTTCTAGGCATTTAATGTGCATAATTCAAATTTGAACTACATGCACATGCTCCAGTGCACCAAAATGGGTTGAAAAATCGTATATGTGTCCTTGGGTGAATGTTTAGGTCCCATACAAGAAATGGGAATGAATTTCAAACATCTGGGCGTCGTGGCTCGGCCAAAAACATTGAGAAACTTGGTTTTTAAATTCCTGTAAATCCAAAAATTGCCTAAAAATCATAAAACTTGGCACGGTGTCTTGACATGGCACCAACATGCTGTGGTAAAAAATTTGTTTGATTTGGGACAAGTTTTGGTATAAGCTTCTTACAAACCGGAGCTTCTCTCAAGAAGGCTCATGGTTCCGATAGGGGGGGATGTGTCACCTTTGTGGGTGAAACGACATACGCTGCCTCTTCCTGCCTTGATTTTTTTTACAGATGCAACAAAGACCAATAGGAGTGTCGTGCTAAAATTTGGAATTATTTCGGGTTCGTTTGGCATTTTTTATACATTAATTGAGTTTTCTAGGCATTTAATGTGCATAATTCAAATTTGAACTACAGGCACATGCTCCAGTGCACCAAAATGGGTTGAAAAATCGTATATGTGTCCTTGGGTGAATGTTTAGGCCCCATGCAAGAAATGGGAATGAATTTCAAACATCTGGGCGTCGTGGCTCGGCCGAAAACATTGACAAACTTGGTTTTTAAATTCCTGTAAATCCAAAACTTGCCTGAAAATCATGAAACTTGGCATGTTGCCTTGACATGGCACCAACATGTTCTGGTAAAAAAAAATTGTCCGATTTTTTGAAGGCGCACAGATTAACAACCAACAAAGTCATTTTGGAACAAAGAGCTGCCACGTTACAATCGGAAACACAAGTGCTATTCAAACCGTGGGCGTTGTACTAACCATTTACGTGCCGCCACGCGTCCCCATTTTTATTGGCTAGGAGGCGATGTGCGGGGTAGCTATTTAAGTAGATGGGAGGTGTGGAGCAGACCGCTGCGCAGGCTCATCGGGAGGCGAGCCCTTTGACCTCCATCCGCCGCCCACCTCGCTCCCAACTTCGCCATTAATGGCGCATGAGCCCTAGTTTTAATGGCGTGGCTAGGCCTCAGTCGACTGAGATTTAAGACAGAGAAAAGAAAATATGAAAAGAAAATTTTGCGTGGATCTTGATGTAAGATCTCACGGACATAGCATCGACTGAGACTAAGCAAGACTGATATATATGAAGACGATGGCAATGGATAATAATAATTGTCTTACATATTCAGGAAGATAATTAAAGATGCCACATGCGGCAACGCTCGAAAGACATAAGGGCAAAAGAAGGAAGACACAGACAACAATCTAGGTCGCTGCACTCTACTTCACCTCAATCTACTACGCCATCTTCGTCATTTCGTCCACCTTGATCTCCTTCACGTCCTCAATCCATCGCTTGCGAGCAACCACGGATTCCTCCAGAAGCATGTCATGCTCGATGCGGAGATTAGCATTCTCGTCCATAAGTTTCCTGACCATGACGGCCGTCTTCTCCAACACGGCAGTTGTCTCCTCGTGCTGCTTCGCCCTGCCGGCGATCTTCACCCTCAGCAGGTCGTGCTCGGTGCGGAGCCTCACCTTGTCACCCCGTAGTCCCCGGATGACGCCGGTGGACTTATCCAACATGGCATAGCTCTCCTTCTACAGCTTTGCCCAGCGGGGGATGTCATCGTCCATCAGCTTATTGAGCATAGCGCGCATGCGCCTGTGAGAGCCCTCGAGTGCCCGCGATAGATCCATCCAGGCCGCCGCGATGCGGCAGCACCTCTCTGCTGCTTCCACGGTGCGGCGGGACATCTGTGCCGCTTTCGCGGAGCGGCCGGACCAATCTGCTGCTTCGGCGGCATTGCGGGACCACAGTGCTGCTTCGGCGGCGCGGCGGGACCTCTGTGCTGCTTTGGCGGCGCGGCGGGACCTCTCGGCTGATATCGCGGTGAGGCGGGACATCTCTGCTGCTTCGCTCGCCGCTCCGTGGTCATTTCTTGACCAAGAACTCCTCCCACGGGCCATGGCAGATGCAAGGAAGGACGAAGACTTGTTTGTTTGTTGATGAGGAATTAAGGAGGAATGTGCAGTCATTTTCGAGTAGGTGGTATTTATAACCTAGTAATAAGCTGCTAAGTGGGAAAACGTTTAGGTTTTCATCGGTGTGAACAGGTTTGCAATTACATATCGGTGTGAATCGGAGTGATTTGGAATGTGACAGGAAAGAAGCTCAAAATTATTTGACGGTTCCGGTTTCAAAGTGCGGCACGATTCCCGAATGGTGTAATTAACGTGGGCAAGCGTTCTCGGATGCGTACGTGGCGTGTGCATCGCAATCGGCGATGTCAGCACACGACTTGTTCCATCAACTATGTGCGCTTGTTATTACCATCACGCACAATTCTTTTAATTAGAATGTGTGCCCGTATATCGCAGACTCCTTGATCTGGCTGACCGTTTCTGTTGTGTTGGGTAATCGCAAACAGTTCATCCGAGCGAACCGCATGCCGTATATCGCACACACCTTGATCTGCCAGACCGTTTCTGTTGTGTTGGGTAATAGCAAACAGTTCATCCGAGTGAACTGTATGCCGTGTATCGCACACACCTTGATTTGGCTGACCGTGTTTGTTGTTCTATCTTATCGCAAACAGTTCGTATGGATCAACTGTATGCCACATATCGCACACGCATCTCTAATCTGAATCGTGTTTGTTGTTCTGTCTTATCGCAGACAGTTCGTATGGATCAACTGTATGCCACATATCGCACACGCGTCTCTAATCTAAATCGTTTTTGATGTCTCGGGCAACGCAAACAGTTCATCTTATTGGCGACGGTTTTAGTTTGATACCGTTTGCGATTAATGCATCACACACAGTTTGGTCGTGGGGTCTCTGATTGATGTGTCGCGTTAGGACCTTCCTGCAGTAGTGTACGTACGACGTGTATATGGTCAACACTCCAAACTCCCCTCCAAAGCGTAGGCGAAGACGCAGAAGGGGTACCAATGGGGATCCCAGCGGGAACAACCCTACCGCCGATACAGTGGCCAACGACGCAGAAGACCAAGGGGAGAAACTTCAAGTATCCCCAGAACATCACGTCAACCCCGACGGCACCCCCAGGGACTCAGATCCTGACGACCTCTTTGAAGGGGCCGATGACAATTACATGCCGGAATCCGAAGAGGATGTATGCCTCGGCACCGAGGACTTCATAGTCCCTGAAGACCCTGTTGAGCAGGAACGCTTTCTGCGACGCCTAGTAGCCACTGCCCGAAGCATGAAGCGCAAGCAGCAGCAGCTGCAGGCTAACGAGGACGCGCTCAATGACAAGTGGGACAAAATACTTTTGGCCGAGCAAGACCTCGAAGAACGGCGCCGTAGTGTGCCCAAATCTTATCCACGCAGGCGTTTACTGCCTGAATTCGATGATGAATTAACCGTCGAGGCACCTGACCGCCCCCTCGAGGACACGACAGGCCTGCTCGGGAGGATTTCCACACTAAACCAGCTCCACGCCGTTATGGCAAGGACCCTGTACACTATCTTGACCCTCAGGACGTTCGACATCGGATAGAGGCAAACCGGGCGCCACCCTGGTCCATTTATGGTTCAAGAGGACGCGCTCCAGCCGGGCATGACGGCTACGATGCCTGGTTAGACAGGAACGGCCGCACCCGCTATCAAACTCATACACGGTTCTCGCCCGAAGCCCGGTACGACACCGCTCGGTTCCGAGGACCAGCCCACCCGATCTGTTTTACAGATAGGGTAATGGAACACCAGTTCCCCGATGGGTTTAAACCCATCAACACAGAATCTTACGATGGCACCACGGACCCAGCAGTATGGATTGAAGACTTTCTTCTCTATATACACATGGCCAATGGGGATGACCTCCACGCCATCATGTAGTTGCCGCTCAAGCTAAAGGGGCCGGCAAGACACTGGCTGAATAGCCTACCGCCCCACTCCATTGGAAGCTGGGAAGCTCTCAAAGACGCCTTCAGGGCAAATTTCCAAGGAACCTACGTCCGACCTCCGGACACCGATGACCTCAGCCATGTCACCCAATAGCCCGGCAAATCAGCTCAGAAATTCTGGAACCGGTTTCTTACTAAAAAGAACTAGATCATAGACTGCTCAGACGCCGAGGCTATCGCTGCATTCAAGAACAATATCCGAGATGAGTGGCTAGCCCGCCAGCTCGGCCAGGACAAACCAAAGACCATGGCAGCCCTAACCGCACTCATGACGCTTTTGCGCGGGAGAGGATAGTTGGTTGGCCCGCAGCACACACGATGGCGAGCCGGGGACCTCGGAGACTCGCGACGCCAATGGCAAGCCTAAGCGCAGGCACAGAAACGACGGAAGCGACACAGAAGATGCAGCAGTCAATGCAGGCTTCACCGGACCTCGATCCGGATAGAAACGAAAGCCCTTTAAAGGGAACAAGGATGCACCAAGCCAGTTCGACAAGATCTTGGATCGACCGTGCCAAATTCATGGCACTCAAGCGAAACCAGCAACCCACACCAATAGGAATTGCTGGGTCTTTAAGTAGGCCGGCAAAATAGCGATAGAGGGTCAACATAAAACCCAAAATCGCAGCGAAGACGAGGATGAACCTCGGCGGTCAAACAATGGAGGCCAGAAAAAGTTTCCTAATGAGGTAACAGAGGTAAACATGATTTACATTACCCACATCACCAAAAGGGAGAGGAGATGCGTACTTCAGGACATCTACGCGTTAGAGCCTATGGCCCCAAAGTACAATCCGTGGTTGGCTTACCCGATCACATTCGACAAACACGACCATCCAACAAGCATCAGGCATGGCGGATCGGCCGCACTCGTCCTGGACCCGATCGTCGACGGTTTTCACCTGACGCGCGTCCTTATGGACAGAGGGAGTAGCCTCAACTTGATCTCGGATCAAGCCTAGTAGCACCACCTTTAAAGGTGTAATACCAGGGGTCGAGGCTCGCTGCACAGGAACCGTGTCCCTGGAGGTAGTATTCGGATCACCCAAGAACTTCAGGAGCGAGGAGTTAATCTTTGACATCACCCCTTTTTGCAGCGGATACCATGCGCTCCTAGGACGCACCGCATTCGCCCGCTTTAATGTAGTCTCGCATTATGCTTATCTTAAGCTCAATATGCCGGGACCCAACGGTGTTATTACAGTAAATGGTAACACCGAACGCTCTCTCCGGACGGAAGAGCAGACTGCGGCTTTCGCAGCTGAGGTACAGGCATCCGAGGAGGCCGCCCGTGGCGGTAAATGCACCCCCAGCTCTTCGAAGCGTACGCGGGCTGCGCCAGTTGACCTTGAACAGGCACCTCCCCACCCCAAGTAGGGGTACGGGCTCCTCGCGCGCCTCCCTTGGAAAGGGCACTACGTCCCCAAGGTGCACAACTTCGCACTGAAAATCCCATGGGTCGCCGAGGAGCCACAACAATGGAGACGTCGGCTCGGATAAACCAAGCAGTGATGAAACCTCGGGCTAGCATATCGGCAGGGTTCTGTCAAAGAGCTAGCCAACATTAGCATGCCCATGTGGCTTTAACCACACAACCAACAACTGCAGGCCTCTTCGAAGGGATCGACCAATGAACGCATCAAGCGCATACTCGGCCAAAGCTGCATACCAACCCCCGCTATCAACAAGGACGAGCTGGTCAACAGCACGGAGACGCAGACATGCGGCAGGAAGCGGCCCGGGCTCATAGACCTGATGACATGATCCGCCCTGTTTTCTTTTAGTTTCTCCCTCATTATCTTCACTTGCAATGTACCCTGTTTAGTCCCTTTCATCAAAGAGTTTGGCATGTAAAGCTTGGCTATTTGAAATAAAGAAATCGTACCCATAAAGGTCTTCAAATGCATTTTCTTACAAGCACTGCCCACATCTTAAGATACAATTGCTAAAAGGTTCCGATTTTGCACCCTGAAACAAAAGTCCAAAGTACTCGGCGTCTCGGATGTTGCACTATATGCATCAGTTTCGAACCTAGATTTTGGTCAATAGTTGGGTTGCCCGGCTCCTATGTGTACCGCTTATGTTCCCGACAAATTCGGCTAAGGGTGTAACTGGAAAACCACTGCGATAGTGCCGCTAGTTTAACTGGCAGACCGCCTTAGTGGAGAAAGCCGAAGACTGACTATCTAGGTAAGCGAAAATTGGTCGGCCATCCGAAGACCGCGTCAAGCGACGTGTCGATAGAGATCACCCGTGTTAAACAAAGGACTTCTTCCTCGAATTGGCCGAGGTGGGCAGGATATAAAACCTCGGCTGACTAGGCCGACCACTTCACACACTGGGGGCTCATCATCAGTCCCCACCGTCAAACTCCTATGGCTAAGTGAAAGTTATAAAGCCACCATAGTCCGATTGCCTAGCCTCTACGTGCACAGACCTCCCTCGGGAACCGAGACATCAGCTACGGGTCAGGAATGCCTAAAGGGGGCACCCTTTGTATACTGTACAAAGGGGTCGAAGCCGACGACTGGCCGCTTTCAGTTCAACACGGTCAAACAGGAGGAATATTAAAAACTAAACATAAATACATGAGAGGAAATTCAACCATACTCATTAAATAACTTGAAATCTTTATACATCACACGCACTTCGGCATTCCGAAGTGCTACCTAGAAATACAAGTTGGCCTTAGGACACATGGCCTCGGTAAGACGGGCGCCCTCCTCCACACCGGCAAAGAACTGCTCTGCGGTGCGCGCCTTCCCTTTGGGGGGCCCGCAGCAACAACCTCCCTCCACCTTTCGGAAGTGTGTTTTCACGCAGGCATACGCCCGCCGCGCTCCTTCCAGACACGCGGATCGCTTCCAACGGTTGACTTGCGGGATAGCTTCTTGCAGTCGCACCAGGAGCCCGAAGAAGCTGGCCGGCAATGCCTCCGTGGGCCACAGATTGACGCAGAGGTTCTGGAGCGCCAGCCTCGCCATCCAAAGAAGTTCCGCTAGCTGCTTCATCCGATGATTGAGCAACTGCGATTGCGAGGGCTCCTGGAACTGATTCCAGAATGCCTTCTCCGCCTCATGGCCCTCCAGTTGGCCGAAATGAAGGCCGGCGTCCGCCGCACTCTTCGGGAGATTGGCGAAGATCTCTGCGGATCGCCATAGCTGGGTGAACTCGATGAACCCCTTACTGCCAAATACACATTGCAGTAAATATAGCTTACCCGCGGCTATCCGCTCCACTTGCTGGATCACGTGGTGGTCGGCCCGGTCCCGGGTCTGGAGCTCAGCATGAGACAGGCATAGCTTTCGCAGCTGCTCGCCCATCTCTTTTTCCTTCTTCTCAAGGGAATCACGTTCGAGATACACGCCCTTGAGAGTCTACTCGACCTCCAGGACCCGCGCCCGATCCTTCTCCCTATCCACCTTTATGATGGCAAGGTCTTTTTCTGCTTTGGTCGTAGCAGCCTTCTGCTGCTCAACCTCCTGTCGAGCCGTCAAGAGCTCGGCCTTGAGCCTCTCAAGCTCGGCCCACGCCGCTGTTATCAAATCAGCTCGGCATCAGTCCTTGTTCAAAATCAAACTTCAAAAAAAACAAGCACGGCGCATCGGTCACTTACCTTGAGACTGCTCGGCCTGCTTGTTCATCAGGTCGAGGTCCTTTTCGGACCTCTCGAGCTTCCGGCTCATCTCTGCAATCTCCTCAGAGGCGAAGTCCGGAGCCGAGGTTGACACCTGCATAAAAAAATTCTAATGAGCCCCATAATCAATTTAAGGACACTTCGGACACACATCCCGTTTCATCAGTCCGGGGGGCTACTTCTTCCTTTGAGCCTATATTTTGACCCCAGCTCCAGTTTTGTCAAACTGGCCCTAGGCTTGGGTGCTACTCACTAGGCAGGCCGTCTAAACGATCGGTAGCATATGCCTTCAGACAGTTACAAAGATTGATAAATCTAAGTAGAGAAGATCCTTTTTATCAAAAGGCAGAGGGCTACCTTGAAGCTCGTCATGAGGCCCTTGACAACCTCATGCATTCCGGCCTCTGCGGACCGGAATCCCTGCAGCGCCGCGCCAATCAACGCGCGGTGCTCATCCTTGAGGGAGGAGCCTGTCAAGGCTTCCTCCATCTCTTCGGTCCACCCCGCTCTAGCCCGCCCTAGAGCGGAAGGTGAGGGCGGAAGGACCTCGGGCCCCAGCACCTGGGTGCTGGGTTCGTGGGTCTTCCGCTGCGGCGGTGGAGCCGGAGTAGATTTCGGCTGGGCCGCTGATTGGCCCAGCCCTTCCTGGACAACCTCGGGGACCTCGTCCCCTTGGCCTTGCGGGGCCGAGGTATCAACCTCGACCATGACCACCTCTTCGACCCCCGCTGAGTCAGCCTGAGGGGCCGGGGTCGACGTCACCTCACCCTGCCCTTCTGGAGGAGGGGTAGCACGGTCCGGCATCCCGCTGGAGGAGTCGCTAAGGCGTGCCTTAGGCGGGCTATGGAAAACACATTTACATGGCATTAGCCCTGCCAAAAAAACTTAACAGTGAAGACAAATACAAAGGACGGAATGATGTCTACTACACAACTTATGTCTACTACATTTACATGGCTAAGGCGTACCTTCGACGCGCCTGATGTCTACTACACAACTTATTCTTGTAGACTCGCGTTGGGCCTCCAAGCGCAGAGTTTTGTAGGACAGTAGCAATTTTCCCTCAAGTGGACGACCTAAGGTTTATCAATCCGTGGGATGTGTAGGATGAAGAAGGTCTCTCTCAAACAACCCTGCAATCAAATACAAGAAATCTCTTGTGTCCCCAACACACCCAATACAATGGCAAATTGTATAGGTGCACTAGTTCGGCGAAGAGATGGTGATACAAGTGTAGTATGGATAGTAGATATAGGTTTTTCTAATCTGAAAATAAAAAAAGAGCAAGGTAGCAAGTGATAAAATGGAGCACAAACGGTATTGCAATTCTTGAAAACAAGGCCTAGGGTTCATACTTTCACTAGTGCAATCTCTCAACAGTGCTAACATAATTGAATCATATAACAATCCCTCAACGTGCGACAAAGAATCACTCCAAAGTTCTTATCTAGCGGAGAACATAAGATGAAATTGTTGTAGGGTACGAAACCACCTCAAAGTTATCTTTTTCGATCAATCTATTGAGCCATCCCTGTAAGTGTCACAAACAGCCCTAGAGTTCGTACTAAAATAACACCATATGATACGCATCAACCAACTCTAATGTCACCTAGATACTCCAATGTCACCACAAGTATCCGTGAGTTGATTATTCGATATGCATCAAACAACTTTAGATTCATAATATTCAATCCAACACAAAGAACTTCAAAGAGTACCCCAAGATTTCTACCGGAGAAAGTAGGGCGAAAACGTGCATCAACCCCTATGCATAAATTACCCCAATGTCACCTCGGGAATCCACGAGTTGAGTGCCAAAACATATATCAAGTGAATCAATATAATACCCCATTGTCACCATGGGTATTCATATGCAAGACATACATCAAGTGTTCTCAAATCCATAAAAGTATTCAATCCGATAATAGTGAAACCTCAAAGGTAAAAACTCAATTCATCACAACAAGATAGAGAGGGAGAAACACCATATGATCCAACTATATTAACAAAGCTCGCGGTACATAAAGATCGTGCCAAATCAAGAACACGAGAGAGAGAGATCAAACACATACCTACTTGTACATACCCCTAGCCTCGAGGGTGAACTACTCCCTCCTCGTCATGGTAACCGCCGGGATGATGAAGATGGCCTCCGGTGATGATTTTCCCCTCCGGCAGGGTGCCGAAACAGGGCTCCAGATGGTATTTCGAAGGTACAGAGGCTTGTGGCGGCGGAGTCCAAGTTCTAGGGTTATTTCTAGGGGTTTCTCTATTTATATGAATTTTTGGTGTTGGAATCACCCAAAGAGGTGCCATAGGGGGGCCACGAGGCACCAGGGCGCGCCCAGGGGGGTGGGCGCGCCCAGGTGGCTTGTGGGGCCCCTGTGGCTCTTCTGGCCCTCCCATGAAGCTTCTAGTGTCTTTTTCCCTCCAAAAAAATTGTCAAAAAGTTTCGTTGCATTTGGAGAACTTTTATTTCTGCACAAAAAACAACAACACGGTAGTTCTGCTGAAAACAGCGTCAGTCCGGGTTAGTTCCATTCAAATCATACCAAAACCATATAAAATTTTTGTAAACATGGCATGAATACTTCATAAATTATAGATACGTTGGAGACGTATCAGCATCCCCAAGCTAAATTCCTGCTCGTCCCCGAGTAGGTAAATGATAAAAGAAATAATTTATGAAGTGTGAATGATAGCATAGTGCGTAAGTTTGATCAATGATAATTGCAATCATTTTTTGTAGCATCATTATATATCATAAACAGTAGCTCATCTCATAAAACTTCTCATGATCAAGTAGCAAGCTATTCACATGTTAAAGTATAAACCATAAACTTTCTTGAAAACTAACAAACTATGTTCTCAGTCATCAAACAATTACAATTCATCTTATTTTCAGGAAGGGTCTATGTAAGAGCTTTGTTTTAGCAAATTCCACATACCCAACTATCATTTAGTCTTCCATGATTGCTGACACTCAAAGCATATTTTTAGAACAAACCGTTTCAGTCAAACACATAGGAAGATAGGGGCTTAATGTTTCGCCTCCCAACTTATTTATCTCAGGGATAATGTTAACAATAATAACTCATGATCACCTATATTCAACTGGATATATGTGCTTGGTTCTTTCCCTACCACATGATGCTTGCCAACTAGAGAATAAATAGAGCGGAATAGGAATGAACATTACTGACTCTTGCAGAAAAGTAAATATAGAAAAGTAAAAGATAGGCCCTTCGCAGAGGGAAGCAGAGGTTGTCATGCGCTTTTTATTTTTGGATGTCAAGCCCTTAATGCAAAGGAACGTCACGTTATATTGCCCCTTGTGATAGCAACCTTTATTATGCAGCACATCGCTTTTATTTCTTTACCATCACAAGTTCGTACAATGCTTATTTTCCCTTGCAATAAAAGATCATACATATTTTAGGAGCAATTTTTATTGCTTTTTGCACCAATGACAACTTACTTGAAGGATCTTATTCAATCCATAGGTAGATATGGTGGACTCTCATGGCAAGAAACTGGGTTTAAGGGTTTTTGGATGCACAAGTAGTATTTCTACTTAGTACGAAGTTTTGGCTAGCAAAAGATCCTAAGCAAGCACCACATGTTAGAGGATCCATGGCAATATAACTTCTATGCGAATATAAACAAACATAACTCATTACATTGTCTTCCTTGTCCAACATCAACTACTTGATCAAGCTTGAAAATAATTAATGGGGGCTCACAATCATAGAAGATGTCCAAGATAGTATATTTATATGTGAAATCTCTCTTCCCTCAAAATTCTTTCATGAATTGTTCAAGTCACCAATGCTGTGTTTGCTAACTTTCAATAATTTTTACCACTTATACTTCTTATTTGTGAAGTCACTACTCCCCATGGGACAAGCATATGAAGCACATCTAGTTTCAACTTTATGATATTCAATTCATTCAACAATTTACTCTTAGGATATAAGTGAAGAACGAGAGTAAATGACAAACTACTCCAAAAAGATATAAGTGAAGATCAAATGAGTAGTTAAGTAAATAGGTAGCTATGTGAGGACTCTCTCTCATTTAAAAATTTCAGATCTTAAGTATTTTATTCAAACAGCAAAGAAAACAAAATAAAATGGTATTCCAAGAATAGCACATCTCATGCGAAGAAGCAAAAAACTTAGGCTCAACCGATACTAACCGATAGTTGTTGATGAAGAAAGGTGGGATGCCTACCGGGGCATCCCCAAGCTTAGATGCTTGAGACTTATTGGAATATTATCTTGGGATGCCTTGGTCATCCCCAAGCTTGAGCTCTTGTGTCTCCTTAATTCCTCTCATATCACAGTTTCCCTAAATCTCAAGAACTTCATCCACACAAAACTCAACAAGAAATCGTGAGATAAGTTAGTATAAATCAATGCAAAACCTTATCATTATCTACTGTAGCAAATCACTAAAATTATAATTTAACATTGCATACTAAATGCCTCTGAATATTTAATACTCCTATCCTCAAATAGAATTATTAAACAAGCAAACATATGCAAACAATGCAACTATAACAGCAATCTGCCAAAACAGGACAGTCTGTAAAGGGTGAATAAGAATTCATACTTCCCTAACTCCAAAAAATCTGAAAAATTACCACATGACAGAGAACTCATGCATTCTTACTGTGTAAAAATTTCAGATTTTTATCATGTATTGACTATTCAGGAATATTCTGGACATAACAGAAAACTTTCTGTTTTCAAACAGCAACACATAAACTTGCAAACTGTGCATGGTAAAGGCTATACTTGGCATTTTATTGAAATAAAAGACACAAAAAATTATTATTGATAACAGAAAGCAAATCTAAATAAAATAAAATGACGCTCCATGCAAAACACATATCATGTGACAAATAAAAATATAGCCCCAAGTGAGGTTACCGATAGTGTTGAAGACGAAAGAGGGGATGCCTTCCGGGGCATCCCCAAGCTTAGACGCTTGAGTATTCCTTGAATATTACCTTGGGGTGCCTTGGGAATCCCCAATCTTAGTGTATTTCCACTCCTTATTCTCCTCATATCGATATCTCACCCAAAACATGAAAACTTCAATCACACAAAACTTAAAGGAACTTCGTGAGATAGGTTAGTATGATAAAGAGCAAATCATTCACTTTGGTACTGTCAAGACAAGATTCATAATTGTTCTCACAAAATTACTACTGTACCCTACAATTTCTACAATTTATATTGACCAATATAAGCCATACAAACTATAAAACAAGCAAACTATGCACTGAAAACGGAATCTGTCAAAAACAGAACAGTCTATAATGATCTGAACAATGACCATACTTATGTAACTCTAAAAATTCTGAAAAATTAGATCAACGTAGGAAATTTGTATATAAATCATGTGTAAAAAATTCAGAATTTTTAGAAGCTCCAGTGATTTATGGTAATTCCATAACTGGGCGCAAAAGTTTCTGTTTTTGCACAGAATCAGGTCAACTATCATCCACACGATCCCAAAGGCTTTACTTGGCACATTATTGAAACAAAAGCTATAAAACATGATTAATACAGTAGCTTCATCATGTTAACACACAAAAACAGTAGGTGTAAGTGGTGGGTTGTCTCCCAACAAGCGCTTTTCTTTAATGCCTTTTTAGCTAGTCATGATGATTTTAATGATGCTCGCATAAAAGTAAAGAATTGAAACACAAAGAGAGCATCATGAATCATATGACAAGAAAATTTAAGCCTAACCCACTTCCTATGCATAGGGATTTTGTGAGCAAATAATTTATGGGAGCAAGAATCAACTAGCATAGGAAGGCAAAACGAGTATAACTTCAAAACTTTCAACACATAGAGAGGAGACTTAATATTATTGCAATATGTAGAAGCATATGATCCTCTCTCATAATAGTTTTTAGTAGCATCATGAATGAATTCAACAATATAACTATCACATAAATCATTCTTTTCATGATCTACAAGCATAGAAATTTTATTACTCTCCACATAAGCAAAATTATTCTCACGAATAGTAGTGGAAGCAAGCTCAACAAAATAGCTATCATGTGATACCTGATTGGCATAATCCAATTGAAAATTAAAATCATGATGACAAGTTTCATGGTTATCATTATTCTTTATAACATACATGTTATCACAATAATCATCATAGATAGCAACTTTGTTATCATAGTCAATTGAAACCTCTTCTGAAATAGTGGAATTATCATTAAATAAAGTCATGACCTCTCCAAATCCACTTTCATAATTATTACAATAAGATTCAACACTCTCCAAAATAGTGGGATCATTACCTAGAGTTTACACTCTTCCAAACCCACTTTCATCATTGTAATCATCATAAATAGGACTATAGGAGGCATGCAATCATCATAATAATTTTTCTCATCAAAACTTGGGGGACTAAAAATATCATATTCATCAAACATAGCATCCCCAAGCTTATGGCTTTGTATATCACTAGCATCATGGATATTCAAAGAATTCATACTAGCAACATTGCAATCATGCTTATCATTCATGGATTTTATTCCAAGCATTTTATTGAATTCTTCTTCTATCAATTGAGCACAATTTTTCGATCCATCATTTTCAAGAAAGACATTATAAAGATGAATAATATGAGGCAACCTCAATTCCTTTTTTTTGTAGTTTTCTTTTATAAACCAAACTAGTGATAAAACAAGAAACTAAAAGATTCAATTGCAAGATCTAAAGATATACCTTCAAGCACTCACCTCCCCGGCAACGGCGCCAGAAAAGAGCTTGATGTCTACTACACAACTTATTCTTGTAGACTCGTGTTGGGCCTCCAAGCGCAGAGTTTTGTAGGACAGTAGCAATTTTCCCTCAAGTGGATGACCTAAGGTTTATCAATCCGTGGGAGGTGTAGGATGAAGATGGTCTTTCTCAAACAACCCTGCAATCAAATACAAGAAATCTCTTGTGTCCCCAACACACCCAATACAATGGCAAATTGTATAGGTGCACTAGTTCGGCGAAGAGATGGTGATACAAGTGTAGTATGGATAGTAGATATAGGTTTTTGTAATGTGAAAATAAAAAAACAGCAAGGTACCAAGTGATAAAACGGAGCACAAATGGTATTGCAATGCTTGAAAACAAGGCCTAGGGTTCATACTTTCACTAGTGCAATCTCTCAACAGTGCTAACATAATTGAATCATATAACAATCCCTCAACGTGCGACAAAGAATCACTCCAAAGTTCTTATCTAGCGGAGAACATAAGATGAAATTGTTGTAGGGTACGAAACCACCTCAAAGTTATCTTTTTCGATCAATCTATTGAGCCATCCCTGTAAGTGTCACAAACAGCCCTAGAGTTCGTACTAAAATAACACCATATGATACGCATCAACCAACTCTAATGTCACCTAGATACTCCAATGTCACCACAAGTATCCGTGAGTTGATTATTCGATATGCATTAAACAACTTCAGATTCATAATATTCAATCCAACACAAAGAACTTCAAAGAGTGCCCCAAGATTTCTACCGGAGAAAGTAGGGCGAAAACGTGCATCAACCCCTATGCATAAATTACCCCAATGTCACCTCGGGAATCCACGAGTTGAGTGCCAAAACATATATCAAGTGAATCAATATAATACCCCATTGTCACCATGGGTATTCATATGCAAGACATACATCAAGTGTTCTCAAATCCATAAAAGTATTCAATCCGATAATAGTGAAACCTCAAAGGTAAAAACTCAATTCATCACAACAAGATAGAGAGGGAGAAACACCATATGATCCAACTATATTAACAAAGCTCGCGGTACATCAAGATCGTGCCAAATCAAGAACACGAGAGAGAGAGAGATCAAACACATACCTACTTGTACATACCCCTAGCCTCAAGGGTGAACTACTCCCTCCTCGTCATGGTGACCGCCGGGATGATGAAGATGGCCTTCGGTGATGATTTCCCCCTCCGGCAGGGTGCCGGAACAGGGCTCCAGATGGTATTTCGAAGGTACAGAGGCTTGTGGCGGCGGAGTCCAAGTTCTAGGGTTATTTCTAGGGGTTTCTCTATTTATATGAATTTTTGGTGTTGGAATCACTCAAAGAGGTGCCATAGGGGGGCACGAGGCACCAGGGCGCGCCCAGGGGGGTGGGCGCGCCCAGGTGGCTTGTGGGGCCCCTGTGGCTCTTCTGGCCCTCCCATGAAGCTTGTAGTGTCTCTTTCCTTCCAAAAAAAATCGTCAAAAAGTTTCGTTGCATTTGGAGAACTTTTATTTCTGCACAAAAAACAACACCACGGTAGTTCTGCTGAAAACAGCGTCAGCCCGAGTTAGTTCCATTCAAATCATACCAAAACCATATAAAATTGTTGTAAACATGGCATGAATACTTCATAAATTATAGATACGTTGGAGACGTATCAGCGCCGGCTTCCTCCTCCCCAACGCGAGGGGGTCGTCTTCGGACTCGTCGGAGAGCATGTTCTTCTCCGACGACTGGGGCTTGTCAGCCGTCCCGGCCAAGGTTTCTTTCAACCTCTTTTGGCCTGTGGGCCGAGCCTCTGCCTCGGCGTCTTCTGGCGCCGCCCTCTTCCCCTTTGGGGGAAGGTTATCTTCGTCCTTCCCCCCCGTCACTTTCGTGGGTGGAGGAGGCGTGGGTCTCCTTGGACCGGGTGACCGAGGTCTCCCACCCCCGAAGACCCGTCCTGCCCTTCTGGGGCTTCGCTGCCCTGGGGATCACCACATGCGGCTCCTCGGTCAGGAGCGCGGTGAGCAGAGGGGACTTGTCCCCCTCCAGGAGTGGTGCCGGGCACGACATCTGCTGCACCTTGGTCACCCAGTTCTGCAAATACGAAATGGATCGATTCATCAAAATCTGTCTCACTTGACAGGAAAGGAATATGAACGTATATATTGAACACTTACCGGGGTGGCGGTGTAGCCGACCTCGAAGCCAAGGTCCTTCCCCTCCCCGGGAATCTTGTCATTGGCCAGCTTGAAGAGCCACGTCCACATCCCAGCCAGGGAGGAGCAAAAGAAGCTGAGGACGGGTCCGGCATCCCCAGATTTGTGCTCCCATATTGGGGTGGCCCGGAGTTGGAGCGGGAGGATGCGGTGATGGAGCATGACGTTGACCACGTCGGGCAGTTGGAGTTTCTTCTTGAGGGACCACCATTGGATCCTCTTGATTAGTGTCTCCACCTTCTCTGGGTTCCCCAGAGGATGCCCTTCTCCTTCTAGGACTTGAGCTTCTTTGGAGGCCCAGCCGAGAAGGCTGGGACCTTGGTCTGGCCAGCGGCGAGCGGCTCAGTGATATAGAACCACTCCCGCTACCATTCCTTGACTGTCTTGATGAAGGTGCCATTGAACCAGGCAGCTCCCTGGTTCTTGCTGACCATGGAGTTTCCACACTCCGCCAGATCGGAGCCGCTGGACTTCGGCTTAACGCCGAAGGTCTTCAGCCATAGGCCGAAGTGCAGCTCGATGCGAAGGAAGGTCTCGCACACCGTAATCAAGGAGGCGAGCTAGAGGATGGAATTTGGGGCCATGTGGTGGAAGTCGAGGCCATAGTAGAACATCACCTCGCGCACGAATGGGTGCAGCGGGAACCCCAGGCCTCTGATGAGGTGAGGAATGAAGACTACCCGTTCCCCTGGGTTGGGGGCGGGCACCCGCTGGTCGGCACCTAGAGCGCGGGCGGCGACGTTGGCGGGGATATACCCCGCGTTCCACAGCTCTTGGAGCATGCTCTCCGTCACGATGGAGCCCCCCAGTGCCCTTTGAGGGTGTCGGCCATGGCTCGGTAGGAAAGCTTGGATGCGTAGAGGAGGGAGGAGGCAAGATTAGATCTGGGCGCTGGAGCTCGAGGAAGCAGAAGACGGGGGAAATGGGAGCGTGGCTACAGGCTCTGTTTACTTTTTACTCTTATAGGCTGTTGAAAGGCCAAGAGTCCCCCTTGCTGCGCCGATAAAAACGCCAATCCCCTCCTCCGAAGATGCTGTTACACGCATGGGGGAAACAAAATCTTGATGATATCCCTGAAAATACGGGCATGATCCCCACCTTGACGGGACATGCCAGTAGAAAGGCAGCCTCGAACCACGATTTGAGATAAGCAGTAACTGCCTGACCCATCGTGGGTAGCGCCGCTTCGATAAAGTTGTCAGACTATGAGGTACTATTCACACCTGGGTGGCTAGCCTTCAAGGCTAAGTTAACTCCTGACTCCGGATGGGGAGAGAACCCGGCTGAATCTCGTCTACAAGACACCACTCCTTAGAAGGGCGGCTAAGAGATCTGGAATTTCGAAGGGGAACTCGTCTGTCAAGCCGAGGACTTCGGATCCGAAGTTACCACCGTCGAAGAGATTGTCCTCGGCATAGAAGACCAGTTTGGGGACTACTGACGGTGTCCTGGACTAGGGGGTACCAACCTAGTCGGCCCATATTCCTCGGGCTGGGACATTGGGCCCTCATTCTTATCAAGATGGACTCCGGAAGATGTAGGCGAGAAGGAAGAACAAGATTATATCTGCCGAAGACTTGACGTATACTCCAAGACTTCCCCTGCTGCCTCCTCGCCTGGATACCAACCTTGTAACCCTAGATACCCTATCCAGCGTGTATATAAGCCGAAGGGTTTAGCTCTTAGAGGGGACCTGAACACAATCTCATTCACCTAGCCTTAGGACTAGATCATACGATCTCGAGGTAGATCAACTCTGTACTTGATACTTCTCCATCAATATAAACAAGAGCAGGACGTAGGGTTTTACCTCCATCAAGAGGGCCCGAACCTGGGTAAATATCATCTCCCTGTTCCTGTTACCATCTGTCCGAGATCCACAGCTCGGGACCCCCTCCCCCGAGGTCTGCCGGTTTTTACACTGACACCGGTCAAAAGCTGGATTTGACACTTTGGCAAAAGCTTGCTAGAGACCATTGCTTCAAGGGAGTCTTCCTCTTGTGGGTTTGATACCTAGGGTCACCTCTGGGGAAATAGGTGCGGGACACCCTTTCTTGTTCCAATACCGGTTCAATAAAAAGGAGATATCAGCAACGGCGCCAGAAAAAGGTCTTGATAACCCACAAGTATAGGGATCAATTGTAGCCTTTCTCGATAAGTAAGAGTGTCGAACCCAACGAGGAGCTAAAGGTAGAATTAATATTCCCTTCAAGTTCTGTCGACCACCGATACAACTCTACGCACAC
Organism: Elymus sibiricus; assembly: GCA_039707655.1. Classification (NCBI taxonomy): domain Eukaryota; kingdom Viridiplantae; phylum Streptophyta; class Magnoliopsida; order Poales; family Poaceae; genus Elymus; species Elymus sibiricus. Next base: position 160,536,654 of record CM077668.1, on the reverse strand, counting down.
TTAACGTTCGCTTTACCTAGAACAAGAATAAAGCTACTTTGTAGGTGTAAGGATAAGTTTGCAATAATAAAATGAGAAGTACTTAGCGGGAATAAAACTAGGAGTAATTTGCAAGATAATAAAAGTTAGTTATTTAGTAGAAAGCTTTTGTAGAACAAGAAGAAAGATTGTCCATAGGCAATTGAATATAACATGGTAGATACTTGTCATATGCAATGAGGGAGAGGCATACACTAACATACTTTCCGTACTTGGATCATATGCACTTATGATTGGAACTCTAGCAAGCATCTGCAACTACTAAAGATCACTAAGGTAAAACCCAACCATAGCATTAAGTAACAAGTCCCCTTTACTCCCATACGGAACAACCCCCTTACTTGGGTGTAAGCTTCTGTCACTCTAGCCACCCACTATAAGTGAATCATGAACGTATTGCAAAACCCTACAGCGGGAATCCCTCACGCTTGCGCGACACGGAGGGCACCATAGGACAGCACCATATTAACATACAACTCATATCAATCACACCGTACCACAATTAACCCGTAGGACAAAAAGAAATCTACTCAAACATCATTGGATGGCAACACATCATTGGATAATAATATGTAGCATTAAGCACCATGTTCATGTAGAGAATTATAGCGGGAATAGAGAGGTTACACCGTTGCATAAAGGGGGAGAGATTTGGTGATGACGGCGGCGAAGTTGTTGGTGTAGATCGCCGTCATGATGGTTCCCCCGGCGGCGCTCTGGCGCCATCGGAAGAGAGGGGGAGAGAACCCCCCCCCCCCTCCTTCTTCTTCTTGCTTGGCCTCCCCCCTAGATGGGAGGAGAGTTTCCCCTCTGGTCCATGGCCGCCATGGCTCCTGGAGGGCAGGAGCCCCTCCGAGATTGGATCTCTCTCTCTCTGTTTCTCTTCTGTTTCGCGTTCCTGTTTCTGGCCAAAAACCATTTCTTAAATATCCGGAGATCCGTAACTCCGATCGGGCTGTAATTTTAACATGATTTTTTCCCGATATTATCTTTCTTGCGGAGAAAGAAGGGCCCCAACCGACGTTCGAGGGAGTCACAAGGCAACACGGGGCGACCCCCCTGGGTCACGCCCTGTTACCTTGTGGCCACCTCGGGCACCGTCTTGCGTTGATTCTTCTTCCTAAAAATCACATATATTCCAAAATAATTCTCCGTAAAATTTTATCGCGTTTGGACTCCATTTGATATGGATTTTCTGCAAAACAAAAAACAAGCAGAAAACAGGAACTGGCACTGGGCATTGGATTAATATGCTAGTCCCAAAAATAATTTAAAATGTTTCCAAAAGTATGTGAAAGTTGTAGAATATTGGCATGAAACTATCAAAAATTATAGATACGACGGAGACGTATCAGAATTCTGGACCTGAAATAGCTACATCAGATATACCTATTCTACAGAGCTCCAAATGACCTGAAACTTCATGGGGATTTTTTATTGAATATATAAGAATTATTGGAATGAAGAACCACCAAAGGGGGGCCACCTGTTCCCCACAAGGCAACATGGCGCGCCTACCCCCCAGGGCATGCCTTGATGCCTTGTGGGGCCCACAGCTGGCCTCTGGCCCCCTCCTTCTGCTATATTAAGCCATTTACCCTAGAAAAAATAAGGGGAGGACTTTCAGGATGAAGCGCCGCCGTCTCGAGGCGGAACTAGGGCAGGAGCACTTTTGCCCTCCGGCGGAGCGATTTTGCCGGGGATACATCCCTCCGAGAGGGGGAAATCGAAGCCATCGACATCACCAACGATCCTCTCATCGTGGGAGGACCAATATTCATCAACATCTTCACCAGCACCATCTCATCTCAAACCCTAGTTCATCTCTTGTATTCAATCTTTGTCTCAAAACCTCAGATTGGTACGTGTGGGTTGCTTGTAGTGTTGATTACATCTTGTAGTTGATGCTAGTTGGTTTATTTGGTGGAAGATTATATTTTCAGATTATTGATGATATTCAATACTCCTCTAATATTGAACATGAATATGATTTGTGAGTAGTTACGTTTGTTCTTGAGGACATGGGAGAAGTCTTGTCATAAGTAATCATGTGAATTTGGTATTCGTTCGATATTTTGATGATATGTATGTTGTTGCTTCCTTTAGTGGTGTCATGTGAACGTCGACTACATGACACTTCACCATACTTGGGCCTAAGGGAAGGCATTGTGGAGTAATAAGTAGATGATGGGTTGCTAGAGTGACAAAAGCTTAAACCCTAGTTTATGAGTTATTCCGTAAGGGGCTGATTTGGATTCATATGTTTCATGCTATGGTTAGATTTATCTTAATTCTTCTTTCATAGTTGTGGATGCTTGCGAGAGGGGGTAATCATAAGTGGGATGCTTGTCCAAGTAAGGACAGCACCCTAGCACTGGTCCACCCACATATCAAATTATCAAAGTAGCGAACGCGAATCAAATGAATACGGTGAAAGTGACTAGATGATAATTCCCATGTGTCCTTGAGAGCGCTTTGCTTTATATAAGAAACCGTTCTGGCTTGTCCTTTGCTATAAAAAGGATTGGGCCACCTTGCTGCACTCTTGTTACTATTGTTATGAATTATCTTGCTACAAAACTGTCTGTTACTGCTACTTTTAGTACTTGCAGAGAATACCTTGCTGAAAACCGCTTATCATTTCCTTCTGCTCCTCGTTGGATTCGACACTCTTACTTATCGAAAGGACTACGATTGATCCCCTATACTTGTGGGTTATCAGGCCTCAAGGGCCAAAGCTACAGTCTTGTCCTCGGCTTTGAACGATCGATCGGGGTTGTCGTCTATCGTGATCACGCCATTGGTCCCTGTCATTTTTAGTTTCATATACGCGTAGTGGGGGACAGCGTGAAACGCGGTGAACACCGATCGACCGAGGAGCGCGTGATAGCCACTCTGGAACGGTAATATATCGAAGGTTAATGCCTCGATCCGATAATTATCGGGAGTTTCGAACACCACGTCAAGCGTGACTTTTCCAGTGCAGCATGCTTCCTTGCCAGGGATAATACCCTTGAATGTTGTCCTAATCGGCTAGATGCGGGATCTGTCGAACTGCATTTTTTGTAGGGTATCCTCATAAATGAGGTTGAGGCTGCTGCCACCGTCCATTAGAAACTTGGATAGTCGATAACCATCGATTATGGGGTCACGGACGAGAGCCACAACTCCTTGGCTGTGGATTCCAACCGGCTGATCTTGAATATCGAAGGTGATCGGAACATCCGACCAGGCATCCTCCAATGTCGTCAGGTTTGCAACGATACAGATCTCTTGAAGAGCTCTGTTTCATTGATTTCACGAGGAGTGTGTCTCGTAGATCATAAGCATGTTCTTGACCTCGGACGAGGGTTGTCCTTGGTTGTGGCTGACTGCTCTGCTTGGTCTTGTTCTACTACCGGGGTTGTCAAGGAATTCTAAGCCTCTTTTTGCCACCTGCCTCAGGATACAGCAACGCCCATGTGTGTGGGTGGCCGGTTTATCCGACGATTTGGTGTGGATTGAACATGATTGGTCGAGTATTATGTCTAGTAGTGTTTTAACATCACCGTCGGTTGTTCGATTTTTCTTTGGCAAAATTTGTTCGGCATGCTTCTCGTCATTGCTACGTTTAGGTCGTCTATTTCAATGAGACTGTTAACCTCCGCCCTCCGTTTGGATGTTTCCAAACCAGGGTATCAGCGCCATTGGTTGGTTAGACCAGCGTCTTCCATGGTGTAGTAATTGGCCATTAGATCGGAGAGTTCGACGAGCGTCCTCGGGTGGTGATGAAAGACTTCTCTACTGACCCCTTCATCACAAAAGTTAAGGCAAAACGCTGCTAATACTTCGTTGTCAGTATAGTCTAGGATCTCGCTTTTCTTTGACGGAAAACATGTCCAGAATTGTCGGATGGTTTCTCCGCTTTTTTGCTCGACTAGGGCTAGATCGCAGATGTCGACTGGTCCTGTGTTATCGGGGCAATACTCGACATGAGTGGTGAGTGGGAGCAAAAATTTAGCCCCGATCCGATCTAACATCGATTCCCAGGATGATTTCTCCAAGGGTTAATTTGACATTGGCCCTAGGCTATGTCATGGGGCCTGATTTATCTAGCCACCGCCCTGAGTCATCGGATCCAACTCCAAGTTTGGTCCGATGAGACATAACTTCCCCTCCAAGTTGGACATGACGTCGGTGCTTGGGTGGGGGTTACCCGCTGTTCCTCGGCCAAATCTGTAGTCATGGGAGAGGGGAGTATGGCGGGGCCTGATTCGTCGAGCTCGATGCCTCGACTAGGTATTGGAGTTTTGATTTTCTCCGACTGCTCGGTCAAGCCGAGGTAGGGAAATTTCGGCGCGAGAATTGCGCTGGTGCCGATCTCATCATCGGTCATGAACGCCATCGAACCGCTTCGACTACTTAGAGGGACTTGCATGGGCCACCAATGATGGAGTCAAATCCAACAGAACTCGAGTAGGGGGTCCCGAGCTGGTAGTCTTGGTGCGATGGTAACATGGACACAGGATTTTACCCAGGTTCGGGCTCTCTTTAAGAGATAACACCCTACGTCCGGCTTTGATTGTATTGATTGAGGGGGTACAGAGTACATGTTGATCTACCACGAGATCGAGTGTGTATGAATTGGCGTCTCTGGTCCTCAACCCTCGGTTTATCTTGACACGGGGGGCACTTAGGGTTACACATAGGTCGATTATATCTAAGGGTAAACATGTCGAAGATCATCTCTAAGTCTTGGAGTGTGCACCAAGTCTTCGGTAGATTCCTTCTTGATGCTCCTGGGCCTGTCAAACGTGGTCCACAGGTTGATAGTCCCGTACGACCCATAATCACGGGAGCCGACGTGGCTAGTACCCCACAATCCAGGACACCATCACCATCTTAGCAAAAACGCCTAATTAGTATGCATGATACTATGATATTCATATTGTGACCAACCTAATAATATGTTGCCGTCAAATAGCGCTTCCCAATGAAAAATGATTCTACAAAGTAATAAATGAAGGTCTCACTATTACTACACACATGACACTACTCATTTATGGAATTAGTAACATAGATTAATAACTTACTACTTCCTCCGTCCGGGTGCATAGCAAGTACGCGTAGTTCTAGGTCATTGATTTGACTAATTAAATATTAAAGAAACGAGGCTATTGCCATTGCGTGACTATGTGTCACCAAAAGCATATCATTCGTGTCATATAGGGATGTAGTTTCTAAACATATTTTTTTTACATACTCCCACCGTTCGGAAATACTTATCGGAGAAATGGATGTATCTAGACGTATCTTAGTTCTAGATACATCCATTTCTGCGACAAATAATTCCGAACGAAAGGAGTACAATATATAACGTTTCTTTACACTATGACAGTGTCAAAGAGCATCTTATATTTTGATACGGATGGAGTATTCAGTTAATTAAATTATTGACTAAAACTATGAACATGTCTTATACACCCGAATGAATGTAGTAGTAAACCTGGGCATGGGCAGCCCGGCCCGGCAGGCCCGGCCCGAAGCCCGGCGTCCGGGCCAGGCTCGGGCCTTGCTTTTCCAGCCCGAGCCCGGCCCGAAGCCTGGGAAAAGCCCGGCAAAACATATTTTTTGACATATTTTAAGAAAAATAGGTTTAATGTAGTATTATATACCCCCAAAATTAAGTATTTTACTATTTTTAATAGGTAAAGTAGACATTTTTCTGGGCTGCGGGCCGGGCCGGGCTGGGCCCGGGCTTGGGATTTTGTTAGTCGGGCTTAATGAAGGCCTGCCCGAATCCGGCCCAGCCCGAAGAATGCCCAGGTCTAGTAGTAGTTTAAGTTACTAGCCAGTATGACCTGCCTGAGTGTGCGTTTTGGACGGATTGAGGCTGCAGAGTCCGGGTTTCTGAGCTGTCATACTAGGTAAGCCGAGACTTCAAATGAGTGAGCGTAGCCAGTGTTACGAAACGATGTAGCGCCCCTACTGAAGATCGTCATTAGCATGAACGTCACTTAGATTAGGCACGTGTAATATTTACCTAATAATAAAGCACGGATAACTTCTGGTCGTACGTCGTGGCGTTTTTGCAAAAAAGCTCTTATGTTTTCTGGTATTCAACCCGCAGTCCCTTAATTAAGTGGAAAAAAACGTTTTGTCTTTTTATAAAAAAAAACCTGGGCAGCGTCGGCAACGGCTACGCGGCAGTGTCCGCCCCTCCTCCTCCTCCCCCCCCTTCTCCTCCTCCCCTCACTGCGCGAATCCGTCGGCGGCGGGGTCTCTGGCACGCTGGCGGCTCGGCTTCGAGCTGGCTCTGCTTTGAGCTGGGTCAACGGCCAGGGAGAGCGCGGCGGACAGGTTACCGGCCGAGGATAGCGCGGCGGACGGAACGTTGGCGAAGGTGGCGGGCTCACGGGCGCGCTTGGGGGAGGCGAGAAGCTGGCTGAACGTCGGCGAAGGTGGCGGGCTCACGGGCGTGCTTGGGGGAGGCGAGAAGCTGGTTGCACAAGGGCGAGCTCGCGGGCGTCCTTGGGCTCTGTTTTGATTTTTGTCGGCCTCGGCGCTGGCTTAGGCGGGCCAAGGCGGGAGGCAGGGCGCGGCGGCGCAGTCCGGCAACCTGGCTGGTCGACGGGGCGGCGGGGATTCGGCTAGAGGCGAGGTTGATGGCGGCGGCGACAGGCGCGCACGGGACGAGCGCTGCCTCACGAGCAAAGGAGCTCGGGCAGGTCGTGGGCGCTGCACGGTCTGGCAACCTGGTTGGTCGACGGGGTGGCGGGGATGCGGCTGGAGACGAGGTTGATGGCGGCGGCGACAGGCGCGCACGAGACGAGCGCTGCCTCACGAGCAGAGGAGCTCGGGCAGGTCGTGCGCGCTGCCTCACGGGCAGACGAGCTCGGGCAGGTCGTGCGGAGGCGCGGCTGGCCATCCGGGCGCTGGACACGGGCTCCTGCGGACGTTGGACGCGTCCAGGAGGCAGAGGCTAGGGAGGCGTCGGGGCAGAGGTTAGTGTCCGATTCAAAATACAGGCTGTGTCCTTGTCAAACTTAGATTGATGGAGTGCCCGTCGTGGATTTTTGTTGGCTGCTATAAGAAGGACACCACCTCGGCCGAAATCTTCATCAATCCATTGTCGACGAAACTAATGTCGCCGCCGAGTTCGCCTGCGAAACTAATGTCGCCGCCGAGTTCGCCGGAGAAAGAAGCGCGGACTTCACCGGAGGTAGAAGATCATCCATCGAGCACTCCAATGTCGCCGACTTCGCGAGAGGTAGTTTGATTTTTCTGTCAGCTCTCTGTCTGAATCCTCTTTTTGATTTTCGTCGGAGGTAGAAGATCTCTTTTTGGTTCAGTATACTGCCTAGAAGTACATCTCTGAATATTTGGCCTCTGTGTTGTGCCACTGGATGTGCGTGTGTGTTCATGTTTGTGGAGCTTTCCAGGGAGGAAGTGGTTGGTTTCTGGCAGAGGAGGCTACTAGCTGTTGGCAGAATACGATCTGATTATGCTTGTATGGCGTAGGTGTGTGCCACTGGATGTGCATGTCTGTTCATGTGTGTGGAGCTTTACAGGGAGGAAGTGATTAGTTTCAGGCAGAGGAGGCTGCTGGCTATTGGCAAAATACGATTAGGATTAGGAAATCTCCTTTGATTTTTGTCAGAGTTTAGTCAGAAAATTGATAGTTCCTTGATTTGTTTTGTTCTAGATTAGTAAAGCGGTGCACTGTTATTTGTTTGCTCGCCAAATCTGAAATTAGTTGCCCCTTAAATTTTAATCCACTTGACAAACTTGTCATTCATGTTTGGTTCAAGTATTATTAGGTGATGCTCTCTTCCAGTTTTTAAAAGCAAATGCAAACATGAAACTGCACTTACTCTGTCAGCTGTTTATGTCAGTTGTGAACCTAGAAGGCTACAATGTGCAATATGTGTTCTGCTGATGCTATAGAGTATCTATGAGATTAGTAATTTTGAATGAGCTCTTCTTTAATCATTGAATCAATGGCTGGTGCTTTTGATGTGTTCAATGTTGTTGTGGACATGTTGTTTCTGAATTTTAGCATCAATGGATAGAATTCCTTGCAAATTATAATTTTGTTGTTCAAGCGTAGGATAATTGGTTTTAATGTCTCTGTTGTGTGTGCGTGTGCAGCTGCCAAAGGAGTCTGATAGAACTCAGGTGGAGGCCAAGGAGGTTCGGCTCTCGGACATGCCACCGGTAACACTCGATGATACAAACGTAAACATTGTAATTTATGAATAGAGATTAACAATATATATAGTTGAGAATCTATTTTGGCTAATTGTAATTATGTTGTAACTGCAGCAAGAAGATGGCATCGCTGAATTGAACATCGCAGAGGATTTGGATAACCGACCTTCAAAAAAAGCAAAATTTTCTGAATCAGGTGTTCTAGAGCCAAAACCAATGTCACCAACTATGTCAGCATCTTCTCCAAATTCTGAATGCTTTGACTCGATTGTGCCAGAATCAGATAATGATCCATTGCCATCACCTCCATCCCCATCTAGCTTGACATTATCTCCTGTTTTACCCTTACATGATGTTAAGGAACCAGATTCAAATAAAGAGATCAAAGTTGATCAGAAATATAATTATCTACCACAAGGTATTTGTTTGATTTATTCTGTGTACTTTATTATTCAATATATTCTTAAATTATTTGACTTTTTGCAGACTATACACTGAGCGACTATGATCAATGTGCTCATATAAGAATAGAATCATCTTTGAGAAAACAACTGTTGGTTCAGATAGATGGAAGTTCTGTGTTACAAAATCAATTGATGTGCTTGCTAGATGAAAAAGAGTGGGTAAATGATGATGTAAGTATACCCTTACTCAAACAGAAATAAGTTTCTAATCACTAATATCTATTACTAATGTATTTTTTGTAAAATAATCTTAATTATAGGTGATCAATGCATATATATGTTGTATAAAGGACCAGATACATGTTCAAAATGGCAACAAAGTATATTTTGAGAGTCCTTTTGTTATCTCACTATTAAAACGGGATGGTAACCTTGGCATACAAAAAGATAGTTCCTTCATAACAGATATTGTCAAAAAATATATGGAGCATGACATGGTAATATCCATATCCATAATTTTCATATTCCATGTTTCAATTAATTTTTATTTTTATTTACCTAATTATTTTTGTTACAGATTGAACTTCCAATAAATACCGGCAACACACATTGGTATTTAGCCGTTGTAAATACAAAAAAACATGAGATTCAAGTACTGGACTCATTGTGTTGGAAGTTTGACCTAGATGATCTCGCTATTACGGTTAGTTACAACACCAGCTTTTAATCCAACATGTATCATAAATTCATACATTGTTAGTGTCTATCATTTCTGATCAGTAAATCTTTTTCAGCTACGAGGAATACAATTTCACTTGGACCTTCTTAAAAGTCAAAACTTGATTAATGACGATTGGAAAGACGTTGATCTTACTGAATGGAAGATCACAGAACAATTTCAAATGCCAATTCAAAAAGACAGTTCTTCATGTGGTTTATTTATGCTCAAATATATGGAATATTTCACCGGAAGTGCACTATCCTACGCAATTACACAGGTATATATTTTTTGATTAATAAAAAGTATATAAATTTTACATAAAGTATGTTAAATTTTGAAAATATACTAATAATTGTTTGTATTGCACAGGAAATGATTACTTCATTTAGGTTTAAGTTAGCCAGCATATTGTTATGTTGGAAAACAAACACTGCATCAATGACTACAATCGTTGAAGAAAGTGATGATGACACCAATGGAGATCCTGATGATGTCCAAATACTGGAAACTCTAGATGATATAAAAAAATCAAAACAGAAAATCCCAATATCTGTTGAAAATAAATACAGATCACTAATATCTATTCTTTCTAATATGAGCTTACTTGAGTTAACAACTGGACTATGTAGTTTCATTAAATCAATCAATTACACCGAGGTTTTAGAGTAAGTTATTTCAAATTAGTAATGCAATTGTACAGTATCTTACTTATTTTCTTAACGATTTATTTTCTTAATTTTTTCATTACCAGGAAAGTATGGATTCAAAGTTCAAAGCCATATCCAATTAGCTTGTCTCTCAAAAAACTACAAGGAATGCTAAAGGATGATTTACCTATGGACCGAGATTGCTTCAATTTTGTCGTACGGAAGATTATGTTTGATGACATCCAAATGGCACAAAAAAATAAACAATTGGTAACAAAACATTATCTCGACATGAAATTTTGGGTACGTTCTTAAATTCATTATTTACTTTTTTCTATATTCTTATTTTTTAATCACCTTCCTAACCAATTCTTTTATATACTAGATGACTACTGATTTTGGACGGCACCCAGACTTCCGTAAAAAGTTAGAAGTGGAGCAACCAGCAAATTCTATTCGTAGTTGGCCTGGTATCAAATATGATGTTTCAAAATGCAAATCGGTAAGAACACTTCTTTGTACTTTTGACCACACTATTTTTATTACATCTAATATGTATCCTATTTCAGATCCATATTCCAGTACAATCCAACAATGATTTCATTCTATTCACATTGGACAAAGATACAAGAACAGTGTACATTTTGGACCCTGCTCCTATTAATCCCATTTACAGATGCAACCCACTCGCAAAATATGTGCACAAAATTATATGGATTGCAGAACACTTACCAAAAGCAATGTCAAAAGCATGTCCTGGGTCTAGATGGAACGAGAATATTCTCCTATGGCATCAAAAAATCCTAGATGATATTCCAGTTTACAACAGGTATTTTTCAAGGGATGAATACTATATAGTGATTATTTGTTGTTTTGAAAATTAATATAATTTGAATTACTAACATATATATTATTATATATATAAGGGAACTGTCCGGTTATATTGTTCCCATGTTCATGTCAACATGGGAAGATGAAAGACCGCATTTGCCATTTTTGAAGGTAAATATCGCAATCGTATAGAACATTAATATTATAATTTCACATTTGATTCTGATGTCATTCGTTTTAAAAAATTATGTATGTACAGGATGGATATGAACTCAGAAAACTAATTTTGGGCCAACTGTTGACATTCGAGGATAATGAATGTGAAGATAACATGCCTGTCGGTGTACTTGAATTCATCAGTTGTATCAGGAAAATCCAACGTAAATCAGGTAAAAATAGTATGATTAATAAGATTTCATAATAAAAAATGTTTTTTTCAAGATTTATTGCTTGGTCGTGCTAACTCCTATTTTCTCAAACAGGACGTACGTGCTATTTCTGAAAAAAGAAGCTTCGCTGTTGGCTGGCATCTCTGGTGGTAGTTTTAGCTATCTCGCAAATAAAAGGACCTCTCATAATTCAATAAATAAAGACCAATTGGGTCAATTACATATCGTTGGTTGTAAATGACATTCAGTTTCTAGCTTACAACGGAATCTAGACATGTACTCTTCAACAATATTCGGTGCTTGATGGTGGTCCTATATATTGGTTGAGATTGTCATGTTGTTTACTAGCAATTGCAGTGCTCTTATTATTTTGTAGCAAACATGTCCGTGCATTGCAATAGAAGAAAACGACATCGTATGCCATATGCATGGATCAAGACCCTCTCTTCCGGGTCCATGTCTTATAATTCAACACAACATCCTATAATATCCATCATATTCTTGTCTCTGCTTATCCTCATTTTCGTAGATTGCATTGGTGAACGAACATGGTCAATCTCAAACGATGATATTGACACAGAGTGGCCCTAACGCCACATAAGAGCATCTCCAGCCGTTGGAGCTCCCCAGGACACCACCGAACCAAAAAAGTTGGTGTCTTGGGGGACCAAAGGCTTCATCCGGCGAAAATAAGAGGGCATCTTCCCAGCCACATCCCAACCCAAGCCAAATTTTGTGTGGGGAATGATTAAGTGGGCCATGAAAAAGTACACGTGGGGGGACGCGATTCGCCGAAACTTCCACCAGCGTCCCCAAGAGACCCCCAGCGCGCTGGGTTTCGCCTGGGTATGCCGGCGCTTTTTGACATCCTGGGGACGCGCTGGGGGCGTGGCTGGGCCATTTTTCATCAAAAAGCGCCTCCCGAGCCTGAAAAGGTGCTCTAGGGGGCGTCCTGGGGGACGGGTGGAGGTGCTCTAAACATATAAGTATTCATATTACTATTTGCTTGCCAAAAAAAATACTCCGTACACTATAATCTAGAATATCGAAAAGGCGTATCACAAACATAAAATGTAAAAGAAAATTTTTACCACTCAAATTAATATCATCATAATATTTTCAGTTGGTTTTTAAACAGTAACTAAAAATAATTCCTCAGAATTCAAATCAGTTGTATCATTCGTAAAAAAGTGACAAATTAAGAGTAGTCTTTCTAATTACAAAGAAAGGAATACAACAAGGCACCTAATCTGTGATACGTGGGTAAGAAATTTCGTTTTTTAAACAAATCTGTGCGCGCTGCCGTACTACAAGCGGCAAGAAGAGAAGTACTCAGGGGCCTGGGTGGCCGCACCTGTCCGTATACAAGTCAGTTTATTTTAAAACGACTCCAAGTCCTATTTAGATTCCTACAGAAGTCCAAAACCTACTTAGAGACAGGCACCGTTGGTTCTACAAATACTATCTCCAGGTGATTTTTATCTTACACAATCCCAAGCCTTTGGTTCAATCAACAGCTCAGTTTCACACGTCGCCTTGTGCTACCTGCCTTCGGTTCAAATAAATCGTTTGGCAAGCCAGCTTTACAACAGGTATTTTTGTTATCTGTTTATTACATATATACAACATCTTTCAACATGTCTATAAGCAGTTTTGAATATCCAACCAAAGCCCTCATCGGGAAGGTCTCGATCCCTTCGGCGACGTCCTCCACGTAGTGATCTCACCTTCCTTGAGGTAGCCGGCCATCTCCTCTTCAAAATTTCTGTACATACCGTAGTGTTCCATCACGATGAACCCCTCCATGCGAATACGCTTGGCGATGATGCAGAACAGGTTGTGCATGCCCTCGAGCTGCTCCAGGTTGTACTGCGAGATCATCCTGCAAACAGACAGCCGCCCATAAAGCCTCATGTTGAGAAGCACCGCATTAAAAAAACAATGGTAATCTCATGCATAAAGAAAAAAAATGGTTAGGTAACAGAACCAAATGATCAACATGTGTGTATACATAGAACAAGCATTGCTTGTTCTATCTTGTCTTAGCGAGGGAGAGCATGCACATAGCTAATTATGCAAGAAAGCATCTGTAGAAGTACAGTACGCAAGCCATTGACCCTTATCAAGAGCAGCTACCTGAAAATATTACATGGCCTTAGAAAATAGATCACGCACACACCCCTCAGTATGCAGGAAACGCATAAAAAATAGCATGCAAGCAAATTTAGTATATGTACAAAATCAGTTTGTTCCACTTTCTTACTGCAGCAGTAAATGAACCTACTTCTTATAACCACTAACATTTTATGAATCTACCTCTTTGCTTGATAACCAATTATCGACATTTCCATTACTTCAATATTTTTATCACTAATACATCAGTTTCGAAACATTGATTAATGCAACATCAGAAAAGAGCATATGCTCATTACCGGTTGAACATGAGAAATATTTGTACAAAACACAGGTATCATAAAGTGAGAACAATATACTCACTCATGTCAAATCATAAATCTTGGTATTGGATCTCCCCTGCCTACAAAATCAAATGAACTTGGATAAGAAAGACCTGTTCACTGGACAGTGAACTTTTTGGACCCTTATATTCAATACTTCATATGGTTTTTCAATGCATTTTTCTTGTTTAAGTATATATAACTTCATGGCATCCAATTTTACTTTAACATACAAAGCACTCAAAACAAAATATCATGTATGGCATTACAAATATTTCTTTCTCTCATGCAGGAAAACATTTGGACCATAATCTCAAATCATGGATGCTAAGGAAAAAAGAAGAAAGAGAGATAGAGAGCGGTATGAACGAATGAGCAAAGAAGAAAGGCAGGAGAAAAATAAAAAACGCCGTGAAGCATATCAACAAAAGAAAGATTCAGCAAAGACACCAGAACAGAAGGCAGCAAAAAGCGCACAAGAAAAACAAAGATATGCAAATATGCAACCAGAAAAGAAGAAAGCAAGATTTAAACAAATAGAAGCTCGCCTTCAAATGATACGGAACACACCATCCAAAGACTCAATAGCAATGGAGAACCCTGAATATGTCGCAACAGAACAGAACGTTAGCACTTCTACATTTACTTCTAAACATAGGGATCATGTGCCAGCGGGAAAAAGGCAAGCGTTGCTATAGCATCGTAACGAAGAATTCGCAAAAAAATGGAAACAAACTATTTCCATGTCATCACAAGAAGATGCTTCAATGACGGAAAACTGCAATGAAAACAATCAAACTCTAGAGCAGCCAGAAGTCATGACTTACGGTAATAATCCTGATTTAATACTCGCATTCTAAGTAAATACAAATATGTCTATACAACTAACCATCTATTCTGGACAGACATCCCCTCCTCAATGTTTCCAAACATCAGAGAAACAGATGCACCAATACAATCATTATACAATGATGATCACAGAAAAGTGGATTTATGGCCAAACATACCCACCACAAATCTTGCAACAATCAAAGATGTGCAAGCACGAATACAATCATTATGCAATGATGATCACTGTAAGTTTTTAAATTACACATAATTTCTTTTTTATAAAAACATTTAATAGATGATGATAAATTATTAAATAGGTGATGATGGAGTAATATATGAGCAAGAAGCAAGCATTAAGGAAATAGATGCGGCAGTAAAATCAATCTACAACGATGATCTCGGTAAGGTTATCAATTACATATATGTTCTTAGGCAATACAAACAAATATATATATATATATATATATAATCAAAAATTACAACACAGGTAATGATGGAGTCATATTTGAAGAAGATACAGAAGAAGATGAATATATGTTCACCGGTGAAGGTATGCTTAATACAATTCAAATAAATTTGCACAATTATAATACTACTTACTAAATTTAACATGTTGCATATCAAACCAGAGTGGGGCAGAGAAGTGGAATTTGAAATCATAGATGATGAGGAAGCTCTCAACCCTGATCCATATGATTTCGTCTACAGCAACATACCAACAAGCACAAACGTGCTCGAAAAAGAAGAAGATTGCAAATTCTGCCATGCAACCAAATTCAAGTATGAAACTAAGGGATTGTGCTGCAAAAAAGGACAGATAAGACTAGCCAATCCAGACACTCCACCTGAACTCATGACACTTTGGACAAGCAATGACTCTGATGCAAGACATTTTCGACAAAATATAAGATTTTTCAATGGGCACTTTTCATTTACTACTCTTTACTGCCAGCTTGACAAAGACACGACTGACATGCGAACGGCCGGTATTTACACCTTTCGAGCACATGGTCAAATATATCACAACATACAATCATTTGGTAACAGTGACTCAGAACCAAAGCATCTGCAACTATACTTCTACGACGATGATCCAAGCTTAGAACATCGATACCGCTATTGTCGTGACGAAATGTACCAACAAGACAAGCATGTGATTGGAATAATAACAGATATCCTACGCGGTAACCCATACTCTCAACAGTTTAGGAGTTTGGGACAAGCTGAAAACCTTGAGGACTACAGACTCATCTTGAACCTTGACCAGAGATTGGACCAAAGAAGATACAATGAGCCAATCAATTCTGAGGTAGCTGCAGTATGGATTGAAGGAAATGAAAGAAGAGATACTTATGACAGAAATGTAATATTACATGGGAACAACAACGAAAAAGAGCCCATTCGATCATATTACGGGTGCTATGATCCGTTATCGTATCCTCTATTCTTTCCAAGAGCTGAACTGGGTTGGCATAGAAAAATCCCAAAGAGGGAAACACGAGAGGAAGATATTGGTGCTGAAAATATCACTAATGACGATGACCCGGGTAACAAAAAGCATATACTATTATATTCAAAATTCAATTTTTATATACTACTACCTACGCAACTAACTTTTTATGTTGCAATGTTTGCACAGATTCAGTCAGTGGCCTATGGGTAACCATGAGAGAATACTACTGCTATAAATTTCATACACGACCAAGCATATTAAACCCAATTTTACACGGCAGTCGGCTTTTTCAGCAGTTTGCAGTAGACACATACATCAAAATTGAAAGCTCCAGACTTGATTACATGTGGCATAATCAAAAGAAAATAAGAGCTGATCTATACCAAGGCCTTCTAGACTGCATTCAAGCTGGAGAACAAAATGGAGATGCAGTCGGAAAACAGAGAGTTCTTGCCTCATCATTTATTGGAGGGCCACGAGACAGACTTCGTCGGTACCTAGATGCTATGGCATTGGTTAGAAAATATGGAAAGCCGGACGTATTCCTAACAATGACCTGCAACCCAAACTGGGAGGAGATCACAAGAGAACTAGAGACTGGACAAACACCACAAGATCACCCAGACATTGTCGTTCGTGTTTTTAGGGCGAAATTACAAGAAATGAAGAAGCAACTATTTGAAAAGTCAATTCTTGGAAAAGTTCAGGCATATACATATGTAGTAGAGTTCCAAAAGAGGGGATTACCCCATGCTCACTTTTTGCTCATCGTGACTGGAAAATACAAGTATACATGTCCAGAGCAGTATGACAGAATCATCTCCGCCGAGCTACCTAACAAGCACAACTACCCAGAGCTATACAAAATGGTAATCAAGCATATGATGCATGGTCCTTGCGGTGCATTGAATAAATTTTGTCCATGCACAAAGAATCGTCCGTCATGCAAGAACAATTATCCAAGGCCATTTAATGAAACCACGATTCAAGGCAAGGACTCCTACCCCATATATAGGAGACGCAACGATGGCAGAACTGAAATGGTCCGAAATTGCAAACTAGATAACAGGTGGGTGGTTCCTTATAATCCCTATCTGTTAAGGATGTTCAACTGCCACATAAATGTTGAGATATGCTCAAGCATTAAAGCCGTTAAGTACCTCTTCAAGTACATCTACAAGGGTCATGACCGAGCATCTGTATCTGTAACTGACAAAGTAGACGAAGTCGAAATCGACGAAATTAAGCAGTACAGAGACGCACGGTGGGTGACACCTCCTGAAGCATTGTGGAGAATATATGGCTTCGAACTAAGCAAAATACACCCACCAGTCTTGCAACTACAGCTACATCTCCCAAATATGCACATGGTTTCATATCATAGCATGGAAAAAATAAAGAATGTTATCGATCGTGAAGGCACAGAAAGATCAATGTTGACTGCGTACTTTGAAGCAAACAGCTTATATGAGAAAGCACGAGGCATACTATATAGAGAGTTTCCAGAACATTATACTTGGCAAAGTCAGGAGAAGTTTTGGAAATAGAGGAAGCGAGTCACTGTGTTCCAGGTTGGTAGGATCGTCTCAGCACATCCGGCTGAAGGAGAACGATACTATCTTCGAGTCCTCCTAAACCACGTGACAGGCGCAACAAGCTTCGAAGACCTACGAACAGTAGATGGACAAGTAATGCCAACCTTTCGAGAAGCAGCAGAAAAAAGAGGTCTCATTGAGGCAGATAGCACACTGGATGACTGCATGAAAGAAGCGGAATTGTTTCGAATGCCATCATCGCTACGAAGGCTATTCGCAACAATCTTGGTTTTTTGCGAGCCCAGCGACGTACGTAGCCTCTGGAACAAACACCTTGAGGCAATGTCAGAATACTACAGTAGAAATTGCAAATGCAAACACACCGTCGAACAGATGGTTCTGAAAAATATCAGAGACATGTTACACTCAATGGGAAAAGACATAGAATCGTATCCTCTTCCAGAGATAGAACAACAACATGAGACGACAGACGACATACCAAGGGAGATCATGGAGGAGACCTCCATCGAGGTGGACCCCGAGGACGCATCTTTGCATAAAAACTTAAACTACGAGCAGAGGAAGGCCTACGATGAAATCCTAGCCACAATTGACAGCCAAAAAGGAGGTATATTCTTTGTGGATGGACCTGGAGGCACAGGAAAAACATTTCTTTACAGGGCACTCTTGGCAACAATACGCGGACAAGGAAAGATTGTTGTGGCAACCGCAACTTCCGGTGTGGCTGCCTCCATAATGCCCGGAGGGAGAACCGCGCACTCGAGGTTCAAGATTCCACTAAAAATAGACGATGGGGATATTTGTGGATTCACAAAACAAAGTGGGACATCCAAGCTACTCCAAGCAGCATCACTAATAATCTGGGATGAAGCATCTATGACCAAGAGGCAGACAGTAGAGGCGCTAGACAAAAGCATGCGGGACATAATGGACAAACCATACCTTCCATTTGGTGGAAAAACGGTCGTATTTGGAGGGGATTTTAGGCAAGTGCTACCTGTTGTCCGAAAGGGAACAAGAGCCCAGATAGTAGATGCATCGCTACGCAGGTCGGTCCTCTGGAATTCAATGCGTCAGTTGAAGCTTGTGCGCAACATGAGGGCTCAGAACGACCCATGGTTCGCAGAATATCTACTACGCATTGGAAACGGAACCGAGGAGACAAATGAAGATGGTGAAATACTACTACCTACAAGTATATGTGTCTCAAATAAGACGGATAATGATGGCCTGGATAGACTCATCGACAATGTCTACCACACAGACAAAGCTTCCCTAAAAGATCCAAAGTACATCACGTCAAGAGCAATTTTATCCACAAGGAACGACTCTGTTGACAGAATCAACCTAAAAATGATTGATCGCTTTCAGGGGGAGGAGATGGTGTATCACAGTTTCGATTCAGTAGAAGATGACCCACATAACTACTACCCACCAAAATTCCTGAACACTCTCACACCAAATGGACTGCCTCCACATATGTTGAAGCTAAAAAAAAATTGCCCAATCATACTACTCAGGAATATCGACCCTGCTAATGGACTATGCAACGGCACGAGGTTGGTCGTACGTGGATTTCAAAAAAATACAATTGATGCAGAGATTGTGGTGGGACAGTACTCTGGAACGCGAGTTTTCCTACCTAGGATACCATTATGCCCCTCTGACGATGACATGTTTCCATTCAGTTTCAAGAGGAAACAGTTTCCAGTCAGACTCAGTTTTGCAATGACAATAAATAAATCACAAGGCCAGACAATACCAAATGTTGGAATCTACCTGCCTGAACCGGTTTTCTCACATGGTCAGCTATATGTCGCGCTATCCAGAGCAACCGCAACATCAAACATAAAGGTACTAACAGGTACACATGAAGTGAGCAAGCAGAAGAATAAAAAGGCCAGTACAGACAACACATGCACAAAGGGAAATAAGAGAAACAATAACAAGAGGACCCCTACAAGCGGGACATATACAAAAAATATTGTCTACACGGAGGTCCTAACAAAATAGGTAATACAGCATTTCAATTACTGTTCAAAAATTTCAATTTTAAACATTGCATTGCTTATTATCTAACCTTGAACATATTTCTTGGATTATACAGAAACATTGCAGAAAATGACAACTTCGCAGTTACAATTCAAAACTTGATCATCTTGAAGGAGACACAAACATTTATGTATATACAAATTATAAATGGTATAATTCTCATGTATATTGTCATGAACAACCAAATCATTAATGGTTATTTTTTATTATATGTACACTAACTATATGAAGACGAAATCTATATTATGTGACATTCCATTCTTCAATCTTATTATTTAATGCAAACCAATAGCTAATATTAACATTGTTATATTTCATATGTACTACGCAATCAGACATGGTTTCATATTTATATATTATTTAATCTCCAGCAAATATTAAAACTAAATCTAATCAAATGTGCTTAGGTTGGTTCACTATTAATAGGGGT
The DNA here is from genome assembly GCA_039707655.1 of Elymus sibiricus. Lineage (NCBI taxonomy): Eukaryota > Viridiplantae > Streptophyta > Magnoliopsida > Poales > Poaceae > Elymus > Elymus sibiricus. The sequence continues at coordinate 160,516,655 of CM077668.1, read as the reverse complement.
AGGGGGGCCTAACACTGCCAATACCGGTCCCAAGCCCGGAAAAAAGTGGAGGGGGCAAAAACAAATTAACAAGGCACCTTAAGATCACACACAAAGCACATTTGCCCATACATGTTTTGAAATTAGGGAAAACCATAGTACCAAAATTAATCCACTTAGCAAACAAAATTGAAAGAACAAAAAATAAAAGGATGTTCATGTTAAAATAATTATGTCCATCTTTGATTGCCAAATTTTAGATGCCACAAGACCCAAATTTCTCAGATTTAGGGAACAGTACACATGGATGTTTATCTGAAAAAACAGAGGATTTTCAGTATAAATTTCAAGCTAGGTTGGAAATATAAGCTAAAACCTAGAAACTACAAGTCGAGCAATCCAAAGAGCTTGCCATGTTCTGTTGCTTGCACTGAATCAACAAACGATAAGGAATATAAGAGGAATAAGGAACCTCGTGGAGGGGAGCGTGTTCGCGTATTTGCAGCAATGCAGGGTGTGGCTGGCGCCTCGAGTCCTCATCACCACCTTGCCATATCGCTGCATCCGAATTCCGGCGAAGAAGCCGCCGGCTGGCGCGACGTGCGGAGCAGATCCACAGCTGGGACCTTAGTCCCTTTGTTGTTGCACTGATTTTTCTAAACAGCGCTTTATCTAACTCCACGAAACCTGAAAAATAACTGACACATTGTAAAAAAAATACATATCAATTTGACAAATACTACTGTAAATATTAACAGTGTAGCGTTGCATATTATTGAAGAAATTGTGATGCTCTATTTCGTCGGGATTAAGATGCTTGAACATGTAGGCAGTATACTACCGACCAATAGAGATCTTTCTCATGCTGACTACGTGATATCAATTGTGCCATAACATTATTTAGTAACTAATCAAAAAGTGTCAAAAGCTAGCTACCAAAGCATCAGTAAACCATCTCAGCCACATAGAACTAATCCAGTCGAGAAAGGAGTTTGGGGACTCGAAGATGCGCATATTAACTAATTCAGGCTGAACATGATTGAGATCATTGCAAGAAAGTTCTAACACTACCTCCAGCATCTACTTTGCTGCTTTGCTGCTGCTGCAAATCGAACCCCAGATCTAGGCACCCCTTGAGTTCCTCCAGGCACGCCCCACGCCAGAATCCCGGGCGCCTGCTCTGGCGCCGTCCGGGCCCCCGTCTTCTCTGGCGAGCACAACCAGACTCGCCCTCCATGACCACGCCGCCTCCCACTGCGCACTGCACCACACCTCCTCCGCCTCTGACTCCTCTGCCTCCGGGCCACTCTTGACCCGGCGCTGAGCGCGGCGGTGCTTACAGCTGCATCGGTGGCGGGTGGGCAGGGGCGTCTGCGGCTACAGGGGGCATGAGGAGGGCCGGCCGCCGGAGCAGAACCTGCAATCGCCCACCTCTCCGTCCGCCTCTACGGCCGCGGCGAGCGGGGACGAGGACTCCGGCGGGGGAGGTGGAGGAGTGAGGAAGGACGCCATGACCCAGAGACTGCGGGTGAGGGTCTCGGTGAGCTCGAAGACGGAGTCCTGAGGGAGATTGGGAGGGCCGGCCGCCGGAGCAGGACCTGCAATCGCTTGCCACCGTCGCCTGCAGCAGATCGGCTAGGTTGAGGAATGGGGATTCATCTGGAATCGGACGAGGGAGAGGTACGAGAGGAGGTGCTCATCTGCCGGCTGCTCACGCACAACACACCCAGTCGGTCCAGTTTGGGCCGGACTTAGTACCTGGGCCAAATGTAAACCGTATATTAACATACATGTAGTAATGGTAAAAAAACATATATGTAGTAATCTTTTTGGGGCCAAATTATTTGTATTCCAGGGAATTCCAAGGATTAAAAATAAAATTGATTGGAATATTACAGGGAATTCCAAGGAATAAAAATAAAATCGGAAAAGTTTATATTTAATATTCGCCCAGTGCAACGCACGGGCAGTTATGGAAAACACCGCTACGTTAGGTCAAGGCAAGACACATCATTCATCAATCTAGCTCAGGCATGATCCATCAATGCAGTTTGCTCAGCCGAAAAATATGTCGTTGTGGCTCCTTACGAAATCATTTTGAGACCATCACATTTTTAAGTTTTAAAATAAACTTTTAAAAATCCCTTATCTCATCATGACATCATTCTGACATAGTTTGTAAAATGATATTTTAAAAGTCCTTATCTCATCCTAGCATTTTATTCAGACTTTTTTTTATTTTTATCTTATATGCATAAACTGATCGTTTTTTCTCCCGTTGCAACGCACAAGAGAGTACTGGAGAATGGGGAAAGATAAGGAAGTGCCCTCACTGCAAAATGTAAAACAGAAAAACATTATTTTCAAAAAAACATCTGCTAAAAACATTAGTTTGTACTTTGTAGAGAAATGTTACAATTTTCATAAAAATGTTAGCTATTCTTCAAAAGGTGTTACACTTTTAATGAAAACATTAACTTTTATTAAAAATAAGGAAATTTCTACGTTCAACATTATTATCGACATTTATTAAAATTGCATATAAAAAATGGTGCAAAATGGCACGTGAAGCAGGTTGTGCCTCTTTTTTCGCCCGGTGCAACGCACGGGCATTTGTATAGTTAGTGTACAAAGTGCCGAACGGACATGCCCGTCCGCACAGACACCCTCTCGCATGGCAACTGCCATCTCTTGTAAACAGAGCAGCACCGCCCCGGCCTCCACTCCGGCTCCTGGGCCCCTGCAGGCCTCCACCTCCCCGGCTATGCTGCGGGGGGGGGGGTCGTCCTCCTCCTGAAGCTCGCCGGCGCTGGGCACCATCGGCGGCGGCTGATGGGATTTGTGGGGGCGGCGGTGGAATGGGGGGAATTGACCCCAACCGCCCCACCTCCCAGTCCTCTTATCCGCTTCTCAGCGGCGCCGCCATGGGCCTGGGCCGAAAGGCCTCGTGGGTTGTGGCCCACGATGAAACAGCCGGCAGAAAAAAAAACCCAACGGGTTATAGGCTAGTTTGCCGAAAAGCCCTCATATTATCGGGATTTCACGCATTAGTCCAACTACTAGTACTATTTAGTGCTTGTCATGTTTTAGCCCCGTAAATTTGGGAATTCGCAGATAGGTTCAAGTACTAGTGCTGTAATTAAGTACTTGTCATGTTTTAGACCTTGTATCTCGGTGTGATTGTACTCAATTAAATTATGTATTGATATTTAGACCATATTATGTCTATAAATGATTATATGTTCAATGTGTTTGCAAATTGCAATCCCTATAACATGTACAAATGGTACAATAATATCATTTTGTAATTGAAAATCATTTATTTTTGCAACTCAAATATTAATTCGCCATCAATTAAGTCCAAAAATGCCTATGAAACACACAAAATAGACTTAATTCGAATAGAATTAATATGCAAAAATTATAAGTGACTACCTCAAATTTATATATGAGATCATAAGGTAATGTGGCATCTACTGCATAATGTGCAGATTATCCACAATTATTGTGAGGTCTACATTTTGTTGAGAATTGACATTATGACTACCTTCAATGTGCTCTCTCATACATTTAAATCAAATCATAACATAAGGTACTAAGGTCAACGCATCTACTAATCTCGGTTGGATTATGCTTCTTAGTACTGTGAGATGTATTCCATAAAAATGGTTATTATCTCCAAAGTGGCATGATAGATGATTTGAGGTCTACACTAAACAAAGTTCAAGTCTGTACTTGAATTCACAACGATTGCAAAAAAAATATTACAACATGACCATGATGATTTTAATTTACATACAAGTAAATTGATCAAATATCTGGTTCTCAATCTTGTAGGACAAAATGACCGTCAAAGAATTTGAAGAGCTTGCGCTCGACGGACACAACTACCCTACATGGGCTATGGATGTTAAAATCAGTCTTTCATCTCGTGGAATTGCAGCTGCACTCATACCTCCTGCAGACCCTCCCCAAGAGGGAATTGCACAATTAACCGAGCAGCAACAATATGCTGCTTTATACATAATAAGACACCATATCCATCTAGATCTGAAATCTAAATATTTAATGCAGGAATCTCCAAGCAATATGTGGCAATCACTTAAGACTAGATATGAACAGCAAAAGGCAGTTATACTACCTGAAGCTAGTCATGAGTGGACCCATTTAAGACTCCAAGATTTCAAATCGATCGGAGCTAATAATCATGAGGTTCATAAAATTTGTTCAAAGTTGTGGTTTTGCGAGAAGGAGCCTATGTTGGGGAACGTTGCATGGAAAACAAAAAACATTCTACGCACACGCAAGATCTATCCATGGAGATGCATAGCTACGAGAGGGGGAGTGTATCTACGTACCCTCATAGACCGTAAGCAGAAGCGTTAGAACAACGCGGTTGATGTCGTCGAACAATCTTCACGATCCAACCGACCGAGCACCGAACGTATGGCACCTCCGCGTTCAGCACACGTTCAGCTCGGTGACGTCCTCGACTTCGATCCAGCAAGACGGCGAGGTAGTGGATGAGTTCTGGCAGCACGACGGCGTGGTGACGGTGATGGCGATGCTATCTCCGCAGGGCTTCGCCTAAGCACTGCGAAAATATGACCGAGGGACGGAACTGTGGAGGGGGGCGCCGCACACGGCTAAGACAATGTTGTGTCTCCTTTGGGACGCCCCCTCTCCTCTATTTATATATGTGTAGGGGCTTGGAGTAGAAGGAATAGTGCCACGTGAACAGTAACCGTGAATAGTATACACGTGGACTTGGACTCCAAAGTCCAATCCTATTCCTACTAGGACTCTCCCTTTTTTTCTTCCCTAGCTGTGTGGCCTTTTGAGGACTTGGTGCGCCTGACCCAATAAGGCCAGGGCGCCTCCCCTTAGCCCATGCCAGCCCTTTGGGACGTGGTGGACCCACTTGCGGATTTCCGGACCCCTCCGGAATCCTCCGGAACCTTCTGGAAGCTTCCCGGTACAATACCGAAAAAACTGCACCTTTTTCCGGAACCCAAAATATGACTTCCCATATATAAATATTTACCTCTCGACCATTCCGAGACTCCTCGTGACGTCCGGGATCTCATCCGGGACTCCGAACAATATTCGGTTACCAATTCACATAACTCATATAACACTATATCGTCAACGAACGTTAAGTGTGCGGACCCTACGGGTTCGGGAATGATGTAGACATGACTGAGACGCCTCTCCGGTCAATAACCAATAGCGGAACCTGGATGATCATATTGGTTCCTACATATTCCACGAAGATCTTATCGGTCGAACCGCAATGACAACATACGTAATTCCCTTTGTCCATCGGTATGTTACTTGCCCGAGATTCGATCGTCGGTATCTCCATACCTAGTTCAATCTCGTTACCGGCAAGTCTCTTTACTCGTTCCGTAATACATCATCCCGTAACTAACTCCTTAGTCACTTTGCTTGCAAGCTTCTTATGATATGCATTACCGAGAGGGCCCAGAGATACCTCTCCGAAACACGGAGTGACAAATCCCAGTATCGATCCATGCCAACTCAACGGACACCTTCGGAGATACCTGTAGAGCATCTTTATGATCACCCAGTTACGTTGTGATGTTTGATAGCACACAAGGTATTCCTCCGGTATCCGGGAGTTGCATGATCTCATGGTCTGAGGAACATGTATTTGACATTCAAGAAAGCAGTAGCAATAAACAGAACGATCATATGCTAAGCTAACGGATGGGTCTTGTCCATCACATCATTCTCCTAATGATGTGATCCCGTTATCAAATGACAACTCATGTCTATGGTTAGGAAACCTTAACCATCTTTGATCAACGAGCTAGTCTAGTAGAGGCTCACTAGGGACACGGTATTTGTTTATGTATTCACACATGTATTTAAGTTTCCGGTCAATACAATTCTAGCATGAATAATAAACCTTTATCATGAACAAGGAAATATAAAATAATAACAAATTTATTATTGCCTCTAGGGCATATTTCCATCAGCCTACAGAAGCAGAAAAGATAGAAAAGACTCTATCAACTATGCTCCCGGCTGACAGGATCCTACAGCAACAATATCGTGCCCGGAATTATACAGTTTATTCTGAACTTATACATGTGCTCCTCCAGGCTGAGAAACACAATGAACTTCTGCTAAAGAATAGTAATCAATGCCCAGTTGGGGCTGCTCCTCTACCTGAAGTACATGCAAATTTTCAGAAAAACACTAAGTTCAATGGTTCTTTCAAAGGCCGAAAGAAGAACTTTAAGAGTAAGAGCAACCACAACAAGAAGAACAAGCCACAAAATTCAGACAAGGGGAAGGGCATTACAAAGAATAAGTTTGATAAAACTAAACTTTGCCAGAAATGTGGATGCTACAAGCATGTCACCAAAAAATGCCGCACCCCAAGACATCTGGTGAACCTCTACCTGCAATCCATGGGACGTAACAGACCTGCCCAAGGAGCAAGATATGAAGCCCACTTCAATTTTCAACCTGATAACAACATGGAAGCTGGTTGTTCGCAAGATGTTCAAGGAGCACCAAGTAACAACAAGGAATTCCATCTACCGCAGGACTCCATGGACACGGAGAATATGATGATCGAATACGCCGCCGACATGTTCGGGGACTTTGACTAGTCAATTGACTCCATTTAGATATTTTATTTGTTTACATCCATCAGATTATTGTAATAAAAACATATTAATATTATTGTTGTTGTCGTCGTTCTATATTGTAAAAACACAATATATTGTATCAGCACTTTGATATCAATAAAATTTGTATGTATTCTATATATCCAATGATGTGTTTTCCATTAACTGAAAATTCCACATTTCAATATATTGATCTCTACGGGAGTCAATCCAATGGAGGAGGAAATGTGCCTTGTGGACAGTGGCACCACAACTCTATACTTAGGGAAATAAAGTATTTCCAAACTCTTACAAAGTTGAATGGAGATATTTTAACAATCGCTGGACGCGATGCGGTAATTCTTGGCTCAGGACGTGCCATATTTACCCTCCCTATGGGTACACAAATTGTAATTGAGGATGCTTTATTGTATCATGATTCAACTCGTACCCTCATAGGTTATAGAGATATCCGCAAAACTGGTTTTCACATTGAAACTCATGAAGACAACAAAGAGGAATATCTCCTCTTTACCAAAGATAATGGATATGGCAAACAAATATTTGAGAAAATTCCCTCTTTATCATCAGGATTGTACTACACATACATAAAACCCGTAGAACACGTTGCGTGTAAGGTAATTTTTCAGAATGTAAATGCATTCCAAACTTGGCATGATCGCCTTGGTCACCCCGGTATCGGGATGATGAGGAAAATTATCTGCAATTCCAATGGTCATGACTTAAATGAAGCTAAATTCCCATAATCCTCGGATTTTATGTGCACTGCATGTGCTACTGGGAAACTCATTTTAAGACCCTCGTATCTTAAAATTCAAGCAGAACCACTCCAATTCCTTGAACGAATTCAAGGGGATATTTGTGGTCCTATCCAACCATTGTCTGGACCTTTTAGGTATTTCATGGTTCTAATAGATGCATCTACACGATGGTCTCACGTGTGTTTACTATCTACACGAAACCATGCATTTGCCAAAATAATGAGACAAGTTATCAAATTGCAAGCTCATTATCCTGAGAATCGAATTAAATCAATTTGAATGGACAACGCTGTTGAATTCTCCTCACATGCTTTCAATGATTATTGCATGGCATTAGGCATTGAAGTTCAGCACTCTGTCCCATATGTCCACACTCAAAATGGATTGGCCGAATCTCTAATTAAGAGAATTAAGCTCATTGCACGACCCTTACTAATGAATTGCAGTTTACCAACTTCTTGTTGGGGTCACGTAGTTTTACACGCTGCTGACTTAATCCAATTGCGACCAACTGCATATCACAGCACTTCCCCTCTACAATTAGTACGTGGAAACCTACCAAATATTTCCCATCTGCGTAAATTCGGATGCGCCACATATGTGCCAATCTCACCACCGCAGCGTACATCCATGGGCCCACATAGGAAATTGGGGATCTATGTGGGGTACAAATCACCGTCGATAATCAAGTACCTTGAACCCCTCACGGGGGATCTGTTCACAGCCTATGACGCTGACTGCATCTTCAATGAGGATCATTTCCCGGCATTAGGGGGAGACATCAAGTACCAAAAAGAATGCCTGGAAATCGATTGGAATGCCCAAGGCATTTCCTCCTCTGATCCACGTACTCAAGAAACAGAACTTCAAGTTCGGAAAATAATTAATTTGCAACACATTGCAAATAACCTGCCAGATTCATTTACTGACTATAAAGGTATTACCAAATCCTACAATCCTGCCAAAAACGCGCCCGAAAGAGTGGAGGTACCAACAAAAACTACTCAACCTGCTGTTCAAAAGAAGAGGGGGAGAAGTACGGCCACGGAACAGGATTCAGCTCCTCACAAGCAACAAAGGAAACAGAGAAAGAAACCCTCTGAACCAGTAAATGTAAATCAACCTAGTGTTGATAATCATCAAATGGGCAATATACACCCAGTGGGAGGACAACCTCCACAACCCAGCTCAGTTGTGCACTCAATGACCGGGACATCGGAAAACCCTGACTCAATCGTATTGGGGAATCACGACCAGTCAACAAGGGTAAATGAAATTTCCACAAACTATATAGATTCTGGAGAATCTTACAATCGTAAGTCTACAATTGTCGACATATATTTCTCAACTATAGTTGCAAACAACCTTCTAAATGATCATGATCCAAAGACCATGGCAGAGTGCAAGAAACGCTCCGACTGGCCTAAATGGAAGGATGCAATCCAAGTAGAGTTAGCCTCGCTCAATAAATGAAAGGTATTCAGTGAAGCAATACCTACACCTCCCAGAGTTTTCCCTGTGGGATTCAAATGGGTTTTCGTCCGTAAAAGAAACAAGAACAACGAGGTGGTGAGATATAAAGCAAGGCTTGTAGCCCAAGGTTTCACGCAGAGACCAGGCATTGATTTCAATGAAACATATTCTCCAGTAATGAGTGGTATTACTTTCCGATACCTTATTTCTATGGCAGTACAAAATCGTCTATCTATGCAGTTGATGGACGTAGTGACCGCTTACCTTTACGATTCACTTGATTCAGACATATACATGAAGGTTCCTGATGGAGTCCCAATTCCGAATCCAAACGCAAATCGCAACGCATATTGTGTAAAACTAAATAAGTCTTTATACGGCTTAAAACAGTCGGGTCGCATGTGGTACAACCGACTTAGTGAGTTCTTTTTGAAAAAAGGATACTCTAATAATGATGATTGCCCATGTGTTTTCATAAAAAAGTCCGCAACTGGATTTTGCATTATTTCAGTGTATGTTGATGATCTTAACATCATTGGAACCACACAAGATATTGATGAAGCACGCAATCACCTAAAGATGGAATTTGAGATGAAGGATTTGGGTAAAACCAAATTTTGCTTAGGATTACAACTTGAGCACCTTCCCTCGGGTATTTTGGTTCATCAAACCGCTTATATCCAGAAAATATTGAAGAAATTCAATATGGACAAATCCTATCCATCCAAAACTCCTATGGTAGTTCGATCTCTAGACGTAGAGAAAGATCAATTTAGACCAATGGACAATGGAGAAGAAATATTAGGACCTGAAGTTCCATATCTTAGTGCCGTTGGAGCGCTCATGTATCTTGCAAATTGCACCAGGCCTGATATTGCATTTGCAGTGAATTTACTAGCTAGACATAGCGCAGCTCCCACTAAACGCCATTGGACGGGAGTTAAGAATATCTTTCGATATCTCCAAGGCACAAAGGATCTTGGCCTATTCTTTCAATTTCAGAGAAATTTGGACATTGATATGATTGGGTATACTGATGCTGGCTACTTATCTGACCCCCATAATGCCAGATCACAAACCGGTTTCGTGTTCTTACATGGTGGGACAACCATATCATGGAAGTCTTCCAAGCAGACTCTAGTGGCTACATCCACCAATCATTCTGAGATAATCGCATTATATGAGGCATCACGTGAATGTGTATGGCTTCGCAGAATGATAAACCACATACAAAAATCATGTGGTAAAGGTTCTATCGAATCTCCAACCATTATCTACGAAGTTAATGCAGCTTGTGTTGCTCAAATGCAAACGGGTTACATAAAGAGTAATATCACTAAGCATATTTCTCCTAAATTATTTCCCCCCCATCAATTACAAATGAAAGGGAAGATAAACATTTTGCAAGTCAAATCATGCGATAATCTAGCTGATCTATTCACGAAATCACTCCCAGCTTCAACATTTGAAAAATATGTTCATGGGATTGGTATGCGACGACTTCGAGATTTGCAAAAATCAGGGGGAGTGTCTCTCTGAATCATAACCTGTTCAAACATTATATTGCACTCTTTTTCCCTTTATGAGTTTACTCTCATGGTTCTCATCAAGGTTTTTAATGAAGTAATATCAACATAAGAATATATGTCATACACCCTATTTTCCCCACCGGGGTTTTTAATGGGTATATACAAGACATATTAATTGTCCTCTAAACTTACCAATGAGTTTTATCCTCTCAAGGTTTTCTCGTATAAGTTATCAAAGAGACAATAACATATGTTGTATCATTTTCTCCTTATTTTTCCTAGTGGGTTTTAACGGAGTTTTAACAACATATCAAATACTATTCTCCTCATATTTTCCCCACAGGGTTTTTGGAGGAGTTATTCAAGATAATATACGCTTGTGATTAAGAGCAATATTCTCAAGATTATACAAGGATACAAGACATACGAGAAGCAGCTTTGTACAAGGGGGAGTGTTACGAAACAATGTAGCGTCCCTACTGAAAACCGTCATTAGCACGAACGTCACTTAGATTAGGCACGTGTAATTAGTGTACAAAGTGCCGAACGGACGTGCCCGTCCGCACAGACACCCTCTCGCATGGCAACTGCCATCTCTTGTAAACAGGCACCTCTGGAGGCGTCCCAAATTCTTGTATAAAAGGGGCTTTGCCCACAATCAATACACAAGTTTTTCAGATCATTACATTTGATTCTTCACAGCCAGTAGCAGCACGCCACTCCGAAAGCCAGGATAGCTTAGGCTTGGGCGACACGATAGGAGGACCAACGTGGCTGCCGGCCCCACGGCCACCGCACCGGCGCTCCGAGGGAGCGAATCTGCGGATCCGACGGCTTGACCGGGAGGGAGGACGCCCGCGTTAAGGAAGCGAATTTATTGGCTTATAAACCCGCGTCCGCACAGAGTGGGCGCACGCCACAGCTCCGCTTCTTGGCAGCTTCCTCGTGCAGTCCCTCCTCATCCTCTCACCCCACGTCTCACCTCACGCGCCTCGCATCCCATTCCCTTTTCCAGCCCCCTCGCTGCGTCTGCTGGCAAGAGAGACAGCACCACGCCGCGGTCGCCCCACCCACCCGCCAGCCAGCCAGCCCTCACAAAGACTTGACCAGTTCCTGCCACCGCCTCTTCCACGACCCCCCCCCCCCCCCCCCCCCTCCGCCTTCCGCCCTTCCTCCATGGCGAATTAGCCCCGGCTCCGGCCTCCCCCTGGTGGTTACCGCTCTCCCCATCCGATCGATCGGTTGGGGGTAGGTCCCGGCGCCGGCGCGGCTCTGCTCTCCGCACCACAGGTGAGGGAACCCCTTTCTCGGCGACCACTTTCCGATCCATTCCGTTTCGAGCGAGAAGAGATGCCTTCCTCGGTGGCGGCGCTTTTGCCGCGGTTACTGGCAGAGCTCTCGCGCTGTTGGTCTAGGGCTCGAGGTTTTGGTGCTCCTGGATTTACGCTTTTGGGGGGCAGGGGAGGAGAGTATTTTTTTTGGCCGGAGCTCCTCCTCTTCTCGAGTCCCGATTGGTGCATGCGGAGCTCGATTCGGGGCCCCTTCCCGCGAAACCACGGCCCGTTGGCTCGACCGACCACATAGCGGGGATTCGAGTTGCACCATGGTGCGTGGGGAGCTGGGGCTCATTGCCGTCTCGTTGCAGCACTAATGGATCCCCTTTTTTCGTGTGGAGTAAGGGGAGAGAGGGGGTACTGTAAGATTACCAAGTGGTTCTACTTACTCTTCACAGTTTCAAAGTCACAGCGCTAATCGTATTTGTGTTCTGTTATTCTTGCGCAGATCATATACAATGGAAACTCTACGTGACATGGCTCTGCCACCGGGATTTGGATTTCATCCCAAGGACACTGAACTCGTTGCTCACTATCTGAAAAAGAAAATACTCGGTCAGAAAATTGAATATGACATTATACCAGAGGTGGATATATACAAGCATGAACCATGGGATTTACCTGGTAAGTTGAAGATGCTTCTATAGTTGCCTGTGATTATTTTAGTTCATAGAAAAATACAGTATGGAGGAGAAAAAGGTTTAGTTTCTGCTCCCATATTTATAATTTGTTCTTGTCCACAAATTGAGCCTTCTCATGTTACATAATCATAATTATCGGGTAATGAGATCATAACTAGACATTTCCTAAGAGTAACTAAAGAACGTGACATATGCCCTTGTTTAAGCAGTGTTAGTAGTTAATCTTAATATTGCTTTGTCTTTCGTCTAATAAATTTAACAGTTGATTGCTAATGAGTAATGATGTATTTTCTTTGTCAGTACCCGTCCTTTAGCATTATGGAGGATTTACTTTCTGTTTTTAGTAACCGATGCATTCTAGATTTTATCTGCCGTGTTCTTCAAATCCTCGTCGTATCTAATCTTCTGATGATACTTCATGTTACAGCAAAGTGCAATGTTCCAACCCAGGATAACAAGTGGCATTTCTTTGCTGCTCGAGACAGAAAGTATCCTAATGGTGCTCGGTCAAATAGGGCAACGGTTGCTGGGTATTGGAAGTCTACTGGAAAAGACCGGGCCATTAAAGTCGATAAGCGGACCATAGGAACAAAGAAAACTTTAGTTTTTCATGAAGGTCGGCCTCCCACTGGAAAACGTACTGAGTGGATTATGCATGAATACTACATAGATGAGAACGAATGTCAAGCCTGCCCTGATATGAAGGTATTGTACCAACGATTGAGGTTTCAAAACATTAGTATATTAAGAAACAGCTTGAGAGAGCTAGATACATTTCGTTGCATCTTTTACATATTATGTTACAGTACTTGATGTGCATTTCACATGCTGAGTTAGATGCCTTAAAAGAAGGCACAAACTTGAAATCTAGTGTGCTAATGTTGTTTCTTTCTCCTTCAGGATGCCTTTGTTCTATGTAAAGTTACTAAAAGAATTGACTGGACATCAGAGAATGGCAACGAGGTGGGAAATAATAACCCTCAGCCACAACAAGCAAATGATGCTGCTATTTTAGCTGTCAGTGTTGAACAACCAGATACTGCTGCATCATCAATTATTGGTGATGAACATCTGAGTGAGGCTGCTACTGTAGCTATCCCTGCTCACACAACTCCAGATGGGGATGATGACCTTCAAGAATGGCTGGAAGAACTTCTGGATACCTCCTTTGATCCTTCTGCTAACACTGTAGTGGATTCTGTTTCAGCTCAACTGTCCCCGGATGAAGAAAATGCTGAATCATCGGTATGTTATCGCTCACAGCAGTGCTTAGTATTAAAACAATTCAACCAATAGTTCCCTTGTAAGGGAAAATGCTTATGCATAGACAAGAAACTATTGGGTAGATTTTGCAAGCCAAGAAGCTTCTTCATAATAATTTTAATCTCTTGCATGTGCTAGTTGCTTGGTGGTAGTTGATAGAGCTAACCAGGTATGCATAAACCACTCGTGCCAGAAAATACTGTAGAATTTTGCCGATATGTGGATACCACATATAACAGTGCACTACAAATGAGTTTATTTATGCACATTTTTCAAAAACAATATCTAAATTGCAGTGCTATTAATTATTTTCAAGGAACTCTGAATTGTGCAATGCAATCTTAAATAAAGTTAAAACTAACCAGAGTTATTAGTTATTACAACTTGTTCTGAACCTGGTGTTAGTATCTTGTCAATTCCTTAAACTAGCTTATGTGCTAGTGCTACTCCTTTGTCCTGTCTCCTTGCTGAATTTGTGTGCACATGACTGGTTAACAAGGATTATGGGCTCATGTAACAGTAATACTCTTAAAATATTAATTTTAAGTTACGAGCGTATCATAGTGCAAATTATGAGCTATCTTCTCCTTTCTGCCGGGCATGGTACTATATTGACTATTTGTTAGTTCCTGCATGCTCACTCATTGCATTTGTTTTCCCTGCTGAATTACAGAACCTTGGTGCTATGGCTCCGAAGGTGGAACTGGACTATGCCAGTCCTAACCAGACTGTGGTAGACGATACAGACTACCTGTTGCCAGATGATATTCGCAGCATGTTGTATCCTGGTAGCGATGACTTCACTTCATGGCAGCAAACATACTTTACGGCGGCGGATCCCTTTAGTCTGTCAAACAACTTCATGGATGAATTTCAGATGAAAGAGCTACAGTTACCTCTGGAAAATAATGGGCCTAATCTGTATGAACCTGCTGATACTGGAATTGTAGTGCGAACACGTCATGGGGGAACATCTGCAGCTAGCGTTCCACCATACAAGGCTCGACTTCAGCAAAGTCTTGGCAGGATGGTTACAAGCAGCTCTGAATCCATCAACCAGACTATCAAGTTCGTTGACAACAACGGTCATCTTGATCTCATGACTAATGTGAAACACCAGAAGAAACATGTGCGTGATATTACTTCTGTCAGGCAGTCTGATGCAGGGAAGTCAAGTGGAAGTCACAACAACCAAGGATTTCTCAGGGGCATCCAAAGGGCATTTAGAGGCTGTTCAGCAACTGGACTGAATATACTTGTTGCTCTTTTCATGGTTGGAGTTGCCGCAGCAATACTGCACCATGGACGTCACCGTGGTGGGATCAGTTTGTAGTAGACGGATCAGAAGCGTGCCTAGTTTTAGCTGTACAAATCTGTAGCATCTACGCACTGTGATCTTGACAGTAGGCACTGTGATTGAAGTGGATGAGCAATCGAGCATGTGACTGGGATCCTTGCCTTCTGGAGATACTTGGTCGTCATACGTAATGTGTTCTCTGGTGCAGGACATTGATCCCCCCTTATATCTGGTTTCTGCATGGTGTTTGTACATATGAAGCTCTTCTTTTTTATCAGTCTGGCTAGGTATTATGGTGATGGATGAGTGCCAAAACATAAAAGAACAAAAACATAGGGAAATAATAGCTGTGACAAGTTCTCTCTTACTACATGCTAGATTTGTAACTCTGAACCATAGTTAACAGCTTCGAGTCATCTTTTTCGTTCAGAGTTGAACTAAGGATACTTATGTAAATTAGCGAGTAATAATCATCATCTCATTATGGATTACAGTATTACTGTTATTTGAAGCGATGACCTGTTTGCTTGCTGACATTGCCCGCCTCGCCGGTCACGCTTTGACGCGTGAGGCTTCTTCCAATGCACAGGTGCTTAGATGAGGTGCTAAGCATATTAAATACATTAGCACCCAAACTCCCCAATGCATAGATGCTTAGCTTCCTGTAGCTAAGAGCTCTTCATTCAATTAGTTATAGGATCTTTTGTAGCATGCAAACTTTGTGGCCTACATCTGACATGTAGTATTAAGCAAATAATATTCCTTAAGTATAACACATGGGAATAGCATATATATCCTCACGCGGCCCATTGATATATATCCTCGGACCACTCCTATATATTCTGCACAAATCGGCTGGATTTGTAGTGTTTCTGGAAATACTATCATCTTGTTGATGTGTATCATCGGGGTCATCCGATGGATGGGTATATATTGGCCTGAAACACGTAGCAAACAAGAAAACAACTCTACAGATCAGCACAGGCTAATTTCTTTCCTGCCACTTAACAAATTCTTCATTAATGCATAATATATTTATAATTAAATGGCAGCACAATAATGCAAGAACAAAAACACAAGTAAACAGAAGCGTTGCTATAGCAGTACGTTTTGTAAGATTTAATTAGATGGGCGGAGTGCAAAAGAGATCATGGACTGTAGTTTCTGTGAGAAAGTTGCAATAATCTGGGACTAGGCAATGGCGTTCAGATCACATACTGCTATTTATATCAGAGTCTCCATTGTCCATAGTTCAGACTTCAGACTATGAATTATCTATGGTTCAGATCACATGCTATTCAGATTAGACTCTCCATCTTATCGTTCAGTCTATCAATTACATATTGCTCAAACTATCAATTAGCAAGAAGCAGAGAAAATACTCATATAAGCATGGACAGCAGCAAGCACGGGGCCGTGAAATTGAACACAGAAGACAGAACACGGACACGTTTTGAAACAAACTAGCAGCTTTACTTTTGTGAAAAGAATTCATTACCTTTGAGCCGTCCGTGAGTGGCCGGCGGAGCTATCGGCACGACGAACTGAACTTGTGGTGCCGGTGGTGTGTGTAATTCCTTCTCCTGCCCCCGATCCATGCTGCCTCGAGGGTCCGCGCGGTGACGAAGTGGCTGCGCTGGGGCGGCGGCGCACGACGAGGAGGAGGAGGAGGCGAGGGCGCCGCGCCGTGACGAAGTGGCTGCGCTGGGGCGGCGGCGCACGGCGAGGAGGAGGAGGCGAGGGCGCCGCTCGGGTCGAAGGAAAAAAAAGGGGAAACAGAAGAAACGATGCGGCGCTTCGCACGGGATCGAGTTAACTACGTTTCTGCCTAGGGTCGAGCGCTTGGAATCGTTCCTTCGTGGGGTTACTGGTTCGCTCTCTCTCCTCTTTAATGAACCAGCCACGTCTGATTTTTTCCTACGTGGCCAGCTTAGCACCGATCCAGGTTGGAGCATTGGGACAAGCCTGAGAGCTAAAACAACGAAAATTCGCAGGGCACGCACCTGCACATCTGCCTACAGCTGTTGATTTGCGCGGTGATTTGGGAACTTGTTTTGACGGAAATTGCTTGAAAAAGAGATAAAAATTCTGAACCCTGTCAATATGACACGATATACATATGTTTATCTTGTATACTAATACTTCGTCCAACCGTTCTTGTACGTCCCTATTCCTCCGGTGTCCCTACTCCTCTCTTTCGCTTCATCTGCCTTCTTCCTTTCAATCCATCGATCATGTTGTTTCTCAATTGGTTTTATGTGCGTCAAATTATCTTCCTCTTCCTGGTCTCAATTGATCAGTTCCTCCTGTGCTGTCCCATCGCAATTTCATGTCATCCTTCTTTCCATCATAAATTCATGCACTCTTAAAACAATGCAACCGCGGCCACACGCCGCCGTTGAATCCTCAATGTCACCGTAGTTACGAGGAAAAAACCTCCACAATGCCCTCTCAAGATCTAAACGCCTATCAACAACTCATGATACCAATTGACAAGATCCGAAGAACTAAATGCTCAGGACTGATGGTTTGAAGCGGTTATGGCGTCTAGGCTTCTGTGGCAACGATGATGGTGGGAGCGATGTCGGAAACGCGGCAATGGTTGCGGTAGTCGGCTCTTGTCCGGCATGTCCGCGGGATTGCCTCGGTTTGTTTGTTGCTATGGAGTCGAAGCTGCGGCGGCAGGCCCTGTGGTGTACGATGACTGGCTGCAGGTGGCCGGTTCGACGATCTTCCGTGGCGCCAAATGTGCCTTGTTTTTTCCTTCAGAGTTCTCCGCAGAGTCGGAGTTGTGTTGTCTAGCCGCAAGTGGCTGAGTTTTGGCGCAGATATTCATACAGCTTTGCGTGTCCGCTACGGTGTGGGTCGAGTCCGACGATCGCCTACGGCGAAGTCGGAGTCGTTTGCTCATAATTTAGGGATGGTGATGACGCCTCAACCGAAAGAGCGATGACGATGATGCATGCATGTTGTCTCGACGAGACCCTCTTTGGATTGGTGTTTGTAGGGTTTCCTATGTGTGCCGCTTAGCGGTTGTGATGATTTTCGCTCGGTTCTTCATAATTAACCAGGCAATCTGGTTTTCACTCGGTACTTGGAACTCTTTTCTTCTAAATGAATGAGGAATCGTGCCATTTTGAAGAAAAAAAACTTTGAGAAGACAAATGGCTAGGGTTTGAGCAATTTTAGATACGCATATTGGACCAGCTAGAACACGTTAGCTAGGGTTTTAACGCAATTACAATGGAGATGTCTTCTCCCATGGGAATCCAAGGCTTAAGTAGCCATTACAATCCAAAAGAAGTTACATGAAGTAGAGAGGAAACCAAGCTTCGTTAGCTAAACAGGCTTGGAGACTTATGCTAACACCAGACTCCCTTTGTGCGAGATTGCTGCGAGCCAAATATTATCCAAGTGGGACTTTGGTGGACACGGTTTTCCCGAGTAATTCCTTGGCTATGGTTTGGAGCTTGTGAAGAAATGTATGATCTGGAGAGTGGGCAATGGTTCTAATATAAGCATTTGGCACGATCCCATGGATTCTCCATGGAATGCCTTTTACTCCCATATCTTCAAAAGGAAACTGTTGGCTGAATAGAGTTGGTGATTTTTTGGATGCTAATGGTGCTTGAAAAGTTAATCTACTTCAAAGATTCTTTTATCAAGCGGATGTGGAAGCTATTTTAAAAATTTGTACTTCTCCAAGGCTTAGGGATGATTTCGTTGCATGGCCTTGGGAGAATTCAGGGTTGTTTTCGGTCATATCGGCTTACCACCTTGCTATGACTGATCACTATGATCGCTTCAGCCACGACAGTGCTAGCTCTCATCCAGAAGGGGATCGGTCGTTGTGGAACCTGGTCTGGAAAGCTTCGGTCCCCCCAAAGATGAAGCAATTTGCTTGGAAGGTAATCTCGGGCACACTGCCGACGAATGTTGAGAAAAACCAAAGGCGCATAAATACGCGTGTACTTGGCATCTCCGTAATGAGCTGTCACACAGGAAGCAAATTCTGCTAATGGAGGTGTCTTCCACGTACCTCTGTAGCTACCTAAACTCTCTCCGACAACTGTCTACAATGAGTATCGAGGAAGTGTTCTTGGAGGAATCTGTTAAAGGAAGCTAATCCGAAGCGACCGTCCATGCCATGGCCTAGTCAGCGGATGGCTCCTACTGTAACCAGGACGGGTCGGCAGGTTCGGGAATGATTCTAAGAGATAAAGGAGTGGTAATTTTTTCTGCTTACCGTCGCATCTTCCATTGTAACGAGGCACTCAAAGCAAAGCTACATGCGATCATGGAGGGTGTTAGCCTTACTATTCAGCGTTCAGACCGACCAGTGTTGATTCAAAGTGATTGCACGGCGGCACCGGCGACGCTCCAAGATGGATCCACGGATAGATTTGCTTATCTATAAATACACTATGTTTCCTAATTTTGGAGCTTTCTTCTTCAATTGAGGTGTTCAATCTCTGATTTGGTTCATGATATTGACTCGGTCAACGGTTTGATCAATTGAGGTGTTTAATTTGAATCGGGTTCACGATTTTGACTCGTCAACGATTTTGATTGAGGTTATTTTGAATTTGATTCATGATTTTCATTCAATTGAGGTGTTTAATTTTGGATGTTTCACAATTTTGACCGGGTCAGCGATTTTGATTGAGGTGTTCAATTTTGGATATGGTTCACAATTTTAACTCGGTCAACGATTTTGATTGAGGTTATTTAAATTTGTTTCATGATTTTCATTCAACTGAGGTGTTTAATTTTGGATATTTCGCAATTTTGACTGGGTCGACGATTTCGATTGAGGTGTCCATTTTTGGGTTTGATTCATGATTTTGACCGGGTCAATAATTTCTCTCAAATCAGTCGACAACAACCAGCATACAAAAAAAAAATCATCAACAACCAGCATGTAAAAACACAAGTCATGCGCACCCTTCTATAACCTGACAAAAAAGGAATCGTCAACATGCAACATTGTAGCTCGAATATAACATGCGGTCGCCGCGCAGGAAACTTTTCTAAATGGGTTGATTAACATAGAATCACACCTCTTGAAAGGATCCACGAAAACACCGCATTATAAAAAAAACATAGTCCATCACCTCTCTCTCGCGCCAAACCCAATAACTTTTATATGAAATCGCAACAAAACAAACGGCGCAGCAAAGCGCTCACAACCCTTCTAGTAGTCATTTATTGCTGAGGTGAAGGACTTGTTGAAGAATAGAGTGTTTAATCCGGTTAAGATATATAGTGAATAATATAGGGTTGCACATTGCTTGAAAAATCCTCCTTTTATCGCTGAACTTCTCACGAACGAACGATTGTAACCCTGTGATTTTGAAATAAATACCCCATGTTCCCCAGAAAAAAAACAGGTGAGATGATTTTCGGTAAACAATGACAATCGGGCATGGCGCGAAGAAGTACCAAGTGATTGCCGTCGTTGGGTCAATGATCGGCCGCCTGAATTTCAAACTAAAACGAATTGGAAGCAGTACGAAGTGATTGGCGTCATTGGATCAATGATCGGCGGCCTGAATTCATACTAAAAAGAAAGTGGTAAGCAGAGTTAACTGAACTTGGAGAGGGGTGTTTGATTCTTCAGAGTTTTGGTTCCTGACATAACATCCGCTTCCGGTTTCCCAATTCTGCAGCTTCTGCCAATCCGTTCCAGAGAAGAAAAAAGTATACGAAGCTGCTGAAGACGAACAGTATAAAAAAGAGGTAACACTTCTGTTCTGTTCTGGACGAAGAGAAAGATATCATCTATTAAATGCGTGATTCGCCGCTCAAACAGACATAATATTTCTTGTAAAACACAATCCCTACATAACCATCGACGCCTTCTGTGATGCATTTTAATCAAATAAATAGCATCTCAGTTTTCAGCTATGTACGACAGTTCCCAAATTATGTATCAGATCAAACAATCGCCGGTGCGCATAACCAATAATACCAAAAAAAAACTGCAAACATAACAATCTACCATGCTGGATCCTACCTTCAGCCTGAAGGCCATCCCCTTCTCTGTTAGGTTACTTGCTAATAAGCTGCGACGGGGTCTGCAAGAACCCTCAGTTGCATAGTATAGAAACTGTTATTATTCTTCTATCCTGGAAACCGATGACAGCACTCAGAGTGCCCAACTCTGAACATGACGAGTGGGAGGAACTTCCAGTACGACGGTTGCTCGACAGCAAATATCTTTCACATCATTGACTACAAAACCCACATGCCTTGCTTGGGAGTTCACTTCCTCTTCAAGAGCCCTTCTACAAGCAGAGAAAAAAAGGGACCATATAAGTATGTTTTCCATGCTGTATTCATTACAATCAACAATGGTACAAGAAATTTGCCATCACAGTACAAGTTAGGGTCTAATTAGCTAGGATTGTCAAAAAAACATGGGTTCAAGACGGGGGGAGAATCTGGGGGAGGACCAATTAGCTAGGATCTAAAATTTCTTGAAAGGTGAAGTAACATGGGTTCTGGGAGAATCAGCCAAAAGAACTGGGCCATATCCTTGAGAGGTGAAGTAACAGAACTAGTAAATTGCTACAAGAATGAATTATCAGAACACAAGAATGAGAAGCTGCTCACCTGTTTGATGACTGAGTGCTATGCTATTCTCTCCAGTGCCTCGCCCAGAAGCCCTTCTTCCTTGTTGACTCGCTCTCTGAAACTAACCGGGGTGGCCGGGAGCCAATTGAGAAATGCCTCCTCAAAAATGGCCGACTGAACGAGTCCTTCATGCTAATACTTGTACCTAATCTGGGAACTCTCTTACTTTTCTTTTGATGCTTAGAGCTCCCATCTAGATCACCATCGAGTATCACATTTGTAGGTATCTTGTTCTTTATCTTTGATTCCAGCTTACCGAATAGCTTCACAGTACATTGTTCACCGTGGGTGCATACAGGACAAGGAGGATCATATTTCTCAGCTTCTGCAGTTAAGCTATCCAGGCAGTCAGCATGGTAAACATGGCCACACAATAAAACAGCGACAACACCCAGATCCTGGGCATTCCACGCTGACCTTTCCTTTAGAAGCTTTAAACATAGTTTGCACACCTCTTGGTCAGGGGAGATGGTAGTACGATTTGAAGCATTTGATCGAGTCATTTTACTTGAAACGGAACCTAAGAGCTCACTATCAATTGACCATCTCTCTCTTTGGGATGATGCAACCATTTCAGAAAATGTTCGCATTGACCAACCATCAGATGACTCTCCATGTGATCCTGCTACAGATAAATCATTGCTGCAGACTGAGAGCATGGAGGAGGAAGGCCTTCCTTCGGGAGAGTTGCTCTCATTGAGAGACCTGAGAGATGGAATCTTGCTGTCTGAGACCTGTCTATATAGTTGATATCCTGGTGAGCGACGTGCTTTCCTCATTGAATCTGTATCCATCCCTAGAGAGTGCCCCTTAGAGGATGAAGGATCTGCTCTGGATACTACAGGTGGTGTTGAAGGGACAGAGGTTGATGCCTTCGTATCTGAAGCAACACTTGCCATGTCTAGTGATTTCCTGCAAAGCTTTGCCTACAAAAGAATAGAGCTATTAGAAACAAACTGTATCAATCTTAAGATTGCATATAACATAAAGTAGCAGCTACTGTATACCTCGGGAGAGGAGTTACTTGCAGTGGGTCTATCTGCTGAGCAAAAAAGAAAGAGATCAGCAAAAAATGATCAAGTAAATCAATAGTGAGCCGTGAAAACATAGCGATGTCAAACTATGTCACAGTAAAAAGGGATAATTGGATAAATGCCGTCAGAATGCCATATAGTTTGAAGAATGCCACTTTAATTGCCCTGCCCACCGCAATGGTTTTATTCTCTAGAATGCTATTCAACTCAATATACACCCAGATAACATGGTTCATGGCTAGCATTTAAAGTCATACTTTCGCACGGATACTTTTGCTCCCTCCTGAGCCGGACTGAAAGCTGGTTGGACCACCAACTACTGTGGGCATTGCCAATGTTGCAGTCTAATATGCAGGCTGCTCAAACCCTATATGCCGCAAGACGATGTTATGGCTGTGTAGCTGTCGACAGCTTGTGTATCATCTGGAGGCATTGATTCAATGTTTGATGGTTTCCCTATATGATGATGTTGTTTTCCTGCTAGCTGTTGAACAGAACAATGTGACCATGAGGGGGTCTTCTAATCCTGGCAGCAGCTATGGCGATGGTGACCTGAGCCCCCTGGTTGAATCCTTGACGCCGCACCACGACATGCCAGCATAGACGATGACCCAATTCACCTTTTTCTATTGGTTTCATGGAGCCAGATCACAGTGATGGTGGTTGAGTGTATTCACTATATATAGGGGCATTTTGAGTAAACTGTCATCTTAGTGTGGTAGCTTTGCACCGCAAAAGGGATAGTGGTTGCAATGGCATATGTGGACTAGTAATGACAAAAATAGCATTGATCCAGTTGTCCCAAGTAATTCTTTTTGTACCAAAGAATTACTAATGTTGTCCTAAAAGATAATCATGTCCATCTGGTTAGACTTATTTGACTACAAAGAACATCACTGTTACATCCCACATCCCAGCATGTTTACAGAATGCACAATAACGCACAAGAATCAAAACATGCCGCATATCATGAACTGAATTGTTTACCTCTAGGATCAGATTGTGCAACTTTAGATGTTTCCATCTTCTTTTCTGATTTCTGCCACTTGACCTTGTGGAACAATTCAGAAGGGCTACCTCCATTAGAAAAGCCTTCAGTTGGTGCCATGGAACCACTCTTCGTTTCAGGCCGAATGCTTCCACTACTATGGTTGGACAAAAATGTGGGGATTTCCATTATGTCTTCTATATGTGTTCTGTTATCCCATCGGAAGCTCCATGATGGGGAGTGTCTTACATTCCTGTAAGCTGACACTTCAACTGGAATGATACATGGCTGAGGCCTCTGCTTTGCAGCTATACAGCAATTAGCTCCCATGTCGGCCGAGCAAAAGAAATCTATATGATGCTGATTTGATCACGCAAACTCAAAATGCTGAGAACCCATCCATGAGCTCGCCCTACCTGGCCGACATAAAAAGAGTACCAACAATAAGGATTGCCTTCAATCAATACATGAGTAAAACTACTATCTAGCGTAGACAGCTAGGGGTACAAATCAAAATAAGAAAGCAAACCCAACAAGGAATCTATGGAGCTTCTACAGCAAGCTATTCTCAAGAAAAAAGTACACTTCAATAAATCTAAATTCTTGCATTCCATATGTTAGCATTGATATCTAACATGGACCCACAATAGCAGTATAAAAAGGAGGCATTGTCACCTATGTGTGGTAAATGGGAAAAGTGAGAGGACATGAAAGTCTAAAGAAGAAACATATTTTAATATTAAGTCCACATATTTGATAGTAGGATCAGACAGGATTCATCAATTCAAATTAGTGTAAAACTTAATCTTACAAAAATTAGAAAGTGAAATTAATTTACAGTCACTTATTTTCCTATTTAATTTTGCATAGGCTAGACAATATATAAATCATGGAATTAATTTAAGGGAAGGACAAAGTGAAGATTAGCAGCATGCATTCCACACATAAGTATCCCCTGATGACATTTCTAACAAGTTCTCCAAGAAGCTGAACATCAACATCCATAAAGCAACCACTTAACCTATTCACAATAAAAAAAATATAAAGGGGAATACAAAAGGATGCTTGCGTATAATTGAAGGCACAAAGCAGGGAAGCCAGCTAACCGCAGTGGGTGAAACTATGTGATAATGTGAAGGAAGAAAGCCGCCGTTAGGTGGACCAGTATCCAAGACATTCCTATACTAAAAGACACTCAAGGGGCACTGATTCCTCTCCCCACACAACACACTAGCATATATCACATTTATTCCCATGTCAAATCAAGCCACCACAGGACCGAGTGACAAATAAATAATATCTTAAACAGGGAATCGCATGAAAGAAACATACAAATCAAAACGTCGTATGCTTGTGTGACTCACGCGCGAGATTATACAATACTAGGTTGCTAGGCGCAGTTCATCACATCGAGATGGCTTTGAATCTAAATTTCTTTCTCCAGCGGGAAACACTGCTGTAAATTTTTTTAACTATCAACTAGTACATCATGAAAAATGAAAGGATAGCAAGTAAACAAACAGGAAATCTAGCAGGCAAAATCGCGAACAGGAGAAGATCAGGTCATGCCTATATCCCACAATCACAATTCATAATACCACATAAGAACACCAAAAAGAAAGAACAGCCTTTCGGGGAAAAAAAACTAGCGGCGGTGGGGACCCGCACAATTCATCGGAAACTGGCCGCACGACTACCAACACTTCACCAAACCACCGAAATTCTCCGAGTTTACCCCACCTACCGCACCAAGCCGTCCCACAATTCGCGGGAATTACCTCGAATCACGCGAGCAGGTGTCCCCGATCAGGGAGTGGCGGCGTCCAGGCACTTCCCCAGAGCACCACCGTCGCGGAGGATCCCGGCGGTCTGGCACCGGGTCTGGATCTGGCAGGTGACAAGGACCGACCGCGGCGCAACGGACGCGCGCCGGGCTGGGCTAGGGCTCCGCTAGGACTGGGGCTGTCCCCGGGAGAAGCGGCGAGCGGAGGAGAGGGAAGCTAAGGAGAGAGAGAGAGAGGTGGGGAGGGGAGAGTGGTGTGGGTATAAAAACTGGTAGGAATGGGTCTCCGCTCCGCGCTGCGGAGTATTGCTATTGCTCCGGCCACACCGGTGGACACGAGGGGCGCAGTCGTGATGCTTCCGACTGCGAGTGCCAGACCACGTGGCTCGCCGCGTGTCACAGGATGTGCGGGACCACTTGCATTGACCCTCTTGGCCATTCGGCTGCAACAGGTGTTGCCCGCTTGGGATCCAGCAGCGACTTCACTGGCTCGTGGGCCATCTGTAGGGGTGCGAAAAGTCAGTGACGTTTTGTTTTCCTTTTTCTATCAACTAGTAAGCTTGCACGTGCAACGCACGTTTCGATTATCATCAAATATATCAGAATAGTTGTCTAATACTTACATTGTTTTTCATTTAGGCACACTTTATAACCAACCTTATTGTCAAGGTGGAAGAAAACTATTACGGTCAAATAATTATCATAATAGTTGTCTAATATTTGCATTATTTTTCATTTATACACACTTTATTACAAACCATATTGTATGATGGGTGAGTGATTACCATTTAAATGGAGGACATGCCACAACCCCCATAAAAGCCCAAAAATATTATTAATTAAATATTTAGAAATTATGTCCAATATATATCTTTAGAATCCTCATGTCTAATATATACCTTTAGAATCCTCATGCACATTAGACACCATTGTTGATAGGAAGCTAGTAAGGGCATCAAGCTAAGTGCAACATACTTTTTCTTAACCACACATATACAAATTCCTTAATTATTGAAGAACTAACATGCACCACATACCTCCTATCTAAATTTTACTGCTTCCCATCTATATCTCTACTACCTAAAATCATCCTAATAATCTGAAATTAGATATCAATAACCAATTGATTTGCATCTGAAGTATACCACGATAAATACAATTTATAGTGAATTTTACATTAAGCAAGCCAATTTCGGGGGGGGGGGGGGGGGGGGAGAACATTACTTCTGACAGTACAAGAATTAATTAGTAACACACAATTGCCTTTGTCTTCAAAAATATGTATTCTAAGTTGAAACCAAGACCAAGATGATTCCAGAATATGAACCGCCATTGGTAAGCATCTAGAGTTAAGAGGAAAGAAATACATCAGATTACTCTCAGATAATTGGTGGAGTGGCATGACTGGAGAGCGTCAACTGCCCGAAGTTGCCTAGGCCGTGAGTCTGAGGTCTCCCCTGGAAGAACAATAAAAGGTTGCAGTTAGACGAGCAGTTAGATATGTCATGAAAGCACACATTTTTGCCCATGGCCATTTTTTCATTATCTAGGCTCGGATCAAGCACAATGATAAGAAAAAAAGAGTAGTGCACAAAAATAGGAACTGCAGCAAAAGAAATCAGGGTTTACAAGGAGACGAAGAGGTTAATGCCTAATGTTGCGTCGAGGGCACTGCAAAACCCGCTTCCTTCTCATGGAAAGCTTTGTTCTCCATCTGCAAAATTACTTCAGAAAAAAACAGGCAAAATGACTATATTGAAGGAGAGAGCTTGGAAGGAAACGATGAGCATTGTCGTCGGAGACATATCTGCAGATTGGTTATTTATTAGGGAATGGCCCGCCGCCCTTGGTCATCTTGTCGAAGATCCGCTCAATGGCTCCAAACCTCCTTGATGTCTCACAAGCGCAGCCCACAGAGCCCAGAGCCGGATATGAGATTTCCAGGCCCTTATTATGAATAGAAAAATTATAATCGATATATGCATATTATAAGCACGATATTCATATCCAAAATCTGTATATGTACAACTTTCAGATTACAATCTCACCCCCATTTGTGATGCCTTTCTTATTTTAACAACAAAATAATGGTCCTCGATCAGATGAGTAAGTTGTAAATTTTGCAACCATTAACAACATATGTAATTAAATATATCAACTAATTTGGTGTTAACAAGAAATGAACAATGCTCCAAATCAGTGTGTAGCCATCTTATACCATGTCAACAAATTGAAGTGGTTGACATGTTCCCATATTTTCTCCGTTGCTGCAGCTGTTTGGTCCGAGTATCAGTCAAAAGAGAGAGTTTGTACAGCTTCATAGTTCATACCAAGTATCAATCAAAAGAGAAAGCATGCACCGGAGAACTCACCATTGGCAGATAAGCAAACTGAGAATAGACGAATCAACACAGCTTGTGTGTACCTGCATCAGTGGGACGGATGAGTGTACAACAGCAGACCCCTCCTGCGCGGCCCCATCGCTTGCTCCTCCTCGGTGTGGCTGAATCAGCAGCGATCGAAGGAGCCTCCAGCTGATCCACCTCCTCCGAGAACCCGCAGCGGCGGCCGTACTTCTTTGCCATTCGATCTTGTTAGGTACATCGAGCGCATGGACGTTCTGGAGGTGTCGGTCGCCGGACTCGCTCTCATCGCGCTAACCAGGAGTCTTCAGTAGTCACTTTGGTTTGAGAGAGGGGAGATGTGGCGGCAGGGTAAACAGACGGAGTCAGCGAGATTTATGGCATGGCGCTAGAGATGTCGTTGTTGAGGGAGCACGGCAGGGAGGGGAGGCGCCGGATGGCAAAGATGCACCGGGGCGTGGCGCGGCGCCGTCGGGCCGGCAAGCGTGACACGGAGGGAGGGGCCATCTCGTCCTCCCCTGAGTCGCTCAGGTCATCTCTGGTGAGACGTTGGCGTTGAGGCGCATCGGCGGATACGGGAGGCAGCGGCGGAGGCGATCCACGCTCGCGTCTATCAGTAGAGGAGCAGCGGGTGCAGCGGCCCGCTCTCGCGTGCGAGGTAGATCGGCGGCGGATCGTCCGGCGGCGGCTGCGGCGTCCGCTCGCGTCTGTCAACATGCAGTTGCGTCGTGTGCTTGGGCAGTTAGGAATTAGGATCCGATTGCTATCAATTTTTCTTTCATGCCTTGCGTGATTGTAGGGGCGTGGAGTTCCAATTTCTCCTCTGCGGTGGAGTAAAATTCAGCCAAAGTAAATTACTAACTGCACACGAAAAAATAGATTGGATTATGGCTAGCAGTTAGATTAAATTTAGTGGACTTAATCGTACGGTGGAAATGGATCCGTGTACATTCTATGGGGTGTGTTTAGAAAAGATAATGTTTGCTCTTTTATTAGTAAAGTATAGATGCATTGTGCTAAAAAAAATTCCTTGCATTTTTGCCTTTTTTTTCTTTGCAGGGCGTGCTTATACGATAGTTGTTGGTAATTTTTGCCACATAGAATGAGTAATCACATAGTAGAAAAATAAGTATTATTTTTACTAAATGGCCCTCCAGAAACTTAATCCTTCTACTGAGCTTCCAAAAAACTTATTTCATCATCTGGCCCCTCGCATTCACGCCTAATCATAAGGCGCCTAACTTACACTTGAAGACAGATTTGACCTTCGTCGGTCCACAGTCATCGGTCACGTCGTCAGCGTGCCACCTCCCTGTCCCGCCCAACGGGAAGTCGTGTTACTACCCAGAACCTCCGAGTTTTAGTTGCTCGGCCATATCGAAAGTCTTCAACACATCTGGCTTTCTGATTTATGCCTAAAACGTCGTATCAGTAGGCGTCATCTGTTTGAAGGCAAAACGACCATCAGTTTGGTGTTTATCCGTTTTGGATTCGCCGGATGGTATGACGTATATATGACGGCATGATATAGAGCCAGGCCATTAGGCGATTCACCTTGCACGATCGCACGCCCGCTGGTTTGGCGTGGTAAGGCCTCACGTCAACTGCCTAGACATTTGACACGTATGTTACGTCTTTTGATTCGTCTATTGAATGGGCGTGTTTTTCTCATGCCTCAGATGTGGGTGTGTTATTCGTGCCTGCCTAATAGGGGTGTTTGTGGCATCAAAAATACCAGACGGTCCGGTTTTGGACCAGGCGCGGGGAGAATTGTGTATTTGATCGGCGTCTCCTCCTCCCACCTCCTCCGAAACACCTCTTCCCTGTAGGAGATATGCCCTAGAGGCAATAATAAATGTTATTATTTATCCCCATGTTCCTAATTAAGTTTATATTCTGTGTTATAACTGCTATGGTTCTCGAGTCTGCAATAGCCAATAACCACGAGGCTCGGAGGAAAACTCATATGCACGTGTGGAATAATAAACGGTAAAATGTATTCCTAGTCTGGCCTCTAAGACTAGCTCAAGTATTGCATGATGATTATGTTTTCCTCATCATGGGCATGACTATGCCGGCAATTTTGAGGGCACAATGTTAGAAGAACATTTGTGTTGAATCGACCCGATTGATGTTATGTTATGAGATACATTCGTCACAAGTTAATGGTTAATAACACAAAGATAGTTAACGTTTGCATAATTCCTTAGACCATGAGAGTATCGAGTTTCTTCATGCTTGCTTCATGAACTTTGGGGTTTGTTAAACGTCATCCGTAAATGGGTGGCTATTACGGCGGCTTACGGGTTCATGGAAAAGTATGTCAAGTGACTTGATAGCTCAAGATTGGGATTTGCTCCTCCGAAGATGGAGAGATATTCTTTGGGCCCTCTCGGTGTTACAGTATCCATCATCGTCTGGCCAGACACATCGTGATTTGATCACAGGGATACCGGAACGCAGAAACGAGATAAGAGAACAAAACCGGTAACGAGGTAACTGGCATAGTGGACAAGTTATTGATTCACGGGGATGCCGATAAATCTCACCTCGGGTATTTGTAACATATCGCGAAGCAACAGGAATAGCACACGACAACTGGAGGTTCACTCGAATATTTATTCGTGTGGGTATAGGGGTCAATATGGGTGTCCACGGCTCCGATGTTGATCATTGATCGGAAAGTATTCCGGTCATGTCTATACTTCACCGAACCTATAGGGTCACACACTTAAGGGTCATCTATCTGCTGAATACTAGATAGGGAGTCTGAGAGAAAGTCACCAGAAAAGTTTCGGAGACAACGGAAGAGTTCCGGAGAGAGAATACCGGAAGAGTTTCGGTAAAACTGAAAAGTTGTTTCGGGGTATACCATTAAGTCAAATTGGTTTTGGCACATGCCTGGAAATTCTTGGAGGGTGCCAGAATTGTTCTACGAACTTCTGGGATTTTTTCGGAGAAAAAATCCGGAAATGTTCCGGAGCTGCCGGAACCGCTTTGGTTGCTTTTCGCAGATGAAAATCACTAATCCGGAATTGTTTCAGAACGTGTCCAAAATTATTTTAGTGGGTACTGGAAATGTTCTAAGACCTACAAAAATATTTTCGGATTTAACGGTCGCGGAAAAATGTTTCCATGAATAGTGAAAATCACTTTATGGTTACTTTATGGAAAGCCACCTTTCTGGTCTTTGTCCCAAAATATCTTAGGGATGACATGGATGGATGAGAGCCACCTTACCCCTTGGGTTTTCCTATAAATAGAGGTGGAGAGGCACTCTCCACACTCACTCTTTCTCACATACAAATGCCATACATGATCTGGCCTTCTCTCTCCCTCCCCGCGAAATAGTTTCGTAGTGCCGAAAGGCTGTCTGGGTTCCGGTGGGAACTAGTTCTGGACGGTGAAGCCCTGCCGGATAGATGACACCGTATGTGTGCAACCCCGTAGAGAGGTCGTAGGTTCAATCTTTTTTGCCCGAGGGGCTGTTCGAGAGTGCCTCCCGAAGGACTGTCCGAGTGACCGTCCGAGTTTCTGTGAGTGCCTCCCGAAGGGCTGTCCGTGACACCGTCCGGGGGACTGTCCGACCGCCTCCCGAAGGGCTGTCCGAGGGACTGACGAGGGAGTACATCCTCGCGGTTGGGAGGTTGTAAATCCTAGCTGCGGGGATCTGCACCGACGATCTACATCGACTCTACTTCCGCTGCGCCACGAGTCGGTAATGATCAGATCAAACCTTGTATGCATCTCCATAGTGATCCTGGGCATGTTCGTAGTGCGGAAATTTTTTGTTTTCTGCTGCGTTCCCCTACAGTGGCATCAAGAGCCGTGCTATGCGTAGATGCAGGTTACGATCTAGAATACATAGAGATGTATGAGTGTTGCACAATATAATTTGTAGTAGATGAGTTCTATTACTGAAAATTATTTGTGCGGGTAGCAGATGAAATCTGTTACCCGATGTTCTTGTTGCTTCCCTAAAATTTGCGTATTTCTGATCTTGATAACGGCATGGTGGAGTTTCAAAGTTCTGGCAATCCGCGATCCTGATTGATCAACGAAGTGCTAACAGTTCGTTGAATTCCACCATAGTTAAAAGAAAGATGAAATTTCGCAGACAAAAGGGCAATGCAGATATGATCTGCACGGGGGTCATGCGTATGACGAAGTTCAGTATGGGGCTCGAGATTTTATTATCTCGTGTTTCATACACCCTACAAAGTTAATCTAGCGACTTGAATAATCATACTTGATGATGAACGTTGGTAGTTTCGGTTTGTTTCGAAACCTTAGAAGCCACGTAATTTTTTTTTGCATAAACCGATTAGAGGCGTCTAACTTGGTTTTGCAGGATGTGCATGAGATGTGGTATAGTCTTCATCATATTTAATTTGATTATGTATGAGATGACTATATAATGTAAATTAAAATGACCTGCGAGTCATGGTTCGGCATGATGGCTGGAGCCATATGATTGTCACTTTAATGACCTGCGTGTCAACCTTAAGTAATGCACTTAATTTTATTAGCTATAGAGATAGCAATATTATCTGGTGCATCGACAAGGTGGTGGCAATCTTCGCGAAGGTGAACACCGACGCAAATGCCAAAGACGAAGAAATGAAAGACTTCTCCGTCAGAAAGGGCTATACCATATCATGCTATTATGAATTGCCTGAGATGTTTATCCCTTATGATGCACCCTTTTGATTGCGCGGTGGTCACTTTTTATTAGGGTGATCTCTCACAAAAATATCAAGTAGTTAGTGTTCTCCCAAGTGTAGCACCGTCACGGCACCTATCTCTTCGGGGTATCACATGGATGCATGGGTACGAACGATTAGAGAAGTGTGAGGCGGGTGAGTTGAGACCTCGCAGCGAGATCACTTAGTTGTCTTGACGTTCTGGCTTGATCATCCTGAGCTCGGAACACGCCCATCGAAAGATGAACAAGAGTCACATAGAGATGTGATTGGCAAGTTGGCCTACCGATTGCAATTCTCGTCACTTGAGATGGATGCATCCTTGGCGTTGAATTGTAATATGGGTCTTGTATCACTCACAATCAATTATGAGAGATATTGATTTGAGTGGGAGCGCACTGTAGAATTAACTTGTTTAATTCTCAGTGCAATTAATTATGGACACTGTCTAAGTGTTATTTGCATAATAATTGTAGAAGAATGGCTCGCGTTTCCACCTTCCCTGTTAAAATTGAATAGCTGTTAAATATCTGGTTAAAACTTTACGGTTGGTAACGTAATGTGAGGATTGTCCTCAAGAGTGCCGAGAAGGACTTTGTCCTATCGCATGTTTTCGGTATTCTCCCGCTAATGCTATGGATAATGTGACTCTCATCCTTCGATCCAAAAGCTAGAATTCCGTTTCGGTCAAGTGCAATACGTTTGCTTCCATGAGACCCGAACTTCAAAAGTTTGGGATAGTTATGTGATATTCATGGAACTAAAAATTATTTTCAGATGCAGACAAAGGCTAAAAGATATGAGATATCCAAAGCAATGTTTGTTTGCAAAGTATTAGTAAAGTGTTTACTGGGCATTTGACTGATGAGAGAGGGATCCAGTAGAACGCCTGTCATGTAAATGAAGGTGAATAAAACAACAACTTAAAGAGAAAGGAAATGTCCGAAGGGTGTTAGTGTGACTTGCATGCCTAGGAAGTCCGGGGCTAACGCCACTCTCAAAGTTGGGTGCTTCTTCTGAGAGTAAGAGAAATATTGGAAGTAAAACTGTTAGAAGTATAAAGGCAAAAAGAGAGAAGACTGAAATATTCAGCTCATGTATGAAAGTCATACAAGTTATTGATGTATAGAAGGCTGGTCAAAGAAATAGTTCTTGGGAATTATGATTAAACATGTTAATCACTGATTCTTGGGTATTGTGAGTTGATCACAGAGATACCCGCTCGATTGCATTCTGTTGCGACTCGATGCAAGAACTACTATGGCCTAAAAGACTTGCCGGGAATGAGGTTTAGATACGCGCTGGGAACATAGTAAATGTTACTATACCTTCCATCGGTGTATTACCATCTGTATTTATTTTCATAATTCATTTTTAGAGTTTTATACACTCTAGCCCATTGCATAAAGTATGTTGCAAGAAGGTTGTTCATAAGAGAACTTTTGATGTTCGGTGTTATGAATAACATAAGGGCCATACTTTCATTATGAATGAGATGTATGTTATGAATATTGATAATAATACATTACCTCTGTATTTACTTTCATAATTCATTTTAGAGTTTTATACACTCTAGCCCATTTGCATAATTTTTGTTGCAAGAGTGTTTTTCATAAAAGAACAATTATTGTTCAGTATTATGAATAACATAAGGGCCATACTTCCATTATGAATGAAATGTATGTTATGAATATTGATAGTAATATGATACATCCGTGACACTGACGCTAAATGTCGCAAGACTAAAAGAATACCACATATGTATGGCACTGCATTTGGTCACATTGGAGAAACCCGCATGAAGAAATTCCATTATGATGGATTTTGAAGTCATTTGATTATGAATCATCTGACACTTGCAACTTTTGTCCAGAAGTGAAGTGACTGAAATACCGTTCACAGGCCATAAGGAACAAACAACGAACTTATTGGTGATCATACATTTTGATGTATGTAGTCTGATAAATGTTGTTGCTAGCAGTGGATTTATCTATCTTCAAAAATGACTCAAGTAGATATATGTATATTTACTTGATGAGACGTAAGTCTGGATCTTTTGAAATCATTCGAAAGGTTTTCAAAAATGAAGTAGAAATTATTGTAACAAGAAAATTATGTTTCTACAATTAGATTGTGGAAAGGAATATTTGAGTTACAAGTTTAGCGAATGTCTGATGAGTTGTGAAAATAGTTTCATAACTTATACCTCCCGGAACACCACAGTAAGTGGAATGACCGTGATGATGTAATCAAACCATTTATGACATGGTAAGATCAAAGATGACATAAATCAATTTGCCATTACCCCTTTTAAGGTGATGCTTTAGAGACTGCGGCTTTTACACTGAATAGAGCGCCATCAGATCTGTTGAAATGACGCCATGGTATGGTACACCCAACCATGTTATATCTTTTCTTAACATTTGGAATATGGGGCTTGTGTAAAATATTTACAAACCTATTCCAAATCAGACAAGTGCTACTTTGTAGGTTATCCCAAATTATTGGGAATTCCTTCATCACTATATCGAAGCAAAAGGTTTTGCCACAAAGAACGGTATGATTTTGAAAGAAAATGTTTCTTGCAAAAAGGTGAGTGGGAGGACAGTGCAACTCGATGAGATAACAATATCTTCGTCATCAGGTCAAAGGCAAGAAACCTTGGAAGTGATTCCAGAGTTTCCTACTGCGACTGATACGGAAGCCTCTACATGAGATGTATGGACTTCGGTCGAACTTGCAGCTGGACCACGTAGGCAAAACTCGTGCAAACCTCTCAAGTGCGCAGACGAGATATTGTTGCTAGACAACAGTATACCTACGATACACAAGGAAGCGTTGATGGGCCCTGACTCCGGAATTGGCTAAATGCCAATACAATCCGAGATAGTTTCCATATAAACAATTCAAGATTATATCTTGATAAACCCTTCGGAAGACTTAGAGTCTAACAAATGTTAATGGAACTATAAACTGATACGGATAAAATGTTTTATCCATAAAGCTCGACTTGTTGCAATAACAAATTCAAGGAATTGACTACGATGAGATTGTCTCACCGTAGCGATGTTTAAAGTCGGTTCGGGTTAAACTAGCAATTAATACATATTTCAATCATGAGATATGAAACATGAATGACAAAAGGATTTCCATGAAATGGGAATACAAACTAGGACTTGTATGTGATACAGTCCAAAGTATTTTGTCGATCCGGAGGATGCTAGTGAGTGTGCAAACTTCAGAGTTCCAGCAATGGACAGAAGAGAGCAAAATGAAGTTGGAATCTTCTTTTTTGATGAAATAGTCAAAAGAGTTTGATTTCATCAATGGATAGCGAAGATGCTTGTTGTTACAAGAAAGTAAGTGGGAGCATAATAATATTTCTGAAAACTTGTGTGCTAGACACATTGTTGATTGGAAATAATATAAATTTCTTGACATGAATTAGGACTTCATTGAAAATTAGTTTTTCGATAAAGTGCTTGGGCTAGGTAGCCTTGATATTAGGCATAATTATCTACGGAGATAGAATTGCCTAATAGGGCTAAGCAAAAATACATATTGACAAGATGCTAAAACAGTTTAGCATTAAAAACGCCAAGGAGTGATTCTTGCCGAAGTCACATGGAAAGAGCTTTTGCAAGACTCGGTGTCCTAAAAACACTGATGAGCAAAATACATGATGGAATTTCCACACACTTTTTTGTTTGGATTAATCATGTATTCCATGGTATGTAAAACAATCAGATATGTCCGGTACTCCCAAGAAGTTGCGAGTAAAGATACCAAAGTGATCAAAATACTGATCATAGGACAACAATGAAAAATGTCGTTGAGTGCTAAAGTAGCACTGATAACATGTTTTCTCACAAACTGAGATTATGAAGTACTCGTTGTAATGCAATACATCGATACAGTCTTCATCAATGCTCCAAGCGATTTTTGATTTAAGTTAAGGGTTTTGTGTAATACACGATATGGTGGCACGGTAGTTGGAAATTGTTCCAAACAGGTTACTGTGGAGAATTCTATATCAAAGGCTAAGTATGTTGACGCTTTGGAAGCGACAAAGAAGATGTTGAATCATATAGTTCATTCATGAACTTAGTGTTGGGGAACGTTGCATGGGAAACAAAAATTTTCCTACGCACACACAAGATCTATCCATGGTGATGAGCATCTACGAGAGGGAGAGTAAATCTACATACCCTTGTAGATCGCTAAGCGGAAGCGTTTAAGAAACGCGGTTGATGTAGTCGAACGTCTCCGCGATCCAAATCGCAAGTCGTCCCTCGATCCGATCACGAACTAGTGCCGAACGGACGGCACCTCCGCGTTCAACACACGTACGGCTTGATGACGCCTTCACCTCCTCGATCCAGCGAGCGATGATGAAGTAGTGGTTGAGTTCCAGCAGCACGACGGCGTGGTGATGGTGGTGAGGAACAATCTCTGCAGGGCTTCGCCAAGCGCTACGGAGATTATGACGGAGGAACTAGAGAGTTAGGGTTGCCGCACACGGCTTGGGGAAATCTTGATGTGTCCCGTGTGCTAGCCCTGCCCCTCTATTTATATGTTGAGCCTTGGGGTCTAAACTTGGAGTAAAGACCTCCTCTAGGTCGGTTTTGCCCGCACAAGGTCGGTTTGGACCGCAGGGAAAGAGTCCAACTCGGATCCCTGCCGAATCGTGCACAGCCGCACACAAGCGGTAGTACCGCTTCACACAAGCGGTAGTACCGCTCGGGCGGTAGTACCGCTTCACACAAGCGGTAGTACCGCTTCACACAAGCGGTAGTACCGCTTACGCGGCAGAAAAACTACTTTTGCACTTTCCAATACCTCGTGGGCTTTTATCCCTTGGCCCATATAAAGTGTTGCTGCACCCGAACACTTCGGTAAACATCCGGAACCCCTTCCGGTGAACTCCGGAACTCTTCCGGAGATCAAAACACTATTATCACATATATCAATCTTTACCTCCGGACTCTTCCGGAGATCCTCGTCATGTCCGGGATCTTATCCGGGACTCCGAACAACCTTCGGTCACCAACATAATAACTCAACTATACTAATCGTCACCAAACGTTAAGTGTGTAGACCCTGCGGGTTCGAGAACTATGTAGACATGACCGAGACACCTCTACGATCAATAACCAATAGCGGGACCTGGATGCCCATATTGGCTCCTACATATTCTACGAAGATCTTTATCGGTCGAACCTCTATGTCAAGGATTCAGTTAATCCCGTATGCTGTTCCCTTTGTTCTTCGGTATGTTACTTGCCCGAGATTCGATCGTCGGTATCACTATACCTAGTTCAATCTCGTTACCGGCAAGTCTCTTTACTCGTTCCGTAATACAAGATCCTGTGGCTAACTCTTTAGTCACTTTGCTTGCAAGGCTCAATGTGATGTTGTATTACCGAGTGGGCCCTGAGATACCTCTCCGTCACACGGAGTAACAAATCCCAGTCTTGATCCATGCCAACCCAACAGACACCCTCGGAGATACCTGTAGAGCACCTTTATAGTCACCCAGTTACGTTGCGACGTTTGATACACACAAGGTATTCCTCCGGTGTCAGTGAGTTGCATGATCTCATGGTCAAAGGAACAGATACTTGACATGCAGAAAACAATAGCAATAAACTGACACGATCATATGCTACGTTTACAGTTTGGGTCTTGTCCATCACATCATTCTCCTAATGATGTGATCCCGTTATCAAATGACATCTCATGTCAATGGCTAGGAAACCTTAACCATCTTTGATCAACGAGCTAGTCAACTAGAGGCTTACTAGGGACACAGTGTTGTCTATGTACCCACACATGTATTTGAGTTTCCAATCAATACAATTATAGCATGGATAATAAACGATTATCATGAACAAGGAAATATAATAATAACCAATTTATTATTGCCTCTAGGGCATATTTCCAACAGTCTCCCACTTGCACTAGAGTCAATAATCTAGTTCACATCACTATGTGATTTACATTGTAATGAATCGAACACCCATGCAGTTCTGGTGTTGTTCATGTTTAGCCCTTGGAAGAGGTTTAGTCATCGGATCTGCAACATTTAGATCCGTGTGTACTTTGCAAATATTTATGTCGTCCTCCTTGATGTAATCGCGGATGGAATTGAAACGTCGCTTTATGTGTCTGGTCCTCTTGTGAAATCTTGGTTCCTTGGCTAGAGCAATGGCACCAGTATTATCACAAAACAGAGTCGTTGGGTTAAGCGCACTAGGCACTACTCCAAGATCTGTCATGAACTCCTTCATCCAGACACCTTCCTTCGCCGCCTCCGAGGCTGCGATGTACTCCGCTTCGCATGTAGAATCAGCTACCACGCTTTGCTTGGAACTGCACCAGCTAACCGCACCCCCATTAAGAATAAATACGTATCCGGTTTGAGACTTAGAGTCATCCGGATCAGTGTCAAAGCTTGCATCGACGTAACCCTTTACGACGAGCTCTTGATCACCTCCATAAACGAGAAACATGTCCTTAGTCCTTTTCAGGTACTTCAGGATATTCTTGACCGCCGTCCAGTGTTCCATTCCTGGATCACCTTGAAACCTTCCGACCATACTTATGGCAAGGCTGACATCGGGTCTTGTGCACAGCATTGCATACATGATAGAGCCTATGGCCGAAGCATAGGGGATGACACTCATCTTTTCTCTATCTTCTGCAGTCACTGGGCATTGAGTCTTACTCAACTTCACACCTTGCAATACAGGCAAGAACCCCTTCTTGGACTGATCCATTTTGAACTTCTTCAAAACTTTGTCAAGGTATGTGCTTTGTGAAAGTCCTATTAAGCGTCTTGATCTATCTCTATAGATCTTGATGCCTAATATGAAAGCAGCTTCTCCTAGGTCCTTCATTGAAAAACTCTTGTTCAAATATTCCTTCACGCTTTCCAGCATTTCTATATTGTTTCCAATCAGTAATATGTCATCCACATATAATATTAGAAACGCTATAGAGCTCCCACTCACTTTCTTGTAAATACAAGCTTCTCCGTAAACTTGTATAAACTCGAACGCTTTGATCACCTTATCAAAACGAAGATTCCAACTCCGAGATGCTTGCACCAGTCCATAAATGGATCGCTGGAGTTTGCAAACTTTGTCAGCATTCTCTGGATCGACAAAACCTTCTGGTTGCATCATATACAACTCTTCCTTAAGGAAACCGTTAAGGAACGCTGTTTTGACATCCATCTGCCAAATTTCATAATCGAAAAAGGCAGCTATTGCTAACATGATTCTGACGGACTTAAGCATCGCTACGGGTGAGAAGGTATCATCGTAGTCAACTCCTTGAACTTGTGAAAAACCCTTTGCCACAAGTCGAGCTTTATAGACGGTGACATTACCGTCCGCGTCCGTCTTCCTCTTAAAGATCCATTTGTTCTGAATGGCCTTACGCCCTTCAGGTAATACTTCCAAAGTCCATACTTTGTTTTCATACATGGATCCCATCTCGGATTTCATGGCCTCTAACCACTTCTCGGAATCCGGGCCCATCATCGCTTCTCCATAGCTCGTAGGTTCATCGTTGTCTAACAACATGACCTCTAAGACAGGGTTGTCGTACCACTCAGGAGCAGTACGCGTCCTTGTCGACCTACGAGGTTCGATAGCAACTTGATCCAAAGCTTCATGATCATCATCATTAACTTCCTCTTCAGCTAATGTAGGCTCCACAGAAACAACTTTCTGCGCTGCGCTACTTTCAGGTTGAAGTAAAGGTTCAACAACCTCATCAAGTTCTATCTTCCTCCCACTCAATTCTTTCGAGAGAAACTCTTTCTCAAGAAATATTCCGTTTATAGCGACAAACACTTTGCCTTCGGATCTGAGGTAGAAGGTATACCCAACTGTCTCTTTTGGGTATCCTATGAAGACGCATTTCTCCGCTTTGGGTTCCAGCTTTTCAGGCTGAAGCTTTTTGACATAAGCATCACATCCCCAAACTTTAAGAAACGACAGCTTTGGCTTCTTGCCAAACCAAAGTTCATATGGCGTCGTCTCAACGGATTTCGATGGTGCCCTATTTAAAGTGAATGCAGCTGTCTCTAATGCATAACCCCAAAATGATAGTGGCAAATCGGCAAGAGACATCATAGATCGCACCATATCCAATAAAGTTCGATTACGACGTTCGGACACACCATTACGCTGTGGTGTTCCAGGCGGTGTCAGTTGTGAAACAATTCCACATTGTCTTAAGTGACTGCCAAACTCATAACTCAGATATTCTCCTCCTCGATCAGATCGTAGGAATTTAATCTTCTTGTTACGATGATTCTCAACTTCACTCTGAAATTGTTTGAACTTTTCAAATGTTTCAGACTTATGTTTCATTAAGTAAATATACCCATATCTACTTAAGTCATCAGTGAAGGTGAGAAAGTAACGATAACCACCGCGCGCCTCAATGCTCATCGGACCGCATACATCAGTATGTATGATTTCCAATAAGTCACTTGCCCGTTCCATTGTTCCAGAGAACGGCGTTTTAGTCATCTTGCCCATGAGGCATGGCTCACATGTGTCAAGTGATTCAAAATCAAGTGACTCCAAAAGTCCATCAGCATGGAGCTTCCTCATGCGTTTTACGCCAATATGACCTAAACGGCAGTGCCACAAGAAAGTGGTATTATCATTATCAATTCTACATCTTTTGGCATCAATGTTATGAACATGTGTATCATTACTATCGAGATTCAATAAGAACAAACCCCTCACATCGGGTGCATGACCATAAAAGATATTACTCATATAAATAGAACAACCATTATTCTCTGATTTAAATGAGTAACCGTCTCGCAATAAACAAGATCCAGATATAATGTTCATGCTTAACGCAGGCACCAAATAACACTTATTTAGGTTCATCACTAATCCCGACGGTAATCGAAGAGCGAGCGTGCCGACGGCGATCACATCAACCTTGGAACCATTTCCCACGCGCATCGTCACTTCGTCCTTTGCCAGCATCCGTCTATTCCGCAGTTCCTGTTTTGAGTTGCAAATATGAGCAACCGCACCGGTATCAAATACCCAGGCACTACAACGAGAGTTGGTAAGGTACACATCAATAACATGTATATCATATATACCTTGTTTGTTGTTGGCCGCCTTCTTGTCAGCCAAATACTTGGGGCAGTTCCGCTTCCAGTGTCCAGTTCCCTTGCAATGAAAACACACAGTTTCTGGTTTGGGTCCAGCCTTGGGTTTCTTCACGAGAGGAGCAACTGCTTTGCCACTCTGCTTGGAGTTACCCTTCTTACCCTTGCCATTTTTCTTGAAACTAGTGGTTTTATTGACCATCAACACTTGATGCTCCTTCTGAATTTCAGACTCAGCGGCTTTCAGCATCGCAAACAGCTCGGCGACTGACTTGTTCATCCCGTGCATGTTATAGTTCAACACGAAGCTCTTGTAGCTAGGTGGCAATGATTGAAGAACTCTGTCAGTGATAGCCTCTGGCGGAAGGGGCATCCCTAACTCAGCCAGACGGGTGGAGTACCCAGACAATCTGAGCACGTGATCACTGATAGACCCGTTCTCCTCCATCTTGCAAGCA
This sequence comes from Elymus sibiricus, assembly GCA_039707655.1. Taxonomy (NCBI): domain Eukaryota; kingdom Viridiplantae; phylum Streptophyta; class Magnoliopsida; order Poales; family Poaceae; genus Elymus; species Elymus sibiricus. The sequence goes on along the minus strand of CM077668.1, from coordinate 160,474,600 downwards.
TAGAACTTATCGGAGATCTCATATCTCTCGATCCGGGCATTCTTCTGAAAGATAAACTTCAACTCTTGGAACATCTCATATGCTCCATGACGTTCAAAACGTCTTTGAAGTCCCGGTTCTAAGCCATACAACATTGCACATTGAACTATTGAGTAATCATCAGAACGAGCCTGCCAGGCGTTCACAACGTCTAGAGACTCAACTGGAGCGGGTGGATCACCAAGCGGTGCATCAAGGACATAAGCCTTCTGGGAAGCCGTAAGGATAATCCTTAGATTACGGGCCCAGTCCACAAAGTTACTTCCATCATCTTTCAACTTAGCTTTCTCTAGGAACGCATTAAAATTCAGGGGTGCTACTGCGCGAGCCATGATCTACAACATAAATATAGCAAAGACAACTTAGACTATTGTTCTAGATAATGAGTTTAGTTAATCATATTACTTAAAAACTCCCACTCAAATTGACATCCCTCCGGTCATTCGAGTGTAACATGATCCAAATCCACCAACTCAAGTCCGATCATCACGTGAGTCGAGGTGGTTTCAATGGTGAACATCTTCATGTTGATCATATCTACTATATGACTCATGTTCGACCTTTCGGTCTCTTGTGTTCCGAGGCCATGTCTGTACATGCTAGGCTCGTCAAGTTTAACCCGAGTGTTCCGCACGTGTAACATGGCTTACACCCGTTGTATGCGAACGTAGAGTCTATCACACCCGATCGTCACGGCGTGTCTCGAAACGACGAACTTTCGCAACGGTGCACACTTGGGGAGAACACAATTTATCTTGAAATTTAAGTGAGGGATCACCTTATAATGCTACCGTCGTCCTAAGCAAAATAAGATGCATAAAAGGATTAACATCACATGCAAATCATAAGTGACATGATATGGCCATGAACTTGTGCTTTTGATCTCCATCTCCAAAGCACCGGCATGATCTCCATCGTCACCGGCATGACACCATGATCTCCATCATCTTGATCTCCATCAACGTGTCGCCATAAGGTTGTCGCGCCGACTGTTGCTTCCACGACTATTGCTAACGTTTAGCGATAAAGTAAAGCATTACACAGCGCTTAATGATTGACACGCAGGTCATACAATAATTAAAGACAACTCCATGGCTCCTGCCAGTTGCCGTATTCATCGACATGCAAGTCGTGATATTCTATACAACACATGATCATCTCATACATCACATATATCTCATCATGTAATTGGCCATATCACATCACAACATACCCTGCAAAAACAAGTTAGACGTCCTCTAATTGTTGTTGCAAATTTTACGTGGCTGCTACGGGTTTGCAAGAACCGTTCTTACCTACGCAAAACCACAACGTGGTGTAGTGATTGCTTTTTGATCTTCTAAAAGAACCCTCTTCATTGAAATCGATTCAACTAAAGTGAGAGAGACAGACACCCGCTAGCCATCTTTATGCAACGAAGTTACATGTCAGTTGAAGGAACCTGTCTCGCGTAAGTGTACGCGTAATGTCAGTCCGGGCCGCTTCATCTCACAGTACCGCCGAATCAAATATCAACTAGTAACGGCAAGCAATATGTATACACCCACGCCCACAACTCGTTTGTGTTCTACTCGAGATCTCATCTACGCATAGACCTGGCTCTGATACCACTGTTGGGGAACGTTGCATGGGAAACAAAAATTTTCCTACGCACACACAAGATCTATCCATGGTGATGAGCATCTACGAGAGGGAGAGTAAATCTACATACCCTTGTAGATCGCTAAGCGGAAGCGTTTAAGAAACGCGGTTGATGTAGTCGAACGTCTCCGCGATCCAAATCGCAAGTCGTCCCTCGATCCGATCACGAACTAGTGCCGAACGGACGGCACCTCCGCGTTCAACACACGTACGGCTTGATGACGCCTTCACCTCCTCGATCCAGCGAGCGATGATGAAGTAGTGGTTGAGTTCCAGCAGCACGACGGCGTGGTGATGGTGGTGAGGAACAATCTCTGCAGGGCTTCGCCAAGCGCTACGGAGATTATGACGGAGGAACTAGAGGGTTAGGGTTGCCGCACACGGCTTGGGGAAATCTTGATGTGTCCCGTGTGCTAGCCCTGCCCCTCTATTTATATGTTGAGCCTTGGGGTCTAAACTTGGAGTAAAAACCTCCTCCAGGTCGGTTTTGCCCGCACAAGGTCGGTTTGGTCCGCAGGGAAAGAGTCCAACTCGGATCCCTGCCGAATCGTGCACAGCCGCACACAAGCGGTAGTACCGCTTCACACAAGCGGTAGTACCGCTTGGGCGGTAGTACCGCTTCACACAAGCGGTAGTACCGCTCGGGCGGTAGTACCGCTTCACACAAGCGGTAGTACCGCTTATGCGGCAGAAAAACTACTTTTGCACTTTCCAATACCTCGTGGGCTTTTATCCCTTGGCCCATATAAAGTGTTGCTGCACCCGAACACTTCGGTAAACATCCGGAACCCCTTCCGGTGAACTCCGGAACTCTTCCGGAGATCAAAACACTATTATCACATATATCAATCTTTACCTCCGGACTCTTCCGGAGATCCTCGTCATGTCTGGGATCTTATCCGGGACTCCGAACAACCTTCGGTCACCAACATAATAACTCAACTATACTAATCGTCACCAAACGTTAAGTGTGTAGACCCTGCGGGTTCGAGAACTATGTAGACATGACCGAGACACCTCTACGATCAATAACCAATAGCGGGACCTGGATGCCCATATTGGCTCCTACATATTCTACGAAGATCTTTATCGGTCGAACCTCTATGTCAAGGATTCAGTTAATCCCGTATGCTGTTCCCTTTGTTCTTCGGTATGTTACTTGCCCGAGATTCGATCGTCGGTATCACTATACCTAGTTCAATCTCGTTACCGGCAAGTCTCTTTACTCGTTCCGTAATACAAGATCCTGTGGCTAACTCTTTAGTCACTTTGCTTGCAAGGCTCAATGTGATGTTGTATTACCGAGTGGGCCCTGAGATACCTCTCCGTCACACGGAGTAACAAATCCCAGTCTTGATCCATGCCAACCCAACAGACACCCTCGGAGATACCTGTAGAGCACCTTTATAGTCACCCAGTTACGTTGCGACGTTTGATACACACAAGGTATTCCTCCGGTGTCAGTGAGTTGCATGATCTCATGGTCAAAGGAACAGATACTTGACATGCAGAAAACAATAGCAATAGACTGACACGATCATATGCTACGTTTACAGTTTGGGTCTTGTCCATCACATCATTCTCCTAATGATGTGATCCCGTTATCAAATGACATCTCATGTCAATGGCTAGGAAACCTTAACCATCTTTGATCAACGAGCTAGTCAACTAGAGGCTTACTAGGGACACAGTGTTGTCTATGTACCCACACATGTATTTGAGTTTCCAATCAATACAATTATAGCATGGATAATAAACGATTATCATGAACAAGGAAATATAATAATAACCAATTTATTATTGCCTCTAGGGCATATTTCCAACACTTAGTATGGTTCCAAGATGGCTTTGGTCAATGGGACACTATTGCAGATAGTTGCTCCATAGCTCAGTCTGAGGAATCAAGGTTTGACCTGTGATTCACATATATACAAAGCCAAGTCCACACAAAATATGTATTTTGTGAAAGCGTGAAAACGCGAGGATATGCAACGATACACACGGAACTGAAGATGTCAGGTCCGTTAGACGTAGACTATACCACATGGCGAAGCATATTTTACACCGGTATGTCATAGGTGTAAAGTGCATTAGCATTGACTAAATTATTGACTCTAGTGCAAGTGGGAGTCTGTAGGAGATATGCCCTAGAGGCAATAATAAATGTTATTATTTATCCCCATGTTCCTAATTAAGTTTATATTCCGTGCTATAACTGCTATGGTTCTCGAGTCTGCAATAACCACGAGGCTCGGAGGAAAACTCATATGCACGTGTGGAATAATATACGGTAAAATGTATTCCTAGTCTGGCCTCTAAGACTAGCTCAAGTGTTGCATGATGGTTCTGTTTTCCTGATCATGGGCATGACTATGCCGGCAATTTTGAGGGCACAATGTTAGAAGAACATTTGTGTTGAATCGACCCGATTGATGTTATGCTATAAGATACATTCATCACAAGTTAATGGTTAATAATACAGAGATAGTTAACGTTTGCATATTTCCTTAGACCATGAGAGTATCGAGTTTCTTCATGCTTGCTTCATGAACTTTGGGGTTTGTTAAACGTCATCCATAAATGGGTGGCTATTACGGCGGCTTACGGGTTCATGGAAAAGTATGTCAAGTGACTTGATAGCTCAAGATTGGGATTTGCTCCTCCGACGATGGAGAGATATTCTTTGGGCCCTCTCGGTGTTACGGTATCCATCATCGTCTGGTCAGACACATCGTGATTTGATCACAGGGATACCGGAACGTAGAAATGAGATAAGAGAACAAAACCGGTAACGAGATAACTGGCATAGTGGACAAGTTGTTGATTCACGGGGATGCCGATAAATCTCACCTCGGGTATTTGTAACATATCGTGAAGCAACAGGAATAGCACACGGCAACTGGAGGTTCACTCGAATATTTATTCGTGTGGGTATAGGGGTCAATATGGGTGTCCACGGCTCCGATGTTGATCATTGATCGGAAAGTGTTCCGGTCATGTCTATACTTCACCGAACCTATAGGGTCACACACTTAAGGGTCATCTATTTGCTGAATACTAGACAGGGAGTCTGAGAGAAAGTCACCGGAAAAGTTTCGGAGACAACGGAAGAGTTCCGGAGAGAGAACACCGGAAGAGTTTCGGTAAAACTGAAAAGTTGTTTCGGGGTTGAAAGAACATGTGCTGCCCCCATGTTTGGTTTTGGTAATTGATGACAATCTCTATGGACTAATGGTTGCCTTGAGTTATATTTGAAGGGTTTGTCCATAGGATTTGCTTGTAGACCATTTGTTGGTCTCAAGGTGATTTGAAGAAGAATATGTGTTGACCAAGGTGCTATTCAAGGATTTATCCAAAGATTGGTCATGTTGATCAAGACTAAATACGAAGAGTGATTCAAGTTGATCAACACACAAAGCGTAGAAGATGTACCAAGCGAGATCAAGTGATCTCATGGTATGGTAAGCATTGTCCATTACGCTTTGTGTACTAACCCGTGTTCTATGTGAGAGTTCTTTGTGGGGTTAGGTTTGTTTCCATGGGCGTGCATCAAAAGGAAGATATCACACAACCCATGGAGGATGACATCAAGTGGTGATCGTCATCAAGATTGCGGTGTGCAAGTTCAAGTGGAGCATCACGAAGAGATCACATGCTTGAAGCTTGCCGTCCATTGTGGTGACAATGGACTTGTGAAGATGTGCCGAAGAGTGGCTCACCCATAGTGGAGTATGGGGGAGCAATCAACTAGTCTTCATCGAGCCGGCGCAATCAAGAAAGGTGGTCCAACTTGAGGAGGTCAAGATCGTCATCATCTAGCTCAAGTGGACTATGCGCAAGGCAAAGGTTTGCCCTTGATAGGTTTTCTATTTTACCGGTCTCATGGTGGTAGTTGGGAGACCGGGTTTTAGGATCGATAGCCGTACTATCAAGGGGGGCTCTCAAGTGAGTAGCTTTATCGTATCATTCGTAGAGAGCTCAAACCATTGCATCCTTGCATCATCTTTCTTGGTTCGTGTTTGGTGTTTCTCTTTGTGAGTCTTTGAGCTTTTGGTCATCTTCATGACAAGCTCGAGTTCATCGAAAACGGAGTTCATATATGCATCTTCTATGATGTTTTCGATGTTGGAGTTTATGCCGGTTCTTCATTCATAGAGGTTTCTCATCTCTATATGTTAGGCATTTCTCCCCTGCCACTTCTTATTATAACCACTCGCTGTTTGGATAGTACTCGTTGTCTTCTATCCAACAAGCTTGAGTTTGCTCAATTCGGAGCTCATTTGCAGAAGTTATGGCAGTTCTGGTTTTATTTGTATCCTCTGTTTTCTGTGGATTTTCAGTAGCTTGCAAGCGGTAGTACCGCTGGTGCCCACGGTAGTACCGCTTATGCGGTAGTACTGCTGGTACTTCCGTGGCACTACCGCTTGGGGTTTCCCCGAGCGTGCAACTCTCTGTTGCCAGTTTGCCATTCACGGTAGTAGAGCGGTAGTAGCACGGTAGTACCGCTCTGGCGGTACTACCGCCCTTACTACCGCCGCCACTACCGCTTGCGGGGTTTCCTTCTGTGCACGTCTCTGTTGCCGTTTTCTGTTAAACGGTAGTAGTGCGGCAGTAGTGCGGTAGTACCGCTCAGGGCGGTAGTACCGCTCTGCTGGGCGGTAGTACCGCTTGGTGCGGTACTTCCGCCCTCCACTACCGCTGCTACTACCGCTTGTTTTTCGCAGAGTGTGCAAGCTTCTGTTGCTCTTTTCGCTTTAGCGGTAGTACCGCTTAGTTGAGCGGTAGTACCGCTTGGTGCGGCACTACCGCTCCAGTCCCGTGTTCTCGCCTGCTGTTTTTGAATTACTACCGCTTAAGCGGTAGTATCGCTCGCAAGAGCGGTAGTACCGCTTGTACGCGTCCAGCACGGGTAACGGTTGGATTTGGGGTGGCCCTATAAAAGGGGTCTTCTTCCCCAACGGTTATCTTATCCTTTGAGCTCATTTCTCCCCCCATTGTTGACCTTCTTGAGCTTGCCTATCTCTCAATCCCTCCAATGATTCTTGCTCCTTCTTGAGGGAAAAGAGAGAGGAGATCTAGATCCACATTTCCACCAATCACTTTCTCCTCTAAGTGAGGGGAACCCCTTGGATCTAGATCTTGGAGTTCTTGGTGTTCTCCTTGTTCTTCCTCTCACTTTCCTCCATAGCTTTTGTTGCTTTGGTGGGATTTGAGAGAGAGGGACTTGAGCACTTCGTGTGTTCTTGCCATTGCATTAGTTGCATCGGTTTGAGTTCTCCACGGTGATACGTGGAAGTTAGTAGTTGAGAAGCTTATTACTCTTGGGTGTTTGAGCACCCTAGAGCTTGTTCCTCTTGGGTGCCTTGGCGCCCTAGACGGCTTGGTGGTGCCTCGGAGCTCAATCATTGTGGTGTAAAGCTCCGGGCAAGCGTCGGGGTCTCCAATTAGGTTGTGGAGATCGCCCCGAGCAATTTGACGGGTACCGGTGACCGCCCCCAAGGGTTGCCAAAGTGTACGGGTTCGGTGACCGCCCTCAAGGGTTGCCATTTGTACGGGTTCGGTGACCGCCCTCAAGGGTCCCTTAGTGGAATCACGGCACCTTGCATTGTGCGAGGGCGTGAGGAGAATACGGTGGCCCTAGTGGCATTGTTGGGGAGCATTGTGCCTCCACACCGCTCTAACGGAGATTAGCATCCGCAAGGGTGTGAACTTCGGGATACATCGTCGTCTCCGCGTGCCTCGGTTATCTCTTACCCGAGCCCTTTACTTATGCACTTTACTTTGTGATAGCCATATTGTTTCTTGTTATATATCTTGCTATCACTTAGTTATTTATCTTGCTTAGCATAAGTTGTTGGTGCACATAGGTGAGCCTAGTCGATTTAGGTTTTGTGCTTGACAAATTAAACGCTAGTTTTATTCCGCATTTGTTCAAGCCTAAACCGTAATTATTTTAAAGCGCCTATTCACCCCCCCCCCTCTAGGCGACATCCACGATCTTTCAGGGGTATACCATTAAGTCAAATTGGTTTCGGCACACGCCTGGAAATTCTTGGAGGGTGCCAGAATTGTTCTGGGAACTTCTGGGATTTTTCCGGAGAAAAAACCCGGAAATGTTCCGGAGCTGCCGGAACCACTTTGGTTGCTTTTCGCAGATAAAAATCACTAATCCGGAATTGTTTCGGAACGCATCAAAAGTTATTTTAGTGGGTACTCGAAATGTTCTAAGACCTGCAGAAATATTTTCGGATTTAACGGTCGCGGAAAAATGTTTCCGTGAATAGTGAAAATCACTTTATGGTTACTTTATGGAAAGCCACCTTTTTGGGCTTTGTCCCAAAATATCTTAGGGATGACATGGATGGATGAGAGCCACCCTACCCCTTGGGTTTTCCTATAAATAGAGGTGGAGAGGCACTCTCCACACTCACTCTTTCTTACATACAAATGCCATGCATGATCTGGCCTTCTCTCTCCCTCCCCGCGAAATAGTTTCGTAGAGCCGAAAGGCTGTCTGGGTTCCGGTGGGAACTAGTTCTGGACGGCGAAGCCCTGCCGGATAGATGACACCGTATGTGTGCAACCCCGTAGAGAGGTCGTAGGTTTGATCTTTTTTGCCCGAGCGGCTGTTCGAGAGTGCCTCCCGAAGGGTTGTCCGAGTTTCTGTGAGTGCCTCCCGAAGGGCTGTCCGTGACACAGTCCGGGGGACTGTCCAACTGCCTCCCGAAGGGCTGTCCAAGGGACTGACGAGGGAGTACATCCTCGCGGTTGGGAGGTTGTAAATCCTAGCTGCGAGGATCTGCACCGATGATCTACATCGACTCTACTTCCGCTGCGCCACGAGTCGGTAATGATCAGATCAAACCTTGTATGCATCTCCATAGTGATCCTGGGCATGTTCGTAGTGCAGAAATTTTTTGTTTTCTGTTGTGTTCCCCTACAGTCCCCCCTTTCTCCCTTTACTTTTCAAATCCACAGCCATAGTCGTTGTATACCCACCTCGCTGGCGTGTTCCACCGATTGCATCCTCGTCGACCGCCATCCCAAACAAACCCTTGCAACCTCGCCTGCCGCCCCTTTCCGCGAAGTCGGCAACTGGTCGCGTCCCAGCCAACATCGTTCATATCCGCTCCGCCGCATACCCCCTCCCCCTACCACCAACCTGACCCCAATCCGTACCCCAAGCCCAATCCCATTTCGAAAACTCCAACGGTCATAGAGTGAAAGAGTGGAGACGCCGCACCGGCAGTCAGATCTGCTGAAACCACCAGGTACTGTCTTAGTCTGTAATGCAAGGTGACGGTGTCCTGGACTAGGGGGTACCAATCAAGTCGGCCCATATTCCTTGGGCTGGGCCGGTGGGCCCTCATTATTATCGAGATGGACTCCGGAAGAACAAGACTGCATCTACCGAAGACTTGGCGCGTACTCCAAGACTCCTCCTGCCGCCTCCATGCCTAGATACCGACCTTGTAACCCTAGGTACCCTACCCGGCGTGTATATAAGCCGAGGGGTTTTAGCCTGTAGGGGGATCTCAACACAATCTCATTCACCTAGCCTTAGGACTAGATCATACGATCTCGAGGTAGATCAACTTTGTACTTGATACTTCTCCATCAATATAAACAAGAGCAGGACGTAGGGTTTTACCTCCATCAAGAGGGCCCGAACCTGGGTAAACATCGTCTCCCTGTTCCTGTTACCATCTGTCCGAGATCCACAGCTCGGGACCCCCTACCCCGAGGTCTGCCGGTTTTTACACCGACACAAGGGTTATATGAATCAAGTTTAGAGGTTCTAGATTGGTTTTATATGGCATATCCCATATGGGGAAGCTTAGATAATATGAGCATAAGAACCAGCATTATATCCTTTAAAGCAGTTTGCTCCATTACGGTACGACCAACCTCTATCCCCTGCACCGAGTTAATATTTACTATATTTCCTTCTTATGTAGGATGATGTACCGTAATCTAGTGCACTTACACCATGGTGGCACGATTAACATTTAATCTGGCACCACCGGTGTGGAGTTTGTGGACACACGAAGCCGTGGCTTATGTTTCCCTTAGGATCCAACTCTTTTGTGAACTGGTTGATAGGGTTAGACTAGAGCTTAGTGTGGAAGAAAAATCTGTAGTAAGGTTGGAAGGAAAGTATTATGCCGACACAGGCCCTAGGTCGTTCTGCACGATGATCCCCCTGACGGAGGTTTATGCTTGGGAGAACTACAAGGAAAATGGTCGATGAATCTTGTATCAAGATCTTTGTTATATATGCAGTGGTAGAGCCTGATCATATTTTAGGGATACAGACCTCAATCGCTCGTCGCTACGCTGCAATAGTCATAAGTCTGGAGCCGATAGCCACATTGTAGCCAGTCCAGAGATTTAATTATGATACATCCACTCGGAGCCAACCGTTGTTAGAAGTTAGCACCCTGCTTACACATGAGCAGATCATTCTAGAAGCTGACAGACATGGCATGGTGAGTTTGATCTGAGCAACAAAGCGACTTCGGCATAAACGGGCGATGAAGAAGACAACGAGACCGAAAGCGAGGTAGGTTCGCCAGAAAGTAGGCACACATGACCTAAGTGTCGCCGACATCATGTGAGAATTGTCTCCATCAAGGAGGTACACAGGGCGAACTTCCACTAGATCTACACTAGTATTGTCGTGTGATATTATGATATATTGTTATTTCATACCGGGTCGATGTGCAAACAAGGATATGATCGCACAATTTACAGCATCTCTAAAGCAATATTGATCCACTCTTCATCATTATCATGCCAAACATGATAATTGTTGATGTGGCGGGAGAAGGAGATGAAAGAGAAGAGAGCTAACTCTTTGCAAAGAGTCACACACTACAATTCTACAAATAAGAGCCCAAGTGTTCTTTTAACTCCGAGCTCACATGCATTCGGATGAATAGTAAAATCTGAAAAACTAATACTAGAGAAATCAGAAGAATCTGATAATTTTTTTGGCAACAAAAATTGATGAGTGATTCACATGCGTGCAAAAATTTGTGATGGAATGACATTCGTGATGCTCCAAAATAGTTTTTTGGAGCATTGATTTTATCTTTTTGCCTAGACCTCCACAAATGTCGTTTCATCATAAAATTTTGCGCACAATTGAACACTCACCAATGTATATCACGAACGACACAAATCAGGATTTTTTTAAAAAAAATACTCCCTCCGATCCATATTATTTATCTGTCAAACGGATGCATCTAGCACTGAAATACATCTAGATACATCTATTTCAGTGACAAGTAATATGGATTGAAGTACTAGTTTTTTGGATTCTACTATTCACCTATGTGTATGTGAGCCCAAGATCAGAAACTTTATGTCCAGATAATGGTCTTAATATACAACATTATGGTTTTTGCATGTTATCACATTTAATGCAAACCGTTTGTAAGGAGTCAACTTAAGGGACACGTCATCGAGTGGTGTTTTATCGACTCAACATAACATGGAGATTTAGTTGTGTAGCACTTCCTCCGTCCGGGTTTATAAGACCACCTTAGTTTGGGTCAAAATTTGAACATAAATTTAACTAAAAAAATTATGAACTATTTGTCAGAAAAATTATACGGTGTGAAACCTCTTTCAAATACTCCCTCCCTTCTAGTTTACAGGGTTCATCTCCAAAAATTTGTTTTTACGTTTTTATTTCCCATCACATATTTAGATTTTGAGATGCATTAAATCGTTGTATGCAAGGATTAAGAGAAAATTCACCAATGCATGTAAAAGTTCTTTGTCATTATTGATCACGCATGCATGCATTGCAATTAATGCATTGGTAAACATATTTCTTTGAGAAAAAGAAGCGCATTAATTGAGTACTTTTGCAAACTATAAAATTTATTCCACCACTCCTCATCTATCTTGGTTAGTGAGATTTTTTGAATTGAGCCCTATAAACCGGAATGGAGGGAGTACAAAACCAATAGTATATTTTTTGTATCATATACCTCATATTTTGTCAGCTATATAGATGATCAAAATTTGACTCAAAATACGAAGAGGTCAAATAAATCCGAATTGAGGGAGTTTTTGTGTGCATGTTATTCTTGTGAATAATAGGTGGCGGCCTTTAAGTTGAACCTAATTCTAAGCATCAGTATTGAGAAACACAGAGTACAATGTAGATGCACTACCGACACTAGTATATGTTACTATCTTTATAGTGCAAAGTGTCATAGAGATATAGTATCGTCGCATTTATTAGATTGTAGACTCATTGTTTCTTGGGAAGGGCTATGTGATGGTAACATAATATGTTACCACCATCATCTCTTTACTCGTTTAATACTGTCATGCATGTTACTATTTATGTTACTCTCACGTCCCCCCCCCCCCCCCCCACCCCCACCACACACACACTCACACAACGTCAAAGATGCAAAGCTTCAGCATTTACAAAGTCATCACGGACGATGATGCTTGCCTCCCACTAAAAGAAGAAGAATTCACACTAGTGAGACATCAAAACGTTGAACCGGAGGGTTTGATCCCTAGTGATGGGGGTACCACCACCCTTCTAACCATCCAATCATTGGTTGGTTCTCAGCACCTGGTCTTTGCAATTAGGCTGCTTGTAATGGATAGTATCATAAGTTAGTATCATGCATATGATACTAGTGTATGCATATGATACTAGTGTATGATACTACCTTCCTAATGCATAGTATAAAATATTAGTATCATAGATGATTTATTTATTACCCTGCATGACACATAGTAGTATAACATTTATTATGATACGGTATCATATGATACTCAACACTCTCTTTTTTCATTTAATTCTATGCCACCAAAATTGCCTAGTTGGAATGTATGATACTAGTTATGATACTTCCATTACAACCAGCCTTAGACCAAGTGAACTAAGTTTGTGAGGCATAAGAGGCATGCTCAGATTATAGTTCTCGAGAATGCACAGCGCTCTAATGGGAAGGTCAACATCAACTAGTAGTCCGACGAAGAGGTGAGATAGCTCAAGCTAGTTTTTTCAAACAAATGACACATGGATCACATGCAAAATGTCGGAACTTGCTCAAGGTGTCATTCATTAAGCTACTGCTTTCTTTTTCACGGTCTGAAATGTATTAGCAAGTATTGATGAGGCTCCACAACATATTTTCTCGTCATGAACATTTTGCCACTAAAAAACTTCAGAATTCTGATTTCAGTGTTAGCATATCCACTAATCCGACAGATGTAAATACCACCGATGCACCAGGGCACATTAAAGAAAAACACTCAAGACAATAATCCTCGGGTTAACCATTCAGCACTTGGTGCCACTTGCACATCTTGTAAAATCTACTCCCACTGCCTCAAAATGTAAGACGTTTTTTGGTTTAAATCTAGACCAAATTTTTTGAGACAGAGGGAGCATATAGTACATGTGCATCGCCAGATGAGCTATTATATTTGAACTCCTGCATCTTTCAGTCTGAAATCCTTCTGAGCTATTGTCCCAAAATACTCATGTTCGGTGAAGAGAACTATCTGGAATCTGGATGCTAGTCTCCAAATTATGCTAACTGACAAATAACGATTACAAAAGAGAATGGGAAGATAACAATATAGCATAGCAGATTTAAACCTTTAAATCCGCCCTGGGAGACTATTCCCATTTTCTATTCTATTACATTGCCTAGGAATAAAGTCATACCGCAACAATCCTCAGTTGCAGGTGTAAGACAATTTCTAGTCTCACTAGATTTGTTCAAGTGTGCTTTAATGAATAGCACCAAAACATAAAAATATGTAGCTTGACTTCTATCCTTGCTCGCTCAGGAGCTCACACCATGTAATGATTTCCTAAGGAAAAGATAGACAGATAAGACACTATTATTTCCATATGAAAAGAGCCATCAACATTGAATTTACAGAATATAAGAAACACATAAGAAGATGCTAACCGCGTTGATGATGTGTAGCTTGGCTATTCTCTCCAGTGTCTTGTCCAGAAACCTTTCTTTCCTGTTGGCTCACTCCCCAGAACTGATTTTGGCGGTCGAGAACCAATTGAAAAATGCCTCTTTAAAAATGGTCGACGAAATGAATCCTTCATGCTAGAACTTGTGCCTAACCTGGGTTCCCTCATACTTCTCTTCTTGTGCTTAGAGCTCCTATCTATATCAGTATCTGACATCACATTTTTAGATTTCCTGCTCTTAATCTTCGAGTCCAACTTACCAAATAGCTTTGCTGCACCTTTCTCACCATGGGTGCATACAGGACATGGAGGATCATATTTGTCACTCTCAGAAGTAGTACTATCCAAACAGTTTGCATGGTATGCATGACCACAGAATAAAATAGCTACTACTCCCAGATCATGAGCACTCCATGTAGACCGTTCCTTTAATAGCTTTGAACACAGCTTGCATATCCCTTCGTCAGGAGAGAGAGCAGTTGCATGTGAATCATTTGATCTAGCTATTTTACTGCTGATGGAGCCAAAGAGCTCACTGTCAACTGACCACCTTTCTCTTTGAGATGAGGTCACTAAGTCAGAAAATGTGCGAGTTGACCATCCATCCAATGATCCACCATGTTGTGATCCTCCTCCAAATGGATCATTACTGCAGGTCGAGAGCATGGAACTCGATGGCCTTCCTCCTGCATAGCTACTCTCACTGAAGGACTTGAGAGATGGGATCTTGCTGTCCGAGATCTGCCTACATAGTTGATGTCCAGGTGATCGACGTGCTTTCCTCATTGAGAATGAGTCCACATGAAGAGAATGACACCTAGAGGATGAAGGATCTGCTCTGGATACTAGGGGTGGTGTTGAAGGAAGGGACTTTGATGTCTTTATGTCTGAAGCAACATTTACCATATCTGATGATTTGCAGGACTTTGCCTACACAAAAATAGTGATTGGTCAAGGAAATAACCATAAAAAAGCAATTGTGCCATTTTTACATAGCAATTGGAAAATAAGAGTGCTAGCTTAGGAAATATAGCTGCAATACTCAATACTGCATACCTCAGGGGGTGAATTGCATGCTGTAGATTGAACGGCTGAAAACATGAAACAGGTAGTGAAAAACTGCTCAATATAAGTGCAAAATTTGCTCATTTCTTTAGTGAAGTTTGAATTTTGATACCTAATAGAACTGATATTTTTTCAGTTACTAATTTTATAGACATGATAAATATCCAGTGAAAAAAAGAATGTAAGCGCATTCGGACTCGAGTGAGACAAGACAAAGTGAGGTGCGGGTTAAAAAAATGCCTCGTTGTGAATTATTCATGCAATATTTACAATGCCATAAGCAGCTTCATTTTGTGGTCCTAAATATATACAATATGCAATCACAAACTATCCAGACCGTAAATATGAAATCCAGATGGAAAAAAAGGAAACCACATAAAGAAGCAGAGATAAAGGTGAAACCACAGAACACCAATTTATTTAAAAATATACCTTGAGGACCAGCTTTGGAACGTCTGGATGCTTCCATCTTCTTGTCAGGTTTTTGCCATTTGACCCCGTGGAAAACATCAGAAAGATTGTCCTCATTGGGATGGCCTTCGGTTGGTGCAATGGAACCACTCTTTAATTCTGGTCGAATGTTTCCACTACTGTGATTGGAAAACAGTGCAGCGTTTTCCATTATATCCTCTATGTGTGTGCGGTTGTCCCACCGGAAGCTCCATGACGGCGAGTGTCTTGTCCTGTATGCCGAAACTTCAACTGAAGCTACTGATGGCTCAGGCCTCTGCTTGGCAGCTATGCAACAATTAGCCCCCATATTGGTTGTGGAAATAAATCAATGTCCCTTACTGTCTTGACTTATATACAACCAAATCTTCAGAATTCATCCATGTGATGAAAATTTGGATATCACAAATAGCATATTCACCCTCCCGAGATGAAACTGCAAAACAATGACAGACTTCAAAGAAATGAAGAAACATGGGACACTCTAAGTTGTACTAGAGGCATCGAGAGACTCCAGATCTAAAAGAAGAAAGCAATCTTAGCAAGAATAAAAAGCATCAAGAGCAGGCTTGTTTAAGACGATGCAGGACCAGTGTTGTTCATTTAACTTTGTGACAGCTAAACCCCTTGCTTGGTACAATTGTCTACTGGACCTACAAACCAAAAAGAAAGAAATGCAGGAGGGGTCCAAATTTAATTGTCAATTTGAATTTGTCGAGTTAAAGAAATGATACAACTTCATACTCCCTCTGTAAAGTAATATAAGACGTTTTAGATCACTACTTTAGTGATCCAAAACGTCTTACATTACTTCACAGAGGGAGTATATATAAATGAAGGGATTTACAACCGAAGATCAAGTGTGTTTTCTAGACATCTCAAGAGATGTAGCTCACTTAAGTTTGGGTGATTAACTGAGTGTATTCGGAACCTTCTGAACATACAAACATCCTCAAGCTGCCACTAAGCTATTCCAAAACCCCTTGCAAGAAATGACACAACTTCATATATATATATATATATATATATATATATATATATATATATATATATATATATATATATATATATATATATATATATATAATGAAGGGATTTACAAGCAAAGATCAAGTGTGTTTTCTAGACATCTCAACAGATGTAGCTCACTTAAGTTTGGGTGATTAACTAATTATATTCAGAACCTTCTGAACATACAACATCCTCAAGCTGCCACTAAGCTATTAACTTCACCTGGGAGCAAACTAATAAATTTACCTAGCACAAACTTATACAAGATTGATAGAAAAAATATGTTTGATTATAAATTTGGCAGCAGTATGCTAGGAAGGCCAACAACTTTCAAGGAAAGTAGGTGAAGGAAGGCATGTCAGGTAACACTGCCAAGATATTCCAAAACCAGTGCACACTCAAAGAGAACTTATCCTTTGTGTGCAATGCGAGAGCATCTCGTACTTATGTGTATATGTGTAAGTGAAATCGAGAATTGAGGAAACACGAGGTTGAATGACACGTACGATATCTTTCTTGGGTATCAGGTTAAATCACACCGGCAAATAAGAATATAAGAATCTTCTGAAATTGATGGTTATTGTGACTGCATTTCCCAACAATAATAAATCGGGGATGAACAAACCAGCTGAGACCAACAATGTAAAAGATAGAACAGTGTGACTACAATTCATTTTGAAGTACGTAAAATAAACTCAATCTATCTGTTTAAAAAAAACAATCTGTAGTTTCCGTCAAAAATTAACTAACTCTTACGATGAATTATGGAAAATATTTTATCCCACCAGTAATTCAGACTGCAGACAGACTAGGCCTGGGCGCAAAAAATTCTCCGCCTAAGGTCGTCGATTCTTCGCAAAAAATAAAAAAAATAAAAAAATTGGCACCTAATTCCCCAATTATTCCCCCATGGCCCAAAATCGAGTCCGCAGTTCCCAGAAATTACCTCGAGCCTATGGGGAAATTTAGCCCCAATCGGAAGTTGGAGCGGGCACAAAATCGAGCAACCACGGGCGTAGCTCGACCGACACGGACCCCAGCGGAGGCAATCCAGAGGTCCAGATCAGATCCCACAACGTCGTCGCCGTCGCCGTCGGCGGTTGCTTCGCGGGGGTTAGGGTTACGGCGGTGAGACGCGGAGGAGGAATAGGAGGAGGAGCCGAGGAGAGAGAGAAAGAGGGGGAGGGGGGGAGCGCGTGGGTATTTGACGGAGTGGGTACGAAGACTGGTGGGAAATGGTTTATTTCCGTTCCGGGGTGCTGCTAGGTGGAAACTCTCCGGCCACCCGAGCTCGTACACATACTAGTACACCCGGCGGTGTCGCGGGGAAGCCGTGTTGCTCTTGGTTCACGTCGCGTGGGCCCACGCTTAGCGGAGCCGGTCCCGCCTGCATCGACAGTGGAGTTCTCGGTGCCGGAGATGCAGCGAAGCGAAGCGAATCGGTCGAGCGTTCACTCGCTCCCGCTGACTCGTCGCGCCACGTGGCGTATGTCGGCCGTAGTGTGCGGTCAGCCAGATACGGACTCGTCGGCGTCGCACGCAGCTGTTGAACGGCCGTGAGCCCTTTAGGGCCCAGGCCGCTGGCCTGAATCTAATATTACTCGAGACAGGAGAACGGCCCACTAATGTATGAGTACAAGCCCAGGTGTGTTTGTACTGATTTGCACACAAAAAACATTTTTTTTGCTCAGATTAAATTAAAGTTTTACAATCGATTCTCTTTGTAACGCCACCGTTTCCCGGCCGTTACTTTTGGCAGGATCTAGACTGACTGACCACATAGATCAATACTAGTTTTTTCTTTAAGGTTCTTTACGAATGGGCTATCAAAAAAGAAGTAATTTCTTCTCGATATGAGCAGTTTATCATTCTAATTAAGTCAGGATGTCACGTACACACCCACTCAAGGAACCAACATCGGCAAGTTCAAACACGCAGGAAGGAATCGCGCCAATACACACACCCATACAGGAAGCACTCTTACTAAACTTCTCTTATAATGTGCTTAACTAGCCTTTTAGGGACGATCGGGCGTGTATGGATAAGTTGGTGCACCCTGCTGGGTTAAATTTATTCGAATAGCCGTGTTCGCGACTATGTACGACTTGGAGCTTGCTAACTTGATCATAGCACAACTTCAACCATAATTGCTAAAACTTGCCCACCCTTAATTTTGTTAGCTAACAGATCTTAACAACTTCAACTAACTAATAAAACTTGTCAACTGTGTGAGTGCCTTGGGGACTTTTCTTCGTGGGTGGTACAAAGGGGAATGTAAGGTTGTGTTGTGTTTTGACAGTAAGCATATAGATGGTCCATATGCGATCATTTTCCTTATGCGCTCTCTTTCCTTATCTTCGATATACGCAATTGTAGTGTGTCTCTATAGAATGCTTAGTCCTCTGTTGTCGCTTAACCCATACATACTTTTCCCTTGAGAATGATGCATACGTAGATACATCTGATGTAAGTCATGCAAGTACAGCTGTGTACTCACCTTGCTTAATTTAACCTTTTCCCATCGAAATTGCCGCAAATCAGATGGTAGCATTTCGGGAACAACTTTGTTGAAAGACAACATATTAGCTGGTTATCCCACAGAATTCGGTCTGGGCAGGGAAATGGACGCCCTCTGCTTTTCTTTAAATCCTTCTTGAGGCATTTGTATTCTTTACCCGTCTACGGTATATTTGCTTCGGTTGCATGAGTTGTATCTTGGTCGAAAGATGTTGGATCGAAAGGATAGGTCTAGAGGGGGGTGAATAGACACTAACAAGGCCAAAGGTGTAATTTTTAATTCTCTTGAAACTTAGGCAGATTTTAGCACAAGTTAAGTGGCAACCAATACAATCTACACATGCATATCTAGAGTATGGGCAGCGAAAAGAAATTGACATGCAAGTGCAAGAAAAATAAAGGGTAGAGTTTGGAGAAGATCAAACACAATAAAGACACAATGAATTTTCTCGTGGTTCCGATAGGTGGTGCTATCGTACATCCACGTTGATGGAGACTTCAACCCATGGAGGGTAATGGCTGCGCGAGTCCACAAAGGGCTCCACCCATGAAGAGTCCACGAAGAAGTAATCTTGTCTATGTCATCATGGCTTACGCCCACGAAGGACTAGCCTCACTCGGGTCAGATCTTCATGAAGTAGGCGATCTCCTTGGCCGTACAAACTCCTTGGTTCAACTCCACAAGCTTGGAGGCTCCCAAGTGACACCTAACCAATCTAGGAGACACCACTCTCCAAAAGTTAATCGATGTTGTTGTTGATGATGAACTCCTTGCACTTGTGCTTCAAAAGATAGTCTTCTCAATGTTGGAAATATGCCCTAGAGGCAATAATAAATTGGTTATTATCATATTTCCTTGTTCATGATAAATGTTTATTATTCATGCTAGAATTGTATTGACCGGAAACTTAAATACATGTGTGAATACATAAACTACACCGTGTCCCTAGTAAGCCTCTACTAGACTAGCTCGTTGATCAAAGATAGTTATGGTTTCCTAACCATAGACATGAGTTGTCATTTGATAACGGGATCACATCATTAGGAGAATGATGTGATGGACAAGACCCAACCGTAAGCTTAGCATCAGATCGTTTAGTTTATTTGCTACAGCTTTCTTCATGTCAAGTATCTGTTCCTTAGACCATGAGATCGTGCAACTCCCTGACACCGGAGGAATACTTAGTGTGTATCCAAACGTCACTTCGTAACTGGGTGATCGTAAAGATGCTCTACAGGTATCTCCGAAGGTGTTTGTTGGGTTGGCATGGATCGAGACTGGGATTTGTCACTCCGTATGACGGAGAGATATCTCTGAGCCCTCTCGGTAATACAACATCGTAAAGAGCTTGCAAGCAATGTGGCTAATGAGTTAGTCACTGTATCTTGTATTACGAAACGAGTAAAGAGACTTGCCGGTAATGAGATTGAACTAGGTATGGAGATACCGACGATCGAATCTCGGGCAAGTAACATATCGCCGGACAAAGGGAATTGCATACGGGATTAACTGAATCCTCTACATCGTGGTTCAACCGATAAAGATCTTCGTTGGACATGTGGGAATCAATATGGGTATCCAGATCCCGCTATTGATTATTGACCGGAGAGGTGTCTCGGTCATGTCTGCATGTTCCCGAACCCGTAGGGTCGCACCCTTAATGTTCGATAGTGCTAGGGTAGTAATGAGATATTAACAGTGGAAATTCTGAAGGTTGTTCGGAGTCCCGGATGGGATCCAGGATATCATGAGGAGCTCCGGAATGGTCCGGAGGTAAAGATTTATATATGGGAAGTCATATTTTGGGTTCCGGAAAAAGTTCGGTTTTTTTCGGTATTGTACCGGGAAGGTTCCGGAGGGTTCCGGAGGTGTCCGGAAGTCCACGGAAGGTCCACATGGACTCTAAGGGGGGCGCACCAGCCCTTCATGGGCCAGGCGCAGCAGCCCCACTTGGCCCATGCGGCTGTCCCAAGTGATAAGATCAAATCCCTTTAAAATAGGAGATAAGAGGCATTACTTGGAAAGGGGATTACTATTCACGTGGTGCTGTTCATGTGTGTACTATTCACGTGGTGCTATTCACGCGGCACTATTCCTCCACCTCCAAGTTTCCTCCTCTATATATAGTGGGGAGGGGCGCGGGGGGCAGGACGCTTCCACCCTTGGCCGCCCCCTCCCTCTCTTCCTCCTCCACGTTCCGTCAGCGCTTGGCGAAGCCCTGACGGATTTCCGCTGCCACCACCACCACCTCGCCGTCGTGCTGGCTCCGATCTCATCTACCTCCTCCCCCTCTCTTGCTGGATCAAGAAGGAGAGGACGCCATCGAGCTGAACGTGTGCTAATCTCGGAGGTGCCGTACGTTCGGCACTAGATCGGATTGGATCGCGATTGGATCGTGAAGAGTACGACTACATCAACCGCGTTACGACGCTAACGCTTTCGGTCTACAAGGGTATGTAGACACACTCCCCTCTCGTTGCTATGCATCTCCTGTTGGTGAACGTTGCATGGGAAACAAAAATTTTCCTACGCACACATAAGATCTATCCATGGTGATGAGCATCTACGAGAGGGAGAGTGAATCTACATACCCTTGTAGATCGCTAAGCGGAAGCGTTTAAGAAACGCGGTTGATGTAGTCGAACGTCTCCGCGATCCAAATCGCAAGTCGTCCCTCGATCCGATCACGAACTAGCGCCGAACGGACGGCACCTCCGCGTTCAACACACGTACGGCTTGATGACGCCTTCACCTCCTCGATCCAGCGAGCGATGGTGAAGTAGTGGTTGAGTTCCAGCAGCACGACGGCGTGGTGATGGTGGTGAGGAACAATCTCTGCAGGGCTTCGCCAAGCGCTACGGAGATTATGACGGAGGAACTAGAGGGTTAGGGTTGCCGCACACGGCTTGGGGAAATCTTGATGTCTCTCGTGTGCTAGCCCTGCCCCTCTATTTATATGTTGAGCCTTGGGGTCAAAACTTGGAGTAAAAGCCTCCTCCAGGTCGGTTTTGCCCGCACAAGGTCGGTTTGGCCCGCAGGAAAAGAGTCCAACTCGGATCCCTGCCGAACCGTGCACAGCCGCGCACAAGCGGTAGTACCGCTCACAAGCGGTAGTACCGCTTGGGCGGTAGTACCGCTTCACACAAGCGGTAGTACCGCTCGGGCGGTAGTACCGCTTCATACAAGCGGTAGTACCGCTTACGCGGCAGCAAAACTACTTTTGCACTTTCCAATACCTCGTGGGCTTTATCCCTTTGGCCCATATAGAGTGTTGCTGCACCCGAACACTTCGGTAAACATCCGGAACCCATTCCGGTGAACTCCGGAACTCTTCCGGAGATCAAAACACTATTATCACATATATCAATCTTTACCTCCGGACTATTCCGGAGATCCTCGTCATGTCCGGGATCTTATCCGGGACTCCGAACAGCCTTCGGTCACCAACATAATAACTCAACTATACTAATCGTCATCAAACGTTAAGTGTGTAGACCCTGCGGGTTCGAGAACTATGTAGACATGACCGAGACACCTCTACGGCCAATAACCAATAGCGGGACCTGGATGCCCATATTGGCTCCTACATATTCTACGAAGATCTTTTATCGGTCGAACCTCTATGTCAAGGATTCAGTTAATCCCGTATGCTGTTCCCTTTGTTCTTCGGTATGTTACTTGCCCGAGATTCGATCGTCGGTATCACTATACCTAGTTCAATCTCGTTACCGGCAAGTCTCTTTACTCGTTCCGTAATACAAGATCCTGTGGCTAACACTTTAGTCACATTGCTTGCAAGGCTCATTGTGATGTTGTATTACCGAGTGGGCCCTGAGATACCTCTCCGTCACACGGAGTAACAAATCCCAGTCTTGATCCATGCCAACCCAACAGACACCCTCGGAGATACCTGTAGAGCACCTTTATAGTCACCCAGTTACGTTGCGACGTTTGATACACACAAGGTACTCCTCCGATGTCAGGGAGTTGCATGATCTCATGGTCATAGGAACAGATACTTGACATGCAGAAAACAATAGCAATAAACTGACACGATCAAATGCTACGTTCTTAGTTTGGGTCTTGTCCATCACATCATTCTCCTAATGATGTGATCCCGTCATCAAATGACATCTCATGTCAATGGCTAGGAAACCTTAACCATCTTTGATCAACGAGCTAGTCAACTAGAGGCTTACTAGGGACACAGTGTTGTCTATGTACCCACACATGTATTTGAGTTTCCAATCAATACAATTATAGCATGGATAATAAACGATTATCATGAACAAAGAAATATAATAATAACCAATTTATTATTGCCTCTAGGGCATATTTCCAACAGTCTCCCACTTGCACTAGAGTCAATAATCTAGTTCACATCACTATGTGATTTACATTGTAATGAATCGAACACCCATGCAGTTCTGGTGTTGTTCATGTTTAGCCCTTGGAAGAGGTTTAGTCATCGGATCTGCAACATTTAGATCCGTGTGTACTTTGCAAATATTTATGTCGTCCTCCTTGATGTAATCGCGGATGGAATTGAAGCGTCGCTTTATGTGTCTGGTCCTCTTGTGAAATCTTGGTTCCTTGGCCAGAGCAATGGCACCAGTATTATCACAAAACAGAGTCATTGGGTTAAGCGCACTAGGCACTACTCCAAGATCTGTCATGAACTCCTTCATCCAGACACCTTCCTTCGCCGCCTCCGAGGCTGCGATGTACTCCGCTTCGCATGTAGAATCTGCTACCACGCTTTGCTTGGAACTGCACCAGCTAACTGCACCACCATTAAGAATAAATACGTATCCGGTTTGAGACTTAGAGTCATCCGGATCAGTGTCAAAGCTTGCATCGACGTAACCCTTTACGACGAGCTCTTGATCACCTCCATAAACGAGAAACATGTCCTTAGTCCTTTTCAGGTACTTCAGGATATTCTTGACCGCCGTCCAGTGTTCCATTCCTGGATCACTTTGAAACCTTCCGACCATACTTATGGCAAGGCTGACATCGGGTCTTGTGCACAGCATTGCATACATAATAGAGCCTATGGCTGAAGCATAGGGGATGACACTCATCTTTTCTCTATCTTCTGCAGTCACTGGGCATTGAGTCTTACTCAACTTCACACCTTGCAAAACAGGCAAGAACCCCTTCTTGGACTGATCCATTTTGAACTTCTTCAAAACTTTGTCAAGGTATGTGCTTTGTGAAAGTCCTATTAAGCGTCTCGATCTATCTCTATAGATCTTGATGCCTAATATGAAAGCAGCTTCTCCTAGGTCCTTCATTGAAAAACTCTTGTTCAAATATTCCTTCACGCTTTCCAGCATTTCTATATTGTTTCCAATCAGTAATATGTCATCCACATATAATATTAGAAACGCTATAGAGCTCCCACTCACTTTCTTGTAAATACAAGCTTCTCCGTAAACTTGTATAAACTCGAACGCTTTGATCACCTCATCAAAACGAAGATTCCAACTCCGAGATGCTTGCACCAGTCCATAAATGGATCGCTGGAGTTTGCAAACTTTGTCAGCATTTTCTGGATCGACAAAACCTTCTGGTTGCATCATATACAACTCTTCCTTAAGGTAACCGTTAAGGAACGCTGTTTTGACATCCATCTGCCAAATTTCATAATCGAAAAAGGCAGCTATTGCTAACATGATTCTGACGGACTTAAGCATCGCTACGGGTGAGAAGGTCTCATCGTAGTCAACTCCTTGAACTTGTGAAAAACCCTTTGCCACAAGTCGAGCTTTATAGACGGTTACATTACCGTCCGCGTCCGTCTTCCTCTTAAAGATCCATTTGTTCTGAATGGCCTTACGCCCTTCAGGTAATACTTCCAAAGTCCATACTTTGTTTTCATACATGGATCCCATCTCGGATTTCATGGCCTCTAACCACTTCTCGGAATCCGGGCCCATCATCGCTTCTCCATAGCTCGTAGGTTCATCGTTGTCTAACAACATGACCTCTAAGACAGGGTTGCCGTACCACTCAGGAGTAGTACGCGTCCTTGTCGACCTACGAGGTTCGATAGCAACTTGATCCAAAGCTTCATGATCATCATCATTAACTTCCTCTTCAGCTAATGTAGGCTCCACAGAAACAACTTTCTGCGCTGCGCTACTCTCAGGTTGAAGTAAAGGTTCAACAACCTCATCAAGTTTTATCTTCCTCCCACTCAATTCTTTCGAGAGAAACTCTTTCTCAAGAAATGTTCCGTTTTTAGCGACAAACACTTTGCCTTCGGATCTGAGATAGAAGGTATACCCAACTGTCTCTTTTGGGTATCCTATGAAGACGCATTTCTCCGCTTAGGGTTCCAGCTTTTCAGGCTGAAGCTTTTTGACATAAGCATCACATCCCCAAACTTTAAGAAACGACAGCTTTGGCTTCTTGTCAAACCAAAGTTCATAAGGCGTCGTCTCAACGGATTTCGATGGTGCCCTATTTAAAGTGAATGCAGCTGTCTCTAATGCATAACCCCAAAACGATAGTGGCAAATCGGCAAGAGACATCATAGATCGCACCATATCTAATAAGGTTCGATTACGACGTTCGGACACACCATTACGCTGTGGTGTTCCAGGCGGTGTTAGTTGTGAAACAATTCCACATTGTCTTAAGTGACTGCCAAACTCATAACTCAGATATTCTCCTCCTCGATCAGATCGTAGGAATTTAATCTTCTTGTTACGATGATTCTCAACTTCACTCTGAAATTGTTTGAACTTTTCAAATGTTTCAGACTTGTGTTTCATTAAGTAAATATACCCATATCTACTTAAGTCATCAGTGAAGGTGAGAAAGTAACGATAACCACCGCGCGCCTCAATACTCATCGGACCGCACACATCAGTATGTATGATTTCCAATAAGTCACTTGCCCGTTCCATTGTTCCAGAGAACGGCGTTTTAGTCATCTTGCCCATGAGGCATGGCTCACATGTGTCAAGTGATTCAAAATCAAGTGACTCCAAAAGTCCATCAGCATGGAGCTTCCTCATGCGTTTTACGCCAATATGACCTAAACGGCAGTGCCACAAGAAAGTGGTATTATCATTATCAATTCTACATCTTTTGGCATCAATGTTATGAACATGTGTATCATTACTATCGAGATTCAATAAGAATAAACCCCTCACATTGGGTGCATGACCATAAAAGATATTACTCATGTAAATAGAACAACCATTATTCTCTGATTTAAATGAGTAACCGTCTCGCAATAAACAAGATCCAGATATAATGTTCATGCTTAACGCAGGCACTAAATAACAATTATTCAGGTTCATCACTAATCCCGATGGTAATCGAAGAGCGAGCGTGCCGACGGCGATCACATCAACCTTGGAACCATTTCCCACGCGCATCGTCACTTCGTCCTTTGCCAACCTCCGTCTATTCCGCAGTTCCTGTTTTGAGTTGCAAATATGAGCAACCGCACCGGTATCAAATACCCAGGCACTACAACGAGAGTTGGTAAGGTACACATCAAT
Source organism: Elymus sibiricus (assembly GCA_039707655.1). Classification (NCBI taxonomy): domain Eukaryota; kingdom Viridiplantae; phylum Streptophyta; class Magnoliopsida; order Poales; family Poaceae; genus Elymus; species Elymus sibiricus. Next base: position 160,448,379 of record CM077668.1, on the reverse strand, counting down.
AACATGTATATCATATATACCTTGTTTGTTGGCCGCCTTCTTGTCAGCCAAATACTTGGGGCAGTTCCGCTTCCAGTGTCCAGTTCCCTTGCAATGAAAACACACAGTTTCTGGTTTGGGTCCAGCCTTGGGTTTCTTCACGAGAGGAGCAACTGCTTTGCCACTCTTCTTGGAGTTACCCTTCTTACCCTTGCCATTTTTCTTGAAACTAGTGGTTTTATTGACCATCAACACTTGATGCTCCTTCTGAATTTCAGACTCAGCGGCTTTCAGCATCGCAAACAGCTCGGCGACTGACTTGTTCATCCCGTGCATGTTATAGTTCAACACGAAGCTCTTGTAGCTAGGTGGCAATGATTGAAGAACTCTGTCAGTGATAGCCTCTGGCGGAAGGGGCATCCCCAATTCAGCCAGACGGGTAGAGTACCCAGACATTCTGAGCACGTGATCACTGATAGACCCGTTCTCCTCCATCTTGCAAGCATAGAATTTATCGGAGATCTCATATCTCTCGATCCGGGCATTCTTCTGAAAGATAAATTTCAACTCCTGGAACATCTCATATGCTCCATGACGTTCAAAACGTCTTTGAAGTCCCGGTTCTAAGCCATACAACATTGCACATTGAACTATTGAGTAATCATCAGAACGAGCCTGCCAGGCGTTCACAACGTCTAGAGACTCAACTGGAGCGGGTGGATCACCAAGCGGTGCATCAAGGACATAAGCCTTCTGGGAAGCCGTAAGGATAATCCTTAGATTACGGGCCCAGTCCACAAAGTTACTTCCATCATCTTTCAACTTAGCTTTCTCTAGGAACGCATTAAAATTCAGGGGTGCTACTGCGCGAGCCATGATCTACAACATAAATATAGCAAAGACAACTTAGACTATTGTTCTTAGATAATGAGTTTAGTTAATCATATTTAAAAAAACTCCCACTCAAATTGACATCCCTCCGATCATTCGAGTGTAACATGATCCAAATCCACCAACTCAAGTCCGATCATCACGTGAGTCGAGGTGGTTTCAATGGTGAACATCTTCATGTTGATCATATCTACTATATGACTCATGTTCGACCTTTCGGTCTCTTGTGTTCCGAGGCCATGTCTGTACATGCTAGGCTCGTCAAGTTTAACCCGAGTGTTTCCGCACGTGCAACATGGCTTGCACCCGTTGTATGCGAACGTAGAGTCTATCACACCCGATCATCACGGCGTGTCTCGAAACGACGAACTTTCGCAACGGTGCACACTTGGGGAGAACACAATTTATCTTGAAATTTAAGTGAGGGATCACCTTATAATGCTACCGTCGTCCTAAGCAAAATAAGATGCATAAAAGGATTAACATCACATGTAAATCATAAGTGACATGATATGGCCATGAACTTGTGCTTTTGATCTCCATCTCCAAAGCACCGGCATGATCTCCATCGTCACCGGCATGACACCATGATCTCCATCATCTTGATCTCCATCAACGTGTCGCCATAAGGTTGTCGCGCCGACTGTTGCTTCCACGACTATTGCTAACGTTTAGCGATAAAGTAAAGCATTACATAGCGCTTAATGATTGACACGCAGGTCATACAATAATTAAAGACAACTCTATGGCTCCTGCCAGTTGCCGTACTCATCGACATGCAAGTCGTGATATTCTATACAACACATGATCATCTCATACATCACATATATCTCATCATGTAATTGGCCATATCACATCACAACATACCCTGCAAAAACAAGTTAGACGTCCTCTAATTGTTGTTGCAAATTTTACGTGGCTGCTACGGGTTTGCAAGAACCGTTCTTACCTACGCAAAACCACAACGTGGTGTAGTGATTGCTTTTTGATCTTCTAAAAGAACCCTCTTCATTGAAATCGATTCAACTAAAGTGAGAGAGACAGACACCCGCTAGCCATCTTTATGCAACGAAGTTACATGTCAGTTGAAGGAACCTGTCTCGCGTAAGTGTACGCGTAATGTCGGTCCGGGCCGCTTCATCTCACAGTACCGCCGAATCAAATATCAACTAGTAACGGCAAGCAATATGTATACACCCACGCCCACAACTCGTTTGTGTTCTACTCGAGATCTCATCTACGCATAGACCTGGCTCATGATGCCACTGTTGGTGAACGTTGCATGGGAAACAAAAATTTTCCTACGCACACATAAGATCTATCCATGGTGATGAGCATCTACGAGAGGGAGAGTGAATCTACATACCCTTGTAGATCGCTAAGCGGAAGCGTTTAAGAAACGCGGTTGATGTAGTCGAACGTCTCCGCGATCCAAATCGCAAGTCGTCCCTCGATCCGATCACGAACTAGCGCCGAACGGACGGCACCTCCGCGTTCAACACACGTACGGCTTGATGACGCCTTCACCTCCTCGATCCAGCGAGCGATGGTGAAGTAGTGGTTGAGTTCCAGCAGCACGACGGCGTGGTGATGGTGGTGAGGAACAATCTCTGCAGGGCTTCGCCAAGCGCTACGGAGATTATGACGGAGGAACTAGAGGGTTAGGGTTGCCGCACACGGCTTGGGGAAATCTTGATGTCTCTCGTGTGCTAGCCCTGCCCCTCTATTTATATGTTGAGCCTTGGGGTCAAAACTTGGAGTAAAAGCCTCCTCCAGGTCGGTTTTGCCCGCACAAGGTCGGTTTGGCCCGCAGGAAAAGAGTCCAACTCGGATCCCTGCCGAACCGTGCACAGCCGCGCACAAGCGGTAGTACCGCTCACAAGCGGTAGTACCGCTTGGGCGGTAGTACCGCTTCACACAAGCGGTAGTACCGCTCGGGCGGTAGTACCGCTTCATACAAGCGGTAGTACCGCTTACGCGGCAGCAAAACTACTTTTGCACTTTCCAATACCTCGTGGGCTTTATCCCTTTGGCCCATATAGAGTGTTGCTGCACCCGAACACTTCGGTAAACATCCGGAACCCATTCCGGTGAACTCCGGAACTCTTCCGGAGATCAAAACACTATTATCACATATATCAATCTTTACCTCCGGACTATTCCGGAGATCCTCGTCATGTCCGGGATCTTATCCGGGACTCCGAACAGCCTTCGGTCACCAACATAATAACTCAACTATACTAATCGTCATCAAACGTTAAGTGTGTAGACCCTGCGGGTTCGAGAACTATGTAGACATGACCGAGACACCTCTACGGCCAATAACCAATAGCGGGACCTGGATGCCCATATTGGCTCCTACATATTCTACGAAGATCTTTTATCGGTCGAACCTCTATGTCAAGGATTCAGTTAATCCCGTATGCTGTTCCCTTTGTTCTTCGGTATGTTACTTGCCCGAGATTCGATCGTCGGTATCACTATACCTAGTTCAATCTCGTTACCGGCAAGTCTCTTTACTCGTTCCGTAATACAAGATCCTGTGGCTAACACTTTAGTCACATTGCTTGCAAGGCTCATTGTGATGTTGTATTACCGAGTGGGCCCTGAGATACCTCTCCGTCACACGGAGTAACAAATCCCAGTCTTGATCCATGCCAACCCAACAGACACCCTCGGAGATACCTGTAGAGCACCTTTATAGTCACCCAGTTACGTTGCGACGTTTGATACACACAAGGTACTCCTCCGATGTCAGGGAGTTGCATGATCTCATGGTCATAGGAACAGATACTTGACATGCAGAAAACAATAGCAATAAACTGACACGATCAAATGCTACGTTCTTAGTTTGGGTCTTGTCCATCACATCATTCTCCTAATGATGTGATCCCGTCATCAAATGACATCTCATGTCAATGGCTAGGAAACCTTAACCATCTTTGATCAACGAGCTAGTCAACTAGAGGCTTACTAGGGACACAGTGTTGTCTATGTACCCACACATGTATTTGAGTTTCCAATCAATACAATTATAGCATGGATAATAAACGATTATCATGAACAAGGAAATATAATAATAACCAATTTATTATTGCCTCTAGGGCATATTTCCAACATCTCCTAGATTAGATCTTGGGTGTTTCGTAGGAAATTTTTTGATTTTCATGCAACGTTCCCCATCAGTGGTATCAGAGCTAGGTCTATGCATAGATGTATTTGCACAAGTAGAACACAAAGAAGTTGTGGGCGTTGATGTTCAAATTGCTTACTTCCTTTGTCTTATTTGGATTCGGTGGTATTGTGGGATGAAGCGGCTCGGACCAACCTTACTTGTCCACGCACAAGAGACCGGTTCCACTGACTGACATGCAACTTGTATTGTATAAAAGTGGCTTTGCGGGTGTCTATCTCTCCCACTTTAGTTGAATCTGATTTGACGAGGGCGGTCCTTGTAGAAGGTTAAAAGGCAACTTGTATATCACCGTTGTGGTTTTGCGTAGATAAGAACGGTTCTTATAGTTTGCCCTAGCAGCCACGTAAAAATTGCAACAACAATGTAGAGGACGTCTAACTTGTTTTTACAGGGCATGTTGTGATGTGGTATGGCCAAAACGTGATGTGATATATGTTGATGTATGAGATGATCATGTTTTGTAATAGGTTCACGACTTGCATGTCGATGAGTACGGCAACCGGCAGGAACCATAGGGCTGTCTTTAATTTATTGTATGACCTGCGTGTCAATCATTGAACGCCATGTAATTGCTTTACTTTATCGCTATGCGTTAGCAATAGTTGTAGAAGCAATAGTTGGCGAGACAACCATGTGACGACACGATGATGGAGATCATGATGATGGATATCATGGTGTCATGCCGGTGACGATGGAGATCATGCCGGTGCTTTGGAGATGGAGATCAAAAGCACAAGATGATGATGGCCATATCATGTCACATATTGATTGCATGTGATGTTTATCTTTTTATGCATCTTATTTTGCTTAGGACGACGGTAGCATTATAAGATGATCCCTTCACTTAATTTCAAGATAAAAGTGTTCTCCCTAAGTATGCACCGCTGCGAAAGTTCATCGTTTTGAAGCACCACGTGATGATCGGGTGTGATAGACTCTACGTTCGCATACAACGGGTGTAAGCCAGTTTTACACATGCAGAATACTTGGGTTAAACTTGACGAGCCTAGCATATACAAACATGGCCTCGGAACACAGGAGACCGAAAGGTCGAACATGAGTCATATAGTAGATATGATCAACATGGAGATGTTCACCATTGATGACTGCCCCATCTCACGTGACGATCGGACATGGGTCAGTTGATGTGGATCATGTAACACTTAGACAACTTGAGGGATGTTGATTTAAGTGGGAGTTCTTTAGTAATTTGATTAGAAGAACCAATTATCATGAACTTAGTCTAATTGTCTTTGCAAATTAATGTTGTAGATCAATGGCTCGCGCTGTAGCTCCCCTGAATTTTAATGCGTTCCTAGAGAAAGAAAAGTTGAAAGATGATGGTAGCAACTATGCGGACTGGGTCCGTAATCTGAGGATTATCCTCACTGCTGCACAGAAAGTATATGTCCTTGATGCACCGCTTGGTGATGCACCCCCTCAAGATTTGCCTGCAGATGTTATGAACGTCTGGCAAGCACGTTCTGATGACTACTCGATAGTTCAGTGTGCCATGCTTTACGGCTTAGAACCGGCGCTCCAAAGACGTTTTGAGCACCACGGAGCATATGAGATGTTCCAGGAGCTGAAATTGGTATTTCAGGCTCATGCCCGGGTTGAGAGGTATGACACCTCCGACAAGTTCTTTAGCTGTAAGATGGAGGAGAACAGCTCCGTTAGTGAGCATGTACTCAAAATGTCTGGGTACTATAATCGCTTGAATCAGTTGGGAGTTAATCTTCCGGATGAAGTAGCGATTGATAGGGTTCTCCAGTCACTGCCACCAAGCTACAAGAGCTTTGTGATGAACTATAATATGCAAGGGATGGAGAAAACGATCCCTGAGCTTTTCGCGATGCTAAAGGCCGCGGAAGTAGAAATCAAGAAAGAGCATCAAGTGTTGATGGTCAACAAGACCACCAGTTTCAAAAAGAAAGGCAAGGGAAAGAAAGGGAACTTCAAGAAGAACGGCAAGCCAGTTGCCGCTCCCGTGAAGAAACCCAAGGCTGGACCCAAACCTGAGACTGAGTGCTTCTATTGCAAGGGGAATGGTCACTGGAAGCGGAACTGCCCCAAGTACTTGGCAGATAAGAAGGCTGGCAACGTCAACAAAGGTATATTTGATATACATGTTATTGATGTGTACCTTACTAGTGCTCGTAGTAGCGCCTGGATATTTGATACTGGTTCGGTTGCTAATATTTGTAACTCGAAATAGGAGCTGCGGAATAAACGGACACTAGCTGAGGACGAGGTGACGATGCACGTTGGAAATGGTTCCAAGGTTGATGTGATCGCCGTCGGCACACTCCCTCTACGTTTACCTTCGGGATTAGTTATGAACCTGAATAATTGTTATTTGGTGCCTGCGTTAAGCATGAACATTATATCTGGATCTTGTTTATTGCGAGACGGTTATTCATTTAAGACAAAGAATAATGGTTGTTCTATTTATATGGATAATATCTTTTATGGTCATGCACCCTTGGTGAATGGTTTATTTCTATTGAATCTCGATCGTAGTGATACACATGTTCATAATATCGATGCCAAAAGATGCAAAGTTAATAATGATAGTACCACATACTTGTGGCACTGCCGCTTAGGTCATATTGGTGTAAAGCGCATGAAGAAACTCCATGCTGATGGACTTTTGGAATCTCTTGATTATGAATCATTTGAGACATGTGAACCATGCCTCATGGGCAAGATGACTAAAACCCCGTTTTCCGGTACAATGGAGCGGGCAAGTGACTTGTTGGAAATAATACATACCGATGTATGCGGTCCGATGAGTGTTGAAGCACGCGGTGGATATCGTTATTTTCTTACCTTCACAGATGATTTGAGTAGATATGGGTATATTTACTTAATGAAACACAAGTCTGAAACATTTGAAAAGTTCAAGGAGTTTCAGAGTGAAGTGGAGAATCATCGTAATAAGAAAATTAAATTTCTATGATCTGATCGTGGAGGTGAATATTTGAGTTACGCGTTTGGTATGCATTTGAGACAATGTGGAATTGTTTCACAGCTCACGCCACCTGGAACACCACAGCGTAATGGTGTGTCTGAACGTCGTAATCGTACTCTATTGGATATGGTGCGTTCTATGATGTCTCTTACCGATTTGCCACTATCGTTTTGGGGTTATGCATTAGAGACAGCCGCATTCACTTTAAACAGGGCACCGTCTAAATCCGTTGAGACGACACCGTATGAATTATGGTTTGGCAAGAAACCTAAGCTATCATTTCTTAAAGTTTGGGAATGCGACGCTTATGTCAAAAGGCTTCAGCCTGATAAGCTCGAACCCAAAGCGGAGAAGTGCGTCTTCATAGGATACCCTAAAGAGACCATTGGGTATACCTTCTATCACAGATCCGAGGGCAAGATTTTTGTTGCCAAGAATGGATCCTTTCTAGAGAAGGAGTTTCTCTCGAAAGAAGTGAGTGGGAGGAAAGTAGAACTTGATGAGGTAATTGTACCTTCTCTCGAATTGGAAAGTAGCGCATCACAGAAAGAAGTTCCCGTGATGTCTACACCAGAAGGAGAGGAAGCTAATGATGATGATCATGAAACTTCGGATCAAGTTACTACTGAACTTCGTAGGTCGACCAGGGTACTTTCTACACCAGAGTGGTACGGTAATCCCGTCCTGGAAGTCATGTTGTTGGACAACGGCGAACCTACGAACTATGAAGAAGCAACGATGAGCCCGGATTCCGACAAATGGCTTGAGGCCATGAAATCCGAGATAGGATCCATGTATGAGAACAAAGTATGGACTTTGGTGGACTTGCCCTATGACCGGCAGGCCATTGAGAATAAATGGATCTTTAAGAAGAAGACAGACGCTGATGGTAATGTCACCGTCTATAAAGCTTGACTTGTCGCAAAGGGTTTCCGACAAATTCAAGGAGTTGACTACGATGAGACTTTCTCACCCGTAGCGATGCTTAAGTCTGTTAGAATTATGTTAGCAATTGCCGCATTTTATGATTATGAGATCTGGCAGATGGACGTCAAAACAACGTTCCTTAATGGGTTTCTTAAGGAAGAGTTGTATATGATGCAACCGGAAGGTTTTGTCGATCCTAAGGATGCTAACAAAGTATGCAAGCTCCAGCGATCCATCTATGGACTGGTGCAAGCATCTCGGAGTTGGAATATACGCTTTGATGAGGTGATCAAAGCTTTTGGTTTTATACAAACTTATGGAGAAGCTTGTATTTACAAGAAAGTGAGTGGGAGCTCTATAGAATTTCTAATATTATATGTGGATGACATATTGTTGATTGGAAATGATATAGAATTTCTGAAAAGCATAAAAGGTTATTTGAACAAGAGTTTTTCAATGGAAGACCTGAGTAAAGCTGCTTACATATTGGACATCAAGATCTATAGAGATAGATCAAGACGCCTGATAAGACTTTCACAGAGCACATACCTTGACAAGAGTTTGAAGGAGTTCAAAATGGATTAGTTGAAGAAGGAGTTCTTTCCTGTATTGTAAGGTGTGAAGTTGAGTAAGACTCAAAGCTCGACCACGGCAGAAGAAAGAGAAAGGATGAAGGTCATCCCCTATGCCTCAGTCATAGGCTCTATAATGTATGCCATGCTGTGTACCATACCTGATGTGTGCCTTGCCATGAGTCTAGCATGGGGGTACAAGAGTGATCCAGGAGTGGATCACTGGACAACGGTCAAAATTATCCTTAGGTACCTAAAGAGGACTAAGGAAATGTTTCTCGGTTATGGAGGTGATAAAGAGTTCATCGTAAAGGGTTACGTTGATGTAAGCTTTGACACCGATCCGGATGACTCTAAGTCTCAAACCGGATACGTATTTATATTGCATGGTGGAGCAGTCATTTGGAATAGCTCCAAGTGGAGTGTGGTAGCAGCATCTACAGAATGACATAGAGATTTGCAAAGTACATACAGATCTGAATGTGGCAGACCCGTTGACTAAAACCTCTCTCACAAGCAAAACATGATCAAACCCCAGAACTCATTGGGTGTTAATCACATAGCGATGTGAATTAGATTATTGACTCTAGTGCAAGTGGGAGACTGTTGGAAATATGCCCTAGAGGCAATAATAAATTGGTTATTATCATATTTCCTTGTTCATGATAAATGTTTATTATTCATGCTAGAATTGTATTGACCGGAAACTTAAATACATGTGTGAATACATAAACTACACCATGTCCCTAGTAAGCCTCTACTAGACTAGCTCGTTGATCAAAGCTGGTTATGATTTCCTGACCATAGACATGAGTTGTCATTTAATAACGGGATCACATCATTAGGAGAATGATGTGATGGACAAGACCCAACCGTAAGCTTAGCATCAGATCGTTTAGTTTATTTGCTACAGCTTTCTTCATGTCAAGTATATGTTCCTTAGACCATGAGATCGTGCAACTCCCTGACACCGGAGGAATACTTAGTGTGTATCCAAACGTCACTTCGTAACTGGGTGATCATAAAGGTGCTCTACAGGTATCTCCGAAGGTGTTTGTTGGGTTGGCATGGATCGACACTGGGATTTGTCACTCCGTATGACGGAGAGATATCTCTGGGCCCTCTCGGTAATACAACATCGTAAAGAGCTTGCAAGCAATGTGGCTAATGAGTTAGTCACGGGATCTTGTATTACGGAACGAGTAAAGAGACTTGCCGGTAACGAGATTGAACTAGGTATGGAGATACCGATGATCGAATCTCGGGCAAGTAATATATCGCCGGACAAAGGGAATTGCATACGGGATTAACTGAATCCTCGACATCGTGGTTCAACCGATAAAGATCTTCGTTGGACATGTGGGAATCAATATGGGTATTCAGATCCCGCTATTGATTATTGACCGGAGAGGTGTCTCGGTCATGTCTGCATGTTCCCAAACCCGTAGGGTCGCACGCTTAACGTTCGATAGTGCTAGGGTAGTAATGAGATATTAACAGTGGAAAGTCTGAAGGTTGTTCGGAGTCCCGGATGGGATCCAGGATATCACGAGGAGCTCCGGAATGGTCCGGAGGTAAAGATTTATATATGGGAAGTCATATTTTTGGTTCCGGAAAAAGTTCGGGTTTTTTCGGTATTATACCGGGAAGGTTCCGGAGGGTTCCGGAGGTGTCCGGAAGTCCACGGAGGGTCCACATGGACTCTAAGGGGGGCGCACCAGCCCTTCATGGGCCAGGTGCAACAGTCCCACTTGGCCCATGCGGCTGTCCCAAGTGATAAGATCAAATCCCTTTAAAATAGGAGATAAGAGGCATTACTTGGAAAGGGGATTACTATTCACGTGGTACTGTTCACGTGTGTACTGTTCATACGGCACTATTCCTCCTCCTCCAAGTTTCCTCCTCTGTATATAGTGGGGAGGGGCGCGGGGGGCAGGACGCTTCCACCCTTGGCCGCCCCCTCCCTCTCTTCCTCCTCCATGTTCCGTCAGCGCTTGGCGAAGCCCTGCCGGATTTCCGCTGCCACCACCACCACCTCGCCGTCGTGCTGGCTCCGATCTCATCTGCCTCCTCCCCCTCTCTTGCTGGATCAAGAAGGAGAGGACGCCATCAAGTTGAACGTGTGCTAATCTCGGAGGTGCCGTACGTTCGGCACTAGATCGGATTGGATCGCGATTGGATCGTGAAGAGTACGACTACATCAACCGCGTTACGACGCTAACGCTTTTGGTCTACAAGGGTATGTAGACACACTCCCCTCTCGTTGCTATGCATCTCCTAGATTAGATCTTGGGTGTTTCGTAGGAATTTTTTTGATTTTCATGCAACGTTCCCCATCACTCAACACTCAAACACTCTCTCACAAATTTTGGCCATGTGGTAGGAGAGGGATTGAAGTGGAAAGCAACTTGGGGAGGCTAGAGATCAAGGATCAAATGTTGGAGTGGAATCCCCTTGATCTCAACACAAGTGCAGGTGGTTCTCTACCAGAAAATGGATATGGGAAGTGGTAGCTTCAAACTGGTTGCTTAGAGTTGGTGGAATGTGTGGGGGTATATATAGGCAGCACCAAAAATCCAACCTTTATGCACTATTCGGTGGGACCGGGTGAAAACACTCGGTGTGACCGACTAGTACAAAAGATCTGAACTTTAGACTTTTCGGTGAGACCAGATGAAACTTCTCGGTGGGACCGAATGGTGATGACCTAATCACTTTCCACACTTCGGTGTCACCGATTGAATTCATTCGGAAATTCCGAAGTGAATGCAATTGGTAACAGAAGGTTGGCAAGTGCTCTTCGGTGAGACCGAAGGGTCATCTCGGTGAGACCAAGTAGCTAGGATTTAGGCAGCGGCTGTGTCAAGTGTATCTCGGTGAGTCCGGTTGAATGTGGTTCGGTGGGACCGAGAATGACGTTAGGGTTTTGGACATAGATAAATGTGAGAGTGTGGCTGAGGGTTTTGGAGCAATATCTCTAAGCACTTGAGCAGTTAGACCATGATCAAAATCTCATCCCCTTTTAATAGTATTGGCTTCCCTATGGACTCAATGTGATCTTGGATCACTTAACCAAAAATGTAGAGTCTTGAAGCTTTGCCAACATGTCCTTCATAGCTTGAGGGGTTCACATCTCCATCCATATACTTGCCTAAGTTGAACTCTTCCTGAAATATACTCAAGGAAAACATTAGTCCAACAATATGTATGTTGACATGAATTACCAAAACCACCAAGGAAATGAATGTGCTTTCAAAAGACCCTTGTTGTATTCACTCATTAAATTTGATTCCTCAAAGTTGTTGTATATATACTAGTAAATGTGCCCGTGCATTGCTACGGGTGACAATGCAGTTAAACGAATCGAACAAATGATTAAAGTTACATGGATGACTTCTTGAAGATGGAATGCATGGATAGTATCATGAGGTGACACTAAGACCTACAAAATTTTATTCAACCATTGATAGAGTAGGCGCATCAATCAGTCTTTTTTCAGTTTGATTTGTTGATGTCCAAGAGCAGAATTTTAGTTTAGGGATTGTTCGGATCTCCTTCAACTCCGTGCTTCACCAACTACACGGATCGGAGGCCTCTCATAGTACAATTTGGTGAAGTTGCCGAAGCTTAGCTTCATGAAGTCGAAATCACAGAACTTAATATATTTACGACGACAATGCCATCGCCAAGTGGCGTTACACTTAGTTGTGAATTTCCCTTTTCATGAACCCAGTCGAAGCACTATCCATGATGTCGCCATTGTTTCCTTCTCACAAGTCCGCCACGGAGCTTTATCCATGGCGTCGCCATTGTTCCGTTCTCACAAGCCCGCCACCGCCGAGCCGCCAGCCCTCCACCTCACTTCTATTCGTCTCGTCGCCTCGCCATTGCCTCCCTCTCCTCCCGTCGTCCTCCTCCCTCCATCACCCTCTTCCACACCATTGGCCTCCTCCCCAGCATCTACCTCTTCACCGACGTAGACCCCCTCCCTGTCGTCGGCCTATGCTATGTTCGTGGCCAACCCCTCATCCAACAGAAGCAAACCAGCACGCCCAAATGGTGCAGCTCCTCCACATAAGCTGGACCGCGGCGCTGAAGCTTCAACATTTCCATACATTTAAGATTAGGCTCCTCACCAATATCATCGGAAGTATTTTTCTTGCCCTGGAGTTGCCACCCAGTGAAATAGTTTAGCATAGCAGTGTTAACTTCAGCTAGAAATACAGTACATCTGCTCCGGTAATAGCTCATCTAAATAAATGTTGCTTTTCACTTGTATTCTTTGCATGTAATCTTTCATCAACCTCCCACACATAGATATAAAATCACTGCCATTTGGCATTCAATCGCCAGTTGTAATATTTCTCTAATGAACCTTTTTATTCTAATTTTTTGCTGACTCAACAGGGAATATCAAGGTCACGGCTACCAGATTTTTAGATAACATAATGTGTCAGTATATCATCACTTCTAAAATAAAGAAATTTGAGGATATGCTATAAACTCCAGTGTCACTACATTTACAATCCATATGATAAACAATAATGGCCCGTAGCTCGTACATGTACAATATCCATGTTAGAAGGTCCACAACACTTTCCTGCTCCATCCTTGCTACAGTTTAGAGAGAGAATAGGCATACAATGTGTTATCCTGGCAATATGAGAGGCAGCTCTGCAATTCCATCATTGGTCTTGACATATTGGATCCTTCGCCATGCATCCTGGATTCAGGGGCTCATTCTTTCCAAGAAATTACAAAAATCTTCTTGCTTCAGTTGCTTGTTACCTGGAATACAATGTGTCATCCGCAGCAGCAGCACGGTTGTTTGTTGTTGTTGTTTCTGTTGTGAAAAATCTATGCATTCTGCATAACACTAAAATAACTACAAAATTGCACGATTAAAAACATCAAGCTTGTGATACACTAATCAGATTATCCCGATGGAGCTGAAACTTGTAATTAGAAATACTGGACTGGTGCAGACTGCAGTAACCATCTACTAAAGTCGACCATTACTCCAAGATCAAAATGTGATAATCATAATATAAGTTTGCTTCATGGAAAAATCGAAACATATTTTCTTGTACTCTGGTGATAGCTATACTCGTTCATAAGATAACCAATATGTATTTTGACAAACTGACGTGTATTTGTATCTACTTTTTTGTGATCGGAACGTCCACTGAGGGAGGCAGGCAGAGGCATACAGGGGCTTTGTAGCGCTGGCCTGATGTAATGTAAATATAGAGATGCCAACTGTTAGTCACCTGGGAAAGAAGATGTGTTCATCAGAGCCTAGACTCGTCTTTTCCCCAACTCTGTAGCCAATTCAGGTTGGAAAATTCATGAAAATTTCTTCAATCATCATCTGCATGAGTTTATCCATTGCTTGCATCTGTATGTACATACTGACATGGAGTAACTCCTCTCTCAGTGCATAAGAGAATGAATTTCAGAAAGGGTCATTTGGCGGTGACTCATGTGAGCTGTGTTCAAGCCAGTTGACCAATGTTGCAGCTAAAGCATGTTTGGAGAAAGTAACCGTGCAGAGATATAGGTTAGAAACAAAATAGAAGTCAATTTTTTAAGATAAAACATGGTAAGCAGGATGGGACTTTTTTCACTTTTCTTCTCTTAGGGGGCTTACCAGTTTTTTGCCGCAGCAACCTACTACCATGACTCATGGTAGCAAGGAAATTTTATTCCCACTGACGTGCAAACAAAGTATTAGCACAACTGGAGCAAAGATCACGAGATGGAAAAATGATCATCATTATAGATAAAAAATAGGATGGGTGAATAAAATAATTCTTTCTCCTCAATCTAACATAGCAGAGCATGAGTACACCCAAATAGTTACATAATTTGCCTGCTTTCCATATTACCTAGATAATTAGATTTGCTTGAAGGCAGAGTCTGTAAGAAAGGAATATGTAGAAATTAGAAAACCAACATAAAGCAAACTGACATTGTTCTAACCTTACAAATTGAGGTGCATTAGTAAGAAAACTGAAACTTCTTACCCTGTTGCTTGCACAAGTAGCAGGCTTTCCTAGGTTTGAATCACTCCAAGAAATCAATGGGTAAATTGCGGCGGCTGCTCTGTTCTGCTAATTGTGCGGAAGTACGAAGTGGTTAAGACATCGACATAGGGACGAATTGCATCGCAAATTCGACAGCCAACAACGACGGGAGCACACTCTGAAGAAAACGCAAATCCACAATGTGATCTCTACTCTCTGATAGCCCGTGGAGAAAGTAGATGGAGAGCGCCATCAACAGCACAGACGTGGGGTTCATCACCAGCACTGGCGGAGCTCTGTCCAGGCTGCAGAGGCGACGACGCGGGGTTCATCTCCGTCGCGCACATCCAGGCGTCCACCGGCGGGCGGCATGCCATGTCGAGCCAGCCCCGGTGCTCCGTCAAGGCTATTAGTGCAGTAGCAGGTCGCTGCGCACACCTGCTCGCTTGCTTCATGCACCTGTATCGCTTCTCGGTGTAGTATACTTGCCGCCTACTCGCTGTCCCCGTTCGCACCCTGCACACACACACACACCAGCCACCAATTAACATATAAGCACACACACTCACAAACACAAGAAGCCACGCACGGCATACTTTGCACACCCAGGACAACATCTTCTACACACTCTGAATTGACTACGTAGCAGCACAAAAAACAATTTTGTTGTCAAATTTCAATATATTATGGAAAGCATGATGAAAGAAAATTTGATAATTGAAAATGCCTGTTTCCTATGGGCGTCGGTTAAAAAGTCAAGAGTAGGGTTAAGAATACCATGAATATATAGCCTTCTTGCCATAACGTATCCTCAATCTAGTCAGTTGTCCTTTTTTGTATGAGCGCATGAGCCATAGCTTTGAGATCCATATGTCTATTCTACCAGCAAAAGACTATGCATATTAGTGAAAATGATATCAAGACATTTGGAAGGTTTGTTTGGTTGTAAAATATAGATTAAACTATTTAAAGAAGGCTATTGTACAACATACCTTTGGTTATTCTTAAAGACTGAATGAAGTTAATGTGAGATCCGAAGTGTCTTCAGAACTGGCGGGTGGGGAAGATCAAGATCAATTAACATCAGATGGTGGCTGAAGATTGAGAGAGAATATGAATTGCCTTAGCAGTCATCTCGGGCAGTTGGCATGGATGTTGGTCCCTGACTGATGACACTATGCTTGTTCATTTGTTCCCACAGATCCTCTAAACAACTGGCAGGGTGCCGCCGATGAATAGCTCATCCGTGAGGCCCTCCAGAAACGATAAATAAGCCGTGTTCACGGGAGTTTTTAGTTACTATGCCGCTGGTACAAACGCCGTGAAATACCGTCAGAAGCACACCATACCACCAATTAGATGGCTGCAATGGTTTACCAATTTCGTTAACAAACTATGAATTAATTCTAAAAACCTATTCTGATTAGGTGTCAATGCAAGCATACCTATATATAAACACGTTTAGATAGAGCTCAAGTATTACAACTGTAGGGTCCAACAACAATCGGAAAAACTGAAATTCTGCTGCCGCAAGGCCCACAACCACGGGAAGAAATTCTAGATCAGAATACTCTATTCGTACCCGCAGGCTGGGGGCGAAGGTGAGGGATGTGATCTCGAGCAGCCGGAACTGGGCGGTAGATGCAGGCATGAAGTTTGAAACCTAAGGTCAACCTGAGAGGTCCCTGATGCATGCATGAGTCAAACTGAAACCTGATGTCTACGCTCTATGATTTAATGCACAAAAGATTAGTAACTGGAATATTAATTTATTTACTATATATAGTATTAACTGTGCACTTATGCCCCATGCCCCCATCTATAAACTGTAGGGCTGCCCCAATGACAGTGCGACCGTGTGCTGAGAGTAGACATTCACAGGAGCTCGGGAAGGTGCTTATTAGCAGCTGGCTGGTAGGCATTGCATGCTATGGTTTCTCTTTTCTTAATATAATTACATGAAAAAAGCGATTGGCTACAGAGCATAGAGTCTGATCTCTGATGTGTTCATGTTCTCACTTTCTCACCAAATCTGAACCTAAACATTATATTAGTTTGCACTTCAAACATCTTCCGTCTAGTAATTCTATTCACGCTCGCCACAATGCTGCTGCCGACCATCCACGACACGCTCCTTGAGCTGGATTACTCCGATGTGTGAGTCCCATGTGTCCATCGTCAAACTCATCCTCTCAAAGTACAATTAGTAGAAGTTTATCTCTTTTTTCCTTTACTACTGAACTTTATTTTTCTAGATACTTTTTTGTCTGTCATGACTTAGGATCATTACGATGTATTCAACCAGGGTTAATCAATATTAGCCACAACATGTATGACACAAAACAGCTTCCTCCTACAAAGAATTAGAAGACAGGAAACTCAGGGTTCAGAAGCTTGAGAAGTTGTATGTGGACATGGCCTTGCAAAAAGAACTGAAGGTGCGTTCTCTATGAGAAACTGAAATATTTAAAAAAAATTGGGTGAAGTCTGTATACTATCTTTGGTAACTGAACCATGGATGTTATGTTTATTGCGAAAATAATTTGAAATTTACAAGGCAGTGGAACCAGTTCATATTTTGTGAGCAACCAAAGTCTCAAGCAGCCTAAATTCGTAATCTTCGAATGAACTGGCTTATGAAATTTTGATGGTTTTGTAAAAAGTACAGTAGTACTGGATATTCTGATGTTTCTTATATTTAGGATTTGCCTTGACCTGATTTTACTACTGCGGCATGCAGAAACCTTGATGCAAAAGGAAACTTCATGAAGAAGAGATTGAAAATCCAACATCACAGCATACATGTGATTAATCAATTTCGAAAAAATACATGTGATTAAGGATGGAAAAAGACAAACCTGAGGGTTGGAGTAAGATGGAGTTGCATGAATTCTGCATCTTCACGGTTGCTAGCTTGACTCTTGCCAGAATATAAGAAAGCCCTATCCGCAAAATCAGAAAACATATGAAAGCCCTGCAATATCCATCCTTCCCCTACAAAAATCTGGCTGCAATCAGAAACATTTAATCATTGACAACTGCGGAGATGGGGTAGGGGTCGAGTCAACAGATCTTGGCGGTGCTTGTCAATCATCTATGCAGCAGGGGAGACATACCGTGCGGCAAGTAGGAGGCGCGCGCTGTCGAAGAGGCTGGGCACCGTCGTCGGCGGGGCTGCGGGATGGACGTCGACGAGCAGCTCGTCCGTGCTCCCCGCATGGCCGACGAGCAGCTACGGCTGGGTTTCGCGGGAGATGCGGCGGATCCTGCCGATCTCGTCCGGATTTGGCGACCGCGGATCGAGGACGGGCGCTGCAGAGTGGAGGGACGGCGGCGGCGGAGGGATGGGGGCGCGGCGGCGGAAGAAACCCTCAGGCCGTGCGGGGCAACAATTCCTGCGACGGGCGAGCGAGGGCTGCGTACGAACCCTTTTTTTTTCACTTACGCTTGGGCTACGGTGGACTGCGGGTTGATTCTTACAAACTTCGGGGACTTTTTGCAAAAGTGCCACGACGGGTATGCGACAGAAGCAATAGGTGCTTTATTATTATTATTATATTATTATTATTATTAATTATTAATTATTATTATTATTATTATTATTATTATTATTACTAGTAAAAAGCCCGTGCGTTGCTACGGGGCATATCTAATAGTTTTTCAATACCAATTGTGTCTAATGTATGCGTTTCTAATCCGCGTGTATTTCTTCTTCTTGTCTCACCATATCACCCTCTCTCCGGCTTTGAGATACTAATAAAAATATTATTTGAGTTTAACATGTCACTTGTGTCCTATGTCTCCATTACTATGAAAATATCGACATAAGCTCGTTACATGCTTATTCATATAAGATGGGTACATGCAATTTTAGTTTTCGACGATAAACACCTCTTTTTTTTCCATTCCTTCCTTTTACAGTAACTGCCCTACAACACACTGCTCCATCTGCAAAGTGTCCCTTCCTACCCTTGGCCCACGATAAGATATAAGGTGGGTGTCATCTTTTTTGCCACCACGAGTAACGAACCCAACCTAAAAAATTAAAAAGGTGGAAAATGATATTTGTAAAGAATAGATAGGGTGAAATCAGAACCTTGTGCAACATTTTATCTGGCACACATATATATCAGTGCTTTCTTTAAGTGATGCAAAACATCACACTTGACATAACAGTAGTCAAACATCTCTTAAATCATTAAATTGACAGGAAATGGGAGTGCTCTTTTCGAGTGCCACAATGTATGATGTGTAGAAATCATTTTGTAACGGTTTGTCAAACCACAAACAAAAGGAACAATAATGTATTCATCGTAATGATAAGCAACGTATCCTAACGTTCTTGTTTTTGTGAAATCAGCGTTACCATTGATGCAACCTACAATTAAAGAACAATGTAGCAGTCTTATCTCAAGCCGCAGAAAGAGCTAACATCAAAGCTACATAGGCCTGCAACTTTCAATGATTTCATCAGACTGAGAATGTAGTAAAGAACGTTTACATACGTTGTCGCGTTGTCATTCCGAAGGATTTCATTGAAGAAAATAGTACAATACCAAAACACAAAAACACATATTGGCCCAACAACTAATACACATTCCGTTGACAACCCTGTACAAATAATTTGCCTACTCATTTTAGGATACAGGACCCAGAATAAAATGAAAAAATATCTCAATTTAGTTGCACTATAATTAGGCAAGGAAAAAAATATCTCAATTTACTTACATTTAGATTGTACTCGCCAAAAGGCGCATCTACTACTATATAACTGAGATCTGTCGTCACTTCAGGAAAAAAAAAAGCAAATTTGAAGAAGTTAGCCCATACAGTGTACAACTCTAACCATGGATCTGTTGAAATAGATAACTAAAGCATATGCAGCGTGTTCCCATCGTGGCTGTCTCGAGAGAAGCATAGGAATCGTGCATCTCGTCGAACATCGTCCTCCTCCTCCCACAGTTCCTATTAGCACGGCAGCCGCCATAGAAACTGTGCATCTACAGCAGCAGTCCACCCTTACTCCTCCTCCTCTTCCTAACTAAGCAGCAAACTGATACATCACCTTAGGGAACAGAGAATAGGAGTTCATATTCCGTATGTTGCTGCCTGTCGAGAGAGAGAGAGAGTCTCTTGTTTTTGGGCTGTAGCAGCATGTATGCACAAATTGACCTTAAAGTGGCGGACCATGCCACGATCGGGGCCATGGAGGCGTCGTGCTGGAGGACGGTGCACCCCGTCCGATCCGGACGTCGCGATGGGAGATTGGCCTCTCTTCCCTCAGATTAGCCTCTCTTTCCTCCTTGTTTCTGTCAGGTTCTGTCCTCAAATTGTGCAGGATGCATGCCTGATTCAGCATCCGTTTAATAGCCCACCCTCACATATGGAAAGTGTTAGCCCTCTTTCCTTTATTTCTGGTGTAATTAGCCTCACGTTTCCTTCTCATGTAATTAGGCTCTCCTTCCGTCCTTGTTTATCTCTCATGATCTCCGAGAAGGATCCTTGATGCCTAGAAAAATAAAGATGTATATAAATAAGATAGATTGGACATAAAGGAACGAGGTGGGACTATATATGAGCCAACCTTAATTTTCTACATGAAGCGAGACCTTGCTAAGTTGGTTGTGGCACTACGTGACCATATACGAAAGGTATTGATATTGAGTTCGATCCCCCTCGTGAGCAAGAATTTTTGCCACCCCTGGCGAAGATAGGTGGGCTGGATTCTCTGGGTCATAGCACATGGGCTGGTTCGTTCGTTCGTTCGGCTTGGCTCGGATCGGTGCTGGTTTGGTTCGTTCGACGACGTACGAAACAGGAAACGAAGACGGACGAAAGTAGAAACATGAAACAGACGAAAATCAGAGGTAAGAAGCGTTTACCCCTTTAATAGTATAATAGTAGGTATAGCACAAATGCCCGTGCGTTGCAACGGGAGAAAACAATGATTTTTATCAATCAAGGTTGGCCGGGTCGAGTAACTATGTCATGAAAGAATGGTCGGTAGACAAAAAAGATATCATCTGAGGATCGTGGCGTGAGCTTAAGACGGGAGTATGACTCCGAGTAAATTAATTTGATTGAACAACTTTTATTTTATATTATTAGTTTTAACGGCCAAGAGGTTGCAAATTCATTTTTGAAGAGAAAATGCATTGGTTGAGTTCGTTGGTTGATCCCCAACCCCCCAGCACCCGACGACTCAATCAAGGTGCCCGTGCGTTGCAACGGGCGATGAAAATCGCAAAACCTGCTTCGTGTGCCATCATGCACCATTTCTTATATCCAATGCTGATAAACGTTGTTAATAAGGTTACACTGATTATCACTTTTCGGAGCATGAAGTGTGGACGTGAAGAAGCCACCCTAGCGTCCTTCATCCGGCGGCTGCACCACGTAAAGCAATAGGAACATGGATCCCCTTTCATCCTAATATTACTTAGTAGGAGCAAAAATAAGGTGCTTCCATGATGATCTTCTAAAAATTAGAGGCATAAAATCAATGCAAGTTACTGCAAAAATATATTTATTTTCTAAGAACAAACTATTTCATCATTGTTGTGAACAAACCTTAACAAGTAAATACAACAATGCACGTACCTTCAGCTCACGATCAGTTTCCAAATTAGTTTCTATAAATTCCATCTCTGTGAGGGTTAGTTCAGCATCATTATCATACTCTGGATCAAACTCTTGTCTCTTTGCATTCTATCCACTCAATTTAGTTAAAGTAGGCCCTTCATCTAGCACATGTAAATTGAACATATCAATTTCTAATATAGTATATTGCAAGAATCTGAGGAAATACAGAGGTGAGGCTTATATTTAGTTGTGATAAATGACAAGCAACTGCTTCTAAATCTATCTTTGGTATACTTTGCCGGTAGTATAAATATCTAAAATGAGGTCTTCAAGCATAAATGTTTTTTGCACCTGAAATGTTTTAGTAATTCTCAAGCATGTCTTAAGGAGGCATAGATTAGGAAACCATTTCAAGGAGTGACTTATTTTGGTTTATCGGTGGGAATTGAACAATACATGGACATTATTAATGATTTTTTTTTTTGGGGGGGGGGGGAGTGCTTGATGATGAGTGAAAAAACTGGAAATAGAAAATAGCCCAAATTCATCCCTCTGGTCACCCATCAACGGTTTATATATGATCGTACCTTCGACTTTACATAGATTAGCACCATCTTTAAAACGCCCAACAATTGAAGCTTTATCATTTGCACCTGAAGCAATTCAACACATTAGCATAATCTGAATCACACTCTCATGACATAAACAAAGAATATACTTAGGATTGGATCTGTTAAATTCTTATACATACCGGCGGGTATGCACAAAGGTGATCGACCGGCTGGGCCTTTTCCAAGTGCACGTTCCATCCTATGCAAGGTGATAGTCCGTAAGTAGCCTACTGCAAAGTTTAGATACGTGGTTATATATATTACAGGGCAAGAACAACATCCTTGACCCTTTTTTAGTTGACTGGTCAAACAACACCTTGTCAGCTCATTTTCTCTCTCTACCTAACTGGTCCCGCCTGTCAGTGTGTAGAAGAAATAAATAGGGAGAAAACAAAATAAAGCAATGCGTGCGCTGGTGGGGAATCGAAGCGAAAACCTAACGCTGGGCAGCAGCTCTGGGCTGGCCAGTTGAGCAACACAGCAATTTTTGTTTGCTTTGACTTATTATATTACCGGACTTATGGAAAAAGAAAAGAAAAATCTACATTCCGTGATTGTTCAACATATGTCCTTTTTTGGACACTTCTAACTCATACCTATAGTTCAAATCCATTTAAATTAAATTCAAATGAATTTGAATTCAACTCTTCCAATTTGGGTGAAACTTCTTTTTTTTGGCTAAGTATAAATCTTACGCTCAACATAAATGGTTTCAATATTTTCCAAACGTACTGGCTATTTATTTTCTTCTCTTTTTTCCTTCTCTCTATTTTCTGTAAATGGGATAGAGAAAAAGAAAGAAAGGAGGGAGAAGCCGGCCTACCTAAGGCTAAGAAGGCCCAGTCGCAGCCAGCCACCTGCTAGGCCGGCCTAGCTAAGGCCCAGTCGGGCCACCTCATTAACCCTAGCCGCTGGCACCCCGATTCCCACTCCTCTCGATCTACCTTGTCTCCCTCACGCAGCGCCGCCAGGGGAGAGGAGCACCGTTCCCTCGGAGCGCCACCCTCCCGACCCGCTCGACCCCGGCCGCCGGCGGCGAGCCGCCTCTCCGTGCCTTCCTCCCTGAAGACTCGCGCGCACGTCCTCGTCCCGAGCCACGAGCGGCAAGCCATCGGATTCCGAGCGGCTATTGCGGCAGCGGTGGCTGGCCAGAGCGCCACTTCGCGGGGCGACCCGCTCGACCCCGGCCGCCGCCGGCGAGCCGCCTCTCCGTGCCTTCCTCCCTGAAGACTCGCGCGCACGTCCTCGTCCCGAGCCATGAGCGGCAAGCCATCGGGTTCCGAGCGGCTATTGCGGCAGCGGTGGCTGGCCAGAGCGCCACTTCGCGGGGCGGAGTCCCGGCGCTGTGGTGGTGGAGCCCCTCCCCAAGTGGGTTGCTGGTGGCTGGGGCTGCAGACCAGATCGGCGCTCTCCTAATTCAGGATTATTAGCTCAAGTGGATTTTTTTTTTCTTGCGCCTCTCTCCTCTTTGCTCCAATTCTGTATTCTCCCTTTGCTCATTTTTTATTGCTTATGCATAATGCATGCCGCAGGCACCTTTCTTCATCTCTCTGGGTAAAGATGAACCGTATCTCATCCTTCTTTTGTTGGCTTGTTGATCATGTAACTTGTGAACGTATATAAGTTAGTAGGATTTGATGTAAAAAAGCAGGGTGGGACTATTAATTTGAACCTGAAATTTTAGCACAGGCAAAAGAGAGCTCGGTTCGTAAGGCAGGGGAGAGCAAAGCCGTGAGGTCAATTCCCGAGTGTTATTTGTTCGGCCCATAACAAAAACTATGGCCCATGTGATACGAAATCGGACGTACGAAGCTGCACGATCGAACCGGACGAACGTACGAAGAATAAAAACGGTGAGCCGGTGCTGGAATCGAACACCAGACCTCCTGGTGGCGCACGCGGTGCTGGACCAATCCAGCTACCTCTCGTTGTCGTGCACGAAACGGAATGTAAGTAATATTGATATAAGAAAATATACGTTGGCTGGAGACGTATGTGGACCGATGTAAACAAAATCAGAGTCCAAACGAACATGAAAGGACGGGCGATCCAGCCGTACGTGACCAAAAATAGGACGGACGAACCGTCGTAAGTGACCCAAACTAACCAGAAAAAAAATCATCTAATCGTGGGACGAAACCAAGAATATCACCTTGCTTTATTAGTAGGTATAGATTAGGTAAAGATATGTTGTTGTTGCGGATTCTTTCGTGATTTGTGTTGTGATACCGACCGTTCCACCCACATGGCGTGCACGCTTCCACGTGTACGTTGTGTAAAGATAGTGCCTTAGGATCGATATTATGTGGTGGCTAGAGGAAGTTGCTAGGTCTGCATAGTGCCAGTCCCAGGGTGCTACAAAGCTTCCCAAGCTCAAGTCCACTACTCCCATGAGCTACTTCGACTTTGATGATGACATTGAGATACCATTCTATGGGCTCTCATGAGCCCGAAGAGTGCCTCGAGCGGGAATGGAGAATGGACGACTATCTCAAGCTTTGTCAAGTCCCCTCCGAAGAACAAGTGATGCGCACCACAAGATACTTCCACGACTACGCGTCGACATGGTGGCTTCACCAACCTTCGAAGAGCTTCCACATGAGTTGGTCCAAGATGAAGAAGGCTATGCAGTGAGAGTCTGTACCATCCACGTACTCGGATCATCTTCTTCGCCAATTGGAGAACACCACACAAGGAACCAAGTCCATCGATGAGTACTTCTTTGAGTTGAAGCAAGCCTTGCGTCGAGCTGGTGAAGAAAAACCCGTTTGGATGAAGTACCACTTCACGGTGGGATTGAACCACTACATCGCCAAGGCCACCTCCCTCAAGAACTACAAGTCCCTCGACGACCTATACAATGGTGCTCTAAAAGCGGAAAGACACATCAAGGAGGCCAATTCTACTCGCGCCAATGCACACTTCAAGACGACCAACCTACAAGAAGGCGAGCATGAGGATAGTTCCACCAAGATGTTCAAGCTCGATGAGATGATACTTCGAGATGACGCTCCAAAGTTGGACATCACTCTTTTTCATGGCATTCAAGATGTCGAGTCGAGCATGACTCATTTTAAAGACGACGCAGTGACTACGACGACTATGGAGATACTTAAGAACCATGCTTTGGAGGCAAGTGAGGAAGAAGTTTCCACATATGGAGGCGATTCTAGAGAGATGGCCGAGCAGCTTCCTTCTCAACCTTCTCAGTCGCTTCCTTGTCAGCCTTCTCACGGATGCGTTGTCGGGCGCGCCACTCCCCTCGGGCAACGGACTCCGTGGACCCATCCTCCATGGCTCGGGCGGACGACAACGACTAGGACGGAGGAGGAGGTCGGCGGCACGGACGCAAAGCAAGGGCGGAGGAGGGTGACGACGCGGACACATGAAAGGAAGGACGGACATGAGAAAGGGAAGGCAGTAGATTTGGTTGATTTGGTCAATTTAGAGGGATTTGGGTTGGATCCGACGTGGCGGCCGCATCCGGACGGCCCCAAATCCGCCCCACACATGAGCTAGATTTGAGGGGTAGCGAACAACCTAGCCATTTGGGCTTGGTACGGAAGTCCGATTAGGCAGCTTTTTTTATTCAGACTGTGTTTAAGCCATTCGCACGGACGTATAGGATGGAAGTGGTGGGTCCGGTTGAAGATGCTCTTAGGAGGCTGTCACACACTATGGGCCAGTTCTTTTGGGGCTTATAGCTAGCTATGGATATAAACTACCCCTTTCCCTGCTGATTCTATAAGCCTAGCCTAAGATTTCTTCTAGAAGCCCAAATTTTAGGTTTGGCTTTCTATAATAGACTGGGGAGGAGGCAACTTATTTCCACAGCCAGCACCCCAAAGAACTGGCCCTAAGCAGCCTGCATCACCGTCGCTTCCGCCACATGTAAGAGCACAGTTGCGGCAAAATGGACAAATTTGACCTAAGGGCGCAACTATTTCACAAAGTGAACTGGTGGCGAAAAAATTTCACCCAGCTGACCCTTTTGTGTAGCCCCCGACAGAAAGGCGCTGCACTACACTGTGCAGCGCCTGACCGTCAGGCACTGCACATCTGGCCAGCATGGCACCCCGGTGCCAGGTCCGGCCCCACCCCTGAAGTGCAGCGCCTAACGGCCAGGCGCGACACCACCATGTGCAGCGCCTGCGCGTTAGGTGCTGCACAATCACTTATTAACCGTCGCGTGCTAGCCCTCCCCCCATCCTACCCCATTCGTTCCAGAACCAAACAGAGAGTGCGGACGCGGCTCTCTCCTCTCCCCCTCTCAATCCCCTCCCCAAAATTCTTCAGATCTGACGATTTCTTCCGTGGATTTGTTACCCAATCCCTCCTAGAAGGTAATCTCCTCCGATCCCCTTCTTTCTATCCACAAAATCTTACACATTTTTCAGATTTGTGCAAGTTAGGGTGGAACCCTTGTTTTGCTTGGATTTGAAATTTGTATGAAAATTTGAAATAGCTTTGTGTGATTTAAGATTTGTAGATGATTTGTAATCATTGTGGAACCCTAGTATTGTTGATTTGTTAAGTGGTAGATGAGTATGAAAAACCTAGATGAGTATTTGAATGAGTTTTTTATAGATGAGTATTTCAATTAGTATCCTAGATGAGTATTCCTATTCATATTCCTAGATGAGTATTCCTAGATGATTTGTTGTTGCTTTGTTGATTTGTGGGACCCTAGTGTGGAACCCTATTAGATGAGTATTTAAATTCTTTTTAGTGCGTATGTATGATTGTTGAGAACTAGATGATCATTTGAAATCCTTTTAGTACCTATTGTAAATCATGGTCCTATAAGAATTTGTATGCTTGTATGGAATATTGCTTGCATATAAAATAATTCATAGAAGTGCTTTGCTTTGCTTATATTTGGTTAGGAATCGAAGCAATGCTCACATATGAAATAATGCTCATATGTTTCTATTGTTTGGAATATGTAGGATGGTGTGGCTTCTCGATAATTACTATGATGTTGAACACCGGGCCTACTTGATGTCAGTGAAGAAGATGGTAATAAGCATACTACTTGTTAGTTTGTATTTGTGTTTATTTCAAATAGACATGCCGTAATACTCTCATTTGTATGTTTGTAGAAGCTTTTACCCTTGAAGATTCGGTCACACGGGGCTTAGAGGGGCATGCGGTACGATGAGCGGTACACACCGTACATCGAGATGACTGGATTTCTCCCTTTCATTCAGCTTGTGAGCCGGTCGATGCCATACCTGAACGCTGCGGCAATCACCTCACTTGTGGATCGTTGGAGGCCGGAGACGCACAGTTTCCACCTCCGGACCGGGGAGATGACCGTGACACTTCAGGATGTTTCCATGATCCTTGCACTTCCTATCGGGGCAAGCCTTTGTGTATGAGCACCGATTCTGATGGGTGGCGCCAACAGATGGAAGCCCTTATTGGTATGGCTCCTGCAGAGGCGGCGCCAGCAGAAGGAGAGAAGAAAGAACCATAGTCCTAACCCTAACATACTAAGAAGCCTAACCCTAGCAAAATGCCAAACAAGCATCTCATATTTCCATACAAATTTCAAAATCCATGAAGAACTAGGGTTTGCATAACCCTAGCAAGAATTGACCAAATGTGAGCATTTTTTCGGATGAAACAAGGGGGATCGGAGGAGATTACCTTGAGGGAGGGATTGGGGTCCAAATCCACGGACAAAACCTTCAGATTTGCAAGATTTGGGGAAGGATTTGAGAGGGGGGGGAGAGGGGGGGGGGGGAGGAACTCGGGGGCAACACTCCTCTGTTGTTGGGTTGGGGTGGGGGTGTGTGTGGGGGATGGGATAGGGGGGCACAACCGGCCAGATAACTGATTGTGCGGCGCCTAACGCGCAAGCGCTGCACATGGTGGTGTGGCACCTGGCCGTTAGGCGCTGCACTTCGGGGGGTGGGGCGGGGCCTGGCCCCGGGGTGCCACGCTGGCCAAATGTGCAGTGCCTGACGACAGCGCCTTTCTGTCGGGCGCTACACAAAGGGTCAGCTGGGTGAAATTTTTTCGCCACCAGTTCACTTTGTAAAATAGTTGCGCCCTTAAGTCAAATTTGATCATTTTGCCCACAGTTGCCTCAAAAAAACATGAAAGAGCACACTGCATATACGAAAATGGAAGTAGGACCGGGAGTGATGTGGATCTACCCGTTGAGGAGGAATGAAGAAAGAGTTAGGACGCTGCCATGTGGGCTCGGTGTTGAGGCGTCGATCAACTAATGCTCGTCAATGTTTCATCATATCCTCGAAAAACACTTTAAAGGTCTTCGGCGGTTGTTTAAATGGTTTTGGAAAGTTCAGGGTAAGTAACCTTTTTTCAGTTTTTCCCTAAAAAAAGTGGTCTACAGTTTGTGCTTAGCTTGCATTCCAAGTTGGATCCAATGACGGTCCTGCCTCATTCAAGTGGAAGAACATTGAGCTACTAGGAATCTTCAACTGTGGTTCGGAAATCTCTTCAGATCGACAATGCATGCTCAACGTATCTCACAGTAAAATGTGTACCATGTTGATATTGCATCAATGCATCTGCAACACCAACGGCAACTACCAGTTTGTCTTCAGCTACACACTTTCTACATCTATTCAGAGCATCCGCAGTGTTGTGATTTTTGGCCCTAAGGCTGCTTCTAACATCTTAAGAGGCTTTCTCCGTACACACTGCGAGCGTAAGTTTCGCTGCCTCCAAGCTTGGCGTCGCCTCTGGCCTCAGTTGCAACTGGTCAGAAACACCGAACATATCTATAAAAACACAAGCAGCAACCGATGCACCACAAGTTTGTAAGACTAAAGGGAAACCAATCATACTGAACAAACGATAAAACAAGCATAAGCAACTCTCTGATAGTATTTCTCATTGCAGCTGCCCACAATTAAATGACTTGCAATGCATACAAACATTGTTGCTACAGAATTGGAATAGAGAGTTTGATATAGGAGAATCATACCAAGTTCAGTCTCCAATGTCTGAGCCTGCGGGGAGACACTGCTATTCACACCGAGCACACCAGGAAACGTTCATCTCAAAAACTGTACCAGTGAATGGGCACTGACATAGCAAACTGAATACTTCAACCTCACCAAACAATCAGAACGATCAACACCTTAAGGACCCAAGTACAGAATATTGACTCCAAAGACCAGCAGTTATCAACATCAAATGTAATTGCAGAGTTCTGGAGGATTCTCAAAAATTGTACCAGTGAATGGGGACTAGCAATCAGGACTAGCATAGCTAACTGAATACTTCAACCTCACCAAACAATCAGAACGATCAACAGCTTAAGACCCCATTAAGTACAGAATATTGACTCCAAAGACCAGCAGTTATCAACATCTAAAGTAATTGCAGAGTTCTGGAGGATTGAAGGCCACAAATTCACAAAGAAATGGCAGATGCATCCTCGATAAATGCTAACAATATTCTTGGGTAAGTGCCAAAGCAAGTCCAAGTCTCAAATACTCGATATTACCTTAGGATCCGTTAATGGAGGTCAATGTAAAAAGAACATGCGTAAGATAACAGACGCTACTTCTGCTTTTGGTTACAAACAACAGCACTACAAGATGAATCTGAGTCAATTAGCCACAAATTCACATTTCCGAGTTGCCTTTGTACCGAATCTGAAGCCACATTGTGAGACCAGAAAAGCATTCTACTTTGACCCTCCGACAGTGATCTATTCGACATGTTAGGCCCTAATTCCATAGTCATTATCTCCTCATTCAGTTTCTCCAGCTTCACACCACCACCATTGTTTTCCAACACTCTGGTAAGTATATGAACAAAACTCACATGTTTCACAGAAGCAAATCCACCATCTGCTACTCTCGATATAATATGCTCATTCCATGTTTTTTTAGAGCCTTGTGAGCTTCTTATAAATATCAAATCCACAGGGTCTGCAGTAAAAATGTCAACTGATTGATTTGATGGCTCAACCAACTTACTGCCAAGTGAAATCATATTACCATTTAGTACCCACAGGTTGTAACCCAGGTTCAAGCAATGTTGTATCACGTAAGCTTTAGCCAGTATTTCCTTAACAAAACTATCAGAATTCATATAATTACTCATTTTGATCCCCTGCAGCAACTCAATAGCATCAATGACGGCATGTCCTCTATGAGCAAGGTCATCCAGAAACTCTGAATTGTCACCAAGGAAGATGTAATTACGCATGCCCGTCTTCTCAAGATGGCAAATAAGGTTTCTCACAATCCTCTGTTCCACTGAATACAAACTTATGAGTACAACATTGTTTCCTAATTGCACAGACTTGAGCACAGAACCAAGTTCACTAAATTTCCTAACAAACCTTCCTGGAAGAATTTCACCAAAGCAGAAATCATACCATTTTAGCTTCTTTAGAGGCGGTAATTGCCAGACGTTGAAATCGAGATTATTCCCATCTAACAATGTAGAATCTGGTCCAACACTTCTTCCATAGTTCACACCTGCATCCCTATGAGAGATGCTGAGGGCCCTTTCCTTCAAGAAGTTTGTGTAGATGTTGAAGTATCCACGTGACTGGACAAATTTAATGAACCAAGGAGTCCATATTCTCTCGCCCATCTTTCTGTACCATCCTGTAGTTTTCTGCAGAGGATAAGAGTGGAACACCAGTTACTATCAAGCTAACTAATCCAACAGCACATAAGAGATCAAAATAATCTAAAGAAACTAATCTAGCAAATATAATACACAAGGTTACATAACACATAAACTGAGGAAGCACACTGAAAATTTAATTAAGAAAAAGGTTTACCATGCCTTGAAGAATAGGTTTGATTCCTTTGGCTTTCTGTTCATCATACCATAATCGAAATTCTTTCCATGGTTTGGGAAAGAGAAGTTGGCCCCATGTACCAACCATCTGGTACAAGAATAGTCTAGTTTCACTGTCCAGCTGTATCTTGTTTCCATGTTTACCTATTTAATTCAAGGTCAACTAATTAATAACGGAACCATTGCCAGCACTTTAGTGTAATAAGAAGTTAACCAGTGTGTATGTTCTAAGTATGAGAGTAACATCTCTCCCTGTTTGTGCAAGGGGATTTGGGTTAGGCTTTGCTTTAAATCTCCCTTACTCTAAAATCAACTCATGATGCCTAATCCAAATTAAGCCATAACACCGTTTAAATATAGCCCTTAGATCAAACATATGGTCTGATTAGAAACCTTTTGGCTCAAAGGATGCAGGTTAATTTAATGAAAATGCATCTGCATGACACTACGGAATAGATAGTCTAAGAACACATTTCTTAGTATTGTTAAAAGCAATTATCATTAAAAAAACACGCCAAGAGTCGTTGATAATACTAGTTTGAACTGAACCCCAAACAAACCCTCCTCATCCAATAAAGCCAACTAGCTTCCATAAATTTCAGTTAGTGGCAGTTTCTTTCAGAGTCATAGCAATTTGATTATAAAAGACATGAATGATAAAAAACACAGTAAAGAAATAATAACTACCGTAAGTTCACCTCAAAGTCTAAATACTTTCTACTTTACGTAAAAAGTTTATGCCCACATAACACAGCATTGCACTGTTATAGCACATATCGTCCAACTTCACTAATGGAGAGAGACCATGCAAACATTACTGATCAGAACTACTGGTGTAACCAATCGGAATACTCAACGGAATAAGTTTAATATGCCACATTTCTAGTCTATCTAAGAACAAGATCTTCAACTATATATTAGTCAACAACCTTCTCCAAACTACCATTTTCAATAGCATTGGTGCCCAATTCACAAAGTTGTATGTGAATATATATATATTCTGGGCATTTTGTTTTGCTATTAAGTTTTACATTACTCAAAGCAATTTCGATACAGCCCTCAAAACAACCAATCAACCCCTGCACTTCTGCAATAGCAACATAGTTAATTTATCACCAATTTTAAGCACATTAATGTAACCCGATTTACTCTTCTTTAATATTGCCTACCGAATGTTATTTCAACTAAGCAGCCACAGTAGCCAAGATTATTAACTTTAAACGAAATTAAATTGGCGGACCTAGTTATTTGGGGGCCCTGGGCAGATGCACAGGTTGCACACCCTCTAATACAGATCTGTATTAGACCCAGCTATAGTCACCCAAAACAACTGAAATAACAACACCAGAATAAGTTCAGCCTAGCATTTTCTTGCTGGGAAATTAAGAACCGAAAATGTCGACAGCAAGCAAGGTTGACAAGACCTGAAAAGAAAGAAAACCACAGACATGGGGTTCAAGTAATCCCAAAAGCTCTTATACACTCCACCAAGCCAATTAGAAGGCATTTCATCTTTTAGCGGCCAGATTAGAGTTTATTAGCTCAAACTCATCAAGATAAATCTGAATCCATGGCTGAAGGCAAGCTTGTGGAGTGATTAATAAAGAAACTGATAAGTTGCAAAGCACCAATTTTTCTAGCTAACACACTAGCTGACAGCAGAAGATACAGTTTACCTTATCTACATAAGTTGCTATTTAAACGAGTAAAGTCTGAAAAAAATCATGAACTCATACGGCTCATCGGAATCGAACCCTGACCTTCTAATCGCTGAAATTGGTACCCTATACTTGCCGATCCCGGTCAATCCCGACCTTGTAGTAGTTTGCATTAGTTTGGTGCACCAGGAAAAAGACAACTCCCACTGAGATTACTCTTACTCTCACTGACTACGTGGACCCACATGTCATATTCATCCTCTTCTCCCAATCTCTCTCTCTCTCTAAATCCAACACAGAGTGCAATGAAAGGTCGCGGCTTCTTCAAGAACAGCTCGGCGCTGCTGGGGACGTTGATGTAAGTGCAACTCCGGGAGCGGTTATGGCCAGTGGCATGCGGCGCAGGCCGGCATCTTTAGCTTCCTGATGGCGCACGCAACAGTGCAATGGCAGGCAGAACACATCTTCATGAAGAGGATCCCTACCACATGAACCAGGAGAGCACGTCATTGTGTGTCGCGACCGTGTCGCACTCATACTTGCCGTTGCCGGCTGTGAGCTGGAGCTTGCGCGTCTCGATGACAGCGGCATGACGTGTGCCATGCTTCGGGTCAGCGCGGTCTCCATGCCGAGGCCCAGCCACATGCACCACTACAGGCCCAGAGGATCACGGACATGTGCAGCATCAACCCCGCCCACTTCGGCAAAGAACGTGAAAAATGAACGAATGATGCCACATTGACATCACAAAACTACATAAGAGATTGGTTTGATTCCAGCCACAAGTCCGTATAAAGAGAAAATTCGAACGTGAGGCTGCAAGCCTGCAACACGAGAATCGAACGCGAGATGTCCTCGCCGGGGTCGAGGCACTTGCCGCAGAAGCCGCAAGGACTCAGGAACGCCGCCGTCCTCAACCCGGCGAGGTTGCCTACGACCCTCCTCAGAGGCGTGGCGTCGTTTCTGCCGCCTCCGGTGCCCAGCCCACCACACCGGACACAGAGGACGGCTCTGCGTGTGCCTTCTCGTCACCGCTTCCCGGGCGCACCTGATTCGGAACCGAAGGCATCGACGGCAAGCTGGTCGTCCGGCGCATCAGAATGATTCTCTGCCTGTTCCAGAGCATCACACCAGATTGGATTCACTCCAACCTTGCTCGTCCGCTCTGCCCCGAGCTGTCAATCCTGTCAATCTCTGATTTGGTACGGGCTACCGTCGATGTTGCTCGATCTCGAGCGCAAAATAGGGATGTGTGCCGTGGTCGGGCTGCTTGGTGTGCCAAAATATTTAGGGTGAGGATTGATTGGGATCTGTAATTATAGGGTGTCCATTTCAGGGATTAGAA
Organism: Elymus sibiricus; assembly: GCA_039707655.1. Taxonomy (NCBI): domain Eukaryota; kingdom Viridiplantae; phylum Streptophyta; class Magnoliopsida; order Poales; family Poaceae; genus Elymus; species Elymus sibiricus. The sequence goes on along the minus strand of CM077668.1, from coordinate 160,414,816 downwards.
GGTCAGGGTTCGATTCCGACGAGCAGTATGAGTTTAAGTTTTTTTTTCAGACTTTATTACTCTATTTAAACTCTACAAAGCAATAACCAGTTTAGTTTCACAAATTTAGCATCACAAAATCCAAAATGGTAATTAACTTCAGAATACCCTGAACCCAATTTGATCTCAGGGGCTCCAGATCCCCATCTATCATGGTAACACATCGACACAACAAAAAAGATCATGACAATGCAAAATACTTTCCATCTCCCACCTAACAGTCTTCTAATCTAACTAATCCTAAGGTCCTAACTATAGAGCAAAGATCAAAGAAAGAGCGGTACACATATACACAAGGCCACAACATGGTCTATGCAACCTAGCATACACATTTGCGCGACACAACATGCATCCAAAGATCTATGGTTCCTAACTAAGCCAGAAAATCAGCAAGCGTTCACATTGCTTACTAAGCTCTCACCTGCGACGAACCGGGGGCGCTGCAGTGACGCGCCGAAGACGTAGGGACTGTAGTTCTCCCTGTCGTAGTAGTACCTCATGACAACCCGCTTTAGGAACCTGTAGTAGAGCGGTGAGACCTCGAGGTCGTCCTCAACGACGAAGGCGAACTCGTCGTCCGAGCCAGGCCACCACGCCTCGATCCACTGCGCCTGGAGCCCCACATTAGCCGCCCGGTAGTGGACGCGCTTCTCCCCGTGCGGCCAGGGGAAGGCGTCGACGGCGGTGAGGATCTCGTGGGACGCTGCGAGGAGTGGGGCGGACGAGTTGGGCGGGCGGTGGTCGAGGAGGACGTGCAGCGCGACGCGGTCGCCATCGTAGTCGGCAGCCGCGAGGGAACGGAGGCAGCGGAGCAGAGGGGCGGGACGATCGTAGGCCAGGAGTTTGATGAGGAGGGAGAACCGGAGGGGATCCGGAGCGGGGCCCGCGGCTATGAGCGGAGGTGCGGCGTAGGAGGAGCGGCGGAGGAGGAGGAGGACAGATAGTGAGACGAGGAAGAGGATGAGGATGGGGAGCGGGAAGGAGCGGTGGCGAGGCGACGCCATTGGGTCTGGTGGCGGCGGCGGTGGTGGATTGAGGAGCACTGGAGATCGACGGAGTGTTCCTTTTATTATTATTATTATTATTCTCCGTATATAAGGTTATCTGCCAGCTGGGAGAAGAATGGCAAGCGAATGCTTTTTTCTGACAATTTTTTAGAAGAAAATACCCTTCTCCTTGAGCATATCCAATAGATGATGTAAATGTATAAATAACAGCCTTTTACATCACTAAGACCTAGTTTGGTAACACAGTTTTTGCAAAACCATAGTATTACAAAACCTCGGTATTTTAATGTGTGGGCAATAAATACTTTAGTTTCTAAAAAGCGTAGTTTTTCTCAGTTTTGGTAAAACTGTGGAGGCGTTTGGCAAATGGCAATTTTTATTAAGTTTCTCTGATTTTGAACGATTGTTCTATCGTTGCATGGATAATCTTGACGATACCTATAGCCGAACCTAACTCAGCTGCACTCATGGCCGGATCAACTCGTGCTAACAGGCGCCGTATGCATGTTGGGCATGAGCAGGTTCTCTGTAGATGCTAGGATACATGGTCGAGTTATCTCTTGTGATCCATCAAAGACGGAGCGTTGTGACAGGCACTGTAGGTGCATCTCGTGCGTCTAGAAGTGACCACAAGCAACACACCCTTGTAAGAATCGCCTCCGCGTGCACATGTTTCCGGCCGGTGCTAAGTTGTCCGTACGTGTACGCACACCTCTGGCCAGATAGATCTATCGTCTAGAAGTATTGGTCATAAGATGATGGACTCAGAGAGAGAGCAATGAGCCAGCGTTTCTCAGTTTTAAAAAAAGAGGTCCCGATCTCTTTTTCAAATACTACAAAAATACACAGTTTTAGAGATACTATGGTTTATTAGGCTGCAGTATTTTTTTTATCCAAACACCTCAAAGTATTTAATACTGAAGTTTTTTTTCAGAAACCACAGTATTCCTAGAAAACTTCAAAAATACTTAGCTCCCAAACGCACCCTTAGGCCCAAAAACCAAGCTCCATCAGATGATGTAGATGAAAAAATTTACTCCAAATGTAAAATGTATTACAAGTCATGCAAATATACATCACCAGCCGTGCAGTGATGTGAAACGGCCAGCAGCCGCGCAACTGCCAACTGCCAAAGGGAAAGTTCCGTGCCGCGGCCGCTCGCCCACCCGCCTCCCGCCGCCGGTGATTTCGCCCCGGGAACGCCACCGCCGCCATTCATCCGTCCACCCCGACCCCACCGCCAGCCGCGCCGCTGGAGCCCCAGCCGACCCCCCCTCCCCATTTGGATTCGCCGCCGCCGCCGTTTTTTTAGCCGATTCGCCTGTTCGCCGGAGCGCCGGCGGCCGTTATGGCTCCAGCAGCTCATGGCCGCCTTCCAGAGTAGCATTGCTGGCCGCCGGAGTTAGCAGGGGCAGCCGCGCGACCATCGCGACCCCGTCGAGTGACCATTGTTCGGTCGGCGGCGCCGGCGTTCCGTCGTCACAAATTGACTCTTCTGCCAGCTGCCAGCCGTCCAGGAGCCGTACTTGACACATCCGCCCACCCCCGTCGCCCGGCGTGAGGACCATCAAGGCTCCGACCAGCCACCGGCCTATTTCTTCCACCTCGCACACAACGTGTTCGATAAAACTCCCCCAAGGTAAAGATTCGCACAAACTTGGACTTTTTTATCGGGCATGAAGATGTAGTTTGACGGTGATTTCCGTATTGTAGATGAGCCTCCTAATTTCATCTCTATGTTTATTTTATTATGCAAGAACTTTGTTGTATTTGTGTTGCATTTCATGTTGTGGATTTGATGAATTATGTAATAATTTGATGTTGTGGACTAATGAAATTGTTGTATTGTTTTATGTATTAATTTGGGATGATTTTGATTCAAAATTGTGCGGCTGTTGTGCGCCTGTAGTGCTTCTGTAATGTTGTTGTAGTGTTGCTACCGCGTGGCCGTTGGCCGTTTTTACATCGCCTGTTGGAGCGGCAGCCACGCGGCTGATGTATTTTACATCATCTGTTAGAGTTGGGTGTTTTTTGGTGATGTAAAACCCACTTTTTGGTGATATAAATTTTACTCCAACCACTTTTTGGTGATGTATTTTACATCATTTATTGGAGATGCACTCAACGATGACAGTTTTTAGAAGAAAAATGCCCTTTTATGAAGAAACTGTCATGCGTTTCTGAAGAAACTGCCACATACAACTAAACTAGCCATCTAAAATGTTCGTAAATGCGACCCCTCTGGGCGAACGTTCGCTAACAAAGAGGGTCTTTTATTTTCTATTACTATTTGCCCGTGTCCTTTTTCCCTTTTACTAGGTAATAATTGCCCTGTGTTGTAATATGGGCATAAAATTTTGTAGGCAATCACTGATTTACGGTAAAGTAAAATTTTAGTTCATGCTCTTACGAAAGACTAAAAATTACAGTACATAATCGTCCAAATGGTTCAAAGACATAGCACTCTTGTAAATATTTTCTTCTTGTTAGAAAAGGCGGCGCTTCTGTCGATTGCTGAGAAAAAGCCCCAATAGTAGCATATACAAGAAGCATGCATCGCTCTCGCTCAGTCTCTTCTTCTCCACTGATTTTCTTCTCCCCTCCTCTATAATTAGCACACATGCAGATGCACACGCCACAAAGCAGCAACAACCTCTTACAATCTCAATCCTCTCTCAATCTCGGCGTAGGCACGCCACAATTAGCAGTAAAACAAATCTTCTCGCAATCCTCTCTCTCTAATCCCCGCACATGCACATGCCTCTCTCACGCGCTCCCAACCCATTTCTCCGCCTCATCAACACACTAACCGCCCAGCGCTCGCGCTCCATGGCGTCGGCCACCTCCCAGCCTCTCTTGCACCCATCGCGCTTGTAGAAGGATAGAGAGGGAATTGGTGGAATCGATTGTTTACTGCTTGATCCTCGTGGGCATATATATAGGAGTACATGACCATCTTGGAGTACAAGACAAGCTAGAAAAAATCCTAGTCTATCCTATGTTTCCTAAATAATCACGATACTTAACATCCCCCCGCAGTCACAACGGTAGCGACGTAGACAGTGAAACTGGAGAAGAATCCGAAGGTAAGCCGACGGACATCCTCCCGCAGTCATAATGGTCGATGCATCGCATAAATTGTGGCTGGAGTGGAAATCGACGAGGTTGCTCAAGCAAGGCGGTAACCCTTTGTGCCGATGTCGATGTAGCCGAGAGCGTACGGTGGTATAGCCGTGGTCGAGGTAGCTGTACGAGGGAAGCCATGGTCGATGTCGAGCCAGGATGGTCGGTGTCGAGGTAGTCGCCGTGGAGCCACGGGCGCAAGGAGGCGCCGAGTTAGTCATGCGCGCAGTGGTGCGTCGGGAAGAAGAAGGTGTTGACGAGGCGTCACGCCAGGTTTGGCAAGTCCAGGGACACGTCAAGGACGAAGACACGTGTCCGTGTTGCCAGCACCGGGCATGCGTAGACGGACGAAGTCGATGTTGACGAGGTGCCGCACCAGGCTTGCCAGGCCTGGGGACACATCATGGACGAAGGCACGCATCGGTGTTGCCAGCACCGGGCATGCATAGACGGGGACCAGTACGAGTTGTATGCCATGTCGAGGGGGCTAGCAGAGAAGGACTCGACGACGGTTGCGGCGCCAATCGGCGTGGTGCCTATGTCGCATGCGGTTATCGGAGTAGATGAAGTGGTCAGGGAAGATGACGGTAACGCTAGCGATGAGCTGGTGCTGAACGAAGATGAAGAGGTGGACGGCGATGTAGTCAGCGGAACCAGAGGCAGCCTGTGGGGGGGGGCACATCGGCCGCCGGTAGGAGCGCGTCACCAGTGCTCAAAGAAGGCGAGCAAGAACGCGACAGCGTGACGAAGACCATGCACGAACGGTGGCGTTCCCGCACCTAGGGAGGCGGCATGGTGCATACCACGTAGAAGTCGACGTGTGGGGACGACGGAGTGGATTGCATGCCGCGGCACTACGGCCCGAAGGGGCGACGCAGCGGCAGCGCGCGGGTCGGTGCAACCGCGGGGACGACCTCGGGGCGGCGGTGTGGGCCACGCACCGCGGCGCTGCGGCCCGAAGGGGCGTCGTAGCGGCAGCGCGTGGGTCGGTGCAACTGCGGGGATGGCCTCGGGGCGGCGGCGTGGACCGCGCGTCGCAGCGCTAAGGCCGGAAGGAGCGACGTATCGGCAACGCACGGGTTGTTCCAGCCGCGGGGAGAACCATGATACGTCGAATTTGCATCATGATTTCCTACTGTTATTTATAGTGTATTTGATCATTATTTCACTTTATGATGCAATTCTTATGCCTTTTCTCTCTTAATTTGCAAGATTTATATGAAGAGGAAGAATACCGGCAGCTGGAATTCTGGACCTGAAATAGCTATAGCAAAGATACCTATTCTACAGAGCTCCAATTGACTTGAAACTTCACGGAGTTTTTTTATTGAATATATAAAAAATACTCACGAAAAGAAATATCATAGGGGACCCACCAGTTGCCCACAAGGCAACAGGGCGCGCCCCCCTGGGTGCGCCCTGATGCCTTGTGGGGCCCCTGGCTGGCCTCCGGCCCCCTCCTTCTGCTATATAGGCTCATTTGCCCTAAAAAATTATAGAGAAGATTTTCGGGACGAAGCACCGCCGTCTTGAGGCGGAACCTGGGCAGGAGCAATTTTGCTCTCCGGCGGAGCGATTCCGCCGGGGATACTTCCCTCCGGGAGGGGGAAATTGAAGCCATCGACATCACCAACGATCCTCTCATCGTGGGAGGACCAATCTTCATCAACATCTTCACCAGCACCATCTCATCTCAAACCCTAGTTCATCTCTTGTATTGAATCTTTGCCTCAAAACCTCAGATTGGTACCTGTGGGTTGCTAGTAGTGTTGATTACATCTTGTAGTTGATGATAGTTGGTTTATTTGGTGGAAGATTATATGTTCAGATCCTTAATGATATTGAATACCCCCATGATCTTGAACATGAATATGATTTGTGAGTAGTTACTTTTGTTCTTGAGGACATGGGAGAAGTCTTGTCATAAGTAATCATGTGAATTTGGTATTCGTTCGATATTTTGATGATATGTATGTTGTTGCTTCCTTTAGTGGTGTCGTGTGAACGTCGACTACATGACACTTCACCATCTTTGGGCCTAAGGGAAGGCATTGTGGAGTAGTAATTAGATGATGGGTTGCTAGAGTGACAGAAGCTTAAACCCTAGTTTATGCGCTATTCCGTAAGGGGCTGATTTGGATCCATATGTTTATTGCTATGGTTAGATTTATCTTAATTCTTCTTTCGTAGTTGCGGATGCTTGCGAGAGGGGGTAATCATAAGTGGGAGGCTTGTTCAAGTAAGAACAGCACCCAAGCACCGGTCCACCCACATATCAAATTATCAAAGTAGCGAACGCGAATCAAACAAACATGATGAAAGTGACTAGATGAAATTCCCATGAGTCCTCGAGAACGCTTTGCTTATTATACGAGTTCATTCCGGCTTGTCCTTTGCTATAAAAAGGATTGGGCCACCTTGCTGCACTTTTGTTACACTTGTTACTTGTTACTCGTTACGAATTATCTTGCTATCAAACTACTCGTTACCGCTACTTTCAATGCTTGCAGAAAATACCTTACTGAAAACCGCTTGTCATTTCCTTCTGCTCCTCGTTGGGTTCGACACTCTTACTTATCGAAAGGACTACGATTGATCCCCTGTACTTGTGGGTCATCAAGACTCTTTTCTGGCGCCATTGCCGGGGAGTGAAGCGCCTTTGGTGAGTGGAATTTGGTAAGGAAACATTTATACTACGTGCTGAAATTTATTGTCACTTGTCACTATGGAAAGTAATCCTTTGAGGGGCTTGTTCGAGGTATCTTCACCTCGACCGGAAGCACTAAGAGTTGCTCCTCAACCTACTGAACCTACTGAAAATATTTATTATGAAATTCCTTCGGGTATGATAGAGAAACTGCTAGCTAATCCTTATGCAGGAGATGGAATGGTGCATCCTGATGTGCACTTGATATATGTGGATGCAATTTGTGGATTGTTTAAGCTAGCAGGTTTATCCGGAGATGGAGTTAAGAAGAAAGTATTCCCTTTATCTTTGGAGGGAAAGGCATTGACATGGTATAGGCTATGTGATGATACTGAAACATGGGATTGGAACCGGTTGAAGCTGGAATTTCACCAGAAATTTTATCATATGCATTTGGTTCATCGTGATCGGAATTATATATATATATATATATATATATATATATAATTTTTGGCCTCGTGAAGGAGAAAGTATCGCTCAAGCTTGGGGGAGGCTTAAGTATATGTTGCACACATGCCCCAATCATGAGCTCTCAAGAGAAATAATTATTCAAAAAATTTATGCTCGGCTTTCTCATAATGATCAATCCATGCTCGATACTTCTTCTGCTGGTTCCTTTATGAAGAGAACTATTGAATTCAGATGGGATCTTTTGGAAAGAATTAAACGTAACTCTGAAGATTGGGAAACCGACAAAGGTAAAGAGTAAGGTATAAATCTTGAGTTTGATTGTGTTAAATCTTTTATGGAAACTGATGCTTTTCATAAGTTTAGTACCAAATATGGACTTGACTCTGAGATAGTAGCCACTTTTTGTGAATCCTTTGCTGCTCATGTTGATCTCCCTAAGGAGAAATGGTTTAAGTTTCATCCACCTAATGAATTAAATGAAGAACCTGATAGTGTTAAAGAAGAAACAATTGTTTACAATGTTGATCCAGTTGTGCCTACTACTTATATTGAGAAACCTCCTTTCCCTGTTAGGATTAAGGAACATGATAAAGCTTCAACTGTGGTTAACAAAAGTAATATTAGAGCACCTAGACCTTCTGAACAAATTAAAGTTGAACCTAATATTGCAATGGTTAAAGATCTTTTGGTTGATAACATTGATGGACATGTCATATATTTCTGTGATGAAGCAACTAGAATTGCTAAGCCAGACACTAAAGATAAAAATAAACCCGTAGTTGGCATGCCTGTTATTTCTGTTAAAATTGGAGATCATTGCTATCATGGTTTATGTGATATTGGTGCTAGTGTGAGTGCTATTCCATTTACTCTTTATCAAGAAGTCATGAATGATATTGCACCTGTTGAGATCGAAGATATTGATGTCACAATTAAGCTTGCAAATAGAGATACTATTACACCACTCGGGATTGTTAGAGATGTTGAAGTCTTGTGTGGTAAGATCAAATACCCTACTAATTTTCTTGTTCTTGGATCACCATAAGATGATTTTTGTCCCATTATATTCGATAGACCCTTCTTGAATACAGTTAATGCTAAGATTGATTGCAACAAAGAAACTGTCAGCGTTAATTTTGGTGATATATCTCATGAGTTTAATTTCTCTAAGTTCTGTAGACAACCTCATGATAACGAATTACCCAATAAAGATAAAATTATTGGTCGTGCTTCTATTGCTGTGCCTCCTACTGATCCTTTAGAACAATACTTACTAGACCATGAAAATGATATGCATATGAATGAAAGAAATGAAATAGATGAGTTGTTCTTTAAACAAGCACCTATTCTTAAACATAATTTGCCAGTTGAAACTTTGGGAGACCCTCTTCCACCTAAGAGTGACCCTGTGTTTGAATTAAAGCAATTACCTGATACACTTAAATATGCTTATCTTGATGAAAAGAAGATATATACTGTTGTTATTAGTGCTAACCTTTCAGAGCATGAAGAAAAGAGATTACTTAAAACTCTGAAGAAGCACCGTGCTGCTATTGGATATACTCTCGATGATCTTAAGGGCATTAGTCCCACTTTATATCAGCATAAAATTCATATGGAGCCAGACGCTAAACCAGTTGTTGATCACCAAAGAAGGTTGAATCCTAAAATGAAGGATGTGGTAAGAACTGAGATATTAAAGCTTCTGGAGGCAGGTATAATCTATCCCATAGCTGATAGTAGATGGGTAAGTCCTGTTCATTGTGTTCCTAAGAAAGGAGGTATTACTGTTGTTCCTAACGATAAAAACGAACTTATCCCACAAAGAATTGTAACCGGTTATAGAATGGTAATTGATTTCAGAAAATTAAATAAGGCTACTAGGAAAGATCATTACCCTTTGCCTTTTATTGATCAAACGCTAGAAAGATTATCTAAGCATACACACTTTTGCTTCCTAGATGGTTATTCTGGTTTCTCTCAAATACCTGTATCACCAGAAGATCGAGAGAAAACCGCATTTACTTGTCCTTTTGGAACTTATGCTTATCGTCGTATGCCTTTTGGTTTATGTAATGCACCTGCTACCTTTCAAAGATGTATGACTGATATATTCTCTGACTTTTGTGAAAAGATTGTTGAGGTTTTCATGGATGATTTTTCCGTTTACGGAACTTCTTTTGATGATTGCTTAAGCAACCTTGATCGAGTTTTGCAAAGATGTGAAGAAACTAATCTTATCTTGAATTGGGAGAAGTGCCACTTTATGGTAAATGAAGGTATAGTCCTTGGGCATAAAATTTCTGAAAGAGGTATTGAAGTTGATAAGGCTAAAGTTGATGCAATTGAGAAAATGCCATGTCCTAAAGATATCAAAGGTATAAGAAGTTTCCTCGGTCATGCTGGTTTCTATAGAAGGTTTATAAAAGACTTCTCTAAAATTTCTAAGCCTCTTACTAATCTCTTGCAAAAAGATGTTCCATTCGTTTTTGATGATGATTGCGTAGAAGCCTTTGAAATACTTAAGAAAGCCTTAATTTCTGCACCTATTGTTCAACCACCTGATTGGAACCTACCCTTTGAAATTATGTGTGATGCTAGTGATTATGTCTAGGACAAAGAGTTGATAAGAAATTAAATGTTATTCATTATGCTAGTAAAACTCTAGACAGTGCTCAAAGAAACTATGCTACTACTGAGAAGGAATTTTTAGCAGTTGTGTTTGCGTGTGATAAATTCAGATCTTACATTGTTGATTCCAAAGTAACTATTCACACCAATCATGCTGCTATTAAATATCTTATGGAAAAGAAAGATGCTAAACCTAGACTTATTAGGTGCGTTCTTTTGCTACAAGAATTTGATTTACATATTGTTGATAGAAAGGGAGCTGAGAACCCCGTAGCAGATAATTTGTCTAGAATGGAAAATGTTCTTGATGACCCACTTCCTATTAATGATGATTTCCCTGATGAACAATTAGTTGTGATAAATGCTTCTCGTAACACTCCGTGGTATGCAGACTATGCTAATTACATTGTTGCTAAATATATACCACCTAGTTTCACATACCAACAAAAGAAAAAGTTCTTATTTGATTTAAGGCATTACTTTTGGGATGACCCACATTTATATAAAGAAGGAGTAGATGGTATTATTAGACGTTGTGTACCTGAGCATGAATAGGAACAAATCCTACGGAAGTGCCACTCCGAGGCATACGGAGGAAACCATGCGGGAGACAGAACTGCACATAAAATATTACAATCTGGTTTTTATTGGCCTACTCTCTTCAAAGATGCACGTAAGTTTGTCCTTTCTTGTGATGAATGTCAAAGAATTGGTAATGTTGGTAGACGTCAGGAAATGCCTATGAATTATTCACTTGTTATTGAACCATTTGATGTTTGGGGTTTTGATTATATGGGACCTTTTCCTTCCTTTAATGGGTATACTCATATTTTAGTTGCTGTTGATTACATTGCTAAGTGGGTAGAAGCTATTCCAACTAGTAGTGCTGATCATAACACTTCTATTAAAATGCTTAAAGAAGTTATATTTCCGAGGTTTGGAGTCCCTAGATATTTGATGACTGATGGTGGTTCACATTTTATTCATGGTGCTTTCCGTAAATTGCTTGCTAAATATGATGTTAATCACAGAATTGCATCTCCATATCATCCCCAGTCTAGTGGTCAAGTTGAATTGAGTAATAGAGAAATAAAATTAATTTTGCAAAAGACCGTTAATAGATCCAGGAAAAATTGGTCTAAGAAACTTGATGATGCATTATGGGCTTACAGAACTGCTTATAAGAATCCTATGGGTATATCTCCTTATAAAATGGTCTATGGAAAAGCATGTCATTTACCACTAGAGTTAGAACATAAGGCTTATTGGGCAATTAAAGAACTTAATTATGATTTTAAACTTGCCGGTGAAAAGAGGTTATTTGATATTAGCTCTCTGGATGAATGGAGAACCCAAGCCTATGAAAACGCAAGTTATTTAAAGAAAAGGTTAAAAGATGGCATGATAAAAGAATTCAAAAACGGGAATTTAAAGTAGGTGAGCAAGTTCTATTGTACAACTCTCGTTTCAGATTCTTTGCAGGAAAACTTCTCTCTAAATGGGAAGGGCCATATATCATCGAAGAAGTTTATCACTCCGGAGCTATCAAAATAAACAATTCCGAAGGCACTAATCCGAGTGGTTAATGGGCAAAGAATTAAGCATTATATCTTAGGTACACCCATTAATGTTGAAACTAATATTATTCAGACGATGACACCGGAAGAACACATCAAAGAGTCCTTCCGGAACGCTCCAGAACCCTGAAAAGGGGTAGGTATGTGATACGGTAAGTAAACCAACTCCAAAAATTCCATAAAAACATTTCTGTCCGTTTTGGAATATTAGAAAAATTACAAAAATAAGAAACATCCGAGAGGACCCACGAGTCGCCCACAAGGCAACAGGGCGCGACCCCCCCTGGGGCGAGCCGTGATGCCTTGTGGGCCCCTCGTGTGCCCTCCCGTCTCCGTTTTCCTCTCATATGCTTGTTTTGCAAGATAAACATTCTTTATATATACTCACGAGTGTTTTGACCATCGCATCGCAAGTTTCTCCTCTGTTCTTGTTTTGGGCCATTTTTCTGACAAATCTAGATCCCCATGGCTCCCCGAAGACTCCGCACGAAGCACCGGATTGTGCAACCTTCGCCCGGCAAGCGTCCTTTTAGCGAAGTCTATTATGAGTGGTCATCCAGAGAGGAGGACACCGAGATGGAGAAGGGATCAGGAAAGGTCATGGAGGACCGGGTTCAAGGAGAAGAAGGGCCAGCCACGCACACGGGAGAAGCACCAAAAAGGGAAGATACGTGGCAAAACCTTTATCATAACCTCTCCCCATCTGAAATCGATACACTTAAGGTTTTTGAAGCAGTTTGTGCTCAGAATACGTCGCTTACCCGTGAAGTTATTGTGTTAGAAGAGCAGAATCGTGCCCTTCGGAGGATCAATGGCAATTTGGAGTACTTACTGAAGTTAAAGGACAAGCATATCACTTCATCACCACCATCACCGAAGAAGGAGACTTGAGTATATGGGTATGGGAACCACCCTTGGCTTGTGCCAAGCTTGGGGGAGGTGCCCTGGTATCGTATCACCATCACTTTTATCATCATTATCTATCTTAGTTCGATCCTTAGTTCTTTCATGATTTAGAGGAATAAAGTTTTAGTATGATCTAGTTTCGAGTGCTTGCTTTGTGATCTATTTATCTATGTAATCGTGTGTGAAAGCTATATAATAAAGATTAGTTTGAGTTGAGTATTTTGCTTTTGTTGATCCAATCTTAAAAATAAATAAAGAGAATAAAAAGTAAAGATCATATGCTAGTCCCATGGGGAGTGATGACTTCACATAAAAGAAGTATAATTGATAAAACTTGTTGGAGGTTAACAAACATAGCATTGGTCATTGTTGCAATTCATGAAAAAAGTAATAAAGGAAGAGAGGTCTCACATATAAATATACTATCTTGGACATCTTTTATGATTGTGAGCCCCCATTAAATATTCTATGTCAAATAGTCGATGTTGGACAAGGAAGACAACGTAATGAGTTATGTTTGCTTATATTCACATAGAAGTTATATTGTTTTGGATCCTCTAACATGTGGTGCTTGCCCCCTATCTTTTGCTAGCCAACAATTCCGTACTAAGTAGAGATACTACTTGTGCATCCAAAAAACCTTAAACCCAGTTTCATGCCATGAGAGTCCATTATATCTACCTACGGAGTGAATAAGATCCTTCAAGTAAGTTGTCATCGGTGAAAAAGCAATAAAAATTGCTCCTAAATATGTATGAAATTTTGTTGTAAGGGAAAATAAGCTTTGTACGATCTTGTGATGGTGGAGAAATAAAAGCGACAGACTGCATAATAAAGGTCGCTATCACAACGGGCAATATAAAGTGACGTTCCTTTGCATTAAGAGTTTGCACATCCAAAAATAAAAAGCGCATGACAACCTCTGCTTCCCTCTACGAAAGGCCTATCTTTTACTTTATGTATTTACTTTTATGCAAGAGTCAATAGTATTCTCCTCTATTCCGTTTTTATTTTCTCTCTTGGCAAGCATCATGTGGTGGGGAAAGATCCAGACATATATATCCAGTTGGATGTAGGTGATCATGAATTATTATTGTTGACATTACCCTTGAGGTAAATACGTTGGGAGGCAAAATTATAAGCCCCTATCTTTCTATGTGTCTGACTGAAACTTTTGCTCCATAAGTATGCCATGAGTGTCAGCAATCATAGAAGACTAAATGATGGTTGAGTATGTGAACTTGCTAAACAAAGCTCTTACATAGACTCTTTCTGATAATATGATGAATTGCAATTGCTTCAGTGACTGAGATCATAGTTTGTTAGTTTTCAATACGGTTTATGGTTCATACTTTAACTTGTGAATGAATTGTCACTTTTTCATGAGAAGTTTTATGATGATATATTGATGTTATAATAAAGATCATGATGCCTTCATGTTCGTATTTTATTTTTATCGATGCCTCTCGCTCTAAACATGTGGTCATGATTATCGATTTCGGCTTTCGCTTGAGGACAAGCGAGGTCTAAGCTTGGGGGAGTTGATACGTCCAATTTGCATCATGATTTCCTACTGTTATTTATAGTGTATTTGACCATTATTTCACTTTATGATGCAATTCTTATGCCTTTTATCTCTTAATTTACAAGATTTATATGAAGAGGGAGAATACCGGCAGCTGGAATTTTGGACCTGAAATAGCTACAGTAGAGATACCTATTCTACAGAGCTCCAATTGACTTGAAACTTCACGAAGATTTTTTATTGAATATATAAAAAAATACTGGAGAAAAGAAATATCAGAGGGGGCCCACCAGTTGCCCACAAGGCAATAGGGCGTGCCCCCCTGGGCGCGCCCTGATGCCTTGTGGGGCCCCTGGCTGGCCTCCGGCCCCCTCCTTCTACTATATAGGCTCATTTGCCCTAAAACATTTATAGAGAAGACTTTCGGGATGAAGCGCCGCAGTCTCGAGGTGGAACCTGGGCAGGAGCAATTTTGCTCTCCAGCGGAGCGATTCCGCCGGGGATACTTCCCTCCGGGAGGGGAAAATCGAAGCCATCGACATCACCAACGATCCTCTCATCGTGGGAGGACCAATCTTCATCAACATATTCACCAGCACCATCTCATATCAAACCCTAGTTCATCTCTTGTATTCAATCTTTGTCTCAAAACCTCAGATTGGTACCTGTGGGTTGCTAGTAGTGTTGATTACATCTTGTAGTTGATGCTAGTTGGTTTATTTGGTGGAAGATTATATGTTCAGATCCTTAATGATATTGAATACCCCTCTGATCTTGAACATGAATATGATTTGTGAGTAGTTACTTTTGTTCTTGAGGACATGGGAGAAGTCTTGTCATAAGTAATCATGTGAATTTGGTATTCGTTTGATATTTTGATGATATGTATGTTGTTGCTTCCTTTAGTGGTGTCGTGTGAACGTCGACTACATGACACTTCACCATGTTTGGGCCTAAGGGAAGGCATTGTGGAGTAGTAATTAGATGATGGGTTGCTAGAGTGACAGAAGCTTAAACCCTAGTTTATGCGCTATTCCGTAAGGGGCTGATTTGGATCCATATGTTTCATGCTATGGTTAGATTTATCTTAATTCTTCTTTCATAGTTGTGGATGCTTGCGAGAGGGGGTAATCATAAGTGGGAGGCTTGTTCAAGTAAGAACAACACCCAAGCACCGGTCCACCAACATATCAAATTATCAAAGTAGCGAACGCGAATCAAACAAACATGACGAAAGTGACTAGATGAAATTCCCATGAGTCCTCGAGAACGCTTTGCTTATTATACGAGTTCGTTCTGGCTTGTCCTTTGCTATAAAAAGGATTGGGCCACCTTGCTACACTTTTGTTACACTTGTTACTTGCTACTCGTTACGAATTATCTTGCTATCAAACTACTCGTTACCGCTACTTTCAGTGCTTGCAGAAAATACCTTACTAAAAACCGCTTGTCATTTCCTTCTGCTCCTTGTTGGGTTCGACACTCTTACTTATTGAAAGGACTACGATTGATCCCCTATACTTGTGGGTCATCAAACCACAGGGCGGTGGTGCTGCGGCCCAACGGAGCGACGCAGCAGTGGCCCGTTGCTCGATCGGTGGAGGGGCGCGCTGGAGTCAAGGACGATCTTCACGGGACCTGCGGAGGCGCGCCCAAGCGACTGGCCAGGTCAGTCGCTTGGTGCGGATGGGACTGAGCGCAGGCGGGCGGGTGATCAATCTAATCGCGCGCGAGGTTGGGGACTCCGCTTGGTGATTGATACATCTCAGTCGTATCTATAATTTTTGATTGTTTCATGCCATTATCCTATAATTTCCACTTACTTTTGGCAACATTTTATATGATTTCTTGGACTAACATATTGATCCAGTGCCCAGTGCCAGTTCCTGTTTGTTGCATGTTTTTTGTTTCACAGAAAATCCATATCAAACAAAGTCCAAACGTGATAAAAATTTACGGAGATTTATTTTGGAATATATGTGATTTTTGAGAAGAAGAATCAATGCGAGACGATGACCGAGGGGGCCACATGCCCAGAGGGCACGCCCCCTACCCAGGGCGTGCTTGGCAAGCTTGTGGGTCCCCTGTAGGTCGGTTGGGGGTGTCCTTCTGCCGCAAGGAAGCTAATATCTGGAAAAAAATCCCCTCAAAATTTCAGCCCAATCGGAGTTACGGATCTCTGGGAATATAAGAAACGGTGTTCGGCTAGAAAACAGGAGTGCGAAACAGAAGAGAACAGAGAGAAAGATCCAATCTCGGAGGGGCTCCTGCCCTTCGGGAGCCATGGCGGCCATGGACCAGAGGGGAAACTCTCCTCCCATCTAGGGGGAGGCCAAGGAAGAAGAAGAAGGAGGGGGGCTCTCTCCCCCTCTCTCCCTGTGGCGCCGGAACGCCGCCGGGGCAATCATCGTGACGGCGATCTACACCAACAACTTTGCCGCCGTCAACACCAACTCTCTCACCCTCTATGCAGCGGTGTAACACCTCTTCTCCCCGCTGTAATCTCTACTTAAACATGGTGCTTAACGCTATATATTATTATCCAATGATGTATGGCAATCCTATGATGTTTGAGTAGATTTCTTTTGTCCTATGGGTTGATTGGTGATCGTGATTGGTTTGAGTTGTAAGTTTTATTTTGGTGCTGTCCTATGGTGCCCTCCATGTCGCGCAAGCATGAGGGATTCCCGCTGTAGGGTTTGCAATACGTTCATAATTCTCTTATAGTGGGCGTCTAGAGTGACATAAGCTTACACCCGAGTAAGGGGGTTGTTGCGTATGGGAGTAAAGAGGACTTGTTACTTAATGCTATGGTTGGGTTTTACCTTAATGGTCTTTGGTAGTTGCGGATGCTTGCTAGAGTTCCAATCATAAGTGCATATGATCCAAGTACGAAAAGTATGTTAGCTCATGCCTCTCCCTCATATAAAATTGCAATAATGATTACCGGTCTAGTTATCGATTGCCTAGGGACGAATCCTTCTCTTGTGTTACAAAAAGCTTTCTACTAAACAACTAACTTTTATTGTCATGCAATTTATTCCTAGTTTTATTCCCGCTAAGTATTCCTAGTTTTATTCTTGCAAATTAGTTCTAGCATTACACCTACAAAGTACTTCTAGTTTCATACTTGTTCTAGGTAAAGCAAACATTAAGTGTGCGTAGAGTTGTATCGGTGGTCGATAGAACTTGAAGGAAATATTGATTCTACCTTTAGCTCCTCGTTGGGTTCGACCCTCTTATTTATCGAGAAAGGCTACAACTGATCCCCTATACTTGTGGGTTATCAAGACCTTTTTCTGGCGCCGTTGCCGGGGAGCAATAGCGTGGGGTTGATATTCTCGTGTGTGCTTGTTTGCTTTATCACCAAGTAGTTTTTATTTTCTGTTCTAAGTTGTTCTTTATCATTAGTTATGGATATGGAACACGAAATACCAAAAAAAATAGTTGTACTTGCTACTCATGGAGATGGGGAACCTCCTAAAACCCTCGATGCTGGTTATGTGGGAAACATTAAATACTACTTTGATAATCCTGATAAATCTCCATTCAACTTGATAATGGGAGATACTTTGGATCAACGGGAATACTTTAGGGATTATCGCTTGTCACAAAAAGGGAAACACTTATGGGATCAAATTAAAATGTTGCGTTGGTATGCTTGGAATTCATGCTTAAGATATGATTATACTTGTTGCTCTAAGATGGAGGCTCCACACCTCCCTTTTCAATGTGAATTTAATGATAATGCAACCTTGCTTCTTATGCTAATGGTGTATATGATTACTATGCTGTGGAACAAATAGAAGAATTTGTTGCTTTTAAGGGTGCTTATAAAATTGAATCTTTGATAGAAAAGTATGAAGAATGTGATGATGCTCTTTACAGATCTGAAAATTATGCTATACTTAAATATTGCTATGAGAATTATGAATATAATGCCTATATTGATGAATTTATTGAGAAAGTCTCCACTGTCCAAGAAGAGACTAATATTTTGCAGGCTCCTATGGAAGAAGAAATTGATGACACTGTGAGCTCATTAGATGAAAAAGATGACAAGGAGAGCGAAGAACAAAGGGAGGAAGAGCGGATTAGCTACTCGTGCCCACCTTCTAATGAGAGTAACTCTTCAACTCATACATTGTTTAATTTCCCTTCGTGCTTACCAAAGGATGAATGCTATGATAATTGCTATGATCCCTTTGATTCATTTGAAATATCCCTTTTGATGAAATTGATGCTTGCTATGCTTATGGCCATGATGCCAATATGAATTATGCTTATGGAGATGAACTTGCTATAATTCCTTATCTTAAACATGAAATTGTTACTATTGCACCTACACATGATAGTCCTATTATCTTTTTGAATTCTCCAAACTACAATATATCGAAGAAGTTTGCGCTTATTAAGGATTATATTGATGGGTTGCGTTTTACTATTACACATGATGATTTTGATGAATATAATATGCATGTGCTTGATGCTCCTAATTGCAATTATTATGAGAGAGGAACTACATCTCCACCTCTCTATGTTTCCAATACGATAAAATTGCAAGAAACTGTTTATACTATGCGTTAGCCTTTACTTGATGTGCATGAATTGTTCTTTTCTGACATGCCGATGCATAGGAAGAGAGTTAGACTCCGTTGTTATGTGATATATGTTGCTTTGTGCTCACTACTAAATTACAAATCATTGTTAATTAAAATTGGCTTTGATATACCTTGGGATCCGGGTGGATCAATTACTTGAGCACTATATGCCTAGCTTAATGGCTTTAAAGAATGCACCGCCTGGGAGACAACCCGGAAGTTTTAGAGAGTCATTTTATTCTGTTGTGTGCTTTTAAAAAGTTTAAAAACAAAAATAATATAGAGGGGAAACTAAAACTTTTCAAAAAGAAAAGTGAAAGTGAGAAAGACGAACACCGTTGAAGTGGGGGACGTCCTTGAACTTTGTTCATGCCCATGGAAACTTTGTGAATCTTGAATTACAGAAACTTTTCAACAAAAATAATTATCCCCTTGTACAAATCCATTGTATTATAAAAATAATGTGCCAAGATTTACCTTTAGGGTGTTTAAATTGCTTGTTTGGTGTGTGCAGTGCAAAAATAGAAACTTTTGCTGTAGTGTTTGAATTTCTATAATTTACTGGAACATGCAAAGATTCTGAAATTTTTACACAGTACTGCTATGCAAATTGTTTATCACGTCCTAATTTTTCAGAATTTTTTGAGTTACAGAAGTATATGTTTCATTTGCATCTTTACAGACTGTCCTGTTATCACAGATTGCTGTTATAGTTTCTTTATTTGCGTATGTTTGAAATCTTGTTGAGCCCCGTTGACTTGGGAGCCATAGAGTTGTGATAGCATATAGTGGGTAATGTTTGATTATAATTATACAATAATGTTACAGCGGGACATGATGGGATTTGATGTTATATGTACTAACCCCTCTAATAAAAAGTTCAGTTAAGTTTTGTGTGGATGAAGTGTTCGAAGAACGAGGAGGTATCGATATGAGGAGAATAAGGAGAGGCAAGAGTTCAAGCTTGGGGATGCCCAAGGCACCCCAAGTAAATATTCAAGGAGACTCAAGCGTCTAACCTTGGGGATGCCTCGGAAGGCATCCCGTCTTTCTTCGACAATTATCGGCATGTCTCGGTTTTTGTTTTGTTCACATGATATGCGTAAATTCTTGGAGCGTCTTTTGTGTTTATTTTTCCTTTTTATTTTATGCACCATGCTGGTATGAGATAGTCCTTGGTTGATTTATAGAATGCTCTATGCACTTCAGTTATATCTTTTGAGTATGGCTTTATAGAATGCTTCATGTGCTTCACTTATATCATTTGAAGTTTGAATGCCTGTCTCTCTACATATAGAAAAGCGTTATTTGTAGAATGCTCTTTTGCTTCACTTATATTTATTAGAGCATGGGCAAGTCTTTTTTATAAAGAATTAAACTCTCATACTTCACTTATATCTATTTAGAGAGTCAACAGGAATTGGTCATTCACATGGTTAGTCATAAAATCCTACATAAAACTTGTAGATCACTGAATATGATAAGTTTGATTCCTTGCAATAGTTTTGCGATATTAAGATGGTAATATGTGGGTGTACTAGTGAATGATTGTGGTTTAGTAAGAATATTGGTGTTAAGGTTGTGATTCCCGAAGCATGCATGTATAGTTATGCGACGAAGTTATATCCTACTCATGTTAGTATCCAATGTTAATTATTCGCAATGCATGATTATGACCGTTCTTGCTCTCTGGTTGGTCGCTTCTCAATCTATTTGCTAACCTTCACCTGTATAAGCGGGAATTCTGCTTGTGCATCCAAACCCTTAAACCAAAGTTGTTCCAGATGAGTCCACCATATCTACCTATATGCTGTATTACTCCGCCTTTCCAAGTAAATTTGCATGTGCCACCTCTAATCATTCAAATAAGCATCTGTTTTGTGTGCCCGTACCGCTCATGGAGCGGCAGTGGGTGGTCAGTATCTTCCATGCTAAGCGGGTTATTCTCACGATGGGTGTTTATTCATTTGTCATTGCACGAGAGAGGCTGGTAATTGGGATGCCCAGTCCTGTGGTCAAAATCGAATTATAAATGCAACAAACTCCCCCGGAAAGTTGATTGTATGGAGGGTACCCGAGGATTCGGCTAGCCATGGCTTGTGTTTGAATGGTTGAGGGGGAGTAAACTTTACCTTTCCGCTTGGGAACCGCCTATAATGTGTTTAGCATGGAAGATATTGAGAACCCTCGGTCGTGACATTGACAGGAAAAGTACACCTCTCAAAATGTATTCATCTCTGATTTAAGCTTCGAGCTCTGGCACCTCTGCAAATCCATGCTTCCCTCTGCGAAGGGCCTATCTATTTACTTTATGTTATTTTACTTTTATTGTTGAGTCATCACCTTCTCATTCAAGCACCAGTTGGAGAGCACTATTGTCATTTTTATGCATTGAGTATAGTTAATGTTATGTACATCGTGACTGGATCAATGATTGAGCATGACGGGCTAGAGATAGCGTTCTTTAGCATTTTTATTTTGAAAGGCATGATTGTTTGTTGGTATGCCTGAGTATTGATGTCTTTATATCAAACTATAGACTATTGCTTTGAATCACTCGTATCTTAATACTCATGCCATGATTAGATTATATGATCAAGATTATGCTAGGTAGCATTCCACATCAAAAATTATCTTTTTATCATTTACCTACTCGAGGACGAGCAGGAATTAAGCTTGGGGATGCCGATATGTCTCTGTCGTATCTATAGTTTTTGATTGTTTCATGCCATTATCCTACAATTTCCACATACTTTTGGCAACATTTTATATGATTTCTTGGACTAACATATTGATCCAGTGCCCAGTGTCAGTTCCTGTTTGTTGCATGTTTTTTGTTTCACAGAAAATCCATATCAAAAGAAGTCCAAACGCGATAAAAATTTACGGAGATTTATTTTGTAATATCTGTGATTTTTGGGAAGAAGAATCAACGCAAGACGATGACCAAGGGGGCCACAAGCCCAGAGGGCGCGCCCCCTACCCAGGGCGCGCCTGGCAGGCTTGTGGGTCCCCTGTAGGTCGGTTGGGGGTGTTCTTCCGCCGCAAGGAAGCTAATAACTGGATAAAAATCCCCTCAAAATTTCAGCCCAATCGGAGGTACGGATCTCCGGGAATATAAGAAACGGTTTTCGGCCAGAAAACAGGAGCGTGAAACAGAAGAGAACAGAGAGAGAGATCCAATCTTGGAGGGGCTCCTGCCCTCCGGGAGCCATGGCGGCCATGGACCAGAGGGGAAACTCTCCTCCCATCTAGGGGGAAGGCCAAGGAAGAAGAAGAAGGAGGGGGGGGGGCTCTCTCCCCCTCTCCCGGTGGCGCCGGAACGCCGCCGGAGCAATCATCGTGACGGCGATCTACACCAACAACTTCGCCGCCGTCAACACCACCTCTCTCCCCCTGTATGTAACAGTGTAACACCTCTTCTCCCTGTTGTAATCTCTACTTAAACATGGTGCTTAATGCTATATATTATTATCCAATGATGTATGGCAATCCTATGATGTTTGAGTAGATTTATTTTATCCTATGGGTTGATTGATGATCGTGATTGGTTTGAGTTGTGTGTTTTATTTTGGTGCTGTCCTATGGTGCCCTCCATGTCACGCAAGCGTGAGGGATTCCCGCTGTAGGGTTTGCAATACGTTCATAATTCTCTTATAGTGGGCGGCTAGAGTGACAGAAGCTTACACCCGAGTAAGGGGGTTGTTGCGTATGGGAGTAAAGAGGACTTGTTACTTAATGCTATGGTTGGGTTTTACCTTAATGATCTTTGGTAGTTGCGGATGCTTGCTAGAGTTCCAATCATAAGTGCATATGATCCAAGTACGGAAAGTATGTTAGCTCATGCCTCTCCCTCATATAAAATTGCAATAATGATTACCGGTCTAGTTATCGATTGCCTAGGGATGAATCCTTCTCTTGTGTTACAAAAAGCTTTCTACTAAAGAACTAACTTTTTTTATCTTGCAATTTATTCCTAGTTTTATTCCCGCTAAGTACTCCTAGTTTTATTCTTGCGAAGTAGTTCTAGCATTACACCTACAAAGCACTTCTAGTTTCATACTTGTTCTAGGTAAAGCAAACGTTAAGTGTGCGTAGAGTTGTATCGGTGGTCGATAGAACTTGAAGGGAATATTGATTCTACCTTTAGCTCCTCGTTGGGTTCGACACTCTTATTTATCGAGAAAGGCTACAACTGATCCCCTATACTTGTGGGTTATCAGTGGTGAAGGAGCCAAGCCACCAAGGCAACGCCCGAACGGACGCGCGAACGGCCAGCGCGTGCGCGGCCCACGCCCGAGCGGGGCACGGGGCATCGCAGCACAGACACAACCGGCCGACGCATCACATGCATGGCGGCGCTAGGGCCCAGTGGCCTAAGGCAGCCTAGCGGGATGAAGGTTGATGGAGGATCCCGATCCAATCATGGCGACGACGGCCGGCGCAGAGCGACGGGTTGATGAACGTGTAGACGGCGGCCATATATAGGCCGCCGTGTGTCATGCGAGGCCGCCGTGTCGAAGAAGAGGCCGGTGGAGTCGACGACAAAGTCGGAGTAGAGGCACGCGAGGGTCGACGGGCAGCGGCGGGCGACACAAACTAATCTTAGTGCAGAAAACCAAAAAAGAAGCGTTGATCAAGACGACCGATGTGAGAGAGAAAAACCAAGATCAAGGATCGGGAAAAAAGAATCGCTAGGACAACCGATCAACACGACCGGAGGACGAACCCTAGATACGGGCGGCGCGGCCCCTGGTGGCGATCATGGAGATCGACCACCCCGGGGGGGGGGGGTGCGGTGCGGTGCGAAAGCGGCGGCGGCTAGGGTTTTGGATCGGGGTTAGGCTGATACCATGTAGAAGGATAGAGAGGGAATTAGTGGAATCAATTGTTTATTGCTTGAGCCTCGTGGGCAATATCTAAGAGTACATGACCATCTTGGAGGACAAGACAAGCTAGAACAAATCCTAATCTATTCTATGTTTCTTTCCTACTTATAAAGATTGGAGTTGGTGGTGAGTTCACATATGGGTCCAGCATCCTTTCCAAATAAACAAACACACATCACCACATGTGGAACTAGCAACTTTCCAAGAGACATATCAACAAATGTATTTTACTCACATGTGGGATCTATCATAAATAAACAAATACACTACTTTCATGTGAGACCAACTTTTTTTTTGTAAAAGGCACAAATAACAAAGACAAAAATGTGACTTCAACTCAAAATTGATCTTAGTTTTAGTTCTCTTCCCAACCTACTATGGTCATTTAAAATTTTCTGATGCTGCATGTGTCTCACCGTATTTTTGCTATCTTTTCTAATCGTAAATCATGCAGCAGTCATAAAGGACAATAACGTTATTTCACCGCCTCTAAGCCAATGGTTCCGTGGCAACGCACGGGCATCGTGCTAGTCCTAAATAATCACGATACTCAACAGCGTTCACTACCATTGCCCAACTTCCTTGTTCCCACAACACGCCCCACCACCGTCCGCGTTCGCACCAGTGCCGGCCATCGCACCTTCCCGCCCCGCCACGGGCAGCACCTGCTCTGAGAGTTGCCTCGTGCCAGCCTATAGGGGAACGTGCTGCTAAAGCAAAAAAATATACCGCGCACAATCCAACCAAGATCACTATCGAGATGCAGGTAACGAGATCATACCCGCGACAATTTGTTAGCGTGGTGGAGATGTTGACGATGTCAATAAAGTCTTACTCCCACAACTAGGTTATACCTCCTAGTCGCGAGAGTTTTCTCCTTGCGATCCACGATGATGCCCTAGATGGCTGACATAGACACATACCATCCAGTGGCGACTCCTTGGACTAATTTTGCTTAGAAAATTCATTGTGATCTAAACAGGGAGGAAGATAATATTAGAAAAGTTGTGCATGTAGTATGTATCTGTGTGAGTAGACACAGAACCAAAACTTCTACACACATGTGAAGGATTTAGATCATTCATAGTGGCATTCACCTCATGGGTAGTGTCATAAGGGCAACTTCAACGCGGACCCTCAAAACCTTTACAAGCGTCCGGACCGAGCTATCCGGACGCCGCAGGCCATCCAACACGAGCATGTATTTGTGCACAGACGAGTCCACGTGACCGTTTTCCAGCAAACCAGGGGAACATTGCGGGAGTCCGGACCTCCGCCATGTAGGACTCCGACACCTCCGACCCATCTAGAACTGAGGCGGAGCACACAAATTTGGAGCGGTCTGCAATGTTTCCACGCCAACCCCCGCTTTCTCCACCCTCTCCACTCCGATCGCCGCTGCCCTCCACCCCAATTCCCGTGCTTTTCGCTTTCGCCACCACATGGACCCGTATGAAAAGCTCCCGTAGACGGCGGAGGTGGAGGATCCGATGAAGGTGGCCGCCCGAAACGTCAACTCGACGACACAACAAGCCTGCCACCTCAAAGAGAATGCAAAAGGACAGGGCACTCGGCAAAAGAGGGGCGCCAGGGAGGCTGGTGGGGCCGAGGACGTGGTGCAAAGGCTGGGCAGGGCCTGGGACGAGGGACGCTGCCACTGATGACCCACAAGTATAGGGGATCAATCATAGTCCTTTCGATAAGTAAGAGTGTCGAACCCAACGAGGAGCAGAAGAAAATGACAAGCGGTTTTCAGCAAGGTATTTTTTGCAAGCACTGAAATTATCGGTAACGAGTAGTTTGATAGCAAGATAATTTGTAACAAGTGACAAGTAGCAATAGTAACAAAGAGTGCAGCAAGTTGGCCCAATCCTTTTTGTAGCAACGGACAAGCCGGAACGATCTCTTATAGTAAGTAAAGCGTTCTCGAGGACACATGGGAATTTCATCTAGTCACTTTCATCATGTTTGTTTGATTCGCGTTCGCTACTTTGATAATTTGATATGTGGGTGGACCGGTGCTTGGGTGCTGTTCTTACTTGAACAAGCCTCCCACTTATGATTACCCCCTCTCGCAAGCATCCGCAACTACGAAACAAGAATTAAGATAACTCTAACCATAGCATTAAACATATGGATCCAAATTAGCCCCTTACGGAATAGCGCATAAACTAGGGTTTAAGCTTCTGTCACTCTAGCAACCCATCATCTAATTACTACTCCACAATGCATTCCCTTAGGCCCAAAGATGGTGAAGTGTCATGTAGTCGACGTTCACATGACACCACTAAGAGAATCAACAACATACATATCATCAAAATATCGAACGAATACCAAATTCACATGATTACTTATGACAAGACTTCTCCCATGTCCTCAAGAACAAAAGTAACTACTCACAAATCATATTCATGTCCAAGATCAGAGGGGTGTTGAATAGCATAATGGATCTGAACATATAATCTTCCACCAAATAAACCAACTAGCATCAACTACAAGATGTAATCAACACTACTAGCAACCCACAGGTACCAATCTGAGGTTTTGAGACAAAGATTGAATACAAGAGATGAACTAGGGTTTGAGATGAGATGGTGCTGGTGAAGATGTTGATGAAGATTAGTCCTCCCACGATGAGAGGATCGCTGGTGATGTCGATGGCGACGATTTCCCCCTCCCGGAGGGAAGTTTCTCCGGCAGAATCTCTCCGCCGGAGAGCAAAAGTGCTCCTGCCCAAGTTCCGCCTCGAGACGGTAGCGCACCATCCCGAAAGTCTTCTCTATATTTTTTTCTAGGGCAAATGCACTTATATACCAGAAAATGGGGGCCAGAGGCTGGCCAGGGGCCCCACGAGGTACCAGGGCGCGCCTGGGGGGGGGGGGTGGCGCGCCCTGGTGCCTCGTGGGTACCTGGGTGGACCCCTCTGGTAATTTTTGCTTCCAGTATTTTTTATTTATTCCAAAATAATTCTCCGTGAAATTTCTGCTCATTTGGAGATGTGCAGAATAGGTATCTCTGACATAGCTTTTTCAGGTCCAGAATTCCAGCTGCCGGCATTCTCCCTCCTTGTGTAGATCTTGCATATTAAGAGAGAAAAGGCATTAGAATTGCTCCACAAAGTGTTATATTGATTTAAAACACTATAAATAACAGTAGCAAAACATGATGCAAAATGGACGTATCAACTCCCCCAAGCTTAGACCTCGCTTGTCCTCAAGCGAAAGCTGATATCGATAATCATGTCCACATGTTTAGAGAGAGAGGTGTCGATAAAAACAAAATACGGACATAGTAGCATCATGATCATTATTATAACAACAATATTTATTATCATAAACTTCTCATGAGCAAGTAACAATTCATCACAACAATGGAGTATAAGGCATAAACTTTCTTAAAAACTAACAAACTATGTTCTCAGTCAATAATGCAATTGCAATTCATCATATTTTCAGGAAGGGTCTCATGTAGGAGCTTTTCAGCAAGTCCACATACTCAACCATCGTTTAGTCTTCTATGATTGCTAACACTCACGACATATATATGGAGCAAAAAGTTTCAGCCAGACACATAGAAAGATAGGGGCTTGTGATTTCGCCTCCCAACTTATTCACCTGAAGGGTGATGTCAACAATAATAACTCATGATCACTCATATCCAACTGGATATATGTGCCTAGATCTTTCCCCACCACATGATGCTTACAAAAGAGAAAAATAAAAAGGAAATAGAGGAGAACACTACTGACTCTTGCATAAAAAGTAAATACATAAAAGTAAGGATAGGCCCTTCATAGAGGGAAGCAGAGGTTGTCATGCGCTTTTTGTTGTTGGATGCAAGAGCTCTTAATGCAAAGGAACATCACTTTATATTGTCCCTTGTGATAGCAACCTTTATTATGCAGTCTGTCGCTTTTATTTCTTTACCATCACAAGTTCGTACAAAGCTTATTTCCCTTACAATAAAAGTTCAGACATATTTAGAGGCAATTTTTATTGCTTTTTGCACCGATGAAAACTTACTTGAAGGATCTTATTCAATCCATAGGTAGATATAGTGGACTCTCATGACATGAAACTGGGTTTAAGGGTTTTGGATGCACAAGCAGTATCTCTACTTAGTGCGGATTTTTGGCTAGCAAAGATATTGGGCAAGCACCACATGTTGGAGGATCTATAACAATATAACTTCTATGTGAATATGAACGAACATAACTCATTACGTTGTCTTCCTTGTCCAACGTCAACCATTTGGCATAAAATACTTAATGGGGGCTCACAATCATAAAAGATGCCCAAGATAGTATATTTGCATGTGAATCTTCTCTTCCCTTATTAATTCTTTCATGAATTGCATCATTGACTAATGCTATGTTTGTTAACCTCCAATAAATTTTACCACTTATAGTTTTCTTTATGTAATGTCATTACTTTCCATAGGATTAGCATATGATCTTTTTCATTATTTTCATTGCTAGAACTGGAACATGAAAGTAAAGAAGCAAAAACTCAAACTACTCTTTATTATATAACTCTCAACTCGATTACATAGATAGATAGATCACGAAGCTAACACTCGAAAATAGATCATACTAAACTTTTATTCAACTAGATCACGAAATAACTAAGGATCGAACTAAAAATAGGTAAAGATAATAAAAGTGATGGTGATACGATACTGGGGCACCTCCCCCAAGCTTGGCACAAGCCAAGGGGAGTGCCCATACCCATGTGCTCAAATCTCCTTCTTCGGTGATGCTGGTGGTGATGAAGTGGTGGGCTTGTCCTCCGGCTTCCATGGCATAGGTTCCCCATCATAAAAAAGATGAACGAGTCTCCGGAGTCCTGAAACTTGCAGCTAAACTCATACCTTTGAATCTTGCCTCATACTCATAATTTTGGTTTTGAAGATCATAGATTTGGCCTTGGAGATAGTCGATCCGTTCATTAAGCTTGAAGATGATGTCCCCCATCGATTAGCCATCCACCTTGTGATTACGGGTGAATTCCGTGATCATGGAGTGGTTGGCGCTGAGTCCACGTTCCACCATCCCTTGGCACTTGAAGATCTCCTGCTCCACCGCTTTGAGCCTGGACTCCACGCTCCCGGTCTTCTTGGGTCCTTGAACATCCCGGATGTGAAGCACCCCCTCACGCATCTCAATGGCTTGAGGGTGTTTCATCACCTCCGGTAGGTAGGGGTTGATGACCTTCTCGTAGAACTTGTCCTTGGAAGAGCTTGGTGGGGCCATAGCGATCTAGATCTGTCAGAAAAATAGCACGAAACAAGAACAGAGGAGATTTCTGCGATACGGTGGTCAAAACGTCTGGGAGTATATATAAAGATTTTTTTATCTTGCAAAACAAGTAATCCAGGAGAAAACGGAGTCGGGAAGGCTCACGTGGGGCCCACGAGCCACCAGGGCGCGCCACCCTGGCGCGCCCTGGTGCCTCGTGGGCACCAGGTGGGTCCCCTCGGCTGTTTCTTATTTTTGTATTTTTTCTAATATTCCAAAACTGACAAAAAATATTTTTATGGAATTTTTGGAGTCGGTTTACTTACCGTATCACATACCTCTTCCTTTTCATGGTTCTGGAGTGTTCCGGAAGGTCTCTCTTATGTATTCCTCCGGTGTAATTGTTTCAATAATATTAGTTTCAACATTAATGGGGGTACCTGAAATATAATGCTTAATTCTTTGCCCATTCACCACTCTCAGATTAGTGCCTTCGGAGTTATTTATTTTGATGGCTCCGGAGCGATAAACTTCTTCGATGATATACGGTCCTTTCCATTTAGAAAGAAGTTTTCCTGCAAAGAATCTCAAACGAGAATTGTATAATAGAACTTGCTCACCTACTTTAAATTCCCGTTTTTGAATTCTTCTATCATGCCATCTTTTAACTTTTTCTTTAAATAATTTGGCATTTTCATAAGCTTGGGTTCTCCATTCATCTAATGAGCTAATATCAAATAACCTCTTTTCACAGGCAAGTTGAAAATCATAATTTAGTTCCTTAATTGCCCAATATGCTTTATGTTCTAACTCAAGAGGTAAATGACATGCTTTTCCATAAACCATTTTATAAGGAGACATACCCATAGGATTTTTATAAGCAGTTCTATATGCCCATAATGCATCGTCAAGTTTCTTAGACCAATTCTTTCTAGATCTATTGACGGTTTTTTGCAAAATTAATTTTATTTCTCTATTGCTCAATTCAACTTGACCACTAGTTTGAGGGTGATAAGGAGATGCAATTCTATGGTTGACATCATATTTAGCAAGCAATTTACGGAATGCACCATGAATAAAATGTGAACCACCATCAGTCATTAAATATCTAGGGACTACAAACCTCGGGAAAATAACTTCTTTAAGCATTTTAATAGAAGTGTTATGATCAGCACTACTAGTTGGAATAGCTTCTACCCACTTAGTAACGTAATCAACAACAACTAAAATATGAGTATACCCATTAGATTTAGGAAAAGGTCCCATATAATCAAATCCCCAAACATCGAATGGTTCAACAGCAAGTGAATAATTCATAGGCATTTCCTGACGTCTACCAACATTACCAATTCTTTGACATTCATCACAAGATAGGACAAACTTACGAGCATCCTTGAAAAGAGTAGGCCAATAAAAACCAGATTGTAATACCTTGTGTGCAGTTCTGTCTCCCGCATGGTGTCCTCCGTAGGCCTCGGAATGACACTTCCGTAGGATTTGTTCCTGTTCATGCTCAGGTACACAATGTCTAATAATACCATCTACTCCTTCTTTATAAAGATGCGGGTCATCCCAAAAGTAATGTCTTAAATTAAAGAAGAACTTTTTCTTTTGTTGGTATGTGAAACTAGGTGGTATGTATTTAGCAACAATGTAATTAGCATAGTCCGCATACCATGGAGTAGTATGAGAAGCATTTATGACAACTAATTGTTCATCAGGAAAATCATCATTAATAGGAAGTGGGTTATCAAGAACATTTTCAATTCTAGACAAATTATCTGCTACGGGATTCTCAGCTCCCTTTCTATCAATAATATGCAAGTCAAATTCTTGTAGCAATAAAACCCACCTAATGAGTCTAGGTTTAGCATCTTTCTTTTCCATAAGATATTTAATAGCAGCATGATTGGTGTGAACAGTTACTTTAGAATCAACTATGTAAGATCTGAATTTATCACATGCAAACACAACTGCTAGAAATTCTTTTTCAGTAGTAGCATAATTTCTTTGGGCACTGTCTAGAGTTTTACTAGCATAACGGATAACATTTAATTTCTTATCAACTCTTTGTCCTAGAACAGCACCAACAGCATAATCACTAGCATCACACATAATCTCAAAAGGCAAGTTCCAATCAGGTGGTTGGACAATAGGTGCAGTGGTTAAGGCTTTCTTAAGTGTTTCAAAGGCTTCTAGACAATCATCGTCAAAAACAAATGGAACATCTTTTTGCAAAAGATTGGTAAGAGGCCTAGAAATTTTAGAGAAGTCTTTAATAAATCTCCTATAGAAACCAGCATGACCAAGGAAACTTCTTATACCTTTAATATCTTTAGGACATGGCATTTTCTCAATAGCATCAACCTTAGATTTATCAACTTCAATACCTCTTTCAGAAATTTTATGCCCCAAGACAATGCCATCATTCACCATAAAGTGGCACTTCTCCCAATTCAAGACAAGATTAGTTTCTTCACATCTCTGCAAAACTCGATCAAGGTTGCTTAAGCAATCATCAAAAGATGTTCTGTAAACGGAAAAATCATCCATGAAAACCTCAACAATATTTTCACAAAAGTCAGAGAATATAGCAGTCATACATCTTTGAAAGGTAACAGGTGCATTGCATAAACCAAAAGGCATACGTCTATAAGCATAAGTTCCAAAAGGACAAGTGAAGGTGGTTTTCTCTTGATCGGGTTGTGATACATGTATTTGAGAAAAACCAGAATAACCATCTAGAAAACAAAAGTGTGTATGCTTAGACAATCTTTCTAACATTTGATCAATAAAAGGTAAGGGGTAATGATCTTTTCTAGTAGCTTTGTTTAATTTTCTAAAATCAATTACCATCCTATAACCAGTTACAATTCTTTGTGGAATGAGTTCATTTTTATCATTAGGAACAACGGTAATACCTCCTTTCTTAGGGACACAATGAACGAGACTTACCCATCTACTATCAGCTATGGGATAGATTATACCTGCTTCCAGAAGTTTTAATATTTCGGTTCTTACCACCTCCTTCATCTTAGGATTTAATCGACGTTGGTGGTCGACAACTGGTTTAGCATCAGGCTCCATATTAATTTTGTGCTGACATAGAGTGGGACTAATGCCCTTAAGATCATCAAGAGTATATCCAATGGCAGCACGGTGCTTCCTCAGAGTTTTTAGTAATCTCTTTTCTTCATGCGCCGAAAGGTTAGCACTAATAATAACAGGATATATCTTCTTTTCATCAAGATAAGCATATTTCAATGTATCAGGCAATTGCTTCAATTCAAACACAGGATCACCTTTTGGTGGAGGAGGGCCTCCAAGAGTTTCAACAGGCAAATTATGTTTAAGGATAGGTGGTTGATCAAAGAACATCTTATCTATTTCATTTCTTTCATTCATATGCATATCGTTTTCATGGTCTAGCAAATATTGTTCTAGCGGATCAGTAGGAGGTACGGCAATAGAAGCAAGACCAATAATTTCATCTTTACTAGGCAATTCTTTATCATGAGGTTGTCTACGAAACTTGGAGAAATTAAACTCATGAGATATATCACCAAACTTAACTCGAACCTTTTCTTTAACACAATCAATTTCAGCATTAACGGTATTCAAGAAAGGTCTACCAAATATAATGGGACAAAAATTATCTTGTTGTGAGCCAAGTACTAAGAAATCAGTAGGGTATTTGATTTTGCCACACAAGACTTCAACATCTCTAACAATCCCAAGTGGTGTAATAGTATCTCTATTTGCAAGCTTAATAGTAACATCAATATCTTCAATCTCAAAGGGTGCAATTTCATTCATTACTTCTTGATATAAAGAAAATGGAATAGCACTCACACTAGCACCCATATCACACAAACCATGATAGCAATGATCTCCAATCTTAACAGAAACAACAGGCATACCAACTACGGGCTTGTTCTTGTCTAACTTATCTCGTTCATTTCTAACAGGTTTAGCAATTCTAGCAGCCTCCTCACAAAAGTAAATAACATGCCCATCTATATTATCGACTAAGAGATCTTTAACCATAGCAACATCAGGTTCAACTTTAATTTGTTCAGAGGGTCTAGGTGCTCTAATATTACTTTTGTTAACCACAGTTGAAGCTTTAGCATGTTCCTTAATCCTAACAGGAAAAGGTGGTTTCTCAATATAAGCGGTAGGCACAACTGGATCAACATGGTAAACAATTGTTTCTTCTTTAACACTAATGGGTTCCTCAATCTTTTCTTTAACAGGGGGATGATATTTAAACCACTTCTCCTTAGGGAGATCAACATGAGTAGCAAATGATTCACAAAATGAAGCTACTATCTCAGAGTCAAGTCCATATTTAGAGCTAAACTTATGAAAAGCATCGGTAGCCATAAAAGATTTAACACAATCAAACTCGAGTATTATACCTGACTCATTAGCTTTGTCGAGTTCCCAATCTTCAGAGTTGCGTTTAATTCTTTCCAGAAGATCCCATCTGAATTCAATAGTTTTCTTCATAAAGGAGCCAGTCGAAGAAGAATCGAGCGTGTTTCGATTATCATGAGAAAGACGAGCATAAAAATTCTGTAAGATAATTTCTTTTGAGAGCTCATGATTGGGGCATGTGTACATCATGTACTTAAGCCTCCCCCAAGCTTGAGCGATGCTTTCTCCTTCACGAGGCCAAAAATTATATATAAAATTCCGATCACGATGAACCAGATGCATAGGATAAAATTTCTGATGGAATTCTAGTTTCAATCGGTTCCAGTCCCATGTATCAGTATCATCACATAGCCTATACCACATCAATGCCTTTCCCTCCAAAGATAAAGGGTATACTTTCTTCTTAACTCCATCTTTGGATAAACCTGCAAGCTTAAAGAATCCACAAATTTCATCCACATAGATCAAGTGCATATCAGGATGTACTGTTCCATCTCCTGCATAAGGATTAGCTAGCAGTTTCTCTATCATACCCGGAGGAATCTCATAATAAATATTTTCAGTAGGTGCAGTAGGTTGAGGAACAACTATTTGTGTTTCCGGTCGAGGTGAAGATACCCCGAACAAACCCCTCAAAGGATTACTTTCCATAGTGACAAGTGACAGTAAATTTCAGTACGTAATATAAATGTTTCCTTACTCACCAAAGGCGCTTCACTCCCCGGCAACGGCGCCAGAAAAGAGTCTTGATGACCCACAAGTATAGGGGATCAATCGTAGTCCTTTCGATAAGTAAGAGTGTCGAACCCAACGAGGAGCAGAAGGAAATGACAAGCGGTTTTCAGCAAGGTATTTTCTGCAAGCACTGAAATTATCGGTAACGAGTAGTTTGATAGCAAGATAATTTGTAACAAGTGACAAGTAGCAATAGTAACAAAGAGTGCAGCAAGTTGGCCCAATCCTTTTTGTAGCAAAGGACAAGCCGGAATGATCTCTTATAGTAAGTAAAGCGTTCTCGAGGACACATGGGAATTTCATCTAGTCACTTTCATCATGTTTGTTTGATTCGCATTCGCTACTTTGATAATTTGATATGTGGGTGGACCGGTGCTTGGGTGCTGTTCTTACTTGAACAAGCCTCCCACTTATGATTTCCCCCTCTCGCAAGCATCCGCAACTACGAAAGAAGAATTAAGATAACTCTAACCATAGCATTAAACATATGGATCAAATCAGCCCCTTACAGAATAGGGAATAAACTAGGGTTTAAGCTTCTGTCACTCTAGCAACCCATCATCTAATTACTACTCCACAATGCATTCCCTTAGGCCCGAAGATGGTGAAGTGTCATGTAGTCGACGTTCACATGACACCACTAAGAGAATCAACAACATACATATCATCAAAATATCGAACGAATACCAAATTCACATGATTACTTATGACAAGACTTCTTCCATGTCCTCAAGAACAAAAGTAACTACTCACAAATCATATTCATGTCCAATATCAGAGGGGTGTTGAATAGCATAATAGATCTGAACATATAATCTTCCACCAAATAAACCAACTAGCATCAACTACAAGATGTAATCAACACTACTAGCAACCCACATGTACCAATCTGAGGTTTTGAGACAAAGATTGAATACAAGAGATGAACTAGGGTTTGAGATGAGATGGTGCTGGTGAAGATGTTGATGAAGATTAGTCCTCCCACGATGAGAGGATCGCTGGTGATGTCGATGGCGACGATTCCCCCCCCCCCCCGGAGGGAAGTTTCCCTGGCAGAACCTCTCCACCGGAGAGCAAAAGTGCTCCTGCCCAAGTTCCGCCTCGAGACGGCGGCGCACCGTCCCGAAAGTCTTCTCTATATTTTTTTTCTAGGGCAAATGCACTTATATACCAGAAAATGGGGGCCAGAGGCTGGCCAGGGGCCCCACGAGGTACCAGGGCGCGCCTGGGGGGGGGGGGGTGGCGCGCCCTGGTGCCTCGTGGGCACCTGGGTGGCCCCCTCTGGTACTTTTTGCTTCCAGTATTTTTTATTTATTCCAAAATAATTCTCCGTGAAATTTCAGCTCATTTGGAGATGTGCAGAATAGGTATCTCTGACATAGCTTTTTCAGGTCCAGAATTCCAGCTGCCGGCATTCTCCCTCCTTGTGTAGATCTTGCATATTAAGAGAGAAAAGGCATTAGAATTGCTCCACAAAGTGTTATATTGATTAAAAACACTATAAATAACAGTAGTAAAACATGATGCAAAATGGACGTATCAGCCACCATCGCCGTCCATGCACACGCCATCCTGGTTGGAGCAATATCAGCCTCCCTACTACTGCACAGCCAAGCTGCTCGGCCGGCAGTCCCCGGCCTCCGTCGTCGGGCACGTGTCGTATTGCGTCGACATCAATGTGACGCCCCTCCATTCCACCGATTTGGCATCGCCGAAGCTTGCCCGACCGCGGACGCCGGGCATGGATCAGCTCGGCGCCCGCTCTCTGTTCACCGGTATGTCTGAACTGGGCGAGGCGACGTATGACGACACGAACAAGCAGTAGTTGGAGATGATCCATAACGGAGGCGGAGGCTGCTACGAGGACGGGCAAGTGGATGGTTCGGAGCCGGAGGTGCACGCCCTACAGCCGGGCACGTACACCTAGTATCCGAACACATACACCCAGCAGTCGGATTCGTACACCGGCCAGGTGGAGTAGCACGGTGCTACTTGTGAACTGCGTTGGGATTTCCTCGAAGAGGAGAGGATGATGCAGGACAATAGAGATAAGTATTTCCCTCAGTTAAGAACCAAGGTTATCAATCCAGTAGGAGAACCACACAGAACCTCGTTAGCAGCACCTACACACACAAAAGCAAACACTTGCACCCAACGCAAATAAGAGGGTTGTCAATCCCCTTAGCGGTCACTTGCAAGGATTAATTCTGATAGTGATAGATAGAAAAGTAAATTGCAAAATAAAATAAAAGTAAATAAATTGCAGCAAGGTATTTTTGGATTTTAATATATGATAAAAGTAGACCCGGGGGGCATAGTTTTCACTAGAGGCTTCTCTCTCGAGCGCAGAACATACGGTGGGTAAACAAATTACTGTTGGGCAATTGATAGAAAAGCGCATAGTTATGACGATATTCAAGGCAATGATCATGTATATAGGCATCACGTCCGAGACAAGTAGACCGACTCCTGCCTGCATCTACTACTATTACTCCACCCATCGACCGCTATCCAGCATGCATCTAGGGTATTAAGTATAAAACAGAGTAACGCCTTAAGCAAGATGACATGATGCAGACAAAGTAAACTCAAGCAATATGATTAAACCTCATCTTTTTATCCTTAATGGCAACAATACAAATATGTGTCATGTCCCTTTCTGTCACTGGGATTGAGCACGCAAGATTGAACCCATCACAAAGCACCTCTCCCATTGAAAGATAAATTAATCTAGTTGGCCAAACCAAACGGATAGATCGGAGAGAAATACAAAGCTATAACAATCATCCATAAAAGAGTTTAGAGAAGACTCAAATAATATTCACGAATAATCTGATCATAAACCCACAATTCATCAGATCCCAACAAACACACCGCAAAAGAAGATTACATCGGATAGAACTCCAAGAACATCGAGGAGAACATGGTATTGAAGATCAAAGAGAGAGAAGAAGACATCTAGCTACTAGCTATGGACCCGTAGGTCTGTGATAAACTACTCACACATCATCGGAAGGGCAGCAAGGTTGATGAAGAAGCCCTCCGTGATCGATTCCCCCTCCGGCAGAGTACCAGAAAAGGCCTCCAGATGGGATCGCGAGAGAACAGAGGCTTGCGGCGGCAGTAGGGTTTTCTCGTCTGGCTCTCTGTTGGTTTCTGAATATTTGAGAATTTATAGAAGTGGAATTAGGTCAAAAGGAGCCACGAGGGGCCCACAAGGCATCAGGCCCCCCCGGGGCCGCGCCCTGTTGCCTTGTGGCCTCCTCGTGAGGCTTCTGGCATCCTCCTGAAGCTTCCAAGGTCTCTTTTGTCCAGAAAAAAATCGTCAACAAATTTCGTGACATTTGGACTTTGTTTGGTACTGATTTCCTGAAAAACCAAAAACAAGCAGAAAACAGCAACTGGCACTGGGCACTACATTAGTAGGTTAGTCCCAAAAAATGATATACAATTGCATATAAAACATCCAAGATTGATACTATAATAGCATGGAACAATAAAAAATTATAGATACGTTGGAGACGTATCAGACGGCGACGACGACCTTGATCCGGAGGAATGGCCGGCCAATCCAAAGAAGAAGGGTAGAGGAGAAAGCTTCAACATGTGGGAGGACGAGTTGTTCTGCGATGTGTGGTTGGCCACTAGCTTCTATCTGATCCATGGCATGGAGCAAAAGGTTGCAACATTCTTGGCCAACATTCATACTTGGTTCCATGAGCACAAGAATTTTAAGCCCTACCACAACGAACTCATCCGCAATCGTGGGACAAAGTCGCATAGCTGTGAGCAAGTATTGGGGCCATTTAAAACAACTAATCGGTCGGTGGCCAAGTGGTGTGCTAATCACCGAACAAGTAAGTTATTATATGTGTTGGTCATTTGACCAGATATGCAACTTGTTAGCCGAATATGCTCTATGTGTTGGTCATTTGGTCAGACATGCAACTTGTTGACAATGTTTTTCTTTCTAGCCCTCTCGTGTATGCAATTTGTTCATGAAGCTGGAGAAGAAGAGTTTCGTCCTCATGCATTGTTGGTTGAAGTTGAATGGGGCACCTAAGTGGCAACTATCCATTGCCAACTCCATCAAGACTGTTGGCATTAGCACCGAGGAAGAAGCAGGTGATCCAACCGACCCAACAAAAAGAGCCGCCCAAGAAGGTTAGAAAGGGGTTCCGTGGAAAGAAGTGGGAGGAGGAGGAGAAGGAGAAGCGAGA
Source organism: Elymus sibiricus (assembly GCA_039707655.1). Taxonomy (NCBI): domain Eukaryota; kingdom Viridiplantae; phylum Streptophyta; class Magnoliopsida; order Poales; family Poaceae; genus Elymus; species Elymus sibiricus. Next base: position 160,376,769 of record CM077668.1, on the reverse strand, counting down.
AGGGACGGCGGCCAAGATGACGAAGAGGTTCGAGGGCATCTTGGCGAAGAAGAAGGAAGCATGTGTCGAGCGCTCCGACATGAAGGAGGAAAGAAAACCAAGAAATTTAACATCTTGATGGTAGCAACCGAGAAGAAGCTCAAACTCGAAAAGATGTTGAGCTTGCGGCCGCTTCGGAGGATACCAAGATGTTCCGACATGAAGGAGGAAAGAAAGCCAAGAAATTTAACATCTTGATGGTGGCAACCGAGAAGAAGCTCAAACTAGAAAAGATGTTGAGCTTGCGGCCGCTTCGGTGGATACCAAGATGTTGACCATGAGGATTGGATGACGATGTGGCGATGATCGTGTGCACCGTCGATGTCAAGAAGTTGAAGCGTTTGCCGACCGAGATGGAGGCGGCCGAGAAGGAGTCGGATGGTGAGGAGGACGGCGGCCGAGTAAGTGAGGAGGCTCGGATAGCCGGTTTGGCAAAGTAAAAATGTTTTTTTTGCATGGACTACCGGACAGATACTTTTGTGATTGGGCGCATGTAAAAACTTTGAACATCCACCTCTTTTTGTTATGATCGGGCGCTCTAAAAATTGCACTTTAACTTGCTCTCATATTGCTATGCATTTGAAATGAAATTGGTCAGACCTGGACGGATGTGTTAGGAGATGCGGTTAGATGGCCGGCTCCCGTATCCGTGTTCATGGACCGGTCCAGACCACGGACAAATAATGCATCATTTTTAGGGGTCGGTGTTGGAGATGCCCTAAATATACAACTCAACAAATTTCGGTGTTTCACCTTTTTTTGTCCAGAGGGTGCCCATCCAACGGTGGACTTGACCCTCGTATTTTTTTTTGAGGAAAGCCATCATCACGGTTTTTATTGATCTGGAATAAGAGTTACATCATCTGCTAGAACAACACGAATAAAATCTGGGGGTTCCTGCCACATTTGGTTCCCCGTACTAAATTGAGCTAAATTGTGGGCTGCCCTATTAGCCTCCCTAGGACAATGTGAAAAAATTACACGAGTAAAATTTCGGCAAAGGAAAGTGCATTCCTCATAGATAGCTGCCGCCACTCCTAGTGAGTTCCCGCCATTCTGCATGACTTCCACCACTTCCATACAATCACTCTCGACTAGGATTCTGTTACAACCGACGTTTCCTGCAATGGTCAGACCATCACGGAGTGCACACGCTTGAGCAATTGACGGTGTATCGATTGTAGGGATGCTCCAACTACCACCTACAATTGGAGATCCCGTATAGTCACGTATAATAGCACCCGTCCTCCCCGAACCTGTGTCCACGTCAAAAGCCGCGTCCACATGCAACTTGACAAAACCCTCTTGTGGTTTGTTCCAACCATGTCTGATGATTTGCGTCGTTCTCAATTTTTTCACTCTGGAGTAATTCAATGGCAACACCGAAATTGTTTGAGCAGACCGAACAGATGCTTGCAAAGACTCTCCATGAGTAAACTTTCTTCGTTCCCACCATGTGTACCAGGACACAACAACAACTAGATCGCACCGTCGAACACCTGCCAGCGCTGGTACGTTATTAGTATCCAATAGCAGCCTTTCTAGGGGGCCAATCCCGTCAACCTCCTCAAAGCAAACTTCATCAATGACCCTTGGGCATGTGAAGAACATATGGTTAATACTTTCACAATCAATGGAGCATATAGGGCATTGACTCCAGCCCTAAATATGGCGGTTTGCCAGAACGCCGTAGCAAGGGATTGCCCCATACAGTGATCGCCAGCCATGAATTTTCACTTTTGCCGGCGTCTTTAATGCCTTCCATACCGGATTCTTCATAGATGAATCGTATGGGCTCGTGATTCTAAGCTTCCGGCCGTGTTGGTGATCCCACTCTCTGTAATAAGATGATTTAACTGTGAAGATCCCATTCTTGTTGTAGTGCCAAGAGACAATGTCTTCCATCATCCCAATCGCCAAAGGGATTTTGAGGATCCTTTCTGCGTCGGCCGGCCAAAATATCTCTCGTATTAACACTTCATCCCACACACGAGCTTCATGGTCAATAAGTTCTGCAACTTTAGTAAGCACTATGTTGCCTCTCCTAGTCATAATCCTTCTATTTGGACTGCTTGGAATCCACCAATCCTCCCAGATATCGATATTGTTCCCATCTCCTACACACCAGATGTGTCCTCTTTTAAACGTTTGTATACCTGCCCATAAACTTTGCCATGTGTAAGAGCTCCCCTTCTTCAATTTACAATTCAGAAGATCACTTGAAGGGTAATACTTTGCACGAAGCACTTGGGCACACAAAGAAATTGGCTCGCTCAGCAGTCTCCAACATTGTTTAGATAACATGGCCAAATTAAAACTCTCCAAATCTTTAAACCCCATACCTCCTTGTTTTTTAGGGACACACATTTTCCACCACGCAAACCAGTGCATATGCTTCTGTTGGTCATCGTCTCCCCACCAGAACCGGGACATTGCAGAGATTATCCCTTTGCAGATCTGTTTGGAGAGCCTGAAAACTGACATAGCATAAGTTGGTATGGCTTGTATGATTGATTTAATAAGCGTTTCCTTCCACCGTAAGACAACATTTTCTCCTTCCAACCACACAAAAATTTAGTAACTCTATCAATAAGAAATTGGAAACACTCCGTCCTGTCCACACCAACAATGGGTGGTAGCCCCAAGTATTTTTCGGTAATAGCTTCGGTCATAATGTTCAAAACAGTACATACTTGTGTCCTTGCCTCAACAGAACAACATGGGCTAAAAAAGACGTTGGACTTGGCTTCACTAACCAATTGTCCACATGCCAAGCAATATTCATTTAGTGCTCTTTTCAGGCTAGTTGCATTCTCATCATTAGCCTTCATAGGAATGAGAGAGCCATCGGCAAACAGAAGGTGAGATACAGAAGGGGCATTCCTACAGACTCTTACCCCTTTAAGGTTACCTGTGCTCTCCTCATATGCAATCAAACTAGTCAGACCTTCCGCACAAAGCAGAAAAAGGTAAGGCGAAAGCGGGTCTCCTTGTCGGAGTTCTCTCGACGGAGTGATAATAGTAGACAAAGTGTTACGAACTCTATATTGCACTGAAGAAACACCCTCCATAATGAGCTCCACCCAATCAGACGAAAACCCAAGCTGCAACATCACCATCTCCAAAAATTTCCATTCAACCCTGTCATATGCTTTGTGCATATCAAGCTTCACCGCAAATGTGCCCACACTGCCGGTTCTTTTGTTTTTTATAGAGTGGAAACATTCATAGGCCACCAGGAAGTTGTCTGTGATTAATCTTCCTGAAACAAAAGCACTTTGCATAGGCGAGATAATTTCTGGTAATAGCAATTTAAGTCTAGCCGCAAGAAGTTTAGAGATAATCTTGTAAACTACGTTACACAAGCTTATCGGTCTAAACTGGGATATATGCTCGGGGTTTGATACCTTCGGAATAAGCACGATAGTGGTATCATTCCAATTCTCCGGAATTTTTTTTGAGTTGATTGCTAGCAAAACTTCATCTGTTAGAGCGTCACCAATGATCGGCCAGATTTTTTATTATAAAAAACAGCATGAAGGCCATCAGGGCCTGGCGCCTTTAAATCACCAATGTTAAATAAAGCCTTTTTTACCTCCTCGCGCGTATAAGGAGCACTAAGAGCATCATTCATCAGTTGGCTCACTCTCGGCTTGATTTTTGAAATAGTATTCTGGTTTGGGTTTTGAACCTCCGCTGAGAACAATCCATCAAAATACTGAGTTGCAGCTCCTACCAGCTGGTCCTCATCCTCCAACCAGATACCCGCATCATCATTTAATTTTTTGATGAAATTTGTCTTGCGTCTCGCCGACGCATAATTCTGGAAGTAAGAAGTGTTTTGGTCTCCAAAGGGGAGCCAATCCACTCTGCCTCTTTGCGCATAGACTTGACCCTCGTATTTTAAAAAAGCATTTGGACAACGTGAATTATTTATTGACCAATCTACGTTTGCACCCATGGTTATGTGAATGCAAACAAACAGTTGTATTGCCGAACTAAATGATACACCCTCTGTTCATAAATATAAGACGGTTTGGCAGTTTAAATTGAACTGCCAAAACGCCTCTACATATCGATTACTTCCTCTGAATAGCTATTAATCAGCTGCTCCGCCAAACAAACACAGGAAAATCCCAGCAAAGGTCACCCTGGGAAAACAACAGGGCATGAAACAAATATAGTCAGTAGACGATGGAAGAAGGCACTAACAATCTAAAGGTAGCACCAAATAGGAAGCAGTGCATGAATTATTTCTAAACATTAGTAACACTGCAAATCTAGAAATAGTACAGCAAGATAGATTCAGAATCAGATAGTTGTTTTGTGCATAATTAGACAGAGCTAAATAAATAGTTCTCACAGAAGCCGCTGGCATAACCATCTATTCGTATGTAACAGAAATAGGCACATCCACCCTAAGAAGCAGTATCTTTTCGAGTAAGGGATCCTATCATAGCAAATCAACTCCAATACTCTTAACTCCATGCGCAAGAACTGAAACTATAAACACATACTGGCATGTTATGTCTACAAGCTTTAAATTTGTAGGTCACTCAGTGGCCATTGTAATGAAACTCATGTACACACCATATTCCTCAAAGGGAGTAATATTTTGTTCCGACAAACAACTGTGCCTAAAATCTGAATGTCAATACCATGAGACCTAGAACCAAGCACTTTTTAAATTATGAAAAACAGTCACCAATGAGCACCACCTATTCTGCTAATAAAATTGTCAGATCTGGCCAACTCAAAAGGCTTTAAGCACTATACTGTCTGAGTAAGCAAATAATTAACCATAAGACTATCCAGTCTTTGGCAATAAGCAATTAAACCAGTATCCCTGTCAAAATAATATATATTAACAATGGCCTACTGTTTGAAACAACCCGTTTCTGCACTCACATGAGGTGAAATTTTTTTATGAGACTGCTGCAAATAGCATGAAGCCATGAACCCTTCTAAACCAAGTGGTGATGAAAAATTCAAAGGAAAAAAATATGATCATAGCATGGACAAAAACCAGGTAATAAAAGGAAGCAGCCTGAGAAGATTCGCTGAACAGAAAGTATGGTCAGTTTGGTAATACTAATTTAAAGTGTGGTCAGATTTAGAAACAGCAGTGATAATACTAATTTAAAGTATGGCCAACTTTAGATACATCACTGATAATACTACACATCTGAACACAGGGAAACATGAACTTCTGGGAACTGGGCTAGGAGACTCGAGCAAATTTATGCCAGAAAAGAAACCAAAAAATATCTGTGTGCAGAAATCAAGTGTACAGCATGCATGAATATAATAAATATTGTATGGCTGCAGGATAATTGATTGCAATCAAGAATATTACCAGCAAGATTTTTAGCTTAACTGTTCTAGTATTTGGAACACGCCAGTGCTGAGAGTAAACTAAGTTCATCTTACCTGAGTGTCGAGAAGTATAACTTGTTCATGAGATATCCTGAAATCAATACCTGCAGTACAGTGCTTTGCCATTGCTTTGATTTCCTCAGTTTGTGTAGCAAAAGGAGGATGCATTCCTACAGAGAACGGTCACCGTATTGAATTTTGGTTTGCTCAAGTTTGGTAAAGCAACCCATGGGCATGGAAAAGCATTTGAAATTTTTGATATGTAGAACAAGCATAGAAGTTTGGACGAAGTAGTGGAAGCTCAAGGGGGAGGTAGCTCAGGCGTTCAAGGAGAGGGTCATTAAGGAGGGCCCTTGGGAGGAAGAAGGGGATGCGGAAAGTGTGAGGATGAAGATGGCGACTTGCATTCGTAAGGTGGCCTCGGAGGAATTTGGAGCGTCTAGTGGAAGGAGAAGCGAAGCTAAGGATACCTGGTGGTGGAATGATGATGTCCAGAAGGCTATTAAGGAGAAGAAAGATTGTTTCAGATGCCTATACCTGGATAGGAGTGCAGACAACATGGAGAAGTACAAGATGGCGAAGAAGGCCGCAAAGCGAGCTGTCAGTGAAGCAAGGGGTCGGTCATATGAGGACCTCTACCAGCGGTTAGGCACGAAGGAAGGCGAAAGGGACATCTATAAGATGGCCAAAATCCAAGAGAGGAAGACGAGGGATGTTGGCCAAGTCAAATGCATCAAGGACGGAGCAGACCAACTCCTGGTGAAGGACGAGGAGATTAAGCATAGATGGCGGGAGTACTTTGACAAGTTGTTCAATGGGAAGAATGAGAGTTCTACCATTGAACTGGACAACTCCTTTGATGATACCAGCAGGCGTTTTGTGCGGCGAATCCAGGAGTCCGAGGTCAAGGAGGCTTTAAAAAGGATGAAAGGAGGCAAGGCGATGGGCCCTGATTGTATCCCCATTGAGGTGTGGAAAGGCCTCGGGGACATAGCGATAGTATGGCTAACCAAGCTTTTCAACCTCATTTTTTGGGCAAACAAGATGCCAGAAGAATGGAGACAGAGTATATTAGTACCAATCTTCAAGAACAAGGGGGATGTTCAGAGTTGTACTAATTACCGTGGAATTAAGCTGATGAGCCATACAATGAAGCTATGGGAGAGAGTCATTGAGCACCGCTTAAGAAGAATGACAAGTGTGACCAAAAATCAGTTTGGTTTCATGCCTGGGAGGTCGACCATGGAAGCCATTTTCTTGTGTACGACAACTTATGGAGAGATATAGGGAGCAAAAGAAGGACCTGCATATGGTGTTCATTGACTTGGAGAAGGCCTATGATAAGATACCGCGGAATGTCATGTGGTGGGCCTTGGAGAAACACAAAGTCCCAGCAAAGTACATTACCCTCATCAAGGACATGTACAATAATGTTGTGACAAGTGTTCGAACAAGTGATGTCGACACTGATGCCTTCCCGATTAAGATAGGACTGCATCAGGGGTCAGCTTTGAGCCCTTATCTTTTTGCTTTGGTGATGGATGAGGTCACAAGGGATATACAAGGAGATATCCCATGGTGTATGCTCTTTGCGGATGATGTGGTGCTAGTTGACGATAGTCGGACGGGGTCAATAGGAAGTTAGAGTTATGGAGACAAACCTTGGAAACGAAAGGTTTTAGGCTTAGTAGAACTAAAACCGAGTACATGAGGTGCGGTTTCAGTACTACTAGGCGCGAGGAGGAGAAGGTTAGCCTTGATGGGCAGGTGGTGCCTCAGAAAGACACCTTCCGATATTTGGGGTCAATGCTGCAGAAGGATGGGGGTATTGATGAAGATGTGAACCATCGTCGAATCAAAGCCGGATGGATGAAGTGGCGCCAAGCTTCTGGCATTCTCTGTGACAAGAGAGTGCCACAAAAGCTAAAAGGCAAGTTCTATAGGACGGCGGTTCGACCCGCAATGTTGTATGGCGCTGAGTGTTGGCCAACTAAAAGGCGACATGTTCAACAATTAGGTGTGGCGGAGATGCGCATGTTGAGATGGATGTGTGGCCACACGAGGAAGGATCGAGTCCGGAATGATGATATACGAGATAGGGTTGGGGTAGCACCAATTGAAGAGAAGCTTGTCCAACATCGTCTGAGATGGTTTGGCCATATTTAGCGCAGGCCTCCAGAAGCTCTAGTGCATAACGGACGGTTAAAGCGTGCGGATAATGTCAAGAGAGGGCGGGGTAGACCGAATTTGACATGGGAGGAGTCCGTAAAGAGAGATCTGAAGGATTGGAGTATCACCAAAGAACTAGCGATGGACAGGGGTGTTGTGTGGAAGCTTGCTATCCATGTGTTAGAATCATGAGTTGGTCGCGAGATCTTATGGGTTTCACCTCTAGCCTACCCCAACTTGTTTGGGATTAAAGGCTTTGTTGTTGTTGTTGTTGTAGAACAAGCATAGAAGTTTAAAACAGAATAGATATTACAATGCTGCAACATTAGCAATAATATTAGTATTAGTATATCATCAACTAAAAGGTGAACCTGCAATTAATGCTTATAAGTGCATGTTGTTTGAGTTCTTATTGGAGTACAACAAAGTTAACTAAAACCACTACAACAACCAGTGTAACACTGAACAACTGTTACACAGCGTAAAAGGAACCATGATCTCTTATCTCCATCTACTTTTCCCTTCGCAGACTTTGGTACTTGTGACAAACTGTTTCTTCTGTAAGAAAGAACTTCACATATTCTAATATATCTCTCCTCCACGTTAGATTTTGCTAAGCTGCATGCACTAGCCAACAAAACCAAAAGTCCGAACTGATGGAAAGGGTTAGGCAATCCACATATACACTTAAATGCCCCCTCTCACGTATGAGGCTGGAAGTCAACACGGGAATAGACTCAAGAGGCCTATACTTGGACACAGAGGGGGCAACGGAAATTCTTGAATAAATTCGAAAGCCAGGACTTGAACTCAAGACCTTAGGCCCTGATACCATGTTAAGCTTCATGCACTAGCCAACGCAACCAAAAGTCCGAACTGATGGAAATGACTAGGCAATCCACACACTTTGTGGGATTTGGCGGAGGAGCGTACCAGCAGCAGTGGCAATGTCTCTAGTGGCGCTTCCCACTAGACAGCTCGATCCCCTTCTCTCTTTTCTCTAAGTCAGCCAGCCACATGGCTTATATGGGCCTGACACATACAACACTGAGGGGTGATAGATATCTATCATTCCCATCTTGTTCCATGCCAGATTGCATTCTTTAGTTCCCAATCCTCTAGTCAAGCAGTCTGCAATCTGTTGCCCAGAACTCACATGCTCAATCTTGAGGATCCTATCGTCAAGCTTTTCTTTGATTGAAGAATCTGTCTATTTCCACATGCTTGGTTCTATCATGATGAACTGGATTGTGTGCTATGTTGATTGCTGATTTGTTATCACACCACACATTCATACAACTAGTCTTCAATATCTTCAATTCTTCTAATAAATTTCTGGTCCACAACATCTCACTTAGCCCTTGAGCCATAGCTCTATATTCGGCTTCAGCAATCGACTTGGACACAGCAACCTGTTTTTTACTTCTCCATGATACTAAATTCCCACCAACAAAGACAAAAAATCCTGAGGTTGATCTACGATCATCTAGGCAACTTGCCAATCTGCATCAAAGTATCCATCAACCACGAGATGCATGTTACTTCAAATATAAGTCCCCTTCCCGGAGTCCCATTCAAGTACCTCAGAATTATGAGCACTGCTTCAAGATGATCACTCCTAGCCTCCTAGGTTCATGCATGTATCTGCTTTACACTTACTGCAAAGGCAATGTCAGGGCGTGTATGACATAATAAGCTCAGATCCCTTGTTCACTTGCTCTCCTAATTGAGCTGTCACTCTGAGGTTTTGATCAATTGGAGTTGATGCTGCCCGACATCCTAGCATTCCTACATCGCTTAGGAGATCTAAAGTATACTTTCTCTAAGATATCGCAATCCCCTTGGCAGATCTAGCCATTTCTATGCCCAGGAAATATTTGAGTTGGCCCAGATCTTTGACTTCAAAGGCCTTACCCAAACACTCTTTCAGTCTTGCTATTTCTTCTTTGTCAACCCCTGTGATAATAATGTCTTCCACATATACTGCGAGTATAGTGATTTTCCCCCCTTTATGGCTGTAGAACAGTGTATGATCACCGTTACACTGCCCATACCCCATATTACATACAACAGATCTGAGCTTGTCGAACCATGCTCTCGAAGATTGTTTCACACCATAAAGAGCTTTCTTTAACCTGCATACCTTGCCGGCAGTCTCAGACATAGAGAACCTAGAGAACCCAGGTGGGATCTCCATGTAGACCTCCTCCTACAGGTCCCCATGCAAGAAAGCATTCTTCACATCAAGTTGATGTAAGGACCACCCGAAATTCGCTGCACAGGAGATCAAGATTCTCACAGTGTTCATCTTTGCTACTGGAGCAAAGGTCTCATCATAGTCAATGTCGTAGATTTGGCTGTACCCCCTCGCTGCAAGCCTTGCTTTGTACATTTCAATCTTCCCTTTTGTATTTGCTTCACAGTGTATACCCACTTATAGTTGACTGCCTTCTTTTCTGTTGGAAGAGGTGTTAGAACCCATGCCTTGTGCTTGCACAAAGCTCTAGCTCCTCCACCATGGCACTGCGCATTTTGAGTCCTCCTTTGTCTTCTTCCAGTCAGTCAGAATTGACAAAGACTGAAGAGAGGCAACAGATGCTCTGTGGGCTGGAGATAATGCTTCATAGGAGACATAATTTCCAATATCATTGGCATCGAATCCATACTTTCTGGTACCCCTACCTTTGCTCGAGTACCCTTTCTCAACGCAATTGGTAAGTCTTTTATGTCAGATGAGCTTGCATTGCTGCTCCCCCAAACATGATGTTGCCGCCTTGAATATACTTGAGGATTACGCTCCTCATTCACCTTCTGCCACCGTTAATACACCTTTAGCTGTTGCTCTTGCTCTGCCGTCCACCTCGGTACACTACCGATCCAGGTGGGAGCACTGCCTGCCTGACTCGGCAACCCATCAGTTACAATCGGTCCTACACTCGGCCCACCCCCATCGGTCACAATCGGTCCTTCACTCGGCCCACCCCCATCAGTCACAATCGGTCCTTCACTCGGCCCACCACTCGGTGGAGTTATCAGCTGCTGGGGCTGCTGCTCGCTTCGCTGCACCGGAATATCACCCTCAATAGGTTGCTGCAACACTGAATCTCAGGCTACAGGTGGACGTGGGCTGTCCACGGTACCCACTTAAAAGCCCACAAAAATCATGTTCGTCGACACCCACGGGACTAGGTCACATTAATGTGGGATATGTGGGCTAATCCCTTGGGTACCACGTCCAACCCGCATATCGTCCTCCGCTATGCGAATCGCACACACCCGGCCACACTATCCATGGACCTTGGAGAGCAGGGCGAGGCGACCAGCCGCCGGAGCGCCACCGCTAGCTCCCCCACCCCCCCACAAACACACGTGTCCTCCGTACCGTCAGCCTGCCTGACCCCGCCACCGCTTTCGAACTTCCCTCCATGAACTTCCTCCTTGCCATCCTCATCCTCAGCTCCTCCTTCCTGTCGCCGGCCTCCGCCGATGGAGAGCTTCGCCGGTAGCAGCGCCTGCACGCCTCCAAGCGACCTCCCACTCCGCCACAACCGACGCCAGCTCCCCGGGTGTCGTCGGGGGGATGACCCCCGGGTAGGCAACGGAGCCCGGATCCCTTTCGGAAAATCATCGGAGCAGGACAAGTCCCTCAGGCCGGCTCCCCAGCGTGAGCCGGCTCGGCACGGCAACCTGGCCTGGCCGGGTGGCCCATGCCGGCCGGCCGGGAGGAGACGAAGCCTTAGCAACGAAGCAAACATGGCTACAGCGCTCCTCCCTTTATACTGACAGAACAGGCGAGGCTACAGCTTTCCTTGCGCCCCCGCCCGAGGCGGGCGGTGTCAGGGAGGCGCGGTCCTGTAGAAACGGCGGCGCCGACCTCCCTCTGACGACGGACAAGACGCGCCACAGTGCCTCGTACCCAGACTGACAAGAGACAAGACCCGCCACAGTGCTCCGCGCCAGGCAGGTGCGGCGCACCCGACGACCCGGCCACCGGATCCCGGTCAATGACACCAGGGGCCCGCGCCTCTGTTACGTTACCATTGTAACCCTGGGGGTCGGCCTATAAGACCCCCAGGGAGGCCTCCATGCAGAGGGATCGACCGGTTCACTCCCTTCCGCTGCATAGCCGCTCCTCACTTCCCTTTAGTGATTCCTCGCTCCATAGAACACACACGCGCTCCCGCCGGAGAGGCAGAACGGTGGCCTAGCCCCTTCTCCCTCCTCCGTCCAAACAGCTCCAGGAGCAACTCTGTAACCTTTGCGCATATCAGCTCATACGGCAGGATTAGGGGTGTTACCTCTCCAGAGGGCCCCGAACCTGGGTACGTCTCGTGTCTCACACTTGCTCGTGCCAACTTCGCCTCCGGAGCCCGCCGGCGTCCTCTCGTAGCCCCACCTCACAAGCCATCTCATGGCATCTGCCGTGAATCACGCACCCCCAGCGAGAATACCACGACAGTTGGCGCCCACCGTGGGGCTGCTCGCGGCGCCGGCCGGAGTCAAGTTCCGGACGAGGCCCTTCACCAGCTCCGGCGAGCGCATCGTGCACGGTTTGGTCTGTGCGCCTCACACGTCCAAACCGGCCGGCTGCAGCGCTGCGCTGGGCGCGGACGTCGCCTGCCCCGCAGGCTGCTTCATCGTCCCCTTCGGCGCGCTGCGCGTCTTCGTCGCGCTCGTCCCCGACGTGTTTCCCAGCGAAGTGTGCAATTGCACCGACTCGCCTGTCCCCGTTAGCTGCGCCGTCTCCGACGACGTCGCCGCTCTCTGCGTTCACGCGGAGGTGCTAACCATCGGCACCAGTTCCGGCTCCCCGCGCGCCAAGGAGAAGGCTGCCGCGGCCGCCGCCGCCGCGGTTGTGGCTCCGCCTCGCCGGACTGACCCGCTCCACGACACGATCCGGAGTCTGCAAGCCCCCATCACGCCTGACGCCGACACGGCTACTGCAACGGCCCAGCTCAACGAGGGCCGCCAGCATCTGCTGCTCGAGGCCACGGAGCTTGCGGCAACCCGGCGCCGGCTAGAGTCCGCCCAGCGAGAATTCGACAGCGCACACGGCGTCACTCCGCCCGCCGCCGAGCCCAGCCGGGTCGCGGAGGTGCGGATCCGTGGGGGCGCGCTCGGCCGCGCGCTAGGCGCAGGCCGACCCGTCTACGACACCCCCGTCAAGAACATGCGCGCGGCGCAGGCCGTGATTGATGATCTTGAGTTCCTGGAGGGCGAGGAGCTGCTGCAGCAGCAGCAGCGCATCCGCGACCTCATCACCGCGGCGAACGAGCAGCAGCAACGTTTCGACCCGGCCCAGCCATCCGGCTCCGCCTCAAGAAGAACCGACGACCCGGAGAGGGCTCTCCGGGATGCGCGGCAGACGTCTTCGCACGCCACTAGCGCGAGCCGCTCTGGCCGACACCGGTCCGACCGGAGCCGGCACAACCGCACCACCACCGCCGGAGACGGCAACGCTGGCGAGACGGCCGGCGACGGTCGGGTTCAGCAGCCGGAGCCCCCCGTGCGGCCGGCTCAGCAGCCCGAGCCGGCCCCGGAAGCCCCTGCGCCCCGCGGTCCCGTGGCCGGCCGAATCGGCCTCCGCGTTCCCGTGGCTGGCCGACTCGGCCCCCGCGAGCCCTACGACGAAAGCGACGCCCGTCACCGCATCGACCGGCTGGCGCGCTCCACGGCCCTGGAGGAGGAAAGCTCTGTCGGCCCGGCGTGCTTCGGCCCCCGCATTCGCGAAGAACCCTTCCCCAAAGGCTTCTCGCTGCCCCGCGACTCCCCAAAATACACCGGCGCCACCAAGCCGGAGGACTGGCTAACCGACTACACCACAGCTGTCGGCATAGCCGGCGGCAACCGGCGTGTGGCTGTCCGTTACGTCCCCCTCATGCTGCTCGGTTCGGCCCGGACGTGGCTTAACAGCCTCCGAGCCGGCAGTGTGAACTCCTGGCTGGATTTCGAAGACGCGTTCGTTCGCAACTTCACCAGCACCTACAAGCGACCCGACAAGCCTCGCCAGCTCTCCATGTGCGTCCAGAAGCCGGGCAAGCCCCTGCGCGATTTCCTCACGCGGTGGACGGAGCTTCGCAACTCCTGCGAAGGGGTCCACGAGGTCCGGGCCATCCAATACTTCATCGACGGATGCCTAGACGGCACTCTGATCAAGCACCGGTTGGTGTGCGACGAGCCGCAGACCCTGGCGGAGCTCATGGCCGTGGCGGACAAGTACGCTACGGCCGACTCCGCGATGAATGTGAAGATCACGATCGACGCAGATGGCAAGCTCCTCCCGGCCCAGCCGGCTCCCTCCAAGCCGGCTGGCGACAACAGTCAGCGCCGGCAAGACGGCAACAACAACGGCAAGCGCCGGAACGACCAGCCGGCACCCCGCTACGACAGCCGGCAAGTCGCCGCCGTCGAAGGGGAGCAGGCGGCTGAGCAAGGCTCCAGCCAACGCCAGCGCACCGGCAAGGCCGTCTGGCAGCCCAAGCTGACTTTTGAGCAGATGCTCGACGCCCCCTGCAAGAACCACAGCGGCGCGAAGCCGTCGACGCACACACTCCGGCACTGCAGTTTCACGCTGCGCCTGTTGAAGGGCAACCTTCCACCCCCGCCGCCTGGAGCCGGCCCGCAGCAGCCGCCGCTCCCGCCGCCTCCACCGCCACCCGGCGCCCTCGCCGACAACCCTTTCCCGCACCCGGACGCGTCCTACGTCGTCTTCACCAGTGAGGGGGATGACAAGCACGCCAAGCGCAAGCACGCGGCCGAGGTGAACGCCGTCATCCCTTCGGTTCCCCAGTACATGCACTGGTCCGACCGGCCGGTGAGCTGGACCCGGGAGGACCACCCGGCCGTCATGCCCACGTCGGGCGGCTACGCCCTCGTACTCGACCCCACCCTCGTCTCCGAGAAACGCACCTGCCGTTTTTCACGGGTGCTGATCGACGGCGGCAGCAGCATCAACATCCTGTACCGCGACACCATGACCAAGCTCGGCATCGAGGCACGGCAGCTGGAGCCGACCCGGACGGTGTTCCACGGCATCGTGCCGGGTCTCTCCTGCTCCCCGATCGGCCGGATCCGGCTCGACGTCCTGTTCGGCTCCAGCAGCCACTTCCGCCGCGAGCCGATCTGGTTCGAGGTGGTCGACCTGGCCAGCCCCTACCACGCGCTGCTCGGCCGGCCTGCGATGGCCAAATTAATGGCGGTCCCCCACTACGCCTACCTGAAATTGAAGATGCCGGGTCCCAAAGGCCTCATCACCGTCGTCGGCGATTACAAGAAGTCCATCGAATGCGCCAAAGCCGGCTCCCAGCTGGCCGAGTCGCTGGTCATCGCCGAAGAGAGGCGCCAGCTCGACCGGATCGTGGCGCTGGCTAACGCGCAGCCGGCCATGCCGGCTCCGCCCAAGCCGGCCGCCGACGAGGCCTCCTTCAAGCCGGCCAAGGACACGAAGAAGGTCCCGCTCAACCCGGCCGACCCCAGCTCCAGCAAGTACGTCGTCGTGGGCACCGGCCTCGACAGCAAATAGGAAGGCGAGCTCGTCGATTTCTTCCGTGAGAATCAGGATATCTTTGCATGGTCTCCCAAAGACATGCCGGGTGTCCCGAGGGAATTCGCCGAGCACAAGCTACACGTCCGCAAGGACGCCAAGCCTGTCCGGCAGCCGCTACGCCGCTTCTCCGAGGAGAAGCGAAGAACCATCGGTGAAGAAATCGCCCGGCTGCTCAAAGCCGGGTTCATCATGGAGGTGTTCCACCCCGAGTGGCTGGCCAATCCAGTCCTCGTCCTGAAGAAAAACGGCACCTGGCGCATGTGCATCGACTACACCAGCCTGAACAAGGCATGCCCCAAAGACCCGTTCGCTCTGCCCCGGATCGACCAAGTCATCGACTCCACAGCCGGCTGCGAGCTCCTGTCCTTCCTGGACGCCTACTCCGGCTACCACCAGATCAACCTGGACCCGGCCGACGCCCTCAAGACGTCCTTCATCACGCCCTTTGAGGCGTATTGCTACATCACCATGTCGTTCGGCTTGAAGAATGCCGGCGCCACCTTCCAGCGTTGCATGCAGAAGTGCCTGCTGCCCCAGCTCGGCAGAAATGCGCACGTCTACGTCGACGATATCGTGGTGAAGACCAAGCAGCACCTCACGCTCCTGGCCGACCTCAAAGAAACCTTCGCCAACCTACGCCGGTTCCAGATCAAGCTCAACCCGGAGAAATGCGTCTTCGGCGTGCCGGCTGGCCAGCTACTCGGCTTCCTCGTCTCGGCGCGCGGCATCGAGGCCAACCCGGAGAAGATCAAGGCAATCGAGCGCATGCGCAAGCCGACCCGGCTGCGCGACGTCCAGAAGTTCACCGGCTGCTTGGCCTCTCCCAGCCGGTTCGTCAGCCGGCTGGGGGAAAGGGCCCTGCCCCTGTACCAGCTGATGAAGAAGACGACGGCGTTCGAGTGGAGCAACCAGGCAGACGAAGCTTTCCGCGACCTCAAGCGCATGCTGTCCACCGCACCAGTCCTGGCCACGCCGGCAGAGAAAGAGCCGCTCCTGCTATACATCGCCGCCACCTCCCGCGCGGTCAGCACGGTGCTGGTCGTCGAGCGCCCTGAGGAGGGCAAGGTGCAGCCGGTCCAGCGTCCGGTGTACTACCTAAGCGAGGTGCTCTCCGCCTCCAAGCAGAACTACCCCCACTACCAGAAGATGTGCTACGGCGTGTACTTCGCCGCCAAGAAGCTGAGGCAATACTTCCAAGAGCACGCCATTACCGTGGTGAGCACGGCCCCCATCGACGAGATCATGGGCTGCCGGGATGCCTCTGGCCGGGTGGCCAAGTGGGCCATCGAGCTAGCCGGCCACACGATTCTCTACGAGCCGCGCACCACCATCAAGTCCCAAGCGCTGGCCGACTTCCTCGTCGACTGGACCGAGACGCAGTACCTGCCGCCGGCGCCGGAGTCGACTCACTGGCGCATGCACTTTGACGGCTTCAAGATGCGCAGCGGCTTGGGAGCCGGCATCGTGCTGTCCTCCCCCAAGAACGACCGGCTGCGGTACGTGCTCCAGATCCATTTCGCCGCCTCCAACAACGTCGCCGAGTACGAAGCTCTCATGCACGGCCTCCGGCTGGCCAGAGAGATCGGCATCCGGCGCATCCTCTGCTACGGCGACTCGGACCTGGTGGTGCAGCAAGTTTCCAGCGACTGGGACGCCAAAGACGCCAACATGGCCAGCTACCGCTTCCTGGTCCAGCAACTCTCCGGCGGGTTCGATGGTTGTGAGTTCCTCCACGTCCCACGCGCCGACAACGAAGCAGCCGACGCCCTGGCCAAAGTAGGCTCCACCCGGCAAGCCATCCCGTCCGACGTCTCCCTCGAGCACCTGCGGAGGCCGTCCATCAAGCCGTCTCCCGACTCAGAGTCCATCTTCGTCCCGGACGACCCCGGCGCGCCCCCACCCGACCCTGGGGTTCCCGGCCCTAGCTCGGGGACTGCCGGCTCCAGCCCGGGGACTGCCGGCTCCGGCTCGGGGACTGCCGGCTCCAGCCCGGGGACTGCCGGCTCCGGCTCGGGAGCTGCCGTCCCGGATCCCATCCCGGCGGCCGTCCTCACGGTGGTGACGGCGCCATCCTGGGCTCAGCCAATCCTCGCCTTCTTGGAAGACGGCGAACTTCCCGCCGACGAGGCCGAAGCCCGGCAAGTGCAGCGGCGCGCGTCCGCCTACAGCATCATCAACCACGAACTCGTCAAACGCAGCACGACGGGCGTGTTCCAGCGCTGCGTCGAGCGGGGCAAGGGGATCGAAATCCTCCTCGACATCCACCAGGGCGAGTGCGGGCACCATGCCGCCTCGAGATCCCTGGTGGCCAAAGCATTCTGGCACGATTTCTACTGGCCCACGGCCCTGGAAGACGCCGAAGAGCTGGTCCTCCTCTCCGGCTCGCCCGCCCCCTCCGGCTGCGGCTCGATGACCGTCACCGTCGGCGCCGAGCCCCTCTCCATCTCCAGCCAGGCCGGATCCACGGTAGGCCTGGCCCGCTTCGCGGAGGCCCTCTCCCACGCCTGCGCCGAGGCCTCCTCCATCGCCTTCTCGGCCTCATCCCGGTCCCGCCAGGCGGCACGCGTCGCCGCGTCAAGATCCTGGCCAGACTGGCGGGCCTCGAGTTCCTCCTCCACGGTCCGACTTGCCAGAGGGTCGACGGCGCTGCTCCTGGTCTTCCTCCAGGTGACCTCGCCCGCCGCGGCCTCCGTCGCCGCCACCGCCAAGTCAAGGGCCGACCTGTACACGGCAGGCTCGTCATGACAAAGGCACAAGCAAGAAACAAGCCATAAGATTCGACCCGGCTGCTCCGCAGCCCGGCCGAACCTCGGGGGCTACACCCAGTGGGTGCGCTGGCGCGCCCCCACTGATTCAACATACAAGGATCAGAAATAAGGCAGGAAACGCTTACCCGATGACCGTCGGGGGCTCCCGCCTCGGCCCCACGGACGGGGCGAGACGGCGTTTCTTCTTCACGACGGCCCTCTCACGCGCCGGCCCCGCTGCCGGGCGTTTCGTGGCCGATCTCGCCTCGACCGCCTCCTTCCCGTGCGGCCGACTGACGGACGCCGCCGCGCGAGCCGGCCCGGCGCATGCCGCTTTCCGCAGCCGTTTCGGGGGGTTGACGCTAGCATCCTCCCCGGCCGAGGGCGCTGCATCGTGCGCGTCGGTCAAGCTCTCCTCGTCGTCGTCCGGCCAGTCCCGCAGTAGATCTGGAGGCGGAGACTTACCTGCATTCCGCGACCCGCCGGCTGCGGCATCGGCCAGGCACGCCTCGACCGCCCCCTCCTCCGCCTCGGCGTCGGCCTCCTCCACATCCGAGTCGGGCAGGTCGGCCAGCAGAATCTGGGCGTTCGACCCGTCGTGATTCCGCTGGCTGGCGAATAGCTGCGGCCATCCCGCGGCGTCAGAACACAAGAGTAACGTCGAAGCGGCGAAATATAAAGACCAGGGACTCACCGCCGGCGCCGGGTTCTCCCGGTGATAAGGCTCCTTCCCGAAGCTCCACTCCCCCTCCTTCGGCCCGGCCTTGGAGATGTAGTTGACCCGCTGGACGATCCCAGCCGGCGTCAGCTCCTTGGTCGACATCCGGGTCGGGTCGTGCCGGCCGCTCATGTCGCAGATCCGGTGTGCCCGGCGCTGCAGTGGCAAGACCCGGCGGGCGATGAAGGCCGCGATGAGATCAGCCGGCTTTAGCCCCTCGCGCTTCGTCAGCTCCCCGACCCGGCTGCAGATGTTCTTCATCTCCTTCGGCGGCTTCTTGGGGCAGTAGCCCCAATTCGGCTTCTCGCGCGGCGGCGCGTCGACGAACGGCGGAAGGTTGATGACGTCGACAGCCGGGTCGGCGTTCCGGACGTAGAAAAACGTCATCTGCCACTTCTTGGCCGAGTCCTCAAGCGGCAGCTTGGGAAACGACCCGTTCACCCGGCCGATGACCACCGCCGCGCCACAGTCGGACATGACGCCGACTGCCGCCCCCTGCTGCTTGAGGAAGAACATCTTCGCCCACAGCTCCACGGTCGGCAGCATCCCGAGATAGCCTTCGCAGAGCGTGGCGAAGCCGGCAACCTGCAGCACGGCGTTGGCGCCGAGATGATGCGGCTGCAGCCCGAAGAAGTCGAGCCACGCGCGGAAGAAGAGACTCGCGGGGAGGCCGAGCCCGCGCTCGAAATGCGAGAAGACCACATGCTCGCCCTCCTGCGGCTCCGGCACCCTCTCCGGGCCCGGCACGCGCGCGAGCAGCACCTCCGCCGGCGGCAGCCGTTTCGTGCGGCGGAGGTACCGGATATTCTGCTCCGTCGTGGAGCCCTCCCAAGAACCTTTTGGCAGCGCCATTAGGGAGGGTTTTTTCGCGGGCGTCGAGATTCGGCGATGAAGAGGAAGAAGAGCGGCTCGCTGCGGGCCTCGAGTCGCAGTGCGCAACAGGCGTGGGTGAGGCGTGCGGAGGCGGCAGCGTTTCGCTCGGGCGCGGCGGAGAAGAAGAGGAAGCAGAGGAGGAGCGAGGGGCAGGGGTGCGAGCGCGAGCGTCTCCGTCGCACTCCCCCCTCCTTCTCATTTATAACCGCGCGATATCGTGGGGGAGTGGGATCGTCTGCGCCCACAATCCCCACTGCCCCGCACTGTGCGCGCACGTTCCCCACACACATTAACTGCGCGGGGAAGCGCAATCGCCAACGGTCGCCACAGTTAATCCCCCGCGCGTGGGCCGAGGGCGTGTCGTGGCGGGCCCGGGCCACGGTCACGTCCCGTCGCGTTCGTGGGCTGGCAGGACTCGCCCATCGCGAGGCTGCACGTGGCAGCCCGTCGGGCTGCGGCGGGCGCGAATCGGCGTACGAGGCAAGACTTATTCGGCGGGCGTTTTCATTTCCCGCTCAGGCCGGGGTGCCGCGACCCGGTCCCCGGAAGCCAGTCCCCAGCGGGTGTTCCCGGCGTCCGCTGCCGCGGAGCCGGCGTGCAGCCAGGCGAAGCCGCCCGGCCGGACTCCGATGCTTCATCAACAAACCAGCTCCTTAGGGTGGTAAGCTGCGAAGGCCCCCCTGCCTGAAGCCGGCGAACCTTCACAGCTTCGGGGACTACTGTCGGGGGGATGACCCCCGGGTAGGCAACGGAGCCCGGATCCCTTTCGGAAAATCATCGGAGCAGGACAAGTCCCTCAGGCCGGCTTGCCAAGCGCGCCGGCTCGGCACGGCAACCCGGCCTGGCCGGGTGGCCCATGCCGGCCGGCCGGGAGGAGACGAAGCCTTAGCAACGAAGCAAACATGGCTACAGCGCTCCTCCCTTTATACTGACAGAACAGGCGAGGCTGCAGCTTTCCTTGCGCCCCCGCCCGAGGCGGGCGGTGTCAGGGAGGCGCGGTCCTGTAGAAACGGCGGCGCCGACCTCCCTCTGACGACGGACAAGACGCGCCACAGTGCCTCGTACCCAGACTGACAAGAGACAAGACCCGCCACAGTGCTCCGCGCCAGGCAGGTGCGGCGCACCTGGCGACCCGGCATCCCGGCGACCCGGCCACCGGATCCCGGTCAATGACACCAGGGGCCCGCGCCTCTGTTACGTTACCATTGTAACCCTGGGGGTCGGCCTATAAGACCCCCAGGGAGGCCTCCATGCAGAGGGATCGACCGGTTCACTCCCTTCCGCTGCATAGCCGCTCCTCACTTCCCTTTAGCGATTCCTCGCTCCATAGAACACACACGCGCTCCTGCCGGAGAGGCAAAACGGTGGCCTAGCCCCTTCTCCCTCCTCCGTCCAAACAGCTCCAGGAGCAACTCTGTAACCTTTGCGCATATCAGCTCATACGGCAGGATTAGGGGTGTTACCTCTCCAGAGGGCCCCGAACCTGGGTACGTCTCGTGTCTCACACTTGCTCGTGCCAACCTCGCCTCCGGAGCCCGCCGGCGTCCTCTCGTAGCCCCACCTCACAAGCCATCTCATGGCATCTGCCGTGAATCACGCACCCCCAGCGAGAATACCATGACGAGATTCACCGGTGTCACAGCCTCTTTCGGATCCGTACACGCTTCACGACTAAGGAGTGCTTCACCAGTCCCGCTGCAGTGACGAAGCAGGTGGAACAAGCGGTCGGCGGCGTGGACACAGACATGTGCAAAGAACTTTCAAGATCTAAGACCAGCCGGAAGACAAGGTAAATCCTAATTTTCTTGCTTCCCCTCATCTCATTTCCCGGAGTTCTTAAGCTGCCACTAAGCTTTAACCCACTAACCAACGTTGAATTGTTGTTACACATGGACTGATACACCTTTTGACCGTTCAATCTTGGCAGGAAATATGCACTGCTACTTCAAGTTCAGCATGCCAGGTTGATGTTCAGAACATCTTGAAGAAATAAAAAAAGCATCTTAGATATTCACTCATTATTTCAATATTTTTGAGTGAATGAACATTTGAACCATGTATTTCAATCTTAGTCTGTGTAGTGCTCAAATTTGGTACTGCTATAGCATGCAATGGACTGTGTCGTCTGTGAATTATGTGGGCATGTTCTATACTGCTCAAACTATGCATCATTTATAGGCTTTGGACACGCCCAGTACTGCAACTAGCTTGCAGTTGTTGTTGTTGTTTTTGTCGCTGTGGAGTATGTGGGCATGTGGCAGCCCGCATAATCCCACTTAAATTAAATGGGCAGCCCACTAAATTATGTGGGTAGATGCGGCGGAATGCGGGACACCCGCAGGTCGTCCCACTTGCAGGCCCACTTGCAGTTTGAACCGAATCGGCATTACCACTACTATCACCACTCTCGTCTTGACCTATCACAGTAGACTATCACAGTAGACTGGGTATGGTCAAGATTTTCAAATAATCCACTAAGATCAGTTTTCTCGCCATAAAATGGTTCGGATTCCCTGAAGGTGATATCCATGCTCTCAAAGGTCCTCCGTTCAGAAGGACTCCAACACTTGTAGCCTCGCTACCCAGAAGAATGACTCCAACACTTGTAGCCTCGCTACCCAGAAGAATACCCAGTGAAGATACACTTGACGGCCCGTGGATCCAATTTGCCCATAAATGGCCTGTGATCCCTGACAAAGCAGACACAACCGAACAACTTGGGAGGAACTACGAAATCATTCTTTCCCATAAGTAACTCAGAAGGTGACTTCATACCCAATACTCTCGATGATGTGCGATTGATCAGGTGTGTCGCAACCATCACAACTTCACAAGAATTTCAGCAGGTCATAGTAAACATCAGTGATCGAGCAACCTCCAGAATATGCTGGTTCTTCCTTTCTACCACTCCATTCTAAGGAGTGTCCGGACATAAGGTTTGATGCAAAATCCCTTGCTCTGATAAGAAAGTCACAAACACTTTGTTCACATACCCAGTGCCATTATCAGTTCTTATCACTTGTACCTGAACATTGAAGTGATTTTTCACATAGGCATAGAAATTCTTGAAGCATCGGAAAGTTTCATCTTTGTGACGCATCAAATAGATCCATGTCATACGTGAGTAGCAGTCAATAAAGGTCACAAAATACTTGGCACCACTAACGACACCACAGAACTTGTCCATATATCCGAGTGAACAAGCATGAATGGGGATGTACTTCTAACTTCTAAGTCCCTTACTCACATGAGACGTCCTCGTGTGTTTAGCAAACTCACACGCATCACATTTCAGCTTGTTCTTATCTACCCCATTCATTACATCATACATCAGGAAACAACTTGTACATATTATCAAAGGATACATGACACATTCTGTAGTGATGTTTCATCGCCGAGGACTCTCTTTCTTCCACAATTGACGCAAACATTGAGCTGTCCATTTGACCAAGCCCCTCACGGCCCATTTACCAGTCCCCTACGCCTTGTTCCAATCCCAATCCTCATGATAGTCAGTCTGTTCTCTATCAAGCACATTTCTCTGTCAACTGTTATCCTACAGTCTACATGGTCAACTAGGGCACTCATAGACAACAAATTGACCAAGAAAGCTGGCACATGTAGGACTAAAGTTAACTTGATAGCAGGTGTACATTGAACTGTCCCAATACCCTTAATAGGCTGCGATGTCCCGTCAGCAGTACATATCGTTTACTTTGAGAGGGAGTGAGCTGATCAAATGACTCAAATTCCCTGAAGTCACAAAGATGTTTAGAAGCGCCGGAGTCTAGAATCCACTCCGGATCAGGACTGTGAGCAGCAATTGTAGCCTTTTCAGTGTTGCCCTCATTTGTACAGATAAAATGAGCCACACTTGGAAGACTAGTATCCTTCTGGCTATCATGTTCAATCTCACCCGTATCCTCCACTTCCTGCATCACTTCGCAGAGGGAAAGCAGCAAAGCACATGCCTGCTGCCACATACTTGCTGCACATGTCCATAGCAAACCAACGACATTCATCGTCGCCTCCTCTGCCTCGCGCAGCTCACACCCACCTGGCACATGTGTCCTCTTCAGGCCATGGTCTCCTCCCAGCCGCACTGACTCCCCTCAGCGCCACCATAGCCTGCATTTGCCTTCACGCCGCCTTCACGCAGCAGCTCCACTTCGCTCCCCATAACAGCCGCCACCTCTTCTTCTCCTAGCAGTGCCACCTCCAGTGCTGCCTCCTTCCCTCTCCAACCAGCAGCAGCAACAACTCCAGCAAACAGCTTCAGCAACAGCAGCTCCAGCGGCACCCTTAGCAGCAGTAGCCAACAGTACCAGCAAGCCTCCTCTTCCTCTTCTTTGCTTCCTGCTCTTGCTTCAGCATGAGCTGCAGCAGAATCAGCAAGGGAAATCGGAAAATCGACTGGTTGTGTCTCCCGTGTGGCCTTCTCCTTTTCCCGCTGCTTCTTCTCTTCCTCCAGCCGCAAGCAGCACACTGCCGCTCCGCTCACGCAGCCCCGCACACACCTCCTCGCGCAGCCGCCTCGCGGTCGAAGCCCAGCTCACCGTGCTCGCCGCCGCTCGCCCTGTATTCCCACCGGACTACACCACCGGCGCCGCCGCAGCCTAAGGCCTTGTACAATGCAAGGCGCTTAGGGGAGGTGCTTAGAGAAATAAACCAGTGTTTCTTTAAGCACCGGTGCTTATTTATAGAAAGTAGACGTTTAATTAGGCGCCTCTCCTGTAGAAATAGGCGCTGGTGCTTCAGGAAAACCAGGTTTATTTTTCTAAGCACCTAGCATTGTATAAGGCCAAATCTGATACCATGTGGGATTTGGAGGAGCGTACCAGCAGCAGTGGCAATGTCTCTAGTGACGCTTCTAACCAGACAGCTCGATCTCCTTCTCTCTTTTCTCTATGTCAGCCAGCATCATGGCTTATATGGGCCTGGGCCGCATGGGCCACACATACAGCACACTTCAACAGATTTCACGAGCCAGAAACGATTGTTTGAGAGGCCCTAACATCAACTGTACCTTCAACTTAACACGGCAAGAGAAAAATCGAGATGCCCAAAACATTGGACAGCAAGCTAACAAACTCAATTTTTAACATCAATGATGAAATTTCAACTCCATTCCTCAAATCATGTGATTGGCGCCTGTTTCAAATGCAGGAATTTTACAGGAATTTTCAACAAAAACACCAATGAAGAGAAGTCTGGAGGAGCATATCATACTATGATCTGGCTAACTTTCAACATTCCAAATGGCAAAATACTGAAGATTGTCTCTAAATTCAAATGTTTTGAACATTTAAACAGCAAGAAGGCAAAATAATAAATATTCAAACTAAATCAACTTAATACAGCAAAATAAAATCAAGATGCCAAAAACATTGCTCAGCAAGCTACCAAACTCAACTTTTTATCATCAATGATGAACTCAACTCCATTGTTCAAATCATGTGATTGGTGCCTGTTTGGAGTGAAGGAATTTCACAGGAACTTCGTAGGAATTTTCAATAAGAACACCAATGAAGAGAAGTCTAGAGGAGCACACCATACTATGATTTGGCTAACTTTCATCATTTCAAATGGCAAAATATTGAAGATTGTCCCTAAATTCTAATAATGTTTAAAAAAAAACAGGAAGGAGGGGAATATTTAAACTAAACCTTCTGCATTAATTGTGGTTCATATGGCTAAGGTTTGATACGATGTTCCAAAATAAGTTAATGCACTAACTTGGAGGGTTCAAATCATTAGCTTACCTGAAAAAAAGTTTGGTTCTAACATATGATTAGGCATAGTGACTGGATTTTTCTTCTTTTCTAGAAGCAGATATATAAATTTGAAGATTCAGAACCTTACCATAATCAAGGGAACTGCAGAAGAATGTCCTCTCTCCAAACAGCAGCACAGCAGGCATGCATTCAATTTTAGCCATTTAAAAAATATATTATAAGCCACATAAAAACTCCCATATCAAGTGATCAAGAAGCACAAACTGTACAGCCAGATCAACTCAGTCACAGCAGAGATGCAAATTCTGCAACAAAGTGTCACAATACAAGATCCTGAATATTACAAAGATCTAGAAGCATGCTGGGATTTGGAAATCTCACTCAGAACTGCACCAACGACCGCAGCTTGCTCGAGACATTCAGACTTGTTCAAAGCATCTAAAAGACTGACGCATGTCGTCACATTGACTCTACATGCCCTTAGACGAGTTTCTTCAAATATTTGATACGCCTCCATTGCTCTGTTTGCATTGCTCATACCCTCTATGAGAGCATTGAAACATGCAGAGTCAGGCACTCCACCATTGGTTTTGAACCCCACAAAAAGGTTGTAAGCATCTGTTATGTTCCCTCCCTTTGCAAGCCCGGAGATCATGGTTGTGTAAGTGACAATGTTTGGGATCAAACCTTGTTTCTGCATTTCTTGCCAGAACACGAAGGCCTTGTTGTACTTCTGTACCCGGCAAAGGCCGTTTATAAGAATGCTGTATGTATAGGTATTTGGTGGACATTTCATTTCCTTCATTGACTGGAAACAAATAAGGGCCTCGTTGATTTCTTCAGCTTTCACTAAAGCATCCATGAGACTATTCCATGTATAAGCATTTGGAGTCAGACCCTTCTTCAGCATCTCTTCTAAAATTAAATAAGCTTCATCTATCCTGCCAGCCTTCCCAAAGCCATCTATGAGAGAACTATACAAAATAATATTCAATTCTATTCCTTTTGATTTTGCTTCCTCAGAAAGCATGTAAGCCTCATCTAACCTATCAATCTTGGCCAGACCATCAATAATCGATCCATATGTAGCAACCGTTGGAGAGATATGTTTTAGCTTCATATCCTCGAGAACTTCATAGGCTCTGTCTACCTTTCCAGATTTGCATAACCCATCAATAACAGCATTGTAAGCCCGAGCATCAAGTGCAAAACCTTGCTGACTCATTGCGTGAAAAATATTAGACGTTTCTCTAGCCTGACCAGCTTTTGTGAGACCATGAATCAAAATGGAGTAACTTCGAACATCAGGAAGAAATCCATAACTCTTGATGTCCTCAAAAATTGATCTTCCCTTTTCAATCTCACCTGCTTTGAAAACACAATCCATATATGTGTTAAGTAGGATGAGATCAGGCTGGCATCCTCGACGGGTCATCTCTTTGAAGATCTTGTGCCCATCTTCTTTCCTTCCATGCAGAAAGCAATTCCTGATCAAGGAAGTATATAACACAGGATTACCATTGTGGCCTGCATCCAACATTTTCTCGAATAGCCTATAGGCCTCATCAATCTTTCCCTTCTTTCCGAGGCCATCCATAAGGGAACAGTACGTCACAGAATCAGGATTGCAACCTCTCTGACTCGCGCTTTCAAATATTGTATGGGCCTCATCGAGCAGCTTTGCCTTGCACAGCCTATCCACCATTATGTTAACCGTCATTAAGTTTGGATACAGACCATCAAGTTCCATTTCATCGCGTATCTTATATGCTTCATTAACCCTCCCAGCCATGCACAACATATCAATAATGATGTTATACGTCGAGGTATTTGGCTTAGCATCCTTCGTCATGACATCAAGCAATCTCAGTGCCTCATCAACCCTCCTCTTCTTCCCGAGGCACGTGATAATTGAATTAAATGAAACGACAGATGGAATACAACCCCTCTCCCTCAACCGCTCAAGCAGCTTGTAAGCATCATCAAACCGGTCAGCTGACCCATATCCCATGATCATAGTATTATATGCGTAAGCACAAGGCACAGCCCTTTCCACCTCCATCTGCCCAAATAACTCCTCTGCCTCACCTAGCCTCCCTGCCTTGCAAAGCACCCAGATCATGCTTGTATATGATACATCATCTGGCCGCAGACCCTGGGCTCTCAGCTCATGAAAGAACTTCCAGGCCATGTCCACATTCCCAGCCTTTCCAAAACAATCAATACACACATTGTACAACACAATATCTGGCTCAAGGCATCTCCCCTTCACCTCATCCACCAGCACCAACGCGCCCTCCACTCTTCCCTCACGGGCCAGAGTGCGCACCAACGTCGTGAAAAGAGGCACACCCACCTCATACCCGACCTCTTGCATCTGCCGCAGCAGTTCCAGCGCACGCTCGGGCTGCCGCGCCTCAGCCAGAGCGCCAATCAGCACGGTGTACGCAGAGAACGCCGGCCTGAACTTGAGCCGCCGCATGGTGCCAATGGCATGGAAGGCGTCGTCGAGGCGGCGGGAGCGGACGAAGGTGGCGACTAGGGTGGCGCAGGCAGGGTTGGGAAGGCCGTAGCCAAGGAGGGACATCTCTTCCAGGACCTTGTCGAGAGCCGCTAGGTCGTGGGAGAGGAATGGGAGGACGGCGTTATACGCTTCGGGGGGCAGTGAGTGGGGAGAGGAGGCGGAGGAAGCGAGGAGGAAGAAGGGACCGGCGAGCGAGGTGTTCTGTAGGGAGCGGAGGACGGAGAGGACAACATCGGGGGAGGGGGGAGGGGCGGCGGAGAGGGTGGAGGAGACGGCTCGGGCCAGGTCGTGTGTCCAGGCGGGGGCGGCGGAGAGAAGGCGGAGGAGCTCGGCGCTGAGAGTGGCGGGTGTCTGCGGGGGTGGTGGGTTAGTGGAGAAGCCGCTGCGGGTCCGGAGAAATGTGTAGGCGGCGAGGGGGCGACTGCGAATCGCCGGCGTCCGCAGCGCCGCCGCCATAAGCAGAATCCAGTAAAACCTAGGGGAGCAGGGTACAGAGCGCTCGTTTGCCTATTCGGCGTCTGGGAGAACGCGGTCTACCGAAATGGGAAAAAAATTGGGTGGAGACGGGGTGTAGACTTCATCTTCTACATACCCGCTTTAATCAGCGTTCATCTATCCTCTCAATCCATCGCACGAAGGAAATAGAATCAAGCTGTCTCCCTGTGTGAAGCCAGAAAACGAGCCAAAGAAAGCACAGCCGGCTCAGCTCCACCAGGACCACCACGATCGAAGACATAAACTGGCATGTATATCGGCTTCCACGAGAAACATCTGATCTCCGACGCCGCCGCCTCCCACGTACACAGCGGCGCCTCGCTCGGTCCATGGCCGAGCGACCAAAGCCCTCTTCTCCACACGATCGGACTGCTGGCCGTGGGTTCTCTTGTTTGGCGCTCACGGCAGCGAGCGGAGCGACAACGATGGCCGCACCGCCCCATCCGCCACGGGGCATGCTCCCGGTGCCTGATGTGCCACCTCCGTCGGGAAGTACGGGAGTCGCCACGCCGGAGGCCGGGACTGTCGTCGGCCTGGATCATGTAAACCACACTGATGAGGACGGTTGCTGCTCCACCGCGTACCAATCGGCGGCATGCACCGTGGACTTTCCGCCACCGCACATACCCGGAGTCTTGGAATGGGACACAGCCGCCATGAATGGAGAAAAAGGCCAGGAGGATGATGTGGTACGATTGTTGCCTTGTTCTCCAGTTGCCCCTTAGAACACTATCAGCATGCATGTCTGTAGTACGTTGTCAATGCCAGAAGCTAGGTCATGAAGCAACATAAAAAAAATCTCTGTAATAAATGATTTGAGTATAACACATTAATAGATTTCTAGTTATTAGGCTCGTTTACTACAGTAGCTTGTTCCAATGAACGCACTCCTTAATGACAATAGAATGTAAAATTAATGTTCCGTCAAAAAGAACATGTTTTATATTTCAACTCTTTTTACTGCAATATATTCTCAACTCTTTTTACTACAGCTGGTTGAAAAAGTTGGGCAAGCTTCGATCATCCCCAAAGTTGGAATGTCATTCGATTCAGAGCAGAAAGCATATGACATGTACAACACGTATGCCGGCAACATTGGGTTTAGTATCAGAAGGAGCCAGACAAAGCGCCGCCAAGATCGAACTATATATCAGAAATATATAGTTTGCAGTAATCAGGGAGAACGAGAAACCGAGTCATCTGTTGGAAATATGCCCTAGAGGCAATAATAAATTGGTTATTATTATATTTCCTTGTTCATGATAATCGTTTATTATCCATGCTATAATTGTATTGATTGGAAACTCAAATACATGTGTGGGTACATAGACAACACTGTGTCCCTAGTAAGTCTCTAGTTGACTAGCTCGTTGATCAAAGATGGTTAATGTTTCCTAGCCATTGACATGAGATGTCATTTGATAACGGGATCACATCATTAGGAGAATGATGTGATGGCCAAGACCCAAACTAAGAACGTAGCATTTGATCGTGTCAGTTTATTGCTATTGTTTTTCTGCATGTCAAGTATCTGTTCCTATGACCATGAGACCATGCAACTCCCTGACATCGGAGGAGTACCTTGTGTGTATCAAACGTCGCAACGTAACTGGGTGACTATAAAGGTGCTCTACAGGTATCTCCGAGGGTGTCTGTTGGGTTGGCATGGATCAAGACTGGGATTTGTTACTCCGTATGACGGAGAGGTATCTCAGGGCCCACTCGGTAATACAACATCACAATGAGCCTTGCAAGCAATGTGACTAAAGTGTTAGCCACGAGATCTTGTATTACGGAACGAGTAAAGAGACTTGCCGGTAACGAGATTGAACTAGGTATAGTGATACCGACGATCGAATCTCGGGCAAGTAACATACCGAAGAACAAAGGGAACAGTATACGGGATTAACTGAATCCTTGACATAGAGGTTCGACCGATAAAGATCTTCGTAGAATATGTAGGAGCCAATATGGGCATCCAGGTCCCGCTATTGGTTATTGATCGTAGAGGTGTCTCGGTCATGTCTACATAGTTCTCGAACCCGCAGGGTCTACACACTTAACGTTTGGTGACGATTAGTATAGTTGAGTTATTTTGTTGGTGACCGAAGGTTGTTCGGAGTCCCGGATAAGATCCCGGACATGACAAGGATCTCCGGAATAGTCCGGAGGTAAAGATTGATATATGTGATAATAGTGTTTTGATCTCCGGAAGAGTTCCGGAATTCACCGGAAGGAGTTCCGGATGTTTACCGAAGTGTTCGGGTGCAGCAACACTTTATATGGGCCAAAGGGATAAAGCCCACGAGGTATTGGAAAGTGCAAAAAGTAGTTTTGCTGCCGCGTAAGCGGTACTACCGTTTGTATGAAGCGGTACTACCGCCCAAGCGGTACTACCGCTTGTGTGAAGCGGTACTACCGCCCAAGCGGTACTACCGCTTGTGTGAAGCGGTACTACCGCTTGTGCGCGGTACTGCAGGGATCCGAGTTGGACTCTTTCCCTGCGGGCCAAACCGACCTTGTGCGGGCAAAACCGACCTGGAGGAGGCTTTTACTCCAAGTTTAGACCCCAAGGCTCAACATATAAATAGAGGGGCAGGGCTAGCACACGGGATACATCAAGATTTCCCCAAGCCGTGTGCGGCAACCCTAACCCTCTAGTTCCTCCGTCATAATCTCCGTAGCGCTTGGCGAAGCCCTGCAGAGATTGTTCCTCACCACCATCACCACGCCGTCGTGCTGCTGGAACTCAACCACTACTTCACCATCGCTCGCTGGATCGAGGAGGTGAAGGCGTCATCAAGCCGTACGTGTGTTGAACGCGGAGGTGCCGTCCGTTCGGCACTAGTTCGTGATCGGATCGAGGGACGACTTGCGATTTGGATCGCGAAGACGTTCGACTACATCAACCGCGTTTCTTAAACGCTTCCGCTTAGCGATCTACAAGGGTATGTAGATTCACTCTCCCTCTCGTAGATGCTCATCACCATGGATAGATCTTGTGTGTGCGTAGGAAAATTTTTGTTTCCCATGCAATGTTCCCCAACAGTGGCATCTGAGCTAGGTCTATGCGTAGATGAGATCTCGAGTAGAACACAAACGAGTTGTGGGCGTGGGTGTATACATATTGCTTGCCGTTACTAGTTGATACTTGATTCGGCAGTATTGTGAGATGAAGCGGCCCGGACCGACATTACGCGTACTCTTACGCGAGACAGGTTCCTTCAACTGACATGTAACTTCGTTGCATAAAGATGGCTAGCGGGTGTCTGTCTCTCTCACTTTAGTTGAATCGATTTCAATGAAGAGGGTTCTTTTAGAAGATCAAAAAGCAATCACTACACCACGTTGTGGTTTTGCGTAGGTAAGAACGGTTCTTGCAAACCCGTAGCAGCCACGTAAAATTTGCAACAACAATTAGAGGACGTCTAACTTGTTTTTGCAGGGTATGTTGTGATGTGATATGGCCAATTACATGATGAGATATATGTGATGTATGAGATGATCATGTGTTGTATAGAATATCACGACTTGCATGTCGATGAGTACGGCAACTGGCAGGAGCCATAGAGTTGTCTTTAATTATTGTATGACCTGCGTGTCAATCATTAAGCGCTATGTAATGCTTTACTTTATCGCTAAACGTTAGCAATAGTCGTGGAAGCAACAGTCGGCGCGACAACCTTATGGCGACACGTTGATGGAGATCAAGATGATAGAGATCATGGTGTCATGCCGGTGACGATGGAGATCATGCCGGTGCTTTGGAGATGGAGATCAAAAGCACAAGTTCATGGCCATATCATGTCACTTATGATTTGCATGTGATGTTAATCCTTTTATGCATCTTATTTTGCTTAGGACGACGGTAGCATTATAAGGTGATCCCTCACTTAAATTTCAAGATAAATTGTGTTCTCCCCGAGTGTGCACCGTTGCGAAAGTTCGTCGTTTCGAGACACGCCGTGATGATCGGGTGTGATAGACTCCACGTTCACATACAACGGGTGCAAGCCATGTTGCACACGCGGAACACTCGGGTTAAACTTGACGAGCCTAGCATGTACAGACATGGCCTCGGAACACAAGAGACCGAAAGGTCGAACATGAGTCATATAGTAGATATGATCAACATGAAGATGTTCACCATTGAAACCACCTCGACTCACGTGATGATCGGACTTGAGTTGGTGGATTTGGATCATGTTACACTCGAATGACCGGAGGGATGTCAATTTGAGTGGGAGTTTTTTAAGTAATATGATTAACTAAACTCATTATCTAGAACTATAGTCTAAGTTGTCTTTGCTATATTTATGTTGTAGATCATGGCTCGCGCAGTAGCACCCCTAAATTTTAATGCGTTCCTAGAGAAAGCTAAGTTGAAAGATGATGGAAGTAACTTTGTGGACTGGGCCCGTAATCTAAGGATTATCCTTACGGCTTCCCAGAAAGCTTATGTCCTTGATGCACCGCTTGGTGATCCACCCGCTCCAGTTGAGTCTCTAGACGTTGTGAACGCCTGGCAGGCTCGTTCTGATGATTACTCAATAGTTCAATGTGCAATGTTGTATGGCTTAGAACCGGGACTTCAAAGACGTTTTGAACGTCATGGAGCATATGAGATGTTCCAGGAGTTGAAGTTTATCTTTCAGAAGAATGCCCGGATCGAGAGATATGAGATCTCCGATAAGTTCTATGCTTGCAAGATGGAGGAGAACGGGTCTATCAGTGATCACGTGCTCAGAATGTCTGGGTACTCCACCCGTCTGGCTGAATTGGGGATGCCCCTTCCGCCAGAGGCTATCACTGACAGAGTTCTTCAATCATTGCCACCTAGCTACAAGAGCTTCGTGTTGAACTATAACATGCACGGGATGAACAAGTCAGTCGCCGAGCTGTTTGCGATGCTGAAAGCCGCTGAGTCTGAAATTCAGAAGGAGCATCAAGTGTTGATGGTCAATAAAACTACTAGTTTCAAGAAAAATGGCAAGGGTAAGAAGGGTAACTCCAAGAAGAGTGGCAAAACAGTTGCTCCTCCCGTGAAGAAACCCAAGGCTGGACCCAAACCAGAAACTGAGTGCTTTCATTGCAAGGGAACTGGACACTGGAAGCGGAACTGCCCCAAGTATTTGGCTGACAAGAAGGCGGCCAACAACAAACAAGGTATATATGATATACATGTTATTGATATGTTCCTTATCAACCCTCGTTGTAGTGCCTGGGTATTTGATACCGGTGCGGTTGCTCATATTTGCAACTCTAAACAGGAACTGCGGAATAGACGGAGGCTGGCAAAGGACGAAGTGACGATGCGCGTGGGAAATGGTTCCAAGGTTGATGTGATCGCCGTCGGCACGCTCGCTCTTCGATTACCGTCGGGATTAGTGATGAACCTAAATAAGTGTTATTTGGTGCCTGCGTTAAGCATGAACATTATATCTGGATCTTGTTTATTGCGAGACGGTTACTCATTTAAATCAGAGAATAATGGTTGTTCTATTTATATGAGTAATATCTTTTATGGTCATGCACCCAATGTGAGGGGTTTATTCTTATTGAATCTCGATAGTAATGATACACATGTTCATAACATTGATGCCAAAAGATGTAGAATTGATAATGATAATACCACTTTCTTGTGGCACTGCCGTTTAGGTCATATTGGCGTAAAACGCATGAGGAAGCTCCATGCTGATGGACTTTTGGAGTCACTTGATTTTGAATCACTTGACACATGTGAGCCATGCCTCATGGGCAAGATGACTAAAACGCCGTTCTCTGGAACAATGGAACGGGCAAGTGACTTATTGGAAATCATACATACTGATGTGTGTGGTCCAATGAGTATTGAGGCGCGCGGTGGTTATCGTTACTTTCTCACCTTCACTGATGACTTAAGTAGATATGGGTATATTTACTTAATGAAACACAAGTCTGAAACATTTGAAAAGTTCAAACAATTTCAGAGTGAAGTTGAGAATCATCGTAACAAGAAGATTAAATTCCTACGATCTGATCGAGGAGGAGAATATCTGAGTTATGAGTTTGGCAGTCACTTAAGACAGTGTGGAATTGTTTCACAATTAACACCGCCTGGAACACCACAGCGTAATGGTGTGTCCGAACGTCGTAATCGAACCTTATTAGATATGGTGCGATCTATGATGTCTCTTGCCGATTTGCCACTATCGTTTTGGGGTTATGCATTAGAGACAGCGGCATTCATTTTAAATAGGGCACCATCGAAATCCGTTGAGACGACGCCATATGAACTTTGGTTTGGCAAGAAGCCAAAGCTGTTGTTTCTTAAAGTTTGGGGATGTGATGCTTATGTCAAAAAGCTTCAGCCTGAAAAGCTGGAACCCAAAGCGGAGAAATGCGTCTTCATAGGATACCCAAAAGAGACAGTTGGGTATACCTTCTACCTCAGATCCGAAGGCAAAGTGTTTGTCGCTAAAAACGGAACATTTCTTGAGAAAGAGTTTCTCTCGAAAGAATTGAGTGGGAGGAAGATAGAACTTGATGAGGTTGTTGAACCTTTACTTCAACCTGAGAGTAGCGCAACGCAGAAAGTTGTTTCTGTGGAGCCTACATTAGCTGAAGAGGAAGTTAATGATGATGATCATGAAGCTTTGGATCAAGTTGCTATCGAACCTCGTAGGTCGACAAGGACGCGTACTGCTCCTGAGTGGTACGGCAACCCTGTCTTAGAGGTCATGTTGTTAGATAACGATGAACCTACGAGCTATGGAGAAGCGATGATGGGCCCGGATTCCGAGAAGTGGTTAGAGGCCATGAAATCCGAGATGGGATCCATGTATGAAAACAAAGTATGGACTTTGGAAGTATTACCTGAAGGGCGTAAGGCCATTCAGAACAAGTGGATCTTTAAGAGGAAGACGGACGCGGATGGTAATTTCACCGTCTATAAAGCTCGACTTGTGGCAAAGGGTTTTTCACAAGTTCAAGGAGTTTACTACGATGAGACCTTCTCACCCGTAGCGATGCTTAAGTCTGTCAGAATCATGTTAGCAATAGCTGCCTTTTTCGATTATGAAATTTGGCAGATGGATGTCAAAACAGCGTTCCTTAACGGTTACCTTAAGGAAGAGTTGTATATGATGCAACCAGAAGGTTTTGTCGATCCAGAGAATGCTGACAAAGTTTGCAAACTCCAGCGATCCATTTATGGACTGGTGCAAGCATCTCGGAGTTGGAATCTTCGTTTTGATGAGGTAATCAAAGCATTCGAGTTTATACAAGTTTACGGAGAAGCTTGTATTTACAAGAAAGTGAGTGGGAGCTCTATAGCGTTTCTAATATTATATGTGGATGACATATTACTGATTGGAAACAATATAGAAATGCTGGAAAGCATAAAGGAATATTTGAACAAGAGTTTTTCAATGAAGGACCTAGGAGAAGCTGCTTTCATATTAGGCATCAAGATCTATAGAGATAGATCGAGACGTTTGATAGGACTTTCACAAAGCACATACCTTGACAAAGTTTTGAAGAAGTTCAAAATGGATCAGTCCAAGAAGGGGTTCTTGCCTGTATTGCAAGGTGTGAAGTTGAGTAAGACTCAATGCCCAGTGACTGCAGAAGATAGAGAAAAGATGAGTGTCATCCCCTATGCTTCGGCCATAGGCTCTATCATGTATGCAATGCTGTGCACAAGACCCGATGTCAGCCTTGCCATAAGTATGGTCGGAAGGTTTCAAAGTGATCCAGGAATGGAACACTGGACGGCGGTCAAGAATATCCTGAAGTACCTGAAAAGGACTAAGGACATGTTTCTCGTTTATGGAGGTGATCAAGAGCTCGTCGTAAAGGGTTACGTCGATGCAAGCTTTGACACTGATCCGGATGACTCTAAGTCGCAAACCGGATACGTATTTATTCTTAATGGGGGTGCGGTTAGCTGGTGCAGTTCCAAGCAAAGCGTGGTAGCAGATTCTACATGCGAAGCGGAGTACATCGCTGCCTCGGAGGCGGCGAAGGAAGGTGTCTGGATGAAGGAGTTCATGACAGATCTTGGAGTAGTGCCTAGTGCACTTAACCCAATGACTCTGTTTTGTGATAATACTGGTGCCATTGCTCTAGCCAAGGAACCAAGATTTCACAAGAGGACCAAACACATAAAGCGACGTTTCAATTCCATCCGCGATTACATCAAGGAGGACGACATAAATATTTGCAAAGTACACACGGATCTAAATGTTGCAGATCCGATGACTAAACCTCTTCCAAGGGCTAAACATGAACAACACCAGAACTGCATGGGTGTTCGATTCATTACAATGTAAATCACATAGTGATGTGAACTGGATTATTGACTCTAGTGCAAGTGGGAGACTGTTGGAAATATGCCCTAGAGGCAATAATAAATTGGTTATTATTATATTTCCTTGTTCATGATAATCGTTTATTATCCATGCTATAATTGTATTGATTGGAAACTCAAATACATGTGTGGGTACATAGACAACACTGTGTCCCTAGTTGACTAGCTCGTTGATCAAAGATGGTTAATGTTTCCTAGCCATTGACATGAGATGTCATTTGATAACGGGATCACATCATTAGGAGAATGATGTGATGGACAAGACCCAAACTAAGAACGTAGCATTTGATCGTGTCAGTTTATTGCTATTGTTTTTCTGCATGTCAAGTATCTGTTCCTATGACCATGAGACCATGCAACTCCCTGACATCGGAGGAGTACCTTGTGTGTATCAAACGTCGCAACGTAACTGGGTGACTATAAAGGTGCTCTACAGGTATCTCCGAGGGTGTCTGTTGGGTTGGCATGGATCAAGACTGGGATTTGTTACTCCGTATGACGGAGAGGTATCTCAGGGCCCACTCGGTAATACAACATCACAATGAGCCTTGCAAGCAATGTGACTAAAGTGTTAGCCACGAGATCTTGTATTACGGAACGAGTAAAGAGACTTGCCGGTAACGAGATTGAACTAGGTATAGTGATACCGACGATCGAATCTCGGGCAAGTAACATACCGAAGAACAAAGGGAACAGTATACGGGATTAACTGAATCCTTGACATAGAGGTTCGACCGATAAAGATCTTCGTAGAATATGTAGGAGCCAATATGGGCATCCAGGTCCCGCTATTGGTTATTGATCGTAGAGGTGTCTCGGTCATGTCTACATAGTTCTCGAACCCGCAGGGTCTACACACTTAACGTTTGGTGACGATTAGTATAGTTGAGTTATTTTGTTGGTGACCGAAGGTTGTTCGGAGTCCCGGATAAGATCCCGGACATGACAAGGATCTCCGGAATAGTCCGGAGGTAAAGATTGATATATGTGATAATAGTGTTTTGATCTCCGGAAGAGTTCCGGAATTCACCGGAAGGAGTTCCGGATGTTTACCGAAGTGTTCGGGTGCAGCAACACTTTATATGGGCCAAAGGGATAAAGCCCACGAGGTATTGGAAAGTGCAAAAAGTAGTTTTGCTGCCGCGTAAGCGGTACTACCGTTTGTATGAAGCGGTACTACCGCCCAAGCGGTACTACCGCTTGTGTGAAGCGGTACTACCGCCCAAGCGGTACTACCGCTTGTGTGAAGCGGTACTACCGCTTGTGCGCGGTACTGCAGGGATCCGAGTTGGACTCTTTCCCTGCGGGCCAAACCGACCTTGTGCGGGCAAAACCGACCTGGAGGAGGCTTTTACTCCAAGTTTAGACCCCAAGGCTCAACATATAAATAGAGGGGCAGGGCTAGCACACGGGATACATCAAGATTTCCCCAAGCCGTGTGCGGCAACCCTAACCCTCTAGTTCCTCCGTCATAATCTCCGTAGCGCTTGGCGAAGCCCTGCAGAGATTGTTCCTCACCACCATCACCACGCCGTCGTGCTGCTGGAACTCAACCACTACTTCACCATCGCTCGCTGGATCGAGGAGGTGAAGGCGTCATCAAGCCGTACGTGTGTTGAACGCGGAGGTGCCGTCCGTTCGGCACTAGTTCGTGATCGGATCGAGGGACGACTTGCGATTTGGATCGCGGAGACGTTCGACTACATCAACCGCATTTCTTAAACGCTTCCGCTTAGCGATCTACAAGGGTATGTAGATTCACTCTCCCTCTCGTAGATGCTCATCACCATGGATAGATCTTGTGTGTGCGTAGGAAAATTTTTGTTTCCCATGCAACGTTCCCCAACATCATCAAAGGCCACTACAAGAACAGGTTGTGAGGCTCGTGTTCAATTCAGTGTCAGTAGAGAGGGGATTTGGACAGTGCAAAAGGTTGTAACCGATCACAATCATTATCTTGCTAGTCCCAATAAGTTGCACAAGCTTAGGTCCCAACGACGTGTTTTAGAAGCGGACCGAGCGCTAATTGGCCAGATACGTGAAGCCGGGATGAAGCCATCTCAGGTGTATGATTTCATGGTAGCGTTCTACGGAGGAGTCGACAAAGTTCCATTCTCAAAAACGGATTGCAATAATGAGATTGGTAAGGAAAGGAAGAAGTATTTAGAATCCAATGATGCAAAAACACTGTTAGAATACTTGAAGAATAAGCAGAGGGAGGATCCAACATTTTTTTATGCGATTCAAGTAGATGAGAAGGATGGTCAGATAGCTAATTTTTTTTGGGCAGATGGTCAATCCATTATGGACTACGCATGCTTTGGTGATGCCGTATCATTTGACACCACGTTTAATACCAATAAGTTTGAATTGCCTTTCGCTCCAATCCTTGGTGCCAATCATCATAAGCAGACAGTAATATTTGGGGCTGCACTGATATTTAATGAGTCCATTGATTCATTTGTTTGGCTATTTGAGACATTTCTCATGGCAATGTCAGGTAAGCATCCAAGCACAATTTTCACTGATCAAGACAAGGCCATGGACGGAGCAATTGCTTATGTATTCCCAAATACAAGCCATCGTCTTTGCTTGTGGCACATCTATCTTAATGCTGCTAAACATCTCGGGCATGTAATTCATAAGCATCCTGAGAAGTTTCTACCGGATTTTAAGAGATGTGTCTATGAAGACAGATCTGAATGTATCTTCAACAGGAAGTGGCAAGAATTGTTGCAGGAGTATAACCTTGAGGAGAACGAATGGATGGAAAAACTGTATGAATTGAGGGGAAAGTGGGCTGCAATTTATCGTGACTCATTTACAGCTGATATGAACTCGACTCAAAGGAGCGAAGGAATGAATAATGTCTTCAAGAAAAGATTCCGTAGGAAACTTGGTCTTTCCGAACTCCTTGTAGAGTGTGAGAAGGTTTCTGCAAGCCTTCGTGAGAATGAGGTTGATGAAGATTTTAGTTCGCGTCGAAAGAACCCGGTTACTTATAGCAGTTTACCATTGTTGAAGACCGCGGCTGAATCGTATACAAGTAGGATGTATTCCCACTAGTAGAAAAAGGGCCATTTGTCCCGGTTCGTAAGGGCCTTTAGTCCCGGTTCTGGAACCGGGACTAAAGGGTCGGGACTAAAGCCCAAAACCTTTAGTCCCGGTTTGCTTACGAACCGGGACCAAAGGCCCTCCACGTGGCGCTGCCTGGGGCGGGGGAGGGAGGACCTTTAGTCCCGGTTGGTGTTACCAATCGGGACTAAAGGACCGGGACTAAAGGTCCTTGCCGGGGGGAAAAAATTGAATTTTTTTTTTGAATTTTTTTTTAAAATTTTTTTTGATTATTTTTTTGATTTGTTTTTAAGTTTTATTCCGAATTTCAAATCTTTGAATTATTTGACAATTTAATCTCTAATCACCCCTCCTCACTGCTTCAGAATTTAATCTCTAGTCTCTAATCAGCACTCATTCCAAATCGTCTAACTTCCCGACCGGTCACCCATCCACTCACTACTCCAGCCCCAGCACGCTTAACTTTCAGGTTCTATCTTCCCTAGTTTCCAAGTCTGCACTTGTTGTTTTCCTGACAATCTTAAGCTATCAATCCTGTTAACCCTTAGGTCTTGATGTCACATGATTTAATTTTTTGAATTCTAAACAATTATTAAAATAAACAAAATAAGTACTAATAATATTGAATTTCAATGAAAATAAAATAAGTAATAATATTATTTTATTAATTTTTTTTGCCATTTATTCATTTAATATGACATAATTAATACCTTTAAATCTGTAAATCGAAATTCGACAAATAATATATCCATTATTATCAGAAAAATGTGAGGAATCCAAATATGACATCATTTATTTATTTTAAATAAAATTAATTTTTAAAATTATTAAAATTATTTTTTTTGATTTGAAATAACTTTTTTTACTTTTGGAATTTTGAAAATCTGAGAAAACTTCACCGGGTAAATCCGGTGAAATCGAGTCCCAATTTTTCTCTAGTTTTTTTTGATATATTAAAAAAAAAATCGACGTCGTATGCAAAAGTTATGGCCGTTTTACATTTTTTTGCAAAAAAGGTCAAAATTCATATTTCAAAATTTCTATACCAACTAGACACTAAAACCTAACTACATCTCGAAGGATTTTATTTTTTGAAGATTTTATCATTTTTGTTTATTTTCTACAAAACTAAAAAAGGCAATCCAGGGGGGGTAGAGTTTGAAAATTTCAGAACCCCTTCAGACGAAAACTCGTCTGTTACAAAGACATTTCATTTTTTTAAACTTATTTCAACTCCAGACTTTTTGTGTGTGCACCATTCGAAGCCACGCCATCAATTTTCAACCCTTTCTGACTTCATTTGCTATTTTTCATGCATTTACTAATTTTTTTGAGCTAAATGACCCTGAAATTGAAAAGCACCACAAATGAACTCTGAAAAGGTTGAAAGTTGGCATGGTATCATCATTTCACCCACATAGCATGTGCTAAAAAGTTGAAAGGGTTACGGCAAAAACTGGATGCACTTCGTGTACAAAATGGACAATCTCTTTCGAAGTATCAGGGTTTCAGACGAAAACTCGTCTGTTACAAAGGCATTTCATTTTTTTAAACTTATTTCAACTCCAGACTTTTTGTGTGTTCATTATGCACCATTCAAAGACACATCCTCAAATTTCAACCCTTTCTGACTTCATTTGCTATTTTTCATGCATTTACTGATTTTTTTGAGCTAAATGACCCTGAAATTGAAAAGCACTACAAATGAACTCTGAAAAGGTTAAAAGTTGGCATGGTATCATCATTTCACCCACATAGCATGTGCTAAAAAGTTGAGAGGGTTACGGCAAAAACTGGATGCACTTCGTGTACAAACTGTACCATCTCATTCGAAGTATCAAGGTTTCGGACGAAAACTCGTCTGTTACAAATGCATTTCATTTTTTAAAACTTATTTCAACTCCAGACTTTTTGTGCATTCAATATGCACCATACTACAACATGTTAAAATCTACAGAAAGAACTAACTAAAAATAATAAAAAACAACAATTAAATGACTAAAACAACTATATAAGCAAAACAGTATTGTTTTAATTAAAATTCTAATTTAAATTATTCTAAAAATAGCCAAATAAATCTTACTGTGACAACAATCTAACACGTGACTAGGAGCAAAAAGAATTAAATTAAAAACTATTTGTAAACTCAAGTTATTCACAATCTAGGGTTTGAAGCAAATTTGAACAAATTCAAATTTAAACCATTCAAATTTGAAAACTAATGGCACAAACAGAAACTAGACAAAATTTTGAATCTAATGCAAAAAGAATCACTCAAAAACATCAAATATCTTAAAAGATATAAGCAATTTAAAACAGAAACTAAAAACAGAAAACAAATGTAAAAACAGGAAAAAAAAAAACTTTCAGAACCCCTTTAGTCCCGGTTGGTGTCTCCAACCGGGACTAAAGGTCCAACCTTTAGTCCCGGTTGGTAACACCAACCGGGACTAAAGCCTCAACCCCTTTAGTCCCGGTTGGTGTTTCCAACCGGGACTAAAGCCTCACCATTTGGTCCCGGTTCCAACCACAAACCGGGACCAATGGCCCACAAGGCGCATTGGTCCCGGTTCGTGTCTGGAACCGGGACCAAAGGGGTCAGACGAGGCCCGGCCGGCGCCCTGGCCTCACGAACCGGGACCGATGCCCCCATGGGTCCCGGTTCGTGAGTGAACCGGGACTAATGGGCTTTTCAGGGTGGACCAAAGCCCTGTTTTGTACTAGTGTCCGAGTTTGAGAAAGAATTTAAAATGCAATTTACATTCTCTTGTAAACTGCTAGCAAATGAAGGG
This sequence comes from Elymus sibiricus, assembly GCA_039707655.1. Lineage (NCBI taxonomy): Eukaryota > Viridiplantae > Streptophyta > Magnoliopsida > Poales > Poaceae > Elymus > Elymus sibiricus. The sequence continues at coordinate 160,334,330 of CM077668.1, read as the reverse complement.
CCAATCTTCACATATATGGTTACACATATGCACAGCGAGCATGGAGCAACAGTCGTATTCAACAGTACGGATATGACTGTTACATGTTGTTGCAGAAAGTTTGAATCCATAGGTATGTGTACACATTTTTTATTGCAGTATGTTTTTTAATACAAACTGATAAAATATGAAATGCATATCTAATAGGTTTGTTGTGCAAGCATGCTCTCAAAGTCTTCAGCACGAATGATGTCTTCATTTTGCCATCGCAATATATACTACACAGATGGACAAAATATGCAAAGAGAGGCTTCTACATTGAGAAGCAAGGAACTGATACTAAAAATTTGAAAACACAAGCAGCCCGTATCTCACGGAAGGCAACATCTGTTGCATTGAAATGTTCGACAGTGAAAGAGCTTCTTGATGATTTGGAGAAAGCCATCGATAAGTTGGACATGGAAGCAGATAATTCTCTTAGCAAGATGAAAGAAAAATTGAATGAGGTTCCTCTAGTTTCAACTGAGTGTGTTGCAGACACATTAAAAGGTATTGTATCATTTAGAGTTCCTCCGGTGGTAAAAGGTGCCAAGAGTAAACGATCAAAAATCTCCTTTGAAAAGAAGAAGGGAAAGAAAAAGAAAAATCCTAAAAAGAAAGGTATTGATCGATTGTAGCCAATCTAGCAAAGCTATTATCCAGTATATGTTTCTATACTCATTTTTTTTGGTTTTATGTCTGACTATAGGAGAAGATCCAAATAATGCAACAGAAAATAGAGCGGAACACAATGATCCAAATGAATTGATCGTAAGACATGGCTTGTACTCATTATTTTCCTTTCATACTGTACTTAATCACATGTTTTAAACTATTTCATCTTCCATGATGTAGGACATTAATGCTAGCAGCATCGACGCTATGACAAACTTTGCAAATGACTCAATGCCAACATTCTCAAGTGATGTGTATGGTCAGCCCTCGACCATGGCTTCTCCGTTGATTGAAGGCGGATATGTTAATGCATCCATGCTAACATTCTCAACAGATGTGTACGGGCAGCCTTCGACCATGCCTGCTCCTTTCATCCAAGGTGGATTTACAAGTCTTCTACATGGAGTTCAACAAGAAGCCACATTGTCCTCGTCCGTTAGAAAGTTACATTTCGATAAATAGCAGTTCTGGACCTGTAACATGTTTTCTGTTTTAACATGTGGGTGTGACATGGTCTCAGTTTGACAATTTTTCTTATGCTTTCGAGAACAATTTGCTATATCATTCTGATGGAGTGTCATGAAAATATGGAACCTTGCTTTGTAATATCTACAGGATTATATCATTCTGAACAATTTACACTAGAAAATCATCATTATTTTCGTCATAAGATTTTGAATCTTGTAATTTGTCAGCAAACATAGAATATCTGAACAAACTGCATTCGTATATGACATATGAAGTGTTCTGAACAAACTGGTGATCCCACCATCGTCTTTATTCAGACGTTTGCATTCGTATCAGTACAGACCACAGTAGTTGTTGCATCCTGCAGTAGCTCACCATATGTCATTAATGTACAGGATCAAGACTGCCAAGTTAAATCTCTGAATAAAGCATTCTGAACCAAATCGGGTGAACAAGAGAGAGACGATGGTGGGATCACGAGGAATACGGAGAGGAACGCGACAGCATCGAGAGGCAATATCATTGGCGGCGGCGGCGGCGACGACGGCGGCGGCTGCGGCGGCTGCGGCGTCCTCCACGACGGCTGCGGCGGCTGCAGCGGCAGCGGCGTCCACGACGGCTGCGGCGGCGCGGCGGCGGCCGCGACGAAGACCTGGAGCCACGAGACGAACAGCAGCGCGCCTGGAGCCGACTCCCTGATGCGTTCCGTGGCGAGCCTCGCACGCGAGCTGACTGAGCCGAGCGACGCGGGCCAGGAGGAGCCGAGAGCAAGCAGGCGTCCGATCGCGCCTTTGTCCACGCGTCGGCCATCCGCGGCGGGGCTGCACAGGCACGGGTTTGCACCCCGTCTCCACCCAATTTTTTTCCCCGAAATGGGCACCGGGTGGACACGTCCGGACCCGGACGTGTTCGCGGACTGTGTTTGTGGAGCCGACATTTTAATTTGAACGTGGATAAGTCCTGAACATTCAAGATTTGACTATAGCAAATCGAACGTCTGTGACAATTTATATTTGTTTTTTTTTTGCGAGAAAACTTCCGATCTATTCATCTTCAATTATGGCAGTACAACGAACACCAGAAATAATAAAAATTACATCCAGATTCATAGACCACCTAGCGACGACTACAAGTACTGAAGCGAGCCGAAGGCGCGCCGCCGTCATCGCCCCTCCATCGCCGGAGTCGGGCACAACTTGTTGTAGTAGACAGTCGGGAAGTCGTCGTGCTAAGGCCCCATAGGACCAGCGCACCAGAACAGCAACCGCCGCCGATGAAAAATAACATAGATCGGAATTTATTTGGTAAGCATGACAAATTCATTCTCAATTTGTTTTTTGTCAGGAAATTGTTATCCTCGCGAACTAAACTTGCCATCTGTCAACTAAAATTGCCATAAAAATGTTCGATTTACCATGGTCAAAAATCTGGCGTTCGGATTTTATCATTTCCGTTTAGTTTTAATCCTATGCATCAGATGATCGCTTATTTTCAAAAGAAAAAAAAAACTAAACCAAATGTCCGCTATGCAGATTCACTTTGAATCATTGATCGATAGCAATTTAAACATACATTTAAATCATAAATAAAAGCGCATGTTCAACACGTTTTTAATCCCAAATTCAACCATACTCCAGCGGCCCTCATCTCAAGCTTTCTCTCCTCGAGTTTGTCCTTCTTCATATCCACATGTTCTCCCAGATGAGCTGCCCCTTGAGCTTCATCCAACAATGTATCAATGTGAAGGGCTTGCACTCCGTCCTATAGTGCATTGCAGCAGCGCGTCCAGGATATACAATGACGTGATCATTAAGTCGCAACGTTGAGTGAATCAATGAATGGACCAACACCTAGAGCAACAAGAAAACTTACGATCTCCAAGATTGACGCACCCGGTGGGCACCTTCTCTCCACTTGTACAATCGCACCGCAATACTTCATGACGACGTTTGAAATGGTGTGCCTTAGATCGAGTAGCGGCTTCGCATTGCGATCATGGATCACATCCAAATTATAGGGGCGTAGTGCTTGTACTCATGAAACCAAGAATGCACATGTTGCCAAAATATGGTGTCCTTTCTTCATGCCTACAAATCCCGCACCTGTGGCCAACCACGCCTCGCACAACAATGCATCCTCCCTCATGGAGTACCTCGCCATCATGCTTACTTCATGTTAAACAAGGAGAAAGTCAATAAAAGCAATGGCATTTGACCGAACACTTGCCGAGCGTGGTGTCCACCACGGACGGCGTAAGAAGGGGCAGACGATACATGTGATGCGGACGGATCAGGGAGGGCAACGGTGGTGAAGTACTAGGCGCCTGGGTGGAGCAGCGGTGGTCGATAAGAACTGGGCGCCAACCGGAGTGGTGTAGAGACGGTCGCGGTCTTGGTGTGTGCGGATACATAGCAAGGGGGTGGAGTGGGGGAAAGGGCTCTAGGAGGGGGTTTTGTGTGGGTCGTGTGTGTCGGAGTCCGACGTGGCGGTTGTCCGGACCCCCCCCCCAAACCTCCGCCAGCTTTGTTTCTGGATTGTCGGAATTCGGACGTGCGGACTGGCTGTGGGCGTTTGATGGACGGCGTTGAAGGGCACAAAGTGTCCGGGTAACACGGTCTAGAGGTTTACGGGCATGACGCACGACGTTGGAGATGCCCTAACAAGGCCAATTTTAGCCAAAAGTGAAAAGGCAAAATAAGCACAATCAAACACCCATAAGTTAAGGAGGGCATCATCCAACCAAGTATTACAAACACAAGATAATTTCCACGCAAAAATCACAACATGTTTTTCTACTTGCTTGACAACTAAAGGAGGCATCTTCTCTCAGAACTCGATACAGGTGTCTACACTAGTAAGCATGCCATCGGTGTTGACCACAGCAAAAGCGATCATGAACTGGAAAGAAAAGAATTATTAATCTGTCAGTATCACAGTAGTATCGACTAGATTAACTAAGTCGGTCGTATCGAGTCGTTTTAGCTAACTCATGTGCTACACCATTTGCTTCACGGTGACAGCGCTCAAAAACAACATGTGTGAACTCACAAGCAAGATGGTAGAAATCATAAAAATCGCAGTTGCAACTCTTGAAGAATTGTCGTCGTTGTTCATCACCTCGATGACCTCCAAGTTATCTGAAATGGTTTTTCCTCATGGATGAGAGTCATGTTTCCCACCGCCTCCCACCTCCACCTCCACGCCGCCAACCTCCTAACCGTGATCCATGGAGACCTCTAATTCCTACAATGGATGCCATGCTACACTGGACTTCAATCCCGGCCTTGCGGTCCAGGATCAGGTATGGCGCCGGTTCAAATCTACGGCGCATTTTGTCTCTGGATCTACATCCAAGGAATTCTTGGTGGTTTCTTTCTCCTTGACCTCTTTCCCTTTGTCTTGCTCTTCGGTTTGTTTAGCCTTGCAATGTTGCATTGGTGGTTTCGCATATTGCAGTAATCATCAAATCTGTTCATATAGTCGGGTAATCTTTTAAGCAGATTTGATAGTCGGGTAATCTTTTAAGCAAATTTGATGATTCCTGCAATGAACAGATTCATTCGGGTTCTCATGATATGGGTGATCCCATCTCTATGGCTGATTGGATGGGCAATAATTTGAAATTGGGTTTGTTGAATGTGTCGTTATCTTCAGTCAATCTGTTGGGAAAGCCCTCTGTGTTTTGGGGCAAAAATGTCAAAGAACGCATTTGGAATGATATTCGCTCGGAGGTTCTCTATCATATCCTTGATCTCAGGCAAGCTAATTATGAGGATGATGCTATCATAGACGCTCTAAATATTGTGGATGTTACTCCTAATATTTTTATTCACAACAAGCTTGGTCGGTGTACACACTGTTTTGCACTCGGGCATGAGGTTTCGAAGTGTTCCATGTAAAATTGCTCCATCTACAATCAGTTTTTATGTGCTTGCTGTGTTTTTTTTTTGATGGAACCTCGTCAGAGGACCAGGAGCTCTGGCATTGCATTATAGAAGAAGAGAGTTGATCCAGTTTATAAGAGAAACCGGATCAATAACTTAACAGGGTGGCCAGTTTATAAGGAAAAACAAGCCGAAAACCGCACAAGCAACGAAGTCACGTCGACCACACGACCCAAGGCCACAATCGCAACAAACATACACACCCGGCTCTAGAGCCACCGCTCCGACATCCCCCGCCCGCTCACGAGCCGTAGCACCGCATAACTTGTAAACACCGAGCAAAGAGAAAAAAAAACTATTGTGCACAGTAGTAAGAGCCGATCCGTTCTAAATGTTCACACGAAACTCACAGGCCTGACTTTGTAATATGTTCACATTAATAGCCAAAATCCACAACCAACTAGTACGATTCCCATACATAAGATCAACATGTTTATGCATCTCAATGATTAACAGATCATACATAATATTTAGTTCATAGAGCACAAATCAAGAAAAAATATCTGTTCTTGCTACTAACATGGATGCTTCTCTGGGCTAACATTCAGTACACAATGAAAGACAAATTTGTTTGTAAAGTCTACATTTCCTCTTGCAAACGTAAATGGTTTCACCAACCGATGGAACCATGAGAATCAACAACACATGATGGAGGAACATCGACTGAAAAATTCAGTTAAATTTTAACACCGTGAAAAATTCAGTTAACTAAAAAATTCAGTTAACTTTTAACACTAGGAAAAATTCAGTAAACTGGAATGATTCAGTTAAATCTAACACTGAGACAAATTCAGTTAACTTTTAACATTAGGATAAATTCAGTAAACGCAGACAACGATAAGGCTCTATACTTAGTTTCCAGCGAACTTCACGATGGGTTGCTCGGCGAGTATTTCCTTTATCTCCTTCTTCATAGCCTCCATGAACGTCATCTCCTCTTGCCTCTCCTCCTCCAACTTCGTCGTTGCTTCCATGGCCTTGGCGGTCTCGACGCGAGCTCGCATGATCTCTTTCATGTCCTCACGACGTTGCCTGAGAGCAGCCATGGATTCATCCTTTAGCAGGTCGCGCTCGATGCCGAGCTTCTCTTTGTCATCCATAAGTTCGACGATGACGGCGGCCACCTCCTCCAGTGAGGCCTTTCTCTCCTCGTGTAGCTTTGCCTAGCCGGCGATCTCCTCCTTCAGTAGGTCTCACTCGATGTAGAGCTTCTCCTTGTCATCCATAAGTTTCACGATGAGAGCGGGCGCCTTCTCCTTGTCATCCATAAGTTTCACGATGAGAGCAGTCGCCTTCTCCAGCGAGGCATTACTCTCCTCCAGTGAGGCATTGCTCTCCTTTGCCCAGTCGGCGATCTCCTCATCGTGCATGTCGTCGCGGGCGAAGGACTGTTCGCTGATGACCCACAAGTATAGGGGATCAATCGTAGTCCTTTCGATAAGTAAGAGTGTCGAACCCAACGAGGAGCAGAAGGAAATGACAAGCGGTTTTCAGCAAGGTATTTTCTGCAAGCACTGAAATTATCGGTAACGAGTAATGTGATAGCAAGATAATTTGTAACAAGTGACAAGTAGCAATAGTAACAAAGAGTACAGCAAGGTGGCCCAATCCTTTTTGTAGCAAAGGACAAGCCGGAACGATCTCTTATAATAAGCAAGCGTTCTCGAGGACAAATGGGAATTTCATCTAGTCACTTTCATCATGTTGGTTTGATTCGCGTTCGCTACTTTGATAATTTGATATGTGGGTGGACCGGTGCTTGGGTGTTGTTCTTACTTGAACATACCTCCCACTTATGATTAACCCCTCTCGCAAGCATCCACAACTACGAAAGAAGAATTAAGATAACTCTAACCATAGCATTAAACATATGGATCCAAATCAGTCCCTTACGGAATAGCGCATAAACTAGGGTTTAAGCTTCTGTCACTCTAGCAACCCATCATCTAATTTCTACTCCACAATGCATTCCCTTAGGCCCAAAGATGCTGAAGTGTCATGTAGTCGACGTTCACATGACACCACTAAGAGAATCAACAACATACATATCTTCAAAATATCGAACGAATGCCAAATTCACATGATTACTTATGACAAGACTTCTCCCATGTCCTCAAGAACAAAAGTAACTACTCACAAATCATCTTCATGTCCAAGATCAGAGGGGTATTAAATAGCATAATGGATCTGAACATATAATCTTCCACCAAATAAACCAACTAGCATCAACTACAAGATATAATCAACACTACTAGCAACCCACAGGTACCAATCTGAGGTTTTGAGACAAAGATTGAATACAAGAGATGGACTAGGGTTTGAGATGAGATGGTGCTGTTGAAGATGTTGATGAAGATTGGTCCTCCCACGATGATAGGATCGTTGGTGATGTCGATGGCTCCGATTTCCCCCTCCCGGAGGGAAGTATCCCCGGCGGAATCGCTCCGCCGTAGAGCAAAAGTGCTCCTGCCCAAGTTCCGCCTCGGGACGACGGCGCACCATCCCAAAAGTCTTCTCCTTATTTTTTCTAGGGCAAATGGGCTTATATACCAGAAAATGGGCACTGGAGGCTGGCCAGGGGCCCCACGATCCATCAGGGCGCGCCTGGGGGGGTGGGGTGGCGCGCCCTGGTGCCTCGTGGGCACCTGGGTGACCCCCTCTGGTACTTCTTGCTTCCATTATTTTTTATTTATTCCAAAATAAATCTCCGTGAAATTTCAGCTCATTTGGAGATGTGCAGAATAGGTATCTCTGACATAGCTTTTTCAGGTCCAGAATTCCAGCTGCCGGCAATCTCCCTCCTTGTGTAAATCTTGCATATTAAGAGAGAAAAGGCATTAGAATTGCTTCACAAAGTGTTATATTGATTAAAAACACTATAAATAACAGTAGCAAAACAGGATGCAAAATGGACGTATCAACTCCCCCAAGCTTAGACCTCGCTTGTCCTCAAGCGAAAGCCGATATCGATAATCATGTCCACATGTTTAGAGAGAGAGGTGTCGATAAAAACAAAATACGGACATAGTAGCATCATGGTCACTATTGTAACAGCAATATTTAATATCATAAAACTTCTCATGAGCAAGTAACAATTCATCACAACAATGAAGTATAAGGCATAAACTTTCTTGAAAACTAACAAACTATGTTCTCAGTCAACAATGCAATTGCAGTTCATCATATTTTCAGGAAGGGTCTCATGTAGGAGCTTTTTAGCAAGTCCACATACTCAACCATCATTTAGTCTTCTATGATTGCTAACACTCACAACATATAAATGGAGCAAAAAGTTTCAGCCAGACACATAGAAAGATAGGGGCTTTATAATTTCGCCTCCCAACTTATTCACCTCAAGGGTGATGTCAACAATAATAACTCATGATCACTCATATCCAACTGGATATATGTGCCTAGATCTTTCCCCACCACATGATGCTTGCAAAAGAGAAAAATAAAAAGGAATAGAGGAGAACACTATTGACTCTTGCATAAAAAGTAAATATATAAAAGTAAAAGATAGGCCCTTCGCAGAGGGAAGCAGAGGTTGTCATGCGCTTTTTGTTGTTGGATGCACAAGCTCTTAATGCAAAGGAACATCACTTTATATTGCCCCTTGTGATTGCAACCTTTATTATGCAGTCCGTCGCTTTTATTTCTTTGCCATCACAAGTTCGTACAAAGCTTATTTTCCTTTACAATAAAAGCTCATACACATTTAGAGGCAATTTTTATTGCTTTTTGCACCGATGACAACTTACTTGAAGGATCTTATTCAATCCATAGGTAGATATAGTGGACTCTCATGACATGAAACTGGGTTTAAGGGTTTTTGATGCACAAGTAGTATCTCTACTTGGTGCGGATTTTTGGCTAGCAAAGATATTGAGTAAGCACCACATGTTGAAGGATCTATGACAGTATAGCTTCTATGTGAATATAAGCAAACATAATTCATTATGTTGTCTTCCTTGTCCAACGTCAACAATTTGACATAAAATACTTAATGGGGGCTCACAATCATAAAAGATGTCCAAGATAGTGTATTTGCATGTGAATCTTCTCTTCCCTATTCATTTTTTCATGAATTGCATTATTGACCAATGCTATATTTGTTAACTTCCAATAAATTTTACCACTTATACTTTTCTTTATGTAATGTTATTACTTTCCATAAGATTAGCATATGATCTTTTTCATTATTTTCATTGCTAGGATTGAAACATAAAAGTAAAGAAGCAAAAACTCAAACTACTCTTTATTATATAACTGTCAACTCAATTACATAGATAGATAGATCATGAAACTAGCACTCGAAAATAAATCATACTAAACTTTTATTCAACTAAATCACGAAATCACTAAGGATCGAACTAAAAGTAGGTAAAGATAATAAAAGCGATGGTGATACGATACCGGGGCACCTCCCCCAAGCTTGGCACAAGCCAAGGGGAGTGCCCATACCCATTTACTCAAGTTTCCTTCTTCGGTGATGGTGGTGATGGTGAAGTGGTGAGCTTGTCCTTCAACTTTAGCAGATACTCCAGTTTACGGTTGATGCTCCGAAGGACGATGTTTTGCTCTTCCAACAAAATAACTTCACGAGTGAGAGATGTATTCTGAGCACTAACTGTTTCAAAGACCCTCAGGGCTTCAATTACGGATAGAGGAAGATGATCATAGAGGGGTTGAAGGATATCTCCCTTCTCTGCGGCCTCCTCCATGGGGATGGCTTGCCCTCCTTCTGGAGCCTGGGTTCCCGCAACTTCCTCGACCTTGTCCTCCTTGCCATTGTCTTCCTCCCCCGACGACCACTCGTAATAGACCTCGCTGTAGGGGCGTTTGCCCGGCGATGGTTGCACAATACGATGCTTGGTACGGAGCCTTCAGGCAGCCATGGCGACCTAGATCTGTCAGAAAAATAGCACGAAACAAGAACATAGGAGATTTCTGCGATACGGTGGTCAAAACATCCTGGAGTATATATAAAGAATTTTTATCTTGCAAAACAAGTAATCCAGAAGAAAACAGAGCCGGGAAGGCTCACGAGGGGCCCACGAGCCACGAGGGCGCTCCAGGGGGGTGGCGCGCCCTGGTGCCTCGTGTGCACCTCGTGGGTCCCCTCGGCTGTTTCTTATTTTTGTATTTTTTCTAATATTCCAAAACTGACAGAAAGTATTTTTATGGAATTTTTGGAGTCGGTTTACTTACCGTATCACATACCTCTTCCTTTTTAGGGTTCTGGAGTGTTCTGGAGGGTCTCTCTTATGTACTCCTCCGGTGTAATTGTTTCAATAATATTAGTTTCAACATTAATGGGAGTACCTGAAATATAATGCTTAATTCTTTGCCCATTCACCACTCTCGGATTAGTGCCTTCGGAGTTGTTTATTTTGATGGCTCCGGAGCGATAAACTTCTTCGATGATATACGGCCCCTCCCATTTAGAGAGAAGTTTGCCTGCAAAGAATCTCAAACGAGAGTTGTACAATAGAACTTGCTCACCCACTTTGAATTCCCGTTTTTGAATTCTTCTATCATGCCATCTTTTAACCTTTTCTTTAAACAATTTAGCATTTTCATAAGCTTGGGTTCTCCATTCATCTAATGAGCTAATATCAAATAACCTCTTTTCACCGGCAAGTTTAAAATCATAATTGAGTTCTTTAATTGCCCAATATGCTTTATGTTCTAACTCAAGAGGTAAATGACATGCTTTTCCATAAACCATTTTATAAGGAGACATACCCATAGGATTTTTATAAGCAGTTCTATAAGCCCATAATGCATCATCAAGTTTCTTAGACCAATTCTTTCTAGATCTATTGACGGTTTTTTGCAAAATTAATTTTATTTCTCTATTGCTCAATTCTACTTTACCACTAGATTGAGGGTGATAGGGAGATGCAATTTTATGGTTGACATCATATTTAGCAAGCAGTTTACAGAATGCACCATGAATAAAATGTGAACCACCATCAGTCATTAAATATCTAGGGACTCCAAACCTTGGGAAATAACTTCTTTAAGCATTTTAATAGAAGTGTTATGATCAGCACTACTAGTTGGAATAGCTTCTACCCACTTAGTAACGTAATGAACATCAACTAAAATATGAGTATACCCATTGGATTTAGGAAAAGGTCCCATATAATCAAATCCCCAAACATCAAATGGTTCAATAGCAAGTGAATAATTCATAGGCATTTCCTGACGTGTACCAACATTACCAATTCTTTGACATTCATCACAAGATAAGACAAACTTAAGAGCATCCTTGAAAAGAGTAGGCCAATAAAAACCAGATTGCAATACCTTATGTGCAGTTCTGTCTCCCGCATGGTGTCCTCCGTAAGCCTCGGAATGACACTTCCATAGGATTTGTTCCTGTTCATGCTCAGGTATACAATGTCTAATAATACCATCTACTCCTTCTTTATAAAGATGTGGGTCATCCCAAAAGTAATGTCTTAAATCATAGAAGAACTTTTTCTTTTGTTGGTATGTGAAACTAGGTGGTATAAATTTAGCAACAATATAATTAGCATAGTCTGCATACCAAGGAGTGTCACGAGAAGCATTTATGACAGCTAATTGTTCATCAGGAAAATCATCATTAATAGGAAGTGGGTCATCAAGAACATTTTCCATTCTAGACAAATTATCTGCTACGGGATTCTCAGCTCCCTTTCTATCAATAATATGCAAGTCAAATTCTTGTAGCAATAGAACCCACCTAATGAGTCTAGGTTTAGCATCTTTCTTTTCCATAAGGTATTTGATAGCAGCATGATCGGTGTGAACAGTTACTTTAGAATCAACTATGTAAGATCTAAATTTATCACATGCAAACACAACTGCTAGAAATTCTTTCTCAGTAGTAGCATAATTTCTTTGGGCACTGTCTAGAGTTTTACTAGCATAATGGATAACATTTAATTTCTTATCAACTCTCTGTCCTAGAACATCACCAACAGCATAATCACTAGCATCACACATAATTTCAAAAGGCAAGTTCCAATCAGGTGGTTGAACAATAGGTGCAGTGGTTAAGGCTTTCTTAAGTGTTTCAAAGGCTTCTACACAATCATCATCAAAAACAAATGGAACATCTTTTTGCAAAAGATTGGTAAGAGGCCTTGAAATTTTAGAGAGGTCTTTAATAAACCTTCTATAGAAACCAGCATGACCTAGTGATGGTGTCCTGGATTAGGGGGTACTAACCGGGCCGACCTATCTTGGGCCGATATACCCCCGCACGTAACCAAGATGGACTCCGGAGACTGTACGTGGGAGGCGTGATCAAGGCTGTTTCTACCGAAGACTTGACGTATATTCCAAGATCTCTCCTGCTGCCTCTCTCCTAGCATACCGACTTTGTAACCCTAGATACCCTCCCTGGCGTGTATATAAGCCATAGGGTTTAGCCCATAATAGGGACACATATGCAACATTGCTTACCTAGCCATAGGAGTTAGACTCATATTATGATCTAGAGGTAGATCAACTCTGTACTCAATACATCTTCATCAATATAACAGAAGCAGGACGTAGGGTTTTACCTCCATTAAGAGGGCCCGAACCTGGGTAAACATCGTCTCCATTGTCTCTATTACCGTCGATCCCCGATCCGCAGCTCGGGACCCCCTACCCCGAGGTCTGCCGGTTTTTATACCGACACTGGTGCTTTCATTGAGAGTTCCGCTGTGAGATCGCCGGAGGGATCGATGGGATCGCCAGTCAACGGCTTTAAACCTACGGAGCATGTCTCCACATATGAAGCTTTGGTCTCGCGGACACCCCACGTAACGTGGAAGCGAATCGTGACCCTTCTCCAGCTCCAACGAAGGCCCCCCTCGCTGATGAGGGGGTAAGATACTTCCTGGAGATCGGATCAGACGGCAACCCGCTAATGACCGACTCCCAGATTGAATCGGCTAAACCGATAACTATGGATCCACCGTCGGGTGAATGGGACGAGGTCTTCAGCCCGCGGTCTTTAGAGATCGGATCTAGTCCGCTCACCTCTTGTGTGGAATATCGCCCCGACGACTCCGGCCCATCTGACATCTGGGACTTAGCTTACGTACGGCAGATCCCTGGTGAGCCGATCCAACAATACTGGGTCAGGTTCTTGATCGTCAAGGGCAAGATACTAGAGTACCGAGACTCTGATATAATCGCCGCTTTCGAGCATGGATGCAAGGATAAAGGCGTCTTGAACGCCCTCGCCCGCCGTCGCGTCCAAACACTCCCTGAATTAACTAACCTGGTAGCGCGATTTTATGCCATTGAGGACACCTAGCGAACCGAGGAGAATACGGACTCGATCTATGAAGACTACCCGGAACACGACAGGTCGGCGCCTCGGCGCGAAAATCGCAAATGCAACACCTCGGGTGATCGACCCCGGAAGAAGAGGAAAACCTCCAATCACCCAGGAACGGCCCTGGACGGCTTTCTGGGTAAACCATGCCCGATCCACGCCGTATTAGTTAACTCCTGCCCAACCCACAGCCTTCGAGACTGTTGGGTGCTAAGGCAGGTGGCCAAAGGGGGGCCCGCCCTCTTGGCAGGCACCTCCAGCCACTCTGGACGGACCTCGGATGAAGACGAGGTCTTAATGATTTATGAGACGTTTACGTCTAAAAACCAGCGCAAACGGGCCTTACGGGAAGTTAACGCCGTCCGGCGGGTATCACCTCGGGATGCGTGGATAGACACGTCGATCTCCTTCACTCAGAATGATCAGCCGAAGTCTACCCTGGACAGGTGCCCCGCCGCGCTAGTCCTCGATCCCATCGTGGACCGCTGCCGCCTCCATAAGGTCCTGATGGACGGAGGCAGCAGCCTGAATTTGATATATGAAGATACTCTGGACAAAATGCACATCGATAAAACACGCATAGAACCGAGCACCACTACCTTTAAAGGAATAGTGCCCGGGAGAGAGGCACGCTGCAGTGGAAAGATAACTCTAGACGTAGTCTACGGGACCTCGGACAATTATCGCTCCGAGGAGATTACATTCCACATCGCGCCTTTCAAAAGCGGATACCACGCCATCCTCGGACGGGACGCCTTTTCAAGGGATCATTACCATTTCGAGCGATCCTGACAGGGCGCTCAAAGCCGAGAATAAAACGGCGTCCCTCGCCCTCGAGACCCTGGCCGAAGCCTTCGCTGCCGAAGAATTAACCGCACTACGCGCCGATGTCGATCGGGACGATGTCATCCTCGACAAAAGATCAAAACCTACCTCCTTCAAGCCGGCCGATGAGATCATTAAATTCCAAGTTCACCCCACGGACCCCGCTAAAACAGCGTCCATAGGGGCTAACCTCGACCCAGAGGTTGCCGAAGCCCTACGCGCTTTCCTTAGGGAAAACTGGGACATATTTGCCTGGCACCCCTCCGACATGCCTGGGATACCCCGTAGGCTCGCAGAGCACAGCCTAAACATACTGGCAGGCTATAAGCCCGTTAAACAAACACTTCCGTGTTTTTCCGAGCCCAAGCGTCAAGCGATGGGCGAGGAACTGGCAAAGCTACTGGAGGCAGGATTCATCAAGGATATAAAACACCCCGACTGGCTAGCCAATTTGGTCATGGTGCCAAAGAAGGATAGGTCCTGGCGGTTGAGCGTCGATTTTAACCAAATTGTGGACCCCTTTCCCCTACCCCGTATTGACCAAATTGTGGACGCCACTGCGGGCCACGACGCATTGTGCTTCCTAGATGCCTATTCAGGGTATCATCAAATAAAAATGAAGGAATCGGACCAGGCAGCAACAGCATTTATTACGCCCTACGGACCGTTTTGCTTCAATACGATGCCCTTCGGACTAAAGAACGCTGGCGCTACGTACCAACGTATGATTCAAACATGCTTGAAAGAACACATCGGAAAAACTGTGGAGGCCTACGTAGACGACGTGGTTGTCAAAACTAAACGCGTCGACCAACTGGTGGACAACCTCCGCGATACATTTGCCAGCCTAAGGGAATATCAAATAAAACTCAACCCCGAAAAATGCGTCTTCGGGGTCCCGGCTGGCAAACTCCTCGGTTTCATTGTATCTAGCCGAGGAATTGAGGCCAATCCGGCCAAAATTCGAGCCCTGGATCGCTTAGAGGTCCCTACAGAGCTCAAAGATGTACAAAAGCTAGCGGGCTGCGTAGCAGCCCTAAGTCGTTTTATATCACGGCTTGGAGAAAAAGCTTTACCACTGTACAGGCTGTTAAAGCAGACTAAAATGTTCAATTGGACCAAGGAGGCTGCGGCGGCCCTGGAAGACATCAAGGCCCTCCTCGCCACCAACCCAATCCTGGCAGCACCAGGCGTTTGTGAACCAATGATATTATACATCTCGGCTACAAACCAGGTGGTTAGCGCGGTCCTCGTGGTCGAATGAGACATGGAAGGTTATAAGTTCCAAGTCCAGAAACCCGTATACTATGTGTCCGAGGTCTTAACCCCCTATAAGACACGTTACCCTCACTATCAAAAGATAGCGTATGCAGTCTTCATGGCATCACGAAAGCTTCGACACTACTTTCAAGAGTGCGCGGTGACCGTGGCATCCGACGTCCCGTTAAGTGACATAATCAATAATAGAGATGCGACGGGGCGCATCGCCAAATGGGCTATAGAGCTCCTGCTTTTCGAAATTATCTATAAACCACGCCGGGCAATTAAATCCCAGGTGTTGGCAGACTTCGTGGCCGAATGGACCGAAGCCGAACTCCCTCGTGAGTACAGTACTTATTCGCATTGGACGATGTATTTTGATGGCTCCAAAATGCTGGCCAGCCTACGGGCCGGCGTGGTACTCACGTCCCCACACGGGAGACAACATTCAATATGTACTACAAATCACGTACACAGACTCCAATAACGCAGCCGAATACGAAACTCTCTTACACAGACTTCGGATAGTAGTCTCCATGGGCGTTAAACGCCTCGAGGTCCGAGGTGATTTGAACCTAGCCATCTCGCAAATCAATGGCGAGTTCGACGCCAAAGACCCCAAGATGACAGGCTACCGAAATGCCATCCTAAAGATCTCGGCCAGATTCGAGGGGCTGGAATTTCACCATATACCCCGAGATAGCAATCAGGCCGCAGACGTACTCGCCCGGTTGGGCGCGAAGCGGGACAAGGTTCCCGAAAACACCTTCCTCGAGCGGCTTTTTAAGCCATCCGTAGTCTGGCAAGACAGCACAGGAACATCGGACTCAAACGATGTCGGGAAATAGTCCCCGCCCGGAAAGGACGATGGTATCATAGGCGGGTCCATGATCCGGCAAACGAATTCAGCGCATGACGTCATGGCAGTGATCGCACCATGGACTGAGCCGCTTCTTGCATACCTACTCCGACAAGAACTCCCTGATAACCAAGTTGACTCCCATCGGATCGTAAGGCAGTCTAAGGCCTACAAGGTTCATGAAGGGGAACTATATAAAATGAGTACAACGGGCGTCCTCCAAAGATGCATATCCGAGGAAGAAGGACAACTTGTACTGCAGGAGATACACTCCGGCATGAGCGGGCATCACGCTGCTGCTCGAACCCTGGTTAGCAAGGCCTTTCGCGCCGGTTTCTACTGGCCAACGGCAAGCGCCGATGCCTCGGCATTAGTACAGCGCTGCCCAGGCTACCAGGTCTTCGCGAAACAGAGCCATATGCCCCCCACGGCTCTGCGCACCATTCCCATTACATGGCCCTTTGCGGTTTGGGGGCTCGATATGGTTGGGCCACTCAAGGGTGGATCCAACAAAAATAAATACCTACTTGTTATGGTAGACAAATTCACCAAGTGGATCGAAGCAAAGCCGGTCACCTCGGCCGAGGCCGTCCAGGTCATCGGATTCATTTCGGGGGTAGTCCATCGTTACGGTGTCCCCCACAGTCTGATCACAGACAACGGAACCAACTTCACGGCCAAAGAGGTTAAGGCATGGTGTAAGAAAATGGGCATTAAGCTCGACTACACGTCCGTCTATCACCCGCAGTCTAATGGGAAGGTGGAGCGCGCCAATGGGCTTATCCTTAGTGGAATTAAGCCCTGGCTAGTTCGCTCCCTTAAAAAAGCCGACTGCAGATGGGTTGAGGAACTTGATTCCGTCTTATGGGGCCTGCGTACAACACCAAACGGGTCCACCGGGTATACCCTGTTTTTTATGGTGTACGGCGCCGAAGCGGTCCTCCCTTGTGACATCATACATGATGCACCTCGGGTGCGCATGTACGAGGAATTGGAGGCCGAACTCGATCGACAAGATGCCTTAGACGCTCTCGAGGAAGAGCGCAACGTCGCACGGGCTCGTTCAGCCATTTATCAACAGCAGGCACGACGCTACCACGGTAGAGAGGTCCGTGCCAAAGCATTCAACGTCGGGGATCTCGTAATGAGATTGTACCCCGAAAAACAAAAACACAAGCTCTCCCCTAGATGGGACGGACCGTTCATCATTGACCAAGTGCTCATCGGAGGAGCTTATCGAATCCGAGATCCAGAGGACGGCCGATTAGAGCCCCACCCGTGGAACGCGGCGCTTCTCCGACGCTTCTATGCATGACTTCGAGTATACGGTCTGTGTAAATAACTTGTGCATTTTCTTTCGATTTAACTCTTTCTTTCTTATCTTCTCACCTCGGAAAGCTCTTTTACGACCCCGAGGACAATCTAGCTTGTTCTTCTCAAAACAATAGCTATTCCGCCCCTTATGTACTATTGTCTCTCAAGCCACTATATGCATCGATTCGCTTTAAGATTTGGCCAAGCTGGGTTGCCCGGCTCCTATGCTTGCCCCTTATGTTTCCGATATTTCGGCTAGGGGGCAAACGGAGCACCGCTGTGATTGTTACTCCCGGGTCAACCAGTGTAGTACCTCAGACGGATAAAGCCGAAAGCTAGCGTTCTTATAATGCGGATTGGTCGGCTATGACATAGGACTAACGTGGCAAGGGTCTTTTCAAACCTCGACCAGGGGCTTTTACCCCCGAGGTCATCCGTCTTCTGACGGGCGTGTTCGACACATTAACCCGCGGAAAGGAACTGTTTGAAGAACTATTTTCCTCGGAAGATGTTTCTTACGTTAAATAGTAATATAACATAACGTTCTGTTACCCTCTTGTCTTTCGAGCCGCATTGCCTGATTGCCTGGTCCCTCGCAGCATCTGGTTCGATAACCTCGGACCAGTAGTATGGGAGACACTCCTCGGACTTTGTCTGAGGAGGCGGAAGCCGACGGTTGGCTGACAGAGTTCGGCTGAACGGTCGGAGAAATTTGACATAGAGTACCTCGGTACATAAAGTCATACAACATTTTTCAAGCACGGTCTAACCCGTCTATTAGGGTGTCTAATGCGCAATCCTTTTGCGAGAATCATGCGGCGGGCATTACACTATCATATGCCTGGCTGGTCGGGATCTCTTCCCCATCCGGCCCCAGGGGTCCTACCTCTGCTAATTCTGTTGTCCTCACACCGGTGTAATGGGTCTTCACCATGGCCCAGGCCTCTCTGGCACCTTCTCGGCAAGCTGATACTTTCCACGCTTGGATCCGGCGCCGCGCTCTCTTAAGACGTTCGGCCAGCGCGGCCATGTCCTCAGGGACTGGCGTCACCTCGGGCCATAACGCCTGGTGCACATCCTTCATCGCTTGCCGAGCTCCTTCATGCACCTCGGATAGGCGCCTGCTCATGTCTTCGCACATTGGACCCCATGACTCCGGAAGAAGGCCAGTCAAGCACACTGTCAAACAACAACACATTTCGAATGACAAATTTCCTTGAGCAAACTTGCATGACAAATGTCTTTCGTATTTTCTAAACTTACCATAAATCATATCGTCCGCTCGCCGATTCTTGGCCTCTGCAGCAGCCAGGCGAGTTTTTAAGCTCTCAATTTCCTGGGCCTGCCGGGCATTTTCAGCCCTAAGCACATTCACGTTGCCCACATGTTGACTTGCCTGGCGTTGCGCTTTAGCATATGCCAGATCTTCACGGGCCTGCTTCAGATCTCTTTCGAGATGGCCCAGGGCCTCCGCTGCTACAAGCAATGCTAGGTGTCAGCTCTGCTTTTTTGACGTTACCCACTTCAAGGAGTAAGCGCTTACCGTGTGCCTCTCTGGTGAATTTCTTCACCTGCTCAACCTCGGACAATGCCGCATCAAGCTGCACCTTTGTTTGGTCTAACGCCGAGGTCAATTGCTCGTTCTTCAAGCGAGCTTCCTGTTAAGACAGCGATTGTGGGTTAGCATTCAAGTCTTGATTCGACCCCAGGGGCTCGTATCAAGCCTTAGGGGCTACTACTATACTTGGTAGTCATATTCGTCTTTGAAAACCTTACCCGTAGCCCTCGCGCCATTACATCCAGCGACTCGTCAAAAGCACCTCGGGTCACCCCGAGGTATGCGTACACTGCGCTGAGAGCCTTCAGCTCCCTGTCCGAAAAGGCTGGATTATTCAAGGAAGCCTTTCGCCGACGATAATTCGCGGCGCATTGAATTTCGGATGGAGTAGCCGATGTCGCTGAATCCTCGGGCTGGGCGGTTCCGGAGTCAACCCTTGAAGGATTTCGGACCTCTACTTCCTCGGGCGGGACCGTACCTTCCTCGGCCTTCGCGTGTGCGGTGGAAGGTGGAGGCTGTCTGCACATAATTGGCGGTGTTAGAACCCGAAGTGTCTTTTCTATGACATAGAGCTAAAATATTACCTAATTACGGATGGAGCACTCTCGTTTGCCCTCGCAACCTCGGACGGAGCTTCTTGAACCTCTGGCCATGCCCTTTCCGGTGGAGCCATCTCTCTGCAGAGGCGTTGGGAGCACCGCCCCTTTGGAGGAGAAGTCAGAAGATTGGAGACTGGGGGACGAGGGGCTCTCTTTCGTTTAGAGGAAGGGAGAGTTACCGATGAGGCTGGTCTTGTCCCCGGTGTATCATGGACGACCGCTACCTTTGAGCCATCAAGGCTCTCTAGGAAAAAACTCCTCCCTTCATAGATAAGCCCCAGGTCTTCGTCCTCGTGGTAGAGAGGATCTTCTGCACGGCTGTGCAACTCCGGCTCTGGAGCCGGACAGCTCACCCCTTCGAGCCAACGTCTCCACCGCTATTCAACCGATATATAACGGATTAATGATAAGGATCCCGAGGTAAAACAGGAAAACCCGAAATGAAGACTTACAATGTCGGCAGGGTTGTAGTACGACAACCCGTCCTGGAATTGGCGCTTAGCAAACTCCTCGGCTGACCCTTGGTACATGCTGGCTAGCACAGCCCCGAGGGTCATTTGGTCCATAAAAACCCCCTTGATGGATTGAGAGGCGTCCTCGGACCCGTTATACTCGCACAATAAACGCTGGCGCTGCCGAAGAGGCTGGACTCTCCGGTCTAGAGCCACTGCCATCACATCGATGATGGTGAGACCTGCGCTTGACATGAGCTTTACCTTGGCCGCTAGTCTAGTCACGGCTACGTCTTCCTCTTGAGCCGAACTCCGTGGCCTCCAGCTGTAACGCTTCCTCGGTGGATCTAAGGAGAAGGGTGGAAGGCCTGGCCGGACGGGCTCGTACAATAGGACGTCGGTGATATAGAACCACTCGGAAGGCCAGTAATCGGCCTCCTCCCGAGGTGTCCCCGCTGGATAGCCAGTCTTGTCGATTCGGCAGATTTCGGCTCCTCCGACCTCGAATAACTTGTCGGTCGAAGAGCGGGGCACGATACAGAAGAACTTCCGCCATAACCCGAAGTGTGCCTGACAGCCGAGGTGTAGCTCGTAGAGCGCGACAAACCCCGCAATATGTAGCACCGAATTCGGAGAAAGATGATGTAGCTATAACCCGTAGAACTCCAGCAAGCCGCGGAGGAATGGGTGGATTGGAAACCCTAAGCCGCGGAGGAGGAAAGGTACGAAGCATACTCGCTCATCCCCCTGTGGTGAGGGATAATTTTCGGCGTGGGCTTGACCCTCGATGGATGTTAGTCCGGGGCGGGTAGCGGCTAGATCCGCATCCGACAGGTATCCCTGCGTCGCCAAACGCTCCAGTTGAAGGCGCACGACGGAACAGCTCCCCCAGTCCCCCTTATCCGGGCCGTGAGGACGCCTTGACGATCCCTCGCCACTCGCCATTTTTTTTGGGCTCCTGAGCTGGGGCTTGAGGGAGGGGGAATTTCTCGCTGCGGTTGCAAGGGCACACAACCACAAGCAAGGGTCGAGCGTCTATTAAGTAAGGGTAGAGAGGGCTAACGCTTTGACGTTTTTCCCATAAAGGGGCCCAATTCTCTAAGTGGCACGAGTTTCAACATCTGATATTGAGCTCTCGGCGAATTCTAAAGGTCGGTCGAGGTCTTTAACTCTGTTTGGAAAATAAAAGCACGAGAACTTGTCTGTCGAGCCAAGACTCCGGAATGTGAAGGACGACGACTTCGGCATCGAAGACCAGTTCAGGGGCTAGTGACGGTGTCCTGGATTAGGGGGTACTAATCGGGCCGACCTATCTTGGGCCGATATACCCCCGCACGTAACCTAGATGGACTCCGGAGACTGTACGTGGGAGGCGTGATCAAGGCTGTTTCTACCAAAGACTTGACGTATATTCCAAGATCTCTCCTGCTGCCTCTCTCCTAGCATACCGACTCTGTAACCCTAGATACCCTCCCTAGCGTGTATATAAGCCATAGGGTTTAGCCCATAATAGGGACACATATGCAACATTGCTTACCTAGCCATAGGAGTTAGACTCATATTATGATCTAGAGGTAGATCAACTCTGTACTCAATACATCTTCATCAATATAACAGAAGCAGGACGTAGGGTTTTACCTCCATTAAGAGGGCCCGAACCTGGGTAAACATCGTCTCCATTGTCTCTGTTACCGTCGATCCCCGATCCGTAGCTCGGGACCCCCTACCCTGAGGTCTGCCGGTTTTTACACCGACACCTAGGAAACTTCTTATACCTTTAATATCTTTAGGACATGGCATTTTCTCAATAGCATCAACCTTAGCTTTATCAACTTCAATGCCTCTTTCAGAAATTTTATGCCCTAAGACAATACCTTCATTCACCATAAACTGGCACTTCTCCCAATTCAAGACAAGATTAGTTTCTTCACATCTCTGCAAAACTCGATCAAGGTTGCATGAGCAATCATCAAAAGAAGTTCCGTAAACGGAAAAATCATCCATGAATACCTCAACAATCTTTTCACAAAAGTCTGAGAATGTAGCAGTCATACATCTTTGAAAGGTACCAGGTGCATTGCATAAACCAAAAGGCATACGTCTATAAGCATAAGTTCCAAAAGGACAAGTAAAGGTGGTTTTCTCTTGGTCAGATTGTGATACAGGTATTTGAGAGAAACCAGAATATCCATCTAGGAAGCAAAAGTGTGTATGCTTAGACAATCTTTCTAACATTTGATCAATAAAAGGTAAGGGGTAATGATCTTTTCTAGTGGCTTTGTTTAATTTTCAAAAATCAATTACCATCCTATAACCAGTTACAATTCTTTGTGGAATGAGTTCATTTTTATCATTAGGAACAACGGTAATACCTCCTTTCTTAGGGACACAATGAACGGGACTTACCCATCTACTATCAGCTATGGGATAGATTATACCTGCTTCTAGGAGCTTCAATATTTCAGTTCTTACCACCTCTTTCATCTTAGGATTTAATCGTCGTTGGTGGTCGACAACTGGTTTAGCATCAGGCTCCATATTAATTTTGTGCTGACATAGAGTGGGACTAATGCCCTTAAGATCATCAAGAGTATATCCAATAGTAGCGCGGTGCTTCCTCAGAGTTTTCAATAATCTCTTTTCTTCATGCTCTGAAAGGTTAGCACTAATAATAACAGGATATATCTTCTTTTCATCTAGATAAGCATATTTCAATGTATCAGGCAATTGCTTCAATTCAAATACAGGATCACCTTTAGGTGGAGGAGGGCCTCCAAGAGTTTCAATAGGTAAATTGTGTTAAAGGATAGCTGGTTGATCAACGAACATCCTATCTATTTCATTTCTTTCATTCATATGCATATCATTTTCATGGTCTAGCAAATATTGTTCTAACGGATCAGTAGGAGGTACGGCAATAGAAGCAAGACCAATAATTTCGTCTTTACTAGGCAATTCTTTATCATGAGGTTGTCTATGAAACTTGGAAAAATTAAACTCATGAGACATACCACCAAAATTAACACTAACAGTTTCTTTAGCGCAATCAATCTTGGCATTAACAGTGTTCAAGAAAGGTCTACCAAATATAATGGGACAAAAATCATCTTGTGGAGAACCGAGAACTAGAAAATCAGTAGGGTATTTTATTTTTCCTCACAAGACTTCAACATCTCTAACGATCCCAAGCGGTGTAATGGTATCTCTGTTTGCAAGCTTAATACTGACATCAATGTCCTCTATTTCAACAGGTGCAATATAATTCATAATTTCTTGATATAGGGTAAACGGAATAGCACTCACACTAGCACCCAAATCACATAAGCCATGATAACAATGATCTCCTATTTTAACAGAGACAACAGGCATGCCTACTACAGGTCTGTTTTTATCTTTAGGATCTGGCTTAGCAATTCTAGCTGCTTCATCGCAGAAGAAAATAACATGCCCATCTATATTATCGACCAAGAGATCTTTAACCATAGCAACATTAGGTTCAACTTTAATTTGTTCAGAGGGTTTAGGTGCTCTAATATTACTTTTGTTAACCACAGTTGAAACTTTAGCATGTTCCTTAATCCTAACAGGAAAAGGTGGTTTCTCAATATAAGCAGTAGGCACAACTGGATCAACATGGTAAATAATTGTTTCTTCTTTAATGCTAGCGGGTTCCTCAATCTTTTCTTTAACAGGGGGATGATATTTAAACCACTTCTCCTTAGGGAGATCAACATGAGTAGCAAATGATTCACAAAAGGAAGCTACTATCTCAGAGTCAAGTCCATATTTAGTGCTAAACTTACGAAAAGCATCGGTATCCATAAAAGATTTAACACAATCGAACTCAAGTATTATACCTGACTCATTACCTTTGTCGAGTTCCCAATCTTCAGAGTTGCGTTTAATTCTTTCCAGAAGATCCCATCTGAATTCAATAGTTTTCTTCATAAAGGAGCCAGTCGAAGAAGAATCGAGCATGGTTTGATTATCATGAGAAAGCCGAGCATAAAAATTCTGTAAGATAATTCTCTTGAGAGCTCATGATTGGGGCATGTGTACATCGTGTACTTAAGCCTCCCCCAAGCTTGAGCGATGCTTTCTCCTTCATGAGGCCAAAAATTATATATATAATTCCGATCACGATGAACCAAATGCATAGGATAAAATTTCTGATGGAATTCCAGTTTCAATCGGTTCCAGTCCCATGTATCAGTATCATCACATAGCCTATACCATGTCAATGCCTTTCCCTCCAAAGATAAAGGGAATACTTTCTTCTTAACTCCATCTCCAGATAAACCTGCAAGCTTAAACAATCCACAAATTTCATCCACATAGATCAAGTGCATATCAGGATGTACCATTCCATCTCTTGCATAAGGATTAGCTAGCAGTTTCTCTATCATACCCGAAGGAATCTCATAATAAATATTTTCAGTAGCTGCAGTAGGTTGAGGAGAAACTATTGGTGCTTCCAGTCGAGGTGAAGATACCCCGAACAAACCCCTCAAAGGATTACTTTCCATAGTGACAAGTGACAGTAAATTTCAACACGTAATATAAATGTTTCCTTACCAAATTCCATTCACCAAAGGCGCTTCACTCCCCGGCAACGGCGCCAGAAAAGAGTCTTGATGACCCACAAGTATAGGGGATCAATCGCAGTCCTTTCGATAAGTAAGAGTGTCGAACCCAACGAGGAGCAGAAGGAAATGACAAGCGGTTTTCAACAAGGTATTTTTTGCAAGCACTAAAATTATCGGTAACGAGTAGTTTGATAGCAAGATAATTTGTAACAAGTGACAAGTAGCAATAATAACAAAGAATGCAGAAAGGTGGCCCAATCCTTTTTGTAGCAAAGGACAAGCCGGAACGATCTCTTATAATAAGCAAGCGTTCTCGAGGACACATGGGAATTTCATCTAGTCACTTTCATCATGTTGGTTTGATTCACGTTTGCTACTTTGATAATTTGATATGTGGGTGGACCAGTGCTTGGGTGCTGTTCTTACTTGAACAAACCTCCCACTTATGATTAACCCCTCTCGCAAGCATCCGCAAGTACGAAACTAGAATTAAGATAACTCTAACCATAGCATTAAACATATGGATCCAAATCAGCCCCTTACGGAATAGCGCATAAACTAGGGTTTAAGTTTCTGTCACTCTAGCCACCCATCATCTAATTACTACTCCACAATGCATTCCCTTAGGCCCAAAGATGGTGAAGTGTCATGTAGTCGACGTTCACATGACACCACTAAGAGAATCAACAACATACATATCATCAAAATATCGAACGAATACCAAATTCACATGATTACTTTTGACAAGACTTCTCCCATGTCCTCAAGAACAAAAGTAACCACTCACAAATTGTAACACCCCATGTAATTGTGCTACAGTGATCCCCCTCTGATAATGCCAAGTCATCATGTTTAACAGTGCTTGATCATCATTTGTTTCATATCTCATTTCAAATTCCAATTCAAATTGAAATTCAAATTTAAAGTGAAATTAATAGTTGTTCAAATTTAGGAACTAAATAGTTCATAATATTGCAAATATTCCCAAAGCAATTATAAAAATAAGATCAACATTTATTTGAATATTTAAATGAATCTAATATCCTAAAACAGTACCAAAACAGCAATGTTTAATCCATTTTTATTTAATTAAAATTCAAATGAAATCATTTAGGCTTGAAACCTTTTTCTGGCAATGGGTTATATTGCATAGTATTTAAATGGACAAGCCCCGTATTTTACAAAATTGAAATGGAGGCCAAACATTTTGCAAAACAGAAAAGCAAAGACAAAACAGAAAAGAAAAGGGAAAAGAACAACGGGCTACTGTGCACTTGGGCTTCCAGTGCACAGTGCAGATCGGCCCGGCCCAGCGAGGCCTTCTCCTTCCTCTCGCTGGGCAGAAGCCATGGCGCGCGGCCGAAGCGTGCACGCCGTCCGAACGTCGATTCGCAGCGCTGTCGACCATCCAGCGGCTCCCCGACGTGGATAAGGACCCCCCTCGACCCGATGGCGAACCCTAGCCCGCCGTGGATAAGGCCTCGCCTGGGCTCTTAGTTCACTCGCTACCGCACTGCAACGCCGTCCCCGAACACCACCCGTAGCCGCCGCCGCCCGCCGTCGTCGCCGTGCCCGATTCCGGCCACCTCAGCCGCCGTGACCACCGCCATCGGACGCGGCGCGGAGTACCTGTTCCAGAGAGCCCGGCCGCGCGCAAAACCATCCACCACAGCGCGAATCCGAGCTCGCCGTAGTTCGACCGCCGCGGGCAAGCTCGCCGGCGCGTCTCCGGTCGCCGTCCGACGTGGCACTCCCCTGTGACACTGACTGTTGGGCCCCGCGGGCCCAGTTGACCGAGTCAACTCGGCTGACTGGGCAGCCCAGTCACTCACACACGGGCCCCACCCTGTTTAAATGTTTTTTAAAAAAATAAAATGTTAATTAAACCATTAATTAATCTGTTAGTTAATTAGTTAACTAAGCAGTCACTGACAGTAGGTCCCACCGCCTAGTTAATCTTTAATTAGTTTAAATAATCCCTAATTAGCTATTGTCTCACTGACCAGTGGGACCCACTGGTCAGGTTTGACTCTGGTCAGCTGGATTTGACCGCTGACGTCACCCTGACGTCATGCTGACGTCACCAGACACTGTTTTGGATAATTCGAATTAAATAATTTCAGAAATTCCAAAAAATGATTAAAACTTTGAAAAATCATATAAAATAAACCGCAACTTGGACGAAAATAATTTATATATGAAAAACGATCACAAAAATATGACGAATTCGAATATCCTACCTACATACCTGCCACACCCCTCTAACATACTGAACATGGAACTTTTTGCCCGTATTCGATAGATGAATAGTGCATAACTTTCGTAAAATAAATCCAAATAAATTCCTAAATTATCTAAAATAGTTAGAAAGGCAATATATCACCTCTGCATATCATTTAGGCATGTCATGCATCGCTGTTGTATTGATGCCGTGAATTTATTGTTTCTTCCCCCTCCTTCTCTCCCGATAGACGCCGAGACCGCCGCCGACGCAGCTGAGTACGTCTACGCTCCAAACGAGCAGCCTTCAGACGACCAGCCCCTCTCAGCAGAGCTTCCAGGCAAGCAAAACCCCCTTGATCATATAGATATCGCCCACTCTTTCTCTCTTATGCTTGCATTAGAATTGCTTCTGTTGTTATTCCGATAGCTCCTATTCTGATGCATAGCCTGTTTTCGTCGCCTGCTGTTGATACCTACCTGTTGTCCCATGATGCTTAGTTAGCTATGCTATTGATTCATCTGTGACCCTTCACCCTTGTTCGTTTGCCATGCTTGATATCGGGCCGCGATCACTCTGGGTGATGATCACGGGAATGTTTAATTATTGCAATACTTTAAACTGTTAAAGTCGGGCTGGCCCCAAGGGTGCCCGCGAGAGAATAATGTTAAAGACGGGTCGGCTCCAAGAGCACCCGCGAGCCATGTGTTATCAAGTCGGAGCGACAGGGATCCTATTCGTCTCTGCGAGTTACTAAACACGCCTAACGGATTTGGGTATTTGATCTGAGTAGGCCGCTGGCCTTATACGCACTACCACCACGTGGGATAATGGTTATGGGACCCTCTACGTCGTATGTATCAGCCGAAAGCTCTTCAGATGTCACAACTCAGAGATGCGGGCTGATCGTTGGGGTGGGCTGGTTACGTCACTTGTGTATACAGTGTCGCGCCTGGGCCCCGACCAGCCACGTAACGTGCAGGAGTGCAAAGGGCGATGGCCCAAGACCCCTTCGCACTTAGGATTTAGACCGGCGTGCTGACCTCTCTGCTGAGCCTAGGTAGGACTGCGTCGTGTCTATCACCTGAGGCCGGGTATTACCCAGCAAGTGTGTCCGGCAGATGTGATCGAATGTGTTGGGTAACAGTAGTGCACCCCTGCAGGGAAGTTATCTATTCGAATAGCCGTGTCCACGGTAACAGGACGCTCGGAGTTGTATCTTGATCCGCTACAACTACAAATGGATACCGTTACAAGGTTAAACTGTTACTGCTGCTCTCGGAATCACTTTCTCACAGGGTAGTCGAGGAAGGATCCCAGGGCATTACTAAAATATGATTGATTATATATTATCTTGTTCTACTCTCTTCTGATGCTGCAAGAATGCTTCAAGATGCTAGTCTTCGATAGGCTAGGCCTCTCCCCCTCTGTTCCAGCATTTCTGCAGTTTTGTCCAAAGATATAGCCCCATTCCTTTGATACTGATGCATACTTAGCATAGTTCTGATGTCAGTCTTGCGAGTACTTTGGATGAGTACTCACGGTTGCTTTGCTATCTCTTTTCCCCCATACCCGGTTGCTGCGATCAGATGTTGGGGCCCTGGAGCAGGAGATCCCCGGAGGCACCTACTACTACATTGAGCTTGCCGACCAGGAGTAGTTCGGAGGCCCTAGGCTGGAGGCCTTCGCCTTTTCGATCAGTGTCGCTGTTGTGCTAGCCTTCTTAAGGCAAACTTGACTAACTATGTCTGTACCCAGATATTATTTGCTTGTATGACTTATGTATTCGGGTCCTCGCGACCCCTGGTTTGTAATATGAAGATTTATGTTTAAATTTGAGTTTAGAGTTGTGTTGTGATATCTTCCCGTGAGTCTCTGATCTCGAGCGTGCACGTTTGCGTGTATGATTAGTGCACGGTCGAGCAGAGAGCGTCACAAGTTGGTATCAGAGCCGACTGCCTGTAGGAAGCCCCCTTCCAATTCCTTGGTCGAAGTTGAGTCTAGTCTTTGAAAAACTATATTTTACTAACAGTGTTGTGTGGCTTACGGGCCCACGTTGCTCATGGATGGGATTAGGATCTTTTATTGCTCTTCCTTACTCTGGGATTCTACTCTCTCTTCTTTTCTGGTTAAAATTTTACTAACTCTGACTCTAGGTTCTCGTGATCACATTCACCCGGAGCTTTGATTATCTGTGAATTACTTCCTTGAATGCACGATGCAAGAATTTACTCACTGTCATTTGACAATCTTGAATTTCCTCTGTTTCAGATGGATCGCTTGGTTCCGCCGCGCCCTATGACGCAGTTTGTACTTCAGACTTGGGATCGTGATGCGATTGGTTTTCCAGCTATCCTGATCGCCCTCCTGACCAGACTGGGCTACCGTTGGTACCCCGAGTACATGGTTTACAAGGATTTTCGCGAGTTCAACCAGGAGCAGTATCATGCCGATGTTCGTATCTTTGATCAGCGGAACGACTCCGTTACTGAGTTGCACACTTTTCACGGTATCGGCGTGACGATTGATATGGCAGTCCATGATGCTGCCCATTCTGCTGCCGCACGTCTTCGTGGCGAGTATAATCGCTTGGATGACTCCGAGTTCCGATACATCCCGTATGCCCCTGCTCGTGATGATACCGGATACTACACAGCTGTCTGTGCCCCTTACGAGCGACGTCGATACGACCCGCAGGTTTTGATTCAGTGCACTCAGGCTCTGGATCGCACTGCCCGGGCTCTTGCCGTCGAGCTGTTTGCCACTCGAGCACGTCTCTACGATGCTATGACACAGTTGCTGCCAGCTGTTCGTGCAGGGATACATCCAGAGTACATCCTTTACCCACGCAGGACTCAGATGCCTATAGGTATTGATTGGCCTGCTGTTGGAGGTCACACACCCGCACGTGGACCTTTTCTTCCAGTTCGAGATCGGGTTCTGCATCAGAGTGCTCACGGAGCGCAGGACCTTCCTGCCATGGACACTCATCGTCCACACCTGCAGTTACCCGGTTTCAGTGGTTTTCCCCGACGTTGATGTAGCCTTTGCCATGTCTCGTTGTTGTATTCCTCACCGCGTGCCTGCGCGCCGCCTAGTATGTCTAGCTGTTTAATTTCTGAACTTGTGCTGTCCGCGTGTAATCGACTCTGTGTATGGATCTGTATGTCTTAATTGACTACTGTTATGTATCTATTGCACTACTTGTTCATTGTCGTGTTACATCATGTTTGTCTCTAAGACACTTGCAGTTGTTTTTACTAAACTACCCCTTGTTAAATCTTTAGCAGGATGGTTAGACCAGGTGGTCGTGGTCATGGCCGTGCTCCCGAGCAGCCACCACCGCCAGACTATATGGCAGCTATGATGCAGCAATTCGAGCTGAACCGCCAGTTCATGGTTGGGATCATGGCTCAGTTTCTGCACCAGAACCAGAATGCTCAGAATCAGCAACCTACCGCAATAACTCTGCAGGAGTTTGTGCGTCTCAGCCCTACTATTTTCCGCAACTCTGAACAGCCACTGGATGATGATGACTGGCTTCGCGACATCACCTACGAGATGGAGTCTGCCAATGTCGCCCCCGCCAACTTTGTCACCTTCGCGTCCTACTTCTTGAAGGGTGCCGCTGCTCAATGGTGGCACACCCACAGAAGTTCACTACCTGTTGGGACAGTCGTTACCTAGATCAAGTTTTAGACTACTTTCCGTGTCCGTTACATTCCTCAGGGAATCATGGACCGGAAGAAAAGAGAGTTTCGCAACCTTACTCAGGGCAGTAAGACTGTCGAAGCTTATCAGCAGGAATTCCTTAACCTGTCCTGCTATGCTGAAGAAGACATTGCCACAGATGCACGCAGACAGGAGAAATTCCGCGATGGACTCCACCCAGACCTCAAGCTTGCACTTGCTGTTCATGACTTCGCCGACTTCGCCACCCTGGTGAACAAGGCTATCCAGGTTGAGACCGCTCAGATGGAACATAGGGAATCACTCAAGCGCAATCGTGATGTTGGCTCATCTTCGAGCTTAGGACAAAGGCGTAAAATCTGGATTCCCAACAGCATGTATCGTCCAACTGCCCCTGCGCTGAGGCCTTCTTATGTGGCACCCCGTCTGCCTCCTCCACCACCGAGGCAGCCGAGAGCTCAAGCTGCTCCACCACGTGCTGCTCCTCTTCGTCCTAAAGATGGTCTGTGTTTCAAGTGTCGCCGCCCAGGTCACCTTGCCAAGGACTGCCGCCAGAATCAGAATCAGTTGGCACTTCCTCCTACTGGCTGTGGCAACAACCAGACCCGCAACTATAATACTGGGTCTTCTACTTATGGTCGTGGACAGGCTTACCACGTCGATATTGAAGAAGTTCAGGATCAACCTGAAACTGTGATGGGTACCCTTCTCGTTAACTCAGTACCCGCTTCTGTCTTATTTGATTTGGGAGCATCGCATTCATTCATGACAGAAGCATTTGCATTAGCACATGACATTGCATTTCATGAGATGAACCTACCAATAGTTGTACGCACCCCTGGAGGCCAGTGTCAAACCACCATGATGGCACACAATGTCACTGTCGAAATCAAGGGACTTGAATTCCTTGTTTCACCCATTATCCTGAAATCTTCCACGATAGACCTCATTCTAGGAATGGATTGGTTGAAAGCTCACATTGCTTCGATCAATTGTGCCACAAAAGTCGTCCAACTCCTTCACCCCTCCGACGAGATAGTGAACTACACCGCCCGAGTTACTCGGAATGCCGAAGCTCAGATATATGCTCTGAATGCTTTGAACGCTTCACCTCTTGAGGGAATTGAGAACGTTCCAGTTGTTCGTGAATTTCCGGACGTCTTTCCAGAAGAACTTCCAGGAATACCCCCTGTTAGAGCCGTTGAATTCGTCATCGATTTAAAACCAGGCACCACTCCTATTGCTAAACGTCCCTACAAGATGCCACCGCATGAACTCCTTGAGCTTAAGGAGGAGATC
This sequence comes from Elymus sibiricus, assembly GCA_039707655.1. Lineage (NCBI taxonomy): Eukaryota > Viridiplantae > Streptophyta > Magnoliopsida > Poales > Poaceae > Elymus > Elymus sibiricus. The sequence goes on along the minus strand of CM077668.1, from coordinate 160,302,236 downwards.
GACAAATCACTTCGTAAAGGCTTCATTCGTCCAAGTTCCTCTGCCTGGGGAGCACCTTCTCTCTTTGTTAAGAAGAAGGATGGAACAAACCGATTGGTCCAAGACTATCGGCCTATTAACCAAGCAACAATCCAAAACAAGTACCCACTTCCCCGGATCAACGATCTCTATGATCAACTTGCTGGATCCTCTATGTTTTCTAAACTCGACTTAAGGTTGGGTTACCATCAGATCCGAGTTCGTAAGGAGGATATTCCGAAGACCGCTTTCGTTACCCGTTATGGATCATACGAGTACACCGTCATGTTCTTCGGATTAACTAATGCTCCAGCAACCTTCTCTCGATTGATGAACTATATATTCATGGACTACCTCGACAGATTCGTCGTGGTTTATTTGGATGATATCCTTATATTTTCCAAGAATGAAGAAGAGCACGCCGAACATCTTCAGCTTGTATTGGAGAAACTTCGAGAACATCAACTGTATGCTAAATAATCCAAATGTGAATTCTGGTTATCTGAGGTGACTTATCTTGGTCATGTGATTTCCAAAGATGGCATTGCTGTTAACCCAGAACGAGTTTGGGCTATTCTTGATTGGACTCCTCCGCAGACTGTTAAGCAAGTCAGAAGTTTTCTCGGTCTCGCTAGCTATTGCCGTCGTTTCGTCGAGAACTTCTCCAAAATTGCTAAGCCACTGACTGATTTGCTTCACAAAGGCAATAAGTTTGAGTGGACGGAAAAGTGCCAAGAGAGTTTTCAGACACTTAAAGACAAGTTAACCTCTGCCCCAGTGCTAGCTCCCCCTGATACTCGCAAGGACTTTGTGATATATTGCGACGCATCCCGTCAAGGATTAGGCTGTGTCCTGATGCAAGAGCGCAAGGTGATTGCTTATGGCTCTCGTCAGTTGCGTCCTCACGAAGATAAGTATCCAACACATGATCTCGAGTTAGCAGCAGTTATCTATGCTCTAAAGCTGTGGCGACATTACCTTCTTGGTAATCGTTGCGAGATATACACGAACCACCAAAGTCTGAAGTATCTGTATACTCAACCAGATTTGAACCTCCGCCAACAAAGATGGCTCGAGACAATAGCTGACTATGACATGGATATTTCTTATACCCCTGGCAAGGCTAATGTAATGGCCGATGCTTTGAGTCGCAAGTCTTATTGCAACAACCTCATTGTTCAACAAGCACAACCTCTTCTCTATGAAGAACTTCGCAAGTTGAACCTTCACATTGTCCCACAGGGTCATCTCAATACCCTGGTTGTTGAGCCAAACCTCGAGGACCTCATCAAGCATATACAGAAAGCTGACTCTGAGGTCGAGAAGATTAAGCGCGATCTCAAAAGAGGAAGGCCCTCCTTCTTCACTATTGATGTTGATGGCACCTTGTTCTTCAAAAATCGCTTAGTGGTTCCTAGAAAGGACAACCTGGATCTGACCCCGCGCGTCATGAAAGAAGCTCATGATACGCCTCTTTCAATTCACCTTGGTAGTACCAAGATGTACCAAGACATTCGACAGAGATATTGGTGGCCGGATATGAAGCGAGACATTGCGCGCTATGTTGCTGAGTGTGACGTTTGCCGTCGCATCAAGGCAGAACATCAAAGGCCTGCTGGAACTCTGCAACCACTTACTATTCTTGAATGGAAATGGGACAAAGTCGAAATGGATTTCATTACTAGTTTTCCCAGATCGCAGAAGGGTCATGATGCTATTTTTGTCGTCATTGACCGATTCTCAAAGGTTGCTCACTTTCTGCCAGTCAAGGAGACAATCACTGCTAGTCAGTTAGCAGACTTATATGTTTCCAGAATCGTGTCACTTCACGGTATTCCGCTGGAGATCAGCTCAGACCGTGGCAGCCTCTTTACCTCAAGATTTTGGAATAGTTTCCAAGAAGCTATGGGAACTCATCTGTCTTTGAGCACCGCTTTTCACCCCCAGTCCCAGGGACAAGTTGAACGAGTCAATCAAGTGCTTGAAGATATGCTTTGAGCTTGTGTCATCTCATTCGGTAAGAAATGGGAGGAATCTCTCCCATATGCTGAATTTTCCTACAACAATAGCTATCAGGCTAGTCTGAAGATGGCACCCTTTGAAGTTCTTTATGGACGTAAGTGCCAAACTTCTCTGAACTGGTCAGAAACTGGGGAACGATCACTCGTTGGTCCGGACATTATTCAACAAGCTGAAGAACAAGTCCGCATTGTTCGTGAACATTTGAAAGCTGCTCAGTCTCGTCAGAAGAGCAACTATGATAAAAAACACCAGGTAATGGTCTATGGCGAACAAGCTTACCTTCGTGTCACTCCGATGAAGGGCACTCACCGTTTGGGATCAAGGGCATGTTAGCTCCTCGCTACATTGGCCCGTTCCGTATTCTCGCAAGACGTGGAGAAGTGGCATATCAATTGGAATTGCCGCCGAACCTCTCTCAAGTTCATGATGTTTTCCATGTGTCGCAACTCCGTCGCTGCTTTAAGGATCCTATCCGAGCAGTGGATCATGAAATTCTTGAATTGCAAGAAGATCTATCTTATCAAGAGTATCCGATCCGCATTCTTGATCAAACTGAACGATGAACCCGTTAGAAGGCAATCAAGTTCCTTAAAGTTCAGTGGTCGAATCATTCTGAAGATGAAGCCACCTGGGAACGCGAGGATCGTCTTCGTGAAGAATACCCTGCTTTCTTTCAGCCTACCTCTTAATTCTCGGGACGAGAATTTCTTTTTGAGGAGGAGAATTGTAACACCCCATGTAATTGTGCTACAGTGATCCCCCTCTGATAATGCCAAGTCATCATGTTGAACAGTGCTTGATCATCATTTGTTTCATATCTCATTTCAAATTCCAATTCAAATTGAAATTCAAATTTAAAGTGAAATTAAAAGTTGTTCAAATTCAGGAACTAAATAGTTCATAATATTGCAAATATTCCCAAAGCAATTATAAAAATAAGATCAACATTTATTGGAATATTTAAATGAATCTAATATCCTAAAACAGTACCAAAACACCAATGTTTAATCCATTTTTATTTAATTAAAATTCAAATGAAATCATTTAGGCTTCAAACCTTTTTCTGGCAAAGGGGTTATATTGCCTAGTATTTAAATGGACAAGCCCCATATTTTACAAAATTGAAATGGAGGCCAAACATTTTGCAAAATAGAAAAGCAAAGACAAAACATAAAAGAAAAGGGAAAAGAACAAAGGGCTACTGTGCACTTGGGCTTCCAGTGCACAGTGCAGATCGGCCCGGCCCAGCGAGGCCTTCTCCTTCCTCTCGCTGGGCAGAAGCCATGGCGCGCGGCCGAAGCGTGCACGCCGTCCGAATGCCGATTCGCCGCGCTATCGACCATCCAGCAGCTCCCCGGTGTGGATAAGGACCCCCCTCGACCCGATGGCGAGCCCTAGCCCGCCTTCTCTCCCTCTCTTCCTCGTTCCCCACCTCACCCGAGCGCAGCCATGGCGGCGCCTCCCTATATCGCGCGGCCACCACCTCCCTCTCGTCACCGCACCATGTCCAACTTCTTCCCCGTCCTCGACTACGTCGCCTACGCCTCGCCGTTGGAGCTCGGAGCCGCCACCGCGTCGCCCACGAGCTCGTCTTCAACCTACGGGCACCCGAGTCCCCGCCGTCGATTCACCGCCGTCGCGCTTCCCCGAGCCCACCTTTGCACGCCTACGGGATCACTGTGAGCCCCGCGTTATTCCCCCTCTCCTCTCGCCGCCGTTTGCTAGCCGTAGTAGCCGCCCTCGTCGTGCCCGAGCTCTCCGCCGCGGAGCTCATCGCCGGCGTCATTCCGGTGACCATTTGGTCACGGGCTCATGCCCGTTAGCTTCGCCGCATCGCGTAGGCCTCGTCTAGGCTCTTAGTTTGCTCGCTACCGCGCTGCAACGCCATCCCTGAACACCACCCGTAGCCGCCGCCGCCTGCCGTTGTCGCTGTGCCCGATTCCGGCCACCTCAGCCGCCGTGACCACCGCCATCGGACGCGGCACGGAGTACCCGTTCCAGAGAGCCTGGCCGGGCGCAAAACCATCCACCACAGCGTGAATCCGAGCTCGCCGGAGTTTGACCGCCGCGGGCGAGCTCGCCGGCGCATCTCCGGTCGCCGTCCGATGTGGCACTCCCCTGTGCCACTGACTGCTGGGCCCCGCGGGCCCAGTTGACCGAGTCAACTCGGCTGACTGGGCAGCCCAGTCACTCACACGCGGGCCCCACCCTGTTTAAACATTTTTATAATAAATAAAATGTTAATTAAACTCTGTTAGTTAATTAGTTAACTAAGCAGTCACTGACAGTAGGTGCCACCGCCTAGTTAATCTTTAATTAGTTTAAATAATCCCTAATTAGCTACTGTCTCACTGACCAGTGGGACCCACTGGTCAGGTTTGACTCTGGTCAGCCGGATTTGACCGCTGACGTCATCCTAACGTCATCCTAACGTCATGCTGATGTCACCTGACACTATTTTGGATAATTCGAATTAAATAATTTCAAAAATTCCAAAAAACGATTAAAACTTTGAAAAATCATATAAAATAAACCATAACTCGGATGAAAATAATTTATATATGAAAAACGATTAGAAAAATATGACGAATCCGAATATCCTACCCACATATGTGCCACACCCCTCTAACATACTGAACATGGAACTTTTTGCTCGTATTCGATAGATGAATAGTGCATAACTTTGATGAAATAAATCCAAATAAATTCCTAAATTATCTAAAATAGTTAGAAAGGCAATATATCACCTCTGCATATCATTTAGGCATGTCATGCATCGCTGTTGCATTGTTGCCGTGAATTTATTGTTTCTTCCCTCTCCTTCTCTCCCGATAGACGCCGAGACCGCCGTCGACGCAGCTGAGTACGACTACGCTCCAGACGAGCAACCGTCAGACGACCAGCCCCTCTCAGCAGAGCTTCCAGGCAAGCAAAACCCCCTTGATCATCCAGATATCGCCCACTCTTTCTCTCTTATGCTTGCATTAGAATTGCTTCTGTTGTTATTCCGATAGCTCCTATTCTGATGCATAGCCTGTTTTCGTCGCCTACTGTTGATACCTACCTGTTGTCCCATGATGCTTAGTTAGCTATGCTATTGATTCATCTGTGGCCCTTCACCCTTGTCCGTTTGCCATGCTTGATATCGGGCCGTGATCACTCTGGGTGATGATCACGGGAATGTTTAATTATTGCAATACTTCAAACTGTTAAAGTCGGGCTGGCCCCAAGGATGCCCGCGAGAGAATAATATTAAAGACGGGTCAGCTCCAAGAGCACCCGCGAGCCGTGTGTTATCAAGTCGGAGCGACAGGGATCCTGTTCATCTCTGCGAGTTACTAAACACGCCTAACGGATTTGGGTATTTGATCTGAGTAGGCCGCTGGCCTTATACGCACTACCACCACGTGGGATAATGGTTATGGGACCCTCTACGTCGTATGTATCAGCCGAAAGCTCTTCAGATGTCACAACTCAGAAATGCGGGCTGATCGTTGGGGTGGGCTGGTTACGTCACTTGTGTATACAGTGTCACGCCTGGGCCCCGACCAGCCACGTAACGTGCAGGAGTGCAAAGGGCGATGGCCCAAGACCCCTTCGCACTTAGGATTTAGACCGGCGTGCTGACCTCTCTGTTGAGCCTAGGTAGGACTGAGTCATGTCGATCACCCGAGGCCGGGTATTACCCAGCAAGTGTGTCCGGCCAGATGTGATCGAGTGTGTTGGGTAACAGTAGTGCACCCCTACAGGGAAGTTATCTATTCGTATAGCCGTGTCCATGGTAACAGGACGCTCGGAGTTGTATCTTGATCCGCTACAACTACAAATGGATACTGTTACAAGGTTAAACTGTTACTGCTGCTCTCGGGATCACTTTCTCACAGGGTAGTCGAGGAAGGATCCCAGGGCATTACTAAAATATGATTGATTATATATTATCTTGTTCTACTCTCTTTTGATGTTGCAAGAATGCTTCAAGATGCTAGTCTTCGATAGGCTAGGCCTCTCCCCCTCTGTTCCAGCATTTCGGCAGTTTAGTCCAAAGATATAGCCCCATTCCTTTGATACTGATGCATACTTAGCATAGTTCTGATGTCAGTCTTGCGAGTACTTCGGATGAGTACTCACGGTTGCTTTGCTATCTCTTTTCCCCCATACCCGGTTGCTGCGATCAGACGATGGAGCCCTGGAGCAGGAGATCCCCGGAGGCACCTACTACTACGTTGAGCCCGCCGACCAGGAGTAGTTCGGAGGCCCTAGGCAGGAGGCCTTCGCCTTTTCGATCAGTGTCGCTATTGTGCTAGCCTTCTTAAGGCAAACTTTACTAACTATGTCTGTACCCAGATATTATTTGCTTGTATGACTTATGTATTCGGGTCCTCGCGCCCCTGGTTTGTAATATGAAGATTTATGTTTAAATTTGAGTTTAGAGTTGTGTTGTGATATCTTCCCGTGAGTCTCTGATCTCGAGCGTGCATGTTTGCGTGTATGATTAGTGCACGGTCGAGCAGAGAGCGTCACACAAATCATCTTCATGTCCAAGATCAGAGGGGTATTAAATAGCATAATGGATCTGAACATTTAATCTTCCACCAAATAAACCAACTAGCATCAACTACAAGATGTAATCAACACTACTAGCAACCCACAGGTACCAATCTGAGGTTTTGAGACAAAGATTGAATACAAGAGATGAACTAGGGTTTGAGATGAGATGGTGCTGTTGAAGATTATGATGAAGATTGGTCCTCCCACAATCAGAGGATCGTTGGTGATGTCGATGGCTCCGATTTCCCCCTCCCGGAGGGAAGTATCCCCGGCGGAATCGGTCCGCCGGAGAGCAAAAGTGCTCCTGCCCAAGTCCTGCCTCGAGACGGTGGCGCACCATCCCAAAAGTATTCTCCTTATTTTTTTCTAGGGCAAATGGGCTTATATACCAGAAAATGGGCACTGGAGGCTGGCCAGGGGCCCCACGAGCCACCAGGGCGCGCATGGGGGGGAGGGAGGGGGGGGGTGTGGCCCGCCCTGGTGCCTCGTGGGCACCTGGGTGGCCCCCTCTGGTACTTCTTGCTTCCAGTATTTTTTATTTATTCCAAAATAAATCTCTGTGAAATTTCAGCTCATTTGGAGATGTGCAGAATAGGTATCTCTGACATAGCTTTTTCAGGTCCAGAATTCCAGCTGCCGGCAATCTCCCTCCTTGTGTAAATCTTGCATATTAAGAGAGAAAAGGCATTAGAATTGCTTCACAAAGTGTTATATTGATAAAAAACACTATAACTAACAGTAGCAAAACATGATGCAAAATGGACGTATCATTCGCCTCCGCGGCAAATGCGCTTGTGAGAGCCCTCGCCTGCCTGTTCGCCTCCGGGGCGAATGCGCGTCTTAGAGCCCTCGCTTGCCTATTTGGCCGCCGCGAGGAGTCAGGACTTCTCTGCAGCTTCCGCGGCCTTGGTCAATTATCCCTGGTTATTTCTCCACCCAGAGCTCCCCCCACGGGCCATGGCAGACACAAGGAATGAGGAAGAAGAAAGGCTTGTTCTTTTGCTGACAACTGTGGATGGTGAGGAGGAGGAATGTGCAGTAATTCTTGGGTAGGTACCTTTTTATAAACAAATTGGCGATTGGCGTACTCGAGCCACGTATTTTGATTCGGCGTTTATGCCAATGAGAGGGCGCCAGGCCATTATGCATTTCCACGGAGCCTTGGGAAATGATAGTGGTGCAGTCTTTTAAGTGTGATTTTGTGGTGACTTGGGAGTTGGGGAGTTGTGGTCAACACGCCTGGGGTAGTTGCTGACACATTTAAGTACACGGTGGGCAACTAAAAAACAGTATAGAGATGCCTTGTCGCTAGGTGTGTTACAATAATTTGTTAGCGTTTGTGCTGCTTGAGCGGCGTCTATCTCACAAACTTCTCTCTTAATCAATGGAAATGGCAAGTCTTTTGCCTTGTTTCAATAAAAAATATCAAAGTTATTTGTTTATCGGTACCGTACTCCTGGAGAGATAGTACTACGTAACCAGCACCTCGATATAGTGGGGTGGCATGGGCCAGAACAAGCATTCACATCTATGAGTATGGCACACGCCACCACCACGAGTCCCATCTGACGCCAAAATTCTTGGAGTCCGTGCTACATCTAGCTCTTCTCCCTCCTTGTTTCTCGAACTCAACCAACGTGCGGCGGGTGGCGTGGGGGTTTGCCGATAGTCAGTTTGCTCAACTGCGGTCCCACTTGTAAGAGGTTTGCTCAACTGCGGTCCCACTTGTAAGAGATTTGCTCGACTGCAGTCCCACTTGTCAGTGAAAATGCAAGACAACACGCATTCCCCTTGAGCGGCATGCCGGACCAACCGTGTGGGGGTGCGACGCGAATGCGGCAGGCTTTTCCTTTTGAACTTGTAAGTTGTAACATTTGGTTGTGCTCTTTCATGCATGGTACATACAAAAATTATGAAGTTGATGCGAAAGGTAACAAAAGTACAGTATACTACATGGAATTGACGCAAAAATAAAGATGCATACGGATCCTCTCACCCTAGTGCGCCGGGCCACCAACTAACGGGTGAGGAGCAGTGGCGTTGCCAGCGAGGTCAACGTGCTTCCGAACAATGCCGTCCAAGGTTGCCCTGTGGTCCAAGAAGGCCACCGTCCTATCATCCTCCTTTGGAACGTAGTTATCCTTGTGGACGATTTGCTCATAGACGTGGGTGATTATGTCGATGGTGTCTTGCAGGGCAAGGCACTGCGCGGCGAGTGCAACCTCGAGGTGGACATTCTCCGGCGCGACGGCGGGCAGTCGCAGGGCCACGAGTGCGTCGAAGAGGTTGTCACCATAGAGGCTGGTGAGGGTGGCGGGCATCGCAGAGCCTGGGCGCGTGGGCTGGAGGCGTACATCAAGGTCGACCGCGAGCTTCTTGACGATGGTGAACTTGTCGAGGAAGCCAATGAGGGACTCGTCGAACAAGGGGACGAAGCTCTCGTCCAAGAGGCCTCTCGCCATGGCGTCCTCAAGCACCACCTGGAGACGTTCCTCGGTGCCGGGCCGCAGGCCGGCATCGTGGACCATCTGGCACAGCCGGCTCATGCTCGCGCTCATCGCCTCCATGGTTCTAGCTTCTGGTTAATTGATCTTGCGATTGGAGTGATCACTCTTGCCCTTGGTGTAGGTCCATAGGTGCGTATGATTTCGTAGATGGATTGGACTATGGTGGGGAGCCTTTATATGAGAAGTGTAGACTGTGTTGCATTGACTTGTGCATTGGCCATCTAGTACTCCTCAGTCCGTACTAGTAGTACAGTAGTACTAGTGTACTAGGCTGGCTGCATGCAGGTTCTACCTTTATTACTTCCCTCGCCTCAGCATGCGAAGGAGGATGCATCAGTGGCCGTTCTACGTATCGGGAACCGCTTCTCCCTGCCTTTTTACCCTCATTCAAACTATATCAGCTTCGAGTTTAGTATATTTTCTCTGCATACAGTACCAATTAGTAGTGCTTCAAAATTGAACGGCACGCCATTAAAGAAAATAAATTCGAGAAATAACGCGGCACCTCAGGCCAACGCGGCCAGATCGCCTTTTGCACGAGAAATGACACACCACCATTCGTTGACATGTGGTCCCGTTCCAACATGTCAGTGAGAAGACGGCGAGTCCTTTTATATAATTTTCGAATGGATGTCTTGGTAGGCTGGGTCTCCTCTTCCTATACCGTGGCAACCGTCGCTCCCTACTCGCCTCTTATACCATGGCAACCATCCACCGCATCTTCGCCTTCCCTCTCAATTTGGAACTGCTGTCGCACGCTCTTCCTCCCTCCATTTGCCTTGACTCTTCCTTCTGCCATTGTTCGTCTTCTCGATGGAGGGAAGACACAGAACCCGACCCCATTATTCTTGCCCCAATCCGACAGATGACGCGGTGGAGGAAATCATTGATCGGTGCGACGTCATCACCGTGACTAGCATGGTAGGTTCGTTCAAGGTCATTCTCGACTCAACAAAAAGGACCATTACAAACAACCCAAGGGTTCAAGAGCGGTTTGATCTCCCCTATATTCTTTGCTATAACACTGCTCGCTGGCATGGGGATGATGGAGGGCTCGCCTTGTGCAAGTTGATGCCGCTTGATAATGATCAGTGTGATGTTAAGATGCCATCGCTTCAGCATAAGGCCTGGGCAGGCACAAATGGAGATTAGGTTGTTTATATTGGGTACAACTGTGAGTGGGAGCTTGTGAATGTGTACACTTGTCAACGGATTCCACTTCCAAAAATCTCAGACTGTCCTGAGGTTGAGCAGACCGATACTATACGTATGTTCAAATACGACCATGGTGACTGTCGTCTACAGAAGATAGCAATTTGTCGAGTTCCCAACCGCTCTTGGAATTATACGAACTATTATGTTGTCGCTATCTTTGACAAGCTTATTGTTGTCCTTACTTCTGCGCCTCGATGGATATTGCTTAAAAACCAGTTTCTGCACACGGATGTGTACTGTGATGCAATTCAATACGAGCGTCTTGTGTTTGCTGCAACCACTTCTGGGACTGTTTTTGCATGGGATCCTTATTGTTTCGGTACGTTTGTCTTTCACTATAATTAGAATTGTTTCATTCACCATGCATGCGAGTTATCCCCGTACTAATTAACCTTCTTATGTTTCCAAGGTCATGTCAACATTCCCCCACCGATACTTGGAAAATTTTATAACCAAGGGGGAGATGACGATGGTGATGATCACGAGCATGAAGACGGGCATGACCTACCTACTCAGTGGAGCCTAGCTACTTATTCCGATGGATCACCTCTTCTTGTCTGTATACAGGGCATTGCTGATGTTACAGAGGAAGCAGGTGTTGTCTCCCATGGTCGCAGTCTCCGGACCTATTCCAACATCCGTTGTAGGGTATTCAGAATGGATATTAGTGTGCTAGCGCCAAAACCTTCTCCCTGGTTCAATATTGATAGTCTTGGAGAATACTCGCTTTCCTTGGACTAAACTATCCAATTATGGTGAAAGGCAATCCAGCTGCTGTTGGCAGAATGTTACCATTTATGAGAAGCAACTGTATCTATACCTCACACATTGGTATGGTTCCCTACTCTAGTTATCACAATTTACATACTCCTGATATAGGCCGCTTCAGCCTGGATGGTGAGTCTTGCGTTGGTCTCGATATTGACAATAGCTGGCCCTGCCCAGAGGCTCACTTCTGGTTCAAAGCAAGCGTTTCCAACGCTAAGGATTGGTTGACCTGAAGTTCATTTCATTGCTTGTTATTTGTTGTGTGATAAAAACTTTAGTATTTAGAATATATCCTCGTTGTCGTTGTGCATTGCTGACTTGTTGTATGTAATAAATGGTATATTTGCATATGCATGTTATAAACTTACTTAATTTATGAATGCTTTTTGAGTCACTTCTCAGAGTGGGTGCTGCGACGCCGCAAAATATTTTTTTACCGCCATACATAATATTTTTTTTGAGGAAACGCCATACATAATTGTCCATGCATTATGAGGGTCGTCTTGCGTTTTCACTGACATGTGGGACCGAATGTCAGCAAACCGACGATGGGCACACTCCGCGTGTCTGGCTGGCTGGCTGAAAAGAGAGAGGAGGGCCCCTTCGTATTTAGTGTAAACTTTTGACCATAGATCTAACTAAAAAAATGTCAATGCATGTCACCAAAAGTTATACCATTCGAAATTATGATCAAATACGAATCCAACGATATAATTTTTAGTGACACGCATTAACATTTTGTTAGTTAAATCCATGGTCAAAATTTGACACAAAATACAAAGGGGACTAGTAAACCAGGACGGAGGTAGTACTAGTACTAGTGGTACCATACTCCCGGAAAGATAGTACTACGTAACCAGCACCTCGATATAGTGGGGTGGCATGGGCCAGAACAAGCATTCACGTCTATGAGTACGGCACACGCCACCACCACGAGTCCCATCTGACGCCAAAATTCTTGGAGTCTGTGCTACAGCTAGATCTTCTCCCTCCTCGTTTCTCGAACTCAGCCAACACCGCGGCGGGCGGGGTAGGGGTTTGCCGATAGTCGGTTTGCTCAACTGCGGTCCCACTTGTAAGAGGTTTTCTCAACTACGGTCCCACTTGTAAGAGGTTTTCTCAACTGCAGTCCCACTTGTTAGTGAAAATGCAAGACAACACGCGTTCCCCTTGAGCGGCGTGCTGGACCAACCGTGTGGGGGTGCAACGCGAACGCAGCAGGCTTTTCCTTTTGAACTTGTAAGTTGTAACATTTGGTTGTGCTCTTTCATGCATGGTACATACGAAAATTATGAAGTTGATGCAAAAGGTAACAAAATTACAGTATACTACATGGAATTGACGCAAAAATAAAGATGCATACAGATCCTCTTGCCCTAGTGCGCCGGGCCACCAACCGACGGGTGAGGAGCAGCGGCGTTGCCGGCGAGGTCAACGTGCTTCCGAACAATGCCGTCCAAGGTTGCCCTGCGGTCCAAGAAGGACACCGTCCTATCATCCTCCTCTGGCACGTAGTGGTCCTTGTGGACGATTTGCTTGTAGACGTGGGTGATTATGTCGATGGTGTCTTGCTGGGTGAGGCGCTGTGCGGCGAGCGCGACCTCGAGGTGGACATTCTCCGGCACAACCGCGGGCAGTCGCAGGGCCACCAGTGCGTCGAAGAGGTTGTCACCATAGAGGTCGGTGAGGGTGGCGGGCATCGCAGAGCCTGGGCATGTGGGCTGGAGGCATACGTCAAGGTCGACCGCGAGCTTCTTGACGATGGTGAACTTGTCGAGGAAGCCGATGAGGGCCTCGTCGAACAAGGGGATGAAGCTCTCGTCCAAGAGGCCTCTCGCTCTGGCGGCCTCAAGCACCACCTGGAGACGTTCCTCGGTGCTGGGCCATCTGGCACAGCCGGCTCATGCTCGCGCTCATCGCCTCCATGGGTCTAGCTTCTGGTCAATTGATCTTGCGATAGGAGTGATCACTCTTGCCCTTGGTTAGAGCAAGTACAATAGTGGGCTATAAGCCTGCTTACATGGCATATTTGCCTATGTGGAGGAGAGAGACAAGGCAAAAGTGAAGGAGTGGGTCTCATGCAAGGGCCAGCCTCTACGCGTGCTCCTAGGTAAAAGCATTGAATGAGAGGAAAGAGATAGAGAGGAAGTGAAAAAAACTTGTGAACTTACAGCCAACCTTATAGCCAGCTCTATTGTACGAGTAATTAATAATGCTAACTCTTGATGACATGGCATGTCCATATAGCCAGCAGCGGGCTATACTATTAACCATGCTCTTAGGGTGCGTAGGTGCGTAGGATTTCGTAGATATATTGGACTGGTGGGGAGAAGTGCAGACTGCGTTGCATTCACGTGTGCATTGGCCATCTACTGCTTGGTCCTTACTACTAGTAGTAGTGTGGTTGATGAGATTTCAGATTTGAGCCCTCAACCGGAAGGGGGAGTGTATAATATCATTGGAAACTACATTCGAATACGAATAAAACAATACTCCATGTATTTATTTACGGAGGGAGTAGTATATTTTTTGTGACATGCATTACTACATATTGCTAGTCAAATACTACTAAATCCAGACGGAGGTGGTAGTACTACTAAATCCAGACGGTGGTAGTAGTACAACTAGTAGTACTACCAATGTACTACTACCCGTTGGTCAAATTATTACTATACGTGCTGCTCCTCATAGTGAAGTGACAAGGCCCTGCGCCGGAGATGACACCAAAGTGTAGACGGTGTGTTCGGGTTACCAAAGTCAGCCTCACCCTGTGCAGTCACTTTCATCAAGGCTGTAGAGCTTGCTTACACCTTACCGTGTTCCATCTCAGCCGGCGGTGACGCCTGTGTACACGTGTGCTGGTGTGTAATACAGTATGTGCTGGGTGTGCGCGAGTGCGTCTTTGCATGCATGCTGCGAAGTGGTGTATGTGCGTTGTCGTAGTGTGTGTTCGTGGTGGCGTCTAAGAAGGAATCTAGTAGTACTACTATTTTAACGCAAAAGAAGCGTGCACTCAATTTAGTAGCGTGCGGGGTGCTACCGCGAGTGGTTTCTAGTTTGTTTATTTCACCCCGTGGCAGATGGCCTCTAGTTTATTTATTTTCACCCACTGCCACATGGCTCGCACACTCAGATAGAGAACACGTGCTGACAAGGCACCATATAGACTAGTTGACCAGTCAACTAAACAATATACGGAGCTATACGCTGAGCCAGTGACCGTATAATCCCTCGGTAAAGAGAGATTGAGTGAGAGGGGAGGCCCATGAGAGATAGATAGAGAGAAAGAGATACTCCCTCAGTTCGATAATGTAGTGCCTATAATTTTTTGAAAAGTCGAACTTTTGAAACTTTGACCAAGTTTATAGAGAAAATTATTTATATCTACAATACCAAAGATATATAATTTGAAACTACATCTTGTGATGAATCTAATGATATATGTTTGTCGTTCCAGATGTAAATGTTTTTCTCCACATGCCTGGTCAAACTTTGTGAGGTTTGACTTTTCAAAAAATCTATATGCTATGGACCGGAGAGAGTACCTAACTAGAGAGAGATCAAGTGTGGGTGTGAAGTTGAAAGAGTGAGTGTGCAAAAGGAGAGGGTGTTTGTGTGAGAAAGAGAAAGGGACAACACACAATAAAGTAGAGAGAAAGTCTGCATGTCTTATGCAAACATATCATGCTTGCATCTCTGAGAGAGAAAGCGAGGTGAGGAGATACACGGAGATAGTGTGTGGTTATTTGCAACGGAGAGAGACCCCTAGCACGTGGCTAAGAGAGGTCTGGCAAACAAGGGAGAGAGGTCGAGAGAGACGTATGGAGAAAATGGAGGCATGGTGAGGGAGAGAGGGTGTGTTTGTGATAGAGAGGCCCCCTCGATATCATGAGGGGACTATATGGGTGGGAGATCGAGAGACAAGGTGTGTGTGTGTGTGTGTGTGATAGAAAGATACCCAGAGAGATCGAGATAGACCTAGGGAGGGAAAGAGACAATGCGTCACTACTGCAGGCGACCGCTAACGCGACACATGAATCAGAAACCCCGCGACCAAACTGTGTGCGATGCATGAATCACAAACGGTGTCCTAAAAAACCCGTCCCAAATAAGACAAATTGTTTGCGATGCCGGAGACATAAAAAACGATTCAGATTAGAGACGCATGTGCGATACGTGGCATACAGTTGATCCATATGAACTGTTTGCGATAAGCCAGAACAACAAACACGGTCAGCCAGTTCGTGGTGTGTGTGATACACGGCATACAGTTTACTCGGATGAACTGTTTGTGATTACCCAACACAACAGAAACGAGCAGCCAGTTCGAGGTGTGTGCGATACACGGCATACAGTTCACTCGGATGAACTGTTTGTGATTACCAAACACAACAGAAACGGTCAGGCAGATCAAGGTGTGTGCGATATACGGCATGCGGTTCACTCGGATGAACTGTTTGCGATTACCCAACACAACAGAAACGGTTCAACTTAACAAGATGTGTGTGATACGCGGCAAACAGGTCAGTAATCTGAAATGTGTGGGAAGACCGATAACAACATAGACGATTCCTGCTAATAACCCGTGTGTGTTGTGGGCAAACGCTTGCTGGTATACAATTGTCAGCGATTGATGAAATCATCACCGTCGGGTTCCCTAGTTTAGCCCGTGGACGATGTGATTTGCTCTGTCCGCACAACATCTATGCTCTATCTACACAACAGCAACATATATACTTATAAGAACATTGTTGCATAACTAAATAAAACATCCAATTACATAAGTGACTACACACACCAAAGTAAACAATTAGATGCACACTAAACTAGGAGAAACGATCATCTACTTGTTATTGTGACGACGCTTGCCATTGCTCTGCTTCCGGCTGGATCCCTGGCCATTTTGGGGAAGAAGGAGGCACTTCCTCATGTCAACGATCCGCCTGTACATCTCGTAGCTCATGTACGCCTCCTTGGCCGCGTACACGATGTGAGCTTCATCAAGTTTCTCCATCCAGGCCGAGTTCCAGGCACGCTTGTCCTTGTTGCAGGAATCCTTCATGTCTCTGTAGTAGGGGTCAATGATGGCCTCGGCGAGGCGAACCAGTGAGTCCTTCTCATGGTTCTTGCTGCCCTAGATCTTGTATTGGCCCTGGATGTCGACAAGATTCTGGCAGGCGATGCCCGAATTCTTGAGCACCTTTACATCGTTGGTGATGTCCACCGTAGCGAACACGTAGTGGGGGCTGTTGACAAACCTGGCAAAACGCTGGCAAGGCCTTGTGGCCAGGTAGTAGTGGTAGACGAGGACGTGATTGCGCACGCACATCTGGGCAACGACGACCTTGTGACGAGACCCGGCATGAGCGCGGGTGTACTTGAGGTCGAACCCGACCACCTTGTACTTCTCCGCAGCAAGCAACAACTCCATAATGTGGATGGAGTTCTCCACCCATATCGGGTTGTTGGTGTACACCACCGAGAGCTCCGTGAACCTTCTGTGGGTGTCCACTACGACATGCATGGTGAACTGCCACTCGTCGTCTGCAGCCGCTGGGACCGCCTGAAAGCTGCTCCCTTGGTGGTTTTGGTAATTCATAACAACATATATCTCATTGAACTAATGTCCATTCAAGTTAAAGATTTCAGGATGTTCAATGATTGGCATGGCATGGACTAGAGACGTGGACCCCTCAAAATGCTAAGGACAAGGATTGGCACAAGATCAAGACTCTACATTTTTGGTTTAGTGATCCAAGATCACATTGAGTCCATAGGAAAGCCAATACTATTAAAAGGGGATGAGGTGTTGCTTAATGGTCTTTTTGCTCAAGTGCTTAGTGACAGTACTCCTAAACCCTCAACCACTCTCTCTATCCAAAAGATGTCCAAAACCCATATTCCAACTCGGCCCCACCGAAACTCTCTATCCGGCCCCACCGAGTTCACCTAGACTTAGCCACTGCCAAAACCCTAACAAATCGGATCCACCGAAATGGATCTCGGTCTCACCGAGATGGCCTTGCCAACTCTCTGTAATCGTTTGCACTCACTTCGGTCTCACTGAGTTTTGCAAATCGGTCTCACCGAGATGGCTTGCCAACTCTCTGTTGCCTTATTACTTCACTTCGGTTCTACCGAGTTGATGCAATCAGTGCCACCAAGATGAGGTTTGCCCTAGCCATTGCACTTCGGTCCATCCGAGATGTTCGTATCGGTCCCACCGAGATTCCTAATGTTCATATCTTTTACACAGTTCGGTGCTACCGAGATTATGGTTTCGGTGCCACCGAGTTGGGTCAAAAGTGTGTAACGGTTGGATTTTGTGTGGAGGCTATATATACCCCTCCACCACCTCCTTCTTAGTAAGGAGAGCCATCAGAACGTGCCTACACATCCACCATACATTTTCTGAGAGAGAACCACCTACTCATGTGTTGAGATCAAGCTATTCCATTCCTACCATTTGAATCTTGATTTCTAGCCTATCCCAAGTTGCTTTCCACTCAAATCCCTCTTCCACCATAGCCAAATCTGTGAGGAGTTGTTTGAGTGCTGGGAAGACTATCATTTGAAGCACAAGAGCAAGGAGTTCATCAACAACGCACCGTCCATTACCTTTTGGAGAGTGGTGTCTCCTAGATTGGTTAGGTGTCACTTGGGAGCCTCCGACATGATGTGGAGTTGAACCAAGGAGTTTGTAAGGGCAAGGAGATCGCCTACTTTGTGAAGATCTACCCCGAGTGAGGCTAGTCCTTCGTGGATGTAAGCCATGGTGAAATAGACAAGGTTGCTTCTTCGTGGACCCTTCGTGGGTGGAGCCCTCCGTGGACTCACACAGCCGTTACCCTTCATGGGTTGAAGTCTCCATCAACGTGGACGTACGATAGCACCACCTATCGGAACCACGCCAAAAACCACCGTGTCTTCATTGCGTTTGAAATCTCCAATCCCCTCCTTTACTTACATATGCAATTGTTTACTTTCCGCTGCTATACTCTTAGAATTGCATGTGTAGGGTGATGCTTGACATGTATTATTGCTAAAATCTGCCTACAATTAAAATTGGGAAAAGGTTAGGTTTTATTTGGTCAAGTAGTCTAATCACCTCCCCTCTAGACATACTTTCGATCCTACACCGCCATTGGAGCCGCGCAGGATACCCTCTCTGTATTTGTCGTCGTGGGTGTGCTTCTTGCAATACTGGGGCGCGATCGAAAGGTTGAAGAGACACAAGGGTTAAATGACCGCTGTAATAAATGGGGGCTGGACGGCCTGTAATCGTCACGTCTTGTCACCGCGTTCCTAGCGGAGGATTCCAGTGCACGCTTGAGCTGTTGAGCACCCCACACGCGTTTCGTTTGACCACGCGTGGGCTCGAAGAGGCACCAAGTTTACCCGTGGGTGATGAGGTCAAAGTTACACAGACGGGTAATGACGGACACTCGAGTGCGATAACTCTGGGCACACAGTTGAGGAAACCAACTGTGTACAATAATGTCGAAGATCGCTGTCGTGTCCGCAATATAGATCTTTTGTGATTGAGATCGATAGGGGAAACACATTCGAGAATGGTAAATAAAATCAAGTCCATTGAGGTCCAGATATTAATCGTCCATTGCATATGAATGTCAAAATAGTACTACCAATATACGAGTCTCATACGATGCCATTTCAACGATTGTACCACAAAAGCCCGAAATATTACAAGGTTCAAATTCCAGAGTTAGAAGGCTCAAATTCGAAGATTAATTACAAGGTTCAAACTGATATTAGAAAAGAAATTCAGCTCATGCAGCTGCAGACGCCCACGCTGATCAGCTGAACTTGGACATATGAGAGGTTCAAATTGATATTACAACTTGTAACACCCGTTTCGAAACCTCAACATTTCTGCAAAGGGATCAGCCACTGACAAGTCATGTATGGGCTTGACATAATGACTTCCGATTACTCTGTCAGCTGATCTTCCAAAATGAAATTCAGCTTCTGCAGAGCCTTTTCCATTCTGCCGTAGCTGTCGGCACTGATCAGCAAACCATTCAGTTTTGCGAAACAAATGTAGGGCAAGCCTCATTACCTTTAGCACTCTTGCTCTCACAACAAAGAACCTGGCGAATATAATCTCTGGTAAGGTCCCTCGGCAGGAGTTCAAAGTAATTTCTGAGAGATGCAGATCAAGGCATTCGATGTGGTTGTTATATTGTATCACATTATCCACTACCGGGCCTAAACTTATCTGCAAAAGAAGAGAACATATTAGTGCCTACATGCAGTTTTGAACACTACTACATGCCTCTTTGATTCGCAAGATTTCTAAAATACACGAATAGAGTGACATGCCATCTTCGATCCTACATGATTAACATGGGCATTTGATTACAATCTAGGAAAACGTAGGCTTCTTCCCAAGAGGTTGGAGTGGATGGAAATTTACCTACGAAAACTAGTATAGATGAATCGAAAGGAGAAATGCATATGGATTGTAACCTTATGAATCAAGCAACCACTGTAGGGAAAAAACATCAATGTACTAAAATCCTCCAAAATTCCTTCAGAAATTGTAGTACATTCGTCATTGTAAACTTGGGAAAGGGTACCAAAAAATTGAACTCCCTTATGGTTAACATTTAACAGGAAAGGAGCATCACCTCGATATATAGCTTATCCAGGCATGGAAAGCATCTCAGGAAACTGACAACTTCGTCCAGGTTGGGGCCGGTAGATTCTACTGCGAAGACCTTCATTGTGCGCAGATACGTTGTCAAGCTTGTCTGGTTCATTTTCTGGATGACAGACGAACATACATCTTCAAAATTAGAAAAAATGTTAATTCAAGAAGGAGAAGAAGAAGGCGAATGTTGTACCTGAACGGGTGTGGATACAATAACAAGTTCGGAGAATTTGACAGACGAGTAGCCCACCACTGTCAATTTCGGCGCAGAAATGACACTGATTCTTGTTGGACCTTGTTGATCAACTACAAGTAATCTCTCAAGTAAAGGTGTGTCCTCAATGACCATACTGTGATACACCTTCTGTGATCTCTTGTTGCAGCACCAGTAACACACATAAATTGTCCGGAGAGTCATGGAGGTGATGTGGAAGCTACTCAACCCATTGATCGCCTGAAGAAGAAGGTACTCGAGTGCAGTACAGCCGCGGAGCAGGCGCTCCATGTCATCCTTGGGGGTGCAGATGGCGACGAGCTCGAGGTGCTTTAGTCGAGGGAGAAAAAGAGCAGGCGCGTCATTAATCGGGGGCAAATGGCAGTTCATGAATCTGGCGACCCGCAGCGTGGGCGCGAGGCGAAGCGCGGACGGTGGCAGCAAGCGCATATGTCCATCATTAAAACTGAGCTCCTCATGGTGATCTAGGGTGGGGGATCGGAACCACTCATCAAGCTTGGCTCGGTCCTTGCCGTTGGAACGGAACTTGCCCGTAATAAGACCTTTGATTGGGCCAAGGTGCCTGCCAAGGATCTGGGACAACGCGTCCAAGCTTTTGCGATAGCCATGGCAGAGCTTGTGGACGTCGATGAGGTCGAGAGGGGTGGAATGCCATAGGAGGCGCCACCGCCGGGAAAGGACGGTTGTCCGTGCGCCATATTTGATTGGGAGGAGGGTGATGATGATGATCAACATATCATCGGGGAGGCTGCTGATGAAGTCTAGGCCCGTCAGAGTCGCTTGCGGTTCTTGCTCGACCCGCCTCCGCTTGTTGGCAGCCTTGTCCTCCACCTCCGGAGTCTCCTCGGCGGCGACGCTATCTGATAGGACTGGAGGAGTGGGAGGATAGGGAATATTAAGTTAGAATAGGGCAGAAGAAAAGTGTATTGGTAACTAGAAGTTACTAGGTAGGAACAGACTTAACAGAGTCAGAAAATGGAATCCCTATTGGTTGCTTAAATACTACACAATTACTTTGATATTGCTAGGTAAGTCAACATGCAGATACTTGAAAAGAACACTTACTTGGAACAAAGTCCGGATGGATGATATCGTTGGGGAAGTTAGCATATATCATATGACCAGGCTCTTTTAGGTGCAGTGCAATTTTAGTGCCAGCTTTCACTACATAAAACTTAAAAATTTCTGTCCAAAGGCCCGCGCCAAAATAGGAGTGACCATGTTCATCAAGTTTTACAGAAGCAACGATTGTAAATCCATGGTTTGTGTTCAATATGACATTCCTGGAGTCTTTAGTTATGTAAAGGCCAAGATTGTGTACTACAGTTGCTATTGCAAAGCAAGGGATGTACTGCAGGAAATGATAAGATTGTTAAAGAATAGGGTAACATGCAAATACAGGAGTAATTGAAAGAACAGTACACAGCAGTTGAAATCAAAGGACACAAATTTATAGTTAAACAGATAGTGTAACCATGATGTCATGCAAATATGAGAGTAATCGAAAGAACATTACAGCATTAATTTGTCTGATATAGGAAGAAGAAAAATCCCCTTTAACGTATATACTGCATGTGGCACCTTTTATCCAAATGTAGCAATATATACTATATGTTCAGAAAAGTAGGCCATGCCAACCGAGGTCGGGTGAGACTGAACATACCGTGCGATTCCTGAATCCAGCTGGTATGGTGAGATGGAACTTCTTGGCTGTCTGGCCGAGGCCGCATATGCATGATGTCTCCTTGCACTGTACACTCTATGAATGAAAGAAAACCCTCGAATCAGCTAGAAGAAAAATGAATCCACGGCGATTTCGGCCGGGTGATTAAAAGGGCAGACGGACTGGTATAAGAGATGATCGAATATTTCAGTAAATTAGTTACCTGGTTCTCCATGAGAAAAAGCTCCAATACCGCAGATTCCCCAATCGGGCGGAGCTGGGTCGACGACGAGCCACGTCAAGAAAGTCGGTGGCGATAGGCGGCGGCAAGCGGCAGTGGCGAAATACGGTGGGGTTTGCCGGCAGCCGGCGTCGGCGACAGGCGTCGAGCTAAGTGGTTGTCGCGGCGATAGGCGGTGACATGCAGAGTCGCGGTGGAGTGCAGGTGCAACTGGGGATGGGGAGGGGGGAGGTGGCGGGCGGGGGGGGGGAGGGTTTTGTGACGTGGGTGGTGGTGAGGTTTTTTTTTCCTTTTTGAATTGGGTGGTGAGGGTTTTCTGTCCCAGAGGCCAGAATGCGTTTCAGAGGCAACGATTTGGTAGACTCAACCATGTGCGATTAACATCACTCTGTGTGTGGTGTGGGCAATGGCGTACCCAGGGGGTGTGCCAGGTGTGCCATGGCACACCCAGTTTTTTGGAAAACATTTTTCACCATGTAAAAATTAGCTGATTTTTAAGGCCCATGCAAGCTAATTGAAATAGTCTCAATTTTTTTAAAGTGTGCACACCTTCTATTTTATTTGTAGGTCCGCCATTGGGTGTGGGCAATCATATGTTGGTATAAGAGAAGCATAAAATTCCATCAACCAGACTGATTGCATACTCATCCCACATCTAAACATAAGTAAGCATATATATATATATATATAAGCATAATCAGGCATAGATAATAAGCATACTCAAGCATTGTTCAACCATAGTTCAACCGATATATTAAGCATACTCAAGCATAGTTATAATTAAGACACTACATATAGCCATAGTTCAATCCCACATCTCATGCATCTGCCTGCAGGCCTGCACGAAGGTGAAGCTTCTCCAGGTACTCAGCGTATGCGGCGTGCGCCACCCTGCGAGAATACTTCTGATTTAAGGAGCCAATGGCTCGTCCTCTTGCATGCGCCAGAACACTTGCATACTCGTTATGAAGGAGTTGGTTGCAGAACGGGCATCCAAAGCCCCCATTCCAGGTCCTCACACGCCTGTTATGCTTTCCTGCATAAAGCTCCCTGAGCTTTTGCTTCTTGAACCTCCTCTGGGCATCTTCATCCTCGCTGTCGACATCCTCAAATAGCACCTACACATATGGTAAAAAATGTGGCGTCAGTATATTTTATAATAATGCGAATTCAGTAGGCAGAGTTTATGAAACATAATATATCATGTGACAGCGTGAACCCTAAATCATCAAGTGATCTTGATGAAATAAATGCATAAATAGAGAGCACACAACTTAGTGCAACAAAATTAAGAGTCTGATTGGTTTGCTACCAACATTTGGCAGAATTAAAAGTTTAGTTTGCTACCGACATTTGGCAAAATCAAAAGTTGCCAACACTTGGCAACCTTTTCTGAGATTGGCAATGAACAATGGAATGCAAACTAATCTCTAGCGAACATTTGGGAGTTGCCAAAATTTGGCATGCCGACGACTTTTGGCATCAAACCAATTTACATGCCGTAAAGTAGGATCAAATTTTGAAATGCCAACGACTTTTGGCATCAAAATCAATTGTCAAGATCCGGCTAGGAATTATTAGCAACACTAACCCTAGTCGGATTTTTTTTAGAAGAACAGGGAGCCTCCTCCCCGGTTCCATTACTCGAATGAAACCCTCATAGTGTCATACATCAGCTCACTAATAGGAGATGTTCGAAAGCAACAGCTAAAGGGAAATACACAATGACAGAAGTATGAGGATTACAAGTTATCCTGCACCCCAAAGGGGTCCCAGTCGGATTTTTAGCAGAAATCATTTGTACAGAAGAAACAATTAATCACTTATCATTTGTACCATTCAAACAATCAATACACTACATGGATCGATCAAATCTAACTCAGATTTCATGGATCTATCGAATCAAACTCAGATTTCATGGATTGAGAGAACATAACCATAGGATTTCTATTCCAAAAAGGGGAGGCAGGACTAACCAGAGAAACCCTAGGATATATTTGCCACATAAATGGGTATAGATGACTAACCGGCTCTCCATCGTCGTCGGAGTCGTCGCCGGAGTCATCGTCGGAGTCGCTGTGGACCTCCGGCTCCGGCTGTGGAAGCATGACGCCGTCGCCGTCGCGCTTCTGCCCGCGCAAGACCTCGTCGGCGGCGACGGCAACCTCTGTCTCCAGCTTCACACCGTGCTCAGGTGCTTCAGCAGCCCCGGCGTCGCCACTCCCTCCAATGGTGCGCTTCGGCGGCATCCTCATACACTGACGGCGGTGATGACTGAGAGCGGCATCGAGGATGCAGGCGGAGAGAGAGGATTGTGTGTGTAGCGAGAATGGGGGGGGTGCAGCCGCCTATTATAACCAGCGGCTCAGGCGTGGGGAGCGAGGCGGGCGGCGGTCAAAGGGCTGGCTCGCCTCCCGGTGAGCCTGCGCAGTGGACTGCTCGCATGCCTACCTTCATTTCACACAACTACTCGCATGCCTCCCGGTGACACTGCGCAGCGAACACGCCTCCTGTCAATTCACACACCTGCCCGCATGCCTCCCGGTCTGCCTGCGCAGCGGACTGCGCGCATGTGTCCCGTCAACTCATGCCTGCTCGCATGGCACACGGGACGCGTGGCAGCACGTATATTGTTTTTCTTTTTTGATGATTAATTCTGCCGCTATATTACTTAACCGAAGCATGGCACGCACATTGTTGGTCTAACGCCCACGGTACGAATAAATAATCCGTTTGCGATATTGGTTGCCAGTTATTAATAATCTCCCGTTTGTAAGAATAATATATCAAAACTTGTCTCAAATTTGAAAAAACAATACAATATCACAGTCTATTGGTGTCCATATGACACCACGATAGGTTTCATGAATTTCAACTAATTTTTGGATTTACTGGATTTTAAAAATCAAGATTCTCAATGTTTGAAATTTCTTGCATGGGGACTAAACATGCACCCAGAGACACACATATGATTTTCCAATCCATTTTGGTGCACTATCACGTGTGCATGTAGCTCAAATTTGATATTTGCACATTATATCCCTAGGAAATCAGTCTATGTATAAAAATGTCCGAATGACGATCTCTGATTTTTCTTCCTTCCAAATTTTAACACGACACTCCTTTGGTCATATATGTTCACCACGGAAAAAGTTTAACATGCCTCGTACTGGCGGCGGCGGTGGTGTGGTGTGTGTGTGTCGGGGGGGGGGGTCCGGCAGTACAGAGCCACCGTATGGGGTTGACCGTTTTGTGAGGCAGGTGCCACATCAAAGTCGTGAATTGGTTATTTAAAATATTACACGACCATTTCATACATACATGTTTCAGTCACATGCATGCATGGTGGTCCTCGGACACTTCCTCATGCGGTTATCAGCAATGCGCCCATTCGTTAGCCCGCGAAGGTTATCACTTTTCACCGACATCGAGAGGCATTTGACCAAAGGTGGATTCATCTTGGGATTAGTTACGGTGTGGATCATGGTGAGATTCCAGATCAAAGTTCGAGCGTGTGTGCATACACATGAATCCCTCCCTCCCATCGGGTCAAAGTGAGGCAGACTACGACATGTCGTGGACCTCTGTGTAGGGCATTTCCGGTTTGCGAAGCATGTGTCACATCAAAGTTGTGCAGTGGGTATTTCAAACATCACACAACACCTCTTTGGGTATGCAGGCAGGTGGTTGTCCTAGGAGACACTCACTCGCGTGTGACACTTTCTGTGGGCCCGTGAGGTCGTCGTCCATCACTTTGACCTACATCGAGAGAGGTTAATTTGACCAACAAGGATGATTCTTTTTGGTTTGTGTTACGGTAGGAGTACATAGTACGCGTCGAAGAGGGGGGAGGGGACCGGCATATACTACGCATCATGAACCTCGCTCTGTGTGGGGACTTTCCGGTTTCTGAGGCAGGTGCCACATGAAAGTTTTGCATTGGGTATTCAAACATCACACAACACCTCTTTGGGCCACATGCAGGCGGTGGTTGTCCTACAGGACACTCACTCGCGTGCGACGCTTAATTTCCATCTGTGAGCCCGTGAGGTCGTCGTCCATCACTTCGACCCAACGATCGAGAGAGGTTAATTTGACCGACAAGGAGGATTCTTTTTGGTTTGTGTTACGGTAGGAGTATATAGTACGCGTCGAAGAGGGGGATGGGACCATCATATACTACGCGTCATGAACCTCGCTCTGTGTAGGGATTTTACAGTTCCTGAGGCAGGTGCCACATCAAAGTTGTGCATTTTGGGTATTCAAACATCACAACAACCCACACACACCTCCGTACTTACATATGTTTTGGCCAACATGCAAGCGATGGCGGTTGTCCTCTGACACTCACTCACGCGGTTATCGGCGATATCGATGCTTTCCATCTGTGGGCCCGCTTGGTCCATCACTTTGACCGACAACGAGAGAGGTTAATTTGACTTAGGAGGGGATTAATTTTTGGTTTGTCTTACGGTATATATAGGTCATGCTATGAGATTACATAATATAGTTTGAGCGCATGCATGTGTACTCATGCATGAATCCCTCTCCCACCGAATCGAAGTGGGGGGGGGGGGACAGCACACGACGCGTCATGAACCGATCTCGCTCTGTGTGGGGGATTGTATGATTTTCGACGCGGCCGCCACATCAATGTTGTGCATGGTATTCAAATTAAACATATGCATGCATGCATCACCTCCATATACATATGTTTGGGACACATGCATGAAGTGGTTGTCTTCGGACAGTACTCTCCTCGCGTGGTTATCGGCGGCAAGCCTATATATTCATGGGCCCGCGTGGACGTCCATCACTTCGACCGGCATCGATAGAGGTTACTGATGTCTACTACACAACTTATTCTTGTAGACTCGTGTTGGGCCTCCAAGCGCAGAATTTTGTAGGACAGTAGCAATTTTCCCTCAAGTGGATGACCTAAGGTTTATCAATCCGTGGGAGGCGTAGGATGAAGATGGTCTCTCTCAAACAACCCTGCAACCAAATAACAAAGAGTCTCTTGTGTCCCCAACACACCCAATACAATGGTAAATTGTATAGGTGCACTAGTTCGGCGAAGAGATGGTGATACAAGTGTAGTATGGATAGTAGATATAGGTTTTTGTAGTGCGAACAATAAAAAACAGCAAGGTAGCAAGTAACAAAAGTGAGCATAAACAGTATTGCAATGCTTAGAAACAAGGCCTAGGGGTTCA
Source organism: Elymus sibiricus (assembly GCA_039707655.1). Lineage (NCBI taxonomy): Eukaryota > Viridiplantae > Streptophyta > Magnoliopsida > Poales > Poaceae > Elymus > Elymus sibiricus. Next base: position 160,275,129 of record CM077668.1, on the reverse strand, counting down.
GACTTTCGCTAGTGCAATCTCTCAACAATGCTAATATAATTGGATCATATAACAATCCCTCAATGTGCGATAAAGAATCACTCCAAAGTTCCTATTCGCGGAGAACATAAGATAGAAATTGTTGTAGGGTACGAAACCACCTCAAAGTTATCCTTTCCGATCAATATATTGAGCCATCCCTATAACTGTCACAAACGGCCCTAGAGTTCGTACTAAAATAACACCATATGATACGCATCAACCAACTCTAATGTCACCTAGATACTCCAATGTCACCACAAGTATCCGTGAGTTGATTATTCGATATGCATCAAACAACTTCAGATTCATAATATTCAATCCACACAAAGAACTTCAAAGAGTGCCCCAAGATTTCTACCGGAGAAAGTAGGACAAAAACATGCATCAACCCCTATGCATAGATTACCCCAATGTCACCTCGGGAATCCGCGAGTTGAGTGCCAAAACATACATCAAGTGAATCAATATAATACCCCATTGTCACCATGGGTATTCATATGCAAGACATACATCAAGTGTTCTCAAATCCAATAAAGTATTCAATCCGATAATAGTGAAACCTCAAGGGTAAAAACTCAATTCATCACAACAAGATAGAGAGGGGAAAACACCATATGATCCAACTATATTAACAAAGCTCGCGGTACATCAAGATCGTGCCAAATCAAGAACACGAGAGAGAGATAAAACACATAGCTACTGGTACAAACCCTCAGCCCCGAGGGTGAACTACTCCCTCCTCGTCATGGAGACCGCCGGGATGATGAAGATGGCCTCCGGTGATGATTCCCCCTTCTGGCAGGGTGCCGGAAAAGGGCTGTAGATGAGATCGTGGAGGTACAGAGGCTTGCGACAGCGTAAAAACTCATCTTGGTTAACTTTCGGGGGTTTCTGATTATATATGATTTTTCAGCGTTGGAATCACGCGAAGATGTGCCACAGGGGGCCCACAAGGCACCAGGGCGTGCCTAGGGGGGGGGCAGGGCGCCCAGGTGGCTCGTGGGGCCCCTGTGGCTCTTCTGCTGCTCCTCCAAAGCTTCCTGGGTCTGTTTCCTTCCAGAAAAAATCATCAAAAAGTTTCGCTGCATTTGGACTTCGTTTGATATGGATTTTCTGGAAAACCAAAAACAAGCAGAAAACAGCAACTGGCACTGGGCACTAGGTCAATATGTTAGTTCATGAAAATCATATAAAAGCCATATAAAAGTGCACCAAAATCATACAAAACTATAATAAACATGGCATGAATACTTCATAAATTATAGATACGTTGGAGACGTATTAGCATCCCCAAGCTTAATTCCTGCTCGTCCTCGAGTAGGTAAATGATAAAAGAAATAATTTATGAAGTGTGAATGCTAGCATAGTGCATAAGTTTGATCAATGATAATTTCAATCACTTTTTCTAGCATCAATATATATCATAATCAGTAGCTCATCTCATAAAACTTCTCATGATCAAGTAGCAAGCTATTCACATGTTTAAAGTATAGGTCATAAACTTTCTTGAAAACTAACAAACTATGTTCTCAGTCATCAAACAATTGCAATTCATCTTATTTTCAGGAAGGCTCTATGTAAGAGCTTTGATCTAGCAAATTCCACATACTCAGCCATCATTTAGTCTTCCATGATTGCTGACACTCAAAGCATATTTTTAGAACAAACCATTTCAGTCAAACACATAGGAAGATAGGGGCTTAATGTTTCGCCTCCCAACTTATTTATCTCAGGGATAATGTCAACAATAATAACTCATGATCACCTATATTCAACTGGATATATGTGCCTGGATCTTTCCCTACCACATAATGCTTGATAACTAAAGAATAAATAGAGCGGAATAGGGATGAACATTAATGACTCTTGCATAAAAGTAAATACAGAAAAGTAAAAGATAGGCCCTTCGCAGAGGGAAGCAGAGGTTGTCATGCGCTTTTTGTTGTTGGATGCACAAGCCCTTAATGCAAAGGAACGTCACGTTATGTTGCCCCTTATGATAGCAACCTTTATTATGCAGTCCATCGCTTTTATTTCTTTACCATCACAAGTTCGTACAACGCTTATTTTCCCTTGCAATAAAAGATCATACATATATTAGGAGCAATTTTTATTGCTTTTTGCACCAATGACAACTTACTTGAAGGATCTTATTCAATCCATAGGTAGATATAGTGGACTCTCATGGCAAGAAACTGAGTTTAAGGGTTTTTGGATGCAAAAGTAGTATCTCTACTTAGTACGAATTTTTGGCTAGCAAAAGATCCTAAGCAAGCACCACATGTTAGAGGATCCATGACAATATAACTTCTATGTGAATATAAACAAGCATAACTCATTACGTTGTCTTCCTTGTCCAATGTCAACTACTTGATCAAGCTTGAAAATAATTAATGGGGGCTCACAATCATAGAAGATGTCCAAGATAGTATATTTATATGTGAAATTTCTCTTCCTTCAAAATTCTTTCATGAATTGTTCAAGTGACCAATGCTATGTTTGTTAACTTTCAATAAATTTTACCACTTATACTTCTTGTATGTGAAGTCACTACTCCCCATGGGAGAATCATATGAAGCATATAAATTTCAACTTTATGATATTCAATTCATTTCAACAATTTACTCATAGGATATAAGTGAAGAACAAGAGTAAATGACAAACTACTCCAAAAAGATATAAGTGAAGACCAAATGAGTAGTTAAGTAAATATGTAGCTATGTGAGGACTCTCTCTCATTTAAAAATTTCAGATCTTAAGTATTTTATTCAAACAGCAAAGAAAACAAAATAAAATGACATTCCAAGAATAGCACATCTCATGTGAAGAAGCAAAAACTTAGGCTAACCGATAGGTGTTGATGAAGAAAGGTGGGATGCCAACCGGGGCATCCCCAAGCTTAGTTGCTTGAGACTTCTGGAAATATTAATTTGGGATGCCTTGGGCATCCCCAAGCTTGGGCTCTTGTGTCTCCTTAATTCCTCTCATATCATGGCTTCTCCTAAATCTTTACAAACTTCATCCACACAAAACTCAACAAGAACTCGTGAGATAAGTTAGTATAAATCAACTCAAAACCTTAACATTCTCTACTGTAGCAAATCACTAAAATTATAATTTAACATTGCATACTAAATGTCTCTGCATATTTAATACTCCTATCCTCAAATAGAATCATTAAACAAGCAAACATATGCAAACAATGCAACTATAACAGCAATCTGCCAAAACAGAATAGTCTGTAAAGGGGGATTTAAAATTCATACTTCCCTAACTCCAAAAATTCTGAAAAAATTACCACGAGATAGAGAACTCATGCATTCTTACTGTGTAAAAATTTCAGATTTTTATCATGTTCTGACTATTCAGGAATATTCTGGACATAACAGAAAACTTTCTGTTTTCAAACAGCAACACATGAACTTGCAAACTGAGCATGGTAAAGGCTATAATTGGCATTTTATAGAACTAAAAGATACAAAACATGATTATTGATAACAGCAAGCAAATATCAACAAAATAAAATGATGCTCCAAGCAAAACTCATATTATGTGACGAATAAAAATATAGTCCCAAGTGAGGTTACCGATAATGTTGAAGACGAAAGAGGGGATGCCTTCCGGGCCATCCCCAAGCTTAGATGCTTGAGTCTTCCTTGAATATTAACTTGGGGTGCCTTGGGCATACCCAAGCTTAGGGTCTTGCCACTCCTTATTCTCCTCATATTGACATCTCACCCAAAACTTGAAAACTTCAATCACACAAAACTTAACGGAACTTGTGAGATAGGTTAGTATGATAAAAATAAATCATCCACTTAGGTACTGTCAAGACAAGATTAATAATTGTTCTCACATAATACCTACTGTATTCTATCTTTTCCACAATTTATATTACTCAATATAAGCTATGGAAACACTAAAACAAGCAAACTATGCACCGAAAACAGAATCTGTCATAAACAGAACAGCATATAGTGAGCGATTTAAAAACCATACTTGTGTACCTCCAAAAATTCTGAAAAATTAGGAAAACGTAAAAAATTTGTAACCCAATACTGTGGAAAAATTTCAGAATTTTCTCACACTCCAGTACAGAATAGAAATTCCAGCACTGGACGCAAAAGCTTCTGTTTTTGCACAGAATCAAATCAACAAGCATCCACACTATCCCAAAGGCTTTAGTTGGCACATTATTGAAAGAAAACATATAAAACATGATTACCACAGTAGCTTAATCATGTGAACACACAAAAACAGAAGGTATAAGTGTTGGGTTGTCTCCCAACAAGCGCTTTTCTTTAATGCCTTTTTAGCTAGGCATGATGGTTTCAATGATGCTCACACAAAAGTAAAGAATTGAAACACAATGGGAGCATCATGAAGCATATGACTAGCACATTTAAGCCTAACCCACTTCCTATGCATAAGGATTTCGTGAGCAAACAATTTGTGGGAGCAAGAATCAACTAGCATAGGAAGGCAAAACAAGCATAACTTCAAAACTTTCAATACATGGAGAGGAAACTTGATATTATTGAGATACGTAGAAGCAAATGTCCCTCTCTCATAATAATTTTCAGTAGCATCATGAATGAATTCAACAATATAACTATCACATAAAGCATTCCTTTCATGATCCACGAGCATAGAATTTTTATTACTCTCCACATAAGCAAATTTCTTCTTATTCATAAAAGTGGGAGTATCATATGAAACTCGAATACTATAAATTGTTTCCACATTAGAAGAGTAATGTTCAGTAAAAGGGTAATCATAATTATGACAAGTTTTATAAATATAATCATCACCACTTTTTATAACATAAGTATCATCACAATAATAATCATAAGTAGGAGGCATGCAATCATCATAACAAATTTGATCATTCAAAGTAGGGGGACTAAAAAGATCATCTTCATTAAGCATAGAATCCCCAAGCTTGGGACAAACATTAATTGCAGCAAATAAATTCTCAAACATGTCATTCTCATCAAACATAGCATCCCCAAGCTTGTTGGTTTGCATATCATTAGCATTATCACTATTATCATCAATAGTATGAATAGCACCAATAGTATAACAATTATTATCATATTCCTCCAAGTTGGTGCCATAAAGATTTTCAAGATCATAAGAAGTATCATTATCTTCCCAATCATAATCATCACAACAAGCAATAGGCATAACAAAATCATCATCAAGTGAATCATCTTCAGTATTTTGGATATTCATAGAATTCATACTAACAACATTGTAATCATGCTCATCATTCAAAGATTGTATGCCAAACATTTTATTGAATTCTTCTTCTATCAATTGAGCACAATTTTCCGCTCCATCATTTTCAAGAAAAACATTATAAAGACGAATAATATGAGGCAACCTCAATTCCATTCTTTTTAGTTTTGTTTTATAAACCAAACTATTGATAAAACAAAAAACTAAAAGATTCGATTACAAGATCTAAAGATATACCTTCAAGCACTCACCTCCCCGGCAACGGCGCCAGAGAAGAGCTTGATGTCTACTACACAACTTATTCTTGTAGACTCGTGTTGGGCCTCCAAGTGCAGAGTTTTGTAGGACAGTAGCAATTTTCCCTCAAGTGGATGACCTAAGGTTTATCAATCCGTGGGAGGCGTAGGATGAAGATGGTCTCTCTCAAACAACCCTGCAACCAAATAACAAAGAGTCTCTTGTGTCCCCAATACAATGGTAAATTGTATAGGTGCACTAGTTCGGCGAAGAGATGGTGATACAAGTGTAGTATGGATAGTAGATATAGGTTTTTGTAGTGCGAACAATAAAAAACAGCAAGGTAGCAAGTAATAAAAGTGAGCATAAACGGTATTGCAATGCTTTGAAACAAGGCCTAGGGTTCATACTTTCGCTTGTGCAATCTCTCAACAATGCTAATATAATTGGATCATATAACAAATCCCTCAACGTGCGATAAAGAATCACTCCAAAGTTCCTATTCGCGGAGAACATAAGATATAAATTGTTGTAGGGTACGAAACCACCTCAAAGTTATCCTTTCCGATCAATCTATTGAGCCATCCCTATAAGTGTCACAAACGGCCCTAGAGTTCATACTAAAATAACACCATATGATACGCATCAACCAACTCTAATGTCACCTAGATACTCCAATGTCACCACAAGTATCCGTGAGTTGATTATTCGATATGCATCAAACAACTTCAGATCATAATATTCAATCCACACAAAGAACTTCAAAGAGTGCCCCAAGATTTCTACCGAAGAAAGTAGGACAAAAACGTGCATCAACCCCTATGCATAGATTACCCCAATGTCACCTCGGGAATCCACGAGTTGAGTGCCAAAACATATATCAAGTGAATCAATATAATACCCCATCGTCACCACGGGTATTCATATGCAAGACATACATCAAGTGTTCTCAAATCCATAAAAGTATTCAATCCGATAATAGTGAAACCTCAAAGGTAAAAACTCAATTCATCACAACAAGATAGAGAGGCAGAAACACCATATGATCCAACTATATTAACAAAGCTCACGGTACATCAAGATCGTGCCAAATCAAGAACACGAGAGAGAGAGATCAAACACATAGCTACTAGTACATACCCTCAGCCCCGAGGGTGAACAACTCCCTCCTCGTCATGGAGACCGCCGGGATGATGAAGATGGCCTCCGGTGATGATTCCCCCCTGCGGCAAGGTGCCGGAAAAGGGCTGTAGATTAGATCATGGAGGTACAGAGGCTTGAGGCGGCATAAAAACTCATCTAGGTTAACTTTCGGGGGGTTCTGAATATATATATGATTTTTCAGCGTTGGAATCACGCGAAGAGGGGCCACAGGGGGCCCACGAGGCACCAGGGCGTGCCTGGGGGGGGGGGGGGGGCAGGCGCGCCCAGGTGGCTCATGGGGCCCCTGTGGCTCTTCTGCTGCTCCTTCGAAGCTTCCTGGGTCTGTTTCCGTCTAGAAAAAATCGTCAAAAAGTTTCGCTGCATTTGGACTTCGTTTGATATGGATTTTCTGGAAAAGCAAAAACAAGCATAAAAGAACAACTGGCACTAGGCACTAGGTCAATATGTTAGTCCATGAAAATCATATAAAAGCCATATAAAAGTGCACCAAAATCATACAAAAGTATAATAAACATGGCATGAATACTTCATAAATTATAGATACGTTGGAGACGTATCAGTTACGAGGGTGGATTCTTCTTCTTTGCATGGTTCGTGTTTCCGTGTAGTAGGTCATGGTGATGAGATTCGAGACCTAAGTTTGAGCGCATGCGTACGCATGAATCCCCGTCACCAGCTCGAAGTTGGGTGACATACATAGTACGCGTCGTGGACCCTCGCTCCGTGTGGGGACTTTCTGGTTCCAAAGCACGGTACCGTGCCACATCAAAGTTGTGCATTGGATATTCAAACACACCACACAACACTTCCATACATATGTTTGGGCCACATGCAGGCAATGGTTATCTTCGGGCACTACTCCCTTGTGTGGTTATCGGCGAGCTAGCCCATATATGTGGGGTCTCGTGGATGTCCATCACTTTGACCAACAACAAGAGAGAGGTTATATGACCAAGGTGGATTCTTCTTGTTCCGTGTTACACTACGTCTTGGTGAGATGCCCCCTCCCACCGACTCAACGTGTGTGTGGGTGGGTGGGGTGTGGGGGGTAATTCACACTTCCTGAACCTCCGTGGGGTCGGGGATGTCCGGTTAATTTGCGAGGCACGTGTGCCACATCAAAGTTGTGCATGAATTGGGTATTTAAATATCACACCACCCTTTTCATACATATAGTTGGGCCACTCGCAGGTGGTTCGTATGTGGCCTCACCCATCTCGCGCCACTAGCACACATTTGTGGGCCCGTACACGGTCCACCTTTGACCGGAAACGAAAGGGGGGTTTGACCTTGATGGACTCCTATAGGTTTAGTGTTACGGTAGGGTGTGCTATGTCAGACCTATTCCCCTCCCGCCGACACGAAGTGGGGGGGTGGAGGACTAGCAATAATGTGGGCTTTGTGAGACAGGTGCCACATTAAAGTTGTGCATTGGGTATTTGAACATCAAACCAGCCTTTTCATACATATATTTGGTCCACATGCACTGTTCATGTTCTGACCCTTTTCCACGTTTTTTTGGCCACGCAACACACACGGTTCCCTCAGACTACCCGTGTGCCACGCCCGTGCCCCTGTCACCCACATCAGCATAGTAGATTGGGCTCCACGAGGCTTCCCTCGCAATCTCAAAAATATCTACCCGTCTGGAGGGTTTTTCTGTTTGATAGCACACGATTATTATGTTTCGACCGTGTGCGATGCTGTTTGCCCCCGGCCCCCCGCTCCCGCCTGCATCCCTCAAAAATATCTACCCGCATGGAGGGTTTTTCTGTTTTATAGCACACGGTTATTATGTTTCGACCGTGTGCGATGTTGTTCATTTCCGCTCCCGCCTGCATCCCTCAAAAATATCAAGCCGCCTGGAGGGTTTTTCTGTTTGATAGCACACGGTTGTTATGTTTGGCCCGTGTGCGATGTGTGTTGCTCAATCCCTTCATCCAAATTTTTAGTAGCATCGGCATTTTACTCCCGCCTAGTAAAATTTTCAGTACCCGCGTCATTTCCTCAAACACCACCTTGCCCCCCCCTCCACGCACCCCCCCAAACTCCGCGCGCTCGCGCGCGCACACACACACACACCACCCCTCCCTCGCTCGAAACCCTAGCAAGGTCGCCGCCGCCGCCGCGCCGCCTCCACCGTTAACATCTGCCGGTTTGCCCGTGCAGGTTACCCACCGATCTCCATACCCTAGCCGCCCTGAGTTTCTTAGATGACGCCTGCCAAACGCCCCCTTTCCCACAAATCCCCATCCCCACCCCCTCCCCCACTCCAGAGCGTCGCAGCCTAAGCCCGGCTACACTTCCCGTGGAGCCCCAGGAGCTAATGGCCCAAAAGATGTTTATCGCGGCCTCTTTGCCCAACGTCGACGAGGTGGCCGCCGAGGAAGCTGACGACGATTACTGGCCGCAGGCTCTCAGTCAGCGGGCTAGAGTATGCTGGCATGTCGCGGATGCCGGCTACAACATCGAGGTTGTCGACAGCGACGGACTGACGCGGGCTATGTCACAGGTTAAGTGGTCCACCCCAACCCCTCGGGTTCAACCACCGTCGATCTCATCCATGGCCCCGCCGCTGATCTCCTTTGGCTCGCTGTCAAGAATTTGCCATCCTACATCGCCATCGAGCCCCTTTTGTCATTTCTGAAGGACACGTTCTGCGACGCTGGCTTGGGATCCTCAGCTGCCAAGTCAGACCTCATTGACGGCGACCACGAGGAGGGCACCCTCTCCGCCTTGTGACACCCTGGTTTTCGCTCCTTGTTTTTTTTCCTTCGCGGGATTTGACTCCCGTCTTTTTTTCGATGTTATTGGATTTTCTCTTGCCTTTGGGTATATGAAGATGGTCAGTTAGCCTTTCCCTTCTTATCCAACCAGAGATTCTCTCCAGACCAACCCTGTCACCCAAAAATTTGTTCTCAGGATTTTGCCCCCGAAACCCTACTCTCCGGTTTACCGGAAGGGAAACCCTAATTCCTTCCGTTACAAAGGAACCCCAATTTCCTTTGATCTTTTGCCTCCCAAATTTCTTCCAGTGATCATCCTATCTTTTTAAACTCTGGATATGCAAAAATATTGCCAAGTCACTTGCAATATTTTTCATTTAAAATTAATTCCTTTTTCTGCCAGTTAAAGGAATTAAATCCAGGAAAATATCTATCCATCTCCAAAGTTCATGAAAACTTGTGGAGATACTCTTTGTGATCATATTGAGCTCCAATAAAAATATTGGCCATAATTAAATAAGGGACATTGCCTTTTCCTATTTAAAGCCAATATTGCAATTTGGGCACTTTCCAAAGGAGCTACCATTTTGGTAGCCAGGAAAAACCCCAAATAATTTGTGGAGCTTCTCCTATACATATATTAACCATTTCCATCAAGATCCCAAGTTCCACAGATCAAATTTTGAGAGCATCATCCAATTCTTGTTTCTGGACCAATTTTGAGGTTGTGAAGCAACTATATTTTATATTGTTTCAAAAATTCTTAAATTAATCCAGGACCTCACATTCCCTATATGATGTGACTATGCAAAAATTCACATCATTTTATCTATCCAATTTCTCCCAAAAATTTCATCTAGTTTCTGTCCAGATCCAAGCTCTGTGAAGGAAGTACCATTTTGGTATATCCAATCGAGCTGAAATTTGTCCAGTACCTTCATATCTCCAAATAATCACTCTCCACAAAAATTCATCTCATTTCATCAAGCCATATGAGTGCAGCTTCAAAGTCAAGTTTCTGGACCAAATTTGGCATTGCAAAGGAAGTATATGCAAATGAGGTCCAAATTGCTTCAAATCTTACCAGGACCTAGTCCTTCCTACCCTCTCTCATTGTGACAAGGATTCAGCTCCCCTCTCTCATCCATTCCTCCACAAGGATCTGTTCAAGTTTTAGGTCAGAACCTTTGTGAGCTCCAATTAGTCAGTTCCTGCCTCCACCTCCATCCAAAATCCTCATATGTCAACTCACTGACCTCTGATCTATCTAATTGACATGATTTTGCATTCAGGAAAACTCCATAGCATGTGGCACCCATGGTGACCAGGTTTAGGACAGGCCAAAATGGTGCTCTGCGGCACTGTTCTCGTCGGCCAGCCAGCTCCGGCCGTCCCCGGCTTGTCCGGCCATGTCTAGTGGGTTCGCTACGTCCACGTACCGCTCTCTAGGCCCTTCTCCCCTCTTCTTTCTTCTTCTCCACGCCGCGGCGGTCGTCGCCGCAGTACTGTCCCGCTCGTGTCGCCGTTGTCTTCTTCCCTCCCATTGGCCTTTTCCTCCCTGAGCCGTCCCCTCCCTCTGGTCATCGTCCGGTAGGCACCTCTCCTCGCGCGACACCTCGCCGGAGCTCCAGTGCGACGATAAGCTCGCCACGGCGGCCATCTCTATCCCCTCCGCCACGGCCGGCTATAAATAGCTGCGGCCGAGCCCCTCCCCGAGCCACTCCACCACTCCCAGCCACTCCCTCTCCCTCCTAGAGCCCACCCCTCCACTCGTTTGAGCTCGAGGAGCTCCCCTCGTCCACCATCGCCGCCACGGCCATCGTCCGGCCTCGCTCAAATTCGCGGCACCGAAGCCCTCCCCGCCTCCACTGAGCCCACCGCTGGACTCCCCGGTCTCCGTAGACCATTCCCGCCCCCTCTCCCAGCTTCCCCGGCCACCGGAGCGCTCCAAGCGCCCAGGGCCGCCGCTCTCTGCCATCGCTCCCCGCCACCCTCTCGGCCGTCCCTAGTGGCCGCGCCGCCCATGGTTGGGTGCGGCAGACGCCGGCGACCTCGTTCACGCCGTCGCCTGGCCGAGAGGCCCGCCGAAGCACCGGGACCCCGCCGGAGTCGACCTCTCTGCCGCGGCGTCGGGGAAAACAGAAGGAAGGGAGGAAGAAGGAGAGGGAGGAGAGAGAAGGAGGCGTGGGGCCCGGCTGGAGGTGACTGCAGCCGCGGCCACGTCAGCTAAATGGCGGCGCCCAGGAGAGAATACGTTTTCCCCATTGGGAAACGTATTTCACCAAAGTGCGCGACCGGCCGTGCTATCAAGGACCCCTCTGTGAATATTATTTTTGCAGATAGGTCCCTGGCAGAAAAACCCTTATATCTTTTTGCTCGCAACTCCGATCGAGGTGAATCCAAAGCCCACTTCTTCAGTCCGTCGAGCCCGTTCCGATGGCATCATTTTCATAATGTTTCCACACTGTGAAAATGACCATTTTGCCCCTGCCCTTATTCAGCCCCTTTCGAGAGAGAACCATTTCCGGCGAAGTTTTCCGCGAGCTCCCCGCACTTCTTCCGGAGTACTCCTTCACCCCCAGGCAAGCCGACCATCTGATATATGCCCTAAAGCATTGCTCTGTGTTATTCTTGCGTGTTTAATTAATGATTATGTTTGTGTTAGAAATAATTAAATTCCTGCTCGTTTGAACTTGGTATTTACATTACCTGCTAATGCTCAACATGTTGTCGCACTAGTGACTCATTGTGATATTGTATGGAGATAGGTTGTTATGTTTTCGTAATTGTTACATCATGCATGGTTACTGTTATTGCAATATTATGAAATGTGACTTAATGACAACAACCTCCTCCGTCGACTGGATCGAGTCATAGTGTCACCTATCCGGACTTACCCGTGCAGCCACATTTGCCGGTATGGGACGGCCCTAGCTTGGTCTATTGTCTTGCCTCTTGTCGGTACCACCAAATAGGGAGGGTTATGCGTACGTGCTGCCCTGATCAGGTAGACGCCGATAATCCTGTGAGCCCAGTTTAGTTATATGGATCCAGGTCCCTGTTTGGGACAGTTTTGGCCACGACGGTGGCAGGTGTCACGGGGTGACACAGGGGCCACCCAGGACATGACCCTGGGAGGGTATGATTGTCGGTGGGACCGTAAGAGTGCCAGGCAATAGATCGGTTTTGTTGGAGCAGCACTGGTCCACCCGAATGGGAACATGTACTAAAGTACGAGGCCATGCGCTCCATGGTGTGGGTAAAGTGCGTAACCTCTGCAGAGTGTAAATCTATTCGAATAGCCGTGTCCTCGGTCATGGACAGTTCGTATAGGCCCCTATTTGGTCTGTGTCGAGTCTGGAGGAACAAACTATATAACGTATTGTTAAGACTGAACCAGAGAATGGTAAGGATTGTCATACTTGCAGTACAGATGCATGGGCATCAGATGATGTCAAAGGTTTGAATGCTAGCCATGAGATGGCTATGAGATGAGTGGTCGGATGACCGCAAAGCTTGGATCAGATTTGGATCGTGAGCATATTCGGAGTTCGGATCATTTACCTGATATACCTTACTTTACTGCATTTACTTCAGTAATTATCATGCTAGATAATTCTGCCATGACATAATGATTAATGCCGCTAGATGTTTAATCTTGCTAGATAATCCTATTATAACATGATAGTTAATACTGTTAAGATAACAAGTGCATGCTTGAATGCCATGGATTGCATTGCTTGGTGTATATGTTGGTTTGGTTTGCTTGCGAGTACATTCAAAAGTACTCAGCGGCCTTCAATGTGGCCAGGTTCACCTAAGGATTCGACGACCTCTAGCGAGGAGCCGGAGTGTTCGCGGGCTAGAAGAGTAACCCAGTCAGATCCCTGTGGATTGGAGCCGCACCAGGACCATGCTGCCTTAGATAGAGCTTTTCCGCTGCCATCACCCTTGTAAATATATCATAAGACTGATATATTTCATTAATAGAAATGCTTGTGTTCATGATACTTGTTGTAAACGCGCACGCCAGAGTGATCTCCTGGGCTGGCGTGTGCGGCGACCGTCTGGCTACAGTGGTATTCAGGTGGGGCGCCACACGCCTCTTCCAAGGGGAAAGAGCACATCTGCGACATCAGGGAGGGCACCCTACAGCCATGCTCTTCCAAGGGGAAGGAGCCCATCTGCGACAACATGGAGCGCACCCAGAGTCCGCGCTCTTCCCATGCGAAGGAGCCCATCTGTGACAAGTGAGGAAACCTATGATTTATTTTGCCGTGCCTCTTCACAGGGTGGAACCCATGATTTATTTTGTTGAGCCCCTTTTGTAGTGAGAATATGTCCAGTTTTAATTGCTGTGTTTTGTTGCTTGCAGTATGCCTTGTTTATTTCAGTTATTCACAGTGTGATGCTCTATATGTGCAACTATTTACCGTGCAGTACAATTTCATCAATACCAGTTTCAACAATACCAATATGAATGACTATATTTGCTTGCTGTTAAGCCTGTTATAGCTAGCATATGCCTCTTTTAACGTTTTTTTGGTTGTTTGCTTGTTTGTAGTTAGCATATGTCCAGTTTCAATTACTATCTTTGGTTGTTAGTAGTATGCCTTGTTTATTTCAGTTATTCACAAAGTGATGTTCTATATGTGCAAGTATGAACTGTGCAGTTCAATTTCATCAATACCAGTTTCAACAATACCAATATGAATGACTATTTGGTTGCTGTTAAGCCTGTTGTAGCGAGCATATGCCTCTTTTAACGGTTTTTGGTTGTTCGGTTGTTTGTAGTTAGCATATGTCCAGTTTCAATTGCTATCTTTGGTTGTTCGTAGTATGCCTTGTTTATTTCAGTTATTCACAAAGTGATGTTCTATATGTGCAAGTATGAACTTTGCAGTTCAATTTCATCAATACCAGTTTCAACAATACCAATATGAATGACTATTTGCTTGCTGTTAAGCCTGTTGTAGAGCGAGCATATGCCACTTTTAATGGTTTTCGGTTGTTCGTAGTTAGCATATGTCCAGTTTCAATTGCTATCTTTGGTTGTTCGTAGTATGCCTTGTTTATTTCAGTTATTCACAAAGTGATGTTCTATATGTGCAAGTATGAACTTTGCAGTTAACACACCTTTCCACTTCTTGTTTTGCTTAACTAGCATGCTTAAACCTGCACACTGAAGCTATCATTTGGAGATTATGTTGTCTACCATGGATATATTTGGTTGATGTTTAGCCTGTTGTGCTTAACATGCCTTTCGATGTACTTACACAGGACAATATCGGGAACGACTGCTGTTTTCCATCGAGGTTAGTTTCATCCCATGGCTTATATATACTCACTGTTTAGGATATCGGTAGCTGGTACCATATCGGCCGGGGGCTGATAAGGGATTAATTGGCGAATCGGACATTTAACTGAATATATCTGTAACCCATTTATCGGTAGGTTAACTAGGGCCATATCTAATATATCTGAGGCTACATAGCAACATGCATTGTACTGAATGTCTAAATATGCAATGCTAGGATACATAGCAACAAGGAAGAGTGTTACCTTAATGTTCTGATGATGTCTAGATATACATAGAAGAGCAGCAACAACAACAACACATCAGCAGTTAACTGCAGTTAATCGGCCGATATTTGTAACAATGTAATAAACTCCCTCCGCCCCATAATATAAGATGTTAATTCATCCAATATGTGAGTATATTGGATGTACTAAGATCTTATATAATGGGACGGAGGGAGTGTTGTACTACATCATTGTGCAATTACTGTTTAGCTTCTAATATTAACTTGGTGCTTGTAGGTACATATGTCATTGGTAAAGATCCGCGCTTCGACCCTTTTTGCGTATGGGGCAATGAGATATTCATGAACCAGCATCAAGTGAGGAAACTGATAAAGATTGTTAGTAAAATGGGTCAAGAGATGGCAATTAAACTATTTGTTTCCACTTTGTCCAAGACAATAGTGAACTGCAGGATGGTAAGTAAGAACTCTGCATGCTTCTTTTTACTGCCCATAATGAGTTGTGTTAGATGACAAGGTCTGAATCTTTTTCCTTTGCAGTGGTTCCCAAAGCAATTTACTCAAGATTACCTCTCAAAATACATGATTGGTGGGCATGTAAAGGTTAAAGTATTTCTACCAGAACACAATGACTATCTAGATGTCGTCATGAAGACAGTGAAGGATGGGCGGTCGGCCATCACAAGGGGTTGGACTAGAGTCGTGCGTGCCTTCTGCATGGAGGAGGGCACAATATGGGCATTCCGCCTCACCTTGTTCAGCAACCAGAATGTCTTTCGCCTCTTTCTTTACCGTCTTTAATTGTACAAGTATACAACCCTGGTTCATCATTCTTTATTTGGTGCATATGTAATACTTTTTTATGTGACTCTTGAACATATGTACCTGTGAATCGAATAATGCATTGGTTGTTGAACCTGATGGATATGAATAAAGTTATAGCCTACTTTCAAATTCAAATTCAGTACAATTTTAAATAGCATCGATTAAATTAGGGTGAAAATACGCTCTGCAGGTCATTACGGTGCACACGGTCTGTAAAGCACATCGTGTGTGATATACATCATAATCCGACACGGTTCACAGAGAGGAAACATGTGCGACCATGCATACAGTTGCCATTTGCAAAGCGTGTGTGATGTCAGACTATATCACAAACGGTGCGAGCAAACTAAATGTTTGTGATAGTCGCCTTATCGTACATGCTTTACAATCATGAACTGTTTCTGATGTCGTACGCATCGTAAACATTTGCACCACAGAATGACGTGTGCGATAGTTATCCTGTACGACACTGGTACGACAGTCCGATGTTTTGTAATCCTATCCGACACTCGTACGATGATTAACTAATCTTCTTGATTATATATCGCATACGGTTCGGGAGAAGTGAATGTGTGTAATAGTCTCCTTATCATACACGTTTTACAATCGTGAACTGTTTGTGATGGGGCGCGCATCATAAATGTTGCACCATAGAATACCGAGTGCGATGGTAATGCGAGCACACACGAGTAGCAAAGATGGAGCATTTGGGATATTCGATAGATCACAAACAGTTGTGTGACGAGTCGCGTTTGGGATAGATCGGGCATTGATACGCTTAGTTCTGCGAAACGTATGCTTGTGTGCTCCCTATCGCCGACGGTTTCTGGGTCGTGTGGGAAGACCCCCCCCCCCTATCGCACACACATGCAAGGTGACGGTTTAAAACTCTGTCGCGGAAAGGGGGTAAAAACCATTTGTATAGCAGCTCGCTGTACCAGTGCGTGTGTTTGTCATGGAGAGTGAGAGATAGTCATACCTAGGGGGGAGTGCGTGTGCATGTGCTGGAGTGAGAGATAGTCGTACTTAGGGGGTGTGTGCGTATGTGTGAGATAGAGAGAGAACAGGGGAGAGAGAGTGTTAGATGGGTCTATCTAGTGCGAGCAAGATATGTGTATGTCTGAACTAGGGAGATAGAAAGTTTGAGAGAGAGAGAGAAGAGCCCCGAGACGGTGGAGTGGTGCGTGAGAGAGTTGAGATAGAGAGAAAGAGATACTCCCTCGGTTCGATAATGTAGTGCCTATAATTTTTTGAAAAGTCAAACTTTGGAAACTTTACCAAGTTTATAGAGAAAATTATTTATATCTACAATACCAATATATAATATGAAACTACATCTTGTGATGAATCTAATGATATATGTTTATCGTTCCAGATGTAAATGTTTTTCTCTACATAGCTGGTCAAACTTTGTGAGGTTTGACTTTTCAAAAAAATCTATATGCTATATGGACCGGAGAGAGTACCTAACTAGAGATAGACCAAGTGTGTGTGAAGGAGAAAGAGTGATTGTGCAAAAAGTGTGTGTGTGTGTGTGTAAGAGAAAGGGACAACACATGATAAAGTAGAGAGAAAGTGTGCGTGTCTTATGCAAACATATCACGCATTATACCTGGCCATGGGATACCCGGCCCGGCCGGCCCGACCCGACCCGGCCCGACCTTGCCCATGGGCCGGGCCTGGGCCTGAGATCTAGGCCTAGCATATTTGCGATTTAGGGAAGGGCCCGGCCCGACGGCCCGAAGCCCGTCGGGCTTTTCCACTGATGGGCCAGGCCTGGGCCTGATATCTAGACCCGACGTCTGGGCCGGGCCGGGCCAGGCCAGGCTCGGGCCTAGGTTTTTTGCAGCGGGCTTTGTTAGGCCCGGCCCGAAGCCCGGCCCGACATATGGCCAGGTATGTCACGCATGCATCTCTGAAAGAGAAAGAGAGGTGAGGAGATACACGGAAATAGTGTGTGGTTGTTTGCAACAGAGAGAGAGACCCCTAGCACGTGTCCAAGAGAGGTCTGGCAAATAAGGGAGAGAGGTCGAGAGAGACGTATGGAGAAAATGGAGGCATGGGCATGGAGAGAGAGGGTGTGTTTGCGATAGAGAGATCCCCTCAAGATCGTGAGTGTACTATATTGGTGGGAGATTGAGAGACAATTGGCAGGTGTGGGTGCGATAGAAAGATACCTCGAGAGAGATCGAGATAGACCTAGGGAGGGAATGGGACAATGCATGTGTTTGTGATGGGGAGTGAGAGATAGTCATACCAAGGGGGAGTGCGTGTGCCTATGATGGGGTGAGTGCTACTTGTGAGCTGTGTTGGTAATTCCCTGAAGAGGAAGGGAGATGCAGTACAGTAGAGATAAGTATTTCCCTCAGTTATGAAACCAAGGTTATCAATCCAATAGGAGAATCACGCAACACCTCGTTAGCAGCACCTGCACACAAAACAACAAATCCTTGCACCCAACGCAAACAAGGGGTTGTCAATCCCTTGACGGTTACTTGCAAGATTAAATTGTATGTGATAGATAGATAGATAGAAACAAAAATACAAAATAAAATAAATAAAGAAAAAGTGCAGCAAGGTATTTTTAGGGTTTTTAATATATGATTTAGATAGACCCGGGGGCCATAGTTTTCACTAGAGGCTTCTCTAAAGAAAATAGCATACGGTGGGTAAACAAATTACTGTTGGGCAATTGATAGAAAAGCAAATAATCATGAAGATATCCAAGGCAATGATCATGTATATAGGCATCACGTCCGAGACAAGTAGACCGACTCCTGCCTGCATCTACTACTATTACTCCACACATCGACCGCTATCCAGCATGCATCTAGTGTATTAAGTCCATAAAGAACGGAGTAACGCCTTAAACAAGATGACATTATGTTAGACAAAGTAAACTCATGCATGAATAAACCCCATCTTTTTACCCTTTATAGCAACGATACATACGTGTCATGTCCCATTCTGTCACTGGGATTGAGCACCGCAAGATCAAACCCATTACAAAGCACCTCTTCCCATGGCAAGATAAATCAATCTAGTTGGCCAAACCAAATCAATAGATTCGAGAAGAAATACGAAGCTATAATAATTATGCATAAAAGAGATCAGAGAAGACTCAAATAATATTCATGGATAATCTGATCATAAACTCACAATTCATCGGATCCCAACAAACACACCGCAAAAAGTGATTACATCGGATAGAACTCCAAGAACATTGAGGAGAACATTGTATTGAAGATCAAAAAGAGAGAAGAAGCCATCTAGCTACTAACTATGGACCCGAAGGTCTGTGGTAAACTACTCACCCATCATCGGAAGGGTAGCAAGGTTGATGTAGAGCCCCTCCGTGATCGATTCCCCCTCCGACGGAGTACCGGAGAAGGCCTCCAGATGGGATCTCTCAAGAATAGAAGCTTGCGGCAGCGGAAAAAGTATTTCGTGGACTCCTCTATTGGTTTCCCGATTTTTGGGAATTTATAGTGGCGGAATTAGATCAAAAGGGGCAGAGGTGGGCCCACGAGGCACCAGGGCGTGCCTGCCCTCCCAGGCGCGCCCTGGTGGCTCGTGGCCACCTCCTGGGTCTTCTGGCCTTCTCCCAAAGCTTCTAGTGTTTGTTATGTCCAAAAAAAAATCTCCAAAAAGTTTTGTGGCATTTGGACTTCGTTTGGTACTGATATTCTTGAAAACCAAAAACAGGCAAAAAACAGCAACTGGCACTGGGCACTAAGTTAATAGGTTAGTCCCAAAAAATGATATATAATTGCTGTAAATGTATATAAAAACATCCAAGATTGATAATATAATAGCATGGAACAATAAAAAATTATAGATACGTTGGAGACGTATCAGCATCCCCAAGCTTAATTCCTGCTCGTCCTCGAGTAGGTAAATGATAAAAACATAATTTTTTATGTGGAATGCTACCTATCATATTCATCACATATTCTTTTCTTTTATAGCATGGACATTTGGACTTGAATGATTCAAAGCAATAGTCTATAATTTGACATAAAGATATAAATACTCAAGCATGCTAACAAGCAACCATGTCTTTCAAAATATCAACGCTAAAGAAAGTTATCCCTAGCCCATTATGCTCAATCATTGATCCATTCATGAAACACACTCAATATTAGCTACACACAATGCACAAGTATGACAATAGTGCTCTCTAGTTGGTGCTTTTATAAGAGAAGATGAAGACTCAAAATAAAAATAAAAACCGCATAAAAGTAAATAGATAGGCCCTTCACAGAGGGAAGCAGAGATTTGCTAATGTGCCAGAGCTCAAAGCTTAAATTAGAGAGATAAAAAATATTTTGAGAGGCATGCTTTTCCTGTCAACGAAAACGACCGAGAATTCCCAATATCTTCCATGCTAGATACATCATAGGCGGTTCCCAAACAGAAAGTAAAGTTTATTTCCTTTCCACCATTCTTTCACAATCCATGGCTAGCCGTATCCACGGGTGCCCTCCATACCAACACTTTCCAAGGAATTTTGTTGTTATTAATTTTTGATTCATTGTGGGACTGGGCATCCCTATTACCAACCATTCTCTCGTGCAATGACAAGTGAATAAACACTCATCGTGAGAATAACACACCTAGCATGGAAAATATTGGCCACCCCCTGCCGCTTCATGAGCGGTACGGGCACACAAAATGGAAAAAATATTTTGAAAATTAGAGTTGGCACACTTAAATTTACTTGGAACGACATGGAAATACCTCATATAGGTAGATATGGTGGACTCATTTGGCACAACTTGGGTTTAAGGAGTTTGGATGCACAAGCAGTATTTCCGCTTAGTACGAATGAAGGCTAGCAAATAGATTGAGAAGCAACCAACCAAAAAGCAAAAACGGTCATAAACATGCATTGAACATAACTAACACCGAATAATGCACCATAAGTAGGATATAATTTCTTTGCATAACTATTGACTTAATGTGCATGCATAAGGAATCACAAACCTTAACACTAATATTCTAACTAAATCACAATTACTCACTAACATGACTCACATATCATCATCTCCATATCACAAAACTATTGCAAGGAATCACACTTATCATATCTAATGATCTATATGAAAGTTTTTATTATATCCCTCTTGAATATTCATCACTTTGGGACCAAATTCATATCTTGTGCAAATTACCATTACTATCATCAACTCTCAAAAAGATATAAGTGAAGCATGAGAGCGCAAATATTTCTTCAAAATTTTATCTTATCAACTCTCAAAATAATATAAGTGAAGCATTAGAGTTCAAATATTTCTTCAAAATATAGCCACCGCCGTGCTCAAAAAGATTTAAGTGAAGCACTAGAGCAACTGCCTAGCTCAAAAAATTTAAGTGAAGCACATAGAGTATTCTAACAAATTATGATGAACGTGTGGCTCTCTTAAATAGGTGTGTCCAGCAAAGATGATTGTGACAAACTAAAAAGCAAACAAAGCAAGGACTCATATAATACACGACGCTCCAAGCAAAACACATATCATGTGACGAATAAAAATATAGCCCCAAGTAAAATTACCGATGGTTGGTAGAAGAAAGAGGGGATGCCTTCCGGGGCATCCCCAAGCTTAGACACTTGAGTCTTCCTTGAATATTACCTTGGGGTGCCTCGGGCATCCCCAAGCTTAGGCTCTTGCCACTCCTTATTCCTTCATCCATCGTGATCTCACCCAAAACTTGAAAACTTCAATCACACAAAACTCAACAAAACCTTCGTGAGATCCGTTAGTATAACAAAATAAATCACTACTTTAAGTACTGTTGCAAACCCATTCATATTTTATTTTTGCATTATACCTACTGTATTATAACTTCTCCATGGCTTATACCCCCCGATACAATCCATAGTTTCATCAAAACAAGCAAGTAGTGCATCAAAAACAGAATCTGTCAAAAACAGAACAGTCTGTAGCAATCTATTTAAAAGCCATACTTCTGTAACTCCGAAAATTCTGAAAAATTAGGACAACGTGGGAAATTCATATACCAATACTTTGTAAATATTTCATATTTTTCTGACGCTCCAGTACAGAACCAAAATTCCAGAACTGGACGCAAAACTTTCTGTTTTCCAAACAGCATCAATTATACTATCTTCCAAATCATCGTAAGGGCTTTACTTGGCACAAACACTAATTAAAAACACAAAAACTCAATCTTAACAGTAGAATAAATGTGAAAACACACAATAACAGAAATAAAAGATAAAAAATTATTTTATTCATTGGGTTGCCTCCCAACAAGCGCTATTGTTTTATGCCCCTAGCTAGGCATAATGCATAGCTTCAAGTATTGTCATCTTTGGTTTTAAACCTCACAACTCCTATTTCACTCTCTTTGCCATTATCAATAATGTGCACTAGATGATCAAGCTTAGTGCAAAGGGTTTTTATTTCTTTTAAAACACAAAGAGAGATCTTTTGATCTAAAGCATCAACCCTTCTAGATTGTGACACCACATTGCTATTTATTTTAGAGGCAAGATTAAATATTCCTCGAAAGTTAGAATCCATACTAGCCTTTATTTCCTTTATTTGCTCAGTTTGACGAAAGTATTCTAGAGTAGTAGGTTCGATAGTTTCAACTATTGGCTGTCCAAATATACTTTTCATCTTTTCATAGGTTGCAAAGGCATCACTCCCAAGAAAATCGTTTTCAAATATAGAATCCAAGACACGTCTATGAGCAATGGGTAAACCAACATAAAAACCTTTAAGGAACAATTTAAGGTGAAACTGATGCCTAGCACTTGCTTGTATTTTTAATAATCTATCCCATGCTTCTTTTAAAGATTCGTCACTCAAATATTTAAAGTTTAAAATTCCTGGATCATCTCCTAAGTACGGAGGGAAAGGCATAACGGGAATAGAACTAGCCATAACGATAAAACGAACAAGCAAGAAAAAGGCAAACGGAAAATATTTTTGTATTTTTGTAAAAACTTTTTAGAAGTGGGGGAGATGAAAACGAGAGGCAAAGGCAAATAAAGTAAATGCAAGGAGATGAGAGTTTTATGCGTAGGTACTTGATAGATATTGATGATGTCTCCCCGGCAACGGCGCCAGAAATTCTTCCTGCTACTTGTGAGCTGCGTTGGTAATTCCCTGAAGAGGAAGGGAGATGCAGTACAGTAGAGATAAGTATTTCCCTCAGTTATGAAACCAAGGTTATCAATCCAGTAGGAGAATCACGCAACACCTCGTTAGTAGGACCTGCACACAAAACAACAAATCCTTGCACCCAACGCAAACAAGGGGTTGTCAATCCCTCGGCGGTTACTTGCAAGATTAAATTGTATGTGATAGATAGATAGATTGAAACAAAAATACAAAATAAAATAAATAAAGAAAAAGTGCAGCAGGGTATTTTTAGGGTTTTTAATATATGATTTAGATAGACCCGGGGGCCATAATTTTCACTAGAGGCTTCTCTCAAGAAAGTAGCATACGGTGGGTAAAAAAATTACTGTTGGGCAATTGATAGAAAAGCAAATAATCATGACGATATCCAAGGCAACGATCATGTATATAGGCATCACGTCCGAGACAAGTAGACCGACTCCTGCCTGCATCTACTACTATTACTCCACACATCGACCGCTATCCAGCATGCATCTAGTGTATTAAGTCCATAAAGAACGGAGTAACGCCTTAAGCAAGATGACATGATGTAGACAAAGTAAACTCACGCATGAATAAACCCCATCTTTTTACCCTTAATAGCAATGATACATACGTGTCATGTCCCTTTCTGTCACTGGGATTGAGCACCGCAAGATCGAACCCATTACAAAGCACCTCTTCCCATGGCAAGATAAATCAATCTAGTTGGCCAAACCAAATCAATAGATCAGAGAAGAAATACGAAACTATAATAATCATGCATAAAAGAGATCAGAGAAGACTCAAATAATATTCATGGATAATCTGATCATAAACTCACAATTCATTGCATCCCAACAAACACACTGCAAAAAGGGATTACATCGGATAGAACTCCAAGAACATCGAGGAGAACATTGTATTGAAGATCAAAAAGAGAGAAGAAGCCATCTAGCTACTAACTATGGACCCGAAGGTCTGTGGTAAACTACTCACGCATCATCGGAAGGGCATCAAGGTTGATGTAGAGCCCCTCCGTGATCGATTCCCCCTTCGGCGGAGTACCGGAGAAGGCCTCCAGATGGGATATCTCAAGAACAGAAGCTTGCGGCGGCGGAAAAAACATTTCGTGGACTCCTCTGTTGGTTTCCTGATTTATGGGAATTTATAGTGGTGAAATTAGGTCAAAAGGGGCAGAGGTGGGCCCACGAGGCACCAGGGCGCGCCTGCCCCCCCAGGCGCGCCTTGGTGGCTCGTGGCCACCTCCTGGGTCTTCTAGCCTTGTCCCGAAGCTTCTAGTGTTTGTTATGTCCAAAAAAAATCTCCAAAAAGTTTCGTGGCATTTGGACTTCGTTTGGTACTGATATTCTGGAAAACCAAAAATAGGTAAAAAACAACAACTGGCACTGGGCACGAAGTTAATAGGTTAGTCCCAAAAAATGATATATAATTGCTGTAAATGTATATAAAAACATGCAAGATTGATAATATAATAGCATGGAACAATAAAAAATTATAGATACGTTGGAGACGTATCAGTGAGAGATAGTCATACTTAGCTAGGGGGAGAGTGTGTGTGTGTGCGCGCGCGCGCACGTGTGAGATAGAGAGAGAACGGGGGAGAGAGAGTGTTAGGTGGGTCTATCTAGCTAGTGCGAGTGAGATATGTGTATGTGTGAGCTAGGGGGGGATAGAAAGTTGGAGAGAGAGAAAAGAGCCCCGAGATGGCGGAGTGTACATGAGAGAGTTATGAATAACGAGCGAGAGAATTTTCGTGTGTCCGATTAGTGCACCCTAGCTAGTTAGCTTAGAAAGGAGAGTCATACATTGTATGCGAGAGAGACTTATACATAGAGTGTGCATACGAGATAGCTAGAGAGGCCTAGAGAGAAAGGGGACCAACAATGACGATTATGTTCGTATGCGCGCGAGAGAAAGAGAAAGTGTCGGCTAGAGAGAGAACATGAGTGCGGGAGAGGGGAGAGGTCGCGTGTATGCATAGAAGACTGATACAAACCATGATTCATTATAAATTGCATTCAAATATTTGAGTTAGAGAACATGGTGTTTGCAATTCACACATGAACGGAGATAGGTGTATCAAACATGTTTATTAATTTGACTTTGAGCATGTTATTCTATTGAGGTGTTCAATAGAATGGATTTAGTCCACAATGTTGACCGGGTCAACGAGCTATTTCATTGAATTAAGGTATTTAATTTTTTTGGTTTGATTCACGTTTTTTAGTGGGTCAACTATTTGTCAAAATAATCGCTAGCAACGAGTATGTAAAAACACATTAGTCCCGTGCATCATCTCACCATCTAAAAAAGAAGTGGCAAGATGCGACACTATAGAACTAATATTTCAAAATTTGATTCGAATTGGCTTGGTACAGTAGACGTGGATGCTTGTTCTCCCAAAATTTAAACGAACCGCCCGAGAAAATAAACGGGAGACGCGGAATTACCGGCCTATCTGGGACCCGCATCAATTGGCTCGTTGTATATTGAGTGTAGGTTCGTAACTTCATCCAAGCGCACCCTCTTCTCGGCCGAAATCGCAGGTGCCCAATAATTCATAAATCATGGGCGGCAAAACACTTTCTCCTTGGCCAAAATCGCTCGCGCCCACTATTTCAAAGCACGCCTTGCTTGCCCGAAATCGCCGGCGCCCATTAATTTGGGAGAAGCAAAGTTACCCTACTATCCCCGACCCTCAAGACTCAGACCCAAGCCCACAAGTCAAAAGACAGGGGTAGAATTGTAACTTCCCGCAGATTTCAGAAAAATGCGTCCGTAAGACATGGCCCCCCCTCCCAATTCCCCATTCATACACCGTGGGCGCCAAATCACCTTCTCCCCAGCCGCGAAACCTCGGCCCCTCCTCCAAGCCCCCCCACCGCACTAGATTCACCGCCGCCCTTCTCCCCAATGCTGGAGCCACTGTCCATTTGCCTTCATGCACTGGGCCGTGTGCCTCTTACTCTGTGCTGTCAGAGCTGTCTCGACGATGACTGCGTGAACCATACTGGTGCCGATTCAACCGCACCATCGTGCACGGCACCGGGGCGGCTCCTACTTTGGATGCATCCAGTGCCCCGGCGCTGGTCCCCCGTAGCGGTTGACCGCTGCCACATATCTGCTTTCCCGCCGCTGGGAGTCACTACAACTGCGCCGGCCTCACCCACTCGGCTGATGGAGCTACCTACTTCACCGGGCCACAAGATAGGTCATGCACTCATCTTATTCACTTTACCTAGGCGTCAGTCGCCTGAATTTTTATTCTGGGTCAGTCAATTCCAAATGGAAGGAAGTAGCACCCCTCGAGGCAGCGGAGCTCCTAGGCTGCCGGTTGGCCGGGGAAGCAGTGCCTCGGTGTCTATTGTAGGGGTGTGGGCAGGGGCCGCAGGTTCGCCACGGAAACAACGGTTCAGTGCCTATCTTAGGGTTGCGTGGGATCAAGGTACTGCTGGCGCCGAATCTGGATGACGGCGAGTCTTTGAGGTATGGCTGGGGGCGGCACAACCACGGCAGTGCGGTGTGGCGGGGGGCGGGGTTGAGGTCGGAGCTGTCGCGACCAGGGATGGCGGAGGCAGGCTGCTTTGCCGGTGGTCGCTGGCTGTTCGAGGAAGATCCTAAACAGTGACAGCCGGGAGGCACAAGATGGCCATCCAGCCATCCAGCATAGATCGGACAATGCAAAAAAAAGCGTGTGACCGCAATTTAGTTTTCAGTGGACTGACGTGTTACCAGTCTCGCACCTTAGTGTTGATCGGATTTCTTCAGATCAGAGATTGTGTCATTCTTAACATTATGTGTTTTCTGTGTCTTCAGCCACACCGTCTTCCTTCTCACCGGAGCTGCTCCAACAAGGGAAGCATGCACCAGAAGGGAGCTATACTCCCCACTCAAGAGTTCCCTGGCTCGAATGTGCCAGCCAGACATGGACAACCACAACAACCGCAACGCCATCAATGAGTCAGCAGATGATGCTCACTCCTACAGAAGGCGGCAAGATAGGTTGTACCCTCATCTTACTTGTGTGCAGCATTTATGGGTTCGTTCTTCATCTAAGCATGGAAAATAGATTATCACTTGTCACTGTACATTCATGTTGATCTCTTAGAGTCTTACTTCATATAAGAGACTTGTGCAGGAGTGAACGTTGTTCCATAGTTATCATCCCTCAGCCAAAGCTATCCCACAGGCTTGTTATTATACCCCTTCTAGTATTACCTATGCTATTGTTCTGTAGTACTTTTGTGTGCCATTTAGTTAATCTCGAGTACAAACAGTATATATTTTGTAGCTATCATGTGTGCTCTCTCTTTAGTCTTTGAGGTATCAACCTGTTGCTGCTATTTAAGTCAACTCCTACTATTTAAGTCGTCTCCTATAGGCACTCATTACATGATCTCACTACTAGTTGTCTTCCATGCATGTCAGATATTATTGCACACAATGATATTGAATATCAGAACAAATCCACTAAAATAAACTCGCGGAGCAATGCAACGGCCAACAAACTCGACGTCAATGATATCCAATATGATGGAACAGTTAAATGTAGTTTTTCAGAAGAGTTGCAGAGAGATAATGATTCCTATTCACCCACAAGGTCTTTGCTCTAACTTGACCCGTGATATGGGTAGCATCATGCATATAATGTCTTGCAATGCATCTACTCTGTTGCAATGCCATGTGCTTAGCCCGCTGATCATACATGTGAATATGTCATGCCTTCCAGTTTGTCTGTACCTATTCCATTCATGATAACATCTTTTCAAATTCAAGTACTGCCATTCTACTCTGTTGCAATGCCATCTGCTTAGTTTGGACATCCTACTTCTGAATATCTCATGCATTGTTGTTCATAAGTATGTACTCCATCCGTCTACCATACCATGGTTTTTTACATTGAAGTGCTGTTCTACTATTCTGTTGCAATGCGATCTTAGTTTGCCCATCAGACATGTGAATATGCTGCCTTGCTTATTTTCTATACCTATTCTAGCTATCATGTAGTTTTACATTCAACTAGTGTTTCTTTTACTTTGTTGTCCTGTCGTATCCTTAGCTTGTACTCCCTCTGTAAAGAAATATAAGAGTGTTTACATCACTAAAGTAGTGATCTAAACACTCTTATATTTCTTTATAGAGGGAGTACATCATACTCCCTCCGTCTGTATTACTTGTGGCAGAAATGGATAAAAATGGATACATCTAGAACTAAAATACGACACATCCATTTATTTCCGGATGGATGGAGTACATGTCAATATGTCATGACTTTCTATTCTTCAGTACCTATTCGATCTCTCTACCATAGCATGTTTTATAACTGAAGCACCATTCTTCTGTACAAGTCATGTAAGGGAAAGAGGGCTATGGTAGAATCTGAAGGGGTACAAACAAGTTCTTTGCAAAAGATCCAAACTCCAGGAGATAGTAACCCAACTCCAGTGTTCATAGGAACTGCTCCAGCACAGAGAAACCCAAGTCCTCCAGATAATAACCAGATTCCAGTGGCCAAAGAACCAGTCCGCTCCAGTCCAACAAAAATATGTCAACTCCTTGCAAAATATCCTCGCATCATGAAATTTTATAGCATTCAGATCTCATTTGATCTTATATTTTCTACATCTGTCGTACGCATCTTTGTTGTAGAAAATATGCTTGAAGGATAACAAACGTTCTGAACTGGGATTGTGTTCGAGGAAAGTATCTTGCAGCAATGCTCTGCGCTCCAATGCTGATGTAAGTACCTATTGTGTATCACTATATTTTTACATCAGTATGTAGTTTATTAAGTAGCATCGGCGTAAATCCAACCTTCACTACCGTACACCAATTATCTGATATAAATTTACTTTTAGCAAAATGTATAATTAAGGCGCTAATGTAGATTTTTGTAAGGGAAACTGCCTGGTAGTATTGCATACTGAGCTGCATGATTGTACTATCTCATATATTGCATATTACTAAAATCTAGTGGTGTGGTCTGGTTGCCCAATTGTTCATTGTGTCAATGTTGCTTTGCTATTAACTTACCTGGCTGATGATAGCAGTGCCATATTGTAATAATTTGGTGTAGGCTGGTGTGGTCTAGTTGCCCAAACATTCATTGTGTCAATGTTGCTTTCCTATTAACTGACCTGGCCGATGATTTTGTGCAGGCTGCTGAAGATAATACGACGAAGTCTCAAGACAGAAAGGCAACCCCATTGTTTCTCTCCAATAAATCCAGTGAAGGTAATATGGCAATAAATCTTGATTAATCTGTTCAGTTTCCCCTCTAATTAAGTTGTGACGCAGTGGTCGAGACACTTTCCACTATCATTGATACAAGCCTGCCAAAATCGCCATCTGAATCTGTTCAATTTCCTCTGTCTCGGATCCAATGGAAAAGATGTACGTTTGTGAACCAATTACTGGCTAAAGCAATGATGGAAATCGTGGAGGAATCAGAGGTGCACATTCTTGCGCAACAACAACTGATCGATGATTTCAGTGACAATATAGCAAAGAAGAAAGAACTTGCTCACATGCTTATGGGCGTCATCCGCGCTGAGGTTGCAGATTGTGAGGTTGTAGATCGTTAAGCTCTATTCATTTATTTGCACTGGCATCAATATTTGATTGCCCAGTGGATGTAATTTCCTATAATATATGCTTCGATGTGCTATGTTTTTCCTTTTATACATATTTTTGCTTAGCGCGGGGTCGCACCCCAGCTTTCTGGGCCGAAACCTCAACTGGCGGCAAACAAGCCAAAATATGCAGTGAAATTAATAACTGGAACAAAGCGACGTGGGCCCTTCTTCTAGGGGAACGACCCACTGCCTGTAATGGCCCCATAATGGGCCTGCAATTACTAGATGGGCTCTGCCACAGTCCATAATTGTTCCTCGTAATGGGCTCAAAGTAATAGCTAGGCCTAAATCGACGTGGGCCTTTGATGGACTGTATTTGGCCCAGTCCTTCAATGGGCCTAGAGCCATGTAGGTAATTTAGCAGGCGCAAAGTAAGGTAGGCCCAATTAGTTGATGGGCTGTTAACAGGACGAAACCTTGATTGCGCTCCAATAGTGGAAACGGACCAACGTGCCCTTAGCTGGCCTAAATAGATCAAAATTTATGTTTGGCCCATTTCCATGTCGGGCCGTTAACAGGCCGAAAGCCAATCGAGCCATAAGTGGGCCCATATAGAAAATGGGCCTTTAACAGGCCAAAAGTCATGTCGGGCTGGAATTGTGCCATGGAGAACATGGGCCGCTAACAGGCCGAAAGTCAGGTCGGACTATAAATGGCCCAACTACAATGTGAGCCGTTAACAAGCCGAAAGATACACCGGGCTGGAAGTTGGCCCAAATCCGGAATGGGCCGCTAAAAGGCCGAAATACGTACCGCCTGGAAATTGGCCCATCCCTATAATGGGCCTCTAACAGGCCGAAAGACGTACAACCTGGAAATTGGCCCATCTCTATAATGGGCCTCTAACAGGCCGAAAGAACCTCGGGCGGCAAATGAGCCCAAAGACATAGCGGGCTGTTCACGGGCTAGAACTGATGATGGGCCGCAATGGTGTCAAATCATTAACGGGCCTTTGACGGGCCGAATTGGCAAAACTCGTATGGGCCGTTTTTTGTAAATGGGCCAGATGAAAGTAGGCCGTAAATGGGCCGGCCCGCTAATTTTGACTGGGCCGGCCTTTTTTAGCTAAATGGGCCTATTTTGGGCCGTGCCACGTGTCGCTGTTCGATTGGCGCGTCTTGTCCATTGGATGGATGACATCTGTTGCGACGATGAGCTGACACGTGGTTCTATTGGTGAATGAGAATTTTACACGTGGAAAATCGCCATTGGTCAGGGTTGTTAGCGGGTTATCGGATCCAAACCGGAACCCGATATCTTAACGGTGACCCGTTATGGTGGATACCTCGTGTCGGTTACCCTTGACGAAAACACTTCCATGACGCGATATTTATTGTCATGGAAGTAGACACTTCCGTGATGATAATTTGAGTATTGTCATGGAACACTTCTACGACAGCACATGTATGACTATCTTGATTCTGTCATAAAATCGTCACGGATGTACATGCATGACAGAAAACGTGACCTACTGTGACAAACACGTATCATCATGGAAGTGATTTTTTGTAGTGATGGCGGAGGTGACAGAGGGTGCTCGGATAACCGAGGCCCTATGTAGCAAAGAAAATCTTTTGTACTAGGTTTATACTTCGGAATGCCGAAGTTTATAAATGTGTACAAAGACAAGTGTTTGAGATTTTGCTATTATTGACTTTAATGTCCCACTTGCTTCACTTTATTTTGACTCCTGTGTGACCATTTTTAATGCTGAAAGCGGCCAGTCGTCGGCTTCTACCCCCTTGTACAGGATACAAGGGGTGTTCCTGCAATCATGTATCCCTTAGCCGATGTCTCGGTATCCGAAGGCGGAAATGTTTGTAGAAACTAGGCAATCAGACTATGTTGGCTTTATAACTTTCACTTAGTCATAGGAGCTTAACTGTGGGGGCTGATGACCAGACCCTGGTTTTTTGAAGTGTTCAGCCTAGCCGAGGTTGATCCAATCAGTCAATTCGGCTCGTTTGACCGGAGCCCCTCGTTTAACACGGATGACCACCATCAATCTTTAGTTTGACACAGTCATCTAATTGCCGACCAGTTTGCGCCTATCATGACAGTCAGTTTTCGGCTTTCTCCACTAAGGCACTAACCATTCGAGCTGGAAGCGCAATCGCAGTGGTTCTCCTGTTACACCCTTAGCCGAACAATGTGGAAACGTAAGGGGTAAGCACAGGAGCGGGGCAACCCAACTATTGACCAAAGACATGATTTTGAAACCGATGCATATAATGCGATATCCGAGACGCCGAATACTTTTATGTGAGTATCAGATTAACTTGGCGAGGGATAAATCCGAGCCCCTGGTCTAGGACGGGTAGAATCATAATATAAATGTATCACTATGGCTGTCTTTGGCTCAAAGGCAAGAAAAAGAAAGAAGAGAGCACAAATTTATGCGTAAGGACCGTAACAGGTCTGCTTTCTTTAATCTTATAGGGTCGAACCGTACATGCCGAGCTTTTAACAAAGAAACTCTAAAAGATACATAAGGGAAGGAGGCTCAATACAGGGCGGATTGAAGCTGGATATTAACATCCGTGGTCGGCCCTGTCGCACGTCTGCGCCTCCATGCTTTTTAACAGCTTTACCTTGTCCAATCCAAGGTCCGGGGAAGTGATATACCCTATCTCCATTGTTGTGCATGACGCCTTCAGCTGGTGTAACCTTTGAATAGGTTGTGCTAAGTAGCAGTGTTCGGTCAGCTTTATGCTACTTCAAGACTTAGTCCTGGGGGCCCCGCAATTGTGCCTTGATAATAACCAGGATGAGGACGGGCCACTATTCGGTTAAGCCGAGCAGTATGCTTTTTATGATGCTCTACATCCCCCATGGAATTTTTAGCGCAAAGTTATGAACCCGAGGTACGTAGTCCTTGGTTACTAGGGGCACGTCTTGGCAGTTGGGGTGTGGAAAAGACGCCTTGGATGCGCTTTGAAGAGCACTTCTCCTGTAATCGCGTGAGGGCCATGGATGCCTCCTCGGCTGCGAAAGCCGCGGTTTGCTGCTCCGTACAGAGGGATCATTCGGTGTTACCATCAAGAGTAATAACACCGTTGGGTCCCGGCATCTTGAGCTTTAGATATGCGTAGTGTGGGACAGCGTTGAAGCGAGCCAAGGTAGTTCGTCGAGTAGTGCATGGTAACCACTTCGGAAGGGTACTATGTCGAAGATCAAATCCTCGATGCGAAAGGTCTCGGGTGAACCGAAGACCACTCCAAAGTTATGGTTCCTGTGCACTTTGCTTCCACGCCTGGTATCACACCCTTGAAAGTGGTGTTACTGGGCTTGATCCTCGATGAGTCGATGCCCATCTTATTGATCGTGTCGGCGTAGATAAGGTTTAAGCTGCTGCCGCCGTCCATTAGGACTCGGGTTAGGTGAAACCCGTGGATAATAGGGTCTAGGACCAAAGCCGCCAGTCCTCCGTGACGGATACTGGTTGGGTGGTCGCGTTTGTCAAAGGTGATCGGGCAAGCCGACCATGGGTTTGTACTTCGGGGCTACAGGTTCTAGGGTATAGACGTCCCGAAGTGCTCGCTTCCTTTCCTTCTTTGGGATGTGGGTGATGTAAATCATATTCACATCCTTTACTTCAGAAGGGAATTGTTTCTGGTCTCCAAGGTTCATCCTCGTATTCACTACGAGACGGGCCTTTGCCCTGGCCTTCGACGACCACCTTTCCGACCTGCTTGATGACCCAACAGTTCCTATTGGTGTGGTTGGTTGGCTTGTCCGAAGTGCCATCGATTTGGCATGGCCTGTCCAGAATCTTGTCAAGTGCACTAGGGCCATCTTTGTTCCCTTTATAGGGCTTCCTTTTCTGGCCGGCCTTGGCATTGCTGAATCCAGCGTTTACCACTGCGCCCTCGGCATCACTGCCGTTGTTTTTGTGCTGGCGCTTGTTTTTGTTGCGATGGGGCTTGCCGTTGCCACCGCGGACCTCCGAGGTGCCGGCTTCGCCGCCGTGAGAGCTACGAGCTAGCCAGCTGTCCTCACCCACACAAAAGTGGGTCATCAAAGAGGTAAGGGCTGCCATGATTCTTGGTTTATCTTGTGCGAGCTGTCGCGCCAGCCATTCATCCCGGATACTATGCCAGAAAGCGGCGATCACTTCTGCGTCAGGGCAATCTACTATCTGGTTCTTTTTAGTTAAGAACTGATTCCAAAACTTCCTGGCTGACTCGCCAGGCTACTGGACAGTATGACCGAGGTCGTCGGCATCCGGAGGTCGGTCGTACGTGCGCTGAAAATTAGCTCGGAAGGCATCTTCGAGCCATTCCCAGCTCCTAATAGAGTTTTCGGGCAGACTGTTCAGCCAATGTCTTGCTGGGCCTTTGAGCTTTAGAGGTAGGTATTTGATGGCGTGTAGATCATCTCCTTGGGCCATGTGTATATGGAGAAGGAAACCCTCGATCCACACCACGGGGTCAGTAGTTCCGTCGTATTTCTCGATATTTACGGGTTTGAATCCCTCCGGAAATTGGTGCTG
This sequence comes from Elymus sibiricus, assembly GCA_039707655.1. NCBI lineage: Eukaryota > Viridiplantae > Streptophyta > Magnoliopsida > Poales > Poaceae > Elymus > Elymus sibiricus. The sequence goes on along the minus strand of CM077668.1, from coordinate 160,241,085 downwards.
CATCACCTCATCTATAAAACACAGTGGGTGTGTGGCTCCCCTGATACGCGCCACGCTGTGCCGAAGATCGGCTGACATCCGAGCGTTGATCTGCTCGCGGGTCCTGTCATGCCTATCCAACCAGGCTTGATATCCGTCCTGTCCAGCAGGCGGTTGCCCTCTAGATCCATAGATGGACCTTGTTTGGGCCACATTTGTTTTTAAATTTCTCTGCAGATCGTATGGGTCCTCAGGCTAGACGGGGTCCTTGCCTGTTCGGCGAGGAACCAGAGGTGGATTGTTATTCCCTCCAGCCACCCTGTCCCGCCCTCTATGGGTTGGTCGGGCTGGTTCCCTTGATCTTGCCTTGGAGGTATGTGCTCGTCTGCTTCATCATTGAATGTCAGAAGCAGGCATCGTCGCGGGTAGCTCTTCTTTGGCCCCATGTGCCATAGCTTGAAGTCCTGCTCGGTAGCTAAGACTACCACCCATTTGTCGTTGAGGGTGTTCTGGTCTGCTTGGAGCTGTTGCTGCTTCTTCTTCATACTCTGGGCGGTGGCGACGAGCCGTCGCTGGAATCTTTCTTGCTCATTTGGGTCTTCGGGGACGATCCAGTCCTCCGGTCCGAGGCTAACGTCATCCTCGGATTTAGGGAGATAGTTACTATCTGCCAGGTCCTCGGAGCCGTCTGGGTCATCATTGTCTGAAGCCCCCGTGGGTCTATCCCCCTGCTCGGGTGTGGCATCATTGCCATCACCGAGATCGCCAGTGTGAGCCGGATCGGCGTCATCGGTGTTTGTATTGTTGTTGTTGCTTCCCCTGCCTCTACCCTTTCCTCTGGCCTGCTCTCGGGGGCGTCGATGCTTGGTCGGTCCTCGTCGGGTTCCTCATCATCACCTTTAGGGGTGTCTACCATATATACATCGTAGGTGGAGGTAGCGACCCACTTTCCGATGTTGGTAGTGGCCAGTGGGGAAACGGTGTATGACATGCCGTCGATGTCTTCGTCCATGTCGTCTGCCTCCTCGGAGGTGTATTCCAGCACATCGGTTAAATCCTTGATGGTGGCGACTAGGTGGGTGGTGGGTGGGACGTAAATTTCCCTGCCATCTGCTTTAAGTCCGATCTGATTGTAAACAGAGGGCTAGATCGCTAGGTTTTGGATTCGGTCCAGCATCTCATTTATCTGCGAGAGATTCTCTGTGTTCATGGCCTGGCCATAGGCCGGGTCAATGTGGAATATGCTCTGTGGTTTCCCTGACGCAACTTCGGAGGTTGGTCGGCCAAGGTCGATTCCTGTTTGGCCGGTAAAGAGATCGGATCCGTACATGACGTCGGATCAGAGTTCGGATTTGACTCAAGGCCTTGATCTGGCGAGGTCGTGATTGCTACTCATGAGCTGCATTGGGATTTTCCCCGAAGAGGAGAGGAGAAGCAGTATAGTAGAGATAAGTATTTCCCTCAGTGAGAACCAAGGTTATCGAACCAGTAGGAGAATCACACAAAGCCTCAGCACCTGCACACACAAAAGCAAATACTTGCACCCAACGCGGGCAAGAGGGTCGTCAATCCCCTTGAACTCGTTACTTGCAAGGATTAAATCTTGTAGTGGTAGATAGATAAATTGCAAAACAAAATAAGAGAAATAGAATTGCAGCAAGTATGTTTAGGTTTTATATTTATGTTTAAAGTAGACCCGGGGGCCATAGTTTTCACTAGAGGCTTCTCTCTCGAACACATAGCATACGGTGGGTAGACAAATTACTGTTGGGCAATTGATAGAAAAGCGCATAGTTATGACGATATTCAAGGCAATGATCATGTATATAGGCATCACGTCCGAGACAAGTAGACCAACTCCTGCCTACATCTACTACTATTACTCCACTCATCGACCGCAATCCAGCATGCATCTAGGGTATTAAGTTAATGAAAATGGAGTAACGCCTTAAGCAAGATGACATGATGTAGACAAAGTAAACCCAATCAATATGAATAAACCCCATCGTTTTACCCTTAATGGCAACAATACAAATACGTGTCTTGTCCCCTACTTTTTCACTGGGATATAGAAGACCGCAAGATTGAACCCATTACAAAGCACCTCTCCCGCTGAAGATAAATCAATCTGGTTGGCCAAACCAAGCGGATAGATTAGAGAGAAATACAAAGCTATAAAAATCATGCATAATAAAGTTCAAAAAAGACTCAATTACTTCTAATGAATATTCAGATCATAAACCCGCAATTCATCGGATCCCAACAAACACACCGCAAAAGAAGATTACATCGAATAGAACTCCAAGAAGATCGAGGAGAACGTTGTATTGAAGATCAAAGAGAGAGAAGAAGCCATCTAGCTACTAGCTATGGACCCGTAGGTCTGTGGTGAACTACTCACACATCATCGGTAGGGCAGTAAGGTTAATGTAGAAGCCCTCCGTGATTGATTCACCCTCCGGCAGGGTGCCGGAAAAGGCCTCCAGATGGGATCGTGGAAGAACAGAAGCTTGCAGTGGCACAAAAGTTATTTCGTGGGGCTCTCTGTTGGTTTCCCAATATTTGAGAATTTATAGAAGTGAAATTAGGTCAAAAGGAGCCACGTGGGGCCCACAAGGTAACAGGGCACGGCCACCCCCTGGGCGTGCCCTGTTGCCTTGTCGTCTCCTCGTAGGTCTTCTGGTCCTCCCCCGAAGCTTCTAGGGTCTCTTTTGTCCAGAAAAAAATCATCAAAAAGTTTCGTAGCGTTTGGACTCCGTTTGGTACTGATTTTCTGAAAAACTAAAAACAAGCAGAAAACAGCAACTGGCACTGGGCACTAGGTTAATAGGTTAGTTCCCAAAAATGATATAAAATGACATATAGTTGCATATAAAACATCCAAGATTGATACTATAATAGCATGGAACAATCAAAGATTATAGATACGTTGTAGACGTATCAGCATCCCCAAGCTTAATTCCTGCTCGTCCTCGAGTAGGTAAATGATAAAAACAGAAGTTTTGATGTGGAATGCTACCTAACATGTTTATCATGTAATCTATTTTTACGATATAAATATTGAGAAGCGATGAATTAACAATATCAACATATCCATGAATATAAGAAACATAATCATTAAACTTTCAAAAATATACGATCCTTAACGAATGTTATTCCCCACTCGTTTTATCATGTTAGCATGGCATGACTCCGCCTTCACTGCATAAATATAAATCATGAGCACCCCGGTGTTAAACCAGGCAATTGGATCGTACTTCTAACACGCTTCAGCATTTTCAACTTCACGCAATACATGAGCGTGAGCCATGGACATAGCACAAGGTGGAATAGAATGCGGTGATAGGGATTAATAGGAGAAGTCAAAAAGGAAGAAAGTCTCGCATCAATTCAGCGGATCAACGGACTATGGAGATGTCCATCAATCGATATCGATGCAAGGAGTAGGGATTGCCATGCAACGGATGCACTAAGAGCTATAAGTGTATGAAAGCTCAAACTGAAACTAAGTGGGTGTGCATCCAATTTGCTTGCTCATGAAGACCTCGGGCATTTGAGGAAGCCCATCATCGGAATATACAAGCCAAGTTCTATAATGAAAAATTCCCACTAGTATATGAAAGTGACAACTCAGGAGACTCTCTATATGAAGAACATGGTGCTACTCTGAAGCACAAGTGTGGAAAAAGATAGTAACATTGCCCCTTCTCTCTTTTTCTCTCTCTTTCTTTTTTGTTGGGCTCTTTTTGGCCTCTTTTTTTTCGTCCGGAGTCTCATCCCGACTTGTGGGGGAATCATAGTCTCCATCATCCTTTCCTCACTGGGACAATGCTCTAATAATGATGATCATCACACTTTTATTTACTTACAATTCGATACTAGAACAATATGACTCTATATGAATGCCTCTAGCAGTGTACCAAGATGTACAATGATCTAGCGTAACATGTATAAAAAATGATGAACGGTGGCTGAGCCACAAATACTATGTCAGTTATATGATCATGCAAAGCAATATGACAATGAAGATGTGTGTCACATAAACGGAACGGTGGAAGTTGCATGGCAATATATCTCAGAATGGCTATGGAAATGCCATAATAGGTAGGTATGGTGGCTGTTTTAAGGAAGATATAAAGAGGCTTATGTGTGATAGAGTGTATCATATCACGGGGTTTGGATGCATCGGCGAAGTTTGCACCGACTCTCGAGGTGAGAAAGGGCAATGCACGGTACCGAAGAGGCTAGCAAATTGCGGAAAGGTAAGAGTGCGTATAATCCATGGACTCACATTAGTCATTAAGAACTCACATACTTATTGCAAAGCCTATTAGCCCTCGAAGCAAAGTACTACTCGCATGCCCCTAGGGATGAGGTTGGTAGGAGTTAACCATCGTGCACCCCCGATTGTAACAACACTCAAGGATTTCATTTCAGACATAAAAATGCTCGGACCTCCCCACCATGCCATGACCAACACTTAGATGAGAAGTTAATAACAAGCTTTAATACTGATATTTCTACTAACCAATGATCATGAACCAATACCTTTTCATATTATGACATCATTATCATTAAACCATACGTTTCATATTTAGTGATCTACATGAAAGTTTTTATTATATCCCTCTTGGATACCTATCTTTTATGGACTAATCTTATAACCCGTGCAAATTGCCATTACTATTCATTAGACTCTCAAAAAGATTTAAGTGAAGCATGAGAGTGCAACTATTTCTTTAAAATATAACCACCGCCGTGCTCTAAAAGATATAAGTGAAGCACTAGAGCAACTGCCTAGCTCAAAAGATATAAGTGAAGCACATAGAGTATTCTAACAAATCACGATAAATGTGTGTCCCTCTCAAAAAGGTGTGTTCAACAAAAGATGATTGTGGCAAACTAAAAAGCAAACAAAGAAAAAAAAACTATGGCACAAGACGCTCCAAGTAAAACTCATATCATGTGATGAATACAAATATAGCTCCAAGTGATATACCGATAGATTGTAGACGAAAGAGGGGATGCCATCTGGGGCATCCCCAAGCTTAGACGCTTGGGTATTTGTGACGCCCCCGACTCGATCGTGCACAAATCATACATGCAAATGCGCACGATCAAGCCCAGGGACTCATGGGAAGATATCACAACACAACTCTAGACACAAAATAAAATAATACAAGCTTTATATTACAAGACAGGGGCCTCGAGGGCTCGAATACATAAGCTTGAGTTACACAGGAGTTAGCGGAAGCATCAGTATCAGAGTACATACATAGCTAAACAAATTTGCCTTAAGAAGGCTGAGCAAAACAACGACAACTAGATCGAAAAGGCGTAGGCCTCCTGCCTGTGAGCCTCCTAACTACTCCTGGTCATCGGTCTCCACGTAGTAATAGGCTTTGTCGGGGTAGTAGTAGACATCGACGGGGTCAGCTGGCTCCGGGGCTCCGTCATCTGATCGCAGCAATCGGGTAGGGGGAAAAAGGGTAGCAAAGCAACCGTGAGTACTCATCCAAAGTACTCGTAGGCTTACATCAGAACTAAGCTAATTATGCATCAGTCTCAAAGGGAAGGGGCTGTATCTGTGGACTATACTGCAGAAATGCCAGAATAGAGGGGAAGGCCTAGCCTATCGAAGACTAGCATCTAGCAGCATTAGAAGAGTGCAGATTAGCATATAAAAGTATTAGTAACAAGTATAATAGTGGCCACGCCCAGAGATCCTTCCTCGACTCCCCGCGAGAAAGCGATCCCGGAGCTAACAAATTATTAAGTATCACAGGTATCCAGTTCTAGTTGTAGTAGATCGGGATACAACACTGAGCGTCCTGTTACCATGGACACGGCTATTTGAATAGATAACTTCCCTGCAGGGGTGCACTACTGTTACCCAACACGCTCGATTAACTCTGGCCAGACACACCTTTCTCGGTCATGCCCGGCCTCGGCTGATCAACACGACGTAGTCCTACCTAGGCTCCGCAGAGAGGTCCTCGCCGGTCTACATCCTAAGTGCTCAGGGGTTTTGGGCCCTTTGCACTCTGAGTCGTTGTGTGCAGGGTGGATACCAGCGCCACCTCTCTCCTGGATGGCACGATCCGACCGTCCCACATTGCTGAACTGGACATCTGACAGAGCTTTCGAGAGAATCGTACGACGCAGAGGGCCCCATTAAACCATTATCCCACGTGGTGGTAGTGCGTATAGGCCAGTGGCCAACTCAGATCAAATACCCAAATCCGTTAAGCATTTTACCAGTAACTCACGGACACGAACAGGGCTCAAGGGTCACCTCTGACATCCTGTCGCACCGACTTGGTAACCCGCGGTCCAACGACCAGGGACCAGGCCCACCTCTCTCCTAGGTGGTCTCCACCTGCCCTGACGTTCCGCCACAATAATCTCTCGCGGGTACCCTTGGGTCGACCCGACGTCAACAAAGGTCTGAGGTGAAGGTCAAAGTACCTGTGTGTCCATAACATCGTGGGGAATCCGAGGAATCACCCTCGATGGATTCTCACTCGATGTAACCGTCAAGGTGAACTTGGAGGAATCACCCTCGATGGGTTCATACTTGAGGGTTTGCACGACAGAGGCATCATCGGCGGTGGTGAAAGAGGAATCACCCTCGGTATCCCACAACCGACTAGCTATGCTACAAAGATAACATCAGGAGTGAGATAGGAGGTATCACCCTCGGCACTCGATAGTCGCTCTGTAGAGTCGTACAACTAAGGGGATGTGCGGTGCTGTGTTCGGTCTCTGTACATCGATCACCCTGATTGAGTCACCGGTGGTAAAGCATGGCAACAAGGACAAGGGTGTGGGGCCACTGATGGATCACTAACCAACCTATACTAAGCATTTAGGTCAACAGGTAAAGCATCAACAGCAGGTTACCAAAATCAGGCTATGCATCGGTATAGGAGCAATCAAATACAGTAGCAAAATCTAATGCAAGCACGAGAGAGAAAGAATGGGCGATATAGGAATGATCAAGGGGGTTTTGCTTACTGATACATCTCCATCGTATCTATAATTTTTGATTGTTTCATGCCAATATACTATAATTTCCACATACTTTTGGCAACATTTTATATTGTTTTTTGGGACTAACATATTGATCCATTGCCCAGTGCCAGTTCCTGTTTGTTGCATGTTTTTTGTTTCACAGAATATCCATATCAAACGAAGTCCAAATGCAATTAAATTTCACGGAGAATTATTTTGGAATATATGTGATTTTTGGAAGGTGGAATCAATGCAAGGCGGTGCTCGTGGGCCCCACGAGGCACCAAGGCGCGCCAGGGGGGTCCGGCGCACCGTGGTGCCTTGTGAGGCCCTCGTAGGTCGGTTGGTGCTCTTCTTCGGGCGCAAGGAAGCTAATATCTGGAAAAAAATCATGTTAAAATTTTAGCCCGATCGGAGTTACGGATCTCCGGGAATTTAAGAAACGGTGAAAGGCCAGAAAACAGGAACGCGAAACAGAAGAGAACAGAGAGAGAGAGATACAATCTCGGAGGGGCTCTCGCCCCTCCGGGTGCCATGGATACCAAGGACTAGAGGGGAAAACCTCCTCCCATCTAGGGGGGAGGCCAAGGACGAAGAAGAAGGAGGGGGGCTCTCTCCCCCTCTCTTCCGGTGGTGCCGGAGCGCCACCGGGGGAAACATCGTAACAGCGATCTACACCAACAACTTCGCCGCCGTCAACACCAACTCTCTCCCCCTCTATGCAGCGGTGTAACACCTCTTCTCCCCGCTGTAATCTCTACTTGAACATGGTGCTTAATGCTACATATTATTATCCAATGATTTGTGGCCATCCTATGATGCTTGAGTAGATTCGTTTTGTCCTATGGGCTGATTGATGATCGTGATTGATTTGAGTTGTATGTTTTATTGTGGTTCTGTCCTATGGTGCCCTTCGTGCCACGCACACGTGGGGGATTCCCGCTGTAGGGTTTGCAATACGTTCATAATTCTCTTATAGTGGGCGGCTAGAGTGACAGAAGCTTACACCCGAGTAAGGGGGTTGTTGCGTATGGGAGTAAAGAGGACTTGATACTTAATGCTATGGTTGGGTTTTACCTTAATGATCTTTGGTAGTTGCGGATGCTTGCTAGAGTTCCAATCATAAGTGCATATGATCCAAGTACGAAAAGTATGTTAGCTCATGCCTCTCCCTCATATAAAATTGCAATAATGATTACCGGTCTAGTTATCGATTGTCTAGGGACAAATCTTTTTCTTGTGTTACAAAAGCTATCTTCTAAACAACTAACTTTTATTATCTTGAAATTTACTCTTAGTTTTATTATCTCGCAAATTACTTCTAGTTTTATTCTTGCAAACCTATCGTATCACCTACAAAATAGTTTCATACTCGTTCTAGGTAAAGCGAACGTTAAGTGCGCGTAGAGTTGTATCGGTGGTCGATAGAACTTGAAGGGAATATTAATTCTACCTTTAGCTCCTTGTTGGGTTCGACACTCTTATTTATCGAAAAAGCTACAATTGATCCCCTATACTTGTGGGTTATCAACACCTTTTTCTGGCGCCGTTGCCGGGGAGCAATAGCATGGGGTTGATATTCTTGAGTGTGCTTGTTTGCTTTATCACTAAGTAGATTTTTTTGTGCTCTTGTTTTCTATCTTTAGTTATGGGTAGGAAACGTAAAATACCAAAAAAAATAGTTGTACTTGCTAAACCAATGATTGAAGAACCACCCAAAATCTATCATACTGCTGAAGCTTTCTACTTGGATCATCTTCGATCCCTTTGTGCTCGTGCTAAAAACCCAACTAGATTAGTTGAGGGAAAATCATTAGATGAGCATGCTCATTTTGTGCGACACCGCTTATCTCAAAAAGGGAAACTTTTATGGCATCAAATTAATACTATGCATTGCTATGCTTGTAATTTATGCGAAATACATGATTTTACTTGTTGTTCTGACCCTAAGAAACACCTTCCCTACCAATGTGAGTTTAGTGATAATGGAATCGTGTCTTCTTATGCTAAAGGTGTTTATAGTTACTATGATATTGAACAAATTGAAGAATTTGTTGCTTTTAAGGGTGCTTATGAAATTGCTTCTTTGATTGAAAAGTGTGATGCTACTCTTTACAATTCTGAAAATTTTGCCATACTTAAATATTGTTATGAAAATTATGCTTCTAATGCTTATGTGAAATAATATATTGAGGACACCTCCGCTGTCCAAGAAGAGACTAATATTTTGCAGCAATCTATGGAAGAAGAAATTGATGACACTATGAGCTCATTAGATGAAAAAATTGAGGAGGAGAGCGAAGAACAAAAGGAGGAAGAGCGGATTGATCACCCATGCCCACCTTCTGATGAGAGTAACTCTTTATCTCATACATTGTTTAATTTCCCTTCGTGCTTACCAAAGGATGAATGCTATGATAATTGCTATGATCCCTTGGATTCATTTGAAATATCCCTTTTTGATGAAATTGATGCTTGCTATGCTTGTGGCCATGATGCCAATATGAATTATGCTTATGGAGATGAACTTGCTATAGTTCCTTATGTTAAAAAAGAAATTGTTGCTATTGCACCCACACATGATAGTCCTATTATCTTTTTGAATTCTCCCAACTACACTATATCGGAGAAGTTTGCTCTTATTAAGGATTATATTGATGGGTTGCGTTTTACTATTGCACATGATAATTTTGATGGATATAATATGCATGTGCTTGCTGCTCCTAATTGCAATTATTATGAGAGAGGAACTACATCTCTACCTCTCTATGTTTCCAATACGATAAAATTGCAAGAAACTACTTATGCTATGCATTGGCCTTTACTTGATATGCATGAATTGTTCTTTTATGACATGCCGATGCATAGGAAGAGAGTTAGACTTCGTCATTACATGATATATGTTTCTTTGTGCTCACTACTAAAATACAAATCATTGTTAATTAAAATTGGCTTTGATATACCTTGGGATCCGGGTGGATCAATTACTTGAGCACTTTATACCTAGCTTAATGGCTTTAAAGAAAGCGCTGCCTGGGAGACAACCCAGAAGTTTTAGAGAGTCATTTTATTCTGTTGTGTGCTTTTATAAATTTTAAAAACAAAAAAAATATAGAGGGGAACCTAAAACTTTTTCAAAAAGGAAAGTGAAAGTAAGAAAAACGAGCACCGTTGAAGTGGGGGAGCTCCTTGAACTTTGTTCATGCCCATGGAAACTTTGCAAATCTTGAATTACAGAAACTTTTCAACAAAAATAATTATCCCCTTGTACAAATCCATTGTATTATAAAAATAATGTGCCAAGATCTACCGTTAGGATGTTTAAATTGCTTGTTTGGTATGTGCAGTGCAAAAACAGAAACTTTTGCTGTAGTGCGTGAATTTACATTTTTTACTGGAAAATGCAAAAATTCTGAAATTTTTAGAAGTTACTTATATGAAAATTATTTATTTTCCCCTAATTTTTCAGAATTTTTTGAGTTAAAGATGTATATGTAATATTTGCATCTTTATAGACTGTCCTGTTTTCACAGATTGCTGTTATAGTTTCGTTATTTGCTTATGTTTGAAATCTTGTTGAGCCCCATTGACTTGGGAGCCATAGAATGGTGATAGCATACAGTGGGTAATGTTTGATTATAATTATACAATAATGTTAGAGCAGGACATGATGGGATTTGATGTTATATGGGGTCTCGTCAGTCTCGGGGGCTACCGGTGAGAAGAGGGGGAGGAAACAAATAAATACACAGCAAGCAAATGCAACACGGATGCAAGACATGGCAATATGCTGTGCTAGGGGTGACCTATCGCAGTGCTAAGTGTTCCATACGGGGCGGAAAATATCTGAGAATATTTTCCCGGCTTTAGGTGATTATCAATATATGGATCCGGAGGGGAAGGTTCCATGTTCATCTAGTTAGGAGTGATGGTCAAGCATTTTGATCATATATTCGGATTTGTCTTTTTTTTTCTGATCATTTTTCATATAGAAATTATTTTCATCCGAGTTACGGTTTATTTTCTATGATTTTTCAAACTTTTAATCATTTTCTAGAATTTCTGGAATTAATTTTATTCAAAAATCATTTAAATATTAATTGCTATGGGTACATAGAAGTGTACCAAGAAATGTGCAATAGAGGCTGACATGTGGGCCCAGCTGCTGACTCAGCAGCTGACTGGGCCGGCCCTATCCACTGGAATAGTGACAGGGCCCCACATGTCAGTGACTGAGATAACTAACATAGGTGAAATTTAACTAAATAGGTTAATTAGAGGGGTGGGTCCCTTCTGTCAGTGTCACGTTTAACTGATAGATTAATTAAATTAGCAGTTTAGCTAATTAAATTGGTGGGGCCTACATGTCAATGACTGGGGCCTGCCCAGTCAGCACGTTGACCAAGTTAACATGGTCAACTGGGCCCCTGGGACCCACTGGCAGTGACCCAGGGTGGGCCCCAGGGCCAGCCACATCAGCGGCAGCCGGCGTCTAGCCGCCGGCGATGCCAGAACGCGGCGGAGGGCCACAGATGGCATTGGAAAACGCCTACAGGCCACCAAACGAGGCGCGGTTGGGCACGTTCGAACGGGCGTTCGACGTCGCGTCCAACGGTGGCGGCGGCAGGGGCTGAGATGGCCGGAGTCGACTGGAACAACCATGGGGAGCGGCGGCCGGAATCGGGCGATGACGAAGGCGAGGCTAGGGGGCACGGGGAATAGTGTGCGCGTGCGCGTTGGGCTCCTGGGAACCCCAGGAGCACAACGGTGAGCTCGAATGCGGGCTGTGGCGATAGTGGTCGCGGCGGCGAGCTCAACCACGGCGGCGGGTACGGCCATGGCAGCGAGGAGGCTACGGGCGCGAAAAGGAGAGAAGAGGAGAGGGGTTTTGGGCAGGAGCTCACCGTGGAGCTCAAGAAAGGCTCGGCGAGTGCTTAGGAGCAGCAGAACGGCGGCATTCGTCGGAGAAGCGCCGACGACCGTGGATGAAGATGAGCTCGATCCCGAGGCTATGGTGGCGTAGAGCTCGAGCTCGGGGTCGGAGAAGAGGTAGCGGAGCTCGGCGGAGCTCGTGGGCGTGCTGGCGAGGCGCGGGGATGACGGTGGCCGCGGCTACGGCACGGCCATGGCGACGGCGGTGCTCGGTGAGGTGGAGAGCGAGAGAGAGAGCGAGTGGGAGAGGGGGATGAGGACGGGTGCGAGTCCTAGGGGGCCGCGGTGGCGTTCTTATCCCCTCCCGGTGCTGTAGCGGCGCGAGGAGGCGAGCGGGTTCGGCGGCGACGGCGGACGGCGTCGGGCGCGCGCGCGCGAGCTGACACGGGGAGGAGGGAGACGATGGGGAGCGGGCTGGGCCGGGCACTGTGCACTAAGGCCCAGTGCACAGTGGCCCTTTTCATTTTCTTTTCTGTTTTTTTTTCTGTTTCTTTTATTCATTTCTGTTTTGCATTTTCTTTTGCCATCAAATGATTTTTGTAAAATGTGAAACTTGTCACATAATAACAATGCAATATTTGGTACTGCCACAAAAAGTTTGGGAGGCATTTGAATTTGTTTGGATTTTTCATAAATGAAATAGCATTTAAATATGCTGTTTTAGCACTGTTTTAATTGCTATAGCCCAATTTAGCTTAAGGGTGATGTTGTTTTTCTTAACAATTATTTATCATGAAATATTTGCTAAAACATGAACTATTTTTCAGACATGTTTGTGAAACTTTAAATTTCACTTACAGTTTGAATTTGGAATTTGACTAGTGTTTGAGAGTTGAATTATTTCTTATTGCAATTTAATGAAAATGATCATGATGACATGGCACATTGGAAGGTGGTCACTGTAGCTAATCACTGGGGGTGTTACAATTCTCCTCCTCTAAAAGAAATTCTCGTCCCGAGAATTCAAGAGGTAGAAGGAAGAAGATCGGGGTATTCTTTGCGAAGACAATCCTCACATTCCAAAATGAGGTCAATATTGGAAGATTGGTGGGGAATGAGAGAGGCTAGAATCACTAGCCCTCCGATTTCATTTGGAACCTCATGACTTACCAAGGAGGTTTGACATTGGCCCACGGGAGTGTTTATCAGTAACGGATTGTGCAACTGCTCCCACCTAATGTCATGCGTGTATGCAAAAGCTTTTAGCATAAATGAATGCGATGCTCCTGAATCAATTAAAACAGGAGGTGGTACTGAGTGAACAAGAAGAGTACCCATCACAGTAGCAGGCTGATCTTGAGCTTCATTCTGATCAACATGGTAAGCTTGACCACGACCATAAGAAGGTCTGGCATTGTTGTTGCGGGGCTGGTTGCTTCCACGGCCATTACCACGGCTAGCGGAGGGAAGTGCAAGCTGATTCTGATTCCGAGGGCATTCTCTGGCACGGTGACCTAGACGGCCACACTTGAAGCAGAGCCCGTCATTGGGACGGGGGGCAGGGGCTCGAAGCAGTGGAGCCTGAGGTCTTGGCTGCCTCGGTGGTGGAGGAGGCAGACGAGGTGCATCATAAGTTGGCCTTGAAGAAGGTGCAGCTGGGCGTTACATGCTCTGAGGAATCCAGATTCGACGCTTCTGCGATAACGAGCTCGAAGATGACCCCGTGTCATGGGTGCGCTTAAGTGCGTCCTTGTGTTCTTTCAGACCAGTCTCAACCTGAATGGCCTTGTTCACTAGGGTGGAGAAATCGGCAAAGTCTTGGACAAGGAGTGCAAGCTTGATATCCGGATTGAGCCCTTCACGGAACTTCTCCTGTCTGTGGGCATCAGTAGCAATGTCTTCCTCAGCAAAGCGAGATAATTCAAGGAACTCCCGCTGATAAACATCGACAGTCTTACTGCCCTGGGTGAGGTTGCGGAACTCATGTTTCTTCCGGTCTATGATTCCCTGAGGAATGTAACGGGCACGGAAAGCAGCTTGGAATTCCAGCCAGGTGATGATTGTTCCAACTGGCAGTGTGCGTTTGTGGCTGTCCCTCCATTGAGTAGCGGGACCCTTCAGGAAGTAGGATGCAAACGTGACATAGCTGTCAGGGGCAACATTGGCTGACTCCATCTCATAAGTAATGTCACGAAGCCAATCGTCAACATCAAGCGGCTGAACGGAGTTGCGGAACACAGCAGGGTTGAGGCGAACAAAGTCTTGCAAGGTTATTGGAAATGGCTGGTGATTCATCTTCGGATGTGGAAACTGGTCCATAATCCCTTGCATGAATTGATGATTTAGTTCAAACTGTTGCATCATTGCAGCCATATAGTCGGGCGGTTGTGGATTGTTGGCACCACGGCCACGACCTGATGGTCTAACGATCCTGCTAAATTTTAACAGGGGTAGTTTAGTAACAAGGAATTGCAGATGTATGGAATCATTCATGAGGTAACATGCACAATTAAGAAGGTGCAATATATACATCACAACAGTTAAACATGACATGTAGATCCCTACATAAAGTCGGTTACAAACCAGTGTTAAAAGGTTCGGAAAGAAAGAGCTAGACACACTAGGCGGCTCGCAGGCACGCGGTGGAGGAATACAACAACGGGACATAGCGATAGCTACATCAACGTCGGAGAAAACTACTGAAGCCAGGCAGCTGCGAGTGACGATGCAGGGTGCCCTCGACATGGGGATCCCACGCTCCGTGAACACTCTGGTGCAGAACCTGGTCCCGGACTGGAAGAGGAGGACCACGTGGAGGAATATGACCTCCAACAGCAGGCCACTCAAGACCTGGTGGCATCTCTGTCCTGCGCGGGTAAAGGATGTACTGAGGATGTATCCCTGCACTGACTGCTGGTAGCAACTGTGTCAGAGCATCGTAAAGACGAGCACGAGTGGCGTACAACTCAACAGCAAGGGCTCGGGCAGTGCGATCCAGAGCCTTAGTGTACTGAACCAAAACCTGCGGGTCATAACGACTTCTCGCGTAAGGAGTACAGACAGCAGGGTAGTATCCACTCTCATCCCCAGCGGGGGCATACGGGATATATCTGAAAGCAGTCTCCTCCAAGCGGGTGTGCTCGCCACGGAGACGGGCAACAACAGTATAGGCAACATCATGGACTGCCATGTCAACAGTCACTCCAACACCATGAAAGGTGTGCAACTCAGTGATGGAGTTATTCTGCCGATCAAAGATACGAACCACCACGTGGTACTGCTCCTGGTCGAACTCGCAGTAGTCCTCGTAAACAGTGTACTCGGGGTACCAACGATATCCCAGCCTGGTCAAGAGGTCGACCAGAATAGTAGGGAATCCAGTCGCATCAACAGCCATAGTCTGGCGTACGAGCTGTCTTGCGGAACGCATCTGAAACAAGGGAGTGCGAGATGTCAAATGACAGTGTGAGAAGCATATGATAACTTTGAAAGGAATGGTTGTAGATAATCCAGCTCTCTGGTTGAATGTGAACACGAGAACCTAATGTTAGAGTTAGCAAAATCTTTAACCCGAAAAGAAGAGAGATCGGAGTCCCAGAGTAAAGAAGAGGAATAAAAGATCCTAATCCCATCCATTGGCGACGTGGGCCCGTAAGCCACACAACCATGTTAGTAAAAATAGTTTTTCAAATACTAGGCTCAACTTCGGCCAAGGAGTTGAAAAGGGGCTTCCTACAGGCAGTCGGCTCTGATACCAACTTGTGACGCCACCGACTCGACCGTGCACTAATCATACATGCAAATGCGCACGATCAAGCCCAGGGACTCACGGGAAGATATCACAACACAACTCTAGACCCAAAATAAAATAATACAAGCTTTATATTACAAGCCAGGGGGCTCGAGGGCTCGAATACATAAGCTTGAGTTACACTAGAGTCAGCGGAAGCATCAGTATTTGAGTACAGACATAGCTAAACAAATTTGCCTTAAGAAGGCTGAGCAAAAAAATGACAACTAGATCGAAAAGGCGCAGGCCTCCTGCCTGGGAGCCTCCTAACTACTCCTGGTCATCGGTCTCCATGTAGTAATAGTCTTCGTCGGGGTAGTAGTAGACATCGACGGGGTCAGCTGGCTCTGGGGCTCCGTCATCTGATCGCAGCAATCGGGTAGGGGGAAAAAGGGTAGCAAAGCAACCGTGAGCACTCATCCAAAGTACTCACAAGACTTACATCAGAACTAAGCTAATTATGCATTGGTATCAAAGGGAAGGGGCTGTATCTGTGGACTATACTGCAGAAATGCCAGAATAGAGGGGAAGGCCTAGCCTATCGAAGACTAGCATCTTGCAGCATTAGAAGAGTGCAGATTAGCATATAAAAGTATTAGTAACAAGTATAATAGTAGCCATGCCCAGAGATCCTTCCTCGACTCCCCGCGAGAAAGCGATCCCGGAGCTAACAAATTATTAAGTATCACAGGTATCCAGTTCTAGTTGTAGTAGATCGGGATACAACACTGAGCGTCCTGTTACCATGGACACGGCTATTCGAATAGATAACTTGCCTGCAGGGGTGCACTACTGTTACCCAACACGCTCGATTAACTCTGGCCAATCACACTTTTCTAGGTCATGCCCAGCCTCGGCTGATCGACACGACGTAGTCCTACCTAGGCCCCGCAGAGAGGTTCCCGCCGATCTACATCCTAAGTGCTCAGGGGTCTTGGGCCCATCTCCCTTTGCACTCCGGGTCATTGTGTGCAGGGTGGATACCAGCGCCACCCCTCTCCTGGATGGCACGATCTGACTGTGCCACAATGCTGAACTGGACGTCTGACAGAGCTTTCGGGAGAATCGTATGACGCCGAGGGCCCCATTAAACCATTATCCCACGTGGTGGTAGTGTGTATAGGCCAGTGGCCAACTCAGATCAAATACCCAAATCCGTTAAGCATTTTACCAGTAACTCACGGACACGAACAGGGCTCAAGGGTCACCTCTGACACCCTGTCGCACCGACTTGGTAACCCGCGGTCCAACGACCAGGGACCAGGCCCACCTCTCTCCTAGGTGGTCTCCACCTGCCCTGACGTTCCGCCACAATAATCTCTCGCGGGTACCCTTGGGTCGACCCGACGTCAACAAAGGTCTGAGGTGAAGGTCAAAGTACCTGTGTGTCCATAACATCGTGGGGAATCCGAGGAATCACCCTCGATGGATTCTCACTCGATGTAACCGTCAAGGTGAACTTGGAGGAATCACCCTCGATGGGTTCATACTTGAGGGTTTGCACGACAGAGGCATCATCGGCGGTGGTGAAAGAGGAATCACCCTCGGTATCCCACAACCAACTAGCTATGCTACAAAGATAACATCAGGAGTGAGATAGGAGGTATCACCCTCGGCACTCGATAGTCGCTCTGTAGAGTCGTACAACTAAGGGGATGTGCGGTGCTGTGTTCGGTCTCTGTACATCGATCACCCTGATTGAGTCACCGGTGGTAAAGCATGGCAACAAGGACAAGGGTGTGGGGCCACTGATGGATCACTAACCAACCTATACTAAGCATTTAGGTCAACAGGTAAAGCATCAACAGCAGGTTACCAAAATCAGGCTATGCATCGGTATAGGAGCAATCAAATACAGTAGCAAAATCTAATGCAAGCACGAGAGAGAAAGAATGGGCGATATAGGAATGATCAAGGGGGTTTTGCTTACTGATACATCTCCGTCGTATCTATAATTTTTGATTGTTTCATGCCAATATACTATAATTTCCACATACTTTTGGCAACATTTTATATTGTTTTTTGGGACTAACATATTGATCCATTGCCCAGTGCCAGTTCCTGTTTGTTGCATGTTTTTTGTTTCACAGAATATCCATATCAAACGAAGTCCAAATGCAATAAAATTTCACGGAGAATTATTTTGGAATATATGTGATTTTTGGAAGGTGGAATCAATGCAAGGCGGTGCTCGTGGGCCCCACAAGGCACCAGGGCGCGCCAGGGGGTCCGGCGCGCGTGGTGCCTCGTGAGGCCCTCGTAGGTCGGTTGGTGCTCTTCTTCGGGTGCAAGGAAGCTAATATCCGGAAAAAAATCATGTTAAAATATCAGCCCGATCGATGTTATGGTTCTCCGGAAATTTAAGAAACGGTGAAAGGCCAGAAAACAGGAACGCGAAACAAAAGAGAACAGAGAGAGAGATCCAATCTCGGAGGGCCTCTCGCCCCTCTGGGTGCCATGGAGGCCAAGGACCAGAGGGGAAAACCTCCTCCCATCTAGGGCGGAGGCCAAGGAAGAATAAGAAGGAGGGGGGCTCTCTCCCCCTCTCTTCCGGTGGCGCCGAGCGCCGCCGGGGGGAAACATCGTAACGGCGATCTACACCAACAACTTCGCCACCGTCAACACCAACTCTCTCCCCCTCTATGCAGCGGTGTAACACCTCTTCTCCCCGCTGTAATATCTACTTGAACATGGTGCTTAATGCTACATATTATTATCCAATGATTTGTGGCAATCCTATGGTGTTTGAGTAGATTCGTTTTGTCCTATGGGCTGATTGATGATCGTGATTGGTTAGAGTTGTATGTTTTATTGTGGTGCTGTCCTATGGTGCCCTCCGTGCCGCGCACACGTGGGGGATTCCCGCTGTATGGTTTGCAATACGTTCATAATTCTCTTATTGTGGGAGGCTAGAGTGACAGAAGCTTACACCCGAGTAAGGGGGTTGTTGCGTATGGGAGTAAAGAGGACTTGATACTTAATGCTATGGTTGGGTTTTACCTTAATGATCTTTGGTAGTTGCGGATGCTTGATAGAGTTCCAATCATAAGTGCATATGATCCAAGTACGGAAAGTATGTTAGCTCATGATATAAAATTGCAATAATGATTACCGGTCTAGTTATCGATTGCCTAGGGACAAATCTTTCTCTTGTGTTACAAAAGCTATCTACTAAACAACTAATTTTTATTAACTTGCAATTTACTCTTAGTTTTATTATCTCACAAATTACTTCTAGTTTTATTCTTGCAAACCTATCCTATCACCTACAAAATAGTTTCATACTCGTTCTAGGTAAAGCGAACGTTAAGTGCACGTAGAGTTGTATCGGTGGTCGATAGAACTTGAAGGGAATATTAATTCTACCTTTAGCTCCTCGTTGGGTTCGACACTCTTATTTATCGAAAAAGCTACAATTGATCCGCTATACTTGTGGGTTATCACTTGCCTGGAAGCTCTGCGGTGAAAGAGGGGTCGGCGGTGATGTAGCAGTCCTCAGGGGTCTCGTCAGGCTCGGGGGCTACCGGAGAGAAGAGGGGGAGGAAACAAATAAATACACAGCAAGAAATGCAACACGGATGCAAGAGATGGCAATATGCTGTGCTAGGGGTGACCTATCACAGTGCTAAGTGTTCCAGACGGGGCGGAAAATATTTGAGAATATTTTCCCGGCTTTAGGTGATTATCAGTATATGGATCCGGAGGGGAAGGTTCCATGTTCATCTAGTTAGGAGTGATGGTCAAGCATTTTTATCACATATTCGGATTCGTGTTATTTTTCTGATCATTTTTCATATAGAAATTATTTTCATCCGAGTTACGGTTTATTTTCTATGATTTTTCAAACTTTTAATCATTTTCTGGAATTTCTGGAATTAATTTAATTCGAAAATCATTTAAATATTAATTGCTATGGGTACACAGAAGTGTGCCCAGAAATGTGCAATAGAGGCTGACATGTGGGCCCAGCTGCTGACTCAGCAGCTGACTGGGCCGGCCCTGTCCACTAGAATAGTGACAGGGCCCCACATGTCAGTGACTGAGATAACTAACAAAGGTTAAATTTAACTAAATAGGTTAATTAGGGGGGTGGGTCCCATCTGTCAGTGTCATGTTTAACTGACAGATTAATTAAATTAGCAGTTTAGTTAATTAAATTGGTGGGGCCAACATGTCAGTGATTGGGGCCTGCCCAGTCGGCACGTTGTCCAAGTCAACGTGGTCAACTGGGCCCCTGGGACCCACTGGCAGGGACCCAGGGCCAGCCACGTCAGCGGCGGCCGGCGTCTAGCCGCCGGCGATGCTAGAACGTGGCGGAAGGCTACGGACGGCGTCGGAAAACGCCTACAGGCCACCAAACGAGGTGCGGTTGGGCGCGTTCGAACAGGTGTTCGACGCCGCGTCCAACGGTGGCGGCGACAGGGGCTGAGATGGCCAGAACAACCACGGTGAGCGGCGGCCAGAATCGGGTGATGACGAAGGCGAGGCTAGGGGGCACGGGGAAGAGCGTGCACGTGCGCGTTGGGCTCCTGGGAACCCCCGGAGCACAACGGTAAGCTCGAACGCGGGTTGCGGCGACAGTGGCCACGGCGGCGAGCTCAACCACGGCAGCGGGTACAGCCATGGCAGCGAGGAGGCTACGGGCGCGGAAAGGAGAGAAGAGGAGAGGGGTTTTGGGCAGGAGCTCACCGTGGAGCTCAAGAAAGGCTCGGCGAGTGCTTAGGAACAGCAGAACGGCGACATTCGTCGGAGAAGCACCGGCGACCATGGATGAAGACGAGCTCGATCCCGAGGCTGTGGTGGCATAGAGCTCGAGCTCAGGGTCGGAGAGGAGGTAGTGGAGCTCAGCAGAGCTCGTGGGCATGCTGGCGAGGCGCGGGGATGACGGTGGCCGCGGCTACGGCACGGCCATGGCGACGGCGGCGCTCGGTGAGGTGGAGAGCGAGAGAGAGAGAGAGCGAGTGGGAGAGGGGGATGAGGACGGGCGTGAGTCCCAGGGGGCTGCGGTGGCGTTCTTATCCCCTCCCGGTGCTGTAGCGGCACGAGGAGGCGAGCGGGTTCGGCGGCGACGGCGGACGGCGTCGGGCGCGCGCGCGTGAGCTGACACGGGGAGGAGGGAGACGATGGGGAGCGGGTTGGGCCGGCTGGGCCGGGCACTGTGCACTAAGGCCCAGTGCACAGTGGCCCTTTTCTTTTTCTTTTCTGTTTCTTTTTCTGTTTCTTTTATTCATTTCTGTTTTGCATTTTCTTTTGCCATCAAATGATTTTTGTAAAATGTGAAACTTGTCACATAAATACAATGCAATATTTGGTACTCCAACAAAAAGTTTGGGAGGCATTTGAATTTGATTGGATTTTTCACAAATGAACAGCATTTAAATATGCTATTTTAGCACTGTTTTAATTTCTATAGCCCAATTTAGCTTAAGGGTGATGTTGTTTTTCTTAACAATTATTTATCATGGAATATTTCCTAAAACATGAACTATTTTTCAGACATGTTTGTGAAACTTTAAATATCACTTACAGTTTGAATTTGGAATTTGACTAGGGTTTGAGAGTTGAATTATTTCTTATTGCAATTTAATGAAAATGATCATGATGACATGGCACATTGGCAGGTGGTCACTGTAGCTAATCACTAGGGGTGTTACAATTCTCCTCCTCTAAAAGAAATTCTCGTCCCGAGAATTCAGGAGGTTGAAGGAAGAAGATCGGGGTATTCTTCGCGAAGACAATCCTCGCGTTCCAAAATGAGGACAATATTGGAAGATTGGTGGGGAATGAGAGAGGCTAGAATCACTAGCCCTCCGATTTCATTGGGAACCTCATGACTTACCAAGGAGGTTTGACATTGGCCTGCGGGAGTGTTTATCATTAACGGATTGTGCAACTGCTCCCACCTAATGTCATGCGTGTATGCAAAAGCTTTTAGCATAAATGAATGCGATGCTCCTGAATCAATTAAAACAGGAGGTGGTACTGAGTGAACAAGAAGAGTACCCATCACAGTAGCAGGCTGATCGTGAGCTTCATTCAGATCAACATGGTAAGCTTGACCACGACCATAAGAAGGTCTGGCATTGTTGTTGCGGGGCTGGTTGCTTCCACGGCCATTACCACGGCTAGCAAAGGGAAGTGCAAGCTGATTCTGATTCTGAGGGCATTCTCTGGCATGGTGACCTGGACGGCCACACTTGAAGCAGAGCCCGTCATTGGGACGGGGGGCAGGGGCTCGAAGCAGTGGAACCTGAGGTCTTGGCTGCCTCGGTGGTGGAGGAGGTTGACGAGGTGCATCATAAGAAGGGCCTTGAAGAAGGTGCAGCTGGGCGGTACATGCTGTGAGGAATCCAGATACGGTGCTTCTGCGATGACGAGCCCAAAGATGAGCCCGCGTCATGGGTGCGCTTAAGTGCGTCCTTGTGTTCTTTCAGACCAGTCTCATCCTGAATGGCCTTGTTCACTAGGGTGGCGAAGTCGGCGAAGTCTTGAACAAGGAGTGCAAGCTTGATATCCAGATTGAGCCCTTCACGGAACTTCTCCTGTCTGTGGGCATCAGTAGCAATGTCTTCCTCAGCATAGCGAGACAATTCAAGGAACTCTCGCTGATAAACATCAACAGTCTTACTGCCCTGGGTGAGGTTGCGGAACTCACGTTTCTTCCGGTCCATGATTCCCTGAGGAATGTAGCGGGCACGGAAAGCAGCTTGGAATTCCAGCCAGGTGATGATTGTTCCAACTGGCAGTGTGCGTCTGTGGCTGTCCCACCATTGAGCAGCGGGACCCTTCAGGAAGTAGGATGTAAACGTGACATAGCTGTCAGGGGCAACATTGGCTGACTCCATCTCATAAGTGATGTCACGAAGCCAGTCGTCAGCATCAAGCGGCTGAACGGAGTTGCGGAACACATCAGGGTTGAGGCGAACAAAGTCTTGCAAGGTTATTGGAAATGGCTGCTGATTCATGTTCGGATGTGGAAACTGGTCCATAATCCCTTGCATGAATTGATGATTCAGTTCAAACTGTTGCATCATTGCAGCCATATAGTCGGGCGATGGTGGACTGTTGGCACCACGGCCACGACCTGCTGGTCTAACCATCCTGCTAAATTTTAACAGGGGTAGTTTAGTAACAAGGAATTGCAGATGTATGGAATCATTCATGAGGTAACATGCACAATTAAGAAGGTGGAATATATACATCACAACATTCAAACATGACATGTAGATCCCTACATAAAGTCGGTTACAGGCCAGTGTTACAAGGTTCGGAAAGAAAGAGCTGGACACACTAGGCAGGTCGCAGGCATGCGGTGGAGGAATACAACAACGGGACATAGCGATAGCTACATCAATGTCGGAGAAAACCAGGGAAGCCAGGCAGCTGCGAGTGACGATGCAGGGTGCCCTCGACACGGGGATCCGGTGCTCCATGAACACTCTGGTGCAGAACCTGGTCCCGGACTGGAAGAGGAGGACCACGTGGAGGAATATGACCTCCAACGGCAGGCCACTCAAGACCTGGTGGCATCTCTGTTCTGCGCGGGTAAAGGATGTACTGAGGATGTATCCCTGCACTGACTGCTGGCAGCAACTATGTCAGAGCATCGTAAAGACGAGCACGGGTGGCGTACAACTCAGCAGCAAGGGCTCGGGCTTTGCGATCCAGAGCCTCAGTGTACTGAACCAAAACCTGTGGGTCATAACAACGCCTCGCGTAAGGAGTACAGACAGCAGGGTAGTATCCACTCTCATCCCCAGCGGGGGCATACGGGATATATCTGAAAGCAGTCTCCTCCAAGCGGGTGCGCTCTCCACGGAGACGGGCAATAGCTGTATAGGCAGCATCATGGACTGCCATGTCAACAGTCACTCCAACACCATGAAAGG
The DNA here is from genome assembly GCA_039707655.1 of Elymus sibiricus. Lineage (NCBI taxonomy): Eukaryota > Viridiplantae > Streptophyta > Magnoliopsida > Poales > Poaceae > Elymus > Elymus sibiricus. The sequence continues at coordinate 160,217,541 of CM077668.1, read as the reverse complement.
TGTGCAACTCAGTGATGGAGTTATCCTGCCGATCAAAGATACGAACCACCACGTGGTACTGCTCCTGGTTGAACTCGCGGTAGTCCTCGTAAATAGTGTACTCGGGGTACCAACGATATCCCAGCCTGGTCAAGAGGTCGACTAGAATAGTAGGGAATCAAGTCGCATCAACAGCCATAGTCTGGTGTACGAGCTGTCTTGCGGAACGCATCTGAAACAAGGGAGTGCGAGATGTCAAAAGACGGTGTGAGAAGCATATGATAACTTTGAAAGGAATGGTTGCAGATAATCCAGCTCTCCGGTTGAATGTGAACACGAGAACCTAATGTTAGAGTTAGCAAAAATTTTAACCCGAAAAGAAGAGAGATCAGAGTCCCAGAGTAAAGAAGAGGAATAAAAGATCCTAATCCCATCCATTGGCGACATGGGCCCGTAAGCCACACAGCCATGTTAGTAAAAATAGTTTTTCAAATACTAGACTCAACTTTGGCCAAGGAGATGGAAAGGGGCTCCCTACAGGCAGTTGGCTCTGATACCAAGTTGTGATGCCCCTGACTCGACCGTGCACTAATCATACACGCAAATGCGCACGATCAAGCCCAGGGACTCACGGGAAGATATCACAACACAACTCTAGACACAAAATAAAATAATACAAGCTTTATATTACAAGCCAGGGGCCTTGAGGGCACGAATACATAAGCTTGAGTTACAGAAGAGTCAGCGGAAGCATCAATATCTGAGTATAGACATAACTAAACAAATTTGCCTTAAGAAGGCTGAGCAAAACAATGACAACTAGATCGAAAAGGCGCGGGCCTCCTGCCTGGGAGCCTCCTAACTACTCCTGGTTGTCGGTCTCCATGTAGTAATAGGCTTCATCGGGGTAGTAGTAGACATCGACGGGGTCAGCTGGCTCTGGGGCTCCGTCATCTGATCGCAGCAATCGGGTAGGGGGAAAAAGGGTAGTAAAGCAACCGTGAGCACTCATCCAAAGTACTCGCAAGACTTACATCAGAACTAAGCTAATTATGCATCGGTATCAAAGGGAAGGGGCTGTATCTGTGGACTATACTACAGAAATGCCAGAATAGAGGGGAAGGCCTAGACTATCGAAGACTAGCATCTTGCAGCATCTTGCAGCATTAGAAGAGTGCAGATTAGCATATAAAAGTATTAGTAACAAGTATAATAGTATCCATGCCCAGAGATCCTTCCTCGACTCCCCGCGAGAAAGCGATCCCGGAGCTAACAAATTATTAAGTATCACAGGTATCCAGTTCTAGTTGTAGTAGATCGGGATACAACACTGAGCGTCCTATTACCATGGACACGGCTATTCGTATAGATAACTTCCCTGCAGGGGTGCACTACTGTTACCCAACACGCTCGATTAACTCTGGCCAGACACACTTTTCTCGGTCATGCCCGGCCTCGACTGATCGACACGACGTAGTCCTACCTAGACTCCGCAGAGAGGTCCCCGCCGGTCTACATCCTAAGTGCTCAGGGGTTTTGGGCCCACCGCTCTTTGCACTCTGAGTCGTTGTGTGAAGGGTGGATACCAGTGCCACCTCTCTCCTGGATGGCACGATCCGATCGTGCCACAACGCTGAACTGGACGTCTGACAGAGCTTTCGGGAGAATCGTACGACGTCGAGGGCCCCATTAAACCATTATCCCACATGGTGGTAGTGCGTATAGGCCAGTGGCTAACTCAGATCAAATACCCAAATCCGTTAAGCATTTTATCAGTAACTCGCGGACATGAACATGGCTCAAGGCTCACCTCTGACATCCTGTCGCACCGACTTGGTAACCCGCGGTCCAACGACCAGGGACCAAGCCCACCTCTCTCCTAGGTGGTCTCCACCTGCCCTGACGTTCCGCCACAATAATCTCTCGCGGGTACCCTTGGGCCGACCTGACGTCAACAAAGGTCTGAGGTGAAGGTCAAAGTACCCGTGTGTCCATAACATCGTGGGGAATCCGAGGAATCACCCTCGATGGATTCCCGCTCGATGTAACAGTCAAGGTGAACTTGGAGGAATCACCCTCGATGGGTTCATACTTGAGGGGTTGCACGACAGAGGCATCATCGGCGGTGGTGAAAGAGGAATCACCCTCGGTATCCCACAACCGACTAGCTACGCTACAGAGATAACATCAGGAGTGAGATAGGAGGTATCACCCTCGGCACTCGATAGTAGCTCTGCAGAGTCCTACAACTAAGGGGATGTGCGGTGCTGTGTTTGGTCTCTATACATCGATCACGCTGATCGAGTCACCGGTGGTAAAGCATGGCAACAAGGACAAGGGTGCGGGGCCACTGATGGATCACTAACCAACCTATACTAAGCATTTAGGTCAACAGGTAAAGTATCAACAACAGGTTACCAAAATCAGGCTATGCATCGGTATAGGAGCAATCCAATATAGTAGCAAAATCTAATGCAAGCACGAGAGAGAAAGAATGGGCGATATAGGAATGATCAAGGGGGTTTTGCTTGCCTGGAAGCTCTGCGGTGAAAGAGGGGTCGACAGTGATGTAGCAGTCCTCAGGGGTCTCGTCAGGCTCGGGGGTTACTGGAGAGAAGAGGGGGAGGAAAAAAATAAATACACAACAAGCAAATGCAACACGGATGCAAGACATGGCAATATGCTGTGCTAGGGGTGACCTATCGCAGTGCTAAGTGTTCCAGACGGGGCGGAAAATATCTACGAATATTTTCCCGGCTTTAGGTGATTATCAGTATATGGATCCAGAGGGGAAGGATCCATGTTCATCTAGGTAGGAGTGATGGTCAAGCATTTTGATCACATATTCGGATTCGTCTTATTTTTCTGATCATTTTTCATATAGAAATTATTTTCATCCGTGTTACGGTTTATTTTTTATGATTTTTCCAAGTTTTAATCATTTTCTGAAATTTCTGGAATTAATTTAATTCGAAAATAATTTAAATATTAATTGCTATGGGTACACAGAAGTGTACCCAGAAATGTGCAACAGAGGCTGACATGTGGGCCCACCTGCTGACTCAGCAGCTGACTGGGCCGGCCCTATCCACTGGAATAGTGACAGGGCCCCACATGTGAGTGACTGAGATAACTAACAGAGGTTAAATTTAACTAACTAGGTTAATTAGGGGGGTGGGTCCCATCTGTCAGTGTCACATTTAACTGACAGATTAATTAAATTAGCAGTTTAGTGAATTAAATTAGTGGGGCCTACATGTCAGTGACTGGGGCCTGCCCAGTTAGCATGTTGACCAAGTCAACGTGGTCAACTGGGCCCCTGGGACCCACTAGCAGTGACCCAGGGTGGGCCCCAGGGCCAGCCATGTCAGCGGTGGCCGGCGTTTAGCCGCCGGCGATGCCAGAACGCGGCGGTGGGCCACGGACGGCGTCGGAAAATGCCTACAGGCTACCAAACGAGGCGCGGTTGGGCACGTTCGAACGGGCGTTCGATGCCGCGTCCAATGGTGGCGGCGGCAGGGGCTGAGATGGCCGGAACAACCACAGCGAGCGGCGGCCGAAATCGGGCGATGACGAAGGCGAGGCTAGGGGGCACGGGGAAGAGTGTGCGCGTGCTCGTTGGGCTCCTGGGAACCCCAGGAGCACAACGGTGAGCTCGAACACGGGCTGCGGCGACAGTAGCCATGGCGGCGAGCTCAACCGTGGCGGCGGGTACGGCCATGGCAGCGAGGAGGCTACAGGCGCGGAAAGGAGAGAAGAGGAGAGGGGTTTTGGGCAAGAGCTCACCGTGGAGCTCAAGAAAGGCTCGGCGAGTGCTTAGGAGCAGCAGAACGGCGGCATTCATCGGAGAAGCGCCGGAGACCGTGGATGAAGACGAGCTCAATCCTGAGGCTGTGGTGGCGTAGAGCTCGAGCTCGGGGTCGGAAAGGAGGTAGCGGAGCTCGGCGGAGCTCGTGGGCGTGCTTGCGAGGCACGGGGATGATGGTGGCCGCGGCTACGGCACGGCCATGGCAATGGCGGCGCTCGGTGAGGTGGAGAGTGAGAGAGAGAGCGAGTGGGAGACGGGATGAGGACGGGCGCGACTCCCAGGGGGGCGCGGTGGCGTTCTTATCCCCTCCTGGTGCTGTAGCGGCCCGAGGAGACGATCGGGTTCGGCGGCGACGGCGGACGGCGTCGGGCGCGCGCGCGCGAGCTGACACGGGGAGGAGGGAGACGATGGGGAGCGGGCTGGGCCGGGCACTATGCACTAAGGCCCAGTGCACAGTGGCCCTTTTCTTTTTCTTTTCTGTTTCTTTTTCTGTTTCTTTTATTCATTTCTGTTTTGCATTTTCTTTTGCCATCAAATGATTTTTGTAAAATGTAAAACTTGTCACATAAATACAATGCAATATTTGGTACTACCACAAAAAGTTTGGGAGGCATTTGAATTTGTTTGGATTTTTCATAAATGAAACAACATTTAAATATGCTGTTTTAGCACTGTTTTAATTGCTATAGCCCAATTTAGCTTAAGGGTGATGTTGTTTTTCTTAACAATTATTTATCATGGAATATTTGCTAAAACATGAACTATTTTTCAGACATGTTTGTGAAACTTTAAATTTCACTTACAGTTTGAATTTGGAATTTGACTAGGGTTTGAGAGTTGAATTATTTCTTATTGCAATTTAATGAAAATGATAATGATGACATGGCACATTGGCAGGTGGTCACTGTAGCTAATCACTAGGGGTGTTACAGTATTCCTTGAATATTACCTTGGGGTGCCTTGGGCATCCCCAAGCTTAGGGTCTTGCCACTCCTTATTCCTTCATCCATCGTGATCTCACCCAAAACTTGAAAACTTCAGCACACAAAACTCAACAGAAACCTCGTGAGATCCGTTAGTATAACAAACAAATCTTAAACTTTAGGTACTGTTATAAATTGATTCAAATTTAATTCTTGCATAATGCTACTGTACTCTAACTTCTCCATGACTTATACCCCCTGATATAATCCATAGCATCATTAAAATAAGCGAACTATGCAATAGAAAACAGAATCTGTCTAAAACAGAACAGTCTGTAAAGATCTCAATAAAGGTCATACTTCTGTAACTCCAAAAATTCTGAAACATTAGGACAACGTAAAAAATTCATATACCAATACTGTGAATTTTTTTCAGATTTTTCTGACATTCCAGTAAAAAACATAAAATCAAATACTGGGCGCAAAACTTCCTATTTTCAAACAACATCAATTATACTATCATCCAAATCATCCTAAAGGCATGATACGTCCCAAACGTATCTACTTTTCCAAACACTTTTGCTCTGGTTTTGGACTCTAATTTGCATGATTTGAATGGAACTAACTCGGACTGACGCTGTTTTCAGCAGAATTGCCATGGTGTTATTTTTGTGCAGAAATAAAAGTTCTTGGATGGACATGAAAATTTATGGAGAATATTTTCAGAATATATAAAAATACTGGCGAAGAGAATTACCAGAGGGGGGCCACCCAGGCGCCACAAGCCCAGGGGGTGCACCCACCCCCAGGGCGCGCCTGGCAGGCTTGTGGGCCCCTGGCAGCTCCGGCAACCCTAACTCCAACGCTATAAGTACCTATTCGTCTAGAAAAAAATTTGAGAGAAAGAATCATCGCGTTTTATGATACGGAGCCGCTGCCACCTCCTGTTCTTCATCGGGAGGGCTGATCTAGAGTTCGTTCGGGGCTCTGGAGAGGGGGATTCGATGTTGTCGTCATCATCAACCATCCTCCATCACCAATTTCATGATGCTCACCACCATGCGTGAGTAATTTCTTCGTAGGCTTGCTGGACGGTGATGGGTTGGATGAGATTTACCATGTAATCGAGTCAATTTGTTAGGGCTTTGATCCCTAGTATCCACTATGTTCTGAGATTGATGTTGCTATGACTTTGCTATGCTTAATGCTTGTCACTAGGGCCCGAGTGCCATGATTTCAGATCTGAACCTTTATGTTTTCATGAATATATTTGAGTTCTTGATCCTATTCGCTTGTCATATGCACTGGTTATTGTTCTGATTCGTAGACCCCATAGTGACAATTGTGTGGGATACTCTCCGGGGATGACTGTAATTCGAGGAGTTCATGCATTCACCATGTGCTAATGCTTTGTTCTGGTTCTCTATTAAAAGGAGGCCTTAATATCCCTTAGTTTCCTTATGGACCCCGCTGCCACGGGAGGGTAGGAAAAAAGATGTCATGCAAGTTCTCACTATAAGCATGTATGACTATATACGGAATACATGCCTACATTACATTGATGAATTGGAGCTATTGTGTATCGCTCTAGGTTGTGACTGTTACATGATGAATGTCATCCAACATAATTATCCATCACTGATCCAATGCCTACGCTTTTCGCATATTGATCCTTGCTAAGTTACTTTCGTTGCTGTTGCTGTTACAATCACTACAAAACTGCTACTATTACTGTCTCTGTTACTATTGCTACTGTTACTACTGCTATCAAAACTATCATAATACTGTGCTACTAAACACTTTGCTGCAGATATTTAGTTCTCCAGGTGTGGTTGAATTGACAACTCAACTGCTAATACTCACAAATATTCTTTGGCTCCCCTTGTGTCGAATCAATAAATTTGGGTGAAATACTACCCTCAAAGACTGTTGCGATCCCCTATACTTGTGGGTTATCAAGACCTTTTTCTAGCGCCATTGCCGGGGAGCATAGCTCTATTTGTTGAGTCACTTGGGATTTATATCTGTTGATCCCTATGAAGAATCTGAAAGATGCTAAGACCAAGATCGTCCCCTCTATGACTAGAGGAGGTAAGGAACTGCCATCACACTCTGCACTTGATTCACCTTCTGTTTTGAGTAGGCTTGTGACACCACCACCTGCTATTCATTCTGATATGTCACAAGTTATTGATGATACTACTTTTTCTATAAATGATACTCATGATGATGCTAGTACTATGCTTGATAATACTGTGCCACTAGGTGAATTTCTTGATGAACAACTTGCTAAAGCTAAAGAAATTGAGAATGCTGAAATTGATGAAACTCTTGAAAATTATGATTCACCTATTATGCCAAGTCCTCCTAATAGAGTTGAAATGCCTAAGATACCTGATGGTTATGTTTTCAATGGAGAGACAGCTAGGGCGATTCTTGCTTGTAATGATAGAGATGATGTTAGAAAATTGCTTGCTAAGTTGAAAGAAATATCTATGAGGGAGAGAATGAAACATGATCCTAAGTTTGCTACCTCTCCTATCTTTGTTACTGATAAGGATTATGAATTCTCTGTCAATCCTGAGTTAATTACTTTGGTTGAATCTGATCCTTTTCATGGTTATGAATCTGAAACTGTTGTGGCACACCTTACTAAATTGAATGATATAGCCACCCTATTTGCTCATGAGGAAAAGATTCATTATTATTACATTCTTAAGTTGTTTCCCATCTCATTAAAGGGTGATGCTAAGAAATGGTTTAATACTCTTGCTCCTGGTTGTGTGCGTAGTCCCCAGGATATGATATATTACTTCTCTGAAAAATATTTTCCTGCTCATAAGAAACAAGCTGCCTTACAGGAAATATTTAACTTTGTGCAAATTGAAGAAGAGAATCTCCCTCAAGCTTGGGGGAGGCTTCTCCAATTACTTAATGCTTTGCCTGATCATCATCTTCAAAAAAATGAAATACTTGATATATTTTATAATGGACTAACCGATGCTTCTAGGGACTACCTAGATAGTTGTGCTGGTTCTGTTTTCAGGGAACAAACTATTGGACAGGCTGAAGAACTATTGAATAATATGTTGAGAAATGCCGATGATTGGACACTTCGTGAACCACCACCTAAGCCAACTCCGAAGAAGAGAGGTATTCTATTCCTTAGTCCAGAAGATATGTAAGAAGCTAAGAAATCTATGAAAGAAAAGGGTATTAAAGCTGACGATGTTAAGAATTTACCACCTATTGAAGAAATACATGGACTTGACATCCCGACACAGGTAGTGGAGGTAAATTCTCTTACTAGATTTGATGAAGGTGATATTCCCTACAATAAATCTGCTAGCCAATGCTTGGATGAATTTGACAATTTCATTGTGAAATAAGAACGCTTTAATAGATATGTTAGCGATCAATTAAAAAGAAATGCCTTTATGATAGATCATTTGAGTGATTTGATGTTTAGAACTGCTAATGATGTTAAAGGCTTAAGTAAACATGCTTCTATGGTTCATACTCAGCTAGAACAAATTGCTAAGTCACAAAATGATTTGCTTGATGAAATGAATAATTAAATGAATGATCATGCTGATAGAGTTGTTACTAGAGGAGGTAGAATGACTCAGGATCCTCTATATCCCGAAGGTCATCCTAAAAGAATTGAGCAAGATTCTCAAAGAATTAACACTGATGCACTGTAAGTGCATCAAGTGCCCCCTTAGTGGTTTTGGAGTATTGAAGACAAATAGGTTGAGGAACTAATATGTTTGTGAGTATACACAGGAGACAGAGTCCCTAAATATTTGGTTTAACACATGGAAGACGACCCCCTAAAAATGGATTTCTTCAAGTGAAGAATTTGGTGATGAAATTGGTACGGCCTTTGAAGAAATTGATGTGAAGACTTTGAAGCTTGAAGACTTTGGTTTTCGTAGTTTCTTTTCTTCTTATTTGAGTCATAGGAAAAACCGTACTATTAAAGGGGGTCTAGGTGAAACACATTTCACATTTCCAAAGTGATGCTCAAACTTACTCAAACCTATACACACAAAAGCCGCTTCGAGTGAAGCCTTTGGAAATCTCCAGTACAGCTGACGCATTTGCTAGCGACAGTGATGAAGTTCATCTGGTCGCTGACGAATTTGGTCAGGCTGAGGAGTTAGGAGTTCGCCAGTGCGATCTGCCTACCGTGAGGAAATTAAGTGCCCCGACGAAATTGAGAGATCAATTTTCCGACCGTTGCTGTGCCGCGTGCCAGCTGTCGAGTGGATCCTTATCCTGACAATGGTCGAATCAGTGAAGGGCATTTATGACAATTCATGTCGGGTTGCCCCTGGCTATAAATAGCCACCCCCCACAACCACTTGTTGGTTGGCTGCTCCGAGAGAACTTGACACTTGTCATTTGAGAGCAACCCATCCTCTGACGACTTTGAGAGAACCCAAGTGAGGAAAAACCCAACCAGAGCCAAAGTGATTGAGCATCACTGAAGAGATTGATCTGTGTGATCTGACGCTTGTTACCTTTGAGGACTGTCATTCCTCTAGACGGTTAGGCGTCATGTTCTGAGCACCCAAGAGTAATTGTGGCATGCCGGTGAACAAGTCTGTGAAGGTTTCGGAAGTCTACCTTGAAGACTTACCACGAGTGATTGGGCGAGGTCTGAGTGACCTTAGCTCAAGAGGAATACGGTGAGGACTAAGTGTCCTCTGAGTTGCGACTCAGCCGCCTCAACCAGACGTACAGTTGATACAACAACTGGAACTGGTCTACCAAATTCCATTGTCTTCACCGAGCCAACCTGGTTTCAAATTCCTCACCATCTCTTACTTTATTCCGCTGCTGAAGATTTTGTGATCTATCCTCTGACGAATTTGAACTGAAGTATTTGATCATGCTATCTTTTATTTCCTCAGTTCATATTCTTCATGCTTGTATGATTGTATGATGGCATGTTCTTCACTCTTATGTATCCTGATCGCATGTACTCTGATTCTGTGATGACTTAGTTTCCCTTGCGTTTCTATTTCTTCACTCTGATCTTTGTCAAATTCATCAGAGTTTGACGAATTTCTAAAAATCTCCCATTCACCCCCCTCTGGGAGATAACCTATGCTTTCAATTGGTATCAGAGCAAGGTACTCCCTTGTTCTGTGTGATTTTGGTTTAACCACCTGGAGTTTTAGTTATGTCGACCGCAGGTATGATCAAGGTCTCCGTTGCGTGCCCCATCTTCGATGGCACAAACTACCCGTACTGGAAGGTCATGATGCGAAAGCATCTCCTTGCCACGAACAGCGAATTATGGACTGTCGCTGAACTGGGATTGACTGATCTTTGCAAGAGGGCGAACGCCGAGGACATTCGCAGATACACTCAACTCGATGCTCGGGCCAAATACATCATCTGTTCTCGTCTGACCAAGGATGAGTTCACTCGCATCTCCCATCTGAGCAATGCGAAGCTCATCTGGGACAGGATCTCCGACGTCTATGAAGGGGCATATAGACGTGATGATCCCTGGCTTGTGGAATTTGCGAATTCCCTCAGATCCCGGGAACCTGATGATGCCTCCACTTCGTCTGCAGTTTGTCTCATGGCACGAGGTGCAAAGGTAACCTCACGAGAAGCTTACTTTGAAACTTCCAGTGATGATGATTCTAAGTGTGAAGCTAAACCAAGCTATAAGAAACTTGCTAAAATTGCAACTGAGCAACAACATGCCATGGAAAAGATTCAAAAACTGCTAGACAAAAGCGATGACCTGTTGGACGAGGAAATGGATCGTAGTCAAGTCTTGTCTGAGGATCTCAGAAGGCTTAAGTCTCAATATGATGAACTTGAAAGTCGTCATGTGTCCCTCTCAGCTGAACATGAGAAGCTATCCTATGAATTCCTTCAAAGGAAGCAAGATCTCGAGAAGCTGAGAGCGTCTCATGATGATCTTCAAAAAGAAAACGATTCACTCCTTGCTCAACAGATCAGTACCACTCAGGAAGAATTTGTTGCACCATGCTTAAAATGCCTTGAACGTGATAATGCTAATTCTTCAGCTAAATGTTCAAATGCTTCTGTTCTTGCAATTGCTTCAACTGCTACGGTGGCCAGTAACCCTTCATCTGAGGAAGCCACCAGTGATACTGATGAAAATGCAAGGCTGAAGGAATTGTATGTCACTGGCATGTACAAAAGCCTCAAAGGGCATCAAACCCTGTGTGACATGCTCAAAAAGGAAATTCTTCACAGGAACCCTAGGAAGGAGGGTATTGCCTTTGAGAGAAAGCTCAACGCTGATGGTTCGTATTGGAAGCCTGAGCAGTATCCCAAAACCACATGGGTTGCTGCAAAGGGACATCCAGTAGACCCATCCACTTTATCTGGCTATACTTGTGATTCTTCCTATTCTTCAGATGAGTCATTTGACTCCAACTATAAACTGTTCAAGAATCAGAATGGTGAGGTCTTTGCCAGATTCATTGGTACTAACTGCAGGAATGGTCCACCTGTGAAGAAAATCTGGGTTCCTAAAAGACGTCTGGAAAATCTTCAGGTGAATGTCATCATGACACCACCGATGAAGAAGAAACTTCCCAGGGAAAATTCTTCACAGGGATTAAAGTCGTCCAATGGATGTAGACCCACTTACGGTCACACGAATGCCTCTGTTTCGCAGGGAAACAAACAACAATTTGATGAATATGAGCATTATTCTTCGAACCACTATGTTCACAAATCTTCGAAGAATTTCTCTGCTTATTCATTCAATTACTATAACCCTCCTGTGAAGAGAAATGCATATTCTTCAATGCCTAAGTTCTCCATTAATGCACTTCGCCACATTGCTTCTCAGCCAACCATTTAGATGTGGGTGGTTAAGAAGAAGAACTAATCTCTTCTGCAGGGTCAGGTCTTCAGACAACTAAAATGTCTGATGAATTTGCTGAAGACCTGACAAAATGCCTGTTGGGATGCAGGCTAATCATGCTGGAATGAATGTTTCATTTCACACATCCCTTATGCTGCTAGATATTATTCATTGATGAAATTGTCTGATGAAATTGATCATCATCATATTCTTCACTTTGAAGCATATGAATTTGTAAGTCAGACTAATGCTTCTACAGGATGATACACCTTCAACCACTGAATGGGTCTTGGACAGTGGCTGCACGAATCATATGACTGGAGATAGGAATCTCCTCACTAATGCTCCCCTTACTCCGTCTCATCTGAAGCATATCACATACGCTGACAAAGGAAAAAGCAAGGTATTGGGTCTAGGTAAGGTTGCCATTTCAAAGGATCGACACACGGAAAAGGTGATGCTTGTCGAGTCCCTTGGATACAACCTCATGTCTGTCTCAATGCTTTGTGATCTTGATATGATTGTCATCTTTGGCAAATATAGATGCATTGTGCTGTTGGAATCTGGCAAATCCAAAGTCTTCGAAGGCTTTAGGAAAGGTGACTTGTACATTGTAGATTTCTCTACAGGTCCTCAGCCTGCAACATGTCTAATGGCAAAAGCTTCAGAATGCTGGCTGTGGCATCGATGACTTGGACATGCTGGAATGAGGAATTTGAGCACTCTCTTCGAGAAGAAGCATATCATTGGAGTCGAGGGTGTCAAATTCGTCAAGGATCACCTCTGTGGTGGTTGTGAGTCTGGAAAGATGACCAGAGCCAAGCACCTGGTGATGACAATCCTGACCACTACTCGTCCTTTTGAATTACTTCACATGGATTTGTTTGGTCCTACACATTATGCCACACTAACCAATGCAGCATCTCTCTACGGATTCGTCATTGTTGATGACTACTCTCGCTACACCTGGGTGCACATCATTACCTACAAGACTGAAGTTCAGAATGTCTTCAGACGATTCTCCAATCAGGCCATGACAAATTATGGTCTCAAGATCAAGCACATTAGGAGTGACAATGGCACCGAGTTCAAGAACACTGGCCTCGACGACTATCTTGATGAACTTGGTATCACTCATGAGCTCTCTGCTCCCAACACTCCTCAGCAGAATGGAGTCGTGGAGCGCAAGAACAGAAGCCTCATCGAGATGGCGCGTACTATGCTTGATGAATACAAGACACCTCGTCACTTCTGGCCTGAAGCAATTGACACTGCATGCCACATCATCAACCGGGTATATCTTCACAAATTCCTCAAGAAGACCTCATATGAGCTCCTCACAGACGAGAAACCCAATGTGAGTTATTTGAAAGTCTTCGGTGCTAAATGTTGGATTAGAGATCCTCATCACAGTTCTAAATTTGCACCGAAAGCACATGAAGGTTTTATGCTTGGTTATGAAAAGGACTCGCACACCTACAGAGTCTTCAACTCCTTCCACCACAAGGTTGTTGAAACTATAGATGTGCGGTTCGATGAAACTAACGGCTCACAAAGAGAGCACCTGCCTCCTGTGCTAGATGAAATGCCTCCTAAGGAATCTATCAAGCTGATGGGCACTGGTGAAATTGTGCCCAGTGAAGAAATAGCTCCTGATGAAGAAGTGGTTGTTCCTCGTCGTGAAGAAAATGAACATCCTGACGAAAATGATGCTGAGGATTCTACACGGCAACAACAACAACAAGGCCCTCGTCCAGCAAATCCATGAGTGGCGAATGAAGTGTAGATTGAGAAGATCCTCGGCAACATCAATGCACCTAGTCCCCTCACTCACTCAAGAGCTTCACATTTAGCTAACTTTTGTGGGCATTACGCGTTTGTCTCTATTTCAGAGCCCACCAAAGTTGATGAAGCCTTTCTGGAACCTGAATGGATTCAAGCAATGCAAGATGAATTGCGTCAGTTCGATCTCAACAATGTGTGGGAGCTTGTTAAGCGTCCTGATCCACGCAAGCACAATGTCATCGGCACTAAGTGGATCTACCGCAACAAACAAGACGAAAATGGCCAAGTGGTGAGGAATGAGGCCCGTCTTGTAGCTCAAAGCTACACACAGGTTGAGGGTATTGATTTCGATGAAACATTTGCACCTGTTGCTAGGCTTGAAGCCATTCCTATATTGCTTGCATATGCTAACCATCATGATATCCTCTTATATCAAATGGATGTGAAAAGTGCATTCCTCAATGGTAAGCTTGAGGAAGAAGTATATGTTGCTCAACCACCAGGTTTTGAGGACCCAAAGCATCCTAACAAAGTCTTCAGACTCAACAAGGCTCTCTATGGCCTCAAGCAAGCCCCTAGGGCTTGGTATGATACACTGAAGGAATTCCTGAAGAAAAAGGGGTTCAAGCCCGGTTCACTTGACCCTACTCTTTTCACAAAATCTTTTGATGATGAACTGTTCATATGCCAAATATATGTTGATGATATTATCTTTGGTTGCACTGACAAGAAATATAGTGACGAATTTGCTCATATGATGCAAGAAGAATATCAGATGTATATGATGGGGGAGTTGAAATTCTTCCTCGGGCTTCAAATTCGTCAACAACCCAATGGCATCTTCATATCTCAGGAGAAATATCTCAAAAACTGCCTGAAGAAATTCGGAATGCAAGATTGCAAAGGCCTCAAGATACCAATGCCAACAAATGGCCAACTCAACACTGACGAAAATGGTAAAGATTTCGATCAGAAGGTATATCGCTCCATCATTGGTTCGCTGCTTTACCTATGTGCATCTAGGCCAGATATTATTCTTAGCGTTTGTATGTGTGCCCGTTTTCAAGTGTCACCGAAGGAATCACACCACCAGGCTGTGAAACAAATTCTTCGATATTTAGCTCACACTCCAACGCTTGGATTATGGTATCCCAAGGGCTCATGACTTGATCTTGCAGGATATTCTGATTTTGATTATGCTGGTGATCGTGTGGATCGCAAGTCAACATCAGGCACATGCCATTTCCTCGGACGATCCGTTGTATGTTGGTCCTCGAAGAAGCAGAACTGCGTCTCACTTTCCACTGCTGAGGCTGAGTACATTGCTGCTGGCGCCTACTGCTCCCAGTTACTATGGATGAAGCAAACCCTCAAGGACTATGGCGTCAACGTGAAGAAAGTGCCACTCTACCGCGACAATGAGAGCGCCATCAATATCACCCACAACCCAGTGCAACACTCAAGGACGAAGCATATTGAGATTCGTCACCATTTTCTTCGTGCTCATGTGCTGAAGGGAGACATCGTCATCGACCATGTGAAAACTGAAGACCAGTTTGCAGATATCTTCACTAAGCCCTTGGATGAGAGAAGGTTTTGCATGTTGCGGTGTGAGCTAAACATCTTAAAATCTTTGAATGTCCTTTGAAAAGGACACACATCCTAATGCTTATGCATTCTTGATGACTTTGATGCACAACACATGAAGTAACGTTTTTCTTCAATCAATGAAGACTAACCCCCTAAGTGTGAAGAAATTAATGAAGAACTTGATTCTAAGAACCCTACGACAATTGTATGCGGTGTCTGAAATCATCATAGTTCTTATACGGTGGGTAACGTCACCACCTCTTTATGACATTCTTCAAATTTGAGTTTTTCGTCATTTGCAATTTCGTCAAACTTTTCAAATTCATCATTTGAGGTAATTCTTCACTGCTTATTGTTTATATATATTTGAGTTTTTCATGTCCTCAACAGCATCCACATATAGCTATTTCTTTAAACAGTGTTTTTCGTCATCTATGTGGATGTGATCGGACCCGCTCCCCTCTATGCTAAACTCAAACCACTTTGTTCTCAATCTCTTCATATGCGTTCTAATTGACACTGTTCAAAGTCTTCACTATGTCCTTGACAACTGAAGAAATTGCGAACACATTCTAAAAATATTCTAATCAATTTTTGGTGGTTGCCACAGTAACCTCATCCCGCGTCATCGACGCGTGGATAAGCGCGTTCAAAATGCATGTATGACGCATGTCACTCAGATGCGAAACGCCAGGGGCTTATCCGTCCAAAATCTTTGGACCTCTCAGTTTTTACCGTGCCTATATAAAGGCTTGACCTCGTCAACTCTAACTCATTTCACTCTCGCGCCCCAGTTGCTCTCAAAACCCTAGCGCCGCCGCTGGAACTCATTGTCGCCGGAGAGGAAGAGCTTCACTGCCTCCACTTCTTCGTCGTTGTACTCGCGCCGGCCGCGGATTTCTTCACCTCCGCCGCTGCCGTAGATGTCTTTCGTCGCCAAGTTAGGGCACGGAAGATCTGAACTGACGATTTCCTTCGACTCGTCGTCCAGTTCATCGAGTTCATCCTTGGAGTAATTAAAATTTATTTTTACCGCCCAAGTTCGATCTTTTTACTGCCACAAAATCTTCAAGTGCTGTTTTTACCACTCTTCCAATTCTTCAACACTTCCTTTTGGACAGTCTTGAGTATTTTCATCTAAGTTATACTTAACAACTAGATTCCTCAATTGTGCAAATTGCTCAATCTGTACAACTCTGGAACCTAGGTCAAGAACACTTAGTGAATTGCGTCAAGACGATAAGGTTCAATTTCCTCAACTGGTTTATTTTGAAAATCTCTGAGAACGCATGTGACTCTTCCCTATTTCCTCGCAACTATACTCTATTCACAGGTACAATGTCTGCCGACGAATCACTAGGTTCTCATCAAATTAATTCATTTGCAGCATTGCTTGAGGAAAACCTTCAAACATCTTCAGAGTCCTCACGAGTTAAAAAACCTCAGCTGAAGCAAATGGCTGATGAAAAGAGGCCTCAAAAGGGTGGCAAAAGGAAAGAAATACACACTGCTTTCGTGATTCCTGACGACTTGTATGCAGGGTACTGTACACCAGATGAAAATATTTATGGCCCTGAGACCAAGAAGCAGCGCAAAACGCGCACACAGAAAATCAAACGGTACTGGATGTACGAGTGGAGAGATTACAGATATGTCACTCCCAAATATATGAAGGATTTTGCTGTGAAGCCTCCATGCAATAGGCCACCGCTTGCTGAAGGTCAAGTTGCTCATCCCACAAGTATCAAGAGGGGTGAAGAATTTCCCAAAGAATGGGCAAAGCATCAAGCTAAATTACAGAAACAGGCCCAAAAGGCTGTTGAAGAATTCAACAGGGCCACAAAGGCCTCAACTGAAGCTGGTGCTAGTGGCAGTGCAAGTGCTCCGAAGAAGGCCATGCAAAAGAAGCCTGCCAACAAGCCCAAGCCGTCTGTCCCAAAGCCCTCAGTGGCTCAGCCGGTAGCTTCAAAGGCTACAACACCCAAGATTTCAAAATCAATGGCAGCAGCAAGAGCTTCAACACCGATCGTGCTCGCATCTTGCCAGCGCACCGAGGGCTTTCCAACAGCCTCAATTACTGCATCAAGTGCCTCAGCTAGTGGGCAACCATCTTCTATGCCCAAGCTGAAGCAAAAGGTCACTACCGGCCGTGGAACTAGGCCAAGTCCCAAGAGCAAGGCCGTCGTGCCTCAGGTTGACGAACATGGGCTGGCTAACGAAGATGAGCTCGCGGAGTTCCTCAGAAGGAAGCAAGGGCAAGCTGCTATTGCTAAAAATTCTTCAGTTCCAATGATGCTGGACCCCAAGAAGCTTCTGGACTTTATCGACATCTGGTGCACCAAGCCAGATACGCCTCTTGATGAATTGAATCTACCTCCTGTCCCAAGTCATGTATTATCTACTTTCATCTTGAATGAGAAACACAAGATTGCTCAGGCCAAGTTAGTGAGGAAACAACAACTGCAGAAAGAGAAGGAGCTGCGGAAGAACATGTTTTCTATTTCTCCTCAGCAGCTTGTAACTTTACAGTCTGAAATTCAACAGCTGTCTGAAGAGTTTGAACGCCGGTCAAGTCACTGTTGTGGGGTGCGCGACAGATTCATCCAAACCACAACCAAAGTGGTTAATGAGCACAACAAGCGTGAGGCTGCCAAGTTTGGCATCATGCCTCCTTCCAGTTCTTCAGCTCCACCACCATCAGCTCAGACCAGTGAGACTGCCAGGGCAACAGAGGTTGCGCCTGAAGAAAATGAAAGGGCAACTAAAGAAGTTGATCCTGAAGAAATAGCCAGGGCGACTGCATCAGTCGTTCCTGAAACAACTGAACCATCAAGTTCGTTAGTAGCAGCACCACCAACGACTTCATCTGTGAAGACTATCACCCTTCCTTCTGCATCAGAAGTGAAGAAGACCAAGGCTGCTGAGAAGGAAGCTAAAAAGAGAAAAGCTTCAGCCCCTCCTGCCATCACTGCAATAGTGAAGAAAATGAAGATCACTCCCTTGTCTTCAGACGTTCCAATTGATGCTACACCAATTTCATCAGCGCCCCCAACTCGTTCTAATGAAGATCGTCAAATGGTTCCCTATGGGGTGGAATATGAAATTCCTCAGGCTGATGAAAATGAAAATGATACCCATTCTGCTGCTACCACAGAGCAGATGGATGAAGAAATAGAAGTTGAAGAAGATGCTTCACTTCCTCTTGTCTCATCACGGAAGCCATCACAGGTTCCGGTGACTGATGAAAATGCCACTACTTCTACTCCATCTGGTAGTAGTGAAGAAACTGAAGAGGATGTGGATATTGATGGTGCAACTACCCCTCCAATCATTGACGAATTTTGGGAAGCTTTTCATCCAAATTCGCCCTTCACCACTCTTCTGGCGCAAGTGCCACAGTCACCTGCTATCACTGAAAAAATTCACACGGGTTCTGAGGAACGACAACCATCACTTCATAGCATTCCTGAAGAAATTCCAGCTACAGCAGCTGATGAAATTGCTCAAGATGAGCCAATGGTTGATGTCATCAATACATCCCCTCCACGTGCGGACTCAATTCCGTCAGCTGACAATGATACAATTCCAACTACCCCAGCTGAGGAAGTTGCTCGAGCTCTTGCCGTGACTGATCCAAATGATTCCACTCGGTCCCCACGACCAGTGTTTGATGTATGTCAAAGGATGCACAACATTCAACCAGTTCCTGTGATGCCAAAGATTGGCAGAGTCCTCAGGCAGCCTTAGTTTGATAATGCCAAATTATTCGAAGAGAAGAACTTCTTCATTGGTGAGTCCCCATATGACTCAGCCAAGATTAGGCTCCTGCGCTTCTGGACAAGGACTCATATGAATTTCTATGCTTCACTTTTATTTGACAAGAACAAAGTATTCCCGCATCGCCATATTCCTCACGTGGATATGGAAACACTACCGTGCTTTCGGCCAGTTCTGGCAGTTCTTCATGATGCTGGATTACTCAGCTTCTGCTCTGACGTCTGCGATTGGAATGAAGAACTAATTCTTCAGTTCTATGCAACTATGCACTTTTCTGGCAACGTTGACGACATTGCAACATGGGCTCTGGACTGGATGAGTAAAGACACTCATTACAAAGCACAAGTTGACGAACTTCTTCATGCTCTTCCCGTTGATCCACCCCATGAAGAAGCAAAGAGAATATATGAAGAACCTGAACTGCCAAACCACCTGATGCAAATGCTTATGAAGCCTATAGCTGAAGGAGAAGCTCCAAGGACAACCTTTCTAGTGAAGGATTTGCTGTATGTACCACGAACGGTCTATCACATTCTGTCCAAAACCCTCAGTCCCATTAAAGGTCACAACTCCAATACTGAAGAAGTTGTGGGCATTATGAAGAATCTGCTGTTCCACATCATTCATGGTACTCCCATTAACATTCATGATTTCTTCATGAGGACTTTGGTCACAGTGGCACAGTCTCCGTTTGACTTGAAGCCGTATGCCCCATGGATTATGAGATTCATCAGAACCAGGTCTTCAATTCACTACAAGGATGATTGTCAAAATCACTTAAGCTATCTGCGTGAAGTTAAGTTCTTCAGAGCATTCTGTCCACTGTTCCTGGCAAGGGCAAGACGGTTATTGATGAAGGAATTCGTCCCCTTGATGGGCAATTTCGTCAACCTATTTCAAGCTCCAATGCTGATGAAACTGCTAGCCAGGACACAACTGCAAATGCTTCAAGACCATCCTCTGACCTAAAGCACCACGTGTCATGACGGACCGTGAGTTGCTCATAAGCCTGCACCAGAAAGTTGACAAAAATCACCGATGGGCTAAGCGTCAGTTTGCTGCTATTCAAGCTAATATGACTATGACATATAACTCCGTACGCAAAAACCACTATTATCTCCATGAGATTTTTGACAGATCATGGGCCATCCTCTCGCACCTCAAGACCGATGAAGAACTTGCTGATATGGATTTCCAAATGAACTTTGACTGGGCAGAACCGCCAAGGAAAAATTTCAAGAAAACCCAAGTTCCTCCTCTCATGCCAAGTTCAGAGTCTTCATCGCGCACAACTGATGAAAATGAAGCGGTTGAAGACACTGCGGCTGGTCCTTCTGCATCACGCGACCACAACAACGCTGGCGCTCCCTCGACTTCTCCGTGATTTTGTTCAGGGGCGTTAGTCCTCACCTTTATCTCCTTTTGATCTTTTGATGACAAAGGGGGAGAAGTGTGAGTTAGTCTTCAAGCGGGTCATTATATGGGTTGTTTTTGCTTAAGTTGCAACTCTTGAACTTTATTGGATTTGCTCTTTGATGAGTTGTAACTTAATAACTGTTGGTCGTCTGACTCTTTTGCTACATTTGATACTCATGCCCTGACATTAATTATATCTGCTCATGCATGCACAATTCGTCAGACACCAATTCTCATCATGCATTCATATTCGTCAAATATCTTATGATCATGCATGATTGGATTCCAAGATATAGGGCGAGATCTCCACAATTTCATCCTGCCATGTGCATTTGCAATCCAAAACAAATTCCTCATATGCACATCTTCAGGGGGAGTTCCTCAATATCTTGTAATCAATTTCTTAAAACTCTGTTCTTACACTTCAATTATTGTTACTCCCATTGAAAGTCTAACCAATTTGTCATCAATCACCAAAAAGGGGGAGATTGTAAGTGCATCAAGTGTCCCCTTAGTGGTTTTGGAGTATTGAAGACAAATAGGTTGAGGAACTAATGTGTTTGTGAGTATACACAGGAGACAGAGTCCCTGAAGATTTGGTTTAACACATGGAAGACGACCCCTAAAAATAGATTTCTTCAAGTGAAGAATTTGGTGATGAAATTGGTACGGCCTTTGAAGAAATTGATGTGAAGACTTTGAAGCTTGAAGAATTTGGTTTTCGTAGTTTCTTTTCTTCTTATTTGAGTCATAGGAAAAACTGTACTGTTAAAGGGGGTCTAGGTGAAACATATTTCACATTTCCAAAGTGATGCTCAAACTTACTCAAACCTATACACACAAAAGCCGCTTCGAGTGAAGCCTTTGGAAATCTCCAGTACAGCTGGCGCATTTGCTAGCGACAGTGACGAAGTTCATCTGGTCGCTGACGAATTTGGTCAGGCTAGGGAGTTAGGAGTTCGCCAGTGCGATTTGCCTACCGTGAGGAAATTAAGTGCCCTGACAAAATTGAGAGATCAATTTTCCGACCGTTACTGTGCCGCGTGCCAGCTGTCGAGTGGATCCTTATCCTGACAACGGTCGAATCAGTGAAGGGCATTTATGACAATTCATGTCGGGTTGCCCCTGGCTATAAATAGCCGCCTCCACAACCACTTGTTGGTTGGCTGCTCCGAGAGAACTTGACACTTGTCATTTGAGAGCAACCCATCCTCTGACGACTTTGAGAGAACCCAAGTGAGGAAAAACCCAACCAGAGCCAAAGTGATTGAGCATCACTGGAGAGATTGATCTGTGTGATCCGATGCTTGTTACCTTTGAGGACTGTCATTCCTCCAGATGGTTAGGCGTTATGTTCTGAGCACCCAAGAGTAATTGTGGCGTGCCGGTGAACAAGTTTGTGAAGGTTTTGGAAGTCTACCTTGAAGACTTACCACGAGTGATTGGGCGAGGTCAGAGTGACCTTAGCTCAAGAGGAATACGGTGAGGACTAAGTGTCCTCTGAGTTGCGACTCAGCCGCCTCAACCAGACATACAGTTGATACAGCAACTGGAACTGGTCTACCAAATTCCATTGTCTTCACCGAGCCAACCTGGTTTCAAATTCCTCACCCTCTCTTACTTTATTCCGCCGCTGAAAATTTTGTGATCTATCCTCTGACGAATTTGAACTAAAGTATTTGATCATGCTATCTTTTATTTCCTCAGTTCATATTCTTCATGCTTGTATGATTGCATGTTCTTCACTCTTATGTATCCTGATCGCATGTACTCTGATTCTGTGATGACTTAGTTTCCCTTTCGTTTCTATTTCTTCACTCTGATCTTCGTCAAATTCATCAGAGTTTGATAAATTTCTAAAAATCTCCCATTCACCCCCTCCTCTGGGAGATAACCTGCACTTTCATGCACCTAGTTCATCTAAGAAGAAAAAGAAAAAGAAGAATGATAAAACTTTGCCTGCTTCTAGTGAACCTGAGATAGAAAAACCTCCTGAGAACCAAAATGATGTTTCTATTTCTGATGCTGAGACACAATCTGGTAATGAACATCCACCTAATGATAATGATAATGATGATAATGTTCATGTTGATGCTCAACTAGATAATGATGTAGAAATAGAACTTGCTATTGATCTTGATAACCCACCTCCTAAGAATAAAATATATGATAAAAGCAACTTCGTTGCTAGAAAATATCGAAAAGAAAGAGAACCATGGGTTCAAAAACCTATGCCTTTTCCTACCAAACCTTCTAGAAATAAGGATGAGGAACACTTTGAGCGCTTTGTTGAAATGCTTAGACTTGTCTTTTTGCGCACTCGCTTGATTGATATGTTGAAAATGTCTCCTTACGCTAATTATATGAAAGATATTGTCACTAATAAAAGAAAGATACCTGAAGCTGAAATTTCCACCATGCTTGCAAATTATTCTTTTAAGGGTGGAGTACCTAAGAAGTAGGGAGATCCGGGAATACCTACTATACCATGCTCCATTAAAAGAAGTTATGTTAAAACTGCCTTATGTGATTTAGAAGCCGGTGTTAGTGTCATGCCTTTATCTTTATATAGAAGACTTGATTTGAATAAGCTTACTCCTACTTAAATATCTTTACAAATGGCTGATAAATCCACTGCTATACCCATTGGAATTTGTGAGGACGTTCCCGTTGTAGTTGCAAATGTTACTATCTTGAGAGACTTTGTTATACTTGATATGCCCGAGGACGACAACATGTCGATTATCCTTGGTAGACCCTTTTTGAATACTGCAGGGGCTGTTATGGATTGCAACAAAAGCAAGGTTACTTTTCATGTCAATGGTAATGAGCATACGGTTTATTTTCCGAAGAAACAAAGTTCGGTGAATGTTATCAATTGTATTGAAAAGGTTTCAACAATCACTATTGGAGGTTTCAAGTTTCCTATTCCTACTGTCAAAAATAAATATGAGATTCTTATTGTTGGGGAGATGCACATCCCTGTTGAGGTAACTTAGTGTTATACGAAAATTCTTCGGTTTCATGTTACTCGGAAATAGTTTGTTCATAAGACTTGATCAACCTTATTAATGGATTCTTTTTGAGGGGCATGTGGTCGAAGAATTTAGTAAGCACAACCTTCTATAATCATAGTTTTCTCTCTGTTATTTGTAGTTCAATAAAATAAAATGCCATGATTATCCTATTTTCTGAATTATCCGTGCAATAAAAAATTGGCCCAAAAATAAAAGTTCTCAGAATGCCCTGAAAATTTAGTATGATTTTTTCCTGAATATTTAAGAATTTTTTGGCACTGAACACACCTCAGGGGGGGTGCACCTGTGAGCCACAAGCTCACAGGGCGCGGCCACCCCCCTAGGCACGCCTAGCAGGCTTGTGGGTCCCACAAGGACCCACTCACTTATCCCAGCCACCCACACCCTTCTTCTTCCTCTGAAAAAAATCAAACTTGCTCCCAAGCCCGTGTTCTTGCTCATTGTGCTGCAAATTTCAATCTCCTTGCTCGGAACTCCGTTTCCAAAACTGTTTTGAGGAATTACTCCTCGGTATGTGACTCCTCCAATGCTCCAATTAGTTTTTGTTCTAGTGCTTTATATTTTGCAAATTTTTGCCGCTGTGGTGACCATGTATATGAGCTTGCATGTTGAATTTGTATGGTCCAAAGTAGTTTTGATGCATGATATAGCCTCAAGATACTTGTGGGAGTAGTTGCTATCAATTTTGTTGAGTTTCGTTCACTTTTATTTTGAGTCACTAAAAATTTCAGAAAATTTCAGAACAGGAAAATGCTCAAGTGGAGGTTGAGAGGTTCTTCGAGACGGAGTCCTAAGGAGGCTCCAAAGCCCAAGTACCACCTTCCTCGTGCGGCCGAGGTGTGGCCGTGCGAATGGCCATACGACACATTCTTGAGGGATGCGGGAATTTTCGATGATTTCTACTATTTGGTGAACAATGTCGGCATTATCCCATTCCTCAAAGATAAGTGTGATAAGATCTTCTCCTCACTAATACTTTCATGTAAAGTTTTTACTTTCATTCTAGGAGAGATATACCCATGGTGTCATTTAACTTATATGATATTCCTGAAGAGATGACACTTGAGGATTTTTGCCGAGTGTGCAAACTTCCTAATGAGGGCAGCCCCATAGAGCCACGTCCAAGGGACGTTGCAGATTTTATATCCGTAGTGACCGTGGGGGAGTCGATAGGAGTTTCCGAGGCTAGGGTTGCTAGTTTACATTTTCCCGTTTTACGATATTATTCATTATTTGCCGGGAGGTGTTTGATTGGTCGGTGGGAGAGTGGTATGCTTACAGCACCTGACCTTGCTATTTTACGCCATGCTCTTCATGCTGATAGAACTTTTAGTTTAGGAGCTATGGTCGCTCGACGGTTGCACACCAACCGTTCGAAGGGCGTTGTTTATGGTGGTATTTATGCTTCCCGTCTCGCTAAACACTATGAGATTCTTATCAGACATGATGAGAGGGAAGAGAGGCTTTTACCCACTATGCATCTTTATTACGACAGTATGGTTGGGCACAAATTTATTAATTCTGGAGACGTTCGCTTTAGATATAACTTGGTATTTAGTCAGGGTACGCGTGAGATTATTACTTTGCCTGCGCCTGCTTTGTTTGATCTTTACAGGGACAGATATACCATCATGCCTGAGGACATTTACGCTTATTGGGGCCTGACACCGCCCCCAGTACCTGAGCTAGCACCTGTGCCAGCACCCATTCAGGAGCCTGTTTATCAATGGGACCCTCAGCAGCCACTGTGGGATCCTCACCAGCCTTAGTATTATCCTGGAGACGCAAACTTCGACCCGTGGCCGTAGACCAACTTAGGCCAAAAGCCTAAGCTTGGGGGAGTACGTATTTCTCACCGACATTACATTCATGTATCACACATTCATTCCAGTTGTCGGTGTTCATCCTTTTTCATTGTATATCCATGTTAGTTTTATTTTCGCTTTCATCTTGTGTGTTTGAAAAACTTCAAAAAAAATAGTTGTAGTTGTAGTTTCTTTCTTGTTTAGTTAATTCATAGTATTAAAATAAAACCCAAAAAGATTTCTCATTTCTTCTTTTACTTGTTGGGAGCTTTCCCGTCTAAATAGTTTTTCTCGTTTTTTGTTTTTCCTTTGCTTTCTTCAGAAAAACTAAAAATTCCAAAAATGTTTTAGTGTGTTTCTCTGAATTTCTTTTCTTTTCGTTGAGTTGTCGTAAGGAGAAGACCACGATAAAATGTTGAGTGGCTCTCATATGCTTTATTGTCGATCTAACAAAGAGACACCATTACCTTGTCCTCTCCTTTGAATAAATGTTTGCAGATTCCAGCTTAGTCCACAACACACTTGCACTATTATTGTTATCATATCATTCGGTCGTGCAAGTGAAAGGCAATAATGACGATATTTGATGAGGTGATTGCGGTGAAGAAAAGCTGGTATGAACTCTTTTTTTGTTTTCGTAAATATGTTTAGCTCAATATTCATGATTCAGCATATTATCAGTAAACATGTTTGTGATGACAATTAGAGATTATAGTTGCTCATGCCATGCTTAAATAGCTAGGAGTGGATAATGATTTATCTTGAGTGTCAACATGCATTAAAATGGTTGTGATGTTGTATGTTAGGATGGTATCCTCCTCTGAACAATTCAAGTGGCTTGACTTGGCACATGATCATGCATGTAGTTGATTCAAGACCAACATAGCCTCCACGATATTTATGTTCATGGTGTTGATATCCTACTCATGCTCGTGTTCAATGTTAATTATTCGCAATGCATGTCTATGACTATTTTCGCTCTCTAGCTGGTCGCTTCTCAATCTATTTGCTAGCCTTTGCCTGTACTAAGCAGGAATACTGCTTGTGCATCCAAATCCTTAAACCAAAGTTGTTCCGGATGAGTCCACTATATCTACCTATATGCGGTATTACCTTGCCGTTCCAAGTAAATTTGCATGTGCCACCTCTAAACATTCAAACGAACATCTGTTTTGTGTGCCCCGTACCGCTCATGGAGTGACAGGGGGCGTTCATTATCTTCCATGCTAAGTGGGTTATTCTCAGATGAGTGTTTATTCACTTGTCATTGCACGAGAGAGGCTGGTATCTGGGATGCCCAGTCCTGTGATCAAAATCGAATTATATAATGAAACAAACTCCCCCAGAAAGTTGTTGGTATGGAGGGCACCTGTGAATTCGGCTAGCCATGGCTTGTGTTGGTATGGTGGAGGGGGAGTAAACTTTACCTTTCCGCTTGGGAACCGCCTATAATGTGTTTAGCATGGAAGATACTGAAAATTCTCGGTCGTAACATTGACAGGAAAAGCATACCTCTCAAAATTGTTTTGATCTCTGATTTAAGCTTCGAGCTCTGGTACCGCTGCAAATCCATGGTTCCCTCTGCGAAGGGCCTATCACTACTGTAGGCGACTGCTAATGCGACACATGAATCAGAGACCCCGCGACCAAACTGTGTGCGATGCATGAATCGCAAACGGTGTCGAAAAAAACCCGTCCCCAATAAGATGAACTGTTTGCGATGCCGGAGACATAAAAAATGATTCAGATTAGAGACGTGTGTGTGATACGTGGCATATAGTTGATCCATACGAACTGTTTGCGATAAGACAGAACAATAAACACGGTCAGCCAGTTCGTGGTGTGTGCGATACACGGCATACAGTTCACTCGGATGAACTGTCTGTGATTACCCAACACAACAGAAACGGTCAGGCAGATCAAGGTGTGTGCGATATACGGCACACGGTTCACTCGGATGAATTGTTTGCGATTACCCAACACATTAGAAACGGTTCAACTTAACAAGATGTGTGTGATACGCGGCAAACAGGTCAGTAATCCAAAATGTGTGGGAAGACGGATAACAACACGGACGATTCCTGCTAATAACCCGTGTGTGTTGTGGGCAAACGCTTGCTGGTATACAGTTGTCAGCGATTGATGAAATCATCACCGACGGGTTCCCTAGTTCAGTCCGTCCGCGTTGTAATTTGCTCAGTCTACAGAAGAACAACATATATAACCAAATTAAACATCCAATTACATAGGTGACTATACAAAACATTCGCACACACCTCAATAAACAATTACATGCATTCTAAACTAGGAGAAACGATCATCTAATAATCTACTTCTTGTGACGCTGCCGCCACTACTCTACTTGTGGCTCGATCCCTCATCGTCCACAGGAAGGAGGCACTCCCTCATGTCAACGATCCGCCTGTACATTTCGTAGCTTGTGTACGCGTCCTTGCCTGCATACTTGACGTGTTCTTCATCCAGTCTCCGCACCCAGGCCTCGTGCCAGGCATCCTTGTTCTTTTTGCACTCATCTTTCATGCCTCTGTAGTAGGGGTCGATGATGGCCACGGCTAGGTCAACCAGGGAGTCCTTCTTCTTTCTGCCCCAGACCCTGTACTGGCCTTGGATGTCGACAAGATTCTGGCAGGCCAAGCCCGTAGTCTCGAGCACCTTTAGATCGTTCACGGTGTCCACCATAGCGAACCTGTAGTCGGGGCTATTGATAAACCTAGTGAAACGCTCGCAAGGCCTTGTGGCCAGGGAGTGGTGGTAGACGAGGACGTGATGGCGCACGCACAACTGAGCGACAGCAACCTTCTGATCATACCCGGCACGACCGCCGGTGATCTCGAGGTCGAAGCCGACCACTTGGTATTCGTCCTCAGCAAGCAACTGCTCCATAGTGTGGATGGAGCACTCCACCAAGACCGGCTCGTTGGTGTACACCACCGAGAGGTCCTTCCCTCTCACGTGGGTGTCTACTACATGAGGCGTGGTGAACTGCTGCCCGTCGTCGTCGTCAGCCGCTGGGAGCGCCATTAGAGCCGGGTGTGCCATTGGCGCCGCTGGATATCCTCTCTGTATGTGTCGTCGTGGGTGTGCTTATTGTGTCGTGGGGCGCGAGAGATGAAGGTAAATGGCCGCGGGAATAAATGAGGGCCAGGCGGCCGGGATTCTTGGCACGTCCGCAAGGCAGTTTTTGCCGCACGTAACTGCGTCGTGGCACCGCGTCCGGCGTAACCGCATGCATAAGGCACCCCGAACGTACGTGATCGTGCGCCAGCCCGAAACGCTTGCAGCGCGTACGGAGGGATGCGGGCAGAGCGCGCAGAGGGACGCGAGCAGAGGGTGCGCGGCATGACGCGAGCAGAGCGCGCCGCGGCCGCTTCAACCGCGAGCAACCACACGCATAGAGTAGTTGAACACGCAGGGAATGGCTGTCTACAAGCCGGCCGGCAGTTGTGAGCCGGCGGCGTGATGTGAAACTATGTCGCGTTCCACATCACACAGTGGGCGAACAATTGTTCGCGACGCTACGTATAGAGCGGCCGTGTGCTAGGTAATTAAATCACAAATGTTTTTTTATTAACCGTTTGTGTACGTGTCATTTCGTCCTCCTCTCGCATGTCTTGTCACCGCGCTACCGTAGAAGGCTTCGAGCGCAAGCTTGAGCACCGCACGGGCGTTCTTTTGGCCAAACGTTAGCTCGAAGAGGTGCCAATGAATCGTCAGTGAGCCCGTTCCCGTTCAACCGCGCAGGTTCCCGCGCAAGCTTCCCGCCCGACTCGGCGAAATCCCCAAAAAACCCAGTGCTTACCGGCCTGCTATATAAACAGTCACGACCGGCGTGTCGGCATCGCATTTCCCCTCCCTCCCCGTAGCTTATCTTGTCTGCTTCTCCCACCATCACCAATGGCACCGGTCCGTCGTCGTCGCTCAGCCACTCCGCCATTATCTGAGGACAACTCCAGCTAGGAGG
This sequence comes from Elymus sibiricus, assembly GCA_039707655.1. NCBI lineage: Eukaryota > Viridiplantae > Streptophyta > Magnoliopsida > Poales > Poaceae > Elymus > Elymus sibiricus. The sequence continues at coordinate 160,188,570 of CM077668.1, read as the reverse complement.
CTACACCACGCTGGCGGCGCAGTCCCCGGCGGCGTGTACTGCCCGTGGCGTCCCTGTTGGGTGTGCGCACAACACCAGCCACACGCTCCGCCACCGCTGCCCGACGGCAGCTGTTACCAGCAGCCGTTGCCGCCACCCCACTGTTGGCCGCCGTGGCCGCCACACCACCAAAGCCCACCAGGGCCATCGCCCGCTCCGCCACCGCGGCTCGAAGGCGGGTGCTGGCCGTCTTGGCCGCCACCCCACCGTTAGCCGCCGTGGCCATCACCCGCTCCGCCACCGTGGCCTAAAGGCGGGAGGTGGCCGCCACCCCACCGTCGACCGCCGGGGTCATCACCCGCTCCACCACCGCGGACCGAAGGCGGGATGTGGAGGCCCGCACGAGATTTAGCGACCTTGCCGCACGCTACATCGAGTTCCCGCGGGAGGAGGAGGAGCGCCTGGTCGAGCACGCAAAGCATCTTACCACTGCCATGGCCGCAGTAGAAGCCGCTGCAGTGGCGTGGAATGCGGAGATATACGAGGAGTCTCGCCGCTTCGAGAGGGATCGTCTGGAGTGGTAGAGGGCATTTGAGCTGGGCGTCGCTATAGGTGCAGCAGCCGCAGGCGCCGGATTCCGCTTCTCCAGCTCGTCGGTAGGCTCCTCCTCCTTGGCCTCTTACTGAGCGCACTCGGAAGAGGAGAAGCTGCTGGAAGTAGTACAAAGCCCCTCCATAGTAGTAGTATTTAGGGGCTATTTTGTTCAGTTCATCTGACTATAGATATGGTTGCACTACAAAAAAACACTTCCGTGATGATATGTCTTTGTCACAGTAGGTCACATTTTCTGTCATGCATGTACATCCATGACGATTTTATGACAGAATCAATATAGTCATACCTGTGCTATCACAGTAGTGTTCCATGACAATACTAAAATTATCATCACGGAAGTGTCCACTTCCATGACGATAAATGTCGCGTCATGGAAGTGTTTTCGTCAAGGGTAACCGACACGTGGCATCCACCGTAATGGGTCGCCGTTAAGCTATTGTGTTCCGGTTTGGATCCAATAACCCGTTAACAGCCCTGACGAATGAGGATTTTCCACGTGTAAAATTCGCATTGGCCAATAGAACCATGTGTCAGGCCGGCGTTGCAACAGATGTCGTCCATTCATTGCACGAGACACACCTATGGAACAGTGACACATGGCACGGCCCAACAGCGGCCCATTTATGTTATAAAGGCTGGCCCGTTTGACTTGGTCAAAAGTTAACGGGCCGGCCCAAGGAAAGCCTATTACTGGCCTGTTCGCATACAACCCATTTACGGCCCGGGTATTCACGGCCCATTATGGCATTTAAAAATTCGGCCCAGTAGCGTCATGTGGGCCGTCCCATATGATTCCAGCCCGTTGTCACTTTCGGCCCATCTATGGCCCATGAAGTTTTTCGGCCCATATGAGGCCTTTTGCATCTCTGGGCCCATCGACGGCCCGAGGTGAATCAGGCCCGTCATGAACATTAAACTGCTTTGAGCCCATTAACGGCCCATGATTCAGTTGGGCCGTTTCCAGCCCGTGTTTTCTTTCGACCTTCTAAGGGCCCATATATTATTGGGCTCATTTCTACCCCTCGATTACTAACAATTCGTTACTGGCCTGTTATGCTAATGGGCCAAATTCAGCCCGTGGTAACAATCGGTCCGTTTGTGGCCCGTTAACACGTTGGGCCGTTTTCATCCTGTCTTGTAATCCGGACCATTAATGACCCATCATGCCTGTTAATAGAATTAAGCCCGCGCTGCCTTCCGGCCTGTTAACGGCCCGTTATGGTCTGGGCCCAGAAACGGACGGCTCCGATTTAGGCCCGTTTACGGTCCTGTTTTGGCCCACGAACAGTAAGCCCATGGATCCTACGGCGTGTACGAGGTCCATGGATCATACGGCCCGTAGGAGGCCCATGGATCCTACGGCCCATATGAGGGCCATCGATACCACGGCCCATAGGAGGCCCATCGTTACCACGGCCCATATGTGGCCCATGGTTATTGCGGCCACTAGCAAACCGAGGAAAAAGAACTGCAGTGACTACAAGGAAACAAATAAACAAGACTATATAGGTAAATAAATAAGCAAGCAACTAACGCTAGGCTATTACAGCGATTACAGACATTACATCCACTGGGCATCAAAGTTCGCCACCAGTGCAAATAAAGGGAACAACAAAGCAGCATATTACATACACTGGGCGTCTAAATTGGCCACCAGTGCAAATAAACGCGGCAGCAAAACAAGTCCAGAACTAAAACAACTTCAGAAGAGTTCAAGAAATGTTATCCTGGGTATCCATGATAGGCCTCCGTCGTATCTACTTTTCCAAACACTTTTGCTCTTGTTTTGGACTCTAATTTGCATGATTTGAATGAAACTAACCCGGACTGGCGCTGTTTTCAGCAGAATTGCCATGGTGTTGTTTTTGTGCAGAAATCAAAGTTCTTGGCTTTGGACGAAACTTTTTGGAGAATTTTTATGGAATATATAAAAATTATTGGTGCAAGAATCAACAGAAGAGGGGCCACCTACTGCCCACAAGGTAGTAGGGCGCAACCCCCCCTAGGGCGCGCTGTGGTGCCTTGTGGGGCCCACAGGCGGCCGTCTAACCTAATTCCAACGCTATAAATTCTATTTCCCCGAGAAAAAAAATAAGAGTAGAAGTTTCATCGCGTTTTATGATACGGTGCCGCCACCACCTCCTATTCTTCATCAGGAGGGCTGATCTGGAGTCCGTTCGAGGCTCCGGAGAGGGGGATTCGACGCCGTCGTCATCATCAACCATCCTCCATCACCAATTTCATGATGCTCACCACCGGGCGTGAGTAATTCCTTCGTAGGCTTACTGGACGGTGATGAGTTGGACGAGATTTATCATGTAATCGAGTCAATTTGTTAGGGCTTTGATCCCTAGTATCCACTATGTTCTGAGATTGATGTTGCTATGACTTTGCTATGCTTAATGCTTTTCACTAGGGCCCGAGTGCCATGATTACAGATCTGAACCCTTCATGTTTTCATGAATATATTTGTGTTCTTGATCCTATCTTGCAAGTTATATGCACCTATTACGTGTCATGATCCGCATACCCCAAGGTGACAATAATTGGGATTCTTTCCGGTGATTGCCATGGTTTGAGGATTTCATGTATTCACTAAGTGCTAATGCTTTGTTCTGGTTCTCTATTAAAAGGAGGCCTTAATATCCCTTAGTTTCCTTAAGGATCCCACTGCCATAGGAGGGTAGGACAAAAGATGTCATGCAAGTTCTTATTATAAGCACGTATGACTATATATGGAATACATGCCTACATTAGATTGATGAATTGGAGCTATTGTGTATCGCCCTAGGTTGTGACTGTTATATGATGAATATCATCCAACATAATTATCATTACCGATCCAATGCCTACCACTTTCTCATATTGGTTTCTGCTAAGTTACTTTGTTGCTACTGCTCTACACTTGCTACAAAACTGCTACTGTTACTGTTACGGTTACTATTGTTACTATTGCTACTGCTATCAAAACTATCATATTACTATGCTACTAAATACTTTGCTGTAGATATTTTATCCCCAGGTGTGGTTGAATTGACAACTCAACTGCTAATACTCGTAAATATTCTTTGGCTCCCCTTGTGTCGAATCAATAAATCTGGGTGAAATACTACCCGCGAAAACTGTTGCGATCCCCTATATTTGTGGGTTATCAAGACCTTTTTTCTGGCGCCATTGCTGGGGGAGCATAGCTCTATTTGTTGAGTCACTTGGGATTTATATCTGTTGATCACTATGAAGAATCTGAAAGACGCTAAGACCAAGATCATTCCCTCTAAGACGAGGGGAGGTAAGGAACTGCCATCTAGCTCCGCACTTGATTCACCTTCTGTTTTGAGTAGGCTTGTGACACCACCACCTGCTATTCATTCTGATATGTCGCAAGTTATTGATGATGCTACTTTTGCTATGAATGAAACTGTAGATGATGCTAGCACTATGCTTGATAATACTGTGCCACTGGGTGAATTTCTTGATAAACAACTTGCTAAAGCTAAAGAAATTGAGAATGCTAAAAATGTTGAAACTCTTGAGAATTATGATTCACCTATTATGCCTAGCTCTCTTACTAGAGTTGAATCACCTGATGAACATGTCTTTGATAGGGAGACATCTAGAGCCATTCTTGCTTGTAATGATAGAGATGAAGTTATAAAATTGCTTGCTGAAATGAAAGAGAAATCTATGAGGGGGAGAACGAAATATGATCCTAAGTTTGCCACCTCTCCCATATTTGTTACTGATAAATATTATGAACTCTCTGTCGATCCTGAGTTAATTACTTTGGTTGAATCTGATCCTTTTCATGGTTATGAAACTGAAACTGTTGAGTCACACCTTACTAAATTGAATGATATTGCCACCCTATTTGCTCATGGGGAAAAATTCGCTACTATTATATTCTTAAGTTGTTTCCTTTGTCATTAAAAGGTGATGCTAAGAAATGGTTTAATACTCTTGCTCCTGCTTGTGTGCGAAGTCCCCAGGATATGATATATTACTTTTCTGAGAAATATTTTCCTGCTAATAAGAAACAAGCTGCCTTACATGAAATATTTAACTTTGTGCAAATTGAAGAAGAGAATCTCCCTCAAGCTTGGGGAGGCTTCTCCAATTACTTAATGCCTTGCCTGATCATCCTCTTAAGAAGAATGAAATACTTGATATCTTTTATAATGGACTAACCGATGCTTCTAGGGACTACCTAGATAATTGTGCTGGTTGTGTTTTCAAGGAACGAACTGTTGGATAGGCTGAAGTATTATTGAATAATATGTTGAGAAATGCCGATGATTGGACACTTCCTGAACCACCACCTAGGCCAACTCCGAAGAAGAGATGTATTCTATTCCTCAGTCCAGAAGATATGCAAGAAGCCAAGAAATCTATGAAGGAAAAAGGTATTAAAGCTGAAGATGTTAAGAATTTACCACCTATTGAAGAAATACATGGGCTCGACATCCCGACATAGGTAGTGGAGGTAAATTCTCTCACTAGATTTGATGAAGGTGATATTCCATATAATAAATCTGCTAGTCAATCCCTGTATGAGTTTGATAATTATATCATTAAACAAGAACACTTTAATTTGTATATTAGCAATCAACTAAAACGGAATGCCATCATGATTGAACGCTTGAGTGATTTGATGTTTAGAACTACTAATGATGTTAAATGCTTGAGTAAACATGCTTCGATGGTTCAGACTCAGTTAGAACAAATTGCTAAGTCACAAAATGATTTGCTTGATGAGTTGAATAATAGAAAGAATGATCATGCTATTTGAGTTGTTACTAGAGGAGGTAGAATGACTCAGGAGCCTTGTATCCTGAAGGTCATCCTAAAAGAATTGAACAAGAATCTCAAAGAATTAATATCGTTGCACCTAGTCCATCTAAGAAGAAAAGGAAAAAGAAAAATGATAGGACTTTGCATGCTACTAGTGAACCTGAGATAGAAAAACCTCCTGAGAATCATAATGATGCTTCTATTTCTGATGCTGAGACACAATCTGGTAATGAACCTACACCTAGCGATAATGAGAATGATAATGAAAATGATGCTGTTCGTGTTGATGCTCAACCAAATAATGATGTAGAAATAGAACCTGCTGTTGATCTTGATAACCCACCTCATAAGAATAAAAGATATGATAAAAGAGACTTTGTTGCTAGAAAACATGGAAAGGAAAGAGAACCATGGGTTCAAAAACCTATGCCTTTTCCTACTAAACCATCTAAAAATAAGGATGATGAAGACTTTGAGCGCTTTGTTGAAATGCTTAGACCTGTCTTTTTGCGCACTCGCTTGATTGATATGTTGAAAATGTCTCCTTATGCTAAGTATATGAAAGATATTGTCACTAATAAAAGAAAGATACCTGAAGCTGAAATTTCCACCATGCTTGCAAATTATTCTTTTAAGGGTGGAGTACCTAAAAAGTTAGGAGATCTGGGAATACCTACTATACCATGCTCCATTAAAAGAAGCTATGTCAAAACTGCTTTATGTGATTTGGGAGTCAGTGTTAGTGTTATGCCTTTCTCTTTATATAGAAGACTTGATTTGAATAAGTTCACACCTACTAAAATATCTTTGCAAATGGCTGATAAGTCCACTGCTATACCTATTGAAATTTGTGAGGATGTTCCCGTCGTTGTTGCAAATGTTACTATCTTGACAGACTTTGTTATATTTGATATGCCCGAGGACGACAATATGTCGATTATCCTTGGAAGACCCTTTTTGAATACTGCAGGGGCTGTTATTGACTGCAACAAAAGCAAGGTCACTTTTCATGTCAATGGTAATGAGCATACGTTTTATTTCCCGAAGAAACAAACTTCAGTGAATGGTATCAATTGTATTGAAAAGGTTTCGACAATCACTATTGGGGGATTCAAATTTCCTCTTCCTACTGTCAAAAAGAAATATGAAATTCTTATTGTTGGGGAGATGCATATCCCCGTTCAGGTAACCTAGTGTTGTACGAAAATTCTTCGGTTTCATGTCACTCGGAAATAGTTTGTTAATAAGACTTGATCAACCTTATTAATGGATTCTTTTTGAAGGGCATGTGGTCGATGAATTTAGTAAGCACAACTTTCTGTACCTACCTTTTGCTCTCTGTTATTTATAGTTTAATAAAATAAAATGCCATGATTATCCTGTTTTCTGAATTATTCGTGCAATAAAAAATAGCCCCAAAAAAAGTGTTCAGAATGCAATAAAATTTTGACATGATTTTTTCTGGAATTTATAAGAATTTTTGGTACTGAGAACAACCCAGGGGGGGTGCACCTACTGCCCACAAGGCAGCAGGGTGCGACCAGCCCCAAAGGCGCACCAAAGTGCCTTGTGGGTCCCACAGGGACCCACTCACTTATCCATTCAGCCCACTTCGTCTCCTACCTCCAGAAAAAAATCATAGTAGCTCTCTCTCTCGTGTTCTTGGTCCCAAACCTGAGATTTTTGATCTCTTTGCTCGGAGCTCCGTTTCCGAAACTGTTTTGAGGGATTGCTCCTTGGTATGTGACTCTCCCATTGCTCCAATTAGTTTTTGCTTTAGTGGATTATATTTTGCATAAATTGCTGCTATAGGTGCTACTTAAAATGAGCTTGCATGTTGAATTCTTTTAGTCCTAAGTAGTTTGAATGCTTGATATAGCCTCTAGGTACTTGTATGAGTAGCTGCTATCAACTTTGTGAAGTTTTGTTAACATCTTTTTGTGGGTCAAATTTTTTCAGAAATTTGTTCGTAGGAACATGAACATTTTTAGAAGGAGTTCCTCAAGGAGGAGGTCCTCTGTGGCATCATTGAGTGAAAGCCCCACACGCCAATCATATGTTGAACCAAGGGCAAGTTCGGTGTGAGGTGCCGAAGCAAAATCATGTCGATGTCCGTGCAACGAGTTCATGCTAGGTGCAGGCATCAAGGAAGAGTTTGACCAATATATTCACAACACCGAGCTCTCCGCCTTCATCGCAGATAAGCCACCACAGCACTACAACCTTACTCATTCATTCACTCAAAACTTTGAATATCATCCACGCACTTCTAGAGTTTTATTTCATCTCTATGATAGATCTTATGCTATGTCTCTAGAAGAGTTTTGTGATGCATGCAAAATTCCATTTTGGGGTTCACTTAGTGAACCGCGACAATCTGATTATGAATTGTTTCTCAATAGTCTTTGTAATGGTGAGAATAGGGGAGTTAGGCAAGCTAGGATAAAGAGCATTCACTTTCCCGCTATTTGTTACTTTGCACTTTTTAATGGCAAATGCATTGTTGGTAAACAAGACTGTAGTGCACTTTGTGCCCCTGACCCGAGCCTTATTCACGCTGCTTTAACAGGTAGCAGATACTATAATCTTGGGGCCATTGTTGTACGGAGGTTGCACCGCAACTCGGACAATGGTGATTTATATGGAGGAATTTATGCCTCCCGAGTAGCTGCAAGGCTAGGGGTCTCGCCCAGGCCCAATGACCCTCTTTTACCTGACAAATATTTGAATTTTGAGGCAATGCAGAGCCATGAGTTCATTAAGCGCAACACTCGCAGTTATGATTATAACTTGATATTCGATAAATATTGTTCTTTGTTTGTCGTTTTGCCTGCTCCTCTCCTCTTTGATTTTCAGAACAAACAGAGATATTTTCTTCATGAGAGCGAGGTGCACGAGTACAATGCAGCAGTTGAGGCTACCCGTCAGGCTAAGGAGGCAGCTCAGAACGCCTCCACGAGCTACCACTTCGACTATTATCTGGGACAGCCATGGCAGTAAACCAAGCTAGGCCAAAAGCCTAAGCTTGGGGGAGTACGTATCTCTCACCGACATTACATTCATGTTCACACATTCATTCTAGTTGTCGGTGTTCATACTTTTTCATTGTATATCCATGTTAGTTTTATTTTCGCTTTCTTGTGTGTTTGAAAAACTTCAAAAACCCAAAAATATTTCTCGCTTCTTTTCGGTTTTTCTCTCTTGTTTGTTAGTTCGCAGTATTAAAAGAAAACCCAAAAAGATTTCTCATTTCTTCTTTTGCTTGTTGGGAGTTCCCCCGTGTAAATAGTTTTTCTCGCTTTTCGTTTTTATTCTTTAATTTGTTTTCTTCAGAAAAACTAAAAACTCCAAAAATATTTCAGTGTGTTTCTCTGAATTTCTTTTCTTTTCGTTGAGTCATAGTAGGGAGAAGACCACGATGAAAATGTTGAGTGGTTCTCATAATCTTTAATGTTGATCTAACGAAGAGCCAATTTTACCTTGTCTTCTCCCTTGAATAAAATTTTGCAGATTCCGGCTTAGTCCACGGCACACTTGCACTATTATTATTTTCACATCATTCGGTTGTGCAAGTGAAAGGCAATATTGACGATGATTTGATGAAGTGACTGTGGTAAGGAAAAGCTGGTATGAACTCTTCTTGTTTTTGTTTTTGTAAATATGTTTAACTCAGTATCCATGATTCAACATATTATGAGTAAACATGTTTGTGATGACAATTAGAGATTATAGTTGCTCATGCCATGCTTAAGTAACTAGGAGTGGATAATGATTTATCTTAGAAGTCAACATGCATTAAAATGGTTATGATGTAGTATGTTAATATGGTATCCTCCTATGAATGTTTCGAGTGGCTTGAATTGGCACATGTTCACACATGTAGTTGATTCAAAACCAACATAGCCTCCATGATATTTATGTTCAGGGTGATTATATCCTACTCATGCTAGTATTCAATGTTAATTATTCTCAATGCATGATCATGACCATTTTCGCTCTCTAGTTGGTCGCTTCTCAACCTATTTGCTAGCCTTCACTTTGTACTAAGCGGGAATTCTGCTTGTGCATCCACAATCCTTAAACCAAAGTTGTTCCAGATGAGTCCACTATATCTACCTATATGCGGTATTACTCTGCTGCTCCAAGTAAATTTGCATGTGCCACCTCTAAACATTCAAATAAACATCCATTTTGTGTGCCCGTACCACTCATGGAGCGACAGGGGGCGGTCAGTATCTTCCATGCTAAGCGGGTTATTCTCGAGATGAGTGCTTATTCACTTGTCATTGCACGAGAGAGGCTGGTATTTGGGATGTCCAGTCCTATGCTCAAAATCATTATATAATGCAAACAAACTCCCCCGAAAAGTTGTTGGTATGGAGGGCACCCGAGGATTCGGCTAGCCATGGCCTGTGTTGGTATGGTGGAGGGGGAGTAAACTTTACCTTTCCGCTTGGGAACCGCCTATAATGTGTTTAGCATGGAAGATATTGAAAACTTTCGGTCGTGAAGTTGACAAGAAAAGTACACCTCCCAATTTTTTTTTTCATCTCTGATTTAAGCTTCGAGCTCTAGCACCGCTGCAAATCCCTGCTTCCCTTTGCGAAGGGCCTATCTATTTACTTCTATGTTATTTATTTATGTTATTTTACTTTTATTGTTGAGTCTCACCTTCTTGCACTATGCGCCAATCCTGAGAGCACTATTGTCATCCTTATGCATTGAGTATAGTTAATGTTGTGTGCATCATGACTGGATCTCTTGTACCCTGAATTACAATGTTTAGTCGCTGCTTGAACTTTGGAGGTGCCCTGCATTTATGTTTTGCGGTCTCAGAAAGGGCTAGCGAGATACCATGTTATCATATTATATCAAGATTGTTTTGACAAATTGTTGGCATTTGAGATATGTTATTATTGCTCTCTAGTTGATTATGCCATTGATATGAGTAAATGTAGTTTTTAAGTGTTATTATGAGCATGGTTAGTTCATGATCTTTGCAGAAAACTTGGGTACTATTTAAGCTTATATACGGATACAAGAACAAAAGAGTTCGTAAAAGTTTTTCTTTATCACATTCAGTTTATCAACTGAATTGCTTGAGGACAAGCAATGAGTTAAGCTTGGGGGAGTTGATACGTCTCCGTCGTATCTACATTTCCAAATGGTTTTGCTCTAGTTTTGGACTCTAATTTGCATGATTTGAATGAAACTAACCCGGACTGAAGTTGTTTTCAGCAGAATTGCCATGGTGTTGTTTTTGTGTAGAAATCAAAGTTCTTGGATTTGGACGAAACTTTTTGGAGAATTTTTATGGAATATATAAAAATTATTGGCGCAAGAATCAACAGAAGAGGGGCCACCTACTACCCACAAGGCAGTAGGGCGCGACCCCCCCTAGGGTGCGCCGTGGTGCCTTGTTGGGCCCACAGGCGGCCGTCTGACCTAATTCCAACGCTATAAATTCTATTTCCCCGAGAAAAAAAATAAGAGAAGAAGTTTCCTTGCGTTTTACGATACAGAGCTGCCACCACCTCATGTTCTTCATCGGGAGGGCTGATCTGGAGTCCGTTCGGGGCTCCAGAGAGGGGAATTCGGCGCCGTCGTCATCATCAACCATCCTCCATCACCAATTTCATGATGCTCACCACCGGGCGTGAGTAATTCCTTCGTAGGCTTGCTGGACGGTGATGAGTTGGATGAGATTTATCATGTAATCGAGTCAATTTGTTAGGGCTTTGATCCCTAGTATCCACTATGTTCTGAGATTGATGTTGCTAGGACTTTGCTATGCTTAATGCTTGTCACTAGGGCCCGAGTGCCATGATTTCAGATCTGAACCCTTCATGTTTTCATGAATATATTTGTGTTCTTGATCCTATATTGCAAGTTATATGCACCTATTACGTGTCATGATCCGCATACCCCAAGGTGATAATAATTGGGATTCTTTCCGGTGATTGCCGTGGTTTGAGGAGTTCATGTATTCACTAAGTGCTAATGCTTTGTTCCGGTTCTCTATTAAAAGGAGGCCTTAATATCCCTTAGTTTCCTTAAGGACCCCGCTGCCATGGGAGGGTAGGACAAAAGATGTCATGCAAGTTCTTATTATAAGCATGTATGACTATATACGGAATACATGCCTACATTACATTGATGAATTGGAGCTATTGTGTATCGCCCTAGGTTGTGATTGTTATATGATGAATATCATCCAACATAATTATAATTACCGATCCAATGCCTACGACTTTCTCATATTGGTTTCTGCTAAGTTACTTTGTTGCTACTGCTCTACACTTGCTACAAAACTGCTACTGTTACTGTTACGGTTACTATTGTTACTATTGCTACTGCTATCAAAACTATCATATTACTGTGCTACTAAATACTTTGCTGTAGATATTTTATCCCCAGGTGTGGTTGAATTGACAACTCAACTGCTAATACTTGCAAATATTCTTTGGCTCCCATTGTGTCGAATCAATAAATCTGGGTGAAATACTACCCGTGAAAACTGTTGCGATCCCCTATACTTGTGGGTTATCAATCCACCATGCTGGCAATAAGCTTAGCAAGCTTATTAACTTTCTCTTGTCTGGCGCTAAAATCCTCCAACGCTTGCTGTTGCACCAGAAAGTATACATCTGAATTCTCGAGGGACTTCCTCGGTCCTTTGGCTTCTTGTCGCAGCACAGCCGATCGATGTCTTTCAGCTTGTAGTTGAGACTCAAGAAACCGAACTGATTTAGACAGCGAGTTTGAAGAGCTTCTGCAGGCAGTAGTGGCCAGTAACTTGAACACTACATCAAGACAAGACTTTGGGGTTGTCTCACTGTCTTCAAGATAGTTTTCCTTATCTGTTTTATCAGCTTTGTTGGAGACCAGCAAGGTTGTCTTACTATCTTCAACCTTATCTGCATTGCTTCCTTTACCATTGCTTAATGTGGTACCCTTCTCCAATATTCTGTCAGCATTCTAAAAGAAGAAACAAGCAGACACACAACAGGTTTAGCATGTAGTATATGAAACTCATTTTGGTGAACCAGTTCAGTAGTAAGGTGGACAGGATTAAACTATCAAGTCTTCTATTGCAAAGTAGTACATTATAGAAGCATCAAACATACATATATCTATGTGCTACTGTCACTGCATTGTCTTGCCAAATCAAAATAGAGACACTGTTCAAATCATATCAGTTCAAGACAAAATAGCATTGAAAGAATATAAGTGTGGAAAACTACACGACACCACAAGAAGCTCTGTTTTGATGCTACTAATGTGCATGATGTGAGAAGACAACTGTCTACACAATTGAAATTGAAATCAACATAGAGCAATTTAGAAGAGCAAACCAGTTAAAGAAACCTGTTTAAACATACCTGTTGTGCCATTGGAGTTTCGATTGGATCCTTCTATTTAAAAATTAGTTGGTATGAGTACATACAGTGATACAAGAGCAAAGCGGTATGCACCATAGCTATGGAATCTTACCTGAGAACAATTGTTCTTCAGGTTTAAGCACTTGTTCTACAAGAAGAGAGTACAGTAAGACGCAACCATATAGTACTTCAAAATGAAATATGATCTCATAGACCCTACAAGATTCATGGGTCTAGACCAATACAGAACAAGGCGTTCCCAGTCATCATCCCGTAAATGTGTCTCCAGAGAAAGTAAGGGAATTTGATGAGTTTCCTTGCCAGTGAAATACGTTTTCTTCAGGTAACTCCGATACTGCCGCAAAGCATTCTTGAAGATAGCAGAGGTATTAGCACAGGTTACCTCATCCTGAGTTTCCAAATCGGTCATTCTCTACACAGAAAAATGGGAACATTTGCTGTGTTATAACCAGCAGGGAGGTAGAAAGTATGGGACAAAGCAAAGTAATTGCCATGAATACTTACACATAACTCCTGGAGGAACACCTGCAACTGGCTTTTTCCTTCATCTTCAGTATAATATTTCCATGATGGGAAGATACACACATAGGATTTAACAACATCAAATGCGATAGACGCTAAACTACGGATGACTGGTTCTGCTTCGTCCACAGGAATAGGTGTACTAACTGGTAGAGTTGGGGTTTGCCGTGGTAGTCCTGGCCCTTTGGGCACTGGAGCTGCCTTACTAACTGCTCTTGTTTGGGAGCTCTGTGGTGGAGATGGTGCTGCGTCAACTGGAACTGGGTTACTATCTGCTGGGGTTGGGGTTAGATTGGGTGAAGCTGGTTCTCTGTCCATTGGAGTAGGGGTACAATCTGTGATAGTCTGGGTTATGTGTGGTAGGGCTGTTTCTTGTGCAAGTACAATCGGGGTGCTATCTCCATCGACAGGTATCACTGTTTTATTTGAAGACCGTGTTTTTACTCCGCTAGATACTGCCATCACCCCCTCCAATTCAAATGGCTGATAAGCAAGAAAAGTAGTTGAATGTACAGACCTTGTATGAGACAGATGCAGTAGATAGTGAGGAAAAAAGAGGGCATGAAATAGTTCACATATATGTTGTGTAACTAAACAGGATAGCATGACATAATTTCACATATATGATGTCTATCTAAACAACATAGCATGACATAATTCAAAGATATGATGACTAACTAAAAAGGATGGCATGAGATAATTATATGATGTCTTTACTAAACATGTTCGCATGACGTAATTCACATACATGTTATCTAAGTAAACAGGATGGCATGAAATAATTCACATATGTGATTTATATACTAAGCAGATGGCATTCGCATATATGATGTCTAAACTAAGCAGATGGTGTTGAATATTGTGTATATGATGTCTAAACTATGCAATGCAAGACACCATATGCATGATACTAGCAGTATAACCGTGCCAAGTTAGAGCATACACCTCAGGGGGGGAATAGGACTGGTCATCTGTCTCTGAATCCTCCTCTGAGGAGCTATCTGGACCCAGCAAGAGATCTGCTTCGACAGGTAGCACTGTCTGCTCCGAAGAACTTGTTTTCACTCCAGATTTTTTTCATCATCCACCCAAATGGCTGATTCACAGGAAGAGTGGTTGAATGTACAAACATTGTCAACAAATTGAAATTTAATGAAAAAAGGAATGGGAAGATATAATTCAAATATATGATGCCTGGCTAAACAGGATGGCATTGCATATTTCACATATACTATGGCTGGCTAAAAAACATGGCATTGCATAATTCACATATATGATATAGAAACTAAACACGTGGCATTACAGAACATGTCTAAACTAAGCAGATGACATATATGATGTCGAAAGTAAGCAAAGCAAGGCACCATATGCATGATATGACCAACATCATCATGCCAAGTTAGAGCAAACACCTCGGGGGGTAAATAGGAGTGGTCAGCTCCCTCTGGCTCCACCTCTGAACAGATATCTTCCTCTGGATTACAATCTGGAGGAGGGGGTGGGGTTGCCATTGCACCCACCATGGAGCGATGTCTGCATGACATTGTATTGCCGCGCAAGACTCGTCTCTTTTTCTCTACATGTTCAGCATGACTGTGTACAATAACTAACATGCATACGAAAAAATATAGTGAGATTAAGTAAGGAGAGCTTGCAGAAATCTAGAGTGATGGTAACAACCAGTGGATAGATCAAAAAATAATGATAGCAGGCAAATGATAGCTGAATTTAATAAAAAAGACAGATGATGGCTGCTTTACTGTTTGTTTCCCACCCAAATTGAACGACATAGTAGATACCCTAGATGAAACAGATAGTAGATCGATATACTATTCATTGCTGCCTTGATATGTGCCCCACAAGCATTTTAAAACTCAAGTTTGAACATTAATTTGGACCTGACTTGGAGTCTAAGAGATGAACAGGATGATAAACTAGCAGGTAATATTAAGCAATGCATAAAGTAAGCAGAAACAAAAGAGTGCGACCTCTCTTGCGGACCCGTGTACTCCTCAGGTTCGTTTGCTGAGTTGATGATGGTGATGCAGTTGCGGTGGCTGCCGGTGGCAGAGAAGGAGATCTGAGGTGGCGAAAGACGGTAAGGAGTCGTGATGTCTAGTATGGTGGACGCTTCTGTCAATGGAGCAGCTCAGGTGAGGTGGACGACGGCCCGGCAGGAGCAGGACAAACCACACAAAGTTTTCTTCGAGACCTATCTGTAAATGAAGTAATTTTGTAAGGGCTCCTTTGGCTTGCAGGAAAAGCATAGGAATGCAAAGAAACATGGCCAAATTAAAGTCAAACCACTGCAAATGTGCACAGTTAGAATTTTATTATGCCACTAATGCACTTAGTCTTCTTTTCATGCATAGGATTTTGATAAGTAGGTCCAGGTGGATGTTAAAATTTCTGTGTTTTTCCTTTGAAATAGACACGAAAGGAAAAATCCTTTAGTTTTGTTTTGCTCCATTCCTTTCAACCAAATGCAGGAATAATTGAATAGTAGAGTATCATAGGAAAATTTCCTATTGCTATGTTTTTCCTTCACTTTTTCCTTTGAACCAAAATAGCCCTAAGGGATCGACATGAATGTATAGTAAAAAGTGATGCGACAAATGTACAACCTCTTTGGCGTAGCCGTGTCGACCTTAGCATCATCGGGTCGGTCGCTGAAGATGTTGCAGCGGAGGTGGCTGTCGGAGCTGGGGAAGAAGATCTGAGGCGTCTATAGACGGCATAGAGGGTACTGCTTTGTTGTGATGGATGGTTACGTCGTTGGAGCAGCTCCGGCGAGCTGTACGACTTTGAGGCTGAAGCAGTACAAGATGGACATCGTTAATCTGAAGTGGGATTCTAAAGACAACCAACTCCGACAGATGATGTAAAATACATCACCAAAAAGTGATAGCTGTAAAATTTACATCACCAAAAGACAACCAACTCCAACAGATGATGTTAAAACTATTGACTCTGAACTTAACTGTCGAAACTGAATTTTACTGTCGAAACTGACTGTTACTGTCGAAACTGAATTTTACTGTCAAAACTAAATGCACAAGTAGCAGACAAGCACTTCGTTGGTAGTTTAGGCCGCTCGAGCACTGGTAGCAGAGAAGCAGTGATCTAAATCAGCAGCCGCTCAATAGGAACGCACTAGCAGATAGCAGCCGGAGTAGCAGCACGAACGAGAACCAGAGCAGCAACTTGTGTAGCTGCAGCAGCCCGTGTACCAGCATCAGCAGCGCGAGCGAGAGCAAGAGCATAGCAGCAACACGAGCGAGAGCAAGAGCCGAGCAGCAGCAGCTTCGGCTGGTATGGACGCCGCCGCCGAGGGAGCCTCGCATTGGGGGAGATCCGCCATGGAGGATGTCACCGGTGGAGCCAGTGTCGAGGGAGCCGCGCCATGGAGGAGCGGGATCGAGCAGCAGTGGCGCCGTGAGGTCGAGTGAAGGAGAAGATGCGATGGGTGTACAACCTCTTTGGTGGCGCTGAGTAGGCCTCGGCTTCATCCGAGGAGTTGGTGAGGATGCTGCGGTTCCGATGGGGCAGGTTAAGGCGGCGCTATGGGGATGGAGCAGCCGCGATAGATGAGGCGATCGTCGGAGCAGCTCCTTGGAGGTGGAGGATGGGGCGGCTGAACCGGCAGGACGACAAGATCGACGGCGGATCCTCATCCGGTGCGGTGGATGAGGGACGTCGAGCTGTTGCGGTGGACGACGTCGTTGGGGAAGAGGCTCTGGCTGGGTGGCGGTGGGGGGCGGACGGAGGAGGGTGGGGTTTCGCGGCTGTTGGAGAGAGATTTTGGCGGCCTCGGTTTTCGAATGGGGAAAAGAAGGGGATGGGAGGAGGGACCATGACTTAGGGACGCGCTTGTCCGAGATGTAGGGTAAGTTACAAAAGTACCCCCACCAATTTGAACTAGCAGCTCTTTCCGCCGAGGGGTAGAACGGGTATTTCGCATGTCGGGATTTCGCAGAAGGAGGGAGTTTTCGCGTGCATTGGGATTTCGGGATAGCAAGGCGCGGGTTGAGAAGGAGGGAGTTTTCGGAGCACAAATAGACAAAGAGATATCTTGAAATTTCGGCATAATAAGGCGCGGGTTGAAATTTCGGGACAAGGCTAACGTGTACGGTAAATTCGCACTTCCCTCAACCAAAAAAACAAAAAAAAAACAATTCGCACCGCACAAGAGAGAGTCTTGTCCCGTTTTACTGTATGAATTACTACAAATGTCATTCAAAACTTTGAATCCATGTTATGTTCAATTAAAATATTTTGCTAGCTGCATAATGCATGTAACCTACTCAAATGAACATTTTTGTGCATTCCAAATGTATATACTACCGCTGCAATATGAACTAAATTTGAATTCGTTTCACTATTTGAATAAGAATCATCTGTATATTATCTTCACAACACACCACATGATTACTGTCAAGTTAGATATGAACTATGTGTACTATATAAACTCGAATTCAACTATTTGAATCCACTTTATGCTGATTTCAAATAATAGTACATTTCAAGCTCTAGCTAGATCTTCATAATCTAAACCATGTTTCATATGTATAATGTGTTTATCACACAATGTATAGTGCCCCACCCCCTACGCCTACAAGTACTTAGCTGTGAGCTGCAAAAGCCACACATTATCACAAATTCAAATAAATGTGAGATTGTTTGATATATATATAATATATATATAGTATAACATATTCATATCCACACCATGTGTATAACCATTATATTCATGCATGCATGGGTTTAAAACACTATGATCTCTTATTCAAATATCTGAATCCACTTTTGTAATGAATTATGATCTCTGTTAGACTTTTACACCCACACAATCCTCTTCTCTTTGTAGCTAGCACTAACTTTCTCTCGTGCATGCACATGCCCTCCTCGCCCTCCCCCTCCCTCAGCATTCTCTCCGTCACGCATATTCATTATTTTTCTTTAGGTCGTTCTCCCACGGTCCCTATAGGTCTCCCCAGCTCCTTTCCGGCACACACCGATCGATATACCTCTCTAGCTAGCCAGGTCTGCCTACCACATACACACACTTCCCCTCTTCTCCTCTCACCGTCCATGCGCCCCTATCTCTCATATGGTCACACACATATGCACACTCGCGCCCCTCTTTTCATCGATCTCGCACTCGCACACTCCTCCATCTCTATATAGTAGGCCTATCGCACCACCTCCTAGCCGCATCCCTCTCTCTCTCTCTATCCGTCTCTCCGGGCCTTATTTGCCTCTAACACATGCATGTATATCGATCGATCTCCCTCTGTACATATAGCTAGGTCGACTATAACTCGTTTTCACCACGCACCGATCGATCTACATCACTAGATAAGTCTCTCCCTTTCCCCGACACATGACGATTGCTCTACCTATCTAGTTAGGTCTGCTTACCACAGACATATCGCCCCCCATCATCCATGCATGCCTCCCGACTCGTCTCTCACATGCACGTGCACACACAGACACACATCCCCTCTCTTATTGATATTGCAGTCGTACCCTCCGTTTGTCTAGTAGTCCTCTGCCACCATCTCCGAGAAGCAACTCCACCACAACCCCTCCGGCACTCTAGCTCTGTCTCTCTCCCAACCTTATTCCTCTCCTACACATATGTATGGATGCCGATCGATCTCCCTCAATACATAGCTAGGTCTCTCCTTCTCCACACATATACCTGTCGATCTACCTCTCTAGTTAGGTCTCTGCCCCCCCGCCTCCCCCCCCCACACCGATAGTCAAACGCTGTAGTTAGGTCTCCCTGCCACACACAAACTGCACCTGTCCCCTCTCACGTTCTAGTAGGCCAGCCACCCTATATAATTGACGTGCGCACACACAATTTCGCTGGCTCTCTTTATCGATCTCGCACCCATACACCTTCATCCCTCTATTCGATTCTATCGATATCTCACGCCGATGATCCCTCCCCTCTCTTCACGTGGATCTCCCCCTCTATATATGATATATCTAGGCCTCCATTTCACACACATTGCATATGTTACATTTTTTTTGAGATATCATCGACTCATATTGCCTGTCCATCTCTCACGCACACAAATACACTTACGAAATCACCCCCCCCCAAAAAAAACACTCACGAATGCACTCAACATCTCTCTCTAGGGTTGTATCTCTCTCACACACACCCACGTAGGTGGGGTACACGCACGAAGAGAAGAGGTGCACGCACGACACACGTACTCACATCTCGTTCCCAACCACACTCGCGCGGGTACACGGTGGAGCTCATTTCTATACGAAAAGCCAGCCCACGTGATAATTTGACGCGTGTCAGTTGTTCACTTGATGGAGGGTCGTGTACCACGCATGAATGAAACAAAGTGCAACTTGACGCGTTGGCGCGTTATTTTTAAATAAAGTTTTATTCCTCAATGGCACGTACAAAATATAAAACGATTGTATGGAGAGAAAAACGAAAACCGCTCCACTATACTAGTACAAATACAGGCAGGAGCCTCAATGCTTGCTTGCTGGGGTTCGTCTCTTCACACTCTCTCACATAAGACAACGGTGGCCAATCCTTCCCTCTCTAACCGCTAGTCACTGATCCGGCCAGATCCCGTCCGCCGGCGGAAAGGGAGGATGTGCAGCGTTGCTCCGGTCACCGGCGTCGAGGCAGGAAACCCTCTGCCGGCGCGCCCCGATCTGTGGTACCCGCCGTTCTCTCCGACCAAGCTCCGGTGCGGTAGGGCCTTCGACCCTTGCTCGCCGCCGCAGCAGATCCCGCCCACCACCGCCCTCCTACATACATCCCGACGACCCTCAGGTATAGCTTCCTCTGGAATCGGCCTTGCTCCACTGCCCAACTTCCCACGTCGCTGCATGTAGTAGTTCTTTGCCTAAAACGTACTAGCTCGGCCGGCATACTTTCCATTTTGCAATCTCGTCCTCACACCGTTTGCGAGAAACCACTGTGCTGTTATCTTTCCCTTAAGACAATGAATATGCTTATTTTTGTCGGCGTATGTGTCATCAACTGTTATTGACGAGTAATTGTTTCCTTTCTACCTCTTTTTGCAAACAGGGCTATCCATTTCACCTCGTTGCTATTGCGACCTTTTGTTGAACTGCACAAATCAGTTTTTTCTTAAGAGTGTTTTGTGCAGTTCCACTAAAATGTCACACTGGCAACGTTTCTACATTTTAATGGGACTGCACAAAGGGAGTTTGGAGTTCCTATCCTCCTCATCCAACTCTCAGCCTAATCTTCTCCAACAAGTAGTTAGTCTCAAGAGAGACTGCAAAGGTGACCGGCTTCTATTTGTGTGTTTATTGTTTCATCAACAGTGCCACTATTATTGTAATCACACTTACTCAATATCTTTGCTAACAGGGGATGCTCAGCTCTATTTTAGTGGAACTACACAAAATGATCGGAATGTTCCATGCTTCTGACAGCTCCTTTCTATGCCAACATGTCGTGTTGATTTTGACAGAGTTGCGGGAAAGTAGCTGCCAACGAATGAATATCGTGGCCAGGAAATGAAAGCATTCCCATGGAGAGCATCGATCATTTTTTATTTTTTCTTTATTTGTACACCTTCTCACAACTTTGTCTTCAGTTGTGATGTAAATATTGGCTCTGATATGCGAATCATTGATATGCATTAGCAAGGAAGTTAGTTTTTTTCTTTTTTTTTGTGAAAGAGCATGGATGTTAGTTTACTTTGTATTTGATGAAATGTTGTAACGAGACAACCTTCCAGCTGGCAAGACACATGAAACAAGAGCTGAATGCTTCATAGCGTTGTACAATTTCATGTCACTCAAAAATTATGTGTACATATATTGTGTAAACAAATGCTTAAAGCTTGATAGCATTGCCAGAAGCCATTCTACTACTCCAGCATCCATGTCCGCGTGCCATGTACCAAATTAGAGTGCACAACCGCACGGGAGACTCCTGCCCGGTCGTTTCGCCGCAGTAATATACTACTAATGAGCAGTCAAATCATAAGCCCTACCTTTCCCATAGTAAGTTGCTCGGACGAAGCAACCATCAATTCAATCTTCTTTGAATCCGCTCCTACTACTAGGAGCAACTATAAATACTAAGGAGTACTACGGTGATAGTGTGATATGAGGAGTACTTACCTCCGTCCTGGTTTATTGGTCTCCTTCGTATTTTGTGCTTAATTTTGACCATAGATTTAATTAACAAAATGTTAGTGCATGTCACCAAAAATTATATCGTTGGATTCGTATTTGAACATAGTTTTCAATGATATTATTTTTTGTGACATGCATTAACATTTTATTAGTTAAATATAAGGTCAAAGTTTGGCACAAATTCAAAGAGGGCCAATAAACCAGGACGGAGGTACTCCAGAGTAAATGCGTACTAGTAGTAGAAGATTGCTTTATCACAGATTAACATAAAATAAGAGTGCAGACGCTCCACCGTGCGATTCCTAATGTACCTCTATACTGTACTACTCATACTATTAAACCGCTTGGCTCTTCGCCTCTTCGAGAAGTCGAACAATTATGGTACTACAGTGCATGCTTCTGGCAATCTGACACCGAATGAACCGCTGCACGTCGACCGCGTGGGCGAGGAGAGCGCGCAGTAGTCAAAAGCTTCTCCTCGTCTTGCGAGCCACCACGCGTGTGGGAGAGGGAGAGGGCGTAGTAAGAAAGCTTCTCGTTCTCCTCGTCCTGCGAGCCATCGGGCTGTTGGGAGAGGGAGAGGGCGTAGTAAGCAAGCTTCTCCTCGTTCTCCTCATTCTGCGGGCCACCGCTCGTGTGCGAGAGGGAGAGGGCGTAGTGTAGTATTAGTAGTACTACTACTAGTCCACTACTAGTCCGTACTGCCTCCTTTCCAGTTAATATGGCTTAATGGCAGTCACTGGACTTCATAATACGCTCATTACGGTCAATATATACATTTTGCGGTGTTTATACGGTCACTAGCTCACCGTAGAGCACCGTATTGCACTCTATTGACCGGTCAAATAGTCTACGTAGCACTTTGTTGACTGGTTAAATTGACACGTGGACTGTGGGTCCCACCAGTCAGTTGGCAGAGGAAAGAAATAAGTTAAACAAAATTTTACATAGGCGCGGCAGGAGTTCAACCCTTGCGCGGGATCACCCTAGCTGTGTATGTGTGCGCATGCACGTGTAGGCTGAGCACTTGAGCGTGAGCGTGTGTGTTGCGTCGTGTGTTGTACACATGCATGCGTGCGTGCATGTCTACGTCTGACTATTGTAGTCTTCACATGTTCATATTTCATAATGTACTGCGTGGACGGAGTTTTAGACGGCATTACCCCTTGCTCAAATGATGGATGTTAGAGCAGGTAGGGCACATGGGAGTGAGACAAACCTGCATGCAGGGGTATTTTGGTCAATAGCATAACAAACAACTCATGCATCGTAAGATCCATTTGCATGGAAATACTACTTCTCGGTCGTCGGAACTCTTCTTCTTCCTTTCACCGACACGTGGGACATCCAGCATCCGGATCCAAGAAATTAGAGATATGAGTAAGTACTTGGGAGTACAAGTGAGACTCAGGAACGGTCACACACGTAGGTGGAGTACCAGCAAGGGACGCAGTAATAATGCCTAATGAGTAGTCAAATCACACAGTAAGTTGCTCGGACGAAGCAACCATCATTTCTCTCTTCAATGGCACGTACGCAATATAAAAAGGTTGATATGGATAGAAAAGGAAAACTGCTCCACTATATATATATATACATAATATATCCAGGAGCCTAAGCTACGCTTGCTTGCTGGGGTTGCTCTCTTCACACACTCTCGCACAAGACGACGGTGGCCACACCGCTGTTCACATATCCGGCCGGATCCCGTCCGCCATGGGAAGTGGTGGATGTTTTGCGTAGACGCGGTCGCCAGTGGCGAGGGAGAAAACCCACTTTGGGCGCGTCCTGATCAGGGGTCCCGGCTGTTCTCTCTCACAAAGCTGCGGCACGGTAGCCTTCGCCCCTTGCTCACTGCCACGGTATGGGCTGATGCCGCCTCCCACTGCCCTCCTAGCTACATCCCGATGTCCCTTTAGGTACAACTTCCTTTCGAGCCAGCTTCCTCCACTACCCCAGCTCCCCACGACGCTCCATGCGGATCTTTCTCTACTTCTTTGCCCTGCACGTTGCTCTACCAGCTTCTATTTGTGATGAGTTTATGACTCATCAACTAGTGCCACTACTATTATTCTAATCACACTTCTTCAATATATTTGCCAACAGGGATGCTCAGCTCGATTTTAGTGGAAGTGCACAAAATCATCGGATGGTTCATGGGTTCCAGACTTCTTTCCTTCGGAAGTTTCAACCTCACCAGGAAATTAAAGCCTATTTAGGGTTTAGGGTTCAAGGCCTAGGGACTGCATCGATCGTTTTGTTCTTTATTTGTACACCTTCTCACAACGTTTGTCTTTAGTTGTGAAGTAAATATTGGCTATGATCTGTGAATCATTGAGATGCATCAGCATGCATGTTAGTTTCCTTTGTATTTGATGATGGAATGTTGTAACGGAGCAACCTTGGAGGCAAGATACATGAAACAAAAGCTGGAAGCTTCATAGCATTCTAAGTACAATTTTATCTCGCTGAGAAATTATAATAGTAGTATGTACTACTCCTACTACTATTAGTACTACTAGAGAGCTAGGTGTCGCACGGTGTCCAAGTAATATGGTGATAGTGTGAGGTGGGCCATGTACTACTCACTGGGCTGCCGTGTTTCGCACTCCTTCGGTGTAAGAGTGGATAAATTTAGTTTTATCACAGAATAAAAAAAGAGTGCACACGCTCTACGGCGCGGTTCCTGGCTCCAAAATCATTCTACCTCCTTTCGCTGAAACGTGGGACATCCAGCATCCGGGTCCACGTGCCATGCACCAAAGTAGAGTGTAGTACTACCACTGGCAATCACGACGGTCATACCGCTGCAGTAATAATGACCAATGAGCCGTCAAATCACATAGACCCGGCAGGAAGTTGGACGGATGAAGCAACCATCACTCTTCCTTGGATCCGCTTCTCCCTCATGCAGTATAGTATACTACAGTGTTCTTTCGGAAACCAACGTTTCTTGTCGATGGATCGCGCCATGGAGCAAAACTAACGTTTATATGAATCACGTCTGTCGCGTTCGCGTCTCACCCCACATGGTTGCTCGACACGCCGCTCATCGCAAAGTGAGTATACGCAAACTTCCCCACCCGCGTGTCGATGGATCGCGCCATGGAGTACTTCTACTGGAAGAGATAGACGAGGGGGGAGAGGATAGCTAGCTGTAGCACGGACTCCCAAAGAACTTTTTTGCATGCGTGTTGTGGCCGTCCGTGGTGTCGTTTCAATGTGGAGCAGTCGCGTGCACCGGGAAGCGGGGGGTTGGAGATGAAAGTACAAATTTTACGTAAACACGAATATGTATGTGTATGTGTGCGCGTGTGCACACACACATAGTCACGACTCTCGCGACTACTCGTACACACCATCTCTCTGTAGGTCGATGTCTCGTTCTCTCTAACACACACGCGCGCGCGCACACACACACACACACACGGGCACACACACACACACACACGCACACGCGCGCGCACACACACACACACACATAGTTCGGCCTCATTTTGTTCCTAGGATAGGAATATCATAGGAGTGGGAAAAACAATAGGAAGCGAGATAAAAGGAGTAGTACTACCAATTCAAAATAAAATAAAATGGAGTAGTACTACGTAAAAGAAGAGAAGAGGTACACGCACGCACTTTGCCTCTGACACACCCGTGAGTACACGATGGAGCGCGTTTGTACACGAAGAGGAAGCTTATGTGATAATTTGACCCTTTAATTTGGTCACTTAATAATGGAGGTCTGGGGACCACACGTGAGCGATACTCCTGGAAGCGGTGGCGTGTTATTGATCGATTTTTCTTTCCTCATACGTTAAAAAGAGATTCCTCCGCGAGTTTTCGTTTTTGTTTCCGGGAACACGCATATTCTGTTTGAAACCATTGCTATGGAGAGATTTTTTTACTCCATTGTATATGTAGGCTTGAGAGGGCTTGGTTAATAGGGTTTCTCGCATCTCACTCTCTCACCCTCTCCAAATCGAAACAAGACTACAGTGTCCACTCTGATATCTCTCCTCACCGGTGGTCACAGATCCGGCCGGATCCCGTCCGCTGTGGGAGGGGAGGAAGTGCAGCGTTGACGTGGTCGCCGTCGGCGAGGGAGGAAGCTGACGTGCACCGTCCTCTCTGAGCCGGCGCCGGCGCGGACGAAGGTCCTCCGCGCCCTTGTTCGCTGCTGTCGTGTGGGCAGATCCCACCGCCTGCCTAAGCCACATCTCGCCCATCTGAGGTATAACTTCTTTTGGATTTCATGCTTCATTCTACTGGTCCAGCTCCCCAGGTTGCTGCATGAGGGTTTTGTATGTACTAGTACTGCCCAGCTCGCCATGTACAGTAGCTGGGCTTTGACTACTGGTCCAACATCACCTAAATTTTTTGGTTACAGAAAAGGCCACTCCAATAGTTGTCCTGGTTTTTCCGTCAAAAAAAAAGTTGTCCTGGTTTATGCCTCGGTGGAGGTACATGATGGTTGTGCGCTCACTGTCCATATGCCCCTATTAGTGCTGCTAATCTAATATCACTGGTAAAATGAAGCAATGCCCATGTTAAAGTGACGTCCCTTTTAAGCAATGCTGCTGTCAATCTAGAGACGTCGATAAATAGAAGCAATGACACCGTTTTAAGAAATGCTTCTGTCCTGCTTTAGTCCGCATGAAGATAATCATGATGTTTCTATTTGTGGGGTACATTTCATTAATTCTTATTGACAATTCAGATGCCGCTGTTAATCTTGCACCACTGCCAAAACAATGTAACGACACTACTTAAATATCCCTTTTTTATATTTTTGCAAACAGGGATGCACATCTCCACACCAGGGCATGTCTTCCTCAATTTTAGTAGAACTGCATAAAATTGAATGGCCACTGTTTCTCCGCCTCATTGTCCTCTGCCACATGGTTCTAGCTTTCTCGAGCTTGATTACCGAGAAGAAACAGACCACAGTGAGGATTTATCAAACCTCAGTGGTGCCGCACCCAAACTTGATGCCAAATGGATGATGCATCACTACAATGACCTATTGATGCTCATGGTTGAGTATCATGGTTGCATCGGCTGGTGAAGCTGATCAATGCTCGATGAAAAATGAGCTGTCTTCCACCAGTGATCTTTGTTGGGTAGGCACGAAGACAAAGATATCATTCATCAGTGCACCTTGGTTGCGTTGGAGACGCAGCCGTCTTCCACCTTGGTGCAAATTTGTCTTTCACTATGAACCAAATGTTTCCTCGGAGAAGCATCGATGTTGGTACTAAGAGCAAAAGATTTGTATTGGTTTCTAAGCCTTCTCACAACTTTGTCTTCAGCTCCCCTGTATTGGTTTCTAAATGTTGGCTATGATCTTTCAATCATTGAGTTGTATATAAACATTTTATTTATGAGTTGGTTCTGAAATTTTCGGATTGGTTAATTATGTTGCCAAACTTTGATAAAATATATTACTCATATAACTACATAAGAAATATGAAGCCAATTGTTGGCATGTATTAGCCGTTTGCTAGTTAAATATGTGGTCAAATTTTGATAAAAAATATGATGTGTAGTAAAAACCTGGACGGAGGTACCACACGTCAACGATAGAAAGTGTGACCAGGACGCGTGGAGCGTTAGTTTGACACTACAGGAATCAGCTACTTTGCCGTCTGCCATAGCAGACGACAAAGGACCAGGCCACGGACGGCAAACACCTTTACCGGCTGCTGGCTGACGGCCCCACTTTCGGCACAGAAAGTCACGGTAATGAGCTACTTTGCCGTCTACATAAGCGCAGCGAACGGCAAAGATATTTGCCGTCGGTGTTCCTGGCCAAGCTGACGGCAACGTATAGCGGTTAGCCCCATTAGGTGGCTAACGGCATACTTTGCCGTCCGCCAGCTGACGGCAAACTAACACCTGCCTTTGTCGTCTGCCATATGACGTCAGCAGTCCTGTCAGCAGTACTGTGGCCTGGTCTGGCTACCTGCAGACTTTGCCGTCTGCCAGCGGACGGCAAACTAACGGCATACTTTACCGTCTGCCAGCGGACGGCAAAATGACCAAATGGGTCAGACCTGGTGCAACCAGGTTGCATAGGTTGCTGCCACGTGGCACTTTTGCCGTCTGCCTACCGATGGCAAATGGCTTTGCCGTCCGCTGGCAGACGGCAAAGTGCGTGTATTGCCTCTTTTTTGTCTGTTTTCTATTATTTCCCTGCATTTTCACAACACATATATGATATATATAGTTTTAGAAAGAAGCATAGGCCATGTATCCAACATTATCGTGACATTTTGAACAAGATAACACATAGGCTATTAAAAGAACCAAAACATACATAGTTTCACACCGTTCATCCATATATACATACATAGTTTCACATTGTTCATCAATACAAATCAAAACAAAAAATAAACACTAGCAGTCCATCAATGCCAGCTTCCATGAAGTGAATCAAATCTGCAAAAATGGGAGTAAGAAAGTTAGAAGAAGAAGAAGAAGAAGACTAGAAGAAGAAGAAGACGAAGAGGAAGAAGAAGAAGAAATAGAAGAAGAAGAAGAAGAAGAAGAAGAAGAAGAAGAAGAAGAAAGAGAAGAAGAAGAAGAAGAAGAAGAAGAATAAGAATAAGAAGGAATAGAAGATGGAGAAAAAGAAAGAAGAGAAAAAGGAAGAATAAGAATATATTTTCTTCTTCTTCTCTCTTTTTCTCATCTTTCTTCTCTTCTATCTTTTTATCCTTTTCCTTCTCATTCTTCTTCTTTTATTCTTTCTTCTTCTATTCTTTCTTTTTCTCCTCTTCCTTGTTTTTCTTCTTCTTATTCCTTATTTGTGTCATTTTAGAGCTAACTTAGGTAATTATGCCATTTTAGAGCTAACTAAGCTTATTATGTCATTTTGGAGGAAAATAAGGTAAGTATAGGTCATTATTGAGCTAACTTAGGTAATTATGCCATTTTTGAGCTAACTAAGCTTATTATGTCATTTTGGAGGAAAATAAGGTAAGTATAGGTCATTTTTGTGCTAACTTAGGTAATTATGTCATTTTTTAGCTAACTTAGGTAAGTATAGGTCATTATTGAGCTAACTTAGCTTATTATGTCATTTTGGAGGAAAATAAGGTAAGTATATGCCATTTATGAGCTAACCAAGGTTATTATTATGCCATTTTTGACCTAACTAAGCTAATTATGTCATAAATGAACTAAATAAGCTAATTATGTCATTTTGGAGGATAATTAGCTAAGTATGTCTTTTTTGGGGAAATAAGCTAAATATGTGGCATATTAGGGCTAACTAGCATGTACGAAGCTAAGTATGCATTTGTTAAGCAAAACATTAGAGAAAACTTACCGTCATCGTCATCACGGAGGTCAAGCACTGGGGTTGCTCTGGTAGTCGCGATCACCTGGAGAAGGTTGCCCTGGAGAAGGGGTGTGCGATGCGGCTCGGGAGTTATGCTACACCAAAGATCATTTGCAATGTCTCGTTAGCATGATGACACTCAAATGTTAAGACTAGTAACTAATGACCATTCAAATGAAACTCACCGTTCCCGTCTGAGCAATGACTGGCATCGTCGGAGGGGTCTGACCGGTCTTCTCGCACATAGACTGCACATTTGGTTTTGACGAGTCAGTCATATTAGTTAGTAATGAAACGAACATTACGTGCATGATTTGGCTAATATGCAGAAGAAACTTACCACGAGGAGCTCGTACATGGCTCGGTGAGCCAGCTCATTCCGATTCCTCTCCTTCTCCAACAACCTAGCCGTCTTCTCCTCCGCCAGCAGTTCCTTCTCCGCCGCCACCTGGTCCCTCTCCTCCAGAAGCGCCTGGGTTGTCGCTCTCTCTTTCTGAAGAGCAGCCTGCAACACCACTCCTCGTTAGCATTGTAATCATCGATGGCCGCACACACAATGTAATGGAAGAAAGATATCTGAGTCCGTATAACTAACCTCGATGGCGAGATCGACTGGCCGTGGACGAGTCCTTATCTCAGGACAGGAGCTCGTTTGGCGCGCCTTGATCTCCGGGAGAGTGAGAGGACAACGTATCAGTCCATCTCCAATGGCTAATGAGCCATGGGGCCTCCCGCCACCAGATATCATCACCAGCTCTGGATCAATAGGATTCTGGCTCGGGTTATAGTCCTCCCCTTTCCTCGCCTTCGCCTCCTTGTTGTACCTCACGAGCTTGTGGTGGGAGGAGATGTTGGTGAAATTTTCTGGATGAGCGAGGTCAGACTCAGAGAATGCCTTGGCCTTCTTGTACGAGGCAGTATGGGCCATGGCATAGAGGTCGTACACCTCTGGCACCTCTGTGTTATTGTGTCGTGCCTAAAAGAGAGGAACAAAGTATTAGTAAAGGGCTCAAGCTAGCATGAAGAATGAATTGCATGAATCATGAAGCAAACCACATACCCAGTTCCGCCCGAACTGATATAAGATGGCGCTGCCTTGATGATGTGGCACACCAACTATTTGGGCACGCCGGTCCTTGGCATTGTCGTGGACGGCTCGCCAGCGGTCTGTGCACCACTCATCCACCAACGCCTCCCAACAATCCATCTTATCCGCACACCATCTCGGGGCCACCTAAGTTAGTAAAGAGAAATTTGAGCGCTACGCCTATGAATCAAATCAAGGAAACTAAGTACAATGCCTTAAGAATAGGTAATTACCTTCATGTACTGATTCTTCTTCAGAAACTTAGCCCGGCACGACGGCTTGTCCTTCTTAATACCACGCATGGCGTAGTAGTCTCGAACAGCCTGCGGCCGAGCCTCGTGCCGTAAGTTTTGTAGTAGGCGCTTACACTCGGTATCGATAACCTTTGCCGTGTCCTCCTCGTATCCCTCCTCACACCTGTAGAAGGTCTGCAATCAAACGAGACAACACTGATTAGTACAATAACTAGCTATTGTTAATTTTTAATTGTGTAAAGGAGAAATTACCCAAAAGCTTCTAATCACCATCTCGGCCCTCATGTGGCACAAGACACCGTCGATCATCTCCTCCGGCGGGGCCTGGGCAGCCAAGTAGTGCTCCCAGCTCAATCCTAGCTGTGGAAGCTGACCCTCACCGGGCAACGTGACAAACCCCGGGAAATTTTGCCGGCAAAGCACACCAAGGACGGTGTTGGGCCTGCGGACTCCAGTGGCGTGTACCCAACCCCTGCAGTATGACAAGGCCAACGCATTAGATATTTGAAGAAACGTGAAGGCAAAAGGTACAAAAAGAGTAAATGCACTTACTTCTCCCCATCAGTTCTAATCACCGGCCTCTGCTCGCAGGTCGCCGGTAGGGGCGGGAGCTGTGTACCACCACGCTGGTACACGGTGGCCCCCTCAACCACCTCGTCCTCACTATCAGTAAACTCATCCCCGCCACCATCAGCATGGCCACTCGGCCCCTCAGGAGGATCCGGCCAGGTATCCCATCCGGACGTCTCCTGGGACGTAGCCTGGTCCGGAGTCTCGTGGCCCGAAGTCTCGTGGGCCGAAGCCTCTGGGACCGGAGTTTCGTGGGCCGAAGGCCCGTCGACCCGAGGCTCGTGGTCCGGAGTCCCCGTAGCCTTCACCTCAGACGAGTCCACCCGAGCAGTCCTGTGCTCGGGTGAATGAGCTGGGGGTGGCGGAGAGGAAGGTGTAGCAGTCTGCCTACCTCTCCCACGGCCACGTCCTCTACCTCTCTTCTTCCCTCCCCGACCTGTTCTCCTAGTGGGCAACGACGCTGACGAAGAAGCGCCCGCCGGTGTCCCCATACTCTCTATCAACGCTCTCCAGAGAGGTAGGGGTGGAATGGTAGCCCTCCCGCGGGGCGCCGACGAAGAAGTACTCGCGGAGCGATCTAGACTCGCGCCCACCATCTTTCAACACCTGCCATGACAAAGAGTAAACAAAATTAGTACAACATAAAAAAATTGAATACATGACATGAAATTTGTGCTTATTATTATTATCTTCACAATAGGTATATGAAATTTGTGGTTTGTTATTTTAACTATTCTGCAACGCAGATGCTACTCTTAAAGGATGGTGAAGGCACTCAAAAGCTCCTCCTAGAGCAGTAGAGCTACTGTCTGTGCAATACATCACTATGTGGATCTAGATGTGTAGATTTGCAACCCTTAGCTTTAAAACTAACATATTTCTGCAAGCTACTGTTACTTACAAAGAAAGAATTTCCAGACTTCCAGGATGTGCCTAACTTATACGTAGCGGTTACGTGCATGCTATTATCAGATGGCTACTGTTGCATCATCAGTATATACATGCAGGAATCTGGATTCTAGAGAATATATTAAAGTCGGTTTTACCAGCTTAGTTTATTTCATACATTAAACAATATTCGCCAACAATAGGCTTTCAGGCTCTCTTTCATATGTTTCTTTCTACATCTTACTTTGGCTGCCTAATAGACTTCTGATATAAGAACACATTAAAAAAGATACTGAACATCGTTCCTGACCAATGAAAGATATTGTTGTGCCTATTTCATCCAACATGTCTGCCTTATATATATATATATATATGTATGTGATCTTTGGATGTATGTGTGTATTCTGTGTTCCTTTTCTGTAGGGATTTTCATGCTTTTTGTTATTCATGCAGAACTGTTATATTTTAGTTTATTCTACCATGTTGCTAGCAAGAGACACTAAAATTTATCGTGGAGCAGATCATATGGAATATATATAATTTTGTAGTTGTAGTTGGGTGGCAATCATTCATAGGATTGTTCATGACTAATAATGACATGCTAATTCATCTTACATTTCTATTTAAATAACTACCCCTACATACTAGCGTACATGTTATTTAAAAAGGAGTTTCCCATGATACAAAAGATTTCTCACTAATTTTCTCTATTCTACCAAATATTTTGATTTGAGACATGTATATTTTCCTTATAAATAATTTTTTATAGACACCAGGCACATTGAAGAAACTTCATCTAAATGAAAAATACAAGATACAATATGAGGAATAAGAACGCATCTGTGTAGCATATGGTCACATTCATCATGTTGATAAACCAGTTCAAGTGGCAACTCATGTTCTTGCTTTTCTTGGTAGCAATAGTGCGAGTAAAGCGTACTGGGCTTCTTCTGTATGGTCAAGACCTAGGTCGTGACTAGGGTGTAAAAAGCAGACTTTCTTATTTTTGATTACTAATAGCCGAACTATGACCCTCTATGTACATGCTTTGCTTCAGTATAATTTGAAATTGCAATCGTATATGCTCTCCTTGGCCAATGTGCTAGAAGATCTGGCGAATATAATTGGACCATGGTCAGCATGCACAAGGTAACATCTGTTCTACCATACAGCTCTCCTCTTCTCCTGTTTTTCTTCTTCTCCTCCTCTTCTCTTCTTCTTCTTTTCTTCTTCTTCTTCTTCCTTTCTTTTCCTTCCTCCTCTTCTTCTTCTCCTCTTCTCCTCTTTTTCTTCTTCTTCTTCTTCTTCTTCTTCTTCTTCTTCTTCTTCTTCTTCTTCTTTTCTTCACCTCCTCCTCCTCTTCTTCTTCTTCTTCTTCTTCTTCTTCTTCCTTTCTTTTCCTTTTTCCTCTTCTTCTACTTCTTCTTCTTTTTCTTTTTTTTCATCATCTTCTTCCTTCTTTTCCTTTTTCTCTTCTTCTACTTATTCTTCTCTTCTTTTCTTCTTCTTTTTTTTCATCTTCTTCTTCCTTCTTTCTCCTTTTTCCTCTTCTTCTACTTATTCTTCTTCTACTTCTTCTACTTATTCTAGTTTTTCTACTTTATTCTACTTATAATTCTGCTACTTATACTTTCTACTTATTCTGAAAAAAAAGAAAAAAAGAGAGAAGAAAAAAAAAGCCTCACCGGAGGGGGGCGTCGGGGTCGTCGGGGCGGTGGGCCGGGGCGGCGGGGCGCCGGGGCCGCCGGCCGCACGCGGCGGCAGCGACGGGCGCGGCTGGGGCGGTGGGGCGTCGGGGCCGCGGGCCGCCCGCGGCGGCAGCGACGGGCGCTGCGGGGGCGGTGGGGCGTCGGGGGCGGCGGGTGGCGCGACGGAGGCGGTGGGGCGTCGGGGGCGCCGGGGAGAGAGAGAGAGGGAGAAGGAGGTGGGGGCGGGGGCGGCCGTTAGATACGTTAGGTTATTTTCTTTGCCGTCTGCTTTCGGGCTCTTTGCTGTCTGATGGCAGATGGCAAAGAGTGAATAGGCGGTAAAGAGTGTACTACCCAGCGCAGCGCTCCAGTGGGCCCCACGCCTGCTCTTTGCCGTCTGCTTTCGGGCTCTTTGCCGTCTGCCAGCAGACGGCAAATAGTGAATTGACGGCAAACATGATCTTTGCCATCAGTCCGCTCTTTGTCGTCTGCTTTCTGGAAGTAGACGGCAAATACCATATTTGCCATCCGCTAGCTGACAACAAAGAGCAGACTGATGGCAAATTCTCTGATTCCTGTAGTGTGATCGTAGTTTTCTTCACTGGTACGTTAAATAAAGAGTTTCGTTTCATGCACAATTTAAAATGATTGTTATGGAGAGAAAAATAAAACCACTCCACCATGTAATACTATATAAGCTGGAGCCTCAGCCTTTGTTTGCTAGGGTTTGCTCTCTTCACACTCTGTCTCTCCACTATATATATTCACACTGGAGCCTCAACGTTTGTTTGCTAGGGTTTGCTCTGTTCACACTCTCTCTCACCCTCTCCAGATCTAAACAAGACTGCGGTGGCCTCTCTCTCTCTCCCCTCACCGCTGGTCAAAGAGCCGTCCGGATCTCATCGGCCGGGGAAGGTGAGGAGGTGCAGCGTTGACTCTGTTACCGTCGGCAAGGGAGGGAATCCACTGCCGGCGGTGCTGTTCTCGTTCACCCAGCGCCTGCGTGGGAGGGCCTCCGACCCTGTCTTCACTGCTGCCGTACATAGTGTGGGCAGATCTGGCCTCCCGCCGCCCACCTAGCCACATCCCGACGACCCTAAGGTATAACTTTACTTTGAAACCGGCATTGCTCTAGCTTCATGTGGATCTTTTTCGCTTCTGCAGTCTAATCTAGGTCTGGTTCAAACAGGAAAGAAGGTGGGGGGGTGAGTTTTATAGCATGAATCTAGGACGTGGTTCAAAGAGGAAAGGAAGGGGGAAAGTAGTACAGACTGGCTATCCAGCCACTCTGTTGGTCGAAAAGGGAAAAAGGGAAATCGTGGTACACACATCTGTAAGGAACTGATCTCTTTCTTGAAAAAGGAAAGAAACCGGGGGGTGGGGGACAAGGCAGTAGAGTTTGTGCAGGACTAGATTTGCTGCCCTCACATAGGAAAAAGGTTGAAAGAGAACAAATATGGGACCAACACAGATATGCTGCTTGGTTCTTTATTGCAACAGATTCTGCATCACCCATTTACACGTGTGGAGGCACATGGTGCTGTTGTGTTCCCTGTCCCATACAACTGTTTAGCTGTTGTTAATCTCATAATGCCAATGGAAAATTGAAGCAATGCCACTGTTAAAAGTAAATTACATGTATAACGACGAATGTTAATTTTAAGAGAATGTCTCTGTTCATATGAATCAATGCCACTATTTTAGAAATGCAACTGTCCTTCTTTGTTTCCCATTAAGATAAGGTAGATGCTTCTTTTTGTGGCCATATGTGTCATCCTCCATTATTGGCCAGTAATTGTTTCCTTTTTTACCTCTGTGCAAACAGGGATCTCTTTCACCTCGTTGCTATTGCGACCTTTTGGTGTACTGCGCAAAACACTTTTGTTTGAAGACTGTTTTGTGCAGTTCAACTAAAATGTCACACCGGCAACGCTGCTAGATTTAGTGGAACTCACACGAGATCGGATTTCCTATCCGTGTTGGCAGATTGGTATTTGATCTTGAGGTCTTTCAAGTCCGCCTCATGAAAGGTCAGTAGTGGCCTTCATGCACATGATTATGCAGTGTGCTTTGAGATGCTGTGCTACTTATATTGGTACTGTTTTGAATAAATGTTGAATTGAAGCTATTGTATTGCTGTCTTCTCCCATTAAGTGAACAAAAATGCTATCAACCTAGATATGCTGCTTGTTTCTTTGTTGCAACAAACTCTGCATTAGCCCTTTATACATCGATGGAAGCACATGGTGCTGTTGCGCCCACTCTGCCATGCAACTGTTTAAGCTTTTTGTTATTCTAATGCCACTGGTAAAATAAAACAATGTCAGTCTTAGAAGTATTTACTGAACCTTAGTTCAGAACTGCAACACTTATTACGTATCGGCGGGAGTACATGTTGAACCAATGTATTGTTAAGATGATGTCTCTGTTAATATGAATCGGTTACACTGTTTGAGAAATGGTACTATCCTGCTTTGTCATTCTTTCTACATGTTTAAGCAAGGTATTGTTAAGATAATGTCTCTGTTAATATGAATCAATGACACTTTGAGAATTGCTATTGTCCTGCTTTGTTTCCCATTAAAATAAGGTAGATATTTTTTCTTGTGGGCGTATAAGTCATCAACCGTTATTGGTAAGTAATTGTTTCCTTTATACCGCTTTGTGCAAACAGGGATATCAAAACTTCTGCTCGTTGCTATTTCGATTTTGATTTTAGTTGAACTGCGCAAAAGGAGCCAATGTATTTAAGGCAAACTGTTGCCTTCTTGGGACCAGTTGATCCTTCTACTTTGCAGAAAGAAGCAGTCACTGGTTGCTGTACATTACAAAAGGAATAATCGAGAAGCTTTACAGAGTATTAGTAGACGCTGGTGAGATGACCAGTCTGCATGCTCATGTGGCAACTCAACAGCATGTGAAGTGCAAGATTCTACAACCAGGAAAGGTATGACTAAGTCACTCGTGGACGCAGCTGTAACAAACGAGGTCAGCATCGGCCTTCATCCACATGATCGCGCTTTGTTATGTTGTACTACTTATATTGTGGTACTGTTTTGAATAAATGTTTAATTGAAGCTATTGCATTGCTATCTTTTCCTGTTAAGATAATGAAGATGATTATATTTGTGAGCGTATGTTTCATCAACTAGTACCACTATTATAGTGTCGGCGTACGACACCTATGGGATCGCTTGGATCCCTTTACGGTTCGGCTGGGGGAAAAGATTTGCACAAAGAGCGGATCCAACGATCAATTCGGGGATCTTTACCCAGGTTCGGGCCGCTGAGAAGCGTAAAACCCTACTCCTGCTTTGGTTTATTGTGGGTGTTCTTAAGCTCAGGCACACGGAGCGCTTGCAATGAACAGTACGTTCAAGAAGCAGCTACGCATGCAGAATGGGCCAGAAGGTCCTCCCCCTCTGTAGCTTCGCCTTGGGCCTCCTTTTAAACGTCCAAGGGGTCACCAACAGTGGCGAACAGCTCGTACAAGAGGTGTAAAGTT
This sequence comes from Elymus sibiricus, assembly GCA_039707655.1. Lineage (NCBI taxonomy): Eukaryota > Viridiplantae > Streptophyta > Magnoliopsida > Poales > Poaceae > Elymus > Elymus sibiricus. The sequence goes on along the minus strand of CM077668.1, from coordinate 160,151,772 downwards.
GCTACAGGGTTCACATGTTTATCACTGACGACTTAGGACAAACGCATTTAATGCCCCACTTAGGTGTCCCTTACTTTCTTGGGGACGGAAAAAGAACCCGTCCCATCAGCACCGCTTACCCTCACCCGCCGTTAGTGCCATGAAACGCATCCAGGAAGACAAGCCCTAAACGACAGGCTTTCTGCTGCGCTGGAGCGGTGGCAGAGCGGTGGAATCTTGCCGGGTGCGAGGCCTTGCCGGGCCTTCACGAGCCTTCCTGGCAAGATCTTGCCGGGAAGCCAGCCTTCGGTCTTCTGTCTTTGATCATTAGCTTGTGCGCCTTCTTGATAATCTTGTATTTGTTTCCAGCTGTTCTCCAGCAGGCCTTGCTGCTGGTATGGCTACAACCGTCCGTGCACAAGTATGGGGTACTAAAAGACCCAACTTTAGTACACCGAAATATAGTAATCACACTTTTTCTGTATTTATGCAGACTATTTATGCAGACAGGGATGCTCAGCTTGATTTCAGTGGAACTGCACAAAATGTTCGGATGGTTCTTGCCCACCATAATACTTCATAATGCACAATACATCGAATGGTTCTCTAATCATTCATTGTCACCTTGAGCCACTAAACTAGCTACATGAAAGGACCTGCCAACGTGTTCAAGGCCTTGCAACATGTAAATACGAAATCGACCAAGCTACGCATGACATTGCTCGATTTCGGTGGAACTGCACAAAAAGATCTACTGGTTAATCCAGCACGAGGTTCCATGTAAATGTGCAAACTAATGACAAACACCTCCCTTTCCACAATCGTAGGCATTTGATATTTTGCAATGGGAAAACCTTCTCAAAGTTTGCTCATTGGTGTTCGCAAGAAGACATGCATTTGATATTTTGGAAAGCGAAACCTTGTCAAATTTTGCTCATTGATGGTTAGCTAAAAGACATACATTTGATATTTTGGAATGGGACGCCCTTTGCTGTCAGCAGCATCGATCGATTTTTCTTTATTTGTGTCTTTAGTTGTGAAGTAAAAATATTGGCTCTAATCGATTGTTGTGAATGTTATGAATTGCCAGGCCTGTGAGTTTGATTGCAATGTACAGCCACGCTAAAAAACTTTATGGTACGTTTGAAACTGCGGCAAACAAAGTGATCACTGTGCGTCTTGGCAAAAAATCCTACTCCCTCCTTCCCAAAATAATTGTCTGAAGCTTAGTACAACTTCGTACTAAAGTTAGTACTCCCTCCGTACCGGTTCATATGTCACATTACGAAAAACAAATAATCCCAAAACTACCCACCTCGTTTTCTGTTTTTTGCCATGAAAAAAGAAATTAGCCAATAGGAGACGTGGGGCGTGTATGCATTCAATTACATCAGACGACTTAGCACAACATGCAGTGGTTAATTTCTCTGGATGCAATGGCATTAATTAGCAAATAAACATCAAGTTCTCTCCTTTTTCCCTCACCTTGGTCGCGGTGCACAATCTAAGATGACTTATACACCTGGACAGAGGGAGTATAGAGTTGAGACACTTATTTTAGGACAGAGGGAGTAGTACGTATTGTTCTGCATGTTCGTCTAATGCCTCTGATACAACAATTCAAACTAACCGGACTAAATTCATTCAAACACGGCCGGATTTCAAACATGCCCGGATCTCATTACATTTCGGACATTCTTCAACTAAATAGCGGTGCTCATCCGGCTCTGGATGTATAATTAATTAACCTAATCTATGATCTCCGGCGCCCGTTCCCCATGTCTAGCGGCACCGGCGAAGTCCTCCACTTTGTTGTCGGCGGGGCGGGGCCTCGGCGGAGCCGGCGATGTCCTCCGCCTCGTTGCCGGTGGGGCGGGGCCTCGGCGGAGCCGGCAAAGTCCTCCGCTTCGTTGCAGGCGGGGTGGGGCCTCGGTGGAGCCGGCGATGTCCTCCACCTTGTCATCTGTCTCGCCAAACAGCGCCTCGCCCGTCTCGTCGCCCTCCTTGTAGGTAGCCGCAACCTCCGCCACCCGTTGGCGGTACGGCCAGCACTCGAGGCGGCTCTTGCGGGTGGAGTAGAAGGACTCGAGCAGCGCCGCCTGCTCCGTCAGGTCCGCGGCGATCTGCTCCTCCGCTTGCAGGTGCTCCTGGAGGAGCTGGTGGTTGTAGGCGGCGTCGGCCTGCGCCTTCCGGAACTGCTCCTCCCGCTGCTCCCGCACCATGTCCATGTATTGGGCACGGGCCTCGCCGATGGTCATGGTGCAATGCACCGGCGAGGATGGCGCAGAGGAGGGTGGTGCCGGCTCGTCAATGACCACGTCCTCCATTGGGACGTCGTCGTCCTCCGGCTGCCTGTCGGCCAGCCAATCGGCAGCAATGGCGGTCATCTCCTTCTTCAGGTCCGCCGTCCGCCCATCCTGGAGAGCGGTGGAGTGCGAGGAAGCCATGGTGGAAGTGGTGTGGAGAGGAGAAAGGGAACGGAGGCGGATGACTATGGCTATGGCCGGGGCAGCAGTTTATATAGCAATGCTAGGCGACAGAGGGACGGACGGGTGGCGCCTGAGTAGCCGCCTTGGTAACCGCGTGTCATTAATGTGGGCGGCAGACGGATGGATGGACGGTAGTTGTGTCGTTTGAACGCCGAGCAGCCGCCTGCTCCGGGAAGCAGCACGGGCGGCGCTGACCGTTTCGGGCGAGGGAGGGGGTTTGGGTGGGCCAGGGCGTTCAGACGCGGGCTTGGCAGCGGTCCAGTGCAGCAGCCGGACATGCTAGCTCGCCAGCGAACTCGCCGAGCTCAGCGACGACGACCAAACGATGGACAAGGCTTCTGACCAGGAGCCGGCGCCACCGCCCGCGCCGGTTCATGCCGTGTTCACCATAGAGCAGGTGCGGCCGCACTTCGATGCCCTAATGGCGGAAGAGCTACCAATGCCGCCGGTATCGGTGTTCCGGCAAGCACAAGAGGACCAGTGCTACAACCTCTACCACCTCAATGAGCATCGGCTTGCGGAGGGACAAATCACCGGCGAACAGGTGAACGACAATGCCGTCGCGAACATAGGGGCCGATGATCCTGGCTTCCTGGATGAGCAGCGGGCGCTGTACCAGACCATCCGTAGAGCCCGCCAGGCCCTCTCCGTCGTCCTTTGCCTTGTTGCGCTCACCATGGCGCCGCCGTCTCGCGTTGTCAACATGGTGAACAAACGAGAGGAATCAGGAGATGACTGTACGTGGTGAGGATCACAGTAGGAACCCACCAGGGCCATGGCCGTACTCAGTCAAGTGCCTCCTTATTACTACAAAAAAAAAACTTCCCCCTAATGGTTTGCTGACATCTGGGTCCAGCGCCATTGTCAACGTACTCAATAAAGGAGAGAATTGCACAAGGAGCTGCTGACAGCAGGGACCTAGCAGATCATACATTTTTTTGAGATATGTTTTTTTGTTGCTGAGACGCAACAGGGTATCAACTGGTCTGTGCGGGGGCTGTGGTCCATGTAGCCCAGACTATTATTTTATGTCTACCAAATAACCAGCCTAACTGTTTTTTTTCCTTTGTGAAAATGGCTAGCCCATTTTTTTTGACGAATACCCAACGCAGGCCAACTTGTTTTTCTCTGCTTGGCTGGGTTGCAAAAACGAGGAGGGGTGCATTCGTCTTGCCCAGAAAATGGGCTTCAAGTAATAATAAATGGGTTGTAAATATAAAAAAACACAGCGAACTGGCAAATAGTTTGAAAGTTAGTTTTTTTTTTGGATTTTGAGATTTTTAATTTCATTACTTTTTTTTGTTGAGCGCGCAAAATTTCATTGGATTTTAACCTAATATAAAATAATTTTGAATACACATTGAATCTGAATCAAAATTTCGGGATAAAAATAATTCAGACCCCACTAAAATATGGGAAGTTTGGTTGAAATTTTTAACCCTGGCCCTGGCTAGAAAATGGGCTGTACCGCTAGAAACAGTAAATGGGCTGCAGTAAATTCCATAGGAATTAAAAAATGGGCTATGAATTATTAAAAATACTAATGGGCTGTATGCTGTCCGCCACTGATGTGATGCTGATTTGTTGGCCTACTAAGTTGACGTGAACGCAAGGCTTTGTCAACTTATAGTCAACACACGATTCTAGCAGTAGAGGCCGTTGGATGTCCAACGACTGTCGTGCTTCTTCAATCTCAGATCTTCTTGCTTCAGCCGCCCAAACCACGGCCGGCGGGACCGCCTGCTCCCGCCGCCCGTGGCCGGCTGTGCTGCCGCGTAGGCCTCACCGCCCCACCCTACTCGCATCGCTGGCCAGGCCATCCCTCTACTTACCCACACCTCCTGTTATTCTCCGGCGACGGCAGCCTCACACCGCAGCCGAACCAGTCAACCCTCGTACTCCCCTCCGCGTTGGCATCCACTGTTGTGTCTTCGCCGGCTCCGGGTCATTCCCTTCCTGGGTCTCGCCGTCGTCCACCGCGTTGGTTCTATTGGCGCGGTGTGGTCAACATGGTCAACAAACAACAGCCATCGGAAGCGGGATGTAAGTGGAGAGGCTGACAGTAGGGACCCACATGGTGCATGGCCCCACGGAAGCAAGTGCCTCCTTATTATGCGAGAAAAAAATGATTCCTCCCCCTGACAGCTGGGCCCCACCGGCTCTATCGTCGCACGGAAGGAAGTGCCGCCTCATGACAGCTGGGACCTACCAGATTTAGAGGCTGACTTGTGGGACTACTAGGTTGACGCGTACGCAGCGCTTTGTCAACTTAGTCAACAAACTATTCTAGCAGCAATGACCGTTGGATGTTAATCCAATGGCCGTGCTGCTTCTTCAATCTCTGATCTTCCTGCTCCAGCCGCCCAATCCAGCGCCGGCGGGACCGCCTGCTCCTGCCTCCCGTGGCCGGCTGTGCTACCGCGCAGGCCTCACCGCCCCACCCTACTCCTACCATTGGCCAGGCCTTCCCTCTACTCACGCATATCCCCTGTTATTCTCTAGCGACGGCAGCCTTACACCGCAGCCAAACCAGTCAATGCTTGTACTCCCCTTGGTGTGGGCATCCACTGCCGCGTCTTCCCCGGCTTTGTGTCATTCCCTTCCTAGGCCTCGCCGTCGTCCACCGCCTTGGTGCTCTCGGCGCGGCATAGTCAACATGGTCAATGAATGAGAGCCATCGGAAGAGGACTTTATGCGGTGGGGCTGACAGTTGGACCCACCAGTTACATCTTCGTACGCAAGGAAGTGCCTCCTTATTATGCGCAAAAAAATGATTCCTCCCCCTGACAGCTGGGACCCACCTGCTATATCTTCGCATGCAAGGAAGTGCCTCCATATCCTCCCTGACAGCTGGGACCCACCCGGTCGAAGCGTACGTAGCATTGTCTGTCTGGTCGCGAACGTGTACATACATACTAGTCGATCGGTCTCTCTGCAACGATGAACTGTGGGCTTGTAAGGAGCGGCACGTCACGTAAAAAAAAGGAGCGGCACGTGTCGTAGTAGAGCCCCATACGTAGCAGTTCAGGCAGTCCCGTTTAAATCGAGTACACGTACGTACAACCACGCTGCAAAAAATACGGCCACGTACGTACATACGGGCGGGGTCTCGAACGTGTACTCACGCATACGTACGGCCAGGGCTCGTGTACATGGAGAGAGGCAACGAACGGCAGCAACGGCCTCCTGTTCATCGGCAGCCAACCGACTGGGTCGGAACGGGGGAAACAGTGTCGGGAGCTAAGCAACTGGGTTGGAACGCGTCATGTTCATCGGGAGCCAACCTGCTTGGACGGAACAGCCGAAACGGGGTCCTGTTCATCAATTCGGGGCCTGGCGTACCGCAAAACAGAGGAAACGGCCTTCTGTTTGACCACCTACGGTTGAAACAGGGTCCTGTTCATCGGCTGGGGGTCTGGCGTACCGCAAAATGGAGGAAACGGAGTTCTGTTCAACCGCCTACGGTCGAAACGGTGTCCTGTTGATCGGGAGGAGTGTGGCGTACCACAAATGGGACTCCACGGGCTACTGTTCATCCACGGTCGACCTCCTCCAGCCTTCACCAGCTACTGTTCATCCACCGTCGACTTCCACCAGCCTCCACCGGCTACTGTTCATCCAGCCTCCACGGGGTCCTGTTCATCCACCCCCAACCGGCTGGGGTATGGCATACTACCGCGGCACGGCTTCCTCGGGGTCCTGTTCATCCAGCGCCAACCGCCTACATGGCCGGGGTCCTATTCATCCAACCCCCACCGACTGGGGTGGGGCGTACGAGCGGGTGGCAGCAACGGGAACCGTTCATCCACAGCCAACCAACCGGCTCGATCGATGCGCCTCGACTCCTGTCTATGTGTATCGCGCGCGCGGCAGCAACGAGCACTATTCATCGAGAGGCAACCCAACACCGGCTGGCTACGTCTCGCACGGGGGCTCGATCGGCTTTAGTAAGTAGCGAGAAGGATCGATTGGGTTCAGTTAGCAGCGAAGGAATCGCTCAAGTTCAGTTAGTAGTGAAGGGATCGCTCGGGTTCAGTTAGCAGCGAAGGGATCGATCGGGTTCAGTACGTACATACATAGTGCGAGGGTGATCAATCGCTCGGGTTTAGTAAGCGAACGTACACCTCGCTCGGGTTCAGTTAGCGAGTGCCTCGCATACACGCACGTGTACGAGAGAAACGCGCAAACCACACTGCATCGCTCGGTCCCGACCGGCCACCCACCGTAACCGGGAACTCCCCGAAAATTTCCTCGCCCTCGCTTCTACCACGATTTTTTACGTCATAGACAGCCCAAAGAATGTCATGCGGGTGCGTCTCTAGCCCGCCCAAGATGAAAAGCCCATTTTCTGTCATAATTTTTTGTCATAGAAGTAGGAGCCCACCACATCTATGATGATACGTGTTTTTGTCACAATTCTTGTCATAGAAGTGTCACAACCATGACAGAAAAACTTTTTATTCGGGCCATAATGTCATGGATGTGTCTTTTTTTGTAGTGTTGAACTGTACTGCGTACTTAAATTTAGCTAGTATATATAGTTGAACTAGCTATTTCAGTACGTGGTTGGCAACAATTGAGTAAAAGTTTGTTCGGTTCAGCTGTCGAGTTGAACTGTTTGTATAAAGAATGACTGCTTAATCTATGAATGAAATCTATGCTTACTGAATTTCATTTGCAAAAATTACAGTACTAGTGATTTTTAGCTGCAAAATTTGACAAATGGCAGTGTTTTTTTCTGAGGATCACAAATGGCAGTGTTACTAGGTTGACAAATGGCAATGTTACTAGATTGACAAATGACAATGTTACTAGATTGAAAAATGCCAATTTTTCCATTTTGACAAATGGCAATTATACCCAATATGACAGATGCAAATCTTACCACATTGTTTGTACGTCGTTGCACACAGGTCATCATGCAAAATCGTTTGCGATGAAGAGATGCACAAAACCTGCGTGCCACATTTTCCCTTGGCTTAGCTGCGAAGGAACCCAGCTCTCGCTTTGCATACGGGTGTTCAGTCTGAAACATTTGCGATGAAGAGATGCACAAAACCTGTGCGCCACATTTTTCCCTTGGCTTAGCTGCGAAGGAACCCAGCTCTCGCTTTGCATACGGGTGTTCAGTCTAAAAACGTTTGCGATGAGTGTTTTATTCAGAGAAAGACGTTGATCTTTTTTTACTTTGGTAAGTCTGTACATTCAGAGAAAAAATGCTAAGTTGATCAAAACCATAGATTTCATTCAGTGACACTGTGGTTTTACATTCATACGATTGGGATACAATATTAAAAAAGAAAACTAATTGCAGCGGCAGCGGTGGCGGCGTGCTGCACCGGTGTTGTCGTCATCCGGGACGCCATTGTTGAAGTGTTCAAGCCATCCCAGAATGTTATGGACTTCCAAATCCAAGAGTCATTCGTTGCGCGATCGACGGGTGTGGCGCAAGGGGAAAGCGACTCGCGGCACTACGAGGTAGCGGTCGACGGCGGTGTCCCATGACGCTGAGTGGGGCGCGGCGGGTGCAGGCGCGTGCACGGGCATGGGCGTGGCTGGTGCAGGAAAGCGCACAGGGACCGGCGCTGCGGTGGGTGCTGGGGCGCGCATGAGCACATGCGGGGGCGCTAGCGCTGGTACGTACACGAGCTCGCGTGGGTCCGCGGGGACCTCGCTGACGCCTGCGGCTTCCAGCTCTGCGATGGTGCTCGGCGACCAGCCCGTCAATGCCACGGGGATGGTCGCTGGCGCGGGCGCGGGGATGGGAGCTGGGACGGGCACGGGGGCAGCATCCGCCGTGGCCAGCTCGTTTAGGGCCATGTCCCTGAGGTCCCATTCCTCCTTATTTTCTATCTCCTCCGGCTCAGAGTCGACTTCACCAAACCGGAAGACTAGTGGCAGATGATCCTTGTGCGCCATGGAGTAGGTGGAGCTCTGGAAGATAGGATTCAGGTGAGAGGGGAATGGAGGCTGATACGCCTCCGTCGTATCTATGATTTTTGATTGTTTCATACCATTATCCTACAATTTCCACATACTTTTGGCAACATTTTATATGATTTCTTGGACTAACATATTGATCCAGTGCCCAGTGCCAGTTCCTGTTTGTTGCATGTCTTTTTGTTTCGTAGAAAATCCATATCAAACGAAGTCCAAACGCGATAAAATTTACAGAGATTTATTTAGGAATATACATGATTTTTTGGAAGAAGAATCAACGCGAGACGATGACCGAGGGGGCCACAAGCCCAGAGGGCACGCCACCTACCCAGGGCGCGCCTGGCAGGCTTGTGGGTCCCCTGTAGGTCGGTTGGAGGTATCCTTAGGCCGCAAGGAAGCTAATATCTGAATAAAAATCCCCTCAAAATTTCAGCCCAATCAGAGTGATGGATCTCCGGGTATTTAAGAAACGGTTTCGGCCAGAAAATAGGAACGCAAAACATAAGAGAACAGAGAGAGAGATCCAATCTCAGAGGGTCTCCTCCCGTCCGGGAGTCATGGCGGCCATGGACCAGAGGGGAAACTCTCCTCCCATCTAGGGGGGAGGCCAAGGAAGAAGAAGAAGGAGGGGGGCTCTCTCCCCCTCTCTCCCGGTGGCGCCAGAATGCCGCCTGTGCAACCATCGTGACGGCGATCTACACCAACAACTTTGCCGCCGTCAACACCAACTCTCTCCCCTCTATGCAGCGGTGTAACACCTCTTCTCCCCGCTGTAATCTCTACTTAAACATGGTGCTTAACGCTATATATTATTATCCAATGATGTATGGCAATCCTATGATGTTTGAGTAGATTCGTTTTGTCCTATGGGTTGATTGATGATCGTGATTGTGTCGTGGGAAACGATGATCTATGGGACCGAATGGGCCCCTTTGTGATTCGGGTCAGGGGACATGCATGGGACAAAGAGCAGGTTTTCAGTAGGTGCAAGAACACGCAGGGGGTTTATCCAGGTTCGGGCCGCTATGAGCGTAAAACCCTACTCATGTTCTGTGTTTGATCGTGTATGAACCCAAGTTACAAGGATCGTAGTTTTTCGGCAAGGTGCGCGGGAAATGCAGCTATCGCGTGTAATTGAGCTGGGTGTCGACCGTTCTACCTGTAGCCGTGGGCCTCCTTTTATAGGCCAAGGGGTTACCACAATGGCTAATACGGTCATTACAGAGTATGAATAGCGACTTGCACCGTCACCACGTCTATCTTCCAACGGGGTAAGACAAACGTATTTAATGCACCGTTAGGTGCTACATTGGGGAGGCGAGGCCTTGGGCAAAAGATCTGTACCACCGGTCCTGGCGCCCTCTTGTAATCTTGACACGTCCCAGGGACGGGTGTCATTAAAGTTAATCTTGGCGTGGCGTGCTGACACGTGCCTTGGCTGGCTATGTTGACTGTCTGCCCACTCGACACCTAGCATACGAGCCTATCTGGTCGATGGTGAGGTGGAGCGGTAACGGGACAGAACAAGCCTGCTGGCATGGAGCTTGCCGTGCCTTGCTTGCTGGCAACCAGAGTCTTGGTTTTCACCTTGCCGGGGCAGAGCTTGCCGACAAAGGCAACGTCCATCTTCGGTACTAGAATAGTACTTCTGGATGACCTGCCTTGAGGTCTTCTTCATGGTCTTGGTGTTGAGTCTTGAGCCATAGTTATCCTCCGTCAGGCCCTTACCGAAAGGGAGGCTACGACTGCCTGTGCACAAGTCTGGGTACGAGGGCACCCATGCCTTAGTACACGGACAGGAGCCCCTGGGCCTGGGCCACACGTGCATGCGAGGCGTTGTTGGGCTAGGCCCAAATAGTGCACAGGCGGCGCGTGGCAGATGATAACTGTCGTAATCTTCTCTTTCACCGCACCCGCCCATGATGCGCATTGAATGCGGGCGTGGGAGAGGTGGAGCGAAGCGGCGGCGGGAGGTGGTGCGCCTGAAAAGCGTAGCCACATAGGATGAAAAAGAGCCAGCCCTCATGTCTTCCCCATAAAAAAGGAAACCGCTAGGGGCGCTGCTCATTTACCCCCTCTTCCCATTCTAGCCAGTTCGTCATCGTCTTCAACCTCGCGTCAGAGCACCTTTTTCTTTCACCACCGCGTTGCGCCCCCCGCCGGCTTCTGAATCTGTCCACCTCGCGTAGCCATGGCGCCTAAGAGGAGTCAGAATAAACCGGGGAAGGTGGCTGATCCGGATGCGGAGGCGGGGGAAACGGAGTGGGCGGCACTGCGGAGGGGCAACATCATCTTCAAACCGGTGCTGGAGGAGCATGACCTGGTGGAGCGGTATGCGATCATGTGGGGGAAGGACACTAAAGCCCACTCCGCGCCTGTTGTTCTTCCCGGCTCTGTTCAGCCCAGCGATGACAAGTACCCCTTCTTCATCGCTTACTTCTATTGCGGGCTCGTCCCTCCTTTCTCTGAGTTCTTCTGCGAGATCATGTACACGTACGGGTTCCACCTCTTAGATTTCACACCGAATGCCATGATTTGTCTGGTTGTTTTCGCGCATTTCTGTGAAAACTTTGTTGGAGTTAAACCTGGGCATACGCCGGGCCGGGCCGGGCTTCGGGCCGGGCTTGTAAAAGCCCGACGTTCTTTTCTCAAGCCCGAGCCCGGCCCGAAGCCTGAAAAACACTCTTTTCTCAAGCCCAAGCCCGGCCCGAAGCCCGAAAGCCCAGCCCGAATGCTGTTTTTTTATTGTTTTCGTGTGTAAGCCCGGCCCGAAGCCCGAAAGCCCGGCCCGAAATCCTTAAAAGGAGAAGCCCGAGCACGGCCCGAACTACCTTTCGGGCTAGAAAATGAAGCCCTTGCCCGGCCCGAATGCCAAGCCCGAAGCCCGAAGCCCGGTTTTTTCGGGCCGAGGTCGGGCCGGGCTGTCCATGCCCGGGTTTAGTTGGAGTAATGCCCAGCGCAGCTCTATTCCGCCACTATTTCATCCCCAACGGTGAGGCGGACACCCTCTCCGGCTGTATTGCTTGGATTCCTAGGGACGGGGACGCTTATCTCCCTGGGCTGTTTAATCGGGAATGGAGCGAATGGTACAAAGAGTGGTGCTGGATCAAGGACGACAAGTTCCCTGACTTCTGCAAGCCCAGAACGAAGAAGGTGAAGTGCGTCGAGGGATGGGACCACTTTGACGACAAGGATGCCCAGCGCGAAGTCGCCACGACCCGCATTCTCCGCCTCAGGGCCGCCGGCCTCACCATCGAGATGGTGGGTGCCGACTTCCTTCGCCGCCGTATTGCCCCTCTTCAGAATAGAGGAAGGCCTGCTTGGGATTACCAGAATGCGGCTGATATCATGTAGGTGAACACAGGGCTTCACACCAACCTGACGTTGATGTAGCACGTGGATCTCTGCGGCATGCTCTTTCGTGCTGGCGGCAAGTTTAACTGGCCGGCAGGCGTGGTGCCGCTGTGCAACAACTCCGCCAAGGATGCTATCATCGCCATGATGCCATCTTGCAATGCCCAAGGTGACAAGGGGAGTTGGCAAGCACCACCCGAAGACACGGTGAGAAGATGGTTTTATACGCTGGTGGAGAAGCCCATCCGAGAGGAGATGGACTTCTACCGCGACACCACTCATGTGGAGCTGGAGCATATTGCCAGGAGAGCGGTGGAGGCAAAGTTGGCTAGGGGCGCCAGCGGCTCCGGCTCTGCGGCAGCCAATGCTGAGGAGGGGAAAGAGGAAGGGCTAGCAAATGAGTCACCGGAGGAGTCTGCCGGGAGGCGAGAGCAACTTGCCGGAGGTCAGGGTAAAGAGGCCGCTGAGGAGCAGGCGCTCAAGGAGCCCCTTGCTCCAGCAAGGAGGGCTCGTGTCCTCTGGAGTTCCATTTCTGGGGAGCCAGTTCACTCTTCGCCTCGGGTGAGGAGGTTGCCAGTGGGGAGGCGACCGGCAAGGTTGCCGGGCGACGAGGGACTCAACACCAAACCCCTCAACAGCAACGAACGCGGCGTACTTCTACGAAGAGTACAACCGTGCCGGCTGCCGGAGCGGCCAGGTTGTCTCGTCCTGCTGTGCCTGTGGCAACTAAACGGGCCATGACTTCTACCCCGCCGCCTTCCTCCAGCAGCAGGCCCGAAGGCTTGTATGATCTCTCCATCCATAGCGATGAGGAGGAGGAAGAGGAGTATATACCCCAATTTCCTTTAATCAATTCTTGATTTCTTGCCTGCGTTAAACTGACTTGCTTCACCTTGCCTTGGTCGACAGTGACAGGGAAACCCTGGCGCAAAGGATGGCCAAGAGGCCGAGGACCAGAGCAGAAGAGGAGCCGACAACAAGCATGGCGCCGGACGATGATGTCTCGGAAACCAGCCCCCAGCGCAACCCCCAGCGTGAGGCCACTATTCACTTTCCTTTGGCGAGCGTGGGTGTTGAGATGTTCACTGTTGACATCGGCACGGGAGCAGGAGAAGAGCGTCATGAGGAGGAACGCTCGGAGGCTGATCCGGCTGGGATGTCTCCATCAACCGCTCCCCCGGCAAGCAGTTCTCTGGCAAGGACCTCCACAGACGAGGCCGTTCGCACTGATGAAGTGCCGACAACCGTGGCTGCCGCCAACCAGGCGACGACAACCGAAGTTGCCAGGGAGGAGATTATCCCTCCTCAACAGTCTCAGTCTGGTACGCCTTCTACCGTCGAGTAGCTTTTTCTTTTAACCTTCCCTCTCTCTTTTTTTGTTTTCTTGAACTTCATCTGAGTCTTGATTTCCTCTCCTCCCCATCCTTTCAGATTTACCTTTATCTGATGACATGGACGTCGATTCCACCATCGAGGAGATCACGAAGGATGCTGCCAACGAGGCCAGCAACATTGCTGCTGATGAGGCCATCAGGATGACTGACGAGGAGACCGCCAAGGCTGCTCACGAAGAGGCCACCGCGGGTGCTGCTGAGGAAGGCAGTAATCAGAACGCCGAGGCCACAGAAGACATTCCTGTCTCAGGAGTGCCAAGTGCTAACTTGGCTAGGAGAGCGATCTTGGCCAGCAAGGCGGTTGCTGAGGACCACCCCTCGACATCTGAAGAACCCTTCTCAAGCAGATACTTGAAAGTTGGCGACAATCTGTTCGTCAACCTTCCTGGGACGTCAAGCATCGGGGTGCCTATGGAAGGAGAGATCTTGGACGGTGACGTCCTTACTGCTGCAGGACTTGAGGTCGTTGACGAGCTGCCTGCCAACATCAACGAGACCAAGGAGCAGCAACTCCTCAAAGCCATGAGCGAGAACTTCGGGAAACTCCAGGCGTGCCACCGCGACCGCACGGATAACTTAGACTCCAGGGCGGCCGTCCTTGACAAGGCGAAGGATGATTTCAAGAGACGCGTGGAAGAAACGCAGATTTGGTATGCGGAATGCCTCCAAGACCTCTATGAACGTCAAACTCAGCTCGCCAAGGCCCATGAGAAGTTCATTCTGGAAAAGGCTGATGCCGAGAAGGCACAGGAGGAGGCTGCACGGAAGATAGCAGCGGAGGAGGCAAAGTTGAATGAGCGCAGGGTCGGCCTTAACACTTATGAGGAAGAGCTTGCCACTCATGAAGCCGGGCTTGCTGCTGCGCTTCGTGGCAAGGACAACGAGATCCAGGCTCTCGTTGCCTAACAAACCTAGGAACTAAGGCAGAAGCACAAAGAGGCTATCAAGGCTCAAGCCGCAGAGCATGCCGGCAAGATCAAAGAGGCCATCGATGCTGCCGGAGCTGCAGAGGTCGCCAAGATCAAACTGGAAAACAAAGTGTGAGTACTCGAAGCAAACCTTGCTGCCAATGGCAAAGAGATCTCGGCACTCAAAGCAGGTGCAGAGAAGGTAGTCCACACTCTGGCGGGGCTACAAACTTCGGTATCCACCAAGAACCAAGAGCTTGCCAAGGCCAAAGACACGATTGAAGATCATGAGCTGAAGCTAAACACCTTGGGGCTATCTCTTGACGAAGCCAAAAAGCGTGAAAAGACCTTGACAAAGGAACTTCAGGATGAGAAGTCTAAACTTACAAGTGCCGCGACTTCCTTCAACAAGCTCAAGGACGCCTACAGGCTTTGGACCGACCGGCTTGTGGTTGCTGCGGAGAATATTTCTGTCAATCTATGTGCCCTGGGCTTGTCGGAATACCACTACTCCACCGTCGAAAGGGACACCACCAGCACTAGGCTCACCTTCTTTTTTGAAAGCTTGGGTGAGGCGCTGAAGAAACACCACGGGGCTTGAGCTGCATACCTTGCCAACGAGCCCCGGAGGCTTTGCCGAGATGTCCTCTTCAAGATGCTCAGGAAAGTGGTGTACCGAAACCCAAACATCGACCTTTCCAAGGTCTTCGTGAGCCTGCCCAAAGGAGCCGACACCAGGGTCGTCGATGAGCTTGTTGCGCCCATTGCTGATAGGGTTAGCCAAATCCCCAGGAAAGAGGGCGGGGTCATGAGCTAGGCTCGCCACCTTACTTTGCCGCGTGTAAGATCATGCAAAAGACATGTTTATCTTAAGTTAGGACTGCACTTGGCTTTGACGTATCATAACTTGTGTTTTAGATGGATGTATGTGCGCTATTCTCCTTATTCCATTCTGTCTTTGCATGATTTTTGTACCCTACGCTTGCCGGAAACTTGCCGGTACGCACACCCTTGCCGTGAGCGCTTGAGGAACAGGTCCTTAGCAGCTTGCCGGAAGTGCCACTGCCGGCAAGGTCACGCTTGACGATCACAACGCAGCTACTTAGGTTGCCGAGCAGACTCGAAGCAAAGCAAGAGCGCAGTCGATCACGACAAGGTTCCTTAGTGTGCAGGTTTCTCATACAAAGGCCAAAATTGTTCAAGGAGAGTCGCAACTACAACAAATAATTTATTTCAAAGTTTTGCAACTTAGCTCATTCCTTGATGTACTTCTTGCCGTAGGGTAATATCTTGAACGCGTCCTTTGGTATCCATACCGTCACCACCCCCCCGGGAAACTTGTACGCGAGGAATCCTTCCTTCCTTTAAGAAAAAGAAAGAAGAGAAAAGAGGAGGCTGTCGGGCCCATGGAACCCGGGGTATCCTGGCCCGTCTGCCTTTGGCCCAGGGCGCAACACCTGGAGTGGGCCCGGCGGGCTGTCGCCACCAAGTGTCTCACCAAGACCCCACATGGGGCTCTGGCCTCCTGAGGCCCCCTCCTCAGGGAGTAGCAGGCAACGCTCAGCACCACCATCAACAGCCTCGCGAGGTCCCCTCACGGGGCGGTTTCCCGAGTGGCCTCACGAGGCGGCTTCCCGAGGTGGCCTCACGAGGCGGCTTCCCGAGGTGGCCTTCCGAGGCCCCCTCCCGCAGGCGTTCGAGACGAAGGCCGTTCGGCGTGTCGCGCAGTCTGGAGCCCATCACGTGGGTGACGCGCACGGTGACGAGCAGCAGCAGAGGCCGTGCCAGCAGGCGCGGATGCAGATGGTTTCCTCTTTTGCGTTAGGGGAGCAGGGCCAGCTATCTACTCTCCAAAGCAACCCCAAAGGTTGCCCGATCGGCGAAGGAAGACCAAGACGGAGGGTGCGCAGGGCGGAGGTCATCACCGAGCCCACCGGCGCGTCATGGATCATGCTTTGGCAGGCGAAGACCACCTTTAGTCAGGATAGCCTGAGCGCCTGTCCCCTTTCAAAACCGCCAAGTGTGGCAACCCTTCCCACCTAAGTTTCCAGGGGGAAGAGGACCAAGGCTGGCATAAATGGGGCAGTGCAGCCACCATAGCAGAGGGACTGGATCGTCTTCAACCTTGTACGCGAGAACTCTCTCACCCACTGCGAGCCCGTCCTACGCTAGCGCAAGGTGGCCCGAACCTGGGTAACCGCTGTGTCCTCGCCCGTCCTACGCTAGCGCGCTCTCGCCGTAGTCTCGCCGTAGCGTTGCCGTGGTAGGAGAGGAGGTAGTAGAACGAGCTCACCCCAGTGTTCGAATCTTTGGGTCCCCGGAGCCCCACTTCCGACATTTGGCGCGCCAGGTAGGGGTGCGCTAC
Organism: Elymus sibiricus; assembly: GCA_039707655.1. Classification (NCBI taxonomy): domain Eukaryota; kingdom Viridiplantae; phylum Streptophyta; class Magnoliopsida; order Poales; family Poaceae; genus Elymus; species Elymus sibiricus. The sequence goes on along the minus strand of CM077668.1, from coordinate 160,135,343 downwards.
TATTCTTCTGCTCCGCCCTCAGCTCCACCAGCCCCATGGCCAACGCACGTCGCAAGCGCGCTGAGCGCAGGGCTAGCCGCGTGGCCCAGACAGAGCCGGTGGCCCGCGACAATCGCCGCCGCCCCAACGCCGAGGCTGCCGCCGCCACCGACCCCGCTGCCCGCGAGCAGTAGGCCTCCTCCCTGCACCCCTCCGTGCAGGCGGACGGCCACACCGCCACGGCCTCCTCCCTCGCCAACCGTGGGCTACGACGCCTGGCTTGGTCGCATCACCGAGCTCATCAACGTCGCCGGGGACGCTCCGGCGCCTTCTCACTCGCTCCGCCCTCCACCGTCTCATGCTGGGGACCTGGCGCACGGCGCTCCCCGCCACCCCCTCTGCGTGACGAGCGCGCCGGGCCCCAGCGCAGCGCGCGGGCTCGTGAGCCGTCTCGCGGCGCGTCTTCTCCGGACCACTGCGAGCCCAGCTGCTAGATCATCCGCCGCGCGCCCCCCGACGCGCGAGTGCTCCTCGAGCGCCAACGCCAGCGCCAGGACCAGGCCGTTCAAGACGTTGCAGCGGTCGGGCGTCAAAACCGCGCCGCCCTAGCCGGCGGCGTCCCCTCGAGCGGCGTGGGCTGCCGTGCCTTCACCCGCGAGCTGCGTCGCGTGGTCTGGCCCGCGAAGTTCAAGCCTGAGCTGCCTCCGCGCTACGACGGCACCCCCATCCCCACGGAGTTCCTCCAGCTCTACGCGCTGAGTGTCGAGGCGGCGAACGGAGACGACAAGGTCATGGCGAACTGGTTCCCATGACCCTCAAGGACGGCCCGCGCTCCTGGCTCATGAACCTCCCCGAGGCTTCCATCTCGTCGTGGGCCGAGCTCTGCAGCCAGTTCATCGCCAACTTCAAGGGCACACACGACCGCTCCCTCACCATCAACGACCTGCGGCGTGTTCGACAGCGCCCAGACGAGACCCTCCGCAAGTACATCCAGCGCTTCAGTCAGGTGCGCAACAAGATCCCGCGCGCTTCCGACGCGGCCGTCATCTCCGCATTCTCAACCGGCGACACGGACATCAAGATGCGCGAGAAGCTCGCCATCAATGGTGAGCTCGACTCCGTGCTCGAGCTGCTCGACCTCGCCGACAAGTGCGCCAAGGCTGAAGAAGGCCGCCTCTTCGTCCACAACGACCCCGACGCGGCGCTCGACGGCACCAAGGCCAAGAGCAAGGACGTCAAGCGTAAGGGCCCTGCCATGCTTGCGGCGGAGCCCGAGCAGAAGCGCGGCCGCGACCTCGACGAGCCCAGGAAGGACAACCGGCCACTCAGCGCCTTTCACAACGTCCGCTCCCACAGCACCGAAGATTGTCATGAGCTCAAGTTGCTCTGCGACGAGCGCCAGAGCCGCCGAGATGACCGCAACGGCCGCGGCGCCGGCCGCGGAGGTGGCCGCAGCGGCAACCGCTGGGACAGCCGCAACAATAATAGCAGCTACCGCCAGGGCTGGCGCGATCAGCCTCGTGAGGCCTCCTGGCGCGACCAGCCTCATGAGGCGAATCCTCAGGCTAATGCCGCTCTCCCGCCGCTGCCTCCGCCACCTCGGAGGAACGACGTAAACCAGCCTGACAAGGGCGCTGGGGGCTACCAGGAGCCTTGTGCGGTCGCCTGCATCCTTGGCGGGTCCCAAGCCCCTGCGTCCATCCGCCACTTCAAGCAACTCTCTCGCGAGGTGTACGCCGCCATCCCGAGGCCTGAGGTCACGCGGCCCCTCAAGTGGTCGCAGTACGCCATCACCTTCGACTCCAAGGACCAACCCAAGTCCACTGCCTCCACAGGCGCGCTCCCCATGTTGTGCACTCCCACCATCAGCAACGTCGCAGTCACCAAGACCCTCATCGACGGGGGTGACGGCCTCAACGTGCTCTCCATCGAGACCTTCGACACGCTCCAGGTGCCCTACGACCAGCTGATGCCGACCAGGCCCTTCTCCGGAGTGACCGATGGCTCCACCATTCCGCTGGGGCAGGTGCGCCTCCCCGTCACCTTCGGCACCCGCAAGAACTACCACACCGAGCTCATCGACTTCGACGTGGCGCACATCGGCCTGCCCTACAATGCCATCTTGGGCTACCCAGCTCTCACCAAGTTCATGGCGGCCACTCATCATGCCTACAATGTCCTCAAGATGCCCGGCTGCAGCGGCATCATCACCGTCGCCGACGACGAAAAGGACGCGGCCAACACCCTCGAGCGCGCCTACAAGGCTGCCGCTGTCGCGCACCCAGCCGACGAGGACGCGGCCGAGCCTTCCGAAGCCGCGCCCGCGAAGAAGCAACTGTTTTCTCAGGACTGCGCCAAGACGAATAAGGTGTCGGTGGACGGCAGCGGCTCCGGCCCCGCCTTCACCATCGCACAGGCCTCCCTCCTGCATAGGAAAGCGCGCTCGTCACCTTCCTTCGGGCAAACTCGGATGTTTTCGCCTAGAAAGCATCCGACTTGTCCCGTGTGCCGAGGGAGGTGATTGAGGACCACTTAGCGGTGTGCCCCAATGCACGCCCGGTCAAGCAGAAAGCACGGCGCCAGGCGCCAGAGAAGAAAGAGTTCATCGTCAATAAAGTTTAGAAGCTCCAAGAAGCCGGATTCGTTCGTGAGGTGCGCCATCCTGAATGGCTCGCCAACCCAGTCGTCGTCCCCAAGAAGGGCGGCAAGGAGCGCATGTGCATCGACTTCACCAGCCTCAAGAAGTTCTGCCCTCAGGATCCGTTTCCGCTGCCCCGCATCGATCAGATCGTGGATTCCACCGCCGGGTGCGATCTGCTATGTTTCCTGGATGCCTTCTCAGGCTATCATCAGATCAAGATGGTGGCCGAAGACGTGGAGAAGACGGCCTTCATCACCCCCTGCGGCGTATTTTGTTACGTCTGCATGCCCTTCGGTTTAAGGAGCGCGGGCGCCACCTTCCAGCGGCTAATGCGCACCACTCTGGGGCCTCAGATGGGGAGGAACGCGGAGGCCTACGTCGATGACATCGTGGTCAAATCTCGCGAGGCTGGATCCCTCATCGCGGACCTCCAGGAGACATTTGCCAACCTGCGCAAGGTTAACCTCAAGCTCAACCCGGAGAAGTCGCGTCTTCAGAGTCCCCTCCGGCAAGCTCCTCGGCTTCCTAGTCTCGCACCGTGGCATCGAGGCCAACCCAGAGAAGATCAAGGCCATCGAGAAAATGCGCCCTCCCCGGACCCTCAAGGAAATGCAGCGCTTGGCGGGGTGTATGGCGTCCTTAGGGCGTTTCATCTCCAAGTTTGGCGAACGAGCCCTGCCCTTCTTCAAGCTCCTGAAGATGTCCGGCTCCTTCAAGTGGACTCCTGAGGCAGACGCCGCCTTTGAAGCCCTCAAGAGGTACCTCACGAGCCCGCCCATCATGGTCGCGCCGCGCTCTCGCGAGCCCTTGCTCCTGTACTTGGCGGCCACCCCCCAGACAGCCAGCGCGGCGTTGGTGGCGGTGCGGGAGGAGCGCGTCTATGCCAAAGAAAAACCCTCGGTGCCCCTATAGACTCACGAGACCGCTGAGCCTCGCGAGCCCCCGGGGCCTCGCGAGCCTCCTGAGCCTCATGAGGCCGCCATCCCCCACAAGCCTTCTGAGCCTCACGAGCCTCCCGAGCCTCGCGAGCCTCCTGAGCCTCATGAGGCCGCCGTCCCCCACAAGCCTTCTAAGCCTCACGAGCCTCCCGAGCCTCGCGAGTCTCCCGAGCCTTCCGAGGCATTCGAGGAGCAAGCCGTCACAACAGCTACGCGCCTCGTCGAGCACCCCGTGTACTTCGTCAGCACTGTGCTAAGGGACGCGCGCGAGCGCTACCCCATGCAGCAGAAGCTTCTCCTCGCGCTCCTCATCGCCTCCAGGAAGCTGCGCCACTACTTTCAGGGTCATCCCATCAAGGTCATTTCCTCCTACCCCTTGGAGCAAGTTCTGCGCAGCCCCAACGCCGCCGGCCGCGTCGCCGAGTGGAACATTGAGCTGCAAGCCTTCTAACTAGAGTGCTCCACCACCAGAGTCATCAAAGGCGCGGCTCTGGCCGACTTCGTGGCAGAATGGACGGACACATATGAGGACGAGCCTCGCGAGGCCCAGTCCCTCCTGCCAGGGGATGAGGCGCTTGGCGGATGGACCATGCACTTCGACGGTGCCTTCTCCCGACAGGGCGCGGGGGCTGGGGTCATGCTCACCTCGCCAACAGGAGACAGGCTCTACTAATCTGTGCAGCTCTGCTTCAGGCACACTGACAAGGTCTCCAACAACATCGCAGATTATGAGGTCCTCATCGCCGGCCTGAAGGCCGCGTTCGCCCTAGGCATCAAGCGGCTGACTATCAAGGGCGATTCGCAACTCCTCGTCAACTTCTCCAACAAAAGCTACAAGCCCAAGGACGAGCACATGGCCGCCTACCTGGAAGAGGTACGTAAACTTGAGAAGCGCTTTCTTGGCCTGGAGCTGCAGCACATCCCCCGCGGTAGCAACAAAGAGGCCGACGACATCGTCAAACGAGCGTCATGTTGCGAGCCCCACATGTTGGAAATATGCCCTAGAGGCAATAATAAATTGGTTATTATTATATTTCCTTGTTAATGATAATTGTTTATTATCCATGCTATAATTGTATTGATTGGAAACTCAAATACATGTGTGGGTACATAGACAACACTGTGTCCCTAGTAAGCCTCTAGTTGACTAGCTTGTTGATCAAAGATGGTTAAGGTTTCCTAGCCATGGACATGAGATGTCATTTGATAACGGGATCACATCATTAGGAGAATGATGTGATGGACAAGACCCAAACTGTAAACGTAGCATTTGATCGTGTCAGTTTATTGCTATTGTTTTCTGCATGTCAAGTATCTGTTCCTTTGACCATGAGATCATGCAACTCACTAACACCGGAGGAATACCTTGTGTGTATCAAACGTCGCAACGTAACTGGGTGACTATAAAGGTGCTCTACAGGTATCTCCGAGGGTGTCTGTTGGGTTGGCATGGATCAAGACTGGGATTTGTTACTCCGTATGACGGAGAGGTATCTCAGGGCCCACTCGGTAATACAACATCACAATGAGCCTTGCAAGCAATGTGACTAAAGTGTTAGCCATGAGATCTTGTATTACGGAACGAGTAAAGAGACTTGCCGGTAACGAGATTGAACTAGGTATAGTGATACCGACGATCGAATCTCGGGCAAGTATCATACCGAAGAACAAAGGGAACAGCATACGGGATTAACTGAATCCTTGACATAGAGGTTCGACCGATAAAGATCTTCGTAGAATATGTAGGAGCCAATATGGGCATCCAGGTCCCGCTATTGGTTATTGATCGTAGAAGTGTCTCGGTCATGTCTACATAGTTCTCGAACCCGCAGGGTCTACACACTTAACGTTTGGTGACGATTAGTATAATTGAGTTATTATGTTGGTGACCGAAAGTTGTTCGGAGTCCCGGATAAGATCCCGGACATGATGAGGATCTCCGGAATAGTCCGGAGGTAAAGATTGATATATGTGATAATAGTGTTTTGATCTCCGGAAGGGTTCCGGAGTTCACCGGAAGGGGTTCCGGATGTTTACCGAAGTGTTCGGGTGCAGCAACACTTTATATGGGCCAAAGGGATAAAGCCCACGAGGTATTGGAAAGTGCAAAAGTAGTTTTGCTGCCGCGTAAGCGGTACTACCGCTTGTGTGAAGCGGTACTACCGCCCGAGCGGTACTACCGCTTGTATGAAGCGGTACTACCGCCCAAGCGGTACTACCGCTTGTGTGAAGCGGTACTACCGCTTGTGTGCGGCTGTGCACGGTTCGGCAGGGATCCGAGTTGGACTCTTTCCCTGCGGGCCAAACCGACCTTGTGCGGGCAAAACCGACCTGGAGGAGGCTTTTACTCCAAGTTTAGACCCCAAGGCTCAACATATAAATAGAGGGGCAGGGCTAGCACACAGGACACATCAAGATTTCCCCAAGCCGTGTGCGGCAACCCTAACCCTCTAGTTCCTCCGTCATAATCTCCGTAGCGCTTGGCGAAGCCCTGCAGAGATTGTTCCTCACCACCATCACCACGCCGTCGTGCTGCTGGAACTCAACCACTACTTCACCATCGCTCGCTGGATCGAGGAGGTGAAGGCGTCATCAAGCCGTACGTGTGTTGAACGCGGAGGTGCCGTCCGTTCGGCACTAGATCGGAAGGATCGTGATTGGATCGCGGGACGCTCGGCGATTTGGATCGCGAAGACGTTCGACTACATCAACCGCGTTTATTAACGCTTCCGCTTAGCGATCTACAAGGGTATGTAGATTCACTCTCCCTCTCGTAGATGCTCATCACCATGGATAGATCTTATGTGTGCGTAGGAAAATTTTTGTTTCCCATGCAACGTTCCCCAACAGTGGTATCAGAGCTAGGTCTATGCGTAGATGAGATCTCGAGTAGAACACAAACGAGTTGTGGGCGTGGGTGTATACATATTGCTTGCCGTTACTAGTTGATATTTGATTCGGCGGTACTGTGAGATGAAGCGGCCCGGACCGACATTACGCGTACACTTACGCGAGACAGGTTCCTTCAACTAACATGTAACTTCGTTGCATAAAGATGGCTAGCGGGTGTCTGTCTCTCTCACTTTAGTTGAATCGATTTCAATGAAGAGGGTTCTTTTAGAAGATCAAAAAGCAATCACTACACCACGTTGTGGTTTTGCGTAGGTAAGAACGGTTCTTGCAAACCCATAGCAGCCACGTAAAATTTGCAACAACAATTAGAGGACGTCTAACTTGTTTTTGCAGGGTATGTTGTGATGTGATATGGCCAATTACATGATGAGATATATGTGATGTATGAGATGATCATGTGTTGTATAGAATATCACGACTTGCATGTCGATGAATATGGCAACTGGCAGGAGCCATAGAGTTGTCTTTAATTATTGTATGACCTGCGTGTCAATCATTAAGCGCTATGTAATGCTTTACTTTATCGCTAAACGTTAGCAATAGTCGTGGAAGCAACAGTCGGCGCGACAACCTTATGGCGACACGTTGATGGAGATCAAGATGATGGAGATCATGGTGTCATGCCGGTGACGATGGAGATCATGCCGGTGCTTTGGAGATGGAGATCAAAAGCACAAGTTCATGGCCATATCATGTCACTTATAATTTGCATGTGATGTTAATCCTTTTATGCATCTTATTTTGCTTAGGACGACGGTAGCATTATAAGGTGATCCCTCACTTAAATTTCAAGATAAAATTGTGTTCTCCCCAAGTGTGCACCGTTGCGAAAGTTCGTCGTTTCGAGACACGCCGTGACGATCGGGTGTGATAGACTCTACGTTCGCATACAACGGGTGTAAGCCATGTTACACGTGCGGAACACTCGGGTTAAACTTGACGAGCCTAGCATGTACAGACATGGCCTCGGAACACAAGAGACCGAAAGGTCGAACATGAGTCATATAGTAGATATGATCAACATGAAGATGTTCACCATTGAAACCACCTCAACTCACGTGATGATCGGACTTGAGTTGGTGGATTTGGATCATGTTACACTCGAATGATCGGAGGGATGTCAATTTGAGTGGGAGTTTTTTAAAATATGATTAACTAAACTCATTATCTAAGAACAATAGTCTAAGTTGTCTTTGCTATATCTATGTTGTAGATCATGGCTCGCGCAGTAGCACCCCTGAATTTTAATGCGTTCCTAGAGAAAGCTAAGTTGAAAGATGATGGAAGTAACTTTGTGGACTGGGCCCGTAATCTAAGGATTATCCTTACGGCTTCCCAGAAGGCTTATGTCCTTGATGCACCGCTTGGTGATCCACCCGCTCCAGTTGAGTCTCTAGACGTTGTGAACGCCTGGCAGGCTCGTTCTGATGATTACTCAATAGTTCAATGTGCAATGTTGTATGGCTTAGAACCGGGACTTCAAAGACGTTTTGAACGTCATGGAGCATATGAGATGTTCCAGGAGTTGAAGTTTATCTTTCAGAAGAATGCCCGGATCGAGAGATATGAGATCTCCGATAAGTTCTATGCTTGCAAGATGGAGGAGAACGGGTCTATCAGTGATCACGTGCTCAGAATGTCTGGGTACTCCACCCGTCTGGCTGAGTTAGGGATGCCCCTTCCGCCAGAGGCTATCACTGACAGAGTTCTTCAATCATTGCCGCCTAGCTACAAGAGCTTCGTGTTGAACTATAACATGCACGGGATGAACAAGTCAGTCGCCGAGCTGTTTGCGATGCTGAAAGTCGCTGAGTCTGAAATTCAGAAGGAGCATCAAGTGTTGATGGTCAATAAAACCACTAGTTTCAAGAAAAATGGCAAGGGTAAGAAGGGTAACTCTAAGAAGAGTGGCAAAGCAGTTGCTCCTCTCGTGAAGAAACCCAAGGCTGGACCCAAACCAGAAACTGAGTGTTTTCATTGCAAGGGAACTGGACACTGGAAGCGGAACTGCCCCAAGTATTTGGCTGACAAGAAGGCGGCCAACAACAAACAAGGTATATATGATATACATGTTATTGATGTGTACCTTACCAACTCTCGTTGTAGTGCCTGGGTATTTGATACCGGTGCGGTTGCTCATATTTGCAACTCAAAACAGGAACTGCGGAATAGACGGAGGCTGGCAAAGGACGAAGTGACGATGCGCGTGGGAAATGGTTCCAAGGTTGATGTGATCGCCGTCGGCACGCTCGCTCTTCGATTACCGTCGGGATTAGTGATGAACCTAAATAAGTGTTATTTGGTGCCTGCGTTAAGCATGAACATTATATCTGGATCTTGTTTATTGCGAGACGGTTACTCATTTAAATCAGAGAATAATGGTTGTTCTATTTATATGAGTAATATCTTTTATGGTCATGCACCCAATGTGAGGGGTTTATTCTTATTGAATCTCGATAGTAATAATACACATGTTCATAACATTGATGCCAAAAGATGTAGAATTGATAATGATAATACCACTTTCTTGTGGCACTGCCGTTTAGGTCATATTGGCGTAAAACGCATGAGGAAGCTCCATGCTGATGGACTTTTGGAGTCACTTGATTTTGAATCACTTGACACATGTGAGCCATGCCTCATGGGCAAGATGACTAAAACGCCGTTCTCTGGAATAATGGAACGGGCAAGTGACTTATTGGAAATCATACATACTGATGTGTGCGGTCCAATGAGTATTGAGGCGCGCGGTGGTTATCGTTACTTTCTCACCTTCACTGATGACTTAAGTAGATATGGGTATATTTACTTAATGAAACACAAGTCTGAAACATTTGAAAAGTTCAAACAATTTCAGAGTGAAGTTGAGAATCATCGTAACAAGAAGATTAAATTCCTACGATCTGATCGAGGAGGAGAATATCTGAGTTATGAGTTTGGCAGTCACTTAAGACAGTGTGGAATTGTTTCACAATTGACACCGCCTGGAACACCACAGCGTAATGGTGTGTCCGAACGTCGTAATCGAACCTTATTAGATATGGTGCGATCTATGATGTCTCTTGCCGATTTGCTACTATCGTTTTGGGGTTATGCATTAGAGACAGCTGCATTCACTTTAAATAGGGCACCATCGAAATCCGTTGAGACGACGCCATATGAACTTTGGTTTGGCAAGAAGCCAAAGCTGTCGTTTCTTAAAGTTTGGGGATGTGATGCTTATGTCAAAAAGCTTCAGCCTGAAAAGCTGGAACCCAAAGCGGAGAAATGCGTCTTCATAGGATACCCAAAAGAGACAGTTGGGTATACCTTCTATCTCAGATCCGAAGGCAAAATGTTTGTCGCTAAAAACGGAACATTTCTTGAGAAAGAGTTTCTCTCGAAAGAATTGAGTGGGAGGAAGATAGAACTTGATGAGGTTATTGAACCTTTACTTCAACCTGAGAGTAGCGCAGCGCAGAAAGTTGTTTCTGTGGAGCCTACATTAGCTGAAGAGGAAGTTAATGATGATGATCATGAAGCTTTGGATCAAGTTGCTATCGAACCTCGTAGGTCGACAAGGACGCGTACTACTCCTGAGTGGTACGGCAACCCTGTCTTAGAGGTCATGTTGTTAAACAACGATGAACCTACGAGCTATGGAGAAGCGATGATGGGCCCGGATTCCGAGAAGTGGTTAGAGGCCATGAAATCCGAGATGGGATCCATGTATGAAAACAAAGTATGGACTTTGGAAGTATTACCTGAAGGGCGTAAGGCCATTCAGAACAAATGGATCTTTAAGAGGAAGACGGACGCGGACGGTAATGTCACCGTCTATAAAGCTCGACTTGTGGCAAAGGGTTTTTCACAAGTTCAAGGAGTTGACTACGATGAGACCTTCTCACCCGTAGCGATGCTTAAGTCCGTCAGAATCATGTTAGCAATAGCTGCCTTTTTCGATTATGAAATTTGGCAGATGGATGTCAAAACAGCGTTCCTTAACGGTTACCTTAAGGAAGAGTTGTATATGATGCAGCCAGAAGGTTTTGTCGATCCAGAGAATGCTGACAAAGTTTGCAAACTCCAGCGATCCATTTATGGACTGGTGCAAGCATCTCGGAGTTGGAATCTTCGCTTTGATGAAGTGATCAAAGCGTTCGAGTTTATACAAGTTTACGGAGAAGCTTGTATTTACAAGAAAGTGAGTGGGAGCTCTATAGCGTTTCTAATATTATATGTGGATGACATATTGCTGATTGGAAACAATATAGAAATGCTGGAAAGCGTAAAGGAATATTTGAACAAGAGTTTTTCAATGAAGGACCTAGGAGAAGCTGCTTTCATATTAGGCATAAAGATCTATAGAGATAGATCAAGACGCTTAATAGGACTTTCACAAAGCACATACCTTGATAAGATTTTGAAGAAGTTCAAAATGGATCAGTCCAAGAAGGGGTTCTTGCCTGTTTTACAAGGTGTGAAGTTGAGTAAGACTCAATGCCCAGTGACTGCAGAAGATAGAGAAAAGATGAGTGTCATCCCCTATGCTTCGGCCATAGGCTCTATCATGTATGCAATGCTGTGCACAAGACCCGATGTCAGCCTTGCCATAAGTATGGTCGGAAGGTTTCAAAGTGATCCAGGAATGGAACACTGGACGGCGGTCAAGAATATCCTGAAATACCTGAAAAGGACTAAGGACATGTTTCTCGTTTATGGAGGTGATCAAGAGCTCGTCGTAAAGGGTTACGTCGATGCAAGCTTTGACACTGATCCGGATGACTCTAAGTCGCAAACCGGATACGTATTTATTCTTAATGGGGGTGCGGTTAGCTGGTGCAGTTCCAAGCAAAGCGTGGTAGCAGATTCTACATGCGAAGCGGAGTACATCGCTGCCTCGGAGGCGGCGAAGGAAGGTGTCTGGATGAAGGAGTTCATGACAGATCTTGGAGTAGTGCCTAGTGCACTTAACCCAATGACTCTGTTTTGTGATAATACTGGTGCCATTGCTCTAGCCAAGGAACCAAGATTTCACAAGAGGACCAGACACATAAAGCGACGTTTCAATTCCATCCGCGATTACATCAAGGAGGACGACATAAATATTTGCAAAGTACACACGGATCTAAATGTTGCAGATCCGATGACTAAACCTCTTCCAAAGGCTAAACATGAACAACACCAGAACTGCATGGGTGTTCGATTCATTACAATGTAAATCACATAGTGATGTGAACTAGATTATTGACTCTAGTGCAAGTGGGAGACTGTTGGAAATATGCCCTAGAGGCAATAATAAATTGGTTATTATTATATTTCCTTGTTAATGATAATTGTTTATTATCCATGCTATAATTGTATTGATTGGAAACTCAAATACATGTGTGGGTACATAGACAACACTGTGTCCCTAGTAAGCCTCTAGTTGACTAGCTTGTTGATCAAAGATGGTTAAGGTTTCCTAGCCATGGACATGAGATGTCATTTGATAACGGGATCACATCATTAGGAGAATGATGTGATGGACAAGACCCAAACTGTAAACGTAGCATTTGATCGTGTCAGTTTATTGCTATTGTTTTCTGCATGTCAAGTATCTGTTCCTTTAACCATGAGATCATGCAACTCACTAACACCGGAGGAATACCTTGTGTGTATCAAACGTCGCAACGTAACTGGGTGACTATAAAGGTGCTCTACAGGTATCTCCGAGGGTGTCTGTTGGGTTGGCATGGATCAAGACTGGGATTTGTTACTCCGTATGACGGAGAGGTATCTCAGGGCCCACTCGGTAATACAACATCACAATGAGCCTTGCAAGCAATGTGACTAAAGTGTTAGCCACGAGATCTTGTATTACGGAACGAGTAAAGAGACTTGCCGGTAACGAGATTGAACTAGGTATAGTGATACCGACGATCGAATCTCGGGCAAGTAACATACCGAAGAACAAAGGGAACAGCATACGGGATTAACTGAATCCTTGACATAGAGGTTCGACCGATAAAAGATCTTCGTAGAATATGTAGGAGCCAATATGGGCATCCAGGTCCCGCTATTGGTTATTGGCCGTAGAGGTGTCTCGGTCATGTCTACATAGTTCTCGAACCCAATGGCGTCTCGCTGCAGTGCATCTCTAAAGAGCAAGGGCGCGAGTTGCTGGCTGATATACATGGAGGAGACTGTGGCCACCACTCTTCATCACGCACCCTCGTTCGTAAGGTTTTCCACAGCGGCTTCTACTGGCCCAATGCTCTACGTGACGCTACCGCACTGGTCCAAGCTTGCGAGGCCTGCCAATTCCACGCCAAGCAGATCCACCAGCAGGCGCAGGGCCTCCAGACGATCCCCCTCTCATGGCCCTTCGCGGTCTGGGGGCTGGACATCCTGGGGCCTTTCCCTCGCGCGGCTGGTGGTTATCGCTACCTCTACGTCGCCATCGACAAGTTCACCAAGTGGGCGGAGGTCGAGCCGGCGCGCACCATCCCGACAGGCTCCGCCGTCAAGTTGATCAAGGGCCTCATGAGCCGCTTTGGAGTTCCCAATCGCATCATCACCGACAATGGCTCCCAGTTCACGAGCGGCCTCTTCAAGTCCTAGTGCGCCAGCCTCGGCACGCAGATTTGCTATGCCTCAGTGGCGCACCCGCGAAGCTATGGCCAGGCCGAGCGCGCCAACGCCGAGGTCCTCAAGGGACTCAAGACAAGGAGCTTCAAGAAGAAACTTGAGGCCTGCGGCAAGGGCTGGCTCGACGAGCTGCAGTCCGTGCTATGGTCCATCCGCACGACGGCGAGCAAGCCTACTGGCGAGACGCCCTTCTTCCTCGTCTACGGCGCTGAGGCGGTCCTTCCACTGGAGCTTAAGCAAGGCTCCCCGCGAGTCCTTGCCTTCGATGAGGCGCGCCAGGATGGCTCGCGGGAGACCGATCTGCTGCTCCTCGAGGAGGGCCGCCGTCAGGCCGCCCTTCGTGCTGCGAGGTACCAGCAGGCCTTGCGCCGCTACCACAGCCGCAACCTCCGCCCTCGCACTCTCGAGGTCGGCGACCTCGTCCTGCGCAGGATCCTCTCCACAAACTCTCACCTGTGTGGGAAGGCCCTTTCAGGGTTACTCATGTCTCCAGGCCCGGCTCAGCCCGGCTGGAGACGGAGGACGGAGTTCCTGTGCCTAAGGCCTGGAACGTCCAACACCTCCGCAAGTTCTACCCGTGACCCTCACGAGTACGAACGAAATGGGGCTGTACACGCCCCGGAGCCTCTCATTGCGTTCGCCTGATGGGCCCGCGAGAGTTCCCGCCCACGCCCCAGTGGAAGCCCCATGCTCCGCGCTGGCGGAACGATCGACCCGCGATCATACCCACACCCCTGTGGAAGCCCCGTGCTCCGCGCTGGCGGAACAATCAACTGAGGGCGCCCCACGGGTTGCACCAACCTCAAGCTGACCCGTGCCGGACACGGCAGCACTCTTTTTCTCGTTTTGGTGTGTAATTGAGGGCGCCCCACGGGTTGCACCAACCTCAAGCTGACCCGTGCCGGACACGGCAGCCGCATCTTTGTTTGGTTATGTAATGGGTTGCTCTCTTGCCTCAGTAAATTTCCATGTCCTTATATGTAGTTTCGTTTTCACCTTGCCTCACGAGCCTCACACGCTCATGACGTCCCTCATGCGCCTCACGCGAGCGGGGGCTGGACACGGTGCCTGCGCTCGGGTCAGTCCCAGCAGCACTGAAAAATCCAAGCGACCGGGCTCTGGCTCGCGGGCCTGCCCCGTGCACGCCACCCCACCAAGGTCCTTGGTGTCCTGTCTCCTCGCGTAATACCCATGAACGAACGGATGAACGTGCGCTGTCGTTGAGTGCTCTGCGTGCAGCTATCTCAGGAGCAGGTCCCTGGAAGGATCTCGCGAGGTAGCACCCTCGGGACCTCAGGAGGCCAGCAGGCACCGCCTTGGGGACTAACCCTCGGCAGCCATCCCAGCAGGAGACCTCGCGAGCGGAACCCTCACTAGACGTACCCTGCGAGAGACGGCCCACCATACTACCTCCTGGAGGGCTAAGTCTCCCATCTCGCAAGCCGCCCTCGCCGTCTCTCGAGCCTTCCCCTCCGACGGCCTCGCAAGCGCCAGTGTTCCTCTTGGCGTAAGCCGCTTGTGCGTTAAAGGCGGGCACCCTGAGCATCGCGCCTCAGGAGCCCTCACTAGCTCCTGGTACCCCTCGCCTCCTGGCCTTGTCCAGGCATCGCGACCTGACATACCAGCGACGACTATGGCCGCTCAAGAGCTGGGCCCTGACAACGTAGAGCATCATGGCAAGCAAAAAGAGAAAGCCTCGCGAGGGCTCGAATGTCCGTTATAGCAAACATAAAGTATTTAATACCGGGGCATCGTCGTCACACCCCCACGGGCCACATCGATCTAGCGCAGGGTGACAAAGGGAAAAAAGCAACCTAGGAGCTCGCGCCGTCGTCGTCTTCGCCGGCGCCGTCACCGTCGGAGCTCTGGCCACTGCCGCAGGAGTACTTCCCGAGTAACGCGCTCACATGGCCTTCCACCGCCCTTGCGAGCCCATCACGAAGCTCCTCGAGGACTGGGGCTATCACCTTGTCAAAGTCGAAGTTGGGGTCGGAGTGGAGGAGGTGGCTGAAGACGCGAGTCGCCGCCAGGGAGAAGAGGCTTGGTGGAGAAGAGGATACCGTCCACGAGCTTGGTGGAGAAGTCGATGTAGTCGGCGTCGCAGGACTCGCGGAGGGCCCCAAGCTTTCCCTGGCAGATGGAATTCAGGGTGTCGTGGGCGTGAATCTCGAGGGAGTGAAGTGCCTTGGCATGCTCGCGATGCTCCTGTTCCTGATCAACGGCGCCAGAGCCGGGCTGCGGCGCGACTCCCCGGCGGGTCTCCGCCTCGGCGAGCGCCGCCTTGAGATCAGAGACCTCCATCCAGATCCACTCGCGTTCTGACTCGAAGGCGTCAGCGTCCTCTTGGACCTTCTTTTCTTTGGCCTCCAGTCGGGCGTTGGCATCGGTGACGCACTTCGTGTGAGCCTCCTGGGCATCGGCCAGCTGACGCCCCAGCGTCTCCAGAGGCTCCTTCTTTATGGCTTGCTCGGTCGCCTTCTTCTCGAGGCCCTCCATGCGTGACTCAAGGTCTGCCTCGCGGGCTGCGGCCTCCTTCTCGCAAGTGGCAAGGGTACCTTCCCGCGCGAGGAGGGACCGCGCCCGCTCGGCGTGTTGGTCTTGGAGCTCTTTCAGGAGGGTCTCCGCCTCTTCGCGGCGCACGGTGGCCACTTCGGCCTCCTTGAGGGCTCTCGCGCGAGCCCCCTCCGCTTCGGAGGTGTCCCTCTCGCGCAATGCGCGAGCACGTTCGTCATGACGCCAGGCCGTATCGACGGCGACGCTGAGCCGGCGCCACCCGTTGGCAAGTTTCAGGCGCTCCTCGGCGAGGCGCATCTCCGCGTCCTGGAAGTCCGTGCCGAGCCGAGCGAGCGCGGCCTTGGCGTCGCTCAAGGCTTCAGGCCAAAACAAAGCATGGTCACTCGCGAGGACCAGGGGCCAGTCCGGGCCGAGCCCTCTGGCACCCTCCGCTGCGACGGCGAGGGAGCCCTTGGTGCCGCTTGCCTGGGGCGGCGGGCTCGCCAGGTCAACCCCCTCGTTCAGCCGCGGCGGTGCGCTATGGGGGCTCTCAGTGCCGGTCATGGCACGCCCCGCAACTCCTTCCCCTGCGCCCAAGGAGGCCCCCAGCGGGGGGGGGGGGGGGGGCAGACGCTTCGGCCTCCCTCGTCGTCGCTTCCTTGCCCGCGGCAGGGCCAAGGGGGAGGGCGTCTCTGCCTCCTGAGGCTGCCTCCCGAGGCTCCCCCATTTCGGCCTCACAGGATGCGCCCGCGTGCAACCCTGGAGGAGCGACTGCCCCCTCCTCGATTTCCGTACACCCCGCTTCGGCGTCGGGACGGCGGGTGGCCTCTCCACGCCCTCCGGCACCGGCGGCGGGCATCGACGCCCCCTGCGGGTTGGGGGTAACCCTCGCCTTCGTCGTTGTCTTCTTCTTCTTCTTCTTCTGATCCGTGGCAGATCCCCTGCACGAATGGTGGCTCAGCTCCGAGCCGGGTAAAAGAGCAAGAATTAAGGACGTCGGCAGAAGGCAGAAGGCTTACTCGTTGCTAACGTACCACTTCCTCTTCTTCTCCCCCGCAGACGGCTGGCTGGCGCTGCCCTCGCTGAGCATCGCCTCGGCGCCGCTGCTTCGGCCCCCGGGGCGTGCCGCGGTAGACCCGGACGCGACCTCACCCGTCTCCGGGCCCTGGGCGGTTTCAGCCTCATGACGGGCCTCAAGCGCTGGGGGCTCGCCCGCCCCCGCATCGGGAGCCCCCGCCACCGTGGGCGGGACGCTCTCGGCGTCATCATCCTCGAGCTCGCAGATGAGCTGACGGCGAGCGCGTGGTGGCACCCGGCTGAGGTTGTCCTCCGTGGCCTCCTCCGAATCTCCGTTGCCGCTGCTGCTTCCCGAATCCACCTCCACCACGAGGGGGTTGTCGCGGGGCCCGATGTGGCCCTCCGGCACGAGGCCCCACTGATCGAAGAGGGGCATCACCTTCACCAGCTCCTCCTTCTCTGGATAGCGAAAAACCGGGAGCGCCCCCTCCGGCGTTTCCGTGGCAAGGGTATTGAGCAGAATCGCCAGGGCCCCGTCCAGCATGTCTGACCCCAGGCTGCCCGGCTTCAGCCTCATGGCGTCGTCCGCGCCGGAGTAATCCCACATGGGTCGCGAGTGCTGCTGAAGTGGCACGATGCGCCGCCGCAGGTACTCCCTGACAACCGCCGTCCCCGATAGTGATGCGGCCCGGTGCGCCGCCATCCGCTCAAGGATGGGCTCCATCCTCGGGTCGGCGAGCTTCTCGTGCTCCCACACGGCGATCTTCTCGGCTGGGTCCGTAGGGATCATCAGGAGCCGGTTGGTCTGGCGCGCGTCCGTATAGACCCAGCGCTGCCGGTATCCTTCCACCTTCTTCGCAACCCTCAAGTTGATAATGCCGTCCTCTATTCCCTTGACGGCAAGGAATGACGCGCATCCGGAGCGCTGGTCCGCCGCAGGCAGAAGAAGTGGCGGAAGAGCGCCACAGAGGGCCTCACGCCCACGAAGGCCTCGCAGTAAAAGGCGAACGTGGCCAGGAGAAAAATGGAGTTGGGTTGAAGATGAAGAGCATGAACCTGATAGTGGGCAAGTATGGCATAGAAGAAGTCCGAAAATGGCGTCACCAACCCTGCATACACGCTGTGGAGGAAGAAGGGATAGGCCGTCGCCCCAAGGTCGCGCCGCGCGCGCGACCCCAGCCAGATTTGGGTCGCCTGGTTCTCGTTCTGGCCGCCGGCCACGAACGGAAGCACCCTGCCCAAACCTCCTTCGTCGTCGATGGCGGAGCGCTGCAGCGCCGCCCCAAGGACGGGCGCGCTTGGGGACGGGGTCACCTCCTTCCCCCTCTTGCCGGCGGGAGCCATCTGCGCGGTGGAGGCGCGGACCGGGAGCAAGAACAGGCGAAGCTCGAAGGGGGGAATCGCAAGGAGCCACACGCGAGAAGGAAAGGCGCAGAGGGGTGGAGCGTGTGATGGAAGGCAATGATGGCCTCGCGCCGCCCGCGCCAGGATTTATGTCAGCGCGGCAGTTCCCGAGGCGTCGTGGGGAAGTGGGGGCGTCGCCCGTCACATCGTGCGCCACGCGTCGTGCCTGGCAGCAGGCGGTTAGGGCCCGCGCCGTTTCGCCCCTCTGTAGGCGGGAACGTGCGCGCCGCGGGCCCGGGGGCTACTGTCGGGCCCATGGAACCCGGGGTATCCAGGCCCGTCTGCCTTTGGCCCAGGGCGCAATGCCTGGAGTGGGCCCGGCGGGCCGTCGCCACCAAGTGTCTCACCAAGACCCCTCATGGGGCCCAGGCCTCCTGAGGCCCCCTCCTCAGGGAGTAGCAGGCAACGCTCAGCACCACCATCAATGGCCACGTGAGGTCCCCTCACGAGGCGGCTTCCCGAGTGGCCTCACGAGGCGGCTTCCCGAGTGGCCTCACGAGGCGGCTTCCCGAGGTGGCCTCACGAGGCGTCTTGCCGAGGTGGCCTTCCGAGGCCCACTCCCGCAGGCGTTCGAGACGAAGGCCATTCGGTGTGTCGCGCGGTCTGGAGCCCATCACGTGGGTGACGCGCACGGCGACGAGCAGCAGCAGAGGCCGCGCCAGCAGGCGCAGATGCAGATGGTTTCCTCTTTTGCGTTA
This sequence comes from Elymus sibiricus, assembly GCA_039707655.1. Taxonomy (NCBI): domain Eukaryota; kingdom Viridiplantae; phylum Streptophyta; class Magnoliopsida; order Poales; family Poaceae; genus Elymus; species Elymus sibiricus. The sequence continues at coordinate 160,116,651 of CM077668.1, read as the reverse complement.
GGGGAGCAGGGCCAGCTATCTACTCTCCAAAGCAACCCCAAAGGTTGCCCGATCGGCGAAGGAAGACCAAGATGGTGGGCGCACAGGGCGGAGGTCATCACCGAGCCCACCGGCGCGTCATGGATCATGCTTTGGCAGGCGAAGACCACCTTTAGTCAGGATAGCCTGAGCGCCTGTCCCCTTTCAAAACCGCCAAGTGTGGCAACCCTTCCCGCCTAAGTTTCCAGGGGGAAGAGGACCAAGGCTGGGATAAAAGGGGCAGTGCAGCCACCATAGCAGAGGGACTGGATCGTCTTCAACCTTGTACGCGAGAACTCTCTCACCCATAGTAATCCCAACTACAAGCAGGAGTAGGGTCTTACACCGCAAGGTGGCCCGAACCTGGGGAACCGCTGTGTCCTCGCCCGTCCTACGCTAGCGCGCTCTCGCCGTAGTCTCGCCGTAGCGTTGCCGTGGTAGGAGAGGAGGTAGTAGAACGAGCTCACCCCAGTGTTCGAACCTTTCGGTTCCTGGAGCCCCACTTCCGACAGAGGCTGGAACCTCGACGGCTCATTAATCACCTTATGCAAGTCAAAATGTAACACAAGACTGCCTGCAACACATAAATATATATGTACTTTGACAAAGAGTTGTGAAACATTTAACTTTTATTTATTATGCACGGGATCTGCGCCTGGCTTTGTACAAAGGATTACATGCCTTGACGGCTAACTTGTACAAAAGAGGTTGCCGGGCAGTCCGACAACCCCGCCTTACGGGTAAAACTTATGAAGATGCTCAATATTTCATGAGTTTAGCACCGGAGTGCCATCTTCGGTCTCTAGGTGGACTGCGCCGGGCCTAGTAACTCGTATTACCTGGTAAGGCCCTCCCACTTCGGTGTCAACTTGTTTTTTACCCTTCATGGATCGAATCCGACGAGGAACAAGGTCGCCTTCCTCAAGGTCCCTAGCATTCACTTTGCGGCTAAGGTAGCGGCGCAAAGTTTGCTGGTACCGTGCAGCATGGGCAGCAGCCTGGAAACAATCTTCCTCAAGGAGCGTGGCATCGTCATGCCGTAGCTCATCTTGGTACTCCTCATCGAAAGTCAAGACTCGAGGTGACCCGTATTTGAGTTCCATGGGGAGTATCACTTCTGCACCAAGGCTTGCTTCCTGACCTTCTGCTTGACGGGTCTCGCATGAGGGCAGACAGGAAGGTGGTGCTCAATTGCCTTCCTAAGAACTTCGGGGATGTCAGATGCTTGCCGGGCAAGCGTACCGACATTCACCCATAGGAAGTCAACGAGCTCGACTTCCTATTTGTCGCCGAGAGTGGCACTTTCAGAAAAAGTGCCACTCGTCCCGTCCCCCTTCGTAGAAACTTGTTTGGTCGTGGACGCGGAAGCCTTGGCTCTCTTGCTCTTGCCGGTAGAGCTCTCTGGTGTGTCCTCGACAGGCATGCTGCACTCTAAAGTGCGCTTCCCGGAGTCCTTCCCAGAGGTCTTGCCGGTCTTCTTCTTCTTCCCTCCCCCGGGAGCTTTGACGGCAGGGGCAAGTGCCTCGATGGCAGTTGCTGCCACTGCCTCCCGGTAGAGCTTATCAGCACAGATGATTGCGTCCTTGTAGTTTGACTTGATGGTGAGGACCCCCATCGGCCCCGGCATCTTGATGACGTTGTACGCATAGTGCGACGCGGCCATAAACTTTGCCAGGGCTGGGCGGACCAGAATCCTGTTATACGGCAGCGGCATCTTGATGATGTCAAAGGTAATCTTCTCCGTCCGATGGTTGAGCTTGCTGCCGAACGTGACCGGCAATGTGACTTGGCCCTTCAGCTTGTTCCTCCCCGGAATGATCCCTTGGAAACTGCCTGTCTCCTCGAGATCCTTGTCGGGGATCTGCAGCCTCTTGATCACATCTGGAGAGATCAAGTTCAAGCCAGCCCCACCGTCAACTTGCATCTTTGTCACCTTGAGGTTGCGAATTGTTGGTGAGACCAACAACGGCAAACACCCGACCGCAGTGGTGCGATCAGGGTGGTCCTCGGCATCAAAGACGATGGGCGAGTGCGACCACTTGAGTGGCTTCTGTGCCTCCATCACCGGCTCTGCTACATTGACTTCGTGGATCCACTTCTTTAGTTGCTGGTGCGAGGAGTGCAAAGATGCGCCTCTGTCAACACACATGGCATCCACTGAATTTTGGAACTCCTTGTCAGATCCACCTCCGTCCTCATCACTATCATCCTCTTCTTGCTGGCCCTGAGCAGCCTTCTCTTTTGGCTGCTTGGCCTTGCCACGGCGGCCTCTGCGGCCACCATGGTCTTGTTTGCCGGACCCACCAGCACCATCTTGTCCCTTCTCCTTGTCATGCTTCTCGTACTCTTTCTTCTACTTTTCGGCAAGTTGCTCTACTTGCCGGCATTGCTGGAGGCCGTGGTCCTTGGTGCGGTGGATTTTGCAGTACGGCCCACCGGTTTGCCAGCCTTCTCGCCTGCCGTAGCTTTCCGGCAGCCATCGCACCCGGCAACCTCCTTGCCAGGGATGTCTGCCTTCGGCTTCTTGGTGGTGTTGGTGTCGCCGGAGCTCTCGATGGCCAGTACAGTCTTGTTCTTGCGCTTTCTGTTCTTCTTCTGCGGGGTTGTTGCGTCGTCGTCCTCGGAATCGACATCTGCACCAGCATCATCCCCGGGGAGTCACCTCCCTTCCTCAGCTCATGCACACCTATCTGCCAAAGCATACAGATCGTTGATGGTCTTGACCTGCTCGACATTCATCTCTGACCGCATCCTGCGGTTGCGCACATTCGTGTGGAACGCGGCAACAACAGCTGCGGGATGGATGTCGGGGATGTTGTGGTGCACACGGCTGAACCATTGTATGTACTTTTGGAGGTTCTCTCCATCCCTTTGGGGGATCACCTGCAAATCGCTGGGCTGGCCCGGGAGCTTGTGGCCACCCTGGTAAGCGCCTACGAAATGAAGGCATAGATCCGCCCAAGAAGAAATGGAGCCCTCAGGCAGGTTCATCAACCATGACCTGACATTGGGCCAAAGCACCAATGGGAAGTAGTTGGCGAGTACTTTCTCATCCCGTCCCCCGATAGCCTCCACCACGATGGTGTAGATGACAAGGAACTCGGCTGGGTTGAGCATGCCATCGTACTTGTCGGGCAGCTCCGGCTTGAAGGCACGGGCGGACGGCCAGCGAACCTGCCGCAGCTCATGAGTAAACGCTGGGCACCCCACATCGTAGGACAAGTACCCAGCGGCTACTGGCACGAGCACGTTCACTGCCAGCCCGGCACAGTCGTCAGATTGACGGCGTGGTTCCCGGCGCCACGCGATCTTCGTGCGGGCGTCTTCGTCGCGCCACTCGCGGAGCACTTGGCGCTGATCTTGGCGGCACCGCGGATCCGACGAGGCCATAGACAGCACGTCATGGTCGTCTGATCGGCGGGCCGGCCGTTGTGACGGTGGGGGGTGCTGAGGCGACTGCACCGTTGGCGCGACGTCTTCGGCAAGGTAGCCGGACGATCCCGCCAGCATGGTGGGTGGTCGCCGCAAGGGCCCCACATCTCGTGTTTTGCTGAGATCGGCAAAACTGATGAGACTCTGAATGGTGGCTCTCCATTCGTCCATTTTTTCCGGGCTTGGCGGGAAGTTCAAAAGTATTTGAACCCGTGCCATGGCCTCTGTCGCCGTGGTTGGCATGGCTGGGAGCACGAAAAGAGGCGTCGCTCGACTCCTGGCAGAGCCAGAAGGATCTTCATTACGTCCATGCTGCCGTGGCTCATGCTCGCCAACAGGCAAACGTGGTGGTGGCGGCGGCGCTCTATGAGCAATCGGAAGTTGCTGCACAGGGATCTCGCCTTGCGGTCATCTGGAACCGCCAGCAACGTGGGGGAGCGTGTCGTGCCCATCTTGCGATGGTCACGGTGTATGCCTCCCCGCGCCATTGTTGGATGCCGCCGCTACATCCTTGGATGTTGCGGCGGCCGGGTCTTGGGTCGCAGCAGTATGAACTATATTATTATGATGCCTGTGCTCACCAGAATGTCTTGGAAGTTGACCGGCTGCGACGTCGTCGGTCCTGTGGCTAGGCTCTGCAACGTGGCGGGGGTGCTGAGCACCCGCACCACTTGCGCCTCTTGCTCCGCCCGTCCCAACCATAGCGCCCGCGCCGACTGCGCTGCATGCGGTCGCCTAGGAAGGTGGCTTGGACGCAGTAGGAGCCGTCGTGGCTCCACCCTTCTTCTTCGGCGCCATCAACGAAGATGATGAAGTTGGTACTCACACTACCAAAAAGCTGATTTGTGACACACAATTTGCCCCTACCTAGTGCGCAAAGATGTCGTGGGAAACGACGATCTATGGGACCGAACGGGCCCCTTTGCGATTCGGCTCAGGGGACATGCATGGGACAAAGAGCAGGTTTTCAGTAGGTGCAAGAACACACGGGGGGTTTATCCAGGTTCAGGCCGCTATGAGCGTAAAACCCTACTCCTGTTCTGTGTTTGATCGTGTATGAACCCAAGTTACAAGGAGCGCAGTTTTCCGGCAAGGTGCACAGGAAATGCAGCTATCGCGTGTAATTGAGCTGGGTGTCGACCGTTCTACCTGTAGTCGTGGGCCTCCTTTTATAGGCCAAGGGGTTACCACAATGGCTAATACGGTCATTACAGAGTATGAATAGCGACTTGCACCGTCACCACGTCTATCTTCCAACGGGGGTAAGACAAACGCATTTAATGCACCATTAGGTGCTACGTTGGGGAGGCGAGGCCTTGGGCAAAAGATCTGTACCACCGGTCCTGGCGCCCTCCTGTAATCTTGACATGTCCCTGGGACGGGTGTCATTAAAGTTAATCTTGGTGTGGCGTGCTGACATGTGCCTTGGCCGGCTATGTTGACTGTCTGCTCGCTCGACACCTAGCATACGAGCCTATCTGGTCGATGGTGAGGTGGAGCAGTAACGGGACAGAACAAGCCTGCTGGCACGGAGCTTGCCGGGCCTTGCTTGCCGGCAAAGGGACTAGCCGGCAACCAAAGTCTTGGTTTTCACCTTGCCGGGGCGGAGCTTGCCGGCAAAGGCAACGTCGATCTTTAGTACTAGAATAGTACTTCTCGATGACCTGCCTTGAGGTCTTCTTCATGGTCTTGGTGTTGAGTCTTGAGCCATAGTTATCCTCCGTCAGGCCCTTGCCGGAAGGGAGGCTACGACTGCCTGTGCACAAGTCTGGGTACGAGGGCACCCATATCTTAGTACACCGACAATTGGTTTGAGTTGTATGTTTTATTTTGGTGCTGTCCTATGCTGCCCTCCATGTCGCGCAAGCGTGAGGGATTCCCACTGTAGGGTTTGCAATACGTTCATAATTCTCTTATAGTGGGTGGCTAGAGTGACAGAAGCTTACACCCGAGTAAGGGGGTTGTTGCGTATGGGAGTAAAGGGGACTTGTTACTTAATGCTATGGTTGGGTTTTACCTTAATGATCTTTGGTAGTTGCGCATGCTTGCTAGAGTTCCAATCATAAATGCATGTGATCCAAGTACGGAAAGTATGTTAGCTCATGCCTCTCCCTCATATAAAATTGCAATAATGATTACCGATCTAGTTATCGATTGCCTAGGGACAAATCCTTCTCTTGTGTTACAAAGGCTTTCTACTAAACAACTAACTTTTATTATCTTGCAATTTACTTGTAGTTTTATTCTCGCTAAGTACTCCTAGTTTTATTCTTGTGAAGTAGTTCTAGAATTACACCTACAAAGTACTTCTAGCTTCATACTTGTTCTAGGTAGAGCAAACATTAAGTGTGCGTAGAGTTGTATCGGTAGTCGATAGACCTTGAAGGGAATATTGATTCTACCTTTAGCTCCTCGTTGGGTTCGACACTCTTATTTATCGAGAAAGGCTACAACTGATCCCCTGTACTTGTGGGTTATCAAGACCTTTTTCTGGCGCCGTTGCCGAGGAGCAATAGCGTGGGGTTGATATTCTCGTGTGTGCTTGTTTGATTTATCACTAAGTAGATTTTATTTTCTGTTCTAAGTTGTTTTATATCTTTAGTTATGGATATGGAACACGAAATACCAAAAAAATTAGTTGTAATTGCTACTCATGGAGATGGGGAACCTCCTAAAACCCTCGATACTGGTGATGTGGAAAACATTAAATACTACTTTGAGAATCCTGATAAATCTCCATTCAACTTGATAATGGGAGATACTTTGGATCAATGGGAATACTTTAGGGATTATCGCTTGTCTCAAAAAGCGAAACTCTTATGGGATCAAATTAAAATGTTGCGTTGGTATGCTTGGAATTTTTGCTTAAGGTGTGATTATACTTGTTGTCCTAAGATGAAGACTCCACACCTTTCCTTTCAATGTGAATTTAATGATTATGAAACCTTGGCTTCTTATGCTAATGGTATATATGATTACTATGATGTGGAACTAATAGAAGAATTTGTTGCTTTTATGGGTGCTTATGAATTTAAATCTTTGTTTGAAAAGTATGAAGATTGTGATGCTGCTATTTACAGATCTGAAAATTATGCTATACTTAAATACTTCCATGAGAATTATGAATATAATGCCTATATTGATGAATTTATTGAGAAAGTCTCCGCTGTCCAAGAAGAGACTAATATTTTGCAGGCTCCCAGGGAAGAAGAAATTGATGACACTGTGAGCTCATTAGATGAAAAAGATGACGAGGATAGCAAAGAACAAAAGGAGGAAGAGCGGATTAGCTACCCGTGCCCACCTTCTAATGAGAGTAACTCTTCAACTCATACATTGTTTAATTTCCCTTCGTGCTTACCGAAGGATGAATGCTATGATCCTTTGATTCGTTTGAAATATTCTTTTTTGATGAACTTGATGCTTGCTATGCTTGTGGCCATGATGCCAACATGAATTATGCTTATGGAGATGAACTTGCTATAGTTCCTTATGTTAAACATGAAATTGTTGCTATTGCACCCACACATGATAGTCCTATTATCTTTTTGAATTCTCCCAACTACGCTATATCGGAGAAGTTTGCGCTTATTAAGGATTGCATTCATGGGTTGCGTTTTACTATTACACATGATGATTTTGATGGATATAATATGCATGTGTTGCTGCTCCTAATTGCAATTATTATGAGAGAGGAACTACATCTCCACCTCTCTATGTTTCCAGTATGATAAAATTGCAAGAACCTGTTTATGCTATGTATTGGCCTTTACTTGATGTGCATGAATTGTTCTTTTATGACATGCTGATGCATAGGAAGAGAGTTAGACTTCGTCATTGCATGATATATGTTGCTTTGTGCTCACTACTAAATTACAAATCATTGTTAATTAAAATTGGCTTTGATATACCTTGGGATCCGGGTGGATCGATTACTTGAGCACTTTATGCCTAGCTTAATGTCTTTAAAGAAAGCGCTGCCTGGGAGACAACCCGGAAGTTTTAGAGAGTCATTTTATTCTGTTGAGTGCTTTTAAAAGGTTTGAAAACAAAAAATATAGAGGGTAACCAAAAACTTTTCAAAAAGAAAAGTGAACATGAGAAAGACGTACACCGTTGAAGTGGGGGACGTCCTTGAACTTTGTTCATGCCCATGGAAACTTTGTGAATCCTGATTACAGAAACTTTTCAACAAAAATAATTATCCCTTGTACAAATCCACTGTATTATAAAAATAATGTGCCAAGATTTACCTTTAAGATGTTTAAATTGCTTGCTTGGTGTGTGCTATGCAAAAACACAACTTTTACTGTAGTGTTTGAATTTTTATATTTTACCGGAACATGAAAAAATTCTGAAATTTTTACACAGTACTTCTATGCAAATTTTTTATTTTTTCCTAATTTTTCAGAATTTTTTGAGTTACATAACTATATGTTTCATTTGCATCTTTACAGACTGTCCTGTTTTCACAGATTGCTATTATAGTTTCTTTATTTGCGTATGTTTGAAATCTTGTTGAGCCCCATTGACTTGGGAGCCATAGAATTGTGATAGCATACAGTGGGTAATGTTTGATCATAATTATACAATAATGTTACAGCAGGACATGATGGGATTTGATGTTATATGTACTAACCTGTCTAATAAAAAGTTCGGTTAAGTTTTGTGTGGATGAAGTGTTCGAAGATCGAGGAGGTATCGATATGAGGAGAATAAGGAGAGCCAAGAGTTCAATCTTGGGGATGCCCAAGGCACCCTAAGTAAATATTCAAGGAGACTCAAGCGTCTAAGCTTGGGGATGCCCCAGAAGGCATCCCATCTTTCTTCAACAATTATCGGTATGTTTCGGTTTTTTGTTTCGTTCACATGATATGCGTAAATTCTTGGAGCATTGTGTGCTTTTTATTTTTCTTTTAATAATGCACCATGCTGGTATGAGATAGTCCTTGGTTGATTTATAGAATGCTTCATGCACTTCACTTATATCTTTTGAGTATGGCTTTATAGAATGCTTCATGTGCTTCACTTAAATTATTTGAAGTTTGGATGCCTGTATCTCTACATATAGAAAACCGTTATTTGTAGAATGCTCTTTTGCTTCACTTATATTTATTTGAGTGTGGGCAAGTCTTTTTTAGAAAGAATTAAACTCTCATGCTTCACTTATATCTATTTAGAGAGTCAACAGGAATTGGTCATTCACATGGTTAGTCATAAAATCCTACGTAAAACTTGTAGATCGCTGAATATAATATGTTTGATTCCTTGCAATAGTTTTGTGATATTAAGATGGTAATATGTGGGTGTACTAGTGAATGATTGGGGTTTAGTAAGAATATTGGTGTTAAGGTTTGTGATTCCCGAAGCATGCATGTATAGCTATGCGACGAAGTTATATCCTACTCATGTTAGTATCCAATGTTAATTATTCTCAATGCATGATTATGACCGTTGTCGCTCTCTGGTTGGTCGCTTCTCAATCTATTTGCTAGCCTTCACCTGTACTAAGCGGGAATACTGCTTGTGCATCCAAATCCTTAAACCAAAGTTGTTCCAGATGAGTCCACCATATCTACCTATATGCGGTATCACTCTACCGTTCCAAGTAAATTTACATGTGCCACCTCTAATCATTCAAATAAGCATCTGTTTAGTGTGCCCGTACCGCTCATGGAGCAGCAGTGGGTGGTCAGTATCTTCCATGCTAAGCGGGTTATTCTCACGATGGGTGTTTATTCACTTGTCATTGCACGAGAGATGCTGGTAATTGGGATGCCCAGTCCTGTGGTCAAAATCGAATTATAAATGCAACAAAATCCCCCGGAAAGTTGATTGCATGGAGGGCACCTAAGGATTCGGCTAGCCATGGCTTGTGTTTGAATGGTTGAGGGGGAGTAAACTTTACCTTTCCGCTTGGGAACCGCCTATAATGTGTTTAGCATGGAAGATATTGAGAACCCTCGGTCGTGACGTTGACAGGAAAAGTACACCTCTCAAAATGTATTCATCTCTGATTTAAGCTTCAAGCTCTGGCACCTCTGCAAATCCATGCTTCCCTCTGTGAAGGGCCTATCTATTTACTTTATGTTATTTTACTTTTATTGTTGAGTCATCACCTTCTCATTCAAGCACCAATTGGAGATCACTATTATCATTTTTATGCATTGAGTATAGTTAATGTTATGTACATCGTGACTGGATCAATGATTGAGCATGACGGGCTAGGGATAACTTTCTTTAGCATTTTTATTTTGAAAGGCATGATTGTTTGTTGGTATGCCTGAGTATTGATGTCTTTATATCAAATTATAGACTATTTCTTTGAATCACTCGTGTCTTAATATTCATGCCATGATTAGACTATATGATCAAGATTATGCTAGGTAGCATTCCACATCAAAAATTATCTTTTTATCATTTACCTACTCGAGGACGAGCAGGAATTAAGCTTGGGTATGCTGATACATCTCCGTCATATCTATAATTTCTGATTGTTTCATGCCATTATCCTACAATTTCCACATACTTTTTGCAACATTTTATATGATTTCTTGGACTAACATATTGATCCAGTGCCCAGTGCCAGTTCCTGTTTGTTGCATATTTTTTTGTTTCACAGAAAATCCATATCAAATGAAGTCCAAACACGATAAAAATTTACGAAGATTTATTTTGGAATATATGTGATTTTTGGGAAGAAGAATCAACGCGAGATGATGACCGAGGGGGACACAATCCCAGAGGGCGCGCCCCCTACCCAGGGCGCGTCTGGCAGGCTTGTGGCTCCCCTGTAGGTGAGTTGGAGGTATCCTTTGGCCGCAAGGAAGCTAATATCCGGATAAAAATACCCTCAAAATTTCAGCCCAATCGTAGTTACGGATCTCCGGGAATTTAAGAAACGGTTTTCGGCCAGAAAACAGGAACGCGAAACAGAAGAGAACAGAGAGAGAGAGATCCAATCTCGGAGGGGCTTCTCCCCTCCGAGAGCCATGGTGGCCATGGACCTGAGGAGAAACTCTCCTCCCATCTAGGGGGGAGGCCAAGGAAGAATAAGAAGGAGGGGGCTCTCTCCCCCTCTCTCCCGGTGGCGCCGGAACGCCGCCGGGGCAACCATCGTGACGGCGATCTACACCAACAACTTCACCGCCGTCAACACCAACTCTCTCCCCTCTATGCAGCAGTGTAACACCTCTTCTCCCCGCAGTAATCTCTACTTAAACATGGTGCTTAACGCTATATATTATTATCCAATGATGTATGGCAATCCTATGATGTTTGAGTAGATTCATTTTGTCCTATGGGTTGATTGATGATCATGATTGGTTTGAGTTGTATGTTTTATTTTGGTTCTGTCCTATGGTGCCCTCCGTGTCGCGCAAGCGTGAGGGATTCCCGCTGTAGGGTTTGCAATACGTTCATTATTCTCTTATAGTGGGCGGCTAGAGTGACAGAAGCTTACACCCGAGTAAGGGGGTTGTTGCGTATGGGAGTAAAGGGGACTTGTTACTTAATGCTATGGTTGGGTTTTACCTTAATGATCTTTGGTAGTTGCGGATGCTTGCTAGAGTTCCAATCATAAGTGCATATGATCCAAGTACGGAAAGTATGTTAGCTCATGCCTCTCCCTCATATAAAATTGCAATAATGATTACCGGTCTAGTTATCGATTGCCTAGGGACAAATCCTTCTCTTGTGTTACAAAAGCTTTCTACTAAACAACTAAATTTTATTATCTTTCAATTTACTCGTAGTTTTATTCTCGCTAAGTACTCCTAGTTTTATTCTTGCGAAGTAGTTCTAGCATTACACCTACAAAGTACTTCTAGTTTCATACGTGTTCTAGGTAGAGCAAACGTTAAGTGTACGTAGAGTTGTATCGGGGGTCGATAGAACTTGAAGGCAATATTGATTCTACCTTTAGCTCCTCGTTGGGTTCGACACTCTTATTTATCGAGAAAGGCTACAACTGATCCCCTATACCTGTGGGTTATCAGAGGCGAAGAGAGATCAGTAAGGCCGCCTATTAAACAGCGGCTCGGGCGCCATTAATGGAGAAGTTGAGAGCGAGGCGGGCGGCGATGGAGGTCAAAGGGCTTGCTTCCCAGCGAGCCTGCGTAGCGTACTGCTCGCACGCCTCCCGGTGAGCTTGCGTAGCGGAGGACTGGTCGCACGCCTCCCGGTCAGCCTGCGTAGCGCAGGACTAGTCGCATGCCTCCCGGTCAGCCTGCGCCGCGGACTTTGCTCGCACGCCTCCCGTCTACTCAAACAGCTGCCCAGACGGCACCACCTTGCCATTAAAAAAGTGGGACGCGTGGCGGAACGTAAATGGCCAGTAGAACGCCCACGATTGAAATAATACTGTACAACTATTTATGATGATAATGTGACAGCTATTTGTTGGTTGTTAATGTGTGCGCCTTCTCTCGTATTGGACAAATTTTTTACCAAAGCATGTTGGTGCCATTCCATGACACCATGCCAAGTCTCATGAATTTCAGACGAGTTTTGGATTTACTAGAACTTCAAAACCAAGTTCTCAAGTTTGCGGCCGAGCCACGAAGAGCCTAGGTGTTTGAAATTCATTCCCATTTCTTGCATGGGACCTAAACATGCAACCAAGGACACATATATGATTTTTCAACCCATTTTGGTGCACAGGAGCATGTGCATGCAGTTCAAATTTGAATTATGCACATAAAATGACTAGAAAACTCAGTTAAAGTATAAAAATGTCCAAACAAAGCAAGAATAATTCCAAAATTTAACACGACACTCCTATTGGTCTATGTTACCTCTAGAAAAAAAATCAAGGCAAGAAGAGGCAATGAATGTCGTTTCGTCCACAAAGGTGACACGTTCCCTACCGGAACCATGAGGCTTCTTGTGAGAAGCTCTGGTTTGTGAGAAGCTTATACCAAAACCTTCCCCAAATGGGACAAAAATTTTACCACAGCATGCTGGTGCCATTCCATGATAGCATGCCAAGTTTCATGAATTTCAGACGAGTTTTGGATTTACTAGAATTTCAAAACCAAGCATCTCAGCGTTTGCGGCCGAGCCACGATGCCGAGGTGTTTGATATTCATTCCCATTTCTTGCATGGGACCTAAGCATGCACCCAAGGACACACATATGATTTTTTAACCCATTTTGGTGCACCGGAGCATGTGCATGTAGTTCAAATTTGAATTATGCACATAAAGTACCTAGAAAACTCAGTTAATGTTTAAAAATGTCCAAACGAACCCCGAATAATTCCAAATTTTAACATGACACTCATGTTGGTCTATGTTGCCTCTAGAAAAAAAATGAAGGCAAGAAGAGACAATGAATGTCGTTTCGTCCACAAAGGTGACACGTTCCCCACCGGAACCATGAGGCTTCTTGTGAGAAGCTCTGGTTTGTGAGAAGCTTATACCAAAACCTGCCCCCAAATGGGACAATTTTTTTACCACAACATGTTGGTGCCATTCCATGATAGCATGCCAAGTTTCATGAATTTCTGACGAATTTTGGATTTACTAGAATTTCCAAACCAAGTATCTCAACATTTGCGGTGGAGCCACGATGCCGAGGTGTCTGAAATTCATTCCCATTTCTTGCATGGGACCTAAGCCTGCACCCAAGGACACATATATGATTTTTCAAGCCATTTTGGTGCACCGGAGCATGTGCCTGTAGTTCAAATTTGAATTATGCACATAAAATACCTAGAATACTCACTTAATGTATAAAAATGTCCAAACGAACCCTGAATAATTCCAAAATTTAACATGACACTCCTATTGGTCTATGTTACCTCTAGAAAAAAAATCAAGGCAAGTAGAGGCAACGAATGTCATTTCGTCAACAAAGGTGACACGTTCCCTACCGGAACCATGAGTCTTCTTGTGAGAAGCTTATACCAAAACCTGCCCCAAATGGGACAAAATTTTTACCACAGCATGTTGGTGCCATTCCATGATAGCATGCCAAGTTTCATGAATTTCAGACGAGTTTTGGATTTACTAGAACTTCAAAACCAAGTATCTCAGCATTTGCGGCCGAGCCACGATGCCGAGGGGTTTGAAATTCAATCCCATTTCTTGCATGGGACCTAAGCATGCACCCAAGGACACACATATGATTTTTCAACCCATTTTGGTGCACCGGAGCATGTGCATGTAGTTCAAATTTGATATATGCACATAAAATGCCTAGAAAACTCAGTTAATGTATAAAAATGTCCAAACGAACCCCAAATAATTCCAAATTTTATCACGACACTCGTATAGTTTTATGTTCACTACAGACAAATGTTCTAGCAATTCAAACACCGTCCTTTGCCGCTGTGACCCAATTCCGTATTTCAAATCAAGACAAAAAATCAAGTACATCACACACAGTTTATTATCACCAACCATGTGAGATGTAGTACAAAATATCTTGGTGCATCGTCATATATGGCTTACGCGAGAAGGTTCGTCGGCTACAGTCCACAGCCGGCGCGTCAAGCTAACTAGCCCCCCAAATATCATTTCACTGTTCAATCGTCGTCGGTCAAAGATGAGGACATGGACCCGCCTCGTGAGGGCAACTTTGGCGGCCCAGTCCAGCGAGAGCGCGGCCGCAGCCGCCATGAGCGTGCTCACAACCTGCGTGAGCGCGGCCGCAATCTGCGACCGGGCGGCTGTGGCAGCCAAAATGGCCGCTACTGCAGCTCAGATGGCGGCAACAACATCTGCGACGGGGATAGCAAATGGCGAGAGAGGGACAGCAGTTGTCCGTTCTGCGGCGGCCGCCTTAGCCCTGATGGAGGCCGCCCGCGCCCATGTCGAGGCCGGCCACGCCCAGCTCCTGGTGGTCACCGCACAAATTGCACGAATCTTCTCCGACAATGGTGGGCAACCCACGGCCGAAGAGTTGGCAATCGCCGAGAGCGTTCGAGCAGCCGTCCGTTCGTTCGCGGCATACCTTGTCGCGATGGAGCCCGTCCAAGCCCAGACCGTGGCCGTCCATGCCCAGCTCGTGGCGGCCTTTTCCAAAGAGATGGCGGACGTGGATGACGAGATGCTTGCCGAGTATGGTGCGATGGATGCCATGGAGCCCCTTCCCCAGGAGATCGTCGGGCGCGAGCTGGACATGGAGGAGGCGGCGGAGATCGACGAGCGCCAGGCGGAGTAGTAGTCTTTGTTTAGAGCGCCGGTCATTTGTTAGAGTAATGTTTAGGTCAGCTAGCTCTGTTTAATTGCTGAACTTGCTCGATTAAGAAGTGTGGGTGTGATGTAGGCTCTTTTGTGTACCCAAATTATGCAATGACATGGATGACCACTGTAACCTGGGAAATTCGAACCAAAATTTGCACGTTCAAACTCATCACACACGGGCTAAGCCATATGAATCGTTTGTGATGTTCAGATATTGTACAAAGTGCTGAATAAGGGATCATGTCTGATGAAACTTCGCGCGCCAGTTTTTCGCTGCACGGAGCGGAAATATCTACCTCCCATGCCCCCCTCCTCCTTACCAAAAGCTACATTTCCCCTGTTTCCACGGAAATACATGGTTTTGAAATTCTAGTAAATCCAAAACTCGTCTGAAATTCATGAAAGTTGGCATGCTATCATGGAATGGCACCAACATGCTGTGGTAAAAAAATTGTCCCATTTGGGGCAGGTTTTGGTATAAGCTTCTCACAAACCAGAGATTCCCACAAGAATCCTCATGGTTCCGGTAGGGAACATGTCACCTTTGTGGACGAAATGACATTCGTTGCCTCTTCTTGCCTTCAATTTTTTTCTAGAGGCAACATGGACCAATAAGAGTGTCGTGTTAAAATTTGGAATTATTCGGGGTTCGTTTGGACATTTTTATACATTAACTGAGTTTTCTAGGCATTATATGTGCATAATTAAAAATTGAACTACAGGCACATATGCTTCGGTGCACCAAAATGGATTGAAAAATCATATGTGTTTCCTTGGGTGCATGCTTAGGTCCCATGCAAGAAATGGGGATGAATTTCAAACACCTCGGCATCATGGCTCCACCGCAAACGTTGAGATACTTGGTTTTGAAATTCTAATAAATCCAAAACTCGTCTGAAATTCATGAAACTTGGCATGCCATCATGGAATGGCACCAACATGGTGTGGTAATTTTTTTGTCCCATTTGGGGTAGGTTTTGGTATAAGCTTCTCACAAACCATAGCTTCTCACAAGAAGCCTCATGATTCCGGTAGGGAACATGTGTCACCTTTGTGGACGAAACGACAATCATTACCTCTTCCCGCCTTGATTTTTTTTCTAGATGCAACATTGAACAATAGGAGTGTCCTGTTAAAATTTGGAATTATTCGGGGTTCGTTTGGACATTTTTATACATTAACTGAGTTTTCTAGGCATTTTATATGCATAATTCAAATTTGAACTACAGGCACATGCTCTGGTGCACCAAAATGGGTTGAAAAATCATATGTGTGTCCTTGGGTGCATGCTTAGGTCCCATGCAAGAAATTGGAATGAATTTCAAACACCTCGGCATCGTGGCTCCACCGCAAACGTTGAGATACTTGGTTTTGAAATTCTAGTAAATCCAAAACTCATCTGAAATTCATGAAACTTGGCATACTATCATGAAGTGGCACCAACATGCCGTGGTAAATTTTTTGTCCCATTTGGGGCAGGTTTTGGTATAAGCTTCTCACAAACCAGAGCTTCTCACAAGAAGCCTCGTGGTTCCGGTAGGGAACGTGTCACCTTTGTGGACGAAGCGACATTCGTTGCCTCCTCTTGCCTTGATTTTTTTTGTAGAGGCAACATAGACCAATTGGATTGTCGTGTTAAATTTTGGAATTATTCAGGGTTCGTTTGGACATTTTATACATTAACTGAGTTTTCTGGGCATTTTGTGTGCATAATTCAAATTTGAACTACATGCACATGCTCCGGTGCAGCAAAATGGGTTGAAAAATCATATATGTGTCTTTGGGTGCATGTTTAGGTCCCATGCAAGAAATGGGAACGAATTTCAAACACCCAGGCTTTGTGGCTCGGCCGCAAACATTGAGAAACTTGGTTTTTAAATTACTATAAATCCAAAACTCGTCTGAAATTCATGAGACTTGGCATGGTGTCATGAAATGGCACCAACATGCTGTGGTAAAAAAATTGTCCAATATGACAGAGGGCGCACACACTAACAGCCACAGCCAACATAGCCATTTTGGAACAAATAGCTGTCACGTTATCATCACAAACGGTTGTACAATATTATTTAAATCGTGGGCGTTCTACTGACCATTTGCGTGCCACCACGCGTCCCACTTTTTTATTGGCAAGGAGGTGTCGTGCGGGAATCTGTTTGAGTAGACGGGAGGCGTGCGAGCGAAGTCCGCGGCGCAGGCTGACCGGGAGGCGTGCGTACTGTAGGTGACCGCTAACGCGACACATGAATTAGAGACCCCGCGACCAAACTATGTGCGATGCATGCATCGCAAACGGTGTCGTAATAAAACCGTCGCCAATAATACGAACTGTGTGCGATGCCGGAGACATCAAACACGATTCAGATTAGAGACTTGTGTGTGATACATGGCATACAGTTGATCCATGCGAACTGTTTGCGATAAACCAGAACAACAGAAACGGGCAGCCAGTTCGAGGTGTGTGCGATACACGGCATACAGTTCACTCGGATTAACTGTTTGTGATTACCCAACACAACAGAAATGGGCAGCCAGTTCGAGGTGTGTGCGATATACGGCATGCGGTTCAGTCGGATGAACTGTTTGCGATTACCCAACACCACAGAAACGGTTCAACTTAACAAGATGTGTGTGATACGTGGCAAACAGGTCAGTAATCAGAAATGTGTGGGAAGACCGATAACAACACGGACGATTCCTGCTAATAACCCATGTGTGTTGTGGGCAAACTCTTGCTAGTAAACAATTGTCAGCGATTGATGAAATCATCACTGACGGGTTCCGTAGTTTAATCCGTGTGCAATGTGATTTGCTCAGTTTGACTACACACATAACATTTGCACACACCAAAGTAAACAATTACATGCATAATAAACTAGGATAAATGATCATATCTAATCATCATCTACTTCTTCTTGTGACGCTTGCCGCCGCTGCTCTGCTGGTGGCTCGATCCCTCGTCGTCTACAGGAAGGAGGCACTCCCACATGTCGACGATCCGCCTGTGCATCTCGTAGCATGTGTACATGTTCTTGGCTACAAACTTGAGGTGAGGTTCATCCAGTCTCCGCACCCAGGCACCATGCCAGGATCCAGGATTTATCTTGGAACCTTTCTTCATGTTTTCGTAGAAGGGGTCGATGATGGCCGCGACGAGTTCAACCATGGAGTCCTTCTTCATGTTGCCCCAGACCCTGTAGTGGCCACGGATGTCGACAAGCTTCGGGCAGGCCAAGCCCGAAATCTGGAGCGCTTTTACATCGTCGACGGTGTCCACCATAGCGAACTTGTAGTTGGGGCTCTTGACAAACCCGGCGAAACACTCGCAAGGCCTTGTGGCCAGGCAGTAGTGGTAGACGAGGACGTGATGGCCCACGCACAACTGGGCGACGGCAACCGCCTGATCAACCCCGGGACGACCGGTGGTGTACTGGAGGTCGAAGCCGACCACTTTGTACTTGTCGTCCTTAGCAAGCAACTGCTCCATGGTATTGATGGAGTCCTCCACCACGGCCGGGTCGATGGTGTACACCACCGTGAGTTCCTTCCCCCTCACGTGGGTGTCCACACGATGCACGCCGAACTCCATTGGAGCGCCGCTAGATATCCTCTCTCTATGTGTCGTCGTGGGTGTGCTTGTTGTGTTGTGGGGCGTGATCGAAAGGTTAAAGAGACTAAGGTTATAATGGCCGTGGGAATAAATGGGGAGGCCGAATGGCCTAGAGTATCGGCACGCGCGGATGGCAGTTGTTGCAGCACGTAACTGCATCGTGCCGCACATATTAACTGCATCGTGGCGACATGCGCGGACGCAACCGCATGCATATGGCGCCCAAAACATGATCGTGCACCGGCCCCAACCGCTGAAAGAGCGCGCGCGGAGGGACGCGAGCAGATTGCGCCGCAGCCGCCTCAACGTCGAGCAGAGCGCGCGAAGGGACGCGAGCAGAGCGCGCCGCGGCCGCCTCAACGGCGAGCAACCACATGCATAATTATTGCATATAGCATTTATGATTTCTAGGCATTCAACTAAAGAAATGGGACCTAAACATTCACCCAAGGACACATTTACCCAGATTGAACAGGGCAATAGCATCTACCTCAACCAAAGTTTTCGGCAGTCACAATCAAATGGATCGGTCTGATCCATAAAATCAAGATCCTGGGCCAGAAAATTTACTGCTACATGATCACAAGTTGTTGCAAATAGAAGCGGAGCACGTTCAGAAGCCCTTTTGTCCACCTGAAACTTCTTTTTGTGTTGTTCAACGTGTCCATCCGTGAGAAACTTTTTGTTAAAAAACTTAATCCTCATGGACAATAGTACCCATGCATTCAACAGGAAGAATGTGACAAAGCTAGTGTTTGCATGGTTGGATGCAAATCCTTCCATTGTTATTGTCCTCAAGCGAATGTCATGAGAACTGAGAAATTCCCTGTGCTTCTTACGCCACCAATTGGTTATACCTTTTTGTCCATGTGTTATTGCCTAAATAGACATGAAGATTGAAAACAGTTAATGTCTAAAAAAAGAGTATGTCGAAAGAGCGACAGCTGGACGGTTAATTCTAGTACATTATATATGGGCTTTCAATGTGCGTGAAATCATCACCTCTATATACAAATTCTCCAGGCATGGAAAGCATCGCAGCAAGCCAATAATTGTGTTCAGATCAAAACACCACATACTGGTATGTAAGGTCTTGACAGAATCCAGCACCATTGATAGGCTATCCATGGACAAACTCTTCATTGAGCATAGAACATAAAATTAGTACCAAAAGTGTAGTCCAAGATGATATAAAACTTATGCGCACAAATGAAAAATGCAGCTTATGATTACAAAAGTGTTGATGATAATATACAGTACCTGAATAATTGTGGAGCCAAACACCATCTTGTAACCTTTAAACGGATCACGAATTACACACAAGGTCTCCAGTTTAGGCATAGAGACCACAGTTATTTGCGAAGGTGCATAACAATAATCAAGGAGCAACCTTTGAAGTGAAGGGGCATCTTCGATGATGAGCTCCTGTCCTTTAAAACAAATTCCAATGCTTACAGGGTGAGGCGACTTTATTTGGAGACAATGGATACGGATTTCTTCTCCAAAAACAAGCAGCAAGCGCTCCAGGACAAGGCAGCTGGAGTGGATGATGCTGTGCAGTGAGGCCGGACAGATCAACCACCACAAGCGCAAGTTTTTTTAGCAGTGGGAGTCGAAGCATTTGTACCAGATTGTCTGCTAGATGGCACCGGGCCAAGGTGGCGGTGTGGAGAGAGGAGGAAAACCATGAGATGTACATCGGTGGTGAGGGCACAGATACAGCGGTTGGTGGTAAGCTATTTTCATAGTAATGGTAGAACTCAAGCTGCTGGAGTTTTTCAAATTCACGGGATGTCAGCCAGTCGTCCACCATGCAGGGTATGTGCAGCAGGCAGCATGCCGGGATGCAGAGGCGTTGAACGGAGCCCTGGTGGGAGGAGACGATGGATCCGTGGAGTTCAAAATCATGAACGACAGATAGCTGATGACAGTCAAGATTAAGAGGCACGGTGTGCCATAGAGTGCGCCACTGAGATGCGAGGACCTGTGTGCGGCAGCCATCCTTGGTGGGGAGAAGGGAGATGATCTTCCCAAGGATGGTGTCCGGGAGATCGCTTATGCTGTCAGCCCGATATTCTACGGGTTCCTCAGATCCAGGGGGGCCGTGGCCGCTTCTTCCCTCGCTGCCGGGTGCAAGATCTACAACTGGCAACGGCGCTGGCCGGAACCTCATCAATGTACATACCAATCTGGGGGAAAAAATTGGCACAAACATATATGTAGGACATTCAAAATCAATTCTCAAGATCTGGAACAAAAAAATGGCACAAACATATATGTAGGACATTCAAAATCAATTCTCAAGATCTGGCTACGAATTATTAGCATGAACGGTAACCCTTGTCGGATTATTAGCAAAAATCATTTGTACAGAACAAACAATTAATCACTAACCCTAGACGGTTACCATTCAAAGAATCAATACACTACACGGATCTAACGAATCTTACTCTGATTTCATCGACTGAGAGAACATAACCATAGGATTTCTATTCCAAAAAAATGAAGGGGAGAGGGAGGGGGGCAGGAGTAACCAGAGAAAACACATGATATATTTGCCGCAAAAATGGGTATAGATGACTAACCGGTTTTCCGTCGGAGTCGGAGTCGTTGCCGGAGTTGCTGTGGACCTCCGGCTCCGGCTGGCGAGGCACGGCAGCGGCGATGACGTCAAGGTCGTGTTGCTGCCCGCGCGAGACCTCGTCGGTGTCGACGGCAACCTCTGTGCCCAGCTTCACGCGTTGTGCGGGTGCTTCACCAGCCCCGGCGTCGCCACTCCCTCCGATGGTGCACTTCGGCGTCATCCTCATTCACTCCAGACGGCGGTGACCACTGTGGACGGGGGGTGCGGCCGCCTATTATGACCAACAGCTCGGGCGCACCATTAATATGGAGCAGTGGGAGCGAGGCGAGCGCCGGTCAAAGGGCTGGCTCGCCTCCCGGAGAGCCTGCTCATCGGACTGCTCGCATGCCTACCTTCATTTCACACAGCTACTCGCACGCCTCCCAGTGACACTGCGCAGCGAACACGCCTCCCGTCAATTCACACACCTGCCCGCACATCTCCCGGTCTGCCTGCCCGACGGACTGCTCGCATGCGTCCCGTCAACTCACGCCTGCTCGCACGGCACACGGGATGCGTGGCGGCATGTATATTGTTTTTCTTTTTTGATGATTAATTCTGCCGCTTTACTGCTTAACCGAAGCATGGCACGTACATTGTTGGTCTAACGCCCACAGTTCGAATAAATAATCCGTTTATGGTATTGGTTGCCAATTATTAATAATCTCCCGTTTGTAAGAAGATTATATCTAAACTTGTCTCAAATTTGACAAAAAAATACAATATCACGTGTGCATGTAGCTCAATTTTGATTTCTGCACATTAAATCCCTAGGAAATCAATCAATGTATAAAAACGGCCGAATGATCTCTATTTTTTTTCAAATTTTTACACGACACTCCTTTGGTCACATGTTCAGTGCAGAAAAAGTTTGACATGCCTCGAAGTGGCGGTGTGGTGTGGTGTGTGGGTGGGGGGGGGGGTCCGGCAGTACACTACGAGTCGTGAGCCTCCGTGTGGGATTGACCGTTTTGTGAGGCATGCCACATCAAAGTTGTGAATTGGTTATTTAAAACATTACACAACCCTTCCAAATATATATACATATATGTTCGGGACACATGCATGCATTATTGGTGGTCCTCGGACACTCCCTCGTGCGGTTATCAGCGATGTGCCCATTCGTTAGCCCGCGAAGGTTATCAGTTTTCACCGACAGCGAGAGGCATTTGACCAAAGGTGGATTCATCTTGGCCTATGTATACGGTGTGGATCATGGTGAGATTCCAGATCAAAGTTCGAGCGTGTGCGTACACATGAGTCCCTCTCACCGGCTCAAAGTGAGGGGGACCACACGTCGTGAACCTCTGTGTGCGTTTCCAGTTTGCGAGGCATGTGCCACAGCAAAGTTGTGCATTGGGTATTCAAACATCACACAACACCTCTTTGGGCCACATGCACGCGGTGGTTGTTCTAGGACACTCACTCGCGTGTGACGCTCTCTGTGGGCCCGCGAGGTCGTCGTCCATCATATCACTGTGACCTACAGCGAGGGAGAGGTTAATTAATTTGACCAACAAGGATGGTGCTTTTTTGGTTTGTGTTACGTACGGTAGGAGTATATATATAGTAAGCGTTGAAGAGGCGGGGCAACATATACTACGCGTCATGAACCTCGCTACGTGTGGAGACTTTCCGGTTTCCGAGGCAGGTGACACATCAAAGTTGTGCATTGGTTATTCAAACATCACACAACACCTCTTTGGGCACATGCAGGCCATGGTTGCCCTATAGGACACTCACTCGCGTGTGACGCTTCCATCCGTGGGCCCGCGAGGTCGTCTCCAGCACTCTGACCCAATGAGAGAGGTTAATTAATTTGACCAACAAGGAGGATTCTTTTTGGTTTGTGTTACGGTAGGAGTATATAGTACGCGTCGAAGAGGGCTGGGGGAGGGGACGACCATCACATACTACGCGTCATGAACCTCGCTCCATGTGGGGACTTTTCAGTTTCCTAGGCAGGTGTGCATTGGGTACATATTCAAACATCACACAAACACCGGCCTCTTTGGGCCACATGCAGACGGTGGTTTGCCCTATAGGACACTCACTCGTGTGCAAAACGCTTCCCTCTCCGTGGGCCCGCGAGGTCGTCATCCATCACTTTGACCCAACGAGAGAGGTTAATTTGACGACCAAGGAGGATTCTTTTCGGGTTGTGTTATGGTAGGAGTATATAGTACGCGTCGAAGAGGGGGGGACCGGCATATATATACTACGCGTCACGAACCTCGCTCCGTGTGGGGACTTTACGGTTTCTGAGGCGGGTGCCACATCAAAGTTGGGCATTAATTAGGTATTCAAACATCACAATCACACACCTCAATACATATGTTTGGGCCACATGCAAGCGATGGCGGTGTCCTCTGGCACTCACTCACGCGGTTATCGGCGATGCTTCCATCTGTGGGCCCACTTGGTCCATCACTTTGACCGACAGCGAGAGAAGTTAATTTGACTTAGGAGGGGATAATTTTTGGTTTGTCTTACGATATAGGTCATGCTATGAGATTACATAATATACTTTGAGCGCATGTGTACGCATGAATTAATCCATTCCACCGGATCAAAGTTGGGGGGGGGGGGCGAGCATATAGACGACGCGTCATGAACCTCACTCTGTGTGGGGACTGTGCGATTTTCGACGCATGCACCACATCAATGGTGTGCATTGGGTATTCAAACATATGCGTGCATCACGCACCTCCATACATATGTTTGGGACACATGCATGCAGTGGTTGTCTTCGGACACTCTCCCCTCGATTGGTTATCGGCGGCAAGCCTATATATTTGTGGGCCCGCATGGACGTCCATCACTTCGACCGACAACGAGAGAGGTTACCAAGGTGGATTCTTCTTCTTTGGTTCGTGTTACCATATAGTAGGTCGATCATGGTGAGATTCTAGACCTAAGTTTGAGCGCATGCATGCGTAAGCATGAATCCCTCTCACCGGCTCGAAGTGGGGTGACATACGTACATATATACTATACGCGCCGTGAACCCTCGCTAGCTCCGTGTGGGGACTTTCCGGTTCCAAAGCACGGTGCCACATCAAAGTTGTGCATTGGGTATTCAAACACCACACAACAGTTCCATACATAAGTTTGGGCCACATGCACGCAGTGGTTGTCTTCGGGCACTCCCTCGCGTTGTTATCGTCGACAAGCTAGCCCATTTGTGGGGCCGCATGGACGTCCATCACTTTGACCAACAACGAGAGAGGTTATACGACCAAGGTGGATTCTTCTTGGTCCGTGTTACAGTACGTCTTGGTGAGATGCCCTATCCCACCGACTCAAAGTGTGTGGGGGGGGGGCACTACTCCGCACTTCCTGAAACTCCGTGGGGTCGGGGATGTCCGGTTAATTTGCGAGGCACACATGTGCCACATCAAAATTTTGAATTGGGTATTTAAATATCACACCACACCCTTTTCATACATACATACATATATATATATACCCGCATGTGGTTCGTATGTGGTCTCACCCATCTCGCACCACAAGCACACATTTGTGGGCCCACACACGGTCCACCTTTGACCGGAAGCGAAAGGGGGGGTGACCATGATGGACTCCTATAGGTTTTGTGTTACGGTAGGGTGAGATGTTAGACCTAGCTATTTGGGGGCATGCATTCATAGCTAGGATTCCCCTCTTGCCGACACGAAGTGGGGGAAGGTGGCGGACTAGCAATAATGTGCGCTTTGTGAGACAGGTGCCACATCAAAGTTGTGCATTGGGTATTTGAACATCAAACCAGCCTTTTCATACATATATTTGGTCCACATGCAAGTGTGTTCGTGTTCTGACCCTTTCCCGCATTTTTTTTGCCAAATTTATAAACAGCAGACGAGACGGATGCGATTGGGGACGTAACAGACACGGTTCCCTCAGACTACCCGTGCACCAACCCCGTGCCCCTGTCACTCACATCAGCACAGTAGATTGGGGTCCATGAGGCTTCCCTCCCAATCACAAAAATATCTACCTGCCTGGAGGGTTTTTCTGTTTGATAGCACATGATTACTGTGTTTCGACCGTGTGCGATGTTCGTTGCTCCCGCTCTAAAAAATATCTACCCGCCTAGAGGGTTTTTCTGTTTGATAGCACACGATTATTATGTTTCGACCGTGTGCGATGTCTGTTACTCCCGCTCTGCTTCAATCCCTTGATCCAAATTTTCAGTAGCCCCGGCATTTTACTCCCGCCTGCATCCCTCGCAATCTCAAAAATATCTGCTCGCCTGGAGGGTTTTTATGTTTGATAGCACACGATTATTATGTTTGGACCGTGTGCGATGTTTGTTACTCCCGCTCTCCTTCAATCCCTTGATCCAAATTTTCAGTAGCCTCGGCATTTTACTACCACCTACATCCCTCGCAATCTCAAAAATATCTGCTCGCCTGGAGGGTTTTTCCTGTTTGATAGCACACGATTATTATGTTTGGACCGTGTGCGATGTTTTATTACTCCCGCTCTGCTTCAATCCCTTGATCCAAATTTTTAGTAGCCCCAGCATTTTACTCCCGCCTAGTAAAATTTTCAGTAGCCGCGACATTTCCTCAAACACCACCTTGGCCACCCTCCACGCACACACCCCAAAACCTCCATTCACACACACACACACACCACCCATCCCTCGCTTGAAACCTAGCTAGGTCGCCGCCACCGCCGCCGCCACTGCGTCGCCTCCATCGTCAACCTCTGCCGGTCTGCCCGTACAGGTTACCCACCGATCTACATACCCTCGCTGCCCTGAGTTTCTTAGATGACGCCTGCGAAATGCCCCCTTTCCCACAGATCCCCATCCCCACTCCCTCCCCCACTCCAGAGCGTCGCAGCCTAAGCCCGGCTACGCTTCCCGGGGAGCTCGAGGAGCGAATGGACCAAAAGAGGTTTATCGCGGCCTCTTCGCCCGACGTCAGCGTGGTGGCTGCTGAGGAAGCTAACGACGATGACTGGCCGGAGGCTTTCAATCAGCGGGCTAGAGTATTCTGGTATGTCGCAGACACCGGCTACGACATCGAGGTCGTCGACAGCGATGGCTTGACGCGGGCTATGTCACAGGTTAAATTGCCCACCCCCAAACCCTCGGGTTCAACCGCCGTCGATCTCATCGATGGCCCTGCCGCTGATCTCCTCTGGCTCATTGTCAACAATTTGCCATCCTTCATCGCCATGGATCCCCTTTTGTCATTTCTGAAGGACATGTTCTGCGACGCTGGCTTGGGATCCTCAGCTGCCAAGTCATACCTCATCGACGGCGACCACGAGGAGGGCACCCTCTCCGGCTCTTCCAAGGGGAATGAGCCCATCTGCGACATCAGGGAGGGCACCCTACAGCCGTGCTCTTCCAAGGTGAAGGAGCCCATCTGCGACAACATGGAACGCACCCAGATTCCGTGCTCTTCCAATGGGAAGGAGCCCATCTGTGACAAGTGAGGAAACCCATGATTTGTTTTGCCATGCCTCTTCACAGGGGGAATCCCATGATTTGTTTTTGGTTATTCGTAGTATGCCTTGTTTATTGCAGTTATTCACAAAGTGATGTTCTATATGTGCAAGTATGAACTTTGCAGTTCAATTTCATCAATACCAGTTTCAACAATACCAATATGAATGACTATATTTGCTTGTTGTTAAGCCTGTTGTAGCGACCATATGCCTCTTTTAACGATTTTTGGTTGTTCGGTTGTTTGAAGTTAGCATATGTCCAGTTTCAATTGCTATCTTTGGTTGTTCGTAGTACGCCTTGTTTATTTCAGTTATTCACAATGTGATGTTCTATATGTGCAAGTATGAACTGTGTATTTAACACACCTTTCCACTTCTTGTTTTGCTTAACTAGCGTGCTTAAACCTGCACACTGAAGCTATCATTTGGAGATTATGTTGTCTACCATGGATATATTTGGTTGATGTTTAGCCTGTTGTGCTTAACATGCCTTTCGATGTACTTACACAGGACAATATTGGGAACGACTGCTGTTTTCCATCGAGGTTAGTTTCATCCCATGGCTTATATATACTCACTGTTCAGGATATCGGTAGCTGGTACCATATAGGCCAGGGGCTGATAAGGGATTAATCGGTGAATCGTACATTTAACTGAATATATTTGTAACCTATTTATCGGTAGGTTAACTAGGGCCATATCTAATATATCTGAGGCTACATAGCAACATGCATTGTACTAAATGTCTAAATATGCAATCCTAGGCTACATAGCAACAAGGAAGAGTGTTACCTTAATGTTTGATGATGTCTAGATATACATAGAAGAGCAACAATAACAACAACACAGCAGCAGTTAACTGCAGTTAATCGGTCGATATTTGTAACAATGTAATAAACTCCCTCCGCCCCATAATATAAGATGTTAATTCATCCAATATGTGAGTATATTGTATGTAATAAGATTTTATATAATGGGACGGAGGGAGTGTTGTACTACATCATTGTGCAATTGCTGTTTAGCTTCTAATATTAACTTGGTGCTTTTAGGTACATATGTCATTGGTAAAGATCCGCACTTCGACCCTTTTTGCGTATGGGGCAATGAGATATTCATGAACCAGCATCAAGTGAGGAAACTGATAAAGATTGTTAGTAAAATGGGTCAAAAGATGGCAATTAAACTATTTGTTTACACTTTATCCAAGACAATAGTGAACTGTAGGATGGTAAGTAAGAACTCTGCAGCCTTCTTTTTACTGCCCATAATGAGTTGTGTTAGATGACAATGTCTGAATCTTTTTTCCTTTGCAGTGGTTCCCAAAGCAGTTTACTCAAGATTACCTCTCAAACTACATGATTGGTGGGCATGCAAAGGTTAAAGTATTTCTACCAGAACACAATGACTATCTAAATGTCCTCATGAAGACAGTGAAGGATGGGCGGTCGGCCATCATAAGGGGTTGGACTAGAGTCGTGCGTGCCTTCTGCATGGAGGAGGGCACAATATGGGCATTCCGCTTCACCTTGTTCAGCAACCAGAATGTCTTTCGCCTCTTTCTTTACCGTCTTTAATAGTACAAGTATACAACCCTCATTCATCATTCTTTATTTGGTGCATATGCAATTCTTTTTTTTATGTAACTCTTGAACATATGTACCTGTGAATCGAATAATGCATTGGTTGTTGAACCTGATGGATATGAATAAAGTTATAGCCTACTTTCAAATTCAAATTCGGTACAATTTTAAATAGCAGCGATTAAATTAGGGTGAAAATACGCTCTGCAGGTCATTACGGTGCACACGGTCTGTAAAGCACATCGTGTGTGATATACATCATAATCCGACACGGTTCACAGAGAGGAAATGTGTGCGACCATGCACACACTTGCCGTTTGCAAAGCATGTGTGATGTCAGACAATATCACAAACGGTGTGAACAAACTAAATGTTTGTGATAGTCGCCTTATCATACACGCTTTACAATCATGAACTGTTTCTGATGTCGTACGCATCGTAAACGTTTGCACCACAGAATAGCGTGTGCGATAGTAATCCTGTACGACTGTCAGACGTTTCGTAATCCTATCCAACACTCGTACGATGATTAACTAATCTTCTTAATTATATATCGCATACGGTTCGGGAGAGGTGAATGTGTGTGATAGTCTACTTATCATACACGTTTTACAATCGTGGACTGTTTGTGATGGGGCGCGCATCGTAAACGTTGCACCACAGAATACCAAGTGCGATGGTAATGCGAGCACACACGAGTAGCAAGGATGGAGTGTTTGGGATATTCGATAGATCACAAACAGTTGTGTGACGAGTCGCGTTTGGGATAGATCGGGCATCGCATACGCTTAGTTTTGCGAAACGTATGCTTGCGTGCTCCCTATCACCGACGGTTTCTGGGTCATGTGGGAAGACCCCCTATCGCACACAGAGGCAAGGCGACGGTTTAAAACTCCGTCGCAGAAAGGGGGTAAAAACCATTTGTATAGCAGGTCGCTGCACCAGTGAGTCTTGCGCTGCGCAGGCTGACCGGGAGGCGTGCGACCAGTCCTCCGCTACACAGGCTCACCGGGAGGCATGCGACCAGTACACTGTGCATCCTCACCGGGAGGCGTGCGAGCAGTACACTGTGCAGGCTCAGCGGGAAGCGAGCCCTTTGACCTCCATCGCCGCCCGCCTCGCTCTCAACCTCTCCATGAATGGCGCCCGAGCCGCTGTTTAATAGGTAGCCTTACTGGTCTCTCTTCGCCTCCCATTCCCCTCTCGCCCGAATCCTATTTTCCAGAGCTCCACCTACGCCATGGTGCACAAGGATCATCTGCCACTATTCTTCCAGTTTGGTGAAGTCGACTCCGAGCCGGAGGAGATAGAAAATAAGGAGGAATGGGACCTCAGGGACATGGCCATGAACAAGCTGGCCGCGGAGGATGCTGCCCCCGCGCCCATCCCAGCTCCCATCCTCGCGCCCGCGCCAGCGACCATCCCCTTGGATTGACGGGTTGGTCGCCGAGCACCATCGCAGCGCTGGAAGCCACGGGCGTCAGCGAGGTCCCGGTGGACCCACGCGAGCTCGTGTACTTCTAGCGCCAGCGCCCCCCGCCTGTGCTCGTGCGCGCCCCAGCACCCACAGCGGCGCCGGTCCCCGTGCGCTTGCCTGCACCCGTCACGCCCGTGCGCGCGCCTACACCCGTCCCCCCCTCAGCGTCATGGGACGCCGCCGTCGACCGCTACCTCGCGGCGCCGCGGGTCACCGTCCCCCCGCCCCCCGCCCGTCGATCGCGCGACGAATGACTCTTGGATATGCAAGTCCTGAACATTCTGGGATGGCTTGAAGACTTGAACAACGGCGTCCCGGAGGACGACAACGCCGGTGCAGCACGCCGCCGCCGCCGTTGCCGCCGCCGCCGCCGCAATTAGTTTTTTAGTTTAATATTGTAGCTCGATCGTATGAATGTAAAATCACAGTGTCACTGAATGAAATCTATGGTTTTGATCAACTTAGCGTTTTTTCTCTGAATGTACAGACTTATCAAAGTAAAAAAAAACATCAATGTTTTTCTCTAAATAAAACACTCATCGCCATAGTTTCAGACTGAACACCCGTATGCAAAGCGAGAGCTGGGTTCCTTCGCAGCTAAGCCAAGGGAAAAATGTGGCGCGCGGGTTTTGTGCATCTCTTCATAGCAAACGTTTCAGAATGAACACCCGTATGCAAAGCCAGAGCTGGGCTCCTTCACAGCGAAGCCAAGGGAAAATGTGGCGCGCAGATTTTGTGCATCTCTTCATCGCAAACGATTTTGCATGATGACCCGTGTGCAACGACGTACAAACAATGTGGTAAGATTTGCATCTGTCATATCCGTAGCGGTAGTACCGCTCGGATGGATGGTAGTACCGCTCCGGCGGCACTATCGCTCCAGTACTTCTGTACTCACTAGCAACGGCAGGAACCACCGCCCTAGGCAGTAGTACCGCTCCCTAGAGCGGTAGTACCGCTTGAGTGCGGGCTGAGAGCAATAACGGTTGGTTTCGAGCCCCACTATATATAGGGGGCCTTCTTCCCCAAGAAGACCTATCTCTTATCCCCTTGACTCCATTGTTGCCCCTAAGCTCATTTTCGCCCGATCTCTCTCTCTCTAGCCATCAAAACTTGTTGATTCTCTAGTGTTTGGAGGAGAGGGCCCCAATCTACACTTCCACCAAGAGAAATTTGATTCCCCCCACTAATTCCTTGCGGATCTTGTTACTCTTGGGTGTTTGGGCACCCTAGACGGAAGAGGTCACCTCGGAGCCACATTCCATTGTGGTGAAGCTTCGTGGTGGTGTTGGAAGCCTCCAATTTAGTTGTGGAGAGAGCCCCAACCTTGTTTGTAAAGGTTCGGTCACCGCCTTCAAGGGCACCACTAGTGGAATCATGGCATATTACATTGTGCGAGGGCGTGAGGAGAATACAGTGGCCCTAGTGGCTTCTTGGGGAGCATTGTGCATCCACACCGCTCCAACGGAGACGTACCTCCCCCTAAAGGGAGTGAACTTTGGTAACACATCCTCGTCTTCATCGACTCCACTTGTGGTTATTTCTAACCTTTACTTTGTGAAAGCTATATTGTGTTTATACCTTGTGCTTGCTTGTTTGCTTGTTGTTGTGCTTGTCATATAGGTTGTCCACCTAGTTGCATATCTAGACAACATATTTTCTTGTCAATCCTTAATTTGTCAAAAGAGGATAAAAATTGTTAGTAGCCTATTCACCTCCCCTCTAGTCAACCATATCGATCCTTTCAATTGGTATCAGAGCCTCTTCTCTCTATTAAGGGCTTCACCGCCCAAAGAGTATGGTTGACGAAGGGGATATGGTTGGGGACAACCCCGCGGTCGTGGATTCGACCATGGTCACCCGAGATGCCTTAAACGAGGCTATGGCCGCACTTAAGACATCTATGACTGACGAGGTCAAATCCATGTTAAAAGAATTCCTTGAGGGCATAAAACCTTCCACCAATCCCAAGGTAGTAGTTAATACTACTTCCTTGGAAACGGATGCCGACTCCACTCGAGAGTTGGCTAATAGCTTAAAGCCTAGTTCTTCTCAAGGAAAGAATGGTTCGGGCATCTATGCCGCGGTTTGCCCCTCCCCCGGTCTATGGAGGACCGGTCCCCTCACCTCATATTAACTCTCATGGGCCTCCTCCCAAGCTTGACTTGAATAATTTTCCTAATTGGGTTTTTTTGCATCAAGTCTCATTTGAATCACATCTCAACACAACTTTGGAGGATTATTGAGCAAGGCTTCTATCCGCATTATCCAAGCAACTTTTCTCCAAGAGAATAAGTGGACAATCAACTCAATCACTCCGCCTTGTTCATCTTTCAAGCCGCAATGCCTCCCGAAAAGCTTCCTCACTTGCGCCCATTCACTCTTGCCAAAGATGCATGGGAGCACCTCAACTCCTTGTATAAAGGAAGCTCGAGCATTCAACGCTCCAACTTTGAGGTCATACTTGATGAGGCCGATGAGTTCGTGATGAATGAAGATGATGATCCTCGTGAGCTTTACCGGAGATTGACTACTCTCGTGGTCTCACTCCGAGACCACGGGAGCAATGATACAGATGACAATTGGATCAAGCGCGAGTTTCTCAAGGCCATCATGCCATTCAAGAAGAGCATGTACTCCGTGATCCTTCAAAGACCGGATTTCCACACCTTGTCTTCGATTGATATGTTGGATGAGTTCATTGCAATGAACATCTTGAATAAGACTACCGATAACGCACTTGCTCGTGTTCAACGGTTAAAGAAGCCCAACCTAGCTTTTTGAAGGCCAAGGCGATTCTGGAAGAGTAAGAAGAGGATGAAGAAGAGTGTTGCCCCGAAGACACCGAATATGCTTACCACTAGCACATGGCTCTTGCGTCAAGGCAATTTTTGGGTAACAAGAGAAACTCCAAGCCCAAGTACTCCAAGAAAAACTCAAGTGATTCCAAGGGCAAGAGTCGACGTGTAAGGACTTGCTACAATTGTGGCAATGTGAGTCACTTCGTTGTGGATTGCCCCTATGAGAAGAGGGAAGACAATGGAGGCAAGCTTATCCGCAAGGAGAAGTCCAATTCCTTCCCTAGCAAGAACAACTTCACGAAGAAGGTGCCTCAAAAGGGGTTGGTGGTACAAGAAGAGTACGACTTCGATGATGATGATGCTAGTGATAAGGGATTGCGACGGCCTCCGTGGCCATTGCCACCTCTACACCAAACACGGTGTTCCTCTTCGACTCCCCCAACGAGAACCTCATCCCCACCCCCAAGTGCCTCATGGCCAAGAACACCAACAAGGTAACCTCCAACATCAAAACTAGTATCTCTACTAATCCCTCTTTGATGGATTGTGTGGATGAAAGTGAGGAGGTAAAGGTGGATGAGAATGAGTTTGACAAGTTCTTGGGTAAGCTCAAAGGTGAGACCAAGAAGCACTTTGTTGCTCTCTTGGAACAACTAAGTGAGGCCAATGATATCGTTGAGTCTCACGAAGAGACCATCACTAAGATGGAAGGGCATAGTCGTGAGTATGCCGATGAAATTGCGGATCTTTCTCATGCTCTTGAGGAAGAGCAAGGTCTTCGCGTGGCTCTGGAGGAGTCACAAAACGTTGACCTTGCTAAATTAAAGCAAGATCATGATCATGCTCAAGTTCTTGCTCGTGTGCTAAAATCTGAGAATGTTGAACTTGGGGTTGGCCATGCTAGACTCAAAGAGGAGTTTGTGCTACTTGACAAGGCTCACAAGGCTCTAAAGATTGCTCATGCTACACTCAAGGAGTCTCATGATCAACTCCAAGTGAAGCTAACCAAGGAGATTGCCACTTGTCCTCCTTTTATTTTAATTAATAATGCCCATGCAACTAACCCTTATTGTGAGCATGCTCATCTTGTTGAGGAGAACGCCAAGTTGAAAGAGCAACTTGAGAAGGGCCTTGTGACATGCATACAAGGCAAAAAGAACCTAAACGAACTCTTGAGCAATCAAAAAAAAGTTATGGCAAAGGAAGGGCTTGGGTTTGCACCCAAGTCAAAGAAGAAGAAAACAAAGAAGAAAAGCAAGACCAAACAAGCTCTCCCTCTCAAAGAGGTACTCCCTCTGTAAACTAATATAAGAGCATTTAGATCACTAAAATAGTGATCTAAACGCTCTTATATTAGTTTACGGAGGGAGTATTTGTCAAAGAGGGAGAGAGTGCTCCTAAGGAGAAGAAGAACAAGGTGGTGGGTGGTGATGCCAAAAGGGGCAAAACCACTCCTCCCAACAAAGCCGGCAATTTTAACCCTTCTTATGTTTTATGTCGTGCTAGTGATGGACATGTTTATGCCAAATTTGTTGCTTATCCTTATGAGTACATTGAATGGTCTATTTGGGTTCCTAAGACCCTTGTTACTAACATCAAAGGACCCATTCAAGAATGGGTACCTAAAACCAAGCATTGATCTTATGTAGGAGTTTGCTTCCGGTGGGATGTCATGGTTGCTTGATAGTGGAGCGACAAATCATATAACCGGAAGCAAGGACTTGGTGGTGGACGTGCAACCAAGCCCATATATGCCCACCCATGTTTAATTTGGTGATGCTTCATTATCTAAGATATTGGACCTTGACAAGGTGTGTTGCAACGGGGCCACAAATGTTTTGCATGCAATCACCGTTATTATATACCAAAAAATGAACTTTAGCTGCCAATTGAACCAACACTTCCTTAAAAGAAGAATCAACACTTATTGACTTATAAAAAAGACATGATTTCATATGATAAACCAATAAGACGTGTGCGGTTTTCAATGAAAATCAGTTGAAAAAAAAACGAAAGGTGGGAGGGAAAAAAACGAAATTTAGAGGGTGAGGAGGAGAGGACATACATAGTGAGGGTTAGACGAATGTGAAGAGTGAAACACTAGTGGGTGAAATAGGGAACCTTACTTTTTTAGATAATAAAGACACTTTGTAGGGAATCATGCATTTTGAAAGGCAGATAATTCAGGAAGGCGAGACGGCGGCGGCTCCCTGAAGATGGAATAAGGTTCTCCCCGCCTAGCCCCCGTATCGGTGGTGCATCTAGCATCGTCGGAGGGCGTGTGCAGGTGTGTCTCCGGCGGATCTCGTGGGATTCGGTCGTGCTTGTCTTTGGTGGATCTACTCGGATCCGGTCTTCGTTCGTCTATGTTCGTGTGTCGTCAGGTTGGATCCTTCCGATCTAAGCGTCTTTTCATCAATGGCGGTTGCTGTTCTGGTGCGCTGGTCCTATGGGGTCTTAGCACGACGACTTCCCACTGTCTATTATAAGTTTTGCCCGGCTCCGGCGATGGAGGGGCGATGACGGCGGCGTGCCTTCGGCTCGCGTCAGTGCTTGTAGTCGCCGCTAGGTGGTCTACGGATCTGGATGTAAGTTTTATTATTTCTAGTGTTCGTTATATTACGAAGAATGAATAGATTGAAAGTTTTGTCGAAAAAAAAAGATTAGAAGAACAAGGTCATCCATCAACAGAGACCGGCCGGAAATCCATCTGACTCATTTTTTCGATCCTTCCAGTATTCATAACCACTAGCTAGCTAGAGATTAGCTTTCAAATTATATTTCTTGCCACATTCTGAACGTTGGAAGTTAATCTAAGCTTGTCTTTATCCTATCTTTATATATATACTCCCTCGTTTTCTAAATATAAAAAGATTTTAATATAGACTACATAAGGATGCATATAGACATATTTTAAAGTGCAGATTCTCTCGTTTTGCTTCGTACGTAGTCCATATTGAAATTTCTAAAAGGTCGGATGGAGTACACACCAAAAGCTAGTCCACATTCTGTACGACTGTTACGTTCGCCACCTATTAGGTACACGTCAGCATGCATGCGCATGACTGTTTGTCCTGGTCGCTGCAGTAAACTGAGTAATTCAGCACGAACTTTGTAAAAAGTAGATAATTAGTTAGCTTTAGCACTACAGATATGCTACTTAAACAAGACTAGACTAGTACCAGGCCCTGTATATTTTACTTGTGTTTAAAGAGGAAAGGTGCATGCATGGCCTCTTTATCCTCCACTGGCAGCTCCAGTTGTCTTCATCTACCATCCCTAATCCGAATTAAAGAGCATAATATTCATAAGACAATAAAGCAGCTCCCCACTAGCAAAGGCGCGCATCTCCTTTGATCACATTGTCTATGTAAAGCCTCTGAATTTGGATTAGTTTATGCCCATAGCCCATAAGGTTGACTGTTAAGGGGTAGCCGAATTGATAGTTTTCTTCATGCATTGCCCTACATGCCCTCCACTTCACATATAATTGCGTCCACTCTCAAAATCATCTAACACTGATACTACTATATGCATCAACAACTGCAAAGTAGTAATACCTCCTTTCTGCCAAAAAAAGGTTTTAATACTAGTTCATTCAGAAGTAGATGATGAGGTCGTAATTAAAATGAATTCACTCAAACCCGTCTGACTATGATTGTTAGCATACAAAATGTTGTTTGAATTGGTCAAGCGAAACTACTACTCCCTCGGATCCATAATAGGTGTCGTGGTTTTAGTTCAAATTCATGATACTTATTATGGATCGGAGGGAGTATTTTTTATGAAAAATATTCTGACTATGTGTCACAATTTTTCCTTTTATTTAACTTACATATTCATTTGAAGTGATGTTTCAAATATGTGCATCTGCACCATGGAGACCATGTCAAGAGCTAAGACGACAGAGACTGTCAAACAAAGGGACCACTACATGCTATGTAGCTCAAAATGCAAGGATACGAGTAGTGAAAGTAAAATAGAGGTACTGTACCATAATTCTACGTCTGCATGCCGGAAAAGTAATTAGCCAGCAGGCTTTTAACCTTCTGCAGCTCATCATAGTTTCAACCTCAAGTAAACTAGGACAGGTGCGGCCCGTTGGTGGTCACCATGTTGCGTGCATGGCTGTCGCTGGTATGGCATCTAACACCACTACTGCACAACTCTGACCAATGTCCACCACTCTTGTGAAACCACTATATATAAGCATAATACACAAAATTCATTCAGACTTAATCAAAGATATTCTAACCTCTTATATAACTTGTGGCACCTACCAGCACCAGCACAGAGCCGAACAACAACCAGTCTCAGCTGGATCCCGTTTTCACAGGATGACATTATTCAAAAGAAAGACAAATACGGTATGCCGTCATTGCACTCCAAGAATGAAGATGGTATATATGATAGATTATATATTTGCATGGTCAGTTGCTTTAGCTAGCTTCTGGGGCTAGTTAATCAAACAGGCTGCACCAGCAAGTCTAGTGTGATGATGACTACAAGGCCCTGAAAAACTCCACAGGGAAAGCTCTGACCCATCCCTTTAATCTCCACTTTTGGTTTTAATAAGCAGCACACTCCACTGAGATTCACATCCCCATCATGCTGCCCCAGAGAAATAGTTGTATAGTTATCAATACTAAATCCATTCTGTTCTTTCGGACAACTCACATCTGCAGGGTGTTGGTTCCTTTGTGTCCAAACCAAGGAAAGGCTCCTCTCCTCTCTCCCCCGCCATTACCTTCTGTCTGTCTGTCTCTCGCTCTCTTGAAGCTGAGGAAAGGTAGCTGCATGCTCTCCTTGCCTGCAGGCCGGCGCCATGGAGGCCAACAAGCCGAGCTACTATCTCTTCGTCTTCGTCTTCGCGGCGCTCCTCTTGTCCTCCATGGCTGGTTAGCTAGAGCTCAACATGGTCATTGCATTTATTTCCTTTTAGTTAGGTCATGTGTGTGATTTTGGTTCTCATTTTTTGAGTTTGTTTGAGGCAGGAGCGCAGAGGAAGTTGCTGATGAATGAAGATGATGCAGGATCGGCCATGGTATATAAATGATCCAGCTAGCTAGTGATGCATACATCTATTCTTTGGATTCTCATATTTGTGTCGTTATATTAGATTCCCTTTTAGCTAGCTAGCAAGTTCTTAGTAAACAAGGAACTAATAATTAGTTAACGTGAGAAATTTGGAGAGATATACTCCCATCGAGTCATATATTTACTAATGTCTTCAATATTGGACAAATTCCATTTCAAAAGAAGAAGAATAAGTCTGGTAAATCAATTCCTTAATTAACTTGTCTCCCATCTCTCTCCTCTTGGTCTGGAGAGCACGGAAATAGGACATGCAACACAAGTTGACTAGCTAGGCGTAAGACCGATCGATGCATGTCCTGCAGTTTTTGTTTGACGAGTTAGCACAAACACTTCAGAATCTGTAATGAACAAAACGATTCGAATCAATTATCATTTGGATCAAAACAAAATCACAAATGATTCGAATCAAACTAGCACAAGCTAGCTAGATCTACACTGCATGCGTCTTGTAATATGTCGGATCAAATTAGCAGTAGCACATTACTTTGGTATTATATATTGCATGGATACATGCAGATGGTTGTCCGTTTGTAATTGTGACCAACATGTATAATTATTGATTGCTAAATGATTACATGTATTGCTCTTGTTTTAATAAGTAGCTAGCTAATTGTTTCTACAACTCGTTAACTCTCGTGCATGCATGCGTGCATGGAACCATCCATTCAGCAGCAGGAAGACGACGAAGTGTTGGTGGTGGTGCACGGCGGGAGAATCCTCAGGCAGGTGAAGACGAACGACTACGGGACCTACGACCCAACTCCGACCATGGCCAAGCCTCACTTCAAGGACATACCTAACTAACTGATCATCTACGTATATATCTGAGATCGACGGCTTGATATATACTGCCGCTACGTGCTTCAACGATCAAGATTCTCTACACCGATGGCAGGGTTAATGCTTTCATATACATATATATGCGAGAGTATGGTATGCACTACATATTATTTGTCCCCAAATAAATCTCATCACATGTATCAATGCGCGACACGCGTGTGGAACTTATATATGTCTATATATGTATGTACACTAGTTTTGTGTGGATATATATACCTGGTGTGTGCATCCTTCTTTGGTACATGCATGTTCGTTGATTACTCCTGCACGTGTATATGATTTCTTGCTTGGTAGACCTGTTTCAACATTTGATTTCTGCTCTCCAACGAACTTACTATATGAAAGTTTCTCTTTTTTGTTTCTCTCAAATGAAAAAATATATGGACTTCAAACTTTGCAGATCAATCAAACTTTAGAACATGAATATGTGAAAAAACTTTCGGTGTTTTTTGGTCCCACATAAATATACAAAACGACACTTTTTTATTAAAAAAAATATTTTAAGCATTTAAAATGCATGAAAAAATCCGAAACTTTTTCCCACAATGTAGTTAGAATGTTTTGTCTTCCTCCAAAAGTTTGAAGTTTTTATGTAGTTTCGTTTGAGAGAAACAAAAAGGGCAAATTTGCCTGCACGGATCACGATGCAGAAACGGATGACTAAGATAAGGGATACCATGTAGCTCGACCTACAGAAAACCGCACTCCTATCTCCTTTGGATGTACACAAAAGTTTGGTAGTGATTGTATGCTCTTAATTGATATATGTCTAGGAAAAAACCCTTAAAATTGTGTCGTGGCTAACACAAAAACATAAAAGATACATGTACCATCGTGGATTATTTTGTTATTTTAGAAGTTAAGTAGTCTTGATAGTGTCGGTACCGTGACGATTGAGTTCACGGATCCAACTGCGCACGCGTCACGGTCGCCCTTGGACCAGACTCAAGAAGAACGAAGAGCTGCTCATCACTGGTTCTCTCCTCTGAATCAGTGGTGGTATGCAGATCTTTGTGAAGAGACACAACAAGCAAACTCACCAGAAGAAGCTTGGGCTCGGTGGTGGCATGTAGATCTTTGTCAAAATACCTCCATGCCCATCAAACGAGCCCACCCAAGTCAAGAGGGAAGCAAAATCGAAGCACCCGACAACAACTCCCGCCGGCCAAGACCTCGGAACGACCTCAGGCGGCAACAACCATCCCCAGCTGGCCCGCAATCAGCAAGCCTTCGACAGCAAGCTATCGCCACCCACGCGTGGCGCGGTTTTTCTGCGCTCGCAGAGCCTTTGAGCCACGCAGCAGGTGAGCAGGCGGGCCAGGGTTTGGACAAGACGCGAGGGGTGAATCACTCACCCACACCGCCACGTGGCGCACACCTGTACCGAGACGTGTCACGCCCCGTGCAGGTGTCACCATGGTCAGTGGTGACAAGACAAGCGTTCGTTCCCGGAAGACAGAAGGCAGCGACACTTCCTCCAAGCATTTAATGCACTCACCTACCTGGTTGGACCCAGGCTACTTACTTAGCAGCGAAGCCATTGTGGTACCCCTTGAGATATAAAAGGAGGACCAGGCTGTAGAGATAGACAATCTTTGGGAAGTTAGAAAAAGCAAGACCAGTAGGAAGAAAGGTTGGACATTTGGTAGAACACCAGTAGGAGCACACAATGCTTCCCGTTCCTGAGAAGGACTTGTAGATCGCCATCCACTGAACATAAACACACACAAAGCAGGAGTAGGGTATTACGCAACCATGCGACCCGAACCTAGGTAAATCATCGTGTCCATTTCGTGCATTTCAGTAGTGTAGGTCCTCACCTTCGTGCCCCACTCAAGAACCAGCAAAGGGACGTCTCCAGTCCACGGTGTCACGCGCATGTCCTGCACACGCCCGCCGACATCTGGCGCACCAGGCAGGGGGGGCGCTCGTGCGGATCTACATCGACAAAGCCGTCGGCGTCTCTGACAATGCCAGATTCGTCATCGCCTTCATCGACCCTCCAAGATGGTGAGAGAGCACTTGCGGAGCGCCGCTGACCTGTGAGCGCGCGAGCGTGAGCTGCGATGCGCTTGCCAGCGGCGTAGCCCCGCACCGTCTCCCCCAGGAAGCCTGCCCAGGGGTGCATCCTCGGTGGAATCACCAAGGTTTCGTGCCCATCGTGGGGCGGCATCACCCGTCCTGCCCTCGCGCGGCCGAAGGAAGTGGCTCCCCACTTCAAGCGGGTTGTGCAGTGGCCGGACTCCCATCTTCTGTGCTCTACCAACTGAAGCAGCGATCCGGTGAATCCCTTGGGGAATTTACTCGACGCTTTCGTCGTGTCCAGCGTCGAGTTCGTGTCCTTCCGGATGAGGGCGCCATCAATGCGTTCTATGCGAACGTTCGAAACGTCAGCATTCGCGGCAAGCTCGCCTCTCGCCAAGTGCACACTCTCGCAGAGCTTTATCTCATTGCGTATAAGTGCGCTTGGGTTGAAGAAGTCAGGACCCCCTTGGGGCCTCGACGGCGCCAGCACAGCCGACATGGCCCTGGAATAACGTCCCCAGAAGGACCGGCGTGCGGGAAGAGCCAGAAGGAGGGATTCATCTTCATCAAGCTGGCCGCTCAAAGTGGGGCCCACTGCAAGGTCTCTTTCGAGGCCAGCCCCACTTCCTCACCCTGCCGACTCCCACGGGACGGCAAACGAGTGAGGTTTTGTGGCCAAGGAAGATCGAGCAGGGGCACGCGCCCCCTACCATAGCAAGCAGAGTATGGTCTTTGTGTCTTTTATAGAAAAACAAGCGTGTTATTAAGGGAGGTCTTGCCTTGTACAAAGTGTTGCTATCTATCTTTGGCTTTGAACCTGGGAAGCATGCTAGTGACCGCACTCATGGTCCGCCCAGAGACCACCAGAAGTCCTCAGTTCTAAAAACTATGCGTATGACGGGCCCTGTCCCGCGTATCGTGAATGTGTTTTTTGAAACTGTACGGATAATTGCTTCCCTTCAAGGACTTTAGTGATGATAAAACGCTCTGTCCCCGGAAAGGCACCCTTGATAGCACGAATCGTGTTACTACTTTTGACAAGACCGCTCTGGGAAGGCAATATGTTGCCTCATACTCCAGCTCCTGAGAAAAGAAAAAGCTAAGTGACGCTCTTCCGCTCCAAGCTCCTAAGAATTCCTTTACTTTTTGCCCTTCTCTTTGATACAATTCTTTGAGATTTTGTACTTTGTCTGGGCGTAAAGGAGCTTTTCGAGACGTTTCCGCACTCTTTGTCATGCACCGGGCTGTCCCGGCTACACCCTTGCGGCAACGATCCGTTCTCGGATAGTTAAGCCCCGGGAGGGCGGCGTTCTAGTGGATCGCTACCTTAGGACATGCTCCTAAAACTGTACCACGACTGGCGTGTGCACCCGAGGGTATTTCATAAACGTAGGATGCACAAAAGTACAGACAAAGAGAATCAATTAAAAAGCGGCACAATGTCAAAGAGCTGTAGTGCAAACTACGCCTTAGGACTAAAAAATTCCAAGCTAATCAAGGGCTATTACATTAAAATATTGTTTTGGCACTCTGCCCATCT
This sequence comes from Elymus sibiricus, assembly GCA_039707655.1. Lineage (NCBI taxonomy): Eukaryota > Viridiplantae > Streptophyta > Magnoliopsida > Poales > Poaceae > Elymus > Elymus sibiricus. Next base: position 160,074,956 of record CM077668.1, on the reverse strand, counting down.
CAATAGTGCAGGCAAAAATGAGCATGGAGATGACGCGTGGCTGCTTCCTCCGGCCGATGAACTAACATCCCTCCTGGAGGCTGGAGCAACCCTTGATGACGCAGGAGACGTGGTGCGCTACGGCCTCCTCTGCTGCCTTAATGTCAGTAGGGGAGTCGATAGTCTTTCCCATCACTCGAAGATCAACGCCAGGAGCATAATGGTCGATTCGGGAAAGGATCTTCTTGAAGACGTTCCCAACAAGTTCCTTCACTTTGCGCGCCACCTTGTTTGCGTACTCCTTGTGGTACTCTTCAAGTTGGCAAACGACGTGTTGGAAGAAGAAGCCCAAGCTATGAATGTTATCCTTGTCGGAGCGAAAGGACATAGCCATGGGCCTCATCTTCACATCGGCCATCTTGAAATCGATGATCTTGGCCCCATGGCTGACGGTGGAGAGCAGCGACTTGCGGGCCCCCTCTGCAGCGTCTCGAGCAATTTCAGCTGCCTTGCGCAGATGATTTGCTTCATCGATGCTGGACTGGAAAGCCTGAAGGTTTCCCGTGCACTGCTCATGGGTGACTCGGAGAGTGGCAAGCTCAGAGGTGGTCTCTGCGTGGATCACTCTGATGGACTCCACCTCTTTGCCATGCTCAGCCACACAACGGTTGAGAGAGGCGATCAACTCCTTGGAGGTCTTCTCGAGTTCAGCTGCGGTGGTCAAATGCCGATCCTTCTTGGCTAGTTTCTGTTCAAGGCCCCAAACGACCTCCGCCAGGTGGACCTTCTCGGTAATGGCAACCTCAAGCTCAGTCTTATGCTGGTCGCATAGCGCTTGGAGAACTGTTTCCTTGTCTAGCTGAGCTTTCTCAACTTGAGAAGCAAGTTGGGCTTGGAACTTGCTTTTTGCTTCTTGCAAAGCAGTCTCCAGGCTGCGTTCTCGGGCTTGGAGCTCCTCCTCGTGGGCGTCCTGTGGGATCTTCCGCTGGTTCAAGGATACCTTGAGGGCTGAGATCTCTGCCCGTTTCTGCTCCACTTCAAGGTCCCAGGAGGCCTTTTCCAGAACAAAGGCCTCGTTCCCGGTGGCCAGGTCCAACTCACGCCGGGCCAGATGATCGTTCTTGAGGGTGTACGACTGCCGAAACTCCTCCACATGCTTCAACAGATCCGCCTCCAGCCTTTCGATGCGCTAGTAGTGGCGGAGCAGCTCGTCGTGGTGGCGTTTGTGGCGGGCCGTCAACTTGTTGTAGCCCTTCACCACTGTCTCGAAGAACTGCTTGTCAGCAGCATCATCGAAGGCATCCCTCTCGGATTGTAGCATCAGGGTCTGCGGGATTATCAGCTCGTCGTCCACTTCAGCCTCGGTTGGCCCAGGAACATTGTCTCTTACGGACGACGCAGCTCCTGGTCTGACCGGAGTGCCAGAGCCAGGGCGGCTGGATTCCGGCGGGGTGGTGGACTGGGTGGTCTCATTCACGGGAGGCGCCTCCGAAGCGGATGCGTCACTACCGCCAGTCTTTGCCTGCTCAGCCTCAGCTTTTGATGACGTTGGGTGCATGCCGATGCGCTGCCCAGCATCTGTCTCAGCCCCCTGTCCTTCCTGACCGGTGGGACGTTCTGCCCCTGCACATTGAAGAAGGAAAGGGAGGTTGAAGTCTCGGAGCAAGCAAGCAAAATAATAAAGATCACATAATGAAGACTTTTGAAGGATGTACCTGACGGCGCTGTGCGGGCAGGCTCGGATTCGTTGTCCGAAGGCACAAAGATCGGCTCTGCTACTGGCCTCACCGGGGGTTCGTTCCCGGCAATGGTTGCCGAGCCAGACCCCACTTGGGACTCCTGGGCAGTTATCTCAGGAGGATCCACCTGCATGTTCTTGATGTCTTCATCAACAACGGCGTCAGGGGTGACGTTTAGATCAGTCCCGTGCCCAAGAGACGAGCTAACCTCCTCGTCCTTGCGGGCATGCTTGGTCGGCCGATGATCGACCTCTTCTCCCCTGCAATAGTAAAGACAAAACATCAACCTGACGATTGGAGGAACAATACGGTGAAAGAAATGGCATGAAGGAAAATCGAGGCGCGCCCATCTTCCTCTCCTCCGTCAGTGGAGCTGAAGGAGATATCCGCGTCCCAGACGTGGCTACCGGCAACCGCTGAAGCCGCCGGGGATGCAGGCCTCGACACATCAGAGAGGGATCCCTCCATCACCGAGGAGGCGCTGGCTCGCGCCCTGGACTCCCTCATGGAGCGCAGTTGGGCCAGAGGCACGTGGTCCTCATCATCGTCCTCCAGTCCCTCAGGCATGGGGGAAGGAGGCCTTGGGGCAACGGTCCAGCCTCCTCTGAGCCAACGCTTCCGGTGGCGAGGAGCCGCAGCTGCCCTTGAAGAAGAGCCTCCCTCTGCAGATCTTGCTCCTTGCGAGAGTTGTGCTACAGCCACCCTCCTCCGGATCTGCTCCACCTCATCTGACGTCGTCGGGTGGATTATGCCTTCTTCCACTCCAGACGCCGCCTCCTTCCAGCCCAGCGTACCAAGCTGCCACTTCATCAAGCGTCGGAAGCTTCCAGTCCTGCAACACACCTGAAGCATTGCATTGCAGCATCATTGTAACAATATGATCACGGGCGGCGTTGTTGCACAACGGGAACACACCCTCTGGCAAGAAAGTTTCAGGATTGGCACCAAACAGCAGCTTGAGCAAACCCCGAAACTGTATCGTTGCCAAGTTGTGGTCGGCCCTGTCGTGGGAAACGGCGATCTATGGGACCGAACGGGCCCCTTTGTGATTTGGCTCAGGGGACATGCATGGGACAAAGAGCAGATTTTCAGTAGGTGCAAGAACACGCTGGGGGTTTATCCAGGTTCGGGCCGCTATGAGCGTAAAACCCTACTCCTATTCTGTGTTTGATTGTGTATGAACTCAAATTACAAGGAGCGCAGTCTTCCGGCAAGGTGCACGGGAAATGCAGCTACTTCGTGTAATTGAGCTGGGTGTCGACCGTTCTACCTGTAGCCGTGGGCCTCCTTTTATAGGCCAAGGGGTTACCACAATGGCTAATACGGTCATTACAGAGTATAAACAGTGACTTGCACCGTCACCACGTCTATCTTTTAACGGGGTAAGACAAACGCATTTAATGCGCCGTTAGGTGCTACGTTGGGGAGTCGAGGCCTTGGGCAAAAGATCTGTACCACCGGTCCTGGCGCCCTCCTGTAATCTTGACACGTCCCAGGGACGGGTGTCATTAAACTTAATCTTGGCGCGGCGTGCTGACACGTGCCTTGGCCGACTATGTTGACTGCCTGCCCGCTCGACACCTAGCATACGAGCCTATCTGGTCGAGGGTGAGGTGGAGCGGTAACGGGACAGAACATGCCTGCTGGCACGGAGCTTGCCGGGCCTTGCTTGCCGGTAAAGGGGGCTTGCCGGCAACCATAATCTTGGTCTTCACCTTGCCGGGGCGGAGCTTGCCGGCAAGGGCAGCGTCGATCTTTAGTACGAGAATAGTACTTCTCGATGACCTGCCTTGAGGTCTTCACGGTTTTGGTGTTGAGCCTTGAGTCGTAGTTATCCTCTATCAAGCCCTTGCCAGACAGGAGGCTACAACCGCCTATGCACAAGTCTGGGTACGAGGGCACCCATGTCTTAGTACACCGACAGGAGCCCCTGAGCCTGGGCCACACGCGCATGCGAGGCATCGTTGGGCTAGGCCCTGCGACTTGTAGTCTGCGTTGGTATTTCCCTGAAGAGGATAGGATGATGCAGTACAGTAGAGATAAGTATTTCCCTCAGTTAAGAACCAAGGTTATCAATCCAGTAGGAGAACCAAGCAAAATTCCGTTAAGCGCACCTGCACACACAAGAGCAAACACTTGCACCCAACGCATATAAGAGGGATGTCAATCCTCTTAGCGGTTACTTGCAAGGATTAAATCTTATAGAGGTAAATAGCTAAACTAAAATACTAATTAAAATAAAAGTAAATAAATTGCAGCAAGGTATTTTTAGGTTTTTTATATGATAAAGATAGACCCGGGGCCAAAGTTTTCACTAGAGGCTTCTCTCGAGCGCAGAAACATACGGTGGGTAAACAAATTACTGTTGGGCAATTGACAGAATAGCAAATAATTATGACGTATTCATGGCAATGATCATGTATATAGGCATCACGTCCGAGACAAGTAGACCGACTCCTGCCTGCATCTACTACTATTACTCCACCCATCGACCGCTATCCAGCATGCATCTAGGGTATTAAGTATGAAACAGAGTAACGCCTTAAGCAAGATGACATGATGTAGAGAAGCAAATTCAAGCAATATGAACAAACCCCATCTTCTTATCCTTAATGGCAACAATACAAATACGTGTCATGTCCCCTTCTGTCACTGGGATTGAGCACCACAAGATTGAACCCATCACAAAGCACCTCTCCCATTGCAAGATAAATCAATCTAGTAGGCCAAACTAAACCGATAGATCAGAGAGAAATACAAAGCTATAACAATCATGCATAAAAGAGTTCAGAGAAAACTCAAATATTTCTCATGAATAATCTGATCATAAACTCACAATTCATCAGATCTCAACAAACACACCGCAAAAGAAGATTACATCGGGTAGAACTCCAAGAACATAAAGGAGAACATTGTATTGAAGATCAAAGAGAGAGAAGAAGCCATCTAGCTGCTAGCTATGGACCCGTAGGTCTGTGGTAAACTACTCACACATCATCGAAAGGGCAGCAAGGTTGATGTAGAAGCCCTCCGTGATCGATTCCCCCTCCGGCAGAGTACCGGAAAAGGCCTCCAGATGGGATCGCGGAAGAACAGAGGCTTGCGGTGGCGTAAAGGTTATTTCTTCTGGCTCTCTGGGGGTTTCCCAATATTTGTGAATTTATAGAAGTGGAATTAGGTCAAACGGAGTCATGTGGGCCCCACAAGGCAACACGGCACGCCCCCCTGGGGCATGCCCTGTTGCCTTGTGAAGCTTCCGTGATGCTTCTGGCCTCCTCCCGAAGCTTCCAAGGTTTCTTTTATCCAGAAAAAAATCTCCAAAAAGTTTCATGGCATTTGGACTTCATTTGGTACTGTTTCTCTGAAAAGCCAAAAACAAGCAGAAAACGGCAACTGGCACTGGGCACTAGGTTAATAGGTTAGTCCCAAAAAATGATATATAATTGCATATAAAAACATCCAAGATTGATACTATAATAGCATGGAACAATCAAAAATTATAGATACGTTGGAGACGTATCAAGCGTCTCCAAGCTTAATTCCTGCTCGTCCTCGAGTAGGTAAATGATAAAAACAGAATTTTTGATGTGGAATGCTACCTATCATGTTTCATCATGTAATCTCTCTCTTACGGTATGAATAATAAGATCCAAGTGATTCAAAGAAATAGTCTATAATTTGATATAAAGACATCAATACTCAGGCATACTAATAAACAATCATGTCTTTCAAAATAAACATGCTAAAGAACGTTATCCCTACAAAATCATACAATCCTGTCATGCTCCATCTTCTTCACACAAAATATTTATCATGTAGAACCCCGGTTTTAGCCAAGCAATTGGTTCATACTTTTTAACGCGCTTCAGCTTTTTCAACTCCCACTCAATACATGAGCGCAAGCCATGGATATAGCACTATGGGTGGAATAGAATATGGTGATAGGGATAAATAAGAGAAGTCAAAAATGGAGAAAGTCTCACATCGACGAGACTAATCAACGGGCTATGGAGATGCCCATCAATTGATGTCAATGCAAGGAGTAGGGATTGCCATGCAACGGATGCACTAAGAGCTATAAGTGTATGAAAGCTCAACATGAAAAACTAAGTGGGTGTGCATCCAACTTGCTTGATCATGAAGACCACGGGCATTAGAGGAAGCCCGTCATCGGAATATACAAGCCAAGTTCTATAAAGAAAAATTCCCACTAGTATATGAAAGTAACAAAATAGGAGACTCTCTATATGAAAAACATGGTGCTACTCTGAAGCACAAGTGTGGAAAAGGATAGTAACATTGCCCCTTCTCTCTTTTTCTCTCATTTATTTTTTTTTCTTTTTTTCTTTTTTTTCATGGCTCTTTTTTGCCTCTTTTTTTTAGAACGGTCTCATGGACCTCATCCCCACTTTTTCGAGGACTCATTAGTCTCCACCATTCTTACCTCACTGGGACAATGCTCGAATAATGATGATCATCACACCTCTATTTACTTACAACTCAACATTAAAACTCGATACTAGAACAAAATATGACTCTATATGAATGCCTCTGGCAGTGTACCAGGATGTGCAATGATGCTAGCGTAACATGTATAAAAATGATGAACGGTGGCTGAGCCACGAATGCTATGTCAGGTATATGATCATGCAAAGCAATATGACAATGACGATGTATGTCATGAAAACAGAACGGTGGAAGTTGCATGGCAATATATCTCGGAATGGCTATGGAAATGCCATGATAGGTAGGTATGGTGGCTATTTTAAGGAAGATATAAGGAGGCTTATGTGTGATAGAGCGTATCATATTACGGGGTTTGGATGCACCGGCGAAGTTTGCACCAACTCTCGATGTGAGAAAGGGCAATGCACGGTACCAAAGAGGCTAGCAAATTGCGGAAGGGTGAGAGTGTGTATAATCTATGGACTCACATTAGTCATAAAGAACTCACATACTTATTGCGAAAGTTTATTAGCCCTCGAAGCAAAGTACTACTACGCATGCTCCTTGGGGGGAGGTTGGTAGGAGTTAACCATCGCGCGCCCCCGACCGCCACACAAAGGAAGACAATCAATAATAAAGCATGCTCCAACTTCTTAGCATAACGACAGACCATACGTGCATGCTTCGGAAATCACAAACCTTAACACAATTATTCTAACTAAACCACAATTATCTACTAATAACTCCCACATATTACCATCTTAATATCGCAAAACTATTGCAAGGAATCGAATTAATCATATTCAGTGATCTACATGAAAGTTTTTATTATATCCCTCTTGAATACCTATCATATCAGGACCAAATTCATAACCCGTGCATATTACCATTGCTATCATGAGACTCTCAAAAAGATATAAGTGAAGCATGAGAGTGCAACTATTTCTTTAAAATATAACCACCGCCGTGCTCTAAAAGATATAAGTGAAGCACTAGAGCAACTGCCTAGCTCAAAAGATATAAGTGAAGCACATAGAGTATTCTAACAAATCACGAATAATGTGTGTCCCTCTCAAAAAGGTGTGTTCAGCAAAGATGATTGTGACAAAATAAAAAGCAAACAAACTATTTGACAAGACGCTCCAAGTAAAACACATATCATGTGATGAATAAAAATATAGCTCCAAGTGAGTTACCGATAGATTGTAGATGAAAGAGGGGATGCCTTCCGGGGCATCCCCAAGCTTAGACGCTTGAGTCTTCCTTGAATATTACCTTGGGGTGCCTTGGGCATCCCCAAGCTTAGGCTCATGCCGCTCCTTACTCCTTATTCCCCACAAGGCAACAGGTCGCGCCCGTGAGGCTTCTGGCCTCCTCCCGAAGATTCCAAGGTTTCTTTTGTCCAGAAAAAAATCTCCAAAAAGTTTCGTGGCATTTGGACTTCATTTGGTACTGTTTCTCTGAAAAGCCAAAAACAAGCAGAAAAACAGCAACTGGCACTGGGCACTAGGTTAATAGGTTAGTCCCAAAAGATGATACATAATTGCATATAAAAACATCCAAGATTGATACTATAATAGCATGGAACAATAAAAAATTATAGATACGTTGGAGATGTATCAGGCCCAAACAGTGCACTGGCGGCGCGTGGAAGAAGATAACTATCATAATCTTCTCTTTTACCGCACCCGCCCACGATGCGCATTAAATGCGGGCGTGGGAGAGGTGGAGCGGAACGGCGGCGGGAGGTGGTGCGCCTGAAAAGCGCAGCCACGTAGGACGAAAAAGAGCCAGCCCTCGCACCTTCCCCATAAAAAGGACAAACGTGGAGGGCGCTGCTCATTTTGGCCGACTTCTTGTATCTCCTTCCTCACTTCCTGCTACTAAGGGAGTCGAGGCGGCGGGGAGAGTAATCCCCTTAGGGCGCTATAAAAGAGGGCGGGGGAGTGGCAATCTTCCCCACCCATCTCCTATCCTTCCCATTCTCTTCCTCCAACCTTTCGTCCATTCTTGTTTTCCTTGAGGTCTACCATCACGATGGCGAGGGGTGGAGGTCGGACCCGTGCATCTTCTTCCGCCTCGAAAGTTCTCCCCCGGGGCCGGACGCGTTCCTCGGTGGTCATCGTGAATGCCAGCCCTAGCGCCCACAGCAGGGCCGCCCCCGCGGCCGCGGAGGGTGCGGCACTCGTGGTCGAGGCAGGCGTGGCGGAGCGGAAGCCCGCACGGTGGTGACGGCGCCTGAGTCCCACACGACGGTGGCAGCGCATGAGTTTGTCATGGGGCTGCACCGCCGGCTTCGCAGTTGGATCCGGCTCCCGGACCCCTTTGCGAGGGTGATGGAGAACAGCAGGCCTTCGGGCCTATGGCTGCAGGCGGATGGCTGCTGCAACGGCCCCTCCTGGGTGATGGCCGAGTTCTCCATCACCGGCTCCTTGTTCCTGACGCGAGGGTGGAAGTCGTTCACCCACTCCCGTGGTCTAAGGCAGGGGCAGCTCCTCCAGTTCAGGTATGACGGAGCTGCCACACTCTTCATGAAGTTCTTCGGGGTCTCCGGTGGTCGCATGGAATGCTGCGCGGAGAGCGAGAGCAGCAGCGGCACCGACTCTACCAGCGAGAGCGAAAGCGACGAAAGCGCCTCGCGTATCACGAGCGAAGGCGATGATTCTGATTAGGTGCACAGTAGTGCGCGAGTCGAACCTTGAAGACGAGCTGCGCTCCGCCTAGGCTCCTGTCCTTATCTCCTGTATCAAAGCCAATGTAGCCCCGTGGGGGCGTGGAAGATAACTTTTGCATCTAAGCGCTTAATAGTTGTTGTAGTTCATGTTTTGAATGAATGTATGCATGTTGTTCTCCTTATTCCATTCTGTCTTCGCATGATTTTTGTACCCTACGCTTGCCGGAAACTTGTCGGTGCACACACCTTTGACGCGAGCGCCCGAGGAACAGGTCCTCAGCAGCTTGCCGGAAGTGCCGCTGCCGGCAAGGTCATGCTTAACGATCACAATGCAGTTACTTAGGTTGCCGAGCGGACTCGAAGCAAAGCAAGAGCGCAGTTGATCATGGCAAGGTTCCTTAGCATGCAGGTCTCTCATACAAAGGCCAAAATTGTTCAAGGAGAGCCGCAACTACAACAAAGAATTTATTTCAAAGTTTTGCAACTTAGCTCATTTATTGCTGTACTTCTTGCCGTAGGGCGATATCTTGAACGCGTCCTTTGGTATCCATACTGTTACTCCCCCCGGGAAACTGGTACGTGAGGAATCTTTCCTTCCTTTAAGAAAAAGAAAGAAGAGAAAAGAGGAGGCTGGAACCTTGTCGGTTCGTTAATCACCTTATGCAAGGCAAAAAATGTAACACAAGACTACCTGCAAAACATAAATAAATATGTACTTTGACAAATAATTGTGAAACACTTAGTTTTATTTATTATGCACGGGATCAGCGCCCGGCTTTGTACAAAGGTTTACATGCCTTGATGGCAAACTTGTACAAAAGAGGTTGTCGGGCAGCCCGGCAACCGCGCCTTACGGGTAGAACTTACGAAGATGCTCAATATTCCATGAGTTGTGCACCGGAGTGCCATCTTCGGTCTCTAGGTGGACTGCACCGGGCCTAGAGACTCGTACTACCCGGTAAGGGCCCTCCCACTTCGGCGTCAACTTGTTTTTACCCTTCGTGGATTGAATCCGACGAAGAACAAGGCCGCCTTCCTCAAGGTTCCTGGCATTCACTTTGCAGCTATGGTAGCGGTGCAAAGCTTGCTGGTACCGTGCAGCAAGGACAGCAGCCCGGAAACGATCTTCCTCAAGGAGCGTGGCATCGTCATGCTGCAGCTCATCTTGGTCCTCCTCATCGAAGGCCAAGACTTGAGGTGACCCGTATTTGAGTTCTGTGGGGAGTACCGCTTCTGCACCATACATGGGAGAAGGGTGTCTGGCCAGTGGCTCGATTTAGTGTCGTTTTGATTGACCAAAGAACCGCCGGCAATTCTTCCAGCTAGCGCCTCCCACACTGGTGCAGCTTGTCGAAAGTCCTAGTCTTTAAACCACGCAGCACTTCCGCATTTGCCCTCTCTACCTGCCCATTGCTCCTCGGGTGAGAAACGGAAGCATAGCAGATTTTATTTCCAAGTTCTTGGCAATATGCTGTGAAGGCGCGGCTCGTGAATTGGGTGCTGTTGTTGGTATTGATCCTGTTGGGTACACCAAAACGGGCAACCAATCCTTTGAGGAACTTGATAGCTGACTGTGCCGTCACCTTTCTCACTGGCTCTACTTCAGGCCACTTTGTAAACTTGTCGATTGCAACGTACAAGAATTCAAAGCCCCCGGTAGCACGGGGGAAAGGGCCGACAATGTCGAGCCCCCAGACCGAGAAGGGCCAGGAAAGAGGGATGGTTTGGAGGGCTTGAGCTGGTTGGTGGATGTCCTTGGAGTGGAACTGGCATGCTTCGCGCCTGATAACCACCGCCAAGGCGTCTTGAAGGGCTGTCGGCCAGTAGAATCCTTGACGGAACGCCTTGCCGACAAGTGCGCGTGGCCCAATATGAGAGCCGCACATCCCTTCATGTATTTCTTCCAACAACCTTTGTCCATCTTCCTGGGAGATGCATTTCAATTTTACCTCGTTTGGTCTGTTCATGTACAAGGTGCTGTCAATAAACTTATACATCCTTGATTGATGGGCCACTCTTTCTGCATCTTCTTGCTCATCGGGAAGGTCTCCTGTCTAGAGGAATTGGACAATCGGTTGCGCCCATGCCGGAGCTTGTGGCTCGACGACAAGGACTAAAGGGATTTCTTCCTCTGCGGGAGCGCTTGCTTCGACGGCAAGGATCTGGCTTGCCGGATGCTGCGGCTCACCGGCAAAGGGCGGCTTGTCGGTGGTATCTGCTTTCTTGGCGGCTATAGGTAGCTCTGCTGGAAAGTAACCATCACCATCTTGTTTTCTTTTCTTCGCCAGCTTCGATGGTGTAACGGATGGCTGAGTTAGTTGGAGCACAAAAGTTCCTGGTTCCACCGGCATCTTTTGGGTGGCAAGCTTTGACAGGTCATCGGCAATCTCATTCCGGGCACGAGGAACGTGCTCTGCTTGTAGACCGTCAAAGTCCTCTTCCAACTTTCTCACTTCATCGACATATGCCTCCATCAAAGGGCTTTGGTAATCCTTGTTGACCTGCCTCACCACAAGCTGCGAGTCACCTCTGATAATCAGTTTCCGGATACCGAGGTCGATTGCAATGCGTAGACCGGAAAGCAAACCCTTGTACCCAGCAGTGTTGTTGGTGGCCTGCTCCCTGGGGAAGTGCATCTGGACCACGTACTTGAGGTGCTCTCCGGTGGGTGCGATAAGCAGCACACCGGCATCGGCGCCTTTCAGCGTGAAAGCACCGTCAAAGTACATGACCCAATCGTCAACTGTTTCCTTGCCGGGGAGAGAGGTCTCTGGTTTTTTTTCATCTGCCGTTGGAGTCCATTCTGCAATGAATTCCGCTAAGCCTCTGCTCTGGATCGTCGAGGTGCTCTCAAATTTCAGATCAAAACTTGATAACTCCAATGCCCACTCCACATTCCTTCTGGTTACCTCTGGATTTCTCAAGATGCGTTGCAATGGAAAGCGAGTGACAACGGTGACTGGGTGTGCTTGAAAATAATGGCGCAGCTTCCTTGAGCCCATGAGAAGGCCAAAAAGCAACTTTTGCACACCAGAGTACCTTGACCTAGTCCCTTGCAGGAGGGAGCTGACAAAGTAGACTTGGCGCTGCACCATCTTCTTCTTCACAACTTGCTGATCTGGCTGGCTGGCTTGCACAGTCTCTGGCTTGTCGGCACCTGACCTTGCCGAAGAAGGTTCCGGCTTTTCGAGTCATGGCTCTGCGGTTGCTACCTCTTCCTCATCGGCCTCTCTTTCAGCCACAAGTGCAGCACTAACCACTTGATTCGTTACCGCTAAGTATAGCAGCAACATCTCTTGCAGCCTAGGTGCAACTAGCACTGGCGGAGAGGACAGGTACTCCTTCAAATCTTGGAGTGCGGCCTCCGCTTTCGGAGTCCAGTTCACTGGACCTGCCTTTTTCAATATCTTGAAAAATGTCAAGGCGCGCTCTGCTAATTTGGAGATGAACCTGCTGAGGGCGGCAACACAGCCGGCAAGGCGCCTTACATCCTTGATGCGTCTCGGTGCTTCCATCTGCTCAATTGCCTTGATCTTGTCGGGGTTGGCTTCAATCCCTCTCTGAGACACAAAGAAACCAAGGAGCTTGCCGGATGGAACACCGAACACACACTTCTTGGGGTTGAGCTTCAAGTTGAGCTTGCGCAAGTTGGCAAAAGTTTCCTCTGGATCCTGGATCAGGGTTGACTTGTCCCTGGTTTTGACCACAATGTCATCCATGTAGGCTTCCAATTTCTGTGCAGCTGCGGCTCAAAACCAATCTGGACCGCTCTGGCAAAGGTTGCTCCGGCACTCTTCAATCCAAAAGGCATACGCAAAAAGCAGTATGTGCCACATGGAGTGATGAATGTGGTTTTTTCCTCATCTTCCTTGGCCATAAAGATCTGATGATAACCAGAATAGGCGTCAAGGAAAGAGAGTAAGTCACAGCTGGGAGTGGGGTCCATAATCTGGTCAATGCGCGGCAAAGGAAAAGGGTCCTTGGGACAGTCTTTATTTATATCGGTGAAGTCAATACAAAGCCTCCACTTCCCATTTGCCTTACGCACCACCACCGGATTGGCTAACCATGTAGGGTGTAGCACTCCTCTAACCAGGCCTGCTGCTTCTAACTTCTTAATCTCCTCGGCAATAAACTCTTGCCGCTCCAAGGCTTACTTTTTGATCTTCTGCTTGACGGGTCTCGCATGAGGGCAGACAGCAAGGTGGTGCTCAATTACCTTCCTAGGAACACCGGGGATGTCAGATGCTTGCCAAGCAAACACATCGACATTCACCCGTAGGAAGGCAACGAGCTCACTTTCCTGTTTGTCACTGAGAGTGGCACTTATAGAGAAAGTGCCACTCGTCCCACCTTCTTTTGCAGAAACTTGTTTAGTCGCTGGTGTGGAAACCTTGGCTCTCTTGCTCTTGCCGGTAGAGCTCTCCTGTGTGTCCTCGACAGGCATGCTGCACTCTGAAGTGCGCTTCCCGGACTACTTCCCAGAGGTCTTGCCGGTCTTCTTCTTCTTTCCTCCCCCGGGAGCTTTGACGGCAGGGGCAAGTACCTCGATGGCAGCTGATGGTGCTGCCTCCCGGTAGAGCTTGTCAACACAGATGATTTCATCCTTGTAGTTTGATTTGATGGTGAGGACCCCCCATCGGCCCCGGCACCTTGATGACGTTATACGCATAGTGCAACGCGGCCATAAACTTTGCCAGGGCTGGGCGGCCCAGAATCCCGTTGTACGGCAACGGCATCTTGACGACGTCGAAGCTAATCTTCTCCGTCTGATGGTTGAGCTCGCTGCCGAACGTGACCGGCAATGTGACTTGGCCCTTCGGCTTGTTCCTCCCCGAACTGATCCCTTGGAAACTGCCTGTCTCCTTGAGATCCTTGTCGGGGATCTGCAGCCTCTTGATCACGTCTGGAGAGATCAAGTTCAAGCCAGCCCCACCGTCAACCAGCACCTTTGTCACCTTGAGGTTGCGAATTGTTGGTGAGACCAACAACGGCAAACACACGACCGCAGCGGTGCGATCAGGGTGGTCCTCGGCATCAAAGACAATGGGCGAGTGCGACCACTTGAGTGGCTTCTGCGCCTCCATCACCGGCTCCGCTGCGTTGACTTCGCGGATCCACTGCTTTAGTTGCCGGTGCGAGGAGTACAAAGATGCGCCTCCGTCAACACACATGGCATCCACTGCATTTTGGAACTCCTTGTCGAACCCACCTCCGTCCTCATCACTATCATCCTCTTCTTGCTGGACCTGAGCAGACTTCTCTTTTGGCTGCTTGGCCTTGCCGCGGCGGCCTCCACGGCCACCATGGTCTTGCTTGCCTTCTCCTTGTCACGCTTCTCATACTCTTCCTTCTGCTTTTCGGCAAGTTGCTCTACTTGCCGGCATTGCTGGAGGTCATGACCCTTGGTGCGGTGGATCTTGTAGTACGGCCCGCCGGTCTTGCCGGCCTTCTCACCTGCCGCAGCCTCCCGGCAGCCATCGCACCCGGCAACCTCCTTGCCGGCGATGTCTGCCTTCGGCTTCTTGGTGGCGTTGGTGTCGCCGGAGCTCTCGACGGCCAATACAGTCTTGTTCTTGCGCTTTCTGTTCTTCTTCTACGGGGTTGATGCGTCGTCATCCTCGGAATCGATGTCTGCACCAGCATCTTCCCCGGGGAGTCACCTCCCTTCCTTAGCACGTGCACACCTATCTGCCAGGGCATACAGATCATTGATGGTCTTGACCTGCTCGACATTCATCTCTGACTGCATCCTGCGGTTGCGCACATTCGTGTGGAACACGGCAACAACAGCTGCGGGATGGATGTCGAGGATGTTGTGGTGCACACGGCTGAACCGTTGTATGTACTTGCGGAGGTTCTCTCCATCCCTTTGGGGGATCACCTGCAAATCGTTGGGCTGACCCGGGAGCTTGTGGCCACCCTGGTAAGCACCAACGAAATGATGGCACAGATCCGCCCAAGAAGAGATGGAGCCCTCAGGCAGGTTCATCAACCACGACCTGACGTTGGGCCGAAGCGCCAACGGGAAGTAGTTGGCGAGCACTTTCTCATCCCGTCCCCCGGCAGCCTCCACCGTGATGGTGTAGATGCCAAGGAACTCGGCTGGGTTGAGCGTGTGTCGTACTTGTCGGGCTGCTCCGCCTTGAAGGCACGGATGGACGGCCAGCGAACCTGCCACAGCTCACGAGTAAACGCTGGGCACCCCACATCGTAGGGCAAGTACCCAGCGGCTACTGGAGCGAGCACATTCACTGCCGCCCTGGCACGGTCGTCAGATTGATGGCGTGCTTCCCGGCGTCGCTCGATCTTCGTGCGGGCGTCCTCGTCGCACCGCTCGCGGAGCACTTGACGCTGATCTTGGCAGCACCGCGGATCCGACGAAGCCATAGACAGCACGTCATGGTCGTCTGATCGGCGGGCCGGCCGCTGTGATGGTGGGGGGCACTGAGGCGACTGCACCGTTCGCTCGGCGTCTCCGGCAAGGTAGCCGGAGGGTCCCACCAGCATGGTGGGTGGTCGCCGCGAAGGCCCCATGTCTTGTGTTTTGCCGGGCTCGGCAAAACTAATGAGACTCTGAATGGTGGCTCTCCATTCGTCCATCTTGTCTGGGCCTGGCGGGAAGTTCAAAAGTATTTGAACCTGCGCCATGGCCTCTGCCGTCGTGGTTGGCATGGCTGGGAGCACAGAACGAGGCGTCGCTCGACTCCTGGCAGAGCCAGAAGGAGCTTCGTTACGTTCGTGCGGCCGCGGCTCATGCTCGCCAACAGGTGGACGTGGTGGCGGCGGCGGCGCTCAGTGAGCAATCCGAAGTTGCTGCACAGGGATCCCGCCTTGCGGTCGTCTGGAACCGCCAGCAACGTGGGGGAGCGTGTCGTGCCCATTGATGACCCACAAGTATAGGGGATCAATCGTAGTCCTTTCGATAAGTAAGAGTGTCGAACCCAACGAGGAGCAGAAGGAAATGACAAGCGGTTTTCAGCAAGGTATTTTCTGCAAGCACTGAAATTATCGGTAACGAGTAGTTTGATAGCAAGATAATTTGTAACAAGTGACAAGTAGCAATAGTAACAAAGAGTGCAGCAAGGTGGCCCAATCCTTTTTGTAGCAAAGGACAAGCCAGAACAATCTCTTATAATAAGCAACGCGTTCTCGAGGACACATGGGAATTTCATCTAGTCACTTTCATCATGTTGGTTTGATTCGCGTTCGCTACTTGATAATTTGATATGTGGGTGGACCGGTGCTTGGGTGTTGTTCTTACTTGAACAAGCCTCCCACTTATGATTACCCCCTCTCGCAAGCATCCGCAACTACGAAAGAAGAATTAAGATAACTCTAACCATAGCATTAAACATATGGATCCAAATCAGCCCCTTACGGAATAGCGCATAAACTAGGGTTTAAGCTTCTGTCACTCTAGCAACCCATCATCTAATTACTACTCCACAATGCATTCCCTTAGGCCCAAAGATGGTGAAGTGTCATGTAGTCGATGTTCACATGACATCACTAAGAGAATCAACAACATACATATTTATCAAAATATCGAACGAATATCAAATTCACATGATTACTTATGACAAGACTTCTCCCATGTCCTCAAGAACAAAAGTAACTACTCACAAATCATATTTATGTCCAAGATCAGAGGGGTATTAAATAGCATAATGGATCTAAACATATAATCTTCCATCAAATAAACCAACTAGCATCAACTACAAGATGTAATCAACACTACTAGCAACCCACAGGTACCAATCTGAGGTTTTGAGACAAAGATTGAATACAAGAGATGAACTAGGGTTTGAGATGAGATGGTGTTGTTGAAGATTTTGATGAAGATTGGTCCTCCCATGATGAGAGGAGCGTTGGTGATGTCGATGGCTCCGATTTCCCCCTCCCGGAGGGAAGTATCCCCGGCAGAATCGCTCCGCCGGAAAGCAAAAGTGCTCCTGCCCAAGTTCCACCTCGAGTCGGCGACGCACCGTCCCAAAAGTATTATCCTTATTTTTTCTAGGGTAAATGGGCTTATATACCAGAAAATGGGCACCGGAGGCTGGCCAGGGGCCCCACGAGCCACCAGGGCGCGCCTGGGGGGGTGGCGCGCCCTGGTGCCTCGTGGGCACCTGGGTGGCCCCCTCTGGTACTTCTTGCTTCTAGTATTTTTTTATTTATTCCAAAATAATTCTCCATGAAATTTCAGCTCATTTGGAGATGTGCAGAATAGGTATCTCTGACATAGCTTTTTCAGGTCCAGAATTCCAGCTGCCGGCAATCTCCCTCCTTGTGTAAATCTTGCATATTAAGAGAGAAAAGGCATTAGAATTGCTCCACAAAGTGTTATATTGATTAAAAACACTATAAATAACAGTAGCAAAACATGATGCAAAATGGACGTATCACCCATCTTGCGATGGTCGCGGCGTACGCCTCCCCGCGCCGTTGTTGGACGTCGCCACTACATTCTTGGATGTTGCGGCGGCTGGGTTCTGGGTCGCAGCAGTATGAACTATATTACTATGATGACTGTGCTCACCAGAATGTCTTGGAAGTTGACCAGCTGCGACATCGCCGGTCCTGTGGCTAGGCTCAGCAACGTGGCGGGGGTGCTGGGCACCCGCACCACTTGCGCCTCCTGCACTGCCCGTCCCAACCATAGCGCCCGCGCCGGCTACGCCGCCTGCGACCGCTTGGGAAGGTGGCTTGGATGCGGTAGGAGCCTTCGTGGCTTAACTCTTCTTCTTCGGCGCCATCGACGAAGATGATGAAGTTGGTACTCACACTACCAAAAACTGATTTGTGAAACACAATCCCCCTGCCTGGCGCGCCAAAGATGTCGTGGGAAACGACGATCTATGGGACCAAACGGGCCCCTTTGCGATTCAGCTCAGGGGACATGCATGGGACAAAGAGCAGATTTTCAGTAGGTGCAAGAACACCCTGGGGTTTATCCAGGTTCGGGCCGCTATGAGCGTAAAACCCTACTCCTGTTCTGTGTTTGATTGTGTATGAACTCAAATTACAAGGAGCGCAGTCTTCCGGCAAGGTGCACGGGAAATGCAGCTACTGCGTGTAATTGAGCTGGGTGTCGGCCGTTCTACCTGTAGCCATGAGCCTCCTTTTATAGGCCAAGGGGTAACCATGATGGCTAATACTGTCATTACAGAGTATAAACAGTGACTTGCACCATCACCACATCTATCTTTTAACGGGGTAAGACAAATGCATTTAATGCACCGTTAGGTGCTACGTTGGGGAGGCGAGGCCTTGGGCAAAAGATCTGTACCACCGGTCCTGGCGCCCTCCTGTAATCTTGACACGTCCCAGGGACGGATGTCATTAAACTTAATCTTGGCGCGGCGTGCTAACATGTGCCTTGGCCGACTATGTTGACTTCCTGCCCGCTCGATACCTAGCATACGAGCCTATCTGGTCGAGGGTGAGGTGGAGCGGTAACGGGACAGAACAAGCCTGCTGGCACGGAGCTTACCGGGCCTTGCTTGCCGGTAAAGGGGGCTTGCCGGCAACCATAGTCTTGGTCTTCACCTTGCCAGGGCGGAGCTTGCCGGCAAGGGCAGCGTCGATCTTCAGCATGAGAATAGTACTTCTCGATGACCTGCCTTGAGGTCTTCTTCATGGTTTTGGTGTTGAGTCTTGAGTCGTAGTTATCCTCTGTCAAGCCCTTGCCAGACGGGAGGCTACAACCGCCTGTGCACAAGTCTGGGTTTGAGGGCACCCATGTCTTGGTACACCGACAGGCCCAGTCCAGAGCCTGATGATATCAGCTGGGCCGCCATATTGCCATGCAGGGCGAGACCTCCGTTTTAGACGAGCGATTCGACGCAGAAGGAAGTTTGCACCAACCATCTCAATGGTCAGTCTAGAATCCCCCAAGTCTTTGATGCGCTGGATGGGCAAGGTCAGCCGGTCGTTGAAGGGGGTCTTCACCCCCCAGATAGCCTTCGGCTTCAGAGTTTCTTGGGTAAGAGCACAGAAAGCAGGAGGGTCAGTCATCTTGATCAAGCACCAATCCTACCTCCACTCCTGCTAGTGAGTCATCAGGTGTCCCCCGATATACTCCTTGCTCATTATGTTCTGCAATCTCCAAGTGAAGCTCCCGGATTTGTTATCATTATCGACTTTGGGGGAGAATAAGTAGGTAAAGAGGGTTACTAAAGGAACTACTCCCACAAAGTTCTCGCATAAATGAGCAAAGATAGAGAGTGTGGAGATAGCGTTGGGATGGAGATTCAGCAACTTCAGATCGAATTCAGTCATGATTTCTGTAAAGAAATCAGAGAAGGGAGGAACTAGCCCGGATGCAAAGAAGGCAGAAAAGAACCTCACTTGGCTGTCCTCCCACGCGGTCGCGGCGTGCTAGAGATTGGTGGGGCCGTTCTCGTTCCCCTCACCGGCCACCGGCCCGCGACACTTCTCCACCAGCTCCAGTGAAATCAGGCGCGAGGGGTTGAAGCACAGCAGATTCTTCTGCATCTTGGCCTGCTCCGCCTCCCGCTTCGCCTCCCCGGAACTCTTGTTCTTGGGTGCCATGAGGGCTAGAGGAGTCGCAAGATGGGGAAGAGAGATTGGGAAAACTAGATCTACGAAGAGAACCGCTGCGTCGGAGAGCAGAGGAAGAAGACGATGGTGTGACGTGATTTGGGGATTGGGGGGCTAGCTCACGCTCCTGTTGGCATATATGCAAAGGCTTGGGGGTTGAGCGCCTCCCGCGGCAGTAATGGGCGCATCTTCCCAGGCGCCCACTACAACCACGATTGTTTTCACACCATCTTCTGTGGTTTTGGATTTGACCAAGCACGAGGGCTAGCGACGCATGGGCCCCATGTGTTGAAAGGACCTGACCTTGATGACGTGTGCGGCACACGTTCGGCCCAGGCCCGAGGCTACTGTCGGTACCGTGACGTCTGGGTTCACGGATCCAACTGCGCACACGCCACGGTCGCCCTTGGACCAGACTCAAGAAGAATGTAGAGCTGCTCGTCACTGGTTCTCTCCTCTGAATCAGTCGTGGTATGCAGAACTTCGTGAAGAGACACAACAAGCAAACTCACCAGAAGAATCTTGGGCTCGGTGGTGGCATGCAGATCTTTGTCAAAAGACCTCCATGCCCATCAAACGAGCCGACCCAAGTCGAGAAGGAAAAAAGACCAAAGCACCCGGCAACAACTCCCGCCGGCCAAGACCCGGGAACGACCTTGCCAGGCAACAACCATCCCCAGTTGGCCCGCACTCAGCAAGCCTTCGACAACAATCTATTGCCTCACCCACGTGTGGCGCGGTTGTTCTAAACTCACAGAGCCTTTGAGCCACGCGGCAGGTGAGCAGGCGGGCCAGGGTTTGGACAAGACGCGAGGGGTGAATCACTCACCCACACCGCCACATGGCGCACACATGTACCGAGACATGTCATGCCCCGTGTAGGTGTCACCATGGTCGGTGGTGACAAGATAGGCGTTCGTTCCCGGAAGACAGAAGGCAACGACACTTCATCCAAGCATTTAATGCACTCACCTACCTCGTTGGACCCAGGCTACTTCCTTAGCAGCAAAGCCATTGTGGTACCCCTTGAGATATAAAAGGAGGACCATGTTGTAGAGATAGACAATCTTTGGGAAGGTAGACAAAGCAAGACTAGTAGGAAGAAAGGTTGGACATTTGGTAGAAAACCAGTAGGAGCACACAACGCTTCCCGTTTCCGGGAAGGATTTGTAGCTCGCCATCCACTGAACATAAACACACACAAAGCAGGAGTAGGATATTATGCAATCATGCGGCCCAAACCTGGGTAAATCATCATGTCCATTTCGTGCATTTCAGTAGTGTAGGTCCTCACGTTCGTGCCCCACTCCAGAACCAGCAAAGGGACGTCTCCAGTCCATGGTGTCACGCGCGTGTCCTGCACACACTAGTTGACAGATAGGATGCCATTTTTTGTGCAAAAGTTTACCAAACTAAATTTGCAACAACACTACACAACGACCGCAAACTGAACTCGAACAATTTCTGATTGTCATAAAGCATATCACTAGCTCATGCGGCTGGACGTCTGTTCATGTCTCGTGTATTTTTGCATTACATTATTCATGCATGCTTGAGGATTATTGTTATATAGAAAGAAAATTGGCGCGTGCAACAAAGAATGAGATTGTAGGAACTCCGTATTAATAGGATTTTAAGGATTTTTAACAAGATATAAAAAAATACACCAGTCTATTTTCTCTCTTAAAAATTGATCATACAGACTTTGGTTGAGTAACTAATCAAATTTCACTAACAAATTCCCACCATAATGAACCGAAACTGCATTGATTTTGCACAAAAGCTTACTAAACTACTTCTGCACACACACACAAAATAGATGAACGGGGGCTGAAAGCACATTTGCTCCCTTGGTGGTTTTGGTAATCAATGTCAACATACATGTTATTGGACTAATATTTTTATCTAGTATATTTCAGACAAGTTCAACAATGGCATGGCAAGGACAAGGAGATGTGAAACCCTTCAAAATGTCAAGGACAAGTTTGGCATCCACAAGACTCTTCATTTTCATTTTAGTGATCCAAGATCACATTGAGTCCCTTAGGAAAGCCAATACTATTTAAAGGGGATGAGGTATTGTTGATGAGGTTGTTGCTCAAAGTGCTTAGTGGTATTGCTCCAAAAATCCTCAGTCACTTTCCCAAAAACACATCTGTCCAAACCCTAATTCATCATTTCGGTCCCACCGATATCACCTACTCCGGACCCACTGAGATGATCATTCCACTGCCACAGCCAAAACCCTAGCAAATTGGTTTCACCGAAAAGGATCTCGGTCTCACCGAGATGGCATGACCAAGTTGTTGTAACGCCATTATTTCACTTCGGAATTACCGAGTTGAAATAATCAGAATTACCAAAACTGAGTCTGCCCTAGCCATTGCACTTTCGGTCTCACTGAGTTGTTCCCGCTCAGTCCCCCCGAAAAGCCCAACGTTCATAGCTTTTACACAGATCGGTCTCACCGGGATTATGATCAGTGCCACCGAGATGGGTCAAAAGTGTGTAATGGTTGGATTTTGGGTGAAGGCTATATATACCCCTCCACCCTCCTCTTACCTAGTAAGAGAGCCATCAGAACTTGCCTACACTTCCACCAAACATTTTCTGAGAGAGAACCACCTACTCATGCACTACTGCAGGCGACCGCTAATGCGACACATGAATCAAAGACCCCGCGACCAAACTGTGTGCGATGCATGCATAGCAAACGGTGTCGTAATCAAACCGTCGCCAATAAGACGAACTGTTTGCGATGCCGGAGACATCAAAAATGATTCAGATTAGAGAAGCGTGTGCGATACATGGCATACAATTGATCCATACGAACTGTGTGCGATGAGCCAGAACAACAGAAATGGGCAGCCAGTTCGAGGTGTGTGCGATACACGGCATATAGTTCACTCGGATGAACTATTTGTGATTACCCAACACAACAAAAATGGGCAGCCAGTTCGAGGTGTGTGCGATACACGGGATACAGTTCACTAGGATGAACTGTTTGTGATTACCCAACACAACAGAAATGGACAGGTTGATCAAGGTGTGTGCGATATACGGCATGCGGTTCACTCAGATGAACTATTTGCGATTACCCAACACAACAGAAACGGTTCAACTTAACAAGATGTGTGTGATACGCGGCAAACAGGTCAGTAATTCGAAATGTGTGGGAAGACTGATAACAACACGGACGATTCCTGCTAATAACCCATGTGTGTTGTGGGCAAATGCTTGCTGGTATACAATTGTCAGCGATTGATGAAATCATCACCGACGGGTTCCCTAGTTTAGCCCGTGGCCGATGTGATTTGCTCTGTCCGCACAACATCTATGCTCTATCTACACAACAACAACATATATACTTATAAGAACATTGTTGCATAACCAAATAAAACATCGAATTACATAAGTGACTACACACACCAAAGTAAACAATTACATGCACACTAAACTAGGAGAAACGATCATCTACTTCTTGTTGTGACAACGCTTGCCATTGCTCTGCTTCCGGCTGGATCCCTGGCCGTTTTGGGGAAGAAGGAGGCACTTCCTCATGTCAACGATCCGCCTGTACATCTCGTAGCTCGTGTACGCCCTCCTTGGCCACGTACACAACGTGAGCTTCGTCGAGTTTCTCCATCCAGGCCGAGTGCCAGGCACGCTTGTCCTTGTTGCAGGAATCCTTCATGTCTCTGTAGTAGGGGTCGATGATGGCCTCGGCGAGGTGAACCACTGAGTCCTTCTCATGCTTCTTGCTGCCCCAGATCTTGTATTGGCCCTGGATGTCGACAAGATTCTGGCAGGCGATGCCCAAATTCTTGAGCACCTTTACATCGTTGGTGATGTCCACCATAGCGAACACGTAGTGGGGGCTGTTGACAAACCTGGCAAAACGCTCGCAAGGCCTTGTAGCCAGGCAGTAGTGGTAGACAAGGATGTGATTGTGCACGCACATCAGGGCAACGGTGACCTTGTGCCGAGACCCGACACAAGCGCGGGTGTACTCGAGGTCGAACCCGACCACCTTGTACTTCTCCGCAGCAAGCAACAACTCCATAGTGTGGATGGAGTTCTCCACCCAGATCGGGTTGTTGGTGTACACCACCGAGAGCTCCGTGAACCTTCTGTGGGTGTCCACTACGACATGCATGGTGAACTGCCGCTCGTCGTCGGCAGCCGCTGGGACCGCCATTGGAGCCGCGCAGGATACCCTCTCTGTATTTGTCATTGTGGGTGTGCTTCTTGCAATACTGGGGCGTGATCGAAAGGTTGAAGAGACACAAGGGTTAAATGGCCGCTGCAATAAATGGGGGCCGGACGGCCTGTAATCTTCATGTCTTGTCACCGCGTTCCTAGCGGAGGATTCCAGTGCATGCTTAAGCTATTGAGCACCCCACACGCGTTTCGTTTGACCACACGTGGGCTCGAAGAGGCGCCAAGTTTACCCGTGGGTGATGATGTCAAAGTTACACAGGCGGGTAATGATGGACACTCGAGTGCGATAATTCTGGGCACATAGTTGAGGAAACCAACTGTGTACAATAATGTCGAAGATCGCTGTCGTGTACGCAATATAGATCGTTTGCGATTGAGATCGACAGGGGAAACACATTCGAGAATGGTAAATAAAATCAAGTCCATTGAGGTCCAGATATTAATCGTCCATTGCATATGAATGTCAAAATAGTACTACCAATATACGAGTCTCATACGATGCCATTTCAACGATTGTACCACAAAAGCCCGAAATATTACAAGGTTCAAATTCCATAGTTAGAAGGCTCAAATTCGAAGATTAATTACAAGGTTCAAACTGATATTAGAAATGAAATTCAGCTGATGCAGCTACAGATGCCCGCGTTGATCAGCTGAACTTGGACATATGAGAGGTTCAAACTGATATTACAACTTGTAACACCCGTTTTGAAACCTCAACATTTCTGCAAAGGGATCGGCCACTGACAAGTCATGTATGGGCTTGACATAATGACTTCCGATTACTCTGTCAGCTGATCTTCCAAAATGAAATTCAGCTTCTGCAGAGCCTTTTCCATTCTGCCGTAGCCGTCGGCGCTGATCAGCAAACCATTCAGTTTTGCGAAACAAATGTAGGGCAAGCCTCATTACCTTTAGCATCCTTGCTCTCACAACAAAGAACCTGGCGAATATAATCTCCGGTAAGGTCCCTCGGTAGCTGTTCAAAGTAATTTCCGAGAGATGCAGATCAAGGCATTCGATGTGGTTGTTATATTGTATCACATTATCCACTATCGGGCCTAATCTTATCTGCAAAAGAAGAGAACGTATTAGTGCCTACATGCAGTTTTGAACACTACTACAGGCCTCTTTGATTTGCAGGATTTCTAAAATACACGAATAGAGTGACATGCCATCTTCGATCCTACATGATTAACATGGGCATTTGATTACAATCTAGAAAAACGTAGGCTTCTTCCCAAGAGGTTGGAGTGGATGGAAATTTACCTATGAAAACTAGTACAGATGAATCGAAAGGAGAAATGCATATAGATTGTAACCTTATGAATCTAGCAACCACTGTAGGGAAAAACATCAATGTACTGAAATCCTCCAAAATTCCTTCAGAAATCATAATACATTCGTCATTGTAAACTTGGGAAAAGGTACCAAAAAATTGAACTCCCTTATGGTTAACATTTAACAGGAAAGGAGCATCACCTCGATATATAGCTACTCAACCCATTGATCGCCTGAAGACGAAGGTACTCGAGTGCAGTACAGCTGCGGAGCAGGCGCTCCATGTCATCCTTGGGGATGCAGACGGCGACAAGCTTGAGGTGCTTCAGTCGAGGGAGAAAAAGAGCGGGCGCGTCATTAATCGGGGGCAAATGGCAGTACATGAACCTGGCGACCCGCAGCGTGGGCGCGAGGTGGAGCGCGGACGGTGGTAGCAAGCACATATGTCCATCATTAAAACTGAGCTCCTCAAGGTGATCTAGGGCGGGGGATCGGAACCACTCATCAAGCTTGGCTCGGTCCTTGCCGTTGGAACGGAACTTGCCCGTGATAAGGCCTCTGATTGGGCCAAGGTGCCTGCCGAGGATCTGGGACAACGTATCCAAGCTTTTGCGATAGCCATGGTAGAGCTTGTGGACGTCCATGAGGTCGAGAGGGGTGGAATGCCATAGGGGGCGCCACCGCCGGGAAAGGACGGTTGTCCGCGCGCCATATTTGATTGGGAGGAGGGAGATGATGACGATCAACATATCATCGGGGAGGCTGTTGATGAAGTCTAGGCCCGCCAGAGTCGCTTGCTGTTCTTGCTCGACCCGCCTCTGCTTGTTGGTAGCCTCGTCCTCCACCTCCGGAGTCTCCTCGGCAGTGATGCTATCTGATAGGACTGGAGGAGTGGGAGGATAGGGAATATTAAGTTAGAACAGGGCAGAAGAAAAGTGTATTGGTAACTAGAAGTTACTAGGTAGGAACAGACTTAATAGAGTCAGAAAATGGAATCCCTATTGGTTGCTTAAATACTACACAATTACTTTGATATTGCTAGGTAAGTCAACATGCAGATAATTGAAAAGAACACTTACTTGGAACAAAGTCCGGACGGATGATATCGTCGGGGAAGTTAGCATATATCATATGACCAGGCTCTTTTAGGTGCAGTACAATTTTAGTGCCAGCTTTCGCTACATAATACTTAGAAATTTCTATCCAAAGGCCCACGCCAAAATAGGAGTGACCATGTTTATCAAGTTTTACAGAAGCAATGATTGTAAATCCATGGTTTGTGTTCAATATGACATTCCTAGAGTCTTCAGTTATGTAAAGGCCAAGATTGTGTACTACAATTGCTGTTGCAAAGCAAGGGATGTACTGCAGGAAATGATAAGATTGTTAAAGAATAGGGTAACATGCAAATATGGGAGTAATTGAAAGAACAGTACACGGCAGTTGAAATCAAAGGACACAAATTTATAGTTAAACAGATAGTGTAACCATGATGTCATGCAAATATGAGAGTAATCGAAAGAACATTACAGCATTAATTTGCCTAATATAGGAAGAAGAAAAATCCCCTTTGACGTATATGCTGCATGTGGCACCTTTTATCCAAATGTAGCAATATATACTATATGTTCAGAAAAGTAGGCCATGCCAAACGAGGTAGGGTGAGATTGAAAATACCGTGCGATTCCTGAAGCCAGCTGGTACGGTGAGATGGAACTTCTCGGCTGTCTGGCCGAGGCCGCATAGGCCTGATGTCTCCTTGCACTGTACACTCTATGAATGAAAGAAAACCCTCGAATCAGCTAGAAGAAAAATGAATCCACGGCAATTTCGGCCAGGTGATTAAAAAGGGGCAGACGGACTGGGATAAGAGATGATCGAATATTTTAGTAAATTAGTTACCTGGTTCTCCATGAGAAAAAGCTCCAATACCGCAGATTCCCCAATCGGGCAGAGCTGGGTCGACGGCGAGCCGCATCGAAAAAGTCGATGGCGATAGGTGGCGGCAAGCGGCAGTGGCGAAATACGGTGGGGTTTGCCGGCAGCCGGCGTCGGCGACAGGCGTCGAGCTAAGTGGTTGTCGCGGCGATAGGCGGTGACATGTAGAGTCGCGGAGGAGTGCAGGTGCGACTGGGGAAGGGGAGGGGGGAGGTGGCGGGCGGGGGTGAGGGTTTTGTGACGTGGGGGGTGGTGAGGGTTTTCTTTTTGCCTTTTTGAATTGGGTGGTGAGGGTTTTCTGTCCCAGAGGCCAGAATGCGTTTCGGAGGCAACGGTTTGGTAGACTCAACTGTGTGCGATTAACATCACTCTGTGTCTGGTGTGGGCAGTGGCGTACCAAGGGGGTGTGCCAGGTGTGCCATGGCACACCCAGATTTTTGGAAAACATTTTTCACCATGTAAAAATTAGCTGATTTTTAAGGCCCATGCAAGCTAATTGAAATAGTCTCAATTTTTTTAAAGTGTGCACACCTTCTATTTTATTTCTAGGTCCGCCACTGGGTGTGGGCAATCATATGTTGGTATAAGAGAAGCATAAAATTTCATCAACCAGACTGATTGCATACTCATCCCATATCTAGACATAAGTAAACATATATATATATATAAGCATACTCAGGCATAGATAATAAGCATACTCAAGCATTGTTCAACCATAGTTCAACCGATATTAAGCATACTCAAGCATATAACTAAGACACTACATAGCCATAGTTCAATCCCACATCTCATCTGCCGACAGGCCTGCACGAAGGTGAAGCTTCTCCAGGTACTCAGCGTACGCGGTGTGCGCCACCCTGCAAGAATACTTCTGCTTGAAGGAGCCAACGGCTCGTCCTCTTGCATGCGCCATAACACTTTCATACTCGTGATGAAGCTTTTGGTTGCAAAACGGGCATCCAAAGCCCATATTCCAGGTCCTCACATGCCTGTTATGCAGTACCACATAAAGCTCTCTGAGCTTTTGCCTCTTGTACCTCCTCTGGGCATCTTCGTCCACGCTGTCGACATAGTCAGATAGCACCTATACATATAGTAAAAAATGTGGCGTTAGTATATTTTATAATAATACGAATTCAGCAGGCAGAGTTTATGAAACATAATATATCCTGTGACAGCGTGAACCCTAAATCATCAAGTGATCTTGATGAAAGAAATGCATAAATAGAGAGCACACAACTTAGTGCAACAAAATTAAGAGTCTGATTGGTTTGCTACCAACATTTGGCAGAATCAAAAGTTTGGTTTGCTACCGACATTTGGCAAAATCAAAAGTTGCCAACACTTGGCAACCTTTTGTGAGATTGGCAATGAACAATGGAATGCAAACTAATCTCTAGGGAACATTTGGGAGTTGCCAAAATTTGGCATGCCAACGACTTTTGGCATCAAACCAATTTACAAGCCGTAAAGTAGGATCAAAATTTGGCATGCCAACGACTTTTGGCATCAAAATCAATTGTCAAGATCTGGCTAGGAATTATTAGCAACACTAACCCTAGTCGGATTATTTTTTTAGAAGAACCGGGAGGCTCCTCCCCGGTTCCATTACTCAAATGAAACCCTCATAGTGTCATACATCAGCTCACACTAAGAGGAGATGTTCGAAAGCAACAGCTAAAGGGAAATACACAACGACAGAAGTATGAGGATTACAAGTTATCCTGCGCCCCAAAGGGGTCCCTAGTCGGATTTTTAGCAGAAATCATTTGTACAGAAGAAACAATTAATCACTTATCATTTGTACCATTCAAACAATCAATACACTACACGGATCTATCGAATCTAACTCAGATTTCATGGATTGAGAGAACATAACCATAGGATTTCTATTCCAAAAAGGGGAGGCAGGACGAACCAGAGAAACCCTAGGATATATTTGCCACATAAATGGGTATAGATGACTAACCGGTTCTCCGTCGTCGTCGGAGTCGTCGCCGGAGTGGTCGTCGGAGTCGTAGCCGGAGTCGCTGTGGACCTCCGACTCCGGCAGTGGAAGCACGACGCCGTCGCCATCGTGCTTCTGCCCGCGCGAGACATCGGCGGCGGCGACGGCAACCTTTGTCTCCAGCTTCACACCGTGCTCAGGTGCTTCAACAGCCCGGCGTCGCCACTCCCTCCGATGGTGCGCTTCGGTGGCATCCTCATACACTGACGGCGGTGACGACTGAGAGCGGTGTCGAGGATGCAGGCGGAGAGAGAGGATTGTGTGTGTAGCGAGAATGGGGGGTGCGGCCGCCTATTATAACCAGCGGCTTGGGCGCGCCATTAATATGGAGCAGTGGGAGCGAGGCGGGCGGCGGTCAAAGGGCTGGCTCGCCTCCCAGTGAGCCTGCGCAGCGGACTTCTCGCATGCCTACCTTCATTTCACATAGCTACTCGCACGCCTCCAGGTGACACTGCGCAGCGAACACGCCTCCTGTCAATTCACACACCTACCCGCACGCCTCCTGGTTTGCCTGTGTGGCCGACTGCGCGCATTCGTCCCGTCAACTCACGCCTGCTCGCATGGCACACGGGACGCGTGGCGGCACGTATATTGTTTTTCTTTTTTGATGATTAATTCTGCCGCTTTATTACTTAACTGAAGCATGGCACGTACATTGTTGGTCTAACGCCCACGGTATGAATAAATAATCCATTTGCGATATTGGTTGCCAATTATTAATAATCTCCCGTTTGTAAGAATAATATATCAAAACTTGTCTCAAATTTGAAAAAACAATACAATATCACAGTCTATTGGTGTCCATATCACACCACGATAAGTTTCATGAATTTCAACTAAGTTTTGGATTTACTGGATTTTAAAAATCAAGATTCTCAATGTTTGAAATTTCTTACATGGGGACTAAACATGCACCCAGAGACACACATATGATTTTCCAATCCATTTTGGTGCACTATCACGTGTGCATGTAGCTCAAATTTGATTTTTGCACATTATATCCCTTGGAAATCAATCTATGTATAAAAACATCCGAATGACGATCTCTGATTTTTTTTCCTTCCAAATTTTAACACGATACTCCTTTGCTCACATATGTTCACTGCTACTTGTAGTCTGCGTTGGGATTTCCCCGAAGAGGAGAGGATGATGCAGTACAGTAGAGATAAGTATTTCCCTCAGTTAAGAACCAAGGTTATCAATCTAGTAGGAGAACCAAGCAAAATTCCGTTAAAACGCACCTGCACACACAAGAGCAAACACTTGCACCCAACGCAAATAAGAGGGTTGTGTTCAAGTTGATACCATAAGTGGCCCTCATAATGGATTCATAAGGTGCTTTAATTCTCTTCCTATGGAAGTGTTACATCCCTTTCTTTAGTGGAAATTGAAATCTTATATTACCTTCTTTCATATCAATAATAGCACCAATAGTTCGAAGAAAAGGCCTACCAAGTATTATGGGGCAAGAAGGATTGCATTCAATGTCAAGAACAATAAAGTCCATGGGCACATAACTTATATTTGCAAGAATAAGAACATCATTTATTCTACCCAATGGCTTTTTAATAGTGGAATCTGCAAGATGCAAATTAAGGGAACAAGGATCTAAATCAGTGAGACCTAGCACATTACACAAAGACTTTGGTATAGTGGAAACGCTAGCACCAAGGTCACAAAGAGCATTACATTCATAATCTTTAATTTTTACTTTAATAGTGGGTTCCCATTCATCTTGTAATTTTCTAGGAATTGATACTTCCAACTCAAGTTTTTCTTCATGTGCTTTCATCATGGCTTCTACAATATGCTTAGTGAAAGCTTTATTTTGTTCATAAGCATTTGGCGAATTAATCATGGATTGCAACAAGGAAATACACTCAATTAAAGAACAACTATCATAATTAAAGTCCTTGTAATCCAAAGTAGTGGGTGCATTACTATTTAAAGTTTTAACCTCTCCAAACCCACTTTTTCATTTTTATGATCAAGATTATCACCCTCCAAGCAAGTGGGACTCCTTCTATCTAAAGTTGACTCTTCTTCAGTCCCTTTTTCATCAAGTTTTATGTTACTAAATAAAGATTCAATAGGAGTGACACCAATCATTTTAATATCTTCATCATTACTACGATAGAAACCGGGTGGAATCGCTTTCTAGAAATTCCCGCTTAGCTCTCAACCTAGCGGTCATTTCTTTACTTTCATTAATGGAGACATAGATAGCTTTAATAGACTCATTTATATCTTGCTTAGATGGCAAAATTTTAGTTTTGAGATTTTCCACATCATGAGAAATTCCTAATATGTTCCAAGCCAATTCATCAACTCTATTCAATTTTTCCTCTATCATAGCATTGAAATTCTTTTGAGAATTAATAAATTCTTTAATATTACTTTCAAGATCAGAGGGCATCCTATTATTATTATTATAAGAATTACCATAAGGATTGCCATAATTATTAGAGGAATTTCCAGGAAACGTTCTAGCATTGAAATTACCCCTATAAGCATTGTTGTTGAAATTATTTCTAGAGACAAAATTCACATCAATAGCATCATTATTTTTCTCAATCAAAGTAGACAAGGGCACATCATTAGGATCAATATGAGCATTTTTACTAGCAACCAATTTCAATAAAGCATCCATCTTATCACTCAAAATATTGATTTCTTCAACAGAATTTACCTTCTTACCAGTTGGAGTTTGTTCAGTATGCCATTGAGAATAATTTGCCATAATATTATCAAGAAGTTTTGTAGCTTCTCATAATGTAATTTCCATGAAAGTGCCACCTGCGGCAGAGTCTAGCAAATTTCTAGAGACAAAGTTTAGTCCCGCATAAAAATTTTGTATGATCATCCATAAATTCAAACCATGAGTTGGGCAATTTCTTATCATTAATTTCATTCTCTCCCAAGGTTGTGCAACATGCTCATGCTCAAGTTGCTTAAAATTCATAATTTGATTTCTCAAAGAAATAATCTTAGCGGGAGGAAAATACTTAGTAATAAAAGCATCCTTACACTTATCCCAAGAATCAATACTATTTCTAGGCAAGGATGAAAACCAAGTCTTAGCATGATCTCGTAGTGAGAATGGAAATAATTTTCATTTGACAATATCATTATCCACATCTTTCTTCTTTTGCATATCACAAAGTTCAACGAAAGTATTTAGATGGGATGCAGCATCTTCATTAGGACTACTAGAAAATTGTTCTTTCATAACAAGATTAAGCAAGGCAGCATTAATGTCGCATGACTCCGCACTAGTGGCGGGAGGAGCAATAGGAGTACTAATAAAATCATTATTATTAGTATTGGAAAAGTCACACAATTTTGTATTTTCTTGAGACATCGCGACAAAGCAAGCAAACTAGCAAACAAGCAAATAGAATATTTTTGTGTTTTTGTAATAAAAAATTAGAAGTGGGGGAGATGAAAACGAGAGGCAAATGCAAATAAAAGCAAAATAAAGTAAATGCAAGTGAATGATAATTTGTGCGAAGGTACTTGGTAATTTTGATGATGTCTCCCCGGCAACGGCACCAGAAATTCTTCCTGCTACTTGTAGTCTGTGTTGGTATTTCCCCGAAGAGGAGAGGATGATGCAGTACAGTAGAGATAAGTATTTCCCTCAGTTAAGAACCAAGGTTATCAATCCAGTAGGAGAACCAAGCAAAATTCCGTTAAAACGCACCTGCACACACAAGAGCAAACACTTGCACCCAACGCAAATAAGAGGGTTGTCAATCCCCTTAGCGGTTACTTGCAAGGATTAAATCTTATAGAGGTGAATAGCTAAACTAAAATACTAATAAAAATAAAAGTAAATAAATTACAGCAAGGTATTTTTTGGGTTTTTAATATGATGAAGATAGACCCGGGGACCATAGTTTTCACTAGAGGCTTCTCTCTTGAGCACATAAACATACGGTGGGTAAACAAATTACTGTTGGGCAATTGATAGAAAAGCAAATAATTTTGACGGATTCATGGCAATGATCATGTATATAGGCATCACGTCCGAGACAAGTAGACCGACTCCTGCCTGCATCTACTACTATTACTCCACCCATCGACCGCTATCCAGCATGCATCTAGGGTATTAAGTATGAAACAGAGTAACGCCTTAAGCAAGATGACATGATGTAGAGAAGCAAATTCAAGCAATATGAATAAACCCCATCTTTTTATCCTTAATGGCAACAATACAAATACGTGTCATGTCCCTTTCTGTCACTGGGATTGAGCACCGCAAGATTGAACCCATCACAAAGCACCTCTCCCATTGCAAGATAAATCAATCTAGTAGGCCAAACTAAACCAATAGATCGGAGAGAAATACAAAGCTATAACAATCATGCATAAAAGAGTTCAGAGAAGACTCAAATATTTCTCATGAATAATCTGATCATAAACTCACAATTCATCGGATCCCAAAAAACACACCGCAAAACAAGATTACATCGGATAGAACTCCAAGAACATCGAGGAGAACATTGTATTGAAGATCAAAGAGAGAGAAGAAGCCATCTAGCTACTAGCTATGGACCCGTAGGTCTGTGGTAAACTACTCACACATCATCGGAAGAGCAGCAAGGTTGATGTAGAAGCCCTCCGTGATCGATTCCCCCTCCGGCAGAGTACCGGAAAAGGCCTCCAGATGGGATCGTAGAAGAACAGAGGCTTGCGGCGGCGGAAAGGTTTTTTTCTTCTTTTTTTCTAGGGGTTTCCCAATATTTGTGAATTTATAGAAGTGGAATTAGGTTAAACGGAGTCACGTGGGCCCCCACAAGGGAGCGCACCCCCCCCCCCCCTGGGGCACGCCCTGGTGCCTTGTGAAGCCTCCGTGAGGCTTCTGGCCTCCTCCCAATGCTTCCCAGGTTTCTTTTGTCCAGAAAAAAATCTCCAAAAAGTTTCGTGGCATTAGGACTTCATTTGGTACTGTTTCTCTGAAAAGCCAAAAACAAGCAGAAAACAGCAACTGGCACTGAGCACTAGGTTAATATGTTAGTCCCAAAAAATGATAAATAATTGCATATAATTGCATATAAAAACATCCAAGATTGATACTATAATAGCATGGAATAGTCAAAAATTATAGATACGTTGGAGACGTATCAATCACCACGGAAAAAGTTTAACATGTCTCGTAGTGGCGGTGGTGGTGCGGTGTGTGTGTATCGAGGGGGGGGGGTCCGGCAGTACACTGCGAGTCGTGAGCCACCATGTGGGGTTGACCGTTTTGTGAGGCAGGTGCCACATCAAAGTCGTGAATTGGTTATTTAAAACATTACACGGCCATTTCATACATATATGTTTGGGCCACATACATGCATGGTGGTCCTCGGACACTCCCTCGTGCGGTTATCAGCGATGCGCCCATTCGTTAGCCCGCGAAGGTTATCACTTTTCACCGACATCGAGAGGCATTTGACCAAAGGTGGATTCATCTTGGGATGAGTTACGGTGTGGATCATGGTGAGATTCCAGATCAAAGTTCGAGCGCGTGTGCGTACACATGAATCCCTCCCACCGGCTCGAAGTGAGGGGGACTACGACACGTCGTGGACCTCTGTGTAGGGCATTTCCGGTTTGCAAAGCATGTGCCACATCAAAGTTGTGCAGTGGGTATTCAAACATCACACAACACCTCTTTGGGTATGCAAGCGGGTGGTTGTCCTAGGACACACTCACTCGCGTGTGACGCTTTCTGTGGGCCCGCGAGGTCGTCGTCCATCACTTTGACCTACAGCGAGAGAGGTTAATTTGACCAACAAGGATGATTCTTCTTGGTTTGTGTTACGGTAGGAGTATATAGTACGCATCGAAGAGGGGGGGGCAGCATATACTACGTGTCATGAACCTCGCTCCGTGTGGGGACTTTCCGGTTTCCGAGGCAGGTGCCACATGAAAGTTGTGCATTGGGTATTCAAACATCACACAACACCTCTTTGGGCCACATGCAGGCAGTGGTTGTCCTACAGGACACTCACTCGCGTGCGACGCTTTCCATCTGTGAGCCCACGAGGTCGTCGTCCCTCACTTTGACCCAACGATCGAGAGAGGTTAATTTGACCGACAAGGAGGATTCGTTTTGGTTTGTGTTACGGTAGGAGTATATAGTACGCGTCGAAGAGAGGGATGGGACCAGCATATACTACGCGTCATGAACCTCGCTTTGTGTGGGGACTTTACAGTTTCCAAGGCTGGTGCCACATCAAAGTTGTGCATTTTTGGTATTCAAACATCACAACAACCACACACACCTCCGTACTTACATAGGCATTCTTCTGGATCCCTCTCGTATTAGTCAAAAGCATAGTAAACACTTTTACTAATAATTTGCAAACAAACATTTCGTTGGATATCTCATATCTTTTAGCCTTTGTTTGTATCTTAAACTAATTTTCAGTTCCATGAATATCACATAGCTATCCCAAACTTTTGAAGTTCGGGTCTCATGGAAGCAAACATATTGCACTTGACCGTAACGGAATTCTAGCTTTTGGATCGAAGGACGAGAGTCACATCATCCATAGCATTAGCGGGAGGATACCGAAAGCATGCGATAGGACAAAATCCTTCTCGGCACTCTTGAGGACAATCCTCATATTATGTTACCAATCGTAAAGTTTTAACCAGATATATAACAACTATTCAATTTTAATAGGGAAGGTGGAAACGCGAGCCATGATTCTACAACTATTATGCAAATTTCACTTAGACAAAGTTCATAATTAATTACACAGAGAATTAAACAAGTTAATTCTACAGTACGCTCCCACTCAAATCAATATCTCTCATAATTGATTGTGAGTGATACAAGACCCGCATTTCAATTCAACGCCATTGATGTGGACATCACTGATGACGAGAATTTTAATCGGCAGGCCAATTTGCCAATCACATATCTATGTGATTCTTGTTCATCTTTCGATGGGCGTGTTCCGAGCTCAGGACGATCAAGCCAGAACGTCAAGACAACCAAGTGATCTCGCTGCGAGGTCTGACCTCACCCGCCTTACACCCGTACAATCGTTCGTACCCATGTAGACATGGCGCACCCCGAAAGGAAAGATGCTATGACGGTGCTACACTTGGGAGAACACTAACTACTTGATATTTTAAGTGAGAGATCACCCTAATAAAAGCGACTACCGCGCAATCAAAAGGGTGCATCATAAGGGATAAACATCTCAGGCAATTCATAATAGCATGATATGGTATAGCCCTTTCTAACGGAGAAGTCTTTAATTTCTTCATCTTCGGCATTCGCGTCGGTGTTCACCTTTGCGAAGTTTGCCACCACCTTGTCGATGCACCAGATAATATTGCTATCTCTTTGTGACGCCCCTGCTCGACCGTGCACTAATCATACACGCAAATGCACACGATCGAGATCAGAGACTCACGGGAAGATATCACAACACAACTCTAAACTCAAATAAAAGTCATACAAGCTTTATAATACAAGCCAGGGGCCTCGAGGGCTCGAATACATAAGCTCATGATCAAGCATCAGTGGAAACAACATAATATCTGAGTACAGACATAAAGTTAAACAAGTTTACCTTAAGAAGGCGGGGCAAAACAACAACATGATCGAAAAGGCACAGGCCTCCTGCCTGGGAGCCTCCGAATCTACTCCTGGTCGTCGGTCTCCACGTAGTAGTAGGCTCCACCGAAAGTGTAGTAGCAGTCGGCGGCGGGAGCAGCTGACTCCTGGGCTCCGTCATCTGATCACAGCAGCCGGGTATGGGGAAAAAGGGGAAGCAAAGCAACCGTGAGTACTCATCCAAAGTACTCGCAAGACTGACATCAGAACTATACTAATTATGCATTGGTATCAAAGGAAGGGGCTGTATCTGTGGACTATACTGCAGAAATGCCAGAACAGAGGGGGGAAAGCCTAGCCTATCGAAGACTAGCATCTTCAGCGTCTTGCAGCATTAGAAGAGTGTAGATTAGTAGCATAACATAAGTAACAAGCATGTAATAGCAAAGCCCAGAGATCCTTCCTCGACTCCCTGGGAGAAAGCGATCCCGGAGCTTATAGTTAAAGTATCATGTATTCAGTTCAAGTTGTAGTAGATCGGGATACAACACTGAGCGTCCTGTTACCGTGAACACGGCTATTCGAATAGATCACTTCCCTGTAGGGGTGCACTACTGTTACCCAACACGCTCGATTACATCTGGCCGGACACACTTGCTGGGTAATACCCAGCCTCAGGTAATCGACATGACACAGTCCTACCTAGGCTCAGCAGAGAGGTTAGCATGCCGGTCTAAATCCTAAGTGCGAAGGGGTCTTGGGCCATCGCCCTTTGCACTCCTGCACGTTGCGTGGGTGGTCGGGGCCCAGGCGCGACACTGTATACACAAGTGACGTAACCAGCCCACCCCAACAATCAGCCCGCATCTCTGAGCTGTGACATCTGAAGAGCTTTCGGCTGATACATACGACGTAGAGGGCCCCATTAAACCATTATCCCACGTGGTGGTAGTGTGTATAGGCACGTAGCCAACTCAGATCAAATACCCAAATCCGTTAGTGTGTTGGGAGCTCGCGGTGACGATCAGTACTCCTGTCGTCCCGTCTCGAGGAAGTGCAACAAGGGCCAGGCCCATCCCTCTCTAGGGCGGTCTCTGCCTGCCCAGCCGCGCCTCGTAATTATCTCGCGGGTACCCTCCAGGTCAACCCGACTTCACATTCCCCCGCGGGTACCCCTCGGGGTCGACCCGCCTGTAACAAAGGTCTGAGGTAAAAGTCATGGTAACCGTGTGTCCAAAACATCAAAGGGAACCCGAGGAATCACCCTCGATGGATTCCTACTCGATGTAATCCGTTAAGGAGAACCAGGAGGAATCACCCTCAATGGTCCACACTTGCGGGGTTGAACGACAGAGTCATCATCGGGAAGGGGAGAGCGAGGAATCACCCTCTGCAATCACCATCAATGTGCTATACTACAGGAATATCATCAGGAGTGCAGTACGAGGTATCACCCTCGGCACTCAATAGTGGCCCTGCAGAGCCGTACAACTAAGGGGGTGTGCGGTGATGTGACGGTCTCTGTACATCGATCACAATGATCGAGGCACTGGTAACAAAGCGGGGCAACATGGACAAGGGTGAGGGGTCACTGGTGGATCACTAACCAACCTATTCTAAGCAGTTTAGGATGACAGGTAAAGTAACAACAGCAGGTTACAAAAGCAGGCTATGCATCAGAATAGGAGCAAGCAATTACAGTAGCAAAATCTAATGCAAGCATGAGGAAGAAGGAATAGGCGATATAGGGATGATCAAGGGGGTTTGCTTGCTTGGAAGCTCGGCTGAAGGGGCTGGTCGTCAGGGGCGTAGTCGTACTCGGCAGCAACGTCGGTCTCGGGGTCTACCGGAGAGAAGATGGGGGAGAAACAATAAAAACAAGCAACAAATGCAATCACAGATGCATGGCATAGCAGCACGTTATTAGAGGAGTGCCCTAATGCAGTACTACGCAAGTTAGTCGGAGCGGGAAACATCTGGAGGTGTTTTACCAGCTCCGGGCAATTATCGGACAGATGAATCGGAGGGGAAAGTTTCATGTTCATCATGTTAGAGAGGGCTGACAGGTATGTGGGTGGCATATTTGGATTCGTCATATATTTTTGATCATTTTTCATATATAAATTATTTTCACCTGAGTTAGTATGATTTAATTATGATTTTCCATAGTTTATTAGATATTCTGAAATTACTGAATTTGTTTTAATTCGAAAATAAATTTGGAATTACATTTGTCACTCAGGCAGTGGCTAGCCAGTGAGGCAGACACGTATTCGCTTTTCTGTGGTGACATGAGTTAATAGGAGATTAAGGGTGCAGGTTATCTAGTGATAGCATGCCAAGTACAAAAGGTAAAACAAGTCAAGGAACAGACTAACTTAACAGCGAAACATCCACTAGCTAGATGTAGGTGAAAGCTCCAGGTTTTATTGACATTATCTAGAGTAGCGGGGAATTCAAGAATCGAGCAACAAAATTGAATGCTCCACTCCTGGATAAATTGTTTGGAAGATGCACTAAGGGTTTTCTCTGACTTGAACTATCCACGCAATTAACTTAAACGATGCTCATCACTAACATTGAACAGCTATTTGGGTTGGTGGTGCCTAGTGCTCAGGTACGGCATTTGACCAAGGATGGTGATGTGGGGTTCATTATCTTTACATGGACATCTATATTTGTTGGAAACAGGACAGAGAGGGAAATAGGGATATCCATGTGCTAGTACTAACAGTTGAGAATGTATGCATACATCAACAGATTGACTTGTTGATGATTTCTAATTGGATTTAGTTATGAACTACAAATATCAAGCGCTAATTAAATTACCTATTATCTGCATCGAGCAGGAGCAGCAGGGGTGTCCCATGAGTTATAGCTCTGATTTTACAAACTAAAATTCGACATGCTGACAGCCTAAACTGCTAACACGATTCAGATAATGAAGTCTGATGCACTACTTGATTAGTGGCACCTAACTAGTACTAAACCTTAGGTGTGTTACCTAAGCTAATTAAGTAGCAGCCAGGGTAGGTACTAGCCGGGCTGCATTCAAGAAGCAGCACAAGCATGTGCATGTACGCATGCATGCAAGCAACAGGAAAGACTTGCTGATGCTTTCTACTTGTGCTTAACTATGAACTACAGATAGCAGACACTAGCAAAACTCTGTAATATCTGCAGCGTACAGGAGAGCAGGGTTCAAGCCAGGAGCTCACACGAAGCACAGCGGCAAGGTTGGGGAGGAAGGAGAACAACACCACTGCATCGGAGCTGCGTCGCACGGGCACGCCGGAGCGGTGCACGCGGGGCTGGGCGCGGCGAGCAGGAGGCGAAGAAGAGGACCAGGGGCACGGCAGCTCGCTGGCCAAGGCGCCGGGCAGCAGCACCATGGCCCTTGGCGACGGCCGGTGATGGAGTCGAAGGAGGCCGGGAGGCGGCAGATCCGGGCGAGGGGAATCCATTCCCGGCGTTGGAGGCCTTGGGCGGAGCTCCGGGCGGCGGTGACTCCATGGGCGCGGCTCGGGGAAGCTCTCCCCGGTGCAGGCGCACAGGAAGGAGGAGGGATGACTCCATTTAGTTTATATAGCAAATGAATTTTGTTTTAGTTCAAACTTTGCACACAAATACCAGGCAATATTACAAAGCCATACACAAGTTTTCAGACCATTTGGAAAAGTATATATTTTTTGTTTGAATTTAAGTGGGCTTACTTATTGCAGCTGTTCCAGTTTTAAATGGGTTAAGGGTATTTAAATATTTCAAAAGATGTTGGTTCCTACATGAAAATTAACTAGTGAATATTTGCAACCCAACCAACATTTTTGTTTTACTGATTGAAGAAATAATAATTTGACTTGCAATCTAAATTTGAATTTGACTTTGATTTTTATCAAGTAGCAATTTGGCTTAGTAAAGCATGATGACATGGCATCATTAGCATGAGTTTACTGTAGTTAATCATCAGGGGTGTTACACTTTATAGCTAATAAAATAAGTGCATTACTTAAGGTTGACACGCAGGTCATTAAAGTGACAATCATATGGCTCCAGCCATCATGCCGAATCATCACACGCAGGTCATGTTAGTTTACATCATATAGTCATCTCATACATAATCAAATTAATATGAGCATTGCTATACCACATCACATGCACATCCTGCAAAACCAAGTTAGACGCCTCTAATCGGTTTATGCAAAATTTTATTTTACGTGGCTTCTAAGGTTTCGAAACAAACCGAAGCTACCAACGTCCATCATCAAGTATGATTATTCAAGTCGCTAGATTAACTTTGCGGGGTGTATGAAACACGAGATAATAAAATCTCGAGCCCCATACTTAACTTCGTCATACGCATGACCCCCGTGCAGATCGTATCTGCATTGCCCTTTGGTCTGCAAAATTTCATCTTTCTTTTAACTATGGTGGAATTCAAAGAACTGTTAGCACTTTGTTGATCAATCAGGATCGCGGATTGCCAGAACTTTGAAACTCCACCATACCGTT
Organism: Elymus sibiricus; assembly: GCA_039707655.1. Taxonomy (NCBI): domain Eukaryota; kingdom Viridiplantae; phylum Streptophyta; class Magnoliopsida; order Poales; family Poaceae; genus Elymus; species Elymus sibiricus. Next base: position 160,034,034 of record CM077668.1, on the reverse strand, counting down.
ATCAAGATCAGAAATATGCAAATTCAAGGGAAGCAACAAGAACATCGGGTAATAGATTTCATCTGCTACCCGCATAAATAATTTTCAGCAATAGATCTCATCTACTACAAAATTATATTATGCAACACCCATACATCTCTATGTATTCTAGATCGTAACCTGCATCTACGCATAACACGGCTCATGATGCCACTGTAGGGTAACGCGACAGAAAACAAAAAAATTCCGACCTACGCACCGCCCAGGATCACTATGGAGATGCATACAAGGTTTTTGATCTTTTAGTTACCGACTCGTAGCGCAGCGGAATTAGAGTCGATGACGATCGGCGGTGCAGATCCCCGCAGCTAGGATTTTACAACCTCCCAACCGCGAGGATGTTCTTCCTCGTCTGCCCCTCGGACAACCCTCCGGGAGGCGGTCTGACAGTCCCTCGGACGGTGTCACGGACAACCCTTCGGGAGGACACTCGAAACTCGGACGGTCACTCGGACAGCCATTCGGGAGGCACTCTCGAACAGCCCCTCGGGCAAAAAGATTGAACCTACGACCTCTCTACGGGGTTGCACACATACGGTGTCAGCTATCCGGCAGGGCTTCGCCGTCCAGAACTAGTTCCCACCGGAACCCAGACAGCCTTTTGGCTCTACGAAACAATTTCGCGGGGAGGGAGAGAGAAGCCAGATCATTGCATGGCATTGTGTATGAGAGAATTTCTGATTTTGGAGAGCCCTCTCCACCTCTATTTATAGGAGGAGCAAGGGGTAGAGGCAAGGGGTGAAAAAGACCAAAAGGGGCTCAAGATCTTTTCACCCAAATGCCACATAAGGGTGTGTGTAGAACATATCCACCATGAGGTGGAAGGAAAACCCCAAGGGGGCCCCCCAAACCACCATGGACAAAATTTGGTGCTGCCCCCTTTGGGGGGGCCCATCACCTTTCACACACCTTTCTCTCTCACCAAAAGTGATTTTCTTCTAGAAGAAAAAACCCATTTGGAAACCAACCCATAAAGCACTTTCACTATTCATGAAGACATTTTTCCGCGACCGTTTGAACCGAAAATATTTATGTAGGCCTAGAACATTTCCAGTACCCACTAAAATAATTCTGGACGCGTTTCGAAACATTTCCGGATCAATGATTTTCTTCAGCGAAAAGCAACCACAGCGGTTCCGGCTGCTCCGGAACATTTCCGGTTTTTCTCTCCAAAAAAATTCCAGAAGTTACCGGAACAATCTGGCAACCTCCAAAAAGTTCTCGGCGCGTGCCGAAACCTTTTTGGCTCAATGGTTTACTCCGAAACAACTTTTTGGTTTTACCGAAACTTTTCCGGTGTTCTCTCTCCGGAACTTTTCCGTTGTCTCCGAAACTTTTCCGGTGACTTTCTCTCAGACTCCCTGTCTAGTATTCAGCAGATAGATGACCCTTAAGCATGTGACCCTATAGGTTCGGTGAAGTATAGACATGACCGGAACTCTTTCCGATCAATGATCAACATCGGAGCCGTGGACACCCATATTGACCCCTATACCCACACGAATAAATATTCGAGTGAACCTCCTGTTGCCCTGTGCTATTCCTATTGCTTCGCGATATGTTACAAATACCCGAGGTGAGACTTATCGGCATCCCCGTGGATCAACAACTTGTCCACTATGCCAGTTACCTCGTTACAGGTTTTGTTCTCTTTTCTCGTTCCCGTGTTGCGGCATCCCTGTGATCAAATCACATTGTGTCTGGCCAGACGATGGTGGATACTGTAACACCGAGAGGGCCCAGAGATATCTCTCCATCGTCGGAGGAGCAAATCCCAATCTTGAGCTATCAAGTTACTTGACATACTTTCCCATGAACCCGTAAGCCGCCGTAATACCCACCCAGTTACGGATGACGTTTAACAAACCCCAAAGTTCATGAATCAAGCATGAAGAAACTCGATACTCTCATGGTCTAAGGAATTATGCAAACGTAAAATTTCTCTGTGTTATTGACCATTAACTTGTGACGAATGTATCTCATAGCATAACATCAATTCGGGTTGATTCAACCACAAGGTTCTACTAACATTGTGCCCTCAAAGTTGCCGGCATAGTCATGCCCATGATCAGGAAAACAGAAGCATCATGCAACACTTGAGCTAGTCTTAGAGGCCAGACTAGGAATACATTTTACCGTTTATTATTCCACACGTGCATATGAGTCTTCCTCCGAGCCTCGTGGTTATTGTAGACTCGAGAACCATAGCAGTTATAGCATGGAATATAAACTTAATTACGAACATGGGGATAAATAATAACATTTATTATTGCCTCTAGGGCATATCTCCTACAGACTCCCACTTTCACTAGAGTCAATAATCTAGTCAATGCTAAAACACTTTACACCTATGGCATACCAGTGTAAAATATGCTTCGCTTGTGGTATAGCCCGATGTCCAACGGATCTGATAACTTCAGTTCCGTGTGTATCTTTGCATCTCCTCGCGTTTTCACGCTTTCACAAAATTCATATTTTGTGTGGACCATGGCTTTGTATATATGTGAATCACAGGTCAAACCTTGATTCCTCAGACTGAGCTATGGAGCAACTATCTGCAATAGTGTCCCATTGACCAAAGCCATCTTGGAACCATACTAAGTTCATGAATGAACTATATGATTCAACATCTTCTTTGTCGCTTCTAAAGCGTCAACATACTTAGCCTTTGTTATAGAAATTGCCACAGTAACTTGTTTGGAACAATTTCCAACTACTGTGCCACCATATCGTGTATTACACAAAACCCTTAACTTAAATCAAAAATCGCATGGAATATTGAAGACTGTATCGATGTAATTACTTACAACGAGCACTTCATAATCTCTGCTTGCAAGAAAACATGTCATCAGTGCTACTTTAGTACTTAATGACATTTTTCACTGTTGCCCCATGATCAGTACTTTGATCACTTTGGTATCTATACTCGCAACAACTTTGGGAGTATCGGACATATCTGGTTGTTTTACATACCATGGAATACATGATTAATCCAAACACAAGAGTGTGTGGAATCTCCATCATGTATTTTGCTCATCAGTGTTTTGGGACACCGAGTCTTGCAAAAACCCTTTCCATGTGACTTCGGCAAGAATCACTCCTTGGCGTTTTAATGCTAAACTGTTTTATATGTATTTTTGGCTTTAGCTCTATCAGGCAATTTTATCTCGTAGATAATTATGCCTAATACCGAGGCTACCTAGCCTAAGCACTTCATCGAAAACTATTTTCAATGAAGTCCTAATTCGTGTCAAGAAATTTATATTATTTCCAATCAACAATGTGTCAAGCACACAAGGTTTTTAGAAATATTATTATGCTCCCACTTACTTTCTTGAAACCACAAGCATCTTCGTTATCCATTGATGAAAACAAACTCTTTTGACTATTTCATCAAAACGAAGATTCCAACTCCATTTTGCTCTCTTCTGTCCATTGCTAGAACTCTGAAGTTTGCATACTTACTAGCATCCTCTGGATCGACAAAACACTTCGGACTGTATCACATACAAATCTTAGTTTGTATTTCCATTTCATGGAAATCCTTTTCGCATCCATGTATCATATCTCAAGATTGAAATATATATTAATTGCTAGTTTAACCCGATCTAACTTTAAGCATCGCTACGGTGAGACAATCTCATCGTAGTCAACTCCTTGAATTTGTTATTGCAACAAGTCGAGCTTTATGGATAAAATATTGTTATCCACATCAGTTTATAGTTCCATTAATGTTCGTTAGACTCTAAGTCTTCCGAAGGGTTTATCAAGATATAATCTTGAATCATTTATATGGAAACTATCTCAGATTATATTGGCATTTAGCCAATTCCGGAGTCAGGGCCCATCAACGCTTTCTTGTGTATCGTAGGTATACTGTTGTCTAACAACAATATCTCACTTGCGCACCTGAGAGGTTTGCACGAGTTTTGCCTACGTGGTTCAGTTGCAAGTTCGACCGAAGTCCATACATCTCATGTAGAGGCTTCCGTATCAGTCGCAGTAGGAAACTCTGGAATTACTTCCAAGGTTTCTTTTCTTTGAACTGATGACGAAGATACTGTTATTTCGCCGAGTTGCACTATCCTCCCACTCACCTTTTTGTAAGAACCATTTTCTACAAAATCATACCGTTCTTTGTGGCAAACCTTTTTGCCTCGGTATAGTGAGGGAGGAATACCCAATGATTTGGGACAACCTACAAAGTAGCACTTGTCTGATTTGGAATAGGTTTGTAAATATTTTACACAAGCCCCATATTCCAAATATTAAGAAAAGACATAACATGGTTGGGGTTACCATACCATGGCGTCATTTCAACAGATCTGATGGTGCTCTTTTCAGTGTAAAAGCCGCAGTCTCTAAAGCATTACTTTAAAAGGGATAATGGCAAATTGATTTATGTCATCTTTGATCTTACCATGTCATAAATGGTTTGATTACATCTTCACGGACATTCCACTCACAGTGGTGTTCCGAGAGGTGTAAGTTATGAAACTCTTTTCACAACTCATCAGACATTCGCTAAACTTGTAACTCAAATATTAGTTTCCGCAATCTAATTTGCAGAAACATAATCTTTCTTGTTACAATAATTTCTACTTCATGTTGAAAACCTTTCGAATGATTTCAAAAGATCCAGACTTACGTCTCATCAAGCAAATATCCATATATCTACTTGAGTCATTTTTGAAGATAGACAAATCCACTGCTAGCAATAACCTTTATCGGACTACATACATCAAAATGTATGATCACCAATAAGTTCGTTGCTCGTTCCTTATGGCCTGTGAACGGTATTTCAGTCACTTCACTTTTCGGAGGAAAGTTGCAAGTGTCAGATGATTCATAATCAAATGACTTCAAAATTCATCATAATGGAATTTCTCCATGCGGGTTTCTCCAATGTGACCAAATGCAGTGCCACACATATGTGGTATTCTTTTAGTCTTGCGACATTTAGCGTCAGTGTAATGGATGTATCATATTACCATCAATATTCATAACATACATCCCATCCACTATGGAAGCATGGCCCTCATGTTATTCATGATACTGAATAACAATTATTCTTTTATGAACAACACTCTTGCAACAAACATTATGCAAAGGGCTAGAGTGTGTAAAACTCTAAAATGAATTATGAAAGTAAATACGGAGGTAATATATTATTATCAATATTCATAACATACATCCCATCCATGATGGAAGCATGGCCCTTATGTTATTCATAACACCGAACATAAAAAGTTCTCTTATGAACAACCTTCTTGCAAGATACTTTATGCAATGGGCTAGAGTGTATAAAAACTCTAAAATGAATTATGAAAATAAATACATAGGTAATGTACTGAGTATAGCAACTTTTACTATGTTCCCAGCGCATATCTAAACCTCACTCCGGCAAGTCTTTTAGGCCGCAGTAGTTCTTGCATCGAGTCGCAGCAGAATGCAATCGAGCGGGTATCTTTGTGATCAACTCACAATACCCAAGAATTAGTGACTAACAATTTAATCACAATTCCCAAGAACTATTTCTTTGACTAGCCTTCTATACATCAATAGCTTGTATGACTTTCATACATGAGCTGGACATTCCAGTCTTCTCTCTTTTTGCCTTTATACTTCTAACAGTTTAACTTTCAGTATTTCTCCTACTCTTAGAAGAAGCACTCAACTTAAGAGTGGCGTTAGCCCCAGACTTCCTAGGTGTGTAAGTCACACTAACACCCTTTGGACATTTCCTTTCTCTGTTGTTTTATTCACCTTCATCATATGATAGGCGTTTTTCTGGATCCCTCTCGTATTAGTCAAAAGCATAGTAAACACTTTTACTAATAGTTTGCAAACAAACATTTCTTTGGATATCTCATATCTTTTAGCCTTTGTTTGTATCTGAAACTAATTTTCAGTTCCATGAATATCACATAGCTATCCCAAACTTTTGAAGTTCGGGTCTCATGGAAGCAAACATATTGCACTTGACCGTAACGGAATTCTAGCTTTTGGATCGAAGGACGAGAGTCACATCATCCATAGCATTAGCCGGAGGATACCGAAAGCATGCGATAGGACAAAATCCTTCTCGGCACTCTTGAGGACAATCCTCATATTATGTTACCAATCATAAAGTTTTAACCAGATATATAACAGCTATTCAATTTTAATAGGGAAGGTGGAAACGCGAGCCATGATTCTACAACTATTATGCAAATTTCACTTAGACAAAGTTCATAATTAATTGCACAGAGAATTAAACAAGTTAATTCTACAGTGCGCTCCCACTCAAATCAATATCTCTCATAATTGATAGTGAGTGATACAAGACCCGCATTTCAATTCAACGTCACTGATGTGGACATCACTGATGACGAGAATTTTAATCGGCAGGCCAATTTGCCAATCACATCTCTATGTGATTCTTGTTCATCTTTCGATGGACGTGTTCCGAGCTCAGGACGATCAAGCCAGAATGTCAAGACAACCAAGTGATCTCGCTGCGAGGTCTGACCTCACCCGCCTTACACCCGTACAATCGTTTGTACCCATGTAGACATGGCGCACCCCGAAAGGAAAGATGATGTGACGGTGCTACACTTGGGAGAACACTAACTACTTGATATTTTAAGTGAGAGATCACCTTAATAAAAGCGACTACCGTGCAATCAAAAGGGTGCATCATAAGGGATAAACATCTCAGGCAATTCATAATAGCATGATATGGTATAGCCCTTTCTGACGGAGAAGTCTTTAATTTCTTCGTCTTCGGCATTCGCGTCGGTGTTCACCTTTGCGAAGTTTGCCACCACCTTGTCGATGCACCAGATAATATTGCTATCTCTATAGCTAATAAAATAAGTGCATTACTTAAGGTTGACACGCAGGTCATTAAAGTGACAATCATATGGCTCCAGCCATCATGCCGAATCATGACACGCAGGTCATGTTAGTAAATTTACATCATATAGTCATCTCATACATAATCAAATTAATATGAGCATTGCTATACCACATCACATGCACATCCTGCAAAACTAAGTTAGACGCCTCTAATCGGTTTATGCACAAAAAAAATACGTGGCTTCTAAGGTTTCGAAACAAACCGAAGCTACCAACGTCCATCATCAAGTATGATTATTCAAGGCGCTAGATTAACTTTGCGGGGTGTATGAAACACGAGATAATAAAATCGCGAGCCCCATACTTAACTTTGTCATATGCATGACCCCCGTGCAGATCATATCTGCATTGCCCTTTCGTCTGCGAAATTTCATCTTTCTTTTAACTATGGTGGAATTCAAAGAACTGTTAGCACTTCGTTGATCAATCAGGATCGCGGATTGCCAGAACTTTGAAACTCCACCATACCGTTATCAAGATCAGAAATACGCAAATTCAAGGGAAGCAACAAGAACTTCGGGTAATAGATTTCATCTGCTACCCGCATAAATAATTTTCAGCAATAGACCTCATCTACTACAAAATTATATTATGCAACACCCATACATCTCTATGTATTCTAGATCGTAACATGCATCTACGCATAGCACAACTCATGATGCCACTGTAGGGTAACACAACAGAAAACAAAAAAAATCTGACCTACGCACCGCCCAGGATCACTATGGAGATGCATACAAGGTTTTTTATCTTTTCGTTACCGACTCGTAGCGCAGCGGAAGTAGAGTCGATGACGATCGGCGATGCAGATCCCCGCAGCTATGATTTTACAACCTCCCAACCACGAGGATGTTCTCCCTCGTTTGCCCCTCAGACAGCCCTCCGGGAGGCGGTCTGACAGTCCCTCGGACGGTGTCACGGACAGCCCTTCGGGAGGACACTCGAAACTCGGATGGTCACTCGGACAGCCCTTCGGGAGGCACTCTCGAACAACCCCTCGGGCAAAAAGATCAAACCTACGACCTCTCTACAGGGTTGCACACATACGGTGTCAGCTATCCGGCAGGGCTTCGCCGTCCAGAACTAGTTCCCACCGGAACCTAGAAAGCCTTTCGGCTCTACGAAACTATTTCGCAGGGAGGGAGAGAGAAGCCAGATCATTGCATGGCATTGTGTATGAGAGAATTTCTGATTTTGAGAGCCCTCTCCACCTCTATTTATAGGAGGAGCAAGGGGTAGAGGCAAGGGGTGAAAAAGACCAAAAGGGGCTCAAGATCTTTTCACCCAAATGCCACATAAGGTTGTGTGTAGAACATATCCACCATGAGGTGGAAGGAAAACCCCAAGGGGGCCCCGCCACACCACCATGGATGAAATTTGGTGCTGCCCCCTTTGGGGGGGGCACCACCTTTCACACACCTTTCTCTCTCACCAAAAGTAATTTTCTTCTAGAAGAAAAAACCCATTTGGAAACCAACCCATAAAGCACTTTCACTATTCATGAAGACATTTTTCCATGACCGTTTGAACCGAAAATATTTATGTAGGCCTAGAACATTTCCAGTACCCACTAAAATAATTCTGGACGCGTTCCGAAACAATTCCGGATCAATGATTTTCTTCAGCGAAAAGCAACCACAGCGATTCCGGCTGCTCCGGAACATTTCCGGTTTTTCTCTCCAAAAAAATTCCAGAAGTTACCAGAACAATCTGGCAACCTCCAAAAAGTTCCCGGCATGTGCCGAAACCTTTTTGGCTCCATGGTTTACTCCGAAACAACTTTTCGGTTTTACCGAAACTTTTCCGGTGTTCTCTCTCCGGAACTTTTCCGTTGTCTCCGAAACTTTTCCGGTGACTTTCTCTCAGACTCCCTGTCTAGTATTCAGTAGATAGATGACCCTTAAGCATGTGACCCTATAGGTTTGGTGAAGTATAGACATGACCGGAACTCTTTCCGATCAATGATCAACATCGGAGCTCAACCTGGCAGTCGGGTCGGGTTTGGTCGGGTCGACCTCTACCAGACCCATGCCCTATAAGTAAATGGGTCTACCCCTTCGCCCACGACCCTACCCATGGGCATAGGAGCAGACCCACACCCATACCCATCGGGTAACCCGACCCAATGGGTTACCCATCGGGTTGCTGTACAGTGCACAACATAGAATAGTGGAAGAAATGCATATATAAAATATTGGGCCACACAGTGGCACAAATGCACAAATAGCTTCAGTTTCTAACCATCAATGTGAATATATAGTGGAACAAATAGACAACACAGTAGCATAAAGCCACAAATACAAAACTAACTTCAATTTCTAACCATCAAAGTGAATAATGACTAGACAAATTATAACACGGATAACTACAGCTTCAGTACACAAATAACTCCAGTTCCCCTTATGGCAACAAGCCAGTAGCACAAACACAAATATAAGGTTCAGGTACAAGCTAGCAGCAGCACAAATACACAAATATAAAGTTTGGGTAAAAGCTAGTAGCAGCACAAATACACAAATATAAAGTTCAGGTTTAGTGGCTATGTGCGAACAAGCTAGCAGCAGCTGTAGTTTGTAGCAGCTCATGGTCATAGCAAAATGTAAATAGCAGCAGCCAGCAGGTAGTAGTGTAACACGCCGGGTCGCCAGCCAACTTCATTCGCCATCCAACCAAGCAGCATCAACATCATCCAATCAAGTTTCAGGCTTCAGTTAGGATGGATTGATCATCCTCCTTTCTAATGGTATTTCTTGAGACAACCTTGAACAAAGGTTGCAATGAAGCACAAAACATTCGAAAAATAGAATGATCAACCATCGACAAAGGATATTCATGAACACATATCATTAAGGCAAGATTTTTCCTAGCTATGTCTTGGTCAAAAACTTCATTGTTATCGAGTTCAACTTTCCCACCACTAGCAGCCGCCAACCTTAACTTATGTTGCTTTAGGCCTACATGTGCACTCTTAGCACAACAAGTTTTCAAGTGGTTGTTCAAATGTGTGGTGCCACCTTTAGCTGCTGCACTAAGCCATTTTTTACAATACATGCATTGAGCTTGCCATTTCCCACCAATAAATTCTTTCTGAAACTCATTCCATACTTCAGATGTAAGTTTCCTCTTTTTAGTTTGTTCAGGTTGTGTACCAGTACCTTGGGTCGTCTCAGCCTCGATGCCATCTGTGCCTGGAGTGGATGACTTGTCATGTTCAGTTCCATGTACAGCTGAGCTTTCCACTGTCGGCACCGAGAAACTATCCACTGGCGAACTCATCTATACAACACAAAATAGCTTAGTTCAAGTCATCTCTCATCTTAGCCGGTACCCTCTGTTGGTTGGGAATTGGCAGAAAGAAATCTGACTCGCCTTGGTGAGGCAGAGGATGGCGGCGGTGCTGCTCCGGCGTGGTGATGGCGGCGGTGCTGCTCCGGTTGGACGGGGTCGGTGGAGAGGTGGCGGGGGTGCTGCTCTATCGCGGTGGAGCTTGCTGCTCGAGGGAGAATGAGGATGAAGACGGTGGTGGCGATGCTTGGCAGGGGTGCTTCTCGGACGGGACGGCGCCAAGGGTGACGGCCTGACGGGGTGCTGCTCGATCCGGTCGGATGGAGTGCTGCTCGATCCGGTCGGACGGAGTGCTGCTCGATCCGGTTGGACGGGGTCGGGGGAGAGGACGAGCGAGCCTCACGCAGTCACGCCCTCACCGGCGGTGGTTGGACGGGACGTCGGCGGACAACCTGCGGCCTGCGGCGGCGGCTTGATGCGGGGCGGCGGGGGGGGGAGACCGAGAGATGGGGAGAGTGACTGAGGAGAGCGGCTGCTCGCTTCTCTGCCTCGTAACCTAGGAGCGGACGTGCGGTACCCAGTTACTGGGTTGGGCCGGGGACGGTGGGGACTGGGGACTGGGGAGTAAGCGAGTGGGCTGGCAGCAGGTTGGATCACTAGTTTTGGCTACTATTTATGTATAAGGGGCCCACATGTCAGCTAATCGGGCGACCCATCGGGCGACCCACGGGCAGAACCTCATACCCATACCCTACCCATGACTAATCGGGTTACCCATCGGGCTTACCCATGGGTGAATATGCCGACCCATACCCTACCCATTCGGGTCGGGTGCCCATGGGCGCGGCCGCCCATGGGTCGGATTGCCGGGTTGATTCGGAGCCATGGACACCCATATTGACCCCTATACCCACACGAATAAATATTCGAGTGAACCTCCTGTTGCCGTGTGTTGTTCCTGTTGCTTCGCGATATGTTACAAATACCCGAGGTGAGACTTATCGGCATCCCCGTGGATCAACAACTTGTCCACTATGCTAGTTACCTCGTTACCGGTTTTGTTCTCTTTTCTCGTTCCCGTGTTGCGGCATTCCTGTGATCAAATCACATTGTGTCTGGCCAGACGATGGTGGATACCGTAACACCGAGAGGGCCCAGAGATATCTCTCCATCGTCAGAGGAGCAAATCCCAATCTTGAGCTATCAAGTTACTTGACATACTTTCCCATGAACCCGTAAGCCGCCGTAATAGCCACCCAGTTACGGATGACGTTTAACAAACCCCAAAGTTCATGAATCAAGAATGAATAAACTCGATACTCTCATGGTCTAAGGAATTATGCAAACATAAACTTTCTCTGTGTTATTGACCATTAACTTGTGACGAATGTATCTCATAGCATAACATCAATTCGGGTCGATTCAACCACAAGGTTCTACTAATATTGTGCCCTCAAAGTTGCCGGCATAGTCATGCCCATGATCAGGAAAACAGAAGCATCATGCAACACTTGAGCTAGTCTTAGAGGCCAGACTAGGAATACTTTTTACCATTTATTATTCCACACGTGCATATGAGTCTTCCTCCGAGCCTCGTGGTTATTGTAGACTCGAGAACCATAGCAGTTATAGCATGGAATATAAACTTAATTACGAACATGGGGATAAATAATAACATTTATTATTGCCTCTAGGGCATATCTCCTACAGTTACACTACGTCTTGGTGAGATGCCCTCTCCCACCGACTCAAAGTATGTGTGTGTGTGGGTGGGGTGGGGGGTACTTCACACTTCCTGAACCTCCGTGGGGTTGGGGATGTCCGGTTAATTTGCGAGGCACATGTGCCACATCAAAGTTGTGAATTGGGTATTTAAATATCACACCACCCTTTTCATACATATAGTTGGGACACTCGCAGGTGGTTCGTATGTGGTCTCACCCATCTCGCGCCACAAGCACACATTTGTGGGCCCACACATGGTCCACCTTTGACCGGAAGTGAAAGGGGGGTTTGACCATGATGGACTCCTATAGGTTTAGTGTTACGGTAGGGTGTGCTATGTCTGACGTAGCTATTTGGGGGCATGCATTCATAGCTAGGATTCCCCTCCCACCAACACGAAGTGGGGGGGTGGCGAACTAGCAATAATGTGGGCTTTGTGAGACAGGTGCCACATCAAAGTTTGTGCATTGGGTATTTGAACATCAAACTAGCCTTTTCATACATATATTTGGTCCACATGCAAGTGTGTACGTGTTCTGACCCTTTCCCATGTTTTTTTGGCCACGCAACACACACGGTTCCCTCAGACTACCCGTGTGCCACGCCCGTGCCCCTGTCACCCACATCAGCATAGTAGATTGGGCTCCACGAGGCTTCCCTCGCAATCTCAAAAATATCTACCCGCCTGGAGGGTTTTTCTATTTGATAGCACACGATTATTATGTGTCGACCGTGTGCAATGATGTTTCCCCCCGCCCCCCCCCCCCCCCCCGCTCCCGCCTGCATCCCTCAAAAATATCTACCCGCATGGAGGGTTTTTCTGTTTGATAGAACACGGTTATTATGTTCCGACCGTGTGCGATGTTGTTTGCTCCCGCTCCCGCCTGCATCCCTCAAAAATATCAAGCCGCCTAGAGGGTTTTTCTGTTTGATAGCACATGGTTGTTATGTTTGGACCGTGTGTGATTTTTGTTGCTCAATCCCTTCATCCAAATTTTCAGTAGCCCCAGCATTTTACTCCCGCCTAGTAAAATTTTCAGTACCCGCGTCATTTCCTCAAACACCACCTTGCCCCCCCTCCACACACACACCCCAAAAACTCCGCGCGCGCGCACACACACACACACCACCCCTCCCTCGCTCGAAACCCTAGCAAGGTCGTCGCCGCCGCCGCGCCGCCTCCATCGTTAACATCTGCCGGTTTGCCCATGCAGGTTACCCACCGATCTCCATAACCTAGCCGCCCTGAGTTTCTTAGATGACGTATGCCAAACGCCCCATTTCCCACAGATCCCCATCCCCATCCCCCTCCCCCACTCCAGAGCGTCGCAGCCTAACCCCGGCTATGCTTCCCGTGGAGCCCCAGGAGCTAATGGCCCCAAAGAGGTTTATCGCGGCCTCTTCGCCCAACGTCGGCGAGGTGGCCGCCGAGGAAACTAATGATGATTACCGGCCGCAGGCTCTCAATCAGCGGGTGCTACTTGTAGACTGCGTAGGTTTTTCCCCGAAGAGGAGAGGATGATGCAGTATAGTAGAGATAAGTATTTCCCTTAGTTAAGAACCAAGGTTATCAATCCAATAGGATAACCAAGCAAAATCCCGTTAAGCGCACCTGCACACACAAAAGCAAACACTTGCACCCAACGCAAATAAGAGGGTTGTCAATCCTCTTAGCGGTTATTTGCAAGGATTAATTCTGATAGTGATAAATAGATAAACTAAAATACTAAATAACATAAAAGTAAATAAATTGCAGCAAGGTATTTTTAGGTTTTTTATATATGATAAAGTAGACCCGGGGGCCATAGTTTTCACTAGAGGCTTCTCTCTCGAACGCATAGCATACGGTGGGTAAACAAATTACTGTTGGGCAATTGATTGAAAAGCAAATAATTATGACGGATTCCTGGCAATGATCATGTATATAGGCATCACATCCGAGACAAGTAGACCGACTCCTGCCTGCATCTACTACTATTACTCCACCCATCGACCGCTATCCAGCATGCATCTAGGGTATTAAGTATGAAACAGAGTAACGCCTTAAGCAAGATGACATGATGTAGACAAAGTAAACTCAAGCAATATGATTAAACCCCATCTTTTTATCCTTAATGGCAACAATACAAATACATGTCATGTCCCCTTCTGTCACTGGGATTGAGCACCGCAAGATTGAACCCATCACAAAGCACCTCTCCCATTGCAAGATAAATCAATCTAGTAGGCCAAACCAAATCGATAGATCAGAGAGAAATACAAAGCTATAATAATCATGCATAAAAGAGTTCAGAGAAGACTCAAATATTTCTCATGAATAATCTGATCATAAACTCACAATTCATCGGATCCCAACAAACACACCGCAAAAGATGATTACATCGGATAGAACTCCAAGAACATCGAGGAGAACATGGTATTGAAGATCAAAGAGAGAAAAGAAGCAATTTAGCTACTAGCTATGGACCCATAGGTCTGTGGTAAACTACTCACACATCATCTGAAGGGCAACAAGGTTGATGAAGAAGCCCTCCGTGATCGATTCCCCCTCCGGCAGAGTACCGAAAAAGGCCTCCAGATGGGATCGCGGAAGAACAGAGGCTTGCGGCGATGGAAAGGTTTTCGCTTCTGTCTCTCTGGTATATTGGGAATATTTGGGAATTTATAGCGCTGGAATTAGGTCACGAGGGGCTACAAGGGGCCCACAAGCCTGGGGGGCGTGCCTACCCCTCTGGGCGCGCCCTCTAGGCTTGTCGCCTCCTCGTGGCTCTTCTGGTCTTCTCCCGAAGCTTCGCGGGTCTCTTCTGGTCCAGAAAAAATTAATCCAAAGCTTTTTTCTCGTTTGGACTCTTTTTGATAATGATTTTCTGAAAAGGCAAAAACAAGCAGAAAACAGCAACTGGCACTGGGCACTGGGTTAATAGGTCAGTCCCAAAAAATGATATATAATGGCACATAATTGCATATAAAACATCCAAGATTGATACTATAATAGCATGGAACAATAAAAAATTATAGATACGTTAGAGACGTATCAAGCATACCCAAGCTTAATTCCTGCTCGTCCTCGAGTAGGTAAATGATAAAAACAGAATTTTTGATGTGGAATGCTACCTAACATGTTTCATCATGTAATCTTTCTCTTACGGTATGTATAATAAGATCCGAATGATTCAAAGCAATAGTCTATAGTTTGATATAGAGACATCAATACTCAGGCATACTAATAAACAATCATGTCTTTCAAAATAAAGATGCTAAAGAACGTTATCCCTATAAAATCATATAATCCTGTCATGCTTCATCTTCTTAACACAAAATATTTATCATGCACTACCCCGATGACAAGCCGAGCAATTCGTTCATACTTTTTAACGCGCTTCAGCTTTTTCAACCCCCACACAATACATGAGCGCAACCCATGGATATAGCACTATGGGTGGAATAGAGTATGGTGGTAGAGATCAATAAGGGGAAATCAAAAATAAGAAGATAGTCTCACATCAACGAGGCTAATCAACGGGCTATGGAGATGCCCATCAATTGATGTCAATGCAAGGAGTAGGGATTGCCATGCAACGGATGCACTAAGAGCTATAAGTGTATGAAAGCTCAACATGAAAACTAAGTGGGTGTGCATCCAACTTGCTTGCTCATGAAGACCTCGGCCATTTGAGGAAGCCCATCATCCGAATATACAAGCCAAGTTCTATAATGAAAATTTCCCACTAGTATATGAAAGTGACAAAATAGGAGACTCTCTATATGAAAAACATGGTGCTACTCTGAAGCACAAGTGTGGAAAAAGGATAGTAACATTGCCCCTTCTCTCTTTTTCTCTCATTTCATCATTTTTTCGTGGGCTCTTTTTGGCCTCTTTTTTTTAGAACGGTCTCATGGACCTCATCCCCACTTTTTCGAGGACTCATTAGTCTCCACCATTCTTTCCTCACTAGGACAATGCTCTAATAATGATGATCATCACACTTTTATTTACTTACAACTCAAAATTACAACTCGATACTAGAACAAATATATGACTCTCTATGAATGCCTCTGGCAGTGTACCAGGATGTGCAATGATACTAGCGTAACATGTATAAAAATGATGAACGGTGGCTGAGCCACAAATACTATGTCAGCTATATGATCATGCAAAGCAATATGACAATGACGATGTGTGTCATAAAAATGGAACAGTGGAAGTTGCATGGCAATATATCTCGGAATGGCTATGGAAATTCCATGATAGGTAGGTATGGTGGCTGTTTTGAGGAAGATATAAGGAGGCTTATGTGTGATAGAGCATATCATATCACGGGGTTTGGATGCATCGGCGAAGTTTGCACCAACTCTCGTTGTGAGAAAGGGCAATGCACGGTACCGAAGAGGCTAGCAAATTGCGGAAAGGTGAGAGTGCGTATAATCCATGGACTCACATTAGTCATAAAGAACTCACATACTTATTGCGGAAGTTTATTATCCCTCGAAGCAAAGTACTACTATGCATGCCCCTAGGGGGATAGATTGGTAGGAAAAATCCATCGCTCGTCCCTGACCGCCACTCATAAGGTAGACAATCAATAATAAATCATGCTCCAACTTCTTAGAATAACGACAGATCATATGTGCATGCTTCGGGAATCACAAACCTTAACACCAATATTCTTACTAAACCACAATTATCTACTAGCACCTCCCACATATTACCATCTTAATATCGCAAAACTATTGCAAGGAATCAAACTTATCATATTCAGTGATCTACATGAAAGTTTTTATTATATCCCTCTTGAATACCTATCATATCAGGACCAAATTCATAACCCATGCATATTACCATTGCTAATTATTAGACTCTCAAAAATATATAAGTGAAGCATGAGAGTGCAACTATTTCTTTAAAATATAATCACCGCCGTGCTCTAAAAGATACAAGTGAAGCACTAGAGCAACTGCCTAGCTCAAAAGATATAAGTGAAGCACATAGAGTATTCTAACAAATCACGAATAATGTGTGTCCCTCTCAAAAAGGTGTGTTCAGCAAAGATGATTGTGACAAACTAAAAAGCAAACAAAAGCAAACAAACTATATCACAAGACGCTCCAAGTAAAACACAAATCATGTGATGAATAAAAATATAGCTCCAAGTGAGTTACCGATAGATTGTAGACGAAAGAGGGGATGCCTTCCGGGGCATCCCCAAGCTTAGACGCTTGAGTCTTCCTTGAATATTACCTTGGGGTGCCTTGGGCATCCCCAAGCTTAGGCTCTTGCCGCTCCTTATTCCTTGATCCATCGTAGTCTCACCCAAAACTTGAAAACTTCAGCACACAAAACTCAACAGAAACCTCATGAGATCCGTTAGTATAACACGCAAATCTTAAACTTTAGGTGCTGTTGTAAATTGATTCATATTTAATATTGGCATAATTCTACTGTACTCCAACTTCTCCATGACTCATACCCCCCGATACGATCCATAGATTCATCAAAATAAGTAAACTATGCAATAAAAACAGAATCTATCTAAAACAGAACAGTCTGTAGTAACTCCAAAAATTCTGAAAAATTAGGACAACATAAACAATTCATATACCAATACTGTGTAAAACTTTCAGATTTTTCTGACACCCAGTACAGAATTAAAATTCCAACGCTGGACGCAAAACTTTCTGTTTTCCAAACAACATCAATTATACTATCATCAACATCATCCCAAAGGCATTACTTGGCGCAAACACTAATTAAAAGATAAAAGCAGAATCATAACAGAGGCTATAATTGTGTAAACACACAAGAACAGAAAGTAAAATCAAAAATCTATTTTATTCATTGGGTTGCCTCCCAACAAGCGCTATTGTTTTATGCCCCTAGCTAGGCATAATGCATAGTTTCAAGTGTTGTCATCCTTCAAGTTAATTCCATAAGTGGCCCTCATAATAGATTCATAAGGTGTCTTAATTATCTTTATAGGGAAGTGGTCCATCCCTTTCTTTAATGGAAATTGAAATCTTATATTACCTTCTTTCATATCAATAATGGCACCTATTGTTCGTAGAAAAGGCCTACCAAGTATTATGGGGCAAGAAGGATTACATTCAATATGAAGAACAATAAAATCCACGGGCACATAATTTCTATTTGCAAGGATAAGAACATCATTTATTCTACCCAATGGTTTTTTAATAGTGGAATCCGCAAGATGCAAATTAAGGGAACAAGGATCCAAATCAGTGAGACCTAGCACATCACACAAAGACTTTGGTATAGTGAAAACACTAGCACCAAGATCACATAGAGAATTACATTCATAATCTTTAATTTTGACTTTAATAGTAGGTTCCCATTCATCTTGTAATTTTCTAGGAATTGAAACTTCCAACTCAAGTTTTTCTTCATGCGCTTTCATCATGGCTTCTACAATATGTTTAGTGAAAGCTTTATTTTGTTCATATGCATTTGGTGAATTAATCATGGATTGCAACAATGAAATACACTCAATTAAAGAACAACTATCATAATTAAAGTCCTTGTAATCCAAAGTAGTGGGTGCATTACTATTTAAAGTTTTGACCTCTCCAAACCCACTTTTCTCATTTTTATCATTAAGATTATCACCCTCCAAGCAATTGGGACTCCTTCTATCTAAAGTTGACTCTTCTTCAGTCCCTTTTTCATCAAGTTTTATGTTACTAAATAATGATTCAATAGGAGTGACACCAATCATTTTAATATCTTCATCATTACTATGATAGAAACCGGGTGGAATCGCTTTTTCTAGGAATTCTCGCTTACCTCTCAACCTAGCGGTCCTTTCTTTAATTTCATTAATGGAGACATAGATAGCTTTAATGGACTCATATATATCATGCTTGGGTGGCTAAATTTTAGTTTTGAGATTTTCCACATCATGAGCAACTCTATCCATGTTCCTAGCCAATTCATCAACTCTATCAATTTTTCTTCTATCATAGCATTGAAATTATTTTGCAAATTAATAAATTCTTTAATATTACTTTCAAGATTAGATGGCATCCTATTATTATTATTATAAGAATTACCATATGGATTACCATAATTATTAGAGGAATTTCCAGGAAACGGTCTAGGATTGAAATTACCCCTATAAGCATTGTTGTTGAAATTATTTCTAGAGACAAAATTCACAACAATAGCATCATTATTTTGCTCAATAAAAGTAGACAATGGAACATCATTAGGATCAATATGAGCATTTTTAGTAGCAACCAATTTCAACAAAGCATCCGTCTTATCACTCAAAGTATTAATTTCTTTGACAGAATTTACCTTCTTACCAGTTGAAGTTCGTTCAGTGTGCCATTGAGAATAATTTGTCATGATATTGTCAAGAAGTTTTGTAGCTTCTCCCAATGTAATTTCCATAACAGTACCACCTGCGGCAGAGTCTAGCAAATTTCTAGAAACAAAGTTTAGCCCCGCATAAAAAAATTGTATGATCATCCATAAATTTAAGCCATGTGTTGGGAAATTTCTTATCATTAATTTAATTCTCTACCAAGATTGTGAAACATGTTCATGCTCAGGTTGCTTAAAATTCATAATTTCATTTCTTAAAGAAATAATCTTAGCGGGAGGAAAATACTTGGTAATAAAAGCATCCTTACACTTATCCCAAGAATCAATACTATTTCTAGGCAAGATTGAAAACCAAGTTTTAGCGCGATCTTGTAGTGAGAACGGAAATCATTTTAATTTGACAATATCATTATCCACATCTTTTTTCATTTGCATATCACAAAGCTCAACGAAAGTATTTAGATGGGATGCAGCATCTTCATTAGGACTACCAGAAAATTGTTCTTTCATAACAAGATTAAGCAAAGCAGCATTAATGTCACATGACTCCGCACTAGTGGTGGGAGGAGCAATAGGAGTACTAATAAAATCATTATTATTAGTATTGGAAAAGTCACACAATTTTGTATTTTCTTGAGACATCGCGATGAAACAAGCAAACAAGCAAATAAAAATATATTTTTGTTTTTGCAAAAAAAAAATAGAAGTGGGGGAGATGAAAACGAGAGGCAAATGAAAATAAAACGTCAAATAAAATAAATGCAAGTGGATGATAGTTTGTGCGAAGCTACTTGGTAATTTTGATGATGTCTCCGCGGCAACGGCGCCAGAAATTCTTCCTGCTACTTGTAAACTGCGTTGGTATTTCCCCGAAGAGGAGAGGATGATGTAGTATAGTAGAGATAAGTATTTCCCTTAGTTAAGAACCAAGGATATCATTCCAGTAGGAGAACCAAGCAAAATCCCGTTAAGTTCACCTGCACACAGAAAAGCAAACACTTGCACCCAACGCAAATAAGAGGGTTGTCAATCCTCTTAGCGGTTATTTGCAAAGATTAATTCTGATAGTGATAAATAGATAAACTAAAATACTAAATAAAATAAAAGTAAATAAATTGTAGCAAGGTATTTTTAGGTTTTTTATATATGATAAACTAGACCCGGGGGCCATAGTTCTCACTAGAGGCTTCTCTCTTGAACGCATAGCATATGGTGGGTAAACAAATTACTGTTGGGCAATTGATAGAAAAGCGAATAATTATGACGGATTAATGTCAATGATCATGTATATAGGCATCACATCCGAGACAAGTAGACCGACTCCTGCCTGCATCTACTACTATTACTCCACCCATCGACCGCTATCCAGCATGCATCTAGGGTATTAAGTATGAAACAGAGTAACACCTTAAACAAGATGACATGATGCAGACAAAGTAAACTCAAGCAATACGATTAAACCCCATCTTTTTATCCTTAATGGCAACAATACAAATACGTGTCATGTCCCCTTCTGTCACTGGGATTGAGCACCGCAAGATTGAACCCATCACAAAGCACCTCTCCCATTGCAAGATAAATCAATCTAGTAGGCCAAACCAAATCGATTGATCAGAGAGAAATACAAAGCTATAATAATCATGCATAAAAGAGTTCAGAGAAGACTCAAATATTTCTCATGAATAATCTGATCATAAACTCACAATTCATCGGATCCCAATAAACACACCGCAAAAGAAGATTACATCGGAGAGAACTCCAAGAACATCGAGGAGAACATGGTATTGAATATCAAAGAGATAAAAGAAGCCATCTAGCTACTAGCTATGGACCCGTAGGTCTATGGTAAACTACTCACACATCATCGGAAGGGCAGCAAGGTTGATGAAGAAGCCCTCCGTGATCGATTCCCCCTCCGGCAGAGTACCGGAAAAGGCCTCCAGATGGGATCGCGGAAGAACAGAGCCTTGCGGTGGTGGAAAGGTTTTCTCTTCTGTCTCTCTAGTATATTGGGAATATTTGGGAATTTATAGCGCTGGAATTAGGTCAGGAGGGGCTACGAGGGGCCCACAAGCCTGGAGGCGCTCCTACCCCCCCCCCCCCCGCTGGGCGCGCCCTCCAGGCTTGTCGCCTCCTCATGGCTCTTCTGGTCTTCTCCCGAAGCTTCGTGGGTCTCTTCTGGTCCAGAAAAAATTAATCCAAAGTTTTTTTCTCGTTTGGACTCTTTTTGATAATGATTTTCTGAAAAGGCAAAAACAAGCAGAAAACAGCAACTGGCACTGGGTTAATAGGTTAGTCCCAAAAAATGATATATAATGGCATATAATTGCATATAAAACATCCAAGATTGATACTATAATAGCATGGAACAATCAAAAATTATAGATACGTTGGAGATGTATCAGCGGGCTAGAGTATGCTGGCATGTCACGGACGCCGGCTACGACATCGAGGTCGTCGACAGCGACGGCCTGACGCGGGCTATGTCACAGGTTAAGTGGCCCACCCCCAACCCCTCGGGTTCAACCGCCGTCGATCTCATCCATGGCCCCACCGCTGATCTCCTCTGGCTCACTATCAAGAATTTGCCATCCTACATCGCCATCGAGCCCCTTTTGTCATTTTTGAAGGACACGTTCTGTGACGCTGGCTTGGGATCGTCAGCTGCCAAGTCAGACCTCATCGATGGCGACCACGAGGAGGGCACCCACTCCGCCTCTTCCAAGGGGTAAGAGCACATCTGCGACATCAGGGAGGGCACCCTACAGCCGTGCTCTTCCGAGGGGAAGGATCCCATCTGCGACAACATGGAGAGCACCCAGAGTCCGCGCTCTTCCCATGCGAAGGAGCCCATCTGTGACAAGTGAGGAAACCTATGATTTGTTTTGCTGGGCCTCTTCACAGGGGGAACCCATGATTTGTTTTGTCGAGCCCCTTTTCTAGTGAGAATATGTCCAGTTTTAATTGCTGTGTTTGGTTGTTTGCAGTATGCCTTGTTTATTTCAGTTATTCACAGTGTGATGCTCTATATGTGCAACTATTTACTGTGCAGTACAATTTCATCAATACCAGTTTCAACAATACCAATATGAATGACTATATTTGCTTGCTATTAAGCCTGTTATACCTAGCATATGCCTCTTTTAACGTTTTTTGCTTGTTCGGTTGTTTGTAGTTAGCATATGTCTAGTTTCAATTGCTATCTTTGGTTGTTAGTAGTATGCCTTTTTATTTCAGCTATTCACAAAGTGATGTTCTATATGTGCAAGTATGAACTGTGCAGTTCAATTTCATCAATACCAGTTTCAACAATACCAATATGAATGACTATTTGGTTGTTGTTAAGCCTGTTGTAGCGAGCATATGCCTCTTTTAACGGTTTTTGGTTGTTCGGTTGTTTGTAGTTAGCATATGTCCAGTTTCAATTGCTATCTTTGATTGTTCGTAGTATGCCTTGTTTATTTCAGTTATTCACAAAGTGATGTTCCATATGTGCAAGTATGAACTTTGCAGTTCAATTTCATCAATACCAGTTTCAACAATACCAATATGAATGACTATTTGCTTATTGTTAAGCCTGTTGTAGCGAGCATATGCCTCTTTTAATGGTTTTTGGTTGTTTGGTTGTTTGTAGTTAGCATATGTCCAGTTGCAATTGCTATCTTTGGTTGTTCGTAGTATGCCTTGTTTATTTCAGTTATTCACAAAGTGATGTTCTATATGTGCAAGTATGAACTTTGCAGTTAACACACCTTTCCACTTCTTGTTTTGCTTAACTAGCATGCTTAAACCTGCACACTGAAGCTATCATTTGGAGATTATGTTGTCTACCATGGATATATTTGGTTGATGTTTAGCCTGTTGTGCTTAACATGCCTTTCGATGTACTTACACAGGACAATATTGGGAACGACTGTTGTTTTTCATCGAGGTTAGTTTCATCCCATGGCTTATATATACTCACTGTTTAGGATATCGGTAGCTGGTACCATATAGGTCGGGGGCTGATAAGGGATTAATCGGTGAATCGGACATTTAACTGAATATATCTATTACCCATTTATCGGTAGGTTAACTAGGGCCATATCTAATATATCTGAGGCTACATAGCAACATGCAATGTACTGAATGTCTAAATATGCAATCCTAGGATACATAGCAACAAGGAAGAGTGTTACCTTAATGTTCTGATGATGTCTAGATATACATAGAAGAGCAGCAACAGCAACAACACAGCAGCAGTTAACTGCAGTTAATCGGCCGATATTTGTAACAATGTAATAAACTCCCTCCGCCCCATAATATAAGATGTTAATTCATCCAATATGTGAGTATATTGGATGTAATAAGATCTTATATAATGGGACGGAGGGAGTGTTGTACTACATCATTGTGCAATTGCTGTTTAGCTTCTAATATTAACTTGGTGCTTTTAGGTACATATGTCATTGATAAAGATCCGCGCTTTGACCCTTTTTGCATATGAGGCAATGAGATATTCATGAACCAGCATCAAGTGAGGAAACTGATAAAGATTGTTAGTAAAATGGGTCAAAACATGGCAATTAAACTATTTGTTTACACTTTATCCAAGACAACAGTGAACTGCAGGATGGTAAGTAAGAACTCTGCAGCCTTCTTTTTACTGCCCATAATGAGTTGTGTTAGATGACAATGTCTGAATCTTTTTCCTTTGCAGTGGTTCCCAAAGCATTTTACTCAAGATTACCTCTCAAACTACATGATTGGTGGGCATGCAAAGGTTAAAGTATTTCTACCAGAACACAATGACTATCTAGATGTCGTCATGAAGACAGTGAAGGATGGGCGGTCGGCCATCACAAGGGGCTGGACTAGAGTCGTGCGTGCCTTCTGCATGGAAGAGGGCACAATATGGGCATTCCGCTTCACCTTGTTCAGCAACCAGAATGTCTTTCTCTTCTTTCTTTACCATCTTTAATAGTACAAGTATACAACCCTGGTTCATCATTCTTTTGTGCATATGTAATTCTTTTTTTTGATGTAACTCTTGAACATATGTACCTGTGAATCAAATAATGCATTGGTTGTTGAACCTGATGGATATGAATAAAGTTATAGCCTACTTTCAAATTCAAATTTGGTACAATTTTAAATAGCAGCACTTAAATTAGGGTGAAATACGCTCTGTAGGTCATTACGGCGCACACGGTTTGTAAAGCACATCGTGTGTGATATACATCATAATCCAACACGGTTCACAGAGAGGAAACGTGTGCGACCATGCACACAGTTGCCATTTGCAAAGCGTGTGTGATGTCAGACTATATCACAAACGGTGAAAGCAAACTAAATGTTTGTGATAGTCGCCTTATCGTACACGCTTTACAATCATGAACTATTTCTGATGTCGTACGCATCGTAAACGTTTGCACCACAGAATAGCGTGTGCGATAGTTATCCTGTACGACACTGGTACGACAGTCCGACGTTTCGTAATCCTATCCACACTCGTACGATGATTAACTAATCTTCTTGATTATATATCGCATACGGTTCGGGAGAAGTGAATGTGTGTGATAGTCTCCTTATCATACACGTTTTACAATCGTGAACTGTTTGTGATGGGGCGCGCATCATAAACGTTGCACCACATAAACCGAGTGCGATGGTAATGCGAGCACACACGGGTAGCAAGGATGGAGCGTTTGGGATATTCGATAGATCACAAACAGTTGTGTGACGAGTCACGTTTGGGATAGATCGGGCACCGCATACGCTTAGTTCTGCGAAACGTATGCTTGCGTGCTCCCTATCGCCGACGGTTTCTGGGTCGTGTGGGAAGACCCCCCCTATCGCACACACATGCAAGGCGACGGTTTAAAACTCCATCGCGGAAAGGGGGTAAAAACCGTTTGTATAGCAGCTCGTTGTACCAGTGATGTGTTGAGATCAAGAGATTCCAATCCAACCATTTGAACCTTGATTTCTATCCTCTTCAAGTTGCTTTCCACTCCAATCCTTCTCCTACCCAAGCCAAATCTGTGAGAGAGAGATTGAGTGTTGAGGAGACTATCATTTAAAGCACAAGAGCAAGGAGTTCATCATCAACACACCATTTATTACCATTTGGAGTGTGGTGTCTTCTAGATTGGTTAGGTGTCACTTGGGAGCCTCCAAGATCATGTGGAGTTGAACCAAGGAGTTTGCAAGGGCAAGGAGATCGCCTACTTCGTGAAGATCTACCCCGAGTGAGCTAGTCCTTCATGGACAGAAGCCATGGTGGAATAGGCAAGGTTGCTTCTTCGTGGACCCTTTGTGGGTGGAGCCCTCCATGGACTCGCGCAACCGTTACCCTTCGTGGGTTGAAACCTCCATCAACGTGGACGTACGATAGC
This sequence comes from Elymus sibiricus, assembly GCA_039707655.1. Classification (NCBI taxonomy): domain Eukaryota; kingdom Viridiplantae; phylum Streptophyta; class Magnoliopsida; order Poales; family Poaceae; genus Elymus; species Elymus sibiricus. The sequence continues at coordinate 160,008,366 of CM077668.1, read as the reverse complement.
ACCACCTATCAAAACCATGCCAAAAACCACCGTGTCTTCATTGCGTTTTATCTTCTTTTCCCTACCCCATTACTTTCCGCACATTTGCATGCTTTACTATTTCCACTACTCTATCTCTAGATATGCATGTGTAGAAAGTCTTGGTGATACCTTAACTAGTGCCGAAATCTGCCTAAATTCCAAGAGAACTAAAAACTGCACCTTTGGTGGTTAAGGGTCTATTCACCCCCCCCCCCCCTCTAGACCTATCTCCTCGACCCTACAATTGGTAACAGAGCTTTGGTCTCCATTGCTTTGGTTTTATCACCATTGGAGGGAGATGGTTGTGTCTACTTTGGGGAGTCTTAGACGTAGAGTGCCTATTCTCAATGGGGAGTATTATCACTTTTGGAAGGATGAGATGCTTAATATCTTTGATGAATTTAACTTGAGAAAGTACATTCATAATCCTTATGTGCCTCCCATTGATCCCTTGTATCCCACTCATGACGAGGAAATTGACATGCTTCGTAATCTTAGAACTATCAATCTTATCATTAGAGGATTACCTAAAGTTGTGCTTGGTTGTATGCAAAACTTTGAGTGTGCTTATACTCTATGGAATGACTTGGAAAAGCGATATCCCAACTACTCTTTAAAGAATCTTGATGAGATTCTTCATAAGACTATTGCTTTTCACAAGATGAAGCCTAGTGATCCTAACTTTGATGATTGCTTATTTGAGCTTCGTGATCTTATGCGTGCTAAAGGAGATGTTAGAACTATTAGCAACATTATCACGGAAGCCATTAGAATTCATAAACTTGAACATTGTCATGATCATGAAACTAACGAATTCATTGCCCTAGGTGATGATCACATACATGTTGATGATGATGATGTCGAGCATGGCTACTATGATGAGGATGAGGAATTTGATATCGAATATGAGAAGACTATGAGGAATCTTAGTCTCATGGCAAATCTTCGAGATTATATGGCCGAAGGAAAAGAGTGGATTCTTGATAGTAGATGTACCGATCACATGACCGAAGATAGAGAGATGTTTCGTGAGCTTGCAAAAAACGATAGTCCACGCAAGTATGTGACTTTTGGAGACAACTCCAAGGGTAAGGTACTTGGCCTTGGTAAGGTGGCCATATCCAATGATAGCTCCATTCAAAATGTTATGCTTGTTGAATCTCTTGGTTACAATCTTCTTTCCGTATCTAGACTAGCCGACTTTGGTTTCAATGTTCTATTTACCGAAGTAGATTGCCAAGTGTTTCATCGAGATAATCATAATATGGTCTTTACCGGCATTCGTAGAGGTGATCTATACATTGTTGATTTCACTAAGAGAGCCCAACCTCGTACATGTTTAATTGCTAAATCTTCCAAAGGTTGGTTATGGCATAGAAGGCTTGGACATGTTGGCATGCGTAATCTTGATAAACTTGTTAAGGGAGATCATATTCTTGGTGTGAAAGATGTTATCTTTGACAAGGATAGACTTCGCAGTGCTTGCCAAGCAGGAAAACAAGTTGGGGGAAGTCATCCCGTGAAGAACATTATGACCACAAGGAGACCACTCGAACTACTTCATATGGATCTCTTCGGTCCCAATGCCTATAAAAGTCTTGGTGGTAACTCCTTCGGTTTGGTCATTGTTGATGATTTTTCCAGATTTACGTGGGTGTTATTTCTCGATGAGAAATCGCAGGTACAAAAGATCTTCAAGAACTTCGCTAGGAAGGCCCAAAATCAATTTGAAGTGAAGATCAAGAAGGTTCGGAGTGACAACGGAACGGAGTTCAAGAACACCAATGTGGATACCTTTCTCGATGAGGAAGGCATTTCACATGAGTTCTCGGCTACGTACACACCTCAACAAAATGGAGTTGTTGAGAGGAAGAACCGGACTCTTATTGAGATGGCAAGGACAATGCTATATGAATACAAGACGCCAAAACACTTTTGGGCGGAAGCGGTTGAGACAGCTTGTCATGCTACAAATCGACTTTATCTTCACAAGCTTCTTGGAAAAACGGTGTATGAACTACTCACCGGTAACAAGCCACAAGTTGGATACTTTTGAGTATTTGGCTCAAAATGTTACATTCTTGATAAGCATCGTCGTTCAAAATTTGCTCCTACATCTCATGAAGGTTTTCTACTTGGTTACGGATTGAACACTCACACTTACCGTATGTACAACAACTTCACTCGAAAAGTTGAAGAGGCGGTAGATGTGAAGTTTGATGAGACTAACGGCTCGCAAGTCAAGCAATTGCCAATTAATGTAGGAGATCAAGAACCATCGAAAGCAATCCAAGACTTGTCTATTGGCAAGATTCGTCCCTTGGAGGTGAAGGAGAGTACTTCGTCCATTCAAATGGAAGCCCCAACCTCACGTCAAGGTGAACCACAAGTTGACATGGAGGCATCCACAAGTGGAACACGTCAAGACGAAGGGAATGAGGAAGTGCAACAAGATGATCCACCTCAACCTCCTTCTCCATCTCCACAAGCGAACAATGACAACAACAACAATGAGGAAGACAATCATGATAATGATGAGGAAGCCTCACCACAACCCAAGCTAAAGCTACCTCGAGTTAGAGCAAGAATTGACAAGAATCATCCCGTCGAACAAATTCTTGGTGACATCAAATCCGGGAGTATCACTCACTCTAAATCTCGTTTAGCTAACTTTTGTGAGAATTACTCATTCATCTCTAGTGTTGAACCTTTGAAGGTATAAGAAGCTCTCAAGGACCCCGATTGGGTAAATGCAATGCATGAGGAGCTACACAACTTTGAGAGGAATCAAGTTTGGACGTTGGTTGAGAAGCCTAAAGATGAGCAAAACATTATTGGAACCAAATGGGTGTTTCGGAATAAGCAAGATGAAGATGGACAAGTTATACGCAACAAGGCTCGTCTCGTAGCACAAGGTTATACACAAGTCGAAGGTATGGACTATGGTGAGACCTATGCCCCCGTTGCTAGACTTGAGTCCATTAGCATTTTGCTTGCTTATGCCAATCACCATGATATCACTCTTTACCAAATGGATATTACAAGTGCTTTCTTAAATGGTGAAATTGAGGAGGAAGTTTTATGTTAAACAACCTCCCGGCTTTGTTAATCCTAAGAAACCTAACCACGTTTATAAACTTCCCAAAGCTCTTTATGGTCTCAAACAAGCCCCTAGAGCTTGGTACAAATGCTTGACAAAGTTTCTTCTTGAAAAAGGTTTCGAAATTGGGAAATTGATTCAACCTTGTTCACTAAGAGGGTAAATGGAGAACTATTTGTATGCCAAATATATGTTGATGATATTATCTTTGGATCTACTAATCCCTCTTTTAGTGAAAAGTTTGGAAGGTTGATGTCGGAGAAGTATGAGATGTCTATGATGTGTGAACTCAAATTCTTTCTTGGTTTGCAAATCAAGCAAACTAAGGAGGGTACTTTTGTTTCTCAAACAAAGTATACCAAGGACTTATTCAAGAAGTTCAACATGCAAGAAAGTAAAGGTATGAAAATTCCCATGCCCACGAGTGGACATCTTGACTTGACTAAGGATGGCAAACCGGTTGATCAAAAGGTTTATCGATCTATGATTGGTTCATTGCTATATCGATGTGCCTCCCGTCCCGACATTATGCTAAGTGTGTGCATGTGTGCACGATACCAAGCGGCACCAAAAGAGTGTCACCTTAAGGCCGTGAAAAGAATTGTGAGACACTTGTTACATACACCAAACTTTGGCATTTGGTATCCCAAAGGATCCTCTTTCAATCTTGTTGGCTATTCCGATTTGGACTATGCCGGAGACAAGGTTGATAGAAAATCCACTTTGGGTACATGTCAATTTCTTGGTAGATCACTTGTATCTTGGTCCTCCAAGAAACAAAACTCGGTATCTCTATCTACCGCCGAAGCGGAATACATTGCCACGGGATCATGTTGTGCTCAATTACTATGGATGACACAAACTCTTGAAGACTATGGTGTGCATGTGAGACATGTTCCACTACTATGTGACAATGAGAGTGCTATTAAGATTGCACACAATCCCGTGCAACATTCTCGAACTAAGCATATTGAGGTTCGTCACCATTTCATTCAAGATCATGTTGCAAAAGGTGACATTGACCTCAAGCATGTTCGTACCGACAAGCAATTGGCGGATATCTTCACTAAACCTCTTGATGAGAAGGTATTTTGTCACTTGAGGAGTGAGTTGAACATCATTGATGCTTCAAACGTGAACTAGAGATTCACTTTGATGCATGCGAGGGCATGAGCATTCTTGACTAATCCTTGATACATCTATGATTATATTATATCTTGGACACTTTGCTCCCTTGTATTGGATCTAACCTCTTGTAGGTACTTGGATGAATATCACTCCATAAAGTTACTCACTAACTCCTACTTGAGCAAGGAAATTGGACCAAGTATCTAAATTTTTGGTGTGCCAAGGAACAAGACAACTCAAACATATCCTTTGACAACATTTGAATTTATGCTTCATTCTTGTCACTATGGATACGCATGTTGTTCCTTGCAAATCTAACCCATGTAGGAAGATGAACAACAAATGATAGGATTGCTCCCAACTTTACTTCATGAGCATCCACCTCAAGTTCAACTACATGATGAACATCACCACCATAACCCCAATGTAAGTTCTCACATCTTAGAGAAGCTTTACTCAAAGAAATGAGCTAAAGCAACTCAACAAGATGTGAATACATTGAAATGCTTAAAGGAAAAATGGTAACCCCATTTTTGAGCTTAACGATGAGTATGACCTATGATCAAGTGTTCTCACTTGACTCCTAAGTCAATATACTCTCACATAGGTGGCCTAGTTGCCGACCCCTTTAGATGAAGTTCTCTAGTGTTTTTCTTGTGTCTTCAAGTTTCTTTTTTTTTAACTTCATCTAGATGTTTCTTTCTTTCTTTCTTTTTTGAGTTCTTTTCTCTGAGCTAGTCTCTTAGTAAATTCATTGCAAATCCTTGTGAGAATTTCTTGCCTAGTGAGCTGAGTTGACATAATTTTTCTCTTTGCACTAAACTCGGTCACACCAAATTGTTCCAACTCGGAGTCACCGACTTTATTGCTCAAAGGAATTTTTAGTCAAATTTTCTTGTGTGATTTCTGCTCCAGCTCCACTCAATGATTCTTTCCCTCTGCTTGCATCTGGAACTACTAAATGGCTAGTTGTGTTTCTCAAGGACCACACCCACTTGACCAATAACCTTGAAGCTATCCCTTCTTGGAAATTGATGTCAAAGGGGGAGAGAGATGCACATCAAAGCTTATGACCATAATCTCTTCCATGTCAAAAGGTATATCCTAAGGAAGAGTGATGCATTTTATAAGAGGAGAGAATGTTACATGTTTCTAAGAGGGGAGAAACATGATCTGTTTTTCGGTTGCCCTAGTTTACTCACCCTACCTACTCCCAATATCCAATGTTAGATTCAGGGGAAGAGGCAGTTCTTTTAGGGGAAGTTAACTAATTCTAATTCTATTTGATCCTTCTTTTGGGGACATGTCTGCTTCTGACAGAAGTATTCACTTAGTGATACTTTCTTCTACATGTCATCCCAATCTTGGTTTCTTGTTGATCTTGTGTCTTTTCTTGGAGAAATTATCTTGTGTTATCTAACCCTGTTTTCTCAAGTATATTTCTTCAGGTATCTGATCAAGAACTTCGAGGTAAGTATGCGCATCATACTCATGTGCATGATGACTTCTTGCTTTTGCACATATTGTTTGCAAGAAAATAGTCATGGACATGAGGGTACTTCAACTTCATTTTGTTGCTCTGATGCATATAGCCATGATACATGTTACATGTGGATTTCCTTCACTTTGTGCCTCTACTTTCCATAAGCTATCATCATTTACTAGCTGCACATCTTTAGGGGGAGCTCATACATGTTACATGTTTCTTTCAAAGCTTTCATACAATCTACTATTACATCTTTATTTGAAGCTTTGATGTATGTTGTCATCAATTACCAAAAATGGGGAGATTGAAAGCACATTTGCTCCCTTGGTGGTTTTGGTAATCAATGTCAACATACATGTTGTTGGACTAATATTTTTATCTAGTATATTTCACATAAGTTCAACAATAGCATGGCAAGGACAAGGAGATGTGAAACCCTTCAAAATGTCAAGGACAAGTTTGGCATTCACAAGACTCTTCATTTTCATTTTAGTGATCCAAGATCACATTGAGTCCCTTAGGAAAGCCAATACTATTAAAAGGGGATGAGGTATTGTTGATGAGGTTGTTGCTCAAAGTGCTTAGTGGTATTGCTACAAAAATCCTCAGTCACTTTCCCAAAAACACATCTGTCCAAACCCTAATTCATCATTTCGGTCCCACCGATATCACCTACTCCGGACCCACCGAGATGATCATTCCATTGCCACAGCCAAAACCCTAGCAAATCGGTTTCACCGAACAGGATCTCGGTCTCACCGAGATGGCATGACCAAGTTGCTGTAATGCCATTATTTTACTTCGGAATCATCGAGTTGAAATAATCGGAATTACCGAAACTGAGTCTACCCTAGCCATTGCACTTTCGGTCTCACCAAGTTGTTCCCGTTCGGTCCCACCAAAAAGCCTAACGTTCATATCTTTTACACAGATCGGTCTCACCGAGATTATGATCGGTGCCACCGAGATGGGTCAAAAGTGTGTAACGGTTGGATTTTGGGTGAAGGTTATATATACCCCTCCACCCTCCTCTTACCTAGTAAGAGAGCCATCAGAACGTGCCTACACTTCCACCATACATTTTCTGAGAGAGAACCACCTACTCATGTGTTGAGATCAAGAGATTCCAATCCAACCATTTGAACCTTGATTTCTAGCCTCTTCAAGTTGCTTTCCACTCCAATCCTTCTCCTACCCAAGCCAAATCTGTGAGAGAGAGATTAAGTGTTGAGGAGATTATCATTTGAAGCACAAGAGCAAGGAGTTCATCATCAACATACCATTTATTACCTTTTGGAGAGTGGTGTCTCCTAAATTGGTTAGGTGTCACTTGGGAGCCTCCAAGATCATGTGGAGTTGAACCAAGGAGTTTGTAAGGGCAAAGAGATCGCCTACTTCGTGAAGATCTACCCCGAGTGAGGCTAGTCCTTCATGGATAGAAGCCATGGTGGAATAGGCAAGGTTGCTTCTTCGTGGACCCTTTGTGGGTGGAGCCCTCCATGGACTCGCGCAACCGTTACCCTTCGCGGGTTGAAGCCTCCATCAACATGGACGTATGATAGCACCACCTATCGGAACCACGCCAAAAACCACCGTGTCTTCATTGCGTTTGATCTTCTTTTCTCTACCCCATTACTTTCCGCACATTTGCATGCTTTACTATTTCCGCTGCTCTATCTCTACATATGCATGTGTAGAAAGTCTTGGTGATACCTTAACTAGTGCCAAAATCTGCCTAAATTCCAAGAGAACTAAAAACTGCATCTTTGGTTGGTTAAGGGTCTATTCACCCCCCCCCCTCTAGACCTATCTCCTCGACCCTACAGGGGCCAAGTGTCTAGCTCAATTCGTTGAAAACAGAACCAGACATTAAAAGTTCCACCAAATTCGTAGAGTTGGACCAGCCCAACTGCACAAGTCCATCACACAAGAGGAAAGTGCACTAGGAAAAAACAAGAACTTCATCCATAGGGACAAAGAATTAGATCCAGAACTACACAAACTACTCATGCATGTTCATTGATTACTCTTGTTAGAGTGGTGGGGGCACATGTGAAGTTTTATTATTGTACTTATTATTGGTGTATAATACCTTCATGGATTGATACCTTGGTTCTCACCGAGGGGAACTTGCTACTTGCTACAAACTCTTTCACTTGGAGGCTCCAAAGCATTTGATGATTTGCATGAAGAATTATCAAAATTACATTCAATGCATTTTAAGCAAGGAGGAAAAAATTCTTCTTGAAAAGCGCTGATTTGCCGAGGGACGAAATGGTCATTCTCAGTCCTCAAATCATCATGAGCCGCTTTCAAATTTTAGAGTTCTTGCTTCATTTTGTGGAATTCAAAAGTTTCTCATGTGAAAGTGCCTCATGATGAGAGGAAAGTTATTCAAACTTTGATTGTAGAATCTTATGTTTATTATTCAAGGTTGGATTCTTTTTCATCCCTCGACCAGTAATCTTCTTGCTTATAAAGGGTCTTTTGTTGCTTCTTAGCAAGTGGTGCAAGTTGGAATTACTCGGTTTCATCGGATCATCAAGTTTACAAGTGAGTAAATCATCATCACTAGAGTCAAATGAAGTCTTCCTCGAAGATACCTTAAGCTTGAAGCCCAGTCATGAAGCAAAAGGGTGCGTCAAAGTCATAATCGTTGTCGCGTTGGTGTCGAAGATCGAGCAATGAACAGGAGATGAGGCGCATGCTAATCCAGACATGCCAGAGTCAGAATCTTCGTCTAGTGACTTTTCTTCTGAGCCAAACCTAACCCAGATCTTCGGTATTAGAGTCCATTTCCTTCGCAAGGTACGCACGAGCCTTGCATGAGTTTTTATTTGTGTGATGAGGACTTGGACTCGGAACTTGAGGATCTCACTTTCTTCTTGGACTTTTGCTTCTTTTCTTAATTTTCACTCTTTCTCTTGATGTTCTTCATAGCTTCGATTTCCCAGAGTGGACAATCAAAAATGTAGTGACCTGACTTCTTGCATTTGAAGCAAGTGCGCTTCTTGATGTCACTAAAGGAATTTGAGTTGAAACCTTTCTTGGAGTCATCTTTGAAATTCTTCTTGAAGCGGCCACTAGTCTTCAAACGATTGAATTTTTTCACTAGCATTGCAAGGTTTTTTCCAAAAGCTTCGGGGTCATCAAAATTGTCACATGAATTTCTTCGTTGGAAGAACAATCAACGACAACTTTCAGTGTGTGAGTTACTTTGTAATTAGATCCATACATTTCACATTTTTCTTCAGTTTGTAGTTTGTAGGTGTTGAGTCTCTCCAGAACATCCATGACCTTCATGGTATTGTATTCCAAGAAACTTTGGATCATGAGGACAAGTGTCTCAAATGACTCATCTAGACTGAGCAAGTTCTTCACAATGTCATGATCTTTTGATATATGTAGCACCGAGACCTTGAAGCTCATTTGTGATAGTCACCAATCTTGAGTAAGTTTCTTGAACACTGTGATAGCCTACAAGTGCACAAGGTTTAGTTGTATAATTTTTGAAATAAGAGTATTGATCCCACAACGAGGACAAGAAAATTGACTCTTTCTCTTGTAGAGATTTATAAAGTGTGTCTGCAAGTTAGTTGAGGCCTTGAGCAAAGCAGCTGCGGAAGTTTGTAGTAATACGAGTGAGAACATGACTGAAAGTAAAAGTGCGCAAGTAAAGTAAATGAGTAACAGAGAGTATGGAGATGATGAAATCAACAGTGGGCTAAGGCGTTATTAGGGAATCTGAATTCCCCACTATTATGTATCTAACGTAATATGTACTTTTGCATAGTTCTAGGTTCGGATAATTAAGCCTCTTTTTATGCTTGTAGTGGGTGGATCCTGGTACAACATACGTGCTACATGTGTAGTCTCCGTATCACATACGCCATTGTCGTTCCTCCCCACATTCAGGTTACGGCAACGATAATTAAGGGCCTTCCCATGGACGAAGCCAATGGTCGGTTCTCCGTTGCTCCCCTATCAATTGCAAAGGGAAGCAAGAGAGGACATTATGTCACATCTTTACTTCTACATCTCTACCTTTAAAATGACAGTAATACACTTCATGGCCATTCATGGCTAAAATGCTGAGTGGGCGCCCTTACACAACATTCATGAAGGTTATCAACTCAAACATGCAAACGGGGATTTCATATCCTAACGGCATTCAGCACCTAAACATACTAAGGTTCCTACCTATCCCCGAGAACTAGGGAATTACTCAGACATACAAACAACATCTTATGGATAATTGTGATAATCATGACTGATAGATCAAAGTAATACACACAAGAATCCACTAGGGTTCGGTATTACAGAGAGATGGAAGTAGGGATGGTGATGATGATGGTTGATGTCAGAGTCTCCTTGAATGATATGATGGCGTGTAAGAGCCCTTCTTGTCAATTCCCCTCTGGATCCCTTTCGGGGGCTAGGGCGCTTTGTTCTAGTGGAGTTTTTGACCTCTCTGTATGACGTACCCCCGATCCAAACGCACGAGGGTAATATATAGTCGACCAGGGGGAGGCCGCGGCTGCTGGTACGAGCGCCGGTACGAGCACTCATGCTCTTACTAGACGACGTCTTCTTCTCTAGACTCCCCTGTGTGGCTAGTTTTCTTCCTGGTTGATCATTGCTTCTTATGCTAGGTTCCTATCACACAAATTGGCGTGATTTTCACTCCATATTCTTGGCTTTCTTCCTAATGCCTCAATACTCCTCATAGTTGGGATGCTGGTGGAAACAAACAAAAGGACGTGGGTGAACGCGATAAAATCAGGAAAACCCTATAACTACGACGCAAAACAATATGTAAAAGTGGTACAAAATTTGACTCATCTACATAAGTGAATTGGGTATTTATATTACCTTTCTAGATTGCAATCTATTGATGACGATCTCTTTGTAGCAAGAACGACCACTATGGACTACGCGAAGCTTTGTCCCCAGCGGAGTTGCCAAAAAAGTGTGTTCGCATACGAACACGTCACCGTGTACCCCCCCCCCCGACATCGAGTGCGTTACGCAACACATGTTGCAGGAGGATTATGGCCGGGAGCGTGATACGCAAGACACGCTAGTGAGATCTTTGAGGACCCAAAATCTTAAACGCCCTGGAGGGACCCCGTCAGGGAGTGCGGCGGCTATGGGTTGCCCTAGGTAAAGCTGATCACCCCTAGGGCCTCGAGGTTCGCTACCCTGCAACGCAAAGAACAACTAGGAATGAGTAAGAAGAAAACTAGGGTAAATAAGAAAATATAAAAGATAAAAGTGGTAGATTGATAGATCGATTATTTGTTGTTCAGACGCCAATCATCTCTCATCTATTTATGAGGCGGTTGGACTTCCCGTACAAGAAAAGAACTCCAAATCTTACCAAAATTACCTAACTCAAATTTAGGGTGGACCTAAGATAGCAGTTCAATTTTAGGGACCAACAGACTACATACTATCTCAAATTGAAACAATACAAAAATAAAAATTTGTTCAGCTCAATGATCCGAAGCTTTTTCTCGTTGAAAGTTTTTTAATTCGAGGCCATTCTGAGAGTCGAATAACCAGTGCCATATATCAGACATGGGTGTCTGGGTTAGGCACTAGATTTTGATCATCGTCAGGTGAGACTGTTTTGGCCGTAGAATTTGCATACAGCCTTGGATTGAGATGATTCAAAAAGCAAAATCATTGGCCTCGAAGAGAATTTTTTTAGGACCCTTTTCCATTTGTGATATTTTTGAGGATTTTATCATGCAAGCCAAAAAGAGGTGTCACCAGTTATGAGCGTCGGTACGAGCACTTGCGCTCGTACCACACTCGTCCTTTCTTATTGTGGTTCATGGCTCTTTGGGCAGTATCGATACAACCGTTTGCAGTTGTACCATACCTCATCTTCTCTTCCGGACTCTTTTGGACGATTTCTATCGGAGCAATACGAGCGCCGGTACGACTGGGTGCGGTCGTACCACTCCCGGTCTTCTCCTCTGGATAGACAATTGCTTCTACACTAAGGTGGTACGACCATCAGTATGACATGTTGCGGTCGTACCATCCATCATCTTCTCCTCTGGAGTTCCTGGAATAATACCCTCTAGCCGATTTTTTTTCCGAAGGACCTACAATATTATTCTCATATCCAAAGAGAGCATATATAGAGGGAAGTTTTAACGATAAATGCTGCCACATATATAATTTGAGCTGACGAACAGTTTTACCTATTGGGATTAGTCCCAAACCAACTCTAATATCTATTCATGCAAAAATAAAAGTGACAATGCACACATGAATGCAAAGTAAACTCAAAGACACAAAGTTAAGGAAAAGGCAGGGAACAGATACCCAATAGAATAGGATTGGACCCTTGGGAGGAACATTTGGTAATGGCCTTGATCATTTATGCTCTTTTTATGTGTTCTTAGAAAGACAACTACTGACTTTTGGGTTGCCTCCCAAGAAGGCTTAATTTCAAGCCATAAAGCGAGCCTAAGGTAGCATTATTATTTCACCAAACTGGACTTGAGGGCTGGTTATCACCAAATAAGGATGGGAGAGGAAGATGAGGTTAAGACAACTTTTAGAACTCTGGTCACTTTGAGTTCAAAGTAATGCCATTTGGCCTCACTTGTGCCCTAGCAACATTCCAGGCACCCACGAACACAGTGTTTGCACATTTAAGCAGAAGGTTTGTGTTGGTTTTTGTTGAGGACATTCTGATATACAATAAAAGTATGTGTGAACATGTGGCACATTGGGAGCAGGTGTTTCAGTTGTTGGAGCAAAACAAATTTTATGTCAAAAGAAGTAAGTGCTCCTTTGCACAATCATCTCTGGAATACTTGGGACATATCATCAGTGCCCAGGGCATGTCTACAGATCCTACAAAAATTGTTGTCGTTGCTAATTGACCACAACCAAAAAAATGTCAAACAGTTGACAAGGTTCCTTGGACTAGCTAGGTATTGTAGGCAATTCATCAGGAATTTTGGCTTGATCACCAGATCTTTGACCAATTTACTGAAACATAATGTATTGTATATTTGGACTTCCAGGGAAGAGACAACCTTTGAAGTTCTCAAACAGGCTTTGGTGCAAGCTCCTATGATGGCTTTGCCGAATTTCAAGAAGGAATTTGTATTGGAGACTGATGCAAGTGCTACTGGTGTGGGGGCAGTGCTAGTGCAGTCTGATCACCCCATAGCTTTCTTCAATAAAGTATTGGGGCCCAAAAATCAAAAACTATCTGCATGACAAAGTGTGTCTAGCTATTGTTTTGGCTATTGAAAAGTGGAAGTCTTACTTGCAACATCAGTCTTTCACCATTCTGATCAAAAAAGTTTGGTTCAACTAGGTGACCATAAATTCAATACTTCTATACAACAGAAAGCTTTCTTGAGACCGATGATCTTACAATACAAAATATATTATACAAAAAGGGGATCACCAACAAAGCAGCAGATGCCTTATCTAGAAGAAATCATGTTGGGAAATAAATCAAGTGGCTGATGAATTACGTATTGTTTCTCTTTACTGAAAGTGTGCAGGTGCAACCAATGGTCGTGTGTGTCGAACGCCCGGTGAAACGGGTGGAAAACTAAAGCCGCAAGTGCAAGTTTGCTTGTCTGGAATGCCACCCAACTGCAAGACCTGGGAAGATGTGTTCCTGGTGGTGGCAGCATACTCAGCATAACCATCCCGAAGAGGGGTGGAGGTTTGAGCACTTTCCGAAGAGGTCATATTTGGCTTGTCAGCACGGGTGAAATGATTAACATCTGGGAAGACCATTGGGTTCCTGGTAGTCCATCTCGTATGATCCAAACACCAAGGGGGAACACTTTGCTGCAAACTGTCAATGAACTAATAGATCCGGCTACAAGAACTTGGGATGAGGTTCTTTTGAGAGATATTTTCTCTCCAATTGATGTGCACAGAATTCTTAGTATCCCCTTGAGCGCACACCTTCATGAGGACTTCATAGCATGGCACTACACAAAATCATATATATTTTCAGTGCGTTTGGTGTATTACATAGAATGGGATCATTCACACAGACACAGACTCACTCGGGCAGATGGCCAAGGACCGTCCGAGCGTAATCCAGTGTGAGAAATCCTTTGGAAATTGCAAGTGACAAGTAAAGTGAAGATTTTTGAATGGAAAGATTTACATGGTATGGTCCCAGGATTGGGAATTCTTGCGAACAGACATGTCCCAACGACTTCACAGTGTCCTGTTTGTGAGAGTGGTGCAGAAGATATCAAACATCTCATGTTCACATGTAGTCAAGCAAGGAAAGTATGGCATTCTTTGGGATTGCTAGACTACATTGATGAGATAACTCATGTGGATAGGTCATGTTCTATTATTCTGGAAGAGATGCTTCGACGGCCCCGAGCCAGATCGTCGGTAATTGGTAATGTGGGTATGAAGGAATCAATTCTGGTGGGAGCATGGTATATATAGTAGCAGAGGAGGGAATTCGTCATGGGAGAACGTGTGGCCGATCCAACACGCACAGCCTTTTCAATCCATGCTCTGATATGCAATTTTGTTGCAGCGCATAGTAAGTCTGAACCTCGCCAAGTTGTGTGGACAAAACCATTAAGGAATGCATATAAACTCAACGTTGACGCAGCGTTTTCAGAAAACGATACTGGTGGTGTAGGTGTTGTGTTAAGGAATGATAGAGGGGAGGCAATTGTTGGCGCTTGTTGGCCTCTTCATAATATTTTTGATGCAACAATGGCAGAAGCAACAGCTCTCCAGAAAGGTTTATCTCTCATCGAAGGCCTTCAATGTGTTCCTGTCACCGTCGAATCAGACTCTTTGGAACTCGTGGAAGCGTTTAATGGAACAATTCAAGTATGGTCTCCATATGCAGCGATACTTGCGTATTGCTTTCAAATCGCCTCGAGGATTGGATCAATATCGGTGCATCATTGCACAAGGGAGGCAAACTGTGTGACGCACAACTTAGCTAAACATGCTTTTGTTTCAAATTCTATTGTTTTTTTGGATGATGTTCCCCCTAGCTTTATTGTTTCAGATGTAGTGAACGATGTACCGCTGTTTACTTTGCTTTAAAGTGTGCCATGAAGGCTTTCCCTAAAAAAACCATCTTGTGGACAAGATGTGTTTCGAGGAAGGGGTATTGTCGTGACCCACTACACCCCTGAAGCTGTCAAGGTGAACAAGAGGACTGGCGAGCGTTAGTGTCAGAGGGAGGCCCAGCTGAAGAGTCAAGACGAGAAGGCAATTGCACAAGGCCAAGCCAATATGCGCAACGGTACTAAAGGAGGGGCGCCGCTATATCTCGCCTTCGGCGAGAGGGGAGGAACCCTCGCTGAAGGGGAGACCGAGATGGGTCGGCCCAGGAGCGCGGGAGGCCACAACCTCCTTTTTCTGTTTTTTTTTACATTTTCTATTTTTGTTTTTTGTTTTATCTTTGTGCTTTTGTTTATACTTTAAAATAATCTAAATATATATATTACAAAACACACTCTACAAAAAACATTTGAAAAATGTTGAACAAGTATTTGAAAAATGTTAATCAAGTATTTGAAAAATCCTAATCAAGCATTCGGAAAAATGTTGAACGTGTATAGAAAAATTGTTGATCATGTATTAAAAAATGATGAATTTTTTTTATCATGTATATAAAAATGTTAATCAAGCATTTGAAAAAAAATGTTGAACAAGTATTTAAAAAATGTTAATCAAGCATTTGGGAAATGTTAATTGTGTATTAAAAAATGTTAATATTGCATTTTGAAAATCTTGATCAAGCATTTATAAAAAATGTTACATGTGCATAGAAAAATGTTGACCATGTGTTAAAAAAATGTTAATCTTGTATTTCAAAAATGTTGAAAATGTGTGTAGAAAAAATATTAACCATGTATTAAAAAATGCTAATATTTTATTTAAAAAAATAAACAAGCATATGAAAAATCTTAATCAAGCATTTGAATTTTTTTGAATATGTGTATAGGAAAAATGTTGACCATGTATTCAAAAATGTTAAATTCATACTTGAAAAATGTTAAATGTGTATTTGAAAAATGTTCTTGACATATATGAAAAATGTAGAATGAAAACTAAAAGAAAGAAAAGAAAAATAAAATTTTAAAAAATGTTGATCTTCTATCTGAAAAATGTTAAACAAGTATTTGAAAAATGTTAATCAAGCATTTGAAAAATGTTGAAAGTGTGTATAGGAAAAATGTTGACCATGTATTCAAAAAATGTTAAACCCGTATTTCAAAAATGTTAAACGTGTACTTGAAAAATGTTCTTGACATATACGAAAAATGTAGAATGAAAACTAAAAGAAAGAAAAGAAAAACAAAAAAACATTGAAAACTGAAAAATAAACCAAAGAAAAAAACAAAAATAAAACCGAAGAAACAAATGCAAAAAAGAATAAAAAACAGTAAAGATCAATAAAGAGACAAAGAATAACAAAAAAAAAGTTGAAAACCAAGAAAGAAACAAAAAACTAAAGAAAAATAGAAGGAAATGAGTAAGAAAAGAAAACCGATTAAAACAATGAAAATACACAAAGGAAAACCAGAAAGAAAAACACAAAAGACCGGAAAAGAAATAAGAAAACCAAACCAAAAACTAAAGCGAGAAAAAAACGTCGGAGAAAACCGAATAAAAAAGAAGCAAAAAAAAGAAATAAGAAAAACCAGTAAAATTGAGAAACCGGAAACCAGTGGAAATCTGGCTCGTTTTGCCTCAAGTAGGTCGCCCCCTAGTACTATGTCATGAACTGGACGCTTGGCTAGCTCGTTGGCTAGCACAGCAGCCAACTATCGATGAGACTTGGGATCGAATCCCATGTGAGGCTATTTCAGCGAGAGCTGCTACCGTCTCGCTGCCCCCGGCCCAGTTGCTTGCGCGAGTCGCTATTTCCTTCAGCCAGAGACATCGCTAAAGGAGACAGGGAGGTATGGCTGAGTATCGAGAATTAATGTAAGTGCATCTCCAGCCGTTCGGCCCCCCAGGGGCTTGAAATAGCGCCGCCTGGGGGCCAACCGGCGGTAAATTCGGCGTGGGGGGCTATGGTTCCCAGTCGCCGACCCAAGATCGCCCCCCAGCCGCGGATTTCGGCCCACTTTCGGCGCAAATTGGCCCAATTTCGGCGTGCTTCGGCACAAATTCAACACAAACTAATTTTTATCACATAGTTCATCACAGAAATCAATACAAATCAAATAGTTTGACAAATCAAACTCATATTTCATCACACGTCGAGCTAGGCGTTGCCCTTGAGCCTCCATAGGTGCTCCACCAGATCGTGCTGCAGTTCTTGATGCACCTGTGGGTCTCGGATCTCCTGATGCATATTGAGGAAGGCAGTCCAGGTTGCCGGTAGCTGGTGATCAACTTGGGCAAGAGGACCCTGCCTATAATATGGTTCAGTGTCAAACACTGGCTCTTCCTACGCGCTCTCAATGATCATGTTGTGCAAGATGACACAGCAAGTCATGACTTCCCACATTTGATCTTTCGACCAGGTCATAGCGGGGTACCGGACAACAGCAAATCGAGATTGGAGCACACCAAATGCCCGCTCGACATCCTTCCTGCAAGCCTCCTGACACTTGGCAAAGTAGGAGTTCTTGCCTCCTGGCACAGGGTTTGAGATAGTCTTCACAAATGTGGACCATCTCGGATAGATGCCATCTGCTAGGTAGTATCCCTTGTTGTAGTGGCGCCCATTGACCTCGAAGTTCACCGGAGGAGCATGACCTTCAACAAGCTTGGCAAAGACATTCGAGCACTGCAGTACGTTGATGTCATTGTGAGTTCCTGGCATACCAAAGAAGGAGTGCCAAATCCAGAGGTCCTGTGTGGCCACTGCCTCAAGTACCACACTGCAAGCTCCTTTGGCGCCTTTGTACATCCCCTGCCAAGCAAATGGACAGTTTTTCCATGCCCAATGCATGCAGTCGATGCTTCCAAGCATCCCAGGAAATCCTCTTGTTGCATTCTGTGCTAGGATCCGAGCAGTGTCTTCAGCATTGGGTGATCGCAAGTATTGTCGTCCAAACACTGCCACCACTGCCCTGCAGAACTTGTACAAACACTCAATGGTGGTCGACTCGGTCATGCGTCCATAGTCTTCCAGTATATCACCGGGAGCTCCGTATGCAAGCATCCTCATAGCTGTCGTGCACTTCTAGAGTGAGGTGAATCCAAGTGTGCCGGTGCAATCCTTCTTGCACTTGAAGTAGATGTCGAACTCACGGATGGAATTCACAATCCTGAGGAAGAGCTTTCGGCTCATCCGATAACGGCACCGAAATACTTTCTCGCCGTGCAGTGGAGCATCGGCGAAGTAGTCGGCGTAGAGCAAGCAATAGCCCTCCAGCCGATGCCTCTGCTTTGCCTTCTGCCGGCCCGGCGCCGAGCCACCTCGCCGCGGCTTTGCATTGCTTGCGAACAGGCCGGCCAGAGCGGCGAGGACAATGAGGTGCTCTTCGTCCTGGGCGTCGGCATCGGCTTCCTCCTCCAGCAGCGCCGCGAACGCCTCCTCGTCGTCCGAGTCCATCGCCGAGCAGACAAATCGCCGAACACCTGCCAGGCGTGGTAGGCGCGCAGCCGCCGCCGGTATCCCCGCTTGCGTGGCCGGAGCGCCGGAAAAGCTCGCCCAGGAGCGTGGTTGAGGCTGCCGCGGCGAACCCTCTCTTTCTCGACGGGGAAATGGTCTTTCTAGCGGCGGTGGGCAGGTGGGCGGCGCCGGGATCGGCACGGCGGCGGAAGGGGTAGCGCGCGCGGGGGGCGAATCTGGAGGTGGAAAAAACGTTTTCCGCCTGACAGTGGTGGCCCATGCGCCGTTTTCCCTTCCGCCGGAGCCCCCAAGCGCCCCCCCCAGCTCAACCCGGCAATCCGACCCATGGGCGGCCGCGCCCATGGGCACCCGACCCGAATGGGTAGAGTATGGGTCGTCATCTTCACCCATTGGTAAGCCCAATGGGTAACCCGATTAGTCATGGGTAGGGTATGGGCATAAGGTTCTGCCCGTGGGTTGCCCGATGGGTCACCCGATTATCTGACATGTGGGCCCTTGAGCACTAAAAGCCCTGCGCGTCCAATGGTATACGTTCTCGGTGTCCAGTAGTCAAAGCCTTGAAGGATGATGCCCATTCCAAAGCCCAACGTTTTTACCGTGACTTCCCAATAACACACAGATAGTACACACTTTTGTCCATGTGTCGGCCCTTGATCCATTCACATGTTTCAAGCATCAAAGGCCCAATACATATGTGCCATCGACCCATGTAAATAGTTGAACGGCACGACAAGAGGTGCAGTAGTTTAGTACCACCTCGTTTAGAGACGCAAAAGGGAGCAATGTGAAGGACTATAAGGTTAGGAGGTGGCTATCCATTTTTTTCAAACTTACAGGTAGGCAGGGCCGGCCCTAAGCCATGGCAAGGAGTGCGGCTGCCTAGGGCCCAACATGTGCAGGGGCCCACACTATGTGCATATGTAATTATGTATTGGTACAGTTTGTCTAAAAAAATGTATTGGTATAGTTGAGGGGAAAATAACCGAGGAATATGACAATCCAGACCATTAATTGCTTTGTTTTGTGCGAGACAGTGCCGCCGGCTCGTTCTTCTTCCGGTCCAATCTTCTTCCTTTCCCAACTAATTGCACCAAGTCCCCAGGAGGCCAGGCCCCAAGGGATGTTCATGCATGGATTTTCAGTTATACCACCTCATTAATCTCTTCATTACCCAATGAATTTTGTACAGGTTCTTTTATAGGTACCCAAGGTGACAAGTCCCCGGCCGGCGGCGACCTTCTTGGCAGTGGCGATGAGCTGACGATGCACCATATTCGGTTGGCCGCTAAGACATTGACACCAGCGCTGGTGCGCAGGTAAATTGTTCCTCATATGCATTGAAAATCTTTTCATGTTAATTCTGAATTATGTGACGATTCTCTTGCATGAAATTGTCGCACAAGTGATTGCTTCATGTTAGCGATGATCGACCACCATTACCACGTGACAATTAGATATTGCTCGGGTTTTATCTTGTGGAATTTCTCTATTGGTCTTGTATGGAAGGTGTTTGTGCTTTTGTTCAAACTGCTATTTCTTGATAGACCACAAAAGATTTGTTTGAAATTAAAAGAACAAGTCATATGTACTATTTGAATGGACTTGCTGCTTGTGGCTGAAATTTTTAGCAGCGACCAGCAAGACGTTTGGTGTGACCGTAGGGCCCATTGTACCATGTTTGCACTAGGGCCTCCTAGATGCAAGGGCCGGCCCTGCAGGTAGGAGGTGTACTGTAAAGGCGATTTCACCCTGTATAGCCAGACGAAAGGAATTGTATGTACTCAATTATTAAGCACTAAAAAAGTAGTAAGACTGTAAATAATTTTTTATTTTCCTTTGTGTTGAAATGCCCGATGGGTGCCCGATTGGGTCGGGTCACCTGATGGGTTTGGGCATGGGTCTGATTTCCAACCCATGGGTAGGGTCGTGGGTCTGTGATGGACCCGATAAGCATTCGGGCATGGATTTGGTTGAGGTCGACCCGACTGCCAGGTTGACCCCCAGTGCACTGGGTTCGGCCTGGGATCGCCGGGCCAAAAAATGGGCCGAACCGACGGAAATCGACGTTCTGGGGGCGCGACTGAGGGGATTTTTCGGCACCGGCGGTAAAAAACACGTCCTGTGGGGCGTGTTGGGGACGCGAGTGGAGACGCTCTAACGAGACTCTGTCTCATTTCTTCCTTCCTATCGCTCCAAGGACTCGAGCTCGAGTTCCTCCTCCAAATCCCAGCGTGACGCTGTGAGAATCGTATCTAATTACTCAAATTCAGTCCTGGTTCGTGACAACGGATGCTGGGGAGGAGGCTACCTGCGGCCGTGTGCGAGGTGGTAGCGCACCAGCTCACCATGCTAGCCACCAGCGGACGCTCCGGCCATCTCTGCCCGCATCAGCGCATGTGAGGTGTTTGAGAGAATGCCTCTAAAGTCCACGTAACGTCCGTCCTCTGTCGGCTGTCATCCCGTGCCACATCGGCCTGAGGAGTGGGATTCAACATGTCATAAAAGGTGCTCAAATTTAACCATGTCATTAGTGTTTTTTTTGCGAAAAAATAGCATAATACCCGTGGTTTTGGAACGAAGTCGATATGAGGTAGTAGTTTTTTTAAAACCTAACCACAAATATGGTGGGTTTTTGCTATTTATTTTACTCTTGTATAAATATTTAAGTGTTCTGTTCTCATTGAGAAAACCGGAATCTGAGTGCCATTTTACAGCTTTCTGGGATTATTTCAGTTTGTCAGGTTCACGTAGAAAACACTTTGTAGATCACTCAAAGCATCCATATTCCCCATGTATTATACACAACAAAAATTCGTAGTAACTCTTACTTGATCATTGCAATATTGTCCTCAATATGAGAGGAATCGTTCAAATTATTTCAATAAATAGATTTGTCATGATCTGGAAGATACAACGTGGGAACGACCAGGCATGTGTTGTATTTAGCTGGCAACATCGACGGACTTAAATCCGTTGTCAATAGAAGCCTTCACTGCATCCACGACAATCTGTGTCTTTCGGGTGATGCCCGGCCACTTCCCCTCAGGCTTGACACCGGCATCTCTGATGCCCTGCACCAGCCTACAGAACTCCTGGACCATGAGCCCCTCCTGCGGAAGCTCCGTGGTGACAACATGCTTGCTCGGATGTGGATCCCATCCGGTAGAGAGTTCGGCGAAGTTCGTCTTGGAGGCGACGCTAAACGGAGCAGACTTCTCTTCGTAGGGGATGACCAAGTCGGTGACATGAATAGTACCATTTGTGCCGACGACGGTGAGGTCCATGGTCAGGTTGGTAAAGAAAGAACAGTGGAAGGTGGCGACCTTGCCGTCGGCCCAGTAGAGCGACGCGCCACAAGCAAGGAGCACACCGGCTTGGTTCTTGACAGGGTGACGGAGAGCAACCACATTATTGGGCAGCTCATAGTCAACAGCCCACAGGATTCCACGGATGCAGTACCACCCGATATCACCAAGCACACCCAGGCCATCAAGGTCTGGCTTTACCCTGATGTCATTTTGGAGGAAATCTTCGTTTGCTAGAAAGCTGACCATGGTGTTTATCTGAAGCAGCATGAGAGAGATAAACAGTTATTTACCTTCACAGCTGAACGGTGGCAATTGTATAAGTTTCAAATTAAGTTGACACCAACGGCTGTGAGGTTATATCAGGAAATAGATCATCACACTGTTAGTTGGGGAACACTTGACGCATGCAGAATGGGAATAGATCATCTCATAAGCATTCAGAATCTATATATGTGCTATAGGTTTGAAATTTTAGGTACTAACAGGCAACAATTTGAATGCGAGGTATCTGTTGTCTCATGTATCCGTTGTCTTCTCTATCCCCGACCCAACTCATACATGAGAGGTTTTAGCCACTGTGAGACAAAGTTAACCTCAGTTTCACCTTTCAATGCCAGTTACAACATTTCCAGCAGTGTAAACATGTTAATCTGAACCCAAAGCTGTAGACCATTGTCAAGCTGTTGTATCCTGCTTAGTAATGCTTTCAGTTTTATTTTCATGTGTTCGGGTACTGTGCAGTGTGCACTGACATTTTGTCTTCTTTTCTTCTTCCTTTGGTGTGTGAGCAACTGAGCATCGAATTATATGGTGATTTATATAGTCATTACAGTGTTCATTGTTGTTTAAGAACAGTACCTCCTGTGGTGGATGCATGATGAACTGTGCCTTTGTATCAGGTCACAAGTTATATGGTTTTATTAGTGTAAGAACATCGTGCAGTCATGGACACACGAGATTAGTACTTTGCAATGTAATGTTGCTCTCCAGTTCAAATTCTGTCAGAGTTTTTGACACTATTCCTTTTCAGATTGTTCAAAAGCCAAAATCATCTCACAACCCAGTAAGGTTCAGTAGCAAGAGTTCAAGCATTCCAGCAAGTTTTTTTATTGGTTGGTACCAAAAGGCAACTAGGCTACTAGCCCGTGCCGGATACAATGACAAACTGCAATTAGCTTCGGTAGCACGCTCCGAGTTCACTAGAGAATCTTTTGATGCTTATAATTAACATGTTGGATGGTTAGGAGGGTAGTTGTGCTCCCAGCACATCAGGAATCAAACCACATGTGTGTCTCATAAAGATGGAATATTCTTTTGGAGCCGATGTTTTCGTCAACAGAGAGGTGACGTAGCATTTTTGGTGTGTGATAAGTTATTAAGTAGTCTCCATCTAGGCTAGAACAAATACGTCATGGGTTGCATAGACAATCAAATATTTCTGTACCACAAGAAAGCACAATTATAATTTACAACCACAAAATGGGATTAATAAAGAGCGTGCAACATGATTCGAAGGGCATATGCCACGTCAAGATCCTAAAGAAAACTGGATTCAAAAAAATTGATGACAGTTTCAACATAATAATGTGGTGTTTCGAGCACTTACGAATCTGACTTCTCCGATGGTGTCCTGATCGGCGACGAGCTGACGCATCTTGGCAGTGCGGGGGTGGTGCATCCACATGGTGGAGTCCATGAACTGGACGCCGTTGGCCTCGCAGGCGGCGAGGATGGGCTCGAGGTCGGCGGCGCAGGGCGCGGTGGGCTTCTCGAGGAGCAGGTGCTTGCCCCGCTCGGCCGCGGCGGTCGCCCACTTGGCGTGGAGGCTGGTGGGGAGCGGCATGTAGACGGCGTCAATGTCCGGGTCGTCGAGGAGCGCCTCGTAGGAGCCGTGGATGCGCGTGCCGCTGCGGAGGCCGTTGTCCGCGGCGAAGAGGCGCGCCTTGCCCTCGGAGCGGCTGGCGACGGCGGCCACGTCGGCGGCGGGGACGAGCAGCATTGAGCGCGCAACCTTGCGCGCGATGGAGCCGCAGCCCATGATGCCCAGGCGCACCGGGCGCGGCTCCTCCGGCGCGGCGGCGGACGACATGGCGAGCGGCGCGTCGGGGCCCGATCTGCAGGCCGGCATTTGGAGCGAGGATCGACCCGATTTGAGGAACGTTTTGGGGTTGTTGAACGAGAAGGCACCGGTAGAGTTTGCTGCGGCCAAGACCATCTCCATTGTTGAGCCGAATCGAAGACGGGCAGGCTCTAGATCCAATGCAAAGTTTGACTAGTCGAGTATAGAGCCTGTGGAGTGGAAGTGGATGCCCCCGCGTTGATTAAAAAACTGGAGACATTCACAACCCAGCGCACGCTCGCTCACCCACGTCCCCGCCGCAGCTAACTGTACCGGTGCCTTCCACGCCCAGAAGCAACGGCTCCTCCACGCCCATGGCAGCTTCTCTCTGGCCATCTCTGCTCCTCCAGGCACAGCGGGCCACAACCCACAACAGAGGCGGTGCCCCTCCTGGCGACTCGGAGCTCAACTTCACCTCTCTTTTTACTGGTGATTTCCCCGCCCGTCACATGAATTATGTATGAGAAAATGATCTAAATCAAAAGCTACGACCATTTTTTTAATGTAGAAATATTTTATACTTGCACTGTGTGAACAAAGAGTATGCATGTGGTTTGCATGAAGGTTGTAAAATAGTGATAGTGGATACATGATGAGGTGGAAGGCCGCATGTTAAAAGAATTAGATTTAGTGAGAATCAGCTATTTATGAATAGTAGATTCCCTCGTAGACAGCAAGTTTTATGGTGAACTCGAGATACCACCAGTGTCTGTAAAATGCCTAACATCCCTGCCATTTCTTGGGTTGCATTTTCCACGTAATCTAAAAAATGTATAGAAAAATGGATCTAAAAAATGTACAGAAAAATGTCACTAGATAAAATGAAAAAGTATTTTGGATCCAGGAAATTGTTACATTAAAGAACTACCCAGATATAATCATTCCGCAGCAGAATCTTCACCTTGGTGGCCTAAGAAACATCGAACACAGAATATTCCAGAACACAAACTGATGATAGTGAAAGATAGCAATTTGCGGAGGCCTGCGATTATACCACATACCACAAAACACAAGCAAATCCTACTCCTCAACCAACTTCGCCTCACGCAGCAACCAACAAATACCACCCACGAACATTATACTGCTTATTATTCCTCAACAGAAAAGGTCCCAAGCAAATCAATCCTTGCCAAGGAATTCAGAAGAAAGAAAAAACTAAACATCAAACATTATTATCCCCATCAGATGAATTAATACTGCGTGATCTACGCAACCACACACCACATCACTTACACAAATCCTAGAGGAGGCATAACAGCAGTAAGGGCCACAAGGTCGAGCTAATCATCTCTGGCTGGGCTCGACCGTGCGCACGTTCGCGCCCGTCATTCCTTCAAGTCTGTCCTTCATTATATCTACAAAGTGTCCCACCATCTCATGGAACTGCTTCAAACCAGAAAGAGGCAAGATTATCGACGAACGATCAGCTCCAGCGACCTGAATCAAGCAGGAAAATAATGAGATCTTACTCTGGTACAGGGGTAGAGTTATCAGTATCACAAGTGATAAACAAGAATATGATACCTCAGAAATCCTCAAATAATGGCCCCTGTTGTTGCTGCCCAGATCAAAGAAAAACCTTTTCTGATCTGCCCTTATCACCTTAGACAGCCCCATGCCACTAAATTCTTCAATTGGAGGCCCATCAACGTCTACCTCTGGTACAGATGCAGATTGGCTGCCATGTCCAGCTATAAATCCAGCACCAACATCGTCGGAAAGGCCAGGAAGGCGCTCTGGAGGTTCCAAGTGTTGCTGACAAATAAAATATCAGAAAATTTTAATAACAATGTCATTGGAGCCTAAGGGGCCCATAAATAAGCAAGAAACAGGTAATTTTGCTATACCTGACTTGGATGATTTGGAAGAATGTAGAGTCGGGAAGCTTCGTCATTGATTTCTAACAGTACATTCCTAAATGCTTCCCAACCTTCTTCACCAGAGCTACCAGCCGGTACAATTATCGTGCTACGGTTTCTATTGACAGATGCCTCCGAAACCTGAAGAGAATTGTGTCAACAGATGAATATTGTAATCATGTCAAGACAAATATCTACACTACGCCGTGTAATTGAGAAGCAAAGACAGCAAATCGTGTACTGTAGATTGACTAAGATGCCAAAGATATCAAAGAGTACTATGAAGCAAGCAAGGAAAAGAAGAAATGCATAAAGCGTCATGGATGGCAGCGACCACCGAAGAAAGTAGTGAAGATCAACGTCGACGCCTCTTTCTCTGAACCAACTCTCAGCGGAGCTACCAGAGCCATTGCGAGACTCCAAGGGGTTCTTGATTGGGGCATCGAACCAGGCGCTATTGCATGTCCAGGATGTTGAAACAGTGGAGGCCGTAGCTCTAACGAATGGGCTGCACCTAGCTATTCAGTTGGGATGCAACCACATCATCGTCAATTCTGACAGCCAAGTTGTGATGCAAACTATGCAGAACGAAGGGGATGCTTACTCAGTGGCAGCACCAATATTCGCTGATTGTGTGTTGCTCGCTAAGGAGATAGCAGAGGTAACTTATGCTCACTGCCCTCGGGAGGCTAACGAGGTTGCAGATTATTTAGCTAGGCATGCTGCTGATCATTCAATCCAATCGTGGTTAGACGAGCACCTATGTTTATTCGGCATGAGCTTGTAAACGATGTACTGTTATTTGAGCAATAAAAAGTTATTTCCAAGTCAAAAAAAAGATGCAAAAGGTAAATGAATATAAATGTAGCAATAAAGCTAAACAGTGCCCCCCCCCCCCCCCCCACACACACACACACACATCCATGATCATGTGCGACTACTGGTTTGTATCCACAGTATCCTGTTTGCAACAAATGTACAAGATATTCATTCATCCACAAGATGTTTGCTGAGACACATGATGGAATTGAAACCTACTGCACTTTTGCTTATATTAAAGAAAGTTTAATTTCACTAGAGAGGCCGAAATAACTGGCTGCTAATACTCTATTTAAAATCCTTTCGGCAGTTAAGACTTCAACATGCACCAAAATAAATCATTATTAGAAGAAAAAAAGATAGGAAGATGTTGGGAATCATTTAGGAGAACGAAAAAAAAAACTCTGGCAATTAACAAAAAGAAAAGTAGAATATAACTAAATAAAATATCCACAGTACAAGAAGTTGTTCAGAGCCATTTAGGAGAAAGTTCAGGTATCTGAACAATGTACAGGTCATATTTTTATTAACACAATAAGTCAATAAAGCGAAATAAAATAATTTACTAGATAATATGATCAGTCATAAATTAGAGACATTATATGAGGCACTCAATAAGACTATTAAATGCATTAAGGGCCTGTGTGATGTTAAGCACTCAGTTTTGCTGCCAGTATATCCCTTTTCCTCTTGCTTTTAGTATCCTCTTTAGTTGGACCACAATTAAGACATAACAACAAATACATTCAGGGTACTAACTCATAGTTTTCAATAACATTGCCAAACAAATCCAGAAGATTCCAATAAAGGGACAAACAACCTGAGAAACAACCAATTTCTTATTAAAACCACCTAGTACTCCCTCCATTTCTTTTTAGTCTGCATATAAAATTTGTCTGAAGTCAAACTTCATAAAGTTTGACCAACTTTATAGGAAAAAATATCAACATTCACAATATGAAATCAATATCATTAGATGCATTATGAAATTAATTTTCATACCATATAACATCAATATCGTAAATGCTGACATTTTCTAATATAAATTTGGTCAAACGTTGCGTAGTTTGACTTCAAACATATCTTATATGCGGAGTAAAAAGAAACGGAGCAGCATGCCAAATTTGGTACTTTTGAAAGTGCTACTCGGATCGAATATTTCTTTCACGGTTGTCTGGACATTGAGATGTTGAGATTTATTTTTCTGTTTATCTTTGGAACCTCAACTGCTCCAGAACAGATAACTTTACAACAAAACCGAACAAAAGTTCAACACTCAAGAAAGTACAATTCAGTATCAAGACTATAATGACTATAATCTCATCGAGTACAGAAAAAACTGAAGGGCATACAAAGATGAGGGAAAATCAATATACTAGCCTAAAACACAGTAGAAAGAAACACAATTTCCAACATTACACAGGCAATAGCAAGGTTAAGTATCTAATGAACATAACCACAAAACCCAGACTAACTTGTATCCTCTTCCTTTTCCACAGAAGATTCAAGACCAATTCTATGAACAAGTTAAGTGCCAATAATGGTCTGCACAGTAGAATCTTGTCATGAACAGACAGCAGGGATGCTATTTTTGCTTAGATGGAGCCAGGTTCATACCAAATAGATTGCAAGACAGCCAGTAAAGGTGAAACTGACAGATTAAGGGAAGCCAAAATCTGAGAAAACACAGCTACTAACTAAAGGGGAAGATTCCCTTTTGGTCCTCCAACCTTTGGGTTCAAAGCCCAAAGCAGCCTCTTAACTTGGAGTCTGGTCAGAAAAGATCTCTGTCTCTGACAAGTAGGTGCAGGTCCATGCTCCGGAAACAACTTGATAGACTTTTCTTCTATCATTATTTAAATCAATATATGCCATTTTAGGAAACGGACCTTTTTGACATACGAAAAGAACGAGTTGAGGTTTAATGGACCAGGAGAGGAAGACGAAAACGCTACCTTTCCCTTACTAAATCCACACACCTATTTCCCGTTTTAGCTAAACAGTTGAGCTTCTCAAGAATGGATTTCCCATATACGAATTGGGAAATTCTACCACACCAAATTTGACAAAACTAGAAATTCCCACAGGGAACGTTGCGTCACCTTAAGGTAGCGGCCTCTCTTGTTCTCCCCAATATCGAAGTAGAACACCTGCACAGCGCAAGGAACAGAGAGCCAACGGAAAATTTAGCAACGGCGAGAGCAAAACCAGCGAGGGTTAAATAAATTAACCGTGGAGAGGGCGAGCGGACCTTGGTGTCGAGGCGTAGCTCCTTGCTGAAGACGTCGCGCTCGTCGGTGCGGATGTAATAGTCGAAGAGGTCGAGGAACCAGGCGACGCCGGCGATGGGCACGATGATGGTGGAGCGCGTGGTGGAGGTCTTCTCGGAGATCTTGAGGTACCTCCCCCGCGGGTTCTCCTTCAGATCGAAGTAGAAGAGCTTGTGCTCGAACTGCAGCGTTTTGCTGACGAGCTCCACGTCGCTCCCGCCGCCGCCGCCGCCGACGCCGACGGGCCCCACCATGCCTCCCACCCCGCCGCCGACGGGCCCCATGCCTCCTCCGACGCCTCCGACGCCGTCCATGACCGCCGCCGCCGCCCGAGCTAGGGTTTAGGCTCTGTCGAGATTAGGGTTTGGGTTTAAACGAAGTCGAGTCGAGGGGATGTGAGGTCGGGAATTGGGATAGATCTCGAGCGCGTTTACCCCTGCAAAGGCGGGGCTACCCTTTTCTCGACCGCTAGAGGTCACCGACACGTGGGTTCGGCGCTCACGGGGGCCCCGGCTATCGGTGGGAAGGGTGGGGTGTTGGTGGGCGGGGTGGTCGTTTTGGCGGTTGGGGGCGCCCGTGTGGTTTACCTGCGGATGCTGACCGCGCGCTCGTGGCGTGGTGACTTGTGATTGGCCACCCGGTTTTGTACGGCGGGTCTTGGTGTCGAATGGGCAACTCCAATAATGTCACATCACTGTCTGCGAGCCTATCCCGCCACATCATCAGGGTCCTACTCGAAGGAGAAACAACGATGAGAGGGACGGCCGCAAATCCCATTCGGAGAGGGACCTTTGTAAAAAGCCCTGAAATAGGTGCATGGCTAACATCACAGCGTTTCCATTCTATCTCTATTTTTTTTTATTGCTTCAAAAATTATTGATTGGTTCTAGTACATACTACAATGTTATCTAAGGTTATGTTGCAGTATTAATGTTTTCTTTTATCTAATGCTTCCTTGGTATGCGCGCATGGTATGTTGAGGAAGACACACGAAAAACATAGCAGGGAAGAAGCAGATGTTTAGAAGAGAGGAAAACTTGTTCCTCCCCTATACATGGGTACCTCAAATTCTTTTTTTGAACTGGGTACCTCAAATTCTAAACTTGCTCTAAATGGCTGGTACTCGAGGAAAGGTGATGACACAACGTAAAAGTAAAAGGATAAGCCCTTCGCAGGAGGAATCGGAGATTATCATGCACTTATATCTTGTAATATTTAAAAGTTGGTTCATCGGCCATTGTCATGGTTTTCTGTTAATGCTTGATATCTTGATAATTGGAAACACATACATTTTCAAGTCCTCTCGTAATGGTGGTGGGTATCACACTATTTATTTATTTTTATTTTCATTATTAGGAGCGTTTGTTCTCCTTCCACTTAGATCCTTTTTTAACAGACCTTTTCCTACACCTTTTTATCCGCCCAACACCGTTATGAGAATGTGGGAAACTCAATGTGTTCCAAAACATCAAAAGGTCCAGGAATGAAAACATTTAATATCACATTTATTTTTGTTGTGGCACTGATGAAAATTTATTTGGAATGACCTTTCTCAGTCTTGTAATAGGTAGGTATAGTGGACTATCATGGCAAAACTTGGCTCGAGGATTTTGCATGTATAAGCATAATTCATGCTTAGTACATACGAAGGCTAGCAATAGACCGAGAAGCGGCCAACTAGAGAGCACAAAAATCATAATCATGCATTCTAAAATAGTAAACATTAAGTAGTAATATGAGCAGGATACTAACACTTCAAAGTTATAACACCATCGAGGTTGAATTGGAAATTTCAAAACATGTGTAAGCATAAAGCATGTGCCAAGTCAAGTCACTTGAAACCTTCAAAGGGAGATACCGTGCTAACATATCACATTATGATCCACTCTAATGCATGATGGTATTCAAGATGACAACTTTCGCCACCTAGTTGATTAAGAGTTAACATGAGAAAGCATAAATCACTGAGCTTCTATTACACACATGATCACTAACACAAGATGTTATAAAGAGAGCATGTTAATAAACATAATTTGTGCATAAACAAACTAAAATAATATCATACCAGCTTTCCCACCATGGCCACTTCATAAAATAGTCATCATTACTGCCTTGTCACTTACATTGAATGATAATAATAATAATAATAATAATAATAATAATAATAATAATAATAATAATAATAATAATAATGAAGTGCAAGTGCCACCATGGACCGAAGCTGAAATATGAAACAAACTATACAAAAAAAGAAGACAATAGAAATATCTTTTGGGTTTTCATTAGTTTAAATGATAAAGCAAGAAAATCCAAATAGAAATATGTTTTATTATTTTTTTTCATTTGAAAGAGAGCATGTTAATAAACATTATTTGTGCATAAACAAACTAAAAGAATATCATACCAGCTTTCCCACCATGGCCACTTCATAAAAAAGTCATCATTACTGCCTTGTCACATACATTGAATGATAATAATAATAATAATAATAATAATAATAATAATGATGATGATGATGAAGTGCAAGTGCAAGTCCACCATGGACCGAAGCTGAAATATGAAACAAACTGTACAAAAAAAGAAGACAATAGAAATATCTTTTGGGTTTTCATTAGTTTAAATGATAAAGCAAGAAAATCCAAATAGAAATATGTTTTTATTGTTTTTTCGTTTGAAAGACTAAGACATGACAAGATGCAAACGAAAAAAAATCATTTTGTGGTTTTTGGTTTTATACAAAATCATGTAACTTAAATAAAAAGAAGAAAGAAACAACAAAAGAACCAGTAAAAGCAACAAAGAGCCAAGTAAAAGCTAAAGAGAACCAAAAGAAAATAAAGATAAGAATCCAATAAAAACAATAAGGACGAATAAATAGAAATCTTGTTGGTCTTTTCTTGAAACATTTATCAAACATGGAAGGGAAACATCAAAGAAAAAGCAAATAAAGACAATGAGAAATGTTTTTAGTGTTTTTATTTTTTCTAAAGAAGGCAATAAGAATAAAAAGAAGAAATGAATGTGAAATCTTGTAGTGATTTTCAAAGTCCATTCAAGAAGCAATAAAACAAACAACTAGTAAAAAGGAACGAGGAAATATTTTGTTGTTTCTTGAAAGTAGAAGGGAAGCCAAAGAGAACCACATGAAGAACGCAAGAGAAACGATAAATATTTTTCATGTTTTCTTTTCTTGGAAATAAAGAGTAAAAATAAGCATAAGAATCAAAATAGGCAATTAGATCAAAGTAAAACAAAGAAAAGGCAAAAAGGAAACAATCAAAGAAGAACTAGAAATACTTATGGATTATTGATTTTTAACAAAATAAACAAAAGATGAAGAGATACAAAAACGGATATACCGATGTATGACATGAACCGATAGGTGTAATGAATGTATATGATAACATGAACGAAGTATCGGTAAGGAACCATACTCCCCAAGCTTAGCCTTTTGGTCTACTACCATCCTGGATGTTGTAGCCTGTTTGCCTGTGTGTTCCACTGTTGTGCTGCCTCTTTGTCAGCCTGGAGCCGAGGTGCCTTCATAGCTTCCACCCGGGATCCCTAGATGGCAGCGTGTTGCTGCATCTCGCTCTCTTGATGGAAATGCTCCTGAAAATCAGTGAGGGTGACACTCCTTATGTTACTGACAGGAAAATCAAAGCAAAGAAGTGCATGCATATTAATCTGGAACACAGGTTAGTGAGCTTTAAGTATATAGACATACATTCCTCGTGGTGCCGAGGACAGAAGATTTTTTTTGCACATAGTGAGATCATCTAACTTATCATGTCCCTCGTAAGGTGCATTAATATCATTTCTAATAGGGATCTCCAAATAATTAGCACAAAGAGTAGCACACAATTCGTAACAAATATCATTATACCCTCCTCCCAGCTTTCTGAATACGAGTGGTCCACCTAAAAAGCGAGTGAACCCCTCCTTTAGTGGTATAGGTATTTTTTATGGCTTGTTATGCAAGTTTTTTATGAAGGAGTAGTGTTTTGCCAAGGAGAAGCAAGACTACCTCAAAGAGGTTGCCAGTCTTCGTCAGCTACTTACAGAGGAACGTGAAAAAATGAAAGCCTCCAAAAGACTGTCGCTGACTCCATCGATAAGTATCCCAGGCTCTCACCTTCCTCGATAGCTCTGGCTATGCATAAATCATACTTGGTCATGCCCATGCGTCCTTGCAGCTACTGAACAGAAGCAGTCTGAGAACCAATTGGAGGTGGCTCGAAAGGCGTACGAATACCAGCTTTGCCTCGCCCATAAAAGCGCGAAGGAAAATGAGGCGTTGAAGTCATCGATCAAGAAACTAAAGAAGAGCGCCAAAGCCAACCAAGTGACGTCGAAGCCCTACCGTGGAATTAAACAACATGTAGGAGCGCCTTAAGGAAGAAGCTAAGGGAGGCAACGGAAACTGAGATCTAGAAGTCAACGCGTGAGATTAACGAAAAGACCGGCCTGTTGGAGATCTCTAAGGAAGCTATGCAGGAGATGTGCTCGGCCCTTTGGTCGTACGATTATCCGGCTATGATAGTATTTTCCCTTGCTGACACGCTAAAGCAAGGGTCGGCTTGCTTCGACAAGTCACAGGAGTCGGCAGCTATCATCTCGGATGGCACTGGCATTGTTGAAGGCCCACTACCCCAATTACAACCTGGATAACATCATATCGACACTAGTCAATGGAGACGGTAGTTGGATCGAGCCAAAGAAATACTTCTCCAAAGTTCATAGGCACGCCGGATTGATCGCTAAATACTGTGACTTACGTGAGTATATTAGAGCAGACCATGTGTACGAACATTGCTCCTCGCAGTGCTGAGTGAAAGACCCGTGAAAACATTTGCTAAAATTGTTTGGCATGAAGGTGACCTTATTTATCCGGTTTTGGCAAACAGACTACATGTAACGGGACCAATTGGATGTTTCCTGCAAGGGATTTGAATGTAGAAGCCCCTTGGTCGTGGACTTAAAGATGACAAAAGCATGATCTATTGTTGTTCAAAATAACCATGAAGTCTCGATATTGATTGTAGTCCCTTTGCTGCAAGGAATCAAGGTAAAAATACCTTGTTCCAGGGTACAACCATCTCAGTGTTGACCCAATGGTCTCTACATACACAGGAACAAAATAGAGTTAGAAGTCATTGTCCTTGCGGTTGCTCCATGCTTCCGCAATCCACTACACGATATACTATGTATTGTCATTTATTAGGTTACAATCAAGGTTGTAAAAGTGTCCACAAGCCTGAAAAACTAACATGAAATTTCTTACAGACAAACTCTTGATAGAAATGGTAGTCCTCTGAAACTTCTCATTTGATGCACCATTTATTTGTCATGCAGAGTTTCTAGCTCTCGTCGGCGACTCCACATAGATTGTAATGTTAGAAAAGCATTAATCGTCAACAATGGTGATTTTGCTAATTTGGTTCATGATGCCATATCATAGACTTGGTTCTAGTTTTAGGATATATCAGTCACATGCACTTTATCCTTGATTTGCTATGCTCTAGATTTTTTTTGGGTAAGATTATTTAGGGTTGATTGAAGACCAAAAACGTAATCCATTCATGCTTTCGACCGGGTTCACAACAGGAAAGTTCTTAAATGTATGTGACATATTCCTCTTCAAATTTTAAAATATGTGTGAAATATGTATGTAATATTTATGAGTCGGTATTGAAAATTGTTGTCCATGTATGTTCAAGCTTTATAAAATTAACTGAAATATGACTAAATTAGTTGAAATATTACTAAATGAAATATGGTTGAATTTTTATTTGTGGAAACAAGGTCCAACTTTGTGTAATTTGTGTGCAAATGTCTCTTGTGTTTCCGAAATTCATCAAAACATAACCGAGAACAAAATGGAACATGCCTATATGTTTCTAAAATCTATTGAAACATGACAGAAATATATGTAAACATGTTTGATCCATTAGATTGATGTGAACATTGACCTGGACGTTTTCAAAACAATGAAATTTCAATGAAATATATGTGATGAAGTCTAGAAAAGGACTAAAATTCGTGTCAACATGTTTGAGGTCCATTGGAGTTGATGTGTGAACCTTCTCTGAACCTTTTTCGAAGAGAATAAAGTTTCATTACAATATTTTGTTAATGATTTCCGGGGTTAAGTTGGATTAAAAATGTTGGGGAACGTTGCATGGGAAACAAAAAATTTCCTACGCACACACAAGATCTATCCATGGTGATGAGCATCTACGAGAGGGAGAGTAAATCTACATACCCTTGTAGATCGCTAAGCGGAAGCGTTTAAGAAACGCGGTTGATGTAGTCGAACGTCTCTGCGATCCAAATCGCAAGTCGTCCCTCGATCCGATCACGAACTAGCGCCGAACGGACGGCGCCTCCGCGTTCAACACACGTACGGCTTGATGACGCCTTCACCTCCTCGATCCAGCGAGCGATGGTGAAGTAGTGGTTGAGTTCCAGCAGCACGACGACGTGGTGATGGTGGTGAGGAACAATCTCTGCAGGGCTTCGCCAAGCGCTACGGAGATTATGACGGAGGAACTAGAGGGTTAGGGTTGCCGCACACGGCTTGGGGAAATCTTAATGTGTCCCGTGTGCTAGCCCTGCCCCTCTATTTATATGTTGAGCCTTGGGGTCTAAACTTGGAGTAAAAGCCTCCTCCAGGTCGGTTTTGCCCGCACAAGGTCGGTTTGGCCCGCAGGGAAAGAGTCCAACTCGGATCCCTGCCGAACCGTGCACAGCCGCGCACAAGCGGTAGTACCGCTCACAAGCGGTAGTACCGCTTGGGCGGTAGTACCGCTTCACACAAGCGGTAGTACCGCTCGGGCGGTAGTACCGCTTCACACAAGCGGTAGTACCGCTCGGGCGGTAGTACCGCTTCACACAAGCGGTAGTACCGCTCGGGCGGTAGTACCGCTTACGCGGCAGCAAAACTATTTTTGCACTTTCCAATACCTCGTGGGCTTTTATCCCTTGGCCCATATAAAGTGTTCTCGCACCCGAACACTTCGGTAAACATCCGGAACCCCTTCCGGTGAACTCCGGAACTTTTCCGGAGATCAAAACACTATTATCACATATATCAATCCTTACCTCCGGACTATCCCGGAGATCCTCGTCATGTCCGGGATCTTATCCGGGACTCCGAACAACTTTCGGTCACCAACATAATAACTCAATTATACTAATCGTCACCAAACGTTAAGTGTGTAGACCCTGCGGGTTCGAGAACTATGTAGACATGACCGAGACACCTCTACGGCCAATAACCAATAGCGGGACCTGGATGCCCATATTGGCTCCTACATATTCTACGAAGATCTTTTATCGGTCGAACCTCTATGTCAAGGATTCAGTTAATCCCGTATGCTGTTCCCTTTGTTCTTCGGTATGTTACTTGCCCGAGATTCGATCGTCGGTATCTCTATACCTAGTTCAATCTCATTACCGGCAAGTCTCTTTACTCGTTCCGTAATACAAGATCTCGTGGCTAACACTTTAGTCACATTGCTTGCAAGGCTCATTGTGATGTTGTATTACCGAGTGGGCCCTGAGATACCTCTCCGTCATACGGAGTAACAAATCCCAGTCTTGATCCATGCCAACCCAACAAACACCCTCGGAGATACCTGTAGAGCACCTTTATAGTCGCCCAGTTACGTTGCGACGTTTGATACACACAAGGTATTCCTCCGGTGTCAGTGAGTTGCATGATCTCATGGTCAAAGGAACAGATACTTGACATGCAGAAAACAATAGCAATAAACTGACACGATCAAATGCTACGTTTACAGTTTGGGTCTTGTCCATCACATCATTCTCCTAATGATGTGATCCCGTTATCAAATGACATCTCATGTCAATGGCTAGGAAACCTTAACCATCTTTGATCAACGAGCTAGTCAACTAGAGGCTTACTAGGGACACAGTGTTGTCTATGTATCCACACATGTACTTGAGTTTCCAATCAATACAATTATAGCATGGATAATAAACGATTATCATGAACAAGGAAATATAATAATAACTAATTTATTATTGCCTCTAGGGCATATTTCCAACAGTCTCCCACTTGCACTAGAGTCAATAATCTAGTTCACATCACTATGTGATTTACATTGTAATGAATCGAACACCCATGCAGTTCTGGTGTTGTTCATGTTTAGCCCTTGGAAGAGGTTTAGTCATCGGATCTGCAACATTTAGATCCGTGTGTACTTTGCAAATATTTATGTCGTCCTCCTTGATGTAATCGCGGATGGAATTGAAACGTCGCTTTATGTGTCTGGTCCTCTTGTGAAATCTTGGTTCCTTGGCTAGAGCAATGGCACCAGTATTATCACAAAACAGAGTCATTGGGTTAAGTGCACTAGGCACTACTCCAAGATCTGTCATGAACTCCTTCATCCAGACACCTTCCTTCGCCGCCTCCGAGGCTGCGATGTACTCCGCTTCGCATGTAGAATCTGCTACCACGCTTTGCTTGGAACTGCACCAGCTAACCGCACCCCCATTAAGAATAAATACGTATCCGGTTTGCGACTTAGAGTCATCCGGATCAGTGTCAAAGCTTGCATCGACGTAACCCTTTACGACGAGCTCTTGATCACCTCCATAAACGAGAAACATGTCCTTAGTCCTTTTCAGGTACTTCAGGATATTCTTGACCGCCGTCCAGTGTTCCATTCCTGGATCACTTTGAAACCTTCCGACCATACTTATGGCAAGGCTGACATCGGGTCTTGTGCACAGCATTGCATACATGATAGAGCCTATGGCCGAAGCCTAGGGGATGACACTCATCTTTTCTCTATCTTCTGCGGTCACTGGGCATTGAGTCTTACTCAACTTCACACCTTGCAAAACAGGCAAGAACCCCTTCTTGGACTGATCCATTTTGAACTTCTTCAAAATCTTATCAAGGTATGTGCTTTGTGAAAGTCCTATTAAGCGTCTTGATCTATCTCTATAGATCTTGATGCCTAATATGAAAGCAGCTTCTCCTAGGTCCTTCATTGAAAAACTCTTGTTCAAATATTCCTTCACGCTTTCCAACATTTCTATATTGTTTCCAATCAGCAATATGTCATCCACATATAATATTAGAAACGCTATAGAGGTCCCACTCACTTTCTTGTAAATACAAGCTTCTCCGTAAACTTGTATAAACTCGAACGCTTTGATCACTTCATCAAAGCGAAGATTCCAACTCCGAGATGCTTGCACCAGTCCATAAATGGATCGCTGGAGTTTGCAAACTTTGTCAGCATTCTCTGGATCGACAAAACCTTCTGGTTGTATCATATACAACTCTTCCTTAAGGAAACCGTTAAGGAACGCTGTTTTGACATCCATCTGCCAAATTTCATAATCGAAAAAGGCAGCTATTGCTAACATGATTCTGACGGACTTAAGCATCGCTACGGGTGAGAAGGTCTCATCGTAGTCAACTCCTTGAACTTGTGAAAAACCCTTTGCCACAAGTCGAGCTTTATAGACGGTGACATTACCGTCCGCGTCTGTCTTCCTCTTAAAGATCCATTTGTTCTGAATGGCCTTACGCCCTTCAGGTAATACTTCCAAAGTCCATACTTTGTTTTCATACATGGATCCCATCTCGGATTTCATGGCCTCTAACCATTTCTCGGAATCCGGGCCCATCATCGCTTCTCCATAGCTCGTAGGTTCATCGTTGTCTAACAACATGACTTCTAAGACAGGGTTGCCGTACCACTCGGGAGCAGTATGCGTCCTTGTCGACCTACGAGGTTCGATAGCAACTTGATCCAAAGCTTCATGATCATCATCATTAACTTCCTCTTCAGCTAATGTAGGCTCCACAGAAACAACTTTCTGCGCTGCGCTACTCTCAGGTTGAAGTAAAGGTTCAACAACCTCATCAAGTTCTATCTTCCTCCCACTCAATTCTTTCGAGAGAAACTCTTTCTCAAGAAATGTTCCGTTTTTAGCGACAAACACTTTGCCCTCGGATCTGAGGTAGAAGGTATACCCAATTGTCTCTTTTGGGTATCCTATGAAGACGCATTTCTCCGCTTTGGGTTCCAGCTTTTCAGGCTGAAGCTTTTTGACATAAGCATCACATCCCCAAACTTTAAGAAACGACAGTTTTGGCTTCTTGCCAAACCAAAGTTCATATGGCGTCGTCTCAACGGATTTCGATGGTGCCCTATTTAAAGTGAATGCAGCTGTCTCTAATGCATAACCCCAAAACGATAGTGGCAAATCGGCAAGAGACATCATAGATCGCACCATATCCAATAAAGTTCGATTACGACGTTCGGACACACCATTACGCTGTGGTGTTCCAGGCGGTGTCAATTGTGAAACAATTCCACACTGTCTTAAGTGACTGCCAAACTCATAACTCAGATATTCTCCTCCTCGATCAGATCGTAGGAATTTAATCTTCTTGTTACGATGATTCTCAACTTCACTCTGAAATTGTTTGAACTTTTCAAATGTTTCAGACTTATGTTTCATTAAGTAAATATACCCATATCTACTTAAGTCATCAGTGAAGGTGAGAAAGTAACGATAACCACCGCGCGCCTCAATACTCATCGGACCACACACATCAGTATGTATGATTTCCAATAAGTCACTTGCCCGTTCCATTGTTCCAGAGAACGGCGTTTTAGTCATCTTGCCCATGAGGCATGGCTCACATGTGTCAAGTGATTCAAAATCAAGTGACTCCAAAAGTCCATCAGCATGGAGCTTCTTCATGCGTTTTACGCCAATATGACCTAAACGGCAGTGCCACAAGAAAGTGGTATTATCATTATCAATTCTACATCTTTTGGCATCAATGTTATGAACATGTGTATCATTACTATCGAGATTCAATAAGAATAAACCCCTCACATTGGGTGCATGACCATAAAAGATATTACTCATATAAATAGAACAACCATTATTCTCTGATTTAAATGAGTAACCGTCTCGCAATAAACAAGATCCAGATATAATGTTCATGCTTAACGCAGGCACCAAATAACACTTATTTAGGTTCATCACTAATCCCGACGGTAATCGAAGAGCGAGCGTGCCGACGGCGATCACATCAACCTTGGAACCATTTCCCACGCGCATCGTCACTTCGTCCTTTGCCAGCCTCCGTCTATTCCGCAGTTCCTGTTTAGAGTTGCAAATATGAGCAACTGCACCGGTATCAAATACCCAGGCACTACAACGAGAGTTGGTAAGGTACACATCAATAACATGTATATCATATATACCTTGTTTGTTGTTGGCCGCCTTCTTGTCAGCCAAATACTTGGGGCAGTTCCGCTTCCAGTGTCCAGTTCCCTTGCAATGAAAACACACAGTTTCTGGTTTGGGTCCAGCCTTGGGTTTCTTCACGAGAGGAGCAACTGATTTGCCACTCTTCTTGGAGTTACCCTTCTTACCCTTGCCATTTTTCTTGAAACTAGTGGTTTTATTGACCATCAACACTTGATGCTCCTTCTGAATTTCAGACTCAGCGGCTTTCAGCATCGCAAACAGCTCGGCGACTGACTTGTTCATCCCGTGCATGTTATAGTTCAACACGAAGCTCTTGTAGCTAGGTGGCAATGATTGAAGAACTCTGTCAGTGATAGCCTCTGGCGGAAGGGGCATCCCCAATTCAGCCAGACGGGTGGAGTACCCAGACATTCTGAGCACGTGATCACTGATAGACCCGTTCTCCTCCATCTTGCAATCATAGAACTTATCGGAGATCTCATATCTCTCGATCCGGGCATTCTTCTGAAAGATAAACTTCAACTCCTGGAACATCTCATATGCTTCATGACGTTCAAAACGTCTTTGAAGTCCCGGTTCTAAGCCATACAACATTGCACATTGAACTATTGAGTAATCATCAGAACGAGCCTGCCAGGCGTTCACAACGTCTAGAGACTCAACTGGAGCGGGTGGATCACCAAGCGGTGCATCAAGGACATAAGCTTTCTGGGAAGCCGTAAGGATAATCCTTAGATTACGGGCCCAGTCCACAAAGTTACTTCCATCATCTTTCAACTTAGCTTTCTCTAGGAACGCATTAAAATTCAGGGGTGCTACTGCGCGAGCCATGATCTACAACATAAATATAGCAAAGACAACTTAGACTATTGTTCTTAGATAATGAGTTTAGTTAATCATATTACTTAAAAAACTCCCACTCAAATTGACATCCCTCCGGTCATTCGAGTGTAACATGATCCAAATCCACCAACTCAAGTCCGATCATCACGTGAGTCGAGGTGGTTTCAATGGTGAACATCTTCATGTTGATCATATCTACTATATGACTCATGTTCGACCTTTCGGTCTCTTGTGTTCCGAGGCCATGTCTGTACATGCTAGGCTCGTCAAGTTTAACCCAAGTGTTCCGCGTGTGCAACATGGCTTGCACCCGTTGTATGTGAACGTGGAGTCTATCACACCCGATCATCACGGCGTGTCTCGAAACGACGAACTTTCGCAACGGTGCACACTCGGGGAGAACACAATTTATCTTGAAATTTAAGTGAGGGATCACCTTATAATGCTACCGTCGTCCTAAGCAAAATAAGATGCATAAAAGGATTAACATCACATGCAAATCATAAGTGACATGATATGGCCATGAACTTGTGCTTTTGATCTCCATCTCCAAAGCACCGGCATGATCTCCATCGTCACCGGCATGACACCATGATCTCCATCATCTTGATCTCCATCAACGTGTCGCCATAAGGTTGTCGCGCCGACTGTTGCTTCTACGACTATTGCTAACGTTTGGCGATAAAGTAAAGCATTACATAGCGCTTAATGATTGACACGCAGGTCATACAATAATTAAAGACAACTCTATGGCTCCTGCCAGTTGCCGTACTCATCGACATGCAAGTCGTGATATTCTATACAACACATGATCATCTCATACATCACATATATCTCATCATGTAATTGGCCATATCACATCACAACAAACCCTGCAAAAACAAGTTAGACGTCCTCTAATTGTTGTTGCAAATTTTACGTGGCTGCTACGGGTTTGCAAGAACCGTTCTTACCTACGCAAAACCACAACGTGGTGTAGTGATTGCTTTTTGATCTTCTAAAAGAACCCTCTTCATTGAAATCGATTCAACTAAAGTGAGAGAGACAGACACCCGCTAGGCATCTTTATGCAACGAAGTTACATGTTAGTTGAAGGAACCTGTCTCGCGTAAGTGTACGCGTAATGTCGGTCCGGGCCGCTTCATCTCACAGTACCGCCGAATCAAATATCAACTAGTAACGGCAAGCAATATGTATACACCCACGCCCACAACTCGTTTGTGTTCTACTCGAGATCTCATCTACGCATAGACCTGGCTTATGATGCCACTGTTGGGGAACGTTGCATGGGAAACAAAAATTTTCCTACGCACACACAAGATCTATCCATGGTGATGAGCATCTACGAGAGGGAGAGTAAATCTACATACCCTTGTAGATCGCTAAGCGGAAGCGTTTAAGAAACGCGGTTGATGTAGTCGAACGTCTCCGCGATCCAAATCGCAAGTCGTCCCTCGATCCGATCACGAACTAGCGCCGAACGGACGGCGCCTCCGCGTTCAACACACGTACGGCTTGATGACGCCTTCACCTCCTCGATCCAGCGAGCGATGGTGAAGTAGTGGTTGAGTTCCAGCAGCACGACGACGTGGTGATGGTGGTGAGGAACAATCTCTGCAGGGCTTCGCCAAGCGCTACGGAGATTATGACGGAGGAACTAGAGGGTTAGGGTTGCCGCACACGGCTTGGGGAAATCTTAATGTGTCCCGTGTGCTAGCCCTGCCCCTCTATTTATATGTTGAGCCTTGGGGTCTAAACTTGGAGTAAAAGCCTCCTCCAGGTCGGTTTTGCCCGCACAAGGTCGGTTTGGCCCGCAGGGAAAGAGTCCAACTCGGATCCCTGCCGAACCGTGCACAGCCGCGCACAAGCGGTAGTACCGCTCACAAGCGGTAGTACCGCTTGGGCGGTAGTACCGCTTCACACAAGCGGTAGTACCGCTCGGGCGGTAGTACCGCTTCACACAAGCGGTAGTACCGCTCGGGCGGTAGTACCGCTTACGCGGCAGCAAAACTATTTTTGCACTTTCCAATACCTCGTGGGCTTTTATCCCTTGGCCCATATAAAGTGTTCTCGCACCCGAACACTTCGGTAAACATCCGGAACCCCTTCCGGTGAACTCCGGAACTTTTCCGGAGATCAAAACACTATTATCACATATATCAATCCTTACCTCCGGACTATCCCGGAGATCCTCGTCATGTCCGGGATCTTATCCGGGACTCCGAACAACTTTCGGTCACCAACATAATAACTCAATTATACTAATCGTCACCAAACGTTAAGTGTGTAGACCCTGCGGGTTCGAGAACTATGTAGACATGACCGAGACACCTCTACGGCCAATAACCAATAGCGGGACCTGGATGCCCATATTGGCTCCTACATATTCTACGAAGATCTTTTATCGGTCGAACCTCTATGTCAAGGATTCAGTTAATCCCGTATGCTGTTCCCTTTGTTCTTCGGTATGTTACTTGCCCGAGATTCGATCGTCGGTATCTCTATACCTAGTTCAATCTCATTACCGGCAAGTCTCTTTACTCGTTCCGTAATACAAGATCTCGTGGCTAACACTTTAGTCACATTGCTTGCAAGGCTCATTGTGATGTTGTATTACCGAGTGGGCCCTGAGATACCTCTCCGTCATACGGAGTAACAAATCCCAGTCTTGATCCATGCCAACCCAACAAACACCCTCGGAGATACCTGTAGAGCACCTTTATAGTCGCCCAGTTACGTTGCGACGTTTGATACACACAAGGTATTCCTCCGGTGTCAGTGAGTTGCATGATCTCATGGTCAAAGGAACAGATACTTGACATGCAGAAAACAATAGCAATAAACCGACACGATCAAATGCTACGTTTACAGTTTGGGTCTTGTCCATCACATCATTCTCCTAATGATGTGATCCCGTTATCAAATGACATCTCATGTCAATGGCTAGGAAACCTTAACCATCTTTGATCAACGAGCTAGTCAACTAGAGGCTTACTAGGGACACAGTGTTGTCTATGTATCCACACATGTATTTGAGTTTCCAATCAATACAATTATAGCATGGATAATAAACGATTATCATGAACAAGGAAATATAATAATAACTAATTTATTATTGCCTCTAGGGCATATTTCCAACAAAAAATGCATGAAATACATTTGGAATTGATGATTTTTTTTAAACAAATAATTTTCATGATATTTGTGAATGATGTGTGAAAATGACTGAAATTGGTGTAAATGTGTTCAAACATCTTTGAAAAGCATGGAATTTTATTGATCATTTGTGAATGGTGTCTAGAACTTTTACTGAAATAATTATGAGCTTATGAAAAAAAGATTCAAATATTTGAAATGAGTCATCATTTCTTTTCTTTGAAATATGTACTTTTGTTAAAATTTTCAAACTTTAATATTCAAAAACAACGAAGGCAGCATCTCCAATAGGTGCCCTAAAATAGGGCAGGACCACTTTTTACATCACGAGCGGCAAAAACGTTGCTCCAATTGGTGCGCTATATGCAAAAAAAAATACTCCAAATTATAACACCTGCAAAACACAACACCAAGTGTTGCAAATTTGCAACACTTGGGCGTCTGGAGCAACTTTTGCAACACGAGGGGGACCGTGCAAATTTGCAACACCAAGTGCTGTTTTACATCACTTTGATGCTCGAATGGGTGCCATCAAATAGGGCACCCACAAGAAGACAACCGTGATGTATTTTGCGCACCTATTTTTGGGCATCTATTGGAG
Source organism: Elymus sibiricus (assembly GCA_039707655.1). Classification (NCBI taxonomy): domain Eukaryota; kingdom Viridiplantae; phylum Streptophyta; class Magnoliopsida; order Poales; family Poaceae; genus Elymus; species Elymus sibiricus. The sequence goes on along the minus strand of CM077668.1, from coordinate 159,963,802 downwards.
TTAGACGTTTTTGGATGTTGTAAAAATCACTTTTAGGGTGTTGCAAATTTTGAGGACGTTTGGAGTGCATGCAAAAATTCATCACGAAAAAATCCAAAAAAAATCTGATTTTTTTGTGGCAAACTTTTAAGGACGTTTAGAGTGCATGCAAAAATTCTTCACGAAATCACATTGGTGCAAGGTGCGGTAAAAAAACAAAATGGATGCTCTGGAAATGTTACTTTCAAACATATTTTGGAGCTCTGATTTTGTTATTTTGCCACGACTTACACGAATGTGATTTCGTGATGAAAATTCGCATGCACTTCAAGCATTTCTTAAAGTTTGCCACAAAAAATCAGAAATTTTTTATTTTTTTTTATTTTACTGTTCACATAAGGAGTATTTGAGCTCAAGATTAGAAACTTTCGACCTATTGGAGATTGCTCTAAGAAACACTCTTTCTCTCTGTTTGTCGTAGGCCGCTCCCCACATACTTTTCCCATGTGAACCTGTTTTTCTTTTGCCGGAACTTTCCCATGTGAGGCTGGTATATAGTAGTATTACCTTGAACTCGTGAGTTTTGATGATCCATATCCCTCCCTCCCTGCAGTTTCTCTCATGTGATCCCCATTGTTGCACCACCGCGCGATCCATGACACTCACTTAATTTGCTTTCGTGTGCTCGCCCCGATGCACCGTTCCGTCCAGTTTAAACAGGGTCACGGGCAGGCGAGCCTCGAGCGAGCGCGCACGCACGAATAGCCGCGCTGAGCGCGCATTGTACAGATGCTGTTCAACTAGCAGAGCATGCACCGGCCGGCCATGACATGAGGGGGCATCAGCTGCAGCAACCCGGCACGCTCTTCCTCCTCAGGAACCCGCTCGTGGTCGCCTCCAGGACGATGCGCCGCGGCATCCGCGGCTTCTGCCATGGTGTCGGCTCCACGTCCACACAGCAGCACCTCCACACCAGCATCGACCACCAGCAGCTGGCCAGTGGGGATGCCGATGCCGACGCAGCGTCGTCCTCCTTCATGACCGTGCCGTCGTCCGTCGTGGGCTCCTGCGCGGCAGAGAGCGAGGCGGCCACCGGCGGAGGCCCCCATGCGGCGGCCGCGGTCACCCTGGAGCAGATGATCCTGCAGCTGGACCTGGAGGAGGAGGCCGCGGCGGCCAGGAAGGCGCGACGCGTGGCGGCGGCTGTGGTGGAGGAGGAGCGCTACCACCCTCGCCGCATGTCGTGCGTGAACAGCTCCGACCACGTGCTCCGCTCGGCGCGGGACGCGCTCAGCCAGTACCCGCGCTTCTCCCTCGACGGCCGGGACGCCATGTGCCGCGAGTCGTTCAGCAGCTACCACGAGGGCATGGGCGTCGCCGGCCCCGTGCTCCGAGATAGCCGAAGCATCCCCGCAGACCGCGACGGCGGTCGGCACCGGAGAGCGTCAGTCTGCTGCGTCCCCGCCGGCGCGGGGCACTGCAGAGCGCAGGAGTGTGGTATGGAGGGCTACGTGATGGACCTGGAGCGGACACTGCGGATGCCGTCCACGGTGGCTGGGGAGAGCGTGGTGTGGTGCAAACCCGGCGTCGTGGCCAAGCTCATGGGCCTCGATTCCGTGCCCGTGCCCGTCGGAGGAGGGCAGCGCGGCGGCATTGCCGGCGGTAGAAGGAAGGCCAGTTGGGCACCGCCGGGGTCGACGCTCGGCGGCGGCGTGAGGAAGCAGAGACCGAGGAGGATGGGCATGGAGGAGCTGGAGAAGGAGAGGCTCTTCATGGCACTGCATGGCTACCTCGGGTCAGGCGCCAGCGCCCTACGGGCAACCGCTGGCCCCGATGTCAGTGGATTTGGAAGGGACGGGGACGGTTTGGAATTCCGGGTTCCTAGCTAAGCATATTTTCAGTTCAGTCTTTCCGATTAAATTTTCGAGTAGAGCAACTAGCATTTTATTTTGTCAAATGGTGATTTTATCAAGTCAACGAGGACACACTTGGTCTTTGCATAGTTAGGATGTACAAAGTCAAGATCAACACTATATCCACTCAACACTATATCCACTCAACCATCTTTTAGCCCTAGGATGAAAACCCTAAATCTGACTCGAATTAATTATGACGATGTTTATGTGTATAGGGTCCCGTGCACGGAAGGTTCCGTGCATGTCTCGGCCGTCCATTGGTTGGTGCATGCATACTTATCTTCTTTGTCTCCATGGCTTAGTTATTAATTAATTATGGAGGGTCCATGCATGCATGCTTTTGTCAGAGAGTTGCATGCGTCATCCATCTCACCTCTCATGTCCTTTTCATTTCATCTTCAAATTTATTTTACTATATCATTTGAACTAAAAATTCAAATTAAGTTTCATTTGTATATTTATGTTCGTCGCGACGAGAACTTTCGAACAAGACCAATTTTGAATACATTTGACAAGTTTGGAAAAAAAAAATCTAAGTTTCAAATACCGAAACTTGGTAATCTTATATTATTTTTTACAAACTTTTACCAAATTTCATATGCTTTTAGGGTTTTAAGTTTCTGGGCTTAGGGCTTAGGGTTTTAGGGTTCAGGGTTTAGGATTTTAGTTTTAGTTTTGAAACTTGCTAAATTTATGATTGTTTCTATCAAATTTTAGTAGTTGAAACTTGCTCGACTACCCGATTTAGCTCGCGATTCACAAAGTCATTGGATTCCGCACAAGGGCACACCAAGTTTTAAGTTTCAGTTTCTGAATTTGCGATTTTGTCATTCGCACAAGCAACACGAATCTGAAAACGAAACTTAAATTGGACTTATCGTTTGAAATATATAGGAGATTAAAAATTGAACGTCAAAAATAAAAGGATGGGAGGGGAGAAGCTGCAAAAGGCCGCATGCAAGGGGCCCATCCAAAATGATCAGTGCACTAATCTATGCACGGGACCTCCCGTGCACGGGAGAAAATCCACTCTCAGCGCCCTACGGGCAACCATTGGCCCCGATGTCTATGTCAGTGGATTTGGAAGGGACGGGGACGGTTGGGAATTCCGGGTTCCTAGCTAAGCATATTTTCATTTCAGTCTTTCCGATTAAATTTACAAGTGGAGCAACTAGCTTTTTATTTTGTCAAATGGTGATTTTATCAAGTCAATGAGGACACACTTGGTCTTTGCATAGTTAGGATGTACAAAGTCAAGATCAACACTATATCCACTCAACCATCTTTTAGACCTAGGATGAAAATCCTAAATCTGACTTGAATTAGTTATGACGATGTTTATGTGTATAAAGATGTTTTTGTGTCGTTACCTTATTGAAGATATTTCTCGGATATGCTGCAACCGGTTAGCTTCATGTTTTCTCGAAAGAGATGAAGTTTACAAAACTGACTGCCATTCGGGGATGTACATTGTGTTAAAGGCCTTGAGCTTCTCTAGTTATTTGAGTTGTCGGACTTTGCCTTCGAGCTTCAAGAGTGACTAACAAAATCTTCAACTTGTTTTAAAAAAAATAGCATCTTCAACGGTTTCCCAATCAACCTCAATATGGTGTGTTTAGGGAACCCCAATATGGTGTTAGTGGAGCTATCCCAACTACTTCACTTTATATGGCGCGTCTAGCACCGCCATGTCAGCCTCCGGGAGCTCAAGAATAGGGCTGAGTAGCACGATTTGGACAAGTATTGTCAATCCTTAGTCCACCGACTGATCAGCCTGTCCAGCTTAGGGCATGGTTAATAGTATGGCCAAGAGCCGGCTATATGAAGTTGCCATGTCATTTATAGCAACCTAATAGCCCATCCATACAATAGTTAGTCATACTAGTATGTCATGTCATTAATATGTGGTCCACATTTTTCTCTTACGAAGGTTGTTGGAGCACATGCTACAACCGGCTATAAGCTTATATCCCACTTCTCTTCTCTCTTCTCTCCTCTCTCTTACACCTAGGCAAAAATCTGATGTGTCATCTCTTATAGTCCGCCTACGTCACTCTATTATACTTGCTTTTAGCGTTGAGCTGGATGTTCCTCACGGCGCACAATGAGGCGAGGTACTAGACCATGGTTTTTTAGAATGAAGGCATGCACCTACTTCTGACCTACTAACAAAGAACACTCTGTTTCTCCGATTTTTTCGTCGGTCTCGTGTAGTTGACAAAAATTACCCTCAATGTCGCCCATCTATACTACTATTAAACAAGCGAACATTTTCTTTCCTATAACCACCCCGTTTAGTGTACACGGTTAATTATCACCGTCTGATTATCTAATTTAACAGACCAGATTAATATAATGAAATCCCATGGGTGCACTTAGCAATTACAATAGGCGGACCAAAACTCTGTGCGATCACGCCTCCGGATCCAATCGCCCCCACATAACTCACCCTGCACATCCCATCGCCGCAATCGCCGGCACCCGCACTGCCGCCATCCCCGGTGCCCGCAACACCGACCCTCGCCAGACGGCGACCGCAACAGCTCCCTGCCCTGTTCATCCTCAGGCGACAGCCCACCGATGCCTCTCACCCCCGCACACGCCGGCAACCCCCACCCTACAAGGTCCTCGGTGACCCACAGCCACCTTCCTCGGACCTCCCTGCTCATATCTCCGGCCCCGCCGCTCCTCCTCTGCTGCCCCACGTAGGCCGACGCCCCCGCCGATCCTCTTCTGACGGACGCGAGAGCAGGCCGCAGCCCCCGCCGCTCCTCCTCTACTACCCCAGGTACGTCCGTGTACAGCGAGGTGCAGATGAGCCGCATCGCGCACGCGCTGCCCCTCCCCTCCGTCCTCCGCTCCCACTTCACGCTCGCCGACGGGCCCGCCAGCACCGCCGCGGGAAGCCCCGGTGAGTAGTGAACGCCCTCTTTCCTGGGATGCGTCGCTCCCCGATCTCGGCCTGCCGGATCGCGGGCTTGGGCGGGTTTGAATTTGGGATTTCACGGTCGTCATTCGATCTGTCGCAGATGAGGTCGCAAGTTGTTCCCCAACCTGTACGGCCGCCGACGGCTGGCCGTGGTGCCATCGGCCGAGCCGGCCGCGACGAAGCCGCTCAAGATCGGCGTCGTGCTTTCTGGGGGCAAGGCTCCAGGGGGCCACAATGTGATCTGCTGCATCTTTGGTAAGTGCGAGACCAACTGAAATTGAAAATCGGTATTTATAATTGAATTAGAGAGTGTTAGTGCACTGTGTCAGTCTCTTTCTCTGATTTGGTCCCTGCTTTTTGGCTTGCAGGTCGTGCTCCTGCTGGGATGTTCTTCCCCTGCTCCAGGCTGTGGTCGCAGCCCTGCTGCTGGATGATGTAAGCCGGTGCTTGAGAGTGCGGCCGCCGAACAGACAGCACGGCCGCCGCTGCGCCCACCGCTCCTCATCATCTACACCCACGAAGCTGCTGCTAATTAAGGCGCCTTAGCGCTCTGCGGGTCGATTGATTTGTAGGATTCTAATTCATAGGATTTTTTAATGGTTTCTTAGCGCTCTATTTGTGAGGAAATTTCTATCAATTTCTGATTCAAACTCAGTTGCTTCTCCAATCTTGGGCAGGCATTGCCGCAATAGGAGGAGCGCTAAGGAAGGCGCATCCGACACGTGGTTGCGGCGGCCGCGAAGGCCGGAGAAGAGGTGGATGGGTTCTCACCAAGTTTCTGTGGCTCACGGTGTTCATCCGACTCTCTAGAATAACTATAAGATGAGTTACCATGACTTCTACATCAAAGGTTGGATCTTTCAGCAGTTTGTTGTTGGGCGTGCCTACTTACTAATTTGATTTGATAAGTCAACCTAGGGAACTGCCGATAGGGTGTGAATGAAGTTGTTAATATGATTTTTTCGTGTGTGTGCTACTGATAGATCTCTAAACTTGCATTTCTCTACTATGTTTGTCTGTGAGAGCTGTTGCGGTGGATAAGGCCGACCTGCACCGACGTAAACTTCAGATTGAGCTTACAGCATGGCGAGGGATAACCTTGATTTCTGCATGAGTTACATCTTGTACCCGTAATGTTTCATGCCGTGTTCCTGGACTACCAACATTTCAGAACGATAAGCATTATGCATCAGATTTTTCTCTGCATGACAATTGGGATGGTGATTGCTTGACTAAATGATTTAAAGGCGTAAATTGATTAGAGAACATGGCATGTGTTCTAATTTCTGAATCATATAGATCACATCAATATTTTGAAGCTGCAGTATATTGGGTTTTAAGCTTGCCACTAACTGCCCCTACACATGTACATGCTAAATTTGTAGCATTGTTACCTTACAATAAAAGGAATCAGATAAAAATAAGTAGATTTAACAAAGTAAATTTTCGTAACATGTACGACTTCCAAATTTATATTCGAGCTCATTGCCAGTTCAAATACCTCTATTTCCATGTTATTAGTGATGTAATAAATTGCTATATTTTTTTCCATTTTATACATCATTGCAATTTAAAAATAATTTGGTTGACACTGCTTTGGAGATTGGTTAGGTCTCCAATGTAATCTGACATTGTTTATGATTTTTTTTTCCGAATTGGCGACATTGTTTATGATGGAGTAGCTTCCTTCTCCAGTCTTCACAACTGAGTTTTGTTTTCAGTCAGTCCTATGTTACTTTAGGAGAATTCACAGTAGCATACCTGCAAAGCGCATGCTTTCTCTGAACTTTGTTGCTAAACCATCTGTCAGCACATAGCCCTATGTTACTTTAGGGCAATTCACACTGTAGTATACCTGCAAGTGCATGCTTTCTCTGAACTTTGTAGTTGAACCGTCTGTTAGCACATAGCCCTATGTTACTTTAGGACAATTCACACAGAAGTATAACTGCAAGCACAGTATTTCAGTTATTTTCCTGCGAGACATACATCGACCAGCTGAAAGTTTATTTTTATGATATATTACTTGGTGATTCCAGTTGAATTGAATGTTGAGAATTGCTTTGCAGCCTGTGTGGCTAATGTACAACACTTACATTAAAAATAAATTTAATCGGAGGTGCTTCTATTTATTTATTCTCTAATGATGTAATCATTTCACTTGTATGCTTTTTCTTGTCAACAAACAGGAACTTCTTTCAGCAACTACTTTAGAAGGTCTCCTACTGCCATTTCATGGTACGCTTTTCTTTTGAAAATTGTCGAAGGAAACCAATGCAGAAAACAATTGCCCATGAACTGATGCTAGAAATGCAGGAAATCTGTCACCGTGATCTTAAACTGTAAAGGACCCTCTTGGATGAGAGTCCAACATCTCGAGGGAAAGTTTGCAACTTTTGGGTACTCAAAGGTGCTAATAGTTATGTTATGTATAATGGATCGCTAGAATTGACCTTTCCCTTTTATGCTCTTCAATTCATATATCATATAGGGCTATCTTGCTCTTGCTTTCCATACACTCCTTTAGCAGAACATCATCATATTTTTTGCTGCTTAAAGAGAGCGGCATTGATTGAACGGTGCACAACTTTGAATGGAAACTGAGTAAGGACACTGACTATTATCACAGCCAATATACTTATTTGTTTTGCTCTTCCGAACTGGAATACCCTAATTGCTAATAGTTTTATTTAGATGACACCTGAACCCGTAAGTCATGCTTGTTGCCGTGTAATTTTTTTGATACTAATCATATAGGTCTACAATAGTTGCTTCTCTAAATTAAAGTAGTCTGCTTATGAGAGATATAAAACAATCCGGTTCTATGACCATGCATAATGTGGAAAATTTCAAATTATTTGAGGGAAAAATCAACACACTTGAAAAGTAAAGATGGGTATTTTTGAAAAGGAAGATTCTATGACATGCATTTAAATTCTAAGTTGTCATACTCTGCCTTGACCTGCACAATAACACTGCTAATAGATGTACTCTGCCTTGGCCTCCACAATAACATTGCCTTGATGTACTATTTAGAAGGAATACGCAAAATTTCATTTGATCAGAGAATAATTTTAACTGCCTTCTTAACATCAATATTTCAGTGGCACAGTATGCCTCACTCCAGGAAGAATGTACCATTGTGAACGCTTATACTTGAATTTTATATATTTAATCATTTTTCCTCAAAGTGCATTGAACACCCCTATATCTTTCTTCAAGTGATGGGTATCACTGGACTTCGACAATTACATTTCTGATCTGGTACTTTGACTATCATTCTTTGGAAATTTATATATCCTACCATGATGTGGCTCTGCATGCCAAGGGCGGTGCGTGGCGTGGTTGGATAGGGTACATCAGGGCACATGTTCTTGCCAGTGACGAAAGGATGAAAGGACGAAGGAAAGCGTAAAGGTGTTGGTGCTGGTTGTCGTGCTCACTACAGGATTCAGGCAGTATGCCTACAGTTAAAACTGTCGGCAAAGGCACCTAAACCGTCGGCATATCCCCGTCGGCAACGATAGCGTCGGTATACCACCCCTACCCATCAGCATGGGAAAACCGTCGTCATAGAGAATCTGTGCCGACGGTGACCGTCGGCAAAAATATTTGACGGCACATCCGTCAAGTGCCGTACACCCACGTGCATCTACCAGATTTCGACACGTGTCCTACCTATGCCGTCGGCATAGATACTATCTACGCCTACGGTTTAACCGTCGGCTTAGGTAGGACACGTGGCGAAATCTGGTACCTCCTAGCGCCTACCTATGCCGACAGTTTAACCGTAGGCATAGCTAGAATATCTGCCACGTGGCAGCACCTGGTAGCTCAAGTGGCTGATCTATGCCGACGGGGATACCGTCGGCATAGCTGCTGACCAGAACCAAAAAAAATAGCCAAAAAACCTAGCAATTTACAAATACAATTATTCAGACATAATTCAACAACCATGAATATTCAGTGGCCCATTTGAGACCCAAAATTTCATATTTGTAAGGATGAACTAACCGTCGGCATAGACTTAATGGCGTTAGCCTTCCGTCAGCCAATAGGATATATGCCGACGGTTATAAATATGCCGAGGGTCACCGTCGGCATAGATCGGAGCTTTGTCGACGGTTAGTCTTTGCCGACGGGGACCGTCGATTTATCTTTGCTATTTGCCGACGGGGCCCGTCAGCATAGCTCCAGCTTTGCCGACGGCTCTGGTATGCCGACGGTTTCCTTCTGGCCGTCGGCTTAGCTCAATCTATGCCGACGGTGACCGTCGGCATATCTTTGGCCGTTGGCATTTTAAATGTTTCCTGTAGTGGCTGATGGTGCAGATGACGGGATAGTGGCATCTGATGTGGTTGAGTAAACTTTGTAGCCGGTTAAGAGGACAAATGAAAAGAGTTGGGTGCAGCTGAAGCCGAACAAGTATTACCGGAGCCACCTCCACATTGCTTGGAACCTGAATTAGAGGACCTATTCATTCACTCATTGTCTTGATTTTGTGACTGTTCAACAAGTTTTCTGGATTATCTTTTTATGAGCAAGGTTTTCCGGTTTTTGTCGTCAACACAAGTTGCATTGCATTTTATTATTATTTTTTTGCGGGGGAAGTTGCATTGCATTATGAAATGAACAAATGAGTATACCTATTATTGTTTATGTGGTCAGTGGAATTTTTACAAATACTACTATGTATGATCTAAACAATGGATGAAAATCACTTTTAATTGACACAATATTTGAAGTTATGGCAAAACTGTATAACATCCAATATAGTTTATAAATTTATCTGGTTGTTATCATTTATATTAGTCAAGACGTGCGTTGCACGTGCACACTTACTAGTAAGTGAAAAAACGCAGAATCTATTATCTACTAAAAGTAAAATACGGGTCAATAATAGGGAATTAGCTAGAAAATCCCACGTTAATCAGAAAGATCTGTCCGTTAATCCCATGGCCCACTAAAAAAGAAAAGATGATTGCCGTTGGATTTAATGTAATCTCTCCCCCACGTCTTTCCACCTACGTACGTACACAGGGTATGTGCAAGACATATAATACAACACGTCAACAAACTAGACACAATCCCCTAAAAAATAAGCTACACAAAAGGCCTTTCACGTGAACAATCGGGACACCAGAGACCCTTCCATACAAGTACTAATATTAATCATTATAAAAGCAAATCTCTTTTGTAACTTTCCTCCACACCACGTAACCTTGCCACAGTTTTTTTTTTAACACAGTACAGACACAAGCGCTCATATACACGCGCATACACTCACCCCTATGAGCACCTCCGAGAGACTGAGCCGGCATATCATCTTGAAATTTACGAAGTCACCGTAGGCACCTCATCGTCGACGGGAACGTCTCCTCCCACTGAATGCGCATCGCCGGAAATCCTGAAATAATTTCAGGAATAAATGCGAGCACCAGGATTTGAACCCTGGTGGGCTGGGGATACCACAGTCCCTCTAACCATCCAACCACAGGTTGGTTCGCACCTTGCCACATGTTGGCAGTTTACATCTCGTGATTTTGCGGCGACTCGAACACCTTGACGGATTTTGCGGCGACTTGAACATCTTGACGGCGGCACCTCGACTTTCCGGTGGCAGCTCCAAATCAGCTATCATTGACAATCATCTAGGGTTGGCAGCTCCCAGCAATCAGGTATAACTCAACTTCCACACACATGCTGCACATAATCTTTCAATCTGTGATAAGAAGCACTCCTCTCTTTTTTAGTCTCATAGGAAATAAAAAAAGCACATATATGTTTCACACCATCTTTCAATAAATTATAATATATATAGTCATCCGTTTATATCCTCATGGTTTGTGATCCTTGCCATCTATTTTATCCAGCATACTATCATGCTTTGTGCTACTGCCTGTAAGAAATTTGTACTTTTAATTCACTTCTCTCCACAGATATGGCGCCTACACTCCTAAGTGCATTATCTACAAAGAATGGGGCATGGACAATCAAGGTCAAGGTTTTAAGGTTGTGGGATTCACTTAATTTATCGACTAATGAGCTTATTAGTGCTGATATGATTTTGGCCGATAAGAAGGTACAATTTTTAATGATGTATAATTCAAGTGTTACTCCATATCTTTCACTTACATAATATACTAAGGCAGTCTAATTTAAATGATATTCCATATATTACATCTCGCATTTTTTTAATATATATTTTTTGCATAGGGCAATACAATTCATGCTTCTATTGGAAGTAAATTGGTCAACAAGTACAAGTCAAAGTTAAAAGAAAATTCCATCTACATATTGAAGACCTTCACAGTTTGCGAGTATGACAAGTATCGTCCTTTGAAGAACAATCTAAAAATAATTTTCCTTTCCGATACAACGGTGAAGGAAGTTCTGAACGAATCGCGTAGCTTTTTGGACTATTACTTCGAATTTGCTGATAGTGATACATTAAGGAGTAGGAAAAATAATGATGGACAATGCTCAGGTACGTACATCCTGTAATCATATCAAGGATAAACTGTATTATCATTAACTAATATATATTTTGCATTTTATTATGCAGATGTCATCGGCCTACTTAGTCGGATGAAACCAATAGAAGAAAAAAGAATAGCCAAGGATACACCAAAAGAGCGAATTTCAAACATCCGTGAGATTGAAATCCTTTTGTTGGAGTAAGTAATTTAAGTTTTAGCACACTTTTTAATTTAAATTTCATGTATTTTTAAATTGCATTTACATGATTAAATTTCTGTAGTGGTGAGAAAGTCAAACTCACTTTATGGGGAGACATCTTAGCAAATATGTTAAATGAAGATCTCTTGAAGAAACAAACAATAGTCATTGTCACTTCAAATTTGGCCAGAGAATTCCACGGTGAGACCTCTTATCTATTTTTCCTGGAATGCACTTTTACTAATTCATTTATAATCAGGCTTAGCGCTGCGCACAACAAATGCATCGAAAGTGTACTTGGATATTCAAATTCCAGAAACAGAAGAAATCGTCAATAGGTATGGTATAAAGTAATGCAATCATGTATACACTTTTTAGTTACCAGTGCATTTTGTTCATGTTGTCACAAAAATACAGACATTGCAGAGAAGATGTTTTCCCTACGATGATGGAAGTCGATGTAAGCACTAAAGGCACAATTGAAGAACAAATGTTTTACAATAGAAAAAGTGTAAGAGAAATCATACAATTGCGGTACAGTGATGTAAAAACAAAGGTTAGCTAAGACCCTTATTGTCAGTTATAATTTAAATATTTTTTGTTATGTTACTAAATCGTTTTGTTGTCGACAAGGAATATGTATGCACAACAAAAGCAACAATAGAGGATATTATAGAGGATAAAGGTTGGTGGTACATGGCATGTATAAGTTGCTTCTGTGCGACAAAGAAACAAATGGACAATTATGTTTGCAAATCATGTAACAAAATAGCAGAATATGGAGAACTACGGTGAGTATGTTACACATTTATTTATTTATTGTTTTGTTTTCCCTCCTATATGAGACCCATGAACACTAACTCTGTCATATTAGGTACATAATAAATATCAAGATAAGTGATGACACGGCAACAACAACATGTGCAATATTTAATGAGGTAGCACAGAGACTTTTGGGCAATAAGAGTGTCTCTACCATGCTCGAGGAAGAAGGTCACTCAGGGACAATACCGGATGCTATTCGCAACCTCTGTGGAACAACACTCATATTCCGTTTGAAGTTAACTTCGAGGAATTTGCAAGAGTGCATGGAAAACTATAAAGTGAATTGCACTTTTGTGCCTAATAACCAGCTAGAGCAGGAATATTCAAATGATAGAGCTGAAGAGGTATGCCCATCTACAATTCTTTGCTTGCCACACGAGGTGCAGAATTCTTGAAAAGGCAACATAAGACAAAAAATCGTAAAACTAAGTAGATCCGTTTTTCACGTACGATACCCCATTCGTGAACCAATTCGATTTCCACCCCACATACGATACCCATCGAGTCCTTGAAAAATCCGTTTTCCACGCCATGCATGATATACGTCGAAAGAGATTTATAAAACCAACTCTCCTCTAACCCACGTACCCAGCGAATCACTCCCACGTATCACAAGATCAGGAAGTAGAGAAAAATAGATCAGCAAGCTGCTAGAGCTACGACGACAAGATCGAGCCGATTCCAAGGGTGCTCAAGGGTAAAGTGGACGGTGTTGGACTCGAAGGCGCTAGCATTGTGTCTGTGGATCAACGGCGGGAGGACGCTACCGGTGGTGTCGAGGGCGGACAGGAGGAGTTGGAGGAGGTCCATCATCCCTCCGTAGGTGTCTCGCCTAATTCTTTGCCACAAGCACAGAATTCCCAGCCCCATCTGGCGCTCTCCCCCCGCAGGACTGCACGATTGAAAATTACCATGGCCTCTTCCATCTCGCCATGATGTAGCAGTCCACGCCGTCTTAACGGCTGCCCTGAGGTCCGCCCATGACTTCGCAGGGGGCGGGCAAGCAGCAGCCGCGCCTTGTCCAACCTCTAGTCACGAATGGCGAGGGAGCGGGACACATATCATCAAGGTCGCGCCATGACCAATGTTGGACACCTAAGAAGTCATGACCATGACTCCAGGGAAGTCCGGGTCAATGTACTCTCCACTCATGCACCTAGGAGGAGTCGGCGAGTGAGCAACAAGACCCGAGGAAGACGCCACTTAGAAGGTACCGACAACTACATTACCCCCAGGAGGCCCATGCCCTTAGTCACAACCAACACCTAACAATTAGCAACCACCAAGCCTCATCAGCGAGACATGGCAACTCTGGCTGCCACTCTGGGGACTCGACATGCAACTCGGCAATGCCTCCAAGGAGGGAATGATGTCATGGTACCACCGTTGCCTGCCTCGACGAATCGGGCCTAGGGTTTACCCCATTTCTCGAGGAGGGCATGAATAGTGCCATGATAACGTCTTCAAGGTGGAGAAGCGAGTCACATGCATCGTTGTTGTATGCATCAACCAATGCTAAGTTGGGATTTATCCCTGTCACATGTCCGTCAACCCTCAAAGCCGGTCAAAGCAAAGCAAATCGAAGAGTGGAAACAAGTCAGGCTTGGACTACCGCCGCGAAGAAGAGAATCGCATCTGATGGCTTCCGCTGCACTGGCTTGCACCCTCTGCCACCAAGATCCGTCGGAGGCAGTAATAGAGCCGCAAGATCGCCACTCTCACGCCATGCCAATGCGTTCTGCGCTTGCACTCTGCCGCACCAAGCAAAAGGCCAGGTGATCTAAATAATAGGCTCACTGTGGAGAGAACCCTACCGCCTCTATCCGCCCCACGAGGCTTCGCCTGACGTCCGACGATGGTGAAGAGAAGGGAGAGGGAAGGGAGGTTGGTGGCGGCGGAAGGCTGAGGTCGCTCTACATATTGCTCGGACGAGTAGAACCGGCGTTTATACAAAAATAATTGTGTAAATTAACCTTTCTTTTTTGTTTTCCTTGCTATTGCTTCGCCCAACGTCTTCCTCCAGCGATGCGAAGAGAAGGGAGAGGGAAGGGAGGCTGGAGGCGGTGGAAGGCTGAGGTCACTCTGCATATCAATCGGGCGAGCAGAACCGGCGTTCATACAAAAATAATGGTGTAATTTAACCTTTCTTTTTGTTTTTTTTCTTGCTATTGCTTTGCCTGACATCTTCCTCCGGTGATGTGAAGAGAAGGGAGGCTCGTGGCGGCGGAAGGCTGAGGTCGCTCTACATATGGCGCGGGTGAGCAGAATCAACATTTGTACAAAAATAATTGCGTAAATTAACCTTTCTTTCTGTTTTTTCTTGCTATTTTTGTTCTTGATATGGTCACCTAACTCGCTATCTGTGCCATATCGGGAAGGATCATGGTATATACATGTTTTTTGTTTATGACATGCTTAAAGTTCTGTGAGGCGATGATAATCTTTAGGGATGTCCTATCCAACTGGTTGGTGCACGTATGATGTTACTGGAACTTATTCACTTGCCGTGAGTAGGTGTTAAGCAATGCTTGCTTGTTGGCGTATGTCCAATGATGTTTGATAATAGGCTTGTAAGGATTTTGCTTGCCCCTTTTGGTTCTATCTATGGCCTATGGTATCTCCTTTTTCCTCTTTTGAGCTAACATGTATAGTAGCATTCTTGGCTATCCTACTCGTTATTACTTTTTTTTTTTTTTGAGTTTTACTCGTTATTACATTTTTTGTGTGAGAAAACTTCCGATTTATTCATCTTCAATTATGGTAGTACAACGAACATTAGAAATAATAGAAATTACATCCAGATTCGTAGGCCACTCAGCGACGACTACAAGCACTGAAGCGAGCCGAAGGCGCGCCGCTGTCATCGTCCCTCCCTCGCCGGAGCCGGGCAAAACTTGTGGTAGTAGACAGTCGAAAAGTCATCGTGATAAGGCCCCATAGGACCAATGCAACAGAACAACAACCGTCGCCGATGAGACCACATTATACTTATGCCATCACATATTCATATGCTCGTTATTTATACACAAGTTTCAAACAATATGTGTCCCCTGATGCAAAATATTCCGTTGTTCGCAAGTTGCCTAATACTCACTCTGTCCCATAATATAAAAGCGTTTTTGACACTAAACTAGTGTAAAAAACGCTCTTATATTATGGGACGGAGGGAGTACTTTTCAAACTATTTTGTGACAGTTAATTTGTAGGAACATTGGCGTGCTATCTAATTTGATGTTGTAATAGACAGTAAATGTGATATGCATGTTCATGCTAAGCTTGTCCTACTAATTCAACTTTTTAGCTTCTGCCTACAGTGACACTTCATTCCAGTGAGTTACATGCTACTACCTCCTTTCCGGTTTATAAGGCTTGCGCGTATCTCTAGATCTATAATTTGACCAACATAAGATGAGTTGTATCGTCTAGAAATTATACCATTAGAAAGTAGACGATTTGAAGTTTCTAATGATTTTTTTTATGATATACAACTTGTATTATATTGGTCTATTTGTCAACTTAGAGATATGCACAAGGCTTATAAACCGGAAAGGAGGTAGTACTAATATATAGAACAAAATCTCTAAACCTATTGATCAGTAACCATTACTAAATATATAGTATATCAACAAGATGTGGTAACTCAAAGGGGCACGCACCTACTCAGCCATGCCCAACCGTCTGATTGCCTCGCGATCCGCAAAGATATTGGATTCCACACAAGGGCACACCAAGTTTTAAGTTCTAGTTTCTGAAACTTGCAAATTTATCGTACCAAGTTTCAGCAGTGGAAACTTAAACAAGTTTTTAAAACTCGTCGAAACGTATTCATAGTGGATCTTATTTGAAAGCCCTCGTCGAACACAACAGGCCCCCGCGTCGCTCCTTTGGGGTGACTCGGGTGGCGACCCAAGCCCCCCGCCCGCCACCCTCCTCTCCTCCTCCATTCCCCTCGCCGTCGCCAGAGGGAGCCGGCGGCAAAGCTGGCTCGGCCCCCGAGGATGGCGGCGGCGGGGCTCGTGCCGTTCCTCCCCTTCTCAGCGGAGCTGGCGGGCGAAGCGCCGGATCTGGTCGTCCCGACGATGGGCGGCGGTGCTTCCAACCCCATAGTCCGCAGATCCGACGGTCCGTGGGCGAGATCCAGTCTTCCCGGGCGCGCAGCTCGCCGTCTCCTTCGGCTCCAGCGGTTCGTTGGTGATGGACTGGTGGTTGTCCCGGGAAGTTGTGGCCTTGGCCCGCTTTGGATCCTGCGTCCTGGTGACCGTGGGCTGTTAGCTCAGGGGCTGTCCCTGCCGACTGGTCCGTGGTCGCAACCTGGCTGCCGTCGGTTGGCCCTAGCGCTCTTCTTCCGCTTCCGCCAAGTCGTTTTTCTGCCGGATGTCGATCTCTTGGATCTGGCCGCTGACGAGTTCCGGTCTTCCCCGTTGGAGATCCATATGGATTGCCGTATGTCGCCCCTGGATATCTACATCGGAAAGTATCTGGTCGCGTGTGCTCATATTATCAGCCAACACGGCATTAACAGGGCGCTGTGCGAAGCTTCACTTTCTTATTGGTGTCATGGGACATGTCTAAGTCAAGATTCTCAACGTATTGATAGAGGTGGAGAAAGTCATGGCGGCTGCGATCGGAGGTCTTGAAGCTTTGGTGGAAGGGTGTATTGGATGCGGTGAAGACTGCGTGCCAGGTGTTTGGTGACTTGTAACAGCGGCCTCGGCAAGCGGGGGCGGCAGCATTGGAGGACCGCATTTTTGGTGGTGCTCCACGAGTACCGAGTCTAGATTCCCAGGGTGATAATCCAAGGCCTGGCCTTTATTGGTTGTACCTGGCAATGGCCTTGTTGAAGGCATTGTTTTTGCGTGAACACACACTTTCTCCATGGTGAAAACCCAAGATCTTCGATCGGGCAACGACAACGCTTGAGCATTGTTTCCTTCTTGGAGGCGTTGCTTTTGGAGAACCTTTTTTGTAATCCGGGTGTTGTCTTTGGTGGTGGTTAGAGTGCTGCTGCTGCTAGTGATATTGATCACCGAGGCGGGGTCTTTTTTCTTTCTTCTGTTCTTTTTATTTTTCTTTTTTGGCTGTGTGTATCCTTGATGTCTTTGGACATCTTGTTGGTACAGAGGCCGGGTGTAATTGGTATCTTCGCGATATTAATATATTCCCTTTGTCGAAAAAATTTGAAAGCCCTCATCAGAAGAAACACGAATATGAAGGTATGTGTGTGTATGTGAGCATCTACAATTGTACTATGTTAAAAAAAACACGAACATGCAAACAAAACTTAATTTAGACTTTTGATTCAAAAGATTGAAAATCAAAAACCAAATGAAAAATGGGGTCAGTGCCCACGCTCCTGCATTGCCACAAATCCCCTCCAACAACACGCATGTCTCAAACTATAATGCAAGCACCTCTGGCACCAAGTGCTTGCAATTCACACGTAACATATATGCATGGACCTGGGTCCACTCTCGCTGGCTAGCAAGGTCCAAGGAGATCCATTGATGAGACTATCAAGGTGGTTGACAGAAAGATGCATGCTACTGATATAGGAGTATTTATCAGCCTATCGGTTGGAAATATGTAAAAAGAAGAAGCAAAAACATATAACATTCCAACTATCGACATGTCACCAAATGAGCCTGGGGCTGGTGCAGACACTTTTTTTTTACCTTTCTATTCTTGTATACTTGATGTTATTGTTTTAAAGACATTATATGATCTCAATAACAATTGGATTTTCCTTAAAGGTCATTCCTTTGGTCTTTGTGCGATGTCCATCGATTTTGGTAGTACCATATCCTCCATCCCACATGTGCCCATCAACATGTTCATGTCTTTCCCTTTCCTTTTTTTTTTAAAGAACGAAAAAAACTGGTCATGTCTTTACTCACTTGGGGGCTCAAAACGTGCTTGCCAGCGAGAGACAAGGGAGCCAGGAAGACTCTGGGCCATGCATAGGGGTGTAGACAAGTACTGTACTCATGATCATACGATTCTTATGGCCACGCCTCCAGTTCATCTTATCTCCCCGGATCTATAAAGAGATCCTTGGTACTATCACTTATCTGTTTTCTGTGCCCAGAAATGGCCGAGCTTGATCAGTCACAGACATGGCAATCTGCATAAACAAAACAAATACAAGCCCTTTACATAGCTGGGGAAACTTTCAGAGAGTACTAGCGCCCTTTGCGTACCAGTATATGTAGTCGGTTCTGCACGGTAATTTCTCCTCTCTTTTTGTGTTGGACAGCAAATCGTACTCGAAGATACAATTCCTTAGTAATTAAGGATGGTGACAAGCTATAAAGCTCTCCAAAAGAGCGGTGGGCCCTTGATTTATTAGTCCACAGTTGGTCGCTGCCTCACCGGTGAGATTTCCCTGTTGAGACCCACATATCAGCACAATCATGTATGCCCTTGCTTAATTGCCTCACTGGATTCTCTAGAAAATAATAAAAACTGTAATTGCCTCACTGGAAGAGACATTTTTTTATCAACACAAGAAATTATATTGCAAGACATTCATGGGTAGCTGCTTCATTTCTACTCTACGGTCCATGGAAGGCACCAGTAATGTACACTACAAGATCATTTTATGATCACAACCAGATAAGAAAAGACTGGCTGTACTGACTGGTGATGCTAGTATCTAACTAGGGAATCTCCAATGACTAGTGTTCAATGATACCATGGGAAGTCCAAAGGGAGTAGAAAATATGATGAACGTACGTGGTCATCTGCAAAGACTGGGAGCATCTCGTGAATGAACCAATGCCAGAACGCACGACACTATCAGTTCCTGCTGACATGATCGGGAACAGTGCTGCTGCGAGCACACTAGTACGAGCTCGCTGAAAAATACTAGCATGGCCTTTTGTTTTGAGCGATGAGCACAAGATTGATGAGAACCCCAACATTTTTGAGGCGCAGACCCACCTGCTGCTGCCTCTCTGAAAAGCTCAGCATGGCACATGGTGGGTGAGCTCCTCGATGACAGCAGAACAGGAGTGATTATTTCATTTGCCAAACAACATCCACCCATTAAATATTGTCGCCATACGCCAGAGCACAGAATCTGTCATACTTAATCACCATCACCTCTTTCCCTCTCTCGCCTCACCCTGTCTCGGTCTCTCTGTCTGTTCCTCACTCTCCCTCCCTGCCTCTCCATCTCTCTCTTGAGGCAGACACTCAAACGCACACAGGGCGGGGGCTACTGAGCTGCTATCGGTTTTGACTGGATTTGAGCTCCTTGACCAAAAGATCCCAGGTATGGTGCATATGCTTTGTTTTGCCAGTTGAAGCAGCAACCTCGATTGTTATTTCCAACCTCCAAGTCCTCTTGACTGATCTGTAGCTGCAGGAACTTCTATGGAGGTAGCAGCTATGGCGGACTCTGCTGTCAAGGTTCAAAATGCTGAAACAACCAGAACATACCTGCATATGCTGATGTAGAATTGCAGTCAGTCACTGGTTTGTGGTTGGGCGCTGTCATCTTCGATAGTGACACGGTGATAGACTGCCTTGGAGGCGAAAGAGCTAGTTGAGGCATTGAGGTATTGCAAAGTTTCCTCTCTTCCAATGCTTGAAAGCCTTCTTTGACACTTGAATCACTCTGCAAGAATAAGCAATGTATTCTTTCTTTTGCCTTGCTTCATGATGACGGTCTCTGTTTCATCTAACCTAGGAAATGTAGTAGTTGGCGGCTCTGAAGTAGAACTGACCTTTTCCTTGAAAAGTGATAGAGACCTAGGAACTCCAACAAGGATTTAAGCAATGTATGGGCTCCTCCGCTGAAGGCAACTCCCTTTGCTCTTGCACACTCTAGGCATTTGACGCAGTATGGAAGTGCAGGTATGAACTACCAATGTCTCGTTCATATGGTCTATAGATGTGGTGTCTTGAAATTTCTCCTCATCATTATTTTCACATGCTTCTCGAGTGTAACTGCAACGAAATACTTGGTCAGAAAAATGATTAGAAAATAATACAAGAGGCCTTGGATGTCAGCTACATGTGGTAGACTCGGCATGCTGAAACAGTCTAGTTTGAATTACATCTGACTTTGACATGGTGTCACTCTGTTTTCTTTTCTGTACAATTTGAGAATCTCATTCCAAATGGCAGGCGGTGTCACCAGCAAAGAATGAAGCGGAAGCAGCAGGATAGCCATCATCAATCCCGGCTCTTGGTGACAACTTGCTAGGCAACATACATGGATGGGCAGTCAGGGAAAACCATGCAGAGTCTACCGGATACATTGTCATCCCTCAAGGGTTTCAACAAGTACCTCACACCCGGTTGGATCGAATCAGTGTCCCACATCCTCAAGGAGTTGACACCAACCAAACCACAGAAAGTAATGGAAGGGGAGGCTCAAGATATATTTGAGTGTGATGGCGCAGAATTAGACATTAAAGTTGCGAAGATTCAAGGTATGCACTTCTAATTCTTGACCTCAAAACCTCCAGACATTGCTGAAACTTTTCTTGTTCTTCTTTTATATCATATGACAGATGAAATGGTTTCACTGGGTGCCCAACTAAAGCAGAAAACACTGCAGAAGAGAGAGTCGCTAAATAACTATTTGGATTTGAAAGGTAAAACTTTGTTATCAAATTTACTACTCCCAGGAATTTAATTGTGTTTGGTTAGTACACTTCAAGAAAAGAATGGGTTTGCTTATCTGTTAATTATCATGCCTTATTCCCCAGGAAGTATAAGGGTGTTCTGTCGCATGAGGCCTTTCAACCATGAAGAAAGCTACAGTTCCAAAACTCTGTTCACCCTTGATGAGAGTAATGTTTTCTTAAAAGTTGCTGAAACCAAGACAAAGCAATACAAGTTCGATAAGGTTTTCGACCCATACTCAACACAAGGTATTTCATCAGATTTTTAATAGGATCCATCCTTTTTTTATTGTTTGAATTCAAGTCTACTGAAGATAGTTTGCTTCTCCAGGTGATGTATTTTCTGAAGTCGAACCAGTGATAAAATCAGCTATAGATGGCTACAACGTTTGCATATTTGCCTATGGTCAGACAGGCAGTGGAAAAACCTATACAATGGTAAGACGTACTTCATCCACCACTTTTATTCCCTCCCTCTTTCCACACACAAAAATAAACGAAAAGTTCACAAGTTTAAACACCCCAAACAGATTGAAAAGCTAATGTTTTACTTACAATCCATTACCATATGAATTAGGAAGGCAAGCCTACAGATTTGGGTGTCATACCACGTGGGATTCAAGTACTATTTGAACGAGCTTCAGAGAGCAACAGCAGATTTCAGTTCACTTTCAGTATGCTCGAGATATATATGGGAAACCTACGAGATCTACTAGTTCCAGGAAGCAAGACCAATGGGCTAAAGAATGTTCCGAGGTAATTGCCTAAACTTGATGGAAGGAGAATGAAGGACTGCTTTGAAATAATGGGGTTCCTTTTACAATATGGTTTATTACCAGAATGGCTAAAGATACATATATTACTAAATATCAAGATATGTTGGTTCTGAACTCCCACTTGTAACAAATACTTAGAAGACAATGGAAGTTGGAGCCAGCTCCTGAATTCTGACTGTGATGTAGTAACAGCAATGCACAAGTAACAACTGTCAGTTGGGTGTCTGTTGTCTAATTATGTTAAATCCATATAACTAAAATGTATAATAGTTATTGTTTGATATTTTAAGTAGATGTGTTGGACACCATTCCAATCATGTTGGATGCCATTTCTGGATAAGCTGTACCCTTGTTTCCAATATAATGACATCAGAGCTTGCTCTGTTGACTTGTCAATATTTTTTAAAATTTTGGGTAACATGTCTCTGCATAGGTATGAGGCCGTCCGGTATCGACTGCAGCACTATGCTTTCCAGATCAAACCGAAATGCCTGTGTAGGTTCTTGGCTCAAATATTAAAAGGGCCTCATGTAAATATATGAACTTAAGAGGATATATCTCATGTCAGTATGGTATTGTTTAAATCAATTAATTTTGTCACGTGAGTGCTTACTTGTTTTGTTCCTATCCTATCCTGCATAATGGTGTAACAGAGCCAACATATGAACGTTATCATGATTTCTTGAACACTGTAAAAACCATAAATATATAGTCAATCAAGAAATATGTGTGGAGAATCCAGCTTTTACTTTTTTATGCCATTATTAAGGATCAAAATGATAGCCATTGGGGATCAAAATGAAAGAGAGTCATTTCCTAGGAAATATAATCATTTTATTCAGGGAAGAGAAAGAGAATCGTACATCATCTACATGAATTGTTTGGGTAGTTCCCATGTTTTCCGATAGTGCAGGTTAACTAATTTCTGTATATCTTCACACCTTGTCAGTTTCTTTCTTTCTATGTAGAAAATTATTTATTTAATGCATCTCTGCATACAGCCTCTCTATTAAAACGGATCCTGATGGTGGCATTGAGATTGAAAATCTAGTGGCAGTTACCGTGAATAATTTTCAAGAAGTGAAAAGATTATATGGTGTGGGGACCCGTCTTAGATCAACAGCTTCCACCATGGCTAATTCTACATCAAGTAGATCTCACTGGTAACGTATTTACTTATTTTATTCTTGGTAAAAAAACGTATTTATTTATTTTATTGAAGAAAGCATGCCTTCTTTCATAACAATTGAGAAGACATTAACCATGGTTGCACCTGGCTAAAAGAGGTCCTGAATCAGCAGTGGAGAACAAATGCTCACTAAACCCTACTATGCTCGTGTAAAGAGAAATGACTGATTTTAGAAAGAGAACAGGACGGATGGATTGCTAACCTGAAGCTTATATTTTTTGTATTCATTTATGCAACAGTTTGATTCGCATTTCATTGACCTCCTTTGATGCACCTGAGAGGAAAAAAGCAAGAAACAAAATATGGATGATTGATCTAGGTGGAAGTGAGAGACTTGTAAAGACCAAAGCAACTGGTAAAAGGCTGAAGGAAGGCAAAGCCATAAATTTGTCATTGTCAGCCCTAGGGGATGTGATTGATGCACTACAGACTAAAAAACCTCATGTACCTTACAGGTATGTGAAATTCACCATGCTCATGTTTGACAGTTGGCACAAATGATTGTTATTTTACCATTAAAGTTGAAGACAGTGATACCTTCCACTTCTTTGATTTTGCAGGAATAGTAAGCTTACACAAGTCCTGAGAGATTCTCTAGGTAAACAGAGCCTCACTGAATGTTCTGAAGGAAGTTTTTAACTTTCTTGTTTTATAAACCTAGATTTCGTGTAGCTCATCATGCTGTATTCATGTTCACAGGATGTGAGTCCAAAACATTGATGCTTGTCCATATTAGACCAAATGAGAATGATTTGTGCGAGACCGTTTGTACCTTGGGTTTTGCAACAAGAGTGAGAAGTATCCGTCTAGAAAGTGAAGAATCACCAGTAAGTTTTTGCAATTATCACTAACATGAATATACATCCAAGAAAAAGATAATGGTATTCATCATTTCTATGAGCCTATGGGTCAAATATTGCGTGGTTTAGTCAACTCAAAGCTAATGCCAAAACATTTCGATTGATAAAATGGCAACTCAGCCGATATGAGGCTCATTTAGATCTGCCAAATTAATGAACATTCCAGAAATTAACACAATGGTATGCATTCATGCACACACCATGAGTAATCCAACTATTTTAGATGTGGGTTTAAGTTTTTATCTACTTGATAACACTCTTGCTACAAGATAAATAATATTTTGATATCAATCAGGAGGTAAAAACAAGGAAGGAAGATTTCTTAAAGGAGTTAGAACAGACGGTCAGTAATTTGGAACAAGAATGTGAAAATATTAGAAGAGAAATTAAGAAGCTCGAGGATACAGTGGAACATTTGAGAGGGCCTCAAACATCTGCTAGCACAAATTTTGCAACTTCACATCCATCCACTCAGGAACTGAAGATTGACAAGTCAAAGAATGTAAGAAGTCTGAAGAATCACAGAGAAGTTCCGCGTGGGTTACCAAGGTTCATGAAGCCAACTGCTGCTAGCCAGCACAGGATAGGCTTAAACAACAATGTTCCCAGCATTAACAGGATGAAACCACCAATGCCACCAAAGAGAAGGCCTTCTTCCGTCTATGCAGAATCTGTAAGATTTCCAGTAAATGCCGATACATGGCAGTCAGAATGCAGTTCTGAGTGCAGTATCTCCATGACAAGTGACATGAATTGGACACCGAGCATACAAGATGGGACTGAATGTAGCCAAGATGCATCAGAGTACGAGATCAAACAGGTGATTTTCTCAGAACATGAGAAACCATCACAGGGTCAAGTCATTTCCTTCAAAGAATGGCAACTTACAGAATCAGAAAATATGCAGAACAAAACTGAAGAAAGGAGCATTATAGACATTGATAATTGGATCCACCAACAAATACTTCAAAGTGCTGGCACATGCCAAAGTAAAAGGGTTCTAACTGTTCCCAATGTAACTGAAGAAGAAACTTTCAATATTCCTTCACCAATTAAGATTGAAGGGACTAAAGGTTGTAAGCAAGCACAGGACGAAGAAAGTGAACTAACCCTACAACCCCCACCACTCGATGCAAAGGATATAAAGCGACCCAAGGCAGTTAATCATTTCACCACAGCAGAATTATGCAGTCCTCCACCAAGAGAACATTGCAGCACCAACGAGACAAAGGAACATATGAATGAAAATCTTGCATATCAGGGGAGATCCAGAAGATCTCTTCAAGAAAAGCTGGATGGTTGCATGCTAAAGCTGCCAGAATCTGATCTAAATACAAGTCCTGAAATGAGGTCCCAGGAAGAGGAAGACAGCATAGGTAATGTTGTCTACCATTGGAGAATGTGCTTTGGGAATAATGTATTTGGTGACAAAAGGGCATTATACATCTAGTGATATCTGGATCGGTTGATGTTATATCTTATAAACTTGGAATCAACATAGGAGAATGGCTTGGCATAAACAAAATTAGAGTATGCATATACAGAAGTGGATTATTTAGAAAACAAAAGTGGTCAAAAAGATCAAAATTCCAGTCACTTAACGCTTTCATATGCATTAACATAAACAAACTTTGCTGTATTCACATCTATTCAAGTGATTACAAACACCTGCAGACGGTCTAACCTAAATTATGTGTGGTCTAGAACTGTTTTCTCCCTCATACCCACCATCTTCATTTAGCAATGATAAGGCAGATTGAGGAAACACAACGAAACCTGCAGACAGTAATATGGTTCTTATAGTACTTTTACTGCAAAAGTACTCGAGCGCAGCGAAGGCAAAATAAATCAAAGAAGATCATCATTAAGACAAACTTGAAAAAACTCGTAGACCATGTGTGGTTTACTGTAACTGCTGCTAGATAGTGGACTGTTGAAAAAACCTATGGCAAAGTTGTAAGCTTCACTGTTCACTGTTCAAACAAATAACTGAGCTATAGAGTCACCATCCCAGAGTGAAACTAGAATATGCCTTCTGGAGCTTCAGTTATGGATAATAATAAAAAGAAATTCAAACTAACATGAGACTTTATGATTGTTATCTAAGGATGTTGTTTAGACTTTCCTGTGAAGGAAGAACAGTGAATTCAGCAAAATCAAGTCCTAATAGGATAATACTCCCTCCGTTCCATGGAGGGAGTAGTTTATAAATAATAACTAAGGAACCAACGATGGGATACAGTTAGGTTATACTACAAAAACTAATTGTGTTGTTGTCGCCTTAACAGAAATAATGATGTAAATCTTTTGATGTTACCATATTATTATATAACACAAACTGCACAATTAGCATAAATATAGTACTGTTTATTAAATTTAGTGGCCTCAATTTCCACTTCTGCACTTCTTTCAATGTACATATAGTCCCTACAGAGGCTATATGTTTACTTATTTTATTGTTTTGCACAGGAAAGCTGACAAAGTTCTTTCAAGCTCTCCAAACAGCATGGGGCTGTGTTCGTCTAGGATTAGGCATTGTCAGCCTTGGGTTAGAGCACGAGTTCTTTCAAAGCTTGATACTTTGAAGTAACTGTAATGTCGTCATTTTAAGAGGTAGTACTCACTTTTGAGAGTACGCTACTTCAGGAAATGTACTGCCGGTTTGACATAGCGACAGGTGGATTGCTGATCTGATGCTGCATTGCTGCAACAGTTGGTTTGATGCCAGATGGATTGTTCTAGGAATATAGTGGAAGTTGTAAAAAAGTGTATGAGTGAACAAACTATGAATGAGAAATTTGACATATCCTGAAACAGCAACTGTTAGTGTGTAAAGATGAAACTGCACTATATTAATTCAGAGATCGTACTTAGCTAGCTGATTTAATTACATATCAAAGTAATGCATGCCATAAGGCCAGAACAGTAACTTAAGATCCTATGCTACATATTCTTAGCTAAAATTCAAAGCCATGGGAAACAACTGATCATTTAATAGCAGGTAAGGGGCTCCTGTTAGTTAATAGATGGTACCCTTACCCTTACCTGTAGCCAAAGCTCAAAGGCTTGGTTAGTTCGCATCATGAGAACAAATCTCTCACACAGCGAGCCAACGACTACACCATCAAGGATCAGCTATCTGAATTTTGACCTTCCGTACACACACACCGCATATACTCTTCGAAGAATGCTCTTACTTAATGCTCTTATGGTCTTACCCTTCTTCAATATCATGCGGTGCTTCAGGGAGCACGGCGACATAACCAATGGATTTCATGTCAGCGGTGATCTCACACAATACTTTACGTATATTATGTAAGCAAGGATGAGATCCATCTCTGGAAGTGAACTCATGAACCACACCATCAACTTCAATAGAACTTGCCCCTGGTACATTTCTTAAGCCCCCATCTCTCATTGCCTTCCGAAGTTTGCTCACTTCATCCCACCTCTCCTGTTCTGCATAAATGTTTGACAGGAGAATATAGTTCCCACTGTTGTGAGGCTCAAGCTCAATTAGATGCAACAGGGCTTGTTCCCCAAGCTCAGCATCCCCATGGGTCCGAGCAGCAGCAAGAAGAGCTCCCCATATTGCTGCATTTTCCTTGAAAGGCATGTCCTTAACTAAGTCTTGAGCTTCCATCAAACAACCAGCACGGCCAAGCAAATCAACCATGCATCCATAGTGTTCAACTCGCGGCTTAATCCTGTACTGAGATACCATGATTTGGAAATACCAGCGACCCAAATCAGTAAGTCCAATGTGGCTACACGCTGACAGGATGGCAAGAAAAGTGATGTCATTTGGTGCCACATTCTCCCTTTCCATCCGGCGGAACATATCAACAGCTTCCAAACCGAGGCCATGCAAAGCAAATCCAGCGATCAACGTCGTCCATGTCACAATGCTCTTCTGCCCCATACCCTCAAACACCTCCACCGCCTTGGCAACACACCCGCATTTGAGGTACATGTCAATTATGGCATTCATCAGCGGTATATGCCAGCATAACCCCCGCTTCACGACGAACCTGTGCACCCATTCCCCCAGATCAACCGCTCCGAGATCCCCACAAGCCGACAGCACGGACAGCATTGCTATCCCATCAGGCTCGATCCCCTCCTCCACCTGCATCCTTCGGAACACCTCAACTGCCTCTGCTGGCCGTTTCATCTGCGCGTATGCTCCAATCAATGTGGTCCACGACACGACGTTCCTCTGTGGCATAACATCGAACAGCTCACGCGCACAGACCAGGTTCCCGGACTTGACATACCCCGAGATGGTAACGTTCCAGCAAAAGATGTCCTTGTGGACCGTTTCATCGAACACACTGCGTGCGGAGGCTGCGCAGGCACAGGAGAAGTAGGCCTGGATGAGGCTGGCCGAGACGTGCGCGTCGGAGGCGAGCCCGGCACGGACGACAATGGAGTGGAGCTGCGGGCCGAGAATGCCACGCAGGTGGGGAATCCGGGCGGCAGCGTTGAGGGATACGGACGGTTGTATTCGGCGGAGGAGCGCGAGGGCGTGGGGGCGGAGAGGAAGGCGGAGAGAGGCGAGGAGGAGCGCCGAGAGGAGTCGCGCGTTGTGGTGGCCGCCGCGGGTGAGGAGGAAGGCGTGGGCCTGCAGAAGGTGGCGCGGGGAGTCGAGTCGGTTGAGGAGGGAGAGCGCGCGGTGGAGCGCTAGGGGCAGAGGCGGCGGCGGCGGCATGGGGAGAGCTTGCGGCGCGGTGGTGACTGCCGGACAGTGGCCGGACTTCGTACATTCGTGACGCGGGGTGCTGTGTTTTGAACAGACCTGGGAGGAATTCGATCGAGACCAAACCAACCGGGCCGGAGTTTAGTGTTGGGACTTTGGGCCCGGTATCGTCTCCAAAATACATAAGCCGGCGAAAAGCGTGGTTTCTCAAGGATTTATAGGCTGATTTTTGGCGAAAAATGCCAACGGAGCTCGTTTTCAAAATTCAAAATTTCACGGCGCGAAAAATTTGAATTTTTTTTGTGAACACACATACACATTTATACCACGGATGTGTTCACAACATTATACTTTCACATATGGCGTACAGAAAAAAGAAAAATACCTATTTCCAAAATGGGCCCTTTATTTGTGGTTTTGGTCTGGAATTTTGTTTTTTGTACAGTCACAATATTTTTGAACGAAATTTCCCACGTTCGTGTGGAACACATATATGTTTTCATGGATTTTTTTCAGATTTTTTTAACTTTTAAATATGTTTTTTGGTTTATTTTAAACGGGCACCAAAAGTCTGCACTCGATTTTTGGGCATTTTCTAGCCCCGAATCCTATTTGACGCCTTCTGCGCCACTTATATAGGGTATAGACATTTGATGGCGCACACCCCCTCCGAATATAGGTTTCTAAGTGGGCCAGCCCATCACGGTAGCGCAGCGTAGGTAGGTTTTCTATATGTTCGGCCTCTTTCCATGTTTTTTTTCTATGGGTTTTTCCACCGGTTTTTGTTCTTTTCTTTTTATTTTTATTTTATTTTTTATTTTTCGGTTTGCTTTTTTCCTTTTTCTTCTTTTTTTATTTTCATTCCTTTTTTAAACATTTTGAAACTCGTGAACTTTTTCCCAATTCATGAACTTCTTCAAAACCTGAACTTTCTCAAATCTGTGAACTTTTTCCCAAATCCATGATTCCAAATTTGTGAACCATGAACTTTATTCGAAGTTTGCAATTGTTTTTCAAATTTGTGAACTTTTTCCCAATTTCGTGTACTTTTTTAAAATGTATGAACTTTTTAAAAATTTATGAATATTTTTTAAATCGTGAACATTTTTTAAATCCATGAACATTTCTCGAATCCGATTTTTTTTTAATTCATGAACATTTTCAAATCCACAAACATTTTTCAAATTGGTGGACTTTTTAAAATTCACGAACATTTTCAAGTCTTCATTTTTTGAAATAATGAACTTTATTCCAAATTTGATTTTTTAAAAAATTGGAAAAAAACAAGCACATGTTTATTTATCAAAAAGTCAATGGTCAACGTTCACCTGGTCAACCGGTCAACGGTTGACGGTAAACCAGATCAAGCACAAAGTGCGACATGGTTTTTTAAAGTCAGAGAGCGACAGGTGGGTGCGCTTCGACGAGCGAGGTACTCGCTCATGTAGCTGGGCCGACCCACACGGGGGAAAGCGCGGCCGCTGCCTTTCCTACCTGGCGTTGAGAGCGCTGACTAGGAGTACCCTTTTCTAACTGGGTTGGATGTCAGCTCTAACTAGAAGCAAACACTACAAAATTTGACCTATTGCGATGTTTCATTTGTGTCACGTAAAACCGTTTTTCGTCACGAAAAATGTACTAGTGACGTTTTCTGGCCGTCACCCCCATCATCACTGAAGCGTCGTCATAAAAAATAAAATCTAGACGGTACCACTTCCTCCGTCACGTAAGATCATGTCTTAGGTGAGGAACCCAAATTCGTCGTTGAAGCTATTTTGTACGACGGCCAAAAAATGTCACTAGAACTGTCACCGTATATGACCTGCCCGTCCCTCATCGTAGTTATCGGTGACGATACATCTATCACTAACAACCGACCCACCATGTTTGACCAGTGAACGTTTTTGACATAGGGGCCCATAATAGGCTGACGTGGCACCTTACAGCTGGGCCTGACCGAGGTTATATCACCGACGGTGCCCGTCAGTAATAAGTCGGGCGTCAGTTTTGACCGGTCAACGCCGCTGACATATGGGTCGAGAAGATGCTGACGTGGCTGCTTACATGTGGGACCAGAGGTGGGTGACGTGGCTGCTTACATGTGGGTCCATACGCTGGTGACGACATCCAAAACCGTCATAGTTTGTAGACTCCGATAATTTATTTTATACTTGAATTTGCTGCCAAATTGGAATAAATTTCATAATTTGCTCTTACAGCTTTGATTCATAATTGGCGACATTACAATAAGAACCATGGGACAAAGTATCGCACAACAATATAAGACACTTGTCAGCTTCAACTGCATCCTGCTGCTCTCGAATTGCCTTGATGACAACTTTGGTTCTTCCTGCAGGTCTAATAGGGCATTACACCTTCTTCATTGTTGTCTACCAGGGTCAATTTGAAACATTCAAGTTCATCATTGTGCTTTGGCAGGGCCTTCTTGACAGATTCAAGTTCTTGCTGCTGCTCTGCAAGGGCCGTCTTGATAGCTTCAAGTTCTGCCTGCTGCTTTGCCAGAGCCTTCTTGACAACTTCAAGGTCTTCCTGCTGCTCTCACGGTTCCTCCTTGCCAGCTTCAGGCTCTTCATGCTGTCGGCCAGGGCGTTGTTGATAACTTCAAGGTCTTCCTGCTGCTCTGGCAGGGCCTCCTTGCCAGCTTCAAGCTCTTCATGCTGCTCTGCCAGGGCCTCCTTGCCAGTTTCGACCTCTTCATGCACCTCTGCTGTTGGGTAACGTCGCATGGGAAACAAAAATTTTCCTACGCACACGCAAGATCTATCCATGGTGATGAGCATCTACGAGAGGGAGAGTGAATCTACATACCCTTGTAGATCGCTAAGCGGAAGCGTTAAGAAACGCGGTTGATGTAGTCGAACGTCTCCGCGATCCAAATCGCAAGTCGTCCCTCGATCCGATCACGAACTAGTGCCGAACGGACGGCACCTCCGCGTTCAACACACGTACGGCTTGATGACGCCTTCACCTCCTCGATCCAGCGAGCGATGATGAAGTAGTAGATGAGTTCCGGCAGCACGACGGCGTGGTGATGTTGGTGAGGAACAATCTCTGCAGGGCTTCGCCAAGCACTACAGAGATTATGACAGGAGAACTAGAGGGTTAGGGTTGCCGACACACGGCTTGGGAAATCTTAATGTGTCCCGTGTGCTAGCCCTGCCCCTCTATTTATATGTTGAGCCTTGGGGTCTAAACTTGGAGTAAAAGCCTCCTCCAGGTCGGTTTTGCCCGTACAAGGTCGGTTTGGCCCGCAGGGAAAGAGTCCAACTCGGATCCCTGCAGTACCGCGCACAAGCGGTAGTACCGCTCACGAGCAGTAGTACCGCTTGAGCGGTAGTACCGCTTCACACAAGCGGTAGTACCGCTTGGGCGGTAGTACCGCTTCCAACAAGCGGTAGTACCGCTTACGCGGTAGTACTGCCTTTACCAGCGGTAGTACCGCTTAAGGCAGTAGCAAAACTTCCTTTTGCACTTTCCAATACCTCATGGGCTTTACCCCTTTGGCTCATATAAAGTGTTGCTGCACCCGAACACTTCGGTAAACACCCGGAACCCCTTCTGGTGAATTCCGGAACCTTTCCGGAGATCAAAACACTATTATCACATATATTAATCTTTACCTCCGGACTCTTCCGGAGACCCTCGTCATGTCCTGGATCTTATCCGGGACTCCGAACAACCTTCGGTCACCAACACAATAACTCAACTATACTAATCGTCACCAAACGTTAAGTGTGTAGACCCTGCGGGTTCGAGAACTATGTAGACATGACCGAGACACCTCTACGATCAATAACCAATAGCGGGACCTGGATGCCCATATTGGCTCCTACATATTCTACGAAGATCTTTATCGCTCGAACCTCTATGTCAAGGATTCAGTTAATCCCGTATGCTGTTCCCTTTGTTCTTCGGTATGTTACTTGCCCGAGATTCGATCGTCGGTATCTCTATACCTAGTTCAATCTCGTTACCGGCAAGTCTCTTTACTCGTTCCGTAATACAAGATCTCGTGGCTAACACTTTAGTCACATTGCTTGCAAGGCTCATTGTGATGTTGTATTACCGAGTGGGCCCTGAGATACCTCTCCGTCATACGGAGTAACAAATCCCAGTCTTGATCCATGCCAACCCAACAGACACCCTCGGAGATACCTGTAGAGCACCTTTATAGTCACCCAGTTATGTTGCGACGTTTGATACACACAAGGTACTCCTCCGATGTCAGGGAGTTGCATGATCTCATGGTCATAGGAACAGATACTTGACATGCAGAAAACAATAGCAATAAACTGACACGATCATATGCTACGTTTATAGTTTGGGTCTTGTCCATCACATCATTCTCCTAATGATGTGATCCCGTTATCAAATGACATCTCATGTCAATGGCTAGGAAACCTTAACCATCTTTGATCAACGAGCTAGTCAACTAGAGGCTTACTAGGGACACAGTGTTGTCTATGTACCCACACATGTATTTGAGTTTCCAATCAATACAATTATAGCATGGATAATAAACGATTATCATGAACAAGGAAATATAATAATAACCAATTTATTATTGCCTCTAGGGCATATTTCCAACATCTACTAGGGCCTCCTTGCGAGGTTCAGCCTCTTCATGCTGATATGCTATGCCCCCCTTGACAGCTTCAGGCTCTTCATGTTGATCTGCCAGGGCCTCCTTGACAGCTTTAGGCTCTTGTTCCTCTGCTAGGGCATTCTTAAATGCTTCATGTTGTTTATGCCGCATCTTCATAGGTCCAATTTCTTCATGCTGGCCTGCTAGAATTGCATTCAGCTCAGCATATGTTAATTACAACTCTCCCTACAGAAATCATATATCCAGGTTAACGATGTTGTTTAATATTTACGTGTTGCACAATTTCAAAATATTAATGCATTTGCGGCAATATGCAGTGGTAAGGGAAACAAAGACAGTATATGGATTTAAATATTCTATTTAAATAAGTGTTTAGAGGGTAAAAAGTATGCTGACTAACCGGTTCAACCACACTTTCTCTTGGATGTGCCTGAACTTTGCCTAACAGCCATCTCTCCTTAGTTTTTGTCATAGAAATATGCCTGCTATGATGTAATTCAACATATTAGATTATAATCTACATTTTGCAATACCTTTTTGAATGTCAAACTATGTAAACATATTGTCACCAGATTTGGAAGGTTTTCCTTCTCGCTGTCTTCTAAACATCTAATCTTATTTGCAACATAGGCCAGCCGTTCAACAGTTGGTTCATATTCATCGTCGTCACAGTGCATCACTTCTACGGTTTGAGACCTGTTATCCTTGTTGGGGACTGCTTGAATAATCTCAATCATCTTGGTGAGCTTTGGCAGCTGTTATACAACGATGACGGCGATTAAACATGTACGTACTTGCTATTGTATAAAATAATTAAACTAGTAATTTGTATATTGTCAACACAATTTACTGCAGAGGAAAAGCAATATGAAAGGGCATAAACACTGAACCAGAACAAGATAGGATCAAAGTTTGGACAAACAATTTCCATGGATTTTTTTTGGACAAACAAGAAGCTCATCAATAAAGTAAAAGGAGTAATTAGCTGATAGATTAGATCTTATGACCTTACATTTAATTACAACATGAAAGTGCAACTAATCCCCAGGTGGTTTTGGTAATTAATAACAACATATATGTTAATGAACTAATGCCTATTCAAAGATCATTTCAGGAAAGTTCAATGTAGGTATGGCAAGGACATGTGATTGTGGACCCCCTCAAAATGCAAAGGACATACGTTGGCAAAATCTCCAAGACTCTACATTTTTGGTTAAGTGATCCAAGATCACATTGAGTCCATAGGAAAGCCAATACTATTAAAAGGGTATGAGGTTTTGATCATGAGTCATTTGCTGAAGTGCTTGAAGATATTGCTTCAAAACCCTCAACCACTTTCTCAATATCCAATCTGTCCAAAACCCTCAAGTCATTCTCGGTCACACCAAAACATGCACATCCGGACCCACCGAGATACACAAGACATAGCCATAGCCTAAACCCTAGAAACTCGGTTCCACCGAGATGGCATTCGGTCCCACCGAAGTGCACTGGCAAAGTTTCTGTACTCAATCGAGTTCATTTCGGAACTACCGAGTAAAACCGATCGGAATTACCAAAACGATGCAAGTGCTTAGGACATCACATATCGGAGCCACCGAGTGGATTTATCCGGTCTCACCGAAACGTCTAACGTTCGAATCTTTTACACTGGTCGGTCTCACCGAGATTTACTTTCGGTGTCACCGAGTTGTGCATAAAGTTTGTAACGGCTAGATCTTTGGTGATGGCTATAAATACCCCTCCCACACCACCTACTCTTAGAGAGAGCAACCAGGACAAAACTACACCTCCCATATCCATTTTCTGAGAGAGAACCACCTACACTTGTGTCGAGATCAAGGCATTCCACTCCAACCATTTGATCCTTGATTTCTAGCCACCTCAAGTTGCTTTCCACTCCAATCCTTCTCCCACCACCATGCCAAATCTATAAGAGAGTGCTTGAGTGTTGAGGAGACTATATTTTGAAGCACAAGAGCAAGGAGTTCATCATCAACAACAACATCTACTATCTTTTGGAGAGTGGTGTCTCCTAGATTGGTTAGGTGTCACTAGGGGGCCTCCAAAGCTTGTGGAGTTGAACCAAGGAGTTTGTAAGGGCAAAGAGATCGCCTACTTCGTGAAGATCTACCCCGAGTGAGGCTAGTCCTTTGTGGGCGTAAACCGTGATGGCATAGACAAGGTTGCTTCTTCATAGACCCATTGTGGGTGGAGCCCTCCGTGGACTCGCGCAGCCGTTACCCTCCGTGGGTTAAAGTCTCCATCAACGTGGATGTATGATAGCACCACCTATCAGGACCATGCCAAAAATCACCGCGTCTTCATTGCATTTGATATCTATGTTCCCCTCCTTTACGTTCATATGCAAAGTCTTTACTTTCCGCTGCCTACTGTCTAGACTTGCATGTATAGGGTGTTGCTTGACTTGTGATTGTTGCTAAAACTTGCCTACAACTAAAATTGGGAAAAGGCTAGGTTTTTATTTGGTCAAGTAGTCTAATCACCCCCCTCTAGACCTACTTGCGATCCTACACAACATCCTACCCATAGTAGAAAATCCTAACCATACTAGAACCCTAGATAGAATGACCCGTAGTCTTAACCCGGTAAGAACCCTAAAAGTTAGTTCTAGTACAAGTAACACAATCTTCGATTGCATCTCCGACTCAAGAAGGAACTAGATGCGTAGATCTAGACAGATGTGCAAATTTAATGTGGGGGAGGGAGGTGTGACCTCTTAATCTAAGGTTAGGTATTGGAGTACTTTTACCTTCAGAGTGGATGGATCCACCGTAATGTCATCGGTCATGTCATGCGCCGCGAGGGGACTGAACGATTTGTAGCGGCGGAGCTAGAGCCACCGACGGTGGGAGGGGAGGATCTAGGTTAGAAGAGAGAGACGAGGAGGCGCTTTGTTTCTTGTAAGGAGATGTGGTCACACGTATAAGGATAGGTTGTATTTACGGAGGGGGTGGGGGTCAATCGAGTGGGACTTTCAAGCATTCTGGAAGGAAGGAATTTTTTTGAGGGAAACGCTAGGCTAGTTGGAGGGAACGCTATTTTGGAGGGAATAAAAAAATTCGAAGAAAAGGCTAGTTGGAGGGAACGCTATTTTGAGGGAAAGTCGAGTAAGATGGAAGGATCGCACGTAAGTGTGTTATAAGTTGTACTATGTTAGCTAGAGGATCGTGATGCACAATATATCTGTAGTTGTGCATGTAACTTCGGCAATGGACATGATCATGTGAAGTGTGATGGTGTCATGGGTGTTTAATTTCAAATCCAAAGTCGTGTTGCTGGTTGTCACATCATATCTTGGCATCCTACGTACTCTTGCGCGATAGCCCTCGTCTTCAACGCCTCGTGAACATCTTGTGACAACATAAGTCCAAGCGTACACCGTCCTTTTTAGTCAAGATGATGCATGGCTCATCGTGAATTGGATTTCGAAATGTCGATTATGTACCTCCCTAGCGGCATTTTTGAGTTATTTCTATGCATTTGTAGTCATTTATTATTACAAAATGTTTAAAAACACACGTATTAGTCTATGCAAAATAGTTGGAGTTAAGAACGGGGTCACACTACTGGAATCTGGCAATTTGCCATCTGTCCCCTCTTTGCCGTCTGCCAGCTGACGGCAAAGAGCCTCTTTGCCGTCTGCTTTGGAAAAGCAGACGGCAAAGAACCAGCTGATGGCAAAGAGAGTCTTTGCCGTCAGCTGGCTCTTTGCCGTCTGCCAGCTGACGGCAAAGAGGACAATGGCAGACGGCAAAGAGGCCCGTGGGCCCCAGGGGGGCTCGGCGCTGGCTAGGTCACCTCTTTGCTGTCTGCTGGCCCTTTTCCGTCTGCTAGCAGACGGCAAAGAACGGCCAGGCAGACGGCAAAGGAGGGATGCGGGGCCCACCAAAGCATGGCGTGGGCTAACCTAACGGCTGGCCTCTTTGCTGTCTGCTAGCAGACGGCATATCCATCTTTGCCGTCTGCTAGCAGACGGCAAAGGAGCGATGTGCCTTAACGGCTAGCCCGCGCATGCCCGGCCCCCACTACCCCACTCTCCTCCCCCGCACCCCTCTCTCGCTCGCTCCCTCCGCCGCCGCGTCCGTCGCCGCCGCCGGCCCGCCGCTCCGCCGCCCCGCGCCGCCGGCCCCCGCGCCCCGCCGCCCCTGCCCCCTGGCCCCGTGCTCCGCCGCCCCTGCCCGCGTGGTCCGCCGCCCCCTGCCCGGCGGCCTCCTCTCCTCGCCGCCGGCAGCCCCCGCCTGGCGGCCTCCTCTCCTCGCCGCCGGCAGCCCCCGGCCGCCCCGGAGCTTCACCCCCGCCCCTCGCCGCCTGCCGCCCCCGCCGCCCCTGGTGAGTGCCCCACCCCCGTCTTTTTTTGTTTTTTCTGTTAAATTAGTTAGTTAGTTTATTAGGTAGAAAAAACTTAGATAGAAAAGAAGAAAAGAAAAAACTTAGAAGAAAAAGAAGAAAAGAAAAAAAACTAGAAGAAAAAACTTAGAAGAAAAAACCTAGAAGAAAAAAAAAGAAGAAAAGAAGAAGGAAAAAAAAGGAAAAAGAAAAAAGGAAAAGAAGAAAAAATAATAATAAGAAGAAGAAGAAGAAGAAGAAGAGGAGGAGGAGAAGAAAAAAGAAGAAGAAGAAGAAGAAGAAGAAGAAAGAGGAGAGAAGGAGAAGAAAAAGAGGAAAAAGGAAAGGAAGAAGAAGAAGAAGAAGAAGAAGAAGAAGAGGAGGAGGAGGAGAAGAAAAAAGAAGAAGAAGAAGAAGAAGAAGAAGAAGAAGAAGAAGAAGAAGAAAATGAAGAAAAGGAAGAAGAGGAAGAAGAAGAAAAGGAAAAAGAGGGAAAAAAAGAAGAAGAGGAAGAAGAAGAAAACGACATCCCGACACCCCGACCCCGACACGACACCCCGACACCCCGACCCCGACACGACACCCCGACCCCGACCCGAGACCCCGACACCCCGACAGCCCGAGACCCCGACACCCCGACACCACGACACCCAGACACGACACCCCCGACACCCCGACACCCCGACCCCGACACGACACCCCGACCCCGACCCGACACCCCGACACCCCGACACCACGACACCCCGACACCACGACACCCAGACACGACACCCCCGACCCCCGACACCTCTTCGGCCTCCTGTTGACCGAAAAGGTGCTCTTCGGCCTTCCAGAGGCCGACGGGGTCATATATTTGTGAATTATGAGTTAGGTCATATATTTTCTGATTTTGTTATGAAAAACATCATATATATTTGTGTTGATCGGGTGGATTTAAATGTGAAGTTGTTTCGTCGCTGCGAGGGTCTGGTGTTCGACGACCTCCCCATGCGTTCGACGAGCTCCGCCCCTGCGTTCGTGGGTGAGCACAATTGACATCTCCTCCTCCCCCCTTCATTTGCTCTGTTTCGGTCTTCGTGCCGATGAAACTTGCTAGCTATAGGTGTCTTCAATCATCAGTATGCGTGACCACTATTTGTCTCCCATTCGAAAGGGTTACATCTATAAATATGCATGCATTTGCATATTTATAACCGTGATTCTTTCGAATTGTCCAACGTTATCCATGGACAGCCCGAGTATGTGTAGATTGGGTTCGTTTTCCCATATGCTCTGCTCCGGATCCGATGCAGAATTTCGTCAGTGCCTCCCTGTTGTTCTTCGGGTACACATCCTCTCTGCTTATTGCTGAGACATGTATCAGGAGAACAGCGGGGAGGTGCTGCCGAAATTTTGCGTCGTATCCAGAGCAGAGCATGGGAAAACGAACCCAATCTACACATACTCGGGTGGGATTAGGACCTATCTTTACCTATTAGCGTCTAGGTTGCATGGACGTAATAAAACTGACAAACTCCATTAACTGATGAATATGGTTTGCTGAATTATGTATATATTTCTTGTGTGTCCAGTAGCTAGGCAAGATGAGTGATCATGCGTGGATGTACACCGGTCACACTAGTCAGAAAGACAGGACCGATGAATGGTTAACAAAAACCAAGGGGTTTGTGAGAGCCGCATTTGCAAATGGCCAGAGAAAAACCTGGTGCCCCTGTGTCTGGTGCGACAACTATCATAAGAGGACAGAGCTTGAAATGAGTAAACACCTGCAGAAGTGGGGTTTTACGCCTGCTTATACGGTCTGGACATTTCATGGTGAGTCTGCCCAACGTGCCAGAGCTGAGGTGGGCCGTCGTCGCACCGACGAACATGGTACCGGGATCGAAGACATGGTGGAAGACTTTGATGATGCTCGGGATTCGGACGATGAGATGGAGGAATCTGCAAAGGCCTTCAATGATATGTTGGAGTCTTCAAAACGTCCTCTCCACGAGCACACTGAGCTTTGTCAGCTGGATGCCATCGCACAAGTAATGGCTCTGAAGGCTCAATTCAACTTGGGCAGAGAATGCTACGACGCGATGATGGCACTATTTGGACGCTTTCTACCCAAAGGCCATGTAATGCCTGCAAACCTGTACCAGTCGGACAAAATCCTCCGTGTACTTAAGATGCCCTATGAGAAGATAGATGCCTGTGAGAATGGATGTGCCTTATTTAGGCTTGAGTATGCGGACTTGAACTATTGTCCCATTTGCAAGTCTTCCAGGTATGTTGTGGTAGACAACGGTATGGGTGAGAAGAGTCAGACAAAAATCCCAGTTAATGTTCTTCGGTATATGCCAATCATACCAAGACTTCAATGTCTTTTCATGGTCGAAGAGACGGCCAGACAGATGACATGGCACAAATTGGGCAAAAGAACCGAACTAGATGCAGATGGGAATCAGATGTTGGTACACACATCGGACGCTTTTGCGTGGAAGCACTTCGATGCAATACATCATGATAAAGTGGCAGATCCAAGGCATCCTCGAGTCGCCATCAGCACGGATGGGTTCAATGTGTTTGGTATGATGGCAGCCCAATACAGTTGTTGGCCTGTATTTGTCATTCCACTCAATCTCCTCCCCGGACAGATTATGCAAAGAAAGAACATTTTCCTGACGTTGATAATTCCGGGGCCCAACTATCTGGGGAAGAGTATGAATGTGTACATGCAGCCGCTTAAGGATGAATTGCAAGAAGCTTGGGATAATGGGATCAAGACATACGACGCCGCTACAAAAAAAACTTCCTAATGCATGTGTGGTACATGTACTCGATGCATGACTTGCCGGCGTATGCGCTATTCGTTGGCTGGTGTGTGCATGGAAGGTTCCCGTGCCCCACATGCAAGGCAGCTCTTGAGTTTCGTTGGCTGGATGCGGGTCGCAAGTATTCTTGCTTCTACTTGCATAGACAGTTCCTGGATCCTCGCCATAAGTTCAGAAAAGACAAGAAGAAATTCATCAAAGGTAGAGTTGTCAAAAACTCTGCACCACCTGCGTTGACAGGCCAACAGACCCTGGATCAGTTAAACGCTCTCGAGCCGGATCCAGAGCGTCCAGGGTATTTCAAGGGGTATAATTCAGAACATGTCTGGACTCACAAGACATGCTTGTGGGATCCGCCTTACTTCACAGACCTCCTTTACCCACACAACATCGACGTGATGCACACTGAAAAGAATGTCGCCGAGGCCCTCTTTGGTACATTGTTCGGCATAGAGGGGAAGTCAAAGGATAATCCAAAGGCTAGAGTCGATCAGGAGGCTCTATGTGATAGACCGTTACAAAACATGCGACAACCGAAAGGAAAGCAGAACTGGACGAAGCCAAAGGCAGATATGAGGGAAATTATCCTATGGGTGAAAAAGGAGTTGATGTTCCCCGATGGGTATGCAGCGAATCTAAAAAGGGGAGCGAGTCTTGAAAAATCGAAAATATTTGGTCTCAAGAGTCATGATTGGCACATATGGCTTGAGCGGGTAATGCCGGTGATGTTGCGTGGCTTTATCCCTGAGGATGAATGGCTAGTACTGGCAGAGCTGAGCTATTTCTTCCGTGTTCTTTGTGCGAAAGAACTATCGCCTGGCTTGCTAGATGAAATGGAAAAGTTGGCGCCGGAGTTGATCTGCAAGTTAGAGAAGATCTTCCCACCGGGCTTCTTTAATCCAATGCAGCATTTGATTTTGCATCTCCTGACCGAGGCACGATTGGGGGGGGGCGTGCAGAATCATTGGTGCTACGCAACTGAGAGGATGCAGAAGACGCTTCGAGCAAAATGTAAAAATAAACGTAGAATTGAAGCATCGATGGCCGAGGCATTCATTACTGAGAAGGCGGCAAACTTCGTGACAGCACACTACGAAGCCAAAAATCGTCATTTGCATAATCCGAAGCCTCGGTACAATGCTGGCGACCCTAAAAAGGGTGGATCCAACCTCAGCCTATTCAAAGGGAAGCTCGCACCAGCCGGTGCTTCGAAACCAGTAGGGTTGGATGTCGAAGAATGGCGGACCATTTCGTTGTATATCTTCAACAACCTAACAGAAGTGTGGCCGTACATCGAGTAAGTTCTCGGTACATTGTTTCGCAACTTCTAATTCCTTTGAACTGCTCTTATTCCCGGATATTTGATACAGTCGATACGTCGCCAAATTCTCGGATGGAGCGGTGATCCAAAAGGATTCCGTCGAAGAGTATGAGCTTCTGGCAAAGCATGGAGGCGGATATCCCGGTTTCATCTCTTGGTTCAAACAAACGGTAATTTCCATTAGACCATTTCATTTCTTCGTCTAATTTGCGGCTAATGCAACAATCCTTCCGTATTAAACTTGTAGGCTAATTCAGAGTCAATGGACGCCGAATTGAGACAAGTCGCTAATGGTTTTGACTATAAGGTCCGTTCATTTGACAAATACGACATCAACGGGTATCGCTTTCGTACCTTTGGCAAAGAGCTATCTATGGCTGACCGAAAGTCTACAAATTGTTGTGTCTCTGCTATCGGCGAAGGAGATACCGAGTATTATGGAAGAGTTGAAGCAATTTATGAACTTCTATTCTATGGTGAAAACCCACCGAACGTCGTAGTCTTCAAATGTTATTGGTTCCAGCCGAAGGAGACTAGAAGGACTCATGAACATTTAGGGCTAGTCGAAATCAAACAAAGCACCCATTTAGATGTTCCCGATGTCTATATTACGGCTCAACAGGCGACCCAAGTTTTCTATCTACCGTGGGCCTGCCAAACTGATCCAAATCTGAATGGTTGGGATGTCGTTTATGAAGTGCCGCCACGTGTTAGACCACCTCCCCCCAATGAAGAGGATTATGAACCTCACATTAACCCAGACACATATGAAGGAGAATTCTTCCAAGAAACACGTCTTTCCAAAAAATGTTTCAAGAACCGCTCTACTTCACCCCAGATCATTGAAGTAGACAGCGACAGTGAATCCGACTTCACCCCTGAGCCGGAACAAGAAGAGGTTACTGCTGCGGATGACCTGTCAATGCTTGACCAATTACGTAAAGGAGGCCTTCCACATGTTGATGCATTTATTGATGATGATGATGAGCACGTCATTACTGATAGTGATGATGATGATGCATTTATTGACCCCGGAGCATATATAGACGATGAAGATTAATATTAGTTCATGTCAGGTATTCAATTATTATTATGTACATATATATTATTAATTAGTTCATGTTAGGTATTCCATTTTTTATTATGTTCATGATGATGATACACTTAAATTATATACATATTATTATTCATGTCAGGAATTCAATTTTTTTATGTTGTACTAATTTCGTTTACTCTTTGTCATTGCAGGTGTTGACAGATGGTGGGCGCGGGTCCAGAGCGCTCTGAGGCTCCTTCCTCGGCGCGTGGTGGGAGGGGTGCTTCCATTCCACCCCAGCACCTCCGGAGAGTGCTGGATCTCAGTATGCAGACACCACCGGCGGGCGCTTCTTCTTCGGCCGGGAGAGGTCGGGGGAAGAAGAGGGGTACTAGAGGTGGCCGTGGCGGCGGGAGAGGTAGGAAGGCTGCTACGCCTTCCTCGCCGCCACCCCCAGCTGATTCACCCGACCACAGGACTGCTCCGTCTGAGGTGGACCCGTCTTGGACTCCGGTCCACGAGCCTCGGGCCGACGAGCCTCAGGCCGACGAGCCTCGGGTCGCCGAGCCTTCGCCCCACGAGACTCCGGTCCACGAGCCTCGGGCCGCCGAGCCTTCGCCCCACGAGACTCCGGTCCCAGAGGCTTCGTCCCACGAGACTCCGGAGCAGAGCACGGATCAGGCTACGTCGCAGTCGACCCGATGGGGGGACTGGTCGCCGGAGGCGAGTGGCCATGCTGATGGTGGTGAGGATCGCTTTTCGGATGATAGCTATAGCGAGGGCGAGCTGGTTGAGGGGGGCAACATCTACCAGCGTGGTGGTACAAAGCTCCCGCCCGTGCCGGCGACCCGCGAGCAGAGGTGGTTGATTGCGCCTAATGGGGAGAAGTAAGTGCATTTACTCTTTTTTAACCTTTTGCCTTCACGTTTCTTCAAAATCTAATGCGTTGGCCTTGTCATACTTCAAGGGTTGGATACACGGCCCTGGTATCCGCAAGCCCAACTTCGTCCTTGGTGTGCTTTGCCGACAGAACTTCCCGGGGTGGGTCACGTTGCCCGGTGAGGGTCAGGTTCGACAGCTCGGACTGAGCTGGGAGCTGTACTTGGCTGCCCCGGCCCCGCCGCAGGAGAGGATCGACAGTGTCTTGTGCCGCATGAGGGTCGAGATGGTGATCCAGACGTTTTGGGTAATTTCTCCTTTACAGAATTAAAAATCAACAGTACCGAGTTATTGTACTAATCAGTGTTGTCTGGTTTGATTGCAGACCTTCTACAGGTGTCTTGAGGGAGAGGAGGAGGCCGCGGCTATGGTTATCGAAGCCGAGTGCAGGCGCCTACTTCAGAACTGACGACACGAGGCTCGGGTGCAGACTGTTCGAGACTACTACGCCTCGGCTGGTATTAAGAGGTCGAAGACGAAGTGCCGCGGCAAGTTTCTGAGTAAGGAGAAGTACATGAAGGTAAATACCTATTCTTAAGGCCTTGTACTTAGTTTCCTTGATTTGATTCGTAGGCGTAGCGCTGAAATTTCTCTTGACTAACTTAGGTGCCCCCGAGATGGTGTGCGGATAGGATGGACTGTTGGGAGGCGTTGGTGGATGAGTGGTGCTCTCCCCAATGGCTAGCCGTCCACAACAATGCCAAGGAGCGGCGTGCCAAAATGGTTGGTGTGCCACACCATCAAGGGAGCACCAACCTATATGAGTTCGGGAATAACTGGGTATGTGGTTTGCTTCATGATTCATGCAATTTCATTCTTCATGCTAGCTTGAGCCCTTAACTAATACTTTTTTCCTTTCTTTTAGGCGCGTCACAACAAGACGGAGGTGCCAGAGGTGTTCGACCTCTATGGCATGGCCCATACTGCAAAGTACAAGAAGGCCAAGGCATTCTCTGAGTCTGGCCTTGATCATCCAGAGAGCTTCACCAACATCTCCTCCCACAACAAGCTCGTGAGGTACAGAGACGAGGGGAAGGCGAGGAAAGGGGAGGACTTTAACCCGAGCCGGCAACCTCTTGATCCAGAGTTGGTGATGATATCTGGTGGCGGGAGGCCCCATGGCTCGATAGCCATTGGGGATGGACTGATACGTTGTCCTAGCACTCTCCCGGAGATCAAGAAGCGCCAGACGAGCTCCGATCCTGAGATAAGGCCTCGTCCACGGCCAATGGAGCTCCAAATCGAGGTTAGTTATATGGACTCAGATACCTTTCCTCC
Source organism: Elymus sibiricus (assembly GCA_039707655.1). Lineage (NCBI taxonomy): Eukaryota > Viridiplantae > Streptophyta > Magnoliopsida > Poales > Poaceae > Elymus > Elymus sibiricus. The sequence continues at coordinate 159,918,951 of CM077668.1, read as the reverse complement.
ATTACATTGTGTGTGCGTCCGTCGATGATTACAATGCTAACGAGGAGTGGTGTTGCAGGCTGCTCTTGAGAAAGAGAGAGCGAAGACCCAGGAGCTTCTGGCGGAGGCAAAGAGGCAGGCAGCGGAGAGGGAGAGGGAGTTGGAGGAGAGGACTGCTACGCTGTTGGAGGAGGAGAGGAACCGGAACGACGCGGCTAACCGGGCCTTATACGAGCTCTTCGTGGTAAGTTTCTTCTGCATATTAGCCAAATCATGCACGTAATGTTCGTTTCATTACTAACTAATATGACTGACAAGTGAAAACCAAATGTGCAGACCATGTGCCAGAGCAACGGTCAGACCCCTCCGCCGATGCCAGTCATTGCTCCGGCGGGCACGGTGAGTTTCATTTGAATGGCCATTAGTTACTAGTCTTCAGATTTGAGTTGCATCATGCTAACGAGACATTGCAAATGATCATTGGTGCAGCGTAACTCCCGACAAGCATCGACCGATCCTTCTGCGTCTGCCACTGGCGTGACCGGTCCTTCACCTCCGTGATGACGGTACGTTTTCCCTAGTGTTTTGCTTAAAAAAATGCATACTTAGCTTAAGAAATGACCTATTTAGCTCTAAAATGTCATATAGTTAGCTTATTTTCCTCGAAAATGACACAATAACCTTACGTAGCTCCAAAATGACCTATTTTACCTAGGCTAGTTCAATAATGACCTATACTTAGCTTAATTAGTTCATTTATGACATAATTAGCTTACTTAGGTCAAAAATGGCATAATAACCTTGGTTTAGCTCCAAAATGTCATATACTTAGCTTATTTTCCTCGAAAATGACATAATAACCTTACTTAGCTCCAAAATGACCTATTTTACCTAATATAGCTCTAAAATGACCTACACTTAGCATTTTTTCCTCCAAAATGACTTAATATGCTTGGTTAGCTCAAAAATGGCATAACTACCTAGGCTAGCTCAAAAATGACCTATACTTAGCTTAGCTAGTTCATTTATGACATAATTAGCTTACTTAGGTCAAAAATGGCATAATAACCTTGGTTTAGCTCCAAAATGTCATATACTTAGCTTATTTTACTCAAAAATGACATAATAACCTTACTTAGCTCCAAAATGACCTATTTTACATAGGATAGCTCTAAAATGACCTATACTTAGCATTTTTTCCTCCAAAATGACTTAATATGCTTAGTTAGCTAAAAATGGCATAACTACCTAAAATAGCTCAATAATGACCTATACTTAGCTTAGCTAGTTCATTTATGACATAATTAGCTTACTTAGGTAAAAAATGGCATAATAACCTTGGTTTAGCTCCAAAATGACCTATTTACCTAGGTTAGCTCTAAAATGACCTACACTTAGCATTTTTTCCTCCAAAATGACTTAATATGCTTAGTTAGCTCCAAAATGGCATAATTACCTAGGTTAGCTCAATAATGACATATACTTAGCTTATTTAGTTCATTTATGACATACTTAGCATACTTAAGTCAAAAATGGCATAATAACCTTGGTTACCTCCAAAATGTCATATACTTAGCTTATGTTCCTCGAAAATGACATAATAACCTTACTTAGCTCCAAAATGACCTATTTACCTAGGTTAGCTCTAAAATGACACAAGTAAGCAATAAGAAGAAGAAAAAGAAGAGGAGAAAAAGAAAGAGAAGAAAAATTCTTCTTCTTCTTCTTTTTCTTCTTCTTCTTCTTCTTCTAGTCTTCTTCTTCTTCTTCTTCTTCTTCTTCTTCTTCTAGTCTTCTTCTTCTAACTTTCTTCTTTCCCATTTTGTAGATTTGCTTCAGATCACGGAAGCTTGCGTTGATGGAGTCTACTCTTCTCCTTGTCCTTCCTTTTTGTTTTGATTTTGTAGGATGAACAATGTGAAACTTGCTACCTATATATGTATGTATGGATGAAACCATTGTATATGGACTTTTTGCTTAATTGTTGGATATGTTGGCTATATATATGTTGGATATGGACTTTTGATTTGGTATATATATGTGTTGGATGATCATATCCATATGGCAGGGATATGTATGCTTGTTGAAAGTATTTTCAAATGAATATATATATATATATATATATATATCTGTGAAATTGATTGAATTTAAGAAAAAACAGAATTAACAGGGGCAATACAGGCACTTTGCCGTCTGCCAGCAGACGGCAAAGATCTTTGTCGTCTGCCAGCGGACGGCAAAGCTGCCCCGTGACAGCTACCTGTGCAACCTGGGGGTACCTGGGCTGGCCTATTTGGCCACTTTGCCGTCTGCCAGCAGACGGCAAAGGCTGGTGTGCTTTGCCGTCTGCTGGCAGACGGCAAAGGGCATGCATTGGCCCCAGCTGACGCCTGACGTCATCTGGCAGACGGCAAAGAACTTTGCGCGTTTGCCGTCTGCCAGCAGACGGCAAAGTACGCCGTTAGCCACCTAACGGGCCTAACCCTATCCCTCTGTCGTCCAAGGCATTTGCCGTCTGCTTGCTTAGTATGGCTGACGGCAAACTTCTTTGTCGTCCGCTTTATTTAAGCAGACGGCAAAGAAGCCCTCTGCCGTAGTTCATTCAGCCGGACGTGGGGCCGTCTGCTGGCTGACGGCAAAGGGCTTTGCCGTCCGCCAGACATGCCTTTGCCGTCTGCCATGGCAGACGGCAAAGTGCCTGATTCCTGTAGTGTCATATATATATATATGTTAGGATGTGTACCATGTTTTATGACGTGTTGATGTAGAAGCATGAATCTCGGATGTCGAAAGGCGGATCTTAGAGGATCATGATGCACAATATATTTGTAGTTGTGCATGTAACTTCAGCAATGGACATGATCATGTGAAGTGTGATGGTGTCATGGGTGTTTAATTTCAAATACAAAGTTGTGGTGCCTATTGTCACGTCATATCTTGGCATCCTGCGTACTCTTGCGCGATAGCCCTCATCTTCAACGCCTCGTGAACATCTTGCGACAACATAAGTCAAGCGTACACCGTCCCTTTTAGTACAGATGATGCATGGCACATCGTGCATTGGATTTCGAAATATCGATTGTGTACCTCTCCTACGACACTTTTGAGTTATTTATGTGCATTTGTAGTCATTTTTCATCACAAAATATTTGAAAACACACCTATTAGTCTATGCAAAATAGTTGGAGTTATGAACGGGGTCATATATATGTTAGGATGTATTCCATGTTTTATGACATGTTGATGTAGAAGCATGAATCTCGGATGTTGAAGGCGAATCTTAGAGGATCATGATAAACAATATATTTGTAGTTATGCATGTAACTTCAGCAATGGACATGATCATGTGAAATGTGATGGTGTCATGGGTGTTTAATTTCAAATCCAAAGTCGTGTTGCCTGTTGTCACGTCATATCTTGGCATCCTACGTACTCTTGCGCGATAGCCCTCGTCTTCAACGCCTTGTGAACATCTTGCGACAACATAAGTCCAAGCGTGCACTGTCCTTTTTAGTACAGATGATGCATGGCACATCATGCATTGGATTTTGAAATGTCGATTGTGTACCTCTCCTATGGCACACTTGAGTTATTTTGATGCATTTGTAGTCATTTTCATCACAAAATGTTTAAAAACACACCTATTAGTCTATGCAAAATAGTTGGAGTTATGAACGAGTCATATATATATATATATATATATATATATATATATATATATATATATATGTTAGAATGTATACCATGTTTTATGATGTGTTGATGTAGAAGCATGAATCTAGGATGTCGAAGGCCGAATCTTAGAGGATCATGATGCATAGTATATTTGTTGTTATGCATGTAACTTCAGTAATGGACATGATCATGTGAAGTGTGACGGTGTCATGGGTGTTTAATTTCAAATCCAAAGTCATGTTGCCTGTTGTCACATCATATCTTGGCATCCTACGTACTCTTGCACGATAGCCCTCGTCTTCAATGCCTTGTGAGGAGTGCTTCACTATGCTCGCCTCTCTTCGTTGCTAAGAAATAAAAGTGGAGAATTCTCGCAGTGATTCCCGAAGTATACGCAACTCGAGTTACCAAAGTCCTCTGGCAGACCACTAGAGTCCCCCATCTACCTATTTGTCCACCTGATTCCTACATTGGGAATTCCCGCGGAGGGGGTGGAAATCATCCTTAAGGGTGGGAGCCTATAGAGGATCTCCTGCATGGCTGAAAAACAAGTGCGCCACCACCGGTGGCAGATGCATCTGGAATCGGGAGTTGATGGAAGGAGTCTACGCAAAGGGCAGACCTAGAGGATCGTTACTCTAGGCTAAAACTACATGGAGAGAGGAGGAAGAGCTCGATCTGTCAGGCGAAGTGGAGGATCTTATTAAGGAGGTCTGGTGGTTGGAAATCTTTAGGGTTCACACCACTAAGCCTTTCAGTCATGTGGCAATGTTTAAGGCACTGCGCAATGCATGTGCCTCGGTCTCAAGGGGTGACCTTCAAAACCATGGAGAATAGTATATTCCTCGTGCAATTCATGGGTGTTGGAAACTGGGACAAGGTCATGGGCGGTGGTCCATGGTAATTCAGAGGGTTGGTGGTGGTACTCGAGGAATATGATGGATTCACTAGTGTCCATGAGTATAAACTCGTTCACATCCCGGTCTGGGTGAGAATAATGGGCGTCCCCTATGGTCTGATGAAGAAAAAGGATTTGGCCGAGAAAATTGCTAATAAAGCTGGGAAGGCTCCAGCGAGAGTTATAGTAAATGATGGTCGAATCAACCCTACTAAGTATCTTAGAGCCATGCTCTTTATTGATCTAAGCACGCCATTAGTTCGCTTTGTACCAATCGCGTTGAAGGAGAGTTAGAAATACCCGGTGGAGTATGAAAAATTACCGGATTGTTGTTGTTTATGTCATCTTATTGGGCACATCACTACTGAATGTGGCGATATCTTGCATAAACCAGAGGATAGCGAGTGGGGGAACTGGTTGCTTGTTAAGTATGATAAAACATGCTTTGGAGAACAGGCTGGCAGAGGAAAAGGATGGGTTGGAGGTTTCGATGACCGTGGCAGAGGGTTCGGGAGAGGAAGAGGTATTTTTGGCGAGTTGAATCCTAAAGAAGCTCGAGACTTTGATCTCAATGTTAGTAATTTGGGTATGGATAGAACAATATCGATGGCAAGGAAGAGGCTTGATAGCTCTGATGGTACCTTCCTCAAGGACACACTTTCCCCTGCATCGTCTACGGGCGTGGTCGCTGGAAGGTTCCTACAAATTGAAAGTGCACCATTGGATAATGTTGAAAAAAGTCTGCTAAACACTACTCAGAAAGTTCAAGATCAGAAAAGACAAAGGACATCAGAAGGAGGAAATCGGGTGGAGGGGAATGGGAATATTGACACAGAGATGGTTTCGGCGTCCTTCATCTTGGGGGTCTCCAGGATAAATGAAGCTGATAAGTTGGAACTGTTGGGCATCCTCGGGACCCCGATAGTTCGCTCACTTCTAGATATACAGAGGCGACACAATCCAGATGAGTTTTTCCTATCCGAGACGCATTTGGACAAAATAAAGGCAGATGTTCTTATGTGGAAGTTAGGGATGGATGAAAGGATTGTTGCACCAAGTTTAGATGGAAGATCAAGTGGATTGCTCTTAGTCTGGAAGAAGGTGACGATCTACTCCCATACTACCACCTTTGACTGCATTGATGTGTCGGTGGAGGAGCCTAACGGAGGTATTTGGAGATTAACTGGAGTTTATGGCGAGCCTAGCCGGGAGAATAGATATCAAACATACCATCTCCTCCGAGATTTGCATGCTCAATCTAGGCTACTGTGGGTAGCGATAGGTGACTTTAATGAGATCTTGTTCTCTCATGAAAAGGAAGGGGGCGCTCTGCATCACCAGTCCCGCATGCATGCCTTCCAGGATGCATTAGCGGACTGCTCCCTCAAAGATCTTGGATATACTACGGACAAATTCACATGGTTCTGAGGAGGCCTGCAGGAGCGATTGGATCGAGTTGTATCCAACTCTGTTTGGCTGGAAATGCACCCGCTATCCGGTGTGTGCAATCTTTACATGGGCAAGTCAGATCATCGGTTGGTTTGCTTGGATACTCAGTACTTAGCATGTGTGGCGGACTAGGAATTAAAGCTAGCCAAAAAAAAAGAGGTGCACTAGCTGGCAGAAGAAATGGTGGAGGAGATAGTAATTATCACATGGCAAAAAGCTTTTGTGCATGGCTTATGCCCATCGGCCAAGGAGAAGGTAGCGTCTGTCCACCAGGACTTGCATGCATGGGATCACAAGGTCCTGAAGGGGCCCCAAGCACATCTACATAAGGCACAAGGACCTTGATGAGCTTATGTGGGTCCCTTCACCCGAGGTTAGTTCAAAACTGAAGAAGCTACCGGTATTCGTTGAAAATTTGCTTGAGCAAGATGAAATTTATTGGGCTCAACGAGGTAGAGAGAATTGGCTGCGACGTGGTGATCATAACACGAAGTATTTTAAATTTTCTTATGCTAGGAGACATAGAAATTTGACTAAAAAGTTGAAGAATAATAATAATGGACGGGTTGAGGTTAATGATAACCTCAAAACACTTTTTTGTGACTACTTCCAGGGTCTCTTTAATACAGATGTAGTGGCCGTGGATGAGAGCTTACTTGATACTGTTAAGCCTCTTGTTATAGGTGATAAGAACATGTTGTTGACTGCACCATACACTCGGGAAGAAGTGAAGAAAGCTCTATTACAAATTGGTAACATGAAGGCTCCTCGCCAGGATGGCCTTCATGCCATTATTTTAAAAAGGTTTGGGCATATAGTTCGAGAGGAGTTAACTGATGAAGTCCTGAATGCTGTTAATAACAAGAAAATTCCTGAAGTGTAGAATAGCACAAATATTGTCCTGATTCCTAAAGTGGATAGCCCATAGGTAATTGCTAAGTACATCCCCATTAGTTTGTGCAATGTGGTGTACAAAATTATCTAAAAAAATGCTAGCCAATAGGCTTAAGAAAATCTTGCTAGAGGTTATTTCATCAACACGGAGCACATTTGTGCCTGGGAGGCTTATTATTGATAATGTCTTAGTGGCATATGAATGTTTTCATGCTATAAAAAAGAAGACCCATGGGTCCAATGGTTTTTGTGCAGTAAAGTTGGATATGCTTAAGGCTTATGACAGAGCAGAGTGGGGCTTCTTGAAACATATGATGAGAAAGCTAGGGTTTCATTTGAAGTGGGTTGGCCTTATTATGAAATGTGTTTCCTCGATCAGTTATAGAGTCAGATTTGATGATACAGAGATAGAAGAATTTGTACCCACTAGAGGATTGAGGCAGGGGGTTCACTTTCCCTATATATTTTTCTGCTTTGTTCACAAGGGCTATCTAGCTTGTTGGCTCACGAGGAGGAGATTGGTGGAATTGAAGGCATTCGTGTATGCAGAAATTGCCCCATTTGTTTCTCACCTCCTTTTTGCAAATGATTCTTTGATCCTAATGAGAGCTAATTCTCATAATGCAAACACACTAAAAAGGATATTGGACACTTATTACGCCAATTCGGACTAGATGGTGAGTACATCGAAGTCTAGATTTTCTTTAGCCTTAATACTAATGTCAGAATAAGGGAAGATATGTGCAGAGATTTGAATATCCTAACAGAAGCACCACTAGATAAGTATTTGGGACTTCCAATCCTGGTTGGGATTGACAGGAATGATTGTTTTCAACGTCTATATAGATAGAGTGTGTCAAAGGCTAAAAGGGTGGAAGGAAAAAAAATCTATCTATGCAAGGGGAGGAGATTTTCTTAAAATCATTAGCACAAAGTAATTCCTTCCTATGCCATGTTAGTTTTCAAGCTACCAAAAAAATTGTTAATCTATCACCGATGAAATCTCTGGGTTCTAGTGGGGTGATGGGGAGGAAAAGAAAAGGGACAAATGCATTTTTGCCCTTAGTCGGAACCACCCCACGGCTTTTGCCCTTACTTTTTGGCTCTGCTCAGTTTTGCCCTTAGATTTGTCCCTAAGGTCGCCCGAGTGCCCTTTGACCGTTTGACCAATACTTTGAAAATTCATATGAACCCATAAAAATGATAATAAGATATCAAAATGTTTAGAAAGACATTACCATTATGTGCATGCCATTTGCATTAAGTAAAAAAGTAATGTTTAAACTACCTGAGGTTATTAATGTTATTTACATTATTAAAAATAAAAGGTATAAACAATACTTTTCCATGAATAAAAATTGCATGCAAATGTAGGTGATGTTTCCTGAACATCCTGATATCTTATTTGCCTTTTTCTGAGTTCATATAACCTTGTTATGAATTTTCAAACGAGTTTGATCATTATTTTGAAACTTCATAACAAGTTGATATGAACTCACAAAAATGCAAATAAGATATTAGAATGTTCAGAAAACATCACCTATATTTTCCTGTAATTTTTATTCATGAAAAAAGTATTGTTTATACCTTTTTTAATTTTAATAATGTTATAACATTAATAACCTTAGGTTGTTTAAAAAGTACTTTTTTCGTGAATGCAAATGACATGCGCATAAAGGTAACGCTTTTCTAAACATTTTGATATCCTATTTGCATTTTTATGAGTTCATATGAATTTGTTATGAATTTTTGAAGTATTGGTCAAACGGTCAAAGGGCATTCAAATGACCACAGAGACAAATCTAAGGGCAAAACTGAGCAGAGCCGAAAAGTAGGGGCAAAACCCACGGGCTGGCACAACTAAGGGCAAAAGTGTAATTGTCCCAAAAGAAATAGATACACTATTTTCTGGATAATTTCCAAAAATCATATCTTGTATTAACTTAATCAAATCGAATCTTTCCAAAATCACAACTAAATCGCAACTTTCCTTCCCCTATGAATACCCAAATTAAATCAAATCTTACCAAAACATCAACTAAATCAAAAACTTTCTTTGCACTCCCTACCCATACTCAGATCAAATTAAATCTCATCAAAATCTAGAATATGATGAATGTAAGGCATATGTCAGATATAATTAGCGTTGAACCAGTATGCACCCGTTGCAACGCACGGGCAATTAGCTAGTAAATGTAAAAAATCACATACGCTCACCGCTATAATCATGCGTATGCATACCCTACCCTATAAGCACCTCTAGGTGTCTCTCATAGTCTTAAACCTGTGTGGGCTGATTCCACCACAGGGAACTCAACCCTATGCTCAGTTTACCATTATTTGTGCATTATGCATGCACATGACTACTCATATTCAAAAGATACTATACAAAGTTCTAGTCAAATGTTTCATGACCTTTTTTTTAGTTTTTCATTAGCCTTTGCAGAGCAGCTCTGGTACAACGCGTAATAAGGGCATCTCCAAAGCCGACCAGCAAATGTCTCAGGTATATGTCCGTTTTTATGTTCGGACGTGGTCCGCGGACATGAAGCCAGAGGGAGCCATCCAAAGCAATTCACAAATTAATCCAGTTGGTAGGAGAGAGAGTAGAGAGGGACCATGCATGTGGTGGGATTTGTGGTGTGGTGTCCAGTTGGGAGGAGAGAGAGAAGAGGAGGACCATGCATGTGAAGAGAGAGAAAAGAGAGGAGGACCATGTGGTTACTTTTGCTTGGTCAAGTGAATGTCCGAACTCTGGTATAGCTCTCCCACGTTTGCCTCAGATTTGCCGGAAAACGGACGTTCGGAGCACTTTGCGGACTGATGGAGTCCCCATTGAATGCCAAAAGTTGATACAAATGATCCGGACACAACAATCCAAACATATACTGGAGCTTTAAGGGTCTCCTTTGGAGATGCCCGAAGAGCACCTATAGTCGGGCGCCCCAAACCCGCCTCAAACGCCCGGGCGGACAGCCCGGTCAGTGACCGGTCACAAAAAAGCGACCCAGACGCGTGCCTCAAACGCCCGGGCTAACCGGCACACCTCATATCCAGCCCAAATGTAGGGCAGATATGGGCACGCCTGGGCGCGTCCGCCACGTCAGTCCCGGCCCATGCTGGCCCACCTGACGGTGTCCTGGACTAAGGGGTGCTAACCTGTACAACCCACAGTCCATGGACCGGGCTCATGGCCCACCGATCACTAAAGGGAAGGATCACTGAAGCTACAAACCTCGGCGTAATCAAGATGGAAACCTCCGAAGACTTGGCGTGTACTTCACGGATTGCTCTGTAGCCGGCATGTCAATAACTGACCATGTGTGTAACCTAGGTACCCCCAGTGCATATATAAGCTGAGGGGTTTAGTCTTTAGAGACACGATTACTAGCCTTAGGTGCCAATCTTAATCATGTAGGGGAGATGATCAGAAATAGGTCTTCTAGTGGCAGTGCAGTTGTATCAGGATATGATGTCATCCAGGATGTTGAGGTGAAGAACCAATCAAGTTTTTCAAGCAAAGGATTTGAAAATTACTGGTTAAGACATGACTCTTTGAAGGAAATAGTGAAAACAACATGGGACATGCCTGTTAGGTGCACTGATCCAGCCAAAAGCATCAATGCCAAGTTCAATAATCTAAGGAAATGTATCAAAATATGGGCAAAAAATCTCTCTTATCTTAAGCAACAAATTGTTGAGTTAAATGAGTGCATATTTCTGCTGGATTTCCTGGAGGAAATCAGAATGTTGAGTACATTTGAATGGAACTGCAGACAATTAATCAAAGATCAACTTCTGATTGTTCTTCAAAATCAGAAGATTTATTGGAAGCAGAGAGGGAAGATCAAATGAGTTAAATTTGGAGATGAGAATACTAAATTCTTTCACACCAAAGCCTCCATCAATCACAGACATAACAAGATTGCATTGATACTTAATGAAGATAATGTGGAGATAACAGATCATGCAGGAAAAGCTGCCATTCTATGGGAATCTTTCAAAAAGAGATTAGGGCACTCTGAGGGACACAACATGCATTTTGATCTGCAGGGGATTTATTCACAACAAAGCAACCCTGAGATTTTTCAAGATCTTGAGAAACCTTTCACTGATGAGGAGATTAATAAGGTAGTAAAATAACTGCCCTCTGATAAATCACCTGGGCCTGATGGTTTCAACAATGAATTTCTAAAAGCATGCTGGGATATCATTGGCAATGATGTGAGACAACTGATTCATGCATTCCATGCATGAAGTGTGGATCTTGAGAGTATCAACACCTCTTTTATCACTCTCATTCCCAAACAAGAAGTACCCCTATCTCCAAATGATTTCAGACCAATCTCTCTGCTGAATGGAGTTCTGAAAATTATCACAAAACTGCTGGCCAACAGACTCCAAAAGGTTATCCTTCAGATGATACATATTAACCAGTATGGATTTCTTAAAGGAAGGGTCATTCAAGATTGTTTAGGTTGGTCTTTTGAATACCTACATCAGTGTTACAAATGTAAAAAGGAAACTCTGGTGCTCAAATTAGATTTTGAGAAAGCTTTTGACACAATTGAACACCATGCCATTATTGATGTTCTTAGAGCCAAAGGTTTTGGAGAGACTTGGATTTCTTGGATGCAACTGCTTTTCAAATCTGCTTCTTCTGCTATCTTATTGAATGGAGGCCCAGGGAAAAAATTCTACAGTAGGAGAGGAGTTAGACAGGGTGATCCACTATCACCCCTTTTATTTGTTTTGGCAGCAGATCTTCTACAGTCAATCCTCAATAGAGCTATGACACAGGGATTAATCTCATCACCTTTGTAAGTTAACAGTACACCTGATTTCCCAGTAGTACAATATGCAGATGACACTTTGGTTCTAATGTAGGCAGATACCAGGCAGCTTCTCTGTTTAAAGGCCCTGTTGATACTTTTGCTTCAGCTACTGGGCTCAAGGTTAATTATCATAAATCAGTTATGGTACCTATCAACATAGCTGAAGATAGAGTGCAATTATTCACTGGTATTCTAAACTGTGTCAGAGGACAACTCCCATTTACTTACCTTGGAATGCCACTTGGATTATATAAACCAACAGTAGAGCAGTGTCTTCCCATGGTCAACAGAATTGCCAGAAAAATGCTGGCCTGGCTACCTTCATGACAGCTGTTGAAAGACTTCTAATGGTAAAATCTATTCTGGCCTCACTGCCTATCTTCTTCATGTGTTGCATAGATGTGCCTATTATAATCAAACAGCAGGTGATCAAGTATCTCAGGCACTACCTTTGGAGAAGTTCAGACTTGGAAGATAGGAGACCTACATTGGTGGCCTGGGAGACTGTTTGTAGACCAAAAAACCAAGGGGGATTGGGTATTATGGATATATTCATACAAAACAAAGCACTTCTGATGAAAAATCTTCATAAATTTTATAACAGGCATGACATTCCCTGGGTAAACCTCATTTGGGAGACATATTATGCAGAGGGACAACTACCAGGGGAACAATAGGTTGGATCCTTCTGGTGGAAAGAAAATACAATGCTCATTGATGATTATAAAGCACTGGCCAGATGCAATTTGGGTGATGGCAAAAGTGCTTTGTTCTGGACAGATCTTTGGTCAGACTCTATCATGGAAAGGAAATCCCCCCATCTTCATTCTTTTGCAATCAACCACAATTTGACAGTGCACACAGTCATTACCACAAAATATTTGGAGGATTTGTTCTACTTACCACTCACTACACAAGCCTATGAACAGTTCCTGCAACTTGAAGAAATATGCTTAACCCAGAGGCAATCAGAATTCTTCAAATGCACTGACACCTGGAGTTACCTTTGGGGCTCTGAAGCTTATTCCCATGCAAAAGCTTACAAAGTTATGATTGGTTATAAGCCAGTGCCCCCAAACTTCAATTGGATCTGGAACTCCTCATGCCAATCCAAACACAAAATGTTTTTCTGGATGCTTCTTCATGACAGATTAAACAGTAGGAATCTTTTGAGAAGGAAGACTTTTGTTCTTGATAGTTATAACTGTGTAGTTGCAAATTGTCAAGTTGAGGAGACCCTACATCACCTTTTTTGGGGTTGCCCATTTGCAAAGATTTGTTGGGATTTCATATGTCCCACAAGAACCCAAAACCTGTCTATGTTGGAGGCATTCCAGGACTTAAAGGAGAAACTCAATTTGCCTTTCTTCATGGAGATAATAATTTTGGGAGCTTGGGCTATCTGGATCTCCAGAAATAACAAGATATTTGAAAACATTGAGCCCTCTTTTCAAAGATGGAAACATATTTATCTTGAGGAACTGAAATGGTTGAAATACATGATCAAGCAGAAGTATGCAGACAGTTTCAACAGCTGGCTGGACAATCTGTTGTAAGTGCCCCATTGTAATTTTCCTTAGTTTTAGTTTTCTTTTCTTTCCTTTTCCTTTCTTTTCTTTTTCTTTTCTTTTCCTTTCTTTTGCTTCTCCTTTTGTTAGTATAGATTTGTTTTGTTTTGGAGCTCTCCTCAAGCTCTTGTAAGACTGTTGTTAGACCTTTGCTTTATTATTTATATAATTTGCAGTGGGATGTTTTACCCTACTGTACATAATCAAAAAAATTACTAGCCTTAGGGTTTAGAACACAATCATACGATCTCGAGGTAGATCATCTTGTACTATGTACTCCATCACATCAATATAATCAAAGCAGGGCGTAGGGTTTTACCTCTTCGAGAGGGCCCGAACCTGGGTAAACATCGTCTCCCTTCGTCCCATGTTACCATTGTTCCTAGACCTACAGCTCGGGACCCCCTAAGAGATCCGCCGGTTTTAGCACCGACATTAGTGGCCCATGCAGGTCCTGCTGTGTGGTCAAAGAGGATCAATGGCTTGTCTTCAGATCAATAGCGACATCGGCTGCGGCAACATATTTGTCCCCGGCCAACTTTTCACGTTCAGTAGCATCATCCTTCACGCTGACTCGACCGGCCACCTCGGCCGCGTCGAAAACTTCGCCCCAGATCATATCATCAGATTTGGAAGCATGGAGTATACTGCCGACTCCCGTGGCAATCTTGCCCTCTCGGGGTGGGTGCCAAATCGGTTGGAAAGCTTCCCCAACGCCGTGGCCTTGACCTCGGATCAGGTCACACCTCGGAACCAACCTCGAGTTCGGATCCGACCATCCCAGCATCAGACCAGGCCCTTGCACTACTGCAGGTGACCGCTAACATGACACATGAATCAGAGACCCCTCGACCAAACTGTGTGCGATGCATGAATCGCAAACGGTATCGTAATAAAACCGTCACCAATAAGACGAACTATGTGCGATGGCGGAGACATCAAGCACGATTCAGATTATAGCTGCGTGTGTGATACGTGGCATACAGTTGATCCATACGAACTATTTGCGATGAGCCAGAACAACAGAAACGGTCAGCCAGATCGAGGTGTGTGCGATATACGGCATACAGTTCACTCGGATAAACTGTTTGCGATTAGCCAACACAACAGAAACGGTCAGCCAAATCAAGGTGTGTGCGATAGACGGCATACAGGTCACTCGGATGAACTGTTTGTGATTAGCCAACACAACAGAAACGGTCAGCCAGATCAAGGTGTGTGCGATATACGGCATACAGTTCACTCGTATGAACTGTTTGTGTTGAGAGAAAACAATAGAAACGGTTGAACTTAACAAGATGTGTGTGATACGTGGCAAACAAGTCAGTAATCAGAAATGTGTGGGAAGATGGATAACAACACGGATGATTCCTGCTAATAAGCTATGTGTGTTCTAGGCTAACGCTTGCCATGTGATTTGCTCAGTTAGCACAACATTTACGCTCTCTGTGTACAGAACAATATTCTTTAGTGTGAATAGTGTGCTCTATTGGGCTGGCACACGCGTATATGGATCACACCCGTGGGCGAGCAAATGTGCGCGCACGCGTCGTGCTAGCTCGCGCTTCCTTCTATGCTAAGTTTCCATTAATTGATGGCGTTTTATGAACACGCAATCGTTTCCCACCACTTCCTCATCAGTTTCCCGCCGTCACCCAGCGCTTGCGCATAACCCTAGGCGGCGCGCGACACACCGAGGCACAAGCACATCCTATAGCCCCTCTACATTTTCCAAGCATGCCAACCCACCGAACCGCCGCCTCTGCCATCAGCCTCCTCGACGAGGAAAACGAGCAGGCACCACGGCCAGTCGAGGCCGAGGGCGTCCCCGGCCACGCGATGGACGACGCCGTGCTGTGACTCATCGCCAGGGTTGAGCAGACCCTTGGCGCAGGGCGCGCCCGCGCCACAGATCAAGATAGCCACATCAGCGCCGAGAGGCTACAGCTCGCCGCACAACATGATCGGTGGTGCGCCGCAGAGCGAGATAGGCGCGTCCGCGCTGACAGGCTGCGGCCCGACGCACAGCGAGACCGATGGAGCGCCGCAGAGCGAGAAGCGTGGCACGCCGCACAGCAAGAGCGGTTCCATCGGCGCTTGCCTGCTGTCGACAGAGTGTTTCAGCTGGGTACACATCCCGTCAGTAGCCCCATTCCTCGCCAGGAGTGGGCAGAGGCTGTCTGCGCCGTACTTGCACCAGAGGCCGGCCGCGCCGTACTTGCACCGGACACCGGCCGCGCCATTCGGATGGGTCACGCCGTTCGCCTTGTCCGCGGCCCGCTCGATGCCAACGCGCTGGTCGCTAGGGTCGAGCGCCTCCTTGGCCCAGGTGTCCGCCTAGGCGTAGTAGAGGAACATGGCCGTTGCATCCTCGAGCCGGTGATCTCCGATGAAATAGCCAACTTGGAGCTCGAGATCACGCTCCAGATGTACCACGAGCGTGTCAACCGCTTGGACGAACGCCTGCACGAGTTCAGGCAGAGCCAAGAGCTACCGTAGGCAAGGGTTGGTGGTCATGGACGCATTTTATTTTGTTGAGTTGTTTCGACGTTGATCGCTATGTATTCACAACAATCATAATATTGCTCTGTTTATTGCTCTTATTGCTCTGTTTCAATGTGTGTACTCTGTTTTCTATTCTTATATATTGTTCTGTTTCAATGTGTCTATGCTTTCCATTATGTACATGTGGATGGTAACGGCTAGATAGAAATTAGTACGAAAACAGACAGAAATATGAAATTCATAACATATACGTGATGATACTTAACTACTACGTACAATGCATAAAACTGAAAACGAACAATACTAAAACTCCTGACTAATAATCCCTCCTTAGGGGGCCAGTATTCCGGCAGCCCCTCGCCAGCAGCTCCCTGGTGCGCGGTGGCTTCCCAGCGCGGACGGAGTTCTCCGCCTCCTCCACCTCGCAGTGCTCGACGTGCCGATCTGCCTCTTGCTGGCGGACGCGCGCGAATGATCTTGCCATTTTGGTGGGCGCCCACCGGAGCTCCTCGTCGGTAGCACACTGGAGCTTATCGGCCCACCTCCACGCAGCGATGAGGCGCCTAGTGCCTTTGGCCTTCCTGGTGAAGTGACGCCTGTCTTCATACACCTCCTCTGCACATCGACGCGCCCGCCGCCAAAGCTCCAGCGCCTCATTTTCCCAGGCGGCCTCACAGGCTTCACGGGCCGCCTAGTACCTGGCTTCCTCCTCCGCCATCTCCTTCTTGAACGCCACTTGCCTGGCTTTCTCAGCCGGCGGCAGCGCCTTCCATAGACAAAGATTGTACTGGCCCCAAAACCACTTCAAAGTTGGGGGGTCCGGCGCAACTTTGTCTAGTGGCGCATAGGGGTCCTCCTCGTCGTTGCTCTGTGCCTTGACGTCCTCACGGGGTGGTGCCTCCTCCTCGGCACTTGTGCAGATCGGCGGCGCCATGGCAGAGTTTTATGAGGGAGAGGGGGGCGAGCGAGGAGAGAATGTAGATGAGAATGCAGGCGGGACGACGTGGGCGGGGTAGTATTTATTGGCGGCTGGAATCTAGATCGACGGGAGCAGTACACGCGCCGGTCGCCAGAATTTACGAGTACTAAAATTTCAATTACACACGATTCCCGGGGCGAAAGCCGTGTGTGAAATAAATCGCTGATAGTTTCGATGACTGAACCACGTCTGATTAATAACCCGCGCCACTCACCTTCCAAACCTCGGGGCACGAAACAGAGTGCCAATCAAGTGGGGCCCAGTTGTGATGCCAGATATTTACATTTTCTTTCCAAATGTTCTGCATGAATGCTTTTTCGTGTTACTATGATATTATTGTAAAATGTAATACATAAATGATTTTTCCAACCCATGATGATATGATGTTGCATGTACATGTAGTTCAAATTTGAATTACAACCATTAAATGGTTACAAACTCACTTAATGTCTTAAAAATGTCAAATGACCCCTAAAAATTTCGAAATTTAAACATGAAAGTTGTATTCGTGCATGTTAACGGTAGAAAAAATGCCAAGCCATAAGAGGAAGCGACTGTTGGTTCGTCATCAAACATGTATATTCTTCCCTCTCGGAACCACGAGTCTTCTTGTGAGATGCTCTGATTTGTGAGAGGTGTGTGCCAAAACTTTCAACAAACATGCCAATTTTTTTACCACAACATCTTGGTGCCATTTCATGAAATCAAACAAGGTTTCATATTTTTCTGATCATTTTTTAATTTTCTGGAACTTAAAAGCCATGGTTCTCAATGTTTGTGTCCAAGCCGTGACACCAATATGTTTGAAAATTCATTCCAATTTACTGCACAGGGCATTAACTTGCACACAAGTACACAAATATGATTTTCCAACCCATGATGGTTTCCTGTTGCATGTACATGTAGTTCAAATTTGAATTACAACCATTAAATGGCTAGAAACTCACTTAATTAATGTCTTAGAAAGGTCAAATGAACCCTGAAAATTTCCAAAATTTAACATGTCCGTTGTATTAGTGCATGTTAACGATACAAAAAAATTCAGGGTCATACGAGGAAGCGAGCGCCGGTTCGTCATCAAACATGCATTGTGATTCCCTCTCGGAACCACGTGTCTTCTCGTGAGATGCTCCGATTTCTGAGAGGTGTGTGTCAAAACTTTCGTCAAAGTGGCCAATTCTTTTACCACATCATATTGGTGCCATGACATGACATCAAGCAAGGTTTCATGTATTTCTGATCATTTTTGAATTTTTTGGAATTTAAAAGCCATGGTTGTGAATGTTTGTGTCCAAGCCGTGACACCAATATGTTTGAAAATTCCTTCCAATTTACTGCATAGGGCATTAACTTGCACACAAGGACACAAATATGATTTTCCAACCCATGATGGTTTGCTGTTGCATGTACATGTAGTTCAAATTTGAATTACGGCCATTATATGGCTAGAAAATCACTTAATGTCTTAAAAAGGTCAAATGAATCCTAAAAATTTCCAAAATTTAACATGTCTGTTGTATTAGTGCATGTCAAAGATACAAAAAAATAAGGGTCATACGACGAAGCAACCGCAGGTTCGTCATCAAACATGCATTGCTCCCTCTCGGGACCACGTGTCTTCTTGTGAGATGCTCCGATTTGTGAGAGGTGTGTGTCAAAACTTTCGCCAAAGTGACCAATTCTTTTACCACAGCATCTTGGTGCCATGACATGACATCAAGCAAGGTTTCATGTATTTCTGATCATTTTTGAATTTTTTTGAATTTAAAAGCCATGGTTCTCAATGTTTGTGTCCAAGACGTGACACCAATATGTTTGAAAATTCCTTCCAATTTACTGCACATGGCATTAAATCACATACAAGTATACAAATATGACTTTCCAACCCATGATGGTTTGTTGTTGCATGTACATGCAGTTCAAATTTGAATTACGACCATTATATGGCTAGAAACTCACTTAATGTCTTAAAAAGGTCAAATGAACCCTGAAAAATTCCAAAATTTAACATGTCCATTGTATTACTGCATGTTAACGATACAAAAAACTTCTGGGTCATACGACGAAGCGAGCGCCGGTTCGTCATCAAACATGCATTGTTCCCTCTTGGAACCACGTGTCTTCTCGTCAGATGCTCCGATTTGTGAGAGGTGTGTGTCAAAACTTTCATCAAAGTGGCCAATTCTTTTACCACAGCATCCAGGTGCCATGACATGACACCAAGCAAGGCTTCATGTATTTCTGATCATTTTTGAATTTTTGGGAATTTAAAAGCCATGGTTCTCAATGTTTGTGTCCAAGCCGTGACACCAATATGTTTGAAAATTCCTTCCAATTTACTGCACAGGGCATTAACTTGCACACAAGGACACAAATATGATTTTCCAACCCATGATGGTTTGTTGTTGCATGTACATGTAGTTCAAATTTGAATTACGGCCATGATATGGCTAGAAACTCACTTAATGTCTTAAACAGGTCAGATGAACCCTGAAAATTTCCAAATTTTAACATGACAGTTGTATTAGTGCATGTTAACGGTACAAAAAATTTCGTACAATTTCCATCACCATCCGTTGCCACTTTACTCCAAATTAGTCTTTTGCGGCTAATTTAAAAATGGACTACATCGCACACACTTGGTTATAGGAACCGTTTGCGATGAAAATTCGTGGGTCTTTTATGTCTTCCTCCATAAGCTTCGCCGGATTCATCTGCTCAAACGTCGTTCACCCCCGAATCCTCGAGTCCCTGATACCCATTCCCCAACCCCTTCTTGCAAAGAATGACGCCATGGAGATGCTTCATGAGGGCCCGTATGGTCGCCGGGTCCGCCCCGAGCGGCTCCGCCTCCGCCGAGAGAGCGGCCGCATCCGCATTGAGCGCGGCCGCATCCGCTGAGAGGGTGTCTGCGACAGCCGACAGGGCAGCTGCAGCTGCCGAGACGGCTGCACCAGCTGCTGCAATGGCGGCTGTAGACGCCGAGAGCGCTCGAGCAGTCGTCCGTGCCGCGGAGGTCTGGCCCGGGTCGAGGCCATCCACGCCCAGATCGAGGACGCCCACGCCAAGATATTCTAGGCCTCCTCAGAATCCAGCATGCACCCCACGTCCTAAAAGGCGGCGGAGATGCTTCTCGATGATGCGGCGGCGGAGGCCATGGAGCCCCTGCTTCCTCATGAGATCGCCGAGCGGGAGCTAGAGATGCAGGAGACAGCGGAGATCGAGGAGCGCCGGGACGAGGAGTTGCGCATGGCTAAGGAGGAGGTAGAGAGGCGCCTGTCCGTTGAGGAATTGGCGGTGGAGTACCAACGCAAGCTCTGGCACCGCCACTACTACGAGTACTACAACCTTGAGGGCGGCGCCAAGGACGAGAACGAGGACGACGACGCAGTCGACTTCAACCTAGGGGACGCGGAGTCCACCAGCGGCGGCATGTCGCTAGGACAAGTCATCGACATCTCATCTTACACTGGCGAGGAATAGGGCGGTGTGTCGGCGGATTTGTTTAAATTATGCGTACTTTGTATTTGTATAACGTTTGTCTTTTGTTAGAGCAATGTTAAGGTCAACTGACTTTGTTTAATTACTAAAATTGCTCGATTCAGTAAGTGTGGTCTGTGTGCTGTAGGCTCATTTGTGTACCCAAATTAGCAAGTGATGTTAAATTATGCAATAACGTGGATGAGAACTATACACAGGGAAATTTCGACCAAAATTTGAGTGCTCAAACTCATCGCATGCACGTAAAGCAGAAGAATTGTTTGCGACGCACACATTTGTTCAAAGTGAATGGTGTCCGATGACACTGTGCGCCAAGTTTCCTTCCAAATTTCGAATTTTTTTGCCTACCGCCGAAATATCTAACTCTTCCCCCTCCCCACCCCCTTTTCTCCCCGACCACGAGCCACATTTCCCCTGTTTACTCATTCCTTCCTTCATAAGCTATAGCTGCTTCCTCGCTATCGTCGTCTTGCATCCGACCGCCGCGGATGCCATGGTCTTCTTCAATGAGCTCTCCAGTGGTTCCTCCTCCTCCGACGACTATGTCACCAGCCAGGTATGCCTCTCTCCTCTCTATTGCCCCCTAGGCTTAGGGTTCTGATTTGTAATAAAGGATTTTAACCCGGCAGCCGATTTGAGCCATTTGTTCCTCTTGTAGCTCCCTACGTCCATCACTTGCAAGGAATGGAGCGGGGTAGCTGAAGATCTGCCTGCTCGTTGTCACCATCAATCTCCATGCATGAAGTTAGTGGCTTTTGAATCTGTGGACAGTGGGAGGAAGTTTCTGGCATGTGCAGAGAAGGTTAGCCCCACTTTCGTTGTTACAAATCATTTGTTAGATGTGATTCAGACACTGTCACTGTGCTATGTTAATCTGGATGTGATTAAGACAATGTCACAGTTTCTACCTAGTATCTAAAAATGTTGCCATCTCATCAGCGGTGCCCTGAGAAAATTAGTTGGCACCGCTTCAGCAGTTTGTGCACCAAACTTCGCTCCACACATCCGAGCAGCCAAGAAGTAAAATTCTAATACTTTATAGCACGAAGGAACTGGGCATCGGAGCAACTAGGTGCTCCGGTTCCCTGAATTTTTCCTCTTGCATCGACTCGACAGTGCAGGGCACCGGTGCCAAATGTAGCAACAGTTGATTTGACACCGGTTTTGGCCTACATAGTGGAGGGCCTTAGTGCTACTAGTTCTATGTTATTAAATTTGTGCATGTACATACCTGTTAGTATTAATTTGATGTCATTGAAACACTATCGCTGTGCTGTTGCAGTTATATTTAGCTTCCTCATAAAATGTTCAATTTGTTATTATAGTACATGACTAAGAACTTGTAGCGTTATTGTAGTTAATTACAGCTTGTGATGTTCCTGAATTTGGTTGTTGTCTCAGTAGCAATTAATTCATTTGCACATTGATCTTTTTGAGAAGATATGTCATAATTAACATGTTTCTTCAGTTTTTTCAAAATATGTATGTGGTGATTTTCTATGTTGGTAGAAACCCATTTTCCCTACAATTGTAACTGATTTAGTTTTAAATATTATAGGATGAACGAAAGTGTTCTTACCTAGAGTGGGTTGATAAAGAGTGGCCAACGTCTCTGAAGATGTGCCTAGCAAAGCTATGGAGCATGTATGAGGAAGAGAATAGAGATAGGCTTAGCGAAAATGTTGTCAATGCTGAAGAATATTTCAAGATACAAGAAAAAAGAGGAAGATGGAGAATGAGCTCAGATTTTTTAAATTAGACTTTGCTAAGATGGTGTTTGCGAAGGAGGAGGCACTTTCCCAGTTGGTCAGTGCAAAACAGGTTCTTACTGAACTGAAAGTAGAGGTGGAGAAGACGAATTTGGCTGATCATGCATCATTCGATTAGGGAAATGAATATATTGTTCTAATATTGTGCTCAACATACTTCATGCCTATGAAGGTGAACTAGCCATATGCTGTACGGTGCTGTATTCTCGTAGCTATCGTACAGTGATGTTAAAATATATTTGTGTGCCTGATATGAAAGTGGTAAACAGCTATTCGATATGAAATTGGAATTTGCTTAATATAGGAGGTATTAATAGTAAACTAATAAACCTGCTAAATGGGTCATGGATTTTACAAACGTTTCTAGCAGTAAAAGCATGTGTGATGGATAGCCCAATGTCATACAGTTTTCTTCATCGAATCGTGTGTGATATACTTAAACAACGCAAACGGTTAACTGAGGTAGAGCGTCTATGATGTGATATGCCACACAAACATTTGTTCCATAATTACTGTGTGGGATGACAAGACGATCTCCCACGGCTTGCCCTACAAAAGCGTCTGCATTATCTGCCCCGATCGCACACGAACGGAAAATTGTGTGTGATGTACATATGAACGGAAACGTTTGTCTGGGATTCACTGTGTGGGATTGATACGTCTCCATCGTATCTATAATTTTTGATTGTTTCATGCCAATATTTTACAACTTTTACATACTTTTGGCAACAATTTATATGATTTTCTTGGACTAACATATTGATCCAGTGCCCAATGCCAGTTCCTGTTTGTTGCATGTTTTTTGTTTCGCAGAAAATCCATATCAAATGAAGTCCAAACGCGATAAAAATTTACGGAGATTTATTTTGGAATATATGTGATTTTTGGGAAAAAGAATCAACGCGAGACGATGGCCGAGGGGCCCACAATCTCTGAGGGCGCGACCCCCTACCCTGGCCGTGTCCAGCAGGCTTGTGGCTACTCCATAAGGTGGTTGGGGCCCTTCTTTCTCCGCAAGAAAGATAATTTCCGGATAAAAATCCCCTCAAAATTTCAGCCAAATCGGAGTTACGGATCTCCGAGAATATAAGAAACGGTGAAGGGCAAGAAAACAGGAACGCAAAACAGAAGAGAAACAGAGAGAGAGATCCAATCTCGGAGGGGCTCCTGCCCTCCGGGAGCCATGGCGGCCATGGACCAGAGGGGAAACTCTCCTCCCATCTAGGGGGGAGGCCAAGCAAGAAGAAGAAGGAGGGGGCTCTCTGCCGCTCTCTTCCGGTGGCGCCGGAGCGCCGCCGGGGGAACCATCGTGATGGTGATCTACACCAACAACTTCGCCGCCGTCATCACCAACTCTCCCCCCCTCTATGCAGCGGTGTAACCTCTCCATTCCCCCTGTAATTCTCTACTTGAACATGGTGCTTAATGCTACATATTATTATCCAATGATGTGTGGCCATCCTATGATGTTTGAGTAGATTTCTTTTGTCCTACGGGTTAATTGTGGAATGGTGTGATTGATATGAGTTGTATTTTAATATGGTGCTGTCCTATGGTGCCCTCCATGTCACGCAAGCGTAAGGGATTCCCGCTGTAGGGTTTTGGAATACGTTCATGATTCGCTTATAGTGGGTGGCGAGAGTGATAGAAGCTTACACCCGAGTAAGGGGGTTGTTGCGTATGGGAGAAAAGGGGACTTGTTACTTATTGCTATGGTTGGGTTTTACCTTAATGATCTTTAGTAGTTGCGGATGCTTGCTAGAGTTCCAATCATAAGTGCATATGATCCAAGTATGGAAAGTATGTTAGCGTATGCCTCTCCCTCATTGCATATAATAAGTATCACACATGTCATATTGAATTTCCTATGGACAATCTTTCTCTTTGTGTTACAAAAAGCTCTCTACTAAACAACTAATTTTTATTATCTTGCAAATTACTCCTAGTTTTATTCCTACTAAGTACTTCTAGTTTTATTCTTGCAAACTTATCCTTACACCTACAAAGTAGTTTTATTCTTGTTCTAGGTAAAGCGAACATTAAGTGTGCGTAGAGTTGTATCGGTGGTCGATAGAACTTGAAGGGAATAGTAATTCTACCATTAGCTCCTCGTTGTGTTCGACACTATTATTTATTAAAAAAGCTACAATTGATCCCCTATACTTGTGGGTTATCAAGACCTTTTTCTGGCGCCGTTGCCGGGGAGCAATAGCGTGGGGTTGATATTCTCGTGTGTGCTTGTTTGCTTTATGAATAAGTACTTTTTATTTTGTGTTCTTGTTTTCTATCTTTAGTTATGGGTAGGAAACGTAAAATACCAAAAAAATAGTTGTACTTGATAACCCAATGGTTGAAGAACCACCCAAAATCTTTCATACTGCTGAAGCATTCTACTTGGATCATCTTCGATCCCTTTGTGCTTGTGCTGAAAACCCAACTAGCTTAGTTGAGGGAAAATCATTAGATGAGCATGCTTATTTTGTGCGACACCGCTTGTCTCAAAAAGGGAAACTGTTAAGGTATCAAATTAATTGTTTTCAATGCTATGCTTGGAATTTATGCAAAATATATGATTTTACTTGCTGTTCAGAAGACCCTAAAAAAAACATTCCCTACCAATGTGAGTTTAAGGATAATGGAATCTTATCTTCTTATGCCAAAGGTGTTTATATTTACTATGATATTGAAAAAATTGAAGAATTTGTTTCTTTTAAGGGTGCCTATGAAATCGCTTCCTTGATTGAAAAGTGTGATGCTACTCTTTACAAATCTATTTTTTTTGACATACTTAAATATTGCTATGAAAACTATGCTTCTAATGCTTATGTTAAAGAATATATTGAGGAAGTCCCCGCTATCCAAGAGGAGACTAATATTTTGCAGGAACCTATGGAAGAAGAAATTGCTGAAACTGTGAGCTCATTAGATGAAAAATATGAAGAGGAGAGCAAAGAACAAAAGGAGGAAGAGCGGATTAGCTACCCATGCCCACCTTCTAATGAGAGTAACTCTTCAACTCATACATTGTTTAATTTCCCTTCATGCTTACCGAAGGATGATTGCTATGATCCCTTGGATTCATTTGAAATATCCCTTTTTGATGAAATTGATGCTTGCAATGCTTGTTGCCATGATGACAATATGAATGATGCTTATGGAGATGAACTTGCTATAGTTCCTTATGTTAAACATGAAATTGTTACTATTGCACCCACATATGATAGTCCTATTATCTTTTTGAATTCTCCCAACTACACTATATCAGAGAAGTTTGCACTTATTGAGGATTATATTGATGGGTTGCGTTTTACCGTTGCACATGATGATTTTGATGGATATAATATGCATGTGCTTGCTGCTCCTAATTGCAATTATTATGAGAGAGGAACTATATCTCCACCTCTCTATGTTTCCAATACGATAAAATTGCAAGAAATTGTTTATACTATGCATTGGCCTTTACTTGATGTGCATGAATTGTTCTTTTATGACATGCCGATGCATAGGAAGAGAGTTAGACTCCGTTGTTCCATGATATATGTTGCTTTGTGCTCACTACTAAATTACAAATCATTGTTAATTAAAATTGGCTTTGATATACCTTGGGATCCGGGTGGATCAATTACTTGAGCACTTTACGCCTAGCTTAATGGCTTTAAAGAAAGCGCTGCTTGGGAGATAACCCGGATGTTTTAGAGAGTCATTTTATTCTGTTGTGTGCTTTCTAAAAGTTTAAAAACAAAAAAAATATAGAGGGGAACCTAAAACTTTTTCAAAAGAAAAGTGAAAGTGAGAAAGACGAGCATCGTTGAAGTGGGGGATATCCTTGAACTTTGTTCATGCCCATGTAAACTTTGTGAACCTTGATTACAAAAACTTTTCAATAAAAATAATTATCCCCTAGTACAAATCCATTGTATTATAAAAATAATGTGACAAGATTTACCTTTAGGATGTTTAAATTGCTTGTTTGGTGTGTGCAATGCAAAAACAGAAACTTTTGCTGTAGTATTTGAATTTATATATTTTACTAGAACGTGAAAAAATTCTGAAATTTTTACACAGTACTGCCGTGCAAATTGTTTATTACGTCCTAATTTTTCAGAATTTTTGTAGTTACAGAAGTATATGTTTCATCTGCATCTTTACAGACTGTCCTGTATTCACAGATTGCTGTTATAGTTTCTTTATTTGCGTATGTTTGAAATCTTGTTGAGCCCATTGATTTGGGAGCCATAGAATTGTGATAGCATATAGTGGGTAATGTTTTATTATAATTATACAATAATGTTACAGCAGGACATGATGGGATTTGATGTTATATGTACTAACCTCTCTAATAAAAACTTAAGTTAAGTTTTGTGTGGATGAAGTGTTCGAAGAACGAGGAGGTATCGATATGAGGAGAATAAGGAGAGGCAAGAGTTCAAGCTTGGGGATGCCCAAGGCACCCCAAGTAAATATTCAAGGAGACTCAAGTGTCTAAGCTTGGGGATGCCCCGGAAGGCATCCCATCTTTCTTCGACAATTATCGGTATGTCTCGGTTTTTGTTTTGTTCACATGATATGCGTAAATTCTTGGAGCGTCTTTTGTGTTAATTTTTCCCTTTTCTTTTATGCACCATGCTGGTATGAGATAGTCATTGGTTGATTTATAGAATGCTTCATGTACTTCACTTATATCTTTTGAGTATGGCTTTATAGAATGCTTCATGTGCTTCACTTATATTATTTGAATTTTGGATGCTTGTTTCTCTACAGTTGGAAAACCGTTATTTATAGAATGCTCTTTTGCTTCACTTATATTTATTAGAGCGTGGTCTTTTGTAGAAATAATTAAACTCTCATGCTTCACTTATATCTATTTAGAGAGTTAACAGGAATTGGTCATTCACATGGTTAGTTATAAAATCCCACATAAAACTTGTAGATCACTGAATATGATATGTTTGATTCCTTGCAATAGTTTTGTGATATTGAGGTGGTAATATTGGGGCATGCTAGTAAAATAATTAAAGTTGAGTATTAATAATGGTGTTAAGGGAAGTAAGTCTTTACGCAAGTAAACCCTCACGCATGTAAAGTGGTGGCCGCTGACATTAGTAGTGAGGTCGGAGCATGATTTATCATTGATTGAGTCTTTGTGTTGTTCGGATCGGGGGCGCACGATAGTTAACTCCTCTCAACCTTCCCCCTAGGGGCATGCGAGTAGTACTTTGCTTCGAGGGCTAATAGGCTTTACAATAAGTATGTGAGTTCTTTATGACTAATGTGAGTCCATGGATTATACGCACTCCCACCCTTCCGCAATTTGCTAGCCTCTTCGGTACCATGCATTGCTCTTTCTCACCTCGAGAGTTGGTGCAAACTTCACTGGTGCATCCAAACCCCGTGGTATGATACTCTCTATCACACATAAGCCTCCTTATATCTTCTTCAAAACAGCCACCATACCTACCTACTATGGCATTTCCATAGCCATTCCAAGATATATTGCCATGCAACTTCCATCATCATATACATGACTTGAGCATTCATTGTCATATTGCTTTGCATGATCGTAAGATAGCTAGCATGATATTTTCATGGCTTGTCCATTTTTTGATATCTTTGCTACGCTAGATCATTGCACATCCTGGTACACTGCCAGAGGCATTCATATAGAGGCATCTTGTATAGTTTTTATCGAGTTGTAATATCGAGTTGTAAGTAAATAAAAGTGTGATGATCATCATTATTAGAGCATTGTCCCAGTGAGGAAAGGATGATGGAGACCATGATTCCCCCCACAAGTCGGGATGAGACTCCGGACGAAAATAAAATAAAATAAAAAAAGAGCCCAAAAAAAGAGCCCATAAAAAAAGAGAAAAAAAATAAAAAAATGAAAACAAAAAAAATGAAATGAGAGAAAAAGAGAGAAGGGGCAATGTTACTATCCTTTTACCACACTTGTGCTTCAGAGTAGCACCATGTTCTTCATATAGAGAGTCTCCAGAGTTGTCACTTTCATATACTAGTGGGAATTTTACATTATGGAACTTGGCTTGTATATTCCGATGACGGGCTTCCTCAAATGCCCGAGGTCTTCATGAGCAAGCAAGTTGGATGCCCACCCACTTAGTTTCAGTCGAGCTTTCATACACTTATAGCTCTTAGTGCATCCGTTGCATGGCAATCCCTACTCCTCGCATTGATATCGATTGATGGACATCTCCATAGTCCATTGATCCGCCAAGTTGATGCGAGACTTTCTTCCTTTTTGACTTCTCTTATTGATCTCTACCACCACATTCAATTCCACCCATAGTGCTATGTCCATGGTTCACGCTCATATATTGAGTGAAGTTGAAAATACTGAAGCGCGTTAAAAAGTATGATCCAATTTCTTGGTTTGGCACCGGGGTACTCTTGATTTGATATGTCTATGCAAGGAAGAACGAGCGTGTCATGCTTACCACAACTAAATGTATAGAGGCTATTTCCTTTAGCTCCATTATTATGAAAGGCAATGATGAAATACATGCATGTTTTGTATTATTGTTTCAATATCAAATTGATAGACTATTGCCTTGAATCACTCGTATCTTAATATTCATGCCATGATTAGATTACATGATCAAGATTATGCTAGGTAGCATTCCACAACAAAAATTATCTTTTTATCATTTACCTACTCGAGAACGAGCAGGAATTGAGCTTAGGGATGCTGATACGTCTTCATCGTATCTATAATTTTTTATTGTTTCATGCGAATATTTTACAACTTTTACATACTTTTGGCAACAATTTATATGATTTTCTTGGACTAACATATTGATCCAGTGCCCAGTGCCAGTTCCTGTTTTTTGCATGTTTTTTGTTTCGCAAAAAATCCATATCAAATGAAGTCCAAACGCGATAAAAATTTACGGAGATTTATTTTGGAATATATGTGATTTTTGGGAAAAAGAATCAATGCGAGATGATGCCCGAGGGGCCCACAAGCTCAGAGGGCGCGCCCCCCTACCCTGGCCGCATCCAACAGGCTTGTGGCTACTCCATAAGGAAGTTGGGGCCCTTCTTTCGGCGCAAGAAAGATAATTTCCGGATAAAAATCCCCTCAAAATTTCAGCCCAATCGGAGTTACGGATCTCCAGGAATATAAGAAACGGTGAAGGGCCAGAAAACAGGAACGCGAAATAGAAGAGAAAAAGAGAGAGAGATCCAATCTTGGAGGGGCTCCTGCCCTTCGGGAGCCATGGAGGCCATGAACCAGAGGGGAAACTCTCCTCCCATCTAGGGGGGATGCCAAGCAAGAATAAGATGGAGGGGGCTCTCTCCCCCTCTCTTCCGGTGGCGCCGGAGCGCCGCCGGGGGAACCATCGTGACGGTGATCTACACCAACAACTTCGCCGTCGTCATCACCAACTCTCTCCCCCTCTATGCAGCGGTGTAACCTCTCTATTCTCGCTGTAATTCTCTACTTGAACATGGTGCTTAATGCTACATATTATTATCCAATGATGTGTGGCCATCCTATGATGTTTGAGTAGATTTCTTTTGTCCTACGGGTTAATTGTGGTATGGTATGATTGATATGAGTTGTATGTTAATATGGTGCTGTCCTATGGTGCCCTCCGTGTTGCGCAAGTGTGAGGGATTCCCGCTGTAGGGTTTTGGAATACGTTCATGATTCGCTTATAGTGGGTGGCTAGAGTGACAGAAGCTTGCACCCGAGTAAGGGGGTTGTTGCGTATGGGAGTAAAGGGGACTTGTTACTTAATGCTATGGTTGGGTTTTACCTTAATGATCTTTAGTAGTTGCGGATGCTTGCTAGAGTTCCAATCATAAGTGCATATGATCCAAGTACGGAAAGTATGTTAGCGTATGCCTCTCCCTCATTGCGTATAATAAGTATCACACATGTCATATTGAATTTCCTATGGACAATCTTTCTCTTTGTGTTACAAAAAGCTCTCTACTAAACAACTAACTTTTATTATCTTGCAAATTACTCCTAGTTTTATTACTACTAAGTACTTCTAGTTTTATTCTTGCAAACTCATCCTTACACCTACAAAGTAGTTTTATTCTTGTTCTAGGTAAAGCGAACGTTAAGTGTGCGTAGAGTTGTATCGGTGGTCGATAGAACTTGAAGGGAATATTAATTCTACCTTTAGCTCCTCGTTGGGTTTGACACTCTTATTTATCGAAAAAGCTACAATTGATCCCCTATACTTGTGGGTTATCAGGGATCTACATACGAATGGAAACGTTTTTCTGGGATTCACCGTGTGGGATGTACATACGAACGGAAACGATTGGGCCTGTATCATTGTCTGCGATGGCTCGCTCGATCGCACACGCACTCTTTTTGCCCCGCATGTGTGACTGGAGGACCTATCGCCGATGGTTTCTGGGTCATGTGGGTTGGACCCTCCTATCGCACACACAGGCATGGCGACGGTTTAAAACTCTGTCACGGAAAGGGTGTAAAAACCGTTTGTATAGTACATCGCTGCACCAATGTTGCCCTGGCCGAACCACGCTCCAAAGTTGTGTCTCACACTTCATCGAGCATATTGCAAGTTAGCCCCGCCTACCATCAAGAGATGGGCCCTGTAGACCTCTCGCTTTCAAACGAGATGCTAGACCGAATCCAGAATCTCGGAATTTTGGACGGTCAGTCTTCAATCTATGACTAGATCGGATGTAAAGCCGATAACAGGGAAATTTACGTCCTACCCACCAGCCATCTAGTCGCTATAGTCGAAGATTTAACCGACGTACTGGACTACGCCTTCGAGGAGGCAACTGACATGGATGAAGATGTCGGCGATCTATCTGGCGCCGCACCACCCGTTACCACCTCAAACACCGGCAACTGGATGGAAACCTCCACCTACAACGTCTACATGGTGGACACCCCCAAGGATGACGAGGAGGAGGAGAAAAAGGATCCCCCAAACGCCGACGGAGCAGTAAATGCTGTAAACGCGCCGGTAAGGGGAACACCAGCAATAACACCAATAATGGCGCTTGCGATAATGACGCCACACCGGATGGTGCTGAGGACCAGGACAAGGGCGATGATGCCCCAACCGGTCAGATAGATGGCACCAAAGGAAGGGAAGATCTTGATGATCCCAATGACAGCAATTATATGCCAGAATCAGAAGAGGACATCAGCCTTGGACCCGATGAGTTCAACATTCCCGAGGACTTCCTCGATCTGGAGAACTTCCGGCTATAGCTCATTAACTCCGCCCGAAGTATTAAAAAAGGGCATGAGAAGCTTAAAGTCGATTAGGACACGCTCAACGACAAGTGGGTTGAAGTCCTCGCAGCCAAGCAGGATCGCGAGGAGTGGCTTGCGCATAAAACCAAATTCTACTCTCAACGTCGTCTGCTTCCGACATTCGATGACGAGGCCGACGACCATGTGCTTTATAAGCATGACCGAACCGATCAGCCCGACCGTCCTCCATGGGGGCGGGATAGACCAAAGGGAGGGCTTCGAGACACCTTGCAATCCCTCACCGTGAAGGCAAAGATCCGATCAAATCTTCTCTGCCGTATGATCTACGGGGAAAACTGACCGCACATCTTGCTCCATCACGATCCATATATGGATCCAGGGACCGCGCTCCTGCTAGACAGGCCGGAAATCAGGCATGGCTGGACAAGCATGACAGGGCACATGATGATACCCGTGCTCGGATAGTAACAGACGTCCGACAAGCCATAGCTCGGGTCAGAGGAGCTACACACCCGATGTGCTTTACAGACGAGGTCATGCAACATCAGTTCCCAGAAGGGTTCAAACCTGTTAATATCGAATAGTATGATGGAACGACTGACCCGACTGTGTGGATCGAAGATTTCAGTCGGAAACAGGGCTCCGGGGACCCTGGTTCAAACTCTGGGGGCCGCTTGCTGCCTAACAACCCAAGGGTGACCACGGCGAAGCTACGGCGAGCAAAGCACGACTGGAGCGCGCACACACACAGGGCACGGCCGGGCCACCGGGCGGTGTAAAACCCTACTCCTTCTTGTGCTTTGGATTATTGTGGGTGAGAGCGTTCTCGCGTACAAGGTAGAAGAAGGTGGAAATCAATCGATCCCCTCTACGGTGGTAGCACTACCCCTTTTATAGCCGCCTTGGTCCTCTTCCCCCGAAAATATTGGTGGCAAGGGTAGCCACAGAACGGCGGTTTGAAGGGGGACAGGCGCCCAGTCTTATCCTGACAAAAGGCGGTCTTCGCTTGCAAAGACGCTATCCATGACGCGCCGGTGGGCTCGGTGATGACCTCCGCCCTGCGCGCCCCATCGTCCTGGTCTTCTTACACCAAACAGGCAAGCTTTGGGACTTGCTTTATGGGAGGGCAGCTGGCGCTGCCCCTTTATCACCAAAGAGGAAATCCTCCCTGACTGCACCTGCTGGTACGGTCCTGCCGCTGTCGTTGTCTTGAGCGGGTGCGTCACCCATGTGGTGTACACATGACCGTGAGGCCAGCGCCAAGCGGTGCCTTGCTTGGATGGTTTCGGGAGGCTGCCTCGGGAGGCCGCCTCGGGGGGCCGCCTCGCGAGGGGGTCTCGCGAGGCTTCCTGCTGCTGCTGAGTCTTCGACGGGTCTGCTCCTCGCGGAGGGGGTCCTCATGAGGCCGGTGTCTCGCGAGGCGTCTTGCTTCGCGGCGCCCATGGTTGGGCCGCCTCATGGGCCTTCACCAGGCGTTGCTTCCTGGGCCATAGGCAGATGGCCCGTGGTACCCTGGTTCCCACTGGGCCGACAGTAGCCCCTGGGCCCGCGACGCGCACGCTTCCGCCCGTTGGGAACGAAACGGCATGGGGCCTAAGCAGATTGTCGGGCCCAGGCGGGGACGCGTGGCGCATGATGGGACGCGGGAAGCCCCCACTTCCCCCATGACGCCTAGGTAACCGCCCGCGCTACCATAAAGCAGACCCGCGCGGGGCGCAGAGTCATCATTGCCTTCCTTCGCACTCCTCGCTCTCCTTGCGCCCAACTCCCCGCATCTTTTTCCTTCTCTCGCCTCCCAAGCTTCTTCGCACACCCATGGCGCCCGCCGGCAAGAAGGGCAAGGCGACAGCCGCGGCCCCGACCGTGGCGGCCTTGGAGCCGGCTCTGCGGCGATCCATCATTGCCAACCGAGAGGGGCTGGATAAAGTGATCCCGATGACCGTCAGTGACCACAACGAGCACAAGGCGATGCGGATCTGGCCGGGCTCGTGCCTGCCACACGACCTGGAAGCGACGACCTTCCCTTTCTATGCCCACACCATCTTCGCTGGGCTGGTACCTCCCTTCTCCGACTTCTTCTGCGCCATCCTCGCGCATTACCAGATCCACGCCCTCCATCTCCAGCCGAACTCCATCCTCCTCTCCATCTTCGCCTTCTTCTGCGAGGCTTTTGTGGGCGTGATGCCCTCTATGGCCCTCTTCCGCCATTTCTACAGCTTGTGGCTATCCGCGGCGAACCAGCGCTCCGGGTGCGCCTCGTTTCGCAGCGTCGAAGGGACGGCGGACGACACCATCTCCCTGAAGATCTCAAAGAAGGTGGAGGGCTATAGGGAGCGATGGGTCTACATGGACGCGTGCCTGCACAGCCCCCTGCTAATGATACCGACGGACCCCGCCATGAAGAGCTCCAGATGGGAGCATGCCAAGCTCACCGACCCAAGGCTGGCGCCGCTTTGGGAGAGGATGGAGGAACTGAAGGCCGCGAAGGTCACGGGGGTGATGGTCGCCAAGGAGTTTCTACGCCGGCGCATCGCTCCCCTCCAGAAGCGCTCCCGCCCGGTGTGGGCCATCACTGGCTCCGCGGACCCAATGAGGTTGAGCATCGACAACCTGAGGCCGGAGGTGGTTGACGAGGTTATGCACCTCTTGCTCGGCGAGGACGCGGACGCCCTACCCCAGGACGGGCTCCCCCTATATCGCTACAAGAATAGGGATGAGCTGGTCGCGGAGATGCCGCACTTCGACCAGTGGGGACTGATCCCGAGGGCCATGAGGGGCCTTGCGACAACCCGTTTGTGGTGCTGCCCGGCTCGGGAGGCTGCGATGATGGCGAGGCCTCGGCCAACGCCGCGGAGGAGAGCGATGGTGGGGTGGCCCCGCGACCCCGCCGCCAGCTGCTGGCGGAGCTCGACGACGACGACGAGCGATTCATGATTGCGCCCTCCCGGCCCACGCACGCGGGAGGTGAAGGAAGCACCAGCGCGGAGGCTGACACGCCCCCCATGGAGAAGACCGGCGCCAGCGACGCAGCCGCTGCGCCTCCTGCTGAAATGACCGGCACCGGTGACGAGGTTGCCCAGCCCACCGCGAAGAGGACCAGCGCGAGTGGCGAGGCCACCGAGCCCCTCACGACAAAGGCAGGCACCGACCCGGCGGAGGAGGACCCCGGCAGGACCCACGCGGAGGCCTTTGGAGGCAGCACGAGCAGGCCTCATGGAAGTGGCAGCGGCAGCCACTCGCTGCCGAAGTTGAAGAAGAGGAAGTGGGTTCCCAATGACAAGTAAGCCACCTTATCTTGCTCTTTTTCTATTTAGTCTTGTCTTCTACCTCCCGAAGCCTGGGGCTGAGCCCTTGCTTCACGCAGGGAGCCCACGAAGAAGAAGAAGAAGACCCCCAGCTCGAAGGGGCCCTCGGCGTCCACCACGGGTGCCGAAGAGCGTGTAAAGACCACCCGCCACCCCGAAGCCGAGACGGGGCGCGTGGAGGTGGAGGAAGAGCAAGTGGCTCCTCCCGAGCTGCGCGTAGATGTGCCTCCTGAGGCCTGAGGAGGACGAGCATCAGGAGGCAGCCTTCGGAGGAGGGGTTGCGCCTCCTGAGGCGCCCGGAGCGGGAGGCGATGCAGCGATGGAGGAGGCTGAAGGGTTGACTCCTCCGCCGATCTCCACCGCCATCAAGGAGACTGGAGCCGCGGAAGGCACCTCGGCAAGCCCCCAGCGGTCGCCGGCGAGCGAGGTGCCCAGCGCGGGCGCCACAAGCCCGCGGAGTGCACCGCTGTGGCAAGATGAGGAGGAGACTCCGGCGAGCCCCCCGCTCCTAACAAGCGACACGGCTCCCGAGGGAAGTGTGGACATGGAGGCCCGGAGGGGGTCCGGTGCCGATCCCTCCCAGGCCATGATGGCGGAGGGCGGCGCCAACGAGCGCAGCGGCTGGGCCCTGCAGCTGGTGAGCAGCAGCGTCATGCTCAAGCGCGGGGCCCTACAGGGCGCCAGGGCAGCCCTTGATCAGCTTGAGGCGGACCTCCAGGCGGAGGAGGTGCGCCTCATCGAGGAGCGCCAGCGCCTCGCGGAGGGGTGGCGGCAGCTCGATGTCGCCATCAAGCTGGGCCGCCGCCAGGACGATGCCGCGTGGGAGAAGCGCAAGAAGGCCCCCTTCGATGCCAAGGAGATCTTCGAGAGCGCCGTCCGGGAGGCC
Source organism: Elymus sibiricus (assembly GCA_039707655.1). Taxonomy (NCBI): domain Eukaryota; kingdom Viridiplantae; phylum Streptophyta; class Magnoliopsida; order Poales; family Poaceae; genus Elymus; species Elymus sibiricus. The sequence goes on along the minus strand of CM077668.1, from coordinate 159,883,470 downwards.
GACGCGGCCGACAGGCGCCGCGAGGAGGCGGAGGCCCGCGCGAAGGTGCTCCGGGAGCAGCACGCCGCCCAGGTGCAGCTGCTCCAGGCGCGAGAAGACGCCCTTGCGCCCTGCGAGGGCAAGCTTGCCTCCCGCGAGAGCAAGCTTGGCAAGCGCGAGGAAGCCCTCACGGCCCGTGAGGCGGATGCCGGGATCCGTGAGCGAGAGCTCACGAGGACGGCGGGTGAGCAGACCGTGGAGCGCGAACACCTGGAGACGCTGGATCGCCAGGTGGCGGCCGCCCAAGCCTCCTATGACCAGTGCATGGCCAAGGCTAACGCTCAGTTGGAGGTAAAGGAGAATAAGATCCAGGCGGATGCCGATGCAAAGACCAAGAGGGACCGCGAGGCGCTCGCCGCGGATTACGCCAAGAAGCTGAAGCTTCAGGAGGACCGCTTCACCAAGAAGCACGAGGAGCTCTGGGCGGAGATCTCCGGCCTCGACGAGCTGCTGAAGGAGGCGGAGGGCAGCCGGAAATGCGCGCTAAAGGCCAAGGCCGATGCCGAAGGGGAGCTGGCCTCTCTGCAAGAGCAGGTGGGCAGCGTCTCCAAGGTTGTCGAGAAAGCCAAGGACGAGGCGGCTCGGGCGAGGGGGCAGCAACATGAGCGCGCCAAGATGTTCCTCGCCCTCTCCATCCGTGCCCGCGGCGCCCTGGCTACCATCTGCCAAGAGAGGCTCGGGGCCCCCCTCGAAGACAACGACGCCAGCTACTTGGACTTCTTCACCAAGCTTGTGGAGAAGCTGGAGAACGGGGCCAAGCGGGTGAACGGCATCATCGAGGATGAGTGCCGCGATCTCCTCAGCCAGGCGGCGACGCGGGTCTTCAGCAACATCTTCCGCGCCGACGCCAATTTCAACTTTGACAGGGTGATGGCCCCTGTCCCTCCAGAGCTTCGCGACGGGCTCGGGAGGGAGGTGGAGGATCACGTGGCGGCCCTGGTCACGAAGTTCTCCAACGGCAGCGAGAGCTCCGGCAAGGCTGACGACGGCGTAGGCGACGACAAAGGCGACGGCGACGACGGCGGCGATGATGCCTCGTCCTCTTAGGCCCTTTCCCTTTTCCTTGTTCTGTATCCAAAATAGATGTAGCCCTGTGGGGAATAAAGACATGATCTGTATGATTAAGTTAAGCATTCGGCGTTTTGCGTCAATTCGTGCTCCTCGTGAGGCATCCTCGTGAGGCCTGTTTTTCTCTTCTTGTTTGCTTTGGTGCTCTACGTCGTCAGGACCCAGCCCCCGAGCGAGCTACGACCGTCGCTGGAATGTTAGGATGCGTGCCTAGACAAGGCCAGAGGGTGTAGGGCTCTGCGAGGCGGTAAGGCTCCTGAGGCGCGGTGCTCAGGAAGCCCCCCTTTGACGGGCAAGCGGCTTATGCGAAGGAGAAAACATTAGCACTCAGCGAGGTTGCAAGGAGGAAAAGTTTGAGAGGCACTGAGAGAAGCTCGCGAGGCATTTTTAGACTTAGCTTTTTCACGGAGTGTGGCGCTTGCTGGCCGTGGCTTGTGGAGCGCGCCTCATGAGGTTCTCGCTCGTGAGGCCTCCCGCTGGCACATGGTGGCGGGTGCCGCAGGCCGCCTCGCGAGGCAGCGCTCATGAGGCTTCCTGTTGGCTCGTGGAGGCGATGCACCGTGTGTCGCCTCGCGAGTCCTTCCGTGTGCCTTGTTCCTGTGCCAACTAGATCTTGACAAGTTTTGCAAGTAGTGTAGCGGCGCATGCTCACTAGCTTACTCGTGGGTGTCACGCGAGGAGATGAAGTACCAAGGACCTTGGTGAGGTGACGTGCACGGGAGCAGGCCCGTGAGCCTGAGCTCAGTCACTTGGGTTTAACGGCGCTACTGGCCTGGCCCGAACGCAGGCACCGTGTCCAGCCCCCGCTCGCGTGACACGCAGGAGGGAGATCGCGAGTGCGCACAACCTCCTGAAGTAAATTGCTTTCCAAACACACATAATACTTAGGAAATAAAGCTTTACTGCTGCATAAAAGAGGTTTCATTACACAACCAAAAAGATGCGGCTGCCGTGATGGACATGGGTCAGCGTGAGGATGGTGCAGCCAGGTGGCGCCCTCAATACGACCGTTCCGCCATGTGTGAGCATGGGGCTTCCACTGGGTTGTGGGAGGGAGCTCTCGCGGCCCCAGCAGGTACCGCACAGGGAGACTCCGGAGCGTGTACAGCTCCACTTCGTTCGTGCCCGTGAGGTCACAGGTAGAACTTGCAGAGGTGTTGGATGTTCCATTTGTTTTGTACCGGAACACCCTCCTCCATCTCCAGCCGTGCTGCGCCGGGCCGGGAAACATGCACGACCCTGAACGGGCCTTCCCACATGGGCGAGAGCTTGTGGAGTCCTTCTCTGGAGAGGATCCTTCGCAGGACAAGATCGCCAGCTTCAAGCGTGCGGGGGCGTATGTTGCGGCTGTGGTAGCAATGCAGCGCCTACTGATACCGGGCGGTGCGGATGGCAGCCCGGCAACGTGCTTCCTCGAGGAGGAGCTGATTAGCTTCCCGCGGGCCATCCTGGTGAGCCTCGTCGAAGGCGAGGACTCGCGGGGACCCATGCTTGAGCTCATGAGGAAGGACCGCTTCTGCCCCGTAGACGAGGAAGAAGGGTGTTTCGCCGGTAGGTTTGGTCGCTGTCGTGCGGATCGACCATAGCACGGACTGGAGCTCATCGAGCCAGCCTTTGCCACAGGTGTCAAGCTTTTTCTTGAAGCTTTGTGTCTTGAGGCCCTTGAGGACCTCAGTGTTAGCACGCTCGGCCTGGCCGTTGCTTCGCGGGTGCGCCACGGAGGCGTAGCGGATCTGTGTGCCAAGGTTAGCGCAGTATGACTTGCAGAGGCCGCTGGTAAACTGTGAGCCGTTGTCAGTGATGATGCGGTTGGGGACGCCAAAGCGGCTCACGAGGCCCTTGATGAACTTGATGGCTGATCCTGCCGGGATGGTGCGGACGGCCTCCACTTCTGCCCACTTGGTGAACTTGTCGATGGCGACGTAGAGGTAGCGGTAACCGCCATCTGCATGAGGGAAGGGGCCCAGAATGTCCAGCCACCAGACCGCGAAGGGCCATGAGAGGGGAATGGTCTAGAGGCCCTGCGCCGGCTAGTGGATTTGCTTGGCGTGGAACTGGTAGGCTTCGCAGGATTGGACCAACTCGGTGGCGTCTTGAAGCACGGTGGGCCTGTAGAAGCCGCTGCGAAACACCTTGCTAGTGAGCGTGCGTGATGAGGAGTGGTGGCCGCAGTCTCCACCATGTATGTCGGCAAGCAGTTTGCGCCCTTGCTCCTCGGAGATGCATCGCAATGCGATGCCATTGGGGCACCTGCGGTAGAGATCGCCATCCCTTAGGCAGTAAGTTGTGGCTTGGCGAGCCACGCGCTCTGCCTCTGAGTCCTTCTCCGGGAGGATGCCGCTCTCCAAGTATGCCTTGAACTCAGCGGCCCAGCTGTCTTCTTGAGGGTCCAGCACCAGCAACAGGTGAGCGCCTGAAGAAGGGCCGCAGTCAGGTGCACCTGCGGGTGGGAGCTCTTCGCGAGGTGCCATGGTGCTAGTGGCAGGTGGCGTAGCTGATGGCTTTAGGAGCCATTCCTCGAAGACGCCAGGGCTCTGAGGCTCACGGTGAGATGCTCGCTTGGCGATGTCATCTACTTCTTTGTTGCCGCCGTGCGGGATGTGCTGGAGATCCAGGCCGAGGAAGCGCTTCTCGAGCCTGCGCACTTCCTCCAGGTACGTGGCCATGTGCTCGTCCTTAGGCTTGTAGCTTTTGTTGGAGAAGTTGATGAGAAGCTGTGAGTCTCCCTTGATGAGGACGCACTTGATGCCTAGAGCGCAGGCAGCCTTGAGGCCAGCGATGAGGCCCTCGTACTCCGCGATGTTGTTGGAGACCTTGTCCTCATGATTGAAGTAGAGCTGTACGGCATAGTACAGCTTGTCCCCTGTCGGCGAGGCGAGCACGACACCAGCCCCTGCGCCTTGCCTGGAGAATGCACCGTCGAAGTGCATGGTCCAGCCACCAGGGGCTTCCTCCCCAGGAAGGAGGGATTCATCCTCACAAGGCTCATCTTGGTGCGGGTCCGTCCATTCCGCCATGAAGTCTGCCAAGGCTGCGCCCTTGATCGTCCTTGTGGTGCAGAAGTCTAGTTCGAAGGCTTGTAGCTCGATGTTCCACTCGGCGAAGCGGCCAGCAGCGTTGGGGTTACGCGGGACTTGCTCCAAGGGATAAGACGTGATCACCTTGATGGGATGGCTCTGGAAGTAGTGGCGCAGCTTCATGGAGGCGATGAGGAGTGCGAAGAGGATCTTCTGCTGCATAGGGTACCGCTCGCGCGCATCTCGCAGCACCATGCTGACAAAGTACATGGGGTGCTCGACGAGGCGCGTAGTTGCAGGCGCGGTAGCTTGTTCTCCGGGGGGCTTGGGAGGCGGCTCGTCAGGGGCCTCTTGAAGGGGATCCTCGACAGGCGTCGGTGCGGCCTCGGGAGGTGCTGGCGCGACCTTGGGAGGTGCTGGCGTGACCTCGGGAGGTGCTGGCGCGAGCGCGGCCACGGGAGGTGCAGGCGCGACCTCGGGAGGTGCTGGCGCGGCAGGCTTCTTCTTGGCGCAAGCGGGCTCTTCTCGTTCTGCCACAAGGGCTGCGCTAGCCGTCTGGGGGGTGGCTACCAAGTATAGGAGCAGAGGCTCACAGGGGCGTGGGGCCACCATGATAGGAGGGCTCGTTAGGTACTTCTTAAGGTCCTCGAAGGCCGCATCAGCCTCAGGAGTCCACTTGAAGGGGCTTGATCTCTTCATGAGCTTGAAGAATGGCAGGGCTCTTTCACCGAACTTGGAGATGAAGCGCCCAAGCGAGGCCATGCATCCCGCGAGGCGCCGCAATTCCCTGAGGTTCCGGGGAGGCCGCATCCGCTCGATGGCCTTGATTTTTTCGGGGTTGGCTTCGATGCCGCGGTGGGAGACCAGGAAGCCAAGAAGCTTGCCGGAAGGGACCCCAAAGACGCACTTGGCGGGGTGAGCTTGAGGTTGACCTTGCGCAGGTTGGCAAAGGTTTCTTCGAGGTCCGCAATGAGGGAGCAGGACTTGTAGCTCTTCACGACGATGTCGTCGACGTAGGCCTCCGCGTTTCTTCCCATCTGGGGCCCCAGGGCGATACGCATCAGCCTCTGGAAGGTAGCCCCTGCGCTCCTCAAGCCGAAGGTCATGCAGATGTAGCAGTATGTCCCGCAGGGGGTGATGAAGGCCGTTCTCTCTTCGTCTTCTATCACCATCTTGATCTGGTGGTAGCCTGAGAAGGCATCCAGAAATCAGAGCAACTCACACCCAGCGGTGGAGTCCACGATCTGGTCGATCCGCGGCAGTGGGAAGGGGTCTTGGGGGCAGGCCTTGTTAAGGCTGGTGAAGTCGACGCACATTCGGCTCTCGCCGCCATGCTTGGGTACAATGACAGGGTTGGCGAGCCATTCGGGATGGCGCACCTCGCGGATGACTCCTCCTCTTGTAGTTTTTGAACCTCTTGAACGATGAACTCTTGCTTCTCGGGCGCTTGGCGCCGTGCCTTTTGCTTGACGGGGCGCGCGTTAGGGCATACCGCTATGTGGTGCTCGATCACCTCCCTCGGCACACTGGACAAATCTGATGCCGTCCATGCGAACACATCAACACTTGCCCAGAGGAAGGCGACGAGCGCGTCTTCCTATTTAGGATCGAGGCCATTGCCGATGGTGAAGGCGGGCCCGAAGCCACTGCCATCCACCAACACCTTCTTTGCCTCGGCGCGTGCCTAAGAGAACAGTTGCTTCTTCTTCGCGGGTGCAGCCTCGAGAGGCTCGACGTCATCCTCGTCGGCAGGATACGCGGTAGCGGCAGCCTTGTATGCGTGCTCGAGGGAGCGTATCGCATCCTTCTCGTCGCAGCGGACGGTGATGATGCCGCTGCATCCCGGCATCTTGAGCACGTTGTAGGCGTGATGGGTCACCGCCATGAACTTGGCGAGTGCAGGATAGCCCAAGATGGCGTTGTAGGGTAGGCTGATGTAGGCCACATCGAAGTCGATGAGCTCAATGTGGTAGTTCTTGCTGGTGCCAAAGGTAACGGGAAGGCGCACTTGCCCTAGAGGCAGGGTGGAGCCATCGGTGATGCCTGAGAAGTGCCTCGTTGGCATCAGGCGCTCGTAAGGCACTTGGAGCTTCTCGAAGGTCTCGATGGAGATCATGTTGAGGCCCGCGCCGCCGTCGACAAGCATCTTGGTGATGGTGACATTGTTGATCGTGGGCGTGCACAGCATGGGGACGGTGCCCACAGCCATCTGGACTTGGGGTGGTCCGTGGAGTCGAAGAAGATTGCATATTGTGACCACTTGAGGGGCTGAGAAGCCTCGGGCCTAGGGAGGGCCACGTTCACCTCGCGAGAGAACTGCTTGAAGTGGCGGTTGGATGAGGGGGCCTGGGCCCCGCTGAGGATGCATGCCACTCCACGAGGCTCCTGGTAGCCCCCAGCATTCTCGTCAGGCTGGTTGCCGTTGTTCCTGCCAGGCGGCGGCGGCGGAAGCGGCGGCAGGGCGGCGTTGGCTTGAGGGTTAACTTGCCGCGGCTGGTCGCACCAGCCCCGCCGGAAGTTGTTGTTGCCCTTGTTGCGGTCTCCCCAGCGACTGCCATTGCGGCCGCCTCCGCGGCTAGCACCGCGATCGTTGCGGTTGCCGCGTAGGTCTTGGCGGCCCTCGCGAAGCAGCTTGAGCTCGTGGCAGTCCTCGGTGTTGTGCGAGTGCATGTTGTGGCAGTCGCAGTGAGGGCGGCCATCCTTCTTGGGCTCGTCGCGGTCGCGGCCGCGCTTCTGCTCAGGTTTTGCCGCAAGCACGGCAGGGCCTTTGCGCTTGGCGTCCTTGCTCTTGGCCTTGGCGGCGTCAGGCGCCATGTCTGGGTCGTTGTGGGCCAAGAGGCGGCCCTCTTCAGCCTTGGTGCACCTGTCAGCGAGGTCGAACAGCTCAACCACGGTGTCAAGCTCGTCGTTGATGGCGAGCTTCTCGTGCATCCAGACATCCGTGACGCCGGAGGAGAGCCCGGAGATGATCGCGGCGTCGGAGGCACACGTGATCTTGTTGCGCACTTGGCTGAAGCGCTGGATGTACTTGCGGAGAGTCTCGTCAGATTGCTGGCGCACGACGCGCAGGTCATTGAGCGTGAGAGGGCGCTCGTAGGCACCCTTGAAGTTGGCGATGAACTGCCGGCACAGCTCAGACCATGAGGAGATGGAGGCCTCGGGAAGGTTCATCAGCCATGAGCGCGCGGCGTCCTTGAGGGCCATAGGGAACCAGTTCACCATGACCTTGTCATCACCGCGTGCAGCTTCGATGCCCAAGGTGTAAAGCTGTAGGAACTCCATGGGGTTGTGGGTGCCGTCTTAGCGGGGCGGCAGCTCGGACTTGAACTTCACGGGCCACACCACGCGGCGCAGCTCGCGAGTGAAGGCACGGCAGCCCCCGCTGCTAGAGGCGATGCCGCTGGCGAGAGCGGCGCGGTTCTGGCACCCGGCAGCGATGACCTCCTAGATGGTATGGTCTTGACGCTGGCGCTGCTGCTCGAGGATGACACGCGCGTCGGGCGCAGCGCGCCGGACGATTTGGCAGCTCGCGTCATCGGGGTCTGGTGAGGATGCGTTGCGGGACGGCTCGCGCGCGCGTGTGTTGCGGCGCTGGCCCGCAACGTCGCCGCTTGGAGGAGGCGGAGGAGGCGTGCCATGCTCTGCCTCCGCGCCACGCGGCGGCGGAGGCGGAAGAGAGCGGGAGGGCGCCGGAGCGGCCCCAGTGGTGTTGACGAGCTCGGTGATGCGCGCATGCCAGGCGTCGTAGTCGGCCTCGGTGGGGCGGTAGCGCAGCAGCTCCCGCGCCATGAGCAGCACGGCCTGCGGATCTGGGCGCACGAGCGAGGACGCGGTGGCGGTGCGGCCAGGCGGCCGCACCGACGGGTGCAGGGAAGAAGCCTGCTCCTCACCAGCCGTGGGGTTGGTGGCGGCACGGGCGCGGTGACGGTGGTGGTCGTTCGTGACGGGCTCCGTCTGGGCCACCTTGGCCGCCCTGCGCAAGGCGTGCTCGCATCGGGCGTCAGCCATGGCGATGTCGAGGCGAAAGGAGCGGAAGCAGCCCTCTACCTGGCGCGCCAAATGTCAGAAACAGGGCTCCGGGGACCCTGGTTCGAACTCTGGGGGCCGCTTGCTGCCTAACAACCCGACGGTGACCACGGCGAAGCTACGGTGAGCGAAGCACGACGGGAGCGCGCACACACACAGGGCATGGCAGGGACACGAGAGCTACCCAGGTTCGGGCCACCGGGCGGTGTAAAACCCTACTCCTGCTTGTGCTTTGAATTATTGTGGGTGAGAGCATTCTCGCGTACAAGGTAGAAGAAGGTGGAAATCGATCGATCCCCTCTACGGTGGCAGCACTGCCCCTTTTATAGCCGCCTTGGTCCTCTTCCTCCGAAAATATTGGCGGGAAGGGTAGCCACACAACAGCGGTTTGAAGGGGGACAGGCGCCCAGTCTTATCCTGACCAAAGGCGGTCTTCGCCTGAAAGACGCTATCCATGACGCGCCGGTGGGCTCGGTGATGACCTCCGCCCTGCGCGCCCCATCGTCCTGGTCTTCTTACACCAAACAGGCAAGCTTTGGGACTTGCTTTGCGGGAGGGCAGCTGGCGCTGCTCCTTTATCACCAAAGAGGAAATCCTCCCTGACTGCACCTGCTGGTACGGTCCTGCCGCTGTCGTCGTTTTGCGCGGGTGCGTCACCCATGTGGTGGGCACGTGACCGCGAGGCCAGCGCCAAGCGGCGCCTTGCTCAGATGGCTTCGGGAGGCTGCCTCGCGAGGGGGCCTCGCGAGGCTTCCTGCTGCTGTTGAGTCTTCGGTGGGTCCGCTCCTCGCGGAGGGGGTCCTCGTGAGGCCGGTGCCTCGTGAGGTGTCTTGCTTCGCGACGCCCACAGTTGGGCCGCCTCGTGGGCGTTCGCCAGGCGTTGCTTCCTGGGCCATAGGCAGACGGCCCGTGGTACCCTGGTTCCCACTGGGCCGACAATTTCCTTCTCCAGATCCATATGGCTCAAGGGGATGATCTCCATGCCATTAAATATCTACCATTAAAGCTTAAAGGACCAGCAAGGCACTGGCTGAACAGTTTGCGTGAAAACTCCATCGGAAGTTGGGAAGAGCTTGAAGATGCCTTCCGAGCCAACTTTCAAGGCACTTATGTTCGCCCCCCAGATGCCGATGACCTCAGTCACGTCGTCCAACAGCCTAGCGAGTCTGCTAGGAAGTTTTGGAATCGGTTTTTAACAAAGAAGAACCAAGTCGCCGACTGTCCTGATGCAGAAGCGATCGCCGCTTTCTGGCACAACATCCGTGATGAATGGCTGGCGCGATAGCTCGGACAAGAAAAGCCGAAGACTATGGCGGCCCTCACCTCTCTCATGACCCGGTTCTACGCAGGAGAGGATAGCTGGTTGGCCCACAGTAGTAACCACAGCGGTGACCCCGGCACCTCAGAAGTGCGCGACGACAATGGGAAGGCTCAACAAAATAGAAACAATAAGCGTCGCCATAAAGGCAATGGCGTCGCCATAAAGGCAATGGTAGTGATGCCGACAAGGCGACTGTAAACGTTGGATTCAGCAATCAGCGGAACGGCCAGAAGAAGTCCTTTAAAGGGAACAGAGACGGCCCATCTACGTTGGACAAGATCCTTGACAAGCCTTGCCAAATTCACGGCACCTCGGATACACCTGCTAATCACACGAACCAGATATGCTGGGTCATAAAGCAGGCCGGTAAGATCGTAGCTGAGAACTCAGGCAACAGCCAGCCTCGCAGTGAAGACGAGGATGAACCCCCTAGGCCCAACAATGGTGGCCAAAAGCAGTTTCCTGCCACAGTAAAGGATGTAAATATGATTTATGTCACCCACATCCCCAAAAAGGAGAGAAAGCATGCTCTACGAGATGTTTACGCACTAGAGCCCGTAGCGCCAAAGTATAACCCATGGTCAGCTTGCCCGATCACTTTCGACCGAAGAGACCATCCGACCAGTATCCGTCATGGAGGAACTACGGCTTTGGTGCTCGATCCCATAGTGGACGGCTTTCATTTAACCCGGGTCCTTATGGACGGAGGCAGCAGCCTCAACCTGATTTACGCTGACACAATCAGGAAAATGGGTATCGATCAGTCAAGGATTAAACCCGGCAACACCACTTTCAAGGGTATCACACCAGGTGTTGAGGTTGAAAGCACATGATAACTCCCAGAGAGGGGGGGTGAATGGGAGATTTTTAGAAATTCGTCAAACTCCGAAGACTTTGATGAAAATCAGAGTGAAGAAATAGAAAAAGAATTGAAACTAAGTCTACACAGATATGGAAAGCATGCATACGAAGTATAAGCAAGTGAAGAACATGTAATCATACACACAGATAGGCATGAGGAAGATGAACTGAAGAAAACGAGATAGCATGATGAAAGTCTTCAGTTCAAATTCTTCAGAAAGGAAAGACACAAGTTCTTCAGCAGTGGAATAGTAGTAAAGTAAAGGGTGAGGAATTTGAAACCAGTAGAGCTTGACGAAGACACAGCAGTTTGGTAGACCAGTTCCAGTTGCTGTATCAACTGTACGTCTGGTTGAGGTAGCTGAGTTTTACCTCAGAGGACACTTAGTCCTCACCATATTCCTCTTGAGCTAAGGTCACTTAGTCCTCGCCCAATCACTTGTGGTAAGTCTTCAAGGTAGACTTCCGAAACCTTCACAGACTTGTTCACCGGCACGCCACAATTACTCTTGGGTGCTCAGAACATGACGCCTAACCGTCTGGAGGAATGACAGTCCTCAAAGGTAACAAGCGTCGGATCACACATATCAACTTCTTCAGTGATGCTCAATCACTTAGGCTCTGGTTGGGTTTTCCTCACTTGGGTTCTCACAAAGTCGTCAGAGGAAGGGTTGCTCTCAAATGACAAGTGTGAAGTTCTCTCTAGAGCAGCCAACCAACTAGTGGTTGTAGGGGGCGGCTATTTATAGGCAGGAGGCAACCCAACATGAAATGTCATAAATGCCCTTCTCAGACAAGACCATTGTCAGGATAAGGATCCACTCGACAGCTGGCATGCGGCGCAGCAACGGTCGGAATTGAACTTTCAATTTTGTCGGAGCACTCAATTTCCTCATGATAGGCAGATCACATTGGTGAAATCCTAACTCCTCAGCCTGACCAATTCGTCAGAGACCAGATGAACTTCGTCACTGTCATTGTCAAATTCGTCAGCTGTTCCGAAGATTTCCAAAGGCTTCACACGAAGCGGCATGTGTATGTATAGGTTTGAGCATCACTTTGGAAATGTGATAAATGTTTCACCTTGACCCCCTTTAACAGTACGGTTTTTTCTATGACTCAAATAAGAAGAAAAAGAAACTATGAAAACAAAGTCTTCAATCTAAAAAGTCTTCACATCAATTTCCTCAAAGGCTGCACCAAATTCTTCGCTTGAAGAATTACATTTTTAGGGGTCGTCTTCCGTGTTTAAACCAAGTCTTCAGGGACTGTATTCTCCTGTGTACACTCACAAACACATTTGTCCCTTAACCTATTTGTCTTCAATACTCCAAAACCACTAAGGGGGCACTTGATGCACTTACAATCTCCCCCTTTTTGGTGATTGATGAAAAACCAGTTAAGTTTTTAATGGGAGTAAAATAATGGAAGTGGAAGTACTGAATGTGAAGACATTGGTTACAAGATATTGAGGAACTCCCCCTGAAGATGTGCATATGAAGAATTTGCTTTGATTGCAAATGCACATGGCAGGTTGAAATTTTGGAGATCCCCCCTATATCTTGGAATCCAATCATGCATGATCATAAGATATTGAAGAATTTGAATGCATGATGAAAATTGGTGTCTGACGAAATGTAGCATGCATGCACACATAATATTGAGGAATTAGAGCATAAGCACATAAGGATACATGCAGATAAACCATCACAGAAGAGAGTCAAGCACCAACAGTTTAAGTTACAACTCTTCAAAGAGCAAATCGAATGAACGCAAGAGTTGCATGACTTCGCAAAATAAACCACCCCATAGTTTATATGACCCGCTTGAAGACTTAACACTCAAATTTCTCCCCCTTTGTCATCACATGACCAAAAGGAGACGAAACTGAGGACTAATGCGCCCTCAAGAATGAGATCATGAAGCCGTTGAGGGAGCGCCAGCCTTGTCGTCGGGGTCGCGGGTTGAAGAAGGACCTGCAGCAGTGTCTTCAATGTCTTCATTTTCATCAGTAGCACGTGAAGAAGACACAGAGCTTGGAACCATTGGAGGAACTTGAACCTTCTTGAACTTATTCTTGGGCGGATTGGCCCAATCAAAGTTCATTTGGAATTCCATTTCTTCAAGTTCATCAGGGGTTTTTAGATGTGAAAGAATGGCCCAACTTCGGTCGAAGATCTCATGCAGATAATAGTGATTTTTGCGTACAGAGTTTTGCGTCACAGTCATATTGCCCAAAATGGCATGGAGCTGACGCTTAACCCAATTGTGGTTTTTGTCTACTTTCTGATCAAGACTTATGAGCAGCTCACGATCAGTCATCACTCGAGGAGCTTCACCTTGAGGGGTTTGCTGAGTGGCATTTGCGTCAGTGTCATGGCTTGAAGAATCATAACCAGTGGACTGTGAGACAGGCTAACAAAATTGACCGTCAAGGGGATGAACTCCTTCATCAATAACAGCTTTCCCTTTGCCAGGAACTGAAGCAATTGTGCTTTGAAGAATTTCAACATCTGGCAGAAAACTGAGATGATTTTGACTGTCAGCTTTGTATTTGATTGATGATCTTGTGCGGATGAATCTCATGAGCCAGGGAGCATAAGGCTTCAAGTCAAATGGAGATTGTGCGACAGTGGCCAAAGTCCTCATGAAGAAATCATGCACATTGATAGGAATACCATGGATGATATTGAATAGCAAGTTCTTCATGATTCCCACAACTTCTTTAGTTTCAGAATTGTGGCCTTTGATGGGACTGAGGGTTTTGGCCAGAATGCGATATACTGTCCTTGGCACGAATAACAAATCCTTCACTAAGAAGGTGGTTCTCTGAGGTTCTCCTTGAGCCAAAGGCTTCATCAGCACTTGCATCAGATGATTTGGCAATTCAGGTTCTTCATAGATCTTTCTGGCTTCAGCTGAGGGCAAATCAACAGGAAGAGCTCAAAGCAATTCATCAGCAGGAGCCTTGTAGTGCGTGTTCTCACTCATCCAGTCGAGAGCCCATGAGTGAATGTCATCAACATCGCCAGATAGATGCAAGGTGGCATAAAACTAAAGAATGAGTTCTTCATTCCAATCACATACATCTGTGACGAAACTGAGTAGACCGGCATCATGAAGAACAGCCAGAACTGGCCGAAAGCATGGTAATGATTCCATATCCATGTGAGGAATATGACGATGCGGGAACACCTTGTTCTTGTCAAACATCAGTGGGGAATAGAAGTTCATCTGAGCAGTTGTCCAAAATTTCCGACGCCTGATTTTTGCAGAGTCATACGGGGACTTGCCTATGAAGAAATTCTTCTCTTGAAAGAAGGCGGCATTGTCAAATTTTGGCATTTTGACGCTTTTGCCAACCTTGGGCATTGAGGGCACTGGCTGAAGATTTACCTTCTTTGGCCTCACATCAAAGATGGGCCTCGGAGAGCCCGTTGAGTCATTGGGATCCGTGATGGCCAAAGACTTTGCAACTTCCTCAGCTGTTGCAAATGGAACAGTGTCTGAATCTGCTGAGGGTGTTGGATCTTCATGTTGTGTTGGAGGAGGTGCAACTTCTTCATCGTTCACGTGTTGCACATTTTCTTCAGCTGATGCAGCTGGAATTTCTTCATTAATGGTTTGAAGGGATGGCTGGTGACCTTCAGAACCAGTTTGAATTTCCTCAGTGACAACAGGTGACTGAGGCACTTGCGTGAGAGGCGTGGTGAGGGGTGAGTTTGGGTGAGTTGCATCCCAGAAGTCATCATGCATCACTGGGGTAGTGGAACCTACATCCACGTCCTCATCAGTTTCTTCATCAGTCACTTGGACTAGAGGCGATGATACCTGGTGTAAAGAAGCATCTGCTTCAATCTCAATTTCTTCATCCGCTTGCTCTGTGGAAGCAGCAGAGTGGGAGTTCTCTTCTTCATCTTTAGGTGGGATGATATAGTCCACACCGAAGGGAACAATCTGTAACTCTTCTAGGTTTCTTGTTGGGGGTGCTGACGAGATTGGGATAGCATCAATTGGCTCAGTTGAAGACATTTTTGCCGTCTTCAACTTCTTCACAGTCTCTGCGGCATGGGGTTCTGATGCTTTTCTCTTCTCGGCTGCCTTGGCATTCTTCACTTCTGATGCAGAAGGGAAGGTGATAAGCTTCATAGATGAGGTCGGTTCTGGCGCTGCAACTGAGGAACTTGGTGGTACAATTTCTTTAGACGCGATTGATGCAGTCGCTCTAGCATTCTCTTCAGGTGCAGCTGATGCAGTTGCCCTGGCTTGGTCTTGCAGAGGAGGTGAAGGTATGGTTTCACTGGCCTGAGGGGGTTGCGGAGGAGCTGAGGAACTTGATGGAGGTGCTTGGCCAAACTTTGCAGCCTCCCTTCTGTTATGGTCATCAACAACTTTGTTTGAAGCGCTGATGAATCTGTCCTTCACTCCGCAGCAGTGCTCAGCTTGGTGCTCATAATCCTCAGACAGGCGCTGAATCTCAGTTTGCATTGCAACTAGCTGTTGAGGGGATATGGTGAGCATGCTGTCTTTGAGTTCTTTTTGTTTCCTCCTCATCTACTTCCTCACAAGTTTAGGTTTTTCAATCTTGTGCTTCTCATTGAGTACAAAAGCAGACAAGACATGGCTTGGTCAAGGCGGCAGATTCAAATCGTCAAGCGGTGTATTAGGATTTTGGCACCAAATATCGATGAAATCAAGAATGGTCTGAGGACTCAGAAATGAGGACACTATGGTGTTCTTGGCACGAGCGGCCTCCTCCATTCTTCTCTAAACATATTCTGCTAATTCATCTTCATCAGCCATGCCCTGTTCATCAGCCTGAGGCACTACGACCTTGCTCTTGGGGCTGGGCCTTGTACCATGGCCTGTTGTTGCCTTTTTCCTCAGCATCGGCGTGTTTGAGGATACATGCCCAGATGCTGAGGCACTTGATGCAGCAATTGTGGCTGTTTGAAAGCCTTCGGTGCGCTGGCATGAAGCTAGCACAACTGACGTTGAAGCTTTTGCAGCAGCCAATGAGGAACTTGTGGCTAGCGGAGGTGCTGAAGAAGTTGTAGCAGTAGGAGCCTTAGGCGTTGAAGCCTTTGATGATGATGGCTTGGGCTCTGAGGTCTTTGCAGAAGATTTAGCCACTGAAGATTTTGGAGCTGAAGCTTTTGGCCGTGAGGGCACATCAGCTGAGGGCTTTGGCTTTTGAGCCGGCTTCTTCTGCATAGATTTCTTGGGCGGTCCGCCACTTGAGCCTGCACCCGCTTCTTGTGAAGCTTTTGTGGCCCTGTTAAATTCTTCAACAACTCTTTGAGCTTGCTTCTGCAATTTTGCTTGATGCTTTGCCCATTCCTTAGGGAATTCTTCACCTCTCCTGATGCTTGTGGGATCTGCAGTTTGTCTAGGAGCCAGAGGTGGCCTTTTGCAAGGCGGCTTTACGGCGAATTCCTTCATATACTTTGGAGTTACATATCTGTATGCCCTCCATTCATAAGCCCACCTGCGTTTAATTTTCTGTAAGCGCGTCTTGCGCTGCTTGTCAGTCTCTTTGCCATGAGTTGCCTCATCTTACGTACAGTACCCTGCATATAATTCATCAGGAATCTCAAAAGCAGTCTGTTCCTATTTCCTCTTGCCTCCCTTCTGAGGCCTTTTTCCATCTGTCATTTTCTTCAACTGAGGGGTTTGTACTTTTGATGTTTCTGAAGAGGTCTGGAGATTTTCCTCAAGCAATGCTGCAAATGAATTAATTTGATGAGAACCAAGAGATTCGTCTGCAGACATGGGTACCTGTGAACAGAGTATAGTTGCGAGGAAATTGGGAAGAGTCACATGCATTCTCAGAGATTTTCAAAATTAAAACCAGTTGAGGAATAAGACCCTTGTCATCTTGAAGAAATTTACTAAGTGTTCTTGACTTAGATTCCAGGGCTGTACAGATTGAAGCAATTTGCACAACTGGGGAATCTATGAATTAAGAATAACTTAGGTGAAATAACCAAGACTGGCCAGAAGGAAGTGCTGAAGATTTGGAAAGAAGTGGTAAAAACAGCACTTGAAGAATTTGAGGCAGTAAAAAGATCAAACTTGGGCAGTAAAAATAAATTTTAATCACCCCAAGGATGAACTCGATGAACTGGACAATGAGGTGATGGAAATCGTCAGCTTAGATCTTTCGTGCCCTAACTTGGCGACGAAAGATAGCTACAGCGGTGACGGAGGTGAAGAAATCCGCGGCCGGCGCGAGTACGACGACGAAGAAGTCGAGGCAGTGAAGCTCTTCCTCTCCGGCGACGATGGATTCCAGCGGTGGCACTAGGGTTTGAGAGCGATAGGGGCGCGAGAGTGAAATGAGTTAGGGTTGACGAGGTCAAGCCTTTATATAGGCGCGATGAAAAATGAGTGGTCCGAAGTTTTTGGACGGATAAGCCCCTGGCGTTTCGCATCTGAGTGACATGCGTCACACATGCATTTTGAGTGCGCTTATCCACGCGTCGAAGGCACGGGATGAGGTTACTGTGGCAACCGCCAAAAATTGATTAGAGTATTTTCAAAATGTGTTCGCAATTTCTTCAGCTGACAAGGACGCAGTGAAGACTTTGAACAGTGTCAATTAGAACGCATATGAAGAGATTGAGAGCAGAGTGGTTTGAGTTTAGCATAGAGGGGAGCGGGTCCGATCACATCCACATAGATGACGAAAAACACAGTTTGAAGAATTAGCTATATGTGGATGCTGTTGAGGACATGAAAAACTCAAATGTATATATATAGAACCTCCTCAAGAAATGAAGAATAACCACAAATGACGAATTTGAAAAGTTTGACAAAAAATTGCAAATGACGAAAAACTCAAATTCATGCGAGTCAAAAGTGGGTGGTGGCGTTACCCACCGTATAAGAACTATGATGATTTCAGACACCGCGTACAATTGTTGTAGGGTTCTGAGAATCAAGTTCTTCATTAATTTCTTCACACTTAGAGGGTTAGTCTTCATTGATTGAAGAAAAACGTTACTTCGTGTGTTGTGCATCAAAGTCATCAAGAATGCACAAGTGTTAGGATGTGTGTCCTTTTCAAAGGACATTCGAAGATTCTAGGATGTTTAGCTCACACCGCAACATGCAAAACCTTCTCTCATCCAAGGGCTTAGTGAAGATATCGGCAAGCTGGTCTTCTGTCTTCACGTGGTCGATGACGATGTCTCCCTTCAGCACATGATCACGAAGAAAATGGTGACAAATCTCAATGTGCTTCGTCCTTGAGTGTTGCACAGGATTGTGGGCGATCTTGATGACGCTCTCATTGTCGCAGTAGAGTGGCACTTTCTTCACGTTGACGCCATAGTCCTTGAGGGTTTGCTTCATCCATAGTAACTGAGAGCAGCAGGCGCCAGCCGCAATGTACTCAGCCTCGGCAGTGGAAAGTGAGACGCAGTTCTACTTCTTCGAGGACCAACATACAAGAGATAGTCCGAGGAAATGGCAAGTTCCTGAGGTTGACTTGTGATCCACACGATCTCCAGCATAATCAGAATCGGAATATCTAGCAAGATCAAGTGATGAGCCCTTGGGATACCATAATCCAAGCATTGGTGTGTGAGCTAAATATCGAAGAATTCATTTCACAGCCTGGTAGTGTGATTCCTTCGGTGATGCTTGAAAGCGGGCACACATGCAAACGCTAAGCATAATATCTGGCCTAGATGCACATAGGTAAAGGAGCGAACCAATGATGGAGCGATATACCTTCTGATCGAAATCTTTACCATTTTTGTCAGTGTTGAGTTGGCCATTTGTTGGCATTGGTATCTTGAGGCCTTTGCAATCTTGCATTCCGAATTTCTTTAGGCAATCTTTGAGATATTTCTCCTGAGATATGAAGATGCCATTTGGTTGTTGACGAATTTGAAGTCCGAGGAAGAATTTTAACTTCCCCAACATAGACATCTGATATTCTTCTTGCATCATATGTCCAAATTCGTCATTGTATTTCTTGTTAGTGCAACCAAAGATAATATCATCAACATATATTTGACATATGAATAGTTCACCATCATAGGATTTTGTGAAAAGAGTAGGGTCAAGTGAACCGGGCTTGAACTCCTTTTTCTTCAGGAACTCCTTCAGTGTATCATACCAAGCCCTCGGGGCTTGCTTAAGGCCATAGAGAGCCTTGTTGAGTCTGAAGACTTTGTCAGGATGCTTTGGGTCCTCAAAACCTAGTGGTTGAGCAACATATACTTCTTCCTCAAGCTTACCATTGAGGAAGGCACTTTTCACATCCATTTGATATAAGAGGATATCATGATGCTTAGCATATGCAAGCAATATACGAATGGCTTCAAGCCTAGTAACAGGTGCAAATGTTTCATCGAAATCAATACCCTCAACCTGTGTGTAGCCTTGAGCTACAAGACGGGCCTTATTCCTCACCACTTGGCCATTTTCGTCTTGTTTGTTGCGGTAGATCCACTTAGTGCCGATGATATTGTGCTTGCATGGATCGGGACGCTTGACAAGCTCCCACACATTGTTGAGCTCGAACTGATGCAATTCATCTTGCATTGCTTGAATCCATTCAGGTTCCAGAAAGGCTTCATCAACTTTGGTGGGCTTTGAAATAGAGAGAACTCGTAATGCCCATAAAATTTAGCTAAATGTGAAGCTCTTGAGCGAGTGAGGGGACCAGGTGCATTGATATTGTCAAGGATCTTCTCGATCTGCACTTCATTTGCCACTCGTGGATGTGCTGGACGAGGGCCTTGCTGTTGTTGTTGCTGTGCAGATTCCTCAGCATCATTTTCATCAGGATGTTCATTTTCTTCACGACGAGGAACAACCACTTCTTCATCAGCAGCTATTTCTTCACTGGGCACAATTTTACCAGTGCCCATCAGCTTGATAGATTCCTTAGGAGGCATTTCATCTAGCACAGGAGGCAGGTGCTCTCTTTGCGAGCCATTAGTTTCATCGAACCGCACATCTACAGTTTCAACAACCTTGTGGTGGAAGGAGTTGAAGACTCTGCAGGTGTGCGAGTCCTTTCCGTAACCAAGCATAAAACCTTCATGTGCTTTCGGTGCAAATTTAGAACTGTGATGAGGATCTCTAATCCAACATTTAGCACCGAAGACTTTGAAATAACTCACATTGGTTTCCTTGTCAGTGAGGAGCTCATATGAGGTCTTCTTGAGGAATTTGTGAAGATATACCCAGTTGATGATATGACATGCAGTATCAATTGCTTCAGGCCAGAAATGACAAGGTGTCTTGTATTCATCAAGCATAGTATGCGCCATCTCGACGAGGGTTCTGTTCTTGCGCTCCACGACTCCATTCTGCTGAGGCGTGTAGGGAGCAGATAGCTCATGAGTGATGCCAAGTTCATCAAGATAGTCGTCAAGGCCTGTGTTCTTGAATTCAGTGCCATTGTCACTCCTAATGTGCTTGATCTTGATGCCATAATTCGTCATGGCCCGATTGGAGAATCGTCTGAAGACATCCCGAACTTCAGTCTTGTAGGAAATGATGTGCACCCAGGTGTAGCGAGAGTAGTCATCAATAATGACGAATCCGTAGAGAGATGCTGCATTGGTTAGTGTAGCATAATGGGTTGGACCAAACAAATCCATATGAAGCAATTCAAAAGGACGAGTAGTGGTCATGATTATCTTTGCCAAGTGCTTGGATCTGGTCATCTTTCCAGACTCACAAGCACCACAAAGATGGTCCTTGACGAATTTGACGCCCTCGATGCCAATGATGTGCTTCTTCTTAACGAGAGTGCTCAAATTCCTCATCCCAGCATGTCCAAGTCGTCGATGCCATAGCTAGCATTCCGAAGCTTTTGCCATTAGACATGTTACAGGCTGAGGACCTACAGAGAAATCTACAATGTACAAGTCACCTCTCCTAAAGCCTTCGAAGACTTTGGATTTGTCAGATTCCAACAGCACAATGCATCTATATTTGCCAAAGATGACAATCATATCAAGATCACAAAGCATTGAGACAGACATGAGGTTGTATCCAAGGGACTCGACAAGCATCACCTTTTCCATGTGTCGATCCTTTGAGATAGCAACCTTACCTAGACCAATACCTTGCTTTTTTCCTTTGTCAGCGTATGTGATATGCTTCAGATGAAATGGAGTAAGGGGAGAATCAGTGAGGAGATTCCTATCTCCAGTCATATGATTTGTGCAGCCACTGTCCAAGACCCATTTAGTGGCTGAAGGAGTATCATCCTGTAGAAGCATTAGTCTGACTTACAAATTCATATACTTCAAAGTGAAGAATATGATGATGATCAATTTCGTCAGACGATTTCATCAAGGAATAGTATCTAGCAGCATAAGGGATGTGTGAAATGAAACAGTCATTTCATCGTGATTAGCCTGCATCCAAACAGGCACTTTGCCAGGTCTTCAGAAAATTCATCAAACATTTTGTTGTCTGAAGAGCTGACCCTGTAGAAGAGATTAGTTCTTCTTCTTAACCACCCACATCTGAATGGGTGGCTGAGAAGCAATGTAGTGAAGTGCATTAACGGAGAACTTAGGCATTGAAGAATATGCATTTCTCTTCACAGGAGGGTTATAGTAATTGAATGAATAAGCAGAGAAATTCTTTGAGGTCTTGTGAACATAGTGGTTCGAAGAATAGTGCTCATATTCATCAAATCGCTGTTTGTTTCCCTGTGAAACAGAGGTATTAGCACGACCATAAGTGGGTCTGCGTCCGTTTGACGACTTTGATCCCTGTGAAGAATTTGCCTTGGGAGGTTTCTTCTTCATCGGTGGCGTCATGATGACATTCACCTGAAGATTTTCCAGAAGGCTTTTAGGAACCCAGATTTTCTTCACAGGTGGACCATTCCTGCAGTTAGTACCAATGAATCTGGCAAAGACTTCACCATTCTGATTCTTGAACAGTTTATAGTTGGAGTCAAATGACTCATCTGAAGAATATGAAGTATCACAAGTATAGCCAGATAAAGTGGATGGATCTATTGGAGGTCCCTTTGTAGCAACCCATGTGATTTTGGGATACTGCTCAGGCTTCCAATACGAATCATCAGCGTTGAGCTTTCTCTCCAAAGCAATACCCTCTTTCCTAGGGTTCCTGTGAAGAATTTGCTTTTTGAGCACGTCACATTGGGTTTGATGCCCTTTGAGGCTTTTGTACATGCCAGTGACATACAATTCCTTCAGCCCTGCATTTTCATCAGTATCACCGGTGGCTTCCTCAAGTGAGGGGTTAGAGACCACCGTAGCAGTTGAAGCAACTGCAAGTACAGAAGTATTTGAACATTCAGCTGAAGAATTTGCATTATCACGTTCAAGACATTTTAGGCATGGTGCAACAAATTCTTCCTGAGCGGTACAGATCTGTTGAGCGAGGAGTGAATCATTTTCCTTTTGAAGATCATCATGAGACGCTCTCAGCTTCTCGAGATCTTGCTTCCTTTGAAGAAATTCATAGGACAGCTTCTCATTTTCAGCTGAGAGGGACACATGACGACTTTCAAGTTTGTCATATTGAGACTTAAGCCTTCTGAGATCCTCAGACAAAGCTTGACTACGATCCATTTCCTCGTCCAACAGATCATCGCTTTTGTCTAGCAGTTTTTGAATCTTTTCCATAGCATGTTGTTGCTCAGTTGCAATTTTAGCAAGTTTCTTATAGCTTGGTTTAGACTCACACTCAGAGTCATCATCACTGGAAGTTTCAAAGTAAGCTACTCGTGAGGTTACCTTAGCACCTCGTGCCATGAGACAGAGAGCAGACGAAGTGGAGGCATCGTCTGGTTCCCGGGATCTAAGGGAATTCTCAAATTCCACAAGCCATGGATCATCACGTCTGTATGCCCCTTCATAGACGTCGGAGATCCTATCCCAGATGAGCTTCGCATTGCTTAGATGGGAGATGCGAGTGAACTCATCCTTGGTCAGACGAGAACAGATGATGTATTTGGCCCGAGCATCGAGTTGAGTGTATCTGCGAATGTCATCAGCATTCGCCATCTTGCAGAGATCAGTCAATCCCAGTTCAGTGACAGTCCATAGTTCGCTGTCCGTGGCCAGGAGACGCTTTCGCATCATGACCTTCCAGTACGGGTAGTTTGTGCCATCAAAGATGGGGCACGCAGCAGAGACCTTGATCATTCCTCCGGTCGACATAACTAAAACTCCAGGTGGTTAAACCAAAATCACACAGAACAAGGGAGTACCTTGCTCTGATACCAATTGAAAGCGCAGGATAACTTCCAGAGGGGGGGTGAATGGGAGATTTTTAGAAATTCGTCAAACTCCGAAGACTTTGACAAAAATCAGAGTGAAGAAATAGAAACATAATTGAAACTAAGTCTACACAGATATGGAAAGCATGCATACGAAGTATAAGCAAGTGAAGAACATGTAATCATATACACAGATAGGCATGAGGAAGATGAACTGAAGAAAACGAGATAGCATGATGAAAGTCTTCAGTTCAAATTCTTCAAAAAGGAAAGACACATGTTCTTCAGTAGTGGAATAGTAGTAAAGTAAAGGGTGGGGATTTTGAAACCAGTAGAGCTTGACGAAGACACATCATTTTGGTAGACCAGTTCCAGTTGCTGTATCAACTGTACGTCTGGTTGAGGCGGCTGAGTTTTACCTCAGAGGACACTTAGTCCTCACCATATTCCTCTTGAGCTAAGGTCACTTAGTCCTCGCCCAATCACTCGTGGTAAGTCTTCAAGGTAGACTTCCGAAACCTTCACAGACTTGTTCACCGGCACACCACAATTACTCTTGGGTGCTCAGAACATGACGCCTAACCGTCTGGAGGAATGACAGTCCTCAAAGGTAACAAGAGTCGGATTACACAGATCAACTTCTTCAGTGATGCTCAATCACTTAGGCTCTGGTTGGGTTTTCCTCACTTGGGTTCTCACAAAGTCGTCAGAGGAAGGGTTGCTCTCAAATGACAAGTGTCAAGTTCTCTCTAGAGCAGCCAACCAACTAGTGGTTGTAGGGGGCGGCTATTTATAGCCAGGAGGCAACCCGACATGAATGTCATAAATGCCCTTCTCAGACAAGACCGTTGTCAGGATAAGGATCCACTCGACAGCTGGCACGCGGCACAGCAACGGTCGGAATTGAACTTTCAATTTCGTCGGAGTACTCAATTTCCTCACGATAGGTAGATCGCACTGGCGAAATCCTAACTCCTCAGCCTGACCAAATTCGTCAGAGACCAGATGAACTTCGTCACTGTCACTATCAAATTCGTCAGCTGTTCCGGAGATTTCCAAAGGCTTCACTCGAAGCGGCTTGTGTATGTATAGGTTTGAGCATCACTTTGGAAATGTGATAAATGTTTCACCTTGACCCCCTTTAATAGTACGGTTTTTCCTATGACTCAAATAAGAAGAAAAAGAAACTATGAAAACAAAGTCTTCAAGCTTCAAAGTCTTCACATCAATTTCCTCAAAGGCCGCACCAAATTCTTCACTTGAAGAATTACATTTTTAGGGGTCGTCTTTCGTGGTTAAACCAAGTCTTCAGGGACTGTATTCTCCTGTGTACACTCACAAACACATTAGTCCATTAACCTATTTGTCTTCAATACGCCAAAACCACTAAGGGAGCACTTGATGCACTTACAGAGGTGCAGTGCTCCGGGACGATAACCCTGGAAGTGGTCTTCGGCTCTCCAGAGAACTTTCGGAGCGAGCACTTGATCTTCGACTTCGTTCCTTTCCGTAGTGGTTATCACGCACTACTCGGTTGAACTGCTTTCACTCGATTCAATGCCGTGCCGCATTATGCTTATCTAAAGGTAAAGATGCTGGGACCCAAAGGTGTCATCACACTTATTGGCAATACGGAATGCTCCCTCCGCACAGAGGAGCAGACCGTAGCTTTCACAGCCGAGGTCCAAGCTGCAGAAGAGGTATTAAAATCCCTTACTGCGCCAAACATACGGAGCTCCTTCAAGCGCCTCCGAGGTGTAACCGTTGCCTCTAGGCAATTGAGCGGCAACCCCAAATAGGGGTACGCGCTCCATGGCTCCCTATACCTAACCAAGGACTACGTGCCTCGGGTACATAACTTTGCACTCAAAATACCATGGGAAGCTGTGGAGCAATAATATAAGGGTTCATTGTTTGGCTCAACCAGATAGTGCCCGAACTACATCCTGGTCATCTCAAGGGCACTGTTAAAGGCCCACCAGGAGCTTATAAAAGAAACGGAGATTTCCAAAGGCTTCACTCGAAGCGGCTTGTGTATGTATAGGTTTGAGCTTCACTTTGGAAATGTGATAAATGTTTCACCTTGACCCCCTTTAATAGTACGGTTTTTCCTATGACTCAAATAAGAAGAAAAAGAAACTATGAAAACAAAATCTTCAAGCTTCAAAGTCTTCACATCAATTTCCTCAAAGGCCGCACCAAATTCTTCACTTGAAGAATTACATTTTTAGGGGTCGTCTTCCGTGGTTAAACCAAGTCTTCAGGGACTGTATTCTCCTGTGTACACTCACAAACACATTAGTCCATTAACCTATTTGTCTTCAATACTCCAAAACCACTAAGGGGGCACTTGATGCACTTACAGAGGTGCAGTGCTCCGGGACTATAACCCTGGAAGTGGTCTTCGGCTCTCCAGAGAACTTTCGGAGCGAGCACTTGATCTTCGACTTCGTTCCTTTCCGTAGTGGTTATCACGCACTACTCGGGTGAACTGCTTTCGCTCGATTCAACGCCGTGCCGCATTATGCTTATCTAAAGCTAAAGATGCTGGGACCCAAAGGTGTCATCACACTTATTGGCAATACGGAATGCTCCCTCCGCACAGAGGAGCAGACCGTAGCTTTCACAGCCGAGGTCCAAGCTGCAGAAGAGGTATTAAAATCCCTTACTGCGCCAAACATACGGAGCTCCTTCAAGCGCCTCCGAGGTGTAACCGTTGCCTCTAGGCAATTGAGCGGCAACGCCAAATAGGGGTACGCGCTCCATGGCTCCCTATACCTAACCAAGGACTACGTGCCTCGGGTACATAACTTTGCACTCAAAATACCATGGGAAGCTGTGGAGCAATAATATAAGGGTTCATTGTTTGGCTCAACCAGATAGTGGCCGAACTACATCCTGATCATCTCAAGGGCACTGTTAAAGGCCCACCAGGAGCTTATAAAAGAAACGGCATTAAGTTGATTTACTGTCGCTACTTGGTATGACCTCTTCAAAGGATCCGCCACTCGAATGCTTCATAAAGCATAGGAACAGCGTCGTAGCATGCAGCGACGACAACACCTTGGATTGGACAAGGACTCACTGGTACACAGCAGGAAGGCGCAGACGTGCAGCAGAGCCAGGACAAGATATTAAACCCAATGA
The DNA here is from genome assembly GCA_039707655.1 of Elymus sibiricus. Taxonomy (NCBI): domain Eukaryota; kingdom Viridiplantae; phylum Streptophyta; class Magnoliopsida; order Poales; family Poaceae; genus Elymus; species Elymus sibiricus. Next base: position 159,857,759 of record CM077668.1, on the reverse strand, counting down.
CAGATGCTTTGCGTAAGCCTTCCATCTTTTATATCTCTTATGTATCCTTAGTAAGTTTCTTTGGTAGCCCAAATTGTTCGGCTCGACCCTATCAATAAATTAAGAGAAGACCTATGTGGTCGGTTTCCATATTACATGTGAAACCTGTTTTTTCTCTCTTATGCGTGCGCTGAAGACAACTTTTCACGATACGAATTATACATGCTTTTAGAAGTCATCGGCTTTAGACCGGGGGCTCAGATTCAAACCATGCCCACTTACCCGCCACGATACTCATATTAAAGTCCTCAGCCTTTCATTCTTGGATATTGCTTTATATGCATCGGTTTCGAATTATGCCTTTGGTCAATAGCTGGGTTGCCCGGCTCCTGTGCTTACTCCTTACGTTTCCGAATGCTCGGCTAAGGACGTAAAGGGAGCACCACTGCGATTGTCGCTTCCGGTTTAGCCGGTCAAGTACCTCAGTGGACAAAGCCGAAAGTTGACTGTTACAATAAGCGAAAACTGGTCAGTGATCCGATGATTGTGTCAAACGACGAATCAATAGAGGTTTCCCCGTGTTAAACGATGGGCCTTTTTTTAAATTGGCCGAAGTGTTAAAGGCTTGACCTCGGCTGGCGCCGAACACTCACCATACGCCAGGGGCTAGTAACTTCCCCAAAAACTTAAAGCTCCTATGACTATGTGAAAGTTATAAAGCCATATTGTCTGATTGCCTTGTTTCTATTAACACAACCGCCTCCGAGCACCGAGACATCGGCTAAGGGTTGCATTGTTACCACAAAAACACCCTACGTAGCATCTAAGAAGGGACAGAAGCCCACGACTGACCACTTTCAGATTATAAATACATTAAGCATAAAGGATTCATTCATATTAAAATAAACACATTAAGCATAAACGATTCATTCATATTAAAATGAAACTTGTCTTTGTACATCATACACCTCGGTATACCGAGGGAGGTTTACTTAAGGCCATCAAGGATAGTATCCTTGCGGCACTTGGCCTCGGATATATGGGCCCCTTGTGTCACATCGGCGAAGTACTGCTCGGGCACGCGCCTCTTCCCTTTGGGCCCAACCTTCACCATGTCCTCCACCTTGATCCCCGAGTAATGCGTCTTGACAGACGCATACGCCTGCCGTGCACCATCCAAAAAAGCCGAACGCTTCCAGAGTTGGAAGCGAGGGCTAGCACTTTGAAGCCTTTGGATTAAACCAAAGTAACTGCTCGGCAGAGGTCTTCCATGGCAGGCCTGGCGACGCGATGTAGCTCCATCAACTACTTCATCTGGTTACCAAGGAGCGGCGGATGCGACGGCACTTGAAATTGTGCCCAGAACGCTTTCTGCTTGGCAGCATCCTCGCGCCCGTTGAAGTGTTGGCCCGCATCTGCTGCACTCCTCAGCAGGTCCACAAAGGCACCTGATACACGCCAGATTTGCGTCAGCTTGATGAAGCGGCCACCACCGAAGACGCACTGCAATAAATATGGCTTACCGACTGCTATCTCCGACGCTTGCCGGAGTTCTTCCCGGTCTGCCCTCGCCTGGACCTAGGCCTCTTTTTGTGCCAGCTCGAGCCTTTCGAGCTGGGCTGCGTCCTTCTTCTTGTCGGTTTGAAGGGTGTCGCGATCTGCGTACAGGCCCTTCAAGTCCTGTTCCACCTCTAACAGCCGAGCTTGGTCCTTCCTCCGAGCATCTTGCTCTTCGGCAAGCTCGGCGCTGCTCTTCTTAGCCGCAACCCTTTGCTGCTCGGCCTCGGCCTGAGCCTTCTTGAGCTTGGCGCAGAGGGCCTCCATCTCGGCCGTGGCGGCTACACAACAATCAGCACACACATATTAGTACTTGAGTCCTCTTCGGACTGCCCAAGCTTGTGGTTCAGCTCCTCCAACTCTTTCGAGTTGGACGCTTGCTACTTGTAGACTGTGTTGGTATTTCCCCGAAGAGGAGAGGATGATGCAGTATAGTAGAGATAAGTATTTCCCTCAGTTAAGAACCAAGGTTATCAATCCAGTAGGAGAACCAAGCAAAATTCCGTTAGACGCACCTGCACACACAAAAGCAAACACTTGCACCCAACGCAAATAAGAAGGTTGTTAATCCTCTTAGCGGTTATTTGCAATGATTAATTCTGATAGTGAAAGATAGATAAACTAAAATACTAAATAAAATAAAAGTAAATAAATTGCAGCAAGGTATTTTTGGTTTTAATATATGATAAAAGTAGACCCGGGGGCCATAGTTTTCACTAGAGGCTTCTCTCTCAAACACATAGCATACGGTGGGTAAACAAATTACTGTTGGGCAATTGATAGAAAAGCAAATAATTAGGATGGATTCATGGCAATGATCATGTATATAGGCATCACGTCCGAGACAAGTAGACCGACTCCTGCCTGCAGCTACAACTATTACTCCACCCATCGACCGCTATCCAGCATTCATCTAGGGTATTAAGTATGAAACAGAGTAACACCTTAAGCAAGATGACATGATGTAGACATAGTAAACTCAAGCAATATGATTAAACCCCATATTTTATCCTTAATGGCAACAATACAAATACGTGTCATGTCCCTTTCTATCACTGGGATTGAGCACCGCAAGATTGAACCCATCACAAAGCACCTCTCCCATTGCAAGATAAACCAATCTAGTTGGCCAAACCAAATCGATAGATCGGAGAGAAATACAAAGCTATAATAATCATGCATAAAAGAGTTCAGAGAAGACTCAAATATTTCTCATGGATAATCTGATCATAAACTCACAATTTTATCGGATCCCAACAAACACACCGCAAAAGAAGATTACATCGGATAGAACTCCAAGAACATCGAGGAGAACATGGTATTGAAGATCAAAGAGAGAGAGAGAAGAAGCCATCTAGCTACTAGCTATGGACCCGTAGGTCTATGGTAAACTACTCACACATCATCGGAAGGGCAGCAAGGTTGATGTAGAAGCCCTCCGTGATCGATTCCCCCTCCGACAGAGTACCGAAAAAGGCCTCCAGATGGGATCGCAGAAGAACAGATGCTTGCGGTGGCGTAAAATTTATTCGGGGTGGCTCTCTATTGGTTTCCCAATATTTGAGAATTTATAGAAGTGGAATTAGGTCAAACGGAGCCACGAGGGCCCCACAAGGCATCAGGGGGGCGCGCCCTGTTGCCTTGTGGAGGCTTCGTGAACCTTCTGGCCTCCTCTCCAAGTCTCCAGGGTCTCTTTTGTCCAGAAAAAAATCTCCAAAAAGTTTCGTGGCATTTGGACTTTGTTTGGTACTGATTTCCTGAAAAACCAAAAACAAGCAGAAAACAGCAACTGGCACTGGGCACTAGGTTCATAGGTTAGTCCCAAAAAATCATATATAATTGCATATAAAAACTTCCAAGATTGATACTATAATAGCATGGAACAATCAAAAAATATAGATACGTTGGAGACGTATCAACGCTGAAGATGAGGCAGAAGTCTGCAGAAAATTTTATTAGACTCTGAAGAAAGAAATCGATCCTCTCGTCGGACGTTTTTGATCCGACAAGAGTCTCGGGGGCTACTGCATATCCACTTTGACTACTACAATCAAATTAATAAGTCGACCCCAAGTCAGTTTACCAAACTAACTTAGGGCTCAGGGGCTACTATATATGCGCTCTTAAGGCATAAATTAAACTATGCAAAATTCTTGTACATAAGTCTTCGGACAACTTTTCTTCAAAGCTTGTCCGTAAAGGGCTACTGGGTGTATTAAGCACTAACTTAAACAATGCAGTTGTACAAACTGGTGAACAATAAAATAGCATACCTCAAAACCTTTTGAAAGGCTTAAGAAGGCCTCCACAATCCCGTCATGTGCGGACTGGAACTGGTTGAATGCCATACCAAGAATGGCACAGTGTTCGGGCAAAATTGAGGAGCTTTGAAGAGCCGCCTCTATCTCCCGATGCCGCCCTGAGATGGGCGGACGGGCACCCTCGGCCCCATCCCTCGTTGGAGAGGCGACGACTGCTTCCATGTGGCTCGCCGGTGCGGGAGCGTCGGGGCCAGGGACTCCGGGCAGTTAAGCACCGGCTCTTCCAGGACCAAGGGAATCCCTTCCCCTTTATCCCCAGCGGCCGAGGTATGGACCTCAGCCATGGGCACATCAGCGCCGCTCTCTGTGTTTAACACAGGAGGGCCCGTATGCGAAGAAACCTCCCCAGCTCACCATGAACAGGGAAGGGAGGCACGCGCGCACCCGAGGAGCTCTCGGCCAGCTCAGGCGGAGGGACGGTGTTATCCGACTCCTCTCAGGGAAGGCGACGGGGCGGGCTGTAAAGGCAAGCAATGTGACAAAAATTAAGAACATGTCAATTGAGACATATTTTATACAAAGTGTAAAACAGGGTACCTTCTTGGCTGCGGCTTCTTTCGACGCGGCACGGGAGGCATGTCCCCCGAGGAGCCAGAGTGTGCAGCATTGGCGGGGGCCGAGGACCGGCTTGGTCGGGCGGCAATGGCTTTCCGAAATGTTTTGAAAAGTCGAGGAGGGTTGTCCTCTTTGGCATCTTCGGAGGCCACCCTCCTCTTAGGGGAGGACTCCTCGCGCTCTTCCTCCTCCTCCTTCTCCTTCTCTTCCTCCTCCTCTCGGACAGAGGAACCATGGGTACTTTCTGACCTGGCATCCGAGGAATCTCCATGGCTGTGCAAGTCTCTCTTCTTCTTCGGCTCCCCCTTCTCCGTGACCGGAATAATGTATGGCTCCTCGGCCAGCAGCTTTTCAAGTTGGGGGGACCTGGCCTCTTCGGGCAGCGGCGCCAGAGAACCCATCTCCTTGGCCTTGCTACGCCAGGCCTGATCATCGGATGTCAAACCAATCACTTTATTGAAAGTTAAGGAATATTGAAAGGGCAGCAATGCAGGTAAAACTGTCTGTACCTCGGATGGACCATTCTCAGCGTGATAGCCAACATCACCTTCCTCTTTGGGAAGGTGTTCTTGGACGGCTTGAAAAGCAATGTCCACATCCCATCAAGGTCGGTGCGGAAGAAGTGCCTCACGATCGCCTCGTCCTCAGGCTTGTAACGCCACATCGGATTGGCCCTGAGTTGAAGAGGTAGGAGGTGGCGATGAAGCATAACATGGACCACGTCCACCAGTTTGAGGCCTTGCCCGATCACCGCCTTCAGCCTCTTCTGGAGTGTCTTTACCTCGTCTGGGTTTCCCCAGTCAAGGTCGTTCTTCGGCCAGGAGACGAGCCTCTTCGGGGGCTCGGCCGTGAAGGCAGGAGTTTCTGTGTGGCCTTTGGTGAGTGGTTCGGTTATGTAGAACCACTCCCACTGCCACAACTTGATTGTCTCCTGATGGCGTGCAAGTGCATAGGGTTTAGTTGTAGCTTTTTCGAAGTAAGAGTATCGATCCCACAGGGAGCACTGGAATCAGACTTTTGCCTCTTGTAGTGAATTATGTGTTTTTGTACCTGCGGATAATTGTAGACTTAAAGCAAAGTGAGGGCGGATATAAATTGATATTGAGTAGTGGAAAAACTTTGTAATAACATAAAAGTAAATGAAGAGTACGATTATAGTGACGGATGAAACAACAGAATGAAAAGGCGTTCTCAAGGAGTCCGGAATCCCCATTGGTATGTTTCTAGCGCACCTATGCATAAGCATAGTATAGGATGGATACTTAAGCCACTGTTGACGATTATGCTGAGCGAGCCGGGTACAGTACACGTTTTACTCGTGGTAGACTTCGTGCCACGCACGCCACCATCATAGTCTCCCCCAGAGGGTTACAACTCATGATAATTAAGGGTTACCCCGTGGACGCGGTCTTTCTAAGGGTTCTCCGTAATTCCTCGGTCAATTGCAAAAGTTAGGAGCTGTAGGCTTTTACTGTCACCTCGAATTACCTTCACATTCTAGCCCTTTGCAATGACAGTGATATACTTCGTGGCCATAAGGCACAAATGTTGAGTGGGGCCCCTTCACAACATTCACGAAGTTGTTAAACTAAACATTCAACACAGGATCTCATATCCACAATAACATTTTAGATCCTACACATACCAAGGTTCATCCATATCCCCGAGAACTAGGGGTCTACTCACACATGGGGAGAACAATCACTACTGCAGGATGCTGCTAACGCGACACATCAATCAGAGACCCTTCGACCAAACTGTGTGCGATGCATGAATCGTGATGCGACCTTTGACAGTCAATCGACACCGCGAACAACTTTTCCAATCTTTCACGGTACGGTGTCACCTAAAACGACGTGGAGCTCGCGACCTTGTAGATGCAATCACCACGAAAATAACACGCACACCCGAGAGAGGAAGTACGTGGACGATCTTCCAAAGATCAGCAGCAAATTAGACGAGTAGCCATCCAATCAACTCACCAAGCACACAAAAGTAATTAAACTTTTCAACCAGCGATAAATCATATGGGAAGATACCCCGACTTGTTCATGAGCTATCACAGATACAATAAAACGCAGACCCCCCAAAAAAACCCTCCCGGACGCGGCCGTGGCCAGCCTTTTATATAGGCGATATAAACTGAACCGACTTAAACAAGAAAAAAGGTATACGGACTCTCTCTCCTATCCTAACTAATCAAATCTTAACTAATTTAAGTATCCGGCCACGTTGAACACAAAAGTCCAAAACGGACTAGTACTTTGACAAACGACATGCATGCACCCTCGTGAGTCTTTGATACTGTTACTTCAAAATATTTGGACCTGAATATTTCCCACCGTGACATGATTGCATGGTATTCGGAAGGTAGGTTCACTTCTTTCTCCGGTATAATCTGAAATTTCATCGTGCCAATCTATAGTACCTGTACCTCCGAAGCTAAACACGTCATGGCCATACTTTGTTTATGCGTAGAACTGACAGTAACAATTTGATTCCTTTTGTCACGGCGCTTAGCTGGTATGACATACTTCTCCAGCAATGAAACATTAGTCTTCATAGACGGTGTCGCATCATCCTCCCTCCCTTGAAGAGAAACTGTCCTCGGTTTTGACTTATGCCTTGCAGATTTCTTCTTAAATATTTCGACAGTACACTTTATATTCTTTGCATCCTTGGGAACAATAGCATAGAACTCATCCTTATGCATAAAAGTGTACCTATTTGTTCGCCCATGATGAAGAGCGTTAACATCATGCTGCCATGGACGCCCTAAAATAAGATGACAAACATGTAGTGACATAACGTCGCATTCCATTTTATCAACATAGCCATCAACAGAAAAAGGAACCTTCACCCTGTGTGTTACTTTCACTTTGCCCACATCATTTATCCACTTCATATAGTATGGTTTTGGGTGCTCCCATGTTGGCAATGAAAGAGAATCCACCACATCCTTGCTAATCATGTTGCTAGCACTGCCACCATCAATTATCAGTTTGCACACTTCTCCCTTGATGGTACATGCAGTTTGAAAAATACTCCGCCGCTGTCCTGGTTCAAAAATGACCTTGCCATCTCGCTGGACCTTATGTGCTAGCAAACTCTCCATATCACTTTGAGGATAACATAAGACAGTATTACCAGCACCTCTTTCGGTCTCATCCTCTAACTTAGGTGTCTCATCTTCAAATTCTGAAATATATTCTGCATCAACAAGTAGAACCCTTCTTTGATTGGAACATTCATGCTTCATGTGTCCACGTCCTCCACACTTGTGGCAAATAATATTTACGGTGATGAGATGACGTCGCACTAGATGAAACTTGAGAAACCTCCTTTGGCGCAACAACCACTTTGGTTTGTTCAATGCTTCCCGACTTATAAGAAGTAGCCGGTTTAGCACTAAACCCACCCTGAATAGGAGAAGAACCACGTCGCCCACTGTTGTAAGTTGGACGAGTCTCTGAAGCTTGCTTCTCCAATACCCAACGTTCAGCACGCTCCGCTTGATGAAGTAACTCATGAATATCATTATATTGCATTAAATCAACACGGTCACGAATCTTTTCTTCTAGCCCCTCAAAGAACCGTACCATGGTCGCCTCCACAGACTCACGTATAGCTGTACGGATCATCAAAACTTGCATCTCTTTGTAGTACTCATCAACTGATTTTGTACCTTGCACTAGACGACGCAGTCTACTATGAAGCTGGCGAGTGTAGTAAGCAGACACAAAACGTTCCCTCATGATTCGCTTCATCTCAGCCCATGTCGCTGGTCGCTCGTGAGTACGGTTCTTATTATCCCGCCATACAAGAGCATACTCCGTAAAATCCATTGATGCAACACGAACCTTCTTCTCTTTGGAGTAGTTGTGACCATCAAAAATCTGATTTACGCGCATCTCCCACTCCAAATATTTCTCCGGGTCAGCACAACGTCCCGAGAATTCTGGTATGGTTATCTTGATTCGACCCAAACCATCATCCTCCTGGGCACCATTGCCGCCATGGTCACGGCGCCGCCCAGCATGGCGGTGAGCCCCAGCCTCATGCCGTGGTCGGTGAGGTAAGCCTCCATGGGCATCGGAGTCCTCAAAAAAATCACCATCATCGTCGTTGTCGTGGTCACGATGTCGTCGTGGTGAGCGGGACTGTCGGGGTGCCACATCTCTCGCCTGAAGGCGCTGAACTGTTGCAGTGAGTCGATTAAGACTCTCAGTCACCACATGTAGACTATCAGTGCGCTGTTGGTCGCTGGCAGTCAAACGCTCGTTCAACCTGTCCTCGACGCCTACAATATTTGTAGACAACTCCTCAACCCTTGTCACAAGCTTCTTGTTGGCTCCCTTGATCGACATAAGATGGATACGCAAATCATCACTTATCTCCAGATCCACCGGAAGTTCATCGTCCTCCTCATGATCAGATTTCTCATGCTGCGAGTTCACCATCTTCCAAAAATTGAATCAAATAGCAGGAAAAAAATGTACCGTGATCAACCTTGCTCTGAATACCACTTGACGCGACCTTCGACAGTCCATCGACGCCGCGAACAACTTTCCCAATCTTTCACGGTACGGTGTCACCTGAAATGACGTGGCGCTCGCGACCTTGTAGATGCAATCACCACGAAAACAACACGCACACCCGAGAGAGGAAGTACGTGGACGATCTTCCAAAGATCAGCAGCAAATTAGACGAGTAGCCGTCCAATCACTTCACCAAGCAGACAAAAGCAATTAAACTTTTCAACCAGCGATAAATCATATGGGAAGATACCCCGACTTGTTCATGAGCTATCACAGATACAATAAAACGCAGACCCCCAAAAAAAAACCTCCCGGACGCGGCCGTGGCCAGCCTTTTATATAGGCGATATAAACTGAACCGACTTGAACAAGAAAAAAGGTATACGGACTCTCTCTCCTATCCTAACTAATCAAATCTTAACTAATTTAAGTATCCGGCCACGTTGAACACAAAAGTCCAAAACGGACTAGTACTTTGACAAACGACATGCATGCACCCTCGTGAGTCTTTGATACTGTTACTTCAAAATATTTGGACCTGAATATTTCCCACCGTGACATGATTGCATGGTATTCGGAAGGTAGGCTTCACTTCTTTCTCCGGTATAATCTGAAATTTCATCGTGCCAATCTATAGTACCTGTACCTCCGAAGCTAAACACGTCATGGCCGTACTTTGTTTATGCGTAGAACTGACAGTAACAATTTGATTCCTTTTGTCACGGCGCTTAGCTGGTATGACATACTTCTCCAGCAATGAAACATCAGTCTTCATAGACGGTGTCGCATCAAATCGCAAACGGTATCGTAATAAAACCGTCACCAATAAGACGAACTGTGTGCGATGGTGGAGACATCAAGCACGATTCAGATTAGAGACGCGTGTGCGATATGTGGCATACAGTTGATCCATACGAACTATTTATGATGAGCCAGAACAACGGAAACGGTTAGCGAGATCAAGGTGTGTGCGACATACGGCATACAGTTTACTCAGATGAACTGTTTGCGATTAGCTAACACAACAGAAACGGTCAGCCAGATCAAGGTGTGTGCGATACACAGCATACAGTTCACTCGGATGAACTGTTTGTGATGAGGCAAAACAACAGAAACGGTTCAACTTAACAAGATGTGTGTGATTCGCGGCAAACAGGCCAGTAATCAGAAATGTGTGGGAAGACCGATAACAACACAGACAATTCCTGCTAATAAGCCGTGTGTCTTGTGGGCAAACGCTTGCTGGTATACAATTGTCAGCGATTGATGAAATCATCACCGACGGGTTTCCTAGTTTAGTCCGTTTGCGATGTGATTTGCTCTGTCTACAGAAGAACAACATATATAACCAAATTAAACATCCAATTACATAAGTGACTATACAAAACATTCGCACACACCTCAATAAACAATTACAAGCATTCTAAACTAGAAGAAACGATCATCTAATCATCTACTTCTTGTGACGCTGCCTCTACTGCTCTGTGGCTCGATCCCTCGCCTGGGCAGGACGAAGGCACTTCCTCATGTCAACGATCCGCCTGTACATCTCGTAGCTTGTGTACGCGTCCTTGGCCGCATACTTGACATGTTCTTCATCCAGTCTCCGCACCCAGGCCTCGTGCCAGGCATCCTTGTTCTTGTTGCACTCATCCTTCATGTCTCTGTAGTAGGGCTTGATGATGGCCACGGCGAGGTCAACCAGGGAGTCCTTCTCCTTCTTTCTTCCCCAGACCCTGTACTGGCCTTGGATGTTGACAAGCTTCTGGCAGGCCAAGCCCGTAGTCTCGAGCACCTTTAGATCATTGAAGATGTCCACCGTAGCGAACCTGTAGTCGGGGCTGTTGATAAACCTGGCGAAACGCTCGGAAGGCCTTGTGGCCAGGGAGTAGTGGTAGACGAGGACATGATGGCGCACACACAACTGGGTGACGGCAACCTTCTGATCATACCTGGCACGACCGCCGGTGAACTCGAGGTCGAAGCCGACCACTTGGTACTTGCCCACAGCAAGCAACTGCTCCATAGTGTGGATGGAGCTCTCCATCGAGACCGGCTCGTTGGTGTACACCACCGAGAGGTCCTTCCCCCTCACGTAGGTGTCCACTACGTGAGGCATGGTGAACTGCCGCCCGTCGTCGTCGTCAGCCGCTGGGAGCGCCATTGGAGCCGCTGGAAGCGTGCTACTTGTGAGCTGCGTTGGGATTTCCACGAAGAGGAGAGGATGATGCAGTACAGTAGAGATAAGTATTTCCCTCAGTTAAGAACCAAGGTTATCAATCCAGTAGGAGAACCACACAGAACCTCGTTAGCAGCACCTACACACACAAAAGCAAATACTTGCACCCAACGCGAACAAGAGGGCTGTCAATCCCCTTGGCGGTTACTTGCAAGGATTAATTCTGATAGTGATAGATAGATAAATAAATTGCAAAACAAAATAAAGGAAATAAAATTGCAGCAAGGTATTTTTGGATTTTATATATGATAGATAAATGATCTGGGGGCCATAGTTTTCATTAGAGGCTTCTCTCTCGAACACATAGCATATGGTGGGTAAACAAATTACTGTTGGGCAATTGATAGAAAAGCACATAGTTATGACGGATTCATGGCAATGATCATGTATATAGGCATCACGTCCGAGACAAGTAGACCGACTCCTGCCTGCATCTACTACTATTACTCCACCCATCGACCGCTATCCAGCATGCATCTAGGGTATTAAGTTAATGAAAACAGAGTAACGCCTTAAGCAAGATGACATGATGTAGACAAAGTAAACTCAAGCAATATGAATAAACCCCATCGTTTTATCCTTAATGGCAATAATACAAATACGTGTCTTGTCCCCTAATTTGTCACTGGGATAGAGCACCGTAAGATTGAACCCATCACAAAGCACCTCTCCCATTGCAAGATAAATCAATCTAGTTGGCCAAACCAAACGGATAGATCGGAGAGAAATACAAAACTATAACAATCATGCATAAATAAGTTTAGAAAAGACTCAAATATTTCTCATGAATAATCTAATCATAAACCCACAATTCACCGGATCCGAACAAATGCACCGCAAAAGAAGATTACATCGGATAGAACTCCAAGAAGATTGAGGAGAACATGGTATTGAAGATCAAAGAGAGAGAAGAGGCCATATAGCTACTAGCTATGGACCCGTAGGTCTGTGGTAAACTACTCACACATCATCGGAAGGGCGGCAAGGTTGATGTAGAAGCCCTCCGTGATCGATTCCCCCTCCGGCAGGGTGCCGGAAAAGGCCTCCAGATGAGATCGCAGAAGAACAGAAGCTTGCGGCGGTGGAAAAGTTATTTTGTGTGGCTCCCTAGTATGTTGGGAATATTTGAGAATTTATATAGGCGGAATTAGGTCAAGATGTGCCACGAGGGGCCCACAAGCCTGGGGGGCGCGCCTACCCCCCTGGGCGCGCCTCCCGAGCTTGTCGCTCCCTCGTGACTCCTCCGGTCTTCTCCCGAACCTTCTAGGGTCTCTCTTGGTCCAGAAAAAATTAATCCAAAGTTTTTTCTTCGTTTGGACTCCGTTTGATATTGATTTTCTGAAAAGCCAAAACAAGTAGAAAAACAGCAACCGGCACTGGGCACTAGGTTAATAGGTTAGTCCCAAAAAATGATATATAATTGCATATAAAACATCCAAGATTGATACTATAATAGCATGGAACAATCAAAAATTATAGATACGTTGGAGACGTATCAGCGCAGGGATGGGAGCTTGGACGAGCGCGGGTGCAGCATCCGCCGTGGCCAGCTCATTCATGGCCATGTCCCTGAGGTCCCATTCCTCCTTATTTTCTATCTCCTCCGGCTTGGAGTCGACTTCACCAAACTGGAAGACTAGTGGCAGATGATCCTTGTGCGCCATGGCGTAGGTGGAGGTATGGGAGATAGGATTCGGGCGAGAGGGGAATGTGAGGCGAAGAGTAAGGCCGCCTATATTATACAGCGGCTCGGGCGCCATTAATGGAGAGGTTGGGAGCGAGGCGGGCGGCGATGGAGGTCAAAGGGCTCGCTTTCCAGTGAGCCTGCGCAGCGTACTGCTCGCACGTTTCCCGGTGAGCCTGCGCACCAGAGGACTGCTCGCACGCTTCCTGGTCAGCCTGCACAGCGGACTGCGCTTGTACGCCTCCCGTCTACTCAAGCAGTTTCCCGCACGGCACCTTCTAGCCAATAAAAGTGTGACGCGTGGCATCACGTGAATGGTTAGCAGAACGCCCATGATTTAAATTATTCAAACATTTGAGATGATAACGTGGCATCTATTTGTTTCAAAATGCCTATGTTGGCTATTAATTCGTGTGCCTTCTCTCAAATAGGACATGAAAAATACCACAACATGTTGGTGCCATTTCATGATACCATGCCAAGTCTCATGAATTTCGGACGAGTTTTGGATTTACAGGAATTTAAAAACCAAGTTTCTCAATATTTGCAGCCAAGCCACGAAGCCTAGGTGTTTGAAATTCATTCACATTTCTTGCATGGGACCTAAACATGCACCCAAGGACACATATATGATTTTTCAACCCATTTTGGTGGACCAGAGCATGTGCATGTAGTTCAAATTTGAATTATGCACATAAAATGCCTAGAAAACTCAGTTAATGTATATAAATGTCCAAACGAACCCCGAATAATTCCAAATTTTAACACGACACTCCTATTGGTGTATGTTGCATTTAGAAAAAAATTCAAGGCGAGAAGAGGCAATGAATGTCGTTTCGTCCCCAAAAGTGACACACGTTCCCTACCGGAACCACGAGGCTTCTGGTGAGAAGCTCTGGTTTGTGAGAAGCTTATACCAAAACTTGTCCCAAATGGGAATTTTTTTTACCACAACATGTTGGTGCCATTTAATGATACCATGCCAAGTTTCATGAATTTTGGACGAGTTTTGGATTTACTAGAATTTAAAAACCAAGTTTCTCAATGTTTGCGGCGAGCCACGAAGCCGGGGTGTTTGAAATTCATTCCCATTTCTTGCATGGGACCTAAGCATGCACCCAAGGACACATATATGATTTTTCAACCCATTTTGGTGCACCGGAGCATGTGCATGTAGTTGAAATTTGAATTATGCACATAAAATGCCTAGAAACTCAGTTAATGTATAAAAATGTCCAAACGAACCCTGAATAATTCCAAATTTTAACATGACACTCCTATTGGTCTATGTTGCATCTAGAAAAAAATTCAAGGCGAGAAGAGGCAACGAATGTCGTTTCGTCCACAAAGGTGACACACGTTCCCTACCGGAACCACGAGGCTTCTTGTGAGAAGCTCTGGTTTGTGAGAAGCTTATACCAAAACCTGCCCCAAATGGGACAAAAAATTTACCACAGTATGTTGGTGCCATTTCATGATACCATGCCAAGTTTCATGAATTCCGGACGAGTTTTGGATTTACTAGAATTTGAAAACCAAGTTTCTCAATGTTTGCGGCCGAGCCACGAAGCCTAGGTGTTTGAAATTCATTCCCATTTCTTGCATGGGACCTAAGCATGCACCCAAGGACACATATATGAATTTTCAACCCATTTTGGTGCACCGGAGCATGTGCATGTAGTTCTAAATTATGCACATAAAATGCCTAGAAAACTCAGTTAATGTATAAAAATGTCCAAACGAACCCCGAATAATTCCAAATTTTAACACGACACTCCTATTAGTCTATGTTGCATCTAGAAAAAATTTAAGGCGAGAAGAGGCAACGAATGTCGTTTCGTCCACAAAGGTGACACACGTTCCCTACCGGAACCACGAGGCTTCTTGTGAGAAGCTCTGGTTTGTGAGAAGCTTATACCAAAACCTGCCCCAAATGGGACAAAAAATTTAACACAACATGTTGGTGCCAATTCATGATACCATGCCAAGTTTCATGAATTTCAGACGAGTTTTGGATTTACTATAATTTGAAAACCAAGTTTCTCAATGTTTGCGGCCGAGCCACGAAGCCGAGGTGTTTGAAATTCATTCCTATTTCTTGCATTGGACCTAAGCATGCACCCAAGGATACATACATGATTTTTCAACCCATTTTGGTGCACCGGAGCATGTGCATGTAGTTCAAATTTGAATTATGCACATAAAATGCCTAGAAAACTCAGTTAATGTATAAAAATGTCCAAACGAACCCCGAATAATTCCAAAATTTAACAGGACACATCTATTGGTCTATGTTGGCTCTAGAAAAAAAATAAAGGCAAGAAGGGGCAACGAATGTCATTTCGTTCACAAAGGTGACACGTTCCTGATACGTCTCCGTCGTATCTATAATTTTTGATTGTTTCATGCCAATATTCTACAACTTTCATATACTTTTGGCAACATTTTATATTATTTTTTGGGACTAACATATTGATCCAGTGCCTAGTGCCAGTTCCTGTTTTCTGCTTGTTTTTTGTTTCCCAGAAAATCTATATCAAATGAAGTCCAAACGCGATAAAATTTTACAGATAATTATTTTGGAATATATGTGATTTTTAGAAAGAAGAATCAATGCAAGACGGTGCCCGAGGTGGACACAAGGCAACAGGGCACGGCCACAGGGGGGTCGCGCCGTGTTGCCTTGTGACTCCCTCGAACGTCGGTTGGGGCCCTTCTTTCGCCGCAAGAAAGATAATTTCCAGAGAAAAATCCCCTCAAAATTTCAGCCCAATCAGAGTTATGGATCTCCGGGAATATAAAAAACGGTGAAGGGGTCAGAAAACAGCGTGAAACTGAAGAGAAACAGAGAGAGAGAGAGAGAGAGAGAGAGAGAGAGAGAGATAGAGAGAGAGATCCAATCTCGGAGGGGCTTCTGCCCTCTAGGAGCCATGGCGGCCATGGACTAGAGGGGAAACTCTCCTCCCATCTAGGGGGGAGGCCAAGGAATAAAAAGAAGGAGGGGGGCTCTCTCCCCCTCTCTTCTGGTGGCGCCGGAGCGCCGCCGGGGGAACCATCGTGATGGCGATCTACACCAACAACTTCGCCGCCGTCAACACCAACTCTCTCCCCCTCTATGCAGCGGTGTAACACCTCTTCTCCCCGCTGTAATCTCTACTTAAACATGGTGCTTAATGCTACATATTATTATCCAATGATGCGGTTCCATCCTATGATGTTTGAGTAGATTCTTTTTGTCCTATGGGTTGATTGATGATCGTGATTGGTTTGAGTTGTAAGTTTTATTTTGGTGCTGTCCTATGGTGCCCTCCGTGTCGCGCAAGCATGTGGGATTACCGCTGTAGGGTTTGCAATACGTTCATAATTCGCTTATAGTGGACGGCTAGAGTGACAGAAGCTTACACCCGAGTAAGGGGGATGTTGCGTATGGGAGTAAAGAGGACTTGTTACTTAATGCTATGGTTGGATTTTACCTTAATGATCTTTGGTAGTTGCGGATGACGAGGACATGTACTAGGGATAGGGTAACAGGCCTAACCTACAGACCCTACCCTAAGATGCCACACGCCTTATACTGGGCCCTAGGGCCAGTCAGCAGTCAGGAGCTCTGCAACCTGACATTCACTCGGAGCTCAATGAACCACTCGGGAAGCAGGAGTTCACTCGACCAACCTATTTCACTTGGAGTACCAGATAGTCACTCGACCGGAGAAGACCAGGAACTAAAGGAACGCAACGGTCAGGATGTGCGCTCGCCTGTGTTAATTGTAATCAATGCGCCCGTTACCTGGCGCCCTTAAACCCCCTCTTTAACCCCTGGTAATGGCGGCATTCATGGGGGGGCATGGCGGACACTATATAAGCCACTCCCCAGCTCCATTCCAAGGGTTCGCATCCATTGTATAACACACACTCAAGTAATCAAGCTCCAGAGCACCGAGATGTAGGGCTGTTACCTCCACCGCTGAGGGGCCTGAACTCGTAAATCCGAGTGTAACAACTGCGCCGTAGCTAGGCTCTGCCCTCTCATCTGTACCCCTACACACTACTGTCAGACTTGCACCCACGACAGTTGGCGCCCACCGTTGGGCCGGCGTCTGGCGACTTCTGGCGTAGTTGCGTTTTTCCCATCATCACCATGGTTTCTGGCGGCGGACTGACTCTGGGCGGCGAGATCCATTTCGGCGTCCTCAGCTTCATCGCTGATGATTTGGCGTGGCTCCAGGAAGCCCCGCTGGATGTCGAGGCGTTGCCCATCCGCGGCGCAGTGCACTTTCGCGTGAGTACCTTCGGCGTTCTCCTTCGACAACCGTCGACTCCGTACCAGTCGGCGCCTTCGCTCTCCATCAGCCGCCTCCGCAAGCGTTCCGGGCGCTCTCGGCTTCAGCGGTGGATCAAGCACGCGATGGCCCTTCAGGTCGCGGCCCCGCAAATCACGACAATCGAGCCCGACGAGCCCGTCTTCGATCTGTTCGCCTCCGTGCATGAGCACTCGAAAAGCTTGTCCGAGTGCGAGAGCAGCGATCCCGCTGCAGAGGTGCTGATGGCCGATTCCCCGCCCAGTCCACCTGGGTACGGCCACGGCGGCGCGGAGACCGGTGACCTGTCGCGCGCTGATCTTAGCGGTGGCGGAGACCGTCACAACGAGTACTACCCCCGACCTCTCACTCGGCAGCAGAGGGAGGAGCTGCAGCGCAGAACCGAGCAGACCCTCCAGACGCCTATCGTTGGGACGACACCCGAGGCTCAGGCTTTGGAGGCCGCATGCCAGGCCAACTTGGCTGAGCACAGTCGTCTGGAGGCGCTCCAGAAATCACTCGACGATCACGCCCAACGGCAACATCAGCCCAGTTCCAGTCGGTGGCAGAGGCAGTTGTTCTCAAATGACCAGCAGCAGAATTTCCAGGTATTCCGCACTCCCGTCCAGAATCTAGCGGCGGCCACTCGGATAGCAGATTCCATTGAGCCATCCCGATCCGAGGCGGGAGAGGGTCTTCGGTAGATCCGAGCCCTGCTCAAGGCGGCTGAAGAGCAGAATTCAGCGGTGTCCGAGTCGCGCAATAGGATTCATAGCAGATCCGTCAGGGCTGACACCGTCCAGTCGGCCCACAGCCCGGTGTCCCCGAGGAGAAACAGACACCCGCCTCCACGGCGAAACGACCGAGACCCCCACCGAGACCAGTACTCAGGGCAGGGTCGCAGCCGGAATACACCTCCGCAGCGTCAAGATGATTATTGTCGTATGCAGTCGCCCCCTTCGCGGGATGGCTCGTACGCGCCCCGGCCGTACGATGCCAGGCGTCCTTACGGGAATGATCGGAGGGCCAGCCTTCCCCGCCATGGTGAGAACTAGTCGACTATCGTGACCCGCAGTTAAACGCGAGATCCGTTCTTGCCCAGAACTTGGTCGACAGAGGCAGAGCTCTGAGAGAGAACTTGGACAGAGATCGTCCGAGTGGAAGTGGAGCATTCGTCTCCGGGCCCGAGTGTTTCAGCAGAGCAATCAGAGCTGCAGAGATTCCGCCCAACTTCAGGTTGGCGGCTGGAGTCAGTAAATTCACTGGCGAGTCCAAGCCAGAAACTTGGCTAGAGGATTACCGAGTGGTTGTGCAGATCGGAGGAGGAAATGACTATGTGGCTATGAAACATTTGCCCTTGATGCTGGAAGGGTCTGCCCGTGCCTGGCTCAACCAGCTCACTCCGGCTAGTATATACTGCTGGGAAGATTTGGCCCGAGTGTTCATCAAAACATTCGAGGGCACGTGCAAACGCCTGGCCGGGTTGACTGAGTTGCAGCATTGTGTGCAGAAACCAAATGAAACTTTGAGAGAGTACATCCAGCGTTGGACGACCCTGCATCACGTGGTTGAGAATGTCACAGAGTACCAAGCCATCTGTGCCTTCAAGGCAGGGGTTAGATATCGAGAGCTCATCCTGAAATTTGGTCGGTCGGGATCCTTGACCATGAGCCGAATGATGGAGATCGCCACTCGGTATGCTAACGGAGAAGAAGAAGACCGCCTCCGTAACGGCAAGGGGAAAACCAGTGAGCCCAACCCCGGAAACAATAATCCCAGTCGGAAGCCAAAGCGCAACGATGATGGTTCGGCTCAGGCCGAGGCTGCCGCTCTGGCCGGTCAAGCCAAGAACAAGGGGAAAGCTAAGGAAAAGTGGATCCCAAAGAAAAAGAGAGATCAGTCAGGCCAAGATGTCCTCGATTTGCCGTGTCACATCGACACCAGAAAGGATGAAGAGGGTAATCTGATATTGCCCAAGCATACCACTCGACAATGCAGACTGTTGATACAGCAGTTCCGAGAGGGCCAGTCGAGTGAGAAGAGCCCAGAAGATGCTGATGATGGAGACAAAGATGAACCTTTTCCCAGTGTCAACGCAACCCTGATGATCTTTGCAGATGTAGAGAGCAAGAGTTGACTGAAAGTCATCAATCGGGAAGTAAACATGGCCATGCCAGCAACGACGAAATTTCTGAACTGGTCGAAGACTCTGATCACCTTTGATCAGTCAGACCACCCAGCCTACATCGCCACCCCTGGGAGGCAGGCGCTGGTGGTTGATCCAGTCATAGGAGGCGTTCGGTTGCGCAAGGTTCTCATGGATGGTGGAAGCGGCTTGAACATACTCTACGCCGACACCCTGAAGGCGATGGGCATCCCGATGTCCCATCTCAGTGAAAGCAGCATGCAGTTCCACTGAGTGATCCCTGGCAAGAAAGCAAAGTCACTCGGGCAGATTGCCCTGGATGTAGTCTTTGGAGACGACAAGAACTTCAGGAAGGAAAGGCTTACCTTCGAAGTGGTCGACTTCCGCAGCGCCTACCATGCCATCCTTGGTCGGCCGGCCTACGCACGTTTCATGGCCCGCCCATGTTATGTGTATCTCAAGCTGAAGATGCCCGGCCCCAAAGGTGTGATCACAGTCACTGGCAGTCGGCAGCGCGCGGAGGAGTGTTTGCAGCAAGGGTCCAAGATAGCTGATGAACAGATGGCCATGGTGGAGTTGGAGGAGTACAAGAAAAATGCCGATCCGAGTGATCTGCTACGCTCCAAGAAGCCAGCTGCAGAATCTGCGTTTCAGTCGGCTGGTGATACGAAGCCTGTACACATCCACCCGGAAGATCCCAATGCTGCGCCCACCAACATCTCCACAACACCCGACAGCAAATAGGAAGAAGCGCTCATCCAGTTCCTCCGTGAGAACTGGGACATCTTCGCATGGAAGCCATCCGACATGCCGGGTGTACCCAGGGAGCTGGCTGAGCACCGTTTGCGAGTCGCCCCGAAAGCAAAACCTGCGAAGGAGCATCTTCGTTGCTCTGCTACACAGAAGAGGAAGGCCATTGGCGAAGAAGTTGCTCGGCTCCTGGCAGCCGAGTTCATCCATGAGGTGTACCACTCCGAGTGGCTCGCCGACGTCATCATGGTCCCTAAGAAGGATAAGTCTCTCCGAATGTGCATCGATTTCAAGCACATCAATCGGGTCTGCCCCAAGGATCATTTCCCGCTCCCCCGCATAGATCAAATCGTAGATTCCACCGCGGGTTGTAAGCGACTGTCTTTTCTGGATGCGTACTCCGGGTACCACCAGATCCGACTGTACGGGCCAGATGAAATAAAAATAGCTTTTATCACCCCATTCGTCTGTTTCTACTATATCACCATGCCATTCGGTCTCAAGAACGCCGGTGCCACTTTCATGCGCATGGTGCAGAAGTGTTTGCATACACAAATCAGTCGGAACATCGAGGCATACATGGATGACATAGTGGTCAAATCCAGAAAAGGTTTCGACCTGCTGGCTGACCTAGCTGAAACTTTCGCGAATCTGCGGAAGTATGATATCAAGCTGAATCCAGCAAAGTGCACTTTCGGAGTTCCTGGGGGCAAGCTACTCAGTTTCCTCGTTTCCGAATGAGGGATAGCTGCCAATCCTGAGAAGATCGGGGCGATTGTATGAATGAAACGTCCTGAACGGCTTCATGATGTACATAAGCTCACGGGTTGCCTTGCAGCTCTGAGCTGATTCATCTCCCGTCTCGGTGAGAAGGCACTGCCCCTGTACCGATTGATGAAGAAGTCTGATTCGTTTGAGTGGACTACTGAAGCACAAGCAGCGTTTGTTGAGCTCAAAGCCCTGCTTTCCACCCAGCCGGTGCTCGCCGCTCCGAACAGCAATGAGCCGTTGCTTCTGTACATCGCGGCCACTGGTCAAGTTGTCAGTACCGTCCTCACAGTCGAGCGAGAAGAACATGGCAAAACTTACAAAGTTCAGCGCCCAGTTTATTACATTTCTGAAGTCCTGACTCCGTCCAAACAGAGATATCCTCATTATCAGAAGCTCGTCTATGGCATCTATCTGACTGCAAAGAAAGTAGCCCACTACTTCCAAGAGCACACCGTGTCAGTCGTCAGCGACGCCGCTGTCTGAGATCATGAACAATCTGGATGCGACTGGTCGAGTGGCGAAGTGGGCTATCAAGCTCCTGCCCCTGGACATCAAGTTCGAGGCAAAAATGGCGATCAGGTCCCAAGCATTAGCTGATTTCTTAGCCGAATGGACTGAACAGCAGCAGCCGACTCAAAGTCACCCGGAACACTGGACCATGTTCTTTGATGGCTCCAAGATGCTGAATGGTTCAGAAGCCGGAGTTGTGTAGGTGTCTCCAAAAGGCAATCGACTCAGTTATGTTCTACAGATTCACTTTGATTCCTCTAACAATGAGGCCGAGTACGAAGCACTCCTTTATGGTCTACGTATGGCCATCTCACTCGGTGTCCGACGCCTGATGGTTTACGGAGACTCAGATCTAGTTGTGAATCAAGTGATGAAGGAATGGGACATCAGGAGCCCTGCTATGACAGGATATTGCAATGCAGTGAGAAAGTTGGAGAAGAAATTTGAGGGACTGGAGCTCCACCACATTCCCCGAGCCAAGAATCAAGCAGCAGATGATCTGGCAAAGATTGGGTCCACTCGGAAACCTATACCCAGTAACGTGTTCCTTGAGCATCTGCATTCCCCAACGGTGAAAGAAGATCCCTTCACGGAAGAGCCTCCGCAAGTGGTCGGTCCGTCCGATCCAACTGAAGTCGAGGTCCCGGCAGTCATAGATTTGGTCATGGAGATCCTAGCAATCACGCCCAAGTGGACAGTGTGCCTTACATTGCATACCTGCTCAGACAGGAACTTCCAGAAGATGAAGCCGAGGCCCGCCAGATTGTTCGCAGGTCCAAGGCCTTTACAGTGATGGGCGATCAGTTATACAGAAAGAGCGTCACCGGTGTGACTCAGCGCTGCATCTCTCCGGAGGAAGGACGACTGATCCTGGAGGAGATTCACTCGGGAACTTGCGGACACCACGCATCCTCTCAGACAATCGTGGCTAAAGCTTACCGAGCCGGCTTCTTCTGGCCACGTGCCAATGAAGCTGCACAGGAGATAGTCCAACATTGCGCCGGGTGCCAGTTCTATGCAAACTTATCGCACAAGCCTGCGTCTGCTCTAAAGACGATTCCACTCGTCTGGCCGTTTGCAGTCTGGGGACTCGACATGGTGGGACCCCTCCGGACAGGGGCGAGTGGATTCACCCACTTGCTGGTTGCAGTCGATAAGTTCACTAAGTGGATTGAAGCCAAACCCATCAAGAAGCTAGACTCTCGTACAACGATCAAGTTTATGAAGGAGATAGTCTTCAGATATGGCATGCCTCACAGCATTATCACTGACAACGGCTCAAACTTCGACTCAGAAGAGTTCAGGGCATTCTGTGCCACCCAAGGTACCCGAGTCGACTATGCATCTGTGGCGCACCCGCAGTCGAATGGACAAGCTGAGAGAGCAAACAGACTGATTCTTCAGGGGTTAAAGCCACGACTCATGCGCTTTTTGGAGCACGTAGTTGGAGCCTGGGTCACCGAGTTGCCATCAGTTCTTTGGGGCTTGAGGACGACCCCCAATCGTTCTACCAATCGTACTCCCTTCTTCATGGTGTACGGAGCTGAAGCCGTCTTGCCGAGTGACCTGCTCCACAATTCGCCCCGAGTGGAACTATACTCCGAAGCTGAAGCAGAGCAGGCGCGGCAAGACGCAGTTGATCTCCTGGAGGAGGAGAGAGAGATGGCTCTTATCCATTCGGCCACTTATCAGCAAGATCTATGGCGTTTTCACAACAGGCACGTCAGAAGTCGGACCTTTCAGGAAGGAGACCTTGTGCTCTGAGTGGATCAGCAGCGACCTCACAAGCTTGCTCCCGCGTGGGAAGGTCCCTTTATCGTGTCAAAGGTTCTGCACAATGGAGCATATCACCTGTACAACCTTCTGAAGCAAGCAGACGAGCCCCGCGCTTGGAATGCAGACTAGCTTCGACGTTTTTATACCTGATGTTGAGATGTAATAAAAGCACTCGAGTGATGTTTGATGAATAAAAGCACATAGTTCCACGTCGAGTTCACTCGTACGCATTCTCCGGCTTACAACCCCCAGTGGGTGTACGCCCTTCAACTTAGCTGCAAACCAGTTTTTGCCTAAGTTAAAAACCTACTCCGAGTGAAGAGCATCCCTCTCACTCGAGGGCTTGGCTGCGAACCAGCTTTTGCCCAAGTTAAAAACCTACTCTGAGTGAAGAGCATCCCTCTCGCTCGGGGGCTTGGCTGTGAACCAGTTTTCGCCCAAGTTAAAAACCTACTCCGAGTGAAGAGCATCCCTCTCACTCGGGGGCTTGGCTGCGAACCAGCTTTCGCCCAAGTTAAAAACCTACTCCGAGTGAAGAGCATCCCTCTCACTCGGGGGCTTGGCTGCGAACGAGCTTCCGCCCAAGTTAAAAACCTACTCCAAGTGAAGAGCATCCCTCTCACTCGGGGGCTTGGCTGCGAACCAGCTTTCGCCCAAGTTAAAAACCTACTCCGACTGAAGAGCATCCCTCTCGCTCGGGGGCTTGGCTATGAACCAGCTTTCGCCCAAGTTAAAAACCTACTCCGAGTGAAGAGCATCCCTCTCACTCGGGGGCTTGGCTGCGAACCAGCTTTCGCCCAAGTTAAAAACCTACTCCGAGTGAAGAGCATCCCTCTCACTCGGGGGCTTGGCTGTGAACCAGTTTTCAGCCAAGTTAAAAACCTACTCCGAGTAAAGAGCATCCCTCTCATTCGGGGGCTTGGCTGCGAACCAGCTTTCGCCCAAGTTAGAAACCTACTCCGAGTGAAGAGCATCCCTCCCGCTCGGGGGCTTGGTTGCGAACCAGCTTTCGCCCAAGTTAAAAACCTACTCCGAGTGAAGAGCATCCCTCTCACTCGGGGGCTTGGCTGCGAACCAGCTTTCGCCCAAGTTAGAAACCTACTCCGAGTGAAGAGCATCCCTCTCACTTGGGGGCTTGGTTGCGAACTAGCTTTCGCCCAAGTTAAAAACCTACTCCGATTGAAGAGCATCCTTCTCACTCAGGGGCTTGGCTACGAAACAGTTTTCGCCCAAGTTAAAAACCTACTCCGAGTGAAGAGCATCCCTCTCACTCGGGGGCTTGGCTGCGAACCAGTTTTCACCCAAGTTAGAAACCTACTCCGAGTGAAGAGCATTCCTCTCACTCGGGGGCTTTGCTGCGAACCAGCTTTCGCCCAAGTTAAAAACCTACTCCGAGTGAAGAGCATCCCTCTCACTCGGGGGCTTGGCTGCGAACCAGCTTTCGCCCAAGTTAAAAACCTACTCCGAGTGAAGAGCATCCCTCTCACTCGGGGGCTTGGCTGCGAACGAGCTTCCGCCCAAGTTAAAAACCTACTCCAAGTGAAGAGCATCCCTCTCACTCGGGGGCTTGGCTGCGAACCAGCTTTCGCCCAAGTTAAAAACCTACTCCGACTGAAGAGCATCCCTCTCGCTCGGGGGCTTGGCTATGAACCAGCTTTCGCCCAAGTTAAAAACCTACTCCGAGTGAAGAGCATCCCTCTCACTCGGGGGCTTGGCTGCGAACCAGCTTTCGCCCAAGTTAAAAACCTACTCCGAGTGAAGAGCATCCCTCTCACTCGGGGGCTTGGCTGTGAACCAGTTTTCAGCCAAGTTAAAAACCTACTCCGAGTAAAGAGCATCCCTCTCATTCGGGGGCTTGGCTGCGAACCAGCTTTCGCCCAAGTTAGAAACCTACTCCGAGTGAAGAGCATCCCTCCCGCTCGGGGGCTTGGTTGCGAACCAGCTTTCGCCCAAGTTAAAAACCTACTCCGAGTGAAGAGCATCCCTCTCACTCGGGGGCTTGGCTGCGAACCAGCTTTCGCCCAAGTTAGAAACCTACTCCGAGTGAAGAGCATCCCTCTCACTTGGGGGCTTGGTTGCGAACTAGCTTTCGCCCAAGTTAAAAACCTACTCCGATTGAAGAGCATCCTTCTCACTCAGGGGCTTGGCTACGAAACAGTTTTCGCCCAAGTTAAAAACCTACTCCGAGTGAAGAGCATCCCTCTCACTCGGGGGCTTGGCTGCGAACCAGTTTTCACCCAAGTTAGAAACCTACTCCGAGTGAAGAGCATTCCTCTCACTCGGGGGCTTTGCTGCGAACCAGCTTTCGCCCAAGTTAAAAACCTACTCCGAGTGAAGAGCATCCCTCTCACTCGGGGGCTTGGCTGCGAACCAGCTTTCGCCCAAGTTAAAAACCTACTCCGAGTGAAGAGCATCCCTCTCGCTCGGGGGCTTGGCTGCGAACCAGCTTTCGCCCAAGTTAGAAACCTACTCCGAGTGAAGAGCATTCCTCTCACTCGGAGGCTTGGCTGCGAACCAGCTTTCGCCCAAGTTAGAGACCTACTCCGAGTGAAGAGCATCCCTCTCACTCGGGGGCTTAGCTGCGGACCAGCTTTCGCCTAAGTTAAAACCCACTCCAAAGACTCGAAAGAAAGCATTCGGATAACTTTATAAGTTCAAAAGCAAATGCGAGTACTCGGGCCCCGAGCCCGAAAGAGTTTAACGAATACAGTTCCACTCGGCATACCGAGGATATAGGGTAGGACTTAAAGTTTTTCTCACGCCCCAGTTGGGCTGGCCGGTTCAACGAAGGTGTCCAGATCGATGCCGTCTGCAATCCGAGTGGCTGCCTCTATGAATGTCTCCATGAAGTCTTCAAACTTGAGCTTCTTCGTGTTAGCGACTTGAAGGGACTTCAGTTTCTCCTCCTTGGCGTCCTTGCAATGCACTCAGACCAGAGAGAGGGCCACGTCGGCTCCGCAGCGGGCAGCTGAATGTCGTTGAGACGAGTCATCATGGCTTCCAGGTCGGTGTCGAGGGTGTCTTCTGGCCACAGCTCCTTGTCGATCCTACCTAGTGCACCCCGCAGGCGGATGATGTACCCCTGAACATCTTCAATGCGAGATTCAAGCCGCAAGACGCCTAGGGCAGCCTTGTCACCGACGAGTGACCTGGAAGGATCCAGATCCCTCTTGATTCTGTCAGTCTCAAGCTCGAAGTCCCGGCAGTACTCTGTAAACGAGAAAAGAGGAGAGTCGAAGATCAGCATACATGAAAGTCACTCGGAAATAAGTTAAAATTCACTCGGATGCCACGGGTTACCTGCAAGCTTAGTATACATCTCCTCCGTGAACTCCTCTATATACTTTTCCAGTGAATTCTTCTTCTCGATGAGCTGGGTGATCTTTTCGTTCAGAGTCTTCTTTTCTTGCTCATAAACATTCGCCTGAGCCTTGAGCTTGCCGTCCCACTCGGCCTTCTGCTTATTGAGCTCGGCCACCTCCTTCTTCGCCTCCTTGACGACAGCCTTCAGCGACGTGTTCTCTCCTTCAAGCTTCTCGAGTGAGGCCAACTTCTCTTCGGCGGCCTTGGTCTTCTCTCTCGCCACCCTCTGTGCCCCCGCCAGCTCGTTGTCCTTGTTCTCGAGTGCCTGCTTCATAGTTTCTAAAGAGACAGAGGTTCTGAGCCGCACTTGGAGTCGATGGTTTTCACTACGCACATCTGTTCAAGTGAAGTCACTCGGTTCAAAGAATGGAGAGAGATGAAAGCAGAGCGTTCAGTAATTGAGGCTTACCTCCCATGGTCTTGAGCTCCGCTTGAGCGCGTGCTGTGTTCCTTTTCTCCACCTCCAAGTCCAGTCGGAGCTAGGCCGTCTCCTTCTCCAATGCCACGTACTGAGTCCTGAGCTCGCAAGTTTTCTGAAACACAAGAGAGAACAGATTAGTTAATGTTAAGGAATATTCCGAGTGCTCAGAGATCAGCACTCCTAGGAGGAACAAGCTTGACCAAAACCAGATCCTGAAGTACCCTTGGTCAGGGAGGAACAAGCTTGACAAGTACCAGATCCTGAAGTACCCTCTAAAGCAAGTTCTAAGACTCCCGCCGACTGCCTGCAGTCGACGGCAGTCTCGGGGACTACACCCAGTGGGTGCACTCAGCGTGCCCCCACTGGAACGGTATCCACTCGGAACGGTCTGCCCGATCCGAGTGACGGCCAAGCACAAAAAAAAAGAGAAAAAGTTCTAAGACTCCCGTCGACTGCCTGCAGTCGACGGCAGTCTCGAGGACTACACCCAGTGGGTGCACTCAGCGTGCCCCCACTGGAACGGTATCCACTCGGAACGGTCCGCCCGATCCGAGTGACAGCCAGGCAAAAAAGAGAGCAAGTTCTAAGTTCTAAGACTCCCGCCGACTGCCCGCAGTCGACGGCAGTCTCGGGGACTACACCCAGTGGGTGCACTCAGCGTGCCCCCACTGGAACGGTATCCACTCGGAACGGTCCGCCTGATGGCCAAGCAAAAACAACAACAACAACAGAACATAGTCTAAGTTCTAAGACTCCCACCGACTGCCTGCAGTCGACGGCAGTCTCGGGGACTACACCCAGTGGGTGCACTCAGTGTGCCCCCACTAGAATGGTATCCACTCGGAACGGTCCGCCCGATCCGAGTGACGACCAAGCAAAAAAAACACACACCCAGTGGGTGTACCGAATATTTTGCGACAGAAATTCCTACAGAGGAAAAATGACTTGGAGATCAACTTACAAGGGCACTTACTCGAATGTTTTCTTGGAGGGCAGTGGTGGCATCGTATGCTAGCTTGCCAGCTGTGCACATCTCCTTCAACCACTGGGTCATCAACTCTGCCTGGATCATTGCTTCCTTGCTGGCTCCGGTCTGGTCCTCTGGCACCTTGTACAGACTGAAGATGTTGACGGGAGGAGTTGAAGCCAAGGTCAAAACAGTCGACAACGCTGTGACCGGGCCAACACCGGCCTGAGAGGAACCTTGCACCAGGGGCATGATCACGGGCTGCGCAGGAGGAACTGGAGGTGCTTGGCTTGGAGGTGCCTTCGGTGTGGTGGTCTGGGAAGCAGTCGGAGCTGCAGTCCCCTTCTCGGCGTCCTTTCGCGGCGGCCCCTCATTGTCGTCGACATGGATGATCTCTGCAAGTGCTGCATTCACTCGACACGATCAACCTCAGTACGCAATTCAGTCGGATGAGGACAATTCAATCGGTTCATAGATAAAAGAAAAAACGAAATCACTGTTACCTTTCTGAGAAGTGGCCGCGTCTGCCGACTCGGCTTCGATACGGTCTCCTTCGATCTGCACGGGAGACGTCGTCAAGGTTGCAGCTCTGGTTCATAAGATCCACTCGGTCAGAAGAGTCCAAAAGTTGACAAAGACAGAAAAGAAAAGCTGACAAAGACACTCACGTTGAGGTGACAGGCACAGTGACCTTGATCCTGGGCAGAGCCTTCCGGGGCTTGGGGGAAGCGACCTTGGGCTGCTTGGCGGTCTTTTCAGTCGGCTCTGGCGATGACGTCCGAGTGCGCTTCGGAGCCTTAGCACTCGGAACGACCGCCTTCTCCGGGCCAGCACCCGGATCATGAGTTTGCTTTGAGCGGCGCTCAGAGCGCAGCTCCGGAGACTGGGAAGACTCGACCTCGTCGCTCTCTTCCGAGTCGTCGCTTTCCTCCTCACTGTCCTCCACGTAGCTATCCTAGACGCTGCCATGTTCGCTCTCCACGTCTCCGACAAGATGTTCTCCATTCGGCATAGGCGAGAGCATCTTCTGGAACTCCTGCAAGACATGAAGATCAGAGACAAACAGTTCAGTCAGTTCACTTGGATCATTCAGTTCACTCGGATAATTTGCGCTAAAGTAATTCACTCGGAAATGCGTGTCACACCTCCAACGGTTGGTTATTGGCGTCATAGGGTGGGATCCGTCTCAACCCTCGCGGATTGTCGCGCACGCCGGTGATACCCTTGAGCCACTCTTTCACGGTCTTCTCGTCGATGTCCTCCGGGTGCACGTGAGTCGAGTCATCAGCGCCAGTATACTTCCACATCGGGTGAGCTCGCTCCTGCAGCGGCTGGATTCGCCGACTAAGGAAGACCTCCAGCAAATCCAGACCCGTCAACCCGCCCTGGACCAGGCTGACTACCGTAGTTACCAAGATCCCCATGTCGGTCTTCTCCTCCTTGTACACCGTCAGCGATGGAGGCACATTGACCCACTCGGATGTATAAGGGGGGAGACCAGTCGACGAGCCAGCACAAGGGACGTCGTTGCAGTAAAACCAAGTCGACTGCCAGCCCCTAACCGAATCGGGAAAGGTCATCGCGGGGAAAGCGCTCCTACCCCGCATCTGAATGCCCAAGCCGCCGCACAGCTGGGTCACATGGGTTCTCTCCCCCTCGGTGTTGGCCTTTTTGACCGACTGAGAGCGGCATGTGAAGATGTGCTTGAATAACCCCCAATGCGGCGGACAACCCAAGAAATTTTCACACAAGGAAACAAACGCGGCGAGATACGCTACAGCATTCGGGGGGAGGTGGTGGAGCTGGGCACCGAAAAAGTTTAGGAAACCGCGGAGAAAGGGATGGGGCAGCATGGAGAAACCTCTTTCCACATGGGTGACGAGGAGCACGCATTCCCCCGGCCGCGGCGCAGGCTTGATTTCCCCCTCCTCAGGCAGCCTCCAGCTACCCTCCCGCACCAGTCCGTCGATGACGAGCCCGCCAATGTCTTTGGCGGTGGTGGTCGGTGGGAGCCAATCTCCCTGGATCCATCCCCGTGGCGGAGCAGCGCGAGAGCTCGACGCCTTCTTCGCTCGCTCCAGCTTCACCGTCTTGTCCTTCGCCATCGCCACGGAGTGCTCCGGCGCTGGAGTGGATTCGTGCAGAGTGGGAAGCGGGACAGAAGATTGGAGGACTGGACGAGGCGGGGAAGAGGGGATCTGGCTCTCTCTCTCCCTCTCCGACGCGGTGGCTTCTTATATCGCCGCCCGCTCCGCTCCTCCATCCACGCCGCTGATTCGCAGGCTCGCGGATCTCCTCAAATCTCGCTGGCGGAGTTGCAGCTGTACGTGGCGAAAAGTGGGGCAAAAATTGAGGCGTCACGCCCCCACTTTCCCCACTCACCGCACCGCGGCCATTCGCGCGCGCTCTTATCTGATTTCAAATCCCGCAAGATCCGGACCCCAGCGATCCGATTGCTCGCCTTTGAAGACATTCCATAAACGCTCGGATCTGTTCCATCACTCGTATGGAGACTCCTCGTTTCACTCGGATGGAGGCTACTCGTTTCATTCAGATGGAGACTTTCACTCGGACGTCATATGGTCCGGAATCCGTCAAGGTGCCGCATGAAGACAAGGCCGTCTAAAGACCAGTAAGAGTTCTTGAGCGCCCCCGTAGCGCTCAACTCACCTGGGAATTCTCCTTGACTCGACCCGCTTAACCTTGACCGATTCGGGGGCTAATGACGAGGACATGTACTAGGGATAGGGTAACAGGCCTGACCTACAGACCCTACCCTAGGATGCCACACGCCTTATACTGGGCCCCAGGGCCAGATCAGCAGTCAGGAGCTCTGCAACTTGACATTCACTCGGAGCTCAATGAACCACTCGGGAAGCAGGAGTTCACTCGACCAACCTATTTCACTCGGAGTATCCGATAGTCACTCGACCGGAGAAGACCAGGAGACTCCAGGAACGCAACGGTCAGGACGTGCGCTCGCCTGTATTAATTGTAATCAATGCGCCCGTTACCTGGCGCCCTTAAACCCCCTCTTTAACCCCTGGTAATGGCGACATTCATGGGGGGGCCTGGCGGACACTATATAAGCCACTCCCCAGCTCCATTCCAAGGGTTCGCATCCGTTGTAACACATACACTCAAGTAATCAAGCTCCAGAACACCGAGACGTAGGGCTGTTACCTCCACCGCTGAGGGGCCTGAACTCGTAAATCCAAGTGTAACAACTGCACCGTAGCTAGGCTCTGCCCTCTCATTCGTACCCCTACACACTACTATCAGACTTGCACCCACGACAATAGATGCTTGCTAGAGTTCCAATCATAAGTGCATATGATCCAAGTACGGAAAGTATGCTAGCTCATGCCTCTCCCTCATATAAAATTGCAGTAATGATTACCGGTCTAGTTATCGATTGCCTAGGGACAAATCCTTCTCTTGTGTTACAGAAGCTTTCTACTAAACAACTAACTTTTACTATCTTGCAAATTACTCATAGTTTTATTCTCACTAAGTACTCCTAGTTTTATTCGTGCGAAGTAGTTCTATCATTACACCTACAAAGTACTTGTAGTTTCATACTTGTTCTAGGTAAAGCAAACGTTAAGTGTGCGTAGAGTTGTATCGGTGGTCGATAGAACTTGAAGGGAATATTGATTCTACCTTTAGCTCCTCGTTGGGTTCGACACTCTTATTTATCGAGAAAGGCTACAACTGATCCCCTATACTTGTGGGTTATCAAGACCTTTTTCTGGCGCCGTTGCCGGGGAGCAATAGCGTGGGGTTGATATTCTCGTGTGTGCTTGTTTGCTTTATCACTAAGTATTTTTTATTTTGTGCTCCTGTTTTCTATCTTTAGTTATGGGTAGGAAACATAAAATACCAAAAAAAAAATAGTTGTACTTGCTAAACCAATGGTTGAAGAACCACCCAAAATATTTCATACTGCTGAAGCTTTCTACTTGGATCATCTTCGATCCCTTTGTGCTCGTGCTGAAAACCCAACTAGCTTAGTTGAGGGAAAATCATTAGATGAGCATGCTTGTTTT
This sequence comes from Elymus sibiricus, assembly GCA_039707655.1. Taxonomy (NCBI): domain Eukaryota; kingdom Viridiplantae; phylum Streptophyta; class Magnoliopsida; order Poales; family Poaceae; genus Elymus; species Elymus sibiricus. Next base: position 159,825,835 of record CM077668.1, on the reverse strand, counting down.
GTGCGACACCGCTTGTCTCAAAAAGGGAAACTCTTAAGGCATCAAATTAATTGTTTGCAATGCTATGCTTGAAATTTATGCGAAATATATGATTTTACTTGTTGTTCTGAAGACCCTAAAAAACACCTTCAATACCAATGTGAGTTTAAGGATAATGGAATCTTATCTTCTTATGCCAAAGGTGTTTATAGTTACTATGATATTGAACAAATTGAAGAATTTGTTTCTTTTAAGGGTGCCTATGAAATTGCTTCTTTGATTGAAAAGTGTGATGCTACTCATTACAAATCTGAAAATTTTGTCATACTTAAATATTGCTATGAAAACTATGCTTCTAATGCTTATGTTAAAGAATATATTAAGGAAGTCCCCGCTGTCCAAGAAGAGACTAATATTTTGCAGGCTCCTATGGAAGAAGAAATTGATGACACTGTGAGCTCATTAGATGAAAAATATGACGAGGAGAGCGAAAAACAAAAGAAGGAAGAGTGGATTAGCTACCCGTGCCCACCTTCTAATGAGAGTAACTCTTCAACTCATACATTGTTTAATTTCCCTTCGTGCTTACTGAAGGATGAATGCTACGATAATTGCTATGCTCCCTCAGATTCGTTTGAAATATCCCTTTTTGATGAAATTGATGCTTGCTATGCTTGTGGCCATGATGCCAATATGAATTTTGCTTATGGAGATGAACTTGCTATAGTTCCTTATGTTAAACATGAAATTGTTACTATTGCACCTACACATGATAGTCCTATTATCTTTTTGAATTCTCCCAACCACACTATATCAGAGAAGTTTGCTCTTATTAAGGATTATATTGATGGGTTGCATTTTACTATTGCACATGATAATTTTGATGGATATAATATGCATGTGTTTGCTGCTCCTAATTGCAATTATTATGAGAGAGGAACTACATCTCCGCCTCTCTATGTTTCCAATACGATAAAATTGCAGGAAACTGTTTATACTATGCATTGGCCTTTACATGATGTGCATGAATTGTTCTTTTATGACATGCTGATGCATAGGAAGAGAGATAGACTTCGTCATTGCATGATATATGTTGCTTTGTGCTCACTACTAAATTATAAATCATTTTTAATTAAAATTGGCTTTGATATACCTTGGGATCCGGGTGGGTCGATTACTTGAGCACTTTATGCCTAGCTTAATGGCTTTAAAGAAAGCGCTGCCTGGGAGACAACCCGCAAGTTTTAGAGCGTCATTTTATTCTGTTGTGTGTTTTTAAAAAGTTTAAAAACAAAAAAATATATAGAGGGGAACCTAAAACTTTTCAAAAAGAAAAGTGAAAGTGAGAAAGACGAGCACCGTTGAAGTGGGAGCATGCCTTGAACTTTGTTCATGCCCATGGAAACTTTGTGAATCTTGAATTACAGAATCTTTTCAACGAAAATAATTATCCCCTTGTACAAATCCATTGTATTATAAAAATAATGTGCCAAGATTTACATTTAGGATGTTTAAATTGCTTGTTTGGTGTGTGCTGTGAAAAAACAGAAACTTTTGCTGTAGTGCTTGAATTTTCATATTTTACTGGAGCGTGCAAAAATTCTGCAACTTTTACACAGTACTTCTATGCAAATTTTTTATTTTTTCCTAATTTTTCAGAATTGTTTGAGTTACAGAAGTATATGTTTCATTTGCATCTTTACAGACTATCCTGTTTTCACAGATTGCTGTTATAGTTTCTTTATTTGTGTATGTTTGAAATCTTGTTGAGCCCCATTGACTTGGGAGCCATAGAATTGTGATAGCATACAGTGGGTAATGTTTGATTATAATTATACAATAATGTTACAGCAGGACATGATGGGATTTGATGTTATATGTACTAACCCCTCTAATAAAAAGTTCGATTAAGTTTTGTGTGGATGAAGTGTTCGAAGATCGAGGAGGTATCGATATGAGGAGAATAAGGAGAGGCAAGAGTTAAAGCTTGGGGATGCCCCGGAAGGCATCCCATCTTTCTTCGACAATTATCGGTATGTTTCGGTTTTTCTTTTGTTCACATGATATGCGTAAATTCTTGGAGCGTCGTGTGCTTTTTATTTTTCTTTTAATAATGCACCATGCTGGTATGAGATAGTCCTTGGTTGATTTATAGAATGCTTCATGCACTTTACTTATATCTTTTGATTATGGCTTTATAGAATGCTTCATGTGCTTCACTTATATCATTTGAAGTTTGGATGCCTGTTTCTCTACATATAGAAAACCGTTATTTGTAGAATGCTCTTTTGCTTCACTTATATTTATTAGAGTGTGGTCTTTTGTAGAAAGAATTAAACTCTCATGCTTCACTTATATCTATTTAGAGAGTCAACAGGAATTGGTCATTCACATGGTTAGTCATAAAATCCTACATAAAACTTGTAGATCACTGAATATGATAAGTTTGATTCCTTGCAATAGTTTTGCGATATTAAGATGGTAATATGTGGGAGGTACTAGTAGATAATTGTGGTTTAGTAAGAATGTTGGTGTTAAGGTTTGTGATTCCCGAAGCATGCACGTATGGTCTGTCGTTATGCTAAGAAGTTGGAGCATGATTTATTATTGATTGTCTACCTTATGAGTGGCGGTCGGGGACGAGCAATGGTCTTTTCCAACCAATCTATCCCCCTAGGGGCATGCATAGTAGTACTTTGCTTCGAGGGCTAATAAACTTTCGCAATAAGTATGTGAGTTCTTTATGACTAATGTGAGTCCATAGATTATACGCACTCTCACCTTTCCGCAATTTGCTAGCCTCTTCGGTACCGTGCATTTCCCTTTCTCACCTTGAGAGTCGGTGCAAACTTCGCCGGTGCATCCAAACCCCGTGATATGATATGCTCTATCACACATAAGCCTCCTTATATCTTCCTCAAAACAGCCACCATACCTACCTATCATGGCATTTTCGTAGCCATTCCGAGATATATTGCCATGCAACTTCCATCATCATCATATACATGACTTGAGCATTCATTGTCATATTGCTTTGCATGATCGTAAGATAGCTAGCATGATATTTCATGGCTTGTCCGTTTTTTGATATCTTTGCTATGCTAGATCATTGCACATCCTGGTACACTGCCAGAGGCATTCATATAGTGTCATATTTGTTCTAGTATCGAGTTGTAAGTAAATAGAAGTATGATGATCATCATTATTAGAGCATTGTCCCAGTGAGGAAATAAATAAATAAATAAATAAAAAGAAGAAGAAAAAAGAGGCCAAAAAGAGCCCATGAAAAAAGGGAAAAAAAGAAAAAAAGAAAAAAAATGAGAGAAAAAGAGAGAAGGGGCAGTGTTACTATCCTTTTCCATACTTGTGCTTCAAAGTAGCACCATGTTTTTCATATAGAGAGTCTCCTATGTTGTCACTTTCATATACTAGTATGAATTTTTCATTATAGAACTTGGCTTGTATATTCCGATGATGGGCTTCCTCAAATGCCCGAGGTCTTCATGAGCAAGCAAGTTGGATGCACACCCACTTAGTTTTCAGTTTGAGATTTCATACACTTATAGCTCTTAGTGCATCCGTTGCATGGCAATCCCTACTCCTCGCATTGATATCAATTGATGGGCATCTCCATAGCCCGTTGATCCGCCTAGTTGATGCGAGACTTTCTCCCTTTTTGACTTCTCCCTATTAATCTCTACCATTATACTCTATTCCAGCCATAGTGCTATATCCATGGCTTGCGCTCATGTATTGCATGGGGTTTGAAAAAGCTGAAGCGCGTTAAAAAGTATGAACCAATTGCTCGGCTTGTCATCGTGGTAGTGCATGATAAATACTTTATGTTAAGATGGAGCATGATAGGATTATATGACTTTGTAGGGATAACTTTCTTTAGCATTTTTATTTTGAAAGGCATGATTATTTGTTGGTATGCCTGAGTATTGATGTCTTTATATCAAATTATAGACTATTTCTATGAATCACTCGTGTCTTAATATTCATGCCATGATTAGATTACATGATAAAGATTATGCTAGGTAGCATTCAACATCAAAAATTATCTTTTTATCATTTACCTACTCGAGGACGAGCAGGAATTAAGCTTGGGGATGCTGATACGTCTCCATCGTATCTATAATTTTTTATTGTTTCATGCCAATATTCTACAACTTTCATATACTTTTGGCAACATTTTATATTATTTTTTGGGACTAACATATTGATCCAGTGCCCAGTGCCAGTTCCTATTTTCAGCTTGTTTTTTTGTTTTGCAGAAAATCCATATCAAACGAAGTCCAAACGCGATAAAATTTTACAGAGAATTATTTTGGAATATATGTGATTTTTATGAAGAAGAATCAACGCAAGACGGTGCCCGAGGTGGCCACAAGGCAACAGGGCGCGGCCCTAGGGGGGTCGCGTCGTGTTTCCTTGTGACTCCCTCGAATGTCAGTTGGGGCCCTTCTTTTGCCGCAAAAAATATAATTTCCAGAGAAAAATCCACTCAAAATTTCAGCCCAATCGGAGTTACGGATCTCCGGGAATATAAAAAATGGTGAAGGGGTCAGAAAACAGACGCGAAACAGAAGAGAAACAGAGAGAGAGAGAGAGATCCAATCTTGGAGGGGCTCCTGCCCTCTGGGAGCCATGGCGGCCATGGACCAGAGGGGAAAAATCTCCTCCCATCTAGGGGGGAGGCCAAGGAAGAAGAAGAAAAAGGGAGGCTCTCTCCCCCTCTCTTTCGGTGGCGCCGGAGCGCCGCCAGGGGAACCATCGTGACGGCGATCTACACCAACAACTTCGCCGCCGTCAACACCAACTCTCTCCCCCTCTATGCAGTGGTGTAACACCTCTTCTCCCCGCTATAATCTCTACTTAAACATGGTGCTTAATGCTACATATTATTATCCAATAATGTGTTGCCATCCTAAGATGTTTGAGTAGATTCGTTTTGTCCTATGGGTTGATTGATGATCTTGATTGGTTTGAGTTGTATGTTTTATTTTGGTGTTGTCTTATGGTGCCCTCCGTGTCGTGCAAGCGTGTGGGATTACCACTGTAGGGTTTGCAATACGTTCATAATTCGCTTATAGTGGGCGGCTAGAGTGACAGAAGCTTACACCCAAGTAAGGGGGTTGTTGCGTATGGGAGTAAAGTGGACTTGTTACTTAATGCTATGGTTGGGTTTTACCTTAATGATCTTTGGTAGTTGCGGATGCTTGCTAGAGTTCCAATCATAAGTGCATATGATCCAAGTACGGAAAGTATGTTAGCTCATGCCTCTCCCTCATATAAAATTGCAAAAATGTTTACCGGTCTAGTTATCGATTGCCTAGGGACAAATCCTTCTCTTGTGTTACAAAAGATTTCTACTAAACAACTAACTTTTACTATCTTATAAATTACTTGTAGTTTTATTCTCACTAAGTACTCCTAGTTTTATTCATGCAAAGTAGTTCTAGCATTACACCTACAAAGTACTTCTAGTTTCATACTTGTTCTAGGTAAAGCAAACGTTAAGTGTGCGTAGAGTTGTATCGGTGGTTGATAGAACTTGAAGGGAATATTGATTCTACCTTTAGCTCCTCGTTGGGTTCGACACTCTTATTTATCGAGAATGGCTACAACTGATCCCCTATACTTGTGGGTTATCAGTTTCCTACCAGAACCATGAGGCTTATTGTGAGAAGCTCTGGTTTATGAGAAGCTTATACCAAAACCTGCCCTAAATGGGACAAAAAAATTACCACAGCATGTTGGTGCCATTCCATGATAGCATGCCAAGTTTCATGAATTTCAGATGAGTTTTGGATTTACTAGAATTTCAAAACCAAGTATCTCAATATTTGCGGTCGAGCCACAATGCCGAGGTGTTTGAAATTCATTTCCATTTCTTGCATGGGACCTAAGCATGCACCCATGGACACATATATGATTTTACAACCCATTTTGGTGCACCGGAGCATGTGTCTGTAGTTCAAATTTGAATTATGCACCTTAAATGCCTAGAAAACTGAGTTAGTGTATAAAAATGTCCAAACGAACCCTGAATAATTCCAAAAAAATTGACGGCACTCCTATAGTTGCATGTTCACTGCAGATAAATGTTCTAGCAATTCAAACACCGTCCTTTGCCACTGTGACCCCATTCTGTATTTCAAATCAAGACAAAAAATTAAGTACATCACACATAGTTTATTATCACCAACCGTGTGAGATGCAGTACAAAATATCTTGGAGCACTATCATATATGGCTTACGCGAGAAGGTCCGTCGGCTACAGTCCACAGCCGGCACGTCAAGCACACTAGCTCCCCAAATATCATTTCACTGTTCAATCATCGCCGGTCAAAGATGGGCACGTGGACCCGCATCATGAGGGCAACTTCGGCGGCCCACTCCGGCGAGAGTGCGACCGCAATCTGCGACCAGGCGGCTGCGGTAACCGAAACAGCCGCTACTGTAGCTCACATGGCGGCAACAACATCTGCAACGGGGATAGCAAATGGCGAAAGCAGCACAACAGTTGACCATTCCGCGGCGGCCGCCTTAGCCCTGACGGAGGCCGCCCAAGCCCATGTCGAGGCCGCCCACGCCCATCACCTGGCGGTCACCGCACAAATCACACGAAGCTTCTCCGACAATGGTCAGCAACCCATGGTCGAAGAGTTGGTAATCGCTGAGAGCGTTCGAGCAGTCATCCGTTCGTTCGCGGCATACCTTGCCGCGATGGAGCCCGTCCAAGCCCAGACCCCGGCCGCCCACGCTCAGCTCGTGGCGGCCTTTTCCAAAGAGATGGCGGACGTGGAAGGTGAGATGCTCGCCGAGTATGGTGCGATGGATGCCATGGAGCCCCTTCCGAGGAGATCGTCGGGCGCGAGCTGGACATGGAGGAGGCGGCGGAGATCGACGAGCGCCAGGCGGAGTAGGAGTCTTTGTTTAGAGCGCTGGTCTTTAGTTAGAGTAATGTTTAGGTCAGCTAGCTCTGTTTAATTGCTGAAATTGCTCGATTAAGAAGTGTGGGTGTGCTGTAGGCTCTTTTGTGTACCCAAATTATGCAATGACATGGATGACCACTATAACCAAGGAAATTCGAACTAAAATTTGCACGTTCAAACTCAACACACACGGGGTAAGCCATATGAATCGTTTGTGATGTTCAGATATCATACACAATGGTGAATAAGGGATCGTGTCTAATGACACTTTGCGCGCCAGTTTTTTGTTGCACGAAGCGAAAATATTTGGCATCCACGGAAATATCTACCTCCCATGCCCCCTCCTCCTTACCAAAAGCCACATTTCCCCTATTTTCGCCTTCCATTCCAAGTTCAAACCTTCACTGCTTGCTTGTAGCGCCGCCGCCTCGCCGGCGACTGTGAGAACCCGGAATTAACTTCCAGACCCTCCTGTGTATATTTGTCAACCCTAGGATCATTGTTGACAACACAGCGAAATGGTATCATTGCACAATACATATAATTATTAAAAGTTTAATAAATATTACCTCAAGGCATAGATAGGGAAATGTCTCATGACATTTTACATTCAGAAAACAGCGGAAAGTAAAATGCGTTGCGACTCCATCTCAGCCACAGGAAGTCGATGTAGTCCATGTGACCTCACTCCTACGGATCGCCATAGTAGTCGTAGTCGGCGCCCTCATCTTCATAGATCTCTGTTGTTCAACAAAATTATTGCCATGAGTACATTACGTACTCAACATGCCTCCCTCGGGGAAGGACCTAATAGCTACATGTGGCTTCAAAGGAAGATTGTATGGCTCATTTGCATAAAAGCTAATTTTGTTTGAAATAACATAGTACTTGGATAATAGCAGTTTTAGATGAAAACATGTTTTATCTCCAGAATAACTTTCATCAAAGTGAGGATCCTCGATCAACCCACACTCTTCATAGGTTCCAAGAATAGGGGGGAATAAGCAAGACAGGTCCTGTATGTCAAGAAAGATTCATGTGCCGTCCATGACCGTGGACACGGCTATTCGAATAGTTTTACACTCTACAAAGGTTGTACACTTTACCCACACGACACAATCCTGACTTGTTGCCACTAGCCGTCGCTAGCGTAGTACACCATTCGGTATACCGGCAGGGAGATTATGACGAGGTCTTTGGACTAGATCCCCCAAAGATGTGACATGCCCACCGGGTCTGGCGCACGGAACTGAGAGTACGTCCTCAAACCGGTCCCCCCATCTGTGCCGAGGATACTCCCCGCAGGGCAGCTATCCCATCTGCGGTACGACGACATCGACACCTAAGGCTGACTAGCTTACTTAACCAAGCCAGTGCCCATATAGCATGTGGCTGTACTGTTTACACAATCTTCAAATCCAAGACTTATTAGGCCTCATGCGGCACAGACGACTGATTGCCCCCTTCAGCTTATGAAGGGCAGCCAATCGCTCCTTCAATCCTTGATTCAGCTGTCGCCCACGCCAGTATTCAGATGGTAAGTTTCACCCAGAGTAGAAGAGGATAGAGGAGATCAATAAGGGCCAACCGGCCTAGATCTGCGTCAAGTTTCAAGTGTCAATGACCCAAAGGTCATTCAACAAAGGACCTATAGGATAATAAGCATGGCTAAGCATTTCTACTCTACCAGAATATTGTATAATTCTACTCAGGTGTCAAGCGAATAGGCGACAAGCGGATCAAGGTAATGTGTCAATTGACACGCTATCTACGAGATTAAAATAGCATGCATATAGTAACCATAAAACATAATGCAATTTTGTAAAACATAGGATAAGTATGATCAAAGAAGGAGGCATGCCTTCATTGTTGAGTCCTTCTTCAGTAACCTGATTCTGTCGACGTCCAACCTCGTCACTCCCTACTCATCATAACGATAGCAAATGAAAAACAAATAAATACCAAAGCAAAAGTAAATTCAAATGATATCCAAAAGCAAATTAAGAGTGGATGGATAGCAAGATATTGATCAAGATGAAGATTCCGAAATAAGGTAGCATGATAGGGAAGTAAGAGAGAGGATTCACTGAAGTGACAAGGTTTAGGTTGACACGGCTAAGGAAGACTTGGCAATCAAGACTAATGTTTAGATACGAACTATGCTACTAACCAATAGTAGTGTCCACTACACACCTCGGCCAACTCTATAGGAACTACCATATGACAACACAATGACATCAACACACATGGAATGGAACCAACCTATGCATTTCACTACACAATCACAACATGGCATGATAAAGGTAAAAGATAACCACAAATAAATATTTAGATGGAATCTAAATATTTATAATGGTCAATAGCAGCCAAACATTTACATCAGATATATGCTAATTCAAAAGGAAGCATTCACTAAGATAACCAAACCAACATTATAAACCATACTAGTCAAGCAATCAAACATCATTCAATAAAATGAATTGAATTGATCTAGGTCTAGACCTAAAACATTATTAAAATAAAATAGGAACAACTCCATTATATCAAACCAATTCATTTGTCAAACAATTAACAAGAACTACACAACACATGGAACAAATGGACGAACAACTATCTTAGACATGATATGATTAAGAGTAATAATCAACCACAAATAAATACTTGGATGAATCCAAATATTTAGAATGGTTAACAACAACCAAAGTATAAACATCAAACGTAATAACTATTAGCGAGCATTCCTATAATAATAAAAGACAAACCAATACTATGGTAGAAACTAATTGGACAATCAAATAATCAGACACACCATACAAGGCATGTGAGTATAGAATCATGAAGAGGTCTTATCTAATAACACAAGCATTAAACATATGAGTGATCATGAGAAGATACTAAACTAGGACATGCTCTTTATAATAAACCAAACAACTAATATCCAAATGACCTCTAGCAAAAAGATTACGACAACATGATTAACAAGAAAGCAAACTATACGCACTAAGCATATAAGAAAGACACAACTCAACTATTGAAAGGTAAACTATCCTAATCATGTGATGAGCTAACGCAAGATGTACCAAACACTCATAATGCTAACATGAGATAAGTCCAACATATATAGGGAACACAAGGGTCTAAGTACTTAACTATAGCATATGAAACATAATAAGACAAGAAAAATCACTAGCATGACTTGATGCATAGGCTTAAGCATATCACAAATGGAATAGTAAAATAAACTAGATTTGATCCTAAGCATGGAGATGATCATCACATGAGCTAGGTGCTATGTTGCCAATACAATACAATTCAACGCATAACTTACTTGATAACAATTAGCCTAAAGGTCAAGCACGATATTAAGGCACAACACTATCACTCTAGTTATGACAATTAAACATATCGACGTAGCATAATAAGCATGTAAGAAAGTAAACTACTAGATCATGTCATCAACCAAATCAACATGTATTATAGTAGCATGAATAACAAGATGACATGCACATTTCTAGCTAGTAAGTCATACACCTGCAAGCACAAAGATAAACGACTTAGGCATTATACAAGACACGAATTGATACACACAATGATGCAATCTAGTTATTCAACCACAACATCATGACATGGTATTGATAAAGCAAGAAGGAATCATGCGTGTTTAAAATGTATGAGATCATAAACTACTAACATGTATCTACTAACAAGTAAAGGTTAACCATATGCGTGACATACAAACGTATTAGCAATCTAATAACACATGGTAGGACACAATAAAAGTATGATTCGAATTTGAGCAAGTGCTAACATCGCATAGCAATCAACTAAGCATTCATAGCTACCATCCTGGGTAAATAAACACCTAGGATAATTAACAAGCAATGGCAATATAATCATAAGCGAGACACAAATCAATAATTCACGCAACAACTATTTTATACCTATAGACGTCAAACAAATCTTATACATTAAACATGAAGATTTCTACGCATGGCAATAGTTCTCAAAAATCAGTACACAGGCACAAAAAGAAATATACAGAGTAGCACAAATTATTGCGTCGAAGAAAATATGCATAACTATTTTAACAATTAAACAAGAGTAAAACAAAACTAGTAAATCATATGTAACTCCTACGATTATGAAATAACTAGGAGCGACTCCTAGGCATGTCATGAGCATAATAAATAATATATTAACAAAAAGTTCACTGATCAACTACTACGCGTTTAATAAATCCAAGAACTAATATGAAACAAAAGCGTAACACACTACTACGATTAGACATGAATTATGTACATGAAATCATACAAAACTATATTAAAATCTATAGACATGTCTAACACAAGGCAATAACAATTAAAAAAATATTATCAACTTGCGACAACAAAAACTATAATCGGTAAACAAATAAATCTAATAAGTCATTTGTCACACGCAAAAATTATGAGACCAATAGGATGCACTCCTAGGCATATCGCAAACATATGAACAATAACATATCAATACAAAATTTAACCGATGAACAAACCCCATTCAATCTTGGGCAAGAACGACTATAATAAATTTATACTAAAATCCTATTGATGAAACTAGCGGTCTAACTCCACCATGGGGTTACTATGGACATGAGAAACAAATCATATGTTGAACACAAGATCATCCGAGGAACTAAAAAGTACGCGGACATGTCAATGGCATCCTTTCATGCATCGACGCGAGCAACGACAGATATAGGCTGAATAATGATGTCTATGGGATACACTAGATGATGACGAGTACGCGTGCAAAAGGAATTTGATAGAGGCTCACCGAACTTGATAAATCGAAGCAATGAACTCGATGAACATTGTTGACGGACATGTAAAATTGTTCACGCGCGGTCGACGGAACGCGTTCCTTCTTTCCTGAATGGATTCATGGCGTCGAGGGGAACCTTCTGGCGCAAGGGCACGGATGGAGATGCTTGGAGTCGCCGGGAACAAGCACCGGCGTCCATGGAGCAGCAGCACTTCGTGGATGAATTTTTGGAAGAACAGAGAAGGGAGAGGGCAGGAGGTGGTAGGGGATTGCAAGAGGAGGTGGAGGCACACATATAAGTACTGAAGAATATGGAGATGATGGGGAGTCAAGGGGATTGGAGAAGGGCAGGAGTTCACGTACATGGGGTTTCTCCTCTGTACTGTGTGTGCGCGCGTAGGTTTTTTTTTTTTTTGAGAAAAAGAGTTGCTTTCATTCATAGCACAAGATTAGAAAGAGTCCCTCTGAAAAGAAGAGAAATACAACATAAAGGCACAGCCGGCCAAAGAACAGACCCACACCAGAACACTCGCAGAACACGTCGCCATCGCCGGAGCACACCGAAGCTGGAGAAGACGCCATGCCCACAGGCCGCCTCAGGAGTACAGGAACCCCCGCCATAAAGGTTTTTACGCCGCATGAGCCACCCGACGCCGGGCGGGATCTCAAATCGATGAACACATATCGACGGCGACACCGAGAGCCAACCGCATCATCCGTACACTCCGAGGGAATGACGCTCTCCGAACGGAACCAGAGAGGAAGAAGAAGACCATCATCTTTTGAGAGGGAATCAAACCTGCAGCTCAACCAAACACCTCCAACACTCCAGGACCCCACCTCCGCGCCACCGATGGAGGCCTCGCAGGCGCAACGACAAAGAGGAGGGGGAGATAGATACTCACATGGCATGGACGCCGAAGCCGCCTCACCGCCCTGCCTGAGGATACAAGAACTCGCGGGATCGACAGATCCGCGAGGATCAAAATCGCTTCTCCATCCGACGCTACCACCACCGGAGAAGAAAGCCAAGACACCGCCGGAACCACAAGCAGCCGACCAACAGCCGGCCAACCAGCACCACCCACGAGCTCGACGATACCACACCGGAGGAGAGCATCGCCATGGGGACAACTCTGGGTCGATTATCGCCGCAGCCGCCGCCACCCCCATAGCACCGACGACGATCAGGCACACCAAGCAATAAACAACCGAGTCCACCGCCGACGCCAGGAGGGACGTCACCGGGGTGGCGAGACCGGAAGGACAAAAACCTACCGTGAAACCAACGCCGCCACAATGGAGGAAAGAGAAGAAGCGTTTGGGTTGGCATTGGGAGAGGAAGTGGAGAGAAATAGGCCCAAGGGAGGAGAGGGAATTAAAGGAGGATGCATCAGTTTTCTATGTACGTGTAGGTGGTGTCGTGGTGGCTGTTTCTCTTCTAGTAGTATTCTGTAGGTTGAGAACGTACAAAGAAAAGAGGAAGGAGAGGAGGGGTTCGCTAGCAAGAGGAGAGATGGGCCAGTTAATTCACCCCAAGTGGGAAGAGAGAAGAAGAAAAAAGATGGACTTAGCCCAGTTGAATGGAAAAAAATAGAGAAGAGAGGTGGCAAATTGGGCTAGCCCAATTCGGTTTGGAGGGTAAAAAAATGTGGCTGCACCTACGGAAGAGAGAGATGTCGAGCAAGGGAATTTTGCCTAGAGTTCGAGAGAGGAAATGAATTAGATTTTTCGTAAAAGGAAAATCTAAAAAGGATTAGAAGATCAAACAAAAATCAAATGAAGTTCCAAAAATACAAATGCGCATAATTTAATATGCCAAAGACAAGAAAAAAATATTCGGCAAAAAAAGAGAACAATAAAAGTCAAATTTTAATTTAAGTAGATATTAGTTCAAATTAAATCCACCGAATTTATTAAAACTCAATTTAAGCTTTTATTAACAGGAAAAAAAAATCTTGCCCTAATTTTTGGAAAACTTTTTCTTAAACATTCCGAGAATCGGGATGTTACAGCGACGCTCCTTCCTGCTGCTCGGCCTCGTCGATCTAGTCCGGTAATCCACACCCGACCCCCATCCTCCTCCTCCTTCTACATCCCACATGCCCCGACCGCCGGCGCGACACCTTCCACCCAAATCACCAACCCATCCTCCAAATAAGCGCCGCCCAAAGCCATGGTGCACGCAGTATAGCCAGGAGCTCAAGGAGCATTTGGCAGCGGAGAAGCAAATCACGGCCGCAAGCGCGGATGAGGTCGCGATGACTGCCATGCGTGTCGACCCCAGATCTTTGAGGAGCACCTTGCCGTCGAGGCCACCGTCGACGCCTCGCGCGTGGACGCCGCCACGCGGTTGGCTGCTTTAAACGACAGTTCATGGCGTTTTCTCGAGACCACCGCCGGTGCCTTCGACGAAGACTATGAGGTGTTTTCTCAGTGTGCCCGTGCTTACCGCAACTCCAGAGCCAGCAGGTTAGTGCCCGGAGCGGCTCAAGCGACTCACCACTATGAGGAGGGCACGCACGATGTGAAGGCCTCGCCCTCTTCCAAGTCTAAGGAGCCCATAGTCATCGATATCTCCGACGATGAGGAGTAGCTTGTCTTTTTAGCTCACTATAAAGACCTATGTTCAGCTAGCTAGCTACGCCGGTTAAGCATGTTCGGTTTACCTGTTGCATGTGCTGCTCCTGCCTTTCCTTTACAAATTCTAGTGAATTGTCCTATGTACTCTTACTATGCAATCTGATCCTCTAGTATATATGTTCTATATATTGTGCAATGTGGTGCTGAGTTAACTGTTTGGTTATTTTTTTGTCATGTTCAGTTAACTGTTTGGTTCAATTCTGCAATGTGATGCTCAATTCTTGTGGGTGCAATTTTGTATTCTCTTGCATGTGAGAAATAAATCGAATTTGGTTGTACAAAATACATGAGAAACAAATACAATTGCTATATTTCCAAGTTGTTAAGCACACTAGGTTTGGTTAACTGTTTGATCTTCTAGTATGTTCTATTGTGCAATGTGGTGCTCAGTTAACTGTTTGGTTCATTTGTTGTGGTGCTTAGTTAACTGTTTGGTTCAATTCTGCAATGCGATGTCTGTGGGTACAATTTTGTATTGTTATGCATGTGAGAAATAAATCGAACTTGGCTGTACTAAATACATGAGAAACATATACAATTGCTATATTTCCTAGTTCTTAAGCATGCTTGGTTTGGATAAATGGCTTTTCCATGTGGCTCGAATTAATCTGCTGAATCTGCAATGTGTTTATTTTTCATCAACATATTTTACAGATAGTATGACAACCCTCACTTAACCTGACCAATAACTACCTTATATGTGTTGCAGGGAAACAATGGGAGGCACTGAGGTTTACCATCGAGGTTCGCACATGCATGTTCCTTTGTCTAATAGCACATTATTGTGCAATTGCTGAAACCATTCTAGTATTTAGGTTTTTAACAATTTGGTCTTGCACATGTAGGTCCTGCTGTCAGAGGTTTTGACCCATTGTTTGACCCATTTTGCATATGGGAAATGAGATGTCCATGAATATCAGTCAAGTCAAGAAACTCAGAAAGATTGTTAGGATAAAGAAACTAGTGATGAAAAACAACAAGATCTTTGTCTGCACAATGAAGAAGACATCAGTGAACTACAGGATGGTACTAACTCTTATACCTTGTTTTTTTATTCCTTTGCGCCATTTCAAAATTTAGAGAAGATATTTATGCATATCTTTGTTTTCAGGCCTTTCCAAAGAAGTTCATAGATGATTACCTCTCAAACCACCTGTATGGTCAAGAGGCGAGGAAGGTGTTCATACAACACCCACAGTACAATATTGAAGTCTTCCTCAAGAGGACGAAGGATGGGTGGCCAATCATCCACAGACACTGGCCTAAAGTTGCAAGGACCTTCAACATCACTGAAGACTCAATATTCCCCTTCCGCTTCAGCAGTTTTCCAGATGAGATTCATCTGTCTATCTACCGTCTATGATGCTAATTTCCAAAGGTTTTAGATGTTGCATGTGAAACTTGGTGCTGTTGTGTAATGGGGTAGCTAGCTATATGCCTATATGGTGTAAGTGAGTGCTGAAGCTATATGATGTTGTACTCTGATGTATTTCAATTATTAAATCCTGGTTCCGTAATACGAAAATGAAATATATTGTGTGTTTAATATGAAATGTCAATTTGATTACTAAATGGATTAAAAATTATAGGCCAATTAGCCTTCTTATTGGGTTTTTCTATTGCAAACGGTTATTGAGACAACACCGTGGGCGATGATCTCAGGCAACCCACACAGTTTCTAGGAAGTGAACGTGTTGGATCAATGAACAATCACACACGACTTCCTTTGGACAACTGTTTGTGTTAGGCCACCTTGCACAAACGTTTTCCACATAAAAAGTGTGTGTGATGGACAGCCTATGCCACATAGTTTCTTCTAGGCACCGTGCGTGATGCATTCAATAACACAAACGATAAAATTATTAATATCGTCTGCAATGGCAACGCTATCATAGACGATGTGATGCGGAAAATTGTGTGTCATGTACGCATGAACGGAAACGTTTGTCTGGGATTCACTGTGTGGGATGTATATACGAATGGAAACGTTTGTCTTCGATTCACTGTGTGGGATGTACATACAAACGGAAACGATTGGGCCTGTATAATTGTCTGCGATGGCTCGCCCGATCACACATGAGCTCTTTTTGCACCACGTGTGTGACCGGAGGACCTACGCCGACGGTTTCTGGGTCATGTGGGAAGGACCTCCCCTATCGCACACACAGGCAAGGCGACAGTTTAAAACTCTGTCATGGAAAGGGGGTAAAAACCGTTTGTATAGCACGTCACTGCACTAGTGAATCATCAAGACGAAAGTGATGGCATACATGAATGAATGATTCAAATGATACACAAGAGGATCCACTGGGGTTCTTGATGTTGCAAATGATAAGGAAGTGGATGATGATGATGATGACAGTGGTGATGATGTCGTATCTCCCCCGTACGCGGTGGAGAAGATCCCCTTCTTATCCTTGCCAATCCCTCCTCCAGATGAACTCTGGAGGCTAGGGTTCTGCCTTCTGGATGAGTTTCTTGTGTCTTTGGGCGTCTGATCCACGATCCGATTCGACGGGGTGGAAATAGTCGATCTGGCGGTGGCGGTGGCATGCCATATGACCGCTCACATGGGCGCTCACGGTCGTATGGAACACCGTCTTTTGCACTGAATGCGTGGCAACGCCTGTTTCTTTGGCCTTCTTGCTTGATCCTTTTATGGTAGCTGATTATCACTTTAAATACGTGATTCCACTACCATTTCTGAGTATTTCCTCCATCATATGGTGATTGGTCCAAAAGACATTACCTGAGAGATTGTCAACAAAAAGAGATGCGTGAACGCGGCAAAATTCCATAAAGCCCAACATGTAGGCATAAAATACATGTCAAAATCATCACATAAATTGGACCCATCATCTCCACAAAGACACCCTCTAGCCAGAGCACCCTTGGGAGTTTGCTTATCATGAACCCACCGCATTCAGCGAGCTGGGAGCCACTACTCTTCGGCTTGACGCTGAAAATCTTCAGCCACAAGCCAAAGTGCGGTTGGACGTGAAGAAATGCCTCGCATATAGTAATGAAGGTGACTATATGGAGGATGGAGTTCGGGGCTAGGTAGTGGAAGTCTAGCCCATAGAAAAATAGTAGCCCGCTTACAAAGGGGTGAAGAGGAAACCCTAGACCTCGGACGAAGTGGGGGACGAAGACCACCCTCTCCCCTTCTTCGGGAGAGGGGATGGCAGAGTCAGAGCGGCCGGTCTCGCTCGTCGCCGGGGCCTGGTATTTGGCGGTTGCGGGTATGTACCCCGCAGCCCGGAGCTCTTCGATGGTGCCCGCCGTAATGTTAGAGGGAACCCACTGCCCCTTCAGCTTGACGTCGGATGCTGATATATCTCCAAACCTATCTATAATTTTCGATTGTTTCATGCTATTATATTATCAATCTTGGATACTTTATATGTTTTATATGCAATTTTATATCATTTTGGAAACCAACCTATTAACTCAGTGCCCAGTGCCAGTTGCTGTTTTTTGCTTGTTTTTGACTTTTCAGAAAATCAGTACCAATCGAAGTCCTAACACGATGAAACTTTACGGTGATTTTTTCTGGACCAGAAGGGACCCTAGAACGTTCAAGAGGAGGCCAGAAGATCTACGGGAGAGTCACGAGCTCACACGGCGCGCCCCCGCGCCACCTAAGCTCGTGGGTCCCATGCAGCTCCGTTTAACCTAATTCCAGCGCTATAAATTCCCATAAATCCCCAAACCAACAGAGAGCCACCCGAAATAACTTTTCTGCCACCGCAAGCTTCTGTTCTTCCGCGATCCCATATGGTGGCCTTTTCCGGTACTCTGCCGGAGGGGGAATCGATCACGGAGGGTTCTACATCAACCTTGCTGCCCTTCCGATGATGTGTGAGTAGTTCACCACAGACCTACAGGTCCATAGCTAGTAGCTAGATGGTTTCTCTCTCTTTGATCTTCAATACAATGTTCTCCATGATCTCCATGGAGTTCTGATAACCCACAAGTATAGGGGATCGTTTGTAGCCTTTTTCGATAAGTAAGAGTGTCGAACCCAATGAGGAGCTAAAGGTAGAATTAATATTCTCTCAAGTTCTATCGACCACCGATACAACTCTACGCACACCAACATTTCCTTTACCTAGAAATAAGAGAAGTACTTTGTAGGTATAGTAGGAAAAGTTTGCAAGGTAATAAAGAACGTGAAAATAAAAATTAGGTGTTGTTCTAATAAAATTACAATTAAGTTAGTATAGCGAGTGTGGAAAAGTGGTGGTAGGGTTTGCGGAATTGTCCCTAAGCAATTGGCTAAGTTACTAGACCGATAGCAAGTTTTTATGTGGGAGAGGCCGCCGCTAGCATGTCATCCCTTACTTGGAATTCTATGCACTTATGATTGGAACTATTAGCAAGCATCCGCAACTACTAAAGTTCATTAAGGTCAAACCCAACCATAGCATTAAGATATATTGGCCCCCCTTCAATCCCGTATGAATCAGTTTCTATGGTAGGAAGAAGTTTCCCTCACTCTTGCCCTCCAATGCATAGTCCTGTCAACATACAACTAACCCTATGGTGTGATCCACGCACGTGCTCATATGATGGGCACCAAAGGAAAGCAACATAACCACAAGCAATTTAAACCAATCATAGCAATTCACCGATTACCCATAGGACAACAAAAATCTACTCAAACATCATAGGATGGCAACACATCATTGGATAATAATATGAAGCATAAATCACCATGTTCAAGTAGGGGGTATAGTGGGTTGCGGGAGAGTGGACCGCTGAAAATAGATGAGGGAAGGTGATGGATGTGTTGATGAAGATGACGGAGTTGTTGGAGTAGATCGTCGCCACATGATGTTTCCCCCAGCAGCGTTCCGGTGCCACCGAAAGAGAGGGGGAGAGAGCCCCCCTCCTTCTTCCTTGGCCTCCCCCCTAGATGGGAGGAGGGTTTACCCTCTGGTCCTTGGCCGCCATGGCTCCGTGAGGGCAGGAGCCCCTCCGAGATTGGATCTCTCTCTCTGTTTCTCTTCTGTTTCTACTTCTTTGTTTCTGGCCGAAAACCGTTTCTTATATTCCCGGAGATCTGTAACTCCGATCGAGCTGAAATTTTAACACGATTTTTTTCCAATATTATCTTTCTCGCGGCGAAAGAAGGGCTCCAACCGACATACGAGGGAGTCACAAGGCAACACAGCGCGCCCTACCCCCCAGGGCGCGCCCTGTTAGCTTGTGGGTCCCTCGGGCACCGTCTTGCCTTGATTCTTCCTCCCAAAAATCACATATATTCCAAAATAAATCTCCGTAAAATTTTATCGCATTTGGACTTCGTTTGATATGGATTTTCTGTGAAACAAAAAAATGCAAAAAACAGGAACTGGCACTAGGCACTGGATCAATATATTAGTCCTAAAAATAATATAAAATGTTGCCAAAAGTATATGAAAGTTGTAGAATATTGGCATGAAACAATCAAAAATTATAGATACGACGGAGACATATCAGCATCACCAAGCTTAATTCCTGCTCGTCCTCGAGTAGGTAAATGATAAAAAGATAATTTTTGATGTGGAATGCTACCTAACATAATCTTGATCAAATAATCTAATCATGGTATGAATATTAAGATACGTGTGATTCAAGGCAATAGTCTATCAATTTGATATTGAAACGATAATACAAAACATGCATGTAATTCATCATTGCCTTTCATAATAATGGAGCTAAAGGAAACAACCTCTATATACTTAGTTGTGGTAAGCATGAGACGCTCGTTCTTCCCTGCATAGATATATCAAATCAAGAGTACCCCGGTGCCAAACCAAGCAATTGTATCATATATACTTTTTCACGCGCTTCAGCATTTTCAACTTCACTCAATACATGAGCGTGAGCCATGGACATAGCACTATGGGTGGAATAGAATGATGGTAGGGGTTTATAGAGGAAGACAAAAGTGGAGAAAGTCTCGCATCATCTCAGTGGATCGTTAGGCAATGGGGAGGCCTTACAATCGATATCGATGTGAGGAGTAGGGATTTTCATGCAACGGATGCACTAGAGCTATAAGTGTATGAAAGCTCCCTATGAAACTAAGTGGGTGTGCATCCAACTTGATTGCTCATGAAGACCTCGGGCATTTGAGGAAGCCCGTCATCGGAATATACAAGCCAAGTTCTATAATGTAAAATTCCCACTAGTATATGAAAGTGACAACTCATGGAGACTCTCTATATGAAGAATATGGTGCTACTTTGAAGCACAAGTGTGGTAAAAGGATAGTAGCATGCCCCTTCTCTCTTTTTCTCTCAAATTTTTTTGTTTTGTCTTTTTTTTCTTTTTCCCTTTTTTTATGGGCTCTTGTTGGCCTCTCTCTCTTTTTCTTTTTTTAGAACAGTCTCATGGACCTCGTCCCCACCTTTTCAAGGACTCATTAGTCTCCACCATTCTTTTCCTCACTGGGGCAATGCTCTAATAATGATGATCATCACACTTTTATTAACTTACAACTCGATATTACAACTCGATAAAGCTGATACAAGATGACTCTATATGAATGCCTCTGGCAGTGTACCAGGATGTGCAATGATCTAGCGTAGCAAAGATATCAAAAAATGGACAAGCCATGAAAATATCGTGCTAGCTATCTTACGATCATGCAAAGCAATATGGCAATGAATGCTCAAGTAATGTATATGATGATGATGAAAGTTGCATGGCAATATATCTCGGAATGGCTATGAAAATGCCATGATAGGTAGGTATGGTGGCTGTTTTGAGGAAGATATAAGGAGGCTTATGTGTGATAGAGCGTATAATATCATGGGGTTTGGATGCACCGGCGAAGTTTGCACCGACTCTCAAGGTGAGAAAGGGCAATGCATGGTACCAAAGAGGCTAGCAATATGTGGAAGGGTGAGAGTGCGTAATTGTCCATGAACCCACATTAGTCATAAAGAACTCATATACTTATTGTGAAAATTTCAAAGCCCTCGAAGCAAAGTATTACTCGCATGCCCCTAGGGGGAAGGTTAGTAGGAGTTAACCATCGCGCGCCCCCGGTTCGAACAACACAAAGGATCAATCAATGATAAAATATGCTCCGACCTCACTGCTAATGTCAGTGGCCACCACTTTACATGCGTGAGGATTTACTTGCGTAAAGACTTACTTCCCTTAACACCATTATTAATACTCAACTTTAATTCTTTTACTAGCATGCCCCAATATTACCACCTCAATATTGCAAAACTATTGCAAGGAATCAAACATATCATATTCAGTGATCTACAAGTTTTATGTAGGATTTTATGACTAACCATGTGAATGACCAATTCCTGTTAACTCTCTAAATAGCTATAAGTGAAGCATGAGAGTTTAATTCTTTCTACAAAAGACCACGCTCTAATAAATATAAGTGAAGTATGAGAGTTTAATTCTTTCTACAAAAGACCACGCTCTAATAAATATAAGTGAAGCAAAAGAGCATTCTACAAATAACGGTTTTCCAAATGTAGAGAAACGAGCATCCAAACTTCAAATGATATAAGTGGAGCACATGAAGCATTCTATAAACCCATACTCAAAAGATATAAGTGAAGTGCAAAGAGCATTCTATAAATAAACCATGGACTATCTCATACCAGCATGGTGCATAAAACAAAAGGGAAAAATAAACACAAAAGACGCTCCAAGAATTTACGCATATCATGTGAACAAAACAAAAAACGAGACATACCGATAATTGTCGAAGAAGAAAGATGGGATGCCTTCCGGGGCATCCCCAAGCTTAGGCGCTTGAATATCCTTGAATATTTACTTGGGGTGCCTTGGGCATCCCCAATCTTGAACTCTTGCCTCTCCTTATTCTTCTCATATCGATACCTCCACGATCTTCGAACACTTCATCCACACAAAACTTAACCGAACTTTTTATTAGAGGGGTTAGTACATATAACATCAAATCCCATCATGTCCTGCTGTAACATTATTGTATAATTATAATCAAACATTACCCACTGTATGCTATCACAATTCTATGGCTCCCAAGTCAATGGGGCTCAACAAGATTTCAAACATAAGCAAATAAAAATACTATAACAGCAATCTGTGAAAACAGGACAGTCTGTAAAGATGTAGATGAAACATATACTTCTGTAACTCCAAAAATTCTGAAAAATTAGGAAGTGATAAACAATTTGCATAGAAGTACTGTTTAAAAAGTTCAGAATTTTTGCACGTTCCAGTAAAATATAGAAATTCAAACACTACAGCAAAAGTTTCTGTTTTTGCACAGCACACACCAAACAAGCAATTTAAACACCCTAAAGGTAAATCTTGGCACATTATTTTTATAATACAATGGATTTGTACAAGTGGATAATTATTTTTTTTGAAAAGTTTCTGTAATCAAGGTTCACAAATTTTCCATGGGAATGAACAAAGTTCAAGGCTAGCCCCCACTTCCACATTGCTCATTTGTCTCACTTTCACTTTTCTTTTTGAAAAGTTTTAGGTTCCCCTTTATATTTTTTTTGTTTTTAAACTTTTTTTAAAATCACACAACAGAAAAGAATGACTCTCTAAAACTTCCAGGTTGTCTCCCACGCAGCGCTTTCTTTAAAGCCATTAAGCTAGGCATAAAGCGCTCAAGTAATTGATCCACCCAGATCCCAAGGTATATCAAAGCCAATTTTAATTAAAAATGATTTATAGTTTAGTAGTGAGCACAAAGCAACATATATCATATAACAACGGAGTCTAACTCTCTTCCTATGCATCGGCATGTCATAAAAAAAACAATTCATGCACATCAAGTAAAGGCCAATGCATAGTATAAACAGTTTATTGCAATTTTATCATATTGGAAACATAGAGAGGTGGAGATGTAGTTCCTCTCTCATAATAATTGCAATTAGGAGCAGCAAGAACATGCATATTATATCCATCAAAATCATCATGTGTAATAGTAAAATGCAACCCATCAATGTAATCCTTAATAAGTGCAATTTCTCCGATATAGTGTAGTTGGGAGAATTCAAAACGATAATAGGACTATCATGTGTGGGTGCAACAGCAACAATTTCATGTTTAACATAAGGAACTATAGCAAGTTCATCTCCATAAGCATCATTCATATTGGCATCATGGCCACAAGCATAGCAAGCATCAATTTCATCAAAAAGGGATATTTCAAACGAATCCAAGGGATCATAGCAATTATCATAGCATTCATCCTTCGGTAAGCATGAAGGGAAATTAAACAATGTATGAGTTGAAGAGTTACTCTCATTAGAAGGTGGGATGGGTAGCTAATCCGCTCTTCCTCCTTTTGTTTTTCGCTCTCCTCGTCATCTTTTTCATCTAATGAGCTCACAGTTTCAGCAATTTCTTTCTCCATAGATTCCTGCAAAATATTAGTCTCTTCTTAGACAGCGGAGACTTTCTCAATAAATTCATCAATATGGGCATTGTATTTGTAATTTTCATAGCAATATTTAAGTATAGCATAATTTTCAGATCTGTAAAGAGCATCATCACAATCTTTATACTTTTCAAACAATGATTCAATTTCATAAGCACCCTTAAAAGCAACAAATTCTTCTATTTGTTCCACATAATAGTAATCATATACACCATTAGTATAAGAAGCCAAGGTTTCATTATCATTAAATTCACATTGAAAGGGAAGGTGTGGAGCCTTCATCTTAGAGCAACAAGTATAATCATATCTTAAGCATAAATTCCAAGCATACCATTGCAAATAATCAATTTGATCCCATAAGAGTTTCCCTTTTTGAGACAAGCAATAATCCCTAAAGTATTCCCGGTGATCCAAAGTATCTCCCATTATCAAGTTGAATGGGGATTTATCAGGATTATCAAAGTAGTGTTTAATATTTTCCACATAACCAGCATCGAGGGTTTTAGGAGGTTCCCATCTCCATGAGTAGCAAGCACTACTATTTTTTTTGGTATTTCGTGTTCCATATCCATAAATAAAGATAGAGAACAACATAGAACAGAAAATAAAAAGTACTTAGCGATAAAGCAAACAAGCACACACGAGAATATCAACCCCACGCTATTGCTCCCCGGCAACGGCGCCAGAAAAAGATCTTGATAACCCACAAGTATAGGGGGTCGTTTGTAGCCTTTTTCGATAAGTAAGAGTGTCGAACCCAAGAGGAGCTAAAGGTAGAACTAATATTCTCTCAAGTTCTATCGACCAGCGATACAACTCTACGCACACCAATGTTTGCTTTCCCTAGAAACAAGTAATAAAACTAGAAGTACTTTGTAGGTGTAGTTGGAAAAGTTTGCAAGGTAATAAAGAATGTGAAAATAAAAATTACGTGCTGTTCTAATAAAATTACAATTAAGTTAGTATAGCGAGTGTGGAAAATTGGTGGTAGGGTTTGTGGAATTGTCCCTAAGCAATTGGCTAAGTTACTAGACCGATAGCAAGTTTTTATGTGGGAGAGGCCGCCGCTAGCATGTCATCCCTTACTTGGAATTCTATGCACTTATGATTGGAACTATTAGCAAGCATCCGCAACTACTAAAGTTCATTAAGGTCAAACCCAACCATAGCATTAAGATATATTGGTCCCCCTTCAATCCCGTATGAATCAATTTCTATGGTAGGAAGAAGTTTCCGTCACTCTTGCCTTCCAATGCATAGTCCTATCAACATACAACTAACCCTATGGTGTGATCCACGCGCGCGCTCATATGATAGGAACCAAAGGATAGCAACATAACCACAAGCAATTTAAACCAATCATATCAATTCACCAATTACCCATAGGACAACAAAAATCTACTCAAACATCATAGGATGGCAACACATCATTGGATAATAATATGAAGCATAAAGCACCATGTTCAAGTAGTGGGTACAACAGGTTGCGGGAGACTGGACCGGTGAAAATAGATGAGGGAAGGTGATGGAGGCATTGATGAAGAAGACGGAGTTGTTGGAGTAGATCGCCGTCACACGATGTTTCCCCCGGCGGCGTTCCGACGCCACCGAAACAGAGGGGGAGAGAACCCCCCCCCTCCTTCTTCTTCTTCCTTGGCCTCCCCCTAGATGGGAGGAGGGTTTCCCCTCTGGTCCTTGGCCGCCATGGCTAATGGAGGGCAGGAGCCCCTCCGAGATTGGATCTCTCTCTCTGTTTCTGGCCGAAAACCATTTCTTATATTCTAGGAGATCCATAACTCCGATCGGGCTAAAATTTTAACACGATTTTTTTCCGATATTATCTTTCTTGTGGCGAAAGAAGGGCTCCAACCGACTTACGAGGGAGTCACAAGGAAACACGGCGCGCCCTACCCCCCAGGGCACGCCCTGTTACCTTTTGGGTCCCTCGGGCACCGTCTTGCCTTGATACTTCCTCCCAAAAATCACATATATTCCAAAATAAATCTCCATATAATTTTATCGTGTTTGCACTTCGTTTGATATGGATTTTCTGCGAAAGAAAAAAAACATTCAAAAAATAGGAACTGGCACTGGGCACTGGATCAATATGTTAGTCCCAACAATAATATAAAATGTTGCCTAAAGTATATGAAAGGTGTAGAATATTGGCATGAAACAATAAAAAATTATAGATACAATGGAGACGTATCAAGTTCTATCCGATGTAATCTTCTTTTGTGGTGCGTTTGTTGGGATCCGATGAATTGTGGGTTTATGATCAGATTATTCATTGAAAGTAATTGTGTCTTTTCTGAACTTTATTATGCATGATTATTATAGCTCTGTATTTCTCTCTGATCTATCTGTTTGGTTTGGCCAACTAGATTGATTTATCTTCAGTGGGAGAGGTGCTTTGTAATGGGTTCAATCTTGCAGTGTCCTCACCTCATGACAGAAGGGGTAGCAAGGCACGTATTTGTATTGTTGCCATTAAGGGTAAAACGACGGGGTTCAATCATATTGCTTGGTTCTACTATGTTTGTTATGAACTTAATACATAGAGAGGCAAGCATAGAAGCGCTCTCGAAGTGGAGTAATAGTAGTAGATGTAGAATCGTTTCGGTCTACTTGTCACGGACGTGATGCATATATACATGATCATTGCCATGAGTAACATCATAACTATGCAATTTTCTATCAATTGCCCAACAGTAATTTGTCTACCCACCGTATGCTATGTTTCGAGAGAGAAGCCTCTAGTGAAAACTATGGCCCCCGGGTCTACTTTTATCATATTACAAAAACCTAAAAATACCTTGCTGCAATTATTTTACTCTTTATTTACTTTGCAATTTATATATCTACCACTACCAGATTTAATCCTTGCAAGTAAAGAGTTCAAGGGAATTGACAACCCTCTTGTCTGCGTTGGGTGCAAGTATTTGCTCTTGTGTGTGTAGGTACAGTTGACGGGTATTTGCGTGGTTCTCCTATGGGTTCAATAACCTTGGCTCTCTACTGAGGGAAATACTTATCCGCTACTATATTGCTTCACCCTTCCTCTTCGGGGAAAATCCCAACGCAGCTCACAAGTAGCAGAAAGAATTTCTGGCACCGTTGCCAGGGAGACATCATCAAATACCTACAGGTTCCTTCACACAAATTATCATCTACTTGCTCTACTTTTTATTTGCCTCTCTTTTTCATCTTCCTCCACTTCTCTATAAAATTGAAAAACACAAAAATATTTTATTTTGCTTGCAATAATCATGTTATCACACAAAAACAGAAAATAAAGACATATGGATCCTCATCCACTTGCTAACCTTTTCAAACTTGCTACTTATTGTAAACCAATAGCTGATAATGAAGAAGTGATAAAAGAAAATGCTATTGGGATACATTTATTGAATGAAAAGCATGATTGCAATTGTGTTTGTATAAATTCTATGAATGTCAATTGTGCTAATGATCATGATTGGGGTGGTGATTGTGATGCTTCTTTTGATCTTGAAAGTTTATCTGAGCCTCATAATGAATCTATTATTGATGCTAAAATTTGCAATATTATTGAAAGTTGGCATGGAAGAGTGTCAACTTTAGGTAAAAATAATCCCACCATTTTGGAGAAAAATCAATCTTATGAAATTTTTGATAAAAGTGGGTTCGGAGAGGTCATGACTTTAGTTGATGTTAATCCCACTATCTTGGAAGATTATAAAATTTGCATGCATGTGGATCATAGAGAGAATATTTTATATGATAGCTTTATTGTTGAATTTGATTATGATCCTACATGTAATTATTTTGAGAGAGGGAAGTATGGTTATAAAAAAATTCATGTTACTAAATTACCTCTCGTTATGTTGAGATTGTCAATGTTTTATTCTTCTTTCTTGCATATGCTAGATATTTCTTGTCTTGATAATTTGTTTACTTATAAAATGCCTATGCATAGGAAGTATGTTAGACTTGTGTTTGTCACATGTTTTATGATGCTCTTTTTGTGCTTCAATTCTTACATTTCATGTGAGCATCATTAAAATCTCAAGTCTGTCTTAATGGCTATAAAGAAAGAGCTTGTTGGGAGACAACCCAATAGTTATCCTTTATATTTTTCTTGAGTAACATGATTATTTATACTGTAATGATTGTGTTTTTATCTTTTAATTAGTGTTTGTGCCAAGTAAAGCCTTTGGGATGATTTGGATGATAGTATAATTGATGCTGTTTGAAAACAGAAAGTTTTGCGCCCAGTTCTGGAATTTATATTCTGTACTAGAACGTGATATAATTCTGAATTGTTTACACAACATTGGAATACAAATTGGTTACGTTGTCCTAGTTTTTCAGAATTTTTGGAGCTACAGAAGTATGATTTTAATTCAGATCTTTACATACTGTTCTGTTTTAGATAGATTATATTTTTATTGCATAGTGTGCTTGTTTTAATGATTCTATGGATTATATCAGGGGGTACAAGTCATGGAGAAGTTAGAATACAGTAGGTATTATGCAAGAACAATTATGAATGAGTTTATAACAGTACCTAAAGTGGATGATTGATTTATTATACTAACGGATCTCACAAAGTTTCTGTTGAGTTTTGTGTGCTGAAGTTTTCAAGTTTTGGGTGAGATCACGATGGATGAAGGAATAAGGAGTGGCAAGACCCTAAGCTTGGGGAAGCCCAAGGAACCCCAAGGTAATATTCAAGGAAGACCCAAGCGCCTAAGCTTGGGGATGCCTCGGATGGCATCCCCTCTTTCGTCTACAATTCATCGGTATGTTACTTGGAGTTATATTTTTATTCATCACATGATATGAGTTTTACTTGGAGCGTCTTGTGCTATAGTTTTATTTTGCTTTTTAGTTTGCCACAATCATTGTTTGCTGGACACACCCTTTGAGAGAGACACACATTTATCGTGATTTGTTAGAATACTCTATATGCTTCACTTATATCTTTTGAGCTAGACAGTTGCTCTTGTGCTTCACTTATATTTGTTAGAGCACGGCGGTGGTTATATTTTACAGAAATAATTGCACTCTCATGCTTCACATAAATCTTTTTGAGAGTCTTAAATAGGAAGTGGTAATGTGCATGAGTTATGAGATTAGTCCGAAAAGGATAGGTATTCAAGAGTGGTATAATAAAAACTTTCATGTAGATCACTAAATATGAAATGTATGTTTTAATTATATTGATGTCATAATATGAAAGGGTATAAGTTCATGATCATTGGTTAGTAAAAATATCGATATTAAAGCTTGTTACACACTACTCATTTAAGTGTCTGTCATGGCATGGTGGGGATGTTTGAGCATATTTATGTCTGATTGAAATTCTTGAGTGCTGTCATAATCGGGGGTGCGCGATGGTTAAATCCTACCAACCTCCTCCCTAGGGGCATGCGAGTAGTACTTTGCTTCGAGGGCTAATAAAACTTTCACAATAAGTATATGAGTTCTTTATGACTAATGTGAGTTCATGGACAATTACGCACTCTCACCTTTCCACAATTTGCTAGCCTCTTCGGTACCATGCATTGCCCTTTCTCACCTCGAGAATCGGTGCAAATTTTGCCGGTGCATCAAAACCCCGTGATATGATACGCTCTATCACACATAAGCCTCCTTATATCTTCCTCAAAACAGCCACCATACCTACCTATTATGGCATTTCCATAGCCATTTTGAGATATATTGCCATGCAACTTCCACCGTTCCGTCTTATGACATGTGTGTTCATCATCATATTGCTTTGCATGGTCATATAGAGCTGACATGATATTTGTGGCAAAGCCACCGTTCATCATTGTTATACATGTTACGCTAGATCATTGCACATCCTGGTACACTGCCAGATGCATTCATATAGTCATCTTGTATGAGTTTATCGAGTTGTACGTAAATAAAAGTGTGATGATCATCATTATTAGAGCATTGTCCCAGTGAGGAAAAGAATAATTGAGACTGATGAGTCCTCCAAAATGAGGGGATGAGGTCCATGAGATTGTTCTAAAAAAATGAGAGAGAAAAAGAGAAGGGACAATGTTACTATCCTTTTATCACACTTGTGCTTCAGAGTAGCACCATGTTCTTCATATAGAGAGTCTCCTGAGTTATCACTTTCATATAGTACTAGTGGGAATTTTTAATTATAGAACTTGGCTTGTATATTCCGATGATGGGCTTCCTCAAATGCCCGAGGTCTTCATGAGCAAGCAAGTTGGATGCACACCCACTTAGTTTCATGTTGAGCTTTCATACACTTATAGCTCTTAGTGCATCCGTTGCATGGCAATCCCTACTCCTCGCATTGATGGGCCTCTCCATTGCCTATTGATCTGCCGAGTTTATGCGAGCTTTTATTCCTTTTTGACTTCTCCTATATATCTCTACCATCGCATTCTATTCCACCCATAGTGCTAATGTCCATGTCTCACGCTCATGTATTGAGTGGAATTGAAAATGCTGAAGTGCGTTAAAAAGTATGATACAATTGCCTGGTTTGACGCCAGGGTGCTCATGATTTATATTTATGTGGTGAAGGCGGAGTCATGCCATGCTTACATAATTCAATGAGTAGGGATAACATTCGTTGAGCATCGTATATTTTGAAAAAGTAATGATTATGTTCTTGTATTCATGGATATTACTATGTTGATATCAATTACTTCATCGTTTCTCAATATTTACACCATAAGAGAGATTACATGATAAACATGCTAGGTAGCATTCAACATCAAAAATTCTGTTTTTATCATTTACCTACTCGAGGACGAGCAGGAATTAAGCTTGGGGATGCTGATACGTCTCCAACGTATCTATAATTTTTTATTGTTTCATTCTATTATATTATCAATCTTGGATACTTTATATTCTTTATATGCAATTTTATATTATTTTTGGGAACTAACCTAAATTAGGATACATTCTGGGAAAATGAAACTTCCATTGAAGAGAAGCAAGTGAAACGCTTTCATAAAAATTCTCGTAGAATCGAGAATGAAGTTTTCATTCTGTACATGCAAGATCATGAATTAGTAACTGCATCCAATCTCCGAAACGTCCCGATTGTTTCGATTTTTGAAATGGGATATTTACGGAATCCCCATGAATAGGATCAAACCTTTCCATGCTATTTCCATAAGATTCTTCTTTCTTATTCTTAAGCAAGCCCTCAAGAGGGCTTAGTTGATCATGATTTATGTTTTCTCTTTCTTTTCCTTTTTGTTTGTTTCGAGAAAGATATCGTCCGATTCTCCTTCTATTCATTAACTCAGTGCCCAGTGCCAGTTGCTGTTTTTTGCTTGTTTTTGGCTTTTCAGAAAATCAGTATCAAACGAAGTCCAAACACGATAAAACTTTACGGTGATTTTTTCTGGACCAGAAGGGACCATAGAACGTTCGGGAGGAGGCCAGAAGATCTACGGGATATTCACAAGCTCACACGGGGCGCCCCCAGGGGGGTGAGCCACCTGAGCTCGTGGGTCCCACGCAGCTCCGTTTGACCTAATTCCAGCACTATAAATTCCCGTAAATCCCCAAACCAACAGAGAGCCACCCAATATAACTTTTCCGCCGTCGCAAGCTTCTGTTTTTCTGCGATCCCATCTGGAGGCCTTTTCGGTACTCCGCCGGAGGGGGAATCGATTAGGGAGAGCTTCTACATCAACCTTGTTGCCCTTCCGATGATGTGTGAGTAGTTCACCACAGACCTATGGGTCCATAGCTAGTAGCTAGATGGCTTCTTCTCTCTCTTTGATCTTCAATACAATGTTCTCCATGATCTCCATGGAGTTCTATCCGATGTAATCTTCTTTTGCGGTGTGTTTGTTGGGATCCGATGAATTGTGGGTTTATGATCAGATTATTCATTGAACGTAATTGAGTCTTTTCTGAACTTTATTATGTGTGATTGTTATAGTTTTGTATTTCTCTTCGATCTATCCGTTTGGTTTGGCCAACTAGATTGATTTATCTTCAGTGGGAGAGGTGCTTTGTGGTAGGTTCAATCTTGCGGTGTCCTCACCTCGTGACAGAAGGGGTAGCGAGGCACGTATTTGTATTGTTGCCATTAAGGGTAAAACGACGAGGTTCAATCATATTGCTTAGTTCTATTCTGTCTACATCATGTCATCATACCTCATGCATTACTCTGTTTGTTATGAACTTAATACGTAGAGAGGCAAGCATAGAAGCGCTCTCGAAGTGGAGTAATAGTAGTAGATGCAGAATCATTTTGGTCTACTTGTGATGGACGTGATTCCTATATACATGATCATTGCCATGAATAACATCATAACTATGCGCTTTTCTATCAATTGCCCAACAGTAATTTGTCTACCCACCGTATGCTATGTTTCGAGAGAGAAGCCTCTAGTGAAAACTATGGCCCCCGGATCTACTTTTATCATATTACAAAAACCTAAAAATACCTTGCTGCAATTATTTTACTTTTTATTTACTTTGCAATTTATATATCTACCACTACCAGATTTAATCCTTGCAAGTAACGAGTTCAAGGGGATTGACAACCCTCTTGCTCGCGTTGGGTGCAAGTATTTGCTCTTGTGTGTGCAGGTACTATTGACGGGTATTTGCGTGGTTCTCCTATTGGTTCTGTGCTGAGGGAAATACTTATCCGCTACTATATTGCTTCACCCTTCCTCTTCGGGGAAAATCCCAACGCAGCTCACAAGTAGCAGATGCCGGGGCCGTTGTAACACCCCAAAAATCGGGTTATCGATTTTTGTGCTGTTATTCCTTCTTAGCTTTCCTCTCCCAAATTTTTTTCCTCTAGAATCTGATGAGTGACCAGGTGAATCCTGACAATCCTCAATCTCTCCATACCTTTCCCATGCTATTGTGCCAGCCAAGCTTCCATCAGTAAACCCCGAACCTCATTCAAACCCTAGTATCAAAATATTGGAACTGGAAATCCTGCCTTTGTGTTTACAAAGGAGCTATCATTTTCCTTGCTCTGTTAATCCTCCCAAAATTTCTAGAGACCCTCCTTCATCCATAAACCCTAGATGTGCAAAAATATTGCCAAGTCATATGCAATATTTTTCATCTAGAATTAATTCCTTTTTCTGCCTTTCTGAGGAATTAAATCCAGAAAAATATCTATCCATCTCCAAAGTTCATGAAAACTTGTGGAGATATTCTTTGTGATCATATTGAGCTCCCACAAAAATATTGGCCATAATTAAATAAGGGAAATTGCATTTTCCTATTTAAAGCCAATATTTCAATTTGGGGCCTTTCCAAAGGAACTACCATTTTGGTAGCTAGGAAAAATCCCAAATAAATTTTGGAGCTTATCCTATCCATATATTCATCATTTCCATCAAGATCCAAGTTCCACAATTCAAATTTTGAGCACAACATCCATTTGCAAATTCTGTCCAGATTTCCAGTTTGCAAAGGAAGTGCTTGTTCCCTTGATCTTTTTGGACTGAGATTTTTCAGGGTGGTTAATATTGATAAATCACCTCTGGATACTAAAAACCAGCCCATTTCATATAGCCAATCTTCCCCAGTAAATTATCTAAGTTTCTGTTCAGATTGCATCTCTGTGAAGGAAGTGCCTTCATAGATGATCAATATGTGCTGAAATTTCTCCAGCTATCTCTTATAACCATATCAGCACCCTACACCAAAACTAATCCAAATCCATCTAGCCATTTGACCCCAGCATCATCATCTTCATTTCTGGTCAGATTGCTAGTTTACAAAGGAAGTACCATCTAGAGTTGTCCATTTGTGCTGATAGTTTGCCAGCATGACTACCTTGGTAGATGATTGACCCTTGCCCAAGATCAGTCCAAGAGGAGCACTGTGGTGGCCACACCACGTGTGCAAACTTTGCTGTTGGAACCTGTTTGACCTTGGTGCAGTCACATCAGAGCTCTCTAGTGCTATTGAGCTGCATATGTCAACTCCAGTAAGGAAGGAGAACCCCCTAGACAAGGTTTGGCCCCGAGTGCGGCGTGGCAACGCCGTGGCCACGCAGTGACCACGTGCAGTGCACCGCGTGCCAAGAGGCTTCGGGAGCTCACTCCAGCGAGCTCTGGACTGTCCGCGAGCGCCGGCGAGCTGCCCACCGCACGCGTGTGCCTTCTGGAGCCCTCTCCCCTCGTCTCCTAGCTCCTGGCCATCTCTGCCGACATCGATTCGCCGCTAGGTCGCCGCCACGGTAGCGAGCTCTCGGAGCTTCGGCCACCGTCCCGAGACCCCCTCCCCGCGGCTATATAAGCGAGCCCCGAGCCCCTCCCGACCAATAGCAGCCCCAACCCCCCTCTCAGTCCTCCCATCCGAACCCGGAGCTCCTCTCCTTCTCCAATGGCGGAAGCTCTGTATCGATCTCCCCTCGGCCAACCTCGGCCCCTAGCCACCCCTCCCCTCCGCTTCTGCACCCACGGCCGCTCACTAGCTCGCGAAGCCACCGCCGCCCTCTACTCCGGCGAGGGAGCCCAGCCGGTGCGGTCTCTCCCCTGGAGCTCCTCGGTTGCCACGGCCTTCCTCTGGAGCCAGCACTGCAGGCCGCCCCGAGCCGCCCTGAGGCCACCCACGGGCGCGGCGTGGGCTGGCGGAGCCCCTGCGCTCGCCGGCCAGCCCCCTCGGGCGGCGAGGCGATGGCCAGGACAGCGGCCGGCCCGCCCCTGCCTCTCTCTGTCGCGGGCAAGAAGACGACCAGGAGGAGAGAAGGAGAAGATGCCGTGGGCCCCGCATGTCATACTCACGGCGCTGACCTAGCGGGCCCGTTGACCGGAATAAGTGGAAGCGTATTTACCAAAATACGCTTTCCGTTCTGAGAAGCGCACTACGCTGCGCTATTTGCAGAAAGTACGCTTTCTGTGATTGAAAGCGTAATCTGTAAAAGGCACGTTCGTTTTCTCAGCCGCGGCCGAAACGGTTATTTGATCAACGTTCACCCGTTAAGGGCTAAAACGAACAGTTTCTGTTTGTTTTACCGCTTAACGAACGAACGGCCCTAACTTCGCGACCGTAACTCTGATTGAGGTAAATCCAACGCCCACGTTTTCAGCTCGTCGACCCGTTCCGATGGCATCATTTTCATAATGTTTCCACACTATGAAAATGACCATTTTGCCCTTGCCCTCATTCAGCCTCCTTCGGGAGGGAAACTTTTCCGGCAAATCTTTCCGCGAGCTCATTGCACTTCTTCCAGGTGACTCCGTCAACCCCAAGGCAAGCCAACCTCTTATCATGAGCTCCAAACTTGCGTGATGACTTTGCTTGCACCCTGTGTGTGTGTGTTGCATTATATTTCAGACCATCTGTTAGTCTGCACTGCCGTAGCCCTGTTATTTCATCTGTGCCAGATGCTAATGTTATTTACCATGTGATATCATGAATTGCTTTCATGTCATATCTCTCCATGCTAGTAACAATACTTTTCATACCATTATCATGCTGGTGCTATGATTTGATCTCATGCCATGATTGTCAATACTATTACGATTTTGCTATGCTGTTGTTAAGGGATTGTTCATGCTCATAAATGTTGATGTTATGGTGTGATGACGGAATTATTAAATTGAACTTATAAATTAAACCTCCTCCATCATCGATGGGATCGAGTCATAGTGCCACCGAACCGAGCTTATCCGTGCAGCCACATCTGCCGGTATGGGACGGCCTTGACTTGGTCTGACCGCGTGCTCTTTTATCGGTACCACCAAAGAGGGGAGGTTATGCGTGCGCGCTACCCTGGCCCGGTAGGCGGCGATAACCTTGTGAGCCCAGTTGTTTGTTTAGCCCGGGAGTCCCCGTTTGGGACAGTTTAGTTTGGCCACGACGGTGGCAGGTGTCACGGGGTGACACAGGGGCCACCCAAGGCATGACTCCGGGGGAGGATGATTGTCGGTGGTACGGTGGAGGAGTCACGGGTTAGGCAAGTTTCGTTGGAGCAGCACCGGTCCACCCGGAAGGGAAGTGTACCGAGGTAGGGGACAAGGAGCTCCATGGTGTGGGAAAAGTGCGCAACCTCTGCAGAGTATAAGAATCTATTCGAATAGCCGAGTCCACGGTATTGGACATAGTTCGTACTAGGTCACACTATTTGGTCTTGGTCGATCTGGAGGACAAACATATTATTATAAACTTGTTAACGAATGTGCTACTAAGTAATGTGGTAACTTGGACTATGGGATAATTGTGAGCAGTCACCATGTGGTTCTGACATGATCACGAGATGGGATCTCGGTGAGTCATGAGTTAGCCTAGCAAGGCAGTAAAACTGAGTGATGTCACCACATATTACTTTAATGCTTCACGGGAGGTAGGTGTAGTGTAGGTTTCAGTTTAAGTTTGGATGCCATGCTTCGTAGAAATTTCCATGCCATGCCATGATATAAAGTTGATATGCCTGATCCATGTATGCCATGATTGATCCATGATTTCCTGTTAATTCCATACCATGTTTAGATTAAATTCTTATAGAAGCATAGGGCTTGCTTTGTCATCTGCTTGTTTGGATGCTATGTATTTGGTTGACTTGCGAGTACATTCAAAGTACTCATCTGGCCTTGCACGTGGCCAGTTGCAGGAGAAGATCCGTCGTGCTAGATCGTAACCCAGCCAGTCTTGTGCGTTGTGGAGCCCAGCCAGAGACGTCGTTGCCACTGAACCAAGACCTCCACTGCCATTTAGTTAGCCTTGGAGCCATGTAATATTGTTGTAAGCAACAGTATTGTAAAACTACATTTCATATAATAAAGCCATTTTTGTGCCTGGAATTGCTGTATCATGTCTCAGGCGTGCGCCAGGTCCTATCCTGGGACTGGCGTGCGTCGGCCCTCTATCGGGGTGCCACAGCCATGGCCTCCTTTCCCTTGCCCGCCATCGCTGGTGGAAGATGGGGGAGAACTCGAGGGGGTTGGGAGCTTGGAGATGGATCTAGGGGGCGCCTGAGCTTTCTGAGCTTTGAGCAATGAAGCAGGGATGGAAGCGTGGGAGACATTATTTACCCCCCTTTACTTTTATAGCCCATTAAAAGATCAAGAGTCCCCTTGCTGCGACCGTGTGAATCACTTATTTCCATCCTTTCGTGTCGTTATACGCGCATCGGTAAATCAACTTGTTAATGATATCCCTCAAAAACCGAGGCACAATCTTTGCATTGATGAGACATGCCAATGAAAGGTTGCCTCGGGCCACGATACGTTTTGTGATAACTGATCCAACCTCACGATAGGTGGTGGCGGCTCGGTAAAGCTGTCAGGGTTTGAACCCTCTCACTGGTTGTATCTACGTGGCAGGTCTTTGAGACTAAGTTAACTCAAAAGCCTCGGATGTGGGCAGACGCCTTTGTAGAAAGGACTCTGAAGTTTCCCTGCCGAGGATAAGGTTCGAAACACGTGGTCGTTGGGGTTAACTGTAAAAGGAGGCCCAATGAATTCTTAAGCCGCTGAAGACTTCGGATGCAAGCACGAACTAAGGAACTCGCTTGCCAAGCCGAAGACCTCAACCGAAGAAGCCAGTCCGAGGAGGGAGCTGCAATCTTCGGCTTCGAAGACCAGTTCAGGGGCTACTGACGGCGTCCTAAACTAAGGGGTGCTAACCAATACGGCCCACAGTCCATGGGTCGGGCTCATGGCCCGCCGATCACTAAAGGGAATGATCAACGAAGCTACGAACCTCGGCGTAATCAAGATGAAAACCTTCGAAGACTTGGCGTGTACTTCAAGGATTGCTCTGTAGCTAGCATGTTGACAACCGACCATGTGTGTAACCTAGGTACCCCCGGTGCATATATAAGCCGAGGGGTTTAGTCTTTAGAGATACGATTACCAGCCTCACCGGTCCGGCGGAGTACGAGTCCTACCGGGACCGGTGTGCCCACCGTGGGAAGGAGAGGATGAGGGCCGTCGAGGCCCGACTCGCTGTCGACATGGCGGCGGCAGAGGCGGTTGATGCGGCGGGTCGCCCTGTCGCAGAGGAGGAAGCCATCCGCGCCCTCATTGTAAAGAAGCGGCAGCGGAGAAACACGCACGCCCTTGCCCGAGAGCAGAATCGGGCGGTCCGTGCCATGGCCGGATTGCCCCGCAAGGAGGAGAAGGAGGACATCGCTGGGTCGGACAGCTCCGGCGACGAGCAGATCCGGCTCAATCCATACCGCGTCTTCGACCGCTAATTCCACGAGAAGGACGGCAAGGGCGCCGGGAAGGGCAAGGGCAGCCGTTGATGATCTTCTCCATAGCTAGTATCGTAGGTTAAACATTCCAATTTTTGGTAGTCCGATGACATGTCCTGATGTAGTGCGTAGTTGCATGAGTTTGTATGGATTTGAAGTGTGTTAATTGAGGTGTTGCGTCCGTGGGCGTTTGAGGGACCGAATTTGTCAAATTCGACTGTAGATGCTCTAACCTGATCGAAGCAGGAGGGCAGGACCGAACACGTCTGCACTGAGTCTGAATGCCGTGCCGTCCTTCACCTCGTCATATATGGTGGCGGGTACCGCAAGCCCAGCAGTACCCACAACGGAAAGGCGACCCATGGCGCGCCCAAGAGCCGGCCGCACGCGTACGGCGTCGTCCCTCGTCTCCGAGAGCTCATCGATGCCGACACCTTATTAGCCAGGCGGCCACACGTGACCACCTCGAAAGCGAAAGACGGCTGGTGCAAGAGTTTGAATCGATCCGCTTCCGGTGGGCGCAGCAGACTGACAAACTAACTCTCGTCACGTCAGTTCCTTGATGAGATGCGACTACCTTCCATAAATCATGCATGTGCCATGGTACTACGTACCGCTCACAACTTGCACAAATTTGTCCTTCGGCGGTATCTCAGGCACAGATATGTAAATAGATGTCTGCTCCAAAATGGTGAACGCTTAGAGCAACTCCAACGGGGCGACCCATTTTCGTCCGGCCACGTCCGTTTGGGTCGCCGCGGACAAAAACGTTGGCCCAACACGCCGATCCAAATCCAAAACGTGTCCGCTTCGCGGCCCCACATGTAAGTCGGCCAACTACCGCACGCGGTCGCAGTTAACGCGGCCACCTACCGTGGGCCCACGCGT
The DNA here is from genome assembly GCA_039707655.1 of Elymus sibiricus. Taxonomy (NCBI): domain Eukaryota; kingdom Viridiplantae; phylum Streptophyta; class Magnoliopsida; order Poales; family Poaceae; genus Elymus; species Elymus sibiricus. The sequence goes on along the minus strand of CM077668.1, from coordinate 159,787,011 downwards.
CAGCGACTGGAAGCTGCGGGGCCGCGTCCTTTTTTAATCCATGCGGGGGGGGGCGTTCTCATCCAGTTCCACTTCCACTGCGTGTCCACATCTGGCCGCGTGCTCCCTCGCCGGCGACAACCCTAGCCAGCCACCATGGGCATCTTCGGCGGCTCCGGCAAGCACAAGGGCAAGATGACGGCCGGCGCTTCCTCCTCCCGCGCCCTTCCCCCGCCGCCGCCGTCGCCTGCCCACCCCGCCAGGCAGCGGTTGCACATTCCCGTGCACCAAGCGCGGTGGCACCACCAGTACAGGGTGCCGCTGCCCTACCCCGACGTGACGCTGCGGCACGACTGGCACCTGGATCCGCAGCGGATCCCGGTGCCGGCGGTGCCGCGGTCCCAGCGCTGGCACGCTGAGGAGGTGCGCAGGCGGCGGGAACTGCTCACGCCGGAGCAGCGCGCTATGCGTGCGTACGCGGCGGACTCGCCCAACTGGGAGATGTGGTTTGCCCTCAAACACGAGGAGCAATGCCGCCTCGGCGTCCAGGAGCACCACACGCACGCTCCGCCGCCCCTCGTCGTCAAGCCGGAGGAGGTCGAGGAGGAGGCCGCCTACCAGGCCGCGCTGGCGGCTGCCATGGAGACCTCCATCGAGGAGGAGCGACTCAAGGCGGAGGCGGACTACCAGGCGTGGCTGGCAGAGGCCCTCGCCCTCTCTGCCGCCGGCGACTGCGTCGTGCCGCCGTCACCGTCGAGGTCCACCTCCCAGACGCCCAAGGCCGAGCCGCCGCCGACGGATCCGATCGAGCGCTACGTCTGGACCGGCCAGGTGCGCGAGTGGGTCAGCGCGCCCCCCGTCTGGTTCGCCTAGAGCAGATGGAGCGCCAGGTGGAGGAGGAGCGGCGCGCACTGGAGGAGGAGGAGCGGCGCGAGCTGGAGGAGGAGGAGCGGCGTCGTGCCGTAGCCGCACCGGCGGTGTAGCCGGCGCAGTAGGTCGACGTGGCCCCGGCGTGGGAGACCGCATTCCCATGGGCTGGCCCGGCGCCGGAGCTCGTAGACCTCACCGGCCCCGGCTCGGACGACGACGAGGACGCCTAGGGCAGCGTGCGGGGCGGGGCGGCGCCTAGGGCAGTGTGCAGGGCGGGGCGCGGCGCAGACTTTTTTTTTTATGTTTATTTAATGTTTAATTATTGTGAATGTGGACTTTGGCCGGCTGTTGACGGGTGTTTTAATGTTTAATTATGTTAAATTCTGAGCGTTTTTTTTTACTATTTTTTAGCCCGCGTTTACAAATTATGGGTCGGGCCAGCGTTGGGTGCACGCGTCGACCCAAATCAAAAAGCAGACATGGGCGTCCGCTTGGCCGATCCAAACGGACAAAAAGCGGACAAAGCGCGCGTCCGTTTGGGTCGGCGCGTTGGAGTTGCTTTTACTGTGTTCAGTTAATCAAATCATCATGGGAAAAAAAGGTAGGATCAGTTTTAGGTCAGGTGGTTTATGCTATGAAGGTAGCGTTAGAGCATCTCTAGCAGATTCTCTATTCTAAAAGCCCAAAATCTCCCCCATATTATACTAATTTTTTTTTAAAAAAGATTAAAGTTTTTTTCATCTAGTAGATCCCCTAAACTTAATTCCCTAAAGAAATTCCAAACACAAACTTTTGTATCGTACTACATAGCATAATTAGACATCGAACTAGGCCAAGTATCGACATAAAACCTATGCCCTACATACTAGCTACTCCTTGCACTTAAGATAGTTGTCGAAGCCCGTGTCGGAGGAGGACGAGACGGGGATCACCCTCCCTACAGCAATAACAAAAGCATCAGCAATTAGTGGATTCCTGGTGAGTAGTTCGCCCATGGCCACAACTTAATTTAGAAAAATCAGATACCCAAACACCAGACTGAGTTCCAAAGTGGCTCAAGCTTTACCAAGAAAGCGGTACGTTCAGCCAAATTAACAGTGTTCACTAGTGTGTTCAGTCATTTGCTTATGGAGGTTTTGTCGTCCTACGTTCCTTCCGTTGATCATCAGAAGATGATTTATATATTGAATAAACTATGTAAGTGATAAGAAGGCACAAATCGTGGCAGGGTGCCAAATTATAAACTACTCCCTCTATAAAGAAGTTGTCATTAAAGTAGTGATTTAAATGCTCCTATATTTTTTTTACGAAGGGAGTACTAAGTTCACTGTCTCGCGGCAACTTTGGTTATCTAGTACCATTGGTGCTTGGTCCAGCCAGGCGTACGTGGAATCTTACAGGAGAGCCATCACAGCATTTATAATTGGCAGTTTCTGCATCCGCAAGTCGGCAAGTGGCCAGAGTCCCAGAGCACGTACAGATAGTATCAATCTGTCCATATGTTTAACTCCTAGCTAGCGGAGCAGCATAGAGAGATGGCTGCTGCTGCTGCCCAACCATGGCCCTTAACTCAAGTGAAGATATGCATCCGGATTTGGGAGAGACGTCGATTCATAGAAAGAATGATTAATTAACCAACAGATATGCGGTGAGCTCCATGGTTTTTCTTCATAAATTAAGTAGGAGTACACCACCACCAACTTACCAGAATGCTTGGAATCACCATGGCGAGAAGTGCCACAACCGCAGGCCGGCCTAGCATGAGGGGCAGGAGCTAAGATGTAGCCAAGAACAACTCGCCGATCATTCCCAATGTATATGATGATGTATCATTGTTCGATCGGCAAGTCATCCTTGGCTGCACCATAGTCCCCGAGCCTGATGTTAGGCGACGGCCAAGCGAATCCGATCGACAAATCGATCGTTCCATGGCCATGGCTTGTGCATGTATACCGGAGGAAGAGAAAGAAGGGAAGGAAGAAGCTGGGGAAGGGGAGAAGGCCCCCGGACTGAGATGGAGGAGACATAGATTGATGGGGCTTCTATATATAGATAGACGCAGCATGGTCGGTGAGAAAGTTGAACAAAGCTGTGAAGAAATCATGCGGAAAAGAAAAGAAATGAATAAGTTGGCTAGCTGCGGTGTATAATGGACAGGGCCGGGCCCATAGTGGTGCCAAAAGTGCGGCCCGCACAGGGCCCAAAATTCTGGGGGTCCCAAATTTTTATATAGGCCTAGTATTAAAAAGAAAAAAACTAAGCGCTATTGGGCCTTGTGGCGCTGGAGTTGGGCTGGAGACCTGGAGTCGAGGCGACGAGGCCATCGATCGAGCGCACTCCTCGTCCTATTGCTACAGGGATCAGGATTCCTCTAAAAAAAAGTTGCAGGATCGGGATCGAGCAACTGGCAACTCTTGAATCGATCGTGGCTACAGGAACCGAAGAATCGTCGCCTCGTCTCGTCGCCCGTAGCCTCGTCTCGTCGCCCGCGCCCACGTCTCGATAAGCAGCCGACCCTGACGAGCAGCCGGCCCTAGTGAGTTCGTCCTCGTCTCCTCGCCTCGTCCCTCGTCATTACTCATTAGATCAATCGGATCATCGGAATTCGGATTCAGGGCGACAGGTCGGTGCCTTCCTCGCCTCCTCTCTTAAATTTTAGACTCGTCGACGTCGTCTCGTTGGATTGATCAGTGACCGACTCCCCCAACCTCCAGGTGCTTACTGAGTCCTTCTTTTCGATTAACTTCGGTTCCTACTCTTAATTCCTAATTTTCTAATTGACTATTAGCAGGGATCGTTACTTCGTTAGAGATTGGTTCTTACCTCCTCGATTAAAGATCATAGTGTAGCAATTCTATCGGACAGGACCCAAAACAAGGTGAGTTAGACGGTTCGTCTAATTGCCAAACATTGACGCATGATCTTCAATTTTATAATATTCATCTTATTATAAAAGAGGCATGATTGTTTTCCCAATGCAAGTATTGCATATAGAGTTCTATTGACCACTCCTGTGACAGTTGCATCGGCAGAAAGAAGTTTTTCTAAATTGAAGCTATTGAAGTCCTATATGCATACTACTATGACACAACAAAGACTCAATGATTTGGCCACAATAGCACTTGAGAGTGAAGTGTTGAAGAAGATTGATTACGAGGATATCATTGAAGATTTCATTTCAAAGAATACTAAAAGAATGAGGATGTTCAAATAAATAACAACCGGGAGTTGAATATGTATGATTTTTTATATGTCGAATTGTTATGTAAGACATTATATTATATACATTAGTTTTTTTCTGCGACATATATACATTATAATAGCTCGTTAGTTCATTTTTTGTGAGATAGGGCCCCATTTTTTAGTTTCGCACGGGGCCCCGGATTTTGCCGGCCCGGCCCTGATAATGGACGTATTGAATGCGGTATCATCTGAAGATTTTGAAGAGGACGACGGGTCTTGGCGATGGATGGATGGATGGATGCAGCACATGCAGCAGGTATGGCCAAGCGGAGCCAATAAGGTCGATGGCGATGGGTGCAGCCCATGCACTACTGTCGTTCGCCTACGTGCACATGCAGTATAAATGCGTAACGTACAGACATGGAACATGTATGATCTGTGTGTCGTGTGGAATACACTGTGAACCTGTGTATACAATTTTGAATTCTACAAAAATTATGTGCTTTAACTAACAAAACCTGCGGTGACCTAGAAAGCCTGAGCCCCAGCCTTATTATTTTCCTGGGCTGGGGCATCGATCAGAGCTAGATTCCTCGTCCTCTGACCGACCTGACGGTGACGGGTTGATTAGCTGGTTCCTGGTTAATTAGGAAAACCTGTCTAAAACCGCGAACGCGCGCGCGAAACATGCGTGCGTGGGTGTGAGTGTGAGGTGACTGACTGCAATGAGCCAATCACGCACCCAAACTCATGATGATTCCGGACGGTAAGTACGTACGGCGCTGCGCTGTCTCATCTCTATCGCTATATTCTGCGGTGTGCAGTGCATCTCCGGATCTCCCTGTCTGCCTTTAACTAAGTAACTAGTGTGCACCTGTGCAGTGTATCTCCGGATCTAAGTGGTGTGCACTGTCAGAGTGCGCACTACTAAGCAAACGAAGAGGTAACAAATTTTGTAGTAGCACTTAATTCTAAGTTAAAATGAAGAAATCCTTTTAGGGGAGGACGTGGCGAAAACAAGAAAATCCTGCAGAGATATAATTGATGTCCTGCCCGTACCACTATGGCACTATGGCGGTATCACTATTTTTCTTTTCTTTCTCCAAGGCCATGAGCCACCATCGTCTCTTCCCGTGGTATGGTTACAAGGGTTGAAACCGTGATGTAGGTGAGGCGGGCAGGACACGACCAGCAGCACGAGATAAGGGCACGCACAACAAAGATCATGTGCCGGATCGCCTACCATTCCTTGAGGATGTTCAAACCTGCACAAGGCAGTAAGTACGCTAGGTTCAGACGGCACTGTTTGCTGAATCACGTGCTAACAGCTCCGCTAAGCAAGCAAAACGATGGCAAAATCAGGCGCCAGAGCGTCCCGTGGACCGGCGGACGATAGGCTGTGTGGATCCATGCACGGACACCAGGAATTTTTGTGAAATGCCAAATACTCCTACTAAGCTGCTGGTTTATTTTTATTTTTGAGGGGACTAAGTTGCTGGTGTACCGGGTGATTAACGCTGGCGGCCCTTTTGAGGGACACACTTAGCGAAGTGGAGATAGATGTTCCCCTCAAACAAAAAAAAGAAGAAGTGGAGATCGATGTGATTGCATCCGACGAGGCACATATGCTGAATCTGCTGAACATGTCACAAAATTTGACCCCACAACTTTCATTCATCAAACTTTCACGATTGTATTGTGGTCGCAGAGACCAACCAGTTGCAATACCAAGGCCAGCAACGCACGAGCAAGCAATGACTGTCAGGATGCATACAAAAGAGGAGATGCAACTGCTCATCGTTCAGGGTAAAAGTAGCATCTTCTCCAAGGGTGGGTGGCTGCTGCCGCCGTTGTTACTACCCTTCGATCCTAACCTTCTTCTTCTTCTTGGATTTCTCCACCGGCGTCTGCGGCATCTCGGAGGTTGTGTTGCTTCCTGCGCCACGAGCCTGGGATCCTTCTGAGGACTTGGCCGACACGTTTGAGTGGCCCCCCAAGCTGCTTTCGTCCCTTCTCTTCTTCTTGTGTTTGGGCGTCGGCTCCGCGCTCTGTTGACCCAGGGACAATGCTGATCCTTGGCTGCTACGGTTCTCTTGACCCAGGGACAATGCTGATCCTTGGCTGCTACGGTTCTTCGATAAGCCACTGAAGCGAGACATAGTCTTCCGAGAAGAACCTGGAAAATCATATGCACTCGTCAGTGACAGTCAACTGTTCCTGTAAGGTAAGAAAAAGACATGCTAACATACTGGTAGGCAGCATTTCATCAGAGATGAAAAATATTGCCTGACAGCATTCTAGTACAGGTGAACATCACATCTTGCATATAACAGCAACACTAACACAGTCAGTGCATTTTATGAGGCCACTTTTGTAGTGATGTTCTGCATATGCAGCTCCGGCTTGGTTAAACAGAAGTAAATTAAACTTGCGTTCATGGGTAAACCCTCCTTCACTACTTCATTCAGCAAATTTTGGTAAATCTAGCTAGATCTCTGCCTAGCTTGTCTAAGGTATTGGCAGCTGAAAAATGACATTACTGAAGAAAAACCATATTAAAAAATAAATACCTGCAGATCTCCTACTGCCAGGTGTAAGACTCCCAAAACTTGGTTTCTCTTTCTCCAATTCTTCAGGTTCAGGGTAACGAACCAAGCAAACTCTGCGTGAAATCTTCCCCACTGGATTTATTCATTTATATGTTAGTGAAAAGGCCAATTTACATGCACAGAGCACATAACATAAATAAAGGTAAAATAGACTGCTTGGGCTCATAACAAATTGGAAAGAACACAACCACTGAGAACTGATATATTACTTTTAGTTTTTGTTAAACAGTGTGAAATAAGCATAACATAATTGGTTTTCTTTCCCACGTTATTTGCATGTTTGTGTGAAAATAAATACAGCATACAACTACTGCAGGTTACACACGTCAACAGTTAAATGGAGAATATATTTCTAGACTCATGTTACTTATTATGTAGTTGGAGGATAGCTATTAGACCAACTTGTTTTCATAATACAATTATATGTCATTCAAATAGCAATGGTTCTCCTGAAGCTCACAATATTGGAAGCTTTATTTCTAGAAGATACTTTTCTTTTATCAGCTAACACACAAATGACCTAACTCCTTGTATAGTTAAACTTAAGATTTACTTTCACGGCATATACCCCTCTTACGGTGCTGACATTAGTTCCCTTCATTGCTTCAACACAGATCAATAAGCATGCACTGTAACTCATAATAGTTAGATATCTGGAGATAAACTTTCAGTAATGAAGTGTCATATACAGTTTCTTCTTTTACCTGTTATTCCCATTGAAGGCTAAGATGCAAGTTTTCTGAAATCAAACATAGTGCTACAAAATATGGTTGACTAGTATCCAGTGACAAAATATGGTTAACTAGTATCCAGTGAATTGAAGTTTTGGCAAACAAGCAAAACATTAATACGTGTCTACGTAATGCAAACTAAATTAGGGTTTACCAACCCATCGACTGTGTCATCAATATGACTTCGAAATACTAAACCAAGACAGTAGAATGCTTCAGCAAATTTCACATTACTTCAATAATGGAAAACTAATAGCAGAAGCTGTGCATAATACCGAACAATTAAAGTACTAAGTTGACATTTCAAGTACCGGCTTTCATTTCAGATCCTGATGGAATGAAGACAGTAGCATCTGGCTGTTGAGCAGCAAAGCTAACGAGTTCATATGATTTCCCTGCCAAATAACGTACATGAGATAAACCTGAATGTTTGTGGAAAAGTATTCATAGCAATTTTGATAAAATAGTGGTATTTTCAGTCAATGAGAAAGGAGAAGGGACTAGACAAGTCAGCTAGTACTACAACATATTACTGATGTATGGCATGTCAATCAACTAGCTTATACGTAGTCAAGGAGGAGGATGTAACTGGCCATTACATGAAAAGTTTACAAGGAAATTTCACTTGAAATACGAAACTTCTGGAGTCAGAACAACCACAAAGAATAACATCTTTTTTTAGACTGAAAGTATAACATCTTGTTAATTTATATTTCTGTTTCAAGGAGTCAATAGGGACTAATAGTTTGTTTTGCACAGATAAACAAGCAAATTTGAATAAGAGGGAGTTCAGACTGAACTAAGAACTCAAGCCAATACTTCGTGGCCTGCATAACATTAGTGACCATCAAAGAACAAGCATTGTCTGAATCTTATTTACAGCTAACAAAATGAAAGACAAGTTTCACCATGGACAAGCAAGTGGTTTCATTTATATGATTAACACCACTGTCTTTAGGAATAAAGACCACTGTCTAGATAAAATAGACCCGCTGAACACTCAAGAGTGACAGTATTTACAAAAACCAAACTCCGTTGTTGTCTGAAAGCTGGGAAGCTTAAGATCACTGAAACATGTAATTAATCAAGTGAAAATAATTTCGAAATAATACATTGTGTTTATTTACCTGAAGAACTCTCCAAATTTCCCAGGTTTCCATCGTCATGAAGCTTAAGAGAAACTTCTTCACCATTAAAATCAGAAGCATTTACCTGTGTAATAATACAGAAAAATGTTATCCTGGAGCCCAAATGCAGCAAACTAGTAACATGCCACAGGGGTGGAAAAGAAAACTTCCAAGTTACATGGTTTAGAGGCCACTGTATTAGCCAAAATTCTGTCGAGCCAGATGCTGGTATTTCAAGCTTGCCCTGCTCTCCACTCTCCTGAAATGCCGGTCCAGGCTCATAGCTACAAGGTTGCAGCAAGGTTTCAGATGCAGAAGAACAGACAATTGAATTGAGAATATAACAAGCACACAAGTGAGGCCAAGCCGATACTAGACTGATTCACAGTTATCAACGTATTTATCAAGGATGTCTGACTTCTGAATTGCCAAATTCCCGTTATTGTTTATGGTTCACGTCCGGCAACTGACGTGAAGAAAACCGGAACACGGGACGGTGCCGCCCAGCGCCCTCAGAAGCGTGACCTCGGAAATTAGACCACGCGAGCGCGGCTAGCAGCCGCCGCCCCGGTACCCCACCCGCCGAGAGACGAAGAAAAAAAATTCCCGCCACCCTTTAGGGGAGAAGCCCTCCGCCACCGCGCACAGAGCCTACGGCAGAGGAGGAGAGAGGGGGTGCACCGGCGCTAGGGTTTGGAGCCCCCGGATCACCCAAAGGAGTGACGGAAGCGGGGTTGGTTATTTGTTTCTCTGGCTCTGAAACTGAAAACTTGACGAGACCCGGGACTAGAGTAATCAAGCGAAGGAGAGAAGTGGTCATACCGGGCTGCGCCTTTCACCATCTCTAATGCCGTCGAAGGAGCTCCGGCGAAAGGGGGAGGAGCTGGCGGCGGCAACGGGAGCGAGAACGTGTAGGGCGGGGAGGAACGGGGGATACCTCCTCGTCAGCGCTTAACGCTCGCGCGCACGCTTCTTGGGCCGGCCCTTGCGCCTGACCTTTTTTCTGGCGTTGACACTCGTCAGTTGACACACCTTTGCTATATGGGGAAATCCTTCTCCTTAATCCTTGCTGGTCTCTTGCGTTGACACACCTTTGCTACATGGGGAACCGCTGGCTGTTTGTTTATCTCTCCTCTAGAAAACTCAACAACGGCTGGTTTTAATAAAATTGGCTATCAGTTTTTTTATTGGTTTAATTTTATGAAATAAGAAAATGTTCCCAGATTTAAAAAAAGTTCATCAATTATAAAACTCATCTTCGTGAATTCAAAACAACTCTGCAAATTCATAGAAACTTCACGAATTTGAAAAAGGTTCATGGATTAGAAAAAAGTGCATGAATTTGAAAATAGTTCGTGGATTTGGAAACAATTACATGGATTCAAAAAAATCATGAATTTTTTTAAAAAATCACAACCGTAAAACAAATGTTCACAAAAATTGAAAAATAAATTACAAATTTGAAATTTTTCTCAGGATTTTAAAAAAATCATGAAATTTAAAATGAGAAAACAAAAAAGGAAAACCAAAAAATAAACCAAAAATTAAAAAGAAAGAACAAACAGAAAAAAGGAAAAGGAAAAACCACAAAACCAAAAAACCCGGTGAAAACAAAAATCAGAGAAAGCCGAATGGAACGTAAAGAAAAGAAGAAAAAGAGCGGGAAAAAAAATGTTTGGAAGCTTCCTAAAACCGATGCAAAAGCGGAGCTGACGTGGGCCAGCCCATCAAGCAACGAAGAAAACTTTGGTGTTGGCGCTCTCTATGAGATACGGTGTAACCGGCACCTTAAGCGCCGAATAGGAAACATCAGATTGGAGTCAATAGCGTGATGAAGGTCACTGGATTTTTTGGCAGAATAATCGGAAATTGCTTGTACTTGGCCTGATCCAAGTTGGTCTGCAGAATATTCCCTTTTCGTCTTTTTTTTTTCTTTATGTCTTGTTGTTTTTAATAAGTTTTTAAAAAAAATCGATTTTGTTAACTCGTTTTCCTATTTTGGCTTTCTGTGTTGCTAAATCTCAGTCAACTGAGACTTGGCTATGTCTCAGTCAATGCTATATTCATGAGATCTCGCGTGGAGATTCATGCAAAATTTTATTTTCCTTTTTTTTCGTACATGTTATGCCACTTGATTGAGACTTGGTTAAGTATCAGTCAACTGAGACCTAGCCACACTCTTTGGTTTTTCATGTTTTCTATTTGTTCAAGTGTTTTGTGAGATAGTTTCACGGATATCAAATAAAAATGTTCACGGTACCTGAAAGATGTTTCATCAATTCACAAAATGTTGAGGCGTCCGTTAGGTGTTAGCCCGTTGATCCTAGGCACAGATTGGCCGGCTCACTTACCGTTGAATGACAACAATCTTCACCATCAGATCCCAGCAGCTTCCCTCCGTTCGCCGTTGCGCAAGATGTTGCCATAAAAATTCCATACCTATTCGGACCCCTCCCTACGCGATTTGTGCAAGAAATTATGCTCCTTACAGCAATGACGGCAAGCTTTTGTAGCACATTGGTCTGGCTTGCACTAGTGAAAGAACAATTCTAGTTGACTTGGGCAGCAACATGCTTTTCGCTTGCAACAACGGTCGACTGGCTTGCAGCATCGAGTTATTGGCCTTGCAGCGCCGCACATATGGCATGTATTAGAGTCGGCACAAATTTATGGCGGCATGTGCCCCGCTTTCAGCACTCCATCCCTCTTGACACTACAACATCACATGTCTGATTTGTAGCTATTAGGGACCAGCCTTGCAATGTCGCACTCCATTTCCGGCATGCAGATCCCCGACCAGTCTTGCAGTGATGTATGTCCCTCTTTTAACATAGACGAGTGACCTTGCAGCATCACGTGCATGACTTATAGAAGTGGGAGGCCGTCCTTGCAGCATCGCACGTCGGACATGCGACAACCTTGACTAGTCTTGCAACATTGTGCATCCGGCTTTCATTAGTGCCCCGACCTTGTAGTGCATCCTCTTCATGCATTGTTGGCTGAAGTTCAATGCGTAACCCCAAGTGGTTCAATGTCGTTTTCAGTTCCGTCAAGACTGTCACCATAACCGATGTAGGTGAAGATGGCGATCCAAAAAAAGAAGGCCTTGCTTCAGCCAAAAGGATGGCTAGGACCCGAGGGAGAAAGTGAGAGAAGGAGAAGGAGAAGCGAGAAAGGGTGGCAGCTAAGATGAGTGAGAGGTTCGTGAATATCATGGCGAAGAAGGAGGAGATATGCATCAAGCGCAATGATGTGAAGGAGGAAAAAAAGGCTGAGAGGTTTGCCAAGTTCATCGCGGTGGAAGAGAAGATGGTCAAGCTTCAAGAGAAAAATGTTGAGCTCACAGCCGCTTTGGAAGGCACCATGATGTTGACCATGAAGATGTCTGAACTTGAATCCCGATGCAACAAAGATCATGCAAGCCTATTGTGTGCTAGGATGTTGAAGCGCTTGGCGGCCAATTTGAAGGAGCCGGCCGATGAGGAGTCGTCGGCACGCATAGTGAAGAACTTGGCATAGACAACCGGTCTGAGAGGTAAAAGAAATAAGGATTTTTGCACAAACATCCCAATTTTTAACATTGACGGTATGTAAAAAACTTATAAACATCCGACGCTTTTTGGTTGTGATTACATATGTTTGCACTTATTTACGTATACTAAAAATTACTATTAATCTACAGATACATGTGGAATGAAGTCAGATGAATCCCGAGAACATTTGGCGCATAGTGTTTGATGGCCGTCTTCCTATTTGCCCGGACGTGTCCGCGAACATTTTGGTGTCCGTTTAAGATGCATTTATTAAGGGTGTGCCTAGATCTCAGTCGTTCGAGGCTTAACCAAGTCTAAGTCAAGTGACATAGCATGTAAGAAAAAACTTTTTTTTGCACGGATCTCTACGTAAGATCTCACAAATATAACATGTGATTTAGCAATCCCGGATTATTAATTGTTGCAACGGGGGCTTCTGCGACGAGGGGGGTGTTGGACCTAATTAATTAGCTCTAGTTGAACTATGCCTGGTCATGGTGGTAATACTTGGTGTGCGCAGGGCTCCGGCTGTCGTCCTCCCTCGGCCGGCACACGGTGACGCGGGGCTCCTGCCAGAGCCACGCCTTGCTGATCTCTGACACATGCTCTTGGACGACCTTAAGGAGCAGGCGGACGCTCTCCTGCTGGTCATGGTCTCCCGGAGTTCCCACGTCTTCCGGGGTGACGAGCACCAGCTGCTCGAGGACAGGAGCCCTGCGCAGGACGAACCTTAGCAGCCGCAGCTCGCGCCTCGTCCCTCGGAAGTTCACCACCTTGAGGAACGTCAGGTGGTCGAGAGCGATCTCGTACTCGAGAACGATATCCGCGTCTGCCTCGCCGGTCACCGCCGTGCCGCCGCACGCGTCTGGGAGCTGCAAGTTCGATCGGCGGAGCCGCTAGCTCGTCAGGATCGCACGCCGTGGGAAGTCAGGTTCGAATGGATCATGTATCAGGATGCTTACCCGGATAAAGAGGCGCTCGAGGAGCGGCGCCGCAACGAGGTCTAAGAATCCGGAGAAGCGAGTAACATCGCCGTCGCCCATGGAGATGGAGTCCATCAGCCGCTGGAGCTCTTCGAGGTTCGGGGCATCCACAGTGCCCTCAGCGAACAGTCGCTCTTCTTCCATGTGCTGATCGTATAAAAGACATCGTCAGTTAATCGCCTAATTGGTCTCCTAGGCAAGAACAAGTCTGAATATCGTACCAGCATGCCCACGGAACAAAGTGTCAAAATCTTGGCATGCGCGAGCTGATTCAAGAAGCCTGAGTAGGCGAACTCGTGTATTACTTCGTCGTATTCGCCGTAGCCGATGTGGGTCAGGTACGCGTCCTTTAGCTCCGGCCTGGCATCGGACCGCGTCCCAGTGCCGCCTGGGCCAACGAACTCCACGCCGGACGGCTCGTCCTCTCTCCAGATGAGGACGTCGCCGTGGTAGGCGACGGACTCCAGCACGGGCGCGGCCACCTGCAGGTAGCGCATGGCCAGGCAGCGCACGATCTCCAGGCCCCGCAGCCTCTCGCCGGCGACCCTCACATACACGAGAAGGTGGCAGCTCTTCAGGCTCAGGAACTCGAGCAGCCGGCACCCGGAGACCACGTCCAGGACAGCATCGTCGGTGACGTCGACTTGGTTGAGGGAAAGCGATGTGGACGTCGCGGAGGCTGCACCGGCCGAGGCTGAGCACCGCGAGGGAGCTCTCGGCCTGGAAGAGGTCCCTGGGAAGCTCCAGAGCCCCGCGGCCGTCGGCGTGCTGCGTCAGGTCCACCACCACCTCCCTGGCGCCTCTCCCCAAGGCGGCCGCGGCCCACCGGACGACGTCCCGCCCGAACGCGTCGAACGGAGACAGCGCCACGCGGAACACGTCGATGGGCGCCGCGCCGTGGACCTCGAGGCAGCGGTTCACGGTGGCCACGATCTGCCCCGGGGACTGGCTGCGGATGAAGTCGCGGTCGGTGAAGTCGAGGACGGCGGAGGCGGCGAGCGCGTGGAGCCACAGGCACGCCCACCTCGTGGAGAGGGCGCTGGTGCGGACGGCTTGTCTGAACGGGACCCGGCCGACGATTGAGTGGAGGACGTCGTCGGGGAGGCCACTCAGCCGGTCCTCATCAGATGATGATCCTTTAATAATTCTGCAATACTTTGGGTTGGATTCGATCTCCATTGCCACGCGCGGTTGAGCTCGTGTAGAGCCTTCCAAGCGACGCACTGGGGCCTACGTGCGTGGTGGTGATGCGATTTGTTGAATCGTAGGAGCTCTTTGGCCTAGGCCTTTTATACGTAACATGCCGCGCCACTGTCGCGTTGAAAATGTTCACTCACCTTCTCTTGCAAGATTTGACTCGAAAAGATGAGATACCGGACAGAGTGGCGTCGCGGGTGCTTCCTTTTTTTTTTTTTTTACGTCGCCGGTGCTTCCTAGGCAAGGAGCCGTGCGCGCGATTTCAAGTTATCAACCGGTCAATTTTGGGCCGGAAATACCACACTCGTACGTACTCTCTCCGTCCTATAATATAAAACGTTTTTTGACACTAGTGCCGTCCTATAATATAAAACGTTTTTTGACACTACACTAGTGTCAAAAAACGTCTTATATTATATTATGGGACGGAGGGAGTAAGAGTTTACCGCACCAAGCTGTTGCTGATGAGGAGCTTTGTGGAGAAATTTGCAGGTCTTGATTATTTCAGTTGCGCACAATAACGTTGCCATGGCAGCCATTATGTTTTGCTGCCATGGCAGCCAAATTGATAGGTTTTAGTTTTCTTCACAAGTTTCATTAGTTTCAGAGAACTTTCAGTTTCAGTTTTTTTATTAGCGCACGAGGGCACGAACGCTGTGTGTTCCGTGCGAATGGGTAGGAAGCCAGCTGCACGACTTCGCCCGTGGGATGGCGCGGGCACGATGGGGTTGTTGCGAGCATTACGGCATCACTCTAGATCATTGAATAAAAGGATCAAGGAAACAGAAAAGCAGCAGAACTTGCGCTGCACAAAATCTTGTTTCTGCTCTTGTTCGTTTGTGTGTGTTGAGAGAGAGAGAGAGAGAGAGAGAGAGAGAGAGGAGGTGCTCCGGTGAGCATCTCCGGCAACACTTGGCATCAGAGCATCATGTTGTGCACGGGACCATGTCGTCCAGCGGCAACGACTCGCAAGCCCGACAGGGTTCGCAGAGTTCTCCATGCATGAGAGCGGTGTCGCCGGCCCGGGGTAGGAGCAGGAATCGCCGCACCGGGACCGGCGAGGTGGTGGTGCACCAGCAGGTGATCCGGGAGACGAGCTCCGCCGGAGTCTACCCCACGCTAACGCGCACCAACTACGAGATTGGGCTCTGCTGATGAAGGTAAACCTGCAGGCCGAGGGCCGGTGGGATGCCGTTGAAACCGGCGAAGCATCCTTCCGTGACGAGCGCAAGGCCATGGCCGCGATTTTGCGCGCCCTCCCGCCGGACATGGTGAGTTCGATCGGCGCCAAGGCCACCGCCAAGGAGGCATGGTAGGCCATCGCATCTCAGCGCATGGGTGCCTCTCGTGTGCGTGAGGCGAACGCACAACAGTTGCGACGCGAGTTTGAGAGCATCTCGTTCCACTCCGGGGAGACGATCGACAACTTCTCGATGCGCATCTCCACCCTCGCTGCGAACCTGCGCTCCCTTGGCGATAACGTCCAGGAGTCCAACGTGGTCGCCAAGTTCCTGTGCGTTGTTCCTCAACAGTACGCGCAGGTTGCCATCGCGATCGAGACCCTCCTCAACATGAGCACTTTGTCCTTGGACGAGGTCACCGGTCGCCTTCGCGTCGTGCAAGATCGGATCAGCGACAACGCCGCCGAGTCACAATCTGGCGGCCGCCTGCTTCTCACCGAGGAGGAGTGGGACGCACGGAAGCGCTCGCCTCAGGGGGACGGCGGATCGTCCTCTGGCTGGCGAGGAAACCACCGGCAAGGTGGTGGGTGGTGCGGCGGTGGGCGTCACGGCGGTGGGCGTCACGGCGGCGGCCGTAATGGTCCGCAGGGCGGACGTGGCGCCGGCAACATCGACAAGAGCGGCGGAGACAAGGACACGTGCTGCTACTGCGGCTTCAAAGGGCACTGGGCCCGTGACTGCAGAAAGAAGACGTGTGAGGAAGCTCACCTCACGCAGGCCGACGAGGACGCGGATCCGGCGTTCCTCTTGATGGAGATGGTGGGGATCACCACGGCGGAGGACTCTGCGGTCACGGCAGTGGGCCTCGACACTCCTGCACCAGCCCCCGTCTCCGCTGCCAAGGCAGGGGTTTTGGCCACGGTGGAGGCAAGCACCTCGCTCCCCGTCTTCCTCAACGAGCAGCAGGCAGAGATAGTCCCCAGCGCTGCCTACGCACCTCGGGAGACCACCTGCACTACAAAAAAAAGACACATCCGTGACATTATGGCCCAAACGAAAACTTTTTCTGTCATGGTTGTGACACTTCTATGACAATAATTGTGACAAAAACACGTATCATCATAGATGTGGTGGGCTCCTACTTCTATGACAAAAAAATATGATAGAAAATGGGCTTTTCGTCCTGGGCGGGCCGAAGACGCACCTGCATGACATTCTTTGGGCCGTCCATGACGTAAAAAATCATGGTAGAAGTGAGGGCGAGGAAATTTTCGGGGAGTTCCCGGTTACGGTGGGTGGTCGGGGCCGAGCGATGCAGTGTGGTTTGCGCGTTTCTCTCGTACGCGCGTGTGTGCGAGGCGTTTGCTAACGGAACCCGAGCGAGGCGTTCGCTTACTGAAACCGAGCGAGGCGTTCGCTTACAGAACCCGAGCGATCGCACTAGCCAGCTACGTACTGGACACGAGCGATCGATTCCACTACGGACTGAAGCCGATCGATCGATCCTTTCGCTGTTAACTGAACCCGAGCGATTCCTTCGCTGCTAACTGAACCCGACTGATTCCTTCGCGCCCGCTGCTAACTGAACCCGAGCGATCGATCGCTGCTGCATGCTGCTTATTACTGAAGCCGATCGATCGATGTGTTGCATCGAGCCCGCGTGTGCGAGACGTAGCCGGTTGGGTTGCCTCTCGATGAATAGTGCCTGTTGTTGCCGCGCGTGTGATACACATAGACACTAGTCGAGACGCATCGATCGAGCCGGTTGGTTGGCCGTGGATGAACAGTTCCCATTGCTGTCGCCCGCTCGTACGCCCCACCCCAGTCGGTGGGTTGGCTGTGGATGAACAGTACCCTGGCCGTGTGAAAGTGGTTGGTGCTGGATGAACAGGACCTCGACAGGAGGCCACCACACCCCAGCCAGTTGGGGGTGGATGAACAGGACCCCGTGGAGGCTGGATGAACAGTAGCCGGTGGAGGCTGGAGGAAGTCGACGGTGGATGAACAGTAGCCCGTGGAGTCCCGTTTTGCAGTACGCCACACCCCTCCCCGATGAACATGACCCCGTTTCGACCGTAGGCGCTCGAAGAGAAGTCTGTTTCCTCCGTTTTGCGGTACACCACACCCCCCCGATCAACAGGACCCCGTTTTGACCGTAGGTGGTTGAACAGAAATCTGTTTCCTCTGTTTTGCGGTACGCCAGACCCCTAACCGGTGAACAGGACCCCATTCCAACCGTAGGCGATTGAACAGAAGTCCGTTTCCTCCGTTTTGCGGTACGCTAGACCCCCAGCCGATGAACAGGACCCCGTTTCGGCTGTTTCGTCCAAGCCGGTTGACTCTCGATGAACAGGACGCATTCCAACCCAGTCGGTTGCCTCTCGATGAACACGACACTGTTTCTCTATTCCGACTCAGCCGGTTGGCTGCCGATGAACAGGAGTGCCGATGAACAGGAGGCCGTGATACGTCCAATTTGCATCATGATTTCCTACTGTTATTTATAATGTATTTGATCATTATTTAACTTTATGATGCAACTCTTATGCCTTTTCTCTCTTAATTTGCAAGATTTATATGAAGAGGGAGAATACCGGCAGCTGGAATTCTGGACCTGAAATAGCTACAACAGAGATACCTATCCTACAGAGCTCCAATTGACTTAAAATTTCACGGAGATTTTTTATTGAATATATAAAAAATACTGGAAAGAAGAAATAATGGAGGGGACCCACCAGTTTCCCACAAGGCAACAGGGCACGGCCCCCTGGGCGCCCCTGATGCCTTGTGGGGCCCCTGGCTGGCCTCTGGCCCCCTCCTTCTGCTATATAAGGTCTTTTGCCCTAAAAAAATTATAGAGAAGACTTTCGAGATGAAGCGCCTCCGTCTCGAGGCGGAATCTGGGCAGGAGCTATTTTGCTCTCCGGCGGAGCGATTCTGCCGGGGATACTTCCCTTCGGGAGGGGGAAATCGAAGCCATAGACATCACCAATGATCCTCTCATCTTGGGAGGACCAATCTTCATCAACATCTTCACCAGCACCATCTCATCTCAAACCCTAGTTCATCTCTTGTATTCAATACTTGTCCCAAAACCTCAGATTGGTACCTGTGGGTTGCTAGTAGTGTTGATTACATCTTATAGTTGATGCTAGTTGGTGTATTTGGTGGAAAATTATATGTTCAGATCCTTAATGATATTTAATACCCCTCTGATCTTGAACATGAATATGATTTGTGAGTAGTTACTTTTGTTCTTGAGGACATGGGAGAAGTCTTGTCATAAGTAATCATGTGAATTTGGTACTCGTTCGATATTTTGATGATATGTATGTTGTTGCTTCCTTTAGTGGTGTCGTGTGAACGTCGACTACATGACACTTCACCATCTTTGGGCCTAGGGAAGGCATTGTGGAGTAGTAATTAGATGATGGGTTGCTAGAATGACAGAAGCTTAAACCCTAGTTTATGCGCTATTCCGTAAGGGGCTGATTTGGATCCATACGTTTCATGCTATGGTTAGATTTATCTTAATTCTTCTTTCGTAGTTGCGGATGCTTGCGAGAGGGGGTAATCATAAGTGAGAGGCTTGTTCAAGTAAGAACAGCACCCAAGCACCGGTCCACCCACATATCAAATTATCAAAGTAGCGAACGCGAATCAAACAAACATGATGAAAGTGACTAGATGAAATTCCCATGTGTCCTCAGGAACGCTTTGCTTATTATACGAGTTCGTTCTGGCTTGTCCTTTGCAATAAAAAGGATTGGGCCACCTTGCTGCACTGTTGTTACCATTACTACTTGTTACTTGTTACGAATTACCTTGCTACCAAACTATCTGTTACCGCTATTTTCAGTACTTGCAGAGAATACCTTGCTGAAAACCGCTTGTCATTTCCTTCTGCTCCTCGTTGGGTTCGACACTCTTACTTATTGAAAGGATAACGATTGATCCCCTATACTTGTGGGTCATCAAGACTCTTTTCTGGCGCCGTTGCCGGGGAGTGAAGCGCCTTTGGTGAATGGAATTTGGTAAGGAAACATTTATATTACGTGCTGAAATTTACTGTTACTTGTCACTATGGAAAGTAATCCTTTGAGGGGCTTGTTCGGGGTATCTTCACCTCGTCCGGAAGCATTGAGAATTGCTCCTCAACCTACTGAACCCACTGAAAATATTTATTATGAAATTCCTTCGGGTATGATAGAGAAACTGCTAGCTAATCCTTATGCAGGATATGGAACGGTTCATCCTGACATGCACTTGATATATGTGGATGAAATTTATGGATTGTTTAAGCTTGCAGGTTTATCTGGAGATGGAGTTAAGAAGAAAGTATTCCCTTTATCTTTGGAGGGAAAGGCATTGACATGGTATAGGCTATGCGATGATATTGAAACGTGGGATTGGAGCCGGTTGAAGCTGGAGTTCCACCAGAAATTTTATTCTATGCATTTGGTTCATCGTGATCGGAATTATATATATAATTTTTGGCCTCGTGAAGGAGAAAGCATTGCTCAAGCTTGGGGGAGGCTTAAGTATATGTTGCACACATGCCCCAATCATGAGCTCTCAAGAGAAATAATTATTCAAAACTTTTATGCTCAGCTTTCTCATAATGATCAATCCATGCTCGATACTTCTTCTGCTGGTTCCTTTATGAAGAGAACTATTGAATTCAGATGGGATCTTCTGAAAAGAATTAAACGTAACTCTAAAGATTGGGAAATTTACAAAGGTAAAGTGTCAGGTATAAATCTTGAGTTTGACTGTGTTAAATCTTTTATGGAAACTGATGCTTTTCATAAGTTTAGTACTAAATATGGACTTGACTCTGAGATAGTAGCTACCTTTTGTGAATCTTTTGCTGCTCACACTACAAAAAAAGACACATCCGTGACATTATGGCCCGAACGGAAACTTTTTCTGTCATGGTTGTGACACTTCTATGACAATAATTATGACAAAAACACGTATCATCATAGATGCGGTGGGCTCCTACTTCTATGACAAAAAATTATGACAGAAAATGGGCTTTTCGTCCTGAGCGGGCCGGAGACGCACCCGCATGACATTCTTTGGGCCGTCCATGACGTAAAAAATCATGGTAGAAGTGAGGCCGAGGAAATTTTCGGGGAATTCCCGGTTACGGTGGGTGGTCGGGGCCGAGCGATGCAGTGTGGTTTGCGCGTTTCTCTCGTACGCGCACGTGTGTGCGAGGCATTCGCTAACTGAACCCGAGCGAGGCGTTCGCTTACTGAACCCGAGCGATCACACTAGCTACGTACTGAAGCCGATTGATCCCTTCGCTGCTACGTAGACACGAGTCGAGACGCATCGATCGAGCCGGTTGGTTGGCTGTGGATGAACAGTTCCCGTTGCTGCCGCCTGCTCGTACGCCCCACCCCAGCCGGTGGGTTGGCTGTGGATGAACAGTACCCTGGCCGTGTGAAGGTGGTTGGCGCTGGATGAACAGGACCCCGAGGAGGCCAGCCGGTTGGGGGTGGATGAACAGGACCCCGTGGAGGCTGGAGGAAGTCGACGGTGGATGAACAGTATCTGGTGGAGGCTGGAGGAGGTCGACCGTGGATGAACAGTAGCCCGTGGAGTCCCGTTTTGTGGTACACCACACCCCTCCCGATGAACAGGACCCCCATTTCGATCGTAGGCAGTTGGGGAGAAGTCCGTTTCCTCCGTTTTGCGGTACGCCAGAGCCCTCCCGATCAACAGGACTCTGTTTCGACCGTAGGTGCTCGAACAGAAGTCTGTTTCCTCCGTTTTGCGGTACGCCAGACCCCCAGCCGATGAACATGACCCCATTTTGACCGTAGGCGGTCGAACAGAAGGCCGTTTCCTCCATTTTGCGGTACGCTAGACCCCGAGTCGATGAACAGGACCCCGTTTCGGCTGTTCTGTCCAAGCCGGTTGGCTCCCGATGAACAGGACGCGTTCCGACCCAGTCGCTTGGCTCCCGATGAACACGACGCTGTTTCCTCTATTCTGACCCAGCCGGTTGGCTGCCGATGAACATGACGCCGTTGCTGCCGTCTGTTGCCTCTCCATGTACACCAGCCCTGGCCGTACGTATGCGCGAGTACGCGTTCGAGACCCAGCCCGTATGTACGTACGTGGCCGTATTGTTTGCCGTGTGGCTGTACATACGTGTATACGATTTAGACGGGACTATCTGAACTGCCATGTCGGGGGCTCTTCTACGACACGTTCCGCTACTTACTCGGCCACGGTTCAACCTTGCAGAGAGACCGATCGACCAGTATGTACGTACACGTTCACGACCAGACAGACAACGCTACGTACGCTTCGACCTGGTGGGTCTCAGGTGTCAGTGGATAAGGAGGCACTTCCTTATAGCTGGTGGGTCCCAGCTGTAAGGGGGAGGAATCATTTTTTTGTGCGTAATAAGGAGGCACTTCCTTGCGTGCGAAGATGTAGCTGGTGGGTCCTGCTGTCAGCCTCACCGCGCACAGTCCTCTTCCGATGGATGTTGTTCATTGACCACGTTGACTACGCCATGCCGAGAGCACAAAGGCGGTGGACGATGGCGAGGCCTCGGAAGGGAACGACGCGGAGCCGGGGAAGACGCGGCAGTGGATGCCCACGCGGATGGGAGTACAAGGGTTGACTGGTTCGGCTGCGGTGTGAGGCTGCCATCGCCTGAGAATAACAGGGGATGTGAGTGAGTAGAGGGAAGGCCTGGCCAGCGGTGGGAGTAGGGTGGGGCGTTGAGGCCTGCGCGGCAGCACAGCCGGCCATGGGAGGCAGGAGCAGGCGGTCCCGCCGACGCTAGTTTGGGCGGCTGGAGCAAGAAGATCAGAGATTGAAGAAGCAGCACGGCCGCTGGATTAGCATCCAACGGTCACCGCTACAAGAATTGTTTGTTGACTTTAAGTTGACAAAGCCCTGCGTACGCGTCAACTTAGTAGGCCCACAAGTCAGCATAACATCTGTGGCGGACATCATATAGCCCATTTGCTATTTTCCTAAATTTAGAGACCATTTGCTAATTATTACGTAATTTATTGCAGCCCATATTATATTTTAGAATACCTTACCATTTTCTCGCAAGGACAGGATTAAAAATTTCAGTGATATTTCATTGAAATTGCCGAACTATTTCTAATCCTGAAATTTCGAGCCCGATAAAAAATAAATTTAAATTATATTTAAATTATGTTAAAACAATGAAAATTTAAATATCAAAAAATAAAAGAAAATACGCAATTTGAAACTAATTGCCCATTTTCTTTGTTTTTATACATATACAGCTCATTTCATATTACTTATAAGATTTACAGCCCTTTTTGTCTGGGCAGGCCGAATGTATCCCTCGTCGTCTTGAAAGATTTGCAGCCCAGCAGGACGGAGAAAAAGAAATCGGCTTGTGTAGGCTATTCTACGAAAAAAAGAGGTGGGCTAGCCATTTTCACCGAGAAAAAAAATGCTGGGCTCGTCATGTTGTAAACATAAAATAAAAACCTGGGCTAGACGGGCCACAAACACCGCACAACCCAGTTGATAATCTACTCCCTCTCAACAAGAACAAAAAAACAACAACAACAAAACTGATCGAGCAACTAGGACCCACGTGTTAGCAGCATTTTTTTCATGTAATAAGGAGGGGCTTCCTTGCGTGCGAAGATGTAGCTGGTGGGTCCCAGCTATCAGGGAGTGGAATCATTTTTCTTCCGCGTAATAAGGAGGCACTTCCTTGCGTGCGACCATGGACCTCGTGGGTCCCAGCTGTCAGCCTGTCCGCGTACAGTCCTCTTCCGTTGGCTGTCATTCGTTGACCACGTTTATGACACCGTGCCGAGAGCACCAAGGGAGGGAAACGACCCGGAGCCGGGGAAGACTTGGCAGTGGACGCCCACGCGGAGGGGAATATGAGGGTTTACTGGCTCGGCTGCGGTGTGAGGCTGCCGTCGCCAGAGAATAACAAGCGGTGTGGGTCAGTAGAGGGATGGCTGGCTAGCGATGGGAGTAACGTGGTGCGGTGAGGCCTGCGCGGCAGCACAGCCGGCCACGGAAGGCTAGAGCAGGCTGTCATGCCGTCGCTGGTTTGGGCGGCTGAAGCAGGAAGATCAGAGATTGAAGAAGCACGCCGGCCGTTGGATTGACATCTAACGGTCTCACGCTGCTAGAGTCGATTTTGTTGACTAAATTGACATAGCCCTGCGTACGCGTCAACTTAGTAGGCCCACAAGTCAGCCTCCAAATTAGGTGGGACCCAGCTAACAGGGGGAGGAATTATTTTTCTTGCGCCTAATAAGGAGGCACTTCCTTGAAAAAGATGCAGCTGGAAGATCCCAGCTGTCAGAGGGACAAAACTTTTTTTTCCGCGTAATAAGGAGGCACTACCTTGCGTGCGAAGATGTCGTTGGTGGGTCCAACCAGTCAGGGGGAAGAATCATTTTTTTTTGCGTAATAAGGAGGCACTTGCTTGCGTGCGGCCATGGACCATGTGGGGCCCTACTGTCAACCTCTCCACCTACATCCCTCTTCCGATGACTGTCGTTTGTTGACCACGCCGCGTCGAGAGCACCAACGCGGTGGACGACGGCGAGGCCTAGGAAGGGAACGACCCGGAGCCGGCGAAGACACATCAGTGGATGCCCACGCGGAGGGGGGTACGAGGGTTGACTGGTTCGGCTGCGGGGTGAGGCTGCCATCGCTGGAAAATAACAGGACATGCGGGTGGGTAGAGGGATGGCCTGGCCAGCGGTGGGAGTAGGTGGGAGCAGGCAGTAAAGCCGGCGCTGGTTTGGGCGGCTGGAGCAGGAAGATCAGAGATTGAAGAAGTACGACGGCCGTTGGATGGACATCCAACAGTCACTGCTGCTAGAATCGTTTGTTGACTATAAGTTGACAAAGCCTTACGTAGGCGTCAACTTAGTCGGCCAACAAGTCAGCCTGGAAATCTGTGGCGTGTACTGCCCATTTGCTATTATTTTTACAATTTAAAGCCCATTTCCTAATTCATATGGAATTTATTACAGCCCATTTGCCATTTTTAGAATTGCTGCCCTTTTCTGGTCAGGACCAGTGTTAAAAAATTGCTAAAAATATGCAAATTTTTTGAAATTTCGCATATTTTTGCTGGGGTCCGAACTATTTTTAATCCCAAAATTAGGAGCGAGATTAAAAGTAATTTAAAAAAATGTGAAAATCCAATGAAATATAAAATCTCAAAGAAGAAAAAAAAGACAAAACATGAAACTAATTGCCCATTTGTCGTGTTTTTTTTACATTTGCGGCCCATTTCATATTACTTTTATGATTTATTGCCCATTTTTTGGCCAGGCCGAATGCATCCCTCCTCGTCTTGAAAGATTTGCAGCCTAGCAAGTCGGAGAAAACAAATAGGCCTAGGTTGGGTATTCTTCAAAAAAAATGGTGGGCTACCCATTTACCAAAAGAAAAAACAGCTGGCCTGGTCATGTTGTTAGACGGGCCACAGACACCGCACAACCCAGTTTATACGCTGCTCCGTCTGAACAACCAAAAAAAACTGCTCGAGCTGCTGGATCCCTGGTGTCAGCCGCTCCTTGTGCAATTCTGTCGTTAATTGACTATACGTTGACAATGATGTCGGTCCCAGATATCAGCAAGGTGGATATGAGTAAAAAAAATGAGGGGTGGATCTGAGTAGTAAGGAGGCACTTGCTTGCATTCGGCAGTGGACCTGGTGGGTCCCTACTATCATACTCTCAAGTACAGTCCTCCCCTGATTCACCATGTTGACCATGTTGACAAGGCCGGACGGCGGCGCTGCGGCGAGCGCACCAAGGCGGAGGACGACGGCGAGGCCTCGGACGGGAATGAATAGGAGTCGGGGAAGATGCGGCTGTGTGGGATGGCCAAACTTGCTAATCGATTCAAAGGAGCTCGGTGCCGCTTTGAGTTATGGAAGATGTCATCTTGTCGAGAGGGAGCACGGGAAGCTTGGGCGATGATTAAGACCCACTTTACCAAGCTTGAACTGGAGCATTTAGCTAGGGTTGGGCCGGTAGGGCCAGATGGGCAGGAAGTGCCCGTACATTTGGTATATGACCAGGTTATGCCCGCAGCTCGGTTGTCCCAAGCAGATTGTGCTCTGGAGACCATAATAGATGGTCTTGATCAAGAGTAACATTTTGATTCTATGTATCTATGTACTTTACATCAAATATTCTCCAAACCGTGCTTGAAACGTTGCCTTAACCGGCCATCGGCTTCTGCCCCCTCAGCCAGGGGCCGAGGAGTGTTTCCTACTATGTGATCTGAGAACATCGGGAGAACACTTCGGAGAACCAGGCAATCCGGCCATTTGGTGCAAACAGACAAAATGTGCTCGGGGAGTTATGTTATATTACTGTTTAACGTAAGAAACATCTTCTGACGAAAATAGTTCCTCTGTGGGTTCCTTTCTTCGGGTTGTCATGTTGACCATGGACGTATAACCGAATACCCGAAATAGACGGGTAATGGTTACTTCGGGAAAATAACCCCAGAATCTGGTAATAGCTACCAATTATTTTCACTTCCCTCGTGGCCGACCAATTGTATTCTTAAGAACGCTAGCTTTTGGCTTCACCCGTCTGAGGTACGCACCTGGGTAATCCGGACGTAACAATCGCAGAGGTGCTCCCTTTACTCCCTAGCCGAACAATCGGGAACGTAAGGAGTAAGCATAGGAGCGAGGCAACCTAGCTTGGCCAAATCTAAAGTCAAATTGATGCATATGATGGCTTTAGAACGATACTGGAAGGTTGCAAACATGGTAAAACTGATGGTTGCACAAAGAATATATGACCGGCTTCATAAAAGAAGCCCCCAGGTAAAAATGTGCGGTACATTCGACGATGTTTGCCGAAAAAAAACTTAACGTTGTTCGGCTTAACCGAACACAACCCGGGAAAGACAAGTCACATGAGAAAGACAGAATATAAATCCGAGAAGGATGAACCGAAGAGGGTGATGATGCTGGTTTAGCCGTAGAAGCGTCGAAGCTGAGCCGCGTTCCATGGGTTTGGTTCGAGGCGGTTGTCCTTTGGGTCGTCGAGATGATACGCTCCGCCTGCGAGTACCTGATCAATTACGAAGGGCCCCTCCCATTTGGGCGACAGCTTATGCTTATGCTTCTCCGGGAGGCGGAGGACGAGGTCGCCCACATTATAGGCCTTTGCCCGTACTTCCCTGCTCTGATAGCGTCTGGCCTGCTGCTGATAGAAGGCAGAACGAGCTCGAGCTATGTCGCGCTCGCCTTCCAGGGCATCCAGGTCATCTTGCCGATCCAGCTTGGCCTCCCTTTCTTCATACATACGTACTCAAGGTGCGTCGTGAATAAGATCGGTGGGGAGAACAACTTCTGCCCCATATACCATAAAGAACGGTGTGTAGCCCATGGATCGATTAGGAGTGGTGCGCAGGCCCCACAATACGGAGTCGAGCTCCTCAACCCAGTGGCAGTCGGATTCTTTTAAAGATCGGACCAAACGGGGCTTAATGCCGCTCAAAATTAGTCCATTGGCTCGCTCGACTTGTCCATTGGACAGTGGGTGGTATACAGAGTCATAGTCAAGCTTAATGCCTAAATTAGCACACCAGTCTTTTACTTCCTGGGCGGTAAAATTGGATCCATTGTCCGTTATTATGCTATGGGGGACACCGTAACAGTGAACCACGCTGGATATAAAATCAATGACCGGCTTGGACTTGGCTGAGGTTACTGGTTTTGCCTCAATCCATTTAGTGAATTTGTCTACCATGACGAGTAGATATTTCTTCTTCTTGGACCCCCCCTTTAAGTGGTCCAACCATGTCCAGCCCCCAGACCACGAAAGGCCAAGTAATCGGTATCGTCCGAAGAGCCGTGGGGGGCATGTGACTTTGATTCGCAAAGAGCTGGCATCCAATGCAATGTTGGACCAATGTTTGGGCGTCTGCGCGGGCGGTGGGCCAGAAGAACCCAGCTCGGAAGGCCTTGCTGACCAGGGCCCGAGCTATTGCGTGGTGACCGCCCATGCCAGCATGAATTTCGGCCAAGAGCTGTCTGCCCTCCTCTTCGGATATACATCTTTGTAGGACGCTGGTAGTGCTTTTCTTGTATAGTTCGCCCTCATGGACCTTGTAGGCTTTAGATCGCCGAATTATGCGTCTTGCCTCAGTCTGGTCGTCGGGTAGCTCTTGGCGGAGAAGATAGCCGAGGAAGGGCTCGGTCCATGGCGCGATTATCGCCATGACTTCGTGGGCCGAAGACGTTTCTTCGATGGCCGAGCCCCCGATAATTCCTTCGTCTGGTTCGATGGTTGGAGGGACGAGCTCTCCTGAGGCCTTGGTTTCAACGTCCTTGCCATCCTCCTGCCACACCACGGACGACTTGAAGAGTCGTTCCAAAAAGGTGTTCTCAGGGACGCGATCGCATTTAGCGCCCATTCGAGCAAGAACGTCGGCAGCTTGATTGCTGTCCCTAGAAACATGGTGGAACTCGAGCCCTTCAAAACGGGCGGATATTTTTAGGACGGCATTGCGATATGCTGTCATTTTGGGGTCTTTTGCGTCGAATTCGCTGTTGACTTGAGAGATGGCGAGATTAAAATCTCCCCGTACCTCGAGCCGCTGTACACCCATTGACACTGCCATCCGAAGTCCGTGTAATAGAGCCTCATATTCAGCCGCGTTGTTAGAGTTGGTGTACATGATCTGCAGTACGTACCGGATATTGTCGCCGGTGGGAGATGTGAGAACTACTCCAGCCCCCAGTTCGTCGAGCATTTTGGAGACGTCGAAGTACATCGTCCAATGCGAATATGTACTGTACTCTCTAGGGAGCTCGGCTTCTGTCCATTCTGCCACGAAATCTGCCAACACCTGGGATTTAATAGCTCGGCGTGGTCGATATATGATTTCGAAGGGGAGGAGCTCGATGGCCCATTTGGCTATACGGCCAGTGGCGTCTCTATTATTGATTATATCATTCAAGGGTACTTCGGATGCCACCGTGACCAAACACTCTTGAAAATAGTGTCGGAGCTTTCGGGATGCCATGAAAACTGCGTAGGCTATCTTTTGGTAATGCGGGTACCTTGGTTTACACAGGGTAAGCACTTCGGATACATAGTACACTGGCTTCTGAGCCAGGAGCTTGTGACCCTCTGCCTCTCGTTCAACGACGAGGACTGCACTGACCACCTGGTTTGTGGCCGAAATATATAGCAGCATTGGCTCACCTAAGCTGGGTGCTGTCAGGATGGGGTTGCTAGCCAGTAGCGTTTTAATTTCCTCTAGTGCGGCCGCTGCCTCGCTAGTCCATTCGAAGTTCTTGGTCCGTTTAAGCAGCCTGTAAAGTGGTAGGGCCTTTTCGCCGAGGCATGAGATGAAGCGGCTCAAGGACGCCACGCAGCCTGCCAATTTTTGGACGTGCTTTAGCTCGGTAGGAACCGCTAGCTGGGACAGTGCCCGGATTTTCGCCGGGTTAGCCTCTATTCCTCTATGGGAAACAATAAATCCGAGCAGCTTGCCTACGGGCACTCCGAAGACACATTTGTCCGGATTGAGCCGTATATCGAAAGTTCGCAGACTGTCGAAGGTTTGACGGAGGTCGTCCACCAGCTGACCGACGTGTTTGGTTTTGATAACCACGTCGTCCACATATGCCTCGACCGTTTTGCCGATCTGTTTTTCCAAACACGTTTGGATCATGCGCTGGTATGTAGCCCCTGCGTTTTTTAATCCAAAGGGCATTGTGTTGAAGCAGAACGGCCCATAGGGGGTGATGAATGCTGTGGCCGCTTGATCGAACTCCTTCATTTTAATTTGATGGTATCTGGAGTAGGCATCGAGAAAACACAGCGTGTCATGTCCGGCGATGGCGTCTATAATCTGGTCTATGCAGGGCAAAGGGAAAGGATCGTTGGGGCAGGCCTTATTTAGGTCTTTGAAATCGACACACAGCCACCATGATTTATCCTTCTTAGGTACCATGACCAGATTAGCCAACCACTCATGGTGTTTGATATCCTGGATGAATCCGGCTTCGAGCAATTTCGCCAATTCTTCGCCCATAGCTTGACGCTTGGGTTCAGAAAATCGGTGTAAAGCCTGTTTGACTGGCTTGAAACCTTTAATTATGTTCAACCTATGCTCGGCTAAACTTCGTGGGATCCCTGGCATGTCCGAAGGGTGACAGGCGAAGATGTCCCAGTTTTCGCGCAAAAAATTGCACAGTTCTTCATTGACCGCGGGGTCCAGCTGAGCTCCAATGGATGCCGTCATGTTGGGATCTGTTGGATGCACTTGGAATTTGACGATTTCTTCTGCTGGTTTGAAAGATGTAGATTTGGGCCTTTTGTCGAGGATTACATTGTCCTTGTTCACCGTTGAACGGAGCGCGGTTAATTCTTCGGCTGTAAGGGCTTCGGATAATGCTTCTAGGGCGAGCGACGCTGTTTTGTTCTCGGCCCGAAGAGCTCTATCCGGATCACTTGTTACTGTGATCACGCCATTTGGCCCTGGCAGCTTAAGCTTCATATATCCGTAATGTGGGATTGCATGGAATCGAGCGAGTGCGTCACGCCCCAACAAGGCGTGGTAGCCACTGCGGAAGGGCACAACGTGGAAGAGCAACTCCTCGGATCGATAGTTTTCGGGAGTTCCGAAGACGACATCGAGGGTGACTCGACCACTGCAATGTGCCTCCTTTACGGGGATGATCCCACGAAAGGTGGTGTGACTTTGTTCAATACGAGATCTATCGAACTGCATTTTGTCCAAGGTGTCCTCGTAAATGAGGTTTAACCCACTGCCGCCGTCCATTAACACCTTCTGGAGTCGAAATCCGTCCACTATGGGATTTAAGACAAGGGCGGCGGCAGCTCGGGTAGGGCGAGATCTCGGCTGATCTTCTTCGCTGAAAGTGATAGGTATGTCGGCCCATGAGTCGATCTCTGCTACATGGTGGATTTGACCGAGCTCTTGAAGGGCTCTCTTCCTCTGATTCTTTGAGGAATACGTCTCGTAGATTGTTAGGATTTCAGCGTCATCGTCCAAGAGCATTGAGGAGTATCTATCTACGTATGAGCCTCCAAGGATGGCTTCTCCACTCTTGGCCACTTGCCTGACCACCCAGCAAGCTCGAAGGCTGTGAGTTGGGTTTGTGTTGAGCAGGACAGAGTGTATAGGGCACGGTTTGTCCAGTAGTTCGTCGAGGACCGTTCTGGATCCTGTCAGGAGTTTCTTCCTTTTCCCGGACGGCTCATACTGAGCTGGTCGGCGAGGGTGTGCGCGTTTCGCCCGAGCTCGCCTTGATTCCTTGGCGAGGATTGACTCCGTTTGCTCTCGCTGAGCCTGCCAAACATCCTCCATGGCGCAATATTTAAACACCACATCCGATAACTCGGAGAAGTTTTGAATGTGACGGCGGGAGAGGGCGTTTAAGATGCCTTCGTCTCGCCAGGATTTCCGTGTCGCAACAGTTTGCTATTTTGTTTTTGACGAGAAGGAATTTAGTCTAGAATTGCCGAACTATCTCTCCGGGCTGTTGTTTGACGTACATTAAATCCCATATGTCAGGCTGTCCTGAATTACTCAGATAGTACTCGATATGGGGGGTGGGTGGGATAATTTTTTTGATCCCAACAGGATGCGAGTCCGGGGTCTCGGCGGCTTTGTCCTGGACCGATATGGAGTCCGGCGTGCCGGGGTCTGGATTTGAATTCCTAGCCAGGCACGGTTGCGTAGACTCGAGGTTGTGCGCCGAGTCAGACCTCAGCTCCGATCTTTCTCCGGAGCGGAGATCGGCTGCCGAGCTAGGGGCCGAGTTGGAGGATGGAGCTTGATGATCGGAAAGGTGTACCCGATCCGCTCTTGGCTCCAGCGGGAGGAGGGGTGAGCCCTCGGCCGAGTCTTTGATAGTGGCGACTAAGTGGATGGCAGGAGGGACGTAAATTTCCATGTCATCGGCTTTAAGTCCGATTTGGTCGTAGACCGAGGATTGGCCGTCGGTGATTCCCATGGCCTGGATCAATCCAGTATCCCGTTTAATAGTGAGAGATCCGTTGGGTCCATGTTCTGGCAGTTCTCGGGGTCAACCCGCAGTATTGCTGCGCTGGGAGCGTCATGCTCGGCCAAGGTTGATCTTGGGCTGTCGAGCATAGAGATTGGATCCGAGCTCAAGGATGGATCCGCGGTGGCGGCCGACCCAATAGCGGGGCTAGCCGTACCCGAAGTTAAGACTTCAGGGTTCATGGGTCCCTCGGGCAAAGCCAAGAATCCTGTGAGAATAAGGTCTCCCCGGGAGTCGGCGACAAACTCTAGGTTTCCAAACCTGATCTCCCGATCGGGGGTAAAGCTATCAACCCGGTCGAGTCGGCCGGTTGAGTCTGCGTGTACCATGACACTGCCGAACGCGAAGAGCTGGCCGGGAATGAAAACGTCCCTGCAGCGGACGCTGTGGTTGATGACTAGGCGAGCCATTGATCCTTGACGACCCAACAGCGGAGCTCTCAATGAAAGCACCAATGTCGGTACCAAAACCGGCAGATCTCGGGTAGGGGGTCCGAACTGTGGATCTTGGAGTCAATGGATAACAAGGAGCGCAGAGACAACGATTACCCAGGTTCGGGCCCTCTCGAAGAGGTAAAACCCTATGTCCTACTTGATTGTATTGATGTGATTGTATGACGATTACAGAGTTATTCTACCTCGAGATCGGATGGGCTAAACCCTAGGTGGGTATGATGGTAATGGTTTCCCCCTCTACGGTCTAAACCCTCTGGTTTATATAGACACCAGGGGTACCTAGGGTTACATATGGTCGGTAGCCATTAGGAGATAACCATGCCGGTCACGCTAACTTTTCTTGGAGGAGATGCCAAATCTTCGGAGGTTTCGTTCTGGAGCCCGTGGTCGCCTGTAGTCCGGCCTTCCTTCGATGAGTTGAGAGCGGCCCATCAGTCCGGCCCATGAGAGATAGGTCGGCAGCCCGAGGACCCCTCAGTCCGGGACACCCTCAGCCATCGCTTCCTTACCAGTTAGTGTGCGGCGCGGTGGCATGAACGGCGACGTTTGGGGAGAGCTCTGGGACGGGGTGGCCGGACAACCGTATAGTGAGGTGGTTTTTTAGAGCACTCAAGATCTGATTGCCTATGAGAACCGTGTGCGCTGACCTATTGTGCGTTGCGTTTTGAATGGCCGGAACCCCAGCCATGCGGATCGCGCGTGTTCACCTGGGCATATGCATTACCAAGTTAACTGTTCATCATTAGTCTTCGCTCAATGGAAGCAGCTGTCTAAGCATGTGGACACCGACGCTCTCACCGGTTCATTACCAAGATCGGTACGTCTGCCCTTAGCCTTCGTCCTGCAGCCCGTGAGAGCCAGCTCCCTCGAGTGTGGTTTGTGCTGCTTTATCTTCGTTTGTTTCATTGGGCCTGTGTGCCTTTTGCCTGCTTGGCTGTATTAAATCTTCCTTGTTGCCGTACTGTTCATGTTGCTACTCTGTGATTTGGCTGGTTGGGCGGGCGATCTGCCTTTTCTCTAAAAAAATCTACCGCTTCCTGGATCCTCTTTGATCATCGAAACCGGTTTCTCGACTCACAGCCATCATAATTTGCATTTGAATGCACTTTCCAGTAATATTATTTTTGCCAGGGCATATAACATACACTATTTTTTAATCCGAATCCAACGTCGAATTCTTTTTTTTGAATTGTTTGGATTGCTTACCACATGAGTCACGTGGTTCCGACGTCGAACTTTATACTGGAGTACTATTTCCCTACTAGTTAAATTTACGGTAAAAAATATAGGTCAAAAAGTCAAAATACGAGAGGTGCTAGTAAACCGGGACATAAGTAGGAGTAGTAGGGGCTACTAGAGTAGAGGGCGGCGCTTCAGGGGAGTCTCACCCCGCTCGTGGCGCGGCAGTAAAGCCGTCATATCACAAAACCCCA
This sequence comes from Elymus sibiricus, assembly GCA_039707655.1. Taxonomy (NCBI): domain Eukaryota; kingdom Viridiplantae; phylum Streptophyta; class Magnoliopsida; order Poales; family Poaceae; genus Elymus; species Elymus sibiricus. The sequence goes on along the minus strand of CM077668.1, from coordinate 159,753,664 downwards.
CCACTCCCAGTAATAAGTGGCATGGTAAAATGAACGGACAAGCAACCATCATATCACTCCTGTCTTTATTGCATTTCATCTCTCTGCAGTCCGGTTCATCTCTCCACATTTACGGTCGATCCTAAAGCGGCACGCACGATCCCTATCTACTAGTAGTACTCAAGTTGGAATTCCAATTGCACGGCACAACTTCGTGTACGAAGCGATTTGGGAGTACGAAGCGATTTGGGAGTAGTAGTAGTACTGGCAAAAAAAATAGTGCGTATAGATTTTTTGAAAAGTCAAACTTTACAAACTTTGACCAAGTTTTTATAGAAAACTACTTGTATCTATAATAGTGAATATATAAATTATGAAACTATGTGTTGTGATGAATCTAATGAAATATGTTTTGCACTCTAGATGCAAATATTTTTCTCCAAAAATTGGGTCAAATTTAGTGTAGTTTGACTTTTTAAAAAGTCTATATGCACTACATTATGGAACGGAGGGTAGTAGGAGTCACTCGTAGGAGTACGTGCTAGTACGTACGGTGTGCCGCCAAAGGCCACTACTCCCTCCCCAGTGCATAGGGCATAGATCGAATGGCTGATCTGCGGGATTCGCTTGAACAGTAGCTGCTGCATCGGTACTGTTCTGGAACAATCACAAGGGCACTTGTCCGTAAAATTTGCATGACTCCCGACCAGTGAGATATAACTACGTACGATAGAGAAAAATCTATAGAGAGAAGGAAGTAAACAATCAAATGAGAATGAGTCCCACTATTTATAGCTCATCAGAAAACAATCAATGGAGTTTTCACTTCTCATTCTTGCATTTCTTTTGCATTGAATCATTTCACAAGGTTGTCTACTATTTTACTACTTTTACCAAAACCACATCGTAATATTCGAATGCATGTGTGTATACATATATACTAGTTGTCCTAGTGCATAAGCCTAGATATAGAGAGAGACGTGTACTAGAGAGAGACATGTACTGCGATATATAGTGTTGAACTTCATGCTATGTACGCACTCTACTTACAAAAAGTAACAAGTGTACGGATACAAAAGGTTTTCAAACTTGTTCCTTTCATACATAATTAATTAAGGACGCTAATAAGTCCCGAGCGTTTGGGATTTATCATTTCTGTCCCAATACCATAGAAAACTATGAGTACTCCTACCTACTAATGGGATCACCTTACGACAATAAATTATTCCTAATAAAAGCCACGACGCTCTAGGAGCGCTTGCGGTGCGCCACGAGTGTCCTGGTGCACGACCGTTTCCCAACGCGACGAGACAACGCCTCTTCCTCGGCATCGCAAGTCGCGAGGTGCTGATTAGCGTCTTGCCGGCGGGCGAGTGCGATCTCACCGGTCTGGTGATCCAGTGCCAACAGGTACTCCTCCTCGCTGGAAACGTGCACCCGATCGACGTACCGCCAAGCGTAGATGAGGCGCATCGACCTGACTGCACTCATGGCTTTGGCACGGGCATCCTCCGCCACCCACTCGGCCCTCGCACGAGCCTTCTGCCAAAGAGCGAATTGCCTGACTCTCTCGGAGGTGACATAGGCCTGCCAGGCAGCATCCCTCGCGGCGCGCTTCTCTTCCTCGGCCTTCTTCTCCGCCTCTCTTTTGGCGCGCTCCGCCGGAGGCAAAGCCTGCCACAAGGCGACCTCCATTTCTTTCCATAGCTCCTCCAAGCTAGGCGGCTCGGGGGCCGGCGCGACATCCTCCTCATAGCGGGGCAGTGACGCATCCTTCGATGCGTGTGCTGGTGAGTCTGGGAACGCCGACGCGTCCACCTCAATGCGTCGCGGCGACGGGGAGGAGCGGAACGCCAACACGTCATCCTCGACTCGTGGCAGCGAGGAGCGGAACGCCGACGCGTCCTCCTCGAATCATGGCGGCGAGGAACGGAACGCCGACGCGTGATCCTCCACGCGGGGCAGCGAGGGGCGCCTAGGGCTAGGGAGGGGCGATGCCATGGTGGTCGATGGGTCCGTAATTGAGAGGGAGGGCGAGAAGATGAATGTGAGCGTTCTTCGGAATGTCGTGGGAGGCGCATTATTTATAGCGAGCAATGGTATGCCTACGTAAGATAGGTTGCGTGATTAACGTAACAACTAGGTGGGCATTTTTTTGGAGGAGGAAATTAAGGGGGAGGTGGGGGGGGGACCGAGCTGAATTCAGGGGGCGAGGTGGAGATATTGCTGGTCACAACGGTTTAGGGTTTAGGTGATCTGCGATTTATTAGGCAGGAAGAGATTGGACGAGCACGGGAGGGAGAGTCAACAATCGGCTATACTAGTATGCTATAGCATTAATATATAGCCCACATGTTTCTCTCAGAAAGTGTGTTGGAGCTCGTGCTACAGCCAGCTGTAAGTTTGTAGCTTGCTTCTCTTCTCTCTCATCCAACTCAGCAAAAATATATTAGTATTTAAAATATTACAGCCTGCCTACATCACTGATACGTCTCCAACGTATCTATAATTTTTGATTGTTCCATGTTGTTATATTATCAATCTTGGATGTTTTCATATGCATTTACAACAATTATATATCATTTTTAGAGACTAACCTATTAACTTAGTGCCCAGTGCCAGTTGCTGTTTTCTGCCCTGTTTTTGTTTTACAGAATATCAATACCAAACGAAGTCCAAATGCCACGAAACTTTTTGGAGATTTTTTTCTGGACATATACAACACTAGAAGCTTCGGGAGGAGGCCAGAAGCCCCAGGGGGTGCCCACGAGGCACCAGGGCACGCCTGGGGGGCGGGTGCGCCCTGGTACCTCGTGGGGCCCACAGAGCTCCGTTTGACCTAATTCCTCCACTATAAATTCCCAAAAAATCAGAAACCCTCAGGGGAGTCCACGAAATACTTTTTCCGCCGCCGCAAGCTTCTGTTCTCGAGAGATCCCATCTGGGGTCCTTCTCCGGTAATCTGCCGGAGGGGGAATCGATCACGGAGGGGCTCTACATCAACCTTGCTGCCCTACCGATGATGCGTGAGTAGTTTACCATAGACCTTCGGGTCCATAGTTAGTAGCTAGATGGTTTCTTCTCTCTTTTTGATCTTCAATACAATGTTCTCCTCGATGTTCTTGGAGTTCTATCTGATGTAATCACTTTTTGCGGTGTGTTTGTTGGGATCCGATGAATTGTGAGTTTATGATCAGATTATCCATGAATATTATTTGAGTCTTTGCTGCACTCTTTTATGCATGATTATTATAGCTTCGTATTTCTTCTCTGATCTATTGATTTGGTTTGGCCAACTAGATTGATTTATCTTGCCATGGGAAGAGGCGCTTTGTAATGGGTTCGATCTTGCGGTGCTCAATCCCAGTGACAGAAAGGGACATGACACGTATGTATCATTGCTATTAAGGGTAAAAAGATGGGGTTTATTCATACGTGAGTTTATCTTGTCTACATCATGTCATCGTTCTTAAGGCGTTACTCCGTTCTTTATGGACTTAATACACTAGATGCATGCTGGATAGCGGTCGATGTGTGGAGTAATAGTAGTAGATGCAGGCAGGAGTCGGTCTACTTGTCTCGGACGTGATGCCTATATACATGATCATTGACATGGATATCGTCATGATTATTTGCTTTTCTATCAATTGCCCAACAGTAATTTGTCTACCCACCGTATGCTATTTTCTTGAGAGAAGCCTCTAGTGAAAACTATGGCCCCCGGGTCTATCTAAATCATATACTAAAACCCTAAAAATACTTGCTGCAATTTTATCTTATTTATTTTATTTTGTATTTTTGTTTCAATCTATCTATCTATCACATACAATTTAATCTTGCAACTTACCGCCGAGGGTTTGACAACCCCTTGATTGCGTTGGTTGCAAGGATTTGTTGTTTGTGTGTAGGTGCTGCTAACGAGGTGTTGTGTGATTCTCCTACTGGATTGATAACCTTGGTTTCATAACTGAGGGAAATACTTACTCTACTGTGCTGCATCATCCCTTCCTCTTCGGGTAAATACCAATGCAAGTTACAAGTAGCAGGAAGAATTTCTGGCGCCGTTGCCGGGGAGACATCATCAACATCTATCAAGTACCTTCGCATAAACTCTCATATCCTTGCATTTACTTTATTTGCCTTTGCCTCTCATTTTCATCTCCCCCACTTCTAAAAAGTTTTTACAAAAATACAAAAATATTTTCCGTTTGCCTTTTTGGTCGTTTGCTATCTTTGCTTGTGTGCCACGTGTCTTCTATTTGCTTGCATCTTCGCTTGCTAAAAATCTATTGATATGGATCCTCATCCTCTTGCTAATCTTTTTAAAAGATCCAATTATGATGAACCAATTGCTAGTGAGTTGAGTGCACTAGATTATCCTTATGAAGTTTTGCTTGAAATTCGTGAATCTGAAAATTGTGATGAAGTGTTAAAAGAAGAAATTATAAGGTGATTCATGATAGCTCCTTGAATGAAAAGCATGATTGCAATGATATTATTGTAAATTCTATTAATGTCAATTGTGTTAGTGATATGCAAAACCCCAAGCTTGGGGATGATGATTTTGTTATGTCCACTACTTATTGCCATGATCATGATTGGGGTGATGGTGCTTCTTATGATCTTGAAAATTTATTTAAACCTCATGATGAATATGTTACTGAAAATAAAATTTGCAATACTATTAAAAGTGGGTTTGGAAGAGCGTCAACTTTAGGTAATAATAATTCCACTATTTTGGAAGACTATAAGAATTTATGCATGTGGATCATGGAGAGAAAATTTTATATGATAGCTATATTGTTGAATTTGATTATGATCCTACATGTAATTATTACGAGAGAGGAAAATATGGTTGTAGAAATTTTCATGTTACTAAATTACCTCTCGTTATGTTGAGATTGTCAATGTTTTATTCCTCTCCTTTGCATATGCTAGATATTTCTCGTCTTGATAATTTGTTTGCATATAAAATGCCTATGCATAGGAAGTATGTTAGACTTAAATGTGTTTGTCACATGTATTATGATGCTCTCTTTGTGCTTCAATTCTTACCTTTCATGTGAGCATCATTGAAATCTCAAAGTCTATCTTAATGGCTATAAAGAAAGAGCTTCTTGGGAGGCAACCCAATGAATAAAATAAATGTTTACCTTTACCTTCTGTTATTTTGTGTTTTCACATTTATTCTACTGTTATGATTGAGTTTTTGTGTTTTTAATTAGTGTTTGTGCCAAGTAAAGCCTTTGGGATGATTTGGAAGATAGTATAATTGATGCTGTTTGGAATACAGAAAGTTTTGCATCCAGTGCTGGAATTTTGTTTCTGTACTGGAGCGTCAAAAAAATCTTAAAATTTTACACAGTATTGGTATATGAATTTCCCACGTTGTCCTAATTTTTTAGAATTTTTGGAGTTACAGAAGTATGGCTTTTAAATAGATTGCTACAGACTGTTCTATTTTTGACAGATTCTGTTTTTGATGTGTTGCTTGCTTGTTTTGATGAAACTATGGATTGTATCGGGGGGTATAAGCCATGCGGAAGTTAGAATACAGTAGGTATAATGCAAAAATAAAATATGAATGGGTTTACAACAGTACTTAAAGTAGTGATTTGTTTTGTTATACTAACGGATCTCACGAAGGTTTTGTTGAGTTTTGTGTGATTGAAGTTTTCAAGTTTTGGGTGAGATCACGATGGATGAAGGAATAAGGAGTGGCAAGTGCCTAAGCTTGGGGATGCCCATGGCACCCCAAGGTAATATTCAAGGAAGATTCAAGCGTCTAAGCTTGGGGATGCCCCGGAAGGAATCCCCTCTTTCTTCTACCAACCATCGGTAATTTTACTTGGAGCTATATTTTTATTCGTCACATGATATGAGTTTTGCTTGGAGCGTCTTGTATTATATGTGTCTTTGCTTTGTTTGCTTTTTAGTTTGTCACAATCATCCTTGCTGAACACACCTATTTTGAGAGAGCCACACGTTCATCATAATTTGTTAGAATACTCTATGTGCTTCACTTAAATTTTTTGAGCTAGGCTGTTGCTCTAGTGCTTCACTTAAATCTTTTTGAGCACGGTGGTGGCTATATTTTGAAGAAATGAACTCTCATCCTTCACTTATATTATTTTGAGAGTTGACAAGATTAAAATTTTGAAGAAATGAACTCTCATGCTTCACTTATATTATTTTGAGAGTTGATAAGATTGAAATTTTGAAGAAATATTTGCACTCTCATGCTTCACTTATATCTTTTTGAGAGTTGATGAAAGTAATGGTTATTTGCACAAGATATGAATTTGGTCCCAAAGTGATGAATATTCAAGAGGGATATAATAAAAACTTTCATATAGATCATTGGATATGATAAGTGTGATTCCTTGCAATAGTTTTGCGATATGGAAATGATAATATGTGAGCCATGTTAATGAGTAATTGTGATTTAGTAAGAATATTAGTGTTAAGGTTTGTGATTCCCTATGCATGCACGTTAAGTCATTAGTTATGCAACGAAATTATATCCTACTTATGGTGCATTATTCAGTGTTAGTTATGTTCAATGCATGTTTATGACCGTTTTAATTTTTTGGTTGGTTGCTTCTCAATCTTTTGATAGCCTTCATTTGTACTAAGCGGAAATACTGCTTGTGCATCCAAACTCCTTAAACCCAAGTTGTGCCAAATGAGTCCACTATATCGACCTATATGCGGTATTTCAATGCCGTTCCAAGTAAATTTGCGTGTGCCAACTCTAATTTTCAAAATAATTTTTCTGTTTTGTGTGCCCGTACCGCTCATTAAGCGGCTGGGGGTGGCCAATATTTTCCATGCTAGGTGTGTTATTCTCACGATGAGTGTTTATTGACTTGTCATTGCACGAGAGAGTGTGAAAGCACACTTGCTCCCTTGGTGGTTTTGGTAATTCATGCCAACATACATATTGTTGAACTAATGCTTTTATCTAGTGAATTTCAGACAAGTTCAACAATGGCGTGGCAGGGACAAGAGGATGTGTAACCCCTTCAAAATGCTAACGACAAGGATTGGCAAAAGATCAAGACTCTACATTTTTGGTCTAGTGATCCAAGATCACATTGAGTCCATAGGAAAGCCAATACTATTAAAAGGGGATGAGGTGTTGCTTAATGGTCTTTTTGCTCAAGTGCTTAGTAACAGTACTGCTAAACCCTCAACCACTCTCTCTACCCAAAGATGTCTAAAACCCACATTCCAACTCGGCCCCACCGAAATTTCCTATCCGGAGCCACCGAGTTCACCTAGACTTAGCCACTGCCAAAACCCTAACAAATCGGATCCACCGATATGGATCTCGGTCCCATCGAGATGGCCTTGCCAACTCTCTGTGATCATTTGCACCTACTTCGGTCTCACCGAGTTTTGCAAATCGGTCTCACCGAGATGGCTTGCCAACTCTCTGTTGCCTTATTGCTTCACTTCGGTCCTACCGAGTTGATGCAATCGGTGCCATCGAGATGAGGTTTGCCCTAGCCATTGCACTTCGGTCCATCCGAGTTGTTCCTATCGGTCTCACCGAGATTCCTAGCGTTCCTATCTTTTACACAGTTCGGTGCTACCGAGATTATGGTTTTGGTGCCACCGAGTTGGGTCAAAAGTGTGTAACAGTTGGATTTTGTGTGGAGGCTATATATACCCCTCCAGCACTTCCTTCTCAGTAAGGAGAGCCATCAGAACGTGCCTACACTTCCACCATACATTTTCTGAGAGAGAACCACCTACTCATGTGTTGAGATCAAGCTATTCCATTCCTACCATTTGAACCTTGATTTCTAGCCTTTCCCAAGTTGCTTTCCACTCAAATCCTTCTTCCACCATAGCCAAATCTGTGAGGAGTTGTTTGAGTGTTGGGAAGACAATCATCTGAAGCACAAGAGCAAGGAGTTCATCAACAACACACCGTCTATTACCTTTTGGAGAGTGGTGTCTCCTAGATTGGTTAGGTGTTACTTGGGAGCCTCCGACATGATGTGGAGTTGAACCAAGGAGTTTGTAAGGGCAAGGAGATCGCCTACTTCGTGAAGATCTACCTGAGTGAGGCTAGTCCTTCGTGGACATAAGCCATGGTGGAATAAACAAGGTTGCTTCTTCGTGGACCCTTCGTGAGTGGAGCCCTCCGTGGACTCGCGCAGCCGTTACCCTTCGTGGGTTGAAGTCTCCATCAACGTGGACGTACGATAGCACCACATATCGGAACCACGCCAAAAACCACCGTGTCTTCATTGCGTTTGATCTTCCATACTCTACCTCTTTACATTCCGTACTTTTGCATGCTTTACTATTTCCGCTGCTCAATCTCTAGATATGCATGTGTAGAAAGTATTAGAGTGTTCTTAACTTGTGCCAAAATCTACCTAAGTTCCAAGAGAAATTAAAATCTGCAACTTTGGTTGGTTATGTGTCTATTCACCCCCCCTCTAGACTTATCTCCTCGATCCCACAATTGGTATCAGAGCTTTGGTCTCCATTGCCTTGGTTTCATCACCATTGGAGGGAGATGGATGTGTCTACATTGGGGAGTCTTAGACGTAGATTGCCTATTCTCAATGGGGAGTATTACAACTTTTGGAAGGATGAAATGCTTGATATCTTTGATGAATTTAACTTGAGCAAGTATATTCATAATCCTTATGTGCCCCCTATTGATCCCTTGCATCCTACTCATGAAGAGGAAATTGACATGCTTCGTAATCTTAGAACCGTCAATCTTATCATTAGAGGATTACCTAAGGTTGTGCTTGGTTGTATGCAAAACTTTGAATGTGCTTATACTCTATGGCATGACTTAGAAAAGCGATATCCCGATTACTCTTTAAAGAGTCTCGATAAGATTCTTCATAAGGCTGTTGCTTTTCACAAGATGAGTCCTAATGATCCTAAGTTTGATAATTGCTTGTTTGAGCTTCGTGATCTTATGCGTGCTAAAGGAGATGTTAGAACTATTAGTAACATTATCATGGAAGCCATTAGAATCCATAAACTTGAACATTGTCATGATCATGAAACTAATGAATCTGTTGCCCTAGGTGATGATCACACGCATGATGATGATGATGTTGAGCATGGCTATTATGATGAGGATGAAAACTTTGACATTGAATTTGAGAAGACCATGAGGAATCTCAGTCTTATGGCAAATCTTCGAGATTACATGGCCGGAGGAAAAGAGTGGATTCTTGATAGCGGTTGTACCGATCACATGACCGGAGATAGAGACATGTTTCGTGAGCTCGCTAAAAATGATGGTCCACGCAAGTATGTGACTTTTGGAGACAACTCCAAGGGTAAGGTACTTGGCCTTGGTAAGGTGGCCATATCCAATGATAGCTCCATACAAAATGTTATGCTTGTTGAATCTCTTGGTTACAATCTTCTTTCCGTATCTAGACTAGCCGATTTTCGTTTTAATGTTCTATTTAACAAAGTAGATTGCCAAGTGTTTCGCCAAGATAATCATAGTATGGTCTTTACCGGCATTCGTAGAGGTGATCTATACATTGTTGATTTCACTAAGAGAGCCCAACCTCGTACATGCTTAATTGCTAGATCTTCTAAAGGTTGGTTATGGCATAGAAGACTTGGACATGTTGGCATGCCTAACCTTGATAAACTTATTAAAGGGGATCACATTCTTGGAGTGAAAGATATTATATTTGACAAAGATTGACTTTGTAGTGCTTGCCAAGCAGGGAAACAAGTTGGAGGAAGCCATCCTGTAAAGAACATTATGACCACGAGGAGACCACTCGAGCTACTTCATATGGATCTTTTTGGTCCCAACTCCTATAAGAGTCTTGGTGGTAACTCCTTCGGTTTGGTCATTGTTGATGATTTTTCCAGATTTACGTGGGTGTTCTTTCTTGATGACAAATCGCAGGTACAAAAGATCTTCAAGAACTTTGCAAGAAAGGCTCAAAACCAATTTGAAGTGAAGATCAAGAAGGTTCGGAGTGAAAATGGAACGGAGTTCAAGAACACCAATGTGGACACCTTTCTTGATGAGGAGGGTCTTTCACATGAGTTCTCGGCTACGTACACACCTCAACAAAATGGAGTTGTTGAGAGGAAGAACCAGACACTTATTGAGATGGCAAGAACAATGCTTGATGAATACAAGACGCCAAGACATTTTTGGGCGAAAGCGGTTGAAACAGCTTGTCATATAACAAATCGACGTTACCTTCACAAGCTTCTTGGTAAAACGGCGTATGAACTGCTCATCGGTAACAAACCACAAGTTGGATACTTTCGAGTATTTGGCTCAAAATGTTACATTCTTGATAAGCATCGTCATTCAAAATTTGCTCCTAAATCTCATGAAGGTTTCCTACTCGGTTATGGATCAAACTCTCACACTTACCGTGTCTACAACAACTTCACTCGAAAAGTTGAAGAGACGGTAGATGTGAAGTTTGATGAGACTAACGGCTCGCAAGTCGAGCAATTGCCACTTGATGTAGGAGATCAAGAACCATCGGAAGCAATCCAAGACTTTCCCATTGGCAAGATTCGCCCCGTGGAAGTAAAGGAGAGTACCTCGTCTATTCAAGTGGAAGCCCCAACATCACATCAAGGTGAACGACAAGTTGATATGGAGGCATCCACAAGTGGAACACGTCAAGACGATGGGAATGAAGAAGTACAACAAGATGATCTACCTCAACCTCCTTCTCCATCTCCACAAGCGAACAATGACAACATCAACGAAGAAGAAGAAGATAATGATGATGAGGAAGCCTCACCACAACCCAAGCAAAAGCTACCTCGAGTCAGAGCAAGAGTCAACAAGAATCATCCCGTCGAACAAATACTTGGAGATATCCAAGCCGGGAGAATCACTCGCTCTAAAACTCGTTTAGCTAACTTTTGTGAGCATTACTCATTTATCTCTAGTGTTGAACCCTTGAAGGTAGAAGATGCTCTCAAGGACCCCGATTGGGTGAATGCAATGCACGAAGAGCTACACAACTTTGAGAGGAACCAAGTGTGGACATTGGTTGAGAAGCCTAAGGAAGAGCAAAACATCATTGTAACCAAATGGGTGTTTCGGAATAAGCAAGATGAAGATGGACAAGTTGTACGCAACAAGGCTCGTCTCGTAGCACAAGGTTACACACAAGTCGAAGGTATGGACTATGGTGAGACCTATGCCCCCGTTGCAAGACTTGAGTCCATTCGCATTTTACTTGCTTATGCCAATCACCATGATATCACCCTTTATCAAATGGATATAAAAAGTGCTTTCTTAAATGGTGAAATTGAGGAGGAAGTGTATGTTAAACAACCTCCCGGCTTTGAGAATCCCAAGAAACCTAATCATGTGTACAAACTTCGTAAAGCTCTTTATGGTCTTAAACAAGCCCCTAGAGCTTGGTACAAATGCTTGACAAAGTTTCTTCTTGAAAAAGGTTTTGAGATTGGGAAGATTGATTCAACTCACTAAGAGGGTTAATGGAGAATTATTTGTATGCCAAATTTATGTTGATGATATTATCTTTGGATCTACTAATCCCTCTTTTAGTGAAAAGTTTGGAAGGTTGATGTCGGAAAAGTTTGAGATGTCTATGATGTGTGAACTCAAATTCTTTCTTGGTTTGCAAATCAAGCAAACTAGGGAAGGTACCTTTGTTTCTCAAACAAAGTATACCAAGGACTTATTCAAGAAGTTCAACATGCAAGAAAGTAAAGGTATGAAAACTCCCATGCCCATGAGTGGACATCTTGACTTGGCCAAGGATGGCAAACTGGTTGATCAAAAGGTTTATCGATCTATGATTGGTTCATTGCTATATCTATGTGCCTCCCGTCCCGACATTATGCTAAGTGTGTGCATGTGTGCACGATACCAAGCGGCACCAAAAGAGTGTCACCTTAAGGTGGTGAAAAGAATTGTGAGATACTTGTTACATACACCAAACTTTGGCATATGGTATCCCAAAGGATCTTCTTTTAATCTTGTTGGCTACTCCGATTCGGACTATGCCGGAGACAAGGTTGACAGAAAATCCACTTCGGGTACATGTCAATTTCTTGGTAGATCTCTTGTGTCTTGGTCCTCCAAGAAACAAAATTCCAAATCTCTATCTACGCCCGAAGCGGAATACATTGCCGCGGGATCATGTTGTGCTCAATTACTATGGATGACACAAACTCTTAAAGACTATGGTGTGCATGTGAGACATGTACCATTACTATGTGACAATGAGAGTGCTATTAAGATAGCACACAATCCCGTGCAACATTCTCGAACAAAGCATATTGAGGTTCGTCACCACTTCATTCGTGATCATGTCGAGAAAGGTGACATTGACCTTAAACATGTTCGTACCGACAAACAATTGGCGGACATCTTTACCAAACCCCTTGATGAGAAAGTGTTTTGTCACTTGAGAAGTGAGTTGAACATCATTGATGCTTCAAACGTTAACTAGAGGTTCATGTGGATTCATACAAGGGCATGAGCATTCTTGACTAATCCATGATACCTTTCATAATCATCTTATGTCTTGGATATTTTGCTCCCTTGTATGGTATCTAACCTTTTGTAGGTACTTGGACAAGCTTCATGTCACAAGGATGCGACACACTCTTATCATAAGCAATCTTGAATAACCCAAGTATCAACAATTGATGGTGGAACAAGGAACAAGACAACCTAAACATATCCTTTGACAAACTTTTGAGTTATGCTTCATTCTTGTCATTTTGGATATACATGTTGTTCCTTGCAAAGCTAACCCATGTAGGAAGATGAACTACAAAAGATAGGATCGCTCCCAACTTCAACTCATGTGCATCCACTTCAGGTTCAACTACATGATGGACATCACCACCAAATCCCAATGTAAGTTCTCACATCTTAGAGAAGCTTTACTCAAAGATATGAGCTAAAGCAACTCAACAAGATGTGAATACATTGAAATGGTTAAAAGAAAAATGGCAACCCCATTTTGAGCTTAAATGATGAGTATGACCTATGATCAAGTGCTCTCACTTGACTCCTAAGTCAATATACTCTAACATAGGTGACCTAGTCGCCGACCCATCTAGATGAAGTTCTCTAGTGTTTCATCTAGATGTTGCTTTGCTTCTTTTCTGTGTTTATTTTCTTTTCGCCAGTTTTGCAATTAATTCACTGCAAATCCTTGTGAGAATTCCTTTGCCTAGTGAGCTGAGTTGACAAATTGATCCATTGCATCAAACTCGGTTCCACCGAATTGTTTCAACTCGGTGTCACCGATTTTGCTGCTCTAAGGAGTTCTCTGTTAAACATTTCCTGAGTTTTTCTGCTCTAGCTCCACTCAATGATTCTTATCCTCTACTTGCATCTAGAGCCACTCAATGGCTAGCTGTGTTTCTCAAGGACCAAACCCACTTGATCAATAACCTTGAAGTCCCTTCTTGGAAATTGATGTCAAAGGGGGAGAGAGGAATACATCAAAGCTCCTTACCATTATAAAAGAGATGCACCTTACAAGAGGGGAGAATGCTACATGTTTCTAAGAGGGGAGAAACATGATCAGTTTTTTGGTTGTTGTTTAAGTTTTCTTTCCCTACCGCTCCCAATATCCAATGTCAGATTCAGGGGGAGAGGAAGTTTTTTAAGGGGAGACAACTATTTCTTTTTGGGGACATGTCTGCTTCAAAGAAGTATTCACCTAGTGATACTCTACTCTACATGTCATCCCAATCTTGGTTTCTTGTTGATCTTGTGTCTTTTCTTGAAGAAGTTATCTTGTGTTTTCTAACTCTGTTTTCTCAAGTGTATTTCTTCAGGTACTTGATCAAGAACTTCAAGGTAGGTATATGCATCACACTCATGAACATGATTGACCTCTTGCTAGTATATATTGTTTGCAAGGAGACAATCATGGACATGTGGACACCTATATGATATATATGTTGCTCTGATGCATATAGCCAAGATACATGTAGCATGTATATCTCCCATGTGGTATCATCACTTTATATGCACCTCTTCAGGGGGAGTTCAGGTGAGCTCATACATGTTACATGCTTTCCTTCAAAGCTTTCATACAAACTTCTGCTAAATCCTTATTTGAAGCTTTGATGCATGTTGTCATCAATTACCAAAAAGAGGGAGATTGAAAGCACACTTGCTCCCTTGGTGGTTTTGGTAATTCATGCCAACATACATATTGTTGGACTAATGCTTTTATCTAGTGAATTTCAGACTAGTTCAACAATGGCGTGGTAGGGACAAGAGGATGTGGAACCCCTTCAAAATGCTAAGGACAAGGATTGGCAAAAGATCAAGACTCTACATTTTTGGTTTAGTGATCCAAGATCACATTGAGTCTATAGGAAAGCCAATACTATTAAAAGGGGATGAGGTGTTGCTTAATGGTCTTTTTGCTCAAGTGCTTAGTAACAATACTCCTAAACCCTCAACCACTCTCTCTACCCAAAGATGTCTAAAACCCACATTCCAACTCGGCCCCACCGAAATTTCCTATCCGGAGCCACCGAGTTCACCTAGACTTAGCGACTGCCAAAACCCTAACAAATCGGATCCACCGATATGGATCTCGGTCCCACCAAGATGGCCTTGCCAACTCTCTGTGATCATTTGCACCTACTTCGGTCTCACCGAGTTTTGCAAATCGGTCTCACCGAGATGGCTTGCCAACTCTCTGTTGCCTTATTGCTTCACTTCGGTCCTACCGAGTTGATGCAATCGGTGCCACCGAGATGAGGTTTGCCCTAGCCATTGCACTTTGGTCCATCCGAGTTGTTCCTATCGGTCCCACCGAGATTCCTAACATTCATATCTTTTACACAGTTCGGTGCTACCGAGATTATGGTTTCGGTGCCACCGAGTTGGACCAAAAGTGTGTAACGGTTGGATTTTGTGTGGAGGCTATATATACCCCTCCACCACTTCCTTCTCAGTAAGGAGAGCCATCAGAACATGCCTACACTTCCACCATACATTTTCTGAGAGAGAACCACCTACTCATGTGTTGAGATCAAGCTATTCCATTCCTACCATTTGAACCTTGATTTCTAGCCTTTCCCAAGTTGCTTTCCACTCAAATCCTTCTTCCACCATAGCCAAATCTGTGAGGAGTTGTTTGAGTGTTGGGAAGACTATCATCTGAAGCATAAGAGCAAGGAGTTCATCAACAACACACAGTCTATTACCTTTTGGAGAGTGGTGTCTCCTAGATTGGTTAGGTGTTACTTGGGAGCCTCCGACATGATGTGGAGTTGAACCAAGGAGTTTATAAGGGCAAGGAGATCGCCTACTTCGTGAAGATCTACCCGAGTGAGGCTAGTCCTTCGTGGACATAAGCCATGGTGGAATAGACAAGGTTGCTTCATCGTGGACCCTTCGTGGGTGGAGCCCTCCGTGGACTCGTGCAGCTGTTACCCTTCGTGGGTTGAAGTCTCCATCAACGTGGACGTACGATAGCACCACCTATCGGAACCATGCCAAAAACCACCGTGTCTTCATTGCGTTTGATCTTCCATACTCTACCTCTTTACATTCCGTACTTTTGCATGCTTTACTATTTCCACTGCTCAATCTCTAGATACGCATGTGTAGAAAGTATTGGAGTGATCTTAACTTGTGCCAAAATCTACCTAAGTTCCAAGAGAAATTAAAATCTACAACTTTGGTTGGTTAAGTGTCTATTCACCCCCCCCTCTAGACTTATCTCCTCGATCCCACAGAGTGGCTGGTAATAGGGATGCCCAGTCCCACAATGAAATCAAAATTAATAACAACAAAATTCCTTGGAAAGAGATGGTATGGAGGGCACCTGTGGATACGGCTAGCCATGGATTGTGAAAGAATGATGGAAAGGAAATGAAACTTTACTTTCTGTTTGGGAACCGCTTATGATGTGTCTAGCATGGAAAATATTGGGAATTCTCGGTCATTTTCGTTGACAGGAAAAGCATGCCTCTCAAAATATTTTTTATCTCTTTAATTTCAGTTTTGAGCTCTGGCACATTTGACAAATCTCTGCTTCCCTCTGCGAAGGGCCTATCTGTTTACTTTTATGCAATTTTTTATTTTCTTGAGTCTCCATCTTCTCTTATAAAGCACCAACTATAGAGCACTATTGTCATACTTGTGCATTGGATGTAGCTAATATTCGAGTGTGTTTCATGAATGGATCAATGATTGAGCATAATGGGCTAGGGATAACTTTCTTTAGCGTTGATATTTTGAAAGACATGGTTGCTTGTTAGCATGCTTGAGTATTTATATCTTCATGTCAAATTATAGACTATTGCTTTGAATCATTCAAGTCAAATGTCCATGCTACAAAAGAAAAGAATATATGATGAATATGATAGGCAGCATTCCACATCAAAAATTCTGTTTTTATCATTTACCTACTCGAGGACGAGCAGGAATTAAGCTTGGGGATGCTGATACGTCTCCAACGTATCTATAATTTTTGATTGTTCCATGATGTTATATTATCAATCTTGGATGTTTTTATATGCATTTACAGCAATTATATATCATTTTTGGAGACTAACCTATTAACTTAGTGCCTAGTGCCAGTTGCTGTTTTCTGCCCTGTTTTTGTTTTACAGACTATCAATACCAAACGAAGTCCAAATGCCACGAAACTTTTTGGAGATTTTTTCTGGACATATACAACACTAGAAGCTTCGGGAGGAGGCCAGAAGCCCTAGGGGGTGCCCATGAGGCACCAGGGCACGCCTAGGGGGGGGGGCAGGCACGCCCTGGTACCTCATGGGGCCAACAGAGCTCCGTTTGACCTAATTCCTCCACTATAAATTCCCAAAAAATCAGAAACCCTCAGGGGAGTCCACGAAATACTTTTTTCGCCACCGCAAGCTTCTGTTCTCGAGAGATCCCATCTGAGGTCCTTCTCCGGTAATCTTCCGGAGGGGGAATCGATCACGGAGGGGCTCTACATCAACCTTGCTGCCCTTCCGATGATGCGTGAGTAGTTTACCACAGACCTTCGGGTCCATAGTTAGTAGCTAGATGGCTTCTTCTCTCTTTTTGAACTTCAATACAATGTTCTCCTCGATGTTCTTGGAGTTCTATCTGATGTAATCACTTTTTGCGGTGTGTTTGTTGGGATCCGATGAATTGTGAGTTTATGATCAGATTATCCATGAATATTATTTGAGTCTTTGCTGCACTCTTTTATGCATGATTATTATAGCTTCATATTTCTTCTCCGATCTATTGATTTGGTTTGGCCAACTAGATTGATTTATCTTGCCATGGGAAGAGGTGCTTTGTAATGGGTTCGATCTTGCGGTGCTCAATCCCAATGACAGAAAGGGACATGACACGTATGTATCGTTGCTATTAAGGGTAAAAAGATGGGGTTTATTCATACGTGAGTTTATCTTGTCTACATCATGTCATCGTTCTTAAGGCGTTACTCCGTTCTTTATGGACTTAATACACTAGATGCATGCTGGATAGCGGTCGATGTGTGGAGTAATAGTAGTAGATGTAGGCAGGAGTCGGTCTACTTGTCTCGGACGTGATGCCTATATACATGATCATTGCCTTGGATATCATCATGATTATTTTCTTTTCTATCAATTGCCCAACAGTAATTTGTCTACCCACCGTATGCTATTTTCTTGAGAGAAGCCTCTAGTGAAAACTATGCCCCCCGGGTCTATCTAAATCATATACTAAAACACTAAAAATACTTGCTGCAATTTTATCTTATTTATTTTATTTTGTATTTTTGCTTCAATCTATCTATCTATCACATACAATTTAATCTTGCAACTTACTGCCGAGGGATTGACAACCCCTTGATTGCGTTGGGTGCAAGGATTTGTTGTTTGTGTGCAGGTGCTGCTAACGAGGTGTTGCGTGATTCTCCTACTGGATTGATAACCTTGGTTTCATAACTGAGGGAAATACTTACTCTACTATGCTGCATCATCCCTTCCTCTTCGGGGAAATACCAATGCAAGCTACAAGTAGCAATCACCTTATTGTGGTACTTGCTCTCATGCATGCAGATTGTTTTCACACGGGGAGGACAGGTGGGACTGCCGGGGGGAGAATGAGAGTCATGCAGCAGGCAATTTTCACACATGGAGAGGAAAATATTTGGAGGCGAACGGGTTTCCTGGTAGGCCGAACGAGAAAAATGAATCGAGAGGGAGGTGGGCGCATGAGGCGGTTGAGTTAAACGAGGCGCAATTTAATTACTACTGTACATCGCAGCTAATACTTTAAGATTTTCTGAATTCTCTTAGAGTAAGTACAATAATGAGCTTATAGCCCTCTTACATGGCACTTTTGCCTATGTGGAGTAGAGAGAAATGGAAAAATGGTGGGACTGGGCTCTCATGCAAGAGCCTAGCTATATGCGTACTCCTTGGCAAATGCAAGAAATACGAAGAACAAGATAGAGAGAAGGTTAAAAAAATAGTACTCTTATAGCCAACCTTATAGCTAACCTTGTTGTATGAGTGACTATAAGTGATGACTACATATGACATGGCAACATCATATAGCCTAATGCACCCGGACGGAGGAAGTAGTACTCTGGTCTGGTGGGTAAGGCTCACTAGGAATCGCATCGTGACCAAGGTGGATGACTGCTGGCTAGTAGCGATTACTCGTCTCGTTCCTTTCCTCCAATCAAGATCCTATTTAGTTAATTAAATAGAGTTGGTTTCCCACGATATGCATGCATGCAATTGTATTCTCACGGTGCAGTCAATGCAACTCCCTCATGATGACCAATGGAATTCCCACCCACTGGCATGCTAGTCGTTTCCACCAATGGAAAAAGGAGAAAGGACCGGTAGAGAGTAATTAGCATGAGTAATTCGCATTAGGAGACGAGCCTTAGAGAGAGGGTAAATCAGAAAAAAATGCTCATTTATAGCCGTCCGAAGTCTCAAAGGGCACGACCGCGCTAGTGAGGCGACGGTCGTGGGAGGCACGACGCTTGATGGAATTAAGTCAAAGTTGCATGCACACACCGGCATGGCGTGCGAACACGCAGATCCTATACTGTCAGCCCTACGAAGTGGGTCTAATAGACATGACATCTAGTGGGTCCCCCATAGTACTAGAGAACTCTTTGGGGGCATGCAGCCGTTTATCCACCGGGCAGGCCACTACCCCACGCCGTTCACATGCCCTACTCAGCATTTTTACAATCGGAAAACCGCTAGCAGTTCGCTCCTACTCGTCCCCGCCCTTTAACATTACAGCTGTTCGCTCCCACTCGTCCCGTCGTTCCGCATTACAGCAGTTCCACTTCTCCTAGCCCTCCTCCAAACTCCATGGCCTCCCAAATCTCCATGATCGGCGGTGAGTACAAGGTTGAAACCATCACCGGCGATGAGATCGATGTCATCTACACCCGTTCTTCCACGACGGTGCAAGGATGCCTTCGTCGCTTCCAACGCATGTTCCAAAATTCAAATGATGAGTGGGTCGCTGGGCTAGATGTTGAGTACACCACAGTCTTGGAGAAAGAGAGGTTGCTAAAGGAGGAAGAGAAGAAGAAGCCCGCCGTGATCCAGGTTTGCATACATAACTTGTGCTTGGTGTACCACATATGCCATGCCAACGTAAGGTGCCAGAATTTTGAAGAATTCCTCAAGGACGAAAGAGTCAAATTCGTTACTGTAGACTTTACCAACGACAAGGAAGTCTGTGACATCCCCAGATTACTAAACCGTGGTTATGCTAATTAGTCATGCTAAGTCATCATCATTAAAC
This sequence comes from Elymus sibiricus, assembly GCA_039707655.1. Classification (NCBI taxonomy): domain Eukaryota; kingdom Viridiplantae; phylum Streptophyta; class Magnoliopsida; order Poales; family Poaceae; genus Elymus; species Elymus sibiricus. Next base: position 159,733,914 of record CM077668.1, on the reverse strand, counting down.
CCTAAGAAAAACAATTAAGTAATAATTCAACAAAAAATTCAAATTTCAAATGGAAGTCAAATAATTACTTCTTCAGATAATTAAACAAAATAGTTCATAATATTGCAAACAATCCCAAAGCAATTATAAAAACAAAACCAACATTATTTGAATTTCCAAATTGACCCTAGCAACCAAAACAGTGGACCAGCATCAATTATTTTTGCCTTTTCAATTTCTAAAAATAGTTAAGCGATTCCAAAAATCCTGAAACTTTTTGTGCAACACCACAATGTTGCATTTCATTTGTGAGCTAAGTTTTACATTCAACAAAAATCGTTTGGTGCACAAACTAATTACGAAACAGTAGCTAACTAAATAATAAAAGGGATAAAAAGAAAATGCCACTATGCACTTATGGCCCAGGGCTACAGTAGCCAGCCAAGCCCATCTGGCCGTCCCCTACCCGCTCCCACGCTGTGTCGCCCGCTCGCTCGCCGAGGCCGGCGCTGCCGCACGCGTCGGCGCTTCCCCGGTCCAGTGGGCGGATAAGGTTGCACCCAACAACCCCCTGGACGCCCCAGCCACCCCTCCATCCCTCTTCCTCGCTCTTTCTCCTCCGTCCGAGCTCACCCGAGCGCGTACGCCGCCGCGCCATTGACGTGCCCGCGGCCACCGGCCTTCCCTCGCTCCATCGCCATGTCCAGGAGGTTCGCGCCGTCATCATCGACCTCTCCATGGACCGCCTCAACCTGGAACGCCTTGATGCCTCGCCAACGAGCCCTCTTCCCCGACTGCATCCACGACACACCGCCGCTCGATCCATCACCGATGGTGCCTCCCTGGCCTCCTCGAGACGCCGGCCACGACCCTCACTGTGAGCTCTCGGTCCTCGGTGACCTCTCCCCTCTCTTCCTCGCATCCCATAGCCGCCTAGCCGGCGAGGCCGTGCCTCGGCCACCGCCCGACGCCGTCATTGCGTCCAACTCCGGCCGTTTTCGCCCGAACCGCACACGCGACTTCACGCGCCTCGCAGCGCTTGTCCTTCTGGAGGTCGCGGCCACCCTTTTGGTCGCCGGAGACGAGCGCACGGTCGCCGCCGGCACGCTCTGTCTCACTGTCGTTAGCCGCTGACGTGGCACCGTCATTAGCGCCTAACCACGCCCCTAATCCCTCTATGACAGGCGGGCCCCATCGGGTTAATTTGAATAACTGTTTAGTTATTTAAAAGCACCCCTGTGACACTGACATGTGGGCCCATTTACCGTTTAAGACGATAAGTTTTAATTAAACCTAACAGTGGCTGACATGTGGGTCCACTCGGCCCTGTTGACCCAGTCAACCTGCTAACTGGGCAAGCCCAGTCACTGGCAGGTGGGACCCACTGGTCCCGTTGACCAGTCAAAGCTGACCAGTCAACTACTGATTGGGCAGTTGACTGGGTCCCACTGTCAGCCACACCAGCACTCTGCTGGGTACACTTTTGGGTACCCCTAGCAGTTAAATATTAAAAGAATTTCGAATTATTAATAAATCAGGAATTTCAGAATATTGCTAAAACTTTGAAAAATCATAGAAAATAATCCGTAACTCGGATGAAAATAATTTATATATGAAAAATGATCAAAAAAATCTAACGAATCCGAATATGTCATCTGCATTCATGTTAGAATCCTCTAAGTAGGTGAACCTATAACTTTTGGCCTGTTTCTGGTAGATGAATAGTGCCTGACCTCCGGTAAATAATTCCAAATTAATTCCTAAATTAACTAAAATGGTTTAGAGATGCATTAGGTCACCCATGCACTGCATTTTGCCATGTCATGCTTTGTGGTTGCATTTGTATGCCTTGTATTTATTTGTTTCCTCCCCCTCTTCTCTTCGGTAGACCCCGAGACCGCTGATGATCCGGTGATCGTCTACTTCGTTGAAGATCCGTATCTGTCTGCAGAGCAACCAGGAAAGCAAAACCCCCTTGATCATTCCTATATCGCCCATTGTTTCTCTTTCGTACTTGTTTTTGTAACCTGTTGTTGATACTTTATCTGCTATCCTAAATGCTTAGTATAAGCTAGTTAGTGATCCATCAGTGGCCCCACACCCTTGTCCGTGTTGCCCTGCTTTACTACCAGAAGATTCGATCAATGTGATCGAGGTGCAGAGACCGCCATAGCACCGCACACCCCCTTAGTTGTACGACTCTGCAGAGCTACAATCGAGTGCCGAGGGTGATACCTCCTATCTCACTCCTGATGATATCTCTGTAGCGTAGCTAGTCGGTTGTGGGTTACCGAAGGTGATTCCTCTTTCACCACCTCCGATGATGCCTCTGTCGTGCAGCCCCTCAAGTGTGAACCCATCGAGGGTGATTCCTCCAAGTTCACCTTGACGGTTACATCGAGTAGGAATCCAACGAGGGTGATTCCTCGGATTCCCCCTTGATGTTATGGACACACGGTTACCATATTTTTACTCAGTCCCTTGTTGAAGTCGGGTCGACCCCGAGGGGTAGCCGCGAGAGATGTGAAGTCGGGTTGACCGTGAGGGTACCCGCGAGATAACTACACGGCACGGCCGGGCAGGCAGACCGCCCCAGGAGAGGGATGGGCCTGACCCTTGCCGTAAGTCCGTGAGACAGGGCGACAGGAGCACTGATCGTCACCGCGAGCTCCCAATACACTAACGGGTTTGGATATGTGGTCTGAGTAGGCCTCTAGACTTTCCGCAGTAACCACCACGCGGGTTAAGTTATAGACACTCGGTGTCGTATGTTTCTTCCGAAAGCTCTGTCAGACGTCCAGTTCAGCATTGTGGCACGGTCGGATCGCGCCATCCAGGAGAGAGGTGGCGCTGGTATTCACCCTGCGCACAACGACCCGGAGTGCAAAGGGCGATGGGCCCAAGACCCCTGTGCACTTAGGATGTAGACCGGCGGGGACCTCTCTGCGGAGCCTAGGTAGGACTATGGCGTGTCGATCAGCCGAGGCCGGGCATGACCCGGGAAAGTGTGTCCGGCCAGAGTTAATCGAGCGTGTTGGGTAAGTTGGTGCACCCCTGCAAGGAAGTTATCTATTTGAATAGCCGTGTCCACGGTAACAGGACGCTCAGTGTTGTATCCCGATCTACTACACCTAGAACTGGATACTTGTGATATTTAATTGATATTATGGCTCAGGGATTGCTTTCTCGCAGGGAGTCGAGGAAGGATCTCTGGGAGTTGCTAGTATATACTTATTACTTTATTATATGCTAATCTGCACTCTTCTAATGCTGCAAGACGCTGGAAGATGCTAGTCTTTGATAGGCTAGGCCTTTCCCTCTATTCTGGCATTTCTGCAGTTTAGTCCACAGATACAGCCCCTTCCCTTTGATACTGATGCATACTTAGTATAGATCTGATGTAACTCTTCTGAGTACTTTGGATGAGTACTCACGGTTTCTTTGCTACCTTTTTTTTCCTACCCGATTGCTGCAATCAGAAGATGGAGCCCAGGAGCCAGCTGATCCCGTCGATGATGTAACACCCCAAAAATCGGGTTATCGATTTTTGTGCTGTTATTTCTTCCTAGCTTTCCTCTCCCAAAATTTTCCTCTGGAATCTGGTGAATGACCAGGTGAATCCAGACACTCCTCAGCCTCTCAATGCCTTTCCCATGCTCTTGTGCCAGCCAAGCTCCCGTCAGTAAACCCCGAACCTCATTCAAACCCTAGTTCCAATATTCAGCTCCCGTCAGAAATCCTGCCTTTGTGTTTACAAAGGAGCTATCATTTTCCTTGCTCTGTTGATCCTCCAAAGATTTCCAGAGAACCTCCTTCATTCATAAACCCTAGATGTGCAAAAATATTGCCAAGTTTTATGCAATATTTTTCATCTAGGATTAATTCCTTTTTCTACCTTCCGAGGAATTAAATCCAGAGGGATAGCTAGACATCTCTAAATTTCTTGAAAATTGGTGGAGATGATCTTTGTACCTATCTCAAGCTTTGGTAAAAATATTGGCCACAATTAAATAAGGGAAATTGCATTTTCCTATTTAAAGCCAATATTTCAATTTGGGGCCTTTCTAAAGGAACTACCATTTTGGTAGCTAGGAAAAATCCCAAATAATTAGTGGAGCTTATTCTATCCATGTATTCACCATTTCCATCAAAATCTAAAGTTCCACAATTCAAATTTTGAGCACAACATCAATTTGCAAATTCTGTCCAGATTTCCAATTTGCAAAGGAAGTGCTTGATCCTTTGATCCTTTTGGGCTGAAATTTTTCAGGGTGATTGGCATTGGCAAATAACTCATGCAAACCAAAAACCAGCCCATTTCATCTAGCCAATTTTCCTCAGTAAATTATCCAAGTTTCTGTGCAGATTGCAGCACTGTGAAGGAAGTACCATTTAGAAGTGTCCAAATGGTGTGAAATTTTACCAGTGCATTCTTGCATCCAAATCATTGCCCTACACGAAAAATCAGCCAAATTCATCTAGCCATTCTCTCCCAGCAACCTCATTTTCATTTCTGGCTAGATTGCAAGTTTACAAAGGAAGTGCTAGCTAGAGTTGTCCATTTGTGCTGAATTTTGGCCAAGATGACCACATTGGTAGATGATTAACCCCTACCCAAGATCATGCCAAGAGGAGCACTGTGGTGGCCACACCACAGCACCAAAACCTTGCTACCACATCACATGTGAGACCAAATCGATCACCCCAGAACCCCCTGTTGCTGCCCGGTGCCTTGTGCCGACGTCTGCGGTGACGTACGGCTCCTTATCCATCCCAGCTGGCCCTGGAGGCTTGCCCGTTGGCCGGGCGTGCCGACAGCGGGTGCGCCGCTAGCGCGCCGCCGCGACACCGCCGTCTCGAAGCTCCGGCCGACGTCCAGAGCCCTCCCCGAGCCTATTTAAGGCGCCCCCGAGCTCGCCCTCATCACCAGCAACCCCAGCCCCCTCTCCCTCGAGCTCGAGGAGACCCCTCCCCTCCAATGGCCGAAGCTCCGTTTCCCTCCATCTTGGTCCCCTAGTCGGAGTCGAGCACTGGAGCACTCCCCGCGCCCCTAGTCGATCCCAGAAGCTTCGCCAGTACCACCGCATCGTTTTTCCCCATCCAATTCGGCCGGAGGAGTTCGCCATGCTCGCCTCTGACCATGGCAGTGGTGGCTGCCTGCCCCAAGCTACTGTTGCCTCGGTCGTCTCCCACGGCCGGGAGCTATCCCCGCCGACGAGGCAAGGTCCGGCGGTCGTTCTCCGGTCGTCGACAGGCATGGCCGAGCCGGGAGGCGCCGGCGGCGAGCACGACTCGAGCGGCCGCAGCCCTCCTCTTTCCTGCATCGAGGGGAAAAGAAGAGAAGGGAGGAGAGAAAGAAGAGATGAGGTGGGTCCCCCCCTAGTAAGCGACAGGAGCTGACGAGCCGGACCCGCTGGTCATATTAAGTGGAGACGTGTTTTGCAAAAATGCGTTTTCCGCTTGACAAAACGTATTCAGCCACGGCCTTAGAAGAGAATGCGCCTTCACTACAGTGAAAGTGTAAACGCTGAAATGCGCTTTCAGCCCAGCCCCACTGGCTGAACCAGTTAATTAGTGGACGTTCACCCGTTAGGAGCTGAAATGGACAGTTTTCTGCCTGTTTCTCTGCTTAACGAACGAACGGCCGTTTCTCTTCAACCGTAACTCCGATCAAGGTAATTCCAAAGCCCACAATCTCAGTTCATCGAGCCCGTTCCGATGGTATCATTTTAATAATGTTATCACATGTTGAAAATACCACATTTGCCCTTTCCCTAATAAAGGCCTCTCCCGAGAGTGCCGGTTCCGGCGCATCGTATCCGGCGAATTGCCGCACCGCTTCCCAGTGTATTCCTCTACCCCAAGGCAAGCCAACCTCTTATCATGAGCCCCAGACTTGCATGTTGACTTTGCTTGCACCCTGTGTGTGTATCGCGGTATATTTCGGATCATCTGTTAGTCTGCACTAGCATAGCCCTGTTATTTCATCTGTACCAGACGCTAGTGTTATTTACCATATAATATCGTGATTTGCTTTCATGTTTTTTTCCATTCCAGTATAAACACTATAAATACCATTATCATGTTAATGCTATGATTTGATCTCATGCCATGATTGTCAATACTGTTATGGTTTGGCTATGCTGTTGTTAAGGGATTGTTCATGCCCATAAGTGTTGATGCTATGATGAGATGATGGAAATGTTAAATTGAACTTATAAACTAAACCTCCTCCGTCATCGATGGGATCAGGTCATAGTGCCACCGAACCGAGCTTACCCGTGCAACCACATTTGCCGATGTGGGATGGCCTTGACTTGGTCTAATCTTGTGCTCTCTTATCGGTACCACCAAAGAGGGAAGGTTATGCGCGCGTGCTACCCTGATCAGGGAGGTGGCGATAATCTTGTGATCCCAGTTGTTTGTTTAGCCCGGGAGTCCTAGTTTGGGACAATTTAGTTTAGCCACGATGGTGGCAGGTGTCAGGAGTGACACAGGGGCACCCAGGGCATGACCCGGAAGGGGAATGATTGTCGGTGGTACGATAGAGAAGTCACGGGTTAGGCAAGTTTTGTTGGACGAATGTCCATGGTGTGGGTAAAGTGCGCAATCTCTGCAGAGTGTAAGAATCTATTCGAATAGCCGAGTCCACGGTATTAGACACAGTTCGTACTAGGTCACATTATTTGATCTTGGCCGATCTAGAGGACCAACCTGTTATAACAAACTTGATAAAGGAGTTTACAATGTATTCTGGCATGATCACGGAGTGAGATCTCAGTGAATCGCGAGATAGCCCAGAGGGGCAGTAAAACTGAATGACGTCACAACATATTACTTTAATGCTTCACAGGAGGTAAGTGTAGTGTAGATTCTAGTTTAATGATGGATACCATGCTTCGTAGAAGTAGCCATGCCATGCCATGATATGTAGTTGATATTCCTGAACCATGTTATGCCATGCTTGATCCATGACTTCCTGTTAATCCCATGCCATGTTTAGAATAAATTCTTATATAAGCATAGTGCTTGCTTTGTCATCTGCATGTTTGGATGCTATGTATTTGGTTGTCTTGTGAGTACATTCAAAGTACTCACCTGGCCTTGCACGTGGCCAGTTGCAGGAGAAGATCGGTCATGCTAGATCGTAACCCAGCTAGTCCTGTGAGTTGTGGAGCCCAGCCAGAGACGTCATTGCCGCTGAACCAAGACCTCCGCTACCATTTAGTTAGCCTTGGAGCCATGTAATATTGTTGTAAGCAACAATATTGTAATACTCCATTTCATATAATAAAGCCATTTTTGTGCCTGGAATTGCTGTATCATGTCTCAGACATGCACCAGGTCTTATCCTGGGACTGGCGTGCGTCGGCCCTCTATCGGGGTGCCACAGATGACTACTACTACCTCGACGGAGCCTACTACTACGTGGAAACCGCCGACCAGGAGTAGTTCGGAGGCTCTTAGGTAGGAGGCCTGCGCCTTTTTGATCTAGATGTCATTGTTTTGCTCAGCCTTCTTAAGGCACCCTTGTCTAATTATGTCTGTACTCAGATACTGATGCTTCCGTTGACTCTTGTGTATTCGAGCTTATGTATTCGAGCCCTCGAGGCCCCTGGCTTGTAATATAAAGCTTGTATTATTTTAATTTGTGTCTAGAGTTGTGTTGTGATATATTCCCGTGAGTCTCTGATCTTGATCGTGCGCATTTGCGTGTATGATTAGTGCACGATCGAGTTGGGGGTGTCACAAGTTGGTATCAGAGCCGACTGCCTGTAGGAAGCCCCTTTCCAACTCCTTGGCCGAAGTTGAGTCTAGTCTTTAAAAAAAAACTGTTTTACTAACATGGCTGTGTGGCTTACGGGCCCACGTCGCCAACAGATGGGTTAGGATCTTTTATTCCTCTTCTTTACTCTGGGACTCTGATCTCTCTTCCTTTCGGGTTAAAGATTTTGCTAACTCTAACACCAGGTTCTTGTAACTACTTCCTCCCGGAGAGCCCTTCATTCTAGCTGATCGCTTGATTCACCAGTAGATTCCGGAGATACTCTTCAATATTTCCCGAGACCCTTGTGCCCACCGTCTTTGCAATTCCCTACCACCGATAAATCCCCGTGGATAACTACACATCCTTGTCGTTCATACATTCATCCCTAGTTGCTCTTGTTATTACAAGATACCCTGAAATACTCTCAGATTTTCCAAGAAGCCTATATATCCTTCTGCTATTGAAATTCCTTGCCGCCTACTTGCACTTGTGGTTAACTCCAGGTGTTCGGCAATCACCATTGAAATCCTCTGTGGTTGTCGTCCTGATACTATTGATTCATCATGTGTGTGAATGCACGCAATCGTCAGCTGATCACTAGAATTCATCCTTCTGGCTCAGACGTCATTCCGGATATGAGCTGGTTCTTGTCTAATCAAGTTTTGATCGGTTGTGCCTCTAAGTCTATTCAACCTACTCATCTTTGATCAGAGCATCTGATTCTGATCCTCTGATTTGGAAGACATAAGTCCTTTATATTTAAGCATTGAATTATTCAGATGTTTTTATAAACCGATGCCTCTGCATTCTTTCTTCCTCTGATTGAGTATCGATATTCACATCAGCTCCGTTGTGGACCGCCAGATCCTTTGTTGGATTATTATCCGACAGTGTCCTTCATATTCAATCACCTTGTGAGTCCTTCCCCTGATACATAATGCCCTTGGTAAATTGTATCCTCTGCTCTTATCAACCATGATCTACTTTTCCTTGGGAAGGATATACACCTAATACCTATGTATTATCACATTTTCCTTTCCATTGGTCTGTTTAACCTTTCTGGTAATTTATATGATCTAAGCAGTAATGATTCCCTGCTTATGCAAACACCCCGGTGTACCACTTTGTTGGTAACACCTGGTTACTATTGTTGTTGGCATTCAGGTAACCGACGGTGGACGAGAACTTTTCCTATTGTTCCACCTCATCTTAACGAGCGGGAAAATTGTTCTCTTCGTCCCTCGCCCTTGGTACCGACGTTGTTGCCAACATAGCTGACAAACTATCCTCTGACGTGCCTTACTATCATGGCCGTGTAAGATGTCACCACCCTTCCTACTTTTAACCCACACTAACCACAGTTTCACAGGATCGAAACACTCTCCTGTACATCCCTGTATCCAAAATTACCTTGCACTTGGCTTCATATGTATTTCCATGAGCCAACTTCCCTAACGCATTCCATTCCGGTATCATATGCAATGTTATTCCCGTGCCAAATGATTGCCTATCCGTTTGGAACTTCTTCCACCTTATAATATTGCTCTCGATATAAATCCCGCATTCCAATTCAAGAGATACTTTGTACCTTCATCCCCTGTGATAATTACCGGATGCCACTCCTTCCAGACATCCGTCTCCATAGAGTTTCCCTCTTATCCTATTCGTAAGTACGATGAAGATTCCGAAGAAAGGATGACGATTTCATCATGATGCCCCGATGCAGCGAATTGAAGACATCAACGTAATGGATCAACCACTTCAATCAGAGCAACAAGGATAAGAAGACTCGTTAGAATTTCGTAACCAATTCTTTCCCCCTTACTCTACGTCTTAATTCTCAGGACGAGAATTTCTTTGAGTGGAGGAGAGTTGTGACATCCCCAGATTACTAAACCGTGGTTATGCAAATTAGTCATGCTAAGTCATCATCATTAAACCCTAAGAAAAATAATTAAGTAATAATCCAACAAAAAATTCAAATTTCAAACGGAAGTCAAATAATTACTTCTTTAGATAATTAAACAAAATAGTTCATAATATTGCAAACAATCCCAAAGCAATTACAAAAACAAATTAAACCAACATTATTTGAATTTCCAAATTGACCCTAGCAACCAAAACAGTGGACCAGCATCAATTATTTTTGCCTTTTTAATTTCTAAAAATAGTTAAGCGATTCCAAAAATCCTAAAACTTTTTGTGCAACACCACAATGTTGCATTTCATTTGTGAGCTAAGTTTTACATTCAACAAAAATCGTTTGGTGCACAAACTAATTGCGAAATAGTAGCTAACTAAATAATAAAAAGGATAAAAAGAAAATGCGACTATGCAATTATGGCCCAGGGCTACAGTAGCCGGCCCAGCCCATCTGGCTGTCCCCTAGCCGCTCCCACGCCGTGTCGCCCGCGCGCTCGCCGAGGCCGACGCTGCCGCATGCGTCGGTGCTTCCCCGGTCGAGTGGGCGGATAAGGTTGCCCCCAACAACCCCCCTGGATGCCCCACCCACCCCTCCATCCCTCTCCCTTGCTCTTTCTCTTCTGTCCGAGCTCACCCGAGCGCGTACGCCGCCGCGCCATCGACGTGCCCGCGGCCATCGGCCTTCCCTCGCTCCATCGCCATGTCCAGGAGGTTCGCGCTGTCGTCATCGACCTCTCCGTGGACCGCCTCAACCTGGAATGCCTCGATGCCTCGCCAACGAGCCCTCTTCCCCGACTGCATCCATGGCACACCGCCGCTCGATCCATCGCCGATGGTGCCACCCCGGCCTCCCCGAGATGCCCGCTACCCTCACTGTGAGCTCTCGGTCCTCGGTGACCTCTCCCCTCTCTTCCTCGCGTCCCGTAGCCGCCGAGCCGGCGAGGCCATGCCTCGGCCACCGCCCGACGCCGTCGTTGCGGCCGACTCCGGCCGTTTTCGCCCGAACCGCACGCGCCACTTCACGCGCCTTGCAACGCTCGTCCTTCTGGAGGTCGCGGCCGCCCTTTTGGTCGCCAGAGACGAGCGCACGGTCGCTGCCGGCGCGCTCTGTCTCACCGTCGTTAGCCACTGATGTGGCGCCGTCATTAACGCCTAACCACGCCCCTAATCCCCCTATGACAGGCGGGCCCCATCGGGTTAATTAGAATAACTGTTTAGTTATTTAAAAGCACCCCTGTGAAACTGACATGTGGGCCCATTTACTGTTTAAGAGGATAAGTTTTAATTAAACCTAACAGTGGCTGACATGTGGGTCCATTGGGCCCTGTTGACCCAGTCAACCTGCTGACTGGGCAAGCCCAGTCACTGGCAGGTGGGACCCACTGGTCCCATTGACCAGTCAAAGCTGACCGGTCAACTGCTGACTGGGCAGTTGACTGGGTCCCACTGTCAGCCACACCAGCACTCTGCTGGGTACACTTTTGGGTACTGTCGGTACCAAAACCGGCAGATCTCGGGTAGGGGGTCCGAACTATGGGTCAAGGAGTCGATGGTAACAGATAGCGTAGAGACAGCGATTTACCCAGGTTCGGGCCCTCTCAAGGAGGTAAAACCCTACATCCTGCTTGATTGTATTGATGTGATTGTATGAAGGTTACAGAGTTGATCTACCTCGAGATCAGATGGGCTAAACCCTAGGTTATGAGTCTTCTCTCCCTACGGACTAAACCTCCTGGTTTATATAGACACCAGGGGGTCCTAGGGTTACATATGGTCTGTTACCATCAGGGATAAACATGCCGGTTACGCCATCTATTCCTTGGAGGAGACGCCAAGACTTCAGAGATTTCCTTCTGTCATACGGGGTCGTCCACAATCCAGCCTTCCATCGACGTGTAAAGAGCGTCCCACCAGTCCGGCCCATGAGAGATAGGCTGGCAGCCCGAGTACCCCCTAGTCCGGGACACCCTCAGTAGCCCCTGAACTAGTCTTCGAAGCCGAGGTAGATGCCGAACACCATTGGCTTCGTGGACCAGTTCACTTTCCTCCGTGGCACCGGTAACAGGCCTGTATTACTGCGAGTTGTATTTTCAAGCATTATCCGGTCGTGTATGCGCCGAACTGTATCTTGGTAACGAAGTATAATAATAACTTAGCCCCGAAGGCTAGCCGCTTCGGCGTGAACTGTGTTCTCATCTGACAACTTTTACCGAAGGGTCACACCTTGCCACGACCGCAAGTTGGTTTATGACAAACTCGATTTGCGGTTCGAGGTGGTTCTCATTGACACGTTCCATCGATATGGAGATCGTGTCCTATTTTCAAGGGATATAATCAATAATCTGCCTCACCCCACGCGCGCATAATGGCACGGTTATACGGGGAAGCGGCGAGGACTGCGGCGCAGTAAAGGGACCGTGGGTTTTACAGCCCATAAAAGGGGCACAGTCCTTGTTTCGGTCGCACGCTCTCATTCCCCCCTTTCGCCGTTGCCTTCCCCATCTCTTGAGCTCCAACACCCATATCCGCTCTCCCTCCCAAGAACCTTTTCATTCACCCGCCTATTCCAGCAATGGCGGGTTCCGGGTCCAAGGGCAAGTGGGAGGCGTCCGTTGTCACCAAAAGCACCATCATGGAGTTGAAGGGCGCGTGATATCTCCCTGCCGACGTAGTCCACCGTGCTCCAGAGGCCGGCCAGGCCGTCCCCACTTCCTCCGAGGTTTAGGATTTCCCCTTCACCCCTTCGTCAGGGGTCTTATGTTCTTTTACGGGCTTGACTTCCACGATCTCGCGCCGAATTCCTTTCTACATATCTCGGCCTTCATCATCATCTGTGAAGCCTTTCTCCGGATCCGGCCACACTTCGGCCTGTGGCTGAAGGTCTTCAACATCAAGCCGAAGATCATCGACGGCCAACAAGCGGACTGCGGGGGTGCTATGGTCAGCAAACTCCCCCGAGTGGAATGGCCAGAGGGCACCTTCATCGAGACCGTCAAGGTTTGGCAGAGGGAATGGTTCTACATCACCGAGCCGAGGAGCGCGGGTTGGGGGGCGATTTCGGCCTTCCGATCCGGACCCCCTACGAGGTTGGTCTCATGGACCAAGAAAGGCCTCGACTGGGGGGTAAACAAGGAGGTGGAGCAGCTACAGCAACGAATTGCCAAGATGATAGGGAAAGGCGTCGAGCTGCCCAACGTGGTCCAGATCATGCTCGGCCGTCGAATACTCCCATGCCAGGATAGGGGCTCCCCCATGTGGGCCTACAAGCCCGAAGACCCGGCCACCGTGCACAACTTCTTCCGCACCACCCACGCCCAGCTATGGAGAGCACTGTTCAAGCCGCAGAAGGACTGGCCGGCCGAGGGAGAGGACATCGGACTTGACGCCGCAAACCCCCCACGGGAGGTATGACTAAGTTTGTTCTTGTATCCGAACTATTTCCCTTTAATAAGGTACTCAGCTTCTTGACTTCTCATCCACAGAAATGGCTGAAGAAGGCCCAGCAGATTGACAATCCGGCGCCGCTGCCAGAAGGACCCAGGGCGCCCCTCCTGACGGCCATGTTGGCCGTGGAGCCGTACGAGGTGCCGGAAAGGAAGGAGAAGAAGAAGCAACAGGGGGAGGCCAGAGAGGGCCTCAACTCCCGAAGACCCCCGGGTGCTAGATCTGGGGACACCAATGCTCCCTCCATGCAAGAGGGGGAGAAGGAGCAAGGAGAGGACGGGGAGGAGGACGATTCCTCCCGAACTGGGAAGAGGGCGGCGTCCGAGGATGCCGAGGAGGAGCCTCCTCGACCCGTTCCCAAAAGACCGTGCAAGGCCAAGGTAGACTTGTCCGGCGATAACTCGGCTTCTGCCGAGGACTCTAAGGCCTCAGAAGAGGTTCCTCAGAAAATTCCCAGGGCCAAACCGCATGCCCAAAGGTATGCGCTCTAGCGACTACCTGACCGTCTTTAGCCGAACTGGGCTGATACTGATCAAGTTTCCATGTGCAACTTTGCAGTCCGCTGCGTGATCTCCCCGCCGACCGAGTTTCGGAGGGGGATTCTCCACCGGCGGCGCTAGCGGAGAGCGGCACCGGATCCCGCGCCTCGCCTTCCCCAATCGTGAAGGAAACCGAGGAGGTCCTGTCGAGGAGGACTCCTCCCATGCCACATATAGGGGAAGGAGGCGATACTATCATGGCCGAGGTGAATGCCTCGGTCGCCAAAGACCAGGAGGGGAGGGCCCCTTTGGTGAACGAAAGGGAGGAGCTCGGACGAACCGAGCTCTCTCCGAGGACCACTCCAGAGACGTCAAGGCGTCCAGAGTCCGGTGCTCCGGACTTGGAGAAGGAAGGAGCCGGAGTACCACCGCCACCCCCGCCTGCCCAAGAGCAGGCATCGACCAGGTGGCCGGACGAGATAGAGGACGCTGTAACCAGCTCCTCCATCACCGAAGAGCACCGTGCACTTATAGCCGCGGTGTTACAGAGTATTCGGTCCATGGATAACGGACTGAAGGAGGCTTTTAGTGGCCTTCTAACCGGCTTCAAGGTGAGCGAAGTAATGCTTTTTCCTTAGGAAAATTCATTTGTGCAAATATATAGCCTCATACATAGTAGCCCCCGAGACTCTGACCGGTTTAGCAAAGCCGGTCGGAAGATCAAAAATCGACATCTCGGATACTAACGGGTGCAGAATAATGCGCAGGCATCATCCTCGGCCGCAGCTGCCAACGCCGAAGAGTTGGCCGAGCTGAATCGGAAGCTAAAGAGCTCCGAGGACGATCTGAGCCTGGTGAACAAGAGGTTCGACGAGGCGCAAGGTAAGGCCGAGTTGTGATAGTGAATACAGCCGTAGATTTGTAAGCAGTGTTCGATGTATCTAACGGAGATAACCGATTGAACTGCAGCTGCCGCCGCGGAGGTCGAAAGCCTCAAGGCCGCACTGAGGACAGCTCAGGCGGACGCGGCGACGCAAAAGTCGGCAGCCGAACAGGCAGCTGCCGAGCTGGCGGCGCTGAGAACCGTAAGTGAAAAGCACGAGGCCAGGGTGCTGGAAGTGCAGCAGGAGCTCGGGGATGCCGTCACAAGGTGTGAGGCCCTCGAGCAAAAGAATAAGGAGCAGGCCGCCGAGCTAACCTCGTTGGCAGCGGTGGCTAAGGAAGCGCGGACAGAGGCGCGTGGTTATCAAGAAGAGCTCCGCCAAGTCAGGCTGATCGCGGACCGTAAGCCGTACTTGTTACAATGTGTCTTTGGAGGTAACAGGTTCGCATTGCTCACGCGGGTATGGCGTTCCGCAGGCGCCTTTGCGGACCTCCCGAAGAGTGCGGCGGATGCGGCGAGGTTCTTCGCCGGCCAGGAGGGTTGGGCCGAGCAGAGGCTTTTCTGGGCACAATTTCAAGCGCCCGAACACCCTCCCCTCCTCAACAACCAGATGAAACAGCTAATGGAGCTGCATCGGATGGCGGAGCCGGTGATGAAGGACCTCTGCGTCAAACTATGGCCGTCGGAGCCGCTGCCGAGCAGCTACTTCGGTCTGGTGCAGAGGCTGTTCGGCGCTACTGCTCAGGTCGATGCCTGGAAGCGCTCCACATGTATCGAGGGTGCTCGGATGGCCGTCGGCAAGACAATGGTACATTGGCCGAAGCTAAAACCCGCTGAGATAGCCACCGGACCTCCGCCGCCAGGGAAAGAGCATAGGCGTCCCGAGCAGTACTTTCCAGCCGTGATGGACGGTGCTCGGGCAGTAGATGCCCAATGCCCAAAAGATGAAATTTATGAGTAGATGTAGTTTCCTTGTAACCAAGGAGTTGAAACTTTTGCTTTATTGTAGTGCAAGTGATCGGCTATGGATATAGTGCCGAATTAATTTTGACTCCTGTGCGGCCGATTTGAAACTGAAAGTTACCAGTCGTCGGCTTCAGCCCCCTGGCAGATACTGCATGGGGTGTTTTCTCGTAATACATGAACCCTTAGCCGACGTCTCGGTGCCCGGGGGCGGTTGTATGTACGGAAAACCAGGCAATCAGACTATGTGGTTTTAGTGCTTTCACTTAGCCAGAGGAGCTTGACGGTGGGGGCCGGTGACGAGCCCCCGGTGTTTGTTATATTCGGACGAGCCGCGGTTGATACCATCATTACATGGTTTCTGTGACAGAGAACCCTTCGTTTGACACGGACTAACCTCCAACGATTTTAGGCTAACGCCAGTCATCGGATTGCCGACCAGTTCTCGCTTATTGGGACAGTCAGTTTTCGGCTTTCTCCACTGAGGTACTTAACGAGGCGAGCTAGAAGTACAATCGTAGTGGTTCTCCCTTTACCCTCTTAGACGAACAGTGCGGAACGTAAGAGGGTAAACACAGGAGCCGGGCAACCCAACTATTGACCAAAGACGCAATTCAGAACTGATTCATATAATGCAATATCCGTGACACCGAGCACATGAAAAAAAAGAGAAGTGCCGGTATAAAGTTTTAAGGCAAGATCTATGGTCGAGCCCTCGGTCTATTAGCCGGTTTAAAATAAATGTATCGTGATAGTTTACTTTGGCGGAAAAAGGCGGAAAGGAATATGCAACGTGAATGACTACACCATAATAAAGTGGTCTTTACTTCCTTTGAATGTGTGACGTCCAACCGTACAATCCGTATTGCCGAAGTAACTTGAATAGATACTTTAAAATGAATGTATATATTGAGAGTAAAGGTTTACACAGGGCTTCCATGAGTGGTTTGACGTCCCTACTATGCCCTGCTGCACGTCTGCGCCTTTGCTCGTCAAGAAGCTTTCGTGGAAGCGAAGCTGTCCGCCGTGTATTCGGCGGAAGTAGTAATATTCGGCGGGCGAGCCCTTGAAAAAGGGTGTTGAGAAGTCGCCGTGGTATATCAGCTGGACGCTGATCGGGCCCTAGATGGTGCCCATTGTTGATGTCGATTTGAAGACATTTGGTGGCCATTGGTCGGTCGAACCGAGCTCTGGACCTTTTGTTTGATGTGTCCCCACAACTGCCCATGGAATTTTGAGCGCGAAATTGTGCACTCGAGGTACGTGTTTCGCGACTAGGTGGGCCATGCTGTGGGGCGCGTATCCCTATTTGGGTGGAGCATGGGAGCGCGCCGGGACCGAGGCTGCAGCTCGGGAGCGCTTGCGTGTGTCCAGTGTCTTGACAGTGGACTGGGATTGCGACGCCTCTTCGGCAGCTTGGACTTCGGCGGCGAGAGCCGCAGTGTGCTCCTCTGTTCGGAGCGAGCGCTCGGTATTACCGTTAATGGTAATAACGCCCCTTGGTCCTGGCATCTTGAGCTTCAGGTACGCATAGTGCGGGACGGCGTTAAAGCGAGCGAAGGCGGTCCGTCCGAGCAGTGCGTGATAACCACTGCGGAAAGGAACGATATCGAAGATCAAGTCCTCGGCGCGGAAGTTGTCGGGCGAGCCGAAGACTACTTCCAAAGTCACGGATCCCGAGCAGCGTGCCTCGACGCCAGGTATTACACCTTTAAAGGTGGTGTTGCTGGGTTTGATCCTTGACGGGTCGATCCCCATCTTCCTCACTGTATCTGCGTAAAGCAGGTTAAGACTGCTACCTCCGTCCATCAGGACCCTAGTGAGGTGAAATCCGTCCACGATGGGGTCGAGTACCAGAGCCGCCGTTCCTCCATGACGTATACTGGTCGGATGATCTCGACGGTCGAAAGTGATCGGGCAAGCCGACCAAGGGTTGAATTTCGGGGCTACCGGCTCTAAGGCGTAGACATCCCGAAGCGCCCGTTTCCGCTCCTTCTTTGGTATATGCGTGACGTAGATCATGTTCACGGTTTTGACCTCCGGAGGGACCTGTTTTTGGCCTCCATTGTTCGGCTCGCGAGGTTCGTCGTCGTCCTCACTGCGGGGGCCCTTGCCCTGTTCTTCGGCTGTGGCCTTGCCGGCCTGCTTGATTACCCAACAGTGACGGTTGGTGTGGTTAGCTGGCTTGTCGGGGGTGCCATGAATCTGGCAGGGCCTATCCAATATTCTATCCAGCGCAGATGGGCCATCTCTGTTCCCTTTAGAGGGTTTTTTCCGCTGTCCCGATTTCGAGCCGCTGAATACGGCGTTCACCACTGCATCATCGGCTTCAACGTCGTTGTTTGAATGTCGGCGCTTGTTGTTCCTATTGCGCCGGGGTTTTCCATTCCCGTCCCGGGTCTCTGAAGTACCTGGGTCTTCGGGGTGGTTGCTTCGACGAGCTAACCAGCTATCCTCACCCGCGCAAAAGTGGGTCATGAGAGAAGTAAGGGCCGACATTGTTCTTGGCCTGTCTTGGCCGAGCTGGCGAGCGAGCCACTCGTCCCTGATACTGTGTTTGAATGCCGCAATTGCTTCGGCGTCCGGACAGTCGACGATCTGGTTCTTCTTGGCCAAGAACCGGTTCCAGAATTGCCGGGCTGACTCTCCGGGCTGTTGGATAACATGGCTCAGGTCATCGGTGTCCGGTGGTCGAACATAGGTGCCCTAAAAGTTAGCTCGGAATGCATCTTCGAGCTCTTCCCAGCTCCCGATGGAGTTTTCTGGTAGGCTATTCAGCCAATGCCTGGCCGGTCCCTTGAGTTTCAGTGGTAAGTACTTGATAGCATGGAGATCATCTCCTCGAGCCATATGAATGTGGAGAAGAAAATCCTCAATCCACACAGCTGGGTCAGTTGTCCCATGATAGGATTCTATATTAACGGGTTTAAACCCCTCGGGGAACTGATGCTGCATCACCTCATCAGTGAAACACATTGGGTGTGCGGCGCCCCTGGCCCGGGCCACGTCGCGCCGAAGATCAGTTGTCATCCGGGCACGGTGCTGATCCCGAGCCCTATCGTTTCTATCGCGCCAGGCCTGGTATCCGTCCCGTCCAGCAGGTGCGTATCCTGTGGATCCATAGATGGACCTCGACTGAATCGCTCGTGCGTTCAGGTCGTGGCGCAGATCGTATTGGTCATCCGGTTGAACCGGGTCTTTGCCTGCTTGGCGAGAAGGCACGAGTGGGTATTCGGCTTCTCTGGCCGTCCTATCCCGTCCTCGAGGGGGCATGGGTGGGAGTTCGGCTTCTCCGGCCGCTCTATTTCGTCCTCGAGGGGGCGCGGGTGGGTATTCGGCTTCTCCAGCCGCTCTATCTCGTCCTCGAGGGGGCGCGGGTGGGTATACGGCTTCTCCAGCCGCTCTATCTCGTCCTCGAGGGGGCGCGGGTGGGTATTTGGCTTCTCCAGCCGCTCTATCTCTTCCTTGAGGGGGCGCGGGTGGGAGCTCGGTTTCCACAGCCGGCCTATCTCGTCCTCAAGGGGGCAGGTCGGGCTGGTCTGCGTAAGTTTGTCTGGGAGGTACGGGCTCGAAGGCCTCATCCTCGAATTCTGGAAGGATGCGCCGCCGCGGGTAACTCCTATATTGGCCCTGATGTTGATCGTCGAGGCCTTCTTCGGCGTCTAGGACCATCGTCCATCTATCGTTGAGTGTATCCTGCTCGGCCCTGAGCTATTGTTGTTTCATCTTTAAGCTTCGGGCAGTGGCAATGAGTTGCCGCTTGAATGTTTCTTGTGCCAGGGGATCCTCTGGGACGATAAAGTCCTCGGGTCCGAGGCTATCTTCCTCTTCGGATGGGGGGAGGTAATTACTGTCCTCGGAATCATCGAGGTCCTCGGGGTCACCCTGGTCCTCATGCCCTTCAGGGGTGTCAGGTCGTTGCTCTGGCGTGTTATCGCCGAGCTCCCCCAAATCATCCGAAGTCTCGTTAACTCCGGTGTCGTTTGTGTCTGTGTGATTTTCCTTGCCCTTCCCCCGCCCTCTGGCTCGCCGTCGCCGGCGTCTGGGCGGGTCTTCGGTGGTGTCGTCACCGCCTTTGTTGGTTGTGTCACCGTCCTTCACGAGGGTGTCAACCATGTAGACGTCATAGGTGGAGGTGGCAGTCCACTTTCCGGTATTTGTAGTGGCAAGGAAGGTGTCCGTGGAGGGCGGGACGTCCATGTCCTCGTCCATGTAGTCAGCCTCCTCGGAGGCGTAGTCCAGCATGTCGGTTAAATCTTCGACAGTGGCTACCAAGTGGGTGGTGGGTGGGACGCAAAATTCCCCGCGGCCGGCATCCTGTCCGACCTGCTCCTGGTCCGAGGATGGGCCGTTCGCGATATTCATCATCTGGATCCGGTCCAGCATCTCGCTTAAAATCGAGGGATCCACCGGATCTATGTTCGGACGGTCCTTGGAGTTGAGCTCCGGCGCGTCGTTAACGGGAGTGTGCTCGGCCAAGGGTGACCCCTGGTTCTCCGGCACCGGGGTCGGAGCCAAACTCAAGGTTAGGTCCGATCCGAGGCCCGCCCCGAGGACTGGGGCGGGGAAGGGATCCGAAGTCAAGGCCTCGGGGTTGGTGGGTTCCTCGGGTAAGGCCGAGAACCCAGTGAAGATCAGATCGCCTCGAGCATCGGCGATGAACTCAAGGCCGCCGAACCTGATTTCCTGCTCGGGGGCGAAGTTGCCGACCTGGTCGAGGTGACCGGTCGGATCGGCGTATAACACGATGCTGCCGAACGCGAAGAGCTGGCCGGGGACGAAGATGTCCCTGCTACGAACTCCGTCGCTGAAGAGAAGAGCTGTCCGAGGACGATGATATCCCCACTGCAGATTCCACTGCTGAAGAACTGTCCGGGGACGGCGAGCCATTGATCCTTGGCGACCCACGACGGGACTCTCAATGAAAGCACCAATGTCGGTACCAAAACCGGCAGATCTCGGGTAGGGGGTCCGAACTATGGGTCAAGGAGTCGATGGTAACAGAGAGCGTAGAGACAGCGATTTACCCAGGTTCGGGCCCTCTCGAGGAGGTAAAACCCTACGTCCTGCTTGATTGTATTGATGTGATTGTATGAAGGTTACAGAGTTGATCTACCTTGAGATCAGATGGGCTAAACCCTAGGTTATGAGTTTTTTCTCCCTACGGACTAAACCTCCTGGTTTATATAGACACCAGGGGGTCCTAGGGTTACATATGGTCGGTTACCATCAGGGATAAACATGCCGGTTACGCCATCTATTCCTTGGAGGAGACGCCAAGACTTCAGAGATTTCCTTCTGTCATACGGGGTCGTCCACAATCCAGCCTTCCATCGACGTGTAGAGAGCGGCCCGCCAGTCCGGCCCATGAGAGATAGGCCGGCAGCCCGAGTACCCCCTAGTCCGGGACACCCTCAGGTACCCCTAGCAGTTAAATATTAAAAAAAATTCGAATTGTTAATAAAGCAGGAATTTCAGAATATTGCTAAAACTTTGAAAAATCATAGAAAATAATCCGTAACGCGGATGAAAATAATTTATATATGAAAAATGATCAGAAAAATCTAACGAATCCGAATATGTCATCTGCATTCATGTTAGAATCCTCTAAGTAGGTGAACCAGTAACTTTTGGCCTGTTTCTGGTAGATGAATAGTGCCTGACCTCCGGTAAATAATTCCAAATTAATTCCTAAATTAACTAAAATGGTTTAGAGATGCATTAGGTCACCCATGCACTGTATTTTGCCATGTCATGCTTTGTGGTTGCATTTGTATGCCTTGTATTTATTTGTTTCCTCCCCCTCTTCTCTCCGGTAGACCCCGAGACCGCTGATGATCCGGTGATCGTCTACTTTGTTGAAGATCCGTATCTGTCTGCAGAGCAACCAGGCAAGCAAAACCCCCTTGATCATTCCTATATCGCCCATTCTTTCTCTCTCGTGCTTGCATTAGATTTTGCTACTATGTTCGATATCTCCAATTCTGATGCATAGCCTATTTTTGTAACCTGTTGTTGATACTTTATCTGCTATCCTAAATGCTTAGTATAAGCTAGTTAGTGATCTATCAGTGGCCCCACACCCTTGTCCATGTTGCCCTGCTTTACTACCGGAAGATTCGATCAATGTGATCGAGGTGCAGACCCCCTTAGTTGTACGACTCTGCAGAGCTACTATCGAGTGCCGAGGGTGATACCTCCTATCTCACTCCTGATGATATCTCTGTAGCGTAGCTAGTCGGTTGTGGGTTACCGAGGGTGATTCCTCTTTCACCACCTCCGATGATGCCTCTGTCATGCAGCCCCTCAAATGTGAACCCATCAAGGGTGATTCCTCCAAGTTCACCTTGACGGTTACATCGAGTAGGAATCCAACGAGGGTGATTCCTCGGATTCCCCCTTGATGTTATGGACACACGGTTACCATATTTTTACTCAGTCCCTTGTTGAAGTCGGGTCGACCGTGAGGGGTACCCGTGAGAGATGTGAAGTCGGGTTGACCATGAGGGTACCCGCGAGATTACTACGCGGCACGGTCGGGCAGGCAGACCGCCCCAGGAGAGGGATGAGCCTGACCCTTGCCGTAAGTCCACGAGACGGGGCGACAGGAGCACTGATCATCACCGCGAGCTCCAATACACTAATGGGTTTGGATATGTGATCTGCGTAGGCCTCTGGCCTTTCCGCACTAAGAACCACGCGGGTTAAGTTATAGACACTCGGAGTCGTACGTTTCTTCCGAAAGGTCTGTCAGACATCCAGTTCAGCATTGTGGCACAGTCGGATCGCGCCATCCAGGAGAGAGGTGGCGCTGGTATTCACCCTACGCACAACGACCCGGAGTGCAAAGGGCGATGGGCCCAAGACCCCTGAGCACTTAGGATGTAGACCGACGGGGACCTCTCTGCATGTCGATCAGCCGAGGCCGGGCATGACCCGGGAAAGTGTGTCCGACCAGAGTTAATCGAGCGTGTTGGGTAAGTTGGTGCACCCCTACAGGGAAGTTATCTATTCGAATAGCCGTGTCCACGGTAAAAGGACGCTCAGTGTTGTATCCCGATCTACTACAACTAGAACTGGATACTTGTGATACTTAATTGATATTATGGCTCCAGGATCGCTTTCTCGCAGGGAGTCGAGGAAGGATCTCTGGGCATTGCTAGTATATACTTATTAATTTATTATATGCTAATCTGCACTCTTCTAATGCTGCAAGACGCTGGAAGATGCTAGTCTTCGATAGGCTAGGCCTTCCCCTCTATTCTGGCATTTTTGCAGTTTAGTCCATAGATACAGCCCCTTCCCTTTGATACCGATGCATACTTAGTATAGATCTGATGTAAGTCTTGCGAGTACTTTGGATGAGTACTCACGGTTGCTTTGCTACCTTTTTTTCCTGCCCGATTGCTGCAATCAGAAGACGGAGCCCAGGAGCCAGCTGATCCCGTCGATGACTACTACTACCTTGACAGAGCCTACTACTACGTGGAAACCGCCGACCAGGAGTAGTTCGGAGGCTCCCAGGCAGGAGGCCTGCGCCTTTTTGATCTAGATGTCGTTGTTTTGCTTAGCCTTCTTAAGGCACCCTTGTCTAATTATGTCTGTACTCAGATACTGATGCTTCCGCCGAGTCTTGTGTATTCGAGCCCTCAAGGCCCCTGGCTTGTAATATAAAGCTTGTATTATTTTAATTTGTGTCTAGAGTTGTGTTGTGATATCTTCCCGTGAGTCTCTGATCTTGATCGTGCGCATTTGCGTGTATGATGAGTGCACGATCGAGTCGGGGGCGTCACAAAGTCCTGGGTCGGATATTCCTCGTTGTACACCAGCCCTTCGACCTCTAGAAGAAACGCCTGGTGTCCTCCTCTCAGCCTTCAATGCTGACCCTGGCAGAAGCCATGATTGATCCTTTGTACGATAAACTGAAGAAACCTCACTATACGTTTCATTATTCATGGGAGTGGAAGAATATAGATGAAGCTCACATTGGGTACGCAGCACTGGATGCCTACCTTTGTTTAAATATCTACAAGGGTTGGATGAAGAGGCGGAGCCTAGTGTCCGGTTCAAGCAAGAAAGTATCAGTGAAGAGGAAGAGGGACAAGGACGAAGTCGAGGACACTGACGAGGACTCCGAGTAAGGTGGCATTGTCGTTGCTCATGCTGGTTCTGATGCAGTTTCAACCGGATTAGTTGCTTAGTTTTATTTCAGGGTGCTTAGTTTTATTTTAGTGTGCTTAGTTTTATTTCAGGGGTGTGTTGTGCTGAGCACCCAGCAGAACTATGTTATGTTCTTTCTCGTTACTTGAACTCTTTACTGTACGTACTAGTATTTCTTACAGTTCGAGTTGTAGATGGTACTGCTACTCATTTCTTCACCTTCCTACTGTATTTAATAAGTACTAGTAGTATTATTTCCATCCATCTAACTAGTTGGTACTATTCGTCTGTACTACTCATTTCTTAGACAACAGCTATAGCAATTTGGGTCAGTCGATTTGTGAAAGAAGAAGTTCGCCAGAGGGAAGGAAGAAGATGGCAGAGATGCTACCCCAATATCTATATTATGGTGGCAGGGTGCCCATGATCTATCTTATGAGTGTTGGGTGTGGGATGCAGTTCGCCAGAAAAAATGGATCGTGCCCGGTGTTAGACGGATGGCAAGGGGGGGCGGGGAGCACGGCGGTGGGAGGCGGTTGAGGGGATGGCGGGGCGGCTCGATGTTTGAGAGAGAAGATGAAGAGTGCATCATTTTCGGAGGTTGAAGAAGCCCTTCTGGCCGTCCATGTTGCATCTAACGGCTCACAAGAGTCGACTGACCCAAATTGTTCCTTCAGATTGGATTATCCACGTGGCATTGAAGGTCTCGAGGGTAGATTCCACGTCCGCACCCAGTTTGCGGCCTCGGTGCGGACGCGACCGGCTTCCGCCGCGACAGCCACCATGCGGGCCTCCTCCTCGCGGGCGGAGACCACAATGACCCGCTAGCTCCTCCTCCTCGCCGGCATGCTGGAGCACGCGCTCGTCCTCCTCCTCTTTGTACGCTGCGGGCATAGACGCGGCTCCAGCTGCTCGCGTCCTTGGCAGCGCGGCGGCATCGCCCGGAGGGACTGCAGACGACGTGAGTGGGCGAGCCTGCGACTTCATGGCATCGGGATGGCGGGGACACGGCGGTGATGGGCGAGAAATGGTCGACCGGAGCAGTACCACATTAATTAGCACATGCCGAGATATGGTGTATGCGTGAGAGAACGGTCTTGTATTTGTGTTTGTGTGTGTGTGTGTGAGAGAGAGAGAAAGGCATCCATAACACAACAACCAGCTCTCTCGATTCGACCCTCCCTCGCACACTCGCATGTAACACATGCATCAACGCACACATTTTCACACCCTCACCCAGCCCCTACCCGCCTCAAGGCCCCCCCATCTCTCTCTCTCTCTCTCTCTCTCTCTCTCTCTCGCACACACAATCTCTTCCCGAAAACCCTATTTAGCATGTACCTCTCCGTCACATACACCCTATACCACGCACACACATTTATCTCTCGCTATGTCTCTCTGCCTCACAAACACACTCCCCATAGGCCTCTCTTCGTATCCCGCACATGGTCTCTCTATATTGCTTAAACACTCACGCAGACGATGTATCCATCTCGCACCATTAGCCTCTCTCGCCTATACACAATGCATACACATTCTCTCCCTAGGTTTAATTTCTCTCAATATTTCACACACACACCCCCCTCGCACACTATCCATCCCCGTCCAAGGTTATATAGCGACCACTATCGCTTGTGCTTCTCTGCACCCCGGCATGCACACCACCTCGATCTTCAAGGAGGGTATCGGGAAGAACGAAGACGCCGACCAGACCGCACTAGAGAATGCGGGGCCAGTTGGAAGCAGGCTAACGTAAAACCGGCTGACTGACTCCATTGCTCTCTCTCTCTCTCTCTCTCTCTCCCGCACAAAAATATCAATCCCAAAACCCACAAGGCTACAAGCACACACACAAGCTCCCCCCCTCTCGTCCATGTTTTTTTAAGCTCTCTCATCAAACCTTTTGTCTCTTCTCCTTCCACATGTACAAAATCTCGATCGCACGCATGCATCTCACTCTGTATATATACATGTCTCCATCTTTCTCACAGACCTAACTTCTTCCTTCCTATGCAAATGTCCCTTCTCTCGCACACTTCCTCTCTCTCTCTCGTGAGGTTTCTCTCCTATTCTCTGACCCACATATATACAATCTTTCCCGTCCTTTGTCTCTCTCTTCCATGGGGTGTATATCTTGTGTGTTGTGTGTAAACCCGGGCATGGACAGCCCGGCCCGACAACCCGGCCCGAAAAACCCGGGCTGGGCCGGGCCGGGCTCGGGCCTTGTTTTGCAGCCCGAAAGGTAGTTCTGGCCGTGCTCAAGCTTCTCTTTTTCTGTATTTTGGGCCGGGCTTTCAGGCTTCGGGGCGGGCCTTCATGTGTGTACACTAGAAAACAACGTTCGGGCCGGGCTTTCGAGCTTCGGGTTTCATTTCGGGCCGGGCTCGAGCTTCAAAACAGAGTGTATTTCGGGCTTCGGGCCGGGCTCGGGCTTGAGAAAGGAAGGTCGGGCTTTTACAAGCCCGGCCTGAAACCCGGCCCGGCCCAACGTTTGCCCGGGTTTAGTTGCGCGCACAAATCACTCTCCCGCCATTGCTCCATCGTCACACACTCTCTCTCTACGCTTCATTCACAAAAGCAGGAATTCACACATTAGGATGTGTTCAAATATTGTTTTGGACTGGATCATGTAGAGTTATTGATGGTTTCATTGCGTCCAACTAATTAATAATTATGAAATGCATTTAGATATTCATTTGAGTTGGATTATGTGAGTTTGAGTATATTGTGAAGTACCATAGACTTGGTATTCATCTTGGAATTCAACAATGATTCTAACTATTGAATTGTATAAACCATTACATTCGAAGTCAATAGCTTAATATATTTATTTGACAACTACAACAAATAATTAATGTCACGACAGTAAACTAAGAAAACAGATGTGTACTAGTAATCCTAGTTGCTTAGCCCAATCATCCAACACGCCGGACGGGGAGTACAGTGTTACAAATTTTCAGGTCGGCGGCAAAATCTCCCGCTCCCATCGATATCTCCCGTGACCCAGATTCGAGCAATGCGAAATGACCATCATACCCTTTGTACAACTGGCCGAAGGACGGTGTTGGGTCGGGGGTTGCTTTGGTAACTTCACGTTCACCCCGCCCAGCCACCCCCACCCCCGCACCCAGAGGACACCTCAATAATCCCCATTTTCTGTCCCCATAACAAAATACACTTCTTCACGGCACCACAGCACCCCACAACAAGCCGGCTGCGGTTAGCTGGCCTTCCTGCCCATCCCCTTCTACATCGGCGCACTCGTCCACCGCAGCGCATCTGCCTCATCGACGACGTCGTACGCCGCACTGGAGCCGGTCCACCGTCGCCGTCGTTACACAGCGCAGGAGCCGCTTCCCCAACGCTGTCGTCCACGGTCTCGGATCTGCTTCCCGGCAGCCGACGGCAAGGGCAGCAGCAGCATCGTCGGCGACAATGAACTGACTCCCGTTGCCGCCCATGATGCACAGACGAGGCCACGACATTCATGCTCCTCTATGATTGGTAATGTGTACATTGATTCTTTTAGCTGTACTTGTGCAGTTCCGATTTTGTTCATACCTACCCATCAAATTTTCGTGCCGCTATTGTTCCCCTTTCCTGGCTGCTATTGTTCCTGTAAAAGTAATTTGTTATAGCTTGCATTATCCAACAGAATATCATCTTGTAATTGGGCATCCCTCCTGTATTGTGGTGTGCTTGCGTAGGTTCTTCATCTCTAACCAGTAGTGTGGCAGATGGTTAAAAGTTTTTGAGAATAGCAGGGAGGTGATCCCCCAGTTCTATTGACTCGGAATGAGACCACAACATATTTGTAGCAAAGTTGAATAACCACAAAGTAGGATATTAAAAATTACTCGTGCCAACATTGCAGATGAGTGCTTTAATGTTGCCTACAAGATGTGTGAGTATTTCTATATTTTTCTTGCCATGTTGGGATTTTACAAAACTACTAATAACAACATGCAGAGGGGAAATGAAGATCAAATACGGGATGTTGGGGACATCTTCAAGGAACGTCGCAAGATAAAGACGAGCTACACCGAACCTGTAAAATGAGCTTTGGTATGTAACAGCCTTTCAATTACTTTGACATGGTATGTGTCTGGCAGCAGTATTGTAGACAGGACCAGGCCAGGCCCTGGACAAGCCCCGAGCCGAAAACAGTGTCAAACAATGTTGTGTGCTTGGCTAGGGTTCTTGCCATGCAATCCAGCGGTGTGGAAAATTATTAAACAGTAATAGGCGGGACAAACAATTGCCTCTACACTTGATTAATCTCTCTATCATTTGTAGGATCTCAATTTACTCACTGGACCCACCATGCCATAGAATGAAAAACTAGTCAGTCAAACGCGGCTACAAAGGCCCTGGAGATCATCTGGTTGTTGGTTGTTTTGCTGTAGCTACCCTTGGCTTAGTGCACCCCTCTGCTGGTTTTCCTATTTGGCTTAGCCTTGTGTTCATTGATGTATATATTGTAGTTTCTATAAAGTAGCTCTGCTCGATATGTAATAAGCACACTCTTAATCGTCCTAATGCTTTCCTTTTTGGCCTCTTTGATTCGCAGGATTTTGAAAATGTAGGAATAGGAAAAGTAAAGGATTGGAGTGGCATGCCAACTTGAATCCTATAGGATTAGCAAGGAGTGTTTGATGCCACATGAAAAACAAAGGAATTGTAAAAGAGGTTGGAGTGCATGTTAGATTTCCTATAAAATGTAGTACAAAAAATTCCATAGGAAAAATTGCTATGGAATCCAATCCTATGAATCAAAGGGCCAACATAGGAAAAATTCCTAAGGGTTTCAATCCTCCAGAAATCCTATAGAATTCCTTTGAATCAAAGGAGCCCATAGCTTGATGTAGGAAGTAGGTGTTCTCACCCTGCGAGTCTGTTTTTATATTTCTCCTTCTGAACTCACTTCTACTAGTACTGTTTATGGGGCTTCTACTGAATGGATCTGTGGAGCTCTCACTATTGATCTAAAAAAGAAGTAACGTCTTCATGTCAGGATGCAGTTCGTGCGAGGAGGGAAGTATGGTCAACCTCAAGATCAGGTTTTGAAGCTAGTCCTATGTGCCAGTTCCCAAATGATGCTAGATTACACACAATGTGCCAGTTCCCTAATGATGCCAGATTAGACACAAGGTGCCAATTCCTAAATGATGCTGGATTACACACTAGCCAGGTGAAGTCGTCAAGTGTTCGTGTCCTCGTGGCTCTAGTAAAGGCTGAAAGAAAGCGTGCAGCAGCCCTTGAGAATGTAGCTAAGTTCCTGAAGATGCGAAAAGAGCAATCAGATGCTCTCTTCATCCAAGCCAAACAAGAGATGGAAGAAGCCAGAAAGAAGCTAGCAGAGGCAGAGCAGGCTAAGTGTCTCCTGCTATCTAAAACTGATGTCAATCCAAATTTTCATTCATGATAGCTAGGTTTAAATGTTGATCCAGTCAGCATGCATATTGTGATGATCGTGCATCGACTGAGATGTATGTAAGTCTGATGCTGAGATGTGGCACATAATACATTTTTTCCGGGTCATGTAATAACTTACTCTATTTCCAGAACAATAACAGACAAACCATGGGACATGGTATAGTTCACATGCAAGCCCAACATTCCAAGTTTAACTTTCACATCAAACTCATGTTCACAGATATCTTCACATTCATAGATAATGTCCACAACCAATTAATAGCCATAGTTGAAATAGTTTATGCATCTCAATGATTCACTTCAAAGCTAAAAACAAAGTGAGGAGAATTAGAAATAAAGAAAAATATATAGTTCTTACTACCAACATCAATGCTTCTCCAAAACAACATTTAGTTCACAGCCAAAACACAAATTCCTTTTGAGAGCATTGATGAAAAAGGTGCATTTTCTACCAATGGCGGAGGGACTCCCGTATAATTTTGTGGTTCCACTAAAATTGAGGTATCTGCTTCTGTTTGCACAAACATGCCTGAGATTGACATCCGTGTTTGCAAAAATATGTAAAAGGGTTATCGATGGCATTGCGTTATTTTACAAGTGCCATTGGATTTATCGATGGCACTAGATTGACAACAGCATATTACTCCCTGTGTGGCATTGCATCATTTTTCAAGTGACATTGGATTGACAGCAATTAAACAATGGCAATATAAGGGCATGGCGATGTTGGGCGCGCCAACACCATGTAAAGTATCTTCACAGATGCAATAAATTGTCGAGGCAGAGCTCGTTACCGAGAGCAACAAACATATCAGTGCGAGCACAAGAAAACTAGACCATAAGAAATTAATTACATTTTAGACATTTTTTAACTAAACAAGAATAGCTTCCGGAGGCAGGTATAATCTAATGCCGGCGGCGGCGGCCCTCCGTGCCTTCCGCCTCCGCCATAACTTCCCTGTGTCCGGCTGCGCTTCAGCCGAAGGGGATGACCCAGGGGAAGAGTGGCTCCTCCACTTCCGTGAAGCCGAGGCGGGGGTCAACGGTGTTGTACGCTAAACCGGGCAACACACCGAGTGTGTGTGCCGGCGATGCGGTGGCGGTGGCCTTCGTGGGACCCAAACGGTGGCGGCTCCTGCTACATGTAGACTGTGTTGGTATTTCCCCGAAGAGGATGCAGTATAGTAGAGATAAGTATTTCCCTCAGTTAAGAACCAAGGTTATCAATACAGTAGGAGAACCAAGCAAAATTCCGTTAAGCGCACCTGCACACACAAAAGCAAACACTTGCACTCAACGCAAATAAGAGGGTTGTCAGTCCTCTTAGCGGTTATTTGCAAGGATTAATTCTGATAGTGGTAGGTAGATAAACTAAAATACTAAATAAAATAAAAGTAAATAAATTGCAGCAAGGTATTTTTAGGTTCTTTAAATATGACAAAGTAGACCCGGGGGCCATAGTTTTCACTAGAGGCTTTTCTCTCGAACACATAGCATACGGTGGGTAAACAAATTACTATTGGGCAATTGATAGAAAAGCAAATAATTATGACAGATTCATGGCAATGATCATGTATATAGGCATCACGTCCGAGACAAGTAGACCGACTCCTGCCTGCATCTACTACTATTACTCCACCCATCGACCGCTATCCAACATGCATCTAGGGTATTAAGTATGAAACAGAGTAACGCCTTAAGCAAGATGACATGATGTAGACAAAGTAAACTCAAGCAATATGATTAAACCCCATCTTTTTATCCTTAATGGCAACAATACAAATATGTGTCATGTCCCCTTCTATCACTGGGATTGAACACCGCAAGATTGAACCCATCACAAAGCACCTCTCCCATTGCAAGACAAATCAATCTAGAAGGCCAAACCAAATCGATAAATTGGAGAGAAATACAAAGCTATAATAATCATGCATAAAAGAGTTCAGAGAAGACTCAAATATTTCTCATGAATAATCTGATCATAAACTCACAATTCATCGGATCCCAACAAACACACCGCAAAAGAAGATTACATCGGATAGAACTCCAAGAACATCGAGGAGAACATGGTATTGAAGATCAAAGAGAGAAAAGAAGCCATCTAGCTACTAGCTATGGACCCATAGGTCTATGGTAAACTACTCACACATCATTGGAATGGCAGCAAGGTTGATGAAGAAGCCCTCCGTGATTGATTCCCCCTCCGGCAGAGTACCGGAAAAGGCCTCCAGATGGGATCGCGGAAGAACAGAGGATTGCGGCGGCGGAAAGGTTTTCTCTTCTGTCTCTCTGGTATATTGGGAATATTTGGGAATTTATAGCGCTGGAATTAGGTTAGGAGGGGCTACGAGGGGCCCACAAGCCTGGGGGGTGCGCCCTACCCCCGTGGGCGCGCCCTCCAGGCTTGTCGCCTCCTCGTGGCTCTTCTGGTCTTCTCCCGAAGCTTCGTGGGTCTTTTCTGGTCGAGAAAAAATTAATCCAAAGTTTTTTTCTCATTTGGACACTTTTTGATAATGATTTTTTGAAAAGGCAAAAACAAGCAGAAAACAACAACTGGCACTGGGCACTGGGTTAATAGGTTAGTCCCAAAAAATGATATATAATGGCATATAAGTGCATATAAAACATCAAAGATTGGTACTATAATAGCATGGAACAATCTAAAATTATAGATACATTGGAGACGTATCAGCTCCCATGGTCTACTTTTCCTCAGTGTCGGTGGCGGCCGCGGAGGTGCTGGCCGCCTTCGCCGGCAAGCCGCGTTACCGCCAACGTTTGCAGCAGATGGCGCGGCCGGCCATGGTGCACTGGACGATGTGCTCCCCCGTGTGCCGGCATGGAGCACCTGGCCACTCCTCTGTGAGATGGATTGGAGCGACGAGTTGCTGCACCAGGGGCCAGCTTGGAGCGGTGGCTTGCTCCTCTGCTTGCCCGCCTGCAGCCTCACCCATGGTATTGACGGCCTTGGGCGGGGAGGGAGGTGGAGCAGCGAGTTTCCTGGCTCGTATCCGGTAGGCTCGGTTGGCACCCAGCCGGCTTTTATGTCGGAGAACTCGTCTTCATGCTCGCCGGATGCTATGGAGAGTGTGGAGAAAATGGTGCAAGGAGGAGATGGGGAGCGAAGGTGTGGTGCGGTTCTTGCCAGGCGTCTGGCCTCGTTTAACTAGCGAGCGGACGCTAGGAGCCAAGCGGCGTTGTGTTGAATGCCGGTAGGCTCACAGATGAACATGTGGGCGGAGTTGGTTTCTCGGCACACGCGAGGGTTCAATGGACGTAGGCGGGGCAGTCTGAAGCTGGTTGAGAGCATGGTTAATAATATAGCCAACAATTGGCGATAAGAAGTTGCCATGTCATTTGTTACAGTCAACCTAATAGCCGGCTTGTATAATAGTAAGATTAAAATATGTAGTACTTTGTTAATAGCTAGCCCACCATACATTCTCACAAAGTGTCTTGGGTCTCATGCTATAGCCGGCTCTTATTCTACAGCCCGCTTTCCTTCTCTCTCCTCTTCTCTCTCCTCCAACTAAGCAAATATATAATGCGGCGAGGAGGCGTGTTCAGCCTGGCGTGCAGCGGGTGCTGCTCTCTCGGCCAGCGCGCCGGTTCAATGCCTGCTCCAGTGAGAGGTCGCGTCCGCTCTGGCACCGGGTGAGAGAGGATTGTTAGAAAGGAGAGAGAGGGTTTGGTGGAATTGATGTTTATTGGTTGAGCCTCGTGGGCATATATATAGGAGTACAATGACCAACTTGGAGTACAAGACAAGGTAGAATAATATCCTACGCTATCCTATCTTTCCTAATAATCACGATACTCAACATCCCCCCGCAGTCACAACGGTAGCGACGCAGACGGTGAGACTGGAGAAGAATCCAAAGGTAAGCCGATGGACACGCCCCCACAGTCGTAACGGTCGATGCATCGCGGAAGTTGTGGCTGGAGTTGAAACCGACGAGGTTGCTCAAGCAAGGCGGTAGCCCTTTGTGCCGTTGTCGAGGTAGCCGAGAGCGTAGAGTGGTATAGCCATGGTCGAGGTAGCCGTGCGAAGAACGCCGTGGTCGATGTCGAGTCGGGGTAGCTGGTGTCGTGGAAGTTGCCGTGGAGCCGCGGAAGAAGAGCGGAGGCGGCGGCGGCGGCTAGGGAAGGAGCGCGGCGGCGGTGCTCGAAGTAGGCGAGAAAGAACCCGACAGCGTGACAAAGACCGGCGTGGATGGTGACGTTCCCGCGCCAAGGAAGGTGACACGGTGCATATGACATGGAAGTCGGCGCGCGGGGACGGCGGAGTGGACAACGCGCCGCGACGCTACGGCCCGAAGGGGCGACACAGCGGCAGCACGCGGGTCGGGGCGACTGCGGGGAAGACCTCAGGGCGGTTGCAGGGACCGCGTGCCACGCTCGCTACAACCCGACGGGGCGACGCATCGGCAGTGTGGGGGTCGGTGTAGCCTCGTGGACGGCCTGGAGCGGACGGCCTCGGGGCAGCGGTTGACCGCGGGCCGTGGCACTACGGCCCGAAGGGGCGATGCAGAGGCAGCGGGCGGGTTGGTGCAACCACGGGAACGGCCTCAGGGCGGCGGCAGGGACCACGTGCCGCAGCGCTACGGCCCGAAGGCGCGACGCAGCGGTGGCGCGGATCGGTGCAACCACGGGGAGAACCATGGGGCGGCGGCACTACGGCTCGACGGGACGATGCAGCGGCAGCCCGTTGCTCGATCGGTGGAGGGGCGCGCTGAACTCAGGGCTGCCCGGCGCAGAGGGACGGGCGGGCAGATGCACAGATGGTAGCCGTGATAGGTCACCGCGTCACGCGAGGCCGCCCTGTCAGGAGGCCGGGTGGCCGCGACAGTGTCGGAGTAGAGGCGTGGGTCGACGGCGGCGGCGGGCGACGCAAACCGATCTTATATCGGAAAACCAAAAAGAAAACGCCGATCAAGACGAACCGCGAGAGAGAAAAACCCGGAGCAAGGGCTTGGGAAAAAGACTCTCTAGGGCAGCCGGTCAACACGACCGGCGGACGAACCCTAGGTACGGGCGGCGCGGCCCCCGGCGGCAGTCATGGAGGCCGACCGCCCTGGGGCCAGCGCTCGGGGCAGAAGCGGCGGGCAGCGGTTAGGTTTGGATCGGTTAGGCTGATACCATGTTAGAAGGGATAGAGAGGGTTTGGTGGAATTGATGTTTATTGCTTGAGCCTCATGGGCATATATATAGGAGTACAATGACCAAATTGGAGTACAAGACAAGGTAGAATAATATCCTACACTATCCTATCTTTCCTAATAATCATGATACTCAACAAGGATGGCACGGTCCGTAGATCGGGATACGCCGGCAGTGTGTCTCCTACCTCACCGACGGCGACCACATCAACGCTTCATCGCCGCTCTTCCACGGCGGACAGGATTCGGTCAGATCTTTCACCACTGGTGAGGAGAGAGACAATGGCTACCACCCGTCTTGTTTAGATCAGGAGAGGGTGAGAGTGTGAAGGGAGCAACCCTGGCTAGCAGCAAGCGCTGAAACTCCAGCCTATGTGTATAGTGACGATTTTCATTTTTCGCTCCATACCAATCATTTTAATAAATTGTATAATGCGATTCTAAAAAAAAAGTATAACGCACCATTGAAAAACGGAACTCGTGTCTTGCTAAAAAAATGTATTTTATAAACGTGGCAACTCGATCAGTAGCAAGCCACCGCCTCCAGGTCGTTCACGTGTAGTCCCGGACCGTCAACACCTGTGGATCAAATTATCACGCGAGCTAACTCTTCGTACAAAAGTGCGCTCCACCACGTACCCAGTACCCGCGCATGCAGAAATCGTGCACCTACCGGTTTATTTGTTTACTGTGCGTTACGTAACTCTCATAATGTGCGAGACAGCGAGAGACCGACTGCGTGCGCCTCTTCTCTTCGTATATGTACTCCACTGTTTGTGTGATGTCCAAAAAATAATTATAATACTCCAGTGTTCCTGTGGGGACCGTTGGATCATTGATCAAACAGACACAGGTAGAGATCGTAAATATTTGCAGAAAACCCCTCAAAGAGTCTCAAAATTTTGCTCGGGTCCAGAGATTTTTTCCACGATCCAACGGCCGGAGAACTATCGTATCGTGGGAGCTTGGGAGGCCTTGGAGCACCAGATTTTTTCCTACAAGGGATCGTCCTACAAACAAATGGTGTGTGTGCGTGAGAACCGGCATAGAGAAAGAGAGTAACCTAGAGAGAGTGAGGGGGGAGAGCGTGCATACGAGAGATCGACCTTGAGATAGATCGTGTGTCTGAGAGAGAGAGAGAGGAGGGAGTACTGCATGTGTGAAAAGACACGAAGAGTGTGTGTGCAAGAGGTATCGACATAAAGAGAGACGGTAGCTAGTGTGTGTGCACGATCAAGAGAAATAGAGGTAGACAAAAGATCGATGATCAGTGAGAGACATCGGAGTATGCGGGTGTGAGAGATGTAAGGAAGAAGGCTCGGTGATCGATTGAGCGCGTTTGTGTGCGACGGAGAAAGGATGGGAGAAGTTACATGGAGTACACATGAATGGTTAGGGAGCGAGATACATTGTGTGCAAGGGAGGCCGAGAGAGACGGGGTGCGTGGAACGAAGGGGCCTACAAACATTGTGCGAGAGAGACCTAGAGAGAGCGCATGAGAAAGAATGCCGAGTGTGTGTGTATGTGTGCTGCGGAGAAAGAGAGTTCTTGCTACAAACAAATAGGGAGCGCGGGAGACACTACACAGAGAGGGTGTGTTTCAAGAAGGTGCGAGATATCTACATAGATACAAGGAGCGCGGGAGAGACATATACGAGAGAGGGGAAGCGAGGGTGTGTAATAGATGGATAAACCTAGCCAGAGGTTGGTCTATAAGTGTGTGTGGGAGAGACAGGAGTCGGGGGTGCGAAAGGGAGAGCTGTGTGTGTGTGAGGGAGACAGGGGTCGGGAGGGGGCGGTCGAAAGCAAAGAGGTGTGTGTGTGTGTGTGTGTGAGAGAGAGAGAGAGAGAGTTAGAGAGAGTGAGAGAGATTGTCTGACCAGTAAACAAATGAATAGTTTTAGTTTTGGAATGGAGGTGAAGAGGGAAAGGAGACGCTGATAAACAGTGTATGTGAGAGAGACAGATAAATTTTAGTGGTAGGAGTCATGTCTAGAAAGAGATGAGGTGTGTGATAGATCCCTAGAAAGAGAGAGACAACATGAAAGGCGAGTGAGAGAGTGTGTGTGGCGGGTAAAAATAATGCTAGGTTGCTAGAGAGACACCAGAGCACGATAGAGACGTAAGAGATAATGAAAGCCGAGTGGTCTACAGAGATAGAGAGAGTGTGACACGTGTCGAGAGAGACGGCGAGAGACTGTGTTTGTGAAAAAAGAGAAACATGTACTGAGTGTGCGGGTGAGATAGAGAAAAGAGAGTGATAGCTATACTGCTATATGAAGGGGCACGCGAGAGAGACCTAGAGAGAGATGGGCATGAAAGGAGATTCAAGTATTTAGTTGCATGGGTAAAAGATGTCAACATAAAAGGGATTCAAATATTTGATTTAGAGATGACGATACATGTAATTCATACTCGAACCAAAAATGATCTATCAAACACGCATATTCATTTGAATTTGGGCACATGTATGTTATTTAATTTCTTGATATTAGTGATCCATGCACTTGAGTTGAACATAAAGTGGTTTCAAATATTTGAATTCAACCTTATGAATTTGAGATTATGGCATTTGTAAACCATTTGTATATATAAAGGGTGTTGTGCTTTTGAAAGTATATATAAAAAATGATGTATATAGATTTGTATTCGAATACAAACTGGATCTTGCCCGAAAAAAAGAATACAAAATGGATTCAAATTGAGATGGCACGGTAAACGTGCAAGCTTATTCTCCTAAAATTTGAACGAAGCGGCGAAACACCCAGTCCCTCATCGGCCGTAACCGCCCGAAACCAAATTTTGGGTGATGGAAATTACTGCCTATGCTCTGACAGGCAAAACCTGCAGGCTCGATTTCTATAGGTCTCCATAGGGGTAGGTTTGTAATTTCACTCAAACAAGACATAACCGCCTCTCACCCCGATTCATACACGGTGGGCGCCAAAACATAGTCTCTCCTCGGCCGAAATCGGCTCTCACCCCGATTCATACACGGTGGGAGCCAAGAGTGGGCGCCAAAACAAACTCTCCTCGGCCAAAATCGCTCTCACCCAATATTCGGGGTATGCGAGATTACCGTCCTACCCCCAACCGACCAATATCGCTTTGATGTCTGAAATTTTAAACGGGGGCTAAGTTTGTAACTTTCCCCACATCTGAGACAAGCGCGTCCCAAAGACATGGTTCCCCCCTACCTCTCTCTCCCTCCATTTCCCGATTCGTACTCCGTGGGCACCAAAACACCCTCTCCACCCCAGCCTCCTCTGTCCGCCACCCCATCCGCCGCCGTCCTCCTCCACCATGCCGGAGCTGATACCACGACGCCGTCGTCCATTACAAGAGATCGACGTCTCTCATCCACTGTTCCGGACCAGGATCCTTGCATCGCATCCTCTTGCTTCATCCACGCCATCGTCCACCTTGCCGGGGCCGCTCCTACGACCGTCTCGTCCACCGCGCCGGGACATATCCCCCGCCGCCACCGTCTGCCCTGCTAGATCTGCTTCCACGCCGCCGATAGCCATCGCAACCATAGCACCCTCAACTTCTCAGCAGATGCCTACACAGCGCCGCAACAGAGGCGGTACTCTTCCATATCTGCTCAAGTTATTTATCTCAGCCAGAAAATAGATCGCCACTGCTTTACTGTGGTTTCTTGTCCATCACTTAGAATCTTACTTCTTAGTTGAAAGCAAACATTGTTTGCGAAGTAGCCTTTGTCTCCTTTGCACCTTCAGATCTGCCATGGTACGCTCAACACGATACTCGCAATGCTTATGGTTTTCCCCTTTTATATTCACTACCATCATCGTAGGTGCTTCGTGTCGTGCCAGTACTGCTCCTCAACCCATCAAGCGAAACAACATGCCACTCATATTTCCAAAGCTTAGTTGTTCAAATACGAATCTGATATTAGTAAAACAGAGAACGTTTAATTGGTCAGCTAATGTTCCCACTTTAGTTTCGAAAAAGCATGTGCGCCACATATAGAGAGACATCAGGGAATTGCATTTCTTTATGCGCTCTGGTTCATCATGGGTGGGCAACGTACATTGTAGTATCCAAACTCTGCTTGCTCTTCTTTAACCTATTCCTCTTCTGTTCTTTATTAAGTATTGTAGTACAGTATGTTCCTTGCCTGGAAGAGGAGCAGGGACATTTATAGTCGACAGGTCTATTGTGTCCCTTCTGATGGATGCTTTGAAATCTTTGAGTTGGGTTTGCCTTAATATCCAGGAAATGCTGGGAGTTGTGTCGCCTTTGAGAGTCTAGACTGATAGTAACAGTAGTGCACCTTCAGTTGAAGAGAGCTGCCCCTGTAGGGGATCCAAAGCCTATCTAGCCGTACCGGCAATACAAGCCCATATTTTCCAGCTAGTTCCACTTTCCCGATTTTACTCATGATGCTTAGGGTTTTCCCATTTTATCTACACTATGGTTTGTATGTGCTTTGTCGTACTAGCAGCACTCCACCCTTCAAGCTAAACAACATGCCACTCATAATTCCAAAGCTTAGTTGTTCATATACGAATGTGATATGATAATGATATTAATTAACAGACAAACATTTAATTGGTCAACTAATGTTTCCACTTGAGTTCCCAAACGCACGTGGCCGCATATAGAGAGACAGCAGGGAATTGCATTTCTTTGTGCGCTCTGGTTCATCATGGGTGGGCAACAAACATTGTATAATCCAAAATCTGCTTGCTCTTCTTTAACCTGTTCCACTTCTGTTCTTCTTTAATAAGTATAGTAGTATAGTATGTTCCTTGTCGGGAAGAGGAGCAGGGACACTTGCAGTCCACAGGTCTATTGGGTCGTTTCTGATCGATGCTTTCAACTCTTTGAGTTGGTCTGCCATAATATCCAGGAAATGCTGAGAGCTGTGTCGCCTTTGATAGTCTAGACTGATAGTAACAGTAGTGCCCCTTCAGTTGAAGAGAGCTGCCCCTGTAGAGGATCCAAAGCCTTTGTAGCCGTACCGGCAATACAAGCCCATATTTTCCAGCTAGTTCCACTTTCCGAATTTTACTCGTGATGCTTAGGGTCTTCCCATTTTATCTACGCTATCAACTGTGTAAGTGCTTTGTGTCATACTAGCAGCACTCCACCCTTCAAGCTAAACAACACACCACTCATATTTCCAAAGCTTAGTTGTTCATATCCGAATGTGATATGACAATGATATTAGTTAACAGACACATTTAATTGGTCAGCTAATGTTCCCACTTGAGTTTCCAAATGCACGTGGCCTAGTTTATCATGATCTTAGTTTCCAAATGTATAGAAAGAAGTGGAATCTCCATAATATGCTTCCTCTTCTATTCTTTAACATGTTCCTCTTCTGTTCTTCTTTAATAAGTACAGTATGTTCCTTGTCAGGAAGGGGAGTAGGGAGATCTGCAGTAAACAGGTCTATTGGCTGCTTCTGCTAGATGCTTTCAGCACTTCGAGTTGGTCTGCCATCATATCCAGGAAATGCTAGGAGCTGTGTGGCCTTTGAGAGACTAGACTGATAGTCACAGTAGTGCGCCTTCAGTTGAATAAAGCTAGCCTGTAGGGGATCGACATGCTTTCGATTAGTAGCTGCAATACAACCCCATATTTTCAAGCCAGTTCCACTTTCCAGATTTATTTATGATGTTATGGTTTCCCCCATTTATCTACACTACTATCTGCCTAGATGCTTCTTGTCATACTAGCAACACTCCATCCTTCAAGATAAACTACATGCCATTCATAATTCCAAAGCTTAGTTATCAAATTCAAATATGATTTGATACAAATACTAATAAAATAGCGACACATTTAATTGGTCAGCTAATGTTACTACGCGAGTTTTGAAATGCGTTTGCGCCACATATAGAGTCATGAGGGAATACTATTTCTCTGTGCGCTCTCGTCATCATGCTTTGGCAATAAACTTTGCATACAGTATATTTTGAACCTATCATCTGCCAACTATCATTACTTCTGGAGCTCCCAACAGGGAGCCTATTTTTTTAGCAGTAGTGAGGGTGTCCCGGACTAAGGGGTCCTCGGGCTGTCGGCCTATCTCTCATGGGCCGGACTGATGGGCCACTCTTGACTCACCGAAGGAAGGCCGGACTACAGACAACCATGGGCTCTAGAAGGAAATCTCCAAAGACTTGACGTCTCCTCCAAGAAAAGATAGCGTGACCAGCATGGTTATCTCTTGATAGTTACCGACCGTATGTAACCCTAGGAACCCCTGGTGTCTATATAAACCGGAGGGTTTAGGCCGTAGGGGGCAGAACCATTATCATCATACCCACCTAGGGTTTAGTCCATCCGATCTCGAGGTAGATAAACTTTGTAATCATCATACAAACCCATACATCAATACAATCAAGCAGGACGTAGGGTTTTACCTCTTTGAGAGGGCCTGAACCTGGGTAAATCGCTGTCTCTATGTTCCCTGTTACCCGTTGACTCCAAGATCCACAGTTCGGACTCCCTACCCGAGATATGCCAGTTTTGGTACCAACATTGATGCTTTCATTGAGAGCTCCGCTGTTGATCGTCAAGGATCAATGGCCCGCCTAGTCATCAGCGACGACATCCGCTGCGGGGACACCTTCATCCCCGCACAGCTCTTCGCGCTTGGCAGCATCATGCTACACGCTGATCCAACCGGCCGCCTCAGCCGGGTCGGTAGCTTTACGCCCGATCAGGAGATCAGGTTTGGAAACCTAGAGTTCGTCGCCGACTCCCAGGGAGACCTTATTCTCGCAGGGTTCTCGGCTTCACCCGAGGGACCCGCAAACCTAGAAGTTCTAACTTCGGGTACGGCTTACCCCGCTATCGAGTCGGCACGCCGGACTCCATATTGGTCCAGGACAAAGTCGTCGAGACCCTGGACTCGCATCCTGTTGGGATCAAAATTTTTATCCCACCCACCCCCCATATCGAGTACTGTCCAAGTAACTCAGGACAGCCTGACATATGGGATTTAATGTACATCAGACAACAGTCCGGAGAGACAGTTCGGCAGTTCTGGACTAAATTTCTTCTTGTCAAGAACAAAATAGCGGACTATGGCGACACAGAAATCCTGGCGGCTTTCCGACATAACTACCGAGACGAAGGCATCTCAAACGCCCTCGCCTGCCGTCACATTCAAAACTACTTTGAGCTATAGGACTTGGTGTTCAAATATTGCGCCATGGAGGATGCTTGGCAAGCTCAGCAAGAGCAAACGGAGTCAATCCTTGCCAAAGAATCAAGACGAGCTCGGGCGAAACGCGCACACCCTCGCCGGTCAGCTCAGTATGAGCCGTCCGAGAAAAGGAAGAAACTCTTGACAGGATCCAGAATGGTCCTCGATGAACTACTGGACAAACCGTGCCCTATACACTCTGTCCTGCTCAACACAAACCCAACTCACAGCCTTCGAGCTTGCTGGGTGGTCAGGCAAGTGGCTAAGAGAGGAGAAGCCATCCTCAGAGGCTCATACGTAGATAGACACTTTGCAACACCCATGGATGAGGACGCCGAGATCCTAATGATCTACAAGATGTATTCCTCAAAGAGTCAGAGGAAGAGAGCCCTTCGAGAGGTCAGTCAAATTCACCACGTAGTAGTGATGGACTCATGGGCCGATACACCTATCACTTTCAGCAAAGAAGACCAGCCGAGATCCCGCCCTACCCGAGCTGCCGCCGCCCTTGTCCTAAATCCCATAGTGGACGGATTTCGACTCCAGAAGGTGTTAATGGACGGCGGCAATGGGTTAAACCTCATTTACGAGGACACCTTGGACAAAATGCAGTTCGACAGATCTCGTATCGAACAAAGTCACACCACCTTTCGAGGGATCATCCCCGGAAAAGAGGCACGCTGCAGTGGTCGAGTCACCCTTGATGTAGTCTTCGGAACTCCCGAGAACTATCGATCCGAGGAGTTGTTCTTCCACGTTGTGCCCTTCTGCAGTGGCTACCATGCCTTGTTGGGGCGTGACGCATTCACTCAATTCCATGCTATCCCACATTACGGATATATGAAACT
Source organism: Elymus sibiricus (assembly GCA_039707655.1). Classification (NCBI taxonomy): domain Eukaryota; kingdom Viridiplantae; phylum Streptophyta; class Magnoliopsida; order Poales; family Poaceae; genus Elymus; species Elymus sibiricus. The sequence goes on along the minus strand of CM077668.1, from coordinate 159,691,686 downwards.
TAAGCTGCCAGCGCCAAACGGCGTGATCACAGTCACAAGTGATCCAGATAGAGCTCTTCGGGCCGAGAACAAAACAGCGTCGCTCACCCTTGAAGCATTATCTGAAGCCCTTGCAGCCGAAGAATTAACCGCGCTCTGTTCAACGGTGAACAAGGATGATGTAATCCTCGACAAAAGGCCCAAATCTATATCTTTCAAACCAGCAGACGAAATCGTCAAATTCCAGGTGCACCCAACAGATCCCAACAAGACGGCATCCATTGGAGCTCAGCTGGACCCCGCGGTCGATGAGGAACTGCGCAAATTTCTGCGCAAAAATTGGGACATCTTCGCCTGGCACCCCTCGGACATGCCAGGAATCCCACGAACTTTAGCCGAGCATAGCTTGAACATAATTAAAGGTTTCAAGCCAGTCAAACAGGCTCTACGCCGATTTTCCGAACCCAAGCGTCAAGCTATGGGCGAAGAATTGGTGAAATTGCTCGAAGCCAGATTCATTTGAGATATCAAATATCCTGAGTGGTTGGCTAATCTGGTCATGGTACCTAAGAAGGATAAATACTGGTGGCTGTGTGTCGATTTCAAAGACCTAAACAAGGCTTGCCCCAAGGACCCTTTCCCCTTGCCCCGCATAGACCAGATCATAGACGCCACCGCCGGACATGACACGCTGTGTTTTCTCGATGCTTACTCCGGATATCATCAAATTATAATGAAGGAGTCTGATCAAGTGGCCACAACATTCATCACCCCCTACGGGCCGTTCTGTTTCAACACAATGCCCTTCAGATTAAAAAACGCAGGAGCTACATACCAGCACATGATCCAAACGTGTTTGGAAAAACAGATCGGCAAAACGGTCGAGGCATATGTGGACGATGTGGTTATCAAAACCAAACACGTCGGTCAGCTCATGGACGACCTCCGTCAAACCTTCGACAGTCTGCGAACTTTCGATATACGGCTCGGGGTATTTTTGATACGTCTCCAACGTATCTATAATTTTTGATTGTTCCATGCTTTTATATTATCAATCTTGGATGTTTTTATATGCATTTACAGCAATTCTATATCATTTTTGGAGACTAACCTATTAACTTAGTGCCCAGTGCCAGTTGCTGTTTTCTGCCCTGTTTTTGTTTTACAGAAAATCAATACAAAACGAAGTCCAAATGCCACGAAACTTTTTGGAGATTTTTTTCTGGACATATACAACACTAGAAGCTTTGGGAGAAGACCAGACGCCAGAGGAGGTGGCCACGAGCCACCAGGGTGCGCCTGGGGGGGGGCAAGTGCGCCCTGGTACCTCGTGGGCCCACCTCAACTCCGTTTGACCTAATTCCACCACTATAAATTCAGAAAAAATCAGAAACCCTCAGGGGAGTCCACGAAATACTTTTTCCGCCACCGCAAGTTTCTGTTCCAGAGAGATCCCATCTGGAGGCCTTCTCCGGTACTCCGCCGGAGGGGGAATCGATCACAGAGGGGCTCTACATCAACCTTGCTGCCCTTCCGATGATGCGTGAGTAGTTTACCACAGACCTTCGGGTCCATAGGCAGTAGCTAGATGGCTTCTTCTCTCTTTTTGATCTTCAATACAATGTTCTCCTCGATGTTCTTGGAGTTCTATCCGATGTAATCACTTTTTGCGGTGTGTTTGTTGGGATCCGATGAATTGTGAGTTTATGATCAGATTATCCATGAATATATTTGAGTCTTTGCTGCACTCTTTTATGCATGATTATTATATCCTCGTATTTCTTCTCCGATCTATTGATTTGGTTTGGCCAACTGAGTTGATTTATCTTGCCATGGGAAGAGGAGCTTTGTAATGGGTTCGATCTTGCGGTGCTCAATCCCAGTGACAGAAAGGGACATGACACGTATGTATCATTGCTATTGAGGGTAAAAAGATGGGGTTTATTCATACGTGAGTTTATCTTGTCTCCATCATGTCATCGTTCTTAAGGCGTTACTCCGTTCTTTATGGACTTAATACACTAGATGCATGCTGGATAGCGGTCGATGTGTGGAGTAATAGTAGTAGATGTAGGCAGGAGTCGGTCTACTTGTCTCGGACATGATGCCTATATACATGATCATTGCCTTGGATATCATCATGATTATTTGCTTTTCTATCAATTGCCCAACAGTAATTTGTCTACCCACCGTATGCTATTTTCTCGAGAGAAGCCTCTAGTGAAAACTATGGCCCCCGGGTCTATCTAAATCATATTACTAAAACCCTAAAAATATTGCTGCCATTTTCTTTTATTTATTTTATTTTGTATTTTTGTTTCAATCTATCTATCTATCATATACAATTTAATCTTGCAACTGACCGCCGAGGGATTGACAACCCCTCGTTTGTGTTGGGTGCAAGGATTTGTTGTTTATGTGCAGGTGCTGCTAACGAGGTGTTGCGTGATTCTCCTACTAGTTCGATATCCTTGGTTTCATAACTATGGGAAATACTTATCTCTACTGTGCTGCATCATCCCTTCCTCTTCGGGGAAAATACCAACGCAAGCTACAAGTAGCAGGAAGAATTTCTGGCGCCGTTGCCGGGGAGACATCATCAACATCTATCAAGTACCTTCGCATAAACTCTTATCTCCTTGCATTTACTTTATTTGCCATTTGCCTCTCATTTTCATATCCCCCACTTCTAAAATGTTTTTACAAAAATACAATTTTTTTTTTCTGTTTGCCTTTTTCTTGTTTGCTTGTTTGCTTGCTTGTTATCTTGTTTGCGTAGTCACAATGTCTCAAGAAAATAAAAAATTGTGTGATTTTTCCAATACTAATAATAATGATTTTATTAGTACTCCGATTGCTTCTCCTCCTGCTAGTGCGGAGACTTGTGATATTAATGCCGCTTTGCTAAATCTTGTTATGAAAGAACAATTTTCCGGTAGTCCTAATGAAGATGCTGCATCCCATCTTAATACTTTCGTAGAATTGTGTGACATGCAAAATAAAAAATATGTGGATAATGATATTGTGAAATTAAAATTATTCCCATTCTCATTGCGAGATCGTGCAAAAATTTGGTTCTCATCTTTACCACGAAATAGTATCGGTTCTTGGGATAGGTGTAAAGATGCTTTTATTACTAAGTACTTTCCTCCCGCGAAAATTATTTCTCTTAGAAATTAAATTATGAACTTCAAGCAACTTGATCATGAGCATGTTGCCCAATCTTGGGAAAGGATGAAATTAATGATAAGAAATTGCCCTACTCATGGTTCAAATTTATGGATGATCATACAAAATTTCTATGCGGGATTGAATTTTGTTTCTAGAAATCTTTTAGATTCTGCCGCGGGTGGTACTTTTTTGGAAATTACTTTGGGGGAAGCAACTAAATTGCTTGATAATATTATGGCAAATTATTCACAATGGCATACTGAAAGAACTCCTACTAGTAAAAAAGTGAATTCTATTGAAGAAATTAGTACTTTGAGTGATAAAGTTGATGCGCTTATGAAATTGGTTGCTAGTGAAAATACTCATGTTGATCCTAATGATGTGCCATTGTCCACTTTGATTGAGCAAAATAATGATCCCGTAGATGTGAATTTTGTCTCGCGAAACAATTACAATAATAATGCTTATAGAGGTAATTTCAATGGTAGGCCGTTTCCTGGAAATTCCTCTAATAATTATGGCAATCCTTATGGTAATTCTTATAATAATAATAATAGGATGCCCTCTGATCTTGAAAGTAATATTAAAGAATTTATTAATGCTCAAAAAGTTTTCAACACTACGATAGAAGAAAAATTGAGTAAACTTGATGATATGTCTAGGAGCATTGATAGAATTATTCATGATGTGGAAAATCTTAAGACTAAAATTTTGCCACCCAAAATTGATATTAGTGAATCAATTAAAGCTTTATATGTCTCCATGGATGAGAGTAAGAAAAGAACCGCCATGCTAAAAGCTAAACGAGAATTTTTAGAAAAAGCGATTCCTCCCGGTTTTTATCATAGCAATGATGAGGATATTAAAATGATTGGTGCTTCATCTATTGATTCTTTTTTTAGCAATATAAAACTTTATGAAAAGGGGACTGAAGAAGAGTCAACTTTAGCTAAAGAGCGTCCCCATAATTCGGAGGGTGAAAATCTTGATAAGAAAATTGCTAAATGTGGGTTTGGAGAGGTAAAAACTTTAAATAGCGATGTGCCCACTCTCTTGGATTACAAAGATTTTAATTATGATAATTGTTCTTTGATTGAGTGCATCTCTTTGTTACAATCCATGTTAAATTCACCCAACGCTTATGAGCAAAACAAGGCTTTTACTAAACACATCGTAGAAGCAATGATGAAAGCGTTAGAAGAAAAGTTAGAACTAGAAATTTCAATTCCAAGAAAATTATATGATGAATGGGAACCCACCATTAAAGTTAAAATTAAAAATTATGAGTGCAATGCTTTATGTGATTTGGGTGCTAGCGTTTCCACAATTCCAAAATCTTTATGTGACACCAATATAGATGAATGTTCTCTTAATTTGCACTTGGCGGATTCTACTATTAAAAAACCAATGGGTAGAATTAATGATGTTCTTATTCTTGAAAATAGAAATTATGTGCCCATTGATTTTATTGTTCTTGACATTGAATGCAATTATTCTTTCCCAATAATACTTGGTAGGCCATTCTTACAAACTATAGGTGCCGTTATTGATATGAAAGAAGGGAATATAAAATTTCAGTTTCCACTAAAAAAGGGTATGGAACATTTCCCTAGGAAGAAAATTAAAGCACCATATGAATCAATTATGAGGGCCACTTATGGAATCAACTTGAAAGATGACAATACTTGAAACTACGCATTGTGCCTAGCTAGGGGCATAAAACAATAGCGCTTGTTGGGAGGCAACCCAATGAATAAAATATTTTTTTTCCTGTTATTGCATGTTTTCACAATTATGCTACTGGTATGATTGTGTTTTTGTGTTTTTAATTAGTGTTTGTGCCAAGTAAAGCCTTTAGGATGATTTGGAAGATAGTATAATTGATGTTGTTTGGAAAACAGAAAGTTTTGCGTCCAGTGACTGAATTTTGTTTCTGTACTGGAGCGTCAGAAAAATCTGAAATTTTTACACAGTATTGGTATATGAATTTCCCACGTTATCCTCATTTTTCAGAATTTTTGGAGTTACATAAGTATAGCTTTTAAATAGATTGCTATAGACTGTTTTGTTTTTGACAGATTCTGTTTTTGATGCACTACTTGCTTGTTTTGATGAATCTATGGATTGTATCGGGGGGTATAAGCCATGGTGAAGTTAGAGTACAGTAGGTATAATGCAAAAATAAAATATGAATGGGTTTGCAACAGTACTTAAAGTAGTGATTTATTTTGTTATACTAACGGATCTCACGAAGGTTTTGTTGAGTTTTGTGTGATTGAAGTTTTCAAGTTTTGGGTGAGATCACGATGGATGAAGGAATAAGGAGTAGCAAGAGCCTAAGCTTGGGGATGCCCAAGGCACCCCAAGGTAATATTCAAGGAAGACTCAAGCGTCTAAGCTTGGGGATGCCCCGGAAGGCATCCCCTCTTTCTTCTACCAACCATCGGTAATTTTACTTGGAGCTATATTTTTATTCGTCACATGATATGTGTTTTGCTTGGAGCGTCTTGTATTATATGAGTCTTTGCTTTGTTTGCTTTTTAGTTTGTCATAATCATCTTTGCTGAACACACCTATTTTGAGAGAGCCACGCGTTCATCATCATTTGTTAGAATACTCTATGTGCTTCACTAATTTTTGGAGCTAGGCAGTTGCTCTAGTGCTTCACTTAAATATTTTTGAGCACGGTGGTGGCTATATTTTGAAGAAATAAACTCTCATGCTTCACTTATATTATTTTGAGAGTTGATAAGATTAAAATTTTGAAGAAATGAATTCTCATGCTTCACTTATATTATTTTGAGAATTGATAAGATTGAAATTTTGAAGAAATATTTGCACTCTCATGCTTCACTTAAATCTTTTTGAGAGTTGATGATAGTAACGGTAATTTGCACAAGATATGAATTTGGTCCCAAAGTGATGAATATTCAAGAGGGATATAATAAAAACTTTCATATAGATCATTGGATATGATAAGTGTGATTCCTTGCAATAGTTTTGCGATATGGAAATGATAATATGTGAGTCATGTTAGTGAGTAATTGTGATTTAGTAAGAATATTAGTGTTAAGGTTTGTGATTCCCTATGCATGCACATCAAGTCAATAGTTATGCAAAGAAATTATATCCTACTTATGGTGCATTATTCAGTGTTAATTATGTTCAATGCATGTTTATGACCTTTTTCGTTTTCTGGTTGGTTGCTTCTCAATCTATTTGCTAGCCTTCATTTGTACTAAGCGGAAATACTGCTTGTGCATCCAAGCTCCTTAAACCCAAGTTGTGCCAAATGAGTCCACTATACCTACCTATATGCGGTATTTCAATGCCGTTGCAAGTAAATTTGCGTGTGCCAACTCTAATTTTCAAAATAATTTTTCCGTTTTGTGTGCCCGTACCGCTCATGAAGCAGCAGGGGGTGGCCATTATTTTCCATGCTAGGTGTGTTATTCTCACAATGAGTGTTTATTCACTTGTCATTGCACGAGAGAGTGGCTGGTAATAGGGATGCCCAGTCCCACAATGAATCAAAAATTAATAACAACAAAATTCCTTGGAAAGTGTTGGTATGGAGGGCACCCATGGATACGGCTAGCCATGGATTGTGAAAGAATGGTGGAAAGGAAATAAACTTTACTTTCTATTTGGGAACCGCCAATGATGTGTCTAGCATGGAAAATATTTGGAATTCTTGGTTGTTTTCGTTAACAGGAAAAGCATGCCTCCCAAAATATTTTATCTCTTTAATTTCAGCCTTGAGCTCTGGCACATTTGACAAATCTCTGCTTCCCTCTGCGAAGGGCCTATCTATTTACTTTTATGAAATTTTTATTTTTACTTGAGTCTCCATCTTCTCTTATAAAGCACCAACTAGAGAGCACTATTGTCATACTTGTGCATTGGATGTAGCTAATATTTGAGTGTGTTTCATGAATGGATCAATGATTGAGCATAATGGGCTAGGGATAACTTTCTTTAGCATTGATATTTTGAAAGACATGGTTGCTTGTTAGCATGCTTGAGTATTTATATCTTCATGTCAAATTATAGACTATTGCTTTGAATCATTCAAGTCCAATGTCCATGCTACAAAAGAAAGGAATATGTGATGAATATGATAGGCAACATTCCACATCAAAAATTCCATTTTTATCATTTACCTACTCGAGGACGAGCAGGAATTAAGCTTGGGGATGCTGATACGTCTCCAATGTATCTATAATTTTTGATTGTTCCATGTTGTTATATTATATATCTTGAATGTTTTTATATGCATTTACAGCAATTATATATCAATTTTGGAGACTAACCTATTAACTTAGTGCCCAGTGCCAGTTACTGTTTTCTGCCCTGTTTTTGTTTTATAGAAAATCAATACCAAACAAAGTCCAAATGCCACGAAACTTTTTGGAGATTTTTTTCTGGACATATACAACACTAGAAGCTTCGGGAGAAGACCAGATGCCAGAGGAGGTGGCCACGAGCCACCATGGCGCGCCTGGGGGGCAGGCACGCCCTGGTGCCTCGTGGGCCCACCTCAGCTCTGTTTGACCTAATTCCACCACTATAAATTCAGGAAAAATTAGAAACCCTCAGGGGAGTCCACGAAATACTTTTTCCGCCGCCGCAAGTTTCTGTTCCAGAGAGATCCCATCTGGAGGCCTTCTCCGGTACTCCGCAGGAGGGGGACTCGATCACGGAGGGCTCTACATCAACCTTGCTGCCCTTCCGATGATGCGTGAGTAGTTTACCATAGACCTTCGGGTCCATAGGCAGTAGCTAGATGGCTTCTTCTCTCTTTATGATCTTCAATACAATGTTCTCCTCGATGTTCTTGGAGTTCTATCCGATGTAATCACTTTTTGCGGTGTGTTTGTTAGGATCCGATGAATTATGAGTTTATGATCAGATTATCCATGAATATATTTGAGTCTTTGCTGCACTCTTTTATGCATGATTATTATAGCCTTGTATTTCTTCTCCGATCTATTGATTTGGTTTGGCCAACTGAGTTGATTTATCTTGCCATGGGAAGAGGTGCTTTTTAATGGGTTCGTTCTTGCGGTGCTCAATCCCAGTGACAGAAAGGGACATGACACATATGTATCGTTGCTATTAAGGGTAAAAAGATGGGGTTTATTCATACGTGAGTTTATCTTGTCTACATCATGTCATCGTTCTTAAGGCGTTACTCTATTCTTTATGGACTTAATACACTAGATGCATGCTGGATAGCGGTCGATGTGTGGAGTAATAGTAGTAGATGTAGGCAGGAGTCGGTCTAATTGTCTCGGACGTGATGCCTATATACATGATCATTGCCTTGGATATCGTCATGATTATTTGCTTTTCTATCAATTGCCCAACAGTAATTTGTCTACCCACCGTATGCTATTTTCTCGAGAGAAGCCTCGAGTGAAAACTATGACCCCCGGGTCTATCTAAATTATATTACTAAAACCCTAAAAATATTGCTGCCATTTTCTTTTATTTATTTTATTTTGTATTTTTGTTTCAATCTATCTATCTATCATATACAATTTAATCTTGCAATTGACCGCCAAGGGATTGACAACCCCTCGTTTGCGTTGGGTGCAAGGATTTGTTGTTTGTGTGTAGGTGCTGCTAACGAGGTGTTGCGTGATTCTCCTACTGGTTCGATAACCTTGGTTTCATAACTGAGGGAAATACTTATCTCTACTGTGCTGCATCATCCCTTCCTCTTCGGGGAAAATACCAACGCAAGCTACAAGTAGCAATCTTCACGTCGACCGGAAGCACCAATAGTTGCCCCTCCACCTACTGCACCTTCTGAAAATATTTATTATGAGATTCCTTCGGGTATGATAGAGAAACTGCTAGCTAATCCTTATGCCGGAGATGGAACGGTACATCCTGATATGCACTTGATCTATGTGGATGAAATTTGTGGATTGTTTAAGCTTGCAGGTTTATCCGGAGATGGAGTTAAGAAGAAAGTATTCCCTTTATCTTTGGAGGGAAAGGCATTGACATGGTATAGGCTATGTGATGATACTGATACATGGGACTGGAACCGATTGAAACTGGAATTCCATCAGAAATTTTATCCTATGCATTTGGTTCATCGTGATCGGAATTATATATATAATTTTTGGCCTCGTGCAGGAGAAAGCATCGCTCAAGCTTGTGGGAGGCTTAAGTACATGATGTACACATGCCCCAACCATGAGCTCTCAAGAGAAATTATCTTACAGAATTTTTATGCTCAGCTTACTCATGATAATCGAACCATGCTCGATTCTTCTTCGACTGGCTCCTTTATGAAGAAAACTATTGAATTCAGATGGGATCTTCTGGAAAGAATAAAACGCAACTCTAAAGATTGGGAACTCGACAAAGGTAATGAGTCAGGTATAATACTTGAGTTTGATTGTGTTAATTATTTTATGGCTACCGATGCTTTTCATAAGTTTAGCACTAAATATGGACTTGACTCTGAGATAGTAGCTTCCTTATGTGAATCATTTGCTACTCATGTTAATCTCCCTAAGGAGAAGTGGTTTAAATATCATCCCCCCGTTAAAGAAAAGATTGAGGAACCCGTTAGTGTTAAAGAAGAAACAATTGTTTACCATGTTGATCTAGTTGTGCCTACTACTTATAGTGAGAAACCACCCTTTCCTGTTAGGACTAAGGAACATGCTAAAGTTTCAATTATGGTTAAAAAAGTAATATTAGAGCACCTAGACCCTCTGAACAAATTAAAGTTGAACCTAATGTTGCTATGGTTAAAGATCTCTTGGTCGATAATATAGATGGGCATGTTATTTACTTCTGTGATGAAGCAGCTAGAATTGCTAAACCAGATCCTAAAGATAAAAACAGACCTGTAGTAGGCATGCCTGTTGTCTCAGTTAAAATAGGAGATCATTGTTATCATGGCTTATGTGATTTGGGTGCTAGTGTGAGTGCTATTCCGTTTACCTTATATCAAGAAATTATGAATGATATAGCACCTGTTGAAATAGAGGACATTGATGTTACTATTAAGCTTGCAAACAGAGATACCATTACACCACTTGGGATCGTTAGAGTTGTTGAAATCTTGTGTGGAAAAATAAAATACCCTACTGATTTTCTAGTCCTTGGTTCTCCACAAGATGATTTTTGTCCCATTATATTTGGTAGGCCTTTCTTGAACACTGTTAATGCCAAGATTGATTGCGCTAAAGAAACTGTTAGTGTTGATTTTGGTGGTATGTCTCATGAGTTTAATTTCTCCAAGTTTCGTAGACAACCTCATGATAAATAATTAACTAGTAAAGTTGAAATTATTGGTCTTGCTTCTATTGACGTACCTCCTACTGATCCGTTAGAACAATATTTGCTAGACCATGAAAACGATATGCATATGAATGAAAGAAATGAAATAGATAGGATGTTCTTTGATCAACCACCTATCCTTAAACACAATTTGCCTGTTGAAACTCTTGGAGGCCCTCCTCCACCTAAGGGTGATCCTGTATTTGAATTGAAGCAATTGCCTGATACATTGAAGTATGCTTATCTTGATGAAAAGAAGATATATCCTGTTATTATTAGTGCTAACCTTTCATAGCATGAAGAAAAGAGATTATTGAAAACTCTGAGGAAGCACCGCGCTGCTATTGGATATACTCTTGATGATCTTAAGGGCATTAGTCCCACTCTATGTCGGCACAAAATTAATATGGAGCCTGATGCTAAACCAGTTGTCGACCACCAACGACGATTAAATCCTAAGATGAAAGAGGTGGTAAGAACTGAAATATTAAAGCTTCTGGAAGCAGGTATAATTTATCCCATAGCTGATAGTAGATGGGTAAGTCCCGTTCATTATGTCCCTACAAAAGGAGGTATTACCGTTGTTCCTAATGATAAAAATGAACTTATTCCCCAAAGAATTGTAACTGGTTATAGGATGGTAATTGATTTTAGAAAATTAAACAAAGCCACTAGAAAAGATCATTACCCCTTACCTTTTATTGATCAAATGTTAGAAAGATTGTCTAAGCATACACACTTTTGTTTCCTAGATGGTTATTCTGGTTTTTCTCAAATACCCGTATCACAATCCGATCAAGAGAAAACCACCTTTACTTGTTCTTTTGGAACTTATGCTTATAGACGTATGCCTTTTGGTTTATGCAATGCACCTGCTACCTTTCAAAGATGTATGATTGCTATATTCTCTGACTTTTGTGAAAAGATTGTTGAGGTATTCATGGATGATTTTTCCGTTTACGGAACTTCTTTTGATGATTGCTTAAGCAACCTTGATCGAGTTTTGCAGAGATGTGAAGAAACTAATCTTGTCTTGAATTGGGAGAAGTGCCACTTTATGGTGAATGAAGGTATTGTCTTGGGCATAAAATTTCTGAAAGAGGTATTGAAGTTGATAAGGCTAAGGTTGATGCTATTGAGAAAATGCCATGTCCTAAAGATATTAAAGGTATAAGAAGTTTCCTAGGTCATGCTGGTTTCTATAGGAGGTTTATTAAAGACTTCTCTAAAATTTCTAGGCCTCTTACCAATCTTTTGCAAAAAGATTTTCCATTTGTTTTTGATGATGATTGTCTAGAAGCCTTTGAAACACTTAAGAAAGCCTTAACCACTGCACCTATTGTTCAACCACCTGACTGGAACTTGCCTTTTGAAATTATGTGTGATGCTAGTGATTATGCTGTTGGTGCTATTCTAGGATAGAGAGTTGATATGAAATTAAATGTTATCCATTATGCTAGTAAAACTCTAGACAGTGCCCAAAGAAATTATGCTACTACTGAGAAAGAATTTCTAGCAGTTGTGTTTGCATGTGATAAATTCAGATCTTACATAGTTGATTCTAAAGTAACTGTTCACACCGATCATGCTGCTATTAAATATCTTATGGAAAAGAAAGATGCTAAACCTAGACTCATTAGGTGGGTTCTATTACTACAAGAATTTGACTTGGATATTATTGATAGAAAGGGAGCTGAGAATCCCGTAGCAGATAATTTGTCTAGAATGGAAAATGTTCTTGATGACCCACTACCAATTAATGATGATTTTTCTGATGAACAATTAGCTGTCATAAATGCTTCTCGTAATACTCCTTGGTATGCAGACTATGCTAATTATATTGTTGCTACATTTATACCACCTAATTTCACATACCAACAAAATAAAAATTTCTTCTATGATTTAAGACATTACTTTTGGGATGACCCACATCTTTATAAAGAAGGAGTAGATGGTATTATTAGACGTTGTATACCTAAGCATGAACAGGAACAAATCCTACGGAAGTGTCATTCCGAGGCTTACGGAGGACGCCATGCGGGAGACAGAACTGCACATAAGGTATTACAATCTGGTTTTTATTTGCCTATTCTTTTCAAGGATGCTCGTAAGTTTGTCTTATCTTGTGATGAATGTCAAATAATTGGTAATGTTGGTAGACGTCAGGAAATGCCTATGAATTATTCACTTGCTATTAAACCATTTGATGTTTGGGGATTTGATTATATGGGACCTTTTCCTAAATCCAATGGGTATACTCATATTTTAGTTGCTGTTGATTACATTACTAAGTGGGTAGAAGCTATTCCAACTAGTAGTGCTGATCATAACACTTCTATTAAATGCTTAAAGAAGTTATTTTCCAAAGGTTTGGAGTCCCTAGATATTTAATGACTGATGGTGGTTCACATTTTATTCATGGTGCATTCCATAAACTGCTTGCTAAATATGATGTCAACCATAGAATTGCATCTCCCTATCACCCTCAATCTAGTGGTCAAGTAGAATTGAGCAATAGAGAAATAAAATTAATTTTGCAAAAAACCGTCAATAGATCTAGAAAGAATTGGTCTAAGAAACTTGACGATGCATTATGGGCTTATAGAACTGCTTATAAAAATCCTATGGGTATGTCTCCTTATAAAATGGTTTATGGAAAAGCATGTTATTTACCTCTTGAGTTAGAACATAAAGCATATTGGGCAATTAAAGAACTCAATTATGATTTTAAACTTGCCGGTGAAAAGAGGTTATTTGATATTAGTTCATTAGATGAATGGAGAACCCAAGCTTATGAAAATTCCAAATTGTTTAAAGAAAAAGTTAAAAGATGGCATGATAAAAGAATTCAAAAACAGGAATTCAAAGTGGGTGAGCAAGTTGTATTGTACAACTCTTGTTTGAGATTCTTTGCAGGAAAACTTCGCTCTAAATGGGAAGGACTGTATATCATCGAAGAAGTTTATCGCTCCGGAGCCATCTAAATAAACAACTCCGAAGGCACTAATCCGAGAGTGGTGAATGGGCAAAGAATTAAGCATTATATTTCAGGTACTCCCAATAATGTTGAAACTAATATTATTGAAACAATTACACCGGAGGAGTACATAAGAGAGACATTCCAGAACACTCCAGAACCCTGAAAAGGAAGAGGTACGTGATACGGTAAGTAAACCGACTCCAAAAATTCCATAAAAATACTTTCTGTCAGTTTTGGAATATTAGAAAAAATACAAAAATAAGAAACAGCCGAGGGGACCCACGAGGTGCACACGAGGCACCAGGGCGCACCCCCCCAGGCGCGCCCTGGTGGCTCGTGGGCCCCTCGTGAGCCTTCCCGACTCCGTTTTCTCCTGGAATACTTGTTTTGAAAGATAAAAATTCTTTATATATACTCCCGGACATTTTGACCACCGTATCGCAGAAATCTCCTCTGTTCGTGTTTCGTGCTATTTTTTTGATAGATCTAGATCGCTATGACTCCACCAAGCTCTTCCAAGGACAAGTTCTACGAGAAGGTCATCAACCCCTACCTACCGGAGGTGATGAAACACCCTCAAGCCATTGAGATGCGTGAGGGGGTGCTTCACATCCGGGATGTTCAAGGACCCAAGAAGACCGGGAGCGTGGAGTCTAGGCTCGAAGCGGTGGAGCAGGAGATCTTCAAGTGCCAAGGGATAGTGGAACGTGGACTCAGCGCCAACCACTCCATGATCACGGAATTCACCCGTGATCACAAGGTGAATGGCCAATCGATGGGGGACATCATCTTCAAGATCAATGAACGAATCGACTATCTCCAAGGCGAAATCTATGATCTTCAAAACCAAAATTATGAGTATGAGGCAAGATTCAAAGGTATGAGTTTAGCTGTAGGTTTCAGGACTCCGGAGATTCGTTCATCTTTTTATGATGAGGAACCTATGCCATGGAAGCCGGAGGATAAGCCCACCACTTCATCACCACCACCATCACCGAAGATGGAAACTTGAGTACATGGGTATGGGCACTCCCCTTGGTTTGTGCCAAGCTTGGGGGAGGTGCCCCGGTATCGTATCACCATCACTTTTATTATCTTTACCTATTTTTTGTTCGATCCTTAGTTATTTCATGATCTAGTTGAATAAAAGTTTAGTATGATCTATTTCCGAGTGCTAGTTTCGTGATCTGTCTATCTATGTAATTGAGTTGAGAGTTATATAATAAAGAGTAGTTTGAGTTTTTGCCCCATTACTTTTATGTTTCAATCCTAGCAATGAAAATAATGAAAAAGATCATATGCTAATCTTATGGAAAGTAATGACATTACATAAAGAAAAGTATAAGTGGTAAAATTTATTGGAAGTTAACAAACATAGCATTGGTCAATGATGCAATTCATGAAAAAATTAATAGGGAAGAGAAGATTCACATGCAAATACACTATCTTGGACATCTTTTATGATTGTGAGCCCCCATTAAGTATTTTATGTCAAATTGTTGATGTTGGACAAGGAAGACAACGTAATGAATTATGTTTGCTTATATTCACATAGAAGTTATATTGTCATAGATCCTCCAACATGTGGTGCTTGCTCAATATCTTTGCTAGCCAAAAATCCGCACCATGTAGAGATACTACTTGTGCATCAAAAACCCTTAAACCCAGTTTCATGTCATGAGAGTCCACTATATCTACCTATGGATTGAATAAGATCCTTCAAGTAAGTTGTCATCGGTGCAAAAAGCAATAAAAGTTGCCTCTAAATGTGTATGAACTTTTATTGTAAGGGAAAATAAGCTTTGTACGAACTTGTGATAGCAAAGAAATAAAAGCGACGGACTACATAATAAAGGTTGCTATCACAAGGGGCAATATAAAGTGACGTTCCTTTGCATTAAGAGCTTGTGCATCCAACAACAAAAAGCGCATGACAGCCTCTGCTTCCCTCTGCGAAGGGCCTATCTTTTACTTTTATGTATTTACTTTTTATGCAAGAGTCAATAGTGTTCTCCTCTATTCCTTTTTATTTTTCTCTTTTGCAAGCATCATGTGGTGGGGAAAGATCTAGGCATATATATCCAGTTGGATATGAGTGATCATGAGTTATTATTGTTGACATCACCCTTGAGGTGAATAAGTTGGGAGGCAAAATTATAAGCCCCTATCTTTCTATGTGTCTGGCTGAAACTTTTTGATCCATATATATATTGTGAGTGTTAGCAATCATAGAAGACTATATGATGGTTGAGTATGTGGACTTGCTAAAAAGCTCCTACATGAGACCCTTCCTGAAAATATGATGAATTGTAATTGCATTGTTGACTGAGAACATAGTTTGTTAGTTTTCAAGAAAGTTTATGCCTTATACTTCATTGTTGTGATGAATTGTTACTTGCTCATGAGAAGTTTTATGATAATGAATATTGTTGTTATAATAATGATCATGATGCTACTATGTCCGTATTTTGTTTTTATCGACACCTCTCTCTCTAAACATGTGGACATGATTATCGATATCGGCTTTCGCTTGAGGACAAGCGAGGTCTAAGCTTGGGGGAGTTGATACGTCCATTTTGCATCATGTTCTACTACTATTATTTATAGTGTTTTTAATCAATATAACACTTTGTGGAGCAATTCTAATGCCTATTCTCTCTTAATATGCAAGATTTACATAAGGAGGGAGATTGCCGGCAGCTGGAATTCTGGACCTAAAAAAGCTATGTCAGAGATACCTATTCTGCACATCTCCAAATGAGCTAAAATTTCACGGAGATTTATTTTGGAATAAATAAAAAATACTGGAAGCAAGAAGTACCAGAGGGGGCCACCCAGGTGCCCACGAGGCACCAGGGCGCGCCACCCCCCCCCCCCCCCAGGCGCGCCCTGGTGGCTTGTGGGGCCCCTGGCCAGCCTTCGGTGCCCATTTTATGGTATATAAGCCCATTTACCCTAGAATAAATAAGGAGAAGACTTTTGGGATGGTGCGCTGCCGTCTCGAGGCGGAACTTGGGTAGCAGCACTTTTGCTCTCCGGCGGAGCGATTCCGTCGGGGATACTTCCCTCCGGGAGGGGGAAATCGGAGCCATCATCATCACCAACGATCCTCTCATCGTGGGAGGACCAATCTTCATCAACATCTTCAACAGCACCATCTCATCTCAAACCCTAGTTCATCTCTTGTATTCAATCTTTGTCTCAAAACCTTAGATTGGTACCTGTGGGTTGCTAGTAGTGTTGATTACATCTTGTAGTTGATGCTAGTTGGTTTATTTGGTGGAAGATTATATGTTCAGATCCATTATGCTATTTAATACCCCTCTGATCTTGGACATGAAGATGATTTGTGAGTAGTTACTTTTGTTCTTGAGGACATGGGAGAAGTCTTGTCATAAGTAATCATGTGAATTTGGTATTCGTTCGATATTTTGATGATATGTATGTTGTTGATTCTCTTAGTGGTGTCATGTGAACGTTGACTACATGACACTTCACCATCTTTGGGCCTAAGGGAATGCATTGTGGAGTAGTAATTAGATGATGGGTTGCTAGAGTAACAGAAGCTTAAACCCTAGTTTATGCGCTATTCGGTAAGGGGCTGGTTTGGATCCATATGTTTAATGCTATGGTTAGATTTATCTTAATTCTTCTTTTGTAGTTGCGGATGCTTGCGAGAGGGTTTAATCATAAGTGGGAGGCTTGTTCAAGTAAGAACAGCACCCAAGCACCGGTCCACCCACATATCAAATTATCAAAGTGGCGAACGCGTATCAAACTAACATGATGAAAGTGACTAGATGAAATTCCCATGTGTCCTCGAGAACGCTTTGCTTATTATAAGAGATCGTTCCGGCTTGTCCTTTGCTACAAAAAGGATTGAGCCACCTTGCTGCACTCTTTGTTACTATTGCTACCTGTCACTTGTTACAAATTATCTTCCTATCAAACTACTCGTTACCGATAATTTCAGTGCTTGCAGAAAATACCTTGCTGAAAACCGCTTGTCATTTCCTTCTGCTCCTCGTTGGGTTCGACACTCTTACTTATCAAAAGGACTACGATTGATCCCCTATACTCGTGGGTCATCAGACACCCTGTGGCCACTCGCCGCTGGAGCCACCGGTGCCGCTCTCGCAGATGTCCGGCGCGTTGTGCGGCGGCCCTTGGGAGTGGAAGTCAGTGTATTCGGAGCCGCAGAAGCTGAGCGTCTTTTTCGAGAAGAGGCTCGTTGGTCACTTACAGCGGAGGAGGGAAGTGCCCCAGGGTGATCGGCCAAGAGGGCCACTTTAGAACCATCGAGACCCTCCTGATAGAAAACTCCTTCCTCGAAATCAATCGATGTCTCGGGATCGTCGTGAAACCCTGGGTCGTCCTCGCGAGAATGACTCTCCGGTTGAGGAGTGGGGCAACTACTGTCTCGATCCAGCGCCTCCAGCTCTGTTCGGATGAATTAAAAATCCGATTAAGAAAAAATTGTGTACCATCCAAACTATGAAGTACAATTGGACTCACCACTTCGATGGGTTTATAGCTCGAAAAGCCGTCCTCGGGACTTAGTCGAACAAACTCTTGCTGTTCCCCCTTGAAGAGATCAGCCAATACGGCTGCCATTGCCGCCTGATCGGCGGGTCCTTTCCATGTGTATCGGGTTGAGTCATTCACCCCATTGTAACACCATAGGGGGTGCACCCTTTGTTGGAGAGGTTGAACGCACCGAGTAATGGCTGCTGCCATCACATCAATGATGGTCAACCCGTTGTGGGCTAGCAACCTCACTTGAGCGGCTAGGCGCGTTACTTCGGCACTTTCCCCTTGGGAAGAGCCCTTCGGGCGCCAGTTGAACCGCTTCTTCGGAGAAGCGAGTGAGAATTCGGGCAACCCCCTCCGAGCTGGATCAAATAGGGGGACGTCTTCAATATAAAACCACTCCGAGGTCCACTCCTCGGAATCCTTCTTAGGAGTCCCTATAGGATATCCCGTTCCGGCGATGCGCCATACCTCGGCCCCGCCGACCTCGTAAATCATCCCTCCTCGGGTGCGAGGGACAAGGCAAAAATATTTCCTCCATAACTCGAAATGAGCCTCGCAGCCCAGGAACATCTCACAAAGGGCGACGTAGCCCGAGTTATGTAGAATAGAACCTGGGGTAAGGTGGTGGAGCCGGATCCCGTAAAACTCCAGCAGTCCCCTCAGGAAGGGATGAATGGGGAAGCCTAAGCCCCGCAAGAGGAAGGGCATGAAGCATACCCTTTCCTCCCCGTGGGGGGCGGGGAAGTTCTCTGCAAGGGCCTCACCATTCGTAGATGTCAATCCGGGGCGGGTCGACTCGAGATCTGAAATGGGTAGATACCCCTGTGTCTCGAGGCTACCCAGTCGCATGCGGGAGACTGCGCAGCTCGCCCAATCACCTTGAATGGGGCCGTGAGGACGTGAGGAAGAGCCTAGGATGCTCGCCATTGTTTGCTGGCTATGGCCTCTCGGGGGTGTGGGGAACAATGACAGGGGGTGGGATGCGTTAACCTTCGCCCTCTAGGCCTGTTAAAAGGCGTTTTCTCCCTCAAGAAGGGCATTTCTGTAAAAGACTATTAGTCCACTTGCCTTCCCTAGGCGCGTAGAAATCGAGAGGCGTCATTAATTCTGAATGAAGAAACGGCGGGCCCCGCAATACCTCGTTAATTGAAGGATTGTGAGTGGCCGATCTATTGCCAAACCGAACACAGGTGATGGAAGGAACTCGCCCCCAAGCCAAAGACCCTTAGAGCATGGAGCTGACGAAGACTGTTGACCTCGGCATTGGAGGCTAGTTCGGGGGCTACTGAGGGTGTCCCGGACTAAGGGGTCCTCGGGCTGCCGGCCTATCTCTCATGGGCCGGACTGATGGGCCACTCTTGACTCACCGAAGGAATGCCGGACTACAGACAACCACGGGCTCTAGAAGGAAACCTCCGAAGACTTGGCGTCTCTTCCAAGAAAAGATAGCGTGACCGGCATGGTTATCTCTTGATAGTTACCGACCGTATGTAACCCTAGGTACCCCTGGTGTCTATATAAACCAGAGGGTTTAGGCCGTAGGGGGCAGAACCATTATCATCATACCCACCTAGGGTTTAGTCCATCCGATCTTGAGGTAGATCAACTTTGTAATCATCATACAAACCCATACATCAATACAATCAAGTAGGACATAGGGTTTTACCTCTTCGAGAGGGCCCGAACCTGGGTAAATCACTGTCTCTACGTTCCCTGTTACCCGTTGACTCCAAGATCCACAGTTCGGACTCCCTACCCGAGATCTGCCGGTTTTGGTACCGACAAGTAGTGCCAGATTATATTAATGTACGCACCAAATTACAGCACACATGGGCTCTCTCATCAGAATTCCAGAGGTAGCACACAAGGGTTTGCAGGGAGCCCCTATTATATTAGGATATCCTATGCATTTCGAAGACAATCTCACTACTATTTCTGTTTTCATGCATATCAGATATTGAACATGATCACAATGAATATGAAAATGCGCGCATCAAAGGAATACTGCGGAAAAGTGCAATGGCTAACAAACATGGCATCAAGGGATTGAGTTCCATTCTGGATGGAATGAAAGCCACACGCTCCCCACCTACAGCTTCGTGTTCAGAATATGTTCCTAATCACTATTCTGAATTCGTGCAGTCAAAGGCAGATCGCCTATCATGTTCACCCATCAAGGTTCCTGTTCTAATTTGGCATGGTTTTATTGGTTGCACGTATCTTGCATAAGGTGTCTTGCATTTCTTCTAATTCGTTGCACCGCCATCTGCTTAGTTTACTCATCATACATGTGAAGATGCCATGCCCATCCATTATTAATACCTATTCCATCTGTCATCATACCATGTTTTTTCATTCAAATGCTGTTCTTGTGTATCAGACATCCAAAAGGAAGAGGGTGATTGCAGAACCTGAAGGAGTACAAACAAAGTCTTTGGAAAAGTGGGTGTACCGGAGAAATCAGATAGCACCCCACTTATATTGGCGACAGAACCAGCGCCACAAAACCTAGGCCCGACTCCAGCAGACTGTACCCATACGCCACTGGCCATACCACTAGCCCGACCACACAGGAACTGCACTCCAGCAAAAGGTATGCCGATTTTAGTTGCCATAGCACCAGTAGTACCACAGAAAAATCCCAATCCAGCAAAAAGTACACCAAATCCACAGGCCAAAGACCAATTCCAACTGCAGAGTGCCCCAATTCCTGCAGATTGGAACCCCATTCCAGTTATTCCTAGTTTAAAAGACAATGCTTTCAATGTTGTTAGGAACCATGTGCGTATCTTCCCATCATGGGAAGATTATAGTGAAGAGAAACACCATTTTCACATCTTCCTGTCACACTTACGTGTAAGTGCTATTATTCATGGTGATTATTCTCTTGTTTTCTATTGATTGAACACATCAATGATTTACATTACATTCTTCTAAATAGGAGAGGGTCAATCTGGATAGTCATGACAAGCAAAGCTTGCTTGCGCTTTTCAAGGACGCATTGCAGCAGTATCGGTGTTTCCTGAGGCAAACACACTTTGATGGCAAGTCTATAAACGAAATTTTGGTGAAGTCTCCTGTGCTAAATTTACATGATATTGAATGCAAAAACCTTGTTATGCACTGGTCTCGTCCCCAGGAAGAGGTACTGTCTATGAGATCACATGACAATTTGAACTCCTACATTTCTGCATGTGCCTTACCGATCTCTTTTGCAGGAAAACTACTCAAAGAACAATAACGGTTTGAAATGGACGACAAGATATCGCAACTATGCTGCTCGCTGCTTTGCTCTTGTTAGTACCTGCTGCCCTGTATCGCTGTACCTACATTCATACCTGGTTGATTATGTGACATCTGTGTGAATGATAGCTTGCTTATCCATTGTTCGCTCCAAATTATCAGATCTATATTAATGCTTACATTAATGTAGAATAAACCCAATGCTTATGAACAAGTTTTGCTCTGCATTTTTCTTGTAAGTACCTGTTGTCCTTTTGCATTGTACTTATATTGATAGCTAGTTGTTCATGTACCATCACTCTGCAGCTTATTTCCCCTTGCCCTCCATTTTCTAGACCTTATCATATCTATATTTACTCTTACCAAAATGTTGAATAAAACAAATGCTACTGAAGAAGTTTAGCTCTGCATTGCTCTTGTCAATACCTTTTTGCCTATACCGCTGTACTTACATTTCTAGCTAGTTGATTATGTAGCATCACTCTGCATCTTAGCTTAAATATTCTCCATTTGTTCCTATATTATCACATCTATATTTATGCTTAACAAAATGTAGAATAAAGGCAATGGTTATGAAGAAGATTCTGTGGTAAACTACTTGAATTGCCCCCCCCTATTAGCATGGACAAGGGCTTCATAGAGCCTGTCTTCACTACTAACGTAAGTTTGTCTTACTCGAGCCTTCAAACTTTGTTGAGTATATTTGGATACGCATGACTGCAACTGCTATTTATTTTTCGCGTTTGCATCAAATTGCATGTTTAAAGTTTCTTATGAAGAACTTCATAAACATAAGTTTGTCCTTCTCAATTTTAGTTTTTAGTTGTACAACCAAGTTCCTTATTCATACCATGTAAATGAAACTAAACAGGGCAAGTGATCTTCTTTAGAGTGCATGCATGCTTGTGTTCTTGATCTGTAATCCAGGGGTGTGGTGAAACTACCCACTCCAGCACAATGTCATATCCTGCTATGTCTTAACTATGAACTATGCCATATTTTGTTAATGTTATTTAAATCATGTCTCTTTATTTGCTAATTTAAAATGGGATTAATTGACAGCACACTGGCCATTGATGCTTATACGTTCTTTAGCACCGCATGTATGCTTGTGTTCTTGATCTGTAATCCAGTGGTGTGGTGAAGCTGGCCACTCCTCCACAATGCCATATCTTGCCATGTCTTAACTATGAACAATGCCATATGATGTTAATGCTATTTTAAACCGTGTCTCTTTATTTTCCCATAAGAAATGGGATGAATTGACAGCACTGATGCTTATACGTGCAAAACCTGTTATCTGTTTTCTTGTTTGTCTTTCAGAGTGATATCTCTGACGCCAGGAAGAACTGCCACAATGATAGTGAGACAAAACCATTGCTTGTCCCTCTAACATATATTGCAGGGAAGAAGGCAACACATCTTGGGGATAGCGATACAACCCCAAAGTCATGTCTTGATGTAGTGTCGAAGTTACTCGCTAATAGCAGTGACACAAGCTCGATGAAGTCGCCGCCTGAATCTGTTCGACTTCTTTAGTCTCAAATTCAAGCAGAAAGACATGCTTCAGCTCAACTCGTACAGGAACTCCAATCTATATGGAAGATTAACCAAAAGTACATGACGTTTATTGATGCTATGCAGCTAGAGTTGGAGGATATAAGCGTCAAACAAGCGCAGTCTCATCAGCTTGCTCAGCTGCTTGCACTGCAGCTCCCGGGCAGGGCTAACCTTTCTTGAACTATGTTGAAGTGCTGTCGGTTCTGTATATTATTTTGTCGGCGTGTTTATTTGCACTGGTGGCGACCTGTGATGCCTAGTGTATGTAATCCGCTGTCTGGTTGCGCTTTATTATCACTGGTGGCGAACTTTGATGCCCAGTGGATGTAATATCCCGTTTTTTCATTATTGTATAGTCTAGGTTTATTCTTAGTCACTATCATGTTATTTATTTACTGTATATGCTATCGTCGCTAGGAGCTTCGACGTAGATCAATGGGCCAAAACGTTATTGGTCCGTCAGTGCTATATATTAAAAAATTAGACTACACAAATGGGCCGGCCTGCAACTTTATATATGGGTCGAAACATGGGCCCACAATCATCTCGGGTGATTAGCAGGCCTGAGCGTAAATCGGGCCCAAGTAGTTTAGGGCCTTTAACAGGCTGAGTAAACCACGGGCCTTAGTTGGGCCAGAAAATACCATGGGCTTTTAACAGGCTGTAAATTAGATCTGGCCTGAATTGTGCCGAACAATTCACGGGCCGACAGCAAGCCTAAATATACCTCGGCCCATGATAGGCCCAATTATATGACGGGCCATTCACAGGCCAAAATTTATCTCGGGCCATGTTTGGCCCAATAACATGATGGGCTGTAAGCAGGCCGGATGCAAAGCGGGCCATAATTAGGCCCAATTCTTTCACGGGCTTTTAACACGCTGATAGTCAGAGTGGGCTTAAATTTATCCATGAAGACCACGGGCCGTTAAGAGGTCGAAAGTCACTAGTAACAGAAATGGGCCCAAATGTTGCACGGGTCGTTAAGAGGCCGAAAGTTACTTGTATCAGAAATGGGCCCACATGCTGCACGGACCGTTATGAGGCCGAAAGTCACTTGTACCAGAAATGGGCCCAAATGCTGCACGGGCCGTTAAGAGGCCGAAAGTCACTTGCACTTGAAATGGGCCCAAATGCCGCACGGGCCGTTAAATGGCAAAAAGTTAAATCAGGTTGAAAAAGGCCCAATTGCGCGAAGGGCCGCTAACACGCCGAAACAATAATCGGGCCGAACTGGGTCAAACTGTTCAACGGGCCTTTAACAGGCCATAATACAAACTAGGCCGTAAATGGGCCAAAAATACAGTGCACTGTTAACGGGCCATATCTGATATGGGCCGTAATTTGGCCGAAAACATTGCAGGCTGTTAATGGGTCGGTCCACTCTTATCTTACAAAATCTTGTGGGCTTTTGGCTGGGCTGGCCCGTTTAACCTGAATGGGCTACTATTGGGCCGTGCCACGTGTCGACCTGTAATAGGCGTTTCTCGTCCAATGAAAGGATGATAACTGTCGCGACGCCGAGCTGACACGTGGATCCTTCGGCCAATGAGAATTTTATAGGTGGAAAATCGCCATTGGTCCGAGCTATTAATAGGTTATCGGATCCAAACCGGAACCCAATAGCTTAACGGCAACCCGTCATGATGGATGCAACGTGTCAGTTACCCTTGACAAAAACACTTCCATGACACGACATTTATCGTCACGGAAGTGGACACTTCCGTGATGATAATTTCAGTATTGTTATGGAACACTTCTACGACAATACAGGTATGACTATCTTTATTCTGTCATAAATTTGTCACGGATGTACGTGAATGACAGAAAATGTGATCTACTGTGACAAAGACGTATCATCACGGAAGTGTTTCTTTTGTAGTGTCATGTTGATCTCCCTAAAGAGAAATGGTTTAAATATCACCCACCTATTGAACTAAATGAAGAACCTGTTAGTGTTAAAGAAGAAACAATTGTTTACAATGTTGATCTAGTTGTGCCCACTGCTTATATTGAGAAACCTCCTTTCCCTGTTAGGATTAAGGAACATGCTAAAACTTCAACTGTGGTTAACAAAAGTAATATAAGAACACCTAGACCTTCTGAACAAATTAAAGTTGAACCTAATATTGTAATGGTTAAAGATCTTTTGGTTGATGATATTGATGGGCATGTTATTTACTTTTGCGATGAGGCTGCTAGAATTGCTAAACTTGTTAGAAATGAATGAGATATTGTTTACGCCAGATTTGGGCATGATCAAAAACTTGCGGACCGGCCCTGAGTGAAAAGGTGACGCGAGGGACCAGACACCCACCTAGGTGGTGTCTGATAGGTCGCGTGAGTTATTCGGCCTTTGCGGGCTGAATGAAGCTTGCCGGCGAAAAACTTACCGGCCGAGTGAAAAGCCTGCCGGCGTGAAAAGCTTGCCGGTGTGGAAAACTTGCCGGCATGAAATCTTGCCGCCCGATTGAAAAACTTGCCGGCGTGAAAGGCTTGCCGGTATGCCTTGCCGGCGAAAAGCTTGCCGGTGTAAAAGGGCTTGCCGGTTTTGAGTGCTTGCTGGTTTGAGCTTGCCGGTTTTGAAGGCTTGCCGGTTTGAAAATCTTGCCAGTTTTGAGTGCTTGCTGGTTTGAGCTTGGCGGTTTTGAAGGCTTGCTGATTTGAAAGTCTTGCCGGTTTTGAATGTTTGCCGGTTGCGAGTGAAAGGGTTACCGGTTGAAAGGCTTGCCGGTTTTGAATGCTTGCCGGTTTCAGTGAAGATCCAAACAGAAGCTGAAGATGGACTCAAGAGATTATCTAGATGACCTTGGATGGAAAAGTGATCAACAGAAGAGTTGTTCGTCTCGTCGAGGCGCACAAATTTGGTACTTTGGTCATCTCAATCGGAGGTCATATGCAAATTCCACGAGTCGCGCAAGAAGCAAGACAGAAGTTGTGCCAGATTCAGACTAAATCCGAGTTAGACTAGAATCAGGACTCTAGGACGTGAATTGATGTAATTTTCTTGTAAGGAAAGCCTAGATGAATCCTTTGCTTGTACGGGAAGTCCAGCCGCCTCTTATATATGTTGGGGGTGACGGCCGATTGAACAACACACAATCGAACAAATCAATCTACTACTTTTTCATCTATGTTTTATCTTTCCCTCGTTATTGCTTCCTCGTTCTTCGTTGTTCTTCGTGTTGGAGAGCTGTGAATCCCGAGGCTCTAGGGGCGAGCGAATCGACCTAGAGCAGCCCATAGCCGCCGCACTCCCTGACGGGGTCCCTCCCGGGCGTGTGGGGTTTCGGGTCTTCAAAAGCGTCCGTAGGCTGTCCTGCGTATCGCGCTGCCGGTCGGACCTCCTTCGACGTGAGCTGCGGTGCATCACCCCCGGCGTCGAGGGTACACGTGACGTGTTCGTGTGTCAACACACTTTTTGGCGACTCCGCTGGGGACTGAAGGTCAATCATCATCATCATCCATCATGTCCAAGCCATCTGAGGTAGATGTCGGTAACATCATTAAGCCCAGTCTTGATGAGCTATCGGCCGACCATCGCCGAATCTATGAGGAGTACAAGAAGGCACGTGAAGAGAAGGAGTTGCAGGAATTTCTTGGAAACTTCAAGAAGGATCGCCAAGGCAATATCACTCCGATTGGAGAAATCAAGCTCCCTCCTCTTCATGACGAGCAGGTTAAACCCTATGTAAGTACTGCCTTTTCTCCTGAGCAGTGGGCTGAGATTGAGAGTCGTATTGCTAATGGTAATAATCTAGTTTATCAAACTTTCTTAGAGAATACCAATGCTCAGAAAAATATGCCTCAATCATCTAGTGGTAATGTTGACATGCATGCTAGTGCAGAAAACCCTAGTCAAGCTTTACCTCTTTCATCGGCACCTCCCATGCCGATGAATTATTATCCTACCCATACAAATAAAATTGTGGCTGCACCTATTAGTCCTGTCATGAATGGGCCAAGTTCGGTGGCAACGCCGAACCAAACCCTACCTATTGGTGCAAACGCTGCTAGATTATTGCCGAACTATGGTTCGGCATACGTGCCACAGTTCCTACCTACAGCTAGCAATCCTACTCCGCCTATGCCACTACAACAAGTTTCATCGTCTACTACGGACGATGCTCTAGCTAATTTCAGAGAAGAGATGGCTAAGATGCTTCGGGAAAATTTTGGTGTTGAATTACCTAGGAATCGGATTTACCAAAAACCGTATCCCGAGTACTTTGATGCAATCCAGTGCCCTCTAGGATATAAAATTCCAGATTTTGTTAAGTTCAATGGAGAGGGCACGAAAACCACATGGGAGCATGTTAGTCAATATTTGGCACAATTAGGTGAAGCAGGCTCACTAAATGAATTGAAAGTGCGTTTATTTCCTTTATCATTGACTGGCACTGCATTTTCATGATTTTCTTCTTTGCCGCATGGCTCTATTCATGTATGGTCGCAACTAGAACAGAAATTTCATGATCACTTTTATAGCGGCGACAATGAACTTAAGTTGTCACATCTTACATCGGTTAAGCAGAAGCATGATGAATCGGTCTCCGATTACGTCAAGAGATTTAGAGAGACAAAAAACCGGTGTTATAGTTTGGTGATAACCGAGAGAGACTTGGCAGACCTTGTGCTTAATGGTTTAAAGACTCACATTAGAGAGAAGCTAGAAGGCTACGAGTTCTTAAATATCAACCAAGTTTTACAGAGGGCTTTGGCTCAGGAAAGCCGAAGCAAAGACCTCAAATAAGTGCATAGATATAAAGCTGATCGTCCTAAGATGAATATGGTTGAATATGATAGTGATCACTCGGACGATGAGGGTGATATTTATGCTACTGAATTTGTTTGGCCATCCAAGGCCAAACCATTTACTTGCAATGATCTGAAACCGATTCATAAGAATCGTGATGAAGAGATGAAGTTTACTTTTAACATTGCTAAGTGTGATAAAATATTTGATGCTTTGCTGTAGGCTAAAATTATTAGGATATCTCATACTTTACCGCCGTTTGAAGAGCTAAAACGGAGAGCTTATTGCAAGTATCATAATTCCTTTTCTCATGCTACTAACAATTGCAATGTTTTTCGACGACAGATACAATCGGCCATTAATGACGGACGATTGAACTTTTCTGAGATGCAAGTTGATAAACAGCCCTTTCCAATGAACATCATGCATATGGAGGGGAAGAAGTTGCTCATTCGGCCAGAAGTAGCCGAATCTGCTAATAAGTCCAATGTTGTCATAGGTGAGCCCAGGAAAAGCAAAGAGGACAACAAGGTCTTGGGGAGACAGGTCGTGCTGGACAAGCAGCCCGATGGCAAGGAAGTAATCAAGATCACCATCAAAAATCCTACACTCGGGGGGCAACCACAAGTGCAAGGAAATACTCATGTTAAATTTGTTAAGCCCAAGAGTACAACGCAAGAGAATCAAGCCAACTTTGGATACGCTGATGTCAAAATATGCTAATCAAGCGGCCGGTTCTAGCTCTAACCGGTCATCAAATTTGAAGCGCTCGAGATCACCTCCGAGGCAAGAATTTCAGCATCACACAAGGCCATATGGGTCGTGGGCGCCAGGACCATGGATGGCGCCACCTCCCTATGCGCCATACTACATGGGAGGATTCAATGGAGGATGGGAGCAGCCCCCAATGGCCCTTATGCTTTTCATCCAGGGTGGGCAGAACCAAGGAGGCCTATTCGTGAGAGGATTTCTTATCCCACACGAGGCCGTTTGAACAAAGGTGTCAATCGGCCGATGCAGAACAATCAAGAAAGGATCAGCAAGCAAGTGTGGCGTGCTAAATCACCAAGTCCAGCAGTCGAGTCTGGAAAAGGCAAAGAAAAAATTGATGCCGATTCACTTATCTTGGGCACTGAAACATTCACCATACAACAGCCGACTGTGCATAGCAACCCTGCTGAGCCGATACTTGCTATCGCGCCAAAACACTCGGTTAATGATCATGAATCTAGCACAAGCAAAGCCAAGCCCAAAGATCCAAAATATATGCAACCTAAGTGGTGTCCTCCAGGGCTAACAAAAACACAAAAGAGGAAACTACAGAGGTTAAGGAGTCAGGAGATGGCAGAACAGGAGGCCAAGAAGCAAAGAGATAAATTGTTCAATGACATTCGGCCCATGGTACCTACAAAACAAGTATGGATGCCTAAACAAATACAAGGTGCAGTGGTTTCTACATCTGTCACAGCAGCACCTAAGAATCGATGAACACGCCCGAGGAGGAAGACGATATGTTGGATTATGAGCCTACACCGGTCCACGAAGGTATGGATATCAATATGGTGTATTACTTACCCGCTGAGTTTCGTGCTGTAGATGAAGAAGGGGAGGTGGCTCAGCTGGATTTTGGCCCTAAGAATGCAATATTTGAGAAGCCAAAAGAGCCAGTGACACACTTGAAACCGTTGTACCTCAAAGGTCATATTAATGGATCGCCAATTACTTAGATGCTTGTTGATGGTGGTGCTGTGGTGAATCTCATGCCCTATTCGGTCTTCAAGAAATTGGGTTTGCCCGATGAAGGATTGATCAAGACCAATATGGTGCTTAATGGATTTGAAGGCAAAAAGAAAACCGAAGCCAAAGGTGTGATGTACGTGGAGCTTATGGTTGGGAGCAAAACTTTGGCTACTGCGTTCTTTGTCGCCGAGGTACAAGGTAACTACAACGTCATACTAGGCCGTGATTGGGTTCATGCAAACCAATGCGTGCCATCCACTATGCACCAGTTTTTAGTTCAGTGGGTTGATGATGAAGTGGAAGTCATTCATGCGGATAATTCGGCTTGCGTTGCTTTAGCCGATGCATCGGTGGATTGGCAACACCCCAATGCTACTTGCTTGACAGGACGGGACTTATCAGTGTTTGATTTTCTCAGCGCCACCAAGAGTGGTTTTGTGCCCGTTTCTTTAAAGCCGGTTGATGGAAATCGCCTCCAAAATATAATGTATTTAAATGGATCCTAACTCTGAATGGTTACAAAAGCGACTTACAGAATTTCGGTCCAATGAGAACGATATGTATGAGTCTATTGAAGAGTTAGATGATATGGATAAACTTGGACAAGGTTTTACATCGGCCGATCCATTGGAAGAGATAGATATAGGGGATGGTTCAGTTCCTAGACCGACATTTGTAAACAAAATTTTGAAAGCCGATTGTAAAGCCAAGTTAATCGAGCTATTGAAAGAATATATTTGCTGCTTTGCATGGGGGTATCATGAAATGCCAGGTTTAAGCCGAGAGCTAGTGGAGCATCGGTTACATATAAAGGCCGGTTTTAGACCGTACAAACAATCGGCCAGAAAGTTTAATCCAAAAACATATGACCGGATCAAGTAAGAGATCGGTCGCTTGCTTAAAGCTAATTTTATTAGACCTTGCAGGTATGCCGAGTGGATTTCTAATATTGTACCAGTGGAAAAGAAAGGCTCCGACAAGTTGAGGGTGTGCATTGATTTCAGAGATTTGAATAGAGCTACGCCCAAAGATGAGTATCCCATGCCTAAAGCTGATATGCTTATTAATGATGCTTCTGGACATAAGGTCATTAGCTTTCTTGATGGCAATGCAGGGTATAACCAGATTTTTATGGCCGAAGAGGACATGTCCAAAACGGCTTTTCGGTGCCCCGGTTTCCTTGGTTTATTTGAGTGGACAGTGATGACCTTTGGATTAAAGAATGCCGGCGCCACGTATCAAAGGGCTATGAATTTAATTTTTCATGATTTACTCGGTGTTATACTTGAAGTCTATATTGATGATATTGTTGTCAAATCGGATGCATTTGAGTCTCACTTAGCCGATTTGCGTTTAGCTTTTGAAAGGATGAAGAAATATGGACTGAAAATGAATCCTTTGAAGTGTGCATTTGGCGTGTCGGCTGGCAAGTTTTTGGGTTTCATTATTCATGAAGATGGCATAGAGATTGATCCCAAAAAGATAGAAGCTATACAAAAAGTGGAGGCTCCAACATGCAAGAGAGATATGCAAAAATTCCTCGGCAAGGTCAATTATTTGAGGAGGTTCATAGCTAATTTTTCAGGGAAAGTTGATGCATTTACTCCTATACTTCAGTTAAAGAATGATGTTGATTTTACTTGGGGGGCAAAACAGCAAGAAGCATTTGATATGATCAAGAATTATTTGTGCACTCCTCCGGTGATGAAATCGCCTAAGCATAGAGAGCCCTTTAGGCTTTACATTGCAGTAGAGGAAGGTGTTATTGGTGTTGTTTTGACTCAAGAGACCGAAGGAAAAGAACATGCTATTACTTATTTGAGCAGACGCCTATTAGATGCTGAGACAAGGTATACATTTATTGAAAAATTATGTCTATGCTTATATTATGCTTGCACAAAATTGAGACATTATCTAGTGCCGAGTGCTTGCATAGTAGCTTGTCAAACCGATGTCATTAAGTACATGTTGCGTAGACCAATTCTTAGTGGTAGAATTGGCAAGTGGGCTTATGCTTTAATTGAGTATGATTTGGCTTATGAATCTTTGAAATCCATGAAAGGCCAAATCGTTTCTAATTTTATTGTTGAGCATCGGATTGATGACAAGCAAGATATTGATATAAACCTTGTCTCATTAGTACCATGGAGATTATATTTTGACGGTTCAGTTTGTAGCAATGGCCAAGGTGTTGGTATTGTTTATATATCTCCTCATGGTGCTGTTTTTGAAGCCTCATGCCGCTTAGAATATTTTTGCACAAATAATCAGGCCGAATATGAAGCATTGTTATTCAGCTTGGAGATGTTGTTGGCCATAGGTGCTACACATATTGAGGCTTTTGGTGATTCGTTATTAGTAGTACAACAAATATCCAAAGTCTTTCAATGTTTTGACGAATCACTTAATGTTTATCTTGATAAATGTCTAGATATAATTTCTACTTTGGATTGCTTTAGCATTGCTCATATATCTAGACATGACAATTGGAGAGCAAATGAGTTGGCACAACAAGCATCTGGCTATCATGTTGATCGTGGCATGTTTCATATTTCTCAAAGGCCGATGTCTAGTCTTGCCAGCGTAGGAGAGGCCGAACCGGAGCCCACCGTTTCAGCCACTAATGAAAGGTTTAATGCAGGACAAAGTCAAGACTGGAGGAAACCCATTATTGATTATTTGTGTGATCCTAGTAAAAGGGTGGACAGAATTGTTCGGCGTATGGCTTTCAAATACACGATGAGAGATGATGATCTTTATCGCCGAACGGTTGATGATGTTCTTTTAAAGTGCTTGGATGAGGACCAAGCGAGAGTTACTATGGGAGAGGTTCATGAAGGAATTTGTGGCACTCATCAGTCGGCTCCCAAGATGAAATGGTTATTGCGATGGGCTGGGTTTTATTGGCCGACGATGATTAATGATTGCTTCAGGTATTATAAAGGATGTGAAGCTTGTCAAAAATTTGGTGATATTCAGTTGGCTCCCGCTGCTATGTTCCATCCTATTATCAAGCCGTGGCCTTTTAGAGGTTGGGGATTAGACTTTATTGGAGAGATTCATCCTTCTTCTTCAAAGGGGCATCGGTTCGTGCTGGTGGCAACTGATTATTTCACTAAATCACTACTGGAATCAGGCACTTTGCCGTCTGCTATAGCAGACGGCAAAGGCATGCTTGGCGGACGGCAAAGGCTTTGCCGTCAGCCAGCAGACGGCAAACACTCCGGCTGAACCGCTGCCGGCAAAGGCCGCTTTGCCATCTGCTGGCAGACGGCAAAGAACTTTCCTTCTTTGCCGTCTGCCAGCAGACGGCAAAGAGCTATAGATGACGTCAGCTGACGTCAGGCTTCAGCTGGGCCCAGGCAGGCTCTTTGCCGTCTGCTGGCAGACGGCAAAGAACTTTCCTTCTTTGCCGTCTGCCAGCAGACGGCAAAGAGACCACATAGGCCAGCCCAGGTTGCATAGGCTGCTGCCACGTGGCCTCTTTGCCGTCTGCCAGCAAAGGAGAAGGAGAAGGAGAAGGAGAAGGAGAAGGAGAAGGAGAAGGAGGGGGTGTCGGGGTGTCGTGTCGGGGTCAGGGTGTCGGGGGGTGTCGTGTCTGGGTGTTGTGGTGTCGGGGTGTCGGGGTGTCGGGGTCGGGGTGTCGTGTCGGTGTCGGGGTGTCGGGGGGTGTCGTGTCTGGATGTCATGGTGTCGGGGTGTTAGGGGTGTCGGGGTCGGGGTGTCGTGTCGGGGTCGGGGTGCCGTGTCGGTGTCGGGGTGTCGGGTCGGGGTCGGGGTGCCGTGTCGGGGTCGGGATCGAGGTCGGGGTGTCGGGGTCGGGGTGTCGGGTCGTTGTCGGGTTGGGGTCGGGGTCGAGGTGCCGTGTTGGGGTCGGGGTTTTTCCTCTTTTTTTCTTTTCTTCTTCTTCCTCTTCTTCCTCTTCTTTCTTTTCTTCCTTTTCTTCCTTTTTTTCCTTCTTCTTCTTCTTCTTCCTCCTTTCCTTTTTCCTCTTCTTCTTCTCCTCCTCTCCTCTTTTTTCTTCTTCTTCTTCCTCTTCTTCCTCTTCTTCTTTTTTCTTCTCCTCCTCCTCCTCCTCTTCTTCTTCCTTTCCTTTTTTCCTCTTCTTCTTCTCCTCCTCTCCTCTTTTTTTCTTCTTCTTCTTCTTCTTTTTTCTTCTCCTCCTCCTCTTCTTCTGTTTCTTCTTATTATTATTATTTTTTGTTCTTTTTCTTTTTTATTTTTCCTTTTTTTTCTTCTTCTTTTTTTTTCTAGGTTTTTTCTTTTCTTCTTTTCTATCTAAGTTTTTTCTACCTAATAAAAACTAACTAATATGAACTAATAACTAACTAATATAAACTAACTAAATGAACTAATAAAAACAGAAAAAAAAACAGGAAAAAAACAAAAAAGGGGGGGAATGGTGGAGCTCACCGGAGGGTGGTCGAGGCGGCGGCGCTGGGGAGGAGGGGGGCGGCGGCGGTCGGCGGGGAGGAGGGAGGCGGCGGCGGTAGGCGGGGAGGAGGGGGTCGGCGGGGGTCGGCGGGGAGAAGGGGGTCCGCGGGGAGGGGGCGGCGGCGGCGCTGTGGAGGAGGGAAGGGGGCGACGGCGGCACTGTGGAGGAGGGGAGGGGGCGGCGGCGGCGCTGTGGAGGAGGGGAGGGGGCGGCGGCGGGGAGGAGGGGGGCGGCGGGGGTCGGCGGGGAGGAGGGGGTCGGCGGGGAGGGGGCGGCGGCGGCGCGCAGAGACAGAGAGAGAGAGAGATGTGAGAGAGAGAGAGGGGGTTTGGGCGCGGGGGGCGAAAATTAAGCCCCCCTCTTTGCCGTCTGCTGGCAGACGGCAAAGACGGTGACCGTTAGCCCGTCCCCGCCGTTACACTATGGGGCCCCCTTACCTCTTTGCCGTCTGCTGGCAGACGGCAAAGAGTTCTTTGCCGTCTGCCAGCAGACGGCAAAGAGTTCTTTGCCGTCTGCCAGCAGACGGCAAAGAAGTGGCCCGTGTGACCTAGCCAACGCAGTACCCCGTGGGCCCCACTTTGGTCTTTGTCGTCTGCTGGCAGACGGCAAATAACTCTTTGCCGTCTGCCAGCAGACGGCAAAGAAGTGCAAATGGCAAAGAGCCTCTTTGCCATCAGCATGTTCTTTGCCGTCTGCTTTATAAAAGCAGACGACAAATATCCTCTTTGCCATCTGCCAGCAGACGGCAAAGAGCTGGCAGATGGCAAAGTCCCTGATTCCAGTAGTGAATGGTCTGAAGCAATACCTCTCAAAAATATGACGCATACGGAGGTAATTCAATTCATAAGTGAGCATATTATTCATAGATTCGGCATTCCTCAAACATTAACTACGGATCAAGGTTCATCTTTCATGTCACATCAAGTTAGAGAATTTGCCGAATTATATAAGATAAAGTTGCTCAATTCCTCTCCATATTATGCCCAAGCCAATGGACAAGCTGAGTCTAGTAATAAAATATTGATCAAGCTTATCAAGAAGAAGATTGAGGATAATCCAAGGAGATGGCATGAACTATTGTCCGAGGCTTTGTGGGCGCATAGAATCTCAAGGCATGGTGCGACAAAGGTAACTCCATATGAGCTCGTATATGGTCAAGAGGTCGTTTTACCAGTGGAAGTGAATTTGAATGCTTTGAGAATAGCCAAAGAAAATGATTTATCGGCAATGGACTTTTATAACTTAAAGATGGACAATATTGACGAAATCGCTGATAAGCGTTTGGCTGCTTTGAAAGCCATAGAAAGGGATAAGTTGAGGGTGGCAAGAGCTTACAATAAGAAGGTCAAGTTGAAGAGTTTTTAGGTTGGCGATCTCATGTGGTAGGTGATTCTGCCAATTGGTTCAAAAGACAGAAAATTCGGGAAGTGGTCTCCAAGTTGGGAAGATCCTTTTAGGATTGCAAGACTAGTTCCCGGAAACTCATATTTGGTGGAATCCGTACAAGGTACATTGTTACCTCGAGCTCTCAATGGCAAATATTTGAAGAAGTACCACCCGAGTGTGTGGCAAGAAGCCTAAGTAGTCAATGGCCGATATATGATTATCGCCCTTAGCATAAAACATGGCCGACATATACTTATCTCCCTAAGAAAATTTAAGATGGCCGATGGAGTGTTGACATCGTCCTTAGAACAAGCTCCATGTAAATTATTTTTCGGCACACAAGATTTGCCAAAAAACAGGGGGGCATGTGTTTACGCCAGATTTGGGCATGATCAAAAACTTGCGGACCGGCCCTGAGTGAAAAGGTGACGCGAGGGACCAAACACCCACCTAGGTGGTGTCTGATAGGTCGCGTGAGTTATTCGGCCTTTGCTGGCTGAATGAAGCTTGCCGGCAAAAAACTTACCGGCCGAGTGAAAAGCCTGCCGGCGTGAAAAGCTTGCCAGTGTGGAAAACTTGCCGGCATGAAATCTTGCCGCCCGATTGAAAAACTTGCCTGCGTGAAAGGCTTGCCGGTGTAAAAGGGCTTGCCGGTTTTGAGTGCTTGCTGGTTTGAGCTTGCCGGTTTTGAAGGCTTGCCGATTTGAAAATCTTGCCGGTTTTTAGTGCTTGCTGGTTTGAGCTTGGCGGTTTTGAAGGCTTGACAATTTGAAAGTCTTGCCGGTTTTGAATGTTTGCCAGTTTCGAGTGAAAGGGTTACCGGTTGAAAGGCTTACCGGTTTTGAATGCTTGCCGGTTTCAGTGAAGATCCAAATAGAAGCTAAAGATTGACTCAAGAGATTATCTAGATGACCTTGGATGGAAAAGTGATCAACAGAAGAGTTGTTCGTCTCGTCGAGGCACACAAATTTGGTACTTTGATCATCTCAATCAGAGGTCATATGCAAATTCCACGACTCGCGCAAGAAGCAAGACAGAAGTTGTGCCAGATTTAGACTAAATCCGAGTTAGACTAGAATCAGGAATCTAGGACGTGAATTGATGTAATTTTCTTGTAAGGAAAGCCTAGATGAATCCTTTGCTTGTACGGGAAGTCCAGCGCCTCTTATATATGTTGGGGGTGACGGCCGATTGAACAACACACAATCGAACAAATAAATCTACTACTTTTTCATCTACGTTTTATCTTTCCCTCGTTATTGCTTCCTCGTTCTTCATTGTTCTTCGTGTTGGAGAGCTGCGAATCCCGAGGCTCTAGGGGCGAGCGAATCGACCTAGAGCAGCCCATAGCCGCCGCACTCCCTGACGGGGTCCCTCCCGGGCGTGTGGGGTTTCGGGTCTTCAAAAGCGTCCGTCGGCTGTCCTGCGTATCGCGCTGCCGGTCGGACCTCCTTCGACGTGAGCTGCGGTGCATCACCCCCGGCGTCAAGGGTACACGTGACGTGTTCATGTGTCAACAGATATGTTAGATAAGAACAAGCCCGTAGTTGGCACGCCTGTTGTTTCGGTTAAGATTGGAGATCATTGCTATCATGGTTTGTGTGATATGGGTGCTAGTGTCAATGCTATTCCGTTTTCTTTATATCAAGAAGTAATGCATGATATTGCACCTGTTGAGATTGAAGATATTGATGTTACTATTAAGCTTGCAAATAGAGATACTATTACACCACTTGGGATTGTTAGAGAAGTTGAAGTCTTGTGTGGTAAAATCAAATACCCTACTGATTTCCTTGTGCTTGGTTCACAACAAGATAATTTTTGTCCCATTATATTTGGTAGACCTTTCTTGAATACCGTTAATGCTGAAATTGATTGTGTTAAAGAGAAGGTTAGAGTTAAGTTTGGTGATATATCTCATGAATTTAATTTCTCTAAGTTTAGTAGACAACTTCATGATAAAGAATTACCCAATAAAGATGAAATTATAGGACTTGCTTCTATTGTTGTGCCTCCTACTGATCCTTTAGAACAATATTTGCTAGACCATGAAAATGATATGCATATGAATGAAAGAAATAAAATAGATGAGCTGTTCTTTAAACAAGCACCAATCCTTAAACATAATTTTCCCGTGGAAACTTTGGGAGATCCTCTTCCACCGAAGAGTGATCCTGTGTTCGAATTAAAGCAATTACCTGAAACACTTAAGTATGCTTACCTTGATGAAAATAATCTATATCCTGTTATTATTAGTGCTAACCTTTCAGAGCATGAAGAAAAGAGATTACGTAAAACTCTGAAGAAGCACCGTGCCACTATTGGATATACTCTCGATGATCATAAGGGCATTATTGCCACCTTATGTCAGCATAAAATTCATATGGAGCCAGATGCCAAACCCGTTGTTGATCATCAAAGAAGGTTGAATCCTAAAATGAAGGATGTAGTAAGGACTGAAATATTAAAGCTTCTTGAGGTAGGTATAATTTATTTCATAGCTGATAGTAGATGGGTAAGTCATGTTCATTGTGTTCCTAAGAAAGGAGGTATTACCGTTGTTCCTAATGATAAAAATGAACTTATTCCACAAAGAATTGTAACTGGTTATAGGATGGTAATTGATTTCAGAAAATTAAACAAAGCTACTAGGAAAGAACATTACCCCGTGCCTTTTATTGATCAAATGTTAGAAAGATTATCTAAGCAAACACACTTTTGCTACCTAGATGGTTATTTTGTTTTTTCTCAAATACCTGTTTCACCTGAAGATCAAGAGAAAACCACCTTTACTTATCCTTTTGGAACTTATGCTTATCGTCGTATGCCTTTTGGGTTATGTAATGCACCTGCTACCTTACAAAGATGTATGACTGCTATATTCTCTGACTTTTGTGAAAAGATTGTTGAGGTTTTCATGGATGATTTCTCTGTTTACGGAACTTCTTTTGATGATTGTTTGAGCAACTTTGATCGAGTTTTGAAGAGATGTGAAGAAACTAATCTTGTCTTGAACTGGGAGAAGTGCCACTTTATGGTGAATGAAGGTATAGTCCTTGGGCATAAAATTTCTGAAAGAGGTATTGAAGTTGATAAAGCTAAAGTTGATGCAATTGAGAAAATGTCGTGTCCTAAAGATATCAAAGGTATAAGGAGTTTCCTCGGTCATGCTAGTTTCTGTAGAAGGTTTATAAAAGACTTCTCTTAAATTTCTAGGCCTCTTACTAATCTCTTGCAAAAAGATGTTCCTTTTGTTTTTTATGACGATTGTGTAGAAGCCTTTGAAATACTTAAGAAAGCCTTAATTTCTACACCTATTGTTCAACCACCTGATTGGAACCTTCCCTTTGAAATTATGTGTGATGCTAATGATTATGCTATTGGTGATGTTCTAGGACAAAGAGTTGATAAGAAATTGAATGTTATTCATTATGCTATTAACACTCTGGACAGTGCTCAATGGAATTATGCTACTACTGAGAAAGAATTTTTAGCAGTTATGTTTGCATGTGATAAATTTAGATCTTATATAGTTGATTCCAAAGTTACTATTCACACTGATCATGCTGCTATTAAATATCTTATGGAAAAGAAGGATGCTAAACCTAGACTGATTAGGTGGGTTCTTTTGCTACAAGAATTTGATTTGCATATTATTGGTAGGAAGGGAGCTGAGAATCCCGTAGCTGATAATTTGTCTAGAATGGAAAATGTTCTTGATGACCCACTTCCTATTAATGATGATTTCCCTGATGAACAATTAGCTATGATAAATGCTTCTTGTAATACTCCTTGGTATGCAAACTATGCTAATTACATTGTTGCTAAATATATACCACCTAGCTTCACATACCAACAAAAGAAAAAGTTCTTCTTTGATTTAAGGAATTACTTTTGGGATGACCCACACTTATATAAAGGAGTAGATGGTATTATTAGACGTTGTGTACCTGAGCATGAACAGGAACAAATCCTACAAAAGTGTCACTCTGAGGCGTATGGAGGATACCATGCGGGAGATAGAACTGCACACAAGGTATTACAATCTGGTTTTTATTGGCCTACTCTCTTCAAAGATGCACGTAAGTTTGTCCTTTCTTGTGATGAATGTCAAAGAATTGGTTATGTTGGTAGATGTCAGGAAATGCCTATGAATTATTCACTTGTTATTGAACCATTTGATGTTTGGGGTTTTGATTATATGGGACCTTTTCCTAAATCCAATGGGTATACTCATATTTTAGTTGATGTTGATTACGTTATTAAGTGGGTAGAAGTTATTCCAACTAGTAGTGCTGATCATAACACTTCTATTAAAATGCTTAAAGAAGTTATATTTCTGAGGTTTGGAGTCCCTAGATACTTCATGACTGATGGTGGCTCACATTTTATTCATGGTGCTTTTCGTAAATTACTTGCTAAATATGATGTGAATCATAGGATTGAATCTCCTTATCATCCTCAGTCTAGTGGTCAAGTTGAATTAACTAATGGAGAAATAAAATTGATTCTACAAAAGACCGTTAATAGATCGAGAAAGAATTGGTCTAAGAAACTTGATGATTCATTATGGGCTTACAGAACTGCTTATAAAAATCCTATGGGTATGTCTCCCTATAAAATGGTCTATGGAAAAGCATGTCATTTACCTCTTGAGTTAGAATATAAGGCATATTGGGCAATTAAAGAACTTAACTATGATTTCAAACTTGCCGGTGAAAAAAGGTTTTTTGATATTAGCTCTCTAGATGAATGGAGAACCCAAGCCTATGAAAATGCTAAGTTATTTAAAGAAAAGGTCAAAAGATGGCATGATAAAAGAATCCAAAAACGGGAATTCAAAGTAGGTGATCATGTTCTATTGTACAATTCTCATTTAAGATTCTTTGCAGGGAAACTTCTCTCTAAATGGAAAGGACCGTATATCATCGAAGAAGTTTATCACTCCGGAGCCATCAAAATAAACAACTCCGAAGGCAATAATCTGAGAGTGGTGAATGGACAAAGAATTAAGCACTATATCTCAGGTACTCCTATTAATGTTGAAACTAATATTATTTAGACAATGACACCGGAGGAACACATCAAAGAGTCCTTCCGGAATGCTCCAGAACCCTGAAAAGGGGTAGGTATGTGATACGGTAAGTAAACCGATTCCAAAAATTCCATAAAAATTATTTCTGTCCATTTTGGTATATTAGAAAAATTACAAAAATAAGAAACAGCCGAGGGGACCCACGAGTCGCCCACAAGGCAATAGGGCGCGACCCCCCTGGGGCGCGCCGTGATGCCTTGTGGGCCCCTCGTGTGCCCTCCCGACTCTGTTTTCTTCTCGTATGTTTGTTTTAAAAGATAAAAATTCTTTATATATACTCACGGGTGTTTTGACCACCGCATCGCAAGTTTTCCCTCTGTTCTTGTTTCGGGCTGTTTTTCTGACAGATCTTGATCATCATGGCGTCTCCAAGCTCGTCCAAGGACAAGTTTTATGAGAAGGTCATCAACCCGTACCTACCGGAGGTGATGAAGCACCCTCAAGCCATTGAGATGCGTGAGGGGGTGCTCCATATCCGGGACGTGCAAGGACCTAAGAAGACCGGGAGCGAGAATGCCAGGATGGAAGCGGTGGAACAGGAGATCTTCAAGTGTCAAGGGATGGTGGAGCACGGACTTAATGCTAACCAATCCATGATCACGGAGTTCATCTGTGAGCACAAGGTCGATGGCAAGAATATTGGGGACATCATCTTCAAGCTCAATGACCAGATTGACTATCTTGAGGCCCAAATCTATGATCTACAAAACCAAAATTTTGAGTATGAGGCCAAGTTCAAAGGTATGAGTTTAGCTGCAAATTTCAGGACTCGTCCTTTTATGATGGAGAACCTATGCCTTGGAAGACGGAGGACAAGCCTAACTCTTCATCACCACCATCACCGAAGAAGGAGATTTGAGTACATGGGTATGGGCACCACCCTTGGCTTGTGCCAAGCTTGGGGGAGGTGCCCCGGTATCGTATCACCATCACTTTTTGTCATCATTATCTATCTTAGTTCGATCCTTAGTTATTTCGTGATTTAGAAGAATAAAGTTTTAGTATGATCTAGTTTCGAGTGCTTGCTTTGTGGTCTATCTATCTATGTAATCGTGTGTGAAAGTTATATAATAAAGAGTAGTTTGAGTTGGGTGTTTTGCTTTTGTTGCTCCAATCTTGGAAATAAAATGAAGAGAATAAAAAGTAAGATCATATGCTAATCCCATGGGGAGTGATGACTTCACATAAAAGAAGTATAATTGATAAAACTTGTTGGAAGTTGACAAACATAGTATTGGTCATTGTTGCAATTCATGAAAAAGTAATAAAGAAAGAGAGGTCTCACATATAAATATACTATCTTGGACATCTTTTATGATTGTGAGCCCCCATTAAATATTCTATGTCAATTAGTCGACGTTGGACAAGGAAGACAACGTAATGAGTTATGTTTGTTTATATTCACATAGAAGTTATATTGTTTTGGATCCTCTAACATGTGGTGCTTGCCCCCTATCTTTTGCTAGCTAAAATTCTGTACTAGGTAGAGATACTACTTGTGCATCCAAAAACCCTTAAACCTAGTTTCATGCCATGAGAGTCCACTATATCTACCTATGGATTGAATAAGATCCTTCAAGTAAGTTGTTATCGGTGCAAGGCAATAAATATTGCTCCTAAATATGTATGATCTTTTATTGTAAGGGAAAATAAGCTTTCTACGATCTTGTGATGGTGAAGGAATAAAAGCGACAGACTGCATAATAAAGGTCGCTATCACAAGGGGCAATATAAAGTGACGTTCCTTTACATTAAGAGCTTGCACATCCAAAAACAAAAAGCACATGACAACCTCAGCTTCCCTCTGTGAAGGGCCTATCTTTTACTTTATGTATTTACTTTCATGCAAGAGTCAATAGTATTCTCCTCTATTCCGTTTTTATTTTTCTCTCTTGGCAAGCATCATGCAGTGGGGATTGATCCGGGCATATATATCTAGTTGGATGTAGGTGATCATGAGTTATTATTGTTGACATTACCATTGAGGTAAATACGTTGGGAGGCGAAACTATAAGCCCCTATCTTTCTATGTGTCTGACTGAAACTTTTGCTCCATAAGTATGCCGTGAGTGTCAACAATCATAGAAGACTAAATGATAGTTGAGTATGTTAACTTGCTAAACAAAGCTCTTACATAGACTCTTTCTGATAATATGATGAATTGCAATTGCTTTAGTGATAGAGATCATAGTT
This sequence comes from Elymus sibiricus, assembly GCA_039707655.1. Taxonomy (NCBI): domain Eukaryota; kingdom Viridiplantae; phylum Streptophyta; class Magnoliopsida; order Poales; family Poaceae; genus Elymus; species Elymus sibiricus. The sequence continues at coordinate 159,649,307 of CM077668.1, read as the reverse complement.
TGTTAGTTTTCAATTTGGTTTATGGTTCATACTTTAACTTGTGATTGAATTGGTACTTTTGCATGAGAAGTTCTATGATGATATATTGCTGTTATAATAAAGATCATGATGCTTCATGTCCGTATTATATTTTTATCGACACCTCTCTCTCTAAACATGTGGTCATGATTATTGATTTCGGTTTTCGCTTGAGGACAAGCGAGGTCTAAGCTTGGGGGAGTTGATACATCCAATTTGCATCATGATTTCCTACTGTTATTTATAATATATTTGATCATTATTTCACTTTATGATGCAACTCTAATGCCTTTTCTCTCTTAATTTGCAAGATTTATATGAAGAGGGAGAATACCGACAGCTGGAATTTTGGACCTGAAATAGCTACATCAGATATACCTATCCTACAGAGCTCCAATTGACTTGAATTTTCACGGAGATTTTTTATTGAATATATAAAAAATACTGGAAAGAAGAAATAATGGAGGGGACCCACCAGTTGCCCACAAGGCAACAGGGCATGGCCCCCCTGGGCGCGCCCTGATGCCTTGTGTCGGTGTATAAAACATGAGTATTTTATACCCTGACTTATGCACAGACAGTGGCAGCCTCCTTGCCGGCCGAAGGCTTGCCGAGAACCGCCAAGACCAAGGTTCAAGGCCCAATTATAGAAGCTACTGGAAAGAAGCTCAAGACACAGCACCAACAAGTACTCAACTAGTACCGAAGATGAAGACATTCCTTACCGGTAAGACTAAACCGGCAAGGTGAAGACCCGGCAAGCTCCGTACCGGCAAGTTTCTGCCAGTCCTCCAGCGCTCCACCTCACCGCACAGATGTTCGCTAATGGATGAGGTGTCGACCGCGCAGGCTGGTTGGTGAGGCTTGTCGAGCACGTGTCAGCACGCAGGGAGAAGATTTGCCTCTAAAGACACCCGTCCAGGAGGCGTGTCAGAATAATACGAGGTAGCTGGGCAAGCGGTGCAGAAACTTGCCGGGGCTACCTCTCCACATGACACCTAACAACGCATTTAATGCTTTTGTCCTGAACTGGCACAGTTAGGTATCATAGCACTGTTTGCTATCTAATCGATATGTAATTACTGTTTTGCCACTATGGTAACCCCTTGAACTATAAAAGGAGGGCCAGGGCAACAGTTAGAGGGATTTGAACCCCTTTTAAAACACTTCAACGTCTCACATAGCAGCTCTCTTGGCACCTTGCCGGAAGAAGCGCTCCTTGTACTTGTGCTTCCATACAACCAATACACCAAAAGCAGGAGTAGGGTTTTACGCATCTTAGCGTCCCGAACCTGGGTAAATCCCTTGCGTCCTCCATTGATTCTGCTCTTTGTGCACGTTGATCTCCCCTGCCGAACCACAAGGGGCTGGATGGCCCCATAGATGGTCGTACCACCACGACATCTTTGGCGCGCCAGGTAGGGGGATCACTTGCGCGAACCTGAATCAGCGGATTGCACGTCATCTTCATCGTCTTCATCAACTTCATCATCATCCTCCTCGTCGTTGATGGCGCCCAAGAAGAAGGGCATCACGATGATGATCCCTTCGCACGCATCCGCAGGCAGCGCAGCCAATGCGGGCGGCACGAACACCACGGGTGGCACGACCAGCGCAGGCGGCACGGTCGATATGCCCATCGTGGTCGGCGCAGGAGACGAGCGTGCTGGAGGCAGTCGACCTCCTCGGTCCTCTGGCGAATGAAGCCGCGATGGTGCGGGCGGAGCGGACGGACGACCTCCTCCTCCTCCTCCTCATCGCACCGACGAACGCAGCCACCAGAGCAGCAGTGCCCGGACCGGCGCGAGCCAAGATCCCGCCGCGGCGGCGTCCAAGGATGCCGCTTCGGGACAGACGCCACACCCCTCGCACAACGGGCGCGGTACAGCTCCGAGCGGCGCCAACGACTCCGGGAAGCAGCGACCTCACGGCAAGACTCCTGTTGATCAAATCCCAGATCCTCAGGCACCGCCTCCGTCACGGCGACCCGCTGCTGATCATGTGCCGCGACAGTAAGACCGCGATGGTGCTCCTGCTGGCTCCGCCAGGAGTAGAGCGACATCGCGCTCTTCACTTCCGGCCATGCTAGCCACAACGGCAGAAGCAATGGCGCGGGCCCAGATGCTGCTGAGCTTCCCTCCAGCAGTAGAGAAGATGGATGAGTGGAGAGCCACCATCCAAAGCTTTATTGGGTTTGCCGAGGCCAGCAAATCACAGAAGGCGGAGCCCTCACGGCGTCCGTAAACAGCACCAGCAGCTCCAGCTGGTGGCCGCGTTGACGGTACTGCGCTAACGGTGCAATCACCTCAGCGGCAGCAGTCTGAACAGCAGCAACGCCAACAACCACAGCAAGCTCGACGATCCTTCGAGCCCAATGAGGTATCGATGGCCTCTTCGGATCCGCGAGTGCGGCAAGATCAGCCACAAGTGCTGCAAGATAGGCGGGCAGAAGACGCCCGCACCACCATCGAACGGCACGGGGAGGCGTGCCGTCAATCCGACGCGCGCAACGGCCCCATCGTTGATGAGCCTGCGCCAGGGGTTGGCGGGTATCTAGCTTATGAGGTTGGATGTCCTGCCTTCACCCGTGAGTTGCAGCAAGTCCGATGGCCGTCCGTTCGACCCTTCAAGCCAGAAGTGCCGGAAAAGTATGACGGCAAGCTGAACCCGGCAGAATTTCTGGGCATCTACACGATTGCCGTGCAAGCTGCCAGAGGAAGAGTTGAAAAAATCCTCGCCAACTACTTCCTGTTGGTACTAAAGCCCAACGTGAGGTCTTGGCTGATGAACTTGCCGAAGAACTCCATTTCTTCGTGGTCAGACCTCTGCAACGAGTTCGTTGGTGCCTTTACCAGAGGTCACAAGGCCCCTGGACAGCCCAGCGACCTGCAAGTGATCCCGCAAAGAGATGGAGAAACTTTACGCAAGTACATCCAAAGATTCAGCTACGTGCACCGCAATATCCCAGATGTGCACCCCGCAGCCGTGATTGCTGCCTTTCATACAAATGTGCGCAATCGAAGGATGCGGGAGAAGATGAACGTCAAACTGCCCAAAACCGTCAACGAGCTTTATACGTTGACGGATAAGTGCGCACACGCTGAGGAAGGAAGAAGACTTCCCGGGGAGGATGCTGGTGCCGAGGTAGATTCCGAGGATGATGATGCTGCCACTCCGAGGAAGAAGGGCCGAAAGCGCAACGGGAAGCACAAAGGCAAGACTGTCATGGCTGTCGAAGGCTCCAGCAACTCTGAGTCCGCCAAGAAAGCCAAGACTGAGAACTCCGGCAAGGAGGCAGCTGTCTGCACCGCTTGCCAGGAGGCAGTGGCGAACGAGAAGGCCGGCAAGTCTGATGGGCCATACTGCAAGATTCACCTAACCAAAGGCCATGATCTCCAAGAGTGCCGACAAGTCGAGCACCTTGTTGAGAAACAGAAGGCTAAATATGAAAAGCGCGACAAAGAGAAGGGTCGAGACGGTGCCGGTGGGTCCGGCAAAAAGGGCCGTGGTGGTCGAGGAGGCCGCCGCAGCAAGGCCAAGCAGCAGAAAGAAAAGCCTGCTGTGGCACCCCGGCTCAGAGAGACCGGAACACCCCGTATTCCAGCCCAGAGATCAAGTATTCTGGAATACGACACTGCTTGGCATAGAAAAAATCAGTTCTTTATTACAAATAACACTGGTACAAAGGTTCTGAAGGCATGAAGGTTACAGGGGCACGGCGACACCTCGCCTGCTCAGATTGCTCTATGCTAGCAGCGAGACATCTCGAAGCGGAATAACTCCTAGCAGCGGAACAACGACAACGGTGATGAACTCCACTCCGCAGGGACTCTGGCTGGGACGTATCCTAGAGCGCAACCTTGGGGTCCTCGACAAACAAGCAATCACGGCATCACCTGCAATCTGGCATGACACGCCAGGTGAGTACTTTGAATGTACTCGCAAGCTCACAGCAACCAAAGCAATCAAGACATACAATAGCATGGCATTTACAAGTTAATCATCAAAGATGAACACGATACTACTAGAACAACATGAGCATGGCAACAACATGAGTATGGCATGTACATATAATTCATGATATGAACAGGATGATACTAGCATGCAAGGGGGTCGGCGTTTAAGGTCTCACGGACCAACTTACTCTGCTCGGAGGGTATCTCATAACCACAAACTTACCATCATGATCATCACACGATCACCTCAGGATCAACCAAGCTCGGTATCAACTATACCATCGTGATCATCACATGACCACACGGAGCTTGATCTCTACCTGTGATCATCGCATGACCACATAAAGATCAACCAACTTCTTTCCTCATCGAACCGGGGTTGTTATTATTCAGGTTATTATTTCTGTTGACCTATAGTGTGACCTACTACGAACTGTGTCCATGACCGAGGACCCGGCTATCGATAGTTTATACACTTTGCAGAGGTTAGTACACTGTACCCACACCACGGAACTCATGGCCTCGTGCTCCCATTCGGGTGGACCAACGATGTTCCGACAAAACCAGTCTATTGCATGACACTCTCCCGGCCACTCCCGACAAACTCCCCTTTGGGCTATGTCCTGGGTTGCCCCTGATGTCAACATGTGACATCCGCCACCTCTGTGGCTGCCACCGTCGTGGCCAAAACAACAACTGTCCCAAACGGGGACTCTGGATCCATACAACTTGGGCACTCGAGGCTTATGGCCGCCACCGGGCCAGGGTAGCGCGCGCACATAACCTTCCCTAGTTGGAGGCACCGGCGAGAGGCATGATAATAGACCGAATTAGGGCCTCCCCATCCAGGCAAGTGTGGTTGCACTGGTGAGCTCGATTCGGTGGCACCATGACTCAGCCAACAGATTTGTTCAAGTTCGATTAATGCCAGGTTTAACTTGAATAGTGATGAGCTGAGTCACAGTAAAATACATAATGCCATAACAATGCAGATGAGCATGACATCAGTGTAACCATGGATGGGCAACATAACCATTTAACATAGTATCAACAATGATAAATCATTGAGTCTACGGGATGCAAATGAGCATGGCATAAAGATGATCATGAATATCACAAGAGTTTTTCATATCAAACCGATAACTATTCATATGAGCATATTATTATCAAAAGCATCGGAAAATAAATATGAGAACTAACATAATAATAATACTAGCAAATAATCATTTAACTACTAGATGCAAATGAACAAGGCATAAGAACGAGCATGGATTCACAAGCATATATTATTCACGAAATAATTAAATGAGCAAACAATCATTTAAATATTCAAGTGGAAACCATGGCTACTTCAAGGCCATCATGCAAGTGGCTGTTGTGGCTTGCCTGGGGATGGAGGAACCATCGGGGAGAAGTGTGGAGACACTCGCGGAAAAATCGCCGGAAAAGATTCCCTTTCGGAGGGGGCTGAATAAGGGCAGGGGCAAAATGGTCATTTTCAGAGTGTGACAACATCATGAAAATAGTACCATCGGAATGGGCTCGTCGAACTGAGATCGTGGGCGTTGGAATCACCTGATTCGGAGTTGCGGGTGAAAAGTTACGGCCGTTCGTTCGATAGACAGAAAAACAAATTAAAATTGAGTTTTTCTGCTGCTAACGGACGAACGTCCGGAAATTAACACTTTCGGCCGGCTGAGTTAAAACAGAAAGCGCCTTTCCGAATAATACGCTTTCAGTATACTGAAAACGTATTTTTAGCCAAAACAGCTCAGAAGTGCGCTTTCAAAAACCGAAGACGTAGTCGAGTGAAATACGCTTTCACTTAAACTCCTGCGGGCCCGAGTCAATGCGGTCGTCTGGCTGACAGGTGGGGCCGAGAGGCGGTGGGGCCCACCCGGCCACGTCACCTTCTTCAACCCCGCGCGCCCGCGATGCACAGGAGGGTGCTCGACGCTGGCGTCCGTCCCGGCGACCTGGGCCGTCTCCGGTGACGCCCCGCCCACCGGTGAGCTCGGCTCGCAGCGGCGCATCCACCCATGGAGGATACGGAGCTCGGGGAGGGCGGGAGCTCATGCTCCCTCGTCAATGGTGGACGGCGGCCACGGCCCCTTTCAGGCACGGCGTTCTGGGGTACTGGAGGAGGAGGGCAAGAGGTGGGGAGCTCCAGGGAGCTCGTGAGGGTCTCTGGTGGTGGCTAGGAGGGGAGGGGAGCCCGGACTCGCCGGAATTTAGGCCGACCCGAGCGGCGGCCGTGGTTGAAATGTGGAGGAGAGGGAGCTCCTCGAGCCTACTAGAGAGGTCGGGGTGGGTGCTGGGAGAGAGGGAGAGAGGTTGGTGAGGAGAGGAGGGCCTCGGGTGGCTTTATATAGCCGCGGCGAGGATGCCATAGCCGGACGACGACGGGAGCTCGCGGACGATTCCTCTGGCGCGACCGCGTGCACGCACGCACGCGCGGAGGGGGGGAAGAGGTCCAGGGGAGGCTCATTCGGTGCAAAGCTATCGCGGGAAGGAAGAGGACAAGGGCTAAGCGATGACGGCCGCGGGCACGCGCCGCGGCATGGCTCGCCGGAGAGGAAAGAGGAGATGGGGAGGGGTCCAGAGAGGTTGCGTGGAAGCAGGGGAGTGGTGGCGACGCAGATGACATGGTTTGGTGTCGCGAGGACGGCATTTGGGCGGCAGCAGAGGGCCCCGACGGCCAGAGCACGCTTTCGGCGTGCCAGACCGCGTGGTCACCGCGTGCACTGGTGCACGCGGGACTTTAGGGCCGCCCACACTATGTCTACCATGTTGTCTCTCGTAAGTAGGTCCTACCTGAGGTGATAGATCGAAGAAAGGCACTTTGTGCTGATGGGACACTTCGATGAAAGTTTGTTGTTGCAAACTTAGGCAGGAAGTAGTGATCAACTTAGAGGGTATAAGAACTAAGCAAGATGTCACAGAGGCTTAGGGTAGGAAGAACTACCATACTGTGGATTTTGAGGTCATTAGGGCAAGGTTAGAGTGCAGTTGCTTCACAACTGCCAAAAATTGGCCAGAATCTAGATCAGGAAGTAGCACTCACATAGGGTGTTGGATTGAGCTGAAAATTTGTGGAGGGTGATCATTTGCGCATATGAAGTTACCATAAAAATTTCATCCCATTTGGATAAGTAAACATGGTACTTCCTTCACAATGATCCACACTGGACAGAAAGTTGGGGGAATTTTTCAGAGAAAATGGCTTGACAAAATAATGTGAATTTTGGCATGATCACATTATTTAGGGATATTTAGCTCCTGGATTAATTTCAGAATTTTTGAAGCAATAGAAAATATAGTTGCTTCACAAACTGAAATTGTGACCAGAAACCAATATTTGAAGTTGTGCTCACATAGATTGTTGGATGGAGATGAAATTTGGTGGAGAGTCATTATTTGATCATATAGATGATATCCCAAAATTCAACTCATTTGGATAATCCTAGCTAGTACTTCCTTCACAAAGCTTCTCTCTGGTCAGAAACTTTGGAAATTTGCTAAGGAATATTTACTAGGCAAATGAAGCTGAATTTTGGCATGTGGCAATAATTTGGATAGGAGAGAGTGCCCAAAAATTTTGAGGGCAATCAAGAAAAGATAAATAGCACTTCCTTCACAAAGTACCATTCTGGACAGAATAGGAAATGAATATTCCTAAATTATTTTTGAACTAGGCAAGGATGTATTTTGACATATTTGTGGAAGATATGATCCAAAGAATTTATGAGAATTTTGTGGGAATTTTATGGAATACAGAAATATAGGTTGCTTCACAACCTAGGGCAAACAGGGTTATTCCTTTAATAGATAAAGGAATATTCCCAAGAAATAAATATTGGGGTTGGGCTAAGATGGAAATGACATGGCCTTGGGATAGATTTGAGAATGACAAGCCACAAGGAAGTGACAGGAGAGAAGATTTTCCCAGGTTTCAAGACCACAAAGCCACGGAAAAGGAACTCCAAATAAAAATTCAAAGAAATCCAAAAGAAAAAGAAAGGGCCAAAAATCGGGGTGTTACACCTGCTAGGGGCCGCGAGAATAAAGGGGAAGATGATGGAAGTGAAGAAGAAGAGGACGACGGAGAGTCCAGTGAACACGAATTCCAGAAGGCAATTGAGGCCATGTGCATTGACGGAGGGGCATCTTTGCATTCCTCTCACCGCCAACTTAAGCAGTGGGCACGTGAGGTTAACGCGGCAGAACCGGCAATGGGCTCTCAAAAGCCGCTCAAGTGGTCACACACGCCTATCTTTTTCGATGCCGAGGACCACCCTGATCGCACAACAGCGGTCGGGTGTTTGCCGTTGTTGGTTTCACCAACAATTCGCAACCTCTAGGTCACAAAAATGTTAGTTGATGGTGGGGCCGGCCTGAACTTGATTTCTCCAGAGGTAATCAAGAGGCTGCAAATTCCCGACGAGGAGCTCGAGAAGACAGGCACTTTTCAAGGAGTAAACCCGGGGAGAAGCTAGCCCAAAGGAAAGATCACATTGCCAGTGACGTTTGGCGGGGAATTGAACTACAGAACAGAAAAGATTGTCTTTGACGTTGTCAAGATCCCCTTGCCGTACAATGGAATTCTTGGCCGCCCAGCCTTGGCAAAATTCATGGCAGCATCTCACTATGCTTACAACACGTTGAAGATGCCAGGGCCGATGGGTGTCATTTCCATCAACTCCGACAAGAAAGATGCAGTCATTTGCGTCGATAAGATGTACAGAGATGCGGTTGTAGCAGAAGCCGCCAAGGCTCCAGCTCCCGCCAAGAAGAAGGAAAGCAAGAAGTCCGGCAAGACCTCTAGCAAGGATTCTGGGAAGCGCACCTCTTCGGAGTGCTGCGCGCCTGTTGAAGACTTGCCGGAATGCTCTGCCGGCAAGAAATCCAAGGCTATTTCTTTGGAAACCAAAAAGGTGCCGGCAAGGGAGGATGGCACTAATGGTACCATCACCATCAGTGCCACCCTTGACAGCAAATAGGAAAGCACGCTCATTGCCTTCCTGCGGGCGAATGTCGATGTGTTTGCATGGCGACCATCTGACATCCCCGGCGTTCCCAGGGAGGTAATTGAGCACCACCTTGCTGTCTGTCCCCATGCTCGGCCCGTCAAGCAGAAAGTCTGGAAGCAAGCGTTGGAGCGGCAACAGTTCATTGCCGAGGAAATCAAGAAGCTTGAAGCAGCAGGTTTGGTTAGAGGTGTGCTACATCCAACTTGGTTGGCAAATCCAGTTGTAGTGCGCAAAGCAAATGGGAAGTGGAGACTTTGTATTGACTACACTGATATCAACAAAGCATGTCCAAAAGATCATTTCCCCTTGCCGCACATTGATCAAATTGTAGATTCTACTTCCGGCTGTGATTTACTCTCCTTCCTCGATGCATATTCTGGATACCATCAGATATTCATGGCCAAGGAGGATTAGGAGAAAACCGCATTCATTACTCCATGTGGCACGTACTGCTTCGTGCGTATGCCTTTCGGGTTAAAGAGTGCCGGTTCAACCTTTGTGAGGGCAGTCCAGATTGGTTTTGAGCCCCAGCTGCACAGGAATGTGGAAGCATATATGGATGATATAGTGGTCAAGACTAAGGACAAGTCAACCCTCATTCAAGACTTAGAAGAAACATTTGCAAACTTGCGCAAGATCAACTTAAAGCTCAATCCCGAGAAGTGTGTGTTTGGCGTTCCATCTGGCAAGCTTCTCGGATTCTTTGTATCTCAACGAGGAATTGAAGAAAATCCCGACAAGATCAAAGCAATTGAGCAGATTCAAGCACCAAAAAGCGTCAAGGATGTACGGCGTCTTGCCGGATGTGTTGCTGCTTTAAGTAGGTGCATTTCAAAATCTGCTGAGCGCGCCCTGCCGTTTTTCAAGATTTTGAAAAAGGCAGGTCCGATGAAATGGACTCCAGAAGCGGAGGCCGCGCTACAGGATTTGAAAAGATACCTCTCCTCCGCTCCAACACTAGTCGCGCCTAGACCACAAGAGCCATTGCTGCTATACGTAGCGGCAACAAATCAAGTGGCTAGTGCCGCATTGGTGGCGCAGAGGGAAGTCAATGATGAGGAAGCAACCGCGGCAAGCTCATCCATCGACAAACCGGAATCTTTTCTGGCAAGGTCTGGCACCGACAAGTCAAAAACAGCGCAAGCAAGTGAAACTGATCAGCAAGTGGTGCCGAAGAAGAAGGTGGTGCAGCGACCTGTGTATTTTGTTAGCTCCCTTCTGCAGGGGGCTAGATCAAGATACTCTGGTGTGCAGAAGCTGCTTTTTGGCCTTCTTATGGCCTCGAGAAAACTGCGTCACTACTTCCAAGCACATGAGATCACCGTCGTCACCCGCTTTCCGTTGCAACGCATCTTGAGAAATCCAGAAGCAACCGAAAGGATAGTGGAGTGGGCATTGGAATTCTCAAGCTTTGCACTCAAGTTTCAAAGCACTTCAACCATCCAGAGCAGGGCCTTGGCAGAGTTCATCGCCGAATGGATGCCAACGCAAGATGAAGAAACTCAAGAAACGGCTCTCCCCGGCAAAGAAACGGTCAAGGAATGGATCATGTACTTTGACGGTGCCTTCTCGCTGCAAGGCGCCGGTGCCGGAGTGCTGCTTGTCGCACCCACCGGAGAACACCTCAAGTATGTGATTCAAATGCACTTTCCCAGGGAGCAAGCCCCGAACAACACTGCTGAGTACAAAGGACTCCTTGCCGGTCTCAGGATCGCAGTGGACCTTGGAATCAGAAAGTTGATCGTCCGTGGTGACTCGCAGCTCGTTGTGAAACAAGTAAACAAAGATTACCAGAGCCCGTTGATGGAAGCGTATGTGGAGGAAGTGAGGAAATTGGAAGAGCACTTTGACAGATTGCAAACAGAGCACATCCCTCACGCAGAAAACAGCATTGCTGATAGCCTGTCAAAGTGTGCCGCTCAAAAGCTTCTCGTGGAACCGGGAACTTTTGTGCTCCATTTGAATCAACCAACAGTCACTCCATCAACGCAGGCCAGTAAGAGAAGGAAGTTGGATACCGGCAAGTACTTTCTGGCAGAGCTCCCAGAAGCCGCCGGCAAGGATGTTGCCGGGAACAACGACACGGTTACCGGTGAGGAGCGGCCTCGCGCAGAACCTTAGATTCTTGCCGCTGAAGCAAGCACTCCCGTAGCCGAAGAAATACCTTTAGTCCTTGTCGTCGACCCGCAGGCTCCAGCATGGGCATATCAGATAGTTCATTTCCTTCAAACAGCGGAACTTCCTGATAAGCAAGAAGAAGCTGAGAAAGTAGCCCGTCAGTCAAGTATGTATCTGTTTGTGGATAGCATTCTATGCAGAAAGCGACCAAACGGTGTGAAATTAAAGTGTATTTGCCGGGAAGATGGACTGAGGCTGTTGGTGGAGATACATGGAGGCATATGTGGCTCTCACATAGGTTCATGAGCACTTGCCGGCAAAGCTTTCCGGCAAAGCTTCTATTGGCCCACTGCCCTCCAGGATGCAACTGAGCTAGTAACCAAGTGTGAAGCATGCCAGTTCCATTCAAAGAGCATACATCAACCAGCTCAAGCTCTCCAAACAATCCCTCTCTCCTAGCCCTTTTTGGTCTGGGGGCTCGATATCTTGGGCCCCTTCCCCCATGCTGCCGGGGGCTTTGAGTTCTTGTACGTCGCCATCGACAAGTTCACAAAGTGGCCTGAAGTGGAGCCAGTGAGAAAGGTGACAGCGCAATCAGCCGTCAAGTTCTTCAAAGGATTAGTTTGCCATTTCGGGGTTCCTAACAGAATCATCACCGACAATGGCACACAATTCACGAGCCGCACCTTCATGCAGTATATCCACGACCTTGGCAGCAAAATCTGTTTTGCGTCTGTCGCTCACCCGAGAAGCAACGGCCAAGCGGAAAGGACGAACACTGAAGTGCTGTGTGGCCTCAAGACAAGAACCTTTGACAGGCTGCGCAAATGTGGAAGGCGCTGGATTGATGAGTTGCCGGCGGTTCTTTGGTCACTCAGAACGACACCAAATCGAGCTACCGGCCAAACGCCCTTCTCCCTAGTCTACGGTGCAGAAGCGGTGCTCCCCATGGAACTCATATACGGGTCACCTCGAGTGCTCGCTTACGATGAAGCTGAGCAAGAGCAGTTGGGGCAAGACGATGCAACGCTCCTTGAGGAAGATCATCTTCGGGCGGCTGTGCGAGCTGCACACTACCAGCAAGCCTTGCGCCGCTATCATGGCCGCAAAGTGCATGCCCGAAGCCTTGAGGAAGGCGGCCTTGTTCTTCGGCGTGTTCAGTCCGCCAAGGGATCAAACAAGTTGATGCCGAAGCGGGAAGGCCCTTACCGGGTAGTACGAGTCACCAGACCTGGCGCAGTCCGTCTGGAGACCGAAGATGGCACCCCAGTGCAGAACTCATGGAATATTGAGCATCTTCGCAAGTTCTACCCGTAAGGCGCAGTTACCGGGCCTCCCGGCAACCCCTTTTGTACAAGCTTTGTCGGCAAGACTTGTAACCCTTTGTACAAAGACAGGCACAGATCCTGTGCATAATAAAGATAAGTGTTTCGCAACTCTTCGTACATACTTGTAACACCCCAAAATTTTTGCTTTTCCTAAAAATGTCAGGGCCACGAGAGCAACCTAGCGACCCCTACCCGTGAAGTAGATCCCGCAATATCCATACCTCGATCTGGGTGTACCGCTTTTTGGTACTCTTAACACGGTTGTTTTCAACCGCAGGGTTAAAACCCAACCCAGAGGTTTTTCCAGGAGGAGTAGTTGTTTTGAGCTAACCCTAGGAATCTCGAGGACAAGATTCTCTTAAGGGGGGAAGGTTTGTAACACCCCAAAAATCGGGTTATCGATTTTTGTGCTGTTATTCCTTCCTAGCTTTCCTCTCCCAAATTTTCACTCTGGAATCTGGTGAGTGACCAGGTGAATCCAGACAATCCTCAGCCTCTCCATGCATTTTCCATGCTCATGTGTCAGCCAAGCTCCCGTCAGTAAACCCCAAATTTCATTCAAACCCTAGTTCCAAAATATTGGAACTGGAAATCATGCCTTTGTGTTTACAAAGGAGCTATCATTTTCCTTACTCTGTTGATCCTCTCAAAATTTCTAGAGATCCTCCTTCACTCATAAACCCTAGATATGCAAAAATATTGCCAAGTTATATGCAATATTTTTCATCTAGAATTAATTCCTTTTTCTGCCTTTCTGAGGAATTAAATCCAGTAAAATATTTTCCCATCTCCAAAGTTCATGAAAACTTGTGGAGATATTCTTTGTGATCATATTGAGCTCTCACAAAAATATTGGCCATAATTAAATAAGGGAAATTGCACTTTCCTATTTAAAGACAATATTTCAATTTGGGGCCTTTCGAAAGGAACTACCATTTTGGTAGCTAGGAAAAATCCCAAATAATTTGTGAAGCTTATCCTATCCATATATTCACCATTTCCATCAAAATCCCAAGTTGCACAATTCAAATTTTGAGCACAACATCCATTTACAAATTCTGTCCAGATTTCCAGTTTGCAAAGGAAGGGCTTGAACCCTTGATCCTTTTGGGCTGAAATTTTTCAGGGTGATTAATATTGATAAATCACCCCGGATACCAAAAACCAGCCCATTTCGTCTAGCCAGTCTTCCTCAGTAAATTATCTAAATTTCTATCCAGATTGCATATCTGTGAAGGAAGTACCTTCATAGATGATCAATTTGAGCTGAAATTTATCCAGCTATCTCTTATAACCATATCCTCACCCTACACCAAAATCATCCAAATCCATATAGCCATTTGATCCCAGCATCATCATCTTTATTTCTGGTCAGATTGCTAGTTTACAAAGGAGGTACCATCTAGAGTTGTCCATTTGTGCTGAAACTTGGCCAAGATGACTACCTTGGTAGATGATTGACCTCTGCCAAAGATCAGGCCAAGGGGAGCACTGTGGTGGCCACACCACGTGTGCAAACTTTGCTGCTGGAACCTGTTTGACCTTGGTGCAGTCACATCAGAGCTCTCCAGTCCTATCCAGCTGCATAGGTCAACTCCAGGAAGGACGGAGAACCCCCTAGACAAGGTTTGGCCTCGAGTGCGGCGTGGCAACGCCGTGGCCATGCGGTGACCACGTGCAGTGCACGCCAAGGCAGTGCACCGCGTGCCAAGAGGCTTCGGGAGCCCTCTCCGGTGGACTCCGGCTTGTCCGGGAGCGCCGGTGAGCTGCCCACCGCACACGTGGACAGCCTGGAGTCTTCTCCCCCTCGTCCCCTAGTCGTGGATGCTTCTGCCGACCGCCGGAGTACCGCCACCTCGCCGCGCGTCCAGAAGCTCCGTCCACCGTCGGCTAGCTCCTCCCGCGGCTATTTAAGCGAGCCCCGAGCCCCTCCCGACTACCAGCAACCCCTCTTCCCCTCCCTCTCTAGCTCTTGGAGCTCCCTGCATCTCCCATGGCCGCGAGGCCGCCGCCCGACTCCCTCGGCCACCTCCTGCCATGGCCCTCCCCCTCCTCTCCATCCTCATCCTCGGCCCCCCAAGCACCCACGAGCCACCACCGCCCCCCATTCCTCCAGGGAAACTCTGCCGGCGCGGCTCCCCTGCTGTGGTTCGGCCGCCATACCCGAGCCGTGCCGCCGGCACTGTGGTCCACGCCAGGCGACCCTGCGGCCACCAGTGGGCGCAGCGAGGAGCGGCCATGCTCCTACACCCGCCGGCCGGCCCTCGGGAGCGGCGAGGCAACGACGGCATCGGCAGCCGTGCCCTCCCCTGCTTCTATCGAGAGCAAGAAGAAGCCGACCGGGAGGAGAGAAGAGATGAGATGGGGCCCGCATGTAAGCCCCTGTGCGCTGACCGGCCGGCCCGTTGACCACGTTAAGTGGAAGCGCATTTTGCTGCAATACGCTTTCCCGTGGTCAAAGCGTATTTTCCCGCGGCTTCAGAAGGAAATCCGCTTCCACTACAGTGAAAGAGTAAACGCAGAAAGGCTCTTTCATTTTCTCAGCCGCCGGCCGAAATGTCTATATAGCAAACGTTCACCTGTTAAGGGCTAAAATGAACAGATTTTTGTTTGTTTTACCGCTTAACGAACGAACGGCCATTTCTCCGCGACCGTAACCCCGATTGAGGTAAATCCAAGGCCCACGTCTTCAGTTCGTTGAGCCCGTTCCGATGGCATCATTTTCATAATGTTTTCACACTGTGAAAATGACCATTTTGCCCTTGCGCTTAATCAGCCCCCTTCGAGAGGGAAACCTTTCCGGGAAACATTTACGCGAGCTCATCGCACTTCTCTCCGGTGACTCCATCAACCCCAAGGCAAGCCAACCTCTTATCATGAGCTCCGGACTTGCATGATGACTTTGCTTGCACCCTGTGTGTGTGATGTAGTACATTTCAGATCATCTGTTAGACTGCACTGACATAGCCCTGTTATTTCGTCTGTGCCAGATGCTAGTGTTATTTACCATGTGATATCATGAATTGCTTCCATGTCATATTTTTCCATGCTAGTAACAATACTTTTAATACCATTATCATGTTAGTGCTATGATTTGATCTCATGCCATGATTGTCAATACTGTTATGGTTTTGCTATGCTATTGTAAGGAATTGTTCCTGCTCATAAATGTTGATGTTATGGTGTGATGACGGAAATATTAAATTGAACTTGTAAACTAAACCTCCTCCGTCATCGATGGGATCGAGTCATAGTGCCATCGAATCGAGCTTACCCGTGCAGCCACATCTGCCGGAATGGGACGGCCTTGACTTGGTCTGACCGCGTGCTCTTTTGTCGGTACCACCAAAGAGGGGAGGTTATGCGTGCGTGCTACCCTGATCAGGTAGGCGACAATAACCTTGTGAGCCAGTTGAGTTATTTGTGTGCCGTCCCCGTTTGGGACAGTTTAGTTGGCCACGACGGTGGGAGGTGTCACGGGGTGACACAGAGGCCACCCAGGGCATGACTCTGGGGGAGGACGATTGTCGGTGGTACGGTGGAGGAGTCACGGGTTAGGCAAGTTTCGTTGGAGCAGCGCCGGTCCACCCGGAAGGGAAGTGTACCGAGGTACGGGACAAGGAGCTCCATGGTGTGGGAAAAGTGCGCAACCTCTGCAGAGTGTAAGAATCTATTCGAATAGCCGCGTCCACGGTATTGGACACAGTTCGTACTAGGTCACACTATTTGGTCTTTGTCGATCTGGAGGACAAACCTGTTATTATAAACTTGCTAGAGAATGTGCTACTAAGTAAATGTGGTAACTTGGACTATGGGACAATTGTGAGCAGTCACCATGTGGTTCTGACATGATCATGAGATGGGATCTCGGTGAGTTATGAGTTTGCCCAGCGGGGCAGTAAAACTGAGTGATGTCACAACATGGTATTTTAATGCTTCACAGGGGGTAATTGTAGTGTAGGCTTCAGTTTAATCTTGGATGCCATGTCTCGTAAGAATAGCCATGCCATGCCATGATATGTAGTTGTTATGCCTGATCCATGTTATACCATGCTTGATCCATGTTTTCCAGTGAATTCCATGCCATGTTTAGAATAAATTCTTGTATAAGCATAATGCTTGCTTTGTCATCTGCTTGTTGGGATGCTATGTATTTGGTTGTCTTGCGAGTACATTCAAAGTACTCACCTGGCCTTGCACGTGGCCAGTTGCAGGAGAAGATCCGTCAGGCTAGATCGTAACCCAGCCAGTCCCGTGCGTTGTGGAGCCCAACCAGAGACGTCGTTGCCGCTGAACCAAGACCTCTGCCGCCATTTAGTTAGCCTTGGAGCTATGTAATATTGTTGTAAGCAACAATATTTTAATACTCCATTTCATATAATAAAGCCATTTTTGTGCCTGGAGTTGCTGTATCATGTCTCAGACGTGCGCCAGGTCTTATCCTGGGACTGGCATGCGTCGGCCCTCTATCGGGGTGCCACAGAGCGTGGTATCAGAGCCAGGCTGGATGTAGGTTACCCTACCCTTAAACCACCCCTATTTTCAACCGGTAGTGAGCCCAATAAAGTTGACCCATCTTTGGCATCCGATACGGCCACAGTTGATCAACAGGCGGTGCAGTCGGAATTGACGTGTTCCTACCCAGCTGTCCGCCCATCCAGCCACCCATGGATTGGACCGCGACCCTACCCAGTTGTCGGCCGTGCCGGCATATCCTCTACCCGGCACGAGAAGGATCCACGCCATGCTGGTATGTCCCAGCCTGGCTGCCTATTTAAGACTCCTCCCACCTGCAAGTCGCAGCCCTCTCCATTCAGTAAGCCAGATCCCCGCAAGAGAACCCAAGCTGGAATCTCCAAACCAGCAGCCATGGCTAGTTCTTCTAGAGCATCCACTTTCCATAACTGAACTTTGGCTAATGGTTATCCCGGCTTTCCGCCCATCCTTTCGAGTATGCTCACCCAAGCCCTTGGCTATAGTACTAGCCCGGTGTATCTGGTGTTCCAATCGGAACCCGTCCCTCACCTTTGCCGATTCTATGCGAAGGCGCATATCTGCCCAAGTCCAGCAGAGGATGGGAAGCCCTTGACTTTTCTGGGCAAACCCATGCCCACCCCCGCGTTGGCTGTCCAGACAGCTGCTGCGGAAGCCATCGCACGTCTTTGTTTCCAGTTTCCGCAAGTAGCGGAGATGCGGGAGTTCCGCTACTTTCCCTCTGCATCCAGCACAGGTTGCGAGTTCTCCAGTACAGTTGAAGATGCCGACCCGGCAATGTCTCACCTGGTGCAGTTCATTGCTACCCAGGGGCTACTGCTCTCCGGCATTCTTGGAGAGTTTAAAGCCATTGACCAAGACACCATATGGGTAGTTACAGAAGCATACCGTGAGGCCCGTTAAACTGCATCCCAAGCCACCAGTTCCCTGATGCCAAACCCAGTACCCCCTTCGCAGCTAGTGCCACCCTCGCAGCCCGAGAACCCATATCGACCAGGCATCATTTCCCCAAGTTCCTTCTTCCAAGCTTTTCGGCGTCTTCGTCATCGGGATGTGTTCCGTCAAGTTCCAGCCATAGCTCCGGCAGTTGAGCCCCAACTTATAGAGGTGTCCGACGATGAAGACGGAAGTTGGCTCAGCCTACGTCCCCCACGAGAGCCCCAGCAAGAGTAGAACCCTGTAGCCGGGAGTGAGTTGTTGCTGTTACGTGTCTAGTAAGGTTGTGTGTTGTATGCCTATAATGCTTGTAACTTGTGTGATGTTATAAGGTTATGTATGCCCGCTTGCTCAGTGGATTTAGTTCCATACCTCTCTGTTAAACAGAGATGCTTAACAGAGCTGGCAATGGTTTCTTAACAAGATTTCGATCAGTAGAGCACTGACACTTAATAATAATAGACTCGCTCGGAGTCCCTAATGAAACACGAGCTGGTGAAGGTATATGTATACCAGGAATACATACACCCACTAGCATTAAAACACCTTAGTGTAATCTGCTGGATGTGTTCTTTTTCCTTTGCATGTATTTTGCTCTATATGCATTCTGCATTTGCTTGCATATTGGTTGAATAGATTGTATGTGTATCGTGCGAGCAAAGTTTACATACCAAGTTCATCCTCCTGAGTACAGTTGCAGCAGTACTCGGGTAGAATGCAAAGCCGCAGGCCCACGTCCATTCGTGCTTTCTCCGTTTGCCAGCCTCCCAAACCCAGAACTCTGGAGAGCCAGTTCTTCCCAAAAATTCCCCGGTCCCAAAATCTTTTTCCCCAGAGCCCAGTTGCAATCTCGGAGAAATTCTGAGAAATTTTATTGCAACATAAACTGTTACAACCCCTCCAGTCCAAGCTCTAAACCCCGATCTTACCCTAACACCCACTCATTGTGGATGTTGCTCGACGAGGAGCTACCAGCAGCGTGATCCCTGCCTTGGTAGAGCTCTGCTGACCACACTTCACTAGCTACAGACCCAGCGGCGCCTCTGTCACTGTCTTGCGTGACGCTGGACAGGCCACCACTTCGCCCCACCGCAACACACGCTTATTCCGCCCGCCTGAGCCAGCGAAGGAACCAGCGTGGATGACCACCAACCACCGCGCCAGCATCGCCCTCATCTCGACCCGCCGTAGGCAGGACCTTCGTCGTCGCGAGCCCGCTCCTGCAGGATGAGCTGCAGCAGGCAGAGCGATGAGCCGATCAGAGTAGCCAGCAACGCAGTGAGGAACCACCGTAGCCCCACCAGGAACACCGCATCACCGAAAGGTCTCGGCTCGAGCTCGTCCAAACCGAAGAGATGGAAGAGAGGCATGGTGTGAGCTGGACAGAGCCGTGTTGCCGTCATCTTTTATAGCCCAAGTCCGGTGTACGGTGAGTGAGGTCCAGGAGAACCGCGCGTTGCTCGATCACCGGCGTCCAGGAGGCGAATCCGCGAGCAGTGCCGACCAATGCTGGCCCGCGACGGGAGAGCTCTCTGCGTCGACCTCATGCATGCCGCGCACTATCGCCGTAGGGTGTGCTTTATGCCCTAGGGGCTAGGCGCGAGCTGTGCCCGGCCGCACGCGGAACACCGCTGGAGCGAGAGAGAGCCGTTGGCCGGAGAAAGGAGAAGGAGACTGCCAGTGGGCCCTAGGCCCACCTGTCAGCAAGAGAGGCCACTGCTCACTGGGGTGTCCCTAGCATTTTTGGAAAAAGGAATTTTTTGCTTTTCCTAAAAATGTCAGGGCCACGAGAGCAACCTAGCGACCCCTACCCGTGAAGTAGATCCCGCAATATCCATACCTCGATCTGGGTGTACCGCTTTTTGGTACTCTTAACACGGTTGTTTTCAACCGCAGGGTTAAAACCCAACCCAGAGGTTTTTCCAGGAGGAGTAGTTGTTTTGAGCTAACCCTAGGAATCTCGAGGACGAGATTCTCTTAAGGGGGGAAGGTTTGTAACACCCCAAAAATCGGGTTATCGATTTTTGTGCTGTTATTCCTTCCTAGCTTTCCTCTCCCAAATTTTTCCTCTGGAATCTGGTGAGTGACCAGGTGAATCCAGACAATCCTCAGCCTCTCCATGCATTTTCCATGCTCATGTGTCAGCCAAGCTCCCGTCAGTAAACCCCGAATTTCATTCAAACCCTAGTTCCAAAATATTGGAACTGGAAATCCTGCCTTTGTGTTTACAAAGGAGCTATCATTTTCCTTACTCTATTGATCCTCTCAAAATTTCCAGAGATCCTCCTTCACTCATAAACCCTAGATGTGCAAAAATATTGCCAAGTTATATGCAATATTTTTCATCTAGAATTAATTCCTTTTTCCGCCTTTCTGAGGAATTAAATCCAGTAAAATATTTTCCCATCTCCAAAGTTCATGAAAACTTGTGGAGATATTCTTTGTGATCATATTGAGCTCTCACAAAAATATTGGCCATAATTAAATAAGGGAAATTGCACTTTCCTATTTAAAGCCAATATTTCAATTTGGGGCCTTTCCAAAGGAACTACCATTTTGGTAGCTAGAAAAAATCCCAAATAATTTGTGAAACTTATCCTATCCATATGTTCACCATTTCTATCAAAATCCCAAGTTCCACAATTCAAATTTTGAGCACAACATCCATTTGCAAATTCTGTCCAGATTTCCAGTTTGCAAAGGAAGTGCTTGAACCCTTGATCCTTTTGGGCTGAAATTTTTTAGGGTGCTTAAAGTTGATAAATCACCAACGGATACCAAAAACCAGCCCATTTCATCTAGCCAGTCTTCCTCAATAAATTATCTAAATTTCTGTCCAGATTGCATCTCTGTGAAGGAAGTACCTTCACAGTTGATCAATTTGAGCTGAAATTTCTCCAGCTATCTATTATAACCATATCCTCACCCTACACCAAAAATCATCCAAATCCATCTAGTCATTTGACCCCAGCATCATCATCTTCATTTCTGGTCAGATTGCTAGTTTACAAAGGAGGTACCATCTAGAGTTGTCCATTTGTGCTGAAACTTGGCCAAGATGACTACCTTGGTAGATGATTGACCTCTGCCAAAGATCAGGCCAAGAGGAGCACTGTGGTGACCACACCACATGTGCAAACTTTGCTGCTGGAACATCCAAGATTGATACTATAATACTATTAAAAGTGGGTTTGGAAGAGTGTCAACTTTAGGTAATAATGATCCCACTACTTTGGAGAATTATCAATCTTATGAAATTTTTGACAAAAGTGGGTTTGGAGAGGTCATGACTTTAGTTGATGATAATCCCACTATCTTGGAAGATTATAATTTTTTTATGCATGTGGATCATAGAAAGATTATTGTTTATGATAGCTATATTGTTGAGTTTGATTATGATCCTACATGTAATTATTATGAGAGAGGAAAATATGGTTGTAGAAATCTTCATGTTACTAAATTACCTCTCGTTATGTTGAAATTATTGATGCTCCATTCTTCCTATTGGCATATGCTAGATATTGCTTGTCTTGATAATTTGTTTGCTTATAAAATGCCTATGCATAGGAAGTATGTTAGATTTAAATGTGTTTTTCACATGTTTCATGATGCTCTCTTCGTGTTTAAATTACTATCTTTCATGTGAGCATCATTGAAATCTCAAGCCTATCTTAATGGCTATAAAGAAAGAGCTTGTTGGGAGACAACTCAATAATTTTTTTTTTATGTTCTTGAGTGTTTACACAATTATAGCATATGTTATGATTGTATTTTTATGTTTTAATTAGTGTTTGTGCCAAGTAATGCCTTTGGGATGATTTGGAAGATAGTATGATAGATGCTGTTGGAAAACAGAAACTTTTACGTCCAGTGCTGGAATTTTTTTTTGATGGAGCATCAGAACCTTCTGAATTTTTTACACAGTATTGATATATGAATTTCCCACGTTGTACTAATTTTTCAGAACTTTTGGAGTTACATAAGTATGACGTTAATTCAGATCTTTACAGACTATTCTGTTTTAGACATATTCTGTTTTTGTTGCATAATTTGCTTATTTTGATGAATCTATGGATCGTATCGGGGGGTATGAGTCATGGAGAAGTTGGAGTACAGTAGCATTATGCCAATATTAAATATGAATCAATTTACAACAGTAACTAAAGTTTAAGATTTGTTTGTTATACTAATGGATCTCACGAGGTTTCTGTTGAGTTTTGTGTGCTGAAGTTTTCAAGTTTTGGGTGAGACTACGATGGACAAAGGAATAAGGAGCGGCAAGAGACTAAGCTTGGGGATGCCCAAGGCACCCCAAGGTAATATTCATGGAAGACTCAAGCGTCTAATCTTGGGGATGCCCCGGAAGGCATCCCCTCTTTCGTCTACAATCTATCGGTAACTCACTTGGAGCTATATTTTTATTCATCACATGATATGTGTTTTACTTGGAGCGTCTTGTGATATATTTTGTCTGCTTTTTAGTTTGTCACAATCATCTTTGCTGAACACACTTTTTGAGAGGGACACACATTATTCGTGATTTGTTAGAATACTCTATGTGCTTCACTTATATCTTTTCAGCTAGGCAGTTGCTCTAGTGCTTCACTTATATCTTTTAGAGCACGGCAGTAATTATATTTTAAAGAAATAGTTGCACTCTCATGCTTCACTTATATCTTTTTGAGAGTCTAATGAATAGCAATGGTAATATGCACGGGTTATGAGTTTGGTCCTGATATGATAGGTATTCAAGAGGGATATAATAAAAACTTTCATGTAGATCACTGAATATGATAAGTTTGATTCCTTGCAATAGTTTTGCGATATTAAGATGGTAATATGTGGGAGGTATCAGTATATAATTGTGGTTTAGAAAGAATATTGGTGTTAAGGCTTGTGATTCCCGAAGCATGCACGTATGATCTGTCGTTATGCTAAGAAGTTGGACCATGATTTATTGTTGATTGTCTACCTTATGCATGGCAGTCGGGGACGAGCGATGGACTTGTCCTACCAATCTATCCCTCTAGGGGCATGCGCAGTAGTACTTTGCTTCGAGGGCTAATAAACTTTCGCAATAAGTATGTGAGTTCTTTATGACTAATGTGAGTCCATGGATTATACGCACTCTCACCCTTCCGCAATTTGCTAGCCTCTTCGGTACCGTGCATTGCCCTTTCTCACATCGAGAGTTGGTGCAAACTTCGCCGGTGCATCCAAACCCCGTGATATGATATGCTCTATCACACATAAGCCTCTTTATATCTTCCTCAAAATAGCCACCATACCTACCTATCATGGTATTTCCATAGCCATTCCGAGATATATTGCCATGCAACTTCCACCGTTCCGTTTTTATGACACACATCATCATTGTCATATTGCTTTGCATGATCATATAGCTGACATAGTATTTGTGGCTCAGCCATCGTTCATCATTTTTTTATACTTGTTACACTAGCATCATTGCACATCCTGGTACACTGCCATAAGCATTCATATAGAGTCATATCTTTGTTCTAGTATCGAGTTGTAATATTGAGTTGTAAGTAAATAAAAGTGTGATCATCATCATTATTAGAGCATTGTCCCAGTGAGGAAAGGATGATGGAGACCATGACTCCCCCACAAGTCGGGATGAGACTCCGGACAAAAATAAAAAAAGAGAGGCCAAAAAGAGCCATGAAAAAAAGAAAATATATATATATATATATATATATATATATATATATATATATATATATGAGAGAAAAAGAGAGAAGGGGCAATGTTACTATCCTTTTTCCACACTTGTGCTTCAGAGTAGCACCATGTTTTTCATATAGAGAGTCTCCTATTTTGTCACTTTCATATACTAGTGGGAATTTTTCATTATAGAACTTGGCTTGTATATTCCGATGGTGGGCTTCCTCAAATGCGCGAGGTCTTCATGAGCAAGCAAGTTGGATGCACACCCACTTAGTTTTCATGTTGAGCTTTCATACACTTATAGCTCTTAGTGCATCCGTTGCATGGCAATCCCTACTCCTCGCATTGACATCAATTGATGGGCATCTCCATAGCCCGTTGATTAGCCTCGTTGATGTGAGACTATCTTATTATTTTTGACTTCTCTTATTGATCTCTACCACCACACTCTATTCCACCCATAGTGCTATATCCATGGCTTGCGCTCATGTATTGCGTGGGGGTTGAAAAAGCTGAAGCACGTTAAAAAGTATGAACCAATTGCTCGGCTTGTCATCGGTGTAGTGCATGATAAAT
The DNA here is from genome assembly GCA_039707655.1 of Elymus sibiricus. Lineage (NCBI taxonomy): Eukaryota > Viridiplantae > Streptophyta > Magnoliopsida > Poales > Poaceae > Elymus > Elymus sibiricus. The sequence goes on along the minus strand of CM077668.1, from coordinate 159,625,163 downwards.
ACTTTGTGTTAAGAAGATGGAGCATGACAGGATTGTATCATTTTGTAGGGATAACGTTCTTTAGCATTTTTATTTTGAAAGACATGATTGTTTATTAGTATGCCTGAGTATTGATGTCTTTATATCAAATTATAGACTATTGCTTTGAATCATTCGGATCTTATTATTCATACCGTAAGAGAGAGATTACATGATGAAACATGATAGGTAGCATTCCACATCAAAAATTCTTTTTTTATCATTTACCTACTCGAGGATGAGCAGGAATTAAGCATGGGGATGCTTGATACGTCTCCAACGTATCTATATATTTTGATTGTTCCATGCTATTATAGTATCAATCTTGGATGTTTTATATGCAATTATATGCCATTATATATCATTTTTTGGGACTAACCTATTAACCCAGTGCCCAGTGCCAGTTGCTGTTTTCTGCTTGTTTTTGCCTTTTCAAAAATTCAATATCAAAAAGTGTCCAAACGAGAAAAAAACTTTGGATTACTTTTTTCTGGACCAGAAGAAACCCAGAAAGCTTCGGGAGAAGACCAGAAGAGCCACGAGGAGGCGGGAAGCCTGGAGGGTGCGCCCAGGGGGGTAGGGCGTGCCCCCCAGGCTTGTGGGCCCCTCGTGGCACCTATTGACCTAATTCCAGTTCTATAAATTCCCAAATATTCCAAAACCAACAGAGAGCCAGAAGAAAAAACCTTTCCGCCGCCGCAAGCCTCTGTTCTTCCGCGATCCCATCTGGAGGACTCTTCCGGTACTCTGCTGGAGGGGGAATCGATCATGGAGGGCTTCTACATCAACCTTGCTACCCTTCCGATAATGTGTGAGTAGTTTACCACAGACCTACGGGTCCATAGCTAGTAGCTAGATGGCTTCTTCTCTCTCTTTGATCTTCAATACCATGTTCTCCTCGATGTAATCTTTTTTTGCGGTGTGTTTGTTGGGATCCGATGAATTGTGAGTTTATGATCAGATTATTCATGCGAAATATTTGAGTCTTCTTTGAACTCTTTTATGCATGATTATTATAGCTGTCAATTTCTCTCCGATCTATCGATTTGGTTTGGCCTACTAGATTGATTTGTCTTGCAATGGGAGAGGTGCTTTGTGATGGGTTCAATCTTGCGGTGCTCAATCCCAGTGACAGAAGGGGACATGACACGTATTTGTATTGTTGCCATTAAGGATAAAAAGACGGGGTTTAATCATATTGCTTGAGTTTACTTTGTCTACATCATGTCATCTTGCTTAAGGCATTACCCTGTTTCATACTTAATACCCTAGATGCATGCTGAATAGCGGTCGATGGGTGGAGTAATAGTAGTAGATGCAGGCAGGAGTCGGTCTACTTGTCTCGGACGTGATGCCTATATACACGATCATTGCCATGAATCCATCATAATTATTTACTTTTCTATCAATTGCCCAACAGTAATTTGTTTACCCACCGTATGCTATGTGTTCGAGAGAGAAGCCTCTAGTGAAAACTATGGCCCCCGGTCTATTTTGTCATATATAAAAAAACCTAAAATTACCTTGCTGCAATTTATTTACTTTTATTTCAATTAGTATTTTAGTTTACCTATTTATCTCTATAAGATTTAATCCTTGCAAATAACCGCTAAGAGGATTGATAACCCTCTTATTTGTGTTGGGTGTAACTGTTTGCTCTTGTGTGTGCAGGTGCGCTTAACGGAATTTTGCTTGGTTCTCCTACTGGATTGATAACCTTGGTTCTTAACTGAGGGAAATACTTATCTCTACTGTACTGCATCATCCTCTCCTCTTCGGGGAAATACCAACATAGATTACAAGTAGCAACGGCTTCTTCATCCATGCCATAACCGTCAGAGCCCACCTGTCTGGAGGAACAAACATACTTAAGAGCTCACCTCCTAGCTCGTTGATAAGCTCATTCATGGACTCGCTGTTCCAAGCCCATCGAGGCATGCCATGGAAGGTAAGCTTTGTTAAAAACTCAAGCTCAGAGGGCACCGAGCCTCATCGTGGGTGCCACCGATCAAAGCTCACCAGCGCGCCATCGCAGAACAAACGCCGGGAAGATTCGAACACACGACTGCAGTCGAAAGTTGTCCGGAACCTGACAAAAAAATCAACCGGTGGCGGATAGACTTCGAAAAGCAAGTCACTTATTTGGATGCCGTGCGCAATGCCAAGAGCTTTGACCAGGTCGTCCGGCGAGACGGGAGGCCGGCCGCCATTGATGGTTACCATTAGCACTTTGCCGACAAACTGGTCGTCAAGCGCCACCATGCCACTGTTGAGCGACAGCACGCAGCGCCCGAAGGCAGGACGGACCTCAGGATCTCCATCTGGGAGATCCGCATTGACCGGCGACATGATAGTGCGCTTGAGTACAGGGAGTAGAGGAGGTGGATTTGGGGGAACTTGAGTAGGAATCGAGATTCCAGAGATGCGGGAGGGGCGGGGGATTCAAAATGAAAAGGTAGAATGAATTTCGAACGCGCGCCAGTACTCTCTTACCGCGCAAGCACACAAAAACACCGGTGGCGCCCACATGTCGGACTAATATTTCTTTTTTTAGTGCCCGGCATCAGAGTTCATGATTGGCCTGTTTGGCATTGCGTTACTACTCGGCCCATATTCAACGACACCTCACATGGCCCAAACAAGTGTACATCATCGAAAAGTCACTGAGCTCAAATTATAACTTGAAAAAAAGGATATATACACTGAACACTGGAGAATGGTGATGCCCCCATTTAGCACATCAGCAGTTTGAAACAAAAAACAGTTCGAAAAAACGATATATACAACATGCAAACACTGACTAGCATCTACTACTGACATAAAAAGAGAGACATCAAAGTTCACAAGTCTTGCTAAACCACCAAAACGCACCCATCTAAAGCACTCAGACTCTCGTGATCCAGACACAAATCACAAAGTTCTAAACAGAGCGAACTAGTACATAGTAAGAGTGACATAGACAAGGATGACCAAATTACAAGGAGTTTGCATAACAAAAGAGAACATCACCCATCCAGAACAAGCAGCTAAGACAGCAAGTCATTTGAAGAGGGATGATCCAACGCCATAATAATTTTCAGCTCCCCTTTAGCCACCAGTGATTCGTATACACCAGGACTCCACCCTTTTGACGCAACAGTCCCATTACCTGCCAACCTGAAGGCTTGAACCACATCACTGCCTTTCGGAGTTGAGACATCCAAGGATCAAAGTTAATCCAGATGCCTTTCTCATTCTCACCTTCTTTTGGCTGCATGCTGTATCGTTGACAATCAGGGGTGGCTGATCCCGTAGACTGTTTCACCGTGTACACACAGTTTTCCCTAGCAAACAGAGCCTCTCTGCCATCAGGATCCTTGAAGGTGATCTCCTGGTTAATCGGATAATTGAGTCCGAGAAACAGAGAGTGTGAACCAAGGTTGTATACCCACCTCCAACTCAAAATCCTGAAGGCCCCAACAAGCTGGTATCCTGCTCATAGATGTAACAGCCATACTCCGGATACTCACGTATTTCACGCTGCTTGTACACAGTTGGGTTTTTGCAATATAAACTTGTCGGCTGATGCGTGCGAATGATCATGAATCTTTTGCCATCGTCTGATAGAGCGAGGAGCCAGTTGTGCTTCCCTGTTTTCGGCAAAGGTGGTGTGATTACAAAGGGCAGGAGCCGTATGGACCCTGCAACATATCAAAAAGGAGACAAAAAAGGACAGACATTGTTAATGTAAGATCAACATTGTTCAGAGTATGAGTAGGATAATGTAAGAAACAACATTGATCTGTCCCTGTTGGAACTGAGAGGAAAATAGAGGGAAATGTATATTGGGGTCGAAAATATAGTAGTACCATGCATGGTTATGGTTATACTCATGTTGTCTCGCAGTCGATTCTTCAGAGGAAACTAATATAGCCATGCATGTTACGTAGTTTGATACGTCTCCAACATATCTATAATTTTTTATTGTTCCATGCTATTATAGTATCAATCTTGGATGTTTTATATGCAATTATATGCCATTATATATCATTTTTTGGGACTAACCTATTAACCTAGTGCCCAGTGCCAGTTGTTGTTCTTTGCCTATTTTCGCCTTTTCAGAAAATCATTATCAAACGGAGTCCAAACGAAGAAAAAACTTTGGATTAATTTTTTCTAGACCAGAAGGGACCCTAGAAGCTTCGGGAGAAGACCAAACGAGTCACGAGGGAGCAACAAGCCCGGAGGGCGCGCCCAGGGGGGTAGGCGCGCCCCCCAGGCCTGTGGGCCCCTCGTGGGACATCTTGATCTAATTCCAGCGCTATAAATTCCCAAATATTCCCAATATACCAGAGAGACAAACGAGAAAACTTTTCCGCTGCCGTAAGCTTCTGTTCTTCCGTGATCCCATCTGGAGGCCTTTTCCGGTACTCAGCCGGAGGGGGAATCGATCACGGAGGGTTTCTACATCAACCTTGCTGCCCTTCCGATGATGTGTGAGTAGTTTACCACATACCTATGGGTCCATAGCTAGTATCTAGATGGCTTCTTCTCTCTCTTTGATCTTCAATACAATGTTCTCCACGATGTTCTGGGAGTTCTATTCGATGTAATCTTCTTTTGCGGTGTGTTTGTTGGGATCCGATGAATTGTGGGTTGATACGTCCAATTTGCATCATGATTTCTTATTGATAATTATTATGTTTTTTATCATTATTTCAATTTATGGTACAATTCTTATGCCTTTTCTCTCTTATTTTGCAAGATTCACATGAAGAGGGAGAATGCCGGCAGCTGGAATTCTGGACATGAAAGCGGTGAAACAGAGATAGCAATTCTGCACAACTCCAAATGACCTGAAAATTTATGAATAATTATTTTTGAATATATAAAAAATACTGGCGAAAGAATCAACAGGAGGGGACCCACCAGGCAGCCAGAAGCCTGGGGGGCGCGCCCTACCCCCCTGGGCGCGCCCCCAAGCTTGTGGGGCCCCTGGCAGGCCTCCGGGCCCCTCCTTCTACTATATGAAGCCATTTGCCCTAGAAAAAAAATCAGAAGAATACTTTCGGGATGAAGCACCGCCGTCTCGAGGCGGAACTTGGGCAGGAGCTATTTTGCTCTCCGGTGCAGCGATTCCGCCGGGAATACTTCCCTCCGGGAGGGGGAAATCGAAGCCATCGACATCACCAATGATCCTCTCATCATGGGACGACCAATCTTCATCAACATCCTCACCAGCACCATCTCATCTCAAACCCTAGTTCATCTCTTGTATTCAATCTTTGTCTCAAAACCTCAGATTGGTACCTGGTGGTTGCTAGTAGTGTTGATTACATCTTGTAGTTGATGCTAGTTGGTTTATTTGGTGGAAGATTATATGTTTAGATCCTTAATACTATTCAATACACCTCTGATCTTGAACATGAATATGATTTGTGAGTAGTTACTTTTGTTCTTGAGGACATGGGAGAAGTCTTGTCATAAGTAATCAAGTGAATTTGGTATTCGTTCGATATTTTGATGCTATGTATGTTGTGCTTCCTTTAGTGCTGTCGTGTGAATGTCGACTACATGACACTTCACCATATTTGGGCCTAAGGGAAGGCATTGTGGAGTAGTAATTAGATGATGGGTTGCTAGACTGACAGAAGCTTAAACCCTAGTTTATGCGCTATTCCATAAGGGGCTGATTTGGATCCATATGTTTCATGCTATGATTAGATTTATCTTTAGTTCTTCTTTCGTAGTTGTGGATGCTTGCGAGAGGGGGTAATCATAAGTGGGAGGCTTGTTCAAGTAAGAACAGCACCCAAGCACCGGTCCCCCCACATATCAAATTATCAAAGTAGCGAACGCGAATCAAACAAACATGATGAAAGTGACTAGATGAGATTCCCATGTGTCCTCGAGAACGCTTTGCTTATTATAAGAGTTCGTTCCGGCTTGTCCTTTGCTACAAAAAGGATTGGGCCACCTTGCTGCACTTTATTATACTTGTTACTTGTTACAAAATATCTTGCTATCAAAACTATCTGTTACCGCTACTTTCAGTACTTGCAGAGAATACCTTGCTGAAAACTTCTTGTCATTTCCTTCTACTCCTCGTTGGGTTCGACACTCTTACTTATCGAAAGGACTACGATTTATCCCCTATACTTGTGGGTCATCAAGACTCTTTTCTGACTCCATTGCCGGGAGTGAAGCGCCTTTGGTGAGTGGAATTTGGTAAGGAAACATTTATATTACGTGCTGAAATTTACTGTCACTTGTCACTATGGAAAGTAATCCTTTGAGGGGCTTGCTCGGGGTATCTTCACCTTGACCGGAAGCATTGAGAGTTGCTCCTCAACCTATTGAACCTACTAGAAATATTTATTATGAAATTCCTTCAGGTATGGTAGAGAAACTGCTAGCTAATCCTTATGCAGGAGATGGAACGCTACATCCTGATATGCACTTGATATTTGTGGATGAAATTTGTGGATTGTTTAAGCTTGCAGGCCTATCCGGAGATGGAGTTAAGAAGAAAGTATTCCCTTTATCTTTGGAGGGAAAGGCATTGACATGGTATAGGCTATGTGATGATACTGAAACATGGGACTGGAACCGGTTGAAGCTGGAATTCCACCAGAAATTTTATCCTATGCATTTGGTTCATCGTGATCGGAATTATATATATAATTTTTGGCCTCGTGAAGGAGAAAGTATCGCTCAAGCTTGGGGGAGGCTTAAGTATATGTTGCACACATGCCCCAATCATGAGCTCTCAAGAGAAATAATTCTTCAAAACTTTTATGCTCAGCTTTCTCATAATGATCAATCCATGCTCGATACTTCTTCTGCTGGTTCCTTTATGAGGAGAACTATTGAATTCAGATGGGATCTTCTGGAAAGAATTAAACGTAACTCTGAAGATTGGGAAATCAACAAAGTTAATGAGTCAGGTATAAATCTTGAGTTTGATTGTGTTAAATCTTTTATGGAAACAGATGCTTTTCATAAGTTTAGTACTAAATATGGACTCGACTCTGAGATAGTAGCTACCTTTTGTGAATCTTTTGCTGCTCATATTGATCTCCCTAAGGAGAAATGGTTTAAATATCATCCACCTATTGAATTGAATGAAGAACCTGTTAGTGTTAAAGAAGTTACAATTTTTTACCATGTTGATCCAGTTGTGCCTACTGCTTATATTGAGAAACCTCCTTTCCCTGTTAGGATTAAGGAACATGCTAAAGCTTCAACTGTGGTTAATAAAAGTAATATAAGAACACCCAGACCTTCTGAACAAATTAAATTTGAACCTAATATTGCAATGGTTAAAGATCTTTTGGTTGATGATATTGATGGGCATGTTATTTACTTTTGTGATGAGGCTGCTAGAATTACTAAACCTGCTAGAAATGAGCGAGATATGCTAGATACGAATAAGCTCGTAGTTGGCATGCCTGTTGTTTCTGTTAAGATTGGAGATCATTGCTATCATGGCTTATGTGATATGGGTGCTAGTGTGAGTGCTATTCCATTTTCTTTATATCAAGAAGTAATGAATGATATTGCACCTGCTGAGATTGAAGATATTGATGTTACTATTAAGCTTGCAAACAAAGATACTATTACACCACTTGGGATTATTAGAGATGTTGAAGTCTTGTGTGGTAAAATCAAATACCCTACTGATTTCCTTGTACTTGGTTCACAACACGATAATTTTTGTCCCATTATATTTGGTAGACCTTTTTTGAATACTATTAATGCTAAAATTGATTGCGTTAAAGAGAAGGTTAGAGTTAAGTTTGGTGATATATCTCATGAATTTAATTTCTCTAAGTTTAGTAGACAATATCATGATAAAGAATTACATAGTAAATATGAAATTATTGGTCTTGCTTCTATTGCTGTACCTCCTACTGATCCTTCAGAACAATATTTGCTAGACCATCAGAATGATATGCATATGAATGAAAGAAATGAAATAGATGAGCTATTCTTTAAACAAGCACCTATCCTTAAACATAATTTGCTAGTTGAAACCTTGGGAAGTCCACCTCCACCCAAGGGTGATCCTGTATTTGAATTAAAGCAATTACCTGATACACTTTAAATATGCTTCTCTTGATGAAAAGAAGATATATCCTGTTATTATTAGTGCTAACCTTTCAGAGCATGAAGAAAAGAGATTACTTAAAACTCTGAAGAAGCACCGGGCTGCTATTGGATATACTCTCGATGATCTTAAGGGCATTAGTCCCACTTTGTTGTAGCATAAAATTCATATGGAGCCAGATGCTAAACCCATTGTTAATCATCAAAGAAGGCTGAATCCTAGAATGAAGGATGTGGTAAGAACTGAAATATTAAAGCTTCTGGAGGCTGGTATAATTTATCCCATAGCTGATAGTAGATGGGTAAGTCTGTTCATTGTGTTCCTAGGAAAGGAGGTATTATCGTTGTTCCTAATGATAGAAATGAACTTATCCCACAAAGAATTGTCACTGGTTATAGGATGGTAATTGATTTCAGGAAATTAAATAAAGCTACTAGGAAAGATCATTACCCCTTGCCTTTTATTGATCAAATGTTAGAAAGATTATCTAAGCATACACACTTTTGCTTCCTAGATGGTTATTCTGGTTTTTTCTCAAATACCTGTTTCACCTGAAGATCAAGAGAAAACCACCTTTACTTGTCCTTTTGGAACTTATTCTTATCGTCGTATGCCTTTTGGTTTATGCAATGCACCTGCTACCTTTCAAAGATGTATGACTGCTATATTCTCTGACTTTTGTGAAAAGATTGTTGAGTCTTTCATGGATGATTTCTCCATTTATGGAACTTCTTTTGATGATTGCTTGAGCAACCTTGATCGAGTTTTGCAGAGATGTGAAGAAACTAATCTTGTCTTGAATTGGGAGAAGTGCCACTTTATGGTGAATGAAGGTATAGTCCTTGGGCATAAAATTTCTGAAAGAGGTATTGAAGTTGATAAAGCTAAAGTTGATGCTATCAAAAAAATGCCATGTCCTAAAGACATCAAAGGTATAAGAAGTTTCCTCGGTCATGCTGGTTTCTATAGAAGGTTTATAAAAGACTTCTCTAAAATTTCTAGGCCTCTCACTAATCTCTTGCAAAAAGATGTTCCATTTGTTTTTGAAGATGATTTTGTAGAAGCCTTTGAAATACTTAAGAAAGCCTTAATTTCTGCACCTATTGTTCAACCACCTGATTGGAACCTACCCTTTGAAATTATGTGTGATGCTAGTGATTATGTTGTAGGTGTTGTTCTAGGACAAAGAGTTGATAAGAAATTAAATGTTATCCATTATGCTAGTAAAATTCTAGACAGTGCTCAAAGAAATTATGCTACTACTGAGAAAGAATTTTTAGCAGTTATGTTTGCATGTGATAAATTCAGATCTTACATTGTTGATTCCAAAGTTACTATTCACACCGATCATGCTGCTATTAAATATCTGATGGAAAAGAAAGATGCTAAACCTAGACTTATTAGGTGGGTTCTTTTGCTACAAAAATTTGATTTGCATATTGTTGATAGAAAGGGAGCTGAGAATCCCGTAGCTGATAATTTGTCTAGAATGGAAAACGTTCTTGATGACCCACTTCCTATTAATGATGATTTTCCTGATGAACAATTAGCTGTGATAAATGCTTCTCGTAATACTCCTTGGTATGCAGACTATGCTAATTACATTGTTGCTAAATATATACCACCTAGTTTCACATACCAACAAAAGAAAAAGTTCTTCTTTGATTTAAGGCATTACTTTTGGGATGACCCACATTTATATAAAGAAGGAGTAGATGGTATTATTAGACGTTGTGTACCTGAGCATGAACAGTAACAAATCCTACGTAAGTGTCACTCCGAGGCATATGGAGGACACCATGCGGGAGACAGAACTGCACACAAGGTACTACAATCTGGTTTTTATTGGCCTACTCTTTTCAAAGATGCACGTAAGTTTGTCCTTTCTTGTGATGAATGTCAAAGAATTGGTAATTGGTAGACTTCAGGAAATGTTTATGAATTATTCACTTGTCATTGAACCATTTGATGTTTGGGGTTTTGATTATATGGGACCTTTTCCTAAATCCAATGGATATACTCATATTCTAGTTGCAGTTGATTACGTTACTAAGTGGGTAGAAGCTATTCCAACTAGTAGTGCTGATCATAACACTTCTATTAAAATGCTTTAAGAAGTTATATTCCCAAGGTTTGGAGTCCCTAGATATTTAATGACTGATGGTGGTTCACATTTTATTCATGGTGCTTTCTGTAAGTTGCTTGCTAAATATGATGTTAACCATAGAATTGTATCTCCTTATCATCCTCAGTCTAGTGGTCAAGTTGAATTAACTAATAGAGAAATAAAATTAATTTTGCAAAAGACCGTTAATAGATCCAGAAAGAATTGGTCTAAGAAACTTGATGATGCATTATGGGCTTACGGAACTGCTTATAAAAATCCTATGGATATGTCTCCATATAAAATGGTTTATGGAAAAGCATGTCATTTACCTCTTGAATTAGAACATAAAGCATATTGGGCAATTAAAGAACTCAACTATGATTTTAAACTTGCCGGTGAAAAGAGTTATTTGATATTAGTTCTCTAGATGAATGGAGAACCCAAGCTTATGAAAATGCCAAGTTGTTTAAAGAAAAAGTTAAAAGATGGCATGATAAGAGAATTCAAAAATGGGAATTCAAAGTAGGTGATCATGTTTTATTATACAATTCTCGTCTAAGATTTTTTGCAGGAAAACTTCTCTCTAAATGGGAAGGGTCATATATCATCGAAGAAGTTTATCGCTCCGGAGCCATCAAAATAAACAACTCCGAAGGAAATAATCCGAGAGTGGTTAATGGGCAAAGAATTAAACATTATATCTCAGGTACGCCCATTAATGCTGAAACTAATATTATTCAAACAATGACACCGGAGGAATACATAGAGGAAACCTTCCGGAATGCTCCAGAATCCTGAAAAGGAGTAAGTACGTGGTACGGTAAGTAAACCGACGCCAAAACTTCCATAAAAGTACTTTCTGTCCGTTTTGGAATATATAAAAAATTAGGAAAATAATAAACAGTCCGAAAAGTGCACGAGGAGGCGACAAGCCTGGGGGGCGCGCCCTACCCCCCAGGGCGCGCCTACCAAGCTTGTGGCTCCCTCGCGGACTTTCCCGACTCTGTTTTTCTTCCATATTACTTTTTATGCATGGGAAAAATTCATTATATATACTCACGGGTGTTTTGACCACTGTATCGCAAGTTTCTCCTCTGTTCTTGTTTCGTGCTGTCTCCTATCAGATTTTCGAGGCCGGGCATCATGTCTTCCGCTTCCTCCAACAACGTGGGAGACAACGCTTGGTTGCTACAGATGGAACTCAGGAGAGAGAGGAGGAGGAGGAGGTTACCATGGAAGAAGATGATGGAGACTCGCTGGAAGTCCACCCCCCGGCCTCCAAGAGGGGTACCCTTGCCGGCATCTCCACAATTCCAAATCCTCATCAAGCCATGAGAAGCACTACAAGCCATGGGAGTCCAGTGGTACAAGAAGGGCTTCCTCCTAGGAGACCCTTGCACAGGTTACATCAGAACAATTTTCATAATTTGGTCCACAATTATGTGGTTGAAAACACTCCCCGCATGCACATACCTTCCAATTGGGATATTTCCCGTCCAAGTGAGAATGATGCAGGAAAGGGATCATGGTGGCCGGAAAATAAACATATTATGGTTGAAGTGCAAAAGAACGCCACCACAATTCAGCAGTTGCTTCGGGAGGTCCAAATTTTGAAGGATATCTTATTAAATATTTTGAAGGACAAGCCTACCACTTCATCACCACCATCACCCAAGAAGGAGATTTGAGTACATGGGTATTGGCACCACCCTTGGCTTGTGCCAAGCTTCGGGGAGGTGCCCCGGTATTGTATCATCATCACTTTTTATCATCATTATCTATCTTAGTTCGATCCTTAGTTATTTCATGATTTAGAAGAATAAAGTTTTAGTATGATTTAGTTTCGAGTGCTTGCTTTGTGATCTATCTATCTATGTAACCGTGCGTCAAAGTTATATAATAAAGAGTAGTTGAGTTGAGTGTTTTACTTTTGTTTATTCAATCTTAGAAATAAATAAAGAATAAGAAATAAGATCATATGCTAATCCCATGGGGAGTGATGACTTCACATAAAAGAAGTATAATTGATAAAACTTGTTGCAAGTTGACAAACATAGCATTGGTCATTGTTGCAATTCATGAAAAAGTAATAAAGGAAGAGTGGTCTCACATATAAATACACTATCTTGGACATCTTTTATGATTGTGAGCCCCCATCAAATATTCTATGTCAATTAGTCAACGTTGGACAAGGAAGACAACGTACTGAGTTACGTTTGCTTATATTCACATAGAAGTTATATTGTTTTGGATCCTCTAACATGTGGTGCTTGCCCCCTATCTTTTGCTAGCCAAAATTCTGTACTAAGTAGAGATACTACTTGTGCATCCAAAAACCCTTAAACCCAGTTTCATGCCATGAGAGTCCACCATATCTACCTATGGATTGAATAAGATCCTTCAAGTAAGTTGTCATCGGTGCAAAGCGACAAAAATTGCTCCTAAATATGTATGATCTTTTATTGTAAGGGAAAATAAGCTTTGTCCGATCTTGTGATGGTGGAGTAATAAAAGCAATAGACTGCATAATAAAGGTCGCTATCACAAGGGGCAATATAAAGTGACGTTCCTTTACATTAAGAGCTTGCACATCCGAAAACAGAAAGCACATGACAACCTCTGCTTCCTTCTGCGAAGGGCCTATCTTTTACTTTCTGTATTTACTTTCATGCAAGAGTCAGTAGTATCCTCCTCTATTCCGTTTTTATTTTCTCTCTTGGCAAGCATCATGTGGTGGGGATTGATCCAGGTATATATATCCAGTTGGATGTAGGTGATCATGAGTTATTATTGTTGACATTACCCTTGAGGTAAATACGTTGGGAGGCTAAATTATAAGCCCCTATCTTTCTATGTGTCCGACTGAAACTTTTGCTCCATAAGTATGCCGTGAGTGTCGGCAATCATAGAAGACTAAATGATAGTTGAGTATGTGAACTTGCAAAACAAAGCTCTTACATAGACTCTTTTTGATAATATGATGAGTTGCAATTGCTTCAGTGACTGAGATCATAGTTTGTTTGTTTTCAATTTTGTTTATGGTTCATACTTTAACTTGTGATTGAATTGTCACTTTTTCATGAGAAGTTTCATGATGTTATATTGCTGTTATAATAAAGATAATGATGCTCCATGTCCGTATTTTATTTTTATCGACGCCTCTCTCTCTAAACATGTGGTCATGATTATCGATTTCGGCTTTCGCTTGAGGACAAGCGAGGTCTAAGCTTGGGGAGGTTGATACGCCCAATTTGCATCATGATTTCTTATTGATAATTATTGTGTTTTTGATCATTATTTCACTTTATGGTACAATTCTTATGCCTTTTCTCTCTTATTTTGCAAGATTCAAATGAAGAGGGAGAATGCCGGTAGTGGAATTCTGGACCTGAAAGGGGTGAAACAGAGATAGCTATTCTGCACAACTCCAAATGACCTAAAAATTTACGGAGAATTATTTTGGAATATATAAAAAATACTGGCGAAAGAATCAACAGGAGGGGACCCACCAGGCAGCCACAAGCCTGGGGGGCGTGCCCTACCCCCTGGGCGCGCCCCCCAAGCTTGTGGGGCCCCTGGCAGGCCTCCGGCCCCCTCCTTATACTATGTGAAGCCATTTGCCCTAGAAAAAATCAGAAGAAGAATTCGGGATGAAGCACCGCCGTCTCGAGGCGGAACTTGGGCAGGAGCTATTTTGCTCTCCGGCGGAGCGATTCCACCGGGAATACTTCCCTCCGGGAGGGGGAAATCGAAGCCATCGACATCACCAATGACCCTCTCATCGTGGGAGGACCAATCTTCATCAACATCTTCACCAGCACCATCTCATCTCAAACCCTAGTTCATCTCTTGTATTCAATCTTTATCTAACCTCAGATTGGTACCTGTGGGTTGCTAGTAGTGTTGATTACATCTTGTAGTTGATGCTAGTTGGTTTATTTGGTGGAAGATTATATGTTCAGATCCTTAATGCTATTCAATACCCCTCTGATCTTGAACATGAATATGATTTGTGAGTAGTTACTTTTGTTCTTGAGGACATGGGAGAAGTCTTGTCATAAGTAATCATGTGAATTTGGTATTCGTTCGATATTTTGATGCTATGTATGTTGTGCTTCCTTTAGTGGTGTCGTGTGAACGTCGACTACATGACACTTCACCATCTTTAGGCCTAAGGGAAGGCATTGTGGAGTAGTAATTAGATGATGGGTTGCTAGAGTGACAGAAGCTTAAACCCTAGTTTATGCGCTATTCCATAAGGGGCTGATTTGGATCCATATGTTTCATGCTATGGTTAGATTTATCTTAGTTCTTCTTTCGTAGTTGCGGATTCTTGCGAGAGGGGGTAATCATAAGTGGGAGGCTTATTCAAGTAAGAATAGCACCCAAGCACCGGTCCACCCACATATCAAATTATCAAAGTAGCGAACACGAATCAAACAAACATGATGAAAGTGATTAGATGAAATTCCCATGTGTCCTCGAGAACGCTTTGCTTATTATAAGAGTTCGTTCCGGCTTGTCCTTTGCTACAAAAAGGATTGGGCCACCTTGCTGCACTTTATTATACTTGTTACTTGTTACTTGTTACGAAATATCTTGCTATCAAAACTATCTGTTACCGCTACTTTCAGTACTTGCAGAGAATACCTTGCTGAAAACCGCTTGTCATTTCCTTCTGCTCCTCGTCGGGTTCGACACTCTTACTTATCGAAAGGACTACGATTGATCCCCTATACTTGTGGGTCATCATGGGTTTATGATCATATTATTCATGAGAAATATTTGAGTCTTTTCTGAACTTATTTATGCATGATTGTCATAGCTTTGTATTTCTCTCCAATCTATCCGTTTGGTTTGATAAAACTAAATTGATTTATCTTGAAATGTGAGGGGTGCTTTGTGATGGGTTGAATCTTGTGGTATTCTATATCCCTGTGACAGAAAGGGACAAGACACGTATTTGTATTGTTGACATTAAGGATAAAAAGATGGGGTTTAATCATATTGCTTGAGTTTACTTTGTCTACATCATGTCATCTTACTTAAGGCATTACTCTATTTTCATTAACTTAATACCCTAGATGCATGCTGGATAGCGGTCGATGGGTGGAAGTAATAGTAGTAGATGCAGGCAGGAGTCGGTCTACTTTGTCTCGGACGTGATGCCTATATACATGATCATTGCCTTGAATATCGTCATAACTATACGCTTTTCTATCAATTGCCCAACAGTAATTTGTTTACCCACCATATGCTATGCGTTCGAGAGAGAAGCCTCTAGTGAAAACTATGGCCCCCGGGTCGACTTTTATCATATATTAAAGTCCAAAAATACCTTGCTGCAATTTTATTTCCTTTCTTTTATTTTGCAATTTACTTTTCTATCTATCACTATCAGAATTAATCCTTGCAAGTAACCGCCAAGGGGATTGACAACCCTCTTGTTTGCGTTGGGAGCAAGTATTTTGCTTTTGTGTGTGTAGGTGTTGCTAACGAGGTTCTGTGTGGTTCTCCTACTGGAATGATAACCTTGGGTCTTAACTGAGGGAAATACTTATCTCTACATCCTCTCCTCTTCGGGGAAATCCCAACGCAGATCACAAGCAGCAGGAAGAATTCTGGCACCGTTGTCGGGGAGACATCACCAAAACTTATCAAGTACCTTCGCACAAACTATCATCTACTTTCTCTTATTTTCATTTGCCTTTTTTTTGCATTTGCCTCTCATTTTCATCAACCCCACTTCTAAAACAATTTTACAAAAACACAAAAACCATTATGTCTCTAGAGGAATTTCGCGATAGTTTCTATAACAAAAATTTGTCTGAGATCGAAAATGCCGTAAAGAGTTTTATGTCTTCACAATATGAGCATAATAAATTCTTTTCCGAAGAGCTTAATGAACATTCTATCTTATTAGATACCATTAATAAACAACTTGAAGATATCAATCTAGAAGTATCAAATCTTCAGTCTCAACTTGCTCATACTGAAAATTTCTTAGGGAAGATTTCGGATAAACAAACCACGCTAGTAAATAAGATGTCGTGGTGGAGCGACCATCTATGGGGCCATCCAGCCCCTTGTGGTTCGGTGAGGGGAGACGCAAGCTCAAAGAGCTGAATCACCAGAGGACGCAGGGCAATTTTTACCCAGGTTCGGGCCGCTTGTGAAGCGTAAAACCATACTCCTGCTTTAGTATATTGGGTGTGTATGAAGACGATGACATGGAGCGCTTCCCCGGCAAGGTGCGGAGAGGCAACTGCACATGCGAGTTGTGTAAAGGGTCCGAATCCCTCTAACTGTTGCCTTGGTCCTCCTTTTATAGCTCAAGGGGTCACCACAGTGGCAAAATAGTAATTACACAACGATTAGATAGCAAACAGTGCTATCATACCTAATTCTGCCAGTTTAGGACAAAAGCATTAAATGCATCGTTAGGTGTCATGTGGAGAGGTAGTCCCGGCAAGGTTTCTGCACCGCTCGCTCAACTACCTCGTATTTTTCTGACACGCCTCCTGGACGGTTGTCATTTAAAGGCAAATCCTGTCCCAGTGTGCTGACACGTGCCCGACAAGCCTTACCAACCAGCCTGCGCGGTCGACACCTCATCCACTAGCGAACATCTGTGCGGCGAGGTGGAGCGCTAGAGGGCTGGTAGAAGCTTGCCAGTACGAAGCTTGTCGGGTCTTCACCTTGCCGGTTTAGCCTTGCTGGCAAGGAATGTCTTCATCTTCGGTACTGATTGAGTGCTCATTGGTGTTGTTGTCGGGCCCATGGAACCCGGGGTATCCAGGCCCGTCTGCCTTTGGCCCAGGGCGCGACGCCTGGAGTGTGCCCGGTGGGCCGTCGCCACCAAGTGTCTCGCCATGACCCCTCATGGGGCCCTAGCCTCCTGAGGCCTCCTCCTCAGGGAGTAGCAAGTAATCCTCAGCATCACCATCAACGGCCTCGCGAGGCTCTCTCACGAGGCGCCTTCCCGAATTGGCCTCGCGAGGCGGCTTCCCGAGGTGGCCTCCTGAGGCCCCCTCCCGCAGGCGCTCGAGGAAAAAGCCGTTCGGCGTGTCGCGCGGTCCCGGAGCCCATCACGTGGGTGACGCGCGCGGCGACGAGCAGCAGCAGAGGCCGCGCCAGCAGGCGTGGATGCAGATGGTTTCCTCTTTTGTGCTAGGGAAGCAGGGCCAGCTATCTACTCCCCAAAGCAACCCCAAAGGTTGGCCGATCGGCGAAGGAAGACCAAGACGGCGGGCACGCAGGGCGGAGGTCATAACCGAGCCCACCGGCGCATCATGGATCATGCTTTGGCAGGCGAAGACCACCTTTAGTCAGGATAGCCTGAGCGCCTGTCCCCTTTCAAAACCGCCAAGTGTGGCAACCCTTCCCGTCTAAGTTTCGAGGGGGAAGAGGACCAAGGCGGCATAAAAGGGGAAGTTTAGCCGCCATAGCAAGGGGAAGAGGGAGATCCATTATCTTCAACCTTGTACAGGAGAACTTTCTCATCCACGATAATCTCAACCACAAAGCAGGAGTAGGGTCTTACACCGCAAGGTGGCCCGAACCTGGGTAAATCGCTGTGCCTTTGCCCGTCCTACGCTAGCACGCTCTCGCCGTAGTCTCGCCGTCGCACTGCCATGGTAGGGGAAGAAGTAGTAGAACGAGCTCACCCCAGTGTTCGAACCTTTGGGTCCCCGGAGCCCCACTTCCGACATTTTTCGCGCCAGGTAGGGGTGCGCTACTGTTCCTCTGTTCGACCTTCAGCTCCACCAGTTCCATGGCGGATGCACGTCGCAAGCGCTGAGCGCAGGGCTGGCCGCGTGGCCCGCGGCAATCGCCGCCGCCCCAACACCGAGGCTGCCGCCACCACCGACCCCGCTGCCCGCGAGCAGCAGGCCTCCTCCCTGCACCCCTCCGTGTGGGCAGACGGCCACACCGCCACGGCCTCCTCCCTCGCCAACCGTGGGCCGCCGAACCCGCAGGCCGTGCTGCTCATGGTGCGAGAGCTGCTCCGCTACCGTCCTAATGACGCCGGCTACGACGCCTGGCTTGGTCGCATCACCGAGCTCGTCAACGTCGCCGGGGACACTCCGGCGCCTTCTCACTCGCTCCGCCCTCCACCGTCTCGTGCTGGGGACCCGGCGTACGGCGCTCCCCCGCCGCCTCCTCTGCGTGACGAGCACGCCGGGCCCCAGCGCAGCGCGCGGGCTCGTGAGCCGTCCCGCGACGCGTCTTCTCCGGACCACTGCGAGCCCAGCTGCCAGATCATCCGCCGCGCGCCCCCCGACGCGTGAGTGCTCCTCGAGCGCTAGCGCCAGCGCCAGGACCAGGCCGCTCAAGACGTTGCAGCGGCCGGGCGTCAAAACCGCGCAGCCCTCGCTGGTGGCGTCCCCTCGAGCGACGTGGGCTGCCGTGCCTTCACCCGCGAGCTGCCTCGCGTGGTCTGGCCCAAGAAGTTCAAGCCTGAGCTGCCTCCGCGCTACGACGGCACCCCCAACCCCACGGAGTTCCTCCAGCTCTACGCGCTGAGCGTCGAGGCGGCGAACGGCGACGACAAGGTCATGGCGAACTGGTTCCCCATGACCCTCAAGGAAGGCCCGCGCTCCTGGCTCATGAACCACCCCGAGGCTTCCATCTCGTCGTGGGCCGAGCTCTGCAGCCAGTTCATCGCCAACTTCAAGGGAACACAGGACCGCTCCCTCACCATCAACGACCTGCGGCGCGTTCGACAGCGCCCAGACGAGACCCTCCGTAAGTACATCCAGCGCTTCAGCCAAGTGCGCAACAAGATCCCGCGCGCTTCCGACGCAGCTGTCATCTCCGCGTTCTCCACCAGCGTCACGGACATCAAGATGCGCGAGAAGCTCGCCATCAACGGTGAGCTCGACTCCGTGCTCGAGCTGCTCGACCTCGCCTACAAGTGCGCCAAGGCTGAAGAAGGCCGCCTCTTCGTCCACAACAACCCCGACGCGGCGCTCGACGGCACCAAGGCCAAGAGCAAGGACGTCAAGCGCAAAGGCCCTGCCGTGCTTGCGGCGGAGCCCGAGCAGAAGCGCGGCCGCGACCTCGACGAACCCAGAAAGGACAACCGGCCACTCTGCGCCTTTCACAATGTCCGCTCCCACAGCACCGAAGACTGCCATGAGCTCAAGCTGCTCCGCGACGAGCGCCAGAGCCGCCGAGACGACCGCAACGGCCGAGGCGCCGGCCGCGGAGGCGGCCGCAGCGGCAACCGCTGGGACAGCCGCAACAATAACAACAACTACCGCCAGGGCTGGCGCGATCAACCTCGTGAGGCCGCCTGGCGCGACCAGCCTCGTGAGGCGAATCCTCAAGCTAATGCCGCTCTCCCGCCGCTGCCTCCGCCACCTCGGAGGAACGACGTCAACTAGCCTGACGAGGGCGCTGGGGGCTACCAGGAGCCTCGTGCGGTCGCCTGTATCCTTGGCGGGTCCCAAGCCCCCGCGTCCGTTCGCCACTTCAAGCAACTCTCTCGCGAGGTGTACGCCGCCCTCCCGAGGCCTGAGGTCACGCGGCCCCTCAAGTGGTCGCAGTACGCCATCACCTTCGACTCCAAGGACCACCCCAAGTCCACGGCCTCCACAGGCGCACTCCCCATGCTGTGCACTCCCACCATCATCAACATCGCGGTCACCAAGACCCTCATCGACGGGGGTGCCGGCCTCAACGTGCTCTCCATCGAAACCTTCGAGACGCTCCAGGTGCCCTACGACCAGCTGATGCCGACCAGGCCTTTCTCCAGAGTGACCGATGGCTCCACCATTCCGCTGGGGCAGGTGCGCCTCCCCATCAACTTTAGCACCCGCAAGAACTACCACACCGAGCTCATCGACTTCAACGTGGCGCACATCGGCCTGCCCTACAATGCCATCTTGGGCTACCCAGCTCTCACCAAGTTCATGGCGGCCACTCATCACGCCTACAACGTCCTCAAGATGCCCGGCTGCAGCGGCATCATCACCGTCGCCTGCGACGAAAAGGACGCGGCCAGCACTCTCGAGCGCACCTACAAGGCTGCAGCTGTCGCACACCCAGCCGACGAGGACGCGGCCGAGCCTTCCGAGGCCGCGCCGGCGAAGAAGAAGCAGCTGTTTTCTCAGGACCGCGCCGAGACGAAGAAGGTGTCGGTGGACGGCAGTGGCTCCGGCCCCGCTTTCACCATCGGCACAGGCCTCCCTCCTGCATAGGAAAGCGCGCTCATCACCTTCCTTCAGGCAAACTCGGATGTTTTCGCCTGGAAAGCATCTGACTTGTCCGGTGTGCCGAGGGAGGTGATCGAGCACCACTTAGCGGTGTGCCCCAATGCACGCCCGGTCAAGCAGAAAGCACGGCGCCAGGCGCCAGAGAAGCAAGAGTTCATCGTCAGTGAAGTTCAGAAGCTCCAAGAAGCCGGAGTTGCTCGTGAAGTGCGCCATCCCGAATGGCTCGCCAACCCAGTCGTCGTCCCCAAGAAAGGAGGCAAGGAGCGCATGTGCGTCGACTTCACCAGCCTCAACAGGTCCTGCCCTCGTGACCCCTTCCAGCTGCCGCGAGGCGGTCGGGCCGTTGGTCTCGCCATCGGAGGCACGTGCATGCCCTTCGGGCCGAGGAACGTCGGCGCCTCTTTCCAGAGGCGGGCGCCCTTCGCGCCAGGACCTCGTGAGCCTCCCGCTCCTCGCGAGCTCCCAGCGCCTCGCGAGCCCCCTGGCTCCGAAGGAGCAGACTCCCTTGGCGCGCTGTGCCGAGTGGTCTGACGTCACTACAGTGCAGTCCTGACGGGTGCGCCCGGCGGGTCGCCCCGCGCGACCCGCACTCCTTCCCGACGCGCCTCTCAAGCTTCGCTCTCGGAACCTAATCCTTTTGGTCGTGTAATGGATTTTACTGATTTTTTACTTTGATGAATTATATTACCTACTCAATTGCCTGCTAATATCTATGATAAATTCGATGCCGCCCGAGAGCGCCTCACGCTCGCGACCCCTCCCCTGACCAATTCCGTGAGCGGGGGCTAGGCACGGTGCCTGTGCTTGGGTCCGTCCCTGCAGTGCTGCCAAATCCATGCGACTGAGCTCTGGCTCGCGGGCCTGCTCCCGCGTACGTCACCTCACCAAGGTCCTTGGTGCCTTACCTCCTCACGCAACGGCCACGGGTGAGTTAGCAAGCGCGTGCCGCTCCCCTTATCGTGAGATTTTTCGACGTACAGCCCTTCAGGAGTCGAGCTGCGCGAAGGCCTCGCAGGCAGCCTCTCACGAGCCGGCTTCGCGAGGCAAAGGCGCTTCGAACGCCGAGCCTCGTGCGTGTGTCTCGCGAGCGCGCCCCGTGGGCGCAGCTCGGGAGCGGCAAGGGTTGGCTCGGCGAGTGGCGGTCTGTGCCATGTCCATCTGCGCGGCGACAACCGAGCCCGCTTGGCACGGTTCCCCTCTGAAGTTAAGCACGGTCCCCCGTGAGCCCTCGCCTTCGACAAGGCGCGTCAGGACGGCTCGCGGGAGGCCGACCTGCCATTGAGGAGGGCCACCGCCAAACCGGCCTCGCGCCCCCACTACAGCCGCGGCGTCCGCCCTCGCACCCTCGAGGTCGGTGACCTCGTCCTGCGCAGGATCCTCTCCAGAGAGGGACCACACAAACTCCCACCTATGTGGGAAGGCCCTTTCAGGGTTACTCATGTCTCCAGTCCCGGCTCAGCCCGGCTGGAGACGGAGGACGGAGTTCCTGTGCCTAACGCTTGGAACATCCAACACCTCCGCAAATTCTACCCGTGACCCTCACGAGTACGAACGAAACGGGGCTGTACACGCCCCGGAGCCTCTCATTGCGTTCGCCTGATGGGCCCGCGAGAGCTCCTGCCCACGCCCCAGTGGAAGCCCCATGCTCCGCGCTGGCGGAACGATCGACCCACGATCATGCCCACACCCCTGTGAAAGCCCCATGCTCCGCGCTGGCGGAACAATCAACTGAGGGCGCCCCACGGGTTCCACCAACCTCAAGCTGACCTGTGCCAGACACGCCAGCCGCATCTCGTTTTAATTATGTAACGGGTCGCTATCTTGCTTCAGCAAGCTCAGTTTTCTGCATGGCATTCCGCCTTGTTCTTGCCTCACGAGCCCCACGCGCTCACGATGTCCCTCATGAGCCTCACGCGAGCGGGGGCTGGACACGGTGTCTGTGCCCGGATCAGTCCTGGCAGCACCGAAAAGCCCAAGCAACAGGCTCCGGCTAGGCTCTAGCTCGCGGGTCTGCTCCCCACGCACGCCACCTCGCCAAGGTTCTTGGCGTCTTATCTCCTCGCGTGATGCCCATGAGCGAATCAACAAGCATGCACCACTCCCCTGTCGTTGAGTACGCTACACGCAGCTATCGCAGGAACAGGTTCATGGAGGGGCCTCGCGAGTTGGCCCCGCAGGGCCCCCAGCATGCATGCAGGCCCCGCCTCGGGAGATCGCGCGAACGGAGCCCTCACGACTCGTCATACCGGCAGCGGTTATGGCCCGCTCGGGGGCTAGGTCCTAACAGTGCAGAGCGCCGTGATGAGCAGAAAGAACAAAACGAGCTACGAGGGCGCGGGCGTTCGATACAGTCAAGAACAAAGCACTTAAAATGCAAAAGCACTGTCCTCACGCCCCCACGGGGTCACAATCAGCTATATGCAGGATATGGGAAGGGACCTAAAAAGACATGTCGCCGTCGCCGCCGCTGCCACCGTCATCGTCACCCTCCTCGGCTCCGCTCGAGCTCTCGCCAGGGGCGAAGTGCTCGTGCAGGGCGTCCACATAGTCCTCCACCGCCTTCCCAAGGGTGTCACGGACCTCCTCGGGGACAGGGACTATCACCTTGCCGAAGTCAAAGTTGGGGTCGGCGTTCAGAAGATGGCTGAAGATGCGCGTCATGGCCTGAGTGAGGAGGTCGCGGCTCTCCTCCTCGACGATTCTGCCTACCTTCTTGGCGCCCACCTCGAGCCGCTCCATGAGCTTGGTGAAGAAATCGAGGTAGCTGCTGTCGTGGGTCTCGAGGGGGCTGCTGACATCCTCCTTGCAAATGGAGCCCAAGGCGCGGCGGGCCCGGAGCTCGAGGGCGCGGAACATCTTAGAGCGCTGGAGTTGCCGCCCCCGCGCGTGGGCCGCCTCGTCTCGATCTTGCTCCACGACCGCAATGACACCCCCCACCTGTTGTCGGAGGGAGGACAGCTCGGCCTCGGCGTCGGCATGGGCCTTCAGAGCAGTCTTCCGCCGCCCTTCAGCTTCGGCTAGCATTTCCTTAAGGCCCGCGATCTCATGCCGGAGCTCCTCGCGCTTGGCCTTGAAGCGGTCCTCCTACCGTTTCAGCTTCTTGCTGTTCTCGTCCGCAAACGCTTCGCGGCTCTCCGCGACCCTCCTGTCGGCATCCTCCTGGATCTTCTCCGCCGTGGCCGCCAATTTGGCATTGGCCTTGTCTAGGCGCTTGGCGTAGGAGTTTTGGGCATCGGACACCTCTCGCTCCAGCGTCTCCAGCCGCTCGCGCTCCAGGTCCTGCGCGGATGCCGACCGTGCGAGCTCCCACTCATGGATGTCAAGGTCCGCCTCGCGGGCCGCCAGCCCCTCTTCAAGGGCGGAGATGGCGTCCCTTCGTGCCTGGAGTTGTCGCTCCAGCGAGGCGTTCTGGTCCTGGAGCTCCTTTTCGAGGGCCTCCGCCGCCTCGCGCCGCCTGTCGGCCTCGCTGGCCTCCCGGACAGCGTTCTCAAAGATCTCCTTCGCGTCCTGGGCGGCCTTCTCGCTCTTCTCCCGCGCGGCGTCGTCTTGGCGGTGGCTCAGTTTGATGGCCACATCAAGCTGGTGCCATCTCTCCGCGAGGCACTGATGCTCCTCGATGATGCGCGCTTCTTCCGCCCGAAGGTCTGCTTCCAGCTGGTCAAGGGCATCCCTGGCGCCTTGCAGGGCCCCGCGCTTGAGCACGGCGCTGCCGCTCATGAGCTGCAGGGCCCAACCGGTGTGCGCCCGAGCGCTGCCCTCTCGGGAGCGAAGGGCTTGCAGGGGTCCCCTCTTTGTTCCGACGAGGCGACGCGCCCCGGGGGCTTAGCGACCCTCTGGCCTGCAGGGTCCCGCGCGCTGCCAAGCCCGGTTGACCTCCCGCGACACCGCCGTCGACAGTGTTCCGGGGTGAGGAAGCCGGCGCCTCCGCTTCCGTCGCCGCGTTTTCCGCCCCGGCGGTGGGCGCCTCGGGGATGGCGGAGCCTTCCCTCGATGACGCCTCCGATGGCTCGCTGGCTTGGGTCCCCCGAGCCGCGTCCTCCTGCGGGTCAGGAGGCGCCGCCTCCTCTTCGGCCCCCGCGAGGTCGGCCCTGGCGGCGAGACTGCTGGTGCCCTCCATGCGCCCCCCGGTCCTAGCAATCGGCGGTGAAGCTCCCGCCAGGACGGGGGGCCTCTCCTCCTTCTTGCTCGAGGAAGCCCTGGAGACGGAAAGAAAAACAAGGACTCAGATGCGTGCAACACATAGGGCGCAAGAGAAAGGAAAGCCAGCGCTTACTGGTCCCTGGCGAACCACCTCCTCTTCTTCAGCGGCCACGGAGGTGCGTTGCTGCCACCACCTTCGCCGGGCCCTCCTTCGCGGTCGACCCCTCTTTCCGGAGGGCCGCGGGACCCGCCTCCACCACCGTCTTCGGGGCCCCGCAACTTCACCGCCGCCGCACGGGGGCTTCCCGCGCCCTCCGCCCGGACGGACGCGGCAGGCAAGGCAGCAGGCGGGGTGGTACCGTCGTCGTTTCCAAGCTCGCGGACGAGTTGGCGTCGGGCCGGACGAACCCGGTGGCCTCCGCCCCCCGCTGCACCCGCCGAAGCCGCGGCGCTGCCGTGCTCGCCTTAGCCGGGGACCACCAGAAAAGGGTTGTCACGGGGCCCTTCGAAGCCCTCTGGGAGCGGTCCCCACTGGTCGAAATGCGGCATTGAGCCCGCCAGCGCCTCCTTGTTCCTGTAGCGATACAAAGGAAGCCCGTCCCTTGGTGGCTCACTCGCTTCTTCGCCGGTCAGGGTACGGAGCATCCCGTTCAGCACCTCCGGCAGCAAGCTGTCCACGCTCAATCGCATCGGATCCTGCGGGCCGGTGAAGGCCCACATCGGGCAGGAGTGTCGCTACAAGGGCGCTATGCAGCGCCCGAGGAACTCCCGCACGATCATGACCACCGTTACTTTCGCGGCCCTCAGCTCGGCCAACTTCTTCCATACCCGCGCCAGCTGCGGGTCGGCGAGCCTTTCGTGCCCCCACCCGGAGCTTCTCATGGCCGGGGATGTCGGCAACTGGAACAAGGGGCTGAATTGGGCCGCGTCCACGTACAACCGTTGCCGCCTGAAGCCCTCGAACTCCTTGGTAAGACTCATGTCAATACCGTCGCCCGCCGCGTCGCCTTCAACGCGAAACGAGACGCACCCGGAGCACTGGTTCGCTGCGGTCAGCCGCAGACTGAAGAAGTGACAGAAGAGCGCCACCGAAGGCGTCACGCCCAGGAAGGCCTCGCACAAGAAGGCAAAGGCGGAAAGAAGGAGGACGGAATTCGGCTCGAGATGCAGCGCATGGACCTGGTAGTGGGAAAGAATGGCGTTGAAGAAATCGGAGAATGGAGGCAGCAGGCCCGCGAAGAGCGCATGAAGGAAGAGGACGGCGGAGGTGGCATCGAGGTCAGCGATTGGGCGCGAAGCCGGCCAGATGCGAGTGGCCCCCCACTCGTTGGAAGCGGCCGCGGTCATCGGAAGCACCTTATCGAGCCCCTCGGCGTTGACGATTGTGGGCCTACCCAAAGCAGGCTCTGGCACCACTTCCGCGACCGCCGTGTCCGCCTCTTCTTCCTCCCTGCCGGCGGGTGCCATGGCGGCACAACAAGGGGTTAGGGCGGCGGAGCTTGGGAGAAGTAGAAGAAGCCGTGCGTAGGAAGGAAGGCGCAGGGAGGCGGAATGTGCAAGGGAAGGCAATGATGGTCTCGCGCCGCCCGCGGTAGATTTATGTCAGCGTGGCAGTTCCCAAGGCGTCGTGGGAAGTGGGGGCGTCGCCCGTCACATCGTGCGCCACGCGTCACGCCTGGCCGCAGGCGGTTAGGGCCCGCGCCGTTTCGCCCCTCTGTAGGCGGGAACGTGCGTGCCGCGGGCCCGGGGGCTACTGTCGGGCCCATGGAACCCGGGGTATCCAGGCCCGTCTGCCTTTGGCCCAGGGCGCGACGCCTGGAGTGTGCCCGGTGGGCCGTCGCCACCAAGTGTCTCGCTATGACCCCTCATGGGGCCCTAGCCTCCTGAGGCCTCCTCCTCAGGGAGTAGCAAGTAATCCTCAGCATCACCATCAACAGCCTTGCGAGGCTCTCTCATGAGGCGCCTTCCCGAATTGGCCTCGCGAGGCGGCTTCCCGAGGTGGTCTCCTGAGGCCCCCTCCCGCAGGCACTCGAGGAAAAAGCCGTTCGGCGTGTCGCGCGGTCCCGGAGCCCATCACGTGGATGACGCACGCGGCGACGAGCAGCAGCAGAGGCCGCACCAGCAGGCACGGATGCAGATGGTTTCCTCTTTTGTGCTAGGGAAGCAGGGCCAGCTATCTACTCCCCAAAGCAACCCCAAAGGTTGCCCGATCGGCGAAGGAAGACCAAGACGGCGGGCGCGTGATGGATCATGCTTTGGCAGGCGAAGACCACCTTTAGTCAGGATAGCCTGAGCGCATGTCCCCTTTCAAAACCGCCAAGTGTGGCAACCCTTCCCGCCTAAGTTTCGAGGGGGAAGAGGCAAGGCGGCATAAAAGGGGCAGTGTAGCCGCCGTAGCAAGGGGAAGAGGGAGATCCATTATCTTCAACCTTGTACGCGAGAACTCTCTCATCCACGATAATCTCAACCACAAAGCAGGAGTAGGGTCTTACACCGCAAGGTGGCCCGAACCTGGGTAAATCGCTGTGCCATTGCCCGTCCTACGCTAGCGCGCTCTCGCCGTAGTCTCGTCGTCACACTGCCGTGGTAGGGGAAGAAGTAGTAGAACGAGCTCACCCCAGTGTTCGAACCTTTGGGTCCCCGGAGCCCCACTTCCGACAGCTGTGCCTTGAGCTTCTCCCCAGTGGCTTCCGCAACTGGGTCCTGAATCTTGGTCTTGGCAGTTCCCGGCAAGGCTTGGCCGGCAAGGAGGCTGCTACTGTCTATGCATAAGTTAGGGTATAGAATACCCATGTTTTATACACCGACAGGAGCCCCCGGGCCTGGGCCATACGCGCATCCGAAGCGTCGTTGGGCTAGGCCCAAACAATGCGCAGACACACGGCGGGAAACTGACATTGTAATTTTCGTCATGATGGTTATGCTGACGCATGTCCAATCCACACATTAAATGCGGGTCGTGGGAACTTGGACTGTTGCGGTTATATCGCGGTAGTGCGCCTGTAAAATGGGCGCCACCTGGGGTAAAACAGTGAAGAGCTAGCCCCCACGCATCTTCCCCATAAAAAAGGCAAACGCGAGGAGGCATTGCTCATTCGCCCTTGTTTTCCTCCTGCGTCGTCTCCTTCCTCTCGCCAGAACCGCTTCCACCGCCGCCGCTGCTGCCAGTGCTTTGCATCTCAACTCAACCACTTTCTTCTTCCCCAATTCCTGATGACGCCCAAGAGAGCCAATGCGGCAGGGAAGATGCCTGCCAAGCCGCTTGATCCCAAGGCGGAGGACAAGAAGAAGGTGCTAGAAGAGCTGGAGAAGCGGCGGAGGGAGAATGCGATTTTCTCGCCGTGCTCCTTGGATGCCAACGAGCTGATCAGAAGGTACGCATACATGTGGGGAAGAGATACCAAGGACCACAAGGCGCCCGTAGTGCTTCCCAAAGGCAACAAGGATTCATCGGATTAATATCCGTTCTTCTGTGCCTATTTCTACTGCGGTTTGGTTCCCCCATTCTCGGATTTCTTCAGCGCCATGATGTTCAGTTACGGGTTCAGGCTGCTGGATTTCACTCCGAATGCAATGACTGGCATGGCAGTCTTTGCAAATCTATGTGAGAACTTTGTCGGGGTTGCCCCCAATGTGGATCTGTTCCGCCATTTCTTCGTTCCTCGGATTGAGGACAAGTTGGTCTCCGATAGTGTAACATGGATTCCCAGGGCCAAGACCAAGGGCCAGTACCTTGCCGGGCAACTCCATCTCAAGTGGGAAGAATGGAGGGCAGAGTGGTGTTGGATCCAGGAGAAGGATTTCCCCCAATTCTGCATACCGCGCACAGTGAAGGTCGAGCGCGGCAAGAACTGGAGCAGTTTTGGCACCACTGAGGAGAAGCTTCGTCCGGCGTTGAATAGAATCACCCGCCTCAAGGCCGCCAAGCTGACCATAGAGATGGTTGGCGCTGATTTCCTCCGGCGACGCATTGCGCCACTGCAGAAAAGAGAGAGGTTCGCTTGGGATTACCAGAACGCTGCTGATATCATGCAGCTGTATCCCAGGACCGGTAACAATCTGACGACTTTAGAGCATGCCGCGCTTTGTGAGCAGCTATTCAGGAAAACCGGCACGTTTCACTTACCGGGCCAGGTCGTCCCATTGCATATCAACTCCGCCAAGGATTCTATTCTGGTGATGATGCCGGACTGCAACGCTCATGGAGTCAATGCAGATTGGCAGATGCCCAGATTGGTGGATGAAATGGACCGGGCCTCCAACTTGACGGAAGAGGCCACCCGGAAAGAAAATGATCTTATCTAGGCCACCAAGGAAGAGGAACTGGCATATATTGCCAGCATAGCCGCGGAAGCCTCTAGGCTTGACCGGCAAGTGGTTTTGGTGCTGCAGCAACCGAGGACGACGACAAAGAACACCCTGATGAAGAGGTCGCCGATGAGCACCTAGAAGAGCCTGCCGGGGATGAGATTGCCGAAGCTGAGGTTGCCGGGGAGTCCGAAGAAGAAGAAGGTACTCGAGCCCCGAAGAGGAGGCGCCATCTTCAGAGGGCGGTCAGTCAAGAGTCGGTGCGTGTTTCTTCGCCGACAGCTGGCCCCACGATGAAGAAGACGACCACGAAGACCGGCCGCCAAGAAGAAGTACACCCGCAATTGACCCGGCGTCCCCGAACTCAGCCCTCGTCCCCTCAGCGGGAGGTGGCCGAGGACGTCAAATCCACTCAGCCGACGGGTTCACCTCCCCCGGTACTCAAGAGGGCCAGAGAATCGCCTCCGCCAGTGATGTACGATATCAACGTCCTCGGCGAGTCCAAAGAGGAGGAGGAGTAAGTGACTTCACTTATTTCCATCAAGCCTTGATTCCATTTGATTGTCATTTTAACTTGATTCCTTTTGTCTTGACAGGGACCCAGAACCGCTTGTGCATCGGTCGAAGCGGCCCAGGTCTACAGTAGCACAGGATCCTGCGGCAAGTGCTGGGCAGGGGGTTGCAATGGCTGAAGCCATCGTTATCAGCCCCCAGCTTAGCCCCCTGCATGAGGATGTGGTGCAGGTGCCTCCCACTAGCACCAGTACTGGAGTTCCTACTGCTGAGCCTGTCATGGAGACGGAGGAGGCCCACCAAGAGGAGGAGCGCCAAGAGGCGGATCCAACCGTGGCTCCCCCATCGATCAATGTTCCGGAGAGCGCTTCCCCGACAAGGGCCTCCACCGATGAGCCTGCCCACACGGGGGCCACCCCAATGAGCGGGGCAGCCAACGACCGTGCGCCGGCAACACGAGTTGCCGGGGAAGGAGATGTCCTTCCTCAGCAAGCACCAACAGGTAATCCTCTTGCCTTTGCATACCTCTTCCGGGAAAGATTTCCTTTTTGGCTTCTTGAACTTGACTTCTGGTTTTGGAACCCTATTTCACCTTTGTTCCTGCTTCGATCCACAGCCCCGACCCCTCCCGAAGAAGGCGAAGTTCTTGTGGAGGTAGCCAATATCGCAAGGGACGCCGCTGATGAAGCCGCCAATATTGCCGCTGAGGAGGGCCTGGCACAAGTTGCCGAGGAGACCAGAATACTCCCAGAAGAGTCCGAGAGGTCCTCCGGCAACACGTCTGACCCCGCTAGGGTG
The DNA here is from genome assembly GCA_039707655.1 of Elymus sibiricus. Lineage (NCBI taxonomy): Eukaryota > Viridiplantae > Streptophyta > Magnoliopsida > Poales > Poaceae > Elymus > Elymus sibiricus. The sequence continues at coordinate 159,594,970 of CM077668.1, read as the reverse complement.
GATGTGGAGAAGGCGCCCGTCAGCACCGACGCGCCAAGCCCCGGCAACCAACTTGCGGCGCCAACCTTGCCGGCCCCATCAAGCATCTTGGCATTGGTTACTTCCCAGCACGGGTCCGGAGCCCCCAGTTCATCTGGCACTGTGGGGCCGAACTTTGACAAAGAAATAGCTCGGATCCTGCTCCCTTTGGTCCAAAGAACCGACGAATCCACTGATGTGGCCAACAACGCCGAAGATCTTGCCTTCATGGAAATCATGGTTGTCGGTTTCAAAGGCATCCAGGAACGGTACGGTCGGAGGTGGGACAAGGTGCAAGAGGAATGCAAAGTTGCGGACCTGGTTGACCAGAAGTTGAGAGAGAAGGCGGACGAGCTACGCACATGGTACAGCCAGCAGGCCCGCAATCTCAATGCCGCCAAAGAAGAGGCAGCAATCCACGACGGCAAGCTGACAGAGCGCGAAACGCTGCTCGACACCAAAGAAAAAGATCTTGCTGCGTGGGAAGGAGCCTTCACCGCCACTCTCTGAGGAAAAGATGACGAGATTGAAGCACTCCTTAAGCAGCGGACTCAAGAGCTGGAAGACGGGCACAAGAAATTCATCGAAGCCCAGGCCTTGGAGAACGCCGCCAAGCTTATGGAGGTTGCTGATAAGGCTGCTGCCGCTGCCTCCGCCAAAGCAAAACTGGAATCCCAGGTGGCCAAATTGAAGGAGGATCTTGTCGGCAGCGGCAAAGAAATCGAGGCTCTCAAGGACGAAGCGCTGAAGGCAGCCCGCACTCTAGGGGACTTGCGAGCGCAGCTGTCATCCAAGAACCAAGATCTCAATGCCACCGCCAAGACAATTGGGGATCTGAAATCCCAACTGGCCGCCATGGTAGCAGCTTCAGAATCCGCCAAGGAGAGAGAGAGGATCTTGACAGAGAAGCTGGAGGAGGAAGAGGCCTCGAAGAAGGAGGCTGAGAACAATTATGCCCAACTGCACGAGAATCTCTCCCTCTGGACCGGCAGGCTTGTCAATGCTGCCGAGTGCATCAGCTCCCAAATCGCCGAGATGGATATGAGGAGTTGGGGTTTCACCGTCAACGACAAGGAGGCCACCAGCGTCAGACTGACCAAGTTCTTCGAGGGTCTTATCGACGCCTTGAAGAGGTATCACGAGGACAGGTCCGCTTCGTTTGCTGATGAATCCCGGAAGTTTGCACGTGAAATTGTGTACAAGGTGCTGCTCAAGATTGCTCATCACAATCCCGGCCTTGATATCTCCGGGGTCTTCAGGAGGTTGCCGGCGAGCACCGACATCACTGCTGCCGACAAGATCGCTGCCCCTCTCGCCGACAAGGTTCTCCAAATCCCCAGGCTCTAGGGCAATCGTCGGGATTGAGTTTGCCGTTACATTCATCACCGTGCTGCATGTGAAAGATACACTTGATCTTATGTTAGTCCCGCACTGTTTCTGTGATGTAATATAACTTGTGTTGCTTGAATGCACATCTGTGGTTCCCCTTGTTTTATTTTGCCTTTGTATGATCGCGCTCCCTACGCTTGTTTGGAAACTTGCCGGTGCACACACTTGCCACGAGCGCTTTGAGGAACGGGTCCTTAGCTGCCTGTTGGAAGTGCCACTACTGGCAAGGCAACTTGCTGGGACAGAATGCAACTGCTAGGCTTGCCGAGCAGACTCGAGGCAAGCTAAAGCACAGACCGATCGCGACAAGGTTCCTTCGCATGCAGGTTTCTCATATAAAGCACAAAATCGTTCAAGGCAAATCGTGAATGTAATCAAGGAAATTTTTTAAAGCTTTTCAACTAAGCTTTTCCTTGCGTCGTTTCTCTCGTTGTATGAAATGATCACTTGAACGTCATTAAAATGGTACCCCATCTCCACTCCCCCGGGAAACTTGCACGCGAGGGATCCTTCTGTCTTTTTAAGAAAAAGAAAGAAGAGAAAAGAATGGTTTGGGAACCTTGACGGTCCATCAGTCATCCCATACAAACTAAAGTGTAAATCACAAAATCGCATGCATCCACATATAAACGAATATGTACGAGGAGTTGCGAAAACACTTAGCTTTATTATGCGCAGGATCTGCGCCTGGCTTTGTACAAAGGATTACATGTCTAGTCAACAAAGCTTGTACAAAAGGGGTTGCCAGGAAGCCCGGCAACTCCGCCTCACGGGTAGAACTTGCGAAGATGCTCAATATTCCATGAGTTCTGCACTGGGGTGCCATCTTCGGTCTCCAGATGGACTGTGCCAGGTCTGGTGACTCGTACTACCCGGTAAGGGCCTTCCCGCTTTGGCGTCAACTTGTTTGATCCCTTGGCGGACTGAACGCGCCGAAGAACAAGGTCGCCTTCCTCAAGGCTTCGGGCATGCACTTTGCGGCTATGGTAGCGGTGCAAGGCTTGCTGGTACCGTGCAGCTCGCACAGCCGCCCGAAGACGATCTTCCTCAAGGAGCGTTGCGTTGTCTTGCCGTAGCTGCTCTTGCATAGCTTCATCATAAGCGAGCACTCGAGGTGACCCATATATGAGTTCCGTGGGGAGCACCGCTTTTGCACCGTAGACTAGGAAGAAGGGCGTTTGACCGGTAGCTCGATTTGGTATCGTTTTGAGTGACCAAAGAACCACCGGCAACTCATCAATCCAGCGCCTTCCACATTTGCGCAGCGTGTCAAAGGTTCTTCTCTTGAGGCCACGCAGCACTTCAGTTTTCATCCTTTCCGCTTGGCCATTGCTTCTCGGGTGAGCGACGGATACAAAACAGATTTTGCTGCCAAGGTCTTGGATATACTGCATGAAGGTGCGACTCGTGAATTGTGTGCCGTTGTCGGTGATGATTCTGTTAGGAACCCCAAAACGGCAAACTAATCCTTTGAAGAACTTGACGGCTAATTGCGCTGTCACCTTCCTCACTAGCTCCACTTCAGGCCACTTTGTGAACTTGTCGATGGCGACGTACAAGAACTCAAAGCCCCCGGTAGCACGGGGGAAGGGGCCCCCCAGACCAAAAAGGGCCAGGAGAGAGGGATTGTTTGGAGAGCTTGAGCTGGCTGATGTATGTTCTTTGAATGAAACTGGCATGCTTCACACTTGGTTACTAGCTCAGTCGCATCCTGGAGGGCAGCGGGCCAATAGAAGCCTTGCCGGAAAGCTTTGCCGGCAAGTGCCCTTGATCCTATGTGAGAGCCACATATGCCTCTGTGTATCTTTGCCAACAGCTTTTGTCCTTCTTCCCGGTAAATACACTTCAATTTCACACCGTTTGGTCGCTTTCTTTATAGAATGATATCCACAAACTGATACATACTTGACTAACGGGCTACTTTCTTAGCTTCTTCTTGCTCATCGGGAAGTTCTCCTGTTTGAGGGAAACGAACTATCTGTTGTGCCCATGTCGGAGCCTGTGGCTCGATGACAAGGACTAAAGGCATTTCTTCGGCCGTGGGAGCGCTTGCCTTGGCGGCAAGAACCTGGGGTTCTGCGCGAAGCTGCTGCTCGCCGACAACTGTGTCGTTGTTCCCGGCAACATTTTTGCTGGCGGCTTCAGGAAGCCCTGCCGGAAAGTACTTGCCGGTATTCAACTTCCTTTTCTTACTGGCCCACATTGATGGAGTGACTGTTGGTTGATTCAAATGGAGCACAAAACTTCCCAGTTCCACGGGAAGCTTTTGAGCGGCACACTTTGACAGGCTATCAGCAATGCTGTTTTCCGCACGAGGGACGTGCTCTATTTGTAACCCGTCAAAGTGTTCTTCCAATTTCCTCACTTCTTCCATGTACGCTTCCATCAACGGGCTCTGGTAATCTTTGTTTACTTGCTTCACAACAACCTGCGAGTCACCGCGGATGATCAATTTTTTGATCCCTAGGTCCACTGCGATCCTAAGACCGGCAAGGAGTCCTTCGTACTCAGCAGTGTTGTTTGTAGCTTGCTCCCTGGGAAAGTGCATTTGAACCACGTACTTGAGGTGCTCTCCGGTGGGTGCGACAAGCAACACTCCGGCACCGGCGCCTTGCAGCGAGAAGGCACCGTCAAAGTACATGATCCATTCTTTGGCTGTCTCTTTGCCGGGGAGAGCTGTTTCTCGAATTTCTTCGTCTTGCATTGGCGTCCATTCGGTGATGAACTCCACCAAGGCCCTGCTCTGAATGGTTGAAGTGCTTTCAAACTTGAGTGCAAAGCTTGACAATTCCAACGCACACTCCACTATCCTGCCACTTGCCTCTGGATTTCTCAAAATGCGTTGCAACGGAAAGCGGGTGACGACGGTGATTTCATGTGCTTGGAAGTAGTGACGCAGCTTTCTCGAGGCCACAAGGAAGCCGAAAAGCAATTTCTGCACTCCAGAGTATCTTGATCTAGCCCCCTGCAGGAGAGAACTAACAAAATACATAGGTCGTTGCACCACCTTCTTCTTTGGCATCTCTTGTTGATCAACTTCACTTGCTTGCACTACCTTTGACTTGTCGGCACCAGGCCTTGCCGGAGAAGATTCTGGTTTATCGCTGGACGGGCTTACCGTGGCTGCTTCTTCGTCATCGACTTCTCTCTGCGCCACTAATGAAGCACTAGCGACTTGATTTGTTGCCGCTACGTATAGCAGCAACGGCTCTTGTGGTCTAGGTGCAACTAGTGTTGGCGCGGAGGAGAGGTATCTCTTCAAGTCCTGTAGCGCGGCCTTTGCTTCCGGAGTCCATTTCATCGGACCTGCCTTTTTCTAAATCTTGAAAAATGGCAGGGCGTGCTCAGCGGATCTTGAAATGAACCTACTCAAGGCAGCAACGCAGCCGGCAAGACGCCGCACATCTTTGACGCTTTTTGGTGCTTGAATCTGCTCAATGGCTTTGATCTTGTCGAGATTTGCTTCAATTCCTCACTAAGATACAAAGAACCCGAGAAGTTTGTTGGATGGAATGCCAAACACACACTTCTCAGGATTGAGCTTCAAGTTGATTTTGCGCAAGTTTGCAAATGTATCTTCTAAATCTTGAATGAGGGTAGACTTGTCCTTGGTTTTGACCACTATATCATCCATGTATGCTTCCACATTCCTGTGCAGCTAGGGCTCAAAACCAATCTGAACTGCCCTTGCAAATGTTGAACCAGCACTCTTTAATCCGAAAGGCATACGCACAAAGCAGTATGTGCCACATGGAGTAATGAATGCGGTTTTCTCCTCATCCTCCTTGGCCATGAATATTTGATGGTATCCAGAATATGCATCAAGGAAGGAGAGCAAATCACAGGCGGAGGTAGAGTCTACAATCTGGTCAATGTGTGGCAAGGGGAAAGGATCCTTTGGACATGCTTTGTTAATATCAGTGTAGTCAATACAAAGTCTCCACTTCCCGTTTGCTTTGCGCACTACAACTGGGTTTGCCAACCAAGTTGGATGTAGTACACCTCTAACCAAACCTGCTGCTTCTAGTTTCTTGATTTCTTCGGCAATGAATTGTTGCCGCTCCAAAGCTTGCTTTCGGACTTTTTGCTTGACGGGCCGAGCGTGGGGACAAACGGCAAGGTGGTGCTCAATTACCTCCCTGGGAACACCGGGGATGTCAGATGGTCGCCATGCGAACACATCGACATTCGCCCGCAGGAAGGCAATGAGCGCGCTTTCCTATTTGCTGTCAAGGGTGGCACTGATGGTGAAGGTACCTTCAGTGCCGTCCTCTCTAGCCAGCACCTTCTTGGTCGCCGGTGAAGCAGCTTTGGATTTCTTACCGGCGGAGCACTCCGGCAGGTCATCAACAGGCGCGCAGCACTCCGAAGAGGTGCACTTCCCGGAATCCTTGCTAGAGGTCTTGCCGAACTTCTTGTTTTCGTTCTTCTTGGCGGGAGCTGGCGCCTTGGCGGCCTCTGCTGCAACCGCATCTCTGTACATCTTGTCGACGCAAATGACTGCATCTTTCTTGTCGGAGTTGACGGAGATGACACCCATCGGCCCTGCCATCTTCAACGTGTTGTAAGCATAGTGAGATCCTGCCATGAATTTTGCCAGGGCTGGGCAGCCAAGAATTCCATTGTACGGCAAGGGGATCTTGACGACGTCAAACACAATCTTTTGCGTTCTGTAGTTCAGTTCCCCGCCAAACGTCACCGGTAATGTGATCTTTCCCTTGGGCTGGCTTCTTCCCGGGTTTACTCCTTGAAACGTGCCCATTTTCTCGAGTTCCTCGTCAGGGATCAGCAGCCTCTTAATAACTTCTAGAGAGATCAGATTTAGACCGGCCCCACCGTCAACTAACATCTTTGTTACTTGGAAGTTGTGAATTGTTGGTGAAACCAACAACGGCAAACACCCGACCGCAGTTACACGATCAGGGTGGTCCTCAGCATAAAAAATGATAGGCGTGTGTGTGACCATTTGAGCGGTTTTTGAGTGCCCATTGCCGGTTCCACCGCATTAACCTCACACGCCCACTGCTTAAGTTGATGGTGAGAGGAGTGCAAAGATGCTCCTCCGTCAACACACATGGCGTCGGTGGCCTTCTGGAATTCTTGTTCGTTGGTCTCATCATCATCCTGCTCGTCACTTCCATCATCTTCCTCCTTCTTGTCTCAGCCTCTAGCAGGCTTCTCTTTCTGCTGCTTGGCCTTGCCGCGGTGGCTTCCTCGTCCACCACGGCCCTTTTTGCCGGATCCACCAGTACCATCTTGACCTTTCTCTTTGTCACGCTTTTCGTATTCAGTTTTCTGTTTCTCAACAAGGTGCTCGACTTGCCGGCACTCTTGGAGATCGTGGCCTTTGGTATGGCGAATTTTGCAGTATGGTCCATCAGACTTGCCGGCTTTCTCGTTTGCCGCCGCCTCCTGGCAAGCGGCGCATACAGCAGCCTCCTTGCCGGAGTTTTCAGTCTTGGCTTTCTTGGCGGACTCGGAGTTGCCGGAGCCTTCGACAGCCATAACGGTTTTGCCCTTGCGCTTCTTGTTACGCTTTCGGCCTTTCTTCCTCGGGGTGGCAGCATCATCGTCCTCAAATTCTACCTCGGCACCAGCGTCCTCCCCGGGAAGCCTCCTCCCTTCCTCAACATGTGCACACTTATCTGCCAACGTGTAGAGCTCGTTGACGGTCTTGGGCAGCTTGACGTTCATTTTCTCCCGCATCCTCCGATTGCGCACATTCGTGTGAAAGGCGGCAATCACAGCTACGGGGTGCACATCTGGGATATTGCGGTGTACGTGGCTGAATCTCTGGATATATTTGCGCAAAGTCTCACCATCTCTTTGTGGGATCACCTGCAGGTCACTGGGCTGTCCAGGGGCCTTGTGGCCTCCGGTAAAGGCACCAACAAACTCATTGCAGAGATCTGACCACGAAGAAATGGAGTTTTCCGGCAAGTTCATCAGCCAAGATCTCACGTTGGGCTTCAGTACCAACAGAAAGTAATTAGTGAGGATCTTCTCATCTCTTCCCCCGGCAGCTTGCACGACAATCGTGTAGATGCCCAGAAACTCTGCCGGGTTTAGCTTGCCATCGTACTTCTCTGGTACTTCTGGCTTGAAGGCCTGGACAGACGGCCATCAGACTTGCCACAGCTCGCGGGTGAAAGCAGGACATCCAACCTCGTTAGGCAGATATCTGCCCACCCCTGGCGCAGGCTCATCAATTATGGGGCTGTTGCGCGCGTCAGATTGACAGCGCGCCTCCCGGCGCCGTTCAATGGTGGTGCGGGCGTCTTCTACCCACCTGTCTCACAACACTTGCCGCTGGTCTTGCCGCGCCTGTGGATCTGAAGAAGCCATCGACATCTCGTCAGGCTCAAAAGATTGCTGGGCTTGTCACGGCTGTTGACATTGCTGCTGTTGAGGCTATTGCCGCGGAGGCGATTGCACCCTTAGCGTAGCACCGTCAACGCGGCCACCAGTTAGGGCTACTGGTGCCATTTGCGGTCGCCGTGAGGGCTTCGCTTCCTGCGATTTGCTAGCTTCGGCAAATCCAATCAAGCTTTGGATGGTGGCTCTCCACTCATGCATCTTCTCTGCTGCCGGAGGGAAGTTTAGCAGCATTTGAGCCCGCGCCATTGCCTCCGCCGCCATGGTTGGCATGACCGAAAGCGAAGAACGCGAAGTCGCTCTACTCCTGGCAGAGCCAGCAAGAGCACCATCGCGATCTTGCTGGTGCAGCACATGACCAGCAGAAGGCTGTCGCGGTGGAGGTGGTGCCTGGCGATCTGGGATCTGATCGACATGGGTCTTGTCGTGTGGACGCCGCCGCCCAAGGTCATTGACGTCGCTTGGGGTCGCGCTGCGCCTATCCTGGAATGGGCGCGGCGTGTGTCTCGACGCAGCGTCCCTGGATGTCGCCACAGCGGGGTCTTGGCTAGCGCCGGCCCGGGGATCGTTGCCCCGGCGGCTGCGTTCGTCGGTGCGGTGAGGAGGTAGACGTCCATCCGCCCCGCCCGCGCCATCTCGGCTTTGTTCGCTGGAGGGTGAAGGAAGCCGACTACCCCCAACGCGCCCATCTCCTACTCCGGCCGCGATGGGCATGGCGACCGCACCGCCTACGCTGGTTGTGCCAACTGCGGCGTTTGTGCCGCCCGCATTAGCTGTGCCACCTGCGGATGCGCGTGAAGGAGCTTTGGAGGCGGAAGGAGCTGTCATCGTGATGCCCTTCTTCTTAGGCGCCATCGACGATGAAGAAGATGATGAAGCTGATGATATCGACGCACACTCTAATGATTCAGGTTCGCTCCAGCCTTCCCCCCTACCTGGCGCGTCACAGATGTCGTGGTGGAGCGACCATCTATGGGGCCATCCAGCCCCTTGTGGTTCGGTGAGGGGAGACGCAAGCACAAAGAGCAGAATCACCAGAGGACGCAGGGCGATTTTTACCAGGTTCGGGCCGCTTGTGAAGCATAAAACCCTACTCCTGCTTTAGTACATTGGGTGTGTATGAACACGATGACAAGGAGCGCTTCCCCGGCAAGGTGCGGAGAGGCAGCTGCACATGTGAGTTGTGTAAAGGGTTTGAATCCCTCTAACTGTTGCCTTGGCCCTCCTTTTATAGATCAAGGGGTCACCACAGTGGCAAAACAATAATTACATAATGATTAGATAGCAAACAGTGCTATCATACCTAATTCTGCCAGTTTGGGGCAAAAGCATTAAATGCATCGTTAGGTGTCATGTGGAGAGGTAGTCCCGGCAAGGCTTCTGCACCGCTCGCTCAGCTACCTCGTATTTTTCTGACACGCCTCCTGGACAGGTGTCATTTAAAGGCAAATCCTGTCCCAGTGTGCTGACACATGCCCGACAAGCCTTACCAACCAGCCTGCGCGGTCGACACCTCATCCACTAGCGAACATCTATGCGGTGAGGTGGAGCCCTGGAGGGCTGGCAGAAGCTTGCCGGTACGGAGCTTGCCGGGTCTTCACCTTGCCGGTTTAGCCTTGCCGGCAAGGAATGTCTTCATCTTCGGTACTAGTTGAGTGCTCATTGGTGCTGTGCCTTGAGATTCTCCCTAGTGGCTTCCGCAACTGGGTCCTGAATCTTGGTCTTGGCGGTTCCCAGCAAGGCTTGGCCGGCAAGGAGGCTGCTACTGTCTGTGCATAAGTCAGGGTATAAAATACCCATGTTTTATACACCGACATAAGATGGTTGCTAAACCTGAGTCATATTTGAGTAACGATGAAGATATTAAAATGATTGGTGTCTCACCTATTGAATCTTCATTTAGCCATATAAAACTTGATGAAAAAGGGACTGAAGATGAGTCAACTTTAGCTAGAAGGCGTCCCAATTATTTGGAGAGTGATGATCTTATTGATAAAAATTATTAAAGTGGGTTTGGAGAGGTCAAAACTTTAAATAGTGATGTGCCCACTACTTTGGATTACAAGGACTTTAATTATGATAATTGCTCTTTAGTTGAATGTATTTCCTTGTTGCAATCCATGATTAATTCCCCTAATGCCTATGAACAAAATAAAGCTTTTACTAAACATATTGTAGAAGCCATGATAAAGCTCATGAAGAAAATCTTGAGTTGGAAGTTTCAATACCTAGAAAATTACATGATGAATGGTAACCTACTATTAAGATTAAAATTAAAGATTATGAATGTAATGCTTTGTGTGATCCAGGTGCTAGCGTCTCTACTATACCAAAATCTTTATGTGACGTGCTAGGTCTCACCGATATGGATGCTTGTTCCCTTATTTTACATCTTGCGGATTCCACTATTAAAAAACCTTTTGTGGGTAGAATAAATGATGTGCTTATTCTTGCAAATAGGAATTATGTACCCTTGGTTTATTGTGCTTGATATTGAATGCAATCCGTCTTGTCCTATAATACTTGGTAGGCCTTTCCTACGAACCATAGGTGCTATTATTGATATGAAAGAAGGTAATATAAGATTTCAGTTTCTAGTAAAGAAAGGGATGGAACACTTCCATAGAAATTGAATTAAGCCACCATATGAATCTATTATGAGGGCCATCTATGGAATTAATTTGAAGGATAATAATACTTGAAACAATGCATTATGCCTACCTGGGGCATAAAACAATAGCACTTGTTGGGAGGTAACCCAATATTTATTTTTATTGCAATTTTTATTTGATTGTCTTTTTATCTTTTAATTAGTGTTTGTGCCAAGTAATGCCTTTCAGATGATTTGGATGATAGTATGATTGATGTTGTTTGGAAAATAGAAAGTTTTGCGTCCAGTATTTGATTTTGGGTTCGGTACTGGAGCGTCCGAAAAATCTGACATTTTTACATAGTATTGGTATATGAATTGTTTACTTTTTCCTAATTTTTCAGAATTTTCGGAGTTACAGAAGTATGGTTTTTAAATAGATATTTACAGACTGTTCTGTTTTAGACAGATTCTGTTTTTGTTGCATAGTTTGCTTATTTTGATGAATCTATGGATCGTATCAGGGGGTATGAGTCATGGAGAAGTTGGAGTAGAGTATAATTATGCCAATATTAAATATGAATCAATTTATAACAGAACCTAAAGTTTAATATTTGTTTGTTATAATAACGGATGTCACGAGGTTTCTGTTGAGTTTTGTGTGCTGAAGTTTTCAAGGTTTGGGTGAGACCACGATGGATGAAGGAATAAGGAGCGGAAAGAGCCTAAGCTTGGGGATGCCCAAGGCACCCCAAGGTAATATTCAAGGAAGACTCAAGCGTCTAAGCTTGGGGATGACCCGGATGGCATCCCCTCTTTTGTCTACAATCTATCGGTATATCACTGGGAGCTATATTTTTATTGATGACATGATACGTGTTTTACTTGGAGCGTCTTGTGCCATAGTTTTATTTTCTTTATTTGCTTTTTAGTTTGCCACAATCATCTTTGCTAAGCACATATTTTTGAGAGGGACACACATTATTCGTGATTTGTTAGAATACTCTATGTGCTTCACTTATATCTTTTTAGCTAGGCAGTTGCTCTAGTGCTTCACTTATATCTTTTCGAGCATGGTGGTGGTTATATTTTAAAGAAATAGTTGAACTCTCATTATTCACTTATATCTTTTTGAGAGTCTAATATATAGCAATGGTAATATGCACGGGTTATGAATTTGGTCCTAATATGATAGGTATTCAAGAGGGATATAATAAAAACTTTCATGTAGATCACTGAATATGATAAGTTTGATTCCTTGCAATAGTTTTGCGATATTAAGATGTTAATATGTGGGAGGTATGATACGTCTCCAACGTATCTATAATTTTTTATTGTTCCATGCTATTATAGTATCAATCTTGGATGTTTTTATATGCAATTATATATCATTTTTTGGGACTAACCTATTAACCTAGTGCCCAGTGCTAGTTGATGTTTTCTGCTTGTTTTTGGTTTTTTAGGAAATCAGTACCAAACGAAGTCCAAATGTCACGAAACTTTTTGGAGATTTTTTTCTATTCAAAAGAGACCCTGGAGACTTGGAGAGGAGGCCAGAAGGTTCACGAAGCCTCCACAAGGCAACATCGCACGGCCCCAGGGGGGCGCCCTGATGCCTTGTGGGGCCCTCGTGGCTCCGTTTGACCTAATTCCACTTTTATAAATTCTCAAATATTGGGAAACCAATAGAGAGCCACCCCGAATAACTTTTACACCACCGCAAGCCTCTGTTCTTCTGCGATCCCATATGGAGGCCTTTTCCGGTACTCTGTCGGAGGGGGAATCGATCACGGAGGGCTTCTACATCAACCTTGCTGCCGTTCCGATGATGTGTGAGTAGTTTACCACAGACCTACGGGTCCATAGCTAGTAGCTAGATGTCTTCTTCTCTCTCTTTGATCTTCAATACCATGTTCTCCTCGGTGTTCTTGGAGTTCTATCCAATGTAATCTTCTTTTGCGATCTGTTTGTTGGGATCCAATGAATTGTGAGTTTATGATCAGATTATTCATGAGAAATATTTGAGTCTTCTCTGAACTCTTTTATGCATGATTATTATAGCTTTGTATTTCTCTCCGATCTATCGATTTGGTTTGGCCTACTAGATTGATATATCTTGCAATGGGAGAGGTGCTTTGTGATGGGTTCAATCTTGCGGTGCTCAATCCCAGTGACAGAAAGGGACATGACACGTATTTGTATTATTGCCATTAAGGATAAAAAGATGGGGTTTAATCATATTGCTTGAGTTTACTTTGTCTACATCATGTCATCTTGCTTAAGGCGTTACTCTGTTTCATACTTAATACCCTAGATGCATGCTGGATAGCAGTCGATGGGTGGAGTAATAGCAGTAGGTGCAGGCAGGAGTCGGTCTACTTGTCTTAGACGTGATGCCTATATACATGATCATTGCCATGAATCCGTCATAATTATTTGCTTTTCTATCAATTGCCCAACAGTAATTTGTTTACCCACCGTATGCTATGTGTTTGAGAGAGAAGCCTCTAGTGAAAACTATGGCCCCCGGGTATACTTTATCATATATAAAAAAACCTAAAAATACCTTGCTGCAATTTATTTAGTATTTTAGTTTATCTATCTATCACTATCAGAATTAATCCTTGCAAATAACCGCTAAGAGGATTGACAACCCTCGTATTTGCGTTGGGTGCAAGTGTTTGCTTTTGTGTGTGCACGTGCGCTTAACGGAATTCTGCTTGGTTCTCCTACTGGATTGATAACCTTGGTTCTTAACTGAGGGAAATACTTATCTCTACTATACTGCATCATCCTCTCCTCTTCGGGGAAACACCAATGCAGTCTACAAGTAGCAGGAAGAATTTCTGGCGCCATTGCCAGGGAGACATCATCAAAATTACCAAGTACCTTCGCACAAACTATCATCCACTTGCCTTTATTATATTTGCCTTTTTATTTGCATTTACCTCTCGTTTTCATCTCCCCACTTCTAATTTTTTTACAAAAACACAAAAATATTTTTATTTGCTTGCTTGCTTTTATTGCCTTCATGTCAACACAAAAAAAACAGAAAGTAAAACAAAAATTTAAGATCACTATGGATCACCTTAAAGTTTTCTACTTGGATCATCTTCGATCCAGTTGTGCTCGTGCTGAAACCCCAACTAGTTTAGTTGAGGGAAAATCATTAGATGAGCATGCTCATTTTGTACGTCACCGTTTGTCTAAAAAAGGGAGACTCTTATGGAATCAAATAAATTGTTTGCTATGCTATGCTTGGAATCTATGTGAAATTCATGATTTTACTTGTTGCACTGAGAACCCTAAAAAACACCTTCCCTACCTATGTGAGTTTAATGATAAGGAAATCTTATCTTCTTAAGCCAAAGGTGTTTATAGCTACTATGATATCGAACAAATTGAAGAATTTGTTGCTTTTAAGGGTGCCCATGAAGTTGCTTCTTTGATTGAAAAGTATGATATTACTCTCTACAAATCTGAAAATTTTGCCATACTTAAATATTGCGATGAAAACTATGCTTCCAATACCTATGTTAGTGAATTCATTGGGAGAATGTCTGCTGCTTTGGAAGAGAATAATGATATGCATGAATCTATAGATAATTGTGATTCCATTGATCCACTTGAAATATCCCTTTTTGATGAATTTGTTGCTTGCTATGCTTGTGGCCATGATGCCAATATTAATTATGCTTATGGAGATGAACTTGCTATAGTTCCTTATGTTAAAAATGAAATCATTGCTATTGCACCCACACTTGATAGCTCCTTGAATGAAAAGCATGGTTGCAATAATGCTACTATAAATTCTATTAATGTCAATTGTGCTAATAATATGCAAAACTACAAGCTTGGGGATGATAATTTTTTCCTGTCCACTACTTATTGCAATGATCATGATTGGGGTGATAATGCTTTTTATGATCTTGAAAATTTATTTAAGCCTCATGATGAATATGTTATTGATAATAATGTTTGCAATAATATTGAAAGTGGGTTTTTAAGAGTGTCAACTTTAGGTAAAAAGTATCCCACATATTCGGAGAGTGTTCAATCTTATGAAATTTTTGATAAATGTGGGTTTGGAGAGGTCATGACTTTAGTTGACGTTAATCCCACTATCTTGGAAGATTATAAAACTTTTATGCATGTGGATCATGAAGATAAAATTTTATATGATAGCTATATTGTTGAATTTGATTATGATCCTACATGTAATTATTATGAGAGAGGAAAATATGGTTGTAGAAACTTTCATGTCACTAAATTACCTCTCTTTGTGCTAAAATTATTAATGCTCCATTCTTCCTATTTTCATATGCTAGATATTGCTTGTCTTGATAATTTGTTTTCTTATAAAATGCCTATGCATAGAAAGTATGTTAGACTTAAATGTGTTTTTCACATGCTACATGATGCTCTCTTTGTGTTTCAATTATTATCTTTCATGAGAGCATCATTGAAATCTCAAGCCTATCTTAATGGCTATAAAGAAAGAGCTTGTAGGCAGACAACCCAATATCTTCTGTTTTTGTGTGTTTACACAATTATAGCCTCTTTTATGATTGTGTTTTTATCTTTTAATTAGTGTTTGTGACAAGTAATGCCTTTGGGATGATGTTGATGATAGTATAAATGATGCTGTTTGGAAAACAGAAAGTTTTGTGTCCAGTGCTGGAATTTAATTCTGTACTGCAGTGTCAGAAAAATCTGAAATTTTTACACAGTATTGGTACATAAATTGTTTACGTTGTCCTAATTTTTCAGAAATTTTCGAGTTACAGAAGTATGGCTTTTAAATAGATCTTTACAGACTGTTCTGTTTTAGACAGATTCTGTTTTTGTTGCATAGTTTGCTTATTTTAATGAATCTATGGATCGTATCAGGGGGTATGAGTCATGGAGAAGTTGGAGTACAGTATCATTATGCCAATATTAAATATGAATCAATTTATCACAGTACCTAAAGTTTAAGATTTGTTTGTTATACTAACGGATCTCATGAGGTTTCTGTTGAGTTTTGTGTGCTGAAGTTTTCAAGTTTTGGGTGAGACTGCGATGGATAAAGGAATAAGGAGTGGCAGGAGCCTAAGCTTGGGGACGCCCAAGGCACCCCAAGGTATTATTCAAGGAAGACTCAAGCGTTTAAGCTTGGGGATGCCCCAGAAGGCATCCCCTCTTTCGTCTACAATCTATCGGTAACTCACTTGGAGCTATATTTTTATTAATCACATGATATGTGTTTTACTTGGAGTGTCTTGTGATATAGTTTGTTTGCTTTTTTAGTTTGTCACAATCATCTTTTCTGAACACACCTTTTTGAGGGGGACACACATTATTCGTGATTAGTTAGAATACTCTATGTGCTTCACTTATATCTTTTGAGCTAGGCAGTTGCTCTAGTGCTTCACTTATATCTTTTAGAGCACGGCGGTGGTTATATTTTAAAGAAATAGTTGTACTCTAATGCTTCACTTATATATTTTTGAGAGTCTAATGAATAGCAATGGTAATATGCACGGGTTATGAATTTAGTCCTGATATGATAGGTATTCAAGAGGGATATTATAAAAACTTTCATGTAGATCACTGAATATGATAAGTTTGATTCCTTGCAATAGTTTTGCGATATTAAGATGGTAATATGTGAGAGGTGCTAGTAGATAATTGTGGTTTAGTAAGAATATTTGTGTTAAGGTTTGTGATTCCCGAAGCATGTGTCGGGCCCATGGAACCCGGGGTATCCAGGCATGTCTGCCTTTGGACCAGGGCGCAACGCCTGGCGTGGGCCCTGCAGGCCATCATCACCAAGCACCTCACTAGGGCTCCTCATGAGGCCTTGGCCTCCCGAGGCCCCCTCCTCAGGGAGCGGGCGAGCACGGCTCAGCACCTCCACCAACGGCCTCGCGAGGTCCTCTCACGAGGCGACCTCTTGAGGTGGCCTCCCGAGGCCCCCTCCCGAGGGTGCACGAGACGAAGGCCGTTCAGCGGAGCCGCGTGGTCTGGGGCCCATCACATGGGTGACGCGCGCGGCGACGAGCGGCGATAGAGGCCGCGCCAGCAGGCGCGGATGAAGATGGTTTCCTCTTTTGTGTTAAGAGAGCAGGGCCAGATACCTACTCCCCAAAGCAACCCCAAAGGTTGCCCGATCGGCGAAGGAAGACCAAGACGGCGGGCGCGCAGGGCGGAGGTCATCACCGAGCCCACCGGCGCGTCATGGATCACGCTTTGGCAGGCGAAGACCGCTTTTAGTCTGGATAGCCTGAGCGCCTGTCCCCTTTCAAAACCCGCCAAGTGTGGAAGCCCTTCCCGCCTAAGTTTCAACGGGGAAGAGGACCGATGCGGGTATAAGGGGGGCAGAGCAGCCATTGTAGAGGGGACTCCGGTTCCCATCGCCCTCGACCTTGTACTCTCTCTCTCTCTCGCACCAGAGCAATACCAACCAAGTAGGAGTAGGGTCTTACACCACAAGGTGGCCCGAACCTGGGTAAACCGCTGAGTCCACGGTCTGTCCCTCGCTAGCGCACTCTCGCCGTAGCCTCACCGTCGCTTAGCCGTGGTAGGAGACGAAGTGGTAGAATGAGCTCACCCTAGTGTTCGAACCTTTGGGTCCCCGGAGCCCGACTTTCGACATTTGGCGCGCCAGGCTGGGGTTCGCTACTGTTCTTCTGCTCCGCCCTTTGCTCCACCAACCCCATGGCCGACGCACGTCGCGAGCGCGCCGAGCGCAGGGCTTGCCGCGTGGCTCAGACGGAGCCAGTGGCCCGCGGAAATCGCCGCCGCCCCGAAGCCGAGGCTGCTGCCGCCACCGACCCCGCTGCCCGCGAGCAGCAGGACTCCTCCCTGCACCCCTCCATGCAGGTGAACGGCCACACCGCCACTGCCTCCTCCCTCGCCCATCGTGGGCCGCCGAACCTGCAGGCCGCGATGCTCATGGCGCGCGAGCTGCTCCGTTAACGTCCAGCTGACGCCGGCTACGACGCCTGGCTAGGTCGCATCACCGAGCTCGTCAATGCCGCCGGGGATGCTCAGGCGCCTTCCCACTCGCTTCGCCCTCCGCCGTCTCGCGCTGGGGACCTAGCGCACGGCGCTCCCCCACCGCCTCCTCTACGCAACGAGCACGGTGGGCCTCAGCGCGGCGCGCGGGCTCGCGAGCCGTCCCGCGGCGCGTCCTCGCCGGACCGAGACGAGGCCAGTTCCAGATCATTCACCATGCGCCCCCTGACGCGCGTGTGCTCCTCGAGCGGCAGCGCCAGCACCAAGACTAGGCCGTTCAAGACGTTGCAGCGGCTAGGCGTCAAAACTGCGCCGCCCTCACTGGTGGCGTCACCTCAAGCGGCGTGGGCTGCCGTGCCTTCACTCACAAGCTGCGTCACGTGGTCTGGCCCGCGAAGTTCAAGCCCGAGCTGCCTCCGCGCTATGATGGCACCCCCAACCCCGCGGAGTTCCTTTAGCTCTACGCGCTGAGCATCGAGGCGGCGAACGGCGACGACAAGGTCATGGCAAACTGGTTCCCCATGGCCCTCAAGGATGGCCCGCGCTCCTGGCTCATGAACTTCAAGGGCACACAGGACCGCTCCCTCACCATGAACGACCTACGGCGTGTGCGGCAGCGCCCGGACGAGACCCTCTGCAAGTACATCCAGCGCTTCAGCCAGGTGCACAACAAGATCCCGTGCGCCTCCGACGCGGCCGTCATCTCTGCATTCTCCACCGGCGTCATGGCCGTCAAGATGCGCGAGAAGCTTGCCATCAACGGTGAGGTCGACTCCGTGGTTGAGCTGCTCGATCTCGCCGACAAGTGCGCCAAGGCTGAGGAAGGCCGCCTCTTCATCCACAACGACCCTGACGCGGCGCTCGACGCCGCCAAGGCAAAGAGCAAGGACGTCAAGCGCAAGGGCCCGGCTGTGCTCGCGGTGGAGCCCGAGCAGAAGCGTGGCCGTGACCGCGACGAGCCCAGGAAGGACGGTCGGCCGCTCTGCGCCTTCCACAACATGCGCTCCCACAGCACCGAAGACTGTCAGGAGCTCAAGCTGCTCCGCGATGAGCGCCAAAGCCGCCGAGACGACCGCAATGGCCGCGGCGCCGGCCGTGGAGGTGGCTGCGGCAGCAACCGTTGGGACAGCCGCAACGGCAGTGGCAACTTCCGCCAGGGTTGGCGCGACCAGCCTCGTGAGGCCGTCTGGCGCAACTAGCCTCGTGAGGCAGACCCTCAGGGCAATGCCGCTCTTCTGCCGCTGCCGCCGCCACCCCGGAGGAACGACGTCAACCGGCCTGATGAGGGCGCTGGGGGCTACCAGGAGCCTCACGCGGTCGCCTGCATCCTTGGCGGGTCCCAAGCCCCCGCGTCCATCCGCCACTTCAAGCAGCTCTCTCGCGAGGTGTATGCCACCCTCCCAAGGCCCGAGGCCGTGCGACCCCTCAAGTGGTCGCAGTACGCCATCACCTTCGACTCCAAGGACAACCCCAAATCCATGGCCTCCGCAAGCGCGCTCCCCATGCTGTGCACCCCCACCATCAGCAATGTTGCGGTCACCAAGACCCTCATCGACGGGGGCGCCAGCCTCAACGTGATCTCCATCGAGACCTTCGAGATGCTCCAGGTGCCCTACGACCAGCTGATGCCGACCAGGCCCTTCTCCGGAGTGACCGATGGCTCCACCATCCCTCTGGGGCAAGTGCACCTCCCTGTCACCTTCGGCACCCGCAAGAACTACCACACCGAGCTCATCGACTTCGACGTCGCGCACATCGGCCTACCTTACAATGCCATCTTGGGCTACCCAGCTCTCACCAAGTTCATGGCGGCCACCCATCACGCCTACAACGTCCTCAAGATGCCCGGCTGCAGCGGCATCATCACCATCACCTGTGACGAGAAGGACGCGGCCAGCACCCTCGAGCGTGCCTACAAGGCCGCCGCGATCGCGCACCCGGCCGACGAGGACGCGGCCGAGCCTCCTCCTGCATAGAAGAAGCAGCTGTTCTCTCAGGACCGCGCCGAGACGAAGAAGGTGTCGGTGGACGGCAGCGGCTCCGGCCCTGCCTTCACAATCGGCACAGGCCTCCCTCCTGCATAGGAAAGCGCGCTCGTCACCTTCCTTCGGGCAAACTCGGATGTTTTTGCCTGGAAAGCATATGATTTGTCCGGTGTGCCGAGGGAGGTGATCGAGCACCACTTAGCGGTGTGCCCCAATGCACGCCCCGTCAAGCAGAAAGCATGGCGCCAGGCGCCAGAGAAGCAAGATTTCATCGTCAAGGAAGTTCAGAAGCTCCAGGAAGCTACTGTCGTTCGCGAGGTGCGCCATCCCGAATGGCTCGCCAACCCAGTTGTCGTTCCCAAGACGGGTGGCAAGGAGCGCATGTGCGTTGACTTCACCAGCCTCAACAAGTTCTGCCCTCAAGATCCATTTCCGCTGCCCCGCATCGACCAGATCGTGGATTCCACCGCCGGTTGCGATTTGCTATGCTTCCTGGATGCCTTCTTAGGCTATCATCAGATCAAGATGGCGGCCGAAGATGTGGAGAGGACGGCCTTCATCACCCCCTGCGGCATATATTGTTACGTCTGCATGCCCTTCGGTTTAAGGAGCGCGGGCGCCACCTTCCAGCAGCTAATGCGCATCATGTTGGGGCCTCAGATGGGGAGGAACGCGGAGGCCTACGTCGACGACATTGTAGTCAAGTCTCGTGAGGCTGGATCCCTCATCGCGGACCTCCAGAAAACATTTGCCAACCTACGCAAAGTCAATCTCAAGCTTAACCCGGAGAAGTGCGTCTTCGGAGTCCCTCCGGCAAGCTCCTCGGCTTCCTAGTCTCGCACCGTGGTATCGAGGCCAACCCAGAGAAGATCAAGGCCATCGATAAAATGCGTCCTCCCCGGACCCTCAAGGAAATGCAGCGCTTGGCAGGATGTATGGCCTCCCTGGGGCATTTCATCTCCAAGTTTGGCGAGCGAGCCCTGCCCTTCTTCAAGCTCCTAAAGAGGTTCGGCTCCTTCAAATAGGCTCCTGAGGCAGACGCCGCCTTCGAAGCCCTCAAGAGGTACCTCACGAGCCCGCCCATCATGGTCGCGCCGCGTTCTCGCGAGCCCTTGCTTCTGTACTTGGCGGCCACCCCTAGACGGCCAGCGCGGCGCTGGTGGCGGTGCGGGAGGAGCGTGTCTGTACTAAGGAAAAACCCTCCGCGCCCCTTCGGGCTCATGAGCCCGCTGAGCCTCATGAGGGCACCGATCCTCGTGAGCCTTCCGAGCCTCGCGAGCCTCCTGAGCCTCGTGAGGCCACCGATCCTCGTGAGCCTTCTGTGCCGCGCGAGCCTCCTGAGCCTCGTGATAATCCCGAGCCTTCCAAGCCTCGTGAGGCGCCTGAAGAGCAAGCTGCCACAGCAACTACGTGCCTCGTCGAGCACCCCGTGTACTTCGTCAGCACCGTGCTAAGGGACGCGCATGAGCGTTACCCCATGCAGCAGAAGCTCCTCCTCGCGCTCCTCGTCGCCTCCAGGAAGCTGCGCCACTACTTCTAGGGTCACCCCATCAAGGTCATTTCTTCCTACCCCTTGGAGCAAGTTCTGCGCAGCCCCAATGCCGCTGGCCATGTCGCCGAATGGAACATCGAGATGCAAGCCTTCCAGCTGGAATTCTCCACCACAAGAGTCATCAAAGGCGCAGCCCTGGCCGACTTCGTGGCAGAATGGACGGACACATACGAGGAGGAGCCTCGCGAGGCCCAGTCCCTCCTGCCAGGGGACGAGGCGCCTGGCGGCTAGACCATGCACTTCGACGGCGCCTTCTCCCGACAGGGCGCGGGGGCTGGGGTCATGCTCACCTCGCCGACAGGGGATAGGCTCGACTACACCGTACAGCTCTGCTTCAGGAACACCGACAAGGTCTTCAACAACATCATAGAGTATGAGGGCCTCATTGCCGGCCTCAAGGCCGCGTTCGCCCTGGGCATCAAACGTCTGACCATCAAGGGCGATTCGCAACTCCTCGTCAACTTCTCCAACAAAAGCTACAAGCCCAAGGACGAGCACATGGCCGCCTACCTGGAAGAGGTACGTAAACTTGAGAAGCGTTTTCTTGGCATGGAGCTGCAGCACGTCCCCCGCAGTGGCAACAAAGAAGCCGACGACATCGCCAAACGAGCATCTCGCCGCGAGCCTCAGAGCCCCGGCGTCTTCGAGGAAAGGCTCCTCAAGCCATTAGCCGCGCCTCCTGCCGCGAGCACGGCGCTCCTTCGTGAAGAACTCCCGCCCGCGCCACCCACGGGCACGCCAGACTGCGGCCCGGCTTTAGGAGCCCGCCTGCTGCTGGCGCTGGAGCCTCAAGAAGACAGCTGGGCCGCGAAGTTCGAGGCTTACTTGCTTCGCGGCACCGTTCCGGAGAAAGACTCAGAAGCAGAGCGCGTGGCCCGGCAGGCCGCCGCTTACTGCCTGCAAGATGGCGAGCTGTACCGCAGGCGCCCAAATGGCGTCTCGCTGCAGTGCATCTCTGAAGAGCAAGGGCGCGAGTTGCTAGCTGATATCCATGGAGGGGACTGCGGCCACCACTCCTCGTCACGCACCCTCGTCGGCAAGGTTTTCCGCAGCGGCTTCTACTGGCCCACTGCGCTGCGTGACGCTACCGCGCTGGTCCAAGCCTGCGAGGCCTGCCAATTCCACGCCAAGCAGATCCACCAGCCGGCGCAAGGCCTCCAGACGATTCCCCTCTCATGGCCCTTCGCGGTCTGGGGGCTGGATATCCTGGAGCCCTTCCCTCGCGCGGCTCGCGGTTACCACTATCTCTACGTCGCCATCGACAAGTTCACCAAGTGGGCACAAGTCGAGCTAGTGCGCACCATCCCGGCAGGCTCCGCCCTCAAGTTCATCAAGGGCCTCGTGAGCCACTTTGGGGTTCCCAACCGCATCATCACTGACAATGGCTCCCAGTTCACAAGCGGCCTCTTCAAGTCCTACTGCGCCAGCCTCGGTACGCAGATCTGCTATGCCTCGGTGGCACACCCGCGAGGCAATGGTCAGGCCGAGCGTGCCAACGCCGAGGTCCTCAAGGGCCTCAAGACAAGGAGCTTCAAGAAGAAACTCGAGGCTTGCGGCAAGGGCTGGCTCGCGAGCTACAGTCCGTGTTGTGGTCCATCCGAACGACAGCAAGCAAGCCTACCGGCGAGACACCCTTCTTCCTCGTCTACGGTGCTGAGGCGGTCCTCCCATTGGAGCTTAAGCACGGCTCCCCGCGAATCCTTGCCTTCGACGAGGCGCGTCAGGAGGGCTCGCGGGAGATCGTTCTGTTGCACCTCGAGGAGGGCCGCCGTCAGGCCGCCCTTCGTGCCGCGAGGTACCAGCAGGCCCTGCGTCGCTACCACAGCCGCAGCATCCGCCCTCGTACTCTCAAGATCGGCGACCTTGTCCTACGCAGAATCCTCTCCAGAGAGGGGCTTCACAAACTCTCACCTATGTGGGAAGGCCCTTTTAGGGTTACTCATGTCTCCAGGCCCGGCTCAGCCCAGCTGGAGACGGAGGACGGAGTTCCTGTGCCTAACGCCTGGAACATCCAACACCTCCGCAAGTTCTACCTGTGACCCTCATGCGTACGAACGAAATGGGGCTGTACATGCCCCGGAGCCTCTCATTGCGTTCGCCTGATGGGCCCGCGAGAGCTCCCGCCCATGCTTCGCGCTAGCGGAACGGTCGACCTGCGATCATACCCACACCCTTGTGGAAGCCCCATGCTCCGCGCTGGCGGAACAATCAACTGAGGGCGCCCCACGGGCTGCACCAGCCTCAAGCTGACCCGTGCCGGACACGGCAGCACTCTTTTTCTCATTTCGATGTGTAACAGAGGGTGCCCCACGGGTTGCACCAACCTCAAGCTGACCCATGCCGGACACGGCAGCCGCATCTAGTTCTAGCTATGTAATGGGTTGCTATCTTACTTCAGTAAAGCTCGGTTTCTTACATGCCGTTTCGTTTTGTTCTTGCCTCGCGAGCCTCGCGCGCTCACGACGTACCTCATGAGCCTCACACGAGTGGGGGCTGGACACGGTGTCTCTGCTCGGGTCAGTCCCAGCAGCGCTGAAAAACCCAAGCAACCGGGCTCTGGCTCGCGGGTCTGCTCCCGTGCACGCCACCCCACCAAGGTCCTTGGTGTCTTGTCTCCTCGCGTAATGATCATGAGCGAATCGACGAGCGTGCGCTGCTCCCCTGTCGTTAAGTGCTCTACATGCAGTCATCTCAGGAGCAGGTTCCCAGAAAGGCCTCACGAGGATGCCTCGCGGGGTGGCCCCCTCAAGGCCTCAGGAAGCCAGCAGGCCCCGCCTCGGGAGCTAACCCTCGGGGGTCGTCTCTGCAGGGGATTTCGCGAGCGGAGCCCTCACGAGGCATACCCTACAAGAGATGGCCCGCCGAACACTTCCTTGTGCAGAGCTATGTCTCCCGCCTCGCGAGCTGCTCTCGCCACCTCTTAAGCCTTCCCTTCTGGTAGCCTCACGAGCGCCAGCGTTCGTCTTGGCGCAAGCCGCTTGCGCGTCGAAGGGGGGCTCTCCGAGCATTGCGCCTCAGGAGCCCTCACTGGCTCCCGGTGCCCCTCGCCTCCTGGCCTTGTCCAGGCATCGCGACCTGGCATACCAGCGACGGCCGAGGCCCGCTCGGGGGCTGGGTCCTGACAACGTAGAGCATCATGGCAAGCAAAAAGAGCAAAACAGGCCTCAAGAGAAAGCCTCACGAGGGCACGAGCGTTCATTATAGCAAATCATAAAGTACTTAAACACCAAGGCATCGTCTTCACGCCCTCATGGGGCCACATCAGTCTAGTGCAGGGTAACGAAGGGAAAAGGACCCTAGGAACTCACGCCATCGTCGTCATCGCTGGCACCGTCGTCGCCGCCAGAGCTCTCGCCGCTGCCGCAGGAGTACTTCCTAAGCAACGCGTCCACGTGGCCTTCTACCGCCTTTGCGAGGCCATCGCGAAGCTCCTCGGGGACCGGGGCTATCACCTTGTCAAAGTCAAAGTTGGGATCGGCGTGAAGGAGGTGGCTGAAGACGCGAGTTGCCGCCAGGGAGAAGAGGCCGCGGCACTCCTCCTCCAAGATGCATCCACCGCCTTGGCCCCGTCCTCAAGCTGTTCCACGAGCTTGGTGGAGAAGTCGACGTAGTCGGCGTCGCGGGACTCGTGGAGGGCCCCAAGCCTTCCCTGGCAGATGGAGTTCAGGGCGTCGCAGGCGCGGAGCTCGAGGGAGTGAAGCGTCTTGATGCGTTCGCGCTGCTGCTCCTGTTCCCGGTCCGCGGTGCTGGAGCTGGGCTGCGGCGCGGCCCCCAGGCAGGTCTCCGCCTCGGCGAGTGCCGCCTTGAGATCAGTGATCTCCTACTGGAATCACTCGCGTTCCATCTCGAAGGCGTTCCTCTGCTGCGACAGCGTCTTACCGTGCTCCTCGGCAAGCGCCAGGCGCGCCTCCGCTACCTTCGCGTCAGCATCCTCCTGAACCTTCTTCTCCTTGGCCTCCAGCTGGGCGTTGGCCTCGGTAACATGCTTCGTGTGGGCCTCCTAGGCATCGGTCAGCTGGCATCCCAGCAGCTCCAGGCGCTCCTTCTCCGTGGCCTGCTCGGTCGCCGTCCTCTCGAGGCTCTTCGTGCGAGTCTCGAGGCCCGCTTCGCGGGCCGCAACCTCGTTCTCGCGGGTGGCGAGAGCGCCTTCTCGCACGAGGAGCGACTGCTCCTGCTCGGTGCGCTGGTCCTGGAACTCCTTCAGGCGGGCCTCCGCCTCTTGCGGCGCGCGACGGCCGCTTCGGCCTCCTGAAGGGCTCTCGCACGGACCCCCTCCGCTTCAGCGGCGTCCTTCTCGCCCTGTGCGCGAGCGCATTCGCTCTGGCGCCGGGCCGTTTCGACGGCGACGCTGAGCCAGCGCCACCCGTCAGCAAGCTTCAGGCGCTCCTCGACAAGGCACGTCTCCGCGTCCTGGAAATCCGTCCCGAGCCGAGCAAGCGTGGCCTTGGCATCGCGCAAGGCTTCGGGTCGGAGCAGGGTGTGGCCGCCCACAAGGGCCAGAGGCCAGTCCAGGTCGGGCCCTCTGGCACTCTCCGCCGCCGCGGAAAGTGAGGACTCGGTGCCGGTCGCCTGGAGCGGTGGGTTCGCCAGGCCACCCCCCGCGTTTGGCTGCGGCGGCACACTATGGGGGCTCTACATGCCTGCAATGGCGTGCCCCACGGCTCCTCCCCCCACGCTCAGGGAGGCTCCTGGCGGGGGGGTGGGTGTTCCGACCTCCCCCGTCAAGGTGGAGGGCGTCCCTGCCTCCTGAGCCTGCCTCCCGAGGCTCCTCCGTCTCAGCTTCACGAGGCGCACCCGCATGCGACTCCGGAGGAACGACCGTCTCCTCCCCGACCTCCATGCGCCCCGCCTCGTCATCGGGATGGCGGGTGGCCCCTCCGTGCCCCCCGGCACCCGTGGCGGGCGCCGACGCCCCCTGCGGGCCGGGGGTCCCCTTCGCCTTCGTAGTCGTCTTCTTCTTCTTCTTCTTCCGATCCACGGTAGACTTCCTACGCGAATGGTGGCTCAGCTCCGAGCCCGGACGAAGAGAAAGGACTAGGAACGCCGGGAGGAGGCAGGGGACTTACTCGTCACTAACGTACCACTTCCTTTTCTTCTCCTCCGCGAGGGGCGGGCCGTCGCTGCCACCGTCAGGCATCGCCCTGGCGCTGCCGCTCGGGCCCCCGGGGTGTATCGCAGCAGACCCGGACGCGTCGCCGCCCGCCTCAGGGCCCTGGGGGGCTTCGGCCTTGTGATGGGCCTCGGGCGCTGGGGGCCCGGCCGCTTTTCGGCCGGGAGTACCCTCCACCATAGGAGGCACGCTGTCGGCGTCGTCATCCCAAAAATCACAGAGGAGCTGACGGCGAGTGCGCGGTGGCGCCCGGTTGGCGTCCTCCTTCGTGGCCTCTGCTGAGTCCTCCTCGCCACCGTTGCCCCCTGAGTCCAGCTCCACCACGAGAGGGTCCTCGCGAGACCCCACCGGTCAAAGAGAGGAATCTCCTTGACCAGCTCCGCCATCTCCTCGTAGCGGAACAGAGGGAGTGCATCTTCGGGCGGGCCCTCGGCAGGGGTGTTGAGCAGATTCGCCAGGGCCCTGTCCAACTCCTCTTGCGTCAGGCTGCTCGGATGCAGCCTCATGGCGTCGCCCGCACCGGTGTACTCCCACACAGGGCGCGAGTGTTGCTGGAGTGGCGCTATGCGTCGTCGGAGGTACTCCCTGACGACCGACGCTCCCGATAGCTTCGCGGCCCGGTGCGCAACCATCCGCTCCAGAACGGGTTCCATCCTCGGGTCGGTGAGCCTCTCACTCCCCCACCGGGAGTTCTTCTTAGCCGGATCCGTCGGGATCATCAGGAGCGGGCTGGTTCGGCGCGTGTCCATGAAGACCCAGCGCTGCCGATAGCCCTCCACCTTCTTCGGGACCCTGAAGTTCATGATGTTGTTTTCTGTTCCCTTAACGGCAAGGAACGATGCGCACCCGGAGCACTGGTCGCACGTGGTCAGCCGCAGGCAGAAGAAGTGGCGGAAGAGCGCCACTGAAGGCATCACACCCACAAAGGCCTCATAGTAAAAGGCAAACATGGCAAGGAGGAGGATGGTGTTGGGCTGAAGATGGAAGTCATGAATCTGATAGTGTGAGAGAATGGCGTAGAAAAAGTCCGAGAACGGCGGCACCAACCCGGCATAGATGCTGTGGAGGAAGAAGGGGTAGGTCGTCGCCCCCAGGTCGCTCCGCGCGCATGACCCTGGCCAGATTTGGGTCGCCTGGTTCTCGTTCGTGTCGCCAGCCACTAGCGGGAGCACCCAATCCAGGCCCTCCCCATCGACGATGGAGGAGCGCTATAGCGCCGCCCCAATGGCAGGCGCGCTTGGGGATGGGGCTGGCGCCTTTCCCCTCTTGAAGGCGGGCGCCATCGGTGCATCGGAGATAAGGACGAAGGAGGGGGAAGAAGGTAGAACGCAGAGATGGGGTCGCGAGGAGCTGTGCGCGGGAGGTGAGGCGCTGAGCAAGGCAATGATGGTCTCGCGTCGCCAGCGGCGGACTTTATGTCAGCGCGGGCAGTTACCGAGGCGTCGTGGGAGAAGTGGAGGCGTCCCCAGTCACATCGTGCGCCACGCGTCGCGCCTGGCCGCAGGCGGTTAGGGCCCATGCCGTTTCGCCCCCCTGTAGGCGGGAACGTGCGCGCCGAGGGCCCGGGGGCTACTGTCGGGCCCATGGAACCCGGGGTATCCAGGCCCGTCTGCCTTTGGCCCAGGGCGCAACGCCTGGCGTGGGCCCTGCAGGCCATCATCACCAAGCACCTCACCAGGGCTCCTCATGAAGCCTTGGCCTCCCGAGGCCCCCTCCTCAGGGAGCGGACGAGCAAGGCTCAGCACCTCCACCAGCGGCCTCGCGAGGTCCTCTCACGAGGCGACCTCCTGAGGTGGCCTCTCGAGGCCCCCTCCCGAGGGCGCACGAGACGAAGGCCATTCAGCGGAGCCTCGCGGTCTGCGGCCCATCATTTCGGTGACGCGCGTGGCGACGAGCGGCGACAGAGGCCGCGCCAGCAGGCACGGATGAAGATGGTTTCCTCTTTTGTGTTAAGAGAGCAGGGCCAGATACCTACTCCCCAAAGCGACCCCAAAGGTTGCCCGATCGGCGAAGGAAGACCAAGACGGCGGGCGCACAGGGCGGAGGTCATCACCGAGCCCACCGGCACGTCATGGATCATGCTTTGGCAGGCGAAGACAACTTTTGGTCAGGATAGCCTGAGCGCCTGTCCCCTTTCAAAACCCGCCAAGTGTGTCAGCCCTTCCCGTCTAAGTTTCAAGGGGGAAGAGGACCAATGCGGGTATAAGGGGGGCAGAGCAGCCATTGTAGAGGGGACTCCGGTTCCCATCGCCCGCGACCTTGTACTCTCTCTCTCTCGCACCAGAGCAATACCAACCAAGCAGGAGTATGGTCTTACACCGCAAGGTGGCCCGAACCTGGGTAAACCGCTGAGTCCATGG
Source organism: Elymus sibiricus (assembly GCA_039707655.1). Classification (NCBI taxonomy): domain Eukaryota; kingdom Viridiplantae; phylum Streptophyta; class Magnoliopsida; order Poales; family Poaceae; genus Elymus; species Elymus sibiricus. The sequence goes on along the minus strand of CM077668.1, from coordinate 159,566,592 downwards.
TCTGTCCCTCGCTAGAGCGCTCTCGCCGTAGCCTCGCCGTCGCTTAGCCGTGGTAGGAGATGAAGTGGTAGAACGAGCTCACCCCAGTGTTCGAACCTTTGGGTCCCCGGAGCCCGACTTCCGACAGCATGCACGTATGATCTTTCATTATGCTAAGAAGTTGGAGCATGATTTATTCTTGATTGTCTACCTTATGAGTGGCGGTCGGGGACGAAAGATGGACTTGTCCTACCAATCTATCCCCCTAGGGGCATGCATAGTAGTACTTTGCTTCGAGGGCTAATAAACTTTCGTAACAAGTATGTGAGTTCTTTATGACTAATGTGAGTCCATGGATTATACGCACTCTCACCTTTCCGCAATTTGCTAGCCTCTTTGGTACCGTGCATTGCCCTTTCTCACATTGAGAGTTGGTGCAAACTTCGTCGGTGTATCCAAACCCTGTGATATGATACGCTCTATCACACATAAGCCTCCTTATATCTTCCTCAAAACAGCCACCATACCTACCTATCATGGCATTTCCATAGCCATTCCGAGATATATTGCCATGCAACTTCCACCGTTCCATTTTTATGACACACATCATCTTTGTCATATTGCTTTGCATGATTATATAGCTGACATAGTATTTGTGGCTCAGCCACCGTTCATCAAATTTATACATGTTACGCTAGTATCATTGCACATCCTGGTACACTGCCAGAGGCATTCATATAGAGTCATATTTTGGTTCTAGTATCGAGTTGTAATATTGAGTTGTAAGTAAATAAAAGTGTGATGATCATCATTATTAGAACATTGTCCCAGTGAGGAAAGAATGGTGGAGACTAATGAGTCCTCGAAAAAGTGGGGATGGGGTCCATGAGACCGCTCTAAAAAATAAGGCCGAAAAGAGCCCACGAAAAAAAAGAGAAAAAGAGAGAAGGGGCAATGTTACTATCCTTTTTCCACACTTGTGCTTCAGAGTAGCACCATGTTTTTCATATAGAGAGTCTCCTATTTTGTCACTTTCATATACTAGTGGGAATTTTTCATTATAGAACTTGGCTTGTATATTCCAATGATGGGCTTCCTCAAATGCCCGAGGTCTTCATGAGCAAGCAAGTTGGATGCACACCCACTTAGTTTTTCATGTTGAGCTTTCATACACTTATAGCTCTTAGTGCATCCGTTGCATGGCAATCCCTACTCCTCGCATTGACATCAATTGATGGGCATCTCCATAGCCCGTTGATTAGCCTCTGTGATGTGAAACTATCTTCTTATTTTTGACTTACCCTTATTGATATCTACCACCACACTCTATTCCACCCATAGTGCTATATCCATGGCTTGCGCTCATGTATTGCGTCGGGGTTGAAAAAGCTGAGGCGCGTTAAAAAGTATGAACCAATTGCTCAGCTTGTCATCGGGGTAGTGCATGATAAGTATTTTGTGTTAAGAAGATGGAGCATGACAGGATTATATGATTTTGTAGGGATAACGTTCTTTAGCATTTTTATTTTGAAAGACATGATTGTTTATTAGTATGCCTGAGTATTGATGTCTTTATGTCAAAATATAGACTATTTCCTTGAATCATTCGGATCTTATTATTCATACCGTAAGAGAGAGATTACATGATGAAACATGATAGGTAGCATTCCACATCAAAACTTCTGTTTTTATCATTTACCTACTCGAGGACGAGCAGGAATTAAGCTTGGGGATGCTTGATACGTCTCCAACGTATCTATAATTTTTGATTGTTCCATGCTATTATAGTATCAATCTTGGATGTTTTTATGTGCAATTATATATCATTTTTTGGGACTAACCTATTAACCTAGTGCCCAGTGCTAGTTGCTGTTTTCTGCTTGTTTTTGGTCTTTCAGGAAATCAGTACCAATCGAAGTCCAAATGCCATGAAACTTTTTGGAGATTTTTTCTGGACAAAAGAGACCCTAGAGACTTGGAGAGGTGGCCAGAAGGTTCACGAAGCCTCCACAAGGCAATAGGGCGCGGCCCTAGGTGGGCGCCCTGATGCCTTGTGGGACCCTCGTGGCTCCGTTTGACCTAATTCCACTTTTATAAATTCTCAAGTATTGGGAAACCAACAGAGACCCACCCCGAATAAATTTTACGCCAACGCAAGCCTCTGTTCTTTCCCGATCCCATCTGGAGGCCCTTTTCGGTACTCTACCGGAGGGGGAATCGATCACGGAGGGCTTCTACATCAACCTTGCTGCCCTTCTGATGATGTGTGAGTAGTTTACCACAGACCTACGGGTCCATAGCTAGTAGCTAGATGTCTTCTTCTCTCTCTTTGATCTTCAATACCATGTTCTCCTCGATGTTATTGGAGTTCTATCCGATGTAATCTTCTTTTGCGGTGTGTTTGTTGGGATCCGATGAATTGTGAGTTTATGATCAGATTATTCATGAGAAATATTTGAGTCTTCTCTGAACTCTTTTATGCATGATTATTATAGCTTTGTATTTCTCTCCGATCTATCGATTTGGTTTGGCCTACTAGATTGATTTACCTTGCAATGGGAGAGGTGCTTTGTGATGGGTTCAATCTTGCGGTGCTCAATCCCAGTGATAGAAAGGGACATGACACGTATTTGTATTGTTGCAATTAAGGATAAAAAGATGGGGTTTAATCATATTGCTTGAGTTTACTTTGTCTGCATCATGTCATCTTGCTTAAGTCGTTACTCTGTTTCATACTTAATACCCTAGATGCATGCTGGATAGCGGTCGATGGGTGGAGTAATAGTAGTAGATGCAGGCAGGACTCGGTCTACTTGTCTCGGACATGATGCCTATATACATGATCATTGCCATGAATCCGTCATAATTATTTGCTTTTTTATCAATTGCCCAACAGTAATTTGTTTACCCACCGTACGCTATGTGTTTGAGAGAGAAGCCTCTAGTGAAAACTATGGCCCCGGGTCCTCTTTATCATATGTAAAAAACCTAAAAAATACCTTGCTGCGATTTATTTACTTTTATTTTATTTAGTATTTTAGTTTATCTATCTATCACTATCAGAATTAATCCTTGCAAATAACCGCTAAGAGGATTGACAACCCTCTTATTTGCGTTGGGTGCAAGTGTTTGCTTTTGTGTGTGCAAGTGCGCTTAATGGAATTTTGCTTGGTTCTCCTACTGGATTGATAACCTTGGTTCTTAACTGAGGTAAATACTTATCTCTACTATACTACATCATCCTCTCCTCTTCGGGGAAATACCAACGCAGTCTACAAGTACCAAGGTACTAGTAGATAATTGTGGTTTAGTAAGAATATTGGTGTTAAGGTTTATGATTCCCGAAGCATGCACGTATGGTCAGTCGTTATGCTAAGAAGTTGGAGCATGATTTATTCTTGATTGTCTTCCTTTGCGTTGCAGTCGGGGGCGCGCGATGGTTAACTCCTACCAACCTCCCCCCTAGGGGCATGCGTAGTAGTACTTTTCTTCGAGAGCTAATAAACTTTCTCAATAAGTATGTGAGTTCTTTATGACAAATGTGAGTCCATGGATTATACGCACTCTCACCTTACCACAATTTGCTAGCCTCTTCAGTACCGTGCATTGCCGTTTCTCACCTCGAGAGTCGGTGTAAACTTCGCCGGTGCATCCAAACCCTGTGATATGATACGCTCTATCACACATAAGCCTCCTTATTCTTCCTCAAAACAGCCACCTTACCTACCTATTATGGCATTTTCATAGCCACTCCGAGATATATTGCCATGCAACTTCCACCGTTCTTTTTATATGACACACATCATCATTGTCATATTGCTTTGCATGATTATATAACTGACATAGTATTTGTGGCTCAGCCACCGTTCATCATTTTTATACATGTTACACTAGCATCATTGCACATCCTGGTACACCGCCAGAGGCATTCATATAGAGTCATATTTGTTCTAGTATTGAGTTGTAATTTCTGAGTTGTAAGTAAATAGAAGTGTGATGATCATCATTATTAGAGCATTGTCCCAGTGAGGTTTAAAAAAAACGAGGCCATAACAAGCCCAGTGAAAAAAATAAGAGAAAAAGAGAGAAGGGGCAGTGTTACTATATTTTTCCATACTTGTGCTTCAAAGTAGCACCATGTTTTTCATATAGAGAGTCTCCTATGTTGTCACTGTCATATACTAGTGGGAGTTTTTCATTATAGAACTTGGCTTGTATATTCCGATGATGGGCTTCCTCAAATGCCCGAGGTCTCAATGAGCAAGCAAGTTGGATGCACACCCACTTAGTTTTTATTTTTGAGCTTTCATACACTTATAGCTCTTAGTGCATCCATTGCATGGCAATCCCTACTCCTCGCATTGACATCAATTGATGGGCATCTCCATAGCCCGTTGATTAGCCGCATCGATGTGAGACTATCTTCTTCTTTTTGACTTCCCCTTATTAATCGCTATCATCATTCTATTCCACCCATAGTGCTATATCCATGGCTTGCGCTCATGTATTGCGTTTGGGTTGAAAAAGCTGATGCGCGTTAAAAAGTATGAACCAATTGCTTGATTATCTCCGGGGTTGTGCATGATAAATACTTTGTGTTAAGAAGTTGGAGCATGACAGGATTATATGATTTTGTAGGGATAACTTTCTTTAGCATTTTTATTTTGAAAGGTATGATTGTTTGTTAGTATGCCTGAGTATTGATGTCTTTATATCAAATTATAGACTATTGCTTTGAATCATTTGAATCTAATTATTCATACCATAAAAGAGAATTACATGATGAAACATGTTAGGTAGCATTCCACATCAAAAATTCTGTTTTTATCATTTACCTACTCGAGGACGAGTAGGAATTAAGCTTGGGGATGCTTGATACGTCTCCAACGTATCTATAATTTTTGATTGTTCCATGCTATTTTAGTATAAATCTTGGATGTATTATATGCAATTATATGCCATTATATATCATTTTTTGGGACTAACCTATTAACCTAGTGTCCAGTGCCAGTTGTTGTTCTTTTCCTATTTTTTCCTTTTCAGAAAATCATTATCAAACGGAGTCCAAACGAAGAAAAAAGTTTGGATTAATTTTTTCTGGACCAGAAGGGACCCTAGAAGCTTTGGGAGAAGACCAGATGAGTCACGAGGAAGCAACAAGCCCGGAGGGCGCGCCCAAGGGGGGTAGGTGCGCCCCCAGGCTTCTGGGCACCTCGTGGCACATCTTGGTCTAATTCCAGCGCTATAAATTCCCAAATATTCCCGATATACCAGAGAGACAAACGAGAAAACTTTTCCGCCGCCACAAACTTCTGTTCTTCTGCGATCCCATCTGGAGGCCTTTTCCGGTACTCTGCCGGAGGGGGAATCGATCACGGAGGGCTTCTACATCAACCTTGTTGCCCTTCCGATGATGTGTGGGTAGTTTACCACAGACCTACGGGTCCATAGCTAGTAGCTAGATGGCTTCTTCTCTCTCTTTGATCTTCGATACAACGTTCTCCTCGATGTTCTTGGAGTTCTATTCGATGTAATCTTCTTTTGCGGTGTGTTTGCTGGGATCCGATGAATTGTGGGTTTATGATCAGATTATTCATGAGAAATATTTGAGTCTTTTCTGAACTTATTTATGTATGATTGTTATAGCTTTGTATTTCTCTCCGATCTATCTGTTTGGTTTGGCCAACTAGATTGATTTATCTTGCAATGCAAGAGGTGCTTTGTGATGGGTTCAATCTTGCGTTGTTCTATATCCCAGTGACAGAAAGGGACAAGACACGTATTTGTATTGTTGCCATTAAGGATAAAAAGATAGGGTTTAATCATATCGCTTGAGTTTACTTTGTCTACATCATGTCATCTTACTTAAGGCATTACTCTATTTTCATTAACTTAATACCCTAGATGCATGCTGGATAGCGGTCGATGGGTGGAATAATAGTAGTAGATGCAGGAAGGAGTCGGTCTACTTGTCTCGGATGTGATGCCTATATACATGATCATTGCCTTGAGTATCATCATAACTATGTGCTTTTCTATCAATTGCCCAACAGTAATTTGTTTACCCACCATATGCTATGCGTTCGAGAGAGAAGCCTCTAGTGAAAACTATGCCCCCCGGGTCTACTTTTATCATATATTAAAATCCAAAAATACCTTGCTGCAATTTTATTTCCTTTCTTTTATTTTGCAATTTACTTTTCTATCTATCACTATCAGAATTAATCCTTGCAAGTAACTGCCAATGGGATTGACAACCCTCTTGTTTGCGTTGGGTGCAAGTATTTGCTTTTGTGTGTGTAGGTGCTGCTAACGAGGTTCTGTGTGGTTCTCCTACTGGATTGATAACCTTGGTTCTTAACTAAGGGAAATACTTATCTCTACTGTACTGCATCATCCTCTCCTCTTCGGGGAAATCCCAACGCAGATCACAAGTAACATAGTCATGTTCTGTTCTCACAAATAAATTCTTCAGAGGAAACTAACACACCATGCATTGTTATATACTCATGTTCGGTGTGCAAAGTTTTTGTGAGGATAATATTCTAGCCATTGATTGCTGAAGGGCGAATATAGGCATGTAGACATGGTAAGCATGACAGGATTTCACTACTTGCAAGTATAGAGTTTTCCATATGCACTTTTACTTCCCTACTAATGTATGGTTAGGTGAAACCAACAGTGTTATGCATGTTTCTAAATCATGAAAATGAGGAAACTAACATAGTCATGTTCTGTTCTCACAAATAAATTCTTCAGAGGAAACTAACACACCATGCATTGTTATATACTCATGTTCGGTGTGCAAAGTTTTTGTGAGGATAATATTCTAGCCATTGATTGCTGAAGGGCGAATATAGGCATGTAGACATGGTAAGCATGACAGGATTTCACTACTTGCAAGTATAGAGTTTTCCATATGCACTTTTACTTCCCTACTAATGTATGGTTAGGTGAAACCAACAGTGTTATGCATGTTTCTAAATCATGAAAATGAGGAAACTAACATGGCTATTGATACAAACTCATATTTAGTAGTATAAATATTACTATAAAGTTAGGAGAATATCCATATCTTCCTAACCATTTGATTATTCAAGGGTACAAATTAGCTGTATAGACATGGTCACAATCACATGATTTAACTACTTCCAAATATTGATATTACCATTTGGACTTCCAAATCTCCCTATTTTATTTCCTGATTTACGGCATCTCTAATACATTGCCATAGTTCTACTCAAATTCTGCTATAACAGGGATATGCCAATCATCACAAAAGTTCAAACAATGTCATGATGTTATCATTAAAATCAGACGAAAACAACTTACACGAGGCGTCCCTGCAATACGTGGTGCCATCTGTATTGTCCATCGCGTAGATGATGCCATTGTGTTCAGTAGCATCACAGAACTATGGATCACCATCGATGCAGCGCTGCGAGGGGAGTTGTGTCCACCTACAGCCGGCACCGCTGCAAAGATAGGCGACTCTGCAGTCGAACAAGGCAATTAGCTTGAAGTCTGCGTAATTCCTAGATGTCGTGGGCACTTGGCAGATTACAACCTTCAGCAAAACAAGGTATGTCCAGCTGACTTGGCAATCTATAGGAAGTGGGCCACGATGGCAAATCCCTATATGATCCAAGGGAGGAAGGATAATCTCATGGGAGGTGTGGATGTTCACGAGCACCCACTTGTTCCGGTATTCTCCGACGGCAGCCATCCAGTGGGAGTTCATGCCGACCCAGTACATACCTGACAAGAAATTTCGGGTGATGGTGGTCGAATCGAAGTCGAGGGGCATGATGTGCGCCTCCGTATCATGGTGACAGTTGTGAGCATAGTGGTGAGCACGCCATCCCGCAACATCAGATAGCAACAAGCAGGGTGTCTTGAAAATCTTAGGCCTCGCTTCGACGATGGACGCGTGCAGGTCCCTCGAGCATGCAGCCAGCCGCAAGGCGCTGGACATATCCATACGCGAACAACAGGGGTGGAGGATGTCCCTGGGGAGATCGCTCTAGCCGCGGCTCATACGGATGCTGCGCGGTTCGGGTTCGGCCTTGGTGGAGTTTGGAAGGTGGGGTTTTTTTGGGGCTTGATTTACGGGGGAGAAGGCTCTCGGTGCTAGAGCGGCTAGCGAGTAGAATAGTGGTACTGGGGGAGGCGAGCGAGGCGAGGGTACGCGGGGGCACTGTGAGATGAAGAAGAGTGACCTTAGGATCTCCGGCGAGATGGAGATGGAGGTGGAGATGGAGTGGTGCTAGGGGAGAGGGAAACGAGGCGAGGCATGCATGCTATACAACGACGGTGACAGTGACTGCACAGGGTGAGGCTGACTTTGGAAACCCGAACACGCCGCCTGGACTAATGTCACCTCGGGCGTAGGGTCTTGTCACTTCACTGTGAGGACCGGATGAATAATATTTTGACCAACAAGTACTACACCTATACTACCACTAGTACTACTAACATGCCTCTGGGTTCACTACATCCTCCAGGTTGTGGTAGCATGCCTCTGGGTTTACTTCTCATTCTACAGGTAGCATCCATATTGCAAGCAGACCAAAATTCTCGTGCATGCAGAAGCGCGAAGAAGGCTTTTTTTCTTTTTTGAGGATAACCGCATATTCCTTAACCAGAAAAGGTTACACACATAGCACACACGCAGAATCATCTAGAAACCACCAGAAGAAGGCTTGGGATCTCAAAGAAACTCTGTGCCATGTTCTCTGATAACGCACATGAACTGTCTATTGTCCCCCCAAAAAAATGTCTCGGCAATTAGAGCAAAGTGTAATGGGAAATGCAAAACCGATACGCGTACGTGGAGTAGAACAACAGTATGGGAAAAAAACTAAAACAAAATGGTTAGCTCTGTGGGTATTCGAACGCAGAAGTTGTGTGTCGCACGCACGCGCCAATATCCATCCGAACCGGCACCTACTCACATAGGCTTTTCGTTTTGCAGGCTGGTCTACCTAGCCGTCTAATCAACTGCATGCATGCCACTTCTCCATTAATTCTCCATCGGGAACCGATTTTCCTCGGGTTCTTTACCTCTCCTTTATTTGCATTCAAGACCCCACTGGATTCACACTGTTTTAACCTCTTCACATACCTCCGAAACCCCTTTAAATAATCATCTTCTTCCACTCTGTTTAACCACCATCTTCTTCCACTCTGTTTAGCCACCTAATCCTAATACTCCAAACCATAGCCCTCCGGTCCGACGGTTCCAAATGGAGAAAGAGATCCGTATGCAAGTTTTTAGCGTCAAACATGTGATCAACGAAGGCTCGTTGAGGATAGCCGCCACCGTCACCGACCACGCAAGGGTTGTTCGGGAGTGGATCAATAATGTATCCAACTCCCTCGAAAATGTGGAGGTGAAGATCGTTGGTATCGACGCAGAGTACACCACGCGTGTCACTGGGGAGATTCAATGCGCCGCCGTCCTTCAGCTATGCCTCGGAGATGAAGTTTTGGTGTATCACATCATGCACGCGCCCTCCATACCAGGTGAGCTCCACGATTTCTTGTCTCAGGAGGACATATTGTTCTGTGGAGCAGCCATCGAAGGGGACAAAGAAAAGCTGGCATCGTACAACCTTGATGTGAAAAAGACCGCCGACCTACAATCCAAAATTCCTGTAGAGGGTTGTAACAAACCAACAACATCCATATTCGACGTAGCAAATTATCTACTCAGGACAAAGCTTGAGAAGGGCGAGGAGACGCTGGAATTAAGGTCGTCTGGATGGGAGATTTATCCATTGACCTACGAGCGGATAAAGTATGTAGCCCTCGATGCCTGTGTGAGTTTCAAGATAGCCGCAAGGTCGAAGGAGCTTGTAGCGAAGCCGTCCCCCACAGAAAATGAGAAGAAGAAGAAGAAGAAGAAGAAGAAGAAGAAGAAGCAGGGCACTATAGATGGATGAACTATTTCCTCTTTTGTTTATAAAAAAAATATTTCCTCTCTGTATATATGGATAGATGAACTATTTTGTTGGTGTGCTTGTCTTTCGAAGAAATGTAGTAGCGTAGGTCCGCTTGAATATAATGAAGTATTTATCCGCCTAGTTTTCTCTCCTACTCCTTGCAATGATCAGTATGCAATGCATGTGTCAGACGACATGACAGCTTGTCCATGGACGCTGAACTACGGCGACCATCACGTTTCCATCACTGCCACACGCGATTCCCACGATGCCGCTCGAACCCACGACACCACGTCCCCCGACGTGCGCCTCACCCCCTCATAGCCCCACCGCCCCTCCACCACGTGCGCCGAGAGGGGAGTCTATCTTCTGCACCCCACCGTTCTCGTCTACCACACCTTTAAATGCTACCGTGATACAAGATTCTGAGCCATTGGATCATGGATCGAGTGGCCAGCATCGGTCAGTGCAAGTTTTGCAGAAAACTTCCAAACAATTTTGAAATGGCGCTTTGGTCCACATCCTGAGATGTTGTCCGTTGGATCACAGATCTAATGGCCCTGGTGCGTCCGTATCACGGTAGCATATAAGGAGCGGCAGCACCAGATATTTTCCCACTCGTGCCAAACTCGAGATTTGTTTCTTATTTTTTTCTAACATTTTGTAACGTGGCACGGCATCCGGTGCACCTAAGCCTCTGAAAAAATATTGGAGTGCACTCTAAAGATCTTTATATGCTCGAGAGCAACTATGCATGTGGATAGTATCTTCTATTCCTAAATATCTATACAATGCATTATCTATTTTCTTTCCTAGCCATGTAACAATGCCACATAAGCTAGGCATGCATGCAATCCATAAATTGCAATATATTGCATTACTCCCCAACATGCAATGCTGCCACATCATCTATTCATGCCTGTTAGTCATAGGTTGTTTTTTGCTTTAGTCTTAACCCATCACATTTTGTTAGAAATGACATTCTTTTTAAGTAGTCGTATGATTAATCCAAACATTCATGTTCCATACAACTAAACTCCAAAGGTCCGCCGGCCGAAGCCGAGGCAGAGGACGTAGGACGGGTGCGCTGGAGGAGTTGTCGTAGGAGGAGGAGAGCTCGAAGGATAATCTTGCACGTCAGCCGCCACCTGCATATCAGCGCGGAACTCCTCGAGCGCCCACTAGAGCTCGCGCTCCTCCATGGAGCGGCGGAGTCACATGATTTTCCTGAACCGCGATGGCCACCATGTAGTACTCCTCATCGCCGGGGGCGCGGTGCTCGCGTCCCGACTCCTAGGGAACTATCTGGAGCACGCGCTCATCCACCTCGTGAGCGGCGAGGATGTGATAACCCACAAGTATAGGGGGTCGGTTGTAGCCTTTCTCGATAAATAAGAGTGTCGAACCCAACGAGGAGCTAAAGGTAGAATCAATATTCCCTTCAAGTTCTATCAACCACCGATACAACTCTACGCACACTTAACGTTCGCTTTAGCTAAAACAAGAATAAAACTACTTTGTAGGTGTAATGCTAGAACTACTTTGCAAGAATAAAACTAGGAGTACTTTGCGAGAATAAAACTACGAGAAATTTGCAAGATAATAAAAGTTAGTTGTTTAGTAGAAAGCATTTGTAGAACAAGAAAAGGATTTGTCCCTAGGCAATCGACAACTAGACCGGTAATCATTATTGCAATTTTATATGAGGGAGAGGCATGAGCTAACATACTTTCCGTACTTGGATCATATGCACTTATGATTGGAACTCTAGCAAGCATCCGCAACTACCAAAGATCATTAAGGTAAAACCCAACCATAGCATTAAGTAACAAGTCCTCTTTACTCCCATATGCAACAACCCCCTTACTCGGGTGTAAGCTTCTGTCACTCTAGCCGCCCACTATAAGAGAATTATGAACGTATTGCAAACTCTACAGCGGGAATCCCTCATGCTTGCACGACACGGATGGCACCATAGGACAGCACCAAAATAAAACATACAACTCAAACCAATCACGATCATCAATCAACCCATAAGACAAAACGAATCTACTCAAACATCATAGGATTGCCACATATCATTGGATAATAATATATAGCGTTAAGCACCATGTTTAAGTAGAGATTACAGCGGGGAGAAGAGGTGTTACACCGCTGCATAGAGGGGGACAGAGTTGGTGTTGACGGCGGCGAAGTTGTTGGTGTAGATCGCCGTCACGATGATTGCCCCGGCGGCGTTCCGGCGCCACTGGGAGAGAGGGGGAGAGAGCACCCCTCTTTCTTCTTCTTCCTTGGCCTCCCCCCTAGATGGGAGGAGAGTTTCCCCTCTGTTCCATGCCGGCCATGGCTCCTGGAGGGGAGGAGCCCCTCCGAGATTGGATCTCTCTCTCTCTGTTCTCTTCTGTTTCGCGTTCCTGTTTTCTGGCCAAAAACAGTTTCTTAAATTCCCGGAGATCTGTAACTCCGATTGGGCTGAAATTTTGAGGGGATTTTCTTCTGGATATTATCTTTCTTGCGGTAGAAGAAGGGCCCCAAACGCCTTACGGGGTGGCCACAAGCCTGCTGGGCGCGCCCTGGGTAGGGGGGCGCGCCCCTCGAGCTTGTGGGCCCTCGGGCATCGTCTCGCGTTGATTCTTTTTCCCAAAAATCACATATATTCCAAAATAAATCTCTGTAAATTTTTATCCCGTTTGGACTTCATTTGATATGGATTTTCTGCGAAACAAAAACATGCAACAAACAGGAACTAGGACTGGGCACTGGATCAATATGTTAGTCCAAGAAATCATATAAAATGTTGCCAAAAGTATGTGGAAATTGTAGGATATTGGCATGAAACAATCAAAAATTATAGATACGATGGAGACGTATCAGCATCCCAAGCTTAATTCCTGCTCGTCCTCGAGGAGGTAAATGATAAAAACATAATTTTTGATGTGGAATGCTACCTAGCATAATCTTGATCATGTAATCTAATCATGGGATGAATATTAAGATACGAGTGATTCAAAGCAATAGTCTATCATTTGACATAAAGACATCAATACTCAGGCATACCAACAAACAATCATGCCTTTCAAAATAAAAATGCTAAAGAATGCTATCCCGAGCCCGTCATGCTCAATCATTGATCCACTCACGATGTACATAACATTAACTATACTTAATGCTTAAAACTGACAATAGTGCTCTCCAACTGGTGCTTGAATGAGAAGGTGATGACTCAACAATAAAAGTAAAATAACATAAAGTAAATAGATAGGCCCTTCGCAGAGGGAAGCATGGATTTGCAGAGGTGCCAGAGCTCGAAGCTTAAATCAGAGATGAATACATTTTGAGAGGTGTACTTTTCCTGTCAACGTCGCGACCGAGGGTTCTCAATATCTTCCATGCTAAACACATTATAGGCGGTTCCCAAGCGGAAAGGTAAAGTTTACTCCCCCTCAACCATTCAAACACAAGCCATGGCTAGCCGAATCCACGGGTGCCCTCCATACAATCAACTTTTCGGGGGAGTTTGTTGCATTTATAATTCGATTTTGACCACGGGACTGGGCATCCCAATTACCAGCCTCTCTCGTGCAATGATAAGTGAATAAACACCCATCGTGAGAATAACCCGCTTAGCATGGAAGATACTGACCACCCACTGCCGCTCCATGAGTGGTACGGGCACACAAAATAGATGCTTATTTGAATGATTAGAGGTGGCACATGCAAATTTACTTGGAACGGCAGAGTAATACCACATATAGGTAGATATGGTGGACTCATCTGGAACAACTTTGGTTTAAGGATTTGGATGCATAAGCAGTATTCCTGCTTAGTACAGGTGAAGGCTAGCAAATAGATTAAGAAGCGACCAACCAGAGAGCGACAACGGTCATAATCATGCATTGCGAACAATTAACATTGGATACTAACATGAGTAGGATATAACTTCGTCGCATAACTATACATGCATGCTTCGGAAATCACAAACCTTAACACCAATATTCTTACTAAACCACCATCATTCACTAGTACACCCACATATTACCATCTTAATATCGCAAAACTATTGCAAGGAATCAAACATATCATATTCAGTGATCTACAAGTTTTATGTAGGATTTTATGACTAACCATGTGAATGACCAATTCCTGTTGACACTCTAAATAGATATAAGTGAAGCATGAGAGTTTGATTCTTTCTACAAAAGTCTTGACCATGCTCTAATAAATATAAGTGAAGCAAAAGCGCATTCTACAAATAACGGTTTTCTATATGTAGAGAAACAGGCATCCAAACTTCAAATGATATAAGTGAAGCACATGAAGCATTCTATAAAGCCATACTCAAAAGATATAAGTGAAGTGCAAAGAGCATTCTATAAATCAACCTAGGACTATCTCATACCATCATGGTGCATTATTAAAATAAAAATAAAAAGCACACGACGCTCCAAGAATTTACGAATATCATGTGAACAAAACAAAAACCGAAACATACCGATAATTGTCGAAGAAAGATGGGATGCCTTCCGGGGCATCCCCAAGCTTAGACGCTTGAGTCTCCTTGAATATTTACTTGGGATGCCTAGGGCATCCCCAAGCTTGAACTCTTGCCTCTCCTTATTCTCCTCATATCGATACCTCCTCGATATTCGAACACTTCATCCACACAAAACTTAACCGAACTTTTCATTAGAGGGGTTAGTACATATAACATCAAATCCCATCATGTCCTGCTGTAACATTATTATATAATTATAATAAAACATTACCCACTGTATGCTATCACAATTCTATGGCTCCCAAGTCAATGGGGCTCAACAAGATTTCAATATACGCAAATAAAGAAACTATAACAGCAATCTGTGAAAACAGGACAGTCTGTAAAGATGCAAATGAAACATATATTTATGTAACTCAAAAAATTCTGAAAAATTGGGAAAAAATAAAAAACTTGCATAGCAGTACTGTGTAAAAATTTCAGAATTTTTACATGTTCCAGTAAAATATAGAAATTCAAACACTACAGCAAAAGTTTCTGTTTTTGCACAACACACACCAAACAAGCAATTTAAACATCCTAAAGGTAAATCTTGGCACATTATTTTTATAATACAATGGATTTGTACCAGGGGATAATTATTTTTGTTGAAAAGTTTCTGTAATCAAGGTTCACAAATTTTCCATGGGCGTGAACAAAGTTCAAGGCTAGCCCCCACTTCCACATTGCTCATCTGTCTCACTTTCACTTTTCTTTTTGTAAAAGTTTTAGGTTCCCCTCTATATTTTTTTTTAACTTTTTTTAAAATCACACAACAGAATAAAATAACTCTCTAAAACTTCCGGGTTGTCTCCCAGGCAGCGCTTTCTTTAAAGCCATTAAGCTAGGCATAAAGTACTCATGCTATCGATCCACCCGGATCCCAAGGTATATCAAAGCCAATTTTAATTAACAATGATTTGTAATTTAGTAGTGAGCACAAAGCAACATATATCATGCAATGACGAAGTCTAACTCTCTTCCTATGCATCGGCATGTCATAAAAGAACAATTCATGCACATCAAGTAAAGGCCAATGCATAGTATAAACAGTTTCTTGCAATTTATCGTATTACAAACATAGAGAGGTGGAGATGTAGTTCCTCTCTCATAATAATTGCAAGTAGGAGCAGCAAAAACATGCATATTATATCCATCAAAATCATCATGTGCAACACTAAAATGCAACCCGTCAATATAATCTTTAATAAGCACAAACTTCTCCGATATAGTGTAGTTTGGAGAATTCAAAAAGATAATAGGACTATCATGTGTAGGTGCAATAGCAACAATTTCATTCTTAACATAAGGAACTATAGCCAGTTCATCTCCATAAGCATCATTCATATTGGCATCAAGGCCACAAGCATAGCAAGCACCAATTTCATCAAAATGGGACATTTCAAACGAATCCAAGGGATCATAGCAATTATCATAGCATTCATCCTTCGGTAAGCACGAAGGGAAATTAAACAATTTATGAGTTGAAGAGTTACTCTCATTAGAAGGTGGGAACAGGTAGCTAATCCGCTATTCCTCCCTTTGTTCTTCGCTCTCCTCATCATCTTTTTCATCTATTGAGCTCACAGTGTCATCAATTTCTTCTTCCATAGGAGCCTGCAAAATATTAGTCTCTTCTTGGACAGCGGAGACTTTCTCAATAAAATCATCAATATAGGCATTGTATTCATAATTCTCATAGCAATATTTAAGTATAGCATAATTTTCAGATCTGTAAAGAGCATCATCACAATCTTCATACTTTTCAAACAAAGATTCAATTTCATAAGCACCCTTAAAAGCAAAAAATTCTTCTATTTGTTCCACATCATAGTAATCATATATACCATTAGCATAAGAAGCCAAGGTTTCATTATCATTAAATTCACATTGAAAGGGGAGGTGTGGAGCCTCCATCCTAGAGCAACAAGTATAATCACACCTTAAGCATAAATTCCAAGCATACCAACGCAGCATTTTAATTTGATCCCATAAGAGTTTCCTTTTTTGAGACAAGCGATAATCCCTAAAGTATTCCCGTTGATCCAAAGTATCTCCCATTATCAAGTTGAATGGAGATTTATCAGGATTATCAAAGTAGTATTTAATGTTTTCGACATAAGCAGCATCGAGGGTTTTAGGAGGTTCCCATCTCCATGAGTGGCAAGTACAACTATTTTTTTGGGTGTTTCGTGTTCCATATCCATAACTAAAGATAGAGAAAAACTTAGAACAGAAAATAAAATCTACTTAGGGGAACAGAAAAGGAAAACTACTTAGCGATAAAGCAAACAAGCGCACACGAGAATATCAACCCCACGCTATTGCTCCCCGGCAACGGCGCCAGAAAAAGGTCTTGATAACCCACAAGTATAGGGGATCGGTTGTAGCCTTTCTCGATAAATAAGAGTGTCGAACCCAATGAGGAGCTAAAGGTAGAATCAATATTCCCTTCAAGTTCTATCGACCACCGATACAACTGTACGCACACTTAATGTTCGCTTTAACTAGAACAAGAATAAAACTACTTTGTAGGTGTAATGCTAGAACTACTTTGCAAGAATAAAACTAGGAGTACTTTGTGAGAATAAAACTACGAGTAATTTGCAAGATAATAAAAGTTAGTTGTTTAGTAGAAAGCTTTTGTAGAACAAGAAAATGATTTGTCCCTAGGGAATCCATAACTAGACCGGTATTCATTATTGCAATTTTATATGAGGGAGAGGCATGAGCTAACATACTTTCCGTACTTGGATCATATGCACTTATGATTGTAACTCTAGCAAGCATCTGCAACTACCAAAGATCATTAAGTTAAAACCCAACCATAGCATTAAGTAACAAGTCCTCTTTACTCCCATACGCAACAACCCCCTTACTCGGGTGTAAGCTTCTGTCACTCTAGCCGCCCACTATAACAAAATTATGAACATACTGCAACCCTACAGCGGGAATCCCTCATGCTTGTGCGACACGGAGGGCACCATAGGACAGCACCAAAATAAAACATACAACTCAAACCAATCACGATCATCAATCAACCCATAGGACAAAACGAATCTACTCAAACATCATAGGATTGTCACATATCATTGGATAATAATATATAGCGTAAAGCACCATGTTTAAGTGGAGATTACAGTGGGGGGAAGAGGTGTTACACCGCTGCAAAGAGGGGAGAGAGTTGGTGTTGACGGCGGCGAAGTTGTTGGTGTAGATCGCCGTCACGATGTTGCCCCGGCGGCGTTCCGGCGCCACCGAGAGAGAGGGGGAGAGAGCACCCCTTCTCCTTCTTCTTATTCTTCTTCCTTGACCTTACCCCTAGATGGGAGGAGAGTTTCCCCTCTGGTCCATGGCCACCATGGCTCCCGGAGGGGAGCAGCCCCTCTGAGATTGGATCTCTCTCTCTGTTCTCTTCTGTTTCGCGTTCCTGTTTTCTGGCCGAAAACCGTTTCTTAAATTCCCGGAAATCCGTAACTCCAATTGGGATGAAATTTTGAGGGGATTTTCTTCTGGATATTATCTTTCTTGCGGTAGAAGAAGGGACCCAACCGCTTTACAGGGTGGCCATAAACCTGCTGGGCGCGCCCTGGGTAGGGGGGCGCGCCCCTCGAGCTTGTGGGCCCCTCGGGCATCATCTCTCATTGATTCTTTTTCCCAAAAATCACATATATTCCAAAATAAATCTCTGTAAATTTTTATCACGTTTGGACTTCATTTGGTATGGATTTTCTGCGAAACAAAAAACATGCAACAAACAGGAACTGGCACTGGGCACTAGATCAATATGTTACTCCAAGAATTCATATAAAATGTTACCAAAAGTATGTGGAAATTGTAGGATATTGGCATGGAACAATAAAAAATTATAGATACAATGGAGACGTATCAGGATGCCATGCTCGCCGCCATGTTGTTGGAGAACACGCTCGTGCGCCTGAGTGGCGAGGATGCGATGTTCGCGGGCGTACTGCCGGAGCACGCGCTCGTCCATGTCGAGAGTGGCGAGGATGCGATGCTCGTGGGCATGCTGCTGGAGAACGCGCTCGTCCATCTTGTGAGCGGTGAGGACGCGATGCGCCTCCTCGTAACCGACCAGGGCATGCTGCTGGAGCACGCCCTCCCCCTCGTGGCCGACGAGGGCGAGCCGCTGGATCACATTGTCCTTCACGTGGGCGCGTTGCCAGTGTGGGCGTGCTCCACCTCGGCGAGGTCGGAGACTCCGTCATCTTCTTAGGCCACGGCGCCGTCCGCTTCAGCAATGGCTACATGCTTCGATGGGTGTTGTGTCCATATGGGAGCTTGGAGCTACAGTACCAATGGGGGGGTTGACCTTTTTGTGGTTACACTTACAGATCGTTTGATCGAGAAAAATAGAATCTCAAGTAGCACAATATGTTGGAACGTGTCGGGGGCTAGTTAGTAGGAGTAGTAAAATGAACATCACATGTACACCATATTTTGAGAAGGGTTTAATGTAATTTGTGTGAATTGGGTCAGTGTGGATGTACGAGTAGTACTACATCCATATCATTGACATGCATGCGCGCAACAAACATTTGTGTGGAAGATTTCACCCTATGTTCATATATTATGTTTGAGAGTGGATTCGATTTTTGTAATTGGAGCTCATTTTTCCAAGAGAGAATCAAGAGAAGTGTGGTCCTTTGCTTGATTCCAATTTAGACTATCCATGTCTTATTGCGAGAGATAGCTAGATATATATAGAGAGATGCTACTTGTAGACTGTGTTGGTATTTCCCCTAGAGGAGAGGATGATGTAGTATAGTAGACATAAGTATTTCCCTCAGTTAAGAACCAAGGTTATCAATCCAGTGGGAGAACCACGCAAAATCCCTTTAGCAGCACCTACACACACAAAAGCAAACACTTGCACCCAACGCAAATAAGAGGGTTGTCAATCCTCTTAGCGGTTATTTGCAAGGATTAATTCTGATAGTGGTAGATAGATAAACTAAAATACTAAATAAAATAACAGTAAATAAATTGCAGCAAGGTATTTTTTATTTTAATATATGATAAAAGTAGACCCAGGGGCCATAGTTTTCACTAGAGGCTTCTCTCTCGAACACATAGCATACAGTGGGTAAACAAATTACTATTGGGCAACTGATAGAAAAGCAAATAATTATGACGGATTCATGGCAATGATCATGTATATAGGCATCACGTCCGAGACAAGTAGACCGACTCCTACCTGCATCTACTACTATTACTCCACCCATCGACAGCTATCCAGCATGCATCTAGGGTATTAAGTATAAAACAGAGTAACGCTTTAAGCAAGATGACATGATGTAGACAAAGTAAACTCAAGCAATATGATTAAACCCCATCTTTTTATCCTTAATGGAAACAATACAAATACATGTCATGTCCCTTTCTGTCACTAGGATTGAGCACCGCAAGATTGAACCCATCACAAAGCACATCTCCCATTGCAAGATAAACCAATCTAGTTGGCCAAACCAAATCGATATATCAGAGAGAAATACAAAGCTATAATAATCATGCATAAAAGAGTTCAGAGAAGACTCAAATATTTCTCATGAATAATCTGATCATAAACTCACAATTCATCGGATCCCAACAAACACACTGCAAAAGAAGATTACATCGGATAGAACTCCAAGAACATCGAGGAGAACATGGTATTGAAGATCAAAGAGAGAGAAGAAGCCATCTAGCTACTAGCTATGGACCCGTAGGTCTGTGGTAAACTACTCACACATCATCGAAAGGGAAGCAAGGTTGATGAAGAAGCCCTCCGTGATCGATTCCCCCTCCGGCAGAGTACCGGAAAAGGCCTCCAGAGGAATAGAGGCTTGCGGCGGTGGAAAGGTTTTCTCTTCTGTCCCTCTGGTATGTTGGGAATATTTGGGAATTTATAGCGCTGAAATTAGGTCAGGAGGGGCTACGAGGGGCCCACAAGCCTGGCGGGTGCGCCCTACCCCCCCAGGGCGCGCCCTCCGAGCTTGTGGCTCCCTTGTGGCTCCACTGGTCTTCTCCCAAAGCTTCGTGAGTCCCTTTTGGTCCAGAAAAAATTAATCCAAAGTTTTTTTCTCATTTGGACTCTTTTTGATAATGATTTTCTGAAATGACAAAAACAAGCAAAAAAAACAGCAACTGGCACTGGGCACTGAGTTAATAGGTTAGTCCCAAAAAAATGATATATAATGGCATATAATTGCATATAAAACATCCAAGATTGATACTATAATAGCATGGAACAACAAAAAATTATAGATACATTGGAGACGTATCAAGCATCCCCAAGCTTAATTCCTGCTTGTCCTCGAGTAGGTAAATGATAAAAATAGAATTTTTGATGTGGAATGCTACCTAACATGTTTTATCATGTAATCTCTCTCTTACGGTATGAATAATAAGATCCGAATGATTGAAAGCAATTGTCTATAGTTTGATATAAAGACATCAATACTTAGGCATACTAATAAACAATCATGTCTTTCAAAATAAAAATGCTAAAGAACGTTATCCCTACAAAATCATATAATCCTGTCATGCTCCATCTTCTTACCACAAAGTATTTATCAAGCACTACCCCGATGACAAGCCGAGCAATTGGTTCATACTTTTTAATGCGCTTCAGCTTTTTCAACCCCCACACAATACATGAGCGCAAGCCATGGATATAGCACTATGGGTGGAATAGAGTGTGGTGGTAGATATTAATAAGGAGAAGTCAAAAATAAGAAGATAGTCTCACATCGACGGGGCTAATCAACGGGCTATGGAGATGCCCATCAATTGATGTCAATGCGAGGAATAGGGATTGCCATGCAACGGATGCACTAAGAGCTATAAGTGTATGAAAGCTCAACATGACAACTAAGTGGGTGTGCATCCAACTTGCTTGCTCATGAAGACCTCAGGCATTTGAGGAAGCCCATCATCGAAATATACAAGCCAAGTTCTATAATGAAAAATTCCCACTAGTATATGAAAGTGACTAAACAGGAGACTCTCTATATGAAAAACATGGTGCTAGTTTGAAGCACAAGTATGGAAAAGGATAGTCACTGCCCCTTCTCTCTTTTTATCTCATTTTTTTCTTTTCTCTTTTTTTCTTTTTTTTCTTTCTTTTTTTTCTTTTTTTTCGCGGGCTCTTTTTGGCCTCTTTTTTTTTCCTCACTGGGACAATGCTCTAATAATGATGATCATCATACTTCTATTTACTGACAACTCAAAAGAAAATTACAACTCAAAAATGGAACAAAAATATGACTCTATATGAATGACTCTGGTGGTGTACCAGGATGTGCAATGATGCTAGTGTAACATGTATAAAAATGATGAACGGTGGCTGAGCCACAAATACTATGTCAGCTATATGATCATGCAAAGCAATATGACAATGACGATGTGTGTCAAAAAAACGGAACGGTAGAAGTTGCATGGCAATATATCTCGGAATGGCTATGGAAATGCCATGATAGGTAGGTATGGTGGATGTTTTGAGGAAGATATAAGGAGGCTTATGTGTGATAGAGTGTATCATATATTGGGGTTTAGATGCACCGGCGAAGTTTGCACCAACTCTCGATGTGAGAAAGGGCAATGCACGGTACCGAAGAGGCTAGCAAATTGCGGAAAGCTGAGAGTGCGTATAATCCATGGACTAACATTAGTCATAAAGAACTCACATACTTATTGCGAAAGTTTATTAGCCCTCGAAGCAAAGTACTACTACGCATGCCCCTAGGGGGATAGATTGGTAGGAAAAGACCATCGCTCGTCCCCGACCGCCACTCATAAGGTAGACAATCAAGAATAAATCATGCTCCAACTTCTTAGCATAACGACAGATCATACGTGCATGCTTCGGGAATCACAAACCTTAACACCAATATTCTTACTAAACCACAATTATCTACTAGCACCTCCCACATATTACCATCTTAATATCGCAAAACTATTGCAAGGAATCAAACTTATCATATTCAGTGATCTACATGAAAGTTTTTATTATATCCCTCTTGAATACCTATCATATTAGGACCAAATTCATAACCCGTGCATATTACCATTGCTTTACACTCTCAAAAAGATATAAGTGAAGCATGAGAATGCAACTATTTCTTTAAAATATAACCACCGCCGTGCTCTAAAAGATATAAGTGAAGCATTAGAGCAACTGCCTAGCTCAAAAGATATAAGTGAAGCACATAGAGTATTCTAACAAATCACGAATAATGTGCGTCCCTCCCAAAAAGGTGTGTTCAGCAAAGATGATTGTGACAAACTAAAAAGCAAACAAACTATATCACAAGACGCTCCAAGTAAAACACAAAGCATGTGATGAATAAAAATATAGCTCCAAGTGAGTTACCGATAGATTGTAGACAAAAGAGGGGATGCCTTCCGGGGCATCCCCAAGCTTAGACGCTTGAGTCTTCCTTGAATATTACCTTGGGGTGCCTTGGGCATCCCCAAGCTTAGGCTCTTGCCGCTCCTTATTCCTTTTTCCATCGTAGTCTCACCCAAAACTTGAAAACTTCAGCACACAAAACTCAACAGAAACCTCCTGAGATCCGTTAGTATAACAAATAAATCTTAAACTTTAGGTACTGTTGTAAATTGATTCATATTTAATATTGGCATAATTCTACTGTACTCCAACTTCTCCATGACTCATACCACCCGATACGACCCATAGATTCATCAAAATAAGCAAACTATGCAACAAAAACAGAATCTGTCTAAAACAGAACAGTCTGTAAAGATCTATTTAAAAGCCATACTTCTATAACTCAAAAAATTAGGACAACGTAAACAATTCATATACCAATACTGTGTAAAAAATTCAGATTTTTCTAATGCTCCAGTACAGAATCAAAAATCAATCATTGGACGCAAAACTTTCTGTTTTCCAAACAACATCAATTATACTATCATCCAAATCATCCCAAAGGCATTACTTGGCACAAACACTAATTAAAAGATAAAAACACAATCATAACAGAAGCTATAATTGTGTAAACACACAACAACAGATGGTAAAACAAAATTTTATTTTATTCATTGGGTTGCCTCCAAACAAGCGCTATTGTTTTATGCCCCTAGCTAGGCATAATGCATAGTTTCCAGTGTTGTCATCCTTCATCCCCAAATCTTTCTTAATCAAATCTTCCAAAACTTTTCTCATTAATTCTCTACTTTCATGTTCTTCTTTTCTAGTAGGGGAGCTTAAATATTTGAAGGGACTTTGATTTGCGACTTTAACGTTCATAACTTTTGTGGCACCCTGGCTCAGAGGAACCGGAACACCCCGTATTCCAGCCCAAAGATCAAGTCTTCTGGAATACGTCACTGCTTGGCATAGAACAAATCAGCTCTTATTACAAATAATCGGGGTACAAGGGTTCGGGTATTACAAAGATTGCAGGGGCATGGCGATACTACGCCTGCTCAGATAGCTCTATGCTAGCAGCGGAACGACTCGTAGCAACGGGATAACTTCTAGCAGCGGAACAACGACAACGGTGATGAAGTCCACTCCGCAGGGACTCTAGCTGGGACACATCCTAGCGCGCAAACTCAGGATCCTCAAGCAATCAATCATGGCATGACCTGCAATCTGGCATGACACGCCAGGTGAGTACTTTGAATGTACTCGCAAGTTCACATCAACCAAAGCAATCAAGACAAACAACAGCATGGCAATTACAGGTTAATTATCAATGATGAACATGATACTACTAGAACAACATGAGAGTGAACATGGCATGTACATGTTAATCATGATATGAACATGAACATGATGCTGTCATACATGATGTGTACATGGATTGTTGCCATGGTCCCTTGAACCATCTTACCATCTCGGGGTTACCTCATAACCACCGTCAACATCTTACCATCGTGATCCTCACTTGATCACAACAATACCAACCATAGTGATCCTCGCACGATCACAGCAATACCAACCATAGTGATCCTCACACGATCACATCAATACCAATCATAGTGATCCTCACATGATCACGAACTTCTGCAAGTGCCATCTTGTTGCTTTTAGTGTGCAGGTTTATTATTTCTGTTGACCCACAGTGTGATCTACTACGAACTATGTCCACGACCGAGGATGCGGCTATCGATAGATTATACACTCTGCAGAGGTTAGTACATTGTACCCACACCACGGAACTCATGGCCTCGTGCTCCCATTCGGGTGGACCAACGACATTCCGACAAAACCAATCTATTGCATGACACTCTCCCGGCCACTCCGACAAACTCCCCTTTGGGCTATGTCATGGGTGGCCCTAATGCCAACTCTTGACATCCTGCCACCTCGTGGCCGGCCACCGTTGTGTCAAAACAAAACAAACGGTCCCAAACGGGGACAATGGTACCATACAACTTGGGCACACAAGATTATGGCCGCCTACCTGATCAGGGTAGCGCGCGCACATAACCTTCCCTGGTTGGAGGCACCGGCGAGAGGCATGACAATAGACTGCATTAGGGCCCCCCTTAAGGCAAATGTGGCTGCACTGGTGAGCTCGATTCGGTGGCACAATGACTCAGCCAACAGATTTGTTCAAGTTCGATTAATGTCAGGTTCAACTTGGATGGTGATGAGCCGAGCCATAACAAAATAACATGATGAAATAATAGTGCATATGAGCATGATGTCAACATAAGCATGGATGTGCAATATAACCATTTATCTTAACATCAACAACAATAAATCATTTAGTCTACGGGATGCACATGAGCATGGCATAAAGATGATCATGAATATCACAAGTATTTGCATAACAAACCATAACTACTCATGTGAGCATATCATGATCGCTAGCATATGAACTGAATACAAGAATGGAACATGAGAATAATACTACTAACAAGTAAATATCTGGATGCACATGAACATGGCATAGGGATGAGCATGAATCCACAAGCATATACATAGAATTTACAAAATAATTTCAAAGTAATTATTTAAACAATCAAGTGAAAACCATGGCTATAGCAATGCTATCATGCAAGTGGCTGTTGTGGCTTGCCTGAGGATAAAGGATTCATCGGGAAGAAGTGCGAGAAGCTCGCGGAAAAATTTGTCAGAAACATTTCTCTCTCGGCGGAGCTGATTAGAGGGCAAGGGCAAAATGGTCATTTTCACAGTGTGAAAACATCATGAAAATGGTAC
Source organism: Elymus sibiricus (assembly GCA_039707655.1). Classification (NCBI taxonomy): domain Eukaryota; kingdom Viridiplantae; phylum Streptophyta; class Magnoliopsida; order Poales; family Poaceae; genus Elymus; species Elymus sibiricus. Next base: position 159,540,935 of record CM077668.1, on the reverse strand, counting down.
CACCAGAACGGGCTCGATGAGTAGAGAACATGGGCTTTTGAATCACTTGAATCGGAGTTACGGTTGCGGAGATACGGCCGTTCATTCGTTAGGCAGAAAAACAAATAAAAATTGTGCTTTTCTGATGCTAACGGACGAACGTCCGCAATTTAGAGGTTTCGGCCGGTGGGGCTGAAAACAGAAAGCGCACTTTGGGAAAATGCGTCTTCGGAATAGAGGAAGCGCATTCTGGACCGCAGCTGGAGCGGTTTACGCTTTCCCAAAGAGAAAACGTATTCTCAGGAATATGCCTTCACTTAACCACGTCAGCGGCCGGCCTGGTCAGCGCCTGAGAAGCTTACAGGTGGGGCCCATTGGCAGGCCTGGGGGGTCGTCGTCTTCCTCCTTGACCGCACGCGCCTGGCCGAGGGAGGGGCTGCTTCCGTCGGCGGTTGCCGGTGACTCCGGCCACCGTTAGGGACGCCTGGCCCACCGACGCACTCAAGAGGCCTAGGCAGTCTCGTACTAGTAGGGCAGGGCCGTCGGGGAGTGCTAGGGTGAGCGGGACATTGGCCGCGCCGGACGGCGGTCATGGGCGACTTCAAGCACAGTGCCACGGGGCACTGGAGGAGGAGGGGAAGAGTGGGGAAGCTCCAGGGGCTCGTTGGAGTTCCTCTGGGGCAGAATGAGGAGGGGAGGGGCTCGGGGCAGCTCTAATTTGAGCGGCAGCCGGCGGCGAGGCTACGGCCACTGGAGGGGCAGGAGAGCTCTTCGAGCTCGATTGAGATGTCGGGGAGGGATCTAGGAGGGTGGAGGAGAGGCTGGTGATGTTGAGAGGGCTCGGGACAGCCTCTTTATAGGCAGGCAAACTCGCGGCCGCGGCGACGCATGCGCCGGCGCACTGGAGCGAGGAGGACACGCGTAGGGGAGGGGGAGAGGGGCCAGAGGGTTCGTGCGATGCGGAGAGGCCACGGAGGTGCTTCGGGAGAGCTCGAGGACGGCGTGGCCAATCGGCCATGGTGGTGGGGATGGCGACAGAGCGCGGACGCGGCTGCCGTGGAGTGGGGAGGAAGAAAGAGGAGGGGGCCAGGGTACGCGTGGACGCAGGAGAGTGCGTGCGACGCTGTGGACAGGACACGGTGGCGAGAGCTCGTGGTTTGGGCGGCGGCCGAGGGCCCCAAAGTCCAGATCACGTGTTTGGGCATGCCGGACGCGTGGTCACCGCGTGAACAGGCACACGCGGTGTGCTCTGGCCAGGAAAAAGCTGTCTACCGTGTGGACCCTACTTGCTGGAGCACCACTATGGGCTTGGTTCGATTAAAGCTACTTTGTGATGATCGGTTCCATCAACTGTAGCTTCTGGCAGCAAGGTGTTTGCAATGAATTGGGGAAGGCTCACTTGGGGATAAATGTTGAGCTGTGGCTGGGGTTGATCACTCACTAAGATGACCACCTTGGCAAAATTTCAGCCCAAATGGAGGTGTATAGATAGCACTTCCTTCACAAACTGCCCCACTAGACAGAAATATGAACATGGAAGCTGCACTCACATGGAGCGATGGATTGAGCAGAAATTTGGTAGAGAGTGATCATTTGTGCATAGGAAGGCACTGTAAAAATTTCATACCATTTGGATAAATAAAAATGGTACTTCCTTCACAATGCTTTCCTCTGGGCAGAAACTTGAGGGAATTATTGAGAAATATTTGATAGATAAAATGAGCCCAAATTTGGTGGAGGGAAGTTATATAGGTAGGAGAATGTCCAGGTAAAATTTCAGAATTTTTGAAGCCATATAAAATATAGTTGCTTCACAAGCTAAAATTATGACCAGAAACAGAGATTGGATGGTGTGCTCACCATGGTCATAAAATCTTGAATATTTTTACATATCCAAGGTCCATATGGTCCAAAGGAATTTTGAGAATTTTGTGGGAATTTTAGGAAAGACAGAAATATAGGTTGCTTCACAACCTAGAGCAAACAGGGTTATACCTTTAATAGAAAAAGGAATATTCCCTAGAAAAATAATTTGGAGTTGGGCTAAGATGGAAATGACATGGCATTGGGAAAGATTTAAGAGTGACAAGCCACTAGGGAGAGGAAGAAGAGATGATCTTCCTAGGTTTCAAGACCACATAGCCACACAAAACAAATTACAAATAAAAAATCCAAAGAAATCCAAAAGAAAAAGAAAGGGCCAAAAATCGGGGTGTCACAAACCTACCTCTCTTACAAAAATCTCGTCCTCGAGAATTGGTTGCTCAGGGAACAAGTATGAATATTCTGACTTAAGGAAACCGTTTCTAACTCGGGTATCCTTTTTCCTTATTATGATGTTCCCACTGAATTCCATATGACTGACTGCCTTGCTCTGGTGTGGTTTGCTTCACCGTATCCAACATTCTGACAAGTCTTCCCTCATATGTTCAACCTTATGCTGACTTCAATTTCTTTCATGGCTGCTGACTTAGCTGATATATTATCCTGACTGGAATATGTTATCTTTCCATAAGTCCGGGAGTGATTTCCAATTGACGTGACATTTTTCTATCCAGCACCTATAGTATTCAATGGATTTATGAACAGATTCCCTTGGTGGACACGAAACATTTAATCATTGCATCGGGTTACTAGATGCATGTCCTCCGGGTTCAAAACCATACTGGGAATCATAACCCTTGTCTTGGCGGAATCTAACTACTTGTAGGGAGTTCTGAATCATCTTGGCTGGCTTCGCTATCTCGAGTATCAAATCCGTACCAAAGATTTGACTGTCGCCAGTCATGACCAGTATAAAGGAGTAATAACTTATAGAAATGGCATCCAGAGACTTGACTGACGGTGGTTCTGGCGGAAGAATCTTGTTCATGATAGGCTATCATTTCCCTGGGTACCATATATGAGTACACATGATCCGAGCTTGTTGTTCAGCATTCTGATTACTCATTTGTCAGTATAGCCACATGTGGGTAGTAGGCCGTGCGATGCGTTAACATGGTTGCTGGAGTTAAACTGCGGAGCTAGCCTTTGGTCTAACATGACAGACTTGGATATACAATACTGACAATTATGGGCATACATATTTGGACAAGCGGGTTACCTTGATATGAGGTCCTTACAAAACATAGTAGACCCCTTGGGTGTGTGTTCATGGTGATCAATACGGAATCAGACTGTCTTGGGTATCCGTACCATGTTGTTCATGCAACAATTATCATACCTGTATTGCCAGTCTTGCTCCTTCATTATTGTTTTCTTTGTCCGGATCCTTTGATGAAAGAACTTGGTCTTATATACCCTTAATTCTTCGTGTGACCATAGGCGCTGTCAGGTGCAATATTCCGGCAATCATACCTTAGCCTTGTTCATGACTCGTGTCATAAGAAATATACCAGGTTCACATGTACTTGTATAAAGCTCATTGTTGTCGGCCATCATACAAGTTGGTGACGAGGGTTAACAATATCGCCTTGTCGAGCGTGAGGAAGCTGGCCTTGATAACCACTGCCCAGATTGTTGTCCCAATGTGGTCTTATGTTATAGCTTGTTGGTCCTTGCATCACACTGAGGTGTATAACTGGCTTTATTCCTCTTACATAACTCATGTGGTTGTTGGATTCTCACTATTCTTGCATCATCGTACGAGTGACTTCCATGACCATGCTCACAATATATATGGAGGTATGTGTAACTGAACATTTTATTCCTGAGGCAGACATGTGTCTTGACTAGCTCGTGTTTCTGACCAAACTGTTGTGGGCTTGACTCTTGAGATGCACTGCCATATACTGCCAACTCACTGTGTAATATCTTGTACTAATGGTGATGACTGTTGGTAGTGCCGTACTGACGAAGACTGGATAGCTTGTGTTGGAAGCCATCGAGAGTATCGTGCTGAAAAAGACTGAATAGCTTACGTTCGAAGCTTTTGCCGGGATAGCGTGCTGAAGGAGGCTGGGTACCGTACTTCAGAAGCTTTTCCCTTGGTTGCTTACTGAGGAAGATTTGGTGACTTATGCCAGAAGCTTTCTGCGGTGGCTTACCGAAGAAGACTGAGTATCTTACACTGGAAGCTATCCACAAATCGTACTGAGGAAGACTGAGGAGCCTTGCATCATAAGCTTCTCTGGTAACGTGCGGAGGAAGACTAGGTTGCTTACACCAGAAGCTTTTCTCTCTGATATGCAGACTGAATGCCATATATATATATATATATATATATATATATATATATATATATATATACATACATACCCTTGATATTCCTGCTGTTGACTACTTGTATGAAAAGAAATTTGTCGGACTATCCTTCTTGCTGAGTACTGGATACATGCCACATTCTAGCTTTCTTCCAGGTATAACATGCTTCAAATTTTTACTCCAGACCGAACCAACCTTGTATATTAGCCATAGCTTTAACTGCAAGTGTACTGTTGGTCTTGCACACAACTGGCCTTCCCGCAGGTTTAATCATTACTGCTGTGAAGATTGCACCACTGATGTAAACTTGATGCTGACAATCCATCTAGGATATCATTTGTATTCAAACCAGATATTCCTAATATAATGCAGTCGACTGAGAATTCCATAATGTTTAGCTGAGCTTCCAAATAATTGAATTCCTCACAGATTCTTTGGTTCTGGTGGTGGTTGGATGAGCAACATTCATAAGGGGAAATAAGGTAACACCGAAGGCCCAAAGAAAGAAGCAAAAGAAACGACTCAAACAAAAGCACACAAGGCATCAAGATTACATGCAAGCAACATCACATTGTACTGCTATCCACAACAATATGCATGCCTACTTAAGCACCCAAATCTCGCGGAAACTCCGGTACTACGGTCTAGCATGCTGTGACGGTGTGCACGAAAGTGAATCAACATGTGGAGAGGTTGGTGTAAACAGAGCTGCACCAAGCGTTGGCTCAACACCGGTTTTATCTGGACAGGCTTAGGGGTGAGGACAGGCTTGGTGATCATGTAGTGAGACACGGATGTCACGGCCACATCATCAAGTGGACGGAAGGGAACCGTACTCGTCCAGGGAATGGGTGATAGGGTAGGATATCAGTGGAAAGCAGGGTCTGCTGGCATTGCCCTTTTCTGGTAATAAAGACTAGTAAGGGTTGCCAAAGCGGCGGGTTGGATGGCAAGATCCGGGGTAGAAACATGTCTACCACCGAAATGATAGGTGTGGCTAAAGAGAATATATTGGTGCGATACCTGAACATCAATCCAACAAGTGCTCGACACTATCCGGTACCTCGGCATCACTCTGCTGGGACAGAGATGACACCAAACACCGAAAAGCAGGTATGCAAAGCAGGAGGGTGCAGGTAGTGGATCGAAACCGATGTCACCTACACTCACAAGATCAACCGTTAGCGACACGATAATAAGTCTACATGCATGCTATGCAGCAACCAAATGCAACAATAAAATGCAACAAGCAAGCTAGACTCTGAACTACCGGTTTCTAATGCTCGCGCTGCCTAGGGCGTCCTACAGCCAAACCTGGCTCTGATACCAAAGCCTGTGGCACCCCGGCTCAGAGGAACCGGAACACCCCGTATTCTAGCCCAGAGATCAAGTCTTCTGGAATATGGCACTGCTTGGCATAGAACAAATCAGCTCTTATTGCAAATAATGAAGGTACAAGGGTTCGGGTATTACAAAGATTGAAGCGGCACAACGATATTATACCTGCTCAGATAGCTCTATGCTAGCAGCGGAACGACTCGTATCAATGGGATAACTTCTAGCAGCGGAACAACGACAACAGTGATGAACTCCACTCCACAGGGACTCTGGCTGGGACACATCCTAGCGCGCAAACTCGGGATCCTCAAGCAATCAATCACGGCATGACCTGCAATCTGGCATGACACGCCAGGTGAGTACTTTCAATGTACTCGCAAGCTCACAGCAACCAAAGAAATCAAGACAAAAAACAGCATGGCAATTACAGGTTAATTATCAATGAACATGATACTACTAGAACAACATGAGAGTGAACATGGCATGTACATGTTAATCATGATATGAACATAAACATGATGCTATCATACATGATGTGTACGTGGATTGTTGCCGTGGTCCCTTGGACCAACTTACCATCTCGGGGTTACCACATGACCATTGTCAACATCTTACCATCGTGATCCTCACTTGATCACAACAATACCAACCATAGTGATCCTCACACGATCACAGCAATACCAACCATAGTGATCCTCACACGATCACAGCAATACCAATCATAGTGATCCTCACACGATCACCAACTTCTGCATGTGCCATCTTGTTGCTTTTAGTGTGCAGGTTTATTATTTCTGTTGACCCACAGTGTGACCTACTACGAACTATGTCCATGACCAAGGACACGGCTATCGATAGATTATACACTCTGCAGAGGTTAGTACACTGTACCCACACCACGGAACTCATGGCCTCGTGCTCCCATTCGGGTGGACCAACGACATTCCGACAAAACCAATCTATTGCATGACACTCTCCCGGCCACTCCGACAAACTCCCGTTTGGGCTATGTCATGGGTGGCCCTGATGCCAACTCTTGACATCCTGCCACCTCGTGGCCGGCCACCGTCATGGCAAAACAAAACAAACGGTCCCAAACGGGGACAATGGTACCATACAACTTGGGCACACCAGATTATGGCTGCCTACCTGATCAGGGTAGCACACGCACATAACCTTCCCTAGTTGGAGGCACCGGTGAGAGGCATGACAATAGACTGCATTAGGGTCCCCCATAAGGCAAATGTGGCTGCACTGGTGAGCTCGATTCGGTGGCACTATAACTCAGCCAACAGATTTGTTCAAGTTCGATTAATGTCAGGTTCAACTTGGATGGTGAAGAGCTGAGCCATAACAAAATAACATGATGAAATAATAGTGCATAGGAGCATGATGTCAACATAAGCATGGATGTGCAATATAACCATTTATCTTAACATCAACAACAATAAATCATTTAGTCTACGGGATGCACTTGAGCATGGCATAAAGATGAGCATGAATATCACAAGTATTTGCATAACAAACCATAACTACTCATGTGAGCATATCATGATCGCTAGCATATGAACTGAATACAAGAATGGAACATGAGAATAATACTACTAACAAGTAAATATCTGGATGCACATGAACATGGCATAGGGATGAGCATGAATCCACAAGCATATACATAGCATTTACAAAATAATTTCAAAGTAATTATTTAAACATTCAAGTGAAAACAATGGCTATAACAATGCCATCATGTAAGTGGCTGTTGTGGCTTTCCTGAGGATGAAGGATTCATCGGGAAGAAGTGCGAGAAGCTCGCAGAAAAATTTGTCGGAAACATTTCTCTCTCGGCGGAGCTGATTAGAGGGCAAGGGCAAAATGGTCATTTTTACAGTGTGAAATCATCATGAAAATGGTACCACCAGAACGGGCTCGATGAATAGAGAACATGGGCTTTTGAATCACCTGAATCGGAGTTACGGTTACGGAGATACGGCCGTTCATTCGTTAGGCAGAAAAACAAATAAAAACTATGCTTTTCTGCTGCTAACGGACGAACGTCCGCAATTTAGAGGTTTTGGCCGACGGGGCTGAAAACAGAAAGCGCACTTTGGGAAAATGCGTCTTCGGAATAGAGGAAGCGCATTCTGGACCGCAGCTGCAGCGGTTTACGCTTTCCCCAAGAGAAAACGTATTCACAGGAATACGCCTTCACTTAACCACGCCAGCGGCCGGCCTGGTCGGCTCCTAAGAAGCTTACAGGCGGGGCCCACTGGCAGGCCTGGGGGTCGTCGTCTTCCTCCTTGACCGCACGCGCCTGGCCGAGGGAGAGGCGGCTCCCGCCGGCGGTTGCTGGCGACTCCGGCCAACGTTCGGGATGCTCGGCCCACTGACGTGCTCAGGAGGCTGAGGCGGTCCAGTTTGAGTTGGGCATGGCCGTCGGGGAGTGCTAGGGCGAGCGGGATGTTGGCCGTGGCGGACGGCGGTCACGGGCGACTTCAGGCACGGTGCCACGGGGCACTTGTGGAGGAGGAGAAGAGTGGGGAAGCTCCAGGGGCTCGTTGGAGTTCCTCTGGGGCAGAATGAGGAGGGGAGGGGCTCGGGGCAGCTCCAATTTGAGCGGCGGCCGGCGGCAAGGCTATGGCCACTGGAGAGGCAGGAGAGCTCTTCGAGCTCGATTGAGATGTCGGGGAGGGTTCTAGGAGGGTGGAGGAGAGGCTGGTGATGTCGAGAGGGCTCGGGACAGCCTCTTTATAGGTAGGCAAACTCGCGGCCGCGGCGACGCGTGCGCCGACGCACTGGAGCGAGGAGGACACTCGTAGGAGAGGGGGAGAAGGGTCAGAGGGTTCACGCGATGTGGAGAGGCCACGGAGGTGCTTCGGGAGAGCTCGAGGACGGCGTGGCCAACCGGCCATGGTGGTGGGGACGGCGACAGAGCGCGGACGCAGCTGCCGTGGAGTGGGGAGGAAGAAAGAGGAGGGGGCCAGGGTACGCGTGGATGCAGGGGAGTGCGGGCGACGCTGTGGACAGGACGCGGTGGCTAGAGCTTGTGGTTTGGGCGGCGGCCGAGGGCCCCAAAGTCCAGAGCACGCGTTTGGGCATGCCGGACATGTGGTCACCACGTGAACAGGCGCACGCGGTGTGCTCTAGCCAGGAAAAAGTTGTCTACCGCGTGGACCCTACTTGCTGGAGCACCACTATGGGCTTGGTTCGATTAAAGCTACTTTGTGATGATCGGTTCCATCAACTGTAGCTTCTAGCAGCAAGGTGTTTGCAATGAACTAGGGGAGGCTCACTTGGGGATAGATGTTGAGCTGTGGCTGGGGTTGATCACTCACTAAGATGACCACCTTAGCAAATTTTCAGCCCAAATGGAGGTGTATAGATAGCACTTCCTTCACAAACTGCCCCACTGGACAGAAATATGAACATGGAAGCTGCACTCACATGGAGCGATGAATTGAGCTGAAATTTGGTAGAGAGTGATCACTTGTGCATAGGAAGGCACTGTAAAAATTTCATACCATTTGGATAAATAAAAATGGTACTTCCTTCACAATACTTTCCTCTGGACAGAAACTTGGGGGAATTATTGAGAAATATTGGATAGATAAAATGAGCCCAAATTTGGTGGAGGGAAGTTATATAGGTAGGAGAATGTCCAGGTAAAATTTCAGAATTTATGAAGCCATATAAAATATAGTTGCTTCACAAACTGAAATTATGACCAGAAACAGAGATTGGATGGTGTGCTCACCATGGGCATGAAATCTTGAATATTTTTACATATCCAAGGTCCATATGGTCTAAAGGAATTTTGAGAATTTTTTGGGAATTTTAGGAAAGATAGAAATATAGGTTGCTTCACAACCTAGAGCAAACAGGGTTATTCCTTTAATAGAAAAAGGAATATTCCCTAGAAAAAGAATTTGGAGTTGGGCTAAGATGGAAAGGACATGGCATTGGGAAAGATTTGAGAGTGACAAGCCACTAGGGAGAGGAAGAAGAGATGATCTTCCCAGGTTTCAAGACCACAGAGCCACACAAAAGAAATTCCAAATAAAAAATCCAAAGAAATCCAAAAGAAAAAGAAAGGGCCAAAAATCGGGGTGTCACAACTTCGAACTCAGAATCATCACCATAAACATCCTCATACAACACATGTATCTCATCATCAATAGGGTCTCTAGCCGTACTCTCAAACCATTCTTCACTAAATCCCTCATCAATTCCTTTAGTAATCCACTCAAATTTTTCACAAGCATGGTGGTACAAAGTTTTAATTATTTCAGCATATGGAACTCTTCTTCTAATATTGTCACCATAAGCAAAGTAATCTTTAGATTCCAACCTACGGATAGTATCTTTATCATGAAGAATTTCCTCTATAGGAGGATGCTCAAAATCAATTTTATAAAAGGAAAAAATATCCCTAGCTTCTCTAATTATATAATCAAATTCATGCATAAGGATTATAGTGGCAATTTTCTTAGCCCTAGGATCATGGATGTTGGGAAGCTCATAAAATATCTTTTGTAAGGCGGGGTGGATATGTAAAAAATTCTTTCTAATTTAACCACAAGCATGGCAATAGCATCCACATAACAATTTGTTTTATCAAGAATAGATCCCCTAATTATTGGTATAACTCCCGCGCAATTAAACAATTCCTGAATAATGTTCTTCCCGATAATATTACCACTTCCCACATGATAGACTTTAGTCTTAAAATTAGTGGGGGAATCAATCTCAGGAGGGTCATGATTAAGATCAAAATGATGAGTTTTCTCCCCAAGAGATTCACTACCACTATCCTCGCTAGCACTTTCAACCACAACTTTCTCAAATTCAGACATGATAACGATTTCAAGCAAAGCAAGCAAACAAGCAAAAAAAATATTTTTGTGTTTTTGTAAAAAAAAAATAGAAGTTGGGGAGATGAAAACGAGGGGCAAATGCAAATAAAAAGGCAAATAAAATAAATTCTAGTGGATGATAGTTTGTGCGAAGGTACTTGGTAATTTTGATGATGTCTCCCCGGCAACGGCGCCAGAAATTCTTCCTGCTACTTGTAGACTGCGTTGGTATTTCCCCGAAGAGGAGAGGATGATGCATTATAGTAGAGATAAGTATTTCCCTCAGTTAAGAACCAAGGTTATCAATCCAGTAGTAGAACCACGCAAAATCCCTTTAGCAGCACCTGCACACACAAAAGCAAACACTTGCACCCAACGCAAATAAGAGGGTTGTCAATCCTCTTAGCGGTTATTTGCAAGGATTAATTCTGATAGTGGTAGATAGATAAACTAAAATACTAAATAAAATAAAAGTAAATAAATTGCAGCAAGGTATTTTTGATTTTAATATATGATAAAAGTAGACCCAGGGGCCATAGTTTTCACTAGAGGCTTCTCTCTCGAACACATAGCATACGGTGGGTAAACAAATCACTGCTGGGCAATTGATAGAAAAGCAAATAATTATGACGGATTCATGGCAATGATCATGTATATAGGCATCACGTATGAGACAAGTAGACCGACTCCTGCCTGCATCTACTACTATTACTCCACCCATCGACCGCTATCCAGCTTGCATCTAGGGTATTAAGTATAAAACAGAGTAACGCCTTAAGCAAGATGACATGATGAGACAAAATAAACTCAAGCAATATGATTAAAACCCATCTTTTTATCCTTAATGGAAACAATACAAATACATGTCATGTCCATTTCTGTCACTAGGATTGAGCACCGCAAGATTGAACCCATCACAAAGCACATCTCCCATTGCAAGATAAACCAATCTAGTTGGCCAAACCAAATCGATAGATCAGACAGAAATACAAAGCTATAATAATCATGCATAAAAGAGTTCAGAGAAGACTCAAATATTTCTCATGAATAATCTGATCATAAACTCATAATTCATCGGATTCCAACAAACACACCGCAAAAGAAGATTACATCGGATAGAACTTCAAGAACATCGAGGAGAACATGGTATTGAAGATCAAAGAGAGAGAATAAGCCATCTAGCTACTAGATATGGACCCGTAGGTCTGTGGTAAACTACTCACACATCATCAGAAGGGAAGCAAGGTTGATGAAGAAGCCCTCCGTGATCGATTCCCCCTCCGGCAGTGTACCGGAAAAGGCCTCCAGATGGGATTGCGGAAGAACAGAGGCTTGCGGCGGTGGAAAGGTTTTCTCTTCTGTCCCTCTAGTATATTGGGAATATTTGGGAATTTATAGCACTGGAATTAGGTCAGGAGGGGCTACGAGGGGCCCACAAGCCCGGGGGGCGCGCCCTACCCCCAGGGCGCCCCCTCCGAGCTTGTGGCTCCCTCGTGGCTCCTCTGGTCTTCTCCCGAAGCTTCATGGGTCTCTTCTGGTCCAGAAAAAACAATGCAAAATGTTTTTCTCGTTTGGACTCTTTTTGATAATGATTTTCTGAAAAGACAAAAACAAGCAAAAAAAAACAGCAACTGGCACTGGCACTACTACAGAAATGGCTAGCAGTGGCAGGTGCAAAATGGCTATCAGTGGCGGGCTAGGGGCCCAGGCCAGCCCGCCACTGCTAAAAGGCGACCAGTGGCGGGCGCCCGCCCGCCACTGGTAATCAGTTAGTAGTGGCGGGCATTAACTAGCACCCGCCACTACTAAAGGATGCATTAGAGCAAGTTTGCACTAAACCAAGATGCACCAGTGGCGAGCACTATGCTCTGCCCGCCACTGCTAGCAATTTTCGGATTTAAAAAAAATGCATGTACAGTATTGTGATGTACATAGTACTGTTCATGTAATAACTATGAAGTACACAATATAGTTCTATTTACATATATTGTTCACACATACATATACAAAATATAATTTGTTCGTACATCATCATCGATTTATACATTTACATAGGCAGACGAATAGCAAATCTATCTCTGACTGTTGGACTATAAGCCTATATATCTCCAACCTTGCTCATACACCAGCAAGCAACTTAAAATAAGATAGAACCTATAGGCAAGAAATGTTACGTGAAAGAATTCAGAGAATTTGAAAGTAAAGCTTTGCTACATACATATGTAACCTCCAGCAACCTTTGCCTTCATATGCACTTCATCGAGCTCAAAGCAGTTCGCCATGTCACTTGTTCGCTTCCAAGCTCTGAGCAAGAGAACCTACATGCCAAGAAAAAGTTAAAGAATTATATATGCATACCTTTGGAACAATATAACATTTCTGGAGAACTTGAACAACTGAACAACACTAATTTGTGAAGGAAAAGATGACATTCAGTAGTTAATTTGCAAAATCCAGATTTTACAAGCTTACATATAATAAATGGGTAGTGGCTGAGCCAGGAAAAAAAATTAGGGCGTGCCACCACCAAAATTATAATTCAACATCACACACATAATACGAAATTGACGAACAGAATGGTATGCGACAGTTGAGAAAGATCGGAATGCGGCTTGTCAAAAATGAAAAGTTAGTTCCCAGAAACTTGAGAAATGCCTGATAGCACGAAAATATACAAGGAAGTCAGCAAACTGACCTGAAGTACAGAATCCACTCCATGGCTTTACTTGGGACACAACTACCAATAGAATTGTACGTGTTTCTACTATGTTCGGCTTGACTTGGGCCACAACAACCATGACTGCATGTGTAATACGAAAATGAAGACTCAATGTACAACTCTGAAAACCATTTGACGACTGAAGTAGTACTACACTACTAGTAGCAGACAACATGATAGGCAGTATGGTAGCTAAGCAGTGCTCTAATTAAACTAGTATTGCAGTGCATCATAACCTGAAAAAACTATGAATATAATCCAATTTACTAACTGAGGTCTAAGAACATTTTCTTGACTGTCAGTGATTCAGGAAAATGAACTCAGTTAATTTAGACATAAACAAACCAAATAATTTTACTCTAACGACATGCCAAACTCTGGAAGCAACAATTAATAATTCGCTTGCAAAATTTTCAAGTCTCTATTTGTATAAAGCTAGAGCACAAGACTAGGTAAGAGACAAGCAGAGTTACCTTTCAAGTCTCTATTTTCTTAGAACAATACACCAAGACACCATCTATATAATTTGTAAAACAACTTACATTGTCGTGGTGGTACGACCATCTATGGGGCCATCCAGCCCCTTGTGGTTCGGCAAGGGAGATCAACGTGCACAAAGAGCAGAATCAATGGAAGACGCAAGGGATTTACCCAGGTTCGGGCCACTGAGAAGCGTAAAACCCTACTCCTGCTTTTGGTGTATTGTTTATATGGAAGCACAAGTACAGGGAGCACTTCTCCCAGCAAGGTGCCATGAGAGTTGCTACACGAGACGTGCAAGTGTTTTAAAGGGGTTCGAATCCCTCTAACTGTTGCCCTGGCCCTCCTTTTATAGTTCAAGGGGTTACCACAGTGGCAAAATAGTAATTACATATCGATTAGATAGCAAACAGTGCTATCATACCTAACTCTGCCAGTTTAGGACAAAGGCATTAAATGCGCTGTTAGGTGTCATGCGGAGAGGTAGCCCCGGCAAGGTTTCTGCACCGCTTGCCCAGCAACCTCGTATTATTCTGACACGCCTCCTGGACGGGTGTCTTTAGAGGCAAATCTTCTCCCTGCGTGCTGACACGTGCTCGACAAGCCTCACCAACCAGCCTGCGCGGTCGACACCTCATCCATTAGCGAACATCTGTGTGGTGAGGTGGAGCGCTGGAGGACTGGCAGAAGCTTGCCGGTACGGAGCTTGCCGGGTCTTCACCTTGCCGGTTTAGTCTTGCCGGTAAAGAATGTCTTCATCTTCGGTACTAGTTGAGTACTTGTTGGTGCTGTGTCTTGAGCTTCTTTCCAGTAGCTTCTGTAATTGGCCTTGAACCTTGGTCTTGGCGGTTCCCGGCAAGCCTTCGGCCGGCAAGGAGGCTGCTACTATCTGTGCATAAGTCAGGGTATAAAATACGCATGTTTTATACACCGACAGGAGCCCCCGGGCCTGGGCCATACGCGCGTCCGAAGCGTCGTTGGGCTAGGCCCAAACAATGCACAGACACGCGGCGGGAAACTGTCGTTGCAATTTTCGTCATGATGGTTATCCTGACATACGTCCAATCCACGCATTAAATGCGGGTCATGGGAACTTGGACTGTTGCGGTTATATCACGGTAGTGCGCCTGTAAAAAGGGCGCCGCCTGGGGTAAAACAGTGAAGAGCCAGCCCCCTCGCGTCTTCCCCATAAAAAGGCAACTGCGAGGAGGCGCTACTCATTTGCCCCTGTTTTCCCCCTGGTTCGTCTCCTTCCTCTCGCCAGAACCGCTTCCGCCGCCGCCGCTGCCAGTGCTTCACATCTTGACTTGACCACCTTCTTCTTCCCCAATTCCTGATGGCGCCCAAGAGAGCCGATGAGGCGGGGAAGAAGCCTGCCAAGCCGCTCGATCCCAAGGCGAAGGAGAAGAAGAAGGCGCTGGAAGAGCTAGAGAAGCGGCGGAGGGAGAATGCGATTTTCTCGCTATGCTCCTTGGACGCCAATGAGCTGATCAGAAGGTACGCATACATGTGGGGAAGGGATACCAAAGACCACAAGGCACCCGTGGTGCTTCCCGAAGGCAACAAGGACCCATCGGATTCATATCCGTTCTTCTGCGCCTATTTCTACTGTGGTCTGGTTCCCCCATTCTCGGATTTCTTCAGCGCCATGATGTTCAGCTACGGGTTCAGGCTGCTGGATTTCACTCCGAACGCAATGACTTGCATGGCAGTCTTTGCCCATCTGTGCGAGAACTTTGTCGGGGTTGCCCCCAATGTGGATCTGTTCCGCCATTTCTTCATCCCTCGGATTGAAGACAAGTCGCTCTCCGGCAGTGTAACATGGATTCCCAGGACCAAGACCAAGGGCCAGTACCTTGCCGGGCAACTCCATCTCAACTGGGAAGAATGGAGGGTAGAGTGGTGTTGGATCCAGGAGAAGGATTTCCCCCAATTTTGCATACCGCGCACTGTGAAGGTCAAGCGCGGCAAGAACTGGAGCAGTTTTGGCGCCACTGAGGAGAAGCTTCGCCCGGCGTTGAACAGAATGGCCCGCCTCAAGGTCGCCAAGCTGACTATAGAGATGGTTGGCGCTGATTTCCTCCGGCGACGCATCGCGCCGCTGCAGAAGAGAGAGAGGTTTGCTTGGGATTACCAGAACGCTGCTGATATCATGCGGCTGTATCCCAGGACCGGCAATAATATGACGACTTTGGAGCATGCTGCGCTTTGTGAGCAGCTATTCAGGAAGACCGGCATGTTTCACTTGCCGGGCCAGGTCGTCCCATTGCATATCAACTCCGCCAAGGATTCTATTTTGGCGATGATGCCGGACAACAACGCCCATGGAGTCAATGCAGATTGGCAGATGGCCAGATTGGTGGATGAAATGGACTGGGCCTCCAACTTAACGAAAAAGGCCACCCAGAAAGAAAATGATCTTATCCAGGCTACCAAGGAAGAGGAACTGGCGTATCTTGCCAGCAGATGAGATTGCCGAGGCTGAGGTTGCCGGGACTGAGGTTGTCGGGTCCGAGGCTGTCGGAGAGCCCGAAGAAGAGGAAGGTCCTCGAGCCCCGAAGAGGAGGCGCCGTCTTCAGAGGGCAATCAGTCAAGAGCCGGTGCGTGCTTCTTCGCCGAGAGTTGGCCCCCCGGTGAAGAAGACGACCCCGAAGACCGGCCGCCAAGAAGAAGTACGCCGGCAATCGACCTGGCGTCCCCGAACTCAGCCCTCATCCCCTCAGCAGGAGGTGGTCGAGGAGGTCGAATCCATTCAGCCGACGGGTTCACCTCCCCCAGCACTTAAGAGGGCCAGAGAATCGCCTCCGCCAGTGACGTACGACTTCGACGTCCTTGGCGAGTCCGAAGAGGAGGAGGAGGAGTAAGTAACCTCGCTTATTCCCGTCAAGCGTTGATTCCATTTGATTGCCGTTTTAACTTGATTTCTTCTATCTTGACAGGGACCCGGAACCGCTTGTGCATCGGTCGAAGCGGCCCAGGTCGGCAACAACACAGGGTCCTGCGGCAAGCGCTGGGCAGGGGGGTGTAACGACTGAAACCGTTGTTATCAGCCCCCAGCTCAGCCCCTCGCGAGAGGATGTGGTGTAGGTGCCTCCCACTAGCACCAGTACTGGAGTTCCTTCTGCTGGGCCTGTCGTGGAGATGGAGGAGGCCCGGCATGAGGAGGAGCGCCAAGAGGCGGATCCAACCGTGGCCCCCCCATCGATCAACGTTCCGGAGAGCACTCCCTCGACAAGGGCCTCCACCGATGAGCCTGCCCGCACGGAGGCCACCCCGACAAGCGGGGCCGCCGACGACCGTGCGCCGGCAACACGAGTTGCCAGGGAAAGAGATGCCCTTCCTTAGCATGCACCAACGGGTAATCCTCTTGCCTCTGCATACCTCTCTCAGGAAAGATTTTCTTTTTTGTCTTCTTGAACTTGACTTGCGATTTTGAACCCTATTTCACCTTTGTTCCTGCTTCGATCCACAACTCTGACCTCTCCTGAAGAACGCGAAGTCCTTGTGGAGGTAGCCAATATCGCTAGGGACGCCACTGATGAAGCCGCCAAGATTGCCGCTGAGGAGGGCCTCGCACAAGTTGCCAAGGAGACCAGAATACTCCCTGAAGAATCCGAGAGTCCTCCGGCAACACGTCTGACCCTGCCAGGGTGGATGTGGAGAAGGCGCCCGTCAGCACCGACGCATCGAACCCCGGCAACCAACTAGCGGCACCAACCTTGTCGGCCCCGTCAAGTAGCTTGGCATTGATTACTTCTCAGCATGGGTCCGGGGCCACCAGCTCATCCGGCACTGCGGGGCCAAACTTTGACGAAGAAATAGCTCAGATCCTGCTCCCCTTGGTCCAAAGAACCGATGAATCCACTGATGCGGCTGACAACGCCGAAGATCTTGCCTTCATGGAAATCATGGCCGTCGGTTTCAATGGCGTCCAAGAATCGTACGGTCGGAGGTGGGACAAGTTGCAAGAGAAACGCAAAGCTGCGGATCTGGTCGACCAGAACTTGAGAGAGAGGGCGGACGAGCTGCACACATGGTACACTTAGCAGGCCGCAATCTCAATGCCTCCAAAGAAGAGGCAGCATTCCGCGACGGCAAGCTGACAGAGCGCGAAACGCTGCTCATTGCCAAAGAAAAAGATCTTGCCGTGTGGGAAGGAGCCCTCGCCACCACTCTCCGAGGCAAGGATGATGAGATTGAAGCGCTCCTTAAGCAGCGGACTCAAGAGCTGGAAGACGGGCACAAGAAATTCATCGAAGCCCAGGCCTTGGAGAACGCCGCCAAGCTTAAGGAGGCCGCTGATAAGGCCGCTGCCGCTGCCTCCGCCAAAGCAGAACTAGAATCCCAGGTGGCCAGATTGAAGGAAGATCTTATCGGCAGCGGCAAAGAAATCGAGGCTCTCAAGGACAAAGCGTTGAAGGCAGCCCGCACTCTAGGGGACTTGCAAACGCAGCTGTCGTCTAAGAACCAAGATCTTGATGCCGTCGCCAAGACAAATGGGGATCTGAAATCCCAACTGGCCACCGTGGTAGCAGCTTCAGAATCAGCCAAAGAGAGGGAGATGGTCTTGACTGAGAAGATGGAGGAGGAAGAGGCCTCGAAGAAGGAGGCTGAGAACAACTACTCCCAATTGCATGAGAACCTCTCCCTCTGGACCGGCAGGCTTGTCAATGCTGCCGAGCGCATCAGCTCCCAAATCGCCGTGATCGATATGAAGAGCTGGGGTTTCACCGTCAACGACAAGGAGGCCACCAGCATCAGACTGACCAAGTTCTTCGAGGGTCTTATCGACGCCTTGAAGACGTATCATGAGGACAGGTCTGCTTCGTTTGCTGATGAGTCCTAGAAGTTTGCGCGCGAAATCGTGTACAGGGTGCTGCTCAAGATCGCTCATTGCAATCCTGGCCTTGATCTTTCCGGGGTCTTCAGGAGGCTGCCGGCGAGCACCGACGTAACTGCTGCCGACAAGATCACTACCCCTCTCGCCGACAAGGTTCTCCAAATCCCCAGGGTCCAGGGCGATCGTTGGGACTGAGTTTGCCGTTACATTCATCATTGTGCTGCATGTGAAAGACACATTTGATCCTGTGTTAGTCCCGCGCTATTTCTGTGATGTAATATAACTTGTGCTGTTTGAATGCATGTGCGTCGTCCCCCTTGTTTTATTTTGCCTTTGTATGATTGTGTTCCCTACACTTATTTGGAAGCTTGCCGGTGCACACACTTGCCACGAGCGCTTTGAGGAACGGGTCCTTAGCAGCCTGCTGGAAGTGCCGCTGCCGGCAAGGTAACTTGCCGGGCCAGAATGCAGCTGCTAAGCTTGCCGAGCGGACTCGAGGCAAGCAGACTGACCGGGACAAGGTTCCTTCATGTGCAGGTTTCTCATACAAAGCAAAGAATCGTTCAAGGGAAATCGCGAAAGTAATAAGGAAAAAATTTCAAAGTTCTTCAACTTAGCTTTTCCTTGTGTTGTCTCTCGTTGCATGAAATGATCACTTGAACATCATTAAAATGGTACCCCATCTCCACTCCCCCCGGGAAACTTGTGCGTGAGGGATCCTTTTATCCTTTTGAGAAAAAGAAAGAAGAGAAAAGAGTGGTTTGGGACCCTTGACGGTCCATCAGCCATTCCATACAAACTAAAGTGTAAATCACAACATCACATGCATCCATATATAAATGAATATGTACGAAGAGTTGCGAAACACTTAGCTTTATTATGCACAGGATCTGCGCCTGGCTTTGTACAAAGGGTTACAAGGCTTGCCGACAAATCTTGTACAAAAGGGGTTGCCAGGAGGCCCGGTAACTGCGCCTTACGGGTAGAACTTGCGAAGATGCTCAATATTCCATGAGTTCTGCACTGGGGTGCCATCTTCGGTCTCCAGACCGACTGCGCCAGGTCTGGTGACACGTACTACCCGGTAAGGGCCTTCCCACTTCGGCGTCAACTTGATTGATCCCTTGGTGGACTGAACGCGCCGAAGAACAAGGTCGCCTTCCTCAAGGCTTCGGGCATGCACTTTGCGGCTATGATAGTGGCGCAAGGCTTGCTGGTAGCATGCAGCTCGCACAGCCGCCCGGAGACGATCTTCCTCAAGGAGCGTTGCGTCGTCTTGTCGCAGCTGCTCTTGCTCAGCTTCATTGTAAGCGAGCACTCGAGGTGACCCGTATATGAGTTCCGTGGGGAGCACCGCTTCTGCACCGTAGACTAGGGAGAAGGGCGTTTGGCCGGTAGCTCGATTTGGTGTCGTTCTGAGTGACCAAAGAACCGCCGGCAACTCATCAATCCAGCGCCTTCCACATTTGCGCAACCTGTCAAAGGTTCTTGTCTTGAGGCCACGCAGCACTTCAGTGTTCATCCTTTCCGCTTGGCCGTTGCTTCTCGGGTGAGCGACAGACGCAAAACAGATTTTTCTGCCAGGGTCATGGATATACTGCATGAAGGTGCGGCTCGTGAATTGTGTGCCGTTGTCGGTGATGATTCTGTTAGGAACCCTGAAACGGCAAACTAATCCTTTGAAGAACTTGACGGCTGATTGCGCTGTCACCTTTCTCACTGGCTCCACTTCAGGCCACTTTGTGAACTTGTACAAGAACTCAAAGCCCCTGGCAGCACGGGGGAAGGGGCCCAAGATATCGAGCCCCCAGACCAAAAAGGGCCAGGAGAGAGGGATTGTTTGATGTATGTTCTTTGAATGGAACTGGCATGCTTCACACTTGGTTACTAGCTCAGTTGCATCCTGGAGGGCAGTGGGCCAATAGAAGCTTTGCCGGAAAGCTTTACCGGCAAGTGCTCTTGAACCTATGTGAGAGCCACATATGCCTCCATGTATCTCCACCAACAGCCTCAGTCCGTCTTCCCAGGAAATACACTTTAATTTCACACCGTTTGGTCGCTTTCTGTATAGAATGCTATCCACAAACTGATACATACTTGACTGACGGGCTACTTTCTCAGCTTCTTCTTGCTTATCGGGAAGTTCCCCTGTTTGAAGGAAATGAACTATCTGCTGTGCCCATGCTGGAGCCTGCGGGTCGACGACAAGGACTAAAGGTATTTATTCGTCCGCGGGAGCACTTGCTTCAGCGGCAAGAATCTGAGGTTCTGCGCGAGGCCGCTGCTCACCGGTAACCGTGCCGTTGTTCCCGGCAACATCCTTGTCGATGGCTTCTGGGAGCTCTACCAGAAAGTACTTGCCGGTATCCAACTTCCTTCCCTTACTGGCCTGCGTTGATGGAGTGACTGTTGGTTGATTCAAATGGAGCACAAAAGTTCCCGGTTCCACGGGAAGCTTTTGAGCGGCACACTTTGACAGGCTATCAGCAATGCTGTTTTCCGCACGAGGGATGTGCTCTGTTTGCAATCCGTCAAAGTGCTCTTCCAATTTCCTCACTTCCTCCACATACGCTTCCATCAACGGGCTGTGGTAATCTTTGTTTACTTGTTTCACAACGAGCTGCGAGTCACCGCGGACGATCAACTTTCTGATTCCAAGGTCCACTACGATCCTGAGACCGGCAAGGGGTCCTTCGTACTCAGCAGTGTTGTTCGTGGCTTGCTCCCTGGGAAAGTGCATTTGAATCACATACTTGAGGTGTTCTCCGGTGGGTGCGACAAGCAGCACTCCGGCACCGGTGCCTTGCAGCGAGAAGGCACCGTCAAAGTACATGATCCATTCCATGACCGTTTCTTTGCCGGGGAGAGTCGTTTCTTGAGTTTCTTCTTCTTGCGTTGGCATCCATTCGGCGATGAACTCTGCCAAGGCCTTGCTCTGGATGGTTGAAGTGCTTTCAAACTTGAGTGCAAAGCTTGACAATTCCAACGCCCACTCCACTATCCTGTCAGTTGCTTCTGGATTTCTCAAGATGCGTTGCAACGGAAAGCGGGTGACGACGGTGATCTCATGTGCTTGGAAGTAGTGACGCAGTTTTCTCGAGGCCATAAGGAGGCCAAAAAGCAGCTTCTGCATGCCAGAGTATCTTGATCTAGCCCCCTGCAGAAGGGAACTAACAAAATACATGGGTCGCTGCACCACCTTCTTCTTCGGCACCACTTGCTGATCAGTTTCACTTGCTTGCGCAGTTTTTGACTTGTCGATGTCAGACCTTGCCTGAAAAGATTTTGGTTTGTCGATGGATGGGCTTGCCGCGGTTGCTTCCTCATCATTGACTTCCCTCTGCGCCACCAATGCGGCACTAGCCACTTGATTTGTTGCCGCTACGTATAGCAGCAACGGCTCTTGTGGTCTAGGCGCGACAAGTGTTGGAGCGGGGGAGAGGTATCTTTTCAGATCCTACAGTGCGGCCTCCGCTTCCGGAGTCCATTTCATCGGACCTGCCTTTTTCAAAATCTTGAAAAATGGTAGGGCACGCTCAGCAGATTTTGAAACGAACCTACTTAAAGCAGCAACACAGCTGGCAAGACGCCGTACATCCTTGACACTTTTTGGTGCTTGAATCTGCTCAATTGCTTTGATCTTGTCGGGATTTGCTTCAATTCCACGTTGAGATACAAAGAATCCAAGAAGTTTGCCAGATGGAACGCCAAACACACACTTCTCGGGATTGAGCTTTAAGTTGATCTTGCACAAGTTTGCAAATGTTTCTTCTAAGTCTTGAATGAGGGTTGACTTGTCCTTAGTCTTGACCACTATATCATCCATATATGCTTCCACATTCCTGTGCAGCTGGGGCTCAAAACCAATCTGGACTGCCCTCGCAAAGGTTGAACCGGCACTGTTTAACCCGAAAGGCATACCCACGAAGCAATACGTGCCACATGGAGTAATGAATGCGGTTTTCTCCTCATCCACCTTGGCCATGAATATCTGATGGTATCCAGAATATGCATCGAGGAAGGAGAGTAAATCACAGCCGGAAGTAGAGTCTACAATTTGATCAATGGGCGGCAAGGGGAAAGGATCTTTTGGACATGCTTTGTTGATATCAGTGTAGTCAATACAAAGTCTCCACTTCCCATTTGCTTTGCGCACTACAACTGGATTTGCCAACCAAGTTGGATGTAGCACACCTCTAACCAAACCTACTGCTTCAAGCTTCTTTATTTCCTCAGCAATGAACTATTGCCGCTCCAACGCTTGCTTCTGGACTTTCTGCTTGACGGGCTGAGCGTGGGGACAGACAACAAGGTGGTGCTCAATTACCTCCCTGGGAACGCCGGGGATGTCAGATGGTCGCCATGCAAACACATCGACAGTCGCCCACACGAAGGCAATGAGCGCGCTTTCCTATTTGCTGTCAAGGGTGGCACTGATGGTGAAGGTATCATTAGTGCCATCCTCCCTTGCCGGCACCTTTTTGGTTTCCGGAGAAGTAGCGTTGGATTTCTTACCGGCAGAGCATTCCGGCAAGTCTTCAACAGGCGCACAGCACTTCGAAGAGGTGCGCTTCCGGAAATCCTTGCTAGAGGTCTTGCCAGACTTCTTGCTTTCCTTCTTCTTGGCGGGAGCTAGAGCCTTGGCGGCTTCTACTGCAACCGCATCTCTGTACATCTTATGGACACAAATGACTGCATCTTTCTTGTCGGAGTTGATGGAAATGACACCCATCGGCCCTGGCATCTTCAACATGTTGTAAGCATAGTGAGATGCTGCCATGAATTTTGCCAAGGCTGTGCGGCCAAGAATTCCATTGTACGGCAAGGGGATCTTGATAACGTCAAAGACAATCTTTTCTGTTATGTAGTTCAATTCCCCGCCAAACGTCACTGGCAATGTGATCTTTCCTTTGGGCTGGCTTCTCCCCGGGATTACTCCTTGAAAAGTGCATGTCTTCTCGAGCTCCTCGTCGGGAATTTGCAGCCTCTTGATTACCTCTGGAGAAATCAAGTTCAGGCCGGCCCCACCGTCAACTAACATTTTCATGACCTGGAGGTTGCGAATTGTTGGTGAAACCAACAACGGCAAACACCCGACCGCTGTTGTGCGATCAGGGTGGTCCTCGGCATCGAAAATGATAGGCGTGTGTGACCACTTGAGCGGCTTTTGAGAGCCCATTGCCGGTTCTACCGCGTTAACCTCACGTGCCCACTGCTTAAGTTGGCGGTGAGAGGAGTGCAAAGATGCCCCTCCGTCAATGCACATGACCTCGGTTGCCTTCTGGAATTCGTGTTCACTGGACTCTTCGTCGTCCTCTTCTTCTTCACTTCCATCATCTTCCCCTTTCTTCTCGCGGCCCCTAGAAGGCTTTTCTTTCTCCTGCTTGGCCTTGCCGCGGCGGCCTCCTCGACCACCACGGCCCTTTTTGCCGGACCCACCGGCACCGTCTTGAACCTTCTCTTTGTCGCGCTTTTCATATTCAGCCTTCTGTTTCTCAACAAGGTGCTCGACTTGTCGGCACTCTTGGAGATCATGGCCTTTGGTTAGGTGAATCTTGCAGTATGGCCCATCAGACTTGCCGGCCTTCTCGTTCGCCGCCGCCTCCTAGCAAGCGGCGCATACAGCTGCCTCCTTGCCGGAGTTCTCAGTCTTGGCTTCTTGGCGGACTCAGAGTTGCCAGAGCCTTCGACAGCCATGACAGTCTTGCCTTTGCGCTTCCTGTTGCGCTTTCGGCCCTTCTTCCTCGGAGTGGCAGCATCATCATCCTTGGAATCTACCTCGGCACCAGCGTCCTCCCCGGGAAGCCTTCTTCCTTCCTCAGCGCGTGCGCACTTATCCGCCAACGTATAAAGCTCGTTGACGGTTTTGGGCAGTTTGACGTTCATCTTCTCCCGCATCCTTTGATTGCGCACGTTCGTATGAAAGGCGACAATCATAGCTGCGGGGTGCACATCTGGGATATTATGGTGCACGCGGCTAAATCTCTGGATGTACTTGCGTAAAGTTTCTCCATCTCTTTGCAGGATCACTTGTAGGTCGCTGGGCTGTCCAGGGGCCTTGTGACCTCCGGTAAAGGCACTAACGAACTCGTTGTAGAGGTCTGACCACGAAGAAATGGACTTCTCCGGCAAGTTCATCAGCCAAGACCTCACGTTGGGCTTTAGTACCAACGGGAAGTAGTTGGCGAGGATTTTCTCATCTCTTCCTCCGGCAGCTTGCACGGCAATCGTGTAGATGCCCAAAAATTCTGCTGGGTTCAGCTTGCCGTCATACTTTTCCAGCACTTCTGGCTTGAAGGCTCGAACGGACGGCCATCGGACTTGCCACAGCTCACGGGTGAAGGTAGGACATCCAACCTCGTAAGGTAGATACCCGCCAACCCCTGGCGCAGGCTAATCAACGATGGGGCCGTTGCGCGCGTCGGATTGACGGCGCGCCTCCTGGCGCCGTTCGATGGTGGTGCGGGCATCTTCTGCCCGCCTGTCTCGCAGAACTTGTCGCTGATCTTGCCGCGCTCGCGGATCTGAAGAGGCCATCGATACCTCGTCGGGCTCGAAGGATTTTTGAGCTTGCTGCAGTTGTTGGCGTTGCTACTGTTGAGACTGTTGCCACTGAGGTGATTGCACCGTTAGCGCAGTATAGTCAACGCGGCCACCAGCTGGAGCTGCTGGTGCTGTTTGCGGACACCGTGAGGGCTCCGCCTTCTATGATTTGGATGGTGGCTCTCCACTCATCCATCTTCTCCGCTGCTGGAGGGAAGTTCAGCAGCATCTGGGCCCGCGCCATTGCTTCTGCCGCTGTGGCTGGCATGGCCGGAAGCGAAGAGCGCGACATCGCTCTACTCCTGGCGGAGCCAGCAGGAGCGCCATCGCGGTCTTGCTACCGCGGCACATGATCAGCAGCGGGTCGCCGTGGCGGAGGCGGTGCCTGAGGATCTGGGATTTGATCAACATGAGTCTTGCCGTGAGGTCGCCGCTGCCCGGAGTCGTTGGCGCCACTCAGAGCTGTACCGCGCCCGTTGTGCGAGTGGCACGGCGTCTGTCCTGAAGCGGCATCCTTGGATGCCGCTGCGGCAGGATCTTGGCTCGCGCCGGTCCGGGCACTGCCGCTCCGGTGGTTGTGTTCGTCGGTGCGACGAGGAGGAGGAGGAGGTCATCCGTCCGCTCCGCCCACGCCGTCATGGCTTCGTTCGCCAGAGGACCGAGGAGGTTGAGTGCCTCCAGCGCGCTCGTCTCCTGCGCCGACCACGGTGGGCATAACGACCGCGCCGCCTGCGCTGGTCGTGCCACCCGCGGTGTTCGCGCCGCCCGCATTGGCTGCGCCGCCTGCGGATGCGTGCGAAGGGGCCGTCATCGTGATGCCCTTCTTCTTGGGTGCCATCGACGACGACGAGGACGATGATGAAGTTGATGAAGACGATGAAGATGACGCGCAATCCGCTGATTCAGGTTCGCGCAAGCGATCCCCCTACCTGGCGCACCAAAGATGTCGTAGTGGTACGACCATCTATGGGGCCATCCAGCCCCTTGTGGTTCGGCAGGGGAATTCAACGTGCACAAAAAGCAGAATCAATGGAAGACGCAAGGGATTTACCCAAGTTCAGGTCACTGAGAAGCGTAAAACCCTACTCTTGCTTTTGGTGTATTGGTTATATGGAATCACAAGTACAGGGAGCGCTTCTCCCGGCAAGGTGCCAAGAGAGCTGCTACATGAGACGTGCAAGTGTTTTAAAGGGGTTCGAATCCCTCTAAGTGTTGCCCTGGCCCTCCTTTTATAGTTCAAGGGGTTACCACAGTGACAAAATAGTAATTACATATGGATTAGATAGCAAACAATGCTATCATACCTAACTCTGCCAGTTTAGGACAAAAGCATTAAATGCGCTGTTAGGTGTCATGTGGAGAGGTAGCCCGGCAAGGTTTCTGCACCGCTTGCCCAGCTACCTCGTATTATTCTGACATGCCTCCTGGACGGGTGTCTTTAGAGGCAAATCTTCTCCCTGTGTGCTGACACATGCTCGACAAGCCTCACCAACCAGCCTGCGCGGTCGACACCTCATCCATTAGCGAACATCTGTGCGGTGAGGTGGAGCGCTGGAGGACTGGCAGAAGCTTGCCGGTATGGAGCTTGCCGGGTCTTTACCTTGCCGGTTTAGTCTTGCCGGTAAGGAATGTCTTCATCTTCGGTACTAGTTGAGTACTTGTTGGTGCTGTGTCTTGAGCTTCTTTCCAGTAGCTTCTATAATTGGGCCTTGAACCTTGGTCTTGGTGGTTCCCGACAAGCCTTTGGCCGGCAAGGAGGCTGTTACTGTCTTTGCATAAGTCAGGGTATAAAATACCCATGTTTTAGACACCGACATACATATAGCAAACCTTTCACTACAATGAGACTTGAGACCATACTAAACAAGAAACTTGGTAGAATAAATATTTTACATGTATATCATGGGCTATTGCAAGCATGACATACTAGTTCTATCTATCCACTATTTCCCCTCTTGTGAAGCAAGCTTCAAACAACACATAACAATTAAATTGAACCAAAGCATGTTGTTGTGTCCAGAACAATTGCATTCAAATAAAATTGCACATTCAAATTGTTGTGTCCAGAATTTGCAAGTGGGCAAATCTGCTAGGGTAGAAAGAGAGCACCTTCCATGGCGTCCTGTAGTAGCAGGCACGAGCAGATCCTCCTTTCATGAGTTGTGGGTGTAGCAGAAGATGGTCCTTGGCCAGCGGCGGTTGCTTGGTGGCGTCCATCTCTCCCGTAACCCAAGTCGCTCAACAGTAAACTGCAGTGAAGAAACCGACCAAGCGAGAGCGCATCAGGACACGCAAGGGTAGCAAATTGAATCGAGGAGGGGCGATAGCGGACCTTGGTCACAGCAGAGTGGAAGCTCCATGGCTAATGCCCTGCTGCATCCCGAGCAGTAGCAACGCTGGGTCGAACTGCAACAATATGGAGTCGGTAAGGAATTAGCGAAAGCACATAGTATCTCCTAGTAGATGCAGAAACACCATTTTGTATTACTATTATCAGTTGGACCTTTCTTGCCAATTCAGAAATGAAATCAACTCATCATAATTGGGCGTTTAACAACTCTACGGAAACGTGAGGACTATACATATAATACTATGTTTGATTTTTAAACAATACATATATCTATCCTGGGTTCCTAATCGACAATACATATTCATCAAGAAGATTCAATTCCCACACATATCAGTTTAGAAAAAAGAAAGACATGAAGGAGGAGTTAGGAGGAGGAGGCTCACGGGTAGGCACGCGATCTAGGTGACCCACGCGTGCACAGCTCCATTCTCGACGGCATTGGGGCTGCACGTCGCGGATCCAGACCACCCACGCACCCAGGCGACCCAACATAGGCCCGTCACCAACAGATATACCAAATTGTTATAGTGCCTTACGAAATCATATGGTGAAACAATTGTAATTATAGCAATAAAGAAATAATATTGAACAATTCAGAAAGAGAGACTAGAGTAATTTGATATGAAGTGGACAATCCATCCAAATACAAAATTACCATCATGAAAATTTGATGTGAAGTGGACAATCCATAATTCAGAATTTCCTTATAGGAAAACCAAAGTCATCTAAATCATCATCACCATTATACAAGGAAGCACATGCACACACAAATATAAACTCGTGAGAGTCTAAAAATAATTTCTTTCGATCTAGAAACCTCGGCCAGTCAGAAAATAGATAATTAAAAGAAAAGAACACATGTGTATCAGTACAGAGGGAGTTTTTTTTACAACAATACGTGGAAAATAAGGTGCTACATCCCTGTAATAGCATCTATGTATAACGACCATATACAGATATGAAGGAGCTGCACGGAGCAATGCACTGTTATAGGATCCTAATCACTTATTCCCAAGTTTCTAGGTTCAGACCAATGCACTGCACGAGAAAAGGAACATGTAATTTCTCTAAACTATTTTCGCATAGAAACTGAAGCAATACTTGCTGTAAAATTTGTCCAGAACAATTACAATTGATGTGCACGTCAAATGAGCTGAGATCTGCAGGGGTATAAAGAGGGGGTGGAGCTCACCACATGTGGGGGTAGGAGGAGGTGGAGGATGTAGGGGAGGGGAGGAGGACGTTCTTGTCCACCTGCAGCAGCAGCTTGGAGCAACCTGCACACAAACGAAAAAATCAGAAGGAGGGGAGATGAAGAAACATAGAAGAGAAGGGGAGAAAGAAGAGAAGGGGAGAAAGGGGGTTGACCTTGATGGCATGGGAGTAGCGGTGGAGCAGCACCTCCATGGCGTCCCTCGCACTTACATGAAGCCCTCGTTGAGGAGTGCCGCCACAGGGTCCGGCGATAGAGCTTCCTGCACCTAGCCGGTGGATCCGGCCGCCATGAGGTCGTAGAAGGTGGATCCGGCCGCCACGAGGTCGTAGCAGGTGGATCCGGCCGCCACGAGGTCATAGCAGGTGGATCCGGCCGCCGCGAGATCGGGAGGGAGGTGGCTACCATCGGAGTAGATCGATGGAGGGAAGGAGATGCGGGGTGGGGAAGAGAGAGGGGGCGCTGTCGTGGTAGATCGAAGGAGGTGGGGAGAGGCTCAGTGGAGAAGAGAGAGGGAGGCGCAGCCATTGAACTGACGAGGGGATCTTGGAGGAGGGAGATGGGGGTGGCGGCTGGGGGGGTGGTTAGGGTTAGGGGGCGAGACAAGGGGATCTGGGGGGAGGAGAGGCACGGGAGGGGTTAGGGTTAGAGATGCGATTTAGATGGGCTTCCATGGGCTTTAGGGCAGTGGCGGGCAGAAGACAGAGCCCGCCAGTGCAACTTGTTTAGCCAGTGGCGGGTCCAAATCGTAGCCCGTCACTGTTATTTGTAGACAGATTTCTCTAGAGGCCAAATATAACTGTGGCGGGTAATTATTACTGCCCGCCACTGTTAACTCAGCTACCAGTGGCGGGTACAATTTTGTGCCCGCCACAGGTAACATTTGCCCCATCACAAATCTGGATAGCTGTGACGTGTGACGAGTGCAAACTGAGGCCCGCCACTGGTAAGCCAATAGCAGTGGCAGGCGGATTTTGGAGCCCGCCACTGCTAATAGCAGTGGCGGGTGCTAGACTGCGCCCGCCACTGATTTGAGGTCACCTATAAGCCCTTTCCCAGTAGTGTGGGCACTGAGTTAATATGTTAGTCCCAAAAAAATATATATAATGACATATATGCATATAAAACATCCAAGATTGATACTATAATAGCATGGAACAATCAAAAATTATAGATACGTTGGAGATGTATCAAGAGAATACTTGTGTGGGGGGGGCGGAGGGGCAGCGAGACCTAAAGAGAGAGGGTCATATGCGTGTTCGAAAGACTGTGTGTGTGTGTGTCTGAGAGAGAGGAGTGTCCCTACCATGGATCCCAACATCCAAAAGGGAGGAAGAGGGTATGTGCATGTGCGTGAGAGAAAGAGAGAGGGTGGCATTTGTTGGAAATATGACATAGAGGCAATAATAAATTGGTTATTATCATATGTCCTTGTTCATGATAAATGTTTATTATTCATGCTAGAATTGTATTGACCGGAAACTTAAATACATGTGTGGATACATAAACAACACCGTTCCCCTAGTGAGACTCTACTAGACTAGCTCGTTGATCAAAGATGGTTAAGGTTTCCTAACCATAGACATGAGTTGTCATTTGATAACGGGATCACATCATTAAGAGAATGATGTGATGGACAAGACCCAATCGTAAGCTTAGCATATGATGGTATCACTTAAGTTTATTGCTACAGCTTTCTTCATGTCAAGTATCTATTCCTAAGACCATGAGATCATGCAAATCCCGGATACCGGAGGAATACCTTGTGTGCTATCAAACGTCGCTTCCTAACTGGGTGATCATAAAGGTGCTCTATAGGTATCTCCGAAGGTGTCTGTTGGGTTGGCAATGATCGAGACTGGGATTTGTCACTCCGTATGATGGAGAGATATCTCTGGGCCCTCTTGGTAATACAACATCACAAGAAGCTTGCAAGCATGTGACTAATGTGTTTGGTCACGGGGTGTTATATTACGAAACGAGTAAAGAGACTTGCCAGTAACGAGATTGAACTAGGTATAGAGATACCGACGATCGAATCTCGGGCAAGTAACATATCGCCGAACAAAGGGAATTGCATACGGGATTAACTGAATCCTCGACATCGTAGTTCAACCGATAAAAGATCTTCGTGGAATAAGTAGGAACCAATATGGGCATCCAGGTTCCGCTATTGGTTATTGACCGGAGAGGTGTCACGGTCATGATTACATGATTCCCGAACCCGCAGGGTCGCACGCTTAATGTTCGATGACGCTAGAGTAATATTGGGATATGTATGTTGGTGACAGAATGTTGTTCAGAGTCTCGAATGAGATCTCGGACGTCACGAGGAGCTCCAGAATGGTCTGGAGGTAACGATTTATATATGGAAAGTTGTTTTCAGGGTTTCGGGAAAAGTTTGGTTTTTTCGGTATTGTACCGGGAAGCTTCCAGAAGGTTCCAAAAACTTTCGGTGGGGTCCGAAAGTCCACCAAGGGATCCATCACGTCCCTAGGGCCAGCATGGGCTAAGGGGAGGCGCCCTGGCCTTATTGGGCCAGGCGCACCAGCCCTCAAAGGCCCATGCGCCTAGGGAGAAGGAAGGAGTCCCAAAGGGACAAGGGGAAGAGTTGGACTAGGAGTCCAACTCCTCCCCCTTGGCCGCCGGTCCTAGAGGGAAGAGGGGCTGGACTCCTAACCCCTCCACATATATAAACAGGGAGGAGGGCGCGCACCGAAGGGTAGACAAAAACCCTGGCCGCCTCTCTCTCCCGTTACTCCACCACCTCGTCCTGACGACGCTTAGCGAAGCGCTGCCGGCGCTCGACCACCACCATCACCACCACGCCATTGTGTTGGTTGTGATCCCATCTACTTCTCCTCTGTCTCTTGCTGGATCAAGGAGGAGGAGACGTCACCGAGCCGCATGTGTGCTAAACTCGGAGGTGTCGTCCGTTCGGCAATAGAACGGTTTGGATCGCGATCGGATCGTGAATAGTACGACTACTTCAATCGCGTTATATACGCTTCCTCTTTACGGTCTACAAGGGTACGTAGACACACTCTCCGTCTCGTTGCTATGCATCTCCTAGATTAGATCTTGGGTGTTCGTAGGAAATTTTTTGATTTTCATGCAATGTTCCCCATCAATGGCATCATGAGCTAGGTCTATGCGTAGATGATATGCACGAGTAGAACACAAAGAAGTTGTGGGCGTTGATATTCATATTTCTTACCTCTATTTGTCTTATTGGGATTCGGCGGTATTGTGGGATGAAGCGGCTCGGACCAACCTTACTTGTCCTCGCACAAGAGACCGGTTCCACTGATTGACATGCAACTTGTATTGCATAAGGTGGTTGGCGGGTGTCTGTCTCTCCCACTTTAGTTGGATTTGATTTGACATTAGCGGTCCTTGTAGAAGGTTAAAAGGCAACATGAATATCACTGTTGTGGCTTTGCGTAGGTAATAACAGTTCTTGCTAGTTGCCCATAGCAGCCACATAAAATTTACAACAACAAAGTAGAGGACGTCTAACTTGTTTTTGCAGGGCATATTGTGATGTGGTATGGCCAAAATGTGATGTGATATATGTTGATGTATGAGATGATCATATTTTGTAATAGGTTCATGACTTGCATGTCGATGAATACGGCAACCGACGGGGGCCATAGGGTTGTTTTTAATTTATTGTATGACCTGCGTGTCAACTATTAACCGCCATGTAATTGCTTTACTTTATCGCTATGCATTAGCAATAGTCGTAGAAGCAATAGTTGGCAGAGACAACCACATGACGACATGATGATGGATATCATGGTGTCATGCCGGTGATGATGGAGATCATGCCGGTGCTTTGGAGATGGAGATCAAAAGCACGAGATGATAATGGCCATATCATGTCACTTATTGATTGCATGTGACGTTTATTCTTTTATGCATCTTATTTTGCTTAGGACGATGGTAGCATTATAAGATGATCCCTTCACATCATTTCAAGATAAAATGTGTTCTCCCTAAGTATGCACCATTGCGAAAGTTTGTCATTTTGAAGCACCTCATGATGATCGGGTGTGATAGACTCTACGTTCGCATACAACGGGTGTAAGCCAGTTTTACACATGCGGAATACTTGGGTTAAACTTGGCGAGCCTAGCATGTACAGACATGGCCTCGGAGCACGGAGGACCGAAAGGTCGAACATGAGTCATATAGTAGATATGATCAAGATGGAGATGTTCACCATTGATGACTACCCCATCTCACGTGATGATCGGACATGGGTTAGTTGATTTGGATCATGTAAACACTTAGACAACTTGAGGGATGTTGATTTAAGTGGGAGTTCTCTAGTAATTTGATTAACAGAACCAATTATCATGAACTTAGTCTAATTGTCTTTGCAAATTAATGTTGTAGATCAATGGCTCGCACTGTAGCTCCCCTGAATTTTAATGCGTTCCTAGAGAAAGCTAAGTTGAAAGATGATGGAAGCAACTATGCGGACTGGGTCCATAGTTTGAGGATTATCCTCACTGCTGCACAGAAAGTATATGTCCTTGATGCACCTCTTGGTGATGCACCCCCTCAAGCGTCGCTTGCAGATGTTATGAACGTCTGGCAGGCACGTTCTGATGACTACTCGATAGTTCAGTGCGCCATGCTTTTCGGCTTAGAACCGGGGCTCCAAAGACCTTTTGAGCACCACGGAGCATATGAGATGTTCCAGGAGCTGAAATTGGTATTTCAGGCTCACACCCGGGTCGAGAGGTATGAAACCTCCGGCAAGTTCTTTAGCTGCAAGATGAAGGAGAATGACTCTGTTAGTGAGCGCGTACTCAAGATGTCTGGGTACTTCAAACACTTGAACCAGTTGGGAGTTAATCTTCCGGATGAAGTAGCGATTAACAGAGTTCTCCAGTCACTGCCACCAAGCTACAAAGGCTTTGTGATGAACTATAATATGCAAGGGATGGAAAAGACGATCCCTGAGCTCTTTGCAATGCTTAAGGCCGCGGAGGTAGAAATCAAGAAAGAACATCAAGTGTTGATGGTCAACAAGACCACCAGTTTCAAGAAGAAAGGCAAGGGAAAGAAAGGGAACTTCAAAAAGAATGGCAAGCCAGTTGCCACTCCCATGAAGAAACCCAAGGCTGGACCCAAACCTGAGACCGAGTGCTTCTATTGGAAGGGGAATGGTCACTGGAAGCGGAACTGCCCCAAGTACTTGGCAAATAAGAAGGCTGGCAACGTCAACAAAGGTATATTTGATATACATGTTATTGATGTGTACCTTACTAGTGCTCATAGTAGCGCCTGGGTATTTGATACTGGTTCGGTTGCTAATATTTGTAACTCAAAACAGGAGCTGCAGAATAAACGAAGACTAGCTAAGGACGAGGTGACAATGCGCGTCGGAAATGGTTCCAAGGTTGATGTGATCGCCGTCGGCACGCTCCCTCTATGTTTACCTTCGGGATTAGTTTTGAACCTGAAGAATTGTTATTTTGTGCATGCGTTAAGCATGAACATTATATCTGGATCTTGTTTATTGCGAGATGGTTATTCATTTAAGTCAGAGAATAATGGTTGTTCTATTTATATGAATAATATCTTTTATGGTCATGCACCCTTGTTGAATGGTTTATTCTTATTGAATCTCGATCGTAGTGATACACATGTTCATAATATTGATGCCAAAAGATGCAAAGTTAATGATGATAGTACCACATACTTGTGGCACTGCCGCTTAGGTCATATTGGTGTAAAGCGCATGAAGAAACTCCATGTTGATGGACTTCTGGAATCTCTTGATTATGAATCATTTGAGACATGTGAACCATGTCTCATGGGCAAGATGACTAAAGCCCCGTTTTCCGAAACAATGGAGCGGGCAAGTGACGTTGGAAATAATACATACCGATGTATGCGGTCTGATGAGTGTTGCAGCACGTGGTGGATATCATTATTTTCTTACCTTCACAGATGATTTGAGTAGATATGGGTATATTTACTTAATGAAACACAAGTCTGAAACATTTAAAAGTTCAAGGAGTTTCAGAGTGAAGTAGAGAATCATCGTAATAAGAAAATTAAATTTTTACGATCTGATCGTGGAGGTGAATATTTGAGTTACGAGTTTGGTATGCATTTAAGACAATGTGGAATTGTTTCACAGCTCACGCCACCTGGAACACCACAGCGTAATGGTGTGTCCGAACATCGTAATCATACTCTATTGGATATGGTGCGTTCTATGATGTCTCTTACGGATTTGCCACTATCATTTTTTGGTTATGCATTAGAGACAGCCGCATTCACTTTAAACAGGGCACCGTCTAAATCCGTTGAGACGACAACATATGAGTTATGGTTTGGCAAGAAACCTAAACTATCGTTTCTTAAAGTTTGGGGATGCGACGCTTATGTCAAGAGGCTTCAGCCTGATAAACTCGAACCCAAAGTGGAGAAGTGTGTCTTCAT
The DNA here is from genome assembly GCA_039707655.1 of Elymus sibiricus. Taxonomy (NCBI): domain Eukaryota; kingdom Viridiplantae; phylum Streptophyta; class Magnoliopsida; order Poales; family Poaceae; genus Elymus; species Elymus sibiricus. The sequence continues at coordinate 159,505,955 of CM077668.1, read as the reverse complement.
AGGATACCCTAAAGAGACCATTGGGTATTCCTTCTATGACAGATCCGAGGGCAAGATCTTTGTTGCCAAGAATGGGTCCTTTCTAGAGAAGGAGTTTCTCTCGAAAGAAGTGAGTGGGAGGAAAGTAGAACTTGATGAGGTAATTGTATCTTCTGTCGAATTGGAAAATAGCACATCACAGAAGGAAGTTCACGTGATGTCTACACCAGCCGGAGAGGAAGCTAATGATGATGATCATGAAACTTCGCGGATCAAGCTACTACTGAACTTCGTAGGTTGACCAGGGTACGTTCCGCACCAGAGTAGTACGGTAATCCCGTCCTGAAAGTTATGTTGTTAGACAACGGCGAACCTACGAACTATGAAGAAGCAATGATGAGCCCGGATTTTAACAAATGGCTTGAGGCCATGAAATCCGAGATAGGATCCATGTATGAGAACAAAGTATGGACTTTGGTGGACTTGCCCGATGACTGGCAGGCCAGTGAAATCAAATGGATCTTTAAGAAGAAGACAGACGCTGATGGTAATATCACCGTCTATAAAGCTCGACTTGTTGCAAAGGGTATCTGACAAGTTCAAGGGGTTGACTACGATGAGACCTTCTCACCCTCAGCGATGCTTAAGTCTGTTAGAATTATGTTAGCAATTGCCGCATTTTATGATTATGAAATCTGGCAGATGGACGTCAAAACAGCGTTCCTTAATGGGTTTCTTAAGGTAGAGTTGTATATGATGCAACCAGAAGGTTTTGTCAATCCTAAGGATGCTAACAAGGTATGCAAGTGAAAGCACATTTGCTCCCTTGGTGGTTTTGGTAATTTATGCCAACATACATGTTGTTGCACTAATGCTTTCATCTAGTGAATTTCAGACAAGTTCAACAATGGCGTGGCAGGGACAAGAGGACGTGGAACCCCTTCAAAATGCTAAGGACAAGGATTGGCACAAGATCAAGACTCTACATTTTTTGGTTTAGTGATCCAAGATCACATTGAGTCCATAGGAAAGCCAATACTATTAAAAGGGGATGAGGTGTTGCTTAATGGTCTTTTTGCTCAAGTGCTTAGTGACAGTACTCCTAAACCCTCAACCACTCTCTCAATCCCAAATATGTCCAAAACCCACATTCCAACTCGGCCCCACCGATATTTCCTATCCGGAGCCACCGAGTTCACCTAGACTTAGCCACTGCCAAAACCCTAACAAATCGGATCCACCGAAATGGATCTCGGTCTCACCGAGATGGCCTTGCCAACTCTCTGTAATCGTTTGCACTCACTTCGGTCTCACCGAGTTTTGCAAATCGGTCTCACCGAGATGGCTTGCCAAGTCTCTGTTGCCTTATTGCTTCACTTCGGTCCAACCGAGTTGATGCAATCGGTGCCACAGAGATGAGGATTGTCCTAGCCATTGCACTTCGGTCCATCCGAGTTGTTCCTATCGGTCCCACCAAGATTCCTAAAGTTCATATCTTTTACACAGTTCGATGCTACCGAGATTATTGTTTCGGTGCCACCGAGTTGAGTCAAAAGTGTGTAACGGTTGGATTTTGTGTGGAGGCTATATATACCCCTCCACCACCTCCTTCTCAGTAAGGAGAGCCATCAGAACGTGCCTACACTTCCACCATACATTTTCTGAGAGAGAACCACCTAATCATGTGTTGATATCAAGATATTCCATTCCTACCATTTGAACCTTGATCTCTAGCCTTTCCCAAGTTGCTTTCCACTCAAATCCTTCTTCCACCATAGCCAAATCTGTGAGGAGTTGTTTGAGTGCTGGGAAGACTATCATTTGAAGCACAAGAGCAAGGAGTTCATCAACAACACACCGTCTATTACCTTTTGGAGAGTGGTGTCTCCTAGATTGGTTAGGTGTCACTTGGGAGCCTCCGTCATGATGTGGAGTTGAACCAAGAGTTTGTAAGGGCAAGGAGATCGCCTACTTCGTGAAGATCTACCCCGAGTGAGGCTAGTCCTTCGTGGACGTAAGCCATGGTGGAATAGACAAGGTTGCTTCTTCATGGACCCTTCGTGGGTGGAGCCCTCCTTGGACTCGCGCAGCCGTTACCCTTTCGTGGGTTGAAGTCTCCATCAACGTGGACGTACGATAGCACCACCTATCGGAACCACGCCAAAAACCACCGTGTCTTCATTGCGTTTGATCTTCCATACTCTACCCCCTTTACTTTCTGTACTCTTGCATGCTTTACTATTTCCGCTGCTCAATCTCTAGATATGCATGTGTAGAAAGTATTGGAGTGATCTTAACTTGTGCCAAAATCTTCCTAAGTTCCAAGAGAAATTAAAAACTGCACCTTTGGCTGGGTAAGAGTCTATTCACCCCCCCTCGAGACCTATCTCCTCGATCCCACAATTGGTATCAGAGCTTTGGTCTCCATTGCTTTGGTTTCATCACCTTTGGAGGGAGATGGATGTGTCTACTTTGGGGAGTCTTAGACGTAGAGTGCCTATTCTCAATGGGGAATATTTTAACTTTTGGAAGGATGAAATGCTTGATATCCTTGATGAATTTAACTTGAGCAAGTATATTCATAATCCTTATGTGCCCCCTATTGATCCCTTGCATCCTACTCATGAAGAAGAAATTGACATGCTTCGTAGAGTGCCTATTCTCAATGGGGAATATTTTAACTTTTGGAAGGATGAAATGCTTGATATCCTTGATGAATTTAACTTGAGCAAGTATATTCATAATCCTTATGTGCCCCCTATTGATCCCTTGCATCCTACTCATGAAGAGGAAATTGACATGCTTCGTAATCTTAGAACCGTCAATCTTATCATTAGAGGATTACCTAAAATTGTGCTTGGTTGTACGCAAAATTTTGAATGTGCTTATACTCTATGGCATGACTTGGAAAAGCGATATCCCGATTACTCTTTAAAGAGTCTTGATAAGATTCTTCATAAGGCTGTTGTTTTTCACAAGATGAGCCCTAATGATCCTAAGTTTGATGATTGCTTGTTTGAGCTTCGTGATCTTATGCGTGCCAAAGGAGATGTTAGAACTATTAGTAACATTATCATGGAAGCCATTAGAAGTCATAAACTTGAACATTGTCATGATCATGAAACTAATGAGTCTATTACCCTAGGTAATGATCACACGCATGATGATGAAGATGTTGAGCATGGCTATCATGATGAGGACGAAGACTTTGACATTGAATTTGAGAAGACCATGAGGAATCTCAGTCTTATGGCAAATCTTCAAGATTATATGGCCGGAGGAAAAGAGTGGATTCTTGATAGCGGATGTACCGATCACATGACCGGAGATAGAGACATGTTTCGTGAGCTTGCTAAAAATGATGGTCCACGCAAGTATGTGACTTTTGGAGACAACTCCAAGGGTAAGGTACTTGGCCTTGGTAAGGTGGCCATATCCAATGATAGCTCCATACAAAATGTTATGCTTGTTGAATCTCTTGGTTACAATCTTCTTTCCGTATCTAGACTAGCGGATTTTGGTTTTAATGTTCTATTTACCAAATTAGATTGCCAAGTGTTGCGCCAAGATAATCATAATATGGTCTTTACCGGCATTCGTAGAGGTGATCTATACATTGTTGATTTCACTAAGAGAGCTCAACCTCGTACTTGTTTAACTGCTAAATCTTCTAAGGGTTGGTTATGGCATAGAAGACTTGGACATGTTGGCATGCGTAACCTTGATAAACTTGTTAAAGGAGATCACATTCTTGGAGTGAAAGATGTTATATTTGACAAAGATCGACTTTGTAGTGCTTGCCAGGCAGGAAAACAAGTTGGAGGAAGCCATCCCGTAAAGAACATTATGACCACGAGGAGACCACTCGAGCTACTCCATATGGATTTTTTTGTCCCAATTCCTATAAGAGTCTTGGTGGTAACTCTTTCGGTTTGGTCATTGTTGATGATTTTTCCAGATTTACGTGGGTGTTCTTTCTTGATGAAAAATCGCAGGTACAAAAGATTTTCAAGAACTTTGCAAGAAAGGCTCAAAACCAATTTGAAGTGAAGATCAAGAAGGTTCGGAGTGACAACGGAATGGAGTTCAAGAACGCCGATGTGGACACCTTTCTTGATGAGGAGGGTATTTCACATGAGTTCTCAGCTACGTACACACCTCAACAAAATGGAGTTGTTGAGAGGAAGAACCGGACACTTATTGAGATGGCAAGAACGATGCTTGATGAATACAAGACGCCAAGACATTTTTGGGCGGAAGCGGTTGAAACAGCTTGTCATGCAACAAATCGACTTTACCTTCACAAGCTTCTTGGTAAAACGGCGTATGAACTGCTCACCGGTAACAAACCACAAGTTGGATACTTTCGAGTATTTGGCTCAAAATGTTACATTCTTGATAAGCATCGTCGTTCAAAATTCGCTCCTAAATCTCATGAAGGTTTCCTACTCGGTTATGGATCGAACTCTCACACTTACCGTGTCTACAACAACTTCACTCGAAAAGTTGAAGAGACGGTAGATGTGAAGTTTGATGAGACTAACGGCTCGCAAGTCGAGCAATTGCCACTTGATGTAGGAGATCGAGAACCATTAGAAGCAATCCAAGACTTGCCCATTGGTAAGATTCGCCCCGTGGAAGTGAAGGAGAGTACCTCATCTATTCAAGTGGAAGCCCCAACTTCACATCAAGGTGAACGACAAGTTGATACGGAGGCATCCACAAGTGGAACACGTCAAGACGATGGGAATGAGGAAGTGCAACAAGATGATCCACCTCAACCTCCTTCTCCACCTCCACAAGCCAACAATGACAACATCAATGAAGAAAAAGAAGATGATGATGATGAGGAAGCCTCACCACAACCCAAGCAAAAGCTACCTCGAGTCAGAGCAAGAGTCAACAAGAATCATCCTGTCGAACAAATACTTGGAGATATCCAATCCGGGAGAATCACTCGCTCTAAATCTCGTTTAGCTAACTTTTGTGAGCATTACTCATTTATCTCTAGTGTTGAACCCTTGAAGGTAGAAGATGATCTCAAGGACCCCGATTGGGTGAATGCAATGCACGAAGAGCTACACAACTTTGAGAGAAACCAAGTGTGGACATTGGTTGAGAAGCCTATGGAAGAGCAAAACATCATTGGAACCAAATGGGTGTTTCGGAATAAGCAACATGAAGATGGACAAGTTGTACGCAACAAGGCTCGTCTCATAGCACAAGATTACACACAAGTCGAAGGTATGGACTATGGTGAGACCTATGCCCCCGTTGCAAGACTTGAGTCCATTCGCATTTTACTTGCTTATGCCAATCACCATGATATCACCCTTTATCAAATGGATATAAAAGTGCCTTCTTAAATGGGGAAATTGAGGAGGAAGTGTATGTTAAACAATCTTCCGGCTTTGAGAATCCCAAGAAACCTAATCATGTGTACAAACTTCGTAAAGCTCTTTATGGTCTTAAACAAGCCCCTAGAGCTTGGTACAAATGCTTGACAAAGTTTCTTCTTGAAAAAGGTTTTGAGATTGGGAAGATTGATTCAACTTTGTTCACTAAGAGGGTTAATGGAGAATTATTTGTATGCCAAATTTATGTTGATGATATTATCTTTGGATCTACTAACCCCTCTTTTAGTGAAATGTTTGGAAGGTTGATGTCGGAAAAGTTCGAGATGTCTATGATGTGTGAACTCAAATTCTTTCTTGGTTTGCAAATCAAGCAAACTAGTGAAGGTACATTTGTTTCTCAAACAAAGTATACCAAGGACTTATTCAAGAAGTTCAACATGCAAGAGAGTAAAGGTATGAAAACTCCCATGCCCACGAGTGGACATCTTGACTTGACCAAGGATGGCAAACTGGTTGATCAAAAGGTTTATCGATCTATGATTGGTTCATTGCTATATCTATGTGCCTCCCGTCCCGACATTATGCTAAGTGTGTGCATGTGTACACGATACCAAGCGGCACCAAAAGAGTGTCATCTTAAAGCGGTGAAAAGAATTGTGAGATACTTGTTACATACACCAAACTTTGGCATATGGTATCCCAAAGGATCTTCTTTCAATCTTGCTGGCTACTCCGATTCGGACTATGCCGGAGACAAGGTTGACAGAAAATCTACTTCGGGTACATGTCAATTTCTTGGTAGATCTCTTGTGTCTTGGTCCTCCAAGAAACAAAATTCCGTATCTCTATCTACTGCCGAAGCGGAATACATTGCCGCGGGATCATGTTGTGCTCAATTACTATGGATGAGACAAACTCTTAAAGACTATGGTGTGCATGTGAGACATGTACCATTACTATGTGATAATGAGAGTGCTATTAAGATTGCGCACAATCCCGTGCAACATTCTCAAACAAAGCATATTGAGGTTCGTCACCACTTCATTCGAGATCATGTTGAGAAAGGTGACATTGACGTTAAACATGTTCATACCGACAAACAATTGGCGGACATCTTTACCAAACCCCTTGATGAGAAAGTGTTCTGTCACTTGAGAAGTGAGTTGAACATCATTGATGCTTTAAACGTGAACTAGAGGTTCATGTGGATTCATACAAGGGCATGAGCATTCTTGACTAATCCATGATACCTTTCATGATCATCTTATATCTTGGACATTTTGCTCCCTTGTATTGTATCTAACCTTTTGTAGGTACATGGACAAGCTTCATGACCCAAGATTGCATCTCACTCTTAACTTGAGCAATCTTGTATAACCCAAGTATCAACAATTGATGGTGGAACAAGGAACAAGACAACCTAAACATATCCTTTGACAAAAGTTTGAGATATACTTCATTCTTGTCATTTCGGATATACATGTTGTTCCTTACAAAACTAACCCATGTAGGAAGATGAACTACAAATGATAGGATATGTCCCAACATCAACTCATGAGAATCCACTTCAGGTTCAACTACATGATGGACATCACCACCAAATCCCAATGTAAGTTCTCACATCTTAGAGAAGCTTTACTCAAAGATATGAGCTAAAGCAACTCAACAAGATGTGAATACATTGAAATGCTTAAAGGAAAAATGGCAACCCCATTTTGAGCTTAAATGATGAGTATGACCTATGATCAAACGCTCTCACTTGACTCCTAAGTCAATATACTCTAACATAGGTGACCTAGTCGCCGACCCATCTAGATGAAGTTCTCTAGTGTTTCTTAAAAAAAACTTCATCTAGATGTTGCTTTGCTTCTTTTCTGAGTTTATTTTCTTTTCGCTAGTTTCGCAGTTAATTCATTGCAAATCTTTGTGAGAATTCCTTTGTCTAGTGAGCTGAGTTGACAAAATGTTCCATTGCATCAAACTCGGTTCCACCGAATTGCTACAACTCGGTGTCACCGATTTTGCTGCTCTAAGAAATTTTCTGTCAAGTTTTTCCTGAAATTTTCTGCTCTAGCTCCACTCAATGATTCTTATCCTCTACTTGCATCTAGAGCCACTCAATGGCTAGATGTGTTTCTCAAGAACCAATCCCACTTGATCAATAACCTTGAAGTCCCTTCTTGGAAATTGATGTCAAAGGGGGAGAGAGGAATACATCAAAGCTTATCACTACAAAAAGATGCACCTTATAAGAGGAGAGAATGTTACATGTTTCTAAGAGGGGAGAAACATGATTAGCATGTTCTTTGGTTGTTCTAGTTCTCTCACCCTACCTACTCCCAATATCCAATGTCAGATTCAGGGGGAGAGGAAGTTCTTTAAGGGGAGACAACTATTTCTTTTTGGGGACATGTCTTCTTCAAAGACGTATTCACCTAGTGATACTCTACTATACATGTCATCCCAATCTTGGTTTCTTGTTGTTCTTGTGTCTTTTCTTGAAGAAATTATCTTGTGTTATCTAACCTTGTTTTCTCGAGTGTATTTCTTCAGGTACTTAATCAAGAACTTCAAGGTAAATATATGCATCACACTCATGAACATGATTGACCTCTTGCTAGTACATATTGTTTGCAAGAAGACAATTATGAACATGTGGATACCTAAATGTCATATATATTGCTCTGATGCATATAGCCAAGATACATGTTGTATGTATATTTCCCTTGAGATATCATCATGTTATATGCACCTCTTCAGGGGGAGTTCATACATGTTACATGTTTCCTTCAAAGCTTTCATACATACCTCTGCTATACCTGTATTTGAAGCTTTGATGTATGTTGTCATCAATTACCAAAAAGGGGGAGATTGAAAGCACATTTGCTCCCTTGGTGGTTTTGGTAATTTATGCCAACATACATGTTGCTGGACTAATGCTTTCATCTAGTGAATTTCAGACAAGTTCAACAATGGCGTGGCAGGGACAAGAGGACGTGGAACCCCTTCAAAATGCTAAGGACAAGGATTGGCACAAGATCAAGACTCTACATTTTTGGTTTAGTGATCCAAGATCACATTGAGTCCATAGGAAAGCCAATACTATTAAAAGGGGATGAGGTGTTGCTTAATGGTCTTTTTGCTCAAGTGCTTAGTGACAGTACTCCTAAACCCTCAACCACTCTCTCAATCCCAAATATATCCAAAACCCACATTCCAACTCGGCCCCACCGATATTTCCTATCCGGAGCCACCGAGTTCACCTAGACTTAGCCACTGCCAAAACCCTAACAAATCGGATCCACCGAAATGGATCTCGGTCTCACCGAGATGGCCTTGCCAACTCTCTGCAATCGTTTGCACTCACTTCGGTCTCACCGAGTTTTGCAAATCGGTCTCACCGAGATGGCTTGCCAAGTCTCTGTTGCCTTATTGCTTCACTTCGGTCCAACCAAGTTGATGCAATCGGTGCCACCGAGATGAGGATTGCCCTAGCCATTGCACTTTGGTCCATCCAAGTTGTTCCTATCGGTCCCACTGAGATTCCTAAAGTTCATATCTTTTACACAGTTCGGTGCTACCGAGATTATTGTTTCAGTGTCACCGAGTTGAGTCAAAAGTGTGTAACAGTTGGATTTTGTGTGGAGGCTATATATACCCCTCCACCACCTCCTTCTCAGTAAGGAGAGCCATCAGAACGTGCCTACACTTCCACCATACATTTTCTGAGAGAGAACCACCTACTCATGTGTTGAGATCAAGATATTCCATTCCTACCATTTGAACCTTGATCTCTAGCCTTTCCCAAGTTGCTTTCCATTCAAATCCTTCTTCCACCATAGCCAAATCTGTGAGGAGTTGTTTGAGTACTGGGAAGACTATCATTTGAAGCACAAGAGCAAGGAGTTCATCAACAACACACTGTCTATTACCTTTTGGAGAGTGGTGTCTCCTAGATTGGTTAGGTGTCACTTGGAAGCCGCCGTCATGATGTGGAGTTGAACCAAGAGTTTGTAAGGGCAAGGAGATCGCCTACTTCGTGAAGATCTACCCCGAGTGAGGCTAGTCCTTCGTGGACGTAAGCCATGGTGGAATAGACAAGGTTGCTTATTCATGGACCCTTCGTGGGTGGAGCCCTCCTTGGACTCGCGCAGCTGTTACCCTTTCGTGGGTTGAAGTCTCCATCAATGTGGACGTACGATAGCACCACCTATCGGAACCACGCCAAAAACCACCGTGTCTTCATTGCGTTTGATCTTCCATACTCTACCCCCTTTACTTTCCGTACTCTTGCATGCTTTACTATTTCCGCTGCTCAATCTCTAGATATGCATGTGTAGAAAGTATTGGAGTGATCTTAACTTGTGCCACAATCTGCCTAAGTTCCAAGAGAAATTAAAAACTGCACCTCTGGCTGGTTAAGAGTCTATTCACCCCCCCCCCTCTAGACCTATCTCCTCGATCCCACAGCAAGCTCCAGCGATCCATCTACGGACTGGTGCAAGAATCTCGGAGTTGGAATATACGCTTTGATGAGGTGATCAAAGTTTTTGGTTTTATACAAACTTATGGAGAAGCTTGTATTTACAAGAAAGTGAGTGGGAGCTCTGTAGCATTTCTAATATTATATGTGGATGACATATTGTTGATTGAAAATGATATAGAATTTCTGGAAGGCGTAAAAGGTTATTTGAACAAGAGTTTTTCAATGAAGGTCCTGGGTGAAGCTGCTTACATATTGGGCATTAAAATCTATAGAGATAGATCAAGACGCCTAATAGGACTTTCACAAAGCACATACCTTGACAAGATTTTGAAGAAGTTCAAAATGGACCAGTCAAAGAAAGGGTTCTTGCCTGTGTTGCAAGGTGTGAAGTTGAGTAAGACTCAAAGCCAGACCACGACAGAAGAAAGAGAAAGGATGAAAGTCATCCCCTATGCCTCAGCCATAGGCTCTATAATGTATGCCATGCTGTGTACCAGACCTGATGTGTGCCTTGCCATAAGTCTGGCAGGGAGGTACCAAAGTGATCCAGGAGTAGATCACTGGACAGCGGTCAAGAATATCCTTAAGTACCTAAAGAGGACTAAGGACATGTTTCTCGTTTATGGAGGTGACGAAGAGCTTGTCGTAAAGGGTTACGTCGATGCTAGCTTCGACACAGATCCAGATGCTTCTAAGTCCCAAACCGGATACATATTTATATTGAATGGTGGAGCAGTCAGTTGGTGCAGTTCCAAGCAAAGCGTCGTAGGAGGATCTACATGTGAAGCGGAATATATAGCTGCTTCAGAAGCAGCACAAGAAGGAGTATGGATGAAGGAGTTCATATCCGATCTAGGAGTAATACCTAGTGCATCAGATCCAATGACTATCTTTTGTGACAACACTAGTGCTATTGCCATTGCCAAGGAGCCCAAGTTTCACAAGAAGACCAAGCACATCATACGCCGCTTCAACTCCATCCGTGATTACATCAAGGAGGGAGACATAGAACTTTGCAAAGTACATACGGATCTGAATGTGGCAGACCCGTTGACTAAACCTCTTCCACGAGCAAAACATGGTCAGCACCAAGACTCCATGGGTGTTAGATTCATTACGATGTAAACTAGATTATTGACTCTAGTGCAAGTGGGAGACTGTTGGAACTATGCCCTAGAGGCAATAATAAATTGGTTATTATCATATTTCCTTGTTCATGATAAATGTTTATTATTCCTGCTAGAATTATATTGACCGGAAATTTAAATACATGTGTGGATACATAAACAACACCGTGTCCCTAGTGAGCCTCTACTAGACTAGCTCGTTGATCAAAGATGGTTAAGGTTTCCTAACCATAGACATGAGTTGTCATTTGATAACGGGATCACATCATTAAGAGAATGATGTGATGGACAAGACCCAACCGTAAGCTAAGCATATGATTGTATCACTTAAGTTTATTGCTACAGCTTTCTTCATATCAAGTATCTATTCCTAAGACCATGAGATCATGCAACTCCCGGATACCGGAGGAATACCTTGTGTGCTATCAAACGTCACTTCATAACTAGGTGATCATAAAGGTGCTCTACAGGTATCTCCAAAGGTGTCTGTTGGGTTGGCATTGATCGAGACTGGGATTTGTCGCTCCATATGATGGAGAGATATCTCTGGGCCCTCTCGGTAATACAACATCACAAGAAGCTTGCAAGCATGTGACTAATGTGTTTGGTCACGGGGTATTGTATTACGGAACAAGTAAAGAGACTTGCCGGTAATGAGATTGAACTAGGTATAGAGATACCGACGATCGAATCTCGGGCAAGTAACATATGGCCGGACAAAGCGAATTGCATACAGGATTAACTGAATCCTCGACATCATGGTTCAACCAATAAAAGATCTTCGTGGAATATGTAGGAACCAATATGGGCATCCAGGTTCCGCTATTGGTTATTGACCGGAGAGGTGTCTCGGTCATGACTACATGATTCCCGAACCCGCAGGGTCGCACGCTTAACGTTCGATGATGCTAGAGTAATATTGGGATATGTATGCTGGTGACCAAATGTTTTTCGGAGTCCCAGATAAGATCCCGTACATCATCAGGAGCTCCGGAATGGTCCGGAGGTAAAGATTTATATATGGAAAGTTGTTTTCAGGGTTTCGGGAAAAATTTGGTTTTTCGGTATTGTACCGGGAAGCTTCCAGAAGGTTCCAGAAACTTTTGGAGGTGTCCGGAAGTACACCAAGGGATCCTCCACGTCCCTAGGGCCAGCATGGGCTTAGGGGAGGCGCCCTGGCCTTATTGGGCCAGGCGCACCAGCCCTCAAAGGCCCATGCGCCTAGGGAGAAGGAAGGAGTCCCAAAGGGACAAGGGGAAGAGTTGGACTAGGAGTTCAACTCCTCTCCCTTGGCCGCCGGCCCTAGAGGGAAGAGGGGCTAGACTCCTAGCCCCTCCACGTATATAAATAGGGAGGAGGGGCGCACCAAAGGGTATACCAAAACCCTGGCCGCCTCTCTCTCTCGTTACTCCACCACCTCGTCCCGACGACGCTTAGCGAAGCGTTGCCGGTGCTCCACCACCACCATCACCACCACGCCGTCATGCTGGTTGTGATCCCATCTACTTCTCCGCATTCTCTTGCTGGATCAAGGAGGAGGATACGTCACCGAGCCGCACGTGTGCTAAACTCAGAGGTGCCATCCATTCGGCACTAGATCGATTTGGATCGCGATCGAATCGTGAAGAGTACGACTACTTCAACCGCGTTACGCTTCCGCTTTACGGTCTACAAGGGTACATAGACACACTCCCCCTCTCGTTGCTATGCATCTCCTAGATTTGATATTTGCTGTTCGTAGGAATTTTTTTGATTTTCATGCAACGTTCCCCATCAGCATATGCGTGCTCGAAAGATTGATGTGTGTGTGTGTGTGTGTGTGCCAGAGAGCGAGGAATGTCTGAAAGGGAGGAAGAGGGTGTGTGTGTGTGTGTCCGTGAGAGAAAGAGAGAGAGAGAGAGAGAGAGAGGGGGGGGCATATGCTTGTTTGAAAGACTATGTGTGCGTCAGAGAGAGAGAGAGGAGTGCCCAAAAGGGAGGAAGAGGGTGTGTGCGTGTGCGTGAGAGAAAGAGAGAGAGAGAGGGGCATATGTGTGTTTGAAAGACTGTGTGTGTGTCGGAGAGAGAGAGAGAGAGAGAGAGAGAGAGAGAGAGAGGTGTCCAAAAGGGAGGAAGAGGGTGTGTGCGTGTGTGTGAGAGAAAGAGAGAGTGAGGGGGGCGCGTGTAACGTCAACCTGTTCAGGATATAGACATAGAGGGGATCGGCAAGGTTACAGGGGCGGGGATATTGGGCGAGCGATAGTGTGTGTGCGATGAAGGGACACACAGACATTGTCTATTTTCGTGTGTGAGAGCTAGATAGAGGTCGTCAGCATAGCTCGCCGGGGGGGGGGGGGGGGGTAAGGTTATGTGTGGGAGAGAGAGGGAGATAGTAGAGATAGAGAGCAATGCTCGTGTGTCACACGGAGACCTAACTACATAGACAGGGCCCGCGAGAAGGAGATAATGGTGGTGTGTCTATTTTTTTGATGGGAGGGAGAGGGAGGCATGGACCTAGATACTGAGATGGGTGTTCATGTGTATGTTTTAGAGAAGGAATTGTCTAGCTGGTAGCCATGTGATGGCGACCCAATCTTTCGATGAGAGTGAGGATAACTATTGATTTGGTGGATTTTGACGTTGACAATCCAACTATATCGTACGCGATGATACGAATCGACAATCGCTAATTAAACCAATCTCCCATAGTCACTGATCTTGTTGTATGCATGATCAACCTGAATAACAAGATCGAGTTCCTGCAAGCAACCGAAGAACCGACAAGAACTAAGATAATACAATCTAAATTTCTAATATGAATTAATTAAGGATAATGGTGGGGTTCCTAATAGAGGATCTGAACAAGGCGGTAGTCCTACACGTCTCCCAGATGCAAATTGTAGCGAAGCTAAACAATGTCTAAACAAAAACGCGAGTTTTAATATAGAAAAAAGATAGCTATATATCTATATCTATAGACTATAGTACTAGATTTTTTTTATTTCTATATCTATATCTATACTACTCCTTCCGTTTTTATTTACTCCGCATATGACTTTGACTGTAGTAAAACTTTATAAACCTTGACCAAGTTCGTAGAAAACAATGTGAACATTTACACTAACAAATTTACATGAAGTGAAAATATATGCAATGATGAATCAAATGGTATATATTTGGTGGTGTATATGCTAATATATTTTTCTACAAACTTGCTGAAAGTATACAAAGTTTGACTTTAGAGAAACCTAATATGCGGTATTATATATTATATATTATATATTCATTATTTTTATGTAGTCAATGCGTGCATTTGCACGTATACGATATATAAACCGTTTATTGATGTTGATCCAATGGTCTAGGTGGCTGGGATTCGGATCTACTATAACCTAATTGTACCCAGACACATTCTTCTCGAACCAGCAGTGCGATAGTGACATCGATCCACACAAGAAGCTCGCAACAAGACCTCCAGATGTGCCACGTGGCTTCATGGGTGCCCCCACATCATATTATTCATAATACATTGACTGGGAACAGAGATATATCACCCAAAACAAGATCTTGCCCAAATTTTGTTCCTACGAAGTTGTGCCGTGCATGTACTGGAGTACTAGTACTCTAGTGTAACTTTAGTACAGTAGTAGTTGTATAGTGGTAGTAGGACAAACTAGTACGGAGTGCTCCTACTCTATCGACACGACTCCCATCTGACAACAAATTTCTTGGCGTCCCTGTTACAGCTAGCTCTTCCCCTCCTCGTTTCTTTCTTCCAATTCAAACTCAGCCGACGCGCGGCAGGAGGGGTGGGGGTTTGCCGATACTCGGTTTGCTCAACTGCGGTCCCACATGATAGTCAAAATGCTAGGCAACATGCCTTCCCTAGCTATGCGGCGTGCCGGACCGACCGTGGAGTACTCCCGAGTCCCGACCATGTGGGCGTGCGACGCGAACGCGGCAGGCTTTTCCTTTTAAAACTATATAGTATGAAAATACATTTCATGGTGCATCTGATAATATTGATTTCACATTATGAATGTTGATATTTTTTAATATAAAGTTAGTCAAACTTTACAAAGCTTGACTTTGACCAAACTTTATATGCAGACTAAAAAGAAACCGAGGGAGTATAAATTGTAACATTATTTTTTTTGAAATATAAATTGTAACAGTTGGTTCTGCTCCTTAGCACGATTGATAGATAGAAATGACGATTGAAAGTGCTAGGGCGCGGCTTTTCCCGCGCGATAAGCGGGGGAGTTAGCCAGTTTGGCGCATCGTCGGTTTCCTCACATGCGGTCCCACATGTTAGTGATATATGCCTAGCCAATGCGCGTTGACCGGCGGGCCGGAATGACAGTGTGGGATGCGACGCGAACGGGACAGGCTTGCTGTACGTGTTCCAGTTTCTCGTTTTGAACTTGCGAACGGGACAGGCGTGCTTCACAAGTAGTTTTGAATTCATAAGTTCGGTCGTAGTTTTGAATTTATGAGGAGTTCGGTAGGTTGGGTCAAGCATCGTACCTCCGTCCTGGTTTGTTGATCCCCTTTGTGCCATATTTTAACCAAAGATTTAACTAACAAAAAAATAATGCATGTCACGAAAAAATATATTGTTGGATTCGTACTTGAACATAATTTCCAATGATATTATTTTTTGTGACATGCATTAACATATTGTTAGTTAAATCTAAAGTCAAAATTTGGCACAAACACACAAAGGTGACCAATAAACCAGGACAGAGGTACTACTAGTTACAGTGATGCATATAATTGACGCCGAATGTGAGCAAAGGGATCACACATGTCTTTATCGACTGGAATGAGAATGCGATACAATAAGAATTAAGGCCACGACGACGCGATCACAGTGGTGGTTACAGGAGGCAAGAAGAAAGATGCATCCATCAATGACCTCCTCCTCCTCGACTCAGTGCGCCGGACCACCGACCGGTGGCTGAGGAGCAACGACTTTTGTGGCGAGGTCAAGGTGCTTCTGAACAAAGGCGTCCAAGGCTTCCAGCCGGTTGACGAAGGCCAACGTCATAGCGTCCTCACTGGCCTTGTAGAGGCCTATGTAAAAGACTTGCTCGTACACATGGATGTGTAGGTCGATGAATGCTTGAAGGGCGAGGCGCCTCGCGGCGAGCGCGACCTCGAGGTGAACATTCTTCGTCGCATCGGCGGGCAGTCACAGGGCCACCAGTGCTTGAAAGAGGTTCTCACCATGGAGGCCGATTAGGGTGGCAGGCAACGAGGAGCCTGGGCGCGCGGGCTGGAGGAGTATGGCGATGTCGTCCGCGAGCTTCTTGGCGACGGTGAACTTGTTGATGGTGTCGACGATCATCTTGCCCAACTGAGAGTCGTAGCTGGCGTCGAAGCGGGCTATTAACCAGCCGGTCCAAAGCACCGGCGGGAGACGATCCACGGTGCCGTGCAGCAGGCCGGCATCTCGGATCATCTGGCACAGCCGCAGGCCACTCGCGTGCATCGCCACCATGGGTCTGGCTTCTGGTCACTTGGTTTGGGAATTGGAGTGAGCACTGTTGCGCTTAGTGTAGGTGCGTAGGTGCGTACTATCTAGTAGATGCATTGGAGTGGAGAGGCGCCTTTATATGAGTGCAAACTGCGTCTCATTCACATCGTGCTGCCTCCTTTCCGCTTCTCCCATTAATTACTTCCCTCAGCATGCTAATTGAAGGACGATGCATCATTAGCCGTTCAATGTTTCGGGAACCGCTACCCTCTCCCTCGTCTGCATTCAAGCCGTATCGGGAACTGTCCTGGTTTACTAGTTTACCCTCTATTTCTCAAAAAAAAAATTACCATCCTGGTTTACTAGCTGTAAAGTACTACTCAGAGTAGTAGAGAGTGGTGCGCCGGCCGAGGGCACCGCCCGCTGCATGCCTAGCTCAACACGCCTCCTCGCCACATTCAAACGCCTCCGTTAAACCTGCGTGGAAGCTTAGAAACCTACTCCTGCCACACGTCCTTTCATGAGCAGGCCGGCATTAAACGCAACGCCAGCCGAGCTCCTCCCGTCCGCCCTCTATTTTAACTGAGGCCAGACGACTGGCAAGAATCGCACCCCTCCGCCGCTCCCCCATCTCCTCCTTCACCATTTTCTCCACTCTTCCGATGGCTTCCGAGGAGTAGTTCTCTGGCATACAAGCCGGCTGGGTGGCCCGCCGAGCCCGCCAGATACGAGCGAGGCAGCTCACTGCCCCACCTCCCTCGCCTAGCCCGACAGAGCCAGTTGCCGCCCCAAGCCGGCGTGTGGTTCAGCAACTCGCCGCTCCAGGCCAGCTCGATGAGGAGTGGCGAGTTGCTCCATGCCTGCACGGGCGTCGTCGCTCCCGTGTCTGTGACTGTGCCTCCTGTGTTTGTGGCCGCGCCTCCCGTGCCTGTGGCTGCGCCTCCTGTGCCTGTGACCGCTCCTCCCATGCCTGCGGCCGCGCCATGCAGGCAGAGACAGAAGCCGGGTGCGCAGAGAGCGACGACTCAGTGGACAGCGCGTCCACGTCCGCCGCCATCATCGAGGAGAAGTAGAACACGAGAGGCCGCCGCAGCTTGGGTCCCATGAAGGCCACCGCTCAGATGATGACGGCGTACACAACCGGTGTCTTGCCCGGTTCTTCTCTTGCGAGGATCATCCAGAGCCGGACTAGCACCGCTTAGTTGATGTAAATGTAATGAAATCCGTCATGTTTATATGAAAATCTGGCATTTTTATATGAAATCTGTCATGTTTATATGAAATCCGGTCGTGTTTGCACAAATTTCGTCCAGTTGGTTCGAGTTGTTGTCAAAATGTATGCGGCTAGCGTTGGATGTCGTCGTGTCCGCGGACGGATGCGGGAGGAAATTTGCTGGTTGCCGTTGGAGATGCCCTTATGCTGGAAATTATAGAGTCACATCAAATCCATGTGAGTTAATTGCATATATGATTCTGAAAAACAAAAAGATAATTGCATGTATAGTACATGAACTTGCACGGTGGGTACAGATTCGTACAAAAAGTAAAAAAAATGAAACAAATCAATCCTTAAAAAATTAGTGCAGCGATTCGGTGCCCGGGCTCATCTGCACCCAGTCAAGAAATAATCCACAAGAAATTCAAACAAATTCAAAAAATTCCCAATTTTTTTTGCATGGTAGATAATTTTGTTGCGTGAGGTCCGCTCCAAGTTTTAGATCATTTGGACATCTGAGTAGCTCTCAGCAAAAAAGACAAATTGGGTCAGAACAGTACATGAACAGTAAACTTTTTTAAGACCCCAAATTTGTCTTTTTTGCCGAGAGCTACTCAGATGTCCAAATAATCTGAAAAATGGAGCGGACCTCATGCACCAAATTATCTACCATGCAAAAAAATTGGAATTGTTTGAATTTTTCTAGTATTTGTTTTCATTTTTTTCTTCAGCGTGGGTGCAGATGAGCCTGGCCTCAGAAATGAATATTCCATCCTTAAACTTGTATTCTAAGTACTCTCTGTTAAATCCGCCTACGTAGCAAGGTGCACGCTCTCGTTTTTTTTCTGGGTTCCACTGTCAGTAGGGTAGAGAAAAGAAGTATATATAAAAACATATAAAATTATAAGAAACTAAAGTTTCCAACATGATTCGAACTAAGGACAACGCGTTGCGAGCACCGGGCGCTAACCACTCCACCAGATGTTCTTTCTCGAACAAGCAAGAGATATCTGTCTTTTTATATAGTTACTGTGATAATTGGTTTAAAGTGATATATTTTATGTCTGCCCCATAGGATCTCGAATTCATTAATAACAAAGAAAAGAGTTGCCCGGTTAATTAACAGAAAACCAGGTGAAAACCATCACATCAGGCCCGTAAAAACAAGGCACAATGGGCGAGCTGGCTACACACAGAAGAACGCAGACATGGTGTCGAAGAGAAAAGCATCATCGAGGCTGCAATTCGGCGTCATCGTCATTACACCTCTGCGCGCGCGACTCTGACCCCACTATCAACGACCACTGAGAAATCTACATATCTACGGGGGCTACAGAGAGAAAGACGTATCGAGAGTGTGTGTGCGAGGCACAGAGACACAACTAGCGAGTGTGTGTGTGTGTGTTTGATAGAGAAGCCAATAGATAGATTAAGATCAAGATCGAGGTGTCACCCTGCTCCTGTCTTTGTTGGGAGGGGGGAGAGCGAGAGAAAGGCGTATCGAGAGTGTGCGTGTGCTAGGCATAGAGACACAACTAGCGAGTGTGTGTGTCTGAGAGAGAAGCCAGTAGATAGATTAAGATCAAGATCGAGGTGTCACCCTGGTCCTGTCAGTGTTGGGAGGGGGAGGGTGCCAGAGACACTTAGAGAGAGAGAGAGTTTGTGTGTTACAGATCTATATTAGGAGATAGGTAGATAGCATGTGTGCGAGGCATGCCTAAAACATTAGGGATATAAACAAGCGGGTGTGCATGCAAATGCCCGAAATAAATGAAGAGAGAAACAATGTGTGTGTGTGTGTGTGTGTGTGTGTGAGAGAGAGAGAGAGAGGGAGAGCGAACTCTCTCGAAATCTCAAAACAAAAGGAGCTCAGCTGGAATCCCATTGTATGGATTCATATGGTTCTGGGGACTTGAGTTAACCTTAGGGATATGTGTGCGAGACGTAGTTATACTTTGAGACATGAGTGGCGGTGGGTGGACGGAATTAAAGGGGTGGGCGTGTTCGACAGAGAGTGTGTGTTGTGTTTTTGTGTGAGAGACTTGTAGGACGAGGTAGAAAGATGATTTCTAACCTTGACGGAGGGAGAGAAATAGACGGAGCACGCGTGTATGATTGAGATGCCCGCGGAGAAGGGAGATTTGTTTGTGTGTGAGAGAGATTGCACAATTCATTCACGTATCACTATCTAATGGTCGAGGACATGCCTCGCTTGAACATAATCAATATCTACTTCGTATCATGGCCGAAGATACAATATCGATTCAACGCTATAAAGATTGGACACTCACATATCGCATAAGTTATAGTTTTTTTTCAAATAGCCTTTTTCAATCGTGCATGCCAAAGTTATAGTGATATTTCTTCAAACAACCACTATAGTTATCATGTACATGCACCATTGTTAGTGTTGCATTCAAATTCATTAGTTTTGGATGATTTAAGGTTCTATTATGAAGTAATATACATAATATTCATATATGAATTCAACGGGTACTGCAATTTATAAAATGTAGGCCATGTAATCATATGAGGTAACACTTTTAAGTAGCGGACTATAATATCCATTTCTTGTGCATCTATATTATCCATTTATTACTATACAATATAATTGAAATTAACACGTCAATGCATTGTGTTTAAAATAAATAACCAATGGAACAAAATTACATATTTACACGAGAAATACATAGGCTGAGCGTTTGCTCCGTTTTTTATGAACGCGCCTCAGTTACACCCGTACGATCGGCCGCACCCGTGTGATCGTAACAAGCTATCGGTGCATCATCCGGGTTATTGTCTTTTTTTCTGGGGTCGACTTCATACAAGTTATTGCTAACGTGTGCGCCGTGTACACAGTCGCGCATCACCGGCTTCCCGCTAGCACTGTCCAAAATTAGTTGAAACTAGAAACGAACGATCCCGCGGGCGGCAAAATCTCCCGCCTATTTCTAAAATTTCTGCCACCTAGTCTGGAGCATGCCAAATTCCCCTTTTGTCCTTGGTGCAAGGAGAACAACACGACCCTCATTTACATAATAGGTCGGGGTTGCTTTGGTAACTTCCGCCCCCACCACACGGCACCCCTATTTCCTCTCCCCTCCTGCAAAAACGACTACTCCACAGCACCAGAGCATCTTACAGCACGTCGTCCGTACGTCATCGGTGATTCTAGCCCCTTCCCTCTCGAAACCCTACACTGCTCATCCACCAGCGTACCAGAGCCTATTCACTGCCGGCGTCGTCCACCTCACCGGATCTGCTTCTGAGACCGCATCTACACCTCCCACCTCCCCTAGAAACCGTAGATTGCTCATCCACCACTGTACCACAGCCCATTCAGTGCCGGCCTTATCCACCGCGCCAGATCTGCTTCGTCGGTGCTCTCATCAACCGCAACACATCTGCAGCGGCTCCTTCCTACACCGCACCGGAGCCGCTTCGTCCACACCCCTGATACGTCTCCAACGTATCTATAATTTATGAAGTATTCATGCCATGTTTACAACAGTTTTATATGGTTTTGGTATGATTTGAATGGAACTAACCTGGACTGACGCTGTTTTCAGCAGAACTACTGTGGTGTTGTTTTTTGTGCAGAAACACAAGTTCTCGGATTGGGCTGAAAATTTACGGTGATTTTTTATGGACCAAAAGAGACCCCCGAAGCTTCGAGGAAGGACCAGAAGCCTCACGAGGAAGTGACAAGCTCAAGGGGCATGGGTCCCCTCCCAGGGCGCGCCTACCGAGCTTGTCGCTCCCTCGTGGGCCTCCCTGGCGTGAATCCAACGCTGAAAAATCCTATAAATATAGAAAACCCCAAAAAGAAACCTAGAACTTTCATGCCGCCGCTGCAAGCCTCTGTACCGAAGCGATCTCATCTGGAGCCCTGTTTCGGCACTCTGCCAGAGGGGGGAATCATCACCGGAGGCCATCTTCATCATCCCGGCGGTCTCCATGATGAGGAGGGAGTAGTTCACCCTCGGGGCTGACGGTATGTACCAGTAGCTATGTGTTTGATCTCCCTCTCTCATGTTCTTGATTTGGCATGATCTTGATGTACTGGGAGCTTTGTTAATATAGTTGGATTATATGGTGTTTCTTCCCTCTCTATCTTCTTGTGATGAATTGAGTCTTTCCCTTTGAGGTTTCGTTATTGTCGGATTGAATATCTCAGATTTGAGAACACTTGATCTATGTCTTGCATGTGGATACCCGTGGTGACAATGGGGTATTCTATTGAGTCACTTGATGTATGTTTTGGTAATCAACTTGCGGATTCCCGTGACCTTTGTGAGAACCCAGAATTAACTTCCAGACCCTCCTGTGTATATTTGTCAACCCCAGGATCATTGTTGACAACACAGTGAAATGGTACCATTGCACAATATGTAAATGTATTACAAGTTTAATAAATCTTGCCACAAGGCATACATAGGGAAATGTCTCATGACATTTATTACATTCAGAAAACAACGGAAAGTAAAATGCGTAGCGACTCCATCTCAGCCACAGGCAGTCGATGTAGTCCACGTGACCTCACTCCTATGGATCGCCATAGTAGTCGTAGTCATCACCTTCGTCTTCATGGAACTCTGTTGTTCAACAAAAGTATTGCCATGAGTACATTACGTACTCAACATGCCTCCTTCGGAGAAGGACCTAATAGCTACATGTGGCTTCAAAGGAAGGCTGTATGGCTCATTTGCATAAAGCTAGTTTTATTTGAAATATCATAGTAGTTGGATAAAGCGGTTTTAGATGAAAACATGTTTTATCTCTAGCATAACTTTCAACAGAGTGAGGATCCTCGATCAACTCACGTTCTTCATTGGTTCCAAGAATAGGGGTAAAGAGGGAAAAGCAAGACAGGTCATGTATGTCAAGAAAGATTCATGTGTCGTCCATGACCGTGGACACGGCTATTCAAATAGTTTTACACTCTGCAGAGGTTGTACACTTTACCCACACGACACAATCTCGACTTGTTGCCACTAGCCGTCGCTAGCGTAGTACACCATTTGGTATATTGGCAGGGAGATTGTGACGAGGTCTTTCACTAGACCACACTTACTGTGCCAAGCCCACTAGGTTTCAACACCGAAGTAACCGCAGTTCATAGTCCGGGCCCCCCTTTTGTGCCGAGGATACTCCTCGCAAGGCAACTATCCCATCTGCGGTACGGTGATGATGACAATAAGGATGAACTAACTAATTGACCAAGCCAGTGCCCATATAGCATGTGGCTGTACTGTTAACACAATCTACAAATCCAAGACTTATTAGGCCTCATGTGGCACGGACGACTGATTGCCCCCTTCAGCTTATGAAGGGCAGCCAATCGCTCCTTCAATCCTTGATTCAGCTGTCGCCCGCGCCAGTATTCAGATGGTAAGTTTCACCCAAAGTAGAAGAGGATAAAGGAGATCAACAAGGGCCAACCGGCCTAACTCAGCGATAAGTTTCAAGTGTCAATGACCCAAAGTCATCCAACAAAGCACCTATAGGGTGATAAGCATTGCTAAGCATTTCCACTCTACCGAAATACTATATACTTCTACTCAGGTGTCAAGTGAATAGGCGACAAGCGGATCAAGGTAATGTGTCAGTCGACACGCTAGCTACGAGATTAAAAAGCATGCATATAGTAACCATAAAACACAATGCAATTTTGTAAACATAGGATAAGTATGATCAAAGAAGGAGGCATGCCTTCGTTGTCGAGTCCTTCTTCGGTAACCTGTTTCTGTCCATGTCCAACATCGTCACTCCCTACTAGTCGCAACGATAGCAAAATACAAACAAATAAATACCAAAGCAAAAGTAAATTCCAAATGACATCCAAAAGCAATTAAAGAGTGGATGGATAGCAAGGTATTGATCAAGATGGAGATTCTAAAATGAGATAGTATGATAGGTTGGTGAGAAAGAGGACTCAATGAAGTGACATGGTTTAGGTTGAAATGGCTAAGGAAGGCTTGCCAACAAGACTAACGTTCTGATATGATCGATGCTATAAACCACAACTACTCCCCACTAACATCTCAGCTAACTCTATAGGGAACTACTAAATGACAAACACAATGACATCAACACACATGGAATGGAACCAACTTATGCAATTTAACTACACAATCACAACATGGCATGATGAAGGTAAAAGGTAACCACACATAAACATTTAAATAGAATCTAAATATTTATAATGGTCAATAGCAACCAAACATATACATCAACTCTATAATAATTCAAAGCAAGTATTCTATACGACAACCAAAGCAACATTATAAACCAAACTAGTTAAGCAATCAAACATCATTCAACAACATGAATTGAATTGATCTAGGTCTAGCCATAAAACATTATTAAAATAAAATAGGATCAACTCCATTATATCAACCACTTCATTTGTCAAACAATTAACAAGAAACTATACAACACATGGAACACGTGGATGAACAACTATCCTAGACACGATATGGTTAAGAGTAGTAATCAACCAAGAATAAATATTTGGATGAATCCAAATATTTATAATGGTTAGCAACAAGCAAAGTATAAACATCAACCATAAGAACTATTAAGTATTTCTATAGCAAGAGCCAAGACAATTCTATGGAGGAAACAATTAAACAATAAAATAATATGACACGTATGAAGGCATGTGAATATAGAATCATAAAGACGTCTTAACTAAAACCACAAGCATCAAACATACGAGTTATCATGAGAAAATACTAAACTAGGACGTGCTCTTAATAATAAAGAACAACTAATACCAATAACCACTAGCAATAATATTATCACCACATGCTTACAATAACAAAGTACATTACGCACACTAAGTGTATGATCAAAGCACCACTCTACTAACATGACATATGACTCGTCCTAAGCATATGATGAGTCATAGCAACAAGTATTAAAACATTCTTAATACTAGCATGTGATGAAGTTAAACATCTATAAGGAAGATCTAAACTAGGCAACTATAACACACGCAACATCATGAGACATGAAAGATTACTTGCATGAAACATGTCTAGGCATACCATAATGCAGTAGAACGTAAACAAAATATAGCAAATGCTAGGCATACAACAATGTAATGACAAGATAAACTAATATAAAATGTAAACATGGATGGTCATTCTTAATAAATGGCCGCATGCATCGCTCTGATGCAGAGGCCGGGGGCATTCCTCCTTTTCGAAAAAAAAACATGGATGGTCATCACACGAGATACCACACTACGATACCAATACCATACAACACCTAACTTAGTTTATATTGACTAACATAAATAGCAAGCATGGCAATAGGACACAACCCTACTAGGAGACTAGTTATAACATATATGAACATCGAAGCATAGAAGTAGCACACAACAATTGCTATTTATGACGTACAAACACATGGACACATCATACTAAGCATGTAGGCAAGTTAAACAACTAACTCATGCCATTAACAATATCAAGCAATAAACTATACTAGAATGAGTAACAAGATGGCATGCATTTATATGTTGCACAACCTACACTTGTAAATACATAGTAGACAATTTAGGCATGATCTAATACATGAGTTGGTACACACATGCTATGCAATCTAGTTATGCAATAACAACATCATGACATGATAGTACTCAAGCAAAAGAACTTCTACTTAATTAAAATATATGATATCATAAACTATTATCATGTAAATCTACAAAGTGAAGGCTAAGCATATGTATCATCATATAGTACAAACTAGCAATGCTATAGCACATGGTAGGCACGATCAAAACATGCGTTCTACTCTAATCAATTGCTAACATGGCATGGTAATAACTAAGATAAATAAACACACATGACAATTATGAAGATGCAATAAAGTTAGTTCTATGCCACAAGAATAAATTCTAAATATAGGAATACAAATATGAACCATGACATAAAGTATCAAACCATGTAATCTTGGATAACGAACATTTACAAAACAAGAGGAACAACTAGGCAATAATATGTTATGCGACAAGGCACTGTAATTAATTTGTTCTCAAGCGACAAAGCATTTCATTTGTCCTCTAGCATAAAGAAACTATGCAACAACACGTATGGTAAATAGATAGACATCTACCATAGGCATGGTATGAACTCAAACCAGTAAAACAAACATGTATTACCATAGTGCTTACTTTAATATCTACCATCACTAAACCACGTAGGTTCTACAATATAACATATCATGTTCATGTCGAATAGTATGAAGAAAACTAGATAACACATGGAGTTTGGATAAACAACAACCTGGAGCATGACATGACTTTAATGTATAAAGCACACATGCAACATGGATAAACATGAATATGTAAAACATACCTAGCATATATATTCATGCTAATCAAAAGGAACAAATCAAAACATGAAATATTCCATGATTCGATAAACAAAGCAAAGCTTAGAATAATTCTATGGAATTAAGCTTGGCGATCATTCACCAAATTTTGTACGCGTGCACAAGAGAGAACTACATGATATATAAAGAAAAAAATAAAATCATGAGACACCATACAAAACTATAAGAAATAAATAAAAGAAATCCTTATAAGAAATCTAGTCAATCACATCTAACTCCTAGAATTATGGAATAATTAGGAGCGACTCCTAGGCATGTCATGAACATATAAAAATATCAAACCAACACAAAAGTTCATCGATCAACTACTACACATGATAATAATTCGCAAAAACTTGTAAATAGGCATATCGTACGACTCCGTACCACACGAAAAAAAACATCACATAACTATAATCGGTAAAACAAATAAATCAAACAAGTCACATGACACACCAAGAATTATGAGGCGAATACCATGCACTCCGAGGCATATCACGAACACGTGAAAATAACATACAAACATAAAAGTTAACCAAACTTGATGGACCCTTGAATTCTAAAAAACGACTATGATTATATCTATTCTACCATTCACAAGATAGAACCAACAATCTAACTTCACCACTGGGTTCTGTCGGTGTACTAAAGTTCGGGTCCTTTAGTACCCCATACTTGTGCACGGACGGTTGTAGCCGTACCATCGGCAAGGCCCGCCAGAGAATAGCTGGGAATAATTGCAAGATTATCGAAGAGGCACTCAAGTCAAAGATCAAAGGTAGAAGACCGAAGGCTGGGTTCCCGGCAAGATCCTTGCTGGGAAGGCTCGCGAAGGCCCGGCAAGGTCTCGCACCCGGCAAGATATCGCACCCAGCACAGTGCCACCGCTCTAGCGCAGCGACCGGTCTGTCGTTTAGGGCTTGTCTTCCTGGATTGCGCGTCATGGCGCTGGCCACAGAAGGGGTTAAGTGGTGCTGATGGGACTGGTCCTTTTTCCGTCCCCGAGAAAGTAAGGGACACCTAAGCAGAGCACTAAATGCGTTTGTCCTAAGACGTCAGTGGTAATCATGAGACACTGTAGTAACTTTACACCTCTTGTACTGCTGTTCGCCACTGTTGGTGACCCCTTGAACGCATAAAAGGAGGCCCAAGGCGGAGCTACAGAGGAGGAGGACCTTCTGGCCCATTCTGCATGCGTAGCCGCTTCTTGAACGTGTTGTTCATCACAAGCGCTCCGTGTACTTGAGCCAAGAACACCCATAATACAACTAAAGCAGGAGAAGGGTTTTACGCTTCTCAGCGGCCCGAACCTGGGTAAAGATCCTCGCGTTGATCGTTGGTTCCGCTCTTTGTGCAAATCTTTTCCCTTGCCGAACCGTAAAGGGATCCGCGAGATCCCATAGGTGTCGTACGCCGACATCTTTGGCGCGCTAGGTAGGGGAGAAGGTTGCGCGAACCCGATCTAGCGGTCAGCGTGCCAGTTCTTGATCACTTTCATCGCTATGGCACCCAAGAAGAAGGGCGCTACGGCGGTTGATCCATCTGCGTCCAGCCTCCCCGTACCCGCACAGACGGGTGATGGCGTGGGCGCTGGTGGAGGAGGTGGAGGTCTTGAGCCTCCGCGACGTTCTGGCGATCCGAGCCAGGCGAGCGCCAGGTCTAAGGACAGAGCCGTGCTACCTACGGGTGGCGCAGCGAACTCCAAGGACAGGACGGTGCCTTCCAAGACACCCACGCCGGCGCATGCGCCGCGGCCTTCTCAGGTCGCGCGCGTCGTGCAGCGCCGCGACGTTGGTGGTTCCAGGCATCCCCATGGGAAAACCCCTGCGCATCACTCCCAAGATGCGCGGGGCCAAGATCCATGCCGACACGCCGGTGGAAGCCGTGCGCGGTTGCAGGATCGTGACGTTGCTCCTTCTAACTCCGTTAGGAGTCAGAGCACCTCACGTTCTTCGCATCTTTCGTCGCCGCCTACACCAGCAGAAGCGTTGGCGCGAGCTCAGCTGCTCCTAGACTTCCCTCCCGCTGCGGAGAAGCTAGATGAGTGGAGATCTGCCATTCAGAGCCTCATCTGCTTTGCTAATGACGATAGGCCGCAGCAGGCAGAGCCCTCACGGCGGCAGTCTACTGGGCCGGTGCGTGCCGATGGCGAGAAGACCGGAGGTGGTACAACTACGATGCGTTCCCCTCCGCTACGACAAGAGCGGTCGCTAACTCGGTGGATCGACGCCTTTGATGATGATTCCACGGCGTCGTCTGATCCACGGGTTTGCCGCGATCAACGCCTAGTTCTTCGGGAACAACACAAGGAGGACGCTCGAACCACCATCGAGCGGTGGCGGGAAGCACACTGTCAATCCGACAAGCGCGCGGGACCCACTGTCGACGAGCCTATGCCGGGGTATTCTGGCAACTTGCCTTACGAGGTGGGTTGTCCAGCTTTTACTCGTGAGCTGCGGCGAGTCCAGTGGCCCAATTCCCGAACTTTCAAACCTGAGGTGCCGGAGAAGTACGACGGCAAGACTCACCCGTCAGAGTTCCTGAGCATCTACACCATTGCGGTGTAGGCTGCCGGGGCTCGAGACGACAAGATACTCGCCAACAACTTCCCGTTGGTGCTTAAGCCCAACGTTAGGTCGTGGTTGATGCATCTGCTGGAGAACTCCATTTCCTCCTGGGCAGATCTGTGTCATGAGTTCGTTGGTGCCTTTACTGGAGGCCACCAAGCTCCTGGACAAGAAAGTGATTTACATCTCATTCCCCAGAAAGATGGCGAAACCTTGTGCAAGTACATACAGAGATTCAGCCATATACAGCACAACATCCCAGACGTTCATCCTGCCGCTGTTATCAGCGCCTTTCACCAGAATGTGCGCAACCACAAGATGCGGGAAGAGCTGGCGATGAACAAAGTCAGGGATGTCGCCGAGCTCTACGCTCTGGCTGACAGATGTGCTCGGGCCGAAGAGGGAAGGAGACTCCCCGGCGAAGACGCTGGCGCAGGGGTCGATTCTGAAAGCGAAGACGCCGCCACCCCGGCGAAGAAAGGCCGACGGAGGAACAGGAAGCGCAAGGGCAAGGCTGTGCTTGCCGTCGAGGGATCCGGCACCGCCGGCACCGCCAAGAAGGTCAAGACCGATGGCCCCGGCAAGGAGGTTGCCGGGTGTGCCGCATGTCAGGCCTTAGCGGCTGCCGACAAGCCGGAGGGCTCCGCCAAGCAGTACTGCAAGATCCATCGCACCAAGGGCCACGATATCCAAAACTGCCGACAAGTTGAGGAGCTTGTCGAGAAGCAAAAAGCCGAGTATGAAAGGCGAGACAAGTAGAAGGCCCAGGACAGCACTGGGGGGTCCGGCAAGAAACGCGGTGGCCGAAGAGGTCGCCGCGGCAAGGCCAAGCAACAAAAGGAGAGGCCCGCTCGAGGCCGCGACAAAGAGCAAGGGGGTGATGATGATGATGATGAAGAGGGCGACGAGTCCAGCGAGCACGAGTTCCAGAAAGCTATAGAAGCCATGTGCGTTAACGGAGGCACCTCATTGCATTCCTCTCACCGCCGACTCAAATAGTGGGCGCGCGAGATTAATGCGGCAGAGCCCTCGGTCGATGCCCGGAAGCCACTGAAGTGGTCCCACACGCCTATCATCTTTGACGCCGAGGATCACCCTGATCGCACAACTGCGGTCGGGTGTTTGCCATTGTTGGTTTCACCAACGATCCGCAACCTCAAGGTGACAAAGATGTTAGTTGACGGTGGGGCCGGTTTGAACTTGATCTCGCCTGATGTGATCAAGAGATTGCAAATTCCTGACGAAGATCTCGAGGAAACGGGCACGTTCCAAGGGATCAATCCAGGAAGGAGCCAGCTGAAGGGCAAGATCACCCTACCAGTGACGTTTGGTAGTGAGCTGAACTACAGAACGGAGAAGATCATCTTTGACGTCGCCAAGATTCCATTACCATATAATGGGATTCTTGGTCGCCCGGCGCTGGCCAAGTTCATGGTGGCATCACATTACGCCTATAATACATTGAAGATGCCCGGGCCGATGAGCGTCATCACAATCCACTCCGACAAAAAGGATGCGCTTATCTGCACCGACCAACTATACCAGGAGGCAGTTGCAGCAACTACCGCCAAGGCACTTGCTCCTGCCGCCGAAGCTCCCGGAGGGAAGAAGAAGACCGGCAAGGCCTCTAGCACACACTCCGGCAAGCGCACCTCCTCGGAGCGCTGCGCTCCCGTTGAGGATGTGCCAGAGAGCTCCACCAACAAGAGCAAGAAATCCAAGGCAGCTGCACCAGAAACTAAGAAGGTGCCCGCCAAGGAGGATGGTACGGGAGGAACTTTCACCATAAGTTCTACCCTTGATGACAAATAGGAAAGCGCGCTCATTGCCTTCCTACGGGCGAATATCGATGTGTTTGCGTGGCAACCATCTGATATCCCCGGTGTTCCCAGGGAGGTAATCGAGCACCACCTTGCCGTCTGTCCTCACGCGCGGCCCGTCAAGCAGAAGGTCAGGAAGCAGGCTTTGGAGTGGCAAGAGTTTATCGCCGAAGAAATCAGGAAGCTTGAAGCAGCAGGTCTAGTTAGAGGAGTCCTCCATCCAACATGGTTGGCCAATCCAGTTGTAGTGCACAAGGCGAATGGAAAATGGAGGTTATGTATCGACTATACTGATATAAATAAAGCCTGTCCAAAAGATCCTTTTCCCTTGCCGCGCATCGACCAGATTGTGGACACCACTGCTGGCTGCGATTTGCTGTCATTTTTTGACGCGTATTCAGGCTATCATCAGATTTTCATGTCAAAGGAAGACGAAGAGAAAACCGCATTTATCACCCCATGTGGCACGTATTGCTTCATATGCATGCCTTTCGGGTTGAAAATTGCTGGTTCAACGTTTGCAAGAGCGGTCCAGATTGGTTTTGAGCCCCATCTACATACAAATATGGAAGCTTATATGGATGACATAGTGGTCAAAACCAAGGACAAGGCGACCCTCATACAAGATTTAGAGGAGACGTTTGCAAACCTGCGCAGGATCAATCTGAAGCTCAATCCCGAGAAGTGTGTGTTTGGCGTTCCATCCGGCAAGCTTCTTGGGTTCTTTGTGTCTCAACGTGGAATCGAAGCAAATCCCGACAAGATCAAGGCAATTGAGCAGATTGAAGCACCAAGACGTGTCAAAGATGTGCGTCGACTTGCTGGCTGCGTTGCTGCTCTAAGCAGGTTCATCTCCAAGTCCGCTGAGCGCGCCCTGCCTTTTTTCAAAATTTTGAAGAAGGCAGGTCCAATGAAATGGACTCCGGAAGCGGAGGCAGCGCTGCAGGACTTGAAGAGGTACCTCTCCTCTCCGCCGACGCTAGTCGCGCCTAAACCACAAGAGCCGTTGCTGCTATATCTAGCGGCAACGAATCAAGTGGTTAGTGCTGCATTAGTGGCGCAGAGAGAAGTAGACGAAGAAGCAGCGGCAACGGCAAGCCCGTCAAGCGACAAGCTAGGACTATCCCCAGCAGAGTCTGGTGCCGACAAGACAGGATCCGCACACACAAATGAAGCAGTGCAGAAGAAGAAGATGGTGCAGCGCCCAGTCTATTTTGTCAGCTCCCTGTTGCAGGGGGCCAGGTCAAGATATTCTGGCGTGCAGAAGCTGCTCTTCGGCCTCCTTATGGCCTCGAGGAAGCTGCGCCACTATTTCCAGGCACATGAAATCACCGTCGTCACTCGCTTCCCGTTGCAGCGGATTTTACGAAATCCAGATGCGACCGGCAGAATAGTGGAGTGGGCATTGGAACTGTCAAGTTTTGGTCTCAAATTTGAAAGCACTTCGACTATTCAGAACAGAGCCTTGGCAGAATTCATTGCAGAATGGACACCGACGCCAGACGAAGAAGTTCAAGAGACAACTATCCCCGGCAAGGAAACATATCGAGAATGGATTATGTACTTTGATGGGGCTTTTTTGCTGCAAGGCGCCGGTGCTGGCGTGCTGCTTGTCGCACCCACCGGAGAGCACCTCAAGTACGTAATTCACATGCACTTTCCCCGGGAGAGATCAACAAACAACACTGCAGAATATGAAGGACTGCTTGCCGATCTCAGGATCGCGACAGACCTTGGAATTAAGAAGCTCATCATCAGAGGTGACTCACAGCTTGTCGTCCGACAAGTTAACAAAGACTATCAGACCCCGTTGATGGAAGCATATGTAGATGAAGTGAGGAAGTTGGAGGAGCGTTTTGATGGTCTGCAAACAGAGCATGTTCCTCGAGCAGAGAACAGCATTGCTGACGACCTGTCGAAGCGTGCTGCCCTCAAGTTACCTGTGGAACCAGGAACTTTTGTGCTCCGCTTAACTCAGCCATCCGTAACACCATCGACGAGGCAAGACAAAAGAAGAAAGTTGAATACCGGAAGTACTTTCCGGCAGAGCTCCCAGAAGCCGCCAGCAAGGAAGTTGCCGGAAACGACACGGTTGCCGGTGAGCAGCAGCTTCAGGCAGAACCTCGGGTTCTTGCCGCAGAAGCAAGCGCTCCCGCAGCCAAAGATATGCCTTTAGTCCTTGTTGTCGAGCCACAGGCTCCGACATGGGCACAACACATCGTCCAATTCCTTCAAACAGGAGAACTCCCTGAAGAACAGGAAGAAGCAGAGAAAGTAGCACGTCAGTCTAGTATGTACCAGTTCGTGGACAGCGTCCTGTACAGAAAAAGACCGAACGGTGTGAAATTGAAGTGCATTCCTCGGGAGGATGGACTGGAGCTGTTGGCAGAGATACATGGAGGCATATGTGGCTCCCACATAGGCTCGAGAGCCCTTGTCGGCAAGGCATTCCGGCAAGGTTTCTTCTGGCCCACTGCTCTCCAGGATGCAACTGCACTAGTAACCAAGTGTGAAGCGTGCCAGTTCCATTCAAAGCAATTGCATCAACCAACTCAAGCTTTTCAGACAATCCCTCTTTCCTGGCCATTTTCGGTCTGGGGGCTCGACATATTGGGCCCCTTTCCCCGTGGTGCCGGGGGCTTCAAGTACTTGTACGTTGCTATCGACAAGTTCATGAAGTGGCCGGAGGTGGAAGCAGTGAGAAAGGTGACAGCACAGTCGGCCGTCAAGTTCTTCAAGGGAATAGTGTGCCGTTTTGGTGTGCCAAACAGGATCATCACCGACAATGGCACGCAGTTCACGAGCCGCACCTTCATGCAGTACGTCCAAGACCTTGGCGGCAAAATCTGTTTTGCCTCTGTTGCTCACCCGAGAAGCAACGGCCAAGCGGAGAGGGCAAATGCTGAAGTGCTGCGAGGTCTCAGAACAAGAACTTTCGACAAGATGCACAAGTGCGGAAGACGCTGGATTGATGAGCTGCCGGCAGTTCTTTGGTCAATCAGAACGACACCAAATCGAGCTACTGGCCAGACCCCCTTCTCCCTGGTCTACGGGGCAGAAGCAGTTCTCCCCACGGAACTCATATACGGGTCACCTCGAGTGCTCGCCTATGATGAGCTTGAGCAAGAGCAGCTGCGCCAGGATGACGCCACGCTCCTTGAGGAAGATCGTCTTCGGGCTGCTGTGCGAGCTGCACGCTACCAGCAAGCTTTGCGCCGCTATCATAACCGCAAGGTTCATGCCCGAAGCCTTGAGGAAGGCGACCTTGTTCTTCGGCGCGTTCAGTCGGCCAAGAATTCCAACAAGTTGACGCCGAAGTGGGAAGGCCCTTATCGGGTAGTACGAGTCACCAGGCCCGGCGCAGTCCGCCTGGAGACCGAAGATGGCGTTCCAGTGAGCAACTCCTGGAATATCAAACACCTTCGTAAGATCTACTCGTAAGGCGCGGTTGCCGGGTCTCCCGGCAACCACCTTTTGTACGAGTTTTGCCGACAAGGCATGTGATCCTTTGTACAAAGCCAGGCGCAGACCCTGTGCATAGTTGAATAAAGTTAAGTGTTTTACAATTCTTGTCGATTTTCATGTCATTTTATATACATGCTTGTCTGAGATATTGTATGACATCTTGCTTCCAGTAAGCACTAATGAACCGCCAAGGTTCCATATCTCTATTTTCTCTTCTTTCTTTTTCTCAAAGGACAGAAGGTTCCCTCGCGTACACGTTTGCCGGGGGGGGGGGGGAATGATGGTATGGATACCGACAGGCAACGTTCAAGTTGGCATTTTGCAATAAGGAGTACAGCAACGAAAAGCTAAGTTGCAAAACTCTTTAAGCAGATTTTTGTTGTAGAGTTATTTTCCTTGAACGATTTCGGTCTTTGTATGGAAAACCTGCACCCGAAGGAACCTTGCCGTGATTGGTTGCGCCCTTACTTTGTTTCGAGTCCGCTCAACAACTTAAGTGGCTGCACTGAAAACGTCAAGGTATCTTGTCGGTAGCGGCACCCCCAGCAGGCAGCTAAGGATCCGTTCCTCAAAGCGCTCGCGGCAGGGCGCGCGCACCGGCAAGATCCCAATAAGCGTAGGGCAAAAACCATACAGAAAGAAATCAGACGAGGGAAATAGCATACATTCATCCAAAATATAGAAAGATATATTACATTGATGGTCGCTGCGATTCTAACTTAAGATAAAACTGTCTTTGGCATGGAATAGTGGCGAAAAGATGAAGCGAAGCGGCTAGTCCCTGCGCTGGCCTTCGACCCGCTTGACGTGGCTCACTCTGTCAACGATGGGCGCGGCAAGCTCTTCGAGTGCCTTGAGATCTGCATCCTCCGGCAAGCTAGCAAGGACATTGGTGAGGTTGATGCCAGGGTTCTTGTGCACCACTTTGATGAGCACCTTGCGGAGGACGGCTCGGTAGAGTTTGCGAGACTCGTTGGCCACATGGGTTGCTTGGTTAGCCTGGAGCAGCTTGAGAGCATCAACGACGCCCTCGAAGAACATGGTCAGCTTGGCGCTCGAAGACACCCTCTCGTCAGAAGAGTACCTGAAGTTATCCAAGCCCATGGTGGACAGTTCTGCGGCAAGCCTTTCCGCGACATCGACGAGGCGCTCAGTCCAGATCGTCACACCTTTCTCGAAGTCATTATAGGTGGCGGCGGCGCTGTTGAGTAGGCTCTTCTCAGCCTGGAAATCCTTGGTCAGAGCGCTCTCACGAGCCTTGCTGCTCTCAAGGGACTCCTCCAGCGTTGTCAGCTTCAATGTAAGATCGGCAATGGATTCATTGGCTGAAGAGAGCTCTTTGATCTTGTCGGACATGGCGGCTTATATCTCCGCCAAGCTAAAGAGAGTCTTATCTCTGTCGGCTTTGAGCTTTGAGATCTCCTTGCCGTGGCCCTCAAGATCCGCTTCCAGCCTCTTTACCTTATCGCCCAGCACGCTCTTGGTGGCCTCTGCAGCTTCGGCGGCATCGATGGCTTCCTTTAGCTTGCCGGCGTGATCTACGACCAGAGCTCCAAGTGCTTCCTTGTGCCTCTGCTCCAGCTCCTGTGTTCGCCGCGTGACAAGCTTCTCGATCTCCTCGTCCTTGCTGCGAAGCTTGGCGGCAAGCGCCTCCTCGCGAGCGGCAAGGTCTTCTTCATGAGCTTCAAACCCGACGCGGCGTTCCGTCAAGCGAGCTTCCTCTGTAGCGATCTGTTGTGCAGCCTCCTCCTGTGCCTTCTCGACATCGGACTGCTTCATGAGGAGCTCGTTCCAGCTCTGATTCAGCTGCTCCCGACCAGCCGTCAGCTCTTGGAAAACCTCGGCGAACCAGACTTGCGTCTCCTCGACGCGCTTCTGGAAATCTGCCTCCGCTGCTTCAACAACTGCCGCCCTGGAGTCCAACTTCTCCTTTCGGGCGCGGTGAAGCGCCCAGAGCTTCTGAAAGTTATCACTCATGGCTTGGAGGAGCTGCTCTTCCTTGGGTCCGCTGCTGCTAGCGGCACCAACAACGTCTCCATCAAAAGTTTCTCCTTCAATTGGCACCCCAGTGCTTGCCGTCCCTGGTATGCTGACGAATAGGTCGTCGCCAACCTTAAGGTAACTGCTTGACGGGGGGACGTCGGATGTTGACGGATGGTCCTCGACGACCGCCTCCCCAGTAGCTGGGGGCTCCGTGACCGGTGTAGCACCAGGCGCTCCTACGGCAGGAATGCCGTTAGTGTGGTCGCCGGTCTCCTTGCCGGCCCCCTCAGCAGACCTCTTGGCGGTTTCTTCCTGTGCGGCCTTGGCGGCCTCATCAGCTGCGACCCTATCGGCCTCGGCGGCAGCATCCCTGGCGGTCTCTTCAATGACAGTATCGACATCCATTTGTTCCGCCAAGGGGAAATCTGAAAACCCAAGAAGGGAAACAAGATGAGACCAAGGTTGAAGTTCAAGAAGACAAAAACAGAGAAAGAATAACAAGTGTGTCAAAGCGAGCGGTTTACCTGCGTCGGGCTGTTGAGAGGTGGCTTCTCCTTTCCCGGCAACATTGGTTGCCGATGCAGGATGGCCAACGCCTGTGCTTACCGGCTCCTCTTCAATGCGGATGGGCTCGCCGGTGGAACCCCCTACCGAAGGTTCATCTCTGGGCGGAGTGGTCGACGGAGGTGGCACTTCAGGAATGGCCTCCAATGGCTCTCCTTGTTGCCGTCCTTCTCCTACAAGCCCGGTGATGTCAATAACGAAGATAATCTCCCCAACGCTCGCCAGCGGAAAATGAGTAGTGGACTCACGCTGGGGGCTGGGTTCGAGACTGCGTTGAGGGCTGGGCTCCGGGCTGATAACGATGGTCTCTGGCGCACCTACGGTGCTTGCCGAAGGCTCATCGCCCGTAGAAGTCTTCACCCTCTTCGCCGACCTTTGCGCCAATGTCTCTGTATCTCTGCGGGGACAGGCCAAAGCAAAACAATTGAGTTAAACAAAGTCAAGGATTCAGAAATTGAAATATGCGGCAAGGATCACTTACCCCTCTCTTTCCGGGCTGAAGGAAGAGATGTCGAAGTCGACCTCCGCTCCAGTATCCGTGTAAGGAGGTGGAGAAGGGGCCCTGGGACGTTTGGCTGCGGCAGAAGCAGGCGGTTGATGTGATCCTGCCACCCCAGCTGTTGATGTCGTCGGGCGAGACTCCCCCGCCACATCAGTTGTTGCCGTGGTCGTGCGTGGCGAGCGTCGCACAGGTTGCTGCTGGGCTCCTTGCCGCTGCGCAGCCTTGCCGGTCGCTCCCTTACCAGCCACGCCACTTGAGGAAGACTGACGTGCTGGGACACCAGAGCCATCTTTCCGAAGAACACGCTTTTTCTTCCCTGGAGCCGGCGGCTCCTCGTGCGGCTGCTCCTCGGCTATGTACTTGACAGAATGGCTCCCGGTGGCCATGCCGCTCTGCTCCCGGGCAGCTTCCCCTTGCTCAACAAGGATCTCCTCTGAGGCGGCTCTACCCAAGTCCCATCAAGGCCATGGGCATTGCACACTGGCATCATAGCGATGATGGAGCTCAGGGCAGAGTTGTTGCACAGAGGAATCACACCAGCCGGCAACGTGTACCTCCCGTCAGGCCTGAACAGCTTGTGGCAGAGGAACGTGTGTTGCAAGATCGTCAGATTGTTATTCATACCAGGGCGCAGCCTCATGATATCTGTTGCGTTCTTGAAATCCCAGGCTGGCCTCCCTTTGTTATGCAAAGGGGCAATGCGCCGGCGGAGGAAATCTGCGCCGACCATCTCAATTGTGAGCCCGGTAGCCTTAAGACGGTGGATCCTGGTAATCGCAATTGTGAGCTTCCCATCTTGAGGATCGAGGTCGCTCCAATTCTCGCCGCGGACTACCTTCTTTTGTCGGGGCAAGCAGAACGGCTGAGGGTCTTTCTCCTGGATCCAGCACCACTCGGACCGTCATTCCTCCCACTTCTTACGGTAGAGACCCCCTGGGTATATATCCTTGTTCCATGCCCTTGGAATCCAAGTGATAGAACCAGAGAGGGCGTCTCCTGTCTCGATGCGGGGAATGAAATAATGGCGGAAGAGGGCTGTGTTGGGGACTACTCCGGCAGAGTTTTCGCAGAGGTGAGCAAAGACTGACATGCATGCTACGGCGTTCGGCGTGAAATCCAAAAGGCGGAACCCGTATGTGTACATGATGTCGACAAAGAAGTCAGAGAATGGAGGACAGAGCCCGCAGTAAAAGTAAGCAGCAAAGAAGGGGAATCTATCCGCGCCGCCCCCGGCGGAGGCTGGAAGCGCGCGGGTGGCGAGGTGGCCATTCATTTTCTTCCCCCACACGCACCTAT
Organism: Elymus sibiricus; assembly: GCA_039707655.1. NCBI lineage: Eukaryota > Viridiplantae > Streptophyta > Magnoliopsida > Poales > Poaceae > Elymus > Elymus sibiricus. The sequence goes on along the minus strand of CM077668.1, from coordinate 159,467,753 downwards.
ACCGAGCGATCAGGGTGTGCCCGTCGAGCGTCGGGTCGAAGACGGCGTGCTCCTTCCGCATCTTCACCAGATCGACCTCATCCACTCCTGCGGCCGAGCTGGCGGCTTTCACCCCTTTGCCCTTGCCTGCTTTGGGCGGCATGGCGGCTGTGGAAGCGGAGTCCGAAGATGATGAGGGCGTGCGGGTGGCGGGTGAATGGAGGAGGCTCCATTTCAGGCTCAAGGGGGAAGACGACGGCGGTTACTAGATTGGAAAAGAGGTAAATGAGCAGCGCCCCTACGGATTCCTTCTTCTGGGGAAGACGCGAGGCTGCCTCTTTACTGGCCCGCTTTTATAGCGGTTATCCCGCGCACGTCCTCCACGTCCCGCATTTAACGTGTGTCGTGGGAGGGCGCGGTAAATAAGGCGATTATGACAGCTAAATTCCCGCCACGCGTGCCCGTGCACTGTTTGGGCCTAGCCCAACAACGCCTCGCACCCGTGTATGGCCTAGGCCCGGGGGCTCCTGTCGGTGTACTAAAGTTCGGGTCCTTTAGTACCCCATACTTGTGCACGGACGGTTGTAGCCGTACCAGCGGCAAGGCCCGCCGAAGAATAGCTGGGAATAATTGCAAGATGATCGAAGAGGCACTCAAGTCAAAGATCAAAGGTAGAAGACCGAAGGCTGGGTTCCCGGCAAGATCCTTGCCGGGAAGGCTCGCGAAGGCCCGGCAAGGTCTCGCACCCGGCAAGATATCGCACCCAGCACAGTGCCACCGCTCCAGCGCAGCAACCGGTCTGTTGTTTAGGGCTTGTCTTCCTGGATTGCGTGTCATGGCGCTGGCCGCAGAAGGGGTTAAGCGGTGCTGATGGGACAGGTCCTTTTTCCATCCCCGAGAAAGTAAGGGACACCTAAGCGGAGCACTAAATGCGTTTGTCCTAAGACGTCAGTGGTAATCATGAGACACTGTAGTAACTTTACACCTCTTGTACTGCTGTTCGCCACTGTTGGTGACCCCTTGAACGTATAAAAGGAGGCCCAAGGTGGAGCTACAGAGGAGGAGGACCTTCTAGCCCATTCTGCATGCGTAGCCGCTTCTTGAACGTGCTGTTCATCACAAGCGCTACGTGTACTTGAGCCAAGAACACCCATAATACAACTAAAGCAGGAGTAGGGTTTTACGCTTCTTAGTGGCCCGAACCTGGGTAAAGATCCTCGCGTTGATCGTTGGTTCCGCTCTTTGTGCAAATCTTTTCCCTTGCCGAACCGTAAAGGGATCCGCGCGATCCCATAGGTGTCGTACGCCGACAGGTTCCTATGGTCATAGGGAGAATTTCATATGTTGGACATGAAGTCATATGATGAGTAGAAACTAAAGAAACATGTCGATGCCACCGGATGGCCTCCGAATTTGGGCACGTGCGACCAACTAAAGAAATAGGCCGAATTATGATTTCTATGAGATATGTTGAACGTGGTTGAGTACACGAGCACAAGGAATTGAAAAGAAACTCACCGAGTTTGACGGAACTGTGCGAAGAACTCGACGAACAGTGTGGACGGACATGTAAAATTGTTCGCGTGTGGTCGACGGAACGAGTTCCTTCTTCTCTGAATGGATTCATGGCATGAGGCGAAGAACTTGGCGCAAGGGTTTGGACGGAGATGGTCCGAGTCACCGGGATCGAGCATCGGTGTCCATGGAGCACCATTCTTTGAGAAGAGATTTTGAGAGGATGGAGAAGAGATATGGCAGGAGGTGTTACGGGACTGGAAGAGGAGGTGGAGGCGCACAATATGATGGCTTCAGTTTTGGAATTAGCGGAGACTTAATGGGAACTAGAGGCAGGGGCGGACCCAGGATTCGGACAAGCCCAGGCCCCAGACTGCTACAGTACAACTACAGTGTCGCTGCAGTGCGCAATATGCTACAGTAACAAGGTAATTCGTCTTCACGCCCCGGGCCCAGGCCCCCCCGGCCTGGGTCCTGGATCCGCCACTGACTAGAGGAGAGGGTGCCAGTGCTTGTACGGTTTCAGCTTCTCTGTATGTGAGAGCGTACAGAGGAAGGAGAGGAGGAGTGGGGAAGAAGAAGAGGTTAATCTGGATGGGAGAGATGGAAAGTGGAGAGAAATTGGCAGGGAGGAGGAATTAAAGGAAAGGCAACAATCAAGCCTACATGCCTTTTCATTTCTTCTATATACCTTTGTCTCTGTAGGTTTTTTGTATGATGAGTACGAGAGAATGAGGTTCAGCCACCATGTGAAATAAATGGGCTAAGGCCCAAGTGAGAAGGAAATAAAGAAAGGGACATAGAAAAAAATAAGATTGGGCTAGGCCCATGCGTTTGGGAAATAAAATAGAGAGAAAAGAGAGACGTTGATTGTGCCTAGGGAATTTGGTCTAGAGTTTGAGAGAGGAAAGAAATTATTTTCCTTTAGAAAATATAGAGAACTAATAGAAGTTCAAACAAAAAATATCAAAAGAAGATCCGAAAATACAAATGCGCATAATTTAATATGCCGAAGGCAAGAAAAATAATACTCGACGGAAAGAGAAGAATAAAACTCAAATTTTAATTTAGGTTGGCATTAGTTCAAATTAAATCCTCCAAATTAACTCAATTTAAGCTTTTATTAACAAATGAAACAAACAAAAAAAAATTGGCCCTACTTTTTGGAAAAAAAATCCTAAACATTCCGAGCATCGGGATGTTACAACCTTGGGGTAATCTAGACATATGGATTGGTACACGTTTTCACCTTCTTTTCTCGGATAGAAACTTTGGGTACTCTTTAAAGTTCTTTGTGTGGATTGAATATTATAAATCTGAAGTTGTTTGATGCATATCAAATAGTTAACTCATGGATACTTGTGGTGACATTGGAGTATGTAGGTGACATTAGAGTTAATTGTTGTGTATCATATGTTATTATTTTAGTACGAACTCTAGGGCTGTTTGTGACACTTATAGGGATGGCTCAATAGATTGATCGGAAAGGATAACTTTGAGGTGGTTTCGTACCCTACAACAATTTCATCTTATGTTCTCCACTAATAGGAACTTTGGAGTGATTCTTTATCGCACGTTGAGGGATTGTTATATGATTCAATTATGTTAGCACTGTTGAGAGATTGCACTAGTGAAAGTATGAACCCTAGGCCTTGTTTTCAAGCATTGCAATACCGTTTGTGCTCACTTTTGTTACTTTCTACCTTGATGTTTTTATTATTTTAGATTACAAAAACCTATATCTACTATCCATACTACACTTGTATCACCATCTCTTCGCCGAACTAGTGCACCTATACAATTTACCATTGTATTGGGTGTGTTGGGGACACCACAGATTTCTTGTATTTGATTGCAGGGTTGTTCGAGAGAGACCATCTTCATCCTACACCTCCCACGGATAGATAAACCTTAGGTCATCCACTTGAGAGAAATTTTCTACTGTCCTACAAAACTCTACGCTTGGAGGCCCAACAGAGTCTACAAGAATAAAAGTTATGTAGTAGACATCAACCCCTGGAGCTGCCTCACCGACGCCCCCGTCGACGGCCTCAGATCTGCTTCGTCGACACCGTCCTCAACCCTACCGGAGCCGCTTCGCCGACACCATCCTCAACCCAACCGGAGCTGCTTCGCTGACGCCCAAGTCCACGGCCTCAGATCCGCATCGTCGACACTATCGTCCACCCTACCGGAGCAGCTTCCCGACGCCCTCGTCCATGGCCGCAGATCCGCATCGTCGACACCATCCTCAACCCTACCACCGGAGTATCTTCACCGACGCCCTAGTCCACGGCCTCAGATCTGCTTCATCCATACCATCATCCACACTACCGAAGCCGCTTCACAAACACCCTCGTCCACGGTCCTAGATCTCCTTACCGGACCCTGACATCCACCCCAGCGTCATCACCCTTAACGTTTCTAACCTGGTTCCCATCGTCTGGCACGACGCCAAGCACCCGCCGCGACCTAGGTACTTGTCACCTTTAAACCCGTCCAACATCACCTGCCAGATGTACTTCAAATATACTAACAGGTCGCTGTTACATGTTATGGAGCTGGCAAGAGTCACAAGGATGATGTTTCTTCTGGATCAAACACCTTGGCCAACCAAACTCTTGGACTGAAGCATTGCTATGATCTTGTAAGTGTGTGTGTGTCTCTCTCTCTTGTATTGTTGTGTGCCTCCCAGCGTGCTTTGCTAGGATTTTCGACCAGTAATCCCTTTGTGTGGCCAATGATTACCACTACTGGCTGCTAAATTAGAGATATAGATGTCATACATTACACAAAGTCATATCTGGCATGAAGGAATGCCAGTGCACTAAATTAGGCTCCCTTAGAGTGCCGACAAGTCTAGTACACAGAGTCATGGCTATTTTATGCGACGCACACAATCGTTAATTGGTGGTTTAATTATGTGCAAGGGATATGCAATGTATTATCATGTAGAGATGTCTCAAATTAGCTATGTCAACTTGCAGATGGGGTGCAGCAATGAAAAGTACAAGATTTCTTAATACAAGATGTATGGGGCATTTTCATGGAACATCGCAAAAAAATGAGGGGTAGCGGTGAGCCTATACAGCGTGGTATGCTAAGTCACTCCATTGCAATCATCGTGACATGTTATTTGTTTGGCATTGCTGTTGGCTAGGGTTCTTAGGGCCAGTTATTTTGAGTTATCCTATGAAAATAAACTCCTGTAATTATAAGCTCGCGATAATAAGCCAACCAGTTCTTTTCATTGCCTGCTTTTTCAGCTTATCTGTTGTATGATCAGTGAAAAGTCTATTGCATTATATTTTGTCATTTTGCTGCCCATACGAAAATAAATTTGACTTGCAAACATCAGCAATTGAACCCATCGCAGTAATTAATATGACAGGAAAACAGACCATCATTATTTGTTCCAAATGCAAGTACAAAGATACCATCTACTTGGCACAATCTACTTTGGTCAATGTCTTCCAAACAGAGGATAATTGCCTAAATTTATATGATTAATCATTATCTATCAAAATTCCATGGTCCAAGTGGCTAGTTTTTATCATATAGCAGCACCACCTGAAAGCATCATATAGCAGCAGCTCATAGCAATTCATCATATAGCAGCACCAGCTCATAGCAATCCATCATATAGCAGCAGAAGCAACTCATAGCAATTCATCATATAGCAGCAGCAGCAGCAACTCATAGCAATTCATCATATAGCAGCAGCAGTAGCAGTAGCTCATAGCAATTCATCATATAGCATATCAGAATGAAAATTTGGCAAAAAATCAGAGGAGATCCTCACCTTGTTGGATGAGCTCATCCCACAACAGCACCTCATGGCCACGGCCTAGGAGGAGGGGAGGGGGAACGAGGGGCCTTCTGCCGGAGTGGGGCGTCGGCCGCCGGAGTGGAGTGTTGGACAGACCATAGCGGAGCAGCTGCTGGGAACCAGCAGAGTGAGGGGCAGCGCCAGAGGGAGGAGCAGCCGGGGAGATGGAGCCCTACCCGCAGGCCATGGAGCTTCACTGGAGACAGCATCGTCGAGGAGCAGGGCAGATGGGACCGGTGGTGGCGGCTCGTAGGAGGAATCCTAGCGCTGCGAGCAGGGTATCGAGGCAGTGGGAAAGGGGAGAGGAGATGCGGGCAGGCAGGGGAACGAACGCTTTGATAACCCACAGGTATAGGGGATCGCAATAGTTTTCGCGGGTAGTATTTCACCCAGATTTATTGATTCGACACAAGGGGAGCCAAAGAATATTTGCGAGTATTAGCAGTTGAGTTGTCAATTCAACCACACCTGGAGAACTAAATATCTGCAGCAAAGTGTTTAGTAGCACAGTAGTATGCTAGTTTCAAGAGCAGTAGTAATAGTAACAGAAGCAGTTTTATAGTGATTGTAACAGCAGGAGCAACGAAAATAACTTAGCAAAGATCAATATGCGAAAAGCGTAGGCATTGGATCGGTGATGGATAATTATGTCGGATGACATTCATCATGTAACAGTTACAACCTAGGGCGATACACAATAGCTCCAATTCATCAATGTAATGTAGGCATGTATTCCGTATATAGTCATACGTGCTTATAGTAAGAACTTGCATGACATCTTTTGTCCTACCCTCCCGTGGCAGCGGGGTCCTTAAGGAAACTAAGGGATATTAAGGCCTCCTTTTAATAGATAACCGGAACAAAGTATTAGCACATTGTGAATACATGAATTCCTCAAACTACGGCAATCACCGGAAAGAATCCCAATTATTGTCACCTTGGGGTATGCGGATCATGACACGTAACAGGTGCATATAACTTGCAAGATAGGATAAAGAACTCAAATATATTCATGAAAACCTAGAGGGTTCAGATCTGAAATCATGGCACTCGGGCCCTAGTGACAAGCATTAAGCATAGCAAAGTCATAGCAACATCAATCTCAGAACATAGTGGATACTAGGGATCAAAGCCCTAACAAATTGACTCGATTACATGGTAAATCTCATCCAACCCATCACCATCCAACAAGGCTACGAAGAAATTACTCACGCACGGCGGTGAGCATCATGAAATTGGTGATTGAGGATGGTTGATGATGACGACGGCGTCGAATCCCCCTCTCCGGAGCCCCGAACGGACTCCAGATCAGCCCTCCCGATGAAGAACAGGAGGTGGCGGAGGCTCCGTATCGTAAAATGCGATAATTCTTTCTCTCTGGTTTTTTTCTCCACAAATAGGTACTTATAGTGTTGGAATTAGTGTAAACGGAGCTGCCAGGGGCCCACAAGCCTGCCAGGCGCGCCCTGGGGGTGGGCGCGCCCCCCAGGCTTGTGGCGCCTGGTGGCCCCCCTCTGGTGGATCTTTGCGCCAGTATTTTTTATATATTCTGAAATAATTCTCCGTAAATTTTCAGGTCCATCTGAGAACTTTTATTTTTGCACAAAAACAACACCATGGCAATTATGCTGAAAACAGCGTCAGTCCGGGTTAGTTCCATTCAAATCATGCAAATTAGAGTCCAAACTAGAGCAAAAGTGTTTGGAAAAGTAGATACATTTGGGATGTATCAACTCCCCCAAGCTTAACTCATTGCTTGTCCTCAAGCAATTCAGTTGACAAACTGAAAGTGACAAAGAAAAACTTTTACAAACTCTTTTGTTCTTCTTGTCTGTATATATACTTAACTAGCATCCAAGTTTTCAGCAAAGATTATGAACTAACCATATTGATGATAACACTTAGGTCTCACATTTACTCATGACAATAACATAACCAACTAGCGAGCAATAATAAGATATCTCGGATGCCAACACTTTGTCAAAACAATTATGATATAATATGATAACATGGTATCTCGCAAGCCCTTTCTAAGACCGCAAAACATAAATGCAGAGCACCTCTGAGATTCAAGCAACGACTAAACATTGTAATTCAGGGTAGAGCATATCCAGTCATGGTCACACCCAACATTAACTATACTCAATGCATAAAAATGACAATAGTGCTCCCCAACTGGTGCTTAAATGAGAGGGTGATGACTCAACAATAAAAATAAAATAACATAAAAGTAAATGGATTGGCCCTTCGCAGAGGGAAGCATGGATTTGCAGCGGTGCCAGAGCTCGAAGCTTAAATTAGAGATGAAAATAATTTTGGGGGGTATGCTTTTCCTGTCAACGTCACGACCGAGAGTTTTCAATATCTTCCATGCTAAACGCATTATAGGCGGTTCCCAAGCAGAAAGGTAAAGTTTACTCCCCCTCCACCGTACCAACACAAGCCATGGCTAGCCGAATTCATGGGTGCCCTCCATACCAACAACTTTTCGGGGGAGTTTGTTTGCATTATATGATTTCGATTTGAGCATAGGACTGGGCATCCCGATTACCATCCTCTCTCGTGCAATGACAAGTGAATAAACACTCATCTGAGAGTAACCCGCTTAGCATGGAAGATACTGACCGCGGTCGCTCCATGAGCGGTACATGCACACAAAACAGATGTTCATTTGAATGTTTAGAGGTGGCACTTGCAAATTTACTTGGAACGCAGTGTAATACCGCATATAGGTAGATATAGTGGACTCATCTAGAACAACTTTGGTTTAAGGATTTGGATGCACAAGCAGAATTCCCGCTTAGTACACGCGAAGGCTAGCAAATAGATTGAGAAGCGACCAGCTAGAGAGCGAAAACGGTCATAGACATGCATTGCGAATAATTAACATTGAACACGAGCATGAGTAGGATATCAACACCCTGAACATAAATATCATGAAGGCTATGTTGGGTTTGATTCAACTACATGTATGAACATGTGCCAAGTCAAGCCACTCGAATTACTCAGAGGAGGATACCATGCTAACATACTACATCACAACCATTTCAATGCATGTTGATGCTCAAGATAAATCATTATCCACTCCTAGCTATTTAAGCATGGCATGAGCAACTATAATCTCTAATTGTCATCACAAATATGTTTATTCATAATAATGCTGAATCATGAATACTGAGCTTATCGGGCCCAGGGAACCCAGGGTATCCAGGCCCGTCTACCTTTGGCCTAGGGCGCAACGCCTGTCATGGGCCCAGCAGGCCGTCATCGTCAAGCATCTCACCAAGACCCCTCATGAGGCCTTGGCCTCCTGAGGACCCCTCCTCAGGGAGCGGCGAGCAAGACTCAGCAACTTCACCAGCAGCCTCGTGAGGCTCTCTCGCGAGGCGCTCTCGCAAGGCGGCCTCCCGAGGTACCCTCCCGAAGGCGCTCAAGACAAGGGCTATTCGGCTCGGCCGCGCGGTCCCGTGCCCATCACGTGGGTGACGCACGCGGCGACGAACGGCGACAGAGGCCATGCCAGCAGGCGCGGATGAAGAGGGTTTCCCCTTTTGTGTTAAGGGAGCAAGGCCAGCAGTCCACTTCCCAAAGAAACCCCAAAGGTTGCCCGATCGGCGAAAGAAGACCAAGACGGCGGGCGCGCGGGGCGGAGGTCATCACCGAGCCCACCGGCGCATCATGGATCATGCTTTTGCAGGCGAAGACCGCCGTTAGTCAGGATAGCCTGAGCGCCTGTCCCCTTTCAAAACCCACCAAGTGTGGCAACCCTTCCCACCTAAGTTTTGAGGGGGAAGATGTAACACCCTGGATTTTGTCTTTTTCTTTTATTTGGATTTTATTTGGATTTATTGAATGTTTTATTTGCAATTGGGTTTTCCAGTCATTTCTTTTGGACTTACCACTTGGATTTATTTTGATTTTCTTCCAAGTGGGTTCCTTCATCCATAAACTCTCCCTGGACCTCATCCCTCTCATAATAATGCCATTGGGTATTTTTATTTAATGGCATTATACCCTTTTTCTCTCTGAAAATGCCTCTTTTCTCACTAAGCTCTTAAGCAACCCCTATTTTTATTGCTCAGAAAAATCCTAGAAAATTCCCAAATATTATTTGGGACATGCCTCACCTTCCTATGCAAAAATATCCCATGGTCATTTGGAAAATTTCAGCCCAGGAAAATATTTTTGCTTCTGGACAGAAGGGTCACTTTGTGAAGCAACTATATTATTCCTTGATCTTTTTAATCTGAAATTTTTACCACTTAATGACCTTCCTAAGAAATGCTTAAACGCCTAAAACCAGCCCCAGAATCTTAGCCGTTTGTCCTCAGCATTTGGAGCAAGTTTCTGTCCAGAAACTTTGCAGCTCCCTCTTGTCACCTCCAATGCACCATTTGGCAAGCCCAGCGCATTTCTAGGCAAAGCTTTGAGAGGACAACACCGTAGACATGGTGTGGCAGCGCCGAAAGCCACCCCCGTGCCAGTGCACGCGGTGACCGCGCGTGCGCAAGGTGTTCGACGGGTCTCTCGCTGCGCTCTGCACGTCGGGTCCTCTTGGCCGCCATCCAACCTCTCCTCTCCCGCCACCGCATCGTGTCTAGTCAATTCCTGGTACACCCATTCTTCGCCCCCAGCCCCTCCCTGACCTTCCCCGGCACCGGAAGGGGGCACGCCGGAAGCGGCCACGGCGCTAGCTTCCGGTACAGTGCGTTGCACGCGCGCCCTGTTCCTCCTTAGTGCGCCTGCGCCCGCGTGCGTGTGCGTGCACTATGCTTGGCCTCGCCCGCATCGTCCCCTAGCTCGCCTGAGCTCCAGCCGCCCCCAGGGCCCAGGTCGACCTCCCGCACAGCTCCGGCAGAGCCCGAACCCTGTCTCGCCCCTCCCTATAAATAGAGCTCCTCCCCGACCGTTCTAGCCATCCCAAACCTCCTCTCCACTCTCAAATTGATCACTAGTAGCTGGTGGCAATGCCGAGAAGGCCCCTGGCCTTCAAATCTCGCCGGCAACCGCCGTGGATCCCCCTGCTCCTAGCACTCATCCTAGCCCACCTCAGCTCGAACCACTGCCACCAACGAGACCGTAGAAACCTCCTGAGCATGACGGTAGCAAGAACTCCCTGGATTGTCGCCGGAAACGCCGACTCCGATCAGCTCCGCCGCCGCCGTCTCTGGAGAAGATCGCCGCGACTCTGTCCCACCTCCTCAGCTCGAGTTTCGGGTACGTACGTGACCGTCTTGTCGAGCTAGTTCCGTTCCCCCTCTCTCCGGTGATCGCCGACGTCTCCTCGCCGGAGAAACGCCGACGACGGCACCGCCGCCCTCTGTTTCTTTCTCTCTCTATTTAATCCCGACGCCGTGACCCCACCTGTCATTCTCTCTCTCTCGCTCGAACTGGTACGTAAGTGGAGGCGCATTTCTAAAAGACGCCTTCGACGTGGCCGCTCGGTTAATTTCATTTAAATAGAAATTTTGACCAGATTCTAATCCAACTTTGACCAGCCATAACTTTTAATCTATAAGTCCAAATGATTTGATTCTTTTTGCTACTGGTTTGAAAAATTCCAAAGTTTCTGTATGCCAAATTTCAGAATTTTTCTTGCTGTTGAGAATTTCTGGTGCAATAAACAATGTTATGTGGCATTTTCTTTTTGCATTTAATTTATTTTCAGAAGCTTCTAATTGTGTTGGAGAAGACCAGGAGTACTGTGACACTCCTCTGAACCAAGGCAAGCCACAACATTCATATGCAAGGATGGCATTGCAATGACTTGGTTTAATTGAATTAAATTCATCCTTTAATCACTATTTAAAATAATTTGCTATATAAATCTCGTTGCATAAACTTTGTTCTGTTATGCTGATAATTTGTGCAGTAGGTTACATGCTTTCTTGCTAGTATGCAGTAGGTATCATGGAATATACTCATATGACAACATGATGCATTTGTTATTCATGACCGTGACCCGTGCACCCATTTATTCACTATGGCTCGAATCATTTTCTTTTCAAGTTAAACTTGATAATAATCCAACTTGAACATGCTGTTGATCAAGTCATGGTGCCACCGAATCGAGCCCACCAGTGCAACCACACTTGCCTGGATGGGGAGGCCCTAATGCGGTCTATTGTCATGCCTCTCGCTGGTGCCTCCTACTAGGGAAGGTTGTGCTCTGGCGCTACCCTGGCCCGGTAGGCAGTCATAACCTTGAGGACCCAAGTTTTGATGGTACCGAGGTCCCCGTTTGGGACAGTTTTGATGTTTGGCCACGACGGTGGCAGCCACAGAGGTGGCAGATGTCACATGTTGACATCAGGGTCACCCAGGACATAGCCCAAAGGGGAGTTTGTCGGGGTGGCCGGGAGAGTGTCATGCAATAGGTTGGTTTTGTCGGAATGTCGTTGGTCCACCCGAATGGGAGCACGAGGCCATGAATTCCGTAGTGTGGGTACAGTGTACTAACCTCTGCAGAGTGTATAATCTATCGATAGCCGCGTCCTCGGATATGGACATAGTTCGTAGTAGGTCACACCGTGGGTCAACAGATATAATTAACTTGCACACTAAGATTCACAAGATGGCACATGCAAACATGGTGATCGAGGATCACTATGCAAAGTATGAATGTGATCAAGGGAGGATCACGTTGGTAAGTTGTGAACGGTGGTTACGCGGTAACCCCGAAATGGTAAGTTGGCCCCGAGGACCATGGCAATATTTCACGCACATCTCATGTTGAGTAGCATCATGCTCATGCATTAAATCTGTTAAATGCCTTGTTATTGTTTGTCGCACTTGTTTTGTTTGCTGTGAGCTTGCGAGTACATTCAAAGTACTCACCTGGCTTATCATGCCAGATGCAGGAGAAGCCGTGCAAGGAGTTGACGTTGAGCAGTTTGTCGCGATCTAGGCCGTGTCCCAGCAGTGTCCCTGTGGAATGGAGTTCCGCTACCCCGTCGTTCCGCTGCCGCGTAGTAGTTCCCTTATCATCGAGGCCTCTGCCATGTCTACTAAATAATGTACATAAGTGCAGCCGCACCGTGTGTGCCGCTTGGCCTCGCTCATCATGTAAGATGTAAACCTATGTTTCCGCTAAGAGATCAATAAAGCGGTTGTTTTCTGTACCAAGTTGTTGTGTATTGCCAGAAGACTTGATCTCTGGGCTGGCAATGCAAGGTAAACCAGTTGCTCTGAGCCGGGGTGCCACAGAAGAGGACCAAGGCAGGTATAAAGGGACAGTGCTGCCATCGTGGTGGAGGGATCCGATTCGGTCGACTCCTTCTTCTCCTACCTTGTACGTGAGAACACTCTCTGTCTCACTACAATCAAAACCAAGCAGGAGTAGGGTTTTACACCGCAAAGTGGCCCAAACTTGGGTAAACCGCTGAGTCCACGGTCCGCTCCTTGCTAGCGCGCTCCCACCGTAGCTTCACCATAGCTTAACCGTGGTAGGGGACGAAGAGGTAGGAACGAGCTCACCCCAGTGTTCAAAACTTTGGGTCCCCGGAGCCCAACTTCTGACATTTGGCGCGCCAGGTAGGGGTGTGCTACTGTTCTTCCACTCCGCCCTCCGTTCAACCAGCTTCATGGCCGATGCACGCCGTGAGCGCGCCGAGCGCGGGGCTGGCCGCATGGCTCAGACGGAGCCGGTGGCCCACGGCAACCGCCGCCGCCCTGTCGAGGCTACCGCCGCCGCCGACCCCGCTGCCCACGAGCAGTAGGACTCCTCCCTGCACCCCTCCATGCAGGCGAACGGCCACACCGCCACGGCCTCCTCCATCGCCCGCCGCGACGTGCCGGCCCCGCAGGCTGCGCTGCTCATGGCGCGCGAACTACTCCGCTACCGTCCAGCTGAGTCGCATCACCGAGCTCGTCAACACCGCCGGGGACGCTCCGGCGCCTTCCCACTCGCTCCGCACTCCGCTGTCTCGCGCTGGGGACCTGGTGCACAGCGCTCCCCCGCCGCCTCCTCTGTGCGACGAGCTCGGCGGGCCCTAGCGCAACGCGTGGGCGCGCGAGCCGTCCCATGGCGCGTCCCCTCCAGTCCGTGATGAGGCCAGCTGCCAGAATCCGACGCACGCCCCCCGATGCGCGAATGCTCCTCGAGCGGCAGCGCCAGCGCCAGGACCAGGCCGTCCAGGAGGTTGCGGCAGCTGGGCGCCAGAACCACGCCGCCCTCGCCGGCGGCGTCCCCTCAAGCGGTGTGGGCTGCCGCGCCTTCACCCACGAGCTACGTCGGGTGGTGTGGCCCGCGAAGTTCAAGCTTGAGCTGCCTCCACGCTACGACAGTACCACCAACCCTGCGGAGTTCCTTCAGCTCTACGCGCTGAGCGTCGAGGCGGTGAACGGCGACGACAAGGTCATGGCGAACTGGTTCCCCATGGCCCTCAAGGATGGCTCGCGCTCCTGGCTCATGAACCTTCCCGAGGCATCCATCTCCTCGTGGGCCGAGCTCTGCACCCAGTTCGTCGCCAACTTCAAGGGCATGCAAGACCGCTCCCTCACCATCAATGACCTGCGGCACGTGCGGCAGCGCCCAGACGAGACCCTCCGCAAGTACATCCAGCGCTTCAGCCAAGTGCGCAACAAGATACCGCGCGCCTCCGACGCGGCCGTCATCTCTGCGTTCTCCACCGGCGTCACGGACGTCAAGATGCGCGAGAAGCTCGCCATCAACGACGAGCTAGACTCGGTGCTTGAACTGTTCGACCTCGCCGACAAGTGCGCCAAGGCTGAAGAAGGCCGCCTCTTCGTCCACAACGACCCCGACGCGGTGCTCGAGGCCGCCAAGACCAAGAACAAGGACGTCAAGCGTAAGAAGAAGCGCGGCCGTGATCGTGACGAACCCAGGAAAGACGGCCAGCCGCTCTGTGCCTACCACAACGTGCGCTTCCATAGCACTGAAGACTGCCAGGAGCTCAAGCTGCTCCGCGACGAGCGCCAGGGCCGCCGAGACGATTGCAATGGCCGCGGCGCCGGTCGCGGAGGTGGCCGCGGCGGCAACCGCTGGGACGGCCGCAACGGCAACGGCAACTTCCGCCAGACCTGGCGCGACCAGCCTCGTGAGGCCGCCTGGCGCGACCAGCCTCGCGAGGCGAACCCTCAGGCCAATGCTGCTCTCCCGCCGCTGCCGCCGCCACCCCGGAGGAACGACATCAACCAGCCTGATGAGGGCGCTGGGGGCTACCAGGAGCCTCGCGCGGTCGCCTGCATCCTTGGCGGGGCCGTGTCCAACCGCCACTTCAAGCTGCTCTCTCGCGAAGTGAATGCCGCCCTCCCGAGGCCCGAGGCCGTGCGGCCCCACAAGTGGTCGCAGTACGCCATCACCTTCGACTCCACGGACCACCCCAAGTCCTCGGCCTTCGCAGACGCACTCCCCATGCTGTGCACTCCCACCATCACCAACGTCGCGGTCACCAAGACCCTCATCGACGGAGGTGCTGGCCTCAACGTGATCTCCATCGAAACTTTTGAGATGCTTCACGTGCCCTACGACCAGTTGATGCCGACCAGGCCCTTCTTCGGAGTGACCGATGGCTCCACCATCCTTCTGGGGCAAGTGCGCCTTCCCGTCACCATCGGCACCCGCAAGAACTACCACACCGAGCTCATCGACTTCGACGTGGAGCACATCGGCCTGCCGTACAACGCCATCTTGGGCTACCCAGCTCTCGCCAAGTTCATGGCGGTGACCCATCATGCCTACAACGTCCTCAAGATGCCTAGCTGCAGCACCATCATCACTGTCGCCTGCGATGAGAAGGACGTGGTCTGCTCCCTTGAGCATGTAGGGGAAGGCAGCAGAAAACAAAAATTTCCGGTACTGCGAGCACGCCCAGGATCACTATGGAGATGCATACAGGGTTTGATCTGATCGTTACCGACTCGTAGGGCAGCGAAAGTAGAGTCGATGTTGATCGTCGATGCAGATCCCCACAGTTAGGATTTAAAACCTCCCAACCGCGAGGATGTACTCCCTCGTCAGCTCACCGAACGGATCTCCGGGCAGCCCTTCGGGAGGCCTCGGGACAGTCCCTCAGATAGTCCCACCGGACGGATCCTCGGACAGCCCTTCGGGAGGCCTCTGGACAGTCCCTCGGATAGTCCCACTGGACGGATCCTCGGACAGCCCTTCGGGAGGCCTCTGGACAGTCCTTCGGGCGGGTCACTCGGACAGCCCTTCGGGCAGGTACTCGAACAGCCCCTCGGGCAAAGGATCGAAACTACGACCTCTCTACGGGGTTGCACACATACGGTGTCAGCTATCCGGCAGGGCTTCGCCGTCCAAAACTAGTTCCTGCCGAAACCCAGACAGCCTTTCGGCTCTACGAAACTATTTCGCGGGGAGGGAGAGAAGGCCAGATCATGCATGGCTTGTGTATGTTGAGAAAGAGTGTGTTTTTAGGCAGACCCCTCAACCCTATTTATCGGCCAAGCCCAAGGGTGGCTTCTCCAAGAAGTCAAGGGGAAAAATACCAAAAGGCCCTCAAAGTGGCTTCTCCAAGAAGGCACCCAAAAAGCACTTTCACTATTCACGGAAACATTTTTCCGCGACCGTTAAATCCAAAAATATTTCTGTGGGTCTTAGAATAATTCCAGTACCCACTAAAATGATTTTGGACGCGTTCCGAAACAATTCCGGATTAGTGATTTTCATCTGCGAAAAGCAAACAAACCGGTTCCGGCAGCTCCGGAACATTTCCGGTTTTTATCCTGGAAAAATCCCAGAAGTTTCCAGAACAATTCTGGCACCCTCCAAGAATTTCCAGAAGTGTGCCAAAACCAATTTGACTCAATGGTATACCCTGAAACAACTTTTCAGTTTTACCGAAACTATTCCGGTGTTCTGTCTCCGGAACTTTTCTGTTGTCTCCGAAACTTTTCCGGTGACTTTCTCTTAGACTCCCTGTCTAGTATTCAGTAGATAGACGACCCTTAAGCGTGTGACCCTATAGGTTCAGTGAAGTATAGACATGACCTGGAACACTTTCCGATCAATGATCAACATCGGAGCCGCGGACACCCATATTGACCCCTATACCCACACGAATAAATATTCGAGTGAACCTCCAGTTGTCGTGTGCTATTCCTGTTGCTTTGCGATATGTTACAAATACCTGAGGTGAGATTTATCTGCATCCCCGTGGATCAACAACTGGTCCACCATGCAAGTTACCTCGTTACCGGTTTTGTTCTCTTTTCTCGTTTCCGTGTTCTGGCATCCCTGTGATCAAATCACCTTGTGTCTGGCCAGACGATGATGGATACCGTAACACCGAGAGGGCCCGAGAATATCTCTCCATCGTCGGAGGAGCAAATCCCAATCTTGAGCTATCTTGTTACTTGCCATACTTTTCCGTGAACCCGTAAGCCGCCGTAATAGCCACCCAGTTACGGATGACGTTTAACAAACCCCAAAGTTCACGAAGCAAGTACGAAGGAACTCGATACTCTCATGGTCTAAGGAATTATGCAAACATTAACTATCTCTGTGTTATTAACCATTAACTTGTGACGAATGTATCTCATAGCATAACATCAATTCGGGTCGATTCAACACAAATGTTCTTCTAACATTGTGCCCTCAAAGTTGCCGACATAGTCATGCCCATGATCAGGAAAACAGAACCATCATGCAACACTTGAGCTAGTCTTAGAGGCCAGACTAGGAATACATTTTACCGTTTATTATTTCACATGTGCATATGAGTCTTCCTCCGAGTCTCGTGGTTATTGTAGACTCGAGAACCATAGCAATTATAGCATGGAACATAAACATAATTATGAACATGGAGATAAACAATATCATTTATTATTGCCTCTAGGGCATATCTCGTACAGACTCCCACTTGCACTAGAGTCAATAATCTATTCAATGCTAATGCACTTTACACCTATGGCATACCGGTGTAAAAAATGCTTCGCTTGTGGTATAGCCTGATGTCCAATGGATCTGACAACTTCAGTTCCGTGTGTATCTTTGCATCTCCTCGCGTTTTCATGCTTTCACAAAATTCATATTTTGTGTGGACTTGGCTTTGTATATATGTGAATCACAGGTCAAACCTTGATTCCTCAGACTAAGCTATGGAGCAACTATCTGCAATAGTGTCCCATTGACCAAAGCCTTCTTGGAACCATACTAAGTTCATGAATGAACTGTACGATTCAACATCTTCTATGTCGCTTTGAAAGCGGCAACATACTTAGCCTTTGTTATAGAATTGGCCACAGTAACCTGTTTGGAACGATTTCCAAACACCGCACCACCATATCGTGTATTACACAAAACCCTTAACTTAAATCGAAAATCGCAAGGAGCATTGAAGACTATATCGATGTAATTACTTACAACGAGCACTTCATAATCTCTGCTTGTGAGAAAACATGTCATCAGTGCTACTTTAGTACATAATGACATTTTTCACTATTGTCCCATGATCAGTACTTTGATCACTTTGGTATCTATACTTGCAACAGCTTTGGGAGTATCGGACATATCTGGTTGTTTTACATACCATGGGATACATGATTAATCCAAAAACAAGAGTGTGTGGAATCTATATCATGTATTTTGCTCATCAGTGTTTTGGGACACCGAGTCTTGCAAAAACCCTTTCCATGTGACTTCTGCAAGAATCACTCCTTGGCGTTTTAATGCTAAACTGTTTTAGCATCCTATCAATATGTATTTTTGGCTTTAGCTCTATCAGGCAATTTTATCTCGTAGATAATTATGCCAAATACCGAGGCTACCTAGCCTAAGCACTTCATCAAAAACTATTTTCAATGAAGTCCTAATTCGTGTCAAGAAATTTATATTATTTCCAATCAACATTGTGTCAAGCACACAAGGTTTTTAGAAATATTATTATGCTCCCACTTACTTTCTTGAAACCACAAGCATCTTTGTTATCCATTGATGAAAACAAACTCTTTTGACTATTTCATCAAAAACGAAGATTCCAACTCCATTTTGCTCTCTTCTGTCCATTGGTGGAACTCTGAAGTTTGCATACTTACTAGCATCCTCTGGATTGACAAAATACTTCGGACTGTATCACATGCAAGTCCTAGGTTGCATTTCCATCATATGGAAATCCTTTTGGCATCCATGTATCATATCTCAAGATTGAAATATGTATTAATTGCTAGTTTAACCCGATCTGACTTTAAGCATCGCTACTGTGAGACAATCTCATCGTAGTCAACTCCTTGAATTTGTTATTGCAACAAGTCAAGCTTTATGGATAAAACATTTTATCCACATCACTTATAGTTCCATTAATGTTCGTTAGACTCTAAGTCTTCTGAAGGGTTTATCAAGATATAATCTTGAATCATTTATGGAAACTATCTCGGATTATATTGGCATTTAGCCAATTCCGGAGTCAGGGCCCATCAACGCTTACTTGTGTATCGTAGGTATACTGTTGTCTAACAACAATATCTCGCTTGCGCACCTGAGAGGTTTGCACGAGTTTTGCCTACGTGGTTCAGTTGCAAGTTCGACCAAAGTCCATACATCTCATGTAGAGGCTTCCGTATCAGTCGCAGTAGGAAACTCTGGAATTACTTCCAAGGTTTCTTTCCTTTGATCTGATGACGAAGATATTGTTATCTCGTCGAGTCGCACTGTCCTCCCACTCACCTTTTGCAAGAACCATTTTCTTCAAAAGCATACCGTTCTTTGTGGCAAAACCTTTTGCCTCGGTACAGTGGTGGGGGAATACCCAATAACTTGGGATAACCTACAAAGTAGCACTTGTCTGATTTGGAATAGGTTTGTAAATATTTTACACGAGCCCCATATTCCAAATGTTAAGAAAAGACATAACATCACTACTAGAAAAACGGCTATAGCTAATATGGACATTAATGGCGCACCATGTATGTGGTGCGCCTCTGCTATATAGCAGTGGCGCACCAGATATGGGTGCGCCATTAATGTCCATATTACTAATGGCGCACCTGGTGTGTGGTGCGCCACTGCTAAGTTTCTCCTGGGCACACCCCCCTCCCCAGACTTACCAGTGGCGCACCGGGGCGTGGTGCGCCATTATTATGTTAAAACTAGTATTGGCGCACCACCACCCGGTGCGCCACTACTAACAATTTTTTTTTCATTTTTTTTTCAAAACTAGTAATGGCGCACCGGGGTGTGATGCGCCATTACTAACCCTGGTAGGTGTGGCGCACCCTACGTAGTGCGCCATTGCTATCCCCACCACTCCCGTCCCCACCACTCTCCCTTATCCCCTTATCTCTCTCTCCCTTATCCCCACATCTCTCTCTCTCTGGTAACCCTGCAGCCGCCTCGCCTCACTCGCCGGTCACCCCACCCTGCCCCGCCCCGCCTAGCTCGCCGCCGGCCACCCCGCCCCGTCTCCCTCGTCGGCCATCCCGCCCGCCCCGCCTCGCTCGTCGGCCACCCCGCCCCGCCCCGCCTCGTTCCCCGTAGGCCACCCCGCCTCGCTCGCCGCCGTTGTCCACCCCGCCCTCTCTGCTTCTCCTGTTCTTTCCCGCCGTGGAGCAGATGGAGCGCTGGGCGCCAGAGCGGAGGGAGCATGGGGAGCACCCCGCCTCGCTTGCAGCCTCGGCGAGCTCTGGATCGAGGCATCCGCCTCCTCCCGTGCCGTCCGAGCTCGCCGGAGGGAGTACCAGCAGCCGCACCGTCCGAGCTCGCCGGAGGGAGCACCAGCAGTCGCCGCCGTCCGAGCTCGCCGGAGGGAGCAAAGCAGCCGCCGCCGTCGTTTTACTACGCCACCAGAAGCTCCATCGGAACATGCGAACCACCCCGCTCCAAGTCCCCGCCGCCGCGACTGTGCTTCCAGGTGAGGAGGACGAGCACCTCGACCCAATACCTCTCCCGAGCCCCTCACGTGCGTCCTCTCCCCTCCCTCCATCCCGAGCTCTCTCTCTCTTATTTAGTTTGTTATATAAGAGGAAGGGGTAAGGGACTGTTAGTTAAGAACAATTGCATCTCTGTGTTTTCAGCAAGAAAGAGAATGACACAGTTAAACATTCAGATTTAAGCAATAGATCAATGGAACATTTGTTCTGCAGTCTAATAACGAGATAAGATAAAAGTTCTTTTAATTTACTGAAATTAACTTTTAGTTGAGTGATGCGCTAAGGTCAACCTCTATACATGCACATCCCTGAACTGAAAATACACTCAGGCACCAATTTCGGACAGTACAAAATTGATATGATGCTTGCTTTGTGAGTAAGTATCTTATTGCACAATGTCTCCGAATAAAATGCATGGTTAGAAATAAACTGAACCAAACTATTGACATCAGAGAGCATACAGTTATGAGTTTAATTTCTCAGTTACAGCAGTAATTGTACTGTATTTGTAACCATACATTCTTACCACGCCAATAATTGTTCTTTACATTAGCCATACAATTGCACAAATAGACCATATAAAATGGGATTCTGTCATATGTAAACCATATAAATAGAATTCAAGATGATTTGATTATGTTTCATCTCCATAATTATTTTATCTTGGTCCAGAGAACATAAGCTGGAACATATAAATTAATTTTCTGCTCATTTTGAGACGATATAAGGATTTCTGCTATTATACTGATAGTTAATGACAGCAGCACCCCAAGAATATGATGTTCTCTAGCAAGAAATTTGTTATTTCCTTACACTACTTTATTTTTCCATGTTTGCTTTAATCACCTATTTATTTATTTGAACAAGCAGCAGTTAGCCTTTGTTTACTTAACATGAATGTTGTTGTAATCATGAATATGTCCTGAGAATTAGTGTACGAATGAAGCCATTGTCGGTAGAATGTCTGCAGATGTAGCTCTTTCACTCGTGTAAAAGTTAGTCCTAGAGGTCATTAAGATTATTGTAGTTTCAGTTTTCTCTGACGAGGCATATTCTGTTTACTATATGTTCTTCTGACCTATCAACAGAAGTGTATGAATTCATTAATCTGTGCTTGGTGATCAATTTATAAACAAGATACATTCATGACCATGCTCCATGATGTAGTAATAGGAACCAAGTTCAGTATAATCCCTAGGTAACAACTGTAAGTTGTGCACAACATGAAATGGTTTTTTTGGCATAATATTCGGGGTTGAGGGCATTTGTTAATCACATAGTTATAGCATTCAGTCCAGATAACATCTGCATGTGTTGTACTTTCGAATTTCTGTTTCCATATTCAGTCTCATCTCAAGAAAATTATACTTAATATTGTTTTTGCTATATGCAGGCGTATGCATCAAGTTCTACATTTTCAGGATCCTCTGCTAAGAAATATATTTTTGCAGTACTTGAAAAAATAGTTATATGTAGAGAATATGTAATTCTTGCTTTTGTGCTGTCAAAATTCTTGAGCAAAGATCTTTGGAGTGATTTCCGGTCATCTTTTTTAGGAAAGCGTAAGTGTTCTGAGAACCCTTTCTTCAGTGTTCTACCTTCTCCAATCGTTTGCAGGTCTATGGGAAAAATATATGGTTCTAATTCCAGGCATACTTAAAATCTTTCTTAAGATATGGATGTGGATTTCTTCAGTGTTTTCCCGTACAGATTTCCCTTTTTGATCTTTGTAGACATACTGCCACAATGATTTTATGATTTAGCAACTTTATTTTTATTTTCTTCTGCAAGAAATGTTCGAGGAATTGGACTGTAGCTGTTAATTCTTTTCTTGATATTTGTTTGGCAAGTTTGTTAGCATCAAACTCTCTTTAGAACTTGCTTCACAGTCTTGGTGGCAGTTTGACTCCCTCCTTCTGTAGGCTCACTTTGTTTCAGGTTATCAACTTCAGTGCCTCATGTGCTTATAGTACTGTAAATAAGTTTTTTTTTTTTGCAAATGCTCATATGCTTATGGTAATGTAGATAAGATTTATTTGTTGGTTGTCTGACTTTTGTTACAGAACATGTGCCAATTGTAATTGTGTTTAATAGAATGATTTGTGCAAAACCTTATCCGAGTAAGAATGCAAACCATTATAGGTGCTGAGTAGAATCAAAATTGATACCAAGCTGGAGCCTTTTTCCAGTTTAGTATTTTTGTAGAAAAACTGTATTATCCAATGAATTAATTGGAGCAGGACATGTTCTCTATTTTAACTCAATCCTCTGATCTCTTTGAATTCTTGATCATCATCATTGTTCTATTATTAATTAGATGGAGATGGTGGCCGGTGCAAAAATTCCTCCATCGTTATGTCATTGTAAATGACAGTGAGATAAAGGTTGTATCATCAGGAGATTCTACAGTGTGTTTAGAATTTAAGAATGTTCTCCCAGGCATATGATTAGTCGGTTGTTCAAAGACATGCAAAATGTTCAGAGGCTTAAAGAATTTCTCTTAACAGTAGCACCACTAAGTCTTCCTGTAGGTGTAGATGTGGGTTGTAACAGTTCTAGTTCTGCATAAAAAATGACAGTATTGACACCATGTAATCTTACTCATACAATATTCACACCATGTAATTCTGGAAATATATGCTCATATCTAGTTCTGCATAAAAAATGACAGTATTGACATGTTATAAATAGTTTGTTTGTCTTTCTGTTTATTTTGTTACATTTTGCAGGGATAAAGTGAAGAAAAAGAAGAAAAGATTACTAGAAGATTAGTTTTAGGATTTTCTTTTATTTCCTTGCAATTTTCCTTTTATTGGATACTTGTAAAGACATTGTAATATTCTTACTATAATAAAAAATATGATTCTATTTCATTTTTTGTTTTTAAATTATTTTTCCTTATAGGTTGTTTTCTGTAAATTTGGATTTTTTTTTGTTTTCCAAATACATTACTAGTGGCGCATTTCAGCCCTTATTAGTGGCGCACCTTCCTTTATTACTAGTGGCGCACCTATAAGGCTATTAGTGGCGCACCTGGACGGAATACCAGTGGAGCACCTAAAGGTTAGTAGTGGCGCACCTGTAGCAATAGTAGTGGCGCACCTGTAGCAATAGTAGTGGCGCACCTGTAGCAATAGTAATGGCGCACCACATGGTGCGCCACTAGTATTTGGAATAGTAATGGCGCACCAGAGGTGCGCCATTACTATTTATTACTAGTGGCGTGTTAATAGTGGCGCACCTATAGTGCGCCATTAATAGCCAAAATAGGTGCGCCACTAATAGGGTTTTTTCTAGTAGTGCATGGTTGGGTGTACCATACCATGGAGTCATTTCAACAGATCCGATGGTGCTCTTTTCAGTGTAAAAGCCACAGTCTCTAAAGCATTACTTTTAAAAGGGATAATGGCAAATTGATTTATGCCATCTTTGATCTTACCATGTCATAAATGGTTTGATTACATCTTCCTGGATATTCCACTCATAGTGGTGCTCCGTGAGGTGTAAGTTATGAAACTCTTTTCACAACTCATCAGACATTCGCTAAACTTGTAACTCAAATATTCCTTTCGGCAATCTAGTTTGCAGAAACATAATTTTCTTGTTACAATAATTTCTACTTCATTTTTGAAAACCTTATGAATGATTTCAAAAGATCCAGACTTACATCTCATCAAGTAAATATCCATATATCTACTTGAGTCATTTCTGAAGATAGATAAATCCACTGCTAGCAACAACATTTATCGGACTACATACATCAAAATGTATGATCATCAATAAGTTCGTTGCTCGTTCCTTATGGCCTGTGAATGGTATTTCAGTCACTTCACTTTTCGGAGGAAAGTTGCAAGTGTTAGATGATTCATAATCAAACGACTTCAAAATCCATCATTATGGAATTTCTCCATGCGGGTTTGTCCAATGTGACCAAATGCAGTGCCACACATGTGTGGTATTCTCTTAGTCTTGCGACATTTAGCGTCAGTGTTATGGATGTATCATATTACCATCAATATTCATAACATACATCCCATTCATGATGGAAGTATGGCCCTTATGTTATTCATAACACTGAACAACAATTGTTCTTTTATGAACAACCCTTTTGCAACAAACATTATGCAATGGGCTAGAGTGTGTAAAACTCTAAAATGAATTATGAAAGTAAATACAAAGGTAATATATTATTATCAATATTCATAACATACATCCCATCCATGATGGAAGCATGGCCCTTATGTTATTCATAACACCGAACATCAAAAGTTCTCTTATGAACAACCTTCTTGCAAGATACTTTATGCACTGGGCTAGAGTGTATGAAACTCTAAAAATGAATTATGAAAATAAATACATAGGTAATACACCGTTGGAAGGTATAGTAACATTTACTATGTTCCCAACGCGTATCTGAACCTCACTCCGGCAAGTCTTTTAGGCCATAGTAGTTCTTGCATCGAGTCGCAACAGAATGCAATCGAGCGGGTTTCTCTGTGATCAACTCACAATACCCAAGAATCAGTGATTAACATGTTTAATCATACTTCTCAAGAACTATTTCTTTTGACCAGCCTTCCATACATCAATAACTTGTATGACTTTCATACATGAGCTGGACATTCCAGTCTTCTTTCTTTTTGCCTTTATACTTCTAACAGTTTAACTTTTAGTATTTCTCCTACTCTTAGAAGAAGCACTCAACTTAAGAGTGGCGTTAGCCCCGGTCTTCCTAAGTGTGTAAGTCACACTAACACCCTTTGGACATTTCCTTTCTCTTTAAGTTGTTTGTTTTATTCACCTTCATCATATGATAGGCGTTCTTCTGGATCCCTCTTGTATTAGTCAAATGCATAGTAAACACTTTTACTAATAGTTTGCAAAACAAACGTTGCTTTGGATATCATATATCTTTTAGCCTTTGTTTGTGTCTGAAAATGATTTTCAGTTCCATGAATATCACATAGCTATCCCAAACTTTTGAAGTTCGGGTCTCATGGAAGCAAACATATTGCACTTGACCGTAACGGAATTCTAGCTTTTGGATCGAAGGACGAGAGTCACATTATCCATAGCATTAGTGGGAGAATACCAAAAGCATGCGATAGGACAAAGTCCTTCTCGGCACTTTTGAGGACAATCCTCACATTACGTTACCAACCGTAAAGTTTTAACCAGATATATAACAGCTATTCAATTTTAATAGGGAAGGTGGAAACCCGAGCCATTATTCTACAACTATTATGCAAATCAAACTTAGACAAAGTCCATAATTAATTGCACTTAGAATTAAACAAGTTAATTCTAAAAGTGCGCTCCCACTCAAATCAATATCTCTCATAATTGATTATGAGCGATTGAAGACCCGCATTTCCATTCAACGCCATTGAACGAGATGAACACTGATGGCACGAACTTCAATCGGTAGGCAAACTTGTCGATCACATCTCCATGTGATTCTTGTTCATCTTTTAATGGCCGTGTTCCGAGCTCAGGGAGATCCTTCCAGAACGTCAAGACAACCAAGTGATCTTGCTGCGAGGTCTGAACTCACTCGCCTCACACTTCTCTAATCGTTCGTACCCAGGGAGATCCTGTGATACCCCGAAGAGATAGGTGCCGTGACGGTGCTACACTTGGGAGAACACTAACTACTTGATATTTTAAGTGAGAGATCACACTAATAAAAGCGACTACCGCACAATCAAGAAGGGTGCATCAAAAGGGATAAACATCTCAGGCAATTCATAATAGCATGATATGGTATAGCCCTTTCTGACGGAGAAATCTTTCATTTCTTCATCTTCGGCATTCGCGTCGGTGTTCACCTTTGCGAAGATTGCCACCACCTTGTCGATGCACCAGATGATATTGCTATCTCTATAGCTAATAAATATAGTGCATTACAGAAGGTTGACACGCAGGTCATTAAACTGACAATCATATGGTTCCAGCCATCATGCCGAATCATGACACGCAGGTCATGTTAATTTACATTATATAGTCATCTCATACAAAATCAAATTGAATATGATGAAGACTATACCACATCTTATGCACATCTCATGCACATCCTGCAAAACCAAGTTAGACGCCTCAAATCGGTTCATGCAAAAATTTATTTTACATGGCTTCTAAGGTTTCAAAACAAACCGAAGCTACCTACGTCCATCATCAAGTATGATTATTCAAATCGCTAGATTAACTTTACGGGGTGTATGAAACACGAGATAATAAAATCTCGAGCCCCATACTGAACTTCGTCATACGCATGACCCCCGTGCAGATCATATCTGCATTGCCCTTTAGGCTGCAAAATTTCATCTTTCTCTCTAACTATGGTGGAATTCAACGAACTGTTAGCACTTCATTGATCAATCAGGATCGCGGATTGCCAGAACTTTGAAACTCCACCATACTGTTATCAAGATCAGAAATATGCAAAATCTAGGGAAGCAACAAGAACATCGGGTAACAGATTTCATCTGCTACCCGCACAAATAAGTTTCAGTAATAGAACTCATCTACTACAAATTATATTGTGCAACACCCATACATCTCTATGTATTCTAGATCGTAACCTGCATCTACGCATAGCACGGCTCTGATACCACTATAGGGGAACGCAGCAGAAAACAAAAATTTCCGGTACTACGAGCACGCCCAGGATCACTATGGAGATGCATACAGGGTTTGATCTGATCGTTACCGACTCGTAGCGTAGCGGAAGTAGAGTCGATGTTGATCGTCGGTGCAGATCCCCCCAGCTAGGATTTAAAACCTCCCAACCGCGAGGATGTACTCCCTCGTCAGCTCAACGGACGGATCTCCGGGCAGCCCTTCGGGAGGCCTCGGGACAGTCCCTCAGATAGTCCCACCGGACGGATCCTCGGACAGCCCTTTGGGAGGCCTCTGGACAGTCCCTCGGATAGTCCCACCGGACGGATCCTCGGACAGCCCTTCGGGAGGCCTCTGGACAGTCCTTCGGGCGGGTCACTCGGACAGCCCTCCGGGCAGGTACTCGAATAGCCCCTCGGGCAAAGGATCGAAACTACGACCTCTCTACGGGGTTGCACACATACGGTGTCAGCTATCCGGCAGGGCTTCGCCGTCCAGAACTAGTTCCTGCCGGAACCCAGACAGCCTTTCGGCTCTATGAAACTATTTCGTGGGGAGGGAGAGAGAAGGCCAGATCATGCATGGCTTGTGTATGTTGAGAAAGAGTGTGTCTTTAGGCAGCCCCCTCCACCCCTATTTATAGGCCAAGCCCAAGGGTGGCTTCTCCAAGAAGCCAAGGGGAAAAATACCAAAAGGCCCTCAAGGTGGCTTCTCCAAGAAGCCACCCAAAAAGCACTTTCACTATTCACGGAAACATTTTTCCGCGACCGTTAAATCCGAAAATATTTCTGTGGGTCTTAGAATAATTCCAGTACCCACTAAAATGATTTTGGACGCGTTCCGAAACAATTCCGGATTAGTGATTTTCATCTGCGAAAAGAAACCAAACCGGTTCCGGCAGCTCCGGAACATTTCCGGTTTTTATCCCGGAAAAATCCAAGAGGTTTCCAGAACAATTCTGGCACCCTCCAAGAATTTCCAGACGTGTGCCAAAACCAATTTGACTCAATGGTATACCCTGAAACAACTTTTCAGTTTTACCGAAACTATTCCGGTGTTCTCTCTCCGGAACTTTTCCGTTATCTCCGAAATTTTTCTGGTGACTTTCTCTCAGACTCCCTGTCTAGTATTCAGCAGATAGATGACCCTTAAGCGTGTGACCCTATAGGTTCGGTGAAGTATAGACATGACCCGGAACACTTTCCGATCAATCATCAACATCGGAGCCGTGGACACCCATATTGACCCCTATACCCACACGAATAAATATTCGAGTGAACCTCCAATTGCCGGGTGACCGCCTCCTCGCGGGAGGCTAGCCGGGCCTCGCGGGCCGCAACGCGCCCCTGCTCCAGGCGGAGGTTCTCCTCCTCGGCCACGAGCTCGGCCTCTAGGGAGCTGAGGGCCGACCGGGCGTGGCGGAGAGTCCTGATCCGCGATAGGATGCTGCGGCTCGCCAGGGCCAGGGTCCCGGGCACGTCCGGCCCTTCCGTCCCCGCCCCCCCATGGCTCTGAGGGCTCGGGGGCTGCCGCGTCATCGGATCCGCCCAGGCCTCTGTCTGAGGAGGCCTCATTCCCCTCCAGGCGGCCAGGATCCTCCTCGACCTCTGCCTCGGCCTCCGTCCCTGCCAGCTGCCAGGCCGCGCGGGTAGGACTGGGTGCGGCCACCTCCGGCTCGCGGCGCCCTGGTGATCGCTCGAGGCTTGCGGTGGCCGCCGCGTCGGCGCTCGCCTCCCCCTCGGGGTGGGCCCCTTCTGGAGGCATCCTTTCTCCGGCAGGAGGGAAGGCCTCCTCGGGAGGCTGGCCGGATCCCGCAGACCTCTCCTCCCCAACTCCGTCACGCTTCGCGAGGATCATTGGGGGCGCCGGTGCGCCAACCGCCTCCAACTCCCGCTGAGCCCCGGCGTGCTCTCCGGCATCCTCGTCCTGGACACCCTCCTTCTTCTTCTTCCGTGGGGAGCCCCTACTGCGTAACTAGGGATCAAGCCGAGCTGTGCAAGATGAGGCGGTGGGCGTAATGAACGCACGAGGCAGGGGGACTTACTCGTCTCTGGGGACCCATCGCCGCTTCCTTAGCTTCCCTCAAGGGAGGCTGCCGCTTCCGCCCCCTCGGCATTCTTTGGGGCCCCCTCTTGAGGCCCCGCCATAGGGCCCATCCAGGGCCCCTCCCGAGGCTTCGGCGGGTGGGATCGCCCCGCCAGCCGCGGGGTTCTCCGCGCCAAGGGCTTCCTCCATCAGGGGCGCAAACCGCTGGGGGTCGTCTCGGGGCCCCCCGGCGTCACTGCTGCCGCCGCTGCCGGTTCCTGCTGTCGACAGGCAGCGAGTCGGCTTGGAGGCCACCGCCTCGCTCCAGGCGTCCGCCGCAGCCGCCACCTTGGTGTCGCCTTCGCCTCCGGGAAGCGGCAGCACCTGGACCGGATTGTCGCGGGGTCCTACATGACCCAGGGGCACAAGCCCCCACTGATCAAACAGTGGCATGCTGTCCCGCATGTCCTCCCGGTTTTCGAAGCAGTAAATTGGAACCGCGCTTGGCGGCAGAAACGACGTCGCCATGGCAAGGAGAACGTTTACCAGCCCCTCCACCACCTCCGGGGCCAGGCGATCGGGGCTCAGCCTCATGGGGTCCCCCAGGCCTGAGTGGGTCCATATCGGGCGAAGGCGCCTCTGGAGGGGGGCAATGCGCTTGCGCATGAACTCCTTGACGACCCTGCTCGCGGTGAGCCCGCCGGCTTGGAGCACTCGCATCCTCGCCATGACTGGCCCCAGCGCGGCCTCGGTCAGCTCGGCGGGCCCCCACCCGAAGCTCGGCATCGCTGGCACCTCCGGGATTTCGAGCAAGGGGCAGTACTGGCGCGCGTCCATGTAGACCCAGCACTCCCTGAAGCCTTCCACCTCCTCGGGGAGCCGCATGTCAATGATGTGCGTGACCATGCCCGCGACCATCTGGAATGACACGCAGCCCGAGCGCTGGTCCGCCTCGGTCACTCGGAGGCGGAAAAATTTCCGGAGGAAGGCCACGGATGGCAGCACCCCCAGAAAGGCCTCGCAGAGATAGGCGAAGACGGAGAGAAGAAGGACCGAGCTCGGGTGCAGGTGCAACGCATGAACCTGGTAGTGGCTGAGCACGGCGTTGAAGAAGTCAGAGAAGGGAGGCACCAGCCCGGCGAAGACGGAGTGGAGGAAGAATGGGAAGGTCGTGCCCCCTCGCTGGGCCGCGGGGCGCGACGCCAGCCAGATATTCGCCGCCCCGTTCCCGTTGTGGGCGCTGGCCGTCATCGGCCGCACCTTGTCTAGGACCTCCTCGTTGAGGACCACGGATTTCAGTAGCGCGGGCCCCGGCCCCGGCGGGACCGACGACCCCGGCTCGGCGGTTTTCTTCTTCCCTTTCCTGCCAGGTGCCATGGCGGCGGAGAGATTGGGAGTTGGGGGAGGAGCAACGAAAAAGCTGCTCTGGCGAGACGAAGGGCAAGATGGGGATGGAGAGCAATGACGCGCCTGCGTCCCGAGCGGGCATGCTTTATCGCCAAGACGACGGTTGCCGAGGCGTCGTGGGGAGTGGGACCCTCCCCGCGAAAGCCGCCACGCGTCGCCTCTGGGCCCGGCAGCTCGATGGGCCCCACGCCGTTTCGTCTCTCACCGGGCGGAACGAGCGCGCCGCGGGCCCGGGGGCTACTGTCGGCCTAGTGGGAACCAGGATACCATGGCCCGTCTGCCTCTGGCCCAGAGGACCACGCTCGGGCGGGCCCGTGAGAGTGGCCTTGCCTCCCGCTCCGGAGGAAGCCGCCTCGCGAGGCCCCTCCCCGCCAGGCTAGGCCCTGCCGAGGCCGCCAAGTACCAAGTTCCCTCGCAAGGCCTTCTCACGAAGCAAGTCGTACGGCACCAGCCGCGGGGCTCCACGCCCAACACATGGGTGACGTCCCGCTGTCAGGATAAGGACAGTGGGGCACGACCAAGCCCAGCTTCCATTCTGGTGATAAGGGAGCAGCGGCGTCTGCCTCCCCCAAAGCAAGTCCCAAAGGCTTTCCTCTTTGGTGATAGAAGATCAGGACGGATCAGCGCGCCAGGACAGAGGTCATCGCCAAGCCCACCAGCGCGTCACAAGGAGCTGCTTTAGCAGGCAGAGACCACCTTTAGTCAGGATAAGCCTGCGCTCTTGTCCCCCTTTTGAATTGCCGCCCTGTGGCAACCCTTTCCCGCTCATATTTTCGGGAAAGAGGACCAAGGCACTACAAAGGGGCAGGGCTGCTTCCATGTAAGGGGATCGACCCATTCTCCCCCACACCTCTTGTACCTCGAGCACAAGCTCTCCACCACAAAGCAATCCAACACAAGCAGGAGTAGGGTATTACACCGCGCGGTAGCCCGAACCTGGGTAGCCCGCGCGTCCCCTTCGTGTCCGGTGAGAGCCGGCGAGCCCGTCGTGTTCCCGCCATAGTTACCGTCGTGTCGTAGGTTGCCAAGCAAAGTCCCCCAGAGTTCGAATCTTAAGTTCTTGGAGAAGTTTCTTGGACGCAGATCCTAGACTCCGACACCATCGCTTTTATTTCTTTACCATCACAAGTTCATACAACGCTTATTTTCCCTTGCAATAAAAGATCATACATATTTTAGGAGCAATTTTTATTGCTTTTTACACCGATGACAACTTACTTGAAGGATCTTATTCAATCCATAGGTAGATATGGTGGACACTCATGGCAAGAAACTGGGTTTAAGGGTTTTTGGTTGCACAAGTAGTATCTCTACTTAGTATGAATTTTTGACAAGCAAAAGATCCTAAGCAAGCACCACATGTTAGAGGATCCATGACAATATAACTTCTATGTGAATATAAACAAACATAACTCATTACGTTGTCTTCCTTGTCCAACGTCAACTACTTGATCAAGCTTGAAAATAATTAATGGGGGCTCACAATCATAGAAGATGTCCAAGATAGTATATTTATATGTGAAATTTCTCTTCCTTCAAAATTCTTCCATGAATTGTTCAAGTGACCAATGCTATGTTTGTTAACTTTCAATAAATTTTACCACTTATACTTCTTGTATGTGAAGTCACTACTCCCCATGGGACAAGCATATGAAGCATATAAATTTCAACTTTATGATATTCAATTCATTTCAACAATTTACTCATAGGATATAAGTGAAGAACAAGAGTAAATGACAAACTACTCCAAAAAGATATAAGTGAAGACCAAATGAGTAGTTAAGTAAATAGGTAGCTATGTGAGGACTCTCTCTCATTTAAAATTTTCAGATCTTAAGTATTTTATTCAAACATAAAAGAAAACAAAATAAAATGACATTCCAAGAATAGCACATCTCATGTGAAGAAGCAAAAAACTTAGGCTCAACCAAGACTAACCGATAATTGTTGAAGAAGAAAGGTGGGATGCCTACCGGGGCATCCCCAAGCTTAGATGCTTGAGACTTCTTGGAATAATAACTTGGGATGCCTTGGGCATCCCCAAGCTTGAGCTCTTGCGTCTCCTTAATTCCTCTCATATCATGGCTGCTCCTAAATCTTAAAAACTTCATCCACACAAAACTCAACAAGAACTCGTGAGATAAGTTAGTATAAATCAACTCAAAACCTTAACATTCTCTACTGTAGCAAATTACTAAAATTATAATTGAACATTGCATACTAAATGCCTCTGCATATTTAATACTCCTATCTACAAATAGAAACATTAAACAAGCAAACATATGCAAACAATGCAACTATAACAGCAATCTGCCAAAACAGGACAGTCTGTAAAGGGTGAATAAGAATTCATACTTACCTAGCTCCAAAAATTCTGAAAAATTACCACGTGACAGAGAACTCATGCATGCTTACTGTGTAAAAATTTCAGATTTTTGTCATGTTCTGACTATTCAGGAATATTCTGGAAATAACAGAAAACTTTCTGTTTTCAAACAGCAACACATGAACTTGCAAACTGAGCATGGTAAAGGCTATAATTGGCATTTTATTGAACTAAAAGATACAAAACATGATTATTGATAACAGCAAGCAAATGTCAACAGAAGAAAATGATACTCCAAGCAAAACTCAAATTATGTGACGAATAAAAATATAGCTCCAAGTGAGGTTACCGATAATGTTGAAGACGAAAGAGGGGATGCCTTCCGGGGCATCCCCAAGCTTAGGGTCTTGCCGCTCCTTATTCTCATCATATCGATATCTCACCCAAAACTTGAAAACTTTAATCACACAAAACTTAACGGAACTTCGTGAGATAGGTTAGTATGATAAAAATAAATCATCCACTTAGGTACTGTCAAGACAAGATTCATAATTGTTCTCACATAATGCTACTGTATTCTATCATTTCCACAATTTATATTACTCAATATAAGCTATGGAAACACTAAAACAAGCGAACTATGCATCGAAAACAGAATCTGTCAAAAACAGAACAGCATGTAGTAAATGATTTAAAAACCATACTTCTGTACATCCAAAAATTCTGAAAAATTAGGAAAACGTAAACAATTTGTAACCCAATACTGTGTAAAAAAATTCAGAATTTTTTCACGCTCCCGTGCAGAATAGAAATTCCAGCACTGGACGCAAAAGTTTCTGTTTTTGCACAGAATCAAATCAACAAGCATCCACACTATCCCAAAGGCTTTACTTGGCACATTATTGAAAGAAAACATATAAAACATGATTACTACAGTAGCTTAATCATGTGAGCACACAAAAACAGAAGGTATAAGTATTGGGCTGTCTCCCCACAAGCGCTTTTCTTTAATGCTTTTTAGCTAGGCATGATGATTTCAATGATGCTCACATAAAAGTAAAGAATTGAAACACAAAGATAGCATCATGAAGCATATGACTAGCAAATTTAAGCCTAACCCACTTTCCTATGCATAGGGATTTTGTGAGCAAATAGTTTATGGGAGCAAGAATCAACTAGCATAGGAAGGCAAAACAAGCATAACTTCAAAACTTTCAACACATCGATAGGAAACTTGATATTATTGCAACACCTACAAGCATATGATCCTCTCTCATAATAATTTTTAGTAGCATCATGAATGAATTCAACAATATAGCCATCACATAAAGCATTCTTTTCATGATCCACAAGCATAAAAAATTTATTACTCTCCACATAAGCAAATTTATTCTCAACAATAGTAGTGGGAGCAAACTCAACAAAATAACTATCATGTGATACTTGATTGGCATAATCCAATTGAAAATTAAAATCATGATGACAAGTTTCATGGTTATCATTATTCTTTATAGCACACATGTCATCACAATAATCATCATAGATAGCAAATTTGTTATCATAGTCAATTGAAACCTCTTCCAAAATAGTGGAATCATCACTAAATAAATTCATGACCTCTCCAAATCCGCTTTCATCAATATAATCATCATAAATAGGAGGCATGCAATCATCATAAAAAATTTGCACATCAAAACTTGGGGACTAAAAATATCATCTTCATCAAACATAGCATCCCCAAGCTTATGGCTTTGCATATCATTAGCATCATGGATATTCAGAGAATTCATACTAACAACATTGCAATCATGCTCATCATTCAAAGATTTTATGCCAAACATTTTATTGAATTCTTCTTCTAACAATTGAGCACAATTATTGGAATCCTTATTTTCAAGAAAGACATTATAAAGATGAATATTATGAGGCAACCTCAATTCCATTTTTTTTAGTTTTATTTTGTAAGCCAAACTAGTGATAAAACAAGAAACTAAAAGATTCAATTGCAAGATCTAAAGATATACCTTCAAGCACTCACCTCCCCGGAAACGGCGCCAAAAAAGAGCTTGATGTCTACTACACAACTTATTCTTGTAGACTCGTGTTGGGCCTCCAAGCGCAGAGTTTTGTAGGACAGTAGCAATTTTCCCTCAAGTGGATGACCTAAGGTTATCAATCCGTGGGAGGCGTAGGATGAAGATGGTATCTCTCAAACAACCCTGCAATCCAATACAAGAAATCTCTTGTGTCCCCAACATACCCAATACAATGGTAAATTGTATAGGTGGACTAGTTTGGCGAAGAGATGGTGATACAAGTGTAGTATGGATAATAGATATAGGTTTTTGTAATCTGAAAATAAAAAAACAGCAAGGTAGCAAGTGATAAAATGGAGCACAAATAGTATTGCAATGCTTTGAAACAAGGCCTAGGGTTCATACTTTCACTAGTGCAATCTCTCAACAATGCTAACGTAATTGGATCATATAACAATCCCTCAACGTGCGACAAAGAATCACTCCAAAGTTCCTATTCGCGGAGAACATAAGATAGAAATTGTTGTAGGGTACGAAACCACATCAAAGTTATCCTTTCCGATCAATCTATTGAGTCATCCCTATAAGTGTCATGAACAGCCCTAGAGTTCGTACTAAAATAACACCATATGATACACATCAACCAACCCTAATGTCTCCTAGATACTCCAATGTCACCACAAGTATCCATGAGTTGATTATACGATATGCATCAAACAATTTCAGATTCATAATATTCAATCCAACACAAAGAACTTCAAAGAGTGCCCCAAGATTTCTATCGGAGAAAGTAGGACGAAAACGTGCATCAACCCCTATGCATAGATTACCCCAATGTCACCTCGGGAATCCGCGAGTTGAGTGCCAAAACATACATCAAGTGAATAAATATAATACCCCATTGTCACCACGGGTATTCATATGCAAGACATACATCAAGTGTTCTCAAATCCATAAAAATATTCAATCCGATAATAGTGAAACCTCAAAGGTAAAAACTCAATTCATCACAACAAGATAGAGAGGGAGAAACACCATATGATCCAACTATATTAACAAAGCTCGCGGTACATCAAGATCATGCCAAATCAAGAACACGAGAGAGAGAGAGAGATCAAACACATAGCTACTAGTACATACCCTCAGCCCTGAGGGTGAACTACTCCCTCCTGGTCATCGAGACCGCCGGGATGATGAAGATGGCCTCTGGTGATGATTCCCCCCTCCGGCAGGGTGCCGGAAAAGGGCTCTAGATGGGATCTCCTTGGTACAGAGGCTTGCGGCGGCATAAAAAACTCATCTAGGTTAACTTTCGGGGGTTTCTGAATATACAGGATTTTTCAGCGTTGGAATCACGCAAAGAGGTGCCACAGGGGGCCCACGAGGCACCAGGGCGCGCCTGGGGGGTGGCGTGCCCTGGTGGCTTATGGGGCCCCTGTGGCTCTTCTGGTGCTCCCCCGAAGCTTCCTGGGTTTGTTTCCTTCTAGAAAAAATCGTTAAAAAGTTTCGCTGCATTTGGACTTCATTTGATATGGATTTTCTGGAAAACCAAAAACAAGCAGAAAACAGCAACTGGCACTAGGCACTAGGTCAATATGTTAGTCCATAAAAATCATATAAAATCCATATAAAAGTGCACCAAAATCATACAAAACTATAATAAACATGGCATGAATACTTCATAAATTATAGATACGTTGGAGACGTATCAGCCGCGCCCGCGAAGAAGAAGCGGCTGTTCTCTCAGGACCGCACCGAGACGAAGAAGGTGTTGGTGGACGGCAGCAGCTCCGGCCCTGCCTTCACCATCGGCGCTGGCCTTCCTCCCGCATAGGAAAGCACGCTCGTCACCTTCCTTCGGGCAAACTCGGATGTTTTTGCCTGGAAAGCATCTGATTTGTCTGGTGTGCTGAGGGAGGTGATCGAGCACCACTTAGCGGTGTGCCAATGCATGCCCCGTCAAGCAAAAAGCACGGCGCCAGGCGCCAAAGAAGCAAGATTTCATCGTCAAGGAAGTTTAGAAGCTCCAAGGAGCTGGAGTCATCCATGAGGTGCGCCATCCCGAATGGCTCGCCAACCCAGTCGTCGTCCCCAAGAAAGGCGGCAAAGAGCGTATGTGCGTCGACTTCACCAGCCTCAACAAGGCCAGACCTCCGGACCCCTTCCTGCTGCCGCGAGTCGGCCAGGGCGCCGGCCTCGCCCCCGGCGGCGCGCGCATGCCTTTCGGCCTGAGGAACGCCGGCGCCTCCTTCCAGAGGCTGGTGCCCCTTGTGCCAGGGCCTCGCGAGCCCCCTGCTCCTCGCGAGCCCCCAGGGCCACGTGAGCCCCCTAGTCCTGGTGAAGCGAGCCTCCGCAGCGTGCCTTGCCAGGCAATCTGACGACTCTCCGGCTCGGACCTGCCAGGTGCGTCTGAGCGTCGCCTCGTGCGGCCCAAGTTCTGTCTCGCCGCGCCTTCTGCACCTTTGCTCCCGGGATCCTTCCGCCAAGGTGATTTGCTTTAACACGACTGAGGGTGCCCCACGGTGAGGGTGTCCTGGACTAGGGGGTACTTGGGTTGTCGGCCTATCTCTCATAAGCCGGGCTGGTGGGCCGCCCTCTACTCATCGATGGAAGGCCGGATTGTGGGCAACCCCGTGTATCAGAAGGAAACCTCCGAAGACTTGGCGTCTCCTCCAAGGAATAATTGGCATAACCGACATGTTTATCCTCCGATGGTAACCGTCATGTGTAACCCTAGGGCCCTCTGGTGTCTATATAAACCGGAGGGCTTAGTCCGTAGAGAATAATATTCATTACCTAGGGTTTAGCCCAACCGATCTCGAGGTAGATCAACTCTGTAATCTTCATACAATCACATCAATACAATCAAGCAGGACATAGGGTATTACCTCTTCGAGAGGGCCAGAGCCTGGGTAAATCGCTGTCTCTACGTTCCCTGTTACCATCGACTCCTTGACCCATAGTTCGGATCCCCTACCCGAGATCTGTCGGTTTTGGTACCGACACACGGGCTGCACCAACCTCAAGTTGACCCGTGCCGGACACGGCAGCCTCGCCCCTCTCCTTTTTGGTTGTGTAATGGATTTTGCTGATTATGCCCTGATGAGTTTATGGCGCCTACTTAATTGCGTGTTGAGTACGATGCCGTCACGAGAGCGCCACGTGCTCGCGACCCCACCCCTCCCCTGACTGATTCCGTGAACGGGGGCTAGGCACGGCACCTGTGCTCGGGTCCGTCCCTGCAGCGCCGCAAAATCCAAGCGACCGAGCTCTGGCTCGCGGGCCTGCTCCCGTGCACGTCACCTCACCAAGGTCCTTGGTGCCTTATCTCCTCACGCAACGGCCATGAGCAAGCTAGCGAGCGCGCGTCGCTCCCCCCATTGTGAAATTTGTCGACATGCAGTGTCTCAGGAGACAAGCCGCACGGGGACCTCGTGGGCGGCCTCTCGCGAGCCGACCTGTGGCGGTCGCCTAATAAGAGGGCCTTTCGAGACGAAGACTTCGAAGGCCGAGCCTCGCGAGGCACGCCTCGTGAGCCGCATGTACTCCTCATGAGTTGTGGCTCGCCCGACACCGCTCTCCGCCAAAAGCTAAGTCTAACTACCTCACGAGACGCCCTTGCCGTCACTCAAGCTCTCTCCCTTCGTGATCCCGCTGAGTGCTAGCCTTTTTTCTTCCGCGTGAGCCGCTTGCACGCCAAAGGGGGGCTCCCTGAGCATCGCACCTCAAGAGCCCTCACTAGCTCCCGGTGCCCCTCACCTACTGGCCTTGTCCCGGCATCGCGACCAGACATACCAGCGGTGGCTAAGGCCCGCTCGGGAGCTGGGTCCTGACGGCGTAGATCGCTGAGGCGAACAAGGAAAAAAAACCGGCCTCACGAGAGGACTTCGGGAGGTTATGCATACATCCCAAATCGCAAAAGCATTAAATTAAAACATAAAAGATATTGTTTTCAAGCCCCCACGGGGCTACATCGATTCGGTGTAGGAGAATAAAAAGAAGAAAAAGGCCTAGGCGGGGCGCCGTCACCCCCAAGACTCCAGCATGGACGCCGCGTGCACCTAGTCGGAGTCGGAGTCCTCGCTCTTGACGCGGGGGAGCTGTCGTCGCTTCTGCTTCCTCCGAAGGGGGCGGCGCCGCTGTCGCTGTCGTCCTTGCTAGAGGAGCCACTGTAGCTGCCGTCCTCGCTCTCCGCGCAGCACTCCAGGCGGCTCCCGGAGATCCCGAAGATATTCACAAAGAGTGTGGCGGCCCCGTCGTACTTGAACTGGAGGACGTGCCCCCACTTCAGTCCGCGGGCGAGGGCGAACGACTTCCACCCCTGCTTCAAGAACATGAAGCCCGAGGGGGTGAACTCCGTCGCCACCTAGGAGGGGCCGTTGCAGCAGCCGCTGGCCTACACCCACAGGCCCAAGGGCGCGTGGTCCCCCATCCCCTCCGCAAAGGAGTCCGGGAGCCGGAGTCAAGTGCAGGGCCGGCGATGCATGTTCACTATGAACTCGTGAGCCGCCTCCGCCGAATGGCTCCCCGCCTGGGGAGGTAGGGCGGCCGCCCCGCCACGGCCGCCTCGGCCGCGCGCGCCGCGCCCTCCGTGCCCGCGGTCGGCGCCCCTTCCACGGCCGCTGGGGAGCGCCCGTGCCCCCAGGGCGGAACCTTGGATGCAGCAGCAGAAGCACGGGCACGCCCTCTTCCCCTCGCCATCACTGCGGCGGCTCTGGCAAGACGAGGAAGGAAAGCAAGGAGGAAGAAGAAGATGGGTGGAGGACTTTGACTCCTCTCTTCCCCTCTTTATGCTCGGCGCGGGGCTCTTCTCGTCGCTTCGCCTTCTTCGGCGTCGGGAATCGAAGCAGCAGCAGTGTGCGAAGGAAGGCAATGATGGTCTCGCGTCGCGCGTGACATGCTTTATGTCAGCGTGGGCGGTTACCGAGGCATCGTGGTAGAAGTGGGGGCGTCCCCCATCACATCGTGCGCCACGCGTCGCGCCTGGCCCGCAGGCGGTTAGGGCCCGCGCCGTTTCGCCCCCTAGTAGGCAGGAATGTGCGCGCCGCGGGCCCGGGGGCTACTATCGGGCCCATGGAACCCAGGGTATCCAGGCCCGTCTGCCTTTGGCCCAGGGCGCAACGCCTGGCGTGGGCCCAGCAGGCCATCATCGTCAAGCATCTCACCAAGACCCCTCATGAGGCCTTGGCCTCCTGACGACCCCTCCTCAGGGAGCGGCTAGCAAGACTCAGCATCCTCACCAGCAGCCTCGCGAGGCGCTCTCGCGAGGCGGCCTCTCGAGGTACCCTCCCGAAGGCGCTCAATACAAGGGCTGTTCGGCTCGGCCGCGCGGTCCCGTGCCCATCACGTGGGTGACGCGCGCGGCGATGAACGGCGACAGAGGCCGTGCCAGCAAGCGTGAATGAAGAGGGTTTCCCCGTTTGTGTTAAGGGAGCAAGGCTAGCAGTCCACTTCCCAAAGCAACCCCAAAGGTTGCTCGATCGGCGAAAGAAGACCAAGACGGCGGGCGCACGGGGCGGAGGTCATCATCGAGCCCACCGGCGCGTCATGGATCATGCTTTTGCAGGCGAAGACCGCCTTTAGTCAGGATAGCCTGAGCGCCTGTCCCCTTTCAAAACCCGCCAAGTGTGGCAACCCTTCCCACCTAAGTTTTGAGGGGGAAGAGGACCAAGGCAGGTATAAAGGGACAGTGCTGCCATGGTGGTGGAGGGATCCGATTTGGTCGACTCCTTCTTCTCCTACCTTGTACGCGAGAACACTCTCTGGCTCACTATAATCAAAACCAAGCAGGAGTAGGGTTTTACACCGCAAGGTGGCCCGAACCTGGGTAAACCGCTGAGTCGACGGTCTGCTCCTCGCTAGCGCGCTCCCGCCGTAGCTTCGCCGTAGCTTAGCCGTGGTATGGGACGAAGAGGTAGGACCGAGCTCACCCCAGTGTTTGAACCTTTGGGTCCCCGGAGCCCAACTTCCAACAGAGCTAAACATATCGACAAAGACAAAAACAAGAAGAGTTCATACCAGCTTTTATTCACCGCAATCACTTCATCAAATATCGTCATTATTGCCTTTCACTTGCACGACCGAATGATGTGATAATAATACTAATAGTGCAAGTGTGCCGTGGACTAAGCTGGAATCTGCAAACATTTATTCAAAGGAGAAGACAAAGTAATAGTGGCTCGTTGTTAGATGAACAATAAAGCATATGGGATCCACTCAACATTTTCATCGTGGTCTTTCTCCTTGCGACGACTCAACGTAAAGAAAAAAAATTCAGAGAAACACACTGAAATATCTTTGGAGTTTTTAGTTTTTTCTGAAGAAAGCAAATTAACGAAGGAAAAACAAAAACAAGAAAACTATTTACACGGGAAAGCTCCCAACAAGCAAAAGAAGAAACGAGAAATCTTTTTGGGTTTTCTTTTACTACTACGAATTAACTAGACAGGAAAGAAACTACAACTAATTTTTTTGGATTTTTGAAAGTTTTTCAAACACACAAGTAGAAAGCAAAAATAAAACTAGCATGGATATATACAAATGAAAAAGGATGAACACCGACAACTGGAATGAGTGTATGAACATGAATGTAATGTTGGTGAGAAATACGTACTCCCCCAAACTTAGGCTTTTGGCCTAAGTTGGTCTACGGCCAGTCTTGGCCTGGATAATGCCCGTGATGGTAGTTCGGGTTATACTGAAATGCAGCTGCCACAGCTTGGCGGGCTGCCTCATTAAGGCGCTCGGTCTCTGCCGCCCTCTCGTACTCCTCAGCTTCCTCCTCAAGTATGAAATGTCTATGTTTTCCCTGGAAATCAAAGAAGGCTGGAGCAGGCAGAACACTATGGAAAACACGGCTCCTGTTAAAGATTAGCCTATATCTGAACGGGGAAAGACCCCTCTCAAGGAACTGATGGCGTTCCATAGCATCATAATCAAGAAAACTAGGTGGCAAAAGGGTGTCATTTTGTTTAATGGGCACACCAAGATAGGTAGCTAAGCGAGTGGCATAAATTCCACCAAAGAAATCACCAACTAAGGCATTATTGTGTAAACGACGTGCAACAATAGCCCCCATGTTAAATTGTCTATCTCCCAGTACCGCACTCTTAAGAACGCTCATGTCAGGGGCACAAAGATGACTATGATCATGTTTACCATTTATGCATCTACCAATGAGCAGAGCAAAATAATGTATGGCAGGAAAATGAATGCTCCCCATAGTAGCATGTGTGATGCCTCTAGTTTCACCCCAAGTGATGTTCATGAGAAATTCATTGCAATCAAATTTACGAGGTTCAGTGCAAGTCCCCTAGAATGGAATTTTGCATACTTCACTAAATTCTTCAACAGTCATGCGAAAAGGATGTTCATAAAGGTTGAAAATAACATCATGTGAATTGCGCTGATATACATACTTGAATCTTCGCACAAAGGAGTTAGTGAGGTCATAGTATTGCAGGCACCTGTCTGCCAAGAACTCCGTGAGCTCGGCGTTGCGCACGTACATATCAAACTCTTCTTTGATGCCGGATCGAATCATGAAGGCATCCGACGGCCACTCGCACGGTAGCACCGCGGCCTCTCACGGCGGTTCGGTATCGTGCTCATGTTTTGCGGGCCTAGGAGCACTTTTGCTCGAGGAACCACCATGGTACATCTTCCTAAACATTTTCTCTTCTCAGAAAAATTTCTGAAATTTTTAGTGACTCAAAATAAAAGTGAACAAAACTCAACAAAATTGATAGCAACTACTCCTACAAGTATCTAGAGGCTATATCATGCATCAAAACTACTTTGGACCATACAAATTCAACATGCAAGCTCACAAACATGGTCACCACAGCAGCAAAAATTTGCAATGTATAAAGCACTAGAACAAAAACTAATTGGAGCATTGGAGGAGTCACATACCAAGGAGTAATTCCTCAAAACAGTTTTGGAAACGGAGTTCCGAGCAAGGAGATCAAAAATCATAGCAAAATGAGCAAGAACACAGGCTTGGGAGCAAGTTTGATTTTTTTCTGGAGAAAGAAGAAGGAGATGGGTGGTTGGAATAAGTGAGTGGGTCCTTGTGGGACCCACAAGTCTGCTGGGCACGCCTAGGGGGGGTGGGCGCGCCCTGTGGGCTTGTGGCTCATAGGTGCACCCCCTGGGGTGTGTTCAGTGCCAAAAATTCTTAAATATTCTGGAAAAAAACATACTAAATTTTCAAGGCATTCCGAGAACTTTTATTTTTGGGCCATTTTTTTTATTGCACAGAAAATTCAGAAAACAGGATAATCATGGCATTTTATTTTATTCTACTAAAAATAATAGAGAGCAAAAGGTGAGTACAGAAGGTTGTGCTTACTAAATTCATCAACCACATGCCCCTAAAAAAGAATCCATTAATAAGGTTGATCAAGTCTTACTAACAAACTGTTTCCGAATGGCATGAAACCGAAGAATCTTCGTATGACACTAAGTTACCTCAACGGGGATATGCATCTCCCCAACAATAAGAATTTCATATTTCTTTTTAACAGTAGGAAGAGGAAATTTGAACCCTCCAATAGTGATTGTCAAAACTTTTTCAATACAATTGATACCATTCACCGTACTTTGTTTCTTCGGAAAATAAACCGTATGCTCATTACCATTGACCTGAAAACTAACCTTGCTTTTGTTGCAATCAATAACAGCCCCTGCAGTATTCAAAAAGGGTCTTCCAAGGATAATCGACATGTTGTCGTCCTCGGGCATATCAAGTATAACAAAGTCTGTCAAGATAGTAACATTTGCAACTACAACGGGAACATCCTCACAAATTCCAATAGGTATAGCAGTGGATTTATCAGCCATTTGCAAAGATATTTCAGTAGGTGTGAGCTTGTTCAAATCAAGTCGTCTATGTAAAGAGAAAGGCATAACATTAACACCGGCTCCCAAATCACATAAAGCAGTTTTGACATAACTTCTTTTAATGGAGCATGGTATAGTGGGTATTCCTGGATCTCCTAACTTCTTAGGTACTCCACCCTTAAAAGAATAATTAGCAAGCATGGTGAAAATTTCAGCTTCAGGTATCTTTCTTTCATTTGTGACAATATCTTTCATGTATTTAGCATAGGGAGACATTTTCCACATATCAATTAAGCGATTGCGCAAAAAGACAGGTCTAAGCATTTCAACAAAGCGCTCAAAATCTTCATCATCTTTGTTTTTAGATGGTTTAGTGGGAAAAGGCATGGGTTTTTGAACCCATGGTTCTCTCTCCTTTCCATGTTTTCTAGCAACAAAATCTCTTTTATCATATCTTTTATTCTTAGGAGGTGGGTTATCAAGATCAACAACATGTTCTATTTCTACATCATTATCTGGTTGAGCATCAGCATGAACATCATCATTATCAATATCATTATCCTTATCATTATCATTATCACTAGGTGTATGTTCATTACCAGATTGTGTCTCAGCATCGGAAATAGAAGCATCATTATGATTCTCAGGAGGTTTTCTATCTCAGGTTCACTAGGAGCAGGCAAAGTTTTATCATTTTTCTTTTTCTTTTTCTTCTTAGGTGGGCTA
The DNA here is from genome assembly GCA_039707655.1 of Elymus sibiricus. Lineage (NCBI taxonomy): Eukaryota > Viridiplantae > Streptophyta > Magnoliopsida > Poales > Poaceae > Elymus > Elymus sibiricus. The sequence goes on along the minus strand of CM077668.1, from coordinate 159,423,598 downwards.
GGTGCATCAATATTATTTCTTTGAGAATCTTGTTCAATTCTTTTAGGATGCCCTTCAGGATATAGAGGATCCTGAGTCATGCTACCTCCTCTAGTAACAACTCTAACAGCATGATCATTCTTTTTATTATTCATCTCAGCAAGCAAATCATTTTGTGACTTAGCAATTTGTTCTAACTGAGTCTGAACTATAGAAGCATGTTTACTCAGGCATTTAACATCATTAGCAATTTTAAACATCAAATCACTCAAGCGTTCAATCATGATGGCATTCCGTTTTAGTTGATTGCTAACATACATATTAAAGTGCTCCTGTTTAATGTTGTAATTATCAAACTCATACAGGCATTGACTAGCAGATTTATTATATAGAATATCACCTTCATCAAATCTAGTGAGAGAATTTACCTCTACTACCTGTGTCGGGATGTCGAGCCCATGTATTTCTTCAATAGGTGGTAAATTCTTAACATCTTCAGCTTTAATACCTTTTTCCTTCATAGATTTCTTAGTTTCTTGCATATCTTCTGGACTGAGGAATAGAATACCTCTCTTCTTCGGAGTTGGCTTAGGTGGTGGTTCAGGAAGTGTCCAATCATCGGCATTTCTCAATATATTATTCAATAGTTCTTCAGCCTGTCCAACAGTTCATTCCCTGAAAACAGAACCAGCACAACTATCTAGGTAGTCCCTAGAAGCGTCGGTTAGTCCATTATAAAAGATATCCAGTATTTCATTTTTCTTAAGAGGATGATCAGGCAAAAGCATTAAGTAATTGGAGAAGCCTCCCCCAAGCTTGAGGGAGATTCTCTTCTTCAATTTGCACAAAGTTAAATATTTCCTGTAAAGCAGCTTGTTTCTTATGAGCAGGAAAATATTTTTCAGAGAAGTAATAAATCATATCCTGGGGACTACGCACACAACCAGGAGCAAGAGTATTAAACCATTTCTTAGCATCACCCTTTAATGAGAAAGGAAACAACTTAAGAATATAGTAATAACGGATTTTTTCCTCATGAGCAAATAGGGTGGCAATATCATTCAACTTAGTAAGATGTGCCACAATAGTTTTAGTTTCATAACCATGAAAAGGAACAGATTCAACCAAAGTAATTAACTCAGGATCGACAGAGAATTCATAATCCTTATCGATGACAAATATGGGAGAGGTAGCAAACTTAGGATCAAATTTCATTCTCTCCCTCATAGATTTTTCTTTCAACTCAGCAAGCAAATTTCTAACCTCATCTCTGTCATTACAAGCAAGAATTGCCCTAGCTGTCTCCCTATCAAAAACATAACCATCAGATGTCTTAGGCATTTCAACTCTAGTAGGAGAGCTAGGCATAATAGGTGAATCATAATTCTCAAGAGTTTCAACATTTTCAGTTTCTTTAGCTTTAGCAATTTGTTCATCAAGAAATTCACCAAGTGGCACAGTATTATCAAGCATAGTACTAGCATCATCATAATTATCATTCATAGCAGAAGTAGTATCATCAATAACTTGCGACATATCAGAATGAATAGCAGGTGGCGGTGTCGCAAGCTTACTCAAAACAGAAGGCGAATCAAGTGCGGAGCTAGATGGCAGTTCCTTACCTCCCCTCGTCTTAGAGGGAACGATCTTGGTTTTAGTGTCTTTCAGATTCTTCATAGTGATCAATAGATATAAATCCCAAGTGACTCAACAGATAGAGCTATACTCCCCGGCAACGGCGCCAGACAAAGGTCTTGATAACCCACAAGTATAGGGGATCGCAATAGTTTTCGCTGGTAGTATTTCACCCAAATTTATTGATTCGACACAAGGGGAGCCAAAGAATATTTGCGAGTATTAGCAGTTGAGTTGTCAATTCAACCACACCTGGAGAACTAAATATCTATAGCAAAGTGTTTAGTAGCACAGTAGTATGATAGTTTCAAGAGCAGTAGTAATAGTAACAGAAGCAGTTTTATAGTGATTGTAACAGCAACAGCAACGAAAGTAACTTAGCAAAGATCAATATGCGAAAAGCGTAGGCATTATATCGGTGATGGATAAATATGTCGGATGACATTCATCATGTAACAGTCACAACCTAGGGCGATACACAATAGCTCCAATTCATCAATGTAATGTAGGCATGTAATTATGCGGATCATGACACGTAACAGGTGCATATAACTTGCAAGATAGGATCAAGAACTCAAATATATTCATGAAAACATAGAGGGTTAAGATCTAAAATCATGGCACTCGGGCCCTAGTGACAAGCATTAAGCATAGCAAAGTCATAGCAACATCAATCTCAGAACATAGTGGATACTAGGGATCAAAGCCCTAACAAATTGACTCGATTACATGGTAAATCTCATCCAACCCATCACCGTCCAGCAAGCCTACGAAGAAATTACTCACGCACAGCGGTGAGCATCATGAAATTGGTGATGGAGGATGGTTGATGATGACGACGGCGTCAAATCCCCCTCTCCGGAGCCCCGAACGGACTCTAGATCAGCCCTCCCGATGAAGAACAGGAGGTGGGGGCGGCTCCGTATCATAAAATGCGATAATTCTTTCTCTCTATTTTTTTCTCCATGAATAGGTACTTACAGCGTTGGAATTAGGGTAAACGGAGCTGCCAGGGGCCCACAAGCCTGCCAGGCGCACCCTGGGGGGTGGGCGCGCCCCCCAGGCTTGTGGCGCCTGGTGGCCCCCCCTCTGGTGGATCTTTGCACCAGTATTTTTTATATATTCTGAAATAATTCTCTGTAAATTTTCAGGTCCATCCGAGAACTTTTATTTCTGCACAAAAACAACACCATGGCAATTCTGCTGAAAACAGCGTCAGTCCGGGTTAGTTCCATTCAAATCATGCAAATTAGAGTCCAAACTAGAACAAAAGTGTTTGGAAAAGTAGATACGTTTGGGACGTATCACGCTTGCGTGTTTGTTTTTACTTAGGGGTCGAGTGTGACGCGGGCCTGAGCAGTGGCATTTTTAGTGTAATATGGGCAAACAACAGAGTCATTTCGCTATACCCCTTCAATTTTAAGTGAGCTTCTACGGGAAGCAACCCCCCTCCCCAATCTTTTTCTCATTGTGAAGGAATGGGTGGTGGAAATAAGTTAAGCCCAAGCCAATAACTCAAAAATGAGTTCTTTAGAGCTTGTATGGCTTATTTTGACAATAAGCTCTCAAAAGGTGGAAAAGAATTGGCCCTTAACCTGCAATTCAATTGTGCATGCAATGATGAATCACTCATGCCTGCTATAGTGCAGATTTAGGCATCATACATGGCATAACCTAATACATGTGCATTTCATTATAGAATCTCAAATATGCAATGTTTAAGCTAGTTCGTACGTTGCACATGATGTTTAAATGCCTCCTAAATCTGGTCAGTCAAGTGATGGTCTTTAAGCCTCCTTCTATGCTTGTTTTCTTGATATGTAAAATCAGTGTTGTGCAAGATTTGCTCACACATGTGGTCAATTGCTTGTTTGTATCAGCCAGCCATACTAGAACTATTTGCTTTGATTACTTGTTGTTCATGACCTAACGGAACTTGTCAATGATTTAAAAACTAATGGCTGCTGTAGTGGGGGCTTGTATAACTCATAGGTGACATAAAGGTTTGCCTATACACTAAACTAGGCTCCCCAAGAGTACGTGGAGGTCCAGTTCACGAAGGTAAGCCTAGTTTATATATAGCGCACACATAGTAAATGCTCATTTGAGTGTGTGCTAGAGATGTGACATGTTTCATTATGTGGTGTCGTTTTGTTATAAACTCATGCTTTGGTGTTGCGCAGAGACTGGAAAGTATGCATATTTATCTTCCATGTAAGGAGACCTATAACTAGTTTGTGTCACCTTACAGAGGGGGTGCAACGAAGCAAAGATTCAGGATTTCCAAGTACAAGATGTTAGGAAGGAGCCTTGCAAGAGAAGGAGGAGCAGCGCTGAGCCTGTACAACTAGTTATGGTAAGTCAGTGTATTACAATTACCAGGACATCCTATTTGTCTGACATTGTGCTTGCGTAGGGTTCTTCACCTGTAACCCAGTCATTGGGCCATTGATTAATACTCCCTCCGCTCACTATTATAAGATAAGTTGTTCTAACTTTTTCCTAAATCAGATGTATGTAAACACATTTTAATGTGTCTGTTCACTCATTTTAATGTAGTCTACATTTAAATATCTAAAACATCTTATATTAGTGAACAGAGTGAGAAACTCCTTCCTGCTATGGTAGAGTTCTTGATGTCATAAATGTCATAACCAAACGCATGTTCACATCATTAGCTTCCCTATCATTACTAGGATCTTGAGTACATACTAGTCGAGATACTTCATAGGGGGCAAACAATGTTACATTACTTGTTCCATTATATAGAAGATACATCAGTTGATTCGAATGTAGCCAGGCCAAGGATGTTATTGAGGCATGCATATATGCATGCTGCCAACACAACAGTTCAATTGCTTCTTTGTTTCAGGCAAAAATTGCTCTTTTCAATTGCTTTATTTGTCCTCAGTTAATTAGATGCCCAAACAATGCTGCCTGATGTAGGGTACTTGTATAACTATTAGTTGACATAATTAAATGCCTTACCATTTCATTACTCTGGCGAAGTGTGCCTGAAGCTTCGAAGTCCATTAACCAACTATTACTGCATGAGGCTCACAATCTAGTTTATACGAGGCTAATGATTGCATAGTGCTCGTGCAGGAATTCTGGATCGATGCGGGTTTTCCAACGCCGGCGTCCCGTTTCTGGGAGAGACGGTCATCGTCGCCGCCGGAATCTTCACCGACTCGCGAAGGTATGGATTTGTGCAGGTTGCAGGAGAAGACCATGGGCGAATCGGAGGCGGTTCAGTCTAGGGCTAGGTCGGCATCGCCGGCTGGCTCGGCTGCAGTGGTCCATACCGGCCGGATGTCTTCTACGGCACCGTCGGGGTTGAGGCTGTCCCGAGCGCCGCGCATGGGGAGCTAGTGTGGCACATTGCCGCCGCGTAGGATCACACCTCCACCAGTTCTAGGGCAGTTCCTCGATGTGGCCAAGAGGATACCTTCCTCGGCTGGTCGGGAGTGCTCTCCAGCGACTAGTTCTGGCCCGGGATCTGAGGATCGAGTTGATGGCTTGGACGCGAGATCTCTGGAGATTCAAATCGATTCAGCCTCGGAGGACGGGCCCATGTTGCATGCAGAACGTGAACCGGGCCAAGACCGCTCGTGGGCTTTCCTAAGGTGACGCATGTGTGCTATCTGGGGAGGATATCCTACGCTGGCATCGGTCGGGCGGTCTGACACATCGAATCCGCCAACGATCGCATCGTCCTCGTCGACATCATCTTCACGCGCCGCCCATCCACCGATCGCCGGGTCGCTGGACACCTTGTGCACGCCTCCGCCGACTCCTGCACCAACCTCTTCTGCCGGTGTCGCCCTCTCCTTTGCGGCGGTCGCAGCGTCGCTGCAGCGGCCAATGGCGGGCGTGCCTCCTCCGGCGCGGGCCACCTCGGCCGCGGGAGGGCCGAACCCTCGCGGTCCTCCGGTTGCTTCGCACCCTCCAGCCCCGGTGTCGGGCTACACCGGTCCTCCACTACAGCAGTAGCGCGGGCCAGCGCCTATTTAAGGCTATGGCGGGTCTCAGACCCATGGTTATGGCCAGGTAGGGCAGTACCTATCGCCGTATCGCCCGGCCGTCGCCGGAGGGTCGGCTCCTATGTATGGGGCTTCGCCGGCAGGGGTGCCCGTTACTCCTCAGTTTCACCCGGGGGGAGCAGCGGCTCAACCGGCCCAGAAGCGTAAGAAAAAGAAGAAACCGCAACAACAACAGTTTGCCGGTGGTGCTATGCAACATGGTTTCCATCATCCCCCTCAACACATGCCGGTTCAGCAGCAGTTACCGTAGCAACCGTTACCACAGCAACACGCACAGTCATATCAGCAAGGGCAATACTAGCAGTTTGATCCACATGTGCCACAGGTGCCACATGGCCTAGCTATTGTTGATGTTCCACCACCGATGGCTTCCGTGTCTGATGTGCAAGTTGACACTACAGCGCCCAAGAGCAAGGCTAAGAAAGGGGTCCGTTGCTGGAAGTGTGCGGTTGATACGCACGCAGCGAAGGATTGCACGGTCCAACATTATTGTTATATTTGTGACAAAATTGCTCATCCAACGTTACGCTGCCCCGTTCTCAAGCTCCTAAAGTCAAATGCCTTTGTTTTTGGGGTTGGCGCAGAGGAGACTTACTTTGCCCAGCTGCCAGATTGTGTTGTGAAAGATCACTTGGCGCCGACCCAGACACCGATTGCCCGTGTTCAGGTCAGTGGTTTGATGGTACCTGCTAGCGTTGTCGAGAATCAGATTGCCAGGAGATGTCCGGTGCATACTCAATGGAAGTGGGAGGCTATTCAACATGGATCGGATGCTTATCTTGTTAGCTTTCCATCTTTTGAGGACTTGGACAGGGTGGATGGTATTCAGATGAATGTGCCGTTGGTTAATGCACAGATGACTATTTTCGCTTGGAAGTCACAGGATATCCCACATAAGCTCGAGCTTTAGCAGATTTGACTTCATGTTAATGGTGTTCCCCATACCGTTCGCCATTTTTGGGGCTTATGGGTTGTTGGTACCTTGATGGGCAAGACCTTGGATGTTGATCTTATTAGCCAGCAGCGCCGCGGGGTTGTGCGTATTCTCGTGGCTATGACCAATACTCAGATTTTGTCCAAGGACAAGGATGATACTGGGCCTTTTGTTTTTACGGATGTGTTAGTTAAGCTTAAGGGCTATGCATTCACTTTTAGGAGGGAACCAGCAGGTTACGGTCTGGATCCAGACTTCGTCCCGTTCAGTTGGAGACGCAAGGGTGACGATACAGATGATGATGGTGGTGCGAAAGAGAAGGACGACAAGATGGACACCTCGGAGCACTCCGGGAACCCAACCAACCAACCGTCATCTAGTTCTGCTCCTCCAAATGACCTTCATATGACTCAAGTGCAGCAGTGGAAACTCGCGAGTGATGGCTCTCGTGGTGCACCGGAAGGTAGTTCTATGCTTTTCGTGGTGACCCCGTTTAACTCTTCCCCACAGACACCAAGAGGCATGGAGCTTGTCGCACAACTACGAGCCAACTTTACATTACATGGATGTCTCGAAAGGACTCCACAGGTGCAACGCCAGGAGGCCTCGTCGCATACCACTCCGCGGACAGTGACCGCATCACGACCGTCGTCACCGACTCGGACGGCAGCGTCGCAGGCCGCTGTACTCGCATCGGTGCAGGCCACCGACGGCATGGCCGGGCGCACGGATGCGTCTACGGAGTGCCGGCAGCTGGCACCTTGGGTGGAGGACGCAAGGCTAGCTGCTAGCGAGGAGCCGGCGATGTTCGCCGCTGCTCACAACGAGCCGGCTAAGTTGGTTGCTGCTCACGCGGAGCTGACCTTGCTAGCTGCTACTCAGGTGCAGCCGGCCAAGCTAGGCACTCACGTGGAGCCGGCCGTGAGGGCTGGCCACGGGCTGGGACAAGATGGTCTGCATGTGGGTGCGAAGACATGCACATCTGCAGCGGATCTTCATCATGCACAGGTGGAGCCGGTCATGTCCGCCCCAACCATGCACGATGCTCCTGCTGTCCTGGGTTCCGACACGCTAGCTACAGCGGACTCTTCACTTGCACTGGCATGTGAGACTGTCAGGGAGGGGGTTGCTACTCCACCCTCACCCCCTCCTTCGGCAGTGAATCCTGGGTGACTACCTTCATCGGGTGTGACACCCACACGCCAGAGTAACCGGCATATGGTTACCGACGACGGGAGCATGGACACTGATGAGGACTCCTTGGGCAAGGCTATGCGGCGTAAAGCAGCGCAGAACCTAGACAACCAAGGTATGATGTCATCAACCAAATCCTTTTTACCTTTTTCCGCTACAACCATCATTTCTAAGTTGAATAATGTGGGTATTAGCTTAGGAAGTAATGAGAAGGATATTTCTGTTTCAACAAATGCCTTGAGACATTTGGAATATGACCGTTTAAAGGTTACGCCACGTGTTTCTAGCAAATCTTTTATCTCACATCTAGATGAGGAGGAGCTGCATGCCACATCAGATGGTCAGCTACTCTCTCATTTAGTAGGACAGGTTTCGGATGTGGGCCTAGATGAACCCAGACTTAGCTCATTGATTGAGCTTATAGCTTCCGGACGTAAATCAAAGGCCTCCCGTTCCAAAAAAGGTCGTAAGCCCTCTAAGAGGGCAAAAGTTTCTAAATCCCCTAATGTTTCCTCATGAATGGCATGTTCTTTAATAGCAGAGGTCTTGGTGACTTGGCCAAACATCTATTCATTGTGGACTGCAATAGGGAATTCAATTTAGACTTTTTGGCTATCTCTGAAACGGGGAGACGTGATTTCTCAGTAAGTCTGCTTAACCGTATTTCTGGCGGGATAGACTACACTTGGATTTCACGTCCTCCTAGAGGTCGTTCTGGGGGCTTTTTACTTGGCATAAACACAGGGACTATGGATGTTTTGGCTAGTTAGGATGGTGAGTTTCACATTAAACTCCATATTTGCAACAAGGCCAACAACTTCACATGGACTCTCGTCGCCGTGTATGGTGCAGCCCAGGATGAGTTTAAGGCCGATTTTCTCCGTGAATTGGTTAATCTGGTGAAAGATAATCCATACCCCATTCTTATTGGTGGTGATTTCAATTTGCTATGATTTCCAAATGAGAAAAGTCGTGGTAGGTTTAATGATCATTGGCCTTTCCTTTTCAACGCTGTCATCGACAGTCTAGATCTGCGAGAGGTTTACATGATTGGAAGACAGTTCACTTGGGCGAACAGTCTTCCGGAGCCAACATATGAGAAACTAGATCGCGTTTTAATGGATACCGACTGGGAACTCAAATTCCCGATGGTTTCTGTTCGCGCACTAACTCGCATTGAGGCTCTATCAGACCACGCACCCATCCTCCTAACTACTGGTTTGCCACATCCACAGCAGAGACGCAAGTTCAAGTTTGAACTTGGTTGGTTGCATCGGGATGGCTTCCATGACATGGTCAAGGAGGTGTGGGAAAAACCGGTTGCCGGGCATACCCCAATACACAAATGGAATAACAAAATACGTGCAATACGTAAATTCCTACATGGTTGGGCTAGGCATACGGCGGGTATCCTCAAAAAGGAGAAACTTTGTCTTTCATATATTATTGATGAATTAGAAGCTCTGGCTGAGGTCAGACCTCTATCTGAGCATGAAATCGAGATCAAGAGTCAATCGAATGCACAGATAGCTCGCATTGTTGCGTGAAGAGGAGCTCAAGTGGTACCAACATTCAAACTCTCAATTTATCCTGAAAGGTGATTCAAATACTAGATACTTCCATGGTGCCGCCAATGGTAGACACCGGAAGAAACTTATTCATTCCCTACATCAGGAGGAGGGCACAATAGAGGGACATGAGCAACTTAAATCTTATATCACTCATTATTATAAAAATCTGTTCGGAGCCCCAGAGGAAGGGAATTTCTCGATGGATGAGTCCCGAACAGATGACATCCCCCAGGTCTCTGTTGAGGAAAATAACCTTTTAACATCTCCATATTCTGAGGAGGAAGTTAGAAAGGCGGTTTTCCTAATGGAGCACAAAAAAGCCCCGGGTCCGGATGGTTTTCCTGCTGAGTTCTATCAGAACTTCTAGGAAGTCATCAAATTGGATCTCCTACTTTTGTTTGGTTACCTACATGTTGGCCAACTAGAATTGTTTCGCTTAAACTTCGGTGAGATTATTTTATTACCTAAGGTTAATGAGGCTGAAAGGATACAACAATATAGACCTATCTGCCTCCTTAATGTTAGTTTTAAAATTTTCATGAAGGTTGCGACAATTAGGCTAAACTCGGTTGCTGAACATGTGGTTCGTCCTTCACAGACCGCTTTTATGCAAGGTAGAATCATCCTAGATGGAGTTGCTATCCTTCATGAAACAGTCCACGAACTACATAGGAAAAAGCGGAATGGGGTGGTACTAAAAATCAACTTTGAAAAGGCTTATGACAAAGTCAAGTGGTCTTTCCTTCAGCAGACTCTCAGAATGAAAGGTTTTTCTGCAGAGTGGCATGCTATGATCCATAGTTTCGTTTCTGGAGGTAGCGTGGCCATTAAAGTCAATGATGACGTGGGCCCCTATTTCCAAATGAAGAAAGTATTAAGACAGGGTGACTCAATATCACCCATGCTATTCAATATAGTGCCGGATATGTTAGCTGTCATGATTGAGCGTGCCAAGGCTGATGGCCAAATTGATGGGGTAGTAAATCATCTTGTGGATGGTGGTCTCTCTATCCTTCAATATGCCGACGATACGATTCTCTTCATGGATCATGACCTAGAGAAAGCGAGAAATCTGAAATTAATTTTATCAGCTTTCAAGCAACTCTCATGTCTTAAGATCAACTTCCATAAAAGTGAATTGTTTTGGTTCGGCGAGGCTCAAGACGAGGCCCATCTGTACGATGACCTGTTCGGCTGCGGTTTGTGCTAGTTCCCGATCACATATTTGGGGATACCGATACATTATTGGAGACTCACAAATGCTGAATGGAAACACGTCGAGGAGAGACTACAAAAAAGACTAAGCAGCTGGAAAGGCAAACTGCTATCTCTGGTACTCATAAATTCAGTACTAAGCAATATGGTACTATATATGATTTCCTTCTTCCAGCTACCGAAAGGAGTTTTACATAGATTGGATTACTTCCGATCAAGATTCTTTTGGCAAGGAGATATCAAGAGAAAGAAATATAGACTGGCTAAATGGAGTGTGGTTTACCGTCCCAAAGATCAAGGCGAGTTGGACATTCATGACCTTGAGGTTAAAAATAGGGCCCTCCTCGGCAAATGGTTGTTTAAATTACTGACAGAAGATGGTGTATGGCAAACCCTCCTAAAGAGAAAATATGTGGGTTCAAAGGCGATATCCTAGGTATACTGGAAGCCTGGGGACTCTCACTTTTGGGCGGGCTTAATGGCTATGAAGAAATATTTCTTCCGCTATGGCTCCTTCTCGATTACGGACGGCTCGGAAATTAGATTCTGGGAGGATAAGTGGCTAGGTAATGCCTCACTCCGGGAACAATATCCAGCTCTGTATAATATTGTGCGTCACAAGGGTGATACTATTGCCACAATTTTGGAATCATTTCTGCCAAACGTGACGTTCAGAAGAGATTTAATTGGACCCAGACTCCAATCGTGGAACACCCTGCTCCAGCGGGTGTCCACGGTGCAATTGTCACAAGGGTCCGATGTATTTCGTTGGAACCTACATGGGAATAGACAATTCTCAGTGGAGTCCATGTACAGAGCTTTGCTCCAATCCGATGTGCCAGTTGATAATAACAAGAAGATCTGAAAGATGAAGATACCTCTTAAGAATAAAATCTTCGCATGGTATCTTCGTCGCAGAGTCATTCTTACTAAAGATAACCTTATTAAGAGGAATTGGCATGGAAGTACACAATGTGTCTTTTGTCAGCATGATGAGACAATAAAACATTTGTTCTTCCAATGTAAATTAGCTCGTTCTATATGGTCAGTCATCCAAATAGCTTCTGGCTTGTATCCTCCTTGTAGTGTTGCTAATATATTTGGCAACTGGTTACATGGGATTGAACACAAGTTTAGAACTCTTCTCAGGATGGGAGCGCTCGCCGTTATTTGGTCACTTTGGCTATGTAGAAATGATAAGGTTTTTAACGGGAAAAGTACTTCTCTTATGCAGGTTATCTACAGATGTACCATGACGCTTTGTTTATGGTCGTCTCTACAACATGTGGAGAATCGCAACCTGTTTATGGAGGTGTGTACACGATTAGAGGCTACGGCGAGGGATACTTTTACCCAACATGGGTGGCAGCATGATCTTAGGATTGGCCCCCCATGGCTTAGGCGTATACAGACTCTAGATGTTTCTTTGTATTTTGCCTTTTTTTTTCATTCTGTGAGTGGACTTTTTTTGGCTGTGTGCATCTTAGTTATGCAGAGGCCGGGTGTAATGCTTAAACCTTTTAAGTAATAAAGCGCCCCTTGTCGAAAAAATGATTGCATAGTTTTGCTTGCTGTAGTAGGTTTGTATGAATCCCTCTGCAGTTCATTATGCTCCCTAAGACTCTTTTGAAACATGGCACACAATGTTCCAGCTAGTTAATATGAGCTACACAATGGCTAACTACTTGCTTACTTCTACGCAAGATATATCTAATGTTCAGTAGCTGTGCATGGTTTAAATTTATAACCTGTTTGTGTTTTGGATTTGGCCCCAACATCATGCTCCTTTGGTGAGCTAAGAGAGATTTCTGTATGCGGCCTGCACAGACTACCATCTTTATACTTTTTAAAATATCACCTGCTTATGCTTCATGACGTGTGCATTATTGTTAGTCCTGTTTTGCCATGTACAAGATAGTCTATCTTGCTCGCTTCACTGTTGTAACTATAATTTTGCTGTAGTCATGTGTACTTACAGAAACATTTCAGGATAAAGTGACATCAACACAAAGCTCTCAGAGCAGTGCGGCATGGCCGTTACCAAATGATTATGGATTGGAATTGGAATGTGCTGATGTTCTAGAGCATCAACTAGAGGCGGCAAGGCAGCGTGCATACGAGTCTCAAGATTTAATCAACATGTTGAGATTGGAGGTGCAGACAAAATATGCAACGGTCAAAAAAATGAAACAAGAGAGTGAGGAAACCACAAAGAAAGTGGAGATTTTGCAGACTGAAATTTGTAGTATCTGAATCCGGCCAATTCTATTTTCTGAAGAGATTATAGTTCAAATGGTAAGTTGTGTTGATGCGCGTCCATGATGTATGAGTTGTATGTGCCCAGTGTATGTAATTTGCTGTTTGTTTATGCTTTATTATCACTGTTGGCGAACTATGATGCCCAGTGGATGTAATCTGCTGTAATTTTTTTATTGTCTAGTGTAGGATTATTCTTCATTTCTATGCCTTAATCTCTTTATTGTATAGTGTAGGTTTTTTTAGGGGATTGTAGAATAGGATAATTCTTTGTTATTATATATTCTATCATTGAAATGGGGTCCAACAGGCCCAATCTACGTGGGCCCATAATGGCTCGGATGGTCCAATCTACTAGGCCCATTACAATCATGGGCCGTCCCGTGGCAGAAATGGATTTTGGGCTCGAATGTGGGCCCATCGTGGCATGGGCTCTTACCAGGCCATTAATAGGACGAAAGCTTGATAGGGCCGCAATAATGGAAACGAGCCCACGGGCCACTAGCAGGCCGAAATGAACGTCAGTTGAGTCTTGGCCCATTTCCATGTCGGGCTGTTAACAGGCCGAAAGCCAATCGGGACATAAGTGGGCCCATATACAAAACGGGACTTTAACAGGCCGAAAGTCATGTCAGGCTAAAATTGGGCCATGGAGAACATGGGCCGCTAAGAGGCCGAAAGTCAGGTCGGACTGTAAATGGCCCAACTACGGTGTGGGCCGTTAACAGGCCAAAAGATACACCAGGCTGGAAGTTGGCCCAAATCCCTAATGGGCCGCTAAAAGGCCAAAATACGTACCGCCTGGAATTTGGCCCATCTCTATAATGGGCCTCTAACAGGCCGAAAGACGTACAACCTGGAAATTGGCCCATCTCTATAATGGGCCTCTAACAGGCCGAAAGAACCTCGGGCGGCAAATGAGCCCAAAGACATAGCGGGCTGTTAACGGGATGGAACAGACGATGGGCCGCAATGGTGTCAAATCGTTACGGGCCTTTGACGGGCCGAATTTGCTACACTCGTATGGGCCGTTTTTGTTAATGGGCCAGACCAAAGTAGGCCGTAAATGGGTCGGCCCGCTTATTTTGACTGGGCCGGCCTTTTTAGCTAAATGGGCCTGTTTTGGGCAGTGCCACATGTCACTGTTCCATAGGCGCGTCTCATCCATAAGATGGATGACATCTGTCGCAATGGCAAGCAGACACGTAGATCCTTTATCCAATGAGAATTTTACACGTGGAAAATCCCATTGGTCAGGGCTGTTAACGGGTTATCGGATCCAAACCGGAACCCGATAGCTTAACGACGACCCGTTACGGTGGATGCCACGTGTCGGTTACCCTTGACGAAAACACTTCCATGACGCGCCATTTATCGTCATGGAAGTGGACACTTCCGTGATGATAATTTGAGTATTGTAATGGAGCACTTCTACGACAGCACAGGTATGACTATCTTGATTCTGTCATAAAATCGTCACGGATGTACATGCATGATAGAAAACGTGACCTACTATGACAAAGACGTATCATCACGGAAGTGTTTTTTTTGTAGTGCTGGTTCATGGACACGGGTGATCAAACCATATGACCGGGGACCGCAGCGTCTTCGCCGAGCTGGATGAGAGCGTCACCGGTACCGGGCGGTTCGGCGACGGCTCGGTGGTGAAGATCCAAGGGCACGGGACGATCGCGTTCAAGGTCGATGACGGCATGCAATGCGCCTTCACCGACGTCTACCACATCCCACGACTGAAGAGCAGCATGGTGGGCCTGGGGAAGCTGGACGAGCTCAGCTGCGACATCCGTCTCCGCGGCGGGAACATGACGATTTTCGATCCTCGCCACAAGCTGTTGGTAAAGGTACACCGCGCATCAAATCGACTATACAAACTAGATATTACCCCTGTTCCTCCTCCATGTCTGTCGCTGCGTCATGATGGCGAGGCCTGGAAGTGGCATGGCCACCTCGGTCACCTGCACTTCGAGGCGATCCAGCGGATGGCGCGCGGTGGCCTGGTCCACGGCCTTCCCCTCATCGAGCATACCGACGAGCTTTGTGAGGCTTGCCTTGCCGTCAAGCAACACCACGTCCCATTCCCCCAGAAGGCCAAGTACCGAGCTAAGAAGCAGCTCAAACTCGTGCATGGCGAGTTGTGCGGTCCCATCACTCCGGCGACGCCCAGCGGCTGGCGTTTCTTCCTCCCGCTGGTTAATGATTACAGCCGCTACATGTGGCTAGTTCTCCTCGGCTCGAAGGACGAGGCAGCGGCTGCTCTGAAGCGCTTCCAAGCTAGCACTGAGGCGGAGTCAGGCCGCAAGCTACACGCGCTGCACACTGATTGTGGGGGCGAGTTCACGTCGAACGCCCTCGCCGCGCACTTCGCCGACCACGGCATCCAGTGCCACCTGATGACGCCGTACACGCCACAACAGAATGGTGTTGTGGAGCGTCGCAACCAGACGGTGGTGGCGATGGCGCCGAGCATGATGAAGGCCAAGAACATGTCGGCGTTCTTCTGGGGGGTAGGCGGTGACCACCACGGTGTTCGTGCTGAACCGCAGCTTCACCCGCAGCGTCGACGACATGACACCATTCGAGGATTGGTTCGGTAGGAAGCCAGATCTGCATTTTCTTCATGTGTTTGGATGCATTGCTCATGTCAAAACAACACAGCCTAATCTGAAGAAGCTGGAGGACCGGAGCACACCTATGGTGTTCATTGGGCACGAACAGGGCAGCAAGGCGTACCGTGTCTACGACCCCGTGTCAAGGCGCCTCCACGTGAGCCACGACATCGTCTTTGACGAGGAGGTGGGCTGGGATTGGAGCAAGGAGGCCACGGATGCATCAGCTGGCCCCTTCATCGTGCAGTACCCAGTGTAAGAGGACACCGGGGAAAGTGATGCCATGGTAGCAAAACTGGCGAGTGAAAATGCTGCCATGGCAGGCGTTTCGGGTGAGCGAGCCGCGTCCCCAGGTTCGACTGCCACGGCAGCAAAATCGTCGAGGCAAAATGCTGCCATGGCAGGCGTTTCCGGAGGGAGCCAGAGGACGCCCTCTTCTGCCGCCATGGCAGGTGGTTCTGGCGGGAGCCCTGCCATGCCGAACGACAGCCCGGTGTTCGTGTCACCACTGACGGAGCGCCCTGACCTCTTCGACGGCGACGACGACCCGGACGCGCCCCACCGCTACCGTATGATGGATGAGCTTCTCGGTACGCGTAAGGGGGTGCCACTGCAACCCGATGAGGACCTCGAGGAGGAGGTACTGCACCTCATGGCCGGCGAGGAACCCGGCAACTTCGTCGAGGCGGCACCGCATGAGCAGTGGTGGCGTGCCTTGATGGATGAGCTCCAAGCGATCCACGACAACAACACCTGGACGCTTGTGGACCTTTCTCGCGGCGAGAAAACCATTGGTCTAAAATGGGTGTTCAAGCTCAAGAAGGACGCCGCTAGCACCGTTGTCAAGCACAAGGCTAGGCTGGTGGCAAAGGAGTACGTCCAGCGGCCCGGCATGGACTTCGAGGAGGTTTTCGCGCCGGTGGCACGCCTGGAATCGGTGCATGTACTCCTAGCCACTGCCGCACACCAGGGGTGGGAAGTGCACCATATGGACGTGAAATCGGCGTTCCTGAATGACGTCCTTGAAGAGGTGGTGTGCGTGGCACAGCCTCCCGGATTCGCACGGCGGGGCGAGGAGGAGAAGGTGTACAAGCTCCAGAAGGCGCTCTACGGTCTCCGGCAAGCACCGCGCGCATGGAACTCCAAGCTGGATGGCAGCCTTGCATCGCTCGGGTTCACTCGCAGCAGGACTAAGCATGCCATGTACACGCGCGGCGCCGGAGCAGCCCAGCTGTTCGTCGGCGTCTATGTAGATGATCTGGTCATCACCGGAGCAAACTTCTAGGAGCTGCACCGCTTCAAGGAAGAAATGAAGCGCATGTTTGAGATGAGTGACCTCGGGCTGTTGAGGTACTACCTCGGCCTCGAGGTGCACCAGAGCATGCTCGGCATCACCATCAACCAGGCAGCCTATGCTGAGAAGCTACTGGACAAAGAAGGCATGGCGGGCTGCAATCCAAGTCATGTGCCGCTTGAACCCAACTGCAAGATGAGCAAGGCAAGCTCAACGCCACCCGTCGATGCCACACTCTACAAGAGCATCATCGGCAGCCTCCGGTACCTGGTACACACACGCCCCGACATCACCTACGCGGTTGGCCTCGCGAGCCGCTTCATGGAGGTGCCGACCTCATATCACTTCGCCACCGTGAAGCACATCCTCCGGTACATCGCCGGGGCGCTCACTCTCGGCTGCACTTATCGCCGTGGTGACCGCCTAGAGCTCGAGGGTTTCAGCAACTCTTACATGGCCAGCGATCTGGACGACAGGAAGAGCACATATGCAGCAATCTTCTTCCTCGGCGGCAGCCCCATCAGTTGGCAATCACAGAAGCAAAGGGTGGTGGCCCTCTCCTATTGCGAGGCAAAGTACATTGTTGGATCTACCACGGCCTGCCAAGGAATTTGGCTGGCGCGCATGCTTGGAGAGCTGCTGAACAATGGTATGAAGGCAGTTAAAATCTTCATTGATAACAAGTCAGCTATCTCGCTTGGGAAGAATCATGTTCTGCACGACAGGAGCAAACACATCGACCACAGATACCACTTCATCCATGACCATATCGAGAAGGGCACTGTGGTGGTCGAGTTCATCCGTTCCAGCGAGCAAAAGATCGACATCTTGACCAAGGCACTTGGGCGGGCTCGCTTCCAGGAGCTGTGCAAGAAGATTGGCATCCTCGACGTCAGGGGGCGCACCTGAATTAGGGGGAGATTGTTGGTTATTTCAGTTGCGCACAATAACGCTGCCATGGCAGCCATTCTGTTTTGCTGCCATGGCAGCCAAATTGATAGGTGTTAGTTTTCTTCACAAGTTTCAGTAGTTTCAGAGAACTTTCAGTTTCAGTTTTCTGTTAGTGCACGAGGGCACGATCGCTGTGTGTTCTGTGTGAATAGGTAGGAAGCCAGCTGCACGACTTCGCCCGTGGGATGGCGCGGGCACGATGGGGTTGGTGCGGGCATTACGGCATCACTGTAGATCACTGAATAAAAGGATCAAGGAAACAGAAAAGCAGCAGAACTTGCGCTGCACAAAATCTTGTCTCCGCTCTTGTTCGTCTGTGTGTGTTCAGAGAGTGAGAGAGAGAGAGGAAGAAGGTGCTCCGGTGAGCATCTCCGGCAATAGCAGGGGCACGCAATGGCAAGGCACACATTTTGTGAACCGCAAAATTTTCTCGTGGTTCAAAAAATAGACTGATCCTCTACATAGTTTCGAGCCCTTGATTACCATGAAGGTCCTTGCTTTTAGATAAAAGTCATACGCCCGACTTTATAGATAAATCCAACAGACAGCAGACGACAATTTAGACAAGCAGAAAACAACCACAAACCAAACTTAACAGTTTAAGAGTTGACACAGCAGCAATAACACAAGTTGATGTCACGCAGGCCCACTACCTACTAGCGGCAAGGGAAAACAGGACGCCAACTGGGAGAGTCCCAACAGGTCGCCGTGCATGCGTGCTTTTGGCATGTTTCATCCACCTCATCTTGTATGTTTTTTCTTTTGACTTTCAGTTTTATATCTATTACATCTTTTGAATTGGAAGTCCAATGTATGTTTTGTTTGCATATTTGTGTTTCTCGTAGTGAGGACTTTTAAACAAGACCACTCTTGAATATATATTGACAAGTTTTAAGATTCTATTAAATTGCAAATATGAAAAATCAGTATTCATAATATATTTTTTGTTAAGTTTCATGAAGTTTTACCAAGTTTTAAGTTCCTGTTTAGGTTTTAGGGTTTAGCTGGTAATATTTTAGTTTTAGAGTATTGGTCTAGGATTAAGTTTTTGCCAAGTTTCATCAAGTTTTAGCAAGTTCACCAAGTACGCGGACTTCGTTTTTGACCAGATTTTAATTTCCGAAACTTGATAAAAAAATTTAAAATTGTCAAAACCTTTCCAAGAGTGTTTTTGTTTCAAAGTTCTCGTCGCAAGCAAAATAAATGCAAACAAAATATAAATTGGACTTTCCGTTCAAAAGACATAATATATATTATTAATATTAAATAAAAAGGCATGGGAGGTGGAATCAGTGGAGCATGTAATCTGACAAAAGTATGCATTCATGGACCCTCCCCCCCCCCAAAATGTAATTAAGAGCAAGGTTAATAATATAGCTAACAATCGGCTATATGGAATTCCCACATCATCTATAGCCAACCTAATAGCCTTACAATAGTTAGTCATATGATATGTCATTAATATATGACCCCCATTCTTGTCTCACAAAGGATGTTGGAGCCCATGTTAAAATCGACCGTAAGTCTACAACCCGCTTCCCTTCTCTCTCCTTTCCTCTCACCTTCAACTAGGCAAAAATGTGATTATGCATCTCTTATATCCCGCATATGTCATCCTATTATGCTTGCTCTCAGGCTAAGCCATGCATATGACCTTTCCACCTTTCTGAATTATGAGCCAGATGGGCGGTCCACAATGTCCCAAAAGGTGTGAGTCATGACCCCCTACAAGCTACAAATCTCCTCTCGAGCTTTGTGTTGCAACAAACTTATCACAGTGTGGCCTGACCGTCATAAAGAACAACATTGGTTTTGGCTGATCTCATTTGCTTACGTTATTTTTTTTGCAGAAGTTGTGCGTAAAGAATAGTAATGCTGACTTTTGGACGGACAAACATTTATAATCATAGGTTATCGATGATATTTTATGATAACTCTATTTCTATGGGACCGCCTATGCATCAAGCGATCATTTTCAGTTGAATCGATGTGCTATTGTTCTTCAACATCCTTCTCTGCCTTGACCCACTCCCCAACTCAGGCCTAATTGCCGCGTGACACTTGACCACACAGCCCTGCCCAATCCGCAGCCGGCGCCCGCACCCCCACACCCAAACCCGACAACCTATTGGGTCTCTTCCATCAACGACGCTGCAATGAGCCGCGTCGTCACCGTCTCCGGTGAGGTCTTGGCTCATCCTCGACGCCATGATGTCCTTGTTGCCGCGTTGCCCCCATCTTCGGTGAGGTCTTGGCTCATCCTCGTCGGTACTCTGGATTCCAAAAATCAAATTCAAGCAAACGAATGTTTAGCCAATATGATATTTTATTTGTAGATAGTTAAACTTATAGATCTTTGGTTGATGAAAATAAAAGACTTAAATTTTGGGTCAAAGATCATCCTAGTCGGGGGGGGGGGGGGGGTCTAGTCATCAACGACCCTCTAATGAAGCACCGGTGATCGAACCTTACCATATTCCCCCCAAAAAGTGCCAAATTGATGCAGACATATCATAAGAAAATAACACCAAATTTACCGCACGTGGCGATGGCATGATATTACAACGACTAGTGGCAATTTAGGAAGTGTTAATATATTGTCAAACTGACATTTAGAAGGTTCCAATACATCGACGTTGTTGTAGTAATGGCTTCGACCTAGCTCGAAGTCCCAACCCCTATACTACATGGCATGCACATAGGGGGCCAACAATGGTCAAGGCCAGTGAACACAAGTCACAGAGGTCAACAATAGTCCAATCAAGCTCGACTGGGTCCAAGCAAGCCACTTTGGTCCATGAAAGTCCAAGCAAACCTTCATGGCAACAAGTCGAAGGGAGAAGAACAACAAAAGAATAAGTCAAAGATGGTGGCAAATGAGCAAAGAAGCCCAAGCAAGAAAGCCCTCAAATAGTGTAAAGATTCTCTCCTTAGTGGGCTACAACCCACCTTATGGCCTAACTAAAGGCACGTGGGCAATGACAAAAAAATAGCTCCCACCTCATCCCCTCAAGGGTAGTCTTGGTCACTTTTCAAGGACCCTAGGCTATATAAACCTCCCCCCCCCACAAGGGTAGCCTCTACCAGTTTTCAGTAGTTGTGGGACACCGAAAATGACAACACTTTAGGTGTCTCATGTGCCAAGCACCACTCTCGATGACCCTACCATAGGACGTAGGTCGTGATCCCACGAGGCGACTAAACCTATTTAAAATTATTGTTGTGTCACTTTGTAGAGTGTGCAGCGACCTTCGCTGTAAACTCGCAAAGATTTACTTCCCTGGTTTATTCTTGTTCTTTGAGTAGGAATCTCAGTTTCATGACCTGCCTTTCATGCCCCGCAGCTTCGGTTTGTCGGTGGAGACTATCAAGACAAATTTCAAGTCAGGCCGGAAGCTCTGTTGAAAGTTTGAAACAAAAGCCTACGAAAGCAATTTTCCTTGGCACTAGAAATGGAGATCCAAATGCGGTACGTACATTCTTTCCAGGGATCTAATTTGATTATGGAATTGTTCGCACACGAACACGTCACCGTGTACCCTCGACGCCGGGGGTGATGCACCGCAGCTCACGTCGAAGGAGACCCGTCTGGAAGCGCGGTACGCAAGCAATCCGGCGGGCGCTTTTGTAGACCCGAAACCCCACACGCCCGGGAGGGACCCTGTCAGGGCGCGCGGCGGCTATGGGCTGCCCTAGGTCGACCTGATCGCCCCTAGGGCCTCGTGGATCGCTGGCCTTCAAGAGAAGAACGAACGAAGAACGAGAAGAAAGATACAAGGGTAGGAGATAGATGAACACGAAAAAGTAGTAGATGTGTTTGTTCGATTGGTGTTGTTTCAATCGGCCGTCACCCCCAACATATATAAGAGGCGGCTGGACTTCCCGTACAAGCAAAGGATTCATCTAGGCTTTCCTTACAAGAAAATTACATCAATTCACGTCCTAGAGTCCTAGTTCTGGTCCCGCTCGGATTCAGCCCGAATCTGGTCCAATCTTCTGTCTTGCTCCTTGTGTGGGCCGTGGAATCTGCACATGACCTCCGATGGAGATGGTTCAAACATGAATTTTGTGCGCTTCGACGAGGCCAATAATCCGTATGTTGATCACTTTTCCAAATAAGGCCATCTTGAATACTCCACGGGGCCATCTTTAATTTCGAGTCGAACTCGGTTATGTAGCTGACTGGACCGTCCGACACTTGTAGCGTCTCTGCAGATCGTATACTATGTCGGATGATGATGACTCCAAAAGCAAAGTTGACCGTTTCGACGTTACGAACAACTTTCATGTTGAACACTTTTTCATCCGAGGCCATCTAGATAATTATTTGAGCCCATCTTCAGCTTCTGGTTGGATTTGACAGTTTCCACCCCGGCAAGGTTTCCATCCCGGCAAGCTTTCACACCCCGGCAAGGTTTCCATCCCGGCAAGATTTCCCCGGCAAGGTTTCTATCCCGGCAAGGTTTCCATCCCGGCAAGATTTCCCCGGCAAGGTTTCCATCCCGGCAAGCTTTCTGGCTGTACCTTGCGGGTCTTTTTTGTGGCAGTAAACGACCTCGGATGAAAATGTGCCCAAAAGCAAAGTTGACCGTTTCGACGTTACGAACAACTTTCATGTTGAACGTTTTTCGATTCGAGGCCATCTTGAATGGCTAATTGCTCACGCATTGCATCAGACACTCGCCAAGACGTGTCTGGTCTCCCGCGTCTTATTTCGCCTCTTGACATGGCTGCATTCAGATAGCTCTAACTTTTGCATACGAACTCGGATTGAGACGATTTTTATATGAAAATCGACTGATTCGACGAGACGAAGACAATTCATGTAGAAAGTTTTCTCATATGAGATCATCTTGAGGGCGTAATCAGCCGAATAGTGTTATGGATACAAAATCCCAGTACTTCGAACACAACTTCGGCCTTAGAGATGAGGTCGGATGGCTATGGCCCAAATATCAAAGTTTCTCCTTTTGACGATACGGAGCTTTCTCACTTTGAGCACTTTTCCATTTGAGGCCTTCTTAATTACGTTTTTGTCCATGCCAAAATCTGGTGTCAACAGGAATATTCAGCCAATAATTCAATTCGGTGCCTGGGCTCATCTACACCTGGTGAACAGTCAAAATGAAAAAAACAGAAAAATTCAATGCGTGATGTTCGCTTAATTTTTTGGAGTGTTTGGACATTTGAGGAGCTCGTGGCAAAAAAAGATAAAATCAGGTGTGAACAGTGTTATTTTAAAAAGTTTCTCAGACACCTGAAATTTGATTCTGGAATATTCAGTACCAATGCATATCTTCATACTAAATTGGTCTCTACAGGCTGGTCAAGAATAGTTCTCTCCTCAACTAAAAAAAAAGAACAGTTCTCTCCTAGTTCAACTGGCTAGCCTCCTTTCTTGACGGTGAATCCTATCCTGGATTGGCCCTATAGGTTCGTCTCTTGATCATGTAAATCTGTCATAATTTACGTTTGTCAGAGTGCTATTCCTATATGAAGAACATGTCTGTGACGGGGATGTTTGGTCTTTCCTCTTAACCTGCAAGGTCAAATAGTGCAGCCTTTATGATCAGATCAAGGGTATGTTCTCGGTGTTCAGACCTTTCTTGGTACTCCCTCCGTTCACAAATATAATATGTTTTGGATATTTCAATATGGACTAGATACCGATGGAACTGAGTGAACAAACACACTAAAATGTGTCTATATACATCCGATTCACAAAAAGTTAGAACATCTTATACTCCCTCCATTTCTAAATATAAGTCTTTTTAGAGATTCCAATATGAACTACATACGGAGCAAAATGAGTGAATCTACACTCTAAACTATGTCTATATACATCCGTATGTGGTTCATATTGAAATCTCTAAAAAGACTTATATTTAGGAACGGAGGGAGTATTTGAGAAAGTTAACTACTAAATACTAATAAGCCTCTAAATTCCCTTTGCTTGTACTGGGCAAGATTATTGCTATGGTGGTCTAAACTTTCACCTCATTCTGTAAAGCTAACTTGGCAACTTGGTAGTTTGAAGTCATCTA
The DNA here is from genome assembly GCA_039707655.1 of Elymus sibiricus. Taxonomy (NCBI): domain Eukaryota; kingdom Viridiplantae; phylum Streptophyta; class Magnoliopsida; order Poales; family Poaceae; genus Elymus; species Elymus sibiricus. Next base: position 159,399,855 of record CM077668.1, on the reverse strand, counting down.
CCATTTCATGTATAAAGTTTCTGATCTCTCACGCATTTCCAGGTACACTTTTATTGGGAGCATACATGACACTGTCCCCGAATACACTCCTAAGTGATGGGTCAGGTGCATTGAAACCGGCATACATGCTGTCATATGGAAGGCCTGGTAGATCAAAGAAGATCAACCGCAAAGCAGAAACTAAAGATGTTGCAAGAAAGGGCATGGACAAAACTGATCCACGACAAATGAGTCGTCTATACTAAACGCAGTTTCGAATACCCAGTGAAATTCAAGCGTTCAAGACAAAACGTAAGCCTTCCAATAGGCTTACGTTAAAGATAAATACCCTGAGCTATGTTCCTTCTGTATTAATGAGCAAATCACTGTTAAAGATTTTCTCACAGCTCAAGACCCTGTTTCTCACTTCCACACTCCCCTGTTTTCACAAGCTTATCAGCAATTTCAGGAGCTACAAGGACTACTGCAAGATACCCAGCTTTCTGATACTCATGACAAGTGGACTTACCCCTGGAGTAACACAAATTTCTCATTCATTAAGATGTATTCTTGGTACTTCAAAGAAGAGACTGCTGCTCCTATCTTTAAACACATGTGGAAGAATTTCTCCATGTTCAGATACAAGATCTTCTTCTGGATGCTCTTACATGACAGAGTTAACACAAGAAGTCTGCTTCAGAGAAAGTCCTTCGTACCCTCCTATAGTTGTGCTCTTTGTAACACAGGGGGAGAAGAAACTGCTCTTCACCTTTTTTGGGATTGCCCTTTTGCTAGAGATTGCTGGGACAGCATCACCAGTAATAGGTACAGAGGTATTTCTGTCATGGATGAGATCTATCTGATTCTTCCAAAACTGCCTGCTAATATTGCCTGGGAAATTACCATCATGGGCTGCTTGAACATCTGGATTCAGAGGAACTCCAAAATCTTTAAGGCATTGACACCCTCTATTCTCTCCTGGAAAAGGCAAATGTATGCAGATCTTTCACTTCTAAGGCACAAGATTAAAAGGAAGTATGAAGAATTGAAGATACTCTTCTTATTTGGATTGATCAGCACCTATCCTGAATAATCTGTGAACATGATGGATTTTCCAACAGCTGGTATTGGGTAGTTTAGAGAGTACTTTCTGCTTGTAGCGAAAGGCCTTTGTAAATATTTTACTGTTTTTAATATAATATACCGTAGAACGATTGTTCTACGGTTCTTGGTTCAAAAAAAAAACGTAAGCCTTGTAAATCTCGTGGTTCTTGCCTTGTATCACGATCTTGTGGATGTATCTTCTTGTGTGAAATATATGTATTTATATGTTCAGTTTGTACCCCTCTAATCTGACGGAAGTTACACACTTGTGAATTGGTGGCAAGACTTATATAGCTTGAATATTCGAATGTAGTGCTTGAACAACAGAAGGTGAGAATTGCAAATGCCTGAGGCCGAAAGGAAAGAATTGAGCGAGTAGTAATGTTTTTTCAGGACAGTTATTAGGTGGTCATGAAAGTTCCAGCAAAATTGTTATATTTTTCGAACCATGCAGGAGAGCTGCATCTTTACCTACTAATAAAGCACGGATTGCTTCCGTCGGTTCACCGTCATCTAAATTATCCTTGAAATTTTAAAAAAATTACCCACCATACCGTCCATAAGTAAGAAAAAAAAGATCCATGAAAAACGATTCATCCACACGTCTCGACAGGCTTTCCTTTGCATAGCGTCGCCCAGCTGTGCCTCTTCCACCGCACCCTCCTGGGCCTTCATCTGCGCTTTTTTTTTTTTTTGATAAAATCTACTGGGCCACGCAAGTGGGCTTCCTATCGCTTAGGAGAGGAGGCAAAAAAATAGATGTGCTTGACGAACATAGCAGCCAGGATTTTAGTGCCACCTCGCCCCTTTAGATGTAATAATCAAACCAGTTAATATACGTGTGTATAATTTACAACTCCATGGAAGCTGGCTGCCGGATGGATTCAGATGGAAGAGAAAGACCAGATTATATGCATCGGTTGCTATGTGGTGGGCTAATTAATTGGATTCATCATGATATGCATGCATGATTGAAGAGGCTATGTCGTGGGCTACTTAAAGTGGATTGGTGCCTGGTATGTATGATTGTTGGTATATGGATTCATGAGGGAAATGATCGCACCGAGAGAATGGAATCGAACAAATCAGTAAACTTGAGATCCGTTCATGTTGCTGGCGCAGCCGTGGAACGACGAGTACACCGGCCAGGGCTGAGAAGAAAACGCATAGATTACAGACGCGTGTGAGAGGAAAGGCAGTGCCTCATGTCTGTAGAGAACAGTGGAGGCAACGCCTGTTCATGTGGCTGGCACTACCAGGAACGCGGACACACCATGCTCGATGACATCAAAGCAGATGAGATTGACCTGGAGCTGCACTTATTTTTCTCTCTCCCTAGATCCAGTCCTTCACGTTCTTTCCCTTCTCCTTATTTCTTGTTGTAGGACAATGCACTTCAGTGTTCGTGGAATTATTATTGCCAAGGCTTCAACTATATTTTTTCTGTATGAACATATATAGCATCAATCAAGAATTAACTGCTAATCAATTTTAAAACATAATCTAAGCTTCTTCATGGGAAATAACTAATGACTGTTATGCATGATCATATTTTTCGCGGATTATTAATTTATTATTGTCAAGGCTTCAATTCGGACGTAATAAATAATAGTAGGAAAACATGATGCAAAATGGACGTATCACGGAGCCTTATCCGGCCATGCCTCTTCTCGTGCTGGCTGCGGTGGGCTGATGGCGGCGGATTTGGGCCTCTCCTGGCTCGATCTGGTCCGCGGTGGTTGTCGGTGGTGGTGGAGCGTCCGGCGGCGCCCGTCGTCACCTCCCCCGGTGATGGGTGCGGCTCTTCTTGCGGCGGTTGTGGTCTCGCCCTGCCATGGTTTCCGCATCTTCGATTCCTGATCCAACAGCCTTTGGGATTGCGTAGACTTTGGCCGGGGCGAAAGCCCTGATCGACTTGCCGATGCTGGCGGCGGCGACACCTGCGGGTGCCGTTCCCTTCTTGGAGGCGTTGCCATGGCCTTTTCTCCGTGCCACTACTCGAGTATCAAGGGAAACCCTAGATCTGAGTCTGATCTTAGTGAAGTTGTTGTTCTGGATAAGGAAGAAAATGGCATGCTTACCGTCCATGAAGGTGGACATGCTAGAGGTGGTATGGAGGAACAATTGTGTTAAGGTAAAATTACTTTAACAGAAGTATTGTGTGTATGCAAATTTTCTTGTCTAGGTAGCTTACCACATATGTCATGTGGTTGTCTAATGTGAGTAACTCATTAGGATGGTTAATCTGCTGGTATGATATACTTCATCACTATGAATCAACGTCCGATCGACATCGTCATACTGAAGTTGGACGAAAATGTCGTGTTCATACCAGTTCTCTTACTTCAATATCATTTTTCTATTTCCTAAATTGCATCTAGGAAAAACATGACATTCTATCAAGACATTCACCGACATTAATTAACTCATTCATGCTTATTTCAAACTTTTTTTAGGGATACCATAGTACAAAAAATATTCTTTTGACAAATGAATAGAGTAAACAAAAGTACCTTACTTTATTAAACAAAAGGTAATTACGACAATTGCTATATTCTTCCACCGTAGTTATAATATGAGCATCTATCTTGGCTTAAGGAAAGTAATGTAAGGCATCTAACTTATTGAAAAACTGAGGTCACAACATTAAATGATAGGTAAGAGAAAAATACTGATTCTATGTATGGTAGTCTTACCTTACTTTAGTAATAATCATCTAAAGAGGATAGAGAGAGAATATCAAAGTTGGCTAATATCAGCTTAACCTTCCAAGCTAAAATGACTATACAACTTTAAAAAGGGACCGTGAAGAAGTAAAGCATTACGATGGAGAACCTTGCATATATCTCAATAGAAGAGAAAGTTAGTACATCTATATACAGTGAGGACATCATGGTTAGCGCGCGCGCACACACACAACAGAAGCATATATGCATGGACGCCCAATGAAGTATAGAATATTTCAATTGTCTGATGTTAGTAACTCAATAGTAGTGTTGAGTGTACAACACTTTTATTGTCAGTATGACGGTTATTGTGCCGGTATGCTATGCTTTGTCACTAGGCATCGACGATCTGATGTAGAAAGACGTACTGAAGTCGGACTAAAACATCATGTATATAACAGTGCTAGCACTTCAAATAATATATGAAAATCCTTTGAATTAGTAATTAAACTCTCATATAATAGGCTTCAAAGTCGATAAAAGAGGCACCCGATTGAAGTCCTCTGTACTCCCCTTCCTCTCCAACCGCAACCCTTCCACCATCTGTTTCTCCACTCAAAAAGTCTTCCATGCACAATTCATCTTCAACCCTAGGGTAGTGGAGAGTTAAAGGAGGCACCACCGAAGGGAATGAGTACAATTCTCCACATCTATGACCCATGGTCCGGACAACGACAATCCTAATGAGCTAATTCGACCAAAATAAAGATTGGACTTCAACTAAATTCTTCATGGCCAAAAACCATCAATTAAATCAACCCGTAGCAACGCACGGGCTTATTTACTAGTGTAAATTTTATAGAAGAAGAGAAGGACCAAAGCCCAAAGTCCCAGAATACAACGTCAAAGAAAACGACTGGACAACACCCAAAAACAAAAGGAAACAGCAGAAACAGTTAACTAACATACAACGACCAAGCAGGGCCAGAAAATGACCAGGAACTAAATCTTTCCTAACCAGTAACTAGCATCAGCTTTCAGCTGGCTCCTAACCTGAATTAACGGCGTACCAAACGACCATTAGGCAGACAGAAACTTGGTTTTTTGTTCTGCATTTGTTCAACAGTGAAAAGGACCAGGCAGAGAACTTGGTGGTTGTCGATCTCTTAAGAAATGATCTGGAACATACTAAGAAAGATGCGTCCATGCTCACTAAAGCAATCTCTATGCCTGTCCAAAATCACTCGAAGGAAGACTGCATTTAACTTAGACACGGGTTACAAACTTCATCAGATCTGCCCAGTCACCATTGGCAGGAAGCACCCCAAGTGTTAGCCCGTACAGGTCTTGTCCATTATCCTCAAACCTTGAGAAATCAGACATGTATACAGACCAACTGAAAAGATCTCCGGGTGAGTGGGTTCTTTAGATCTTCAGCAATTCAAAAAACACTGTATTTTTCGATCAGGCGTTGATGTCTGTCGACCAGCAAAATTGTTTGAATCCGAATTAATATTGATGGTTTAGTAGTGTTTGGCATTGGTCAGTTTCCCATTCAGCAGGTTGTCATTGTCACCAATTTCAACACTTTGCATTGAATTACAGGACGAAACAAACACTGCAACGCTGCAAGTGTACAGATACTACAAGCTTAAACAGAGACAATTTACTCTGCTCCGAGTACATACTTTGCATCGGAAAAGTTCCAAGCATCGACGAGTGGAGGCAGAAGAACAAGATCTCTGCGCCTTCATGTGGCCGGTGGCGGCGCCTTCTTCCTGATCAAAGTCTTCTTGGCCGTGACCCTCTTTCTGCGAGGCATCAACGGAGCGAATTCCAGCACCTCCTCCTTTACGGACACCGCCATCGTGTCGATCTTGGCAGCAGCAGCAGAAGGAGCAGGGTGGGCGTTCGCAGCAGCGGTGGCGAACCACGGGAGCTTCAGCGCGGCGGCCGCCGTCAGCCGCTTGTCGGGGTTGCATGTAAGAAGGCCGTTGAGGACCTCGAATCCCTCCGCGGACAGCGCCTCCTCCGGGAAAAGATCTCGCAGCGTGCTCTGCTGCCCCGGCACCGGCGGCGGGGCGGCGTGAACCCCGGCCACGTCGTGTCGTCTGGCACGCCCACCACTTGAAAGATCCTTTGGAACAGAGATATGAATTCGGCGGCCCGGAAAATCCTGTCGCCCGTGAGCATCTCTGCCATGACGCACCCAAGAGACCATGTGTCGACGAGCGCGTCGTAGTCCTCTTTTCCCAGGAGCATCTCGGGCGCCCGGTACTCCCCCATGCCAGCCTCCTCCTCGTACGGCGGCGCCTCCGACATGGACATGGCGACGCCGAAGTCGCAGATCTTGACGAACCCCCCGGCTTCTTCCCCTCCGACGAGGATGTTAGCAGGATTGATGTCGCGGTGGACGATGTGGCACCGGTGCATCTCCTTGGCGGCGGTGAGGAGTTGCCACATGAAGGTGCACACCGTGGCCTCCGGGAGCCCGCCGCGCCTCTCGCTCAGGAGAAGCTTGAGGCTCTGGCCCTCGACGTAGTCCATGACGAGGCAGAGCTCGTCGGTTACGTAGTCGAGCGTGACGCCGCGGAAGCCGACGATGTGCGGGTGGCCGCCGCACGCCTCTAGGAAGCGGGCCTCCCGCAGCACCTCGCGGGGGTCGGCGGGGTCGTGAAGCGACTTGATGGCGACGAGCTGGCGGGTGGCGCGGCACCGCGCCTTGACGACGGCGCCGAACTTGCCTTTGCCGAGGCACGACTCATGGTCGTAGTCGTAGGTGGTCCCGATGACGCGCCTCCTCTTCCGGCACATCGCTCCCGGCTGGCTGGCGTGGCCGTCGAGGGACGTGGCGGGTCGCTTGCAGGTGGCCGCCATCGGATCGATCGGCGCGCTGAACAGAGCTGGGGTAGACAGGGGCGAGCACGTCTGATCGACGAGGACTGGAGGAAGCAGCGGCGAGATGGACGAGCGGCACATACATTGTACTACATATATACACACTGAGACCGAGAGGTGGACTGAATCGACGGCTACTAGGATTCCAGGAGTTACGCGTTTTGTTTCGTTTGCTTGGCGCTTGCGTTTCTGGGGAAACAAGTCAAGCTATGCTCCAATCCGATTCTGACCAGCACTGCCTGCACGCGGCGCAAGTACTTGTTCCGGCTGGAGGCGACTTTGCTGTTCAATCTGAGGTTCCCACTTGTTTTTTCTTCCAATATAGTAATATCCTCTGTTCTATGATTCTGCTCTTTGTGCACCAGATCTTGAATCTTCAAGCTTTTCTCTGACTTAAGAGGGGACCAACTTATCAACTTATAAACCAACTTATAAACAAAAAACAAAATATGCATGAAAACATATCTGACTCGCACGAAATTACATGTCAATCTAATATATCTTGCTCCTTACGTCCTTTGGCAGTTCAGCTCATCGCGGTCGTAGGCTAGTCACCTTGACAGTAGCGCACAACAACTGGCACGGCAGCCAGGCGGCGGTTGACAGTCCAAGCAGAGAACAGGGAGAAATAAGATTAGGAATTGGGAGGACATCCTAGAAATCAAATCGCCATGGTTGTTGCAGTCATGGTGGCTAAATCTGACAACAAAAGGGGTGTATGAACGAGTCTTGATCTAACGAGACAGTGGGCGACACAAGATCATATATAGGTTCGGGTCCCTCGCAGTAGAGGTAAAAACCCTAATCTTGTGTCTGTGGAAGTTGTTCTTGCATATGAGATTGAGATTACATAAGTTCTGAGCCTGTAGTCGAGCGCCCGCCAGAGGCAGACTTATATAGAGTGTGCCATACCCCTCCCCCCCCCCCCCCCCCCCCCCCGCGCGCGCGCTAGTTACGTTACATGATATCTGTATGTGCTCTAGTTCCTGCCCACTACTAGTGGTAACGGACGTCTTTATTCATCAATGATAACGGCTGGTAACGTCAGGCTTCAAGGCGTGATATGGCGCTCCAGGTAACGTCTGTATTGATGTGTCTCGCTGTTGGCCTTTCATATAATCCGAGTGAACATAATTGACTGGCGGTAAATTGCCTGATGGTTAAACCGACTAGTACGTGATTCGACTGACGGATAACCAACTAAGAGAATCTTCCCGACTGGTGCCACCCCAACTGATAAGCCACCCACACTACAAAGCTTCCTTGGGTTATGAGCCCTAGCCGGGCCTTATGTCGTCGTGGGCCTACCTGGTGGGAGATAACCTCGTCATGAGACCCAGAGTGCGTCAGGGTCTCGAAACATAAATCGAATGAACCCTTCTTGGAAGTAGATTCGTATTGAACCTTCAATGGAAAATAAATTCTGACTGTTTGTTGGATTCAAGGAGCCACAGGTTTGCTCGGGAAGAGACAATGATGGACTCTGAAGAGCTGGAAACCCGTGGCATAAATTGATGGGAACAAGTTAAGGAAAAGTTTGGTGATACTCAATCATCTCTCAGAAGAGGCTGATCAGTGACCCGGCTGCGGGTGTATCATGTAATCCAAATGATGCTTGCGGTGTTTGGTATAATTCTCTTGGAGAGAAACCAATCGATATCCTTGTGGAACTCCTGTCATTCATCTGTCTCGGATCCAAACTTACGATTTTTGGTACTTTGGTTCCTTAGAGAAGGTCTAAACCATGCCACGGAGGATAACAATTTTGCCCCTTGTCCGAGGTGTCACCGAATGATCTAGCAATCTGGAAAAGACGGATCATCAGCATTGAAGTTTCATAACTGGTCTGTACCAAATGAAAATTCATTTGAAATTTTATTTTGTTCAACTTGCGCAACATATTTGACATGAAATTTCTTTAGGCGGATTTGCACTTAAATTGAATGGAACCAAACTGATTGATGACTGCTGGGAGCGGATTACAAAGTATCTTTTGCGTGTTGCCGGAAAGATTCGGGGGCGCAATTAGTAAGATTTTGACAGGACGTTGCTATAGGCGAATTTTTTGATTCCCGTGTGCGCCCCACTTTGACTGGTGTGATTCCTGCCCTCTTAGGGAGAGGCATTGATGTCACTTGAGTCCCCGTGCGCAAACTACTCCACTACTCAAAAGTCACTCCTCGGCCGCGGACACGGGTTCGGTCAGATCTAAAGGTGTGCAACCCTGATACGTCTCCGTCGTATCTATAATTTTTTATTGTTTCATGCCATTATCCTACTATTTCCACATACTTTTGGCAACAATTTATATGATTTTCTTGGACTAACATATTAATCTAGTGCCCAGTGATAGTTCCTATTTTTGTATTTCGCAGAAAATACATATCAAACGAAGTCCAAACACGATAAAAATTTACGGAGAATTTTTATGGAATATATGGGAATTTTCGGTGCAAGAATCAATAGAAGGGGGGCCCACAGGCCCCACAAGCTCAAGGGGCGTGCCCTCGGCACTTGTGGCCACCTTGTAAGTCGGTTGGGGGTGTCCTTCGGCCGCAAGGAAGCTAATATCCGGAGAAAAATCCCCTCAAAATTTCAGCCCAATCGGAGTTACGGATCTCCGGATATTTAAGAAACGGTGTTCTGCCAGAAAACAAGAACGTGAAACAGAGAATAAAACAGAGAGAGATCCAATCTAGGGGGGCTTCCGCCCCTCGGGGGCCAATGACCAGAGGGGGAATCCTTCTCCCATTTAGGGGGAAGGCCAAGCAAGAAGAATAAGAAGGAGGGGGGGACCTCTCCCCCTCTCTCCTAGTGGCGCCGGAGCGCCACCGGGGGAACCATCGTGGCGGCGATCTACTCCAACAACTCCGCCGTCTTCATCAACACCTCCATCACCTTCCCCCATCTATACTCAACAGTCCACTCTCCCACAACCCGATGTACCCCCTACTTGAACATGGTGCTTTATGCTACATATTATTATTCAATGATGTGTTGCCATCCTATGATGTTTGAGTAGATCCCTATTGTCCTATGGGTTGATTGATGATCATGATTGGTTTGAGTTGCATATTTTATTTTGGTGATGTCCTATGGTTCCCTTGATGAGTGATATTTTTACACTCATTTCACCTTTGTTTAAACCGAGATATTTCATTTAATAAGAGATATTCGCTCCGATATTGTCACTAATGGCTAATAAGTGCAAGGGATTCCACAAATCCTCTCTTTGATGTGTTTCCATAGGAAATGGGCTAAAAGGGAATAAATCATGTGTGGAAATGGAATGGAAGGAGAATGGAGGAAGGAGCAATCAACAGGAGGCGTTTCTGCGAAGACAGAACAAAAGACGGCGTTCCATACGGGCGCAAGCGCCCGTATGAGCGTCCGTTTGGCGTGAATTCTGAGGCAGATCGTCCACCTGAACAACTTTTATTAAAGGGACCCCGTCGAAAGGTGAACATAGCATCGAGCAGAAGGACGAGCACAGAAGCCAGAACCTCTTCTTCATCCACAAACCCTAGCTGCTGCCATCTCCATCACCATAGCCATCTCCACCACCACCATAGTGCTCTTCCATCTCATTCATACTTGTAATCGTGCATCGCACAAGGCATCCATTGTAAAACATATTGCAATCAATCTCAAGATGTGTTCGTCAATGTTTTCTTCCCACGATCTGATCTCCATGTGTGAGTAGTTCGGTAAGGTATGGGTTGAGTGCTACTTGTGAGCTGCGTTGGGATTTCCTCGAAGAGGAGAGGATGATGCAGCACAGTAGAGATAAGTATTTCCCTCAGTTAAGAACCAAGGTTATCAATCCAGTAGGAGAACCACATAGAACCTCGTTAGCAGCACCTACACACACAAAAGCAAATACTTGCACCCAACGCGAACAAGAGGGTTGTCAATCCCCTTGGCGGTTACTTGCAAGGATTAAGTCTGATAGTGATAGATAGATAAATAAATTGCAAAACAAAATAAAGGAAATAAAATTGTAGCAATGTATTAATCTCTCTCGAACAAATAGCATACGGTGGATAAACAAATTACTGTTGGTCAATTGATAGAAAAGCGCATAGTTATGACAATATTCAAGGCAATGATCATGTATATAGGCATCACGTCTGAGACAAGTAGACCGACTCCTGCCTGCATCTACTACTATTACTCCACCCATCGACCGCTATCCAGCATGCATCTAGGGTATTAAGTTAATGAAAACAGAGTAACGCCTTAAGCAAGATGACATGATGTAGACAAAGTAAACTCAAGCAATATGAATAAACCCCATCATTTTATCCTTAATGGCAACAATACAAATACGTGTCTTATCCCCTACGTTGTCACTGGGATATAGAACACCGCAAGATTGAACCCATCACAAAGCACCTCTCCCATTGCAAGATAAATCAATCTAGTTGGCCAAACCAAACAGATAGATCGGAGAGAAATACAAAGCTATAACAATCATGCATAAAAGAATTCAGAAAAGACTCAAATATTTCTCATGAATAATCTGATCATAAACCCACAATTCATCGGATCCCAACAAACACACCGCAAAAGAAGATTACATCGGATAGAACTCCAAGGAGATCGAGGAGAACATTGTATTGAAGATCAAAGAGAGAAAAGAAGCCATCTAACTACTAGCTATGGACCCGTAGGTTTGTGGTAAACTACTCACACATCATCGGAAGGGTAGCAAGGTTGATGTAGAAGCCCTCCATGGTCGATTCCCCCTCCAGCAAGGTGCCGGAAAAGGCCTCCAGATGGGATCGCGGAAGAACAGAAGCTTGCGACGGCGGAAAAGTTATTCGAGGTGGCTCTCTGGTATATGGGGAATATTTGAGAGTTTATAGCGGTGGAATTAGGTCAAGAGGTGCCACGAGGGGCCCACAAGCCTGGGGGGCGCGCCTCCCGAACTTGTCGCTCCCTCGTGGCTCGTCTGGTCTTCTCCCGAACCTTCTAGGGTCTCTCTTGGTCCAGAAAAAATTAATCCAAAGTATTTTCTTCGTTTGGACTCCGTTTGATATTGATTTTCTGAAAAGCCAAAAACAAGCAAAAAACAGCAACTGGCACTAGGCACTAGGTTAATAGGTTAGTCCCAAAAATGATATATAATTGCATATAAAACATCCAAGATTGATACTATAATAGCATGGAACAATAAAAAATTATAGATACATTGGAGACGTATCAAGCATCCCCAAGCTTAATTCCTGCTCGTCCTCGAGTAGGTAAATGATAAAAACAGAATTTTTGATGTGAAATGCTACCTAATATGTTCATCATGTAATTCTTCTTTCAAGGTATGAATATTAAGATCCGAATGATTCAAAGCAATAGTCTATAATTTGATATAAAGACATCAATACTCAGGCATACTAGCAAACAATCATGTCTTTAAAAAAAATGCTAAAGAAAGTTATCCCTACAAAATCATATAATCCTGTCAAGCTCCATCTTCTTAACATAAAGTATTTATCATGCACAAACCCGGAGACAATCAAGCAATTGGTTCATACTTTTTAACGCGCTTCAGCTTTTTCAACCCCCACGCAATATATGAGCGTAAGCCATGGACGTAGCACTATGGATGGAATAGAATGTGGTGATAGAGATTAATAAGGGTAAGTCAAAAAAGGAAGATAGTCTCACATCGATGCGGCTAATCAACGGGCTATGGAGATGCCCATCAATTGATGTCACTGAGAGGAGTAGGGATTGCCATGCAACGGATGCACTAGGAGCTATAAGTGTATGAAAGCTCAAACTAAAAACTAAGTGGGCGTGCATCCAACTTGCTTGCTCATGAAGACCTAGGGCATTTGAGGAAGCCCATCATTGGAATACACAAGCCAAGTTCTATAATGAAAAATTCCCACTAGTATATGAAACTGACAACATAGGAGACTCTCTATATGAAAAACATGGTGCTACGTTGAAGCACAAGTGTGGAAAAGGATAGTAACATTGCCCCTTCTCTCTTTTTCTCTCATTTTTTTGGTGGGCTCTTTTTGGCCTCTCTTTTTTCCTCACTAGGACATTGCTCTAATAATGATGATCATCACACTTCTATTTACTTACAACTCAAAATTACAACTTGATACTAGAACAAATATGACTCTATATTAATGCCTCTGGCAGTGTACCAGGATGTGCAATGATGCTAGCGTAACATGTATGAAAATGATAAACGGTCGCTGAGCCACAAATACTATGTCAGCTATATGATCATGCAAAGCAATATGACAATGATGATGTGTGTCATATAAACGGAACGGTGGAAGTTGCATGGCAATATATCTCGGAATGGCTATGGAAATGCCATAATAGGTAGGTATGGTGGCTGTTTTGAGGAAGATATAAGGAGGCTTATGTGTGATAGAGCGTATCATATCACGGGGTTTGGATGTACCAGCGAAGTTTGCACCAACTCTCGAGGTGAGAAAGGGTAATGCACGGTACCGAAGAGGCTAGCAAATTGCGGAAAGGTGAGAGTGCGTATAATCCATGGAATCACATTAGTCATAAAGAACTCACATACTTATTGCGAAAGTTTATTAGCCCTCGAAGCAAAGTACTACTACGCATGCCCCTAGGGGGGAGGTTGGTAGGAGTTAACCATCGCGCGCCCCTGACCGCCACACAAAGGAAGACAATCAATAATAAATCATGCTCCAACTTCTTAGCATAACGAAAGACCATACGTGCATGCTTCGGGAATCACAAACCTTAACACCAATATTCTTACTAAACCACGATTATCTTGTCCCTAGTACCTCCCACATATTACCATCTTAATATCGCAAAACTATTGCAAGGAATCAAACTTATCATATTCAGTGATCTACATGAAAGTTTTTATTATATCCTTCTTGAATACCTATCATATTAGGAGAAATTTCATAACCCGTGCATATTACCATTACTATTTATTAGACTCTCAAAAAGATATAAGTGAAGCATGAGAGTGCAACTATTTTTTTAAAATATAACCACCACCGTGCTCTAAAAGATATAAGTGAAGCACTAGAGCAACTGCCTAGCTCAAAAGATATAGGTGAAGCACATAGAGTATTCTAACAAATGACGAATAATGTGTGTCCCTCTCAAAAGGTGTGTTTAGAAAATATGATTGTGGCAAACTAAAAAGCAAACAAATAAAAGAAAACTATGGCACAAGACGCTCCAAGTAAAACACATATCATGTGATGAATAAAAATATAGCTCCAAGTGATATACCGATAGATTATAGATGAAAGAGGGGATGCCATCCGGGGCATCCCCAAGCTTAGACGCTTGGGTCTTCCTTGAATATTACCTTGTGGTGCCTTGGGCAACCACAAGCTTAGGGTCTTGCCACTCCTTATTCCTTCATCCATCGTAGTCTCACCCAAAACTTGAAAACTTCAGCACACAAAACTCAACAGAAACCTCGTGAGATCCGTTAGTATAACAAACAAATCTTAAACTTTAGGTACTGTTATAAATTGGTTTATATTTAATATTGGCATAATGCTACTGTACTCCAACTTCTCCATGGCTTATCCCCCCCGATACAATCCATAGATTCATCAAAATAAGCAAACTATGCAACAAAAACAGAATCTGTCTAAAACAGAACAGTCTGTAAAGATCTATTTAAAAGCTATACTTATGTAACTCCAAAAATTCTTAAAATTTATTAAAACGTAAAAAATTCATATACCAATACTGTGTAAAAAGTTCAGATTTTTCTAACATTCCAGTACAGAACCAAAAACCCAGCACTGGGCCCAAAACTTTTTGTTTTCAAACAACATCAATTATACTATCATCCAAATCATCCTAAAGGCATTACTTGGCACAAACACTAATTAAAAGATAAAAATCACAATCATAACAGAGGCTAAAATTGTGTGATCACACAAAACAGAAATAAAAAGCAAAAATTTAAGATAACTATTGGGTTGCCTCCCAACAAGCTCTTTCTTTATAGCCATTAAGATAGGCTTGATATTTCAATGATGCTAACATGAAAGATAATAATTGAAACACAAAGAGAGCATCATATAACATGTAACAACCACATTTAAGTCTAACATACTTCCTATGCATAGGCATTTTATAAGAAAACAAATTATCAAGACAAGCAATACCTAGCATAGGCAAATAGGAAGAATGAAGCATCAATAAATTCAACACAAAGAGAGGTAATTTAGTGACATGAAGATTTCTACAACCATATTTTCCTCTCTCATAATAATTACATGTAGGATCATAATCAAATTTAACAATATAGCTATCATATAAAATATTCTCTTCATGATCCACATGCATAAAAGTTTTATAATCTCCCAAGATAGTGGGATTAACATCAACTAAAGTCATGACCTCTCCAAACCCACATTTACCAAAAATTTCATAATATTGAACACTCTCCGAATATGTGGGATTCTTTTTACCTAAAATTGACAGTATTCCAAACCCACTTTCAATATTATTACAAACATTATTATCAATACCATATTCATCATGAGGCTTAAATAAATTTTCAAGATCATAAGACGCATCACCCCAATCATGATCATTACAATGAGTAGTGGACATAATAAAATCATCATCCCCAAGCTTGTAGCTTTGCATATCATTAGCATAATTGTCATTAATAGAATTCATAATAACATCATTGCAATCATGCTTTTCATTCAAGGGGCTATCAAGTGTGGGTGCAATAACAATAATTTCATTTTTAACATAACGAACTATAGCAAGTTCATCTCCATAAGCATCATTAATATTGGCATCATGGCCATAAGAATAACAAGCATCACATTCATCAAGAGGGGATATTTCAATTGAATCAATGGGATCATGATTATCTATAGATTCTTGCATGTCATTATTTTCTTCCAAAGCAGCAGACATTCTCTCAATAAATTCATTAACATAGGCATTAGGAGCATAGTTTTCATAGCAATATTTAAGTATGGAAGAATTATCAGATTCGTAGAGAGTAGCATCATACTTTTCAATTAAAGAAGCAACTTCATAAGCACCCTTAAAAGCAACAATTCTTTGATTTGTTTGATATCATAGTAACTATAAACACCCTTGGCATAAGAAGATAAGATTTCATTATCATTAAACTCACATAGGTAGGGAAGGTGTTTTTTAGGGCCCTTAGATCAACAGGTAAAATCATAAATTTCACATAGATTCCAAGCATAGCATAGCAAACAATTTATTTGATTCCATAAGAGTCTCCCTTTTTGAGACAAACGGTGACGCACAAAATAAGCATGCTCATCTAATGATTTTCCCTCAATTAAACTAGTTGGGGTTTCAGCATGAGCACAAATGGATTGAAGATGATTCAAGTAGAAAACTTTAAGTGGATCCATAAGTCTATATTTTTATTTTCATTGAGTCACACAATTATAGCTAGCAAACTAAATAAAATATTTTTGTGTTGTTGTAAATTTTATGAGAAGTGGGGGAGATGAAAATGAGAGGCAAATGCAAATAAAAAGGAAAATAAAAATAAGAGCAAGTAAATGATAGTTTACGCGAAGGTACTTGATAGGTTTTGGTGATGTCTCCCCGGCAACGGCGCCAGAAATTCTTCCTACTACTTGTGAGCTGCGTTGGGATTTTCTCGAAGAGGAGAGGATGATGCTGTACAGTAGAGATAAGTATTTCCCTCAGTTAAGAACCAAGGTTATCAATCCAGTAGGAGAACCACACAGAACCTCGTTAGCAGCACCTACACACACAAAAGCAAATACTTGCACCCAACGCGAACAAGAGGATTGTCAATCCCCTTGGCGGTTACTTGCAAGGATTAATTCTGATAGTGATAGATAGATAAATAAATTGCAAAACAAAATAAAGGAGATAAAATTTCAGCAAGGTATTTCTGGATTTTATATATGGTAGATAAATGACCCGGGGGCCGTAGTTTTCACAAGAGGCTTCTCTCTCGAACAAATAGCATACGGTGGATAAACAAATTACTGTTGGGCAATTGATAGAAAAGCGCATAGTTATGACGATATTCAAGGCAATGATCATGTATATAGGCATCACATCCGAGACAAGTAGACCGACTCCTGCCTGCATCTACTACTATTACTCCACCCATCGACTGCTATCCAACATGCATCTAGGGTATTAAGTTAATGAAAACAGAGTAACGCCTTAAGCAAGATGACATGATGTAGACAAACTAAACTAAAGCAATATGAATAAACCCCATTGTTTTATCCTTAATGGAAACAATACAAATACGTGTCTTGTCCCCTACTTTGTCACTGGAATATAGAACACCGCAAGATTGAACCCATCACAAAGCACCTCTCCCATTGCAAGATAAATCAATCTAGTTGGCCAAACCAAACATATAGATCGGTGAGAAATACAAAGCTATAACAATCATGCATAAAAGAATTTAGAAAAGACCCAAATATTTCTCATGAATAATCTGATCATAAACCCACAATTCATCGGATCCCAACAAACACACCGCAAAAGAAGATTACATCAGATAGAACTCCAAGGAGATCGAGGAGAACAAAGAGAGAGAAGAAGCCATCAAGCTACAAGCTATGGACCCGTAGGTCTATGGTAAACTACTCACACATCATCGGAAGGGCAGCAAGGTTGATGAGAAGCCCTCCGCGATCGATTCCCCCTCTGGCAGGGTGCCGGAAAAGGCCTCCAGATGGGATCGCGGAAGAACAGAAGCTTGCGGCGGTGGAAAAGTTATTTGAGGTGGCTCTTTGGTATCTGGGGAATATTTGAGAATTTATAGCGGCGGAATTAGGTCAAGAGGTGCCACGAGGGGCCCACAAGCCTGGGGGCGCGCCTACCCCCCTGGGCGCACCTCCCGAGCTTGTCGCTCCCTCGTGGCTCATCTGGTCTTCTCCCGAACCTTCTGGGGTCTCTCTTGGTCCAGAAAAAATTAATCCAAAGTTATTTTCGGAAAAGCCAAAAACAAGCCAAAAAACGGCAACTGGCACTGGGCACTAGGTTAATAGGTTAGTCCCAAAAAATGACATATAATTGCATATAAAACATCCAAGATTGATACTATAATAGCATGGAACAATAAAAAATTATAGATATGTTGGAGACGTATCAAGCATCCCCAAGCTTAATTCCTGCTCGTCCTCGAGTAGGTAAATGATAAAAATAGAATTTTTGATGTGGAATGCTACCTAACATGTTCATCATGTAACTCTTCTTTCAAGGTATGAATATTAAGATCCGAATGATTCAAAGCAATAGTCTATAATTTGATATAAAGACATCAATACTCAGCCATGCTAACAAACAATCATGTCTTTCAAAATAAAAATGCTAAAGAAAGTTATCCCTACAAAATCATATAATCCTATCATGCTCCATCTTCTTAACATAAAGTATTTATCATGCACAACCCCGGAGACAATAAAGCAATTGGTTCATACTTTTTAACGCGCTTCACCTTTTTCAACCCCCACGCAATATATGAGCGTAAGCCATGGACATAGCACTATGGGTGGAATAGAATGTGGTGATAGAGATTAATAAGGGTAAGTCAAAAAAGGAAGATAGTCTCACATCGATGTGGCTAATCAACGGGCTATGGAGATGCCCATCAATTGATGTCAATGAGAGGAGTAGGGATTGCCATGCAATGGATGCACTAGGAGCTATAAGTATATGAAAGCTCAAAATAAAAACTAAGTGGGCGTGCATCCAACTTGCTTGCTCATGAAGACCTTGGGCATTTGAGGAAGCCCATCATCGGAATATACAAGCCAAGTTCTATAATGAAAAATTCCCACTAGTATATGAAACTGACAACATAGGAGACTCTCTATATGAAAAACTTGGTGCTACTTTGAAGCACAAGTGTGGAAAAGGATAGTAACATTGCCCCTTCTCTCTTTTTCTCTCATTTTTTTCGGTGGGCTCTTTTTGGCCTTTTTTTATTTCCTCACTGTGACAATGCTCTAATATTGATGACCATCACACTTCTATTTACTTACACCTCAAAATTACAACTCGATACTAGAACAAATATGACTCTATACGAATGCCTCTCGTAGTGTACCAGGATGTGCAATGATGCTAGCGTAACATGTATGAAAATGATAAACGGTGGCTGAGTCACAAATACTATGTCAGCTATATGATCATGCAAAGCAATATGACAATGATGATGTGTGTCATATAAATGGAACGGTGGAAGTTGCATGGCAATATATCTCGGAATGGGTATGGAAATGCCATAATAGGTAGGTATGGTGGCTGTTTTGAGGAAGATATAAGGAGGCTTATGTGTGATAGAGCATATCATATCACGGGGTTTGGATACACCGACGAAGTTTGCACCAACTCTCGAGGTGAGAAAGGGCAATGCACGGTACCGAAGAGGCTAGCAAATTGCGGAAAGATGAGAGTGTGTATAATCCATGGAATCACATTAGTCATAAAGAACTCACATACTTATTGTGAAAGTTTATTAGCCCTCGAAGCAAAGTACTACTACGCATGCCCCTAGGGGGAGGTTGGTAGGAGTTAACCATCGCGCGCCCCCGACCGCCACGCAAAGGAGGACAATCAATAATAAATCATGCTCCAACTTCTTAGCATAACGAAAGACCATACGTGCGTGCTTCGGGAATCACAAACCTTAGCACCAATATTCTTACTAAACCACAATTATCCACTAGTACCTCCCACATATTACCATCTTAATATCACAAAACTATTGCAAGGAATCAAACTTATCATATTCAGTGATCTACATGAAAGTTTTTATTATATCCTTCTTGAATACGTATCATGTTAGGGCCAATTTCATAACCCGTGCATATTACCATTACTATTTATTAGACTCTCAAAAAGATATAAGTGAAGCATGAGAGTGCAACTATTTCTTTAAAATATAACCACCACCGTGCTCTAAAAGATATAACTGAAGCACTAGAGCAACTGCCTAGCTCAAAAGATGTAAGTGAAGCACATAGAGTATTCTAACAAATCACGAATAATATGTGTCTCTTTCAAAAGGTGTGTTCAGCAAAGATGATTGTGGAGAAACATGGATCATATTCTTGGGGAGAAATGAGGTGTAGTCATTAAACGCCCAAAGTTATTGTCTGATTTCCTTATCTTAATTATCGAGGCATCCCCGCGCGACGGATACGGCCTGTGGTAGGACAACTGATTCTTGATGCAGGACTCATGCTGGTCAAGATGTTATTTTGACACATCCCCCACTTCGATCCGTAACAAGCACATCTCGATGGGTGACTTCCAGCGCTCAAACTAGTATCTCATTTGATCCCAGCGCAAATACAAGGTTGTAAGCATAAGACCTCATACCCGTACCTCTTTTTATTATAAGTGTTTGAATCACTATTTGCTTTCTGATCTGGTCAAAAGCTGGATTTGACACTTTGACAAAAGCTTAATAGAGACCATCGCTTCAAGGGAATCTTCCTCTCGTGGGTTCGATAACCTAGGGCCACCTCTGGGGAAATAGGTGCAGGATACTCTTTTATGTTCCAATACCGGATCAATAAAAAGGAGATATCATCACTCCGTGCAACGCACACGTGTGGGATTACCATTGTAGGGTGTTGCAATATGCTCATCATTCGCTTACAGTGGGTTGCGAGAGTGACAAAAGCTTAAACCCGAGTAAGGGAGTTGTTGCATATGGGATTAAAGGGGACTTTACACTTAATGCTATGGTTGGGTTTTACCTTAATGATCTTTAGTAGTTGCGGATGCTTGCTAGAGTTCCAATCATAAGTTCATGTGATCCAAGTATGGAAAATGTGTGAGCTTACGCCTCTCCCTCATATAAAATTGCAATGATGATTACCGATCTAGATATCAATTGCCTAGGGACAATTTCGCACATCCTACAGATACGTCTCCGTCGTATCTACTTTTGCAAACACTTTTGCTCTTGTTTTGGACTCTAACTTGCATGATTTGAATGAAACTAACCTGGACTGATGCTGTTTTCAGCAAAACTACCATGGTGTTGTTTTTGTGCAGAAATCAAAGTTCTCGGAATTAGACGAAACTTTTTGGAGATTTTTTATGGAATAAATAAAAATTACTGGCGCAAGCATCAACAGAAGAGGGGCCACCTGTTGCCCACAAGGCAACACGGCGCGACCCCCCCTAGGGCGCGCCCTGATGCCTTGTGGGGCCCACAGGCGGCCGTCTGACCTAATTCCAACGCTATAAATTCACTTTCCCTGAGAGAAAAAAATAAGAGAAGAAGTTTCATCGTGTTCTACGATATGGAGCCACCGCCACCTCCTGTTCTTCATCGGGAGGGCTGATCTGGAGTCTGTTCGGGGCTCTGGAGAGGGGGATTCGACGCCATCATCATCATCAACCATCCTCCATCACCACTTTCATGATGCTCACCACCGTGTGTGAGTAATTTCTTCATAGGCTTGCTAGACGGTGATGGGTTGGATGAGATTTACCATGTAATCAAGTCAATTTGTTAGGGCTTTGATCCCTAGTATCCACTATGTTCTGAGATTGATGTTACTATGACTTTGCTATGCTTAATGCTTGTCACTAGGGCCCGAGTGCCATGATTTCAGATCTGAACCCTCTATGTTTTCGTGAATATATTTGAGTTCTTGATCCTATCTTGCAAGTTGTATGCACCTATTACGTGTTATGATCCGCATACCCCAAGGTGACAATAATTGGGATTATTTCCGGTGATTACCGTAGTTTGAGGAGTTCATGTATTCACTATGTGTTAATGCTTTGTTCCGGTTCTCTATTAAAAGGAGGCCTTAATATCCCTTAGATTTCCTTATGGACCCCGCTGCCACGGGAGGGTAGGACAAAAGATGTCATGCAAGTTCTTATTATAAGCACGTATGACTATATACGGAATACATGCCTACATTACATTGATGAATTGGAGCTATTGTGTATCGCCCTAGGTTGTGACTGTTATATGATGAATGTCACCCAACATAATTATCCATCACTGATCCAATGCCTACGCTTTTCTCATAATGATCTTTGCTAAGTTACTTTTGCTACTGCTGCTGTTACAATCACTACAAAACTGCTATTGTTACTGTTACTGTTACCATGCTACTGTTATTACTACTATTGAAAGTATCATACTACTGTGCTACTAAACACTTTGCTACAGATATTTAGTTCTCTAGGTGTGGTTGAATTGACAACTCAACTGCTAATACTTGCAAATATTTTTTGGCTCCCCTTGTGTCGAATCAATAAATCTGGGTGAAATACTACCCGCGAAAACTGTTGCGGTCCCCTATACTTGTGGGTTATCAAGACCTTTTTCTGGCGCCGTTGCTCGGGAGCATAGCTCTATCTGTTGAGTCACTTGGGATTTATATCTGTTGATCACTATGAAGAATCTGAAAGACGCTAAGACCAAGATCGTTCCCTCTATGACAAGGGGAGGTAAGGAACTGCCATCTAGCTCCGCACTTGACTCACCTTCTGTTTTGAGTAGGCTTGCGACACCACCACCTGCTATTCATTCTGATATGTCGCAAGTTATTGATGATACTAATTCTGCTATGAATGATACTTATGACGATGCTAGTACTATGCTTGATAATACTGTGCCACTTGGTGAATTTCTTGATGAACAAATTGCTAAAGCTAAAGAAACTAAAAATGATGAAACTCTTGAAAATTATGATTCACCTATTATGCCTAGCTCCCCTACTAGAGTTGAAATGCCTGAGACATCTGATGGTTATGTTTTTGATAGGGAGACAGCTAGGGAAATTCTTGCTTGTAATGATAGAGATGAGGTTAGAAAATTGCTTGGTGAATTGAAAGAAAAATCTATGAGGGAGAGAATGAAATATGATCCTAAGTTTGCTACCTCTCCCATATTTGTTACCGATAAGGATTATGAATTTTTTTTCGATCCTGTGTTAATTACTTTGGTTGAATCCGATCCTTTTCATGGTTATGAAACTGAAACTGTTGTGGCACACCTTACTAAATTGAATGATATAGCCACCCTATTTGCTCATGAGGAAAAGATTGGTTATTACTATATCCTTAAGTTGTTTCCTTTCTCATTAAAGGGTGATGCTAAGAAATGGTTTAATACTCTTGCTACTGGTTGTGTTCGTAGTCCCCAGGATATGATATATTACTTCTCTGAAAAATATTTTCCTGCTCATAAGAAACAAGCTGCTTTACAGGAAATCTTTAACTTTGTGCAAATTGAAGAAGAGAATCTCCCTCAAGCTTAGGGGAGGCTTCTCCAATTACTTAATGCTTTGCCTGATCATCCTCTTAAGAAGAATGAAATACTTGATATCTTTTATAATGGACTAACCGATGCTTCTAGGGACTACCTAGATAGTTGTGCTGGTTGTGTTTTCAGGGAATGAACTGTTGGACAGGCTGAAGAATTATTGAATAATATATTGAGAAATGACGATGATTGGACACTTCCTGAACCACTACCTAAGCCAACTCCGAAGAAAAGAGGTATTCTATTCCTCAGTCCAGAAGATATGCAAGAAGCTAAGAAATCTATGAAAGAAAAAGGTATTAAAGCGGAAGATGTTAAGAATTTACCACCTATTGAAGAAATACATGGGCTCGACATCCCGACACAGGCAGTGGAGGTAAATTCTCTCACTAGATTCAATGAAGGTGATATTCCGTATAATAAATCTGCTAGTTAATGCCTGGATGAATTTGATAACTACATCATTAAGCAACAACATTTCAATTTATATGTTAGTAATCAATTAAAACAAAATGCCATCATGGTTGAACGCTTGAGTGATTTGATGTTTAGAACTACTAATGATGTTAAGTGCTTAAGTAAACATGCTTCTATGGTTCAGACTCTGTTAGAACAAATAGCCAAGTCACAAAATGATTTGCTTGATGAGATGAATAATAAAATGAATGATCATACTGTTAGAGTTGTTACTAGAGGAGGTGGAATGACTCAGGAGCCCTTGTATCCTGAAGGTCATCCTAAAAGAATTGAACAAGATTCTCAAAGAATTAATACTGATGCACCTAGTCCATCTAAGAAGAAAAAGAAAAAGAAAAATGATAGGACTTTTCATGCTTCTAGTGAACCTGAGGTAGAAAAGCCTCCTGAGAATCATAACGATGTTTCTATTTCTGATGCTGAAACACAATCTGGTAATGAACAAACACCTAGTGATAATGATAATGATAATGAAAATGATGATGTTCATGTTGATGCTCAACCAGATAATGATGTAGAAATAGAACCTGCTGTTGATCTTGATAACCCACCTCCTAAGAATAAAAGATATGATAAAAGAGACTTCGTTGCTAGGAAACATGGGAAGGAAAGAGAACCATGGGTTCAAAAACCTATGCCTTTTCCTTCTAAACCATCTAAAAACAAGGATGAAGAAGATTTTGAGCGCTTTGTTGAAATGCTTAGACCTGTCTTTTTGCGCACTCGCTTGATTGATATGTTGAAAATGTCTCCCTATGCTAAATACATGAAATATATTGTCACTAATAAAAGGAAGATACCTGAAGCTGAAATTTCCACCATGCTTGCAAATTATTCTTTTAAGGGTGGAGTACCTAAAAAGCTAGGAGATCCGGGAATACCTACTATACCAAGCTCCATTAAAAGAAGTTATGTTAAAACTGCTCTATGTGATTTGGGAGCCAGTGTTAGTGTTATGCATTTCTCTTTATATAGAAGACTTGATTTGAATAAACTCACACCTACTGAAATATCTTTGCAAATGGCTGATAAATCAACTGCTATACCTATTGGAATTTGCGAGGATGTGCCTGTCGTTGTTGCAAATGTTACTATCTTAACAGACTTTGTTATACTTGATATGCCCGAGGACGACAACATGTCGATTATCCTTGGAAGACCCTTTTTGAATACTGCAGGGGCTGTTATTGATTGCAACAAAAGCAAGGTCACTTTTTATGTCAATGGTAATGAGCATACGGTTTATTTCCTGAAGAAACAAAGTTTGGTGAATGGTATCAATTGTATTGAAAAGGTTTCGACAATCACTATTGGAGGATTCAAATTTCCTCTTCCTACTGTCAAAAAGAAATATGAAATTCTTATTGTTGGGGAGATACATATCCCCGTTGAGGTAACTTAGTGTTATACGAAAATTCTTCGGTTTCATGTCACTCGAAAATAGTTTGTTAATAAGACTTGATCAACCTTATTAATGGATCCTTTTTGAGGAGCATGTGGTCGATAAATTTAGTAAGCACAACTTTCTGTAATCTTAGTTTGCTCTTTGTTATTTTTAGTTTAAATAAGATAAAATGCCATGATTATCCTGTTTTCTGAATTATCCGTGCAATAAAAAATGGCCCAAAAATAAAAGTGCTCAGATGCAATAAAATTTTAACATGATTTTTTTCTAGAATATTTAAGAATTTTTGGCACTAAAAACAACCTAGAGGGGTGCACCTATTGCCCACAAGGCAACAGGGCGCGGCCACCCCCCAGGGCGTGCCAAGATGCCTTGTGGGCCCCACAGGGACCCACTCACTTATCCATTCAGCCCACTTCATCTCCTACCTCCAGAAAAAATCGTGGCAGCTCTCTCTCTCTCTCTCTCTCTCTCTCTCTCTCTCTCTCTCGTGTTCTTGCTCCCAAACCTGAGATTTTCGATCTCTTTACTCGGAGCTCCGTTTCCGAAACTGTTTTGAGGGATTGCTCCTTGGTATGTGACTCTCCCATTGCTCCAATTAGTTTTTGCTTTAGTGGATTATATTTTGCATAAATTGCTACTATTGGTGCTATTGAAAATGAGCTTGCATGTTAAATTCTTTGAGTTCTAAGTAGTTTGAATGCTTGATATAGCCTCTAGGCACTTGTATGAGTAGTTGCTATCAATCTTGTGAAGTTTTGTTAACATCTTTTTGTGGTCTAAAATTTTTCAGAAATTTGTTCTTAGGAAAATGAACTTTCTTTGGAGGGGTTCTTCGAGCTGGAGCTCCAAGGGTGTCCTTGGGGATGCCTATGACCACGACCTCAACATTCCGCGCAGGACGGAGGTCCGACCGTGCGAGTGGTCGCACAACACCTTCATGAACAAAGCCGGGTTCCGTCAATAGTTCGCACAATTTGTTGCGAACACCGTGCTGACCGACTTCCTCGCAGATGAGTGTGACCAGCACCACATCCTTACAAATTTCTTTGTGCAAATTTTTTATTTCATGCCTAGGCTCGATATCCCCATGGTGCGTTTCGATTTATATGCTGAACGTCATGAGTTAATGCTAGATGAGTTTTGTGAGATATGCTTGATCCCTTCTGACGGGGATTTGAGGGAGCCTCGGCCTGAGGAGTTCGAGGACTTCCTTCACACTTTGACTGTGGGGGAATTTAGGGGCATGCCGAAAGCTTGTGTCACTAGCTTGCATTTTTCTGCTGTGCACTACTTTGCTTTATTCATAGGGAAATGCTTGACTGCCAGGGAGGAAGGTGGTACGCTCAGTGCCCCTGACCTCGCCATCTTGCGTCGTGCTATTCACGGCGATAACACTTTTAGCTTGGGAGCTATCATTGCATGCCGCCTGCACACCAACAGGACTAAGGGTAATGTCCATGCGGTATTTATGCTTCACGTCTTGCGAAATGTTAATGTTGCTATCCGCCCAAATGACTACTTGCTGCCCAAGGCTTATTTAGACCAACAGTGCATGATCGATCACCACTTCATTGACGAACCTGAACCTCCTCAGTATATTCGTTATAACCTGATTTTCAGCGAGAGAACTCGTGATATTATTCCGTTGCCTGCACCCTCTTTGTTTGACTCTCATGCCAGGAACGGATACACCATCATGCCGGCGGACATCACAGCTTACAGGAACGAGCTGGCCACATCGGAGGATGAGGTCCAGCAGTGGGACCCTCAGGTGCCTCCGCCCCAGTACTATCCGCCCGATCCTGATGGATACTATGGGTGGTGATTACCAAGCTAGGCCAAAAGCCTAAGCTTGGGGGAGTACGTATCTCTCACCGACATTACATTCATGTTCACACATTCATTCCAGTTGTCGGTGTTCATCCTTTTTCATTATATATCCATGTTAGTTTCATTTTCGCTTTCTTCTTGTGTGTTTGAAAAACTTCAAAAACCCAAAAATATTTCTCGCTTCTTTTCGGTTTTTCTTTCTTGTTTGTTAGTTTGTAGTTTTAAAAGAAAACCCAAAAAGATTTCTCGTTTCTTCTTTTGCTTGTTGGGAGCTCTCCCGTGTAAATAGTTTTTCTCGCTTTTCTTTTTTCTTCATTAATTTGCTTTCCTTCAGAAAAACTAAAAACTCCAAAAATATTTCAGTGTGTTTCTCTGAATTTCTTTTCTTTTCGTTGAGTCGTAGTAGGGAGAAGACCACGATGAAAATGTTGATTGGCTCTCATATGCTTTATTGTTGATCTAACGAAGAACCAATTTTACCTTGTCTTCTCCCTTGAATAAAATGTTTGCAGATTTCAGCTTAGTCCACGGCACACTTGCACTATTATTATTTTCACATCATTCGGTCGTGCAAGTGAAAGGCAATAATGACGATGATTTGATGAAGTGACTGTGGCAAGGAAAAGCTGGTATGAACTCTTCTTGTTTTTGTTTTTGTAAATATGTTTAACTCAGTATCCATGATTCAGCATATTATGAGTAAACATGTTTGTGATGACAATTAGAGATTATAGTTGCTCATGCCATGCTTAAGTAGCTAGGAGTGGATAATGATTTATCTTAGATGTCAACATGCATTAAAATGGTTATGATGTAGTATGTTAATATGGTATCCTCCTCTGAATGTTTCAAGTGGCTTGACTTGGCACATGTTCATACATGTAGTTGATTCAAAACTAACATAGCCTCCACGATATTTATTTTCAGGGTGTCTATATCCTACTCATGCTAGTATTCAATGTTAATTATTCTCAATGCATGATCATGACCGTTTTCGCTCTCTAGTTGGTTGCTTCTCAATCTATTTGCTAGCCTTCGCCTGTACTAAGCGGGAATACTGCTTGTGCATCCAAAATCCTTAAACCAAAGTTGTTCAAGATGAGTCCACTATATCTACCTATATGCGGTATTACTCTGCTGTTCCAAGTAAATTTGCACGTGCCACCTCTAATCATTCAAATAAACATGCTTTTTGTGTGCCCGTACCGCTCATGGAGCGACAGGGGGTGGTCAGTATCTTCCGTGCTAAGTGGGTTATTCTCGAGATGAGTGTTTATTCACTTGTCATTGCACGAGAGAGGCTGGTATTTGGGATGCCCAGCCCTATGCTCAAAATTGAAAATATATAATGCAAACAAACTCCCCCGGAAAGTTGTTGGTATGGAGGGCACCCGAGGATTCGGCTAGCCATGGCTTGTGTTGGTATGGTGGAGGGGGAGTAAACTTTACCTTTCCGCTTGGGAACCGCCTATAATGTGTTTAGCATGGAAGATATTGAAAATTCTCGGTCGTGATGTTGACAGGAAAAGTACACCTCCCAAAATTATTTTTCATCTCTGATTTAAGCTTCGAGCTCTGGCACCTCTGCAAATCCATGCTTCCCTCTGCGAAGGGCCTATCTATTTACTTTTATGTCATTTTACTTTTATTGTTGAGTCTCACCTTCTCATTATAAGCACCAATCCTGAGAGCACTATTGTCATCCTTATGCATTGAGTATAGTTAATGTTGTGTGCATCATGACTGGATCTCTTCTACCCTGAATTACAATGTTTAGTCACTACTTGAACTTTGGAGGTGCTCTGCATTTATGTTTTGCGGTCTCAGAAAGGGCTAGCGAGATACCATGTTATCATATTATATCATGATTGTTTTGACAAATTGTTGGCATTTAAGATATGTTATTATTGCTCGCTAGTTGATTATGCCATTGATATGAGTAAATGTAGTTTTTAAGTATTATTATGAGCATGGTTAGTTCATGATCTTTGCTGAAAACCTGGGTACTATTTAAGCTTATATACGGATACAAGAACAAAAGAGTTCGTAAAAGTTTTTTCTTTATCACTTTCAGTTTATCAACTGAATTGCTTGAGGGCAAGCAATGAGTTAAGCTTGGGGGAGTTGATACGTCTCCATCGTATCTACTTTTCCAAACACTTTTGCTCTTGTTTTGGACTCTAATTTGCATGATTTGAATGAAACTAACCTGGACTGACGCTGTTTTCAGCAGAACTACCATGGTGTTGTTTTTGTGCAGAAATCAAAGTTCTCAGAATTGGACGAAACTTTTTGGAGATTTTTTATGGAATAAATAAAAATTACTGGCGCAAGAATCAACAGAAGAGGGGCCACCTGTTGCCCACAAGGCAACAGGGCGCGACCTCCCCCTAGGGCGCGCCCTGATGCCTTGTGGGGCCCACAAGCGGCCGTCTGACCTAATTCCAACGCTATAAATTCACTTTCCCCAAGAAAAAATAAGAGAAGAAGTTTCATCACGTTCTATGATACGGAGCCGCCACCACCTCCTATTCTTCATCGGGAGGGCTGATCTGGAGTCCGTTCGGGGCTCCGGAGAGGGGGATTCGATGCCGTCGTCATCATCAACCATCCTCCATCACCAATTTCATGATGCTCACCACTGTGTGTGAGTAATTTCTCCATAGGCTTGTTCGACGGTGATGGGTTGGATGAGATTTACCATGTAATTGAGTCAATTTGTTCTGGCTTTGATCCCTAGTATCCACTATGTTCTGAGATTGATGTTGCTATGACTTTGCTATGCTTAATGCTTGTCACTAGGGCCCGAGTGCCATGATTTCAGATCTGAACCCTCTATGTTTTCATGAATATATTTGAGTTCTTGATCCTATCTTGCAAGTTGTATGCACCTATTACGTGTTATGATCCGCATACCCCAAGGTGACAATAATTGGGATTCTTTCCGGTGATTACTGTAGTTTGAGGAGTTCATGTATTCACTATGTGTTAATGCTTTGTTCCGGTTCTCTATTAAAAGGAGGCCTTAATATCCCTTAGATTTCCTTATGGACCCCACTGCCACGGGAGGGTAGGACAAAAGATGTCATGCAAGTTCTTATTATAAGCACGTATGACTATATACGGAATACATGCCTACATTACATTGATGAATTGGAGCTATTGTGTATCGCCCTAGGTTGTGACTGTTATATGATGAATGTCATCCAACATAATTATCCATCACCGATCCAATGCCTACGCTTTTCGCATATTGATCTTTGCTAAGTTACTTTTGCTACTGCTGCTGTTACAATCACTACAAAACTGCTATTGTTACTGTTACTGTTACCATGCTACTGTTATTACTGCTATTGAAACTATCATACTACTGTGCTACTAAACACTGTGCTGCAGATATTTAGTTCTCCAGGTGTGGTTGAATCGACAACTCAACTGCTAATACTCGCAAATATTCTTTGGCTCCCTTGTGTCGAATCAATAAATCTGGGTGAAATACTACCCACGAAAACTGTTGCGATCCCCTATACTTGTGGGTTATCACCTACCACCACTTTTCCACACTCACTATATTAACTTTGTTGATCTCTAATTAAAATAGCACCTAACTTTTATTTCCACGTTCTTTATTATCTTGGAAACCTATCCCATTACACCTACAAACTAGTTTTGTTCTTGTTCTAGGTAAAGCAAATGTTAGTGTGCATAGAGTTGTATATCGGTGGTCAATAGAACTCGAGGAGAATATAAATTCTACCTTTAGCTCCTCGTTGGGTTCGACACTCTTATTTATCGAAAAGGCTACAAACGATCCCCTATACTTGTGGGTTATCAAACCCCGTCGAGCGACGGTTGCATCTCTCGTGCCATATAAGGACAAGAGAAGAGAGAGAAGCTCACTCTTTCCCCAACTCTCGCCTGCTGCAGCGAAATCGTCGCCGCCCTAGATCCCAAATGCCACCACCCACATTCGTCACCATCTCCGGTGTGTGCAATGCCGCCGCCATGTCCGGTAGTCAATCCCACAAGCTCGAGCTTTTGAAGGCCATCACCACATCTTCGACTCCGCTAGCGCCTAGCTGGAGAGCCGACGATTGGGTGGCGTCCACGGTGATGCAGGAGGTGTTCATTGAGTATGCCAAGGAGGGTCTCCTGACGAAGCAAGGATGGAGAGTGACCGACGCCGGTGAGACAGAGCCCAATCCATGTCCCCGCGAAAGGGCACTCCTCACCACTCATCCAGATCATGGATTTTTTTCTCCCCCCTCCCCATCTGTTCTTCAAAGATTTCCTCCATTTTCTTGGCACCCAACTTCATCCTCTTCCTTCGAACGTCGTTTCCCATCTTTCATGATTTGTATCACTTTGTAAAAATTTCCTGGGCATCGATCTCCATTGGGCTCTATGGAGGTTCATACACTAGTGCAGAAATGCTTACACATAGTCTTAATTGGTGGCGCATGATGACCCACAAGTATAGGGGATCAATCATAGTCCTTTCGATAAGTAAGAGTTTCAAACCCAACGAGGAGCAGAAGGAATTGATAAGTGGTTTTCAGTAAGGTATTCTCTGCAAGTGTTGTAAGTAACAATAATAGATAATTTGATAGCAAGATAATTCGTAACAAGTAACAAGTAGCAATAGTAACAAAGGGTGCAGTAAGGTGGTCCAATCCTTTTTGTAGCAAAGGACAAGCCGAAAGTACTTCTTATAGTGAGCAAAGCATTCTCGAGGACACATGGGAATTCTTGTCTAGTCACGTTCATCATGTTTAGTTGATTCGTGTTCACTACTTTGATAATTTGATATGTGGGTGGACCGGTGCTAGGGTGCCGTTCTTACTTGAACAAACAACCCACTTATGATTACCCCCTCTCGCAAGCATCCGCAACTACGAAAGAAGAATTAAGATAAATCTAACCATAGCATAAAACATATGGATCCAAATCAGCCCCTTACGTAATAGCGCATAAACTAGAGTTTAAGCTTCTGTCACTCTCACAGCCCATCATCTACTTACTACTCCCCAATGCCTTCCCCTAGGCCCAAACATGGGGAAGTGTTATGTAGTCAACGTTCACACGACACCACAAGAGGAAGAACAACATACATATCATCAAAATATTGAACGAATACCAACTTCACATGATTACTTATAACAAGACTTCTCCCATGTCCTCAAGAACAAACGGAACTACTCACAAATCATATTCATGTTCAAGATCAAAGGAGTATAATATATGATTAAGGATCTGAACATATATTCTTCCACCAAATAGACCAACTAGCATCAACTACAAGATGTAATCAACACTACTAGCAACCCACAGGTACCAATCTGAGGTTTTGGGACAAAGATTGAATACAAGAGATGAACTAGGGTTTGAGATGAGATGGTGCTGACGAAGATGTTGATGGAGATGAGTCCTCCCACGATGAGAGGAACGTTGGTGGCGTTGGTGGCTTCGATTTTCCCCTCCCGGAGGGAAGTATCCCCGGCAGAATCGCTCCGCCAGAGAGCAAAAGTGCTCCTGCCCAGGTTCTGCCTCGAGACGGCGGCGCTTCGTCCCAAAAGTTTTCTTCTATTTTTTTTCTAGGGCAAATGGTTTCATATAGTGGAAGGAGGGCACCGAAGGGCCTCTGTGGGCCCCACAAGACATCAAGGCGCGCCCTAGGGGGTAGGCGCGCCTTATTGCCTTGTGGGCAACTGTTGGTCCCCCTCTGGTGGATCTTCATTCCAGTATTTTTTATTTATTCAATAAAAAATCCCCGTGAAATTTCAGGTCATTTGGAGCTCCGGAGAATAGCTATCTTTGCTATAGCTCTTTTGGGTCCAGAATTCCAACTGCCGGCAATCTCCCTCTTCATGTAGAACTTGCATATTAAGAGAGAAAAGACATTAGAATTGCATCATAAAGTGAAACATTACTCAAAAACACTATAAATAACAGTAGGAAAACATGATGCAAAATGGACGTATCAGCGCACCATTTTCAATGCACGCCACCACTATTTTTCCAAAATACCCGTGGCGTGGGCAAATTTTGTATGCCACCACTATGGCGTTATTGGTGGCATGCGAGCAGGTAACTACGCCACTGCCGTGTGGGCCCAATAGCCTGTCCATTCTTAAACATTATTGGTGGCGTTTCAGAGACTCGATACATCAGTGATTACGTTCCTAGCTATGGCGTTGTCTAAATGGACACGCTACAGGTTTATTTTTGGGTCATGTTTCTGGGCCAAATTTTTGGACCCAAATTATTTATGGTGTGGGCTGCAAGTCACACACCACTACGTGTGACATTTTTCACCTAGGTAGAAACCTAGCGGCACACTTCTATCTCCACTCACCCCTCCTCGCGACCAGCCGCCTCCGCCGGATCTTGCCGAAGAAGGTCGCCCCCTTGTCGCCATCGCCGGAGCCCGCCACTCTCGCCAAGAAAGGTTTGATCCCAACCCCACCTTCCCCTTGCGCCTTCCTCTTCGTCGATCGTGCCCAATTTGTTACATTCTTATAATGGATAGATTAATTTATATATAGCAGGATGATATGCTTAGGGTGGAATCCATGGATTGATAAGTTATATGAATGTTGTAGGAATGGCCTCGCCTTGTGGCTGTCCGCTCCCCATATATGTTATACGAATGAAAAAAATAGGATGAGTAATCCATGGATTGATATGCTTAGTGTGGATTGATTTTTTTTGTACATTTAGTTCTCGAATGCATGATATAGAGTGGTATGCACGTGTAACACCCCAAATTTTGGCCCTTTTCTTTTCTTTTCTTTTTCTTTGAATTTGAATTGGAATTCTTTTTGAATTGGCTCTATGGACCTAAAACTTGGGAAGATCCTCTTTCTTTCTTCTCCCAAGTGAATCATCACTCTCAAATCTTTCCCAAGATCATGTTCTGTCCATCCAAGCCCAACCACAATTGTCATTCCATTTAAATATTCCTTTTTCTATTAAAGGAATAGTCATGTTTGCCCTTGGTTGTGCAGCAACCTATATTTCTGTTATTCCCAAAATTCCCATAAAATTCTCATAAATCCTTTGACTCATCTAAACCTTGGATATGTAGAAATATTCAAGATTTTATGCTCATGGTGAGCACACCATCCAACTCTTGATTCTGGTCACTTTTTCAGGGTGTGAAGCAACTACATTTTATATTGCTTCATAAATTCTGAAATTAATCCAGGACCAAAATATTCCTATATCCATTGATCTTGCCAAAATTCACAACATTTTGCCAAGCCATTTTCTCCACAAAATTTCCCCAAGATTCTGTCCAGAGAGGACCACTGTGAAGGAAGTACCATTTAGGTATTTCCAAATGGCATGAAATTTTACAAGTGCCTACATGGTCCTAAATCATCATGCCCTATCAAATTTCAGCTCAATCCAACACTCCATGTGAGTGCAGCATCCAAATCTAGTTTCTGTCCTGTTTTTGCAGTTGTGAAGCAACTATATTCAATCTTTGTCGAAATCACCTCAGATTTCACAGGACTGTAGTCCTTCCTACCCTAAACCCCTGTGACATCTTTGTTGGCCCATTGGTTAAGTAATTTGACCACAACTTCATGCCCAAGTTTGCTACAGCAAACTTTAGCTGATGCGTCCCATCATCCCAAAGTCACTTTAAATGAACCAACGTCTCAGTGTGTCTCAGTGCTGAAGGGACTACACCTTAGACAAGTTCTGGGTGACCCTAAAGCCCCGCGTGTGCCAGTGCACGCGGTGACCACGCGGCCTGGCATGACAAACGCGTGCTCTGCTCGCTTTGGCCGCGCTCCGGATGTCGTTTTGCTTCGGGCCGTTTCCCTCTGCCCGTTCCCTCGCGTCCCTCATGCCATCCAGCCCTCTCCTCCTCCCACGTAGTTCTCTGGACCCCTCCCTCCCTTCAGAAGCGCCCTCGCCGGCGCCAGCCGTCGTGCCCGCAGGTGCACCGAGCGTCGCGTGGCCTGCCGCGCCTGTGCTTGTCCCGTCCGCGCACGCGCGCCTCTGGCGCCGCGTGCGCATCTCTTCTGCCCTCTCCCGTCGACTGAAGGGCCCCGCAGCGCACCCAGCCCTCGCGGGAGCTTGCCCGCGCGCCCATGGCGGCATCCGGCTCAACATCTTCCCCCTCGCCTATTTAAGCCGTCCCCGGCCCTGTCCAGCCTCACCACTCGCTCTCCCCCTCACCCACTCGATCACCAGAGCCACTCAGTCAAGCCGGCGAGCCCTTCTTCTTCCACTCCGGCCAGGAGCTCGCCGCTCGGTCTCCACCTTGACCAGTCACCTCCAGTGCCCCTCCGCCTCAACCAGCGCCATCAACGAGCTCCTCTCAACCCCTGGTTCTCCTTGGCCTCCTAACGGAGCTAACCGAGGCCGGAATCGCTGACGCCGACGACGCCCCAAGCCTGCCGCCGCCGGAGACGAAGGGCGCGGTGCCGTCCGGCCGTCTCCCGACGAGCTGCGGGTATGGGCGTGCTCGCCGGAGAGTGCCCGATCCATCCCGCACCTCGCCCAGCCCCACCGCGGCCTCGACGCCGGCAAACGGCCGCCGGTAAGCCGCCAGCCCTCTGTTTCTTCTCTCTCTCCTTCAAACCTGGCCGAAGGGCCCTACCAGTCAGCCTCCAAGTCCACCCCGAACCGATATCTACATGGAAGCGTAAACCCACTTTACGCCTTCGACGTCACCCCCTGGAGGTTTTCCAGAAATTCATTTAAATTCATTTTTAATCCAGATTTGACCAGTACTTTGACCATCAATATCTCCCAAACTACATGTCCAAATGAGTTGATTCTTTTTGCAGTAATTTTCTTTTGACCTCCTTTATTTTCTGGTAGAAGTTGACATTTTTCTATGCTGTCTAGATTTTCTGGACCAAGAAAAATGCTTTATGTGGTTATTTATTTTGCTTGCTATGATTGTTTTTCCAGAGTGATTTAAGTGTGTGAAGACCAAGAGTATTTCAACCCTCTACTGGAGCAAGGCAAGCCACAACCTCCATTTGCATGATTGCAATGCAATGCCATGGTTTTAATTAATAATCTTGCTTAAAAACTTGCCTTTTTGTGATGATTTATTCATGGCAAATTCTTGGAGTAATAGTTGATGTTGCTACTGCCATGATGATGCTTGGATTCTCTAGTACCAATACTTTGCTAGTTTGATAATGCCATGTCACCATGGGATTATTAGGAGTTATGATTATTATTTCATCATGACCATATTGAATATTATGCATTGGAGTATTATTGGATTTGATGCTATCATATTGATCTATGGTTAACAATCTTGATATTGCTATTGGATCAGTAGGATCATTTGCTTTGGATTCATCATGATCATATTTAATATTTTACCTATGGAGTTAATCATAATGATTTGGCCACATTATTCTTTGGATTATTGGATGGATATCACTATGACTTGAATCACAGGTTGATATATGATATTGGAGTATCAGTTATTACAGATATACCTTGGGGACAAATTCCGTCATTTCGTTGATCAGGTGCCACCGAATCGAGCTCACTAGTGCAACCACACTTGCCTGGATGGGGAGGCCCTAATTAAGTCTATTGTCATGCCTCTCGCCGGTGCCTCCAACTAGGGAAGGTTATGTGTGCGCACTACCCTGATCAAGTAGGCGGCCATATCCTTGTGTGCCCGAGTTGTATGGATCCAGAGTCCCCGTTTGGGATAGTTTTTATTTTGGCCACGACGATGGCAGCCACAAAGGTGGCGGATGTCACGAGTTGACATCGGGGCCACCCATGACATAGCCCAAGGGGGAGTTTGTCGGAGTGGCCGGGAGAGTGTCATGCAATAGATTGGTTTTGTCGGAATGTCGTTGGTCCACCCGAATGGGAGCACATGGCCATGAGTTCCGTGGTGTGGGTACAGTGTACGAACCTCTGTAGAGTATATAATCTATCGATAGCCATGTCCTTGGTTATGGACATAGTTCATACTAGGTCACACCGTTCGATCAACACTCACGATGACCGAATGACTTATATGATGACTTATATTTGTATGTGAGCAAGTAACAGTTTGGCAGGATGCCGATGATGATATTGGGATGATCATCAGATTGTGCTGTGATCACACGGTGATCACGAGGATATATTGATCACAAGGTGATCGAGATGATATATTGCTTGGCCGGGTGGCCAAGAGTGAGATGGTTCATGTGACCCAAGAGGATGGTTCCTCAGTAATTCTTGCATTACCATATCATGATCAATATTTACCTCCACATCATAGTAGTTGCACATAACTTAACTTGTTAATGCTATGCTGTTGTCTTGCATTGATGCTTTTGGTTGTTGTGAGCTTGCGAGTACATTCAAAGTACTCACCTGGCATGTCATGCCAGATTGCAGGTGATGCCGTGATTGAATGCTTGTTGAGGATCCCGAGTCTGCGAGCTAGAACATGTCCCAGCCAGTGTCCCTTTGGAGTGGAGTCCATCACCGTCGTCGTCGTTCCACTGCTAGAAATTATTCCGCTGCTATGTGTTGTTCTGCTGCTAGCATAGAGCTACCTTAGCAGGTGTAGTGTCGCCGTGCCCATGTAATTAGTTGTTTCATCAGGACCCTTGTACCCCTATTCATTCTAATAAAGAGTTGTTCTGTTCTATGCCAGCAGTGCCGTATTCCAGAAGACTTGATCTCTGGGCTGGAATACGGGGTGTTCCGGTTCCTCTAAGCCGGGGTGCCACAACTAATGGTATCAGAGCAGGTCTGGCTGTAGGATGCCCTAGTTAGCGCGAGCGTTAGCAACCGGTAGTATAGAGTCCTGCTTGTTTGTTGCATTTGATTGATGCACTTGGTTGTTGCATAGCATGCATATAGGTTCCGTCTTTTTCCTAACCGTTAATTCCATGAGTGTAGATGGCCGCCATTCCAATTGAGTTCAACACAGTTCCTGCACCACTCAGCTTCACATCCCTACTTCACGACGTATGGCATAGCCTCTACCCCAATCGAGATATGCCGAGATATCAAGTCTTCGAGGTTCCGCTTGGAGGAAGATTACTAGAATATGTCGCCCATGTTTTTCTTGCAGCCAGGATCCCTATCGGAAGACGTACCTACAGATTCCATGGCAGATATGGTGCCACTCCAGATCGCGCAGTTCAACTCGCCACCCTGGCAGGAGTTACTGGTCTTCGTCATCAAGAGCTTATGATGCAAGAAAACCGTGCTTATCATTACTACCCTACCATAGCTGAGAACCCCAGGTGAGTCAGGTTCCCCTCTGCTCGCCCTCATGATGATGTGGCCATCCCTTCTATGTCCCGCTATATGATGGCCGAATATATTCTTATTGCTGAGCTAGTCCGAGACGCGACCCGGGCTAGGAGATTGCTCGGTGCCGCAGTTTCTCCATCCCCAATGCCTACTTCATCAACTTCTTCACCTATCATCTCCGGGACTCCAGTATCAACCGCTCCACCCACCCCTCCACCAGCTGTTTCATCGGCTACCCAGCTTTAACTTGTTCATAGTGCCTTAGTGCCTGTATAGTTCATGTTGCATCAGTTGTAGTAGCATGCATATTGTGGGTTGTGTTGAGTAGTAATGGGTGCAATATTGCTTGTGTGTGCTTGTGTGCCTGTTGTGTGCCTTTGTTCGATTGAGTTGTTTCTTTTGCTTCTTTTTGGGTCTTCGGTGCTACCTTACTTCCCCTTATGAAAGTTGCTCATCAACCACCACCGGACTCGAAGAAGCAATGCGGATTTCAAATATCTGGTCGGAATACAAATGGTATCTTGGATTGGCTATCAGCATCAAGTCTGCATCAGTTATAACAGTAATGATCCAACCAGCAGGAAGACAAGTCAGGGGCAAGGCCAACGGAACATTTTTATTCAAAGGTATGGCTCGCATATAAAGTTTTGGTTCAGATATGAATGAAACTGAAAATATGCTATGCTCCGGAAGAAAACCAGAATGTGTTATGTGTTCCGTATTCAGCAAGGAAGACAGTTAGCCAGTTCTTCTCATGCAAGTAACAAGCCGCAAAAATATTATGAGTATGTATATGGCATTCAGTCCGCATGTCCCAGTGAGAAGCTTCGAGTGTAAGAAGCTCAGTCTTCTTCCGCACGCTACCGGAAGAAGCTTGTGATGCAAGGCTCCTCAATAAGCAACCTGAGGAGAAGCTTCTCAGGTACGGAACCCAGCCTTCTCCAGCACACTACCACGGCAAAAGCTTCAAGCGTAAGATATCTAGCCTTCTTCAGCACGCAACCCAGTCTTCTTCAGTACTGCACTATGCACAGTCATCAATATTGTTACAACATATCACAATGAGAGTTGGCAGTATATGACAGAGCAACTTCAGAATCAGGTCCGCAATAGTTTTGGTAGAAATCAGTCAGGACACATGTCTGTTCCGGGAATATTGTATTTAACTTTAGACTTCCATATGAATGGTGAGCATGCATCCCAGGTCATGCAAGTCCCTCATACAAGGATACAACTATGTTCAAATAAATCTACCGAAAGAAGGCAAGGATGCAACAGCTCCATAAGTCATGCCAGAGGAAGAAAGTCAGATATACATCTCATGTGATGCAAGAATCAACAAATGGTGAAGCAGACAATCTTGGAACAACAGTTTTGACAGTGGCCACCAAAGTCAGTTTCTCTGCACCGGACAAGGTGATATCATGAACTCTTGCCACAGTCTTGTCTGATCGGTCACAACAACGAGCTCTGTACAGCTACATGTTATGTCTATGAGGACTCGTTTCATTCGCAAGAACGAGGCATGATGCCGAAATATTGCACCAACAACCCGTGTGGCCACAAGAAGAATTGAGAATATATATATATATATATGGTCAAGCTCTTTCCGCGAGGGATCCCAACAAAGAAAATACTGACAATCAAGGAGTAAGACTGGCAGCAAAAGTATGATGATTCTTGCACGACCGTCAGGGTTCGGATACCCAAGTCAGCTTGAGACCATGATTCCATATGGATCGACATGGACATGCACTCAGAAGCCTATTCTGATCCATAAGGACCTCATATCCAGCTAACCCGCTTGACCAACTTCACGTGCTCAAATGGTTAGTGTGGAGTATCCAAGGCTGTCCCGTCAGATCCAAGATTCCTTAGCCATCTCAACAGTTTGACTTCGGTGACCGTGTTAAAGCATCTCACTGCTTATTACCACAAATGGATATACCGACATCATGGGTAAGCCAAAAGACGAACAACAAACTCGGATCATGTGCTCTTACGTATGGAATTAAGTGCAAGGACAACTGGCCATGGGAAAATATCTTTCCGCCAGAACAACCGCCAGTCCAGTGTCAAGATGCTACTGTTTGAGGTATGTTACAGCTATAAGGCCGTACCTCTTTATACTGCTCACGACAGGAGACAGTTGATTCTTTGGCACGGATATCATGCTCGAGACAAGAAACAACCCAAAATGATTCAGTACCACCTACGGGCAGTCGGATCCCGTCAAGAGAACGGCTAAGATTCTCAGCATTGTTTGACCCATAACACATGCGTCCATTTGAGCAACCCGATGGAAGGAATTAAAAAGGTTTCGTGTCCACCGGAAATTTATTCTCAGATTTCTTGGATATTACCGGCAAAAGATCAAGAGTGACATGTCAATTGGAAATCACTCCGAACTTGTGGAAACTTACCATGTTCCAGGTATGATAATATATTGTGACCCCAGCTAAGCCGGATGATATGAACAAATCGAAGTCAGCCTCAGGTTTGACATATGATGAAAGACCCGTAGGAATTTTGGGAAAGGTGAAGCCAACCACACCAAACAAGGTGATCAGATCATATGAAGTTCAGGGGGGAACAACATACAAAGGAAAAGGATACCCGAGTTGGAAATGGTTTCCTTAAGTCATAATCATCCTTGTTCCCTGAGCAACCAAATCTCGAGGACGAGATTTTCGTAAGGGGGATAGGTTTGTAACACCCCAAATTTTGGCCCTTTTCTTTTCTTTTTTTTTTCTTTGAATTTGAATTGGCTCTATGGACTTAAAACTTGGGAAGATCCTCTTTCTTTCTTCTCCCAAGTGAATCATCACTCTCAAATCTTTCCGAAGATCATGTCCTGTCCATCCAAGCCCAACCACAATTTTCATTCCATTTAAATATTCCTTTTTCTATTAAAGGAATAGTCCTATTTGCCCTTGGTTGTGAAGCAACCTATATTTCTGTTATTCCCAAAATTCCCATAAAATTCTCATAAATCCTTTGACTCATCTAAACCTTGGATATGTAAAAATATTCAAGATTTTATGCTCATGGTGAGCACACCATCCAACTCTTGATTCTGGTCACTTTTTCAGGGTGTGAAGCAACTACATTTTATATTGCTTCATAATTTCTGAAATTAATCCAGGACCCAAATATTCCTATATCCATTGATCATGCCAAAATTCACAGCAGTTTGCCAAGCCATTTTCTCCACAAAATTTCCCCAAGATTCTGTCCAAAGAGGACCACTTTGAAGGAAGTACCATTTAGGTATTTCCAAATGGCATGAAATTTTACAAGTGCCTACATGGTCCTAAATCATCATGCCCTACCAAATTTCAGCTCAATCCAACACTCCATGTGAGTGCAGCATCCAAATCTAGTTTATGTCCTGTTTTTGCAGTTGTGAAGCAACTATATTCAATCTTTGCTCAAATCACCTCAGATTTCACAGGACTGTAGTCCTTCCTACCCTAAACCCCTGTGACATCTTTGTTGGCCCATTGGTCAAGTAATTTGACCACAGCTTCATGCCCAAGTTTGGTACATCAAAATTTAGCTAATGCGTCCCATCATCCCAAAAGTCACTTTAAACGAACCAATGTCTCAGTGTGTCTCAGTGCTTTAGGGACTACACCTTAGACAAGTTCTGGGCGGCCCTAAAGCCCCGCGTGTGCCAGTGCACGCGGTGACCACACGGCCTGGCATGCCAAACGCGTGCTCTGCTCGCTTTGGCCGCGCTCCGGATGTCGTTTTGCTTCGGGCCGTTTCCCTCTACCCGTTCCCTCACGTCCCTCGTGCCATCCAGCCCTCTCCTCCTCCCATGTAGCTCTCTGGACCCCTCCCTCCCTCCAGAAGCGCCCTCGCCAGCGCCAGCCGTCGCGCTCGCAGGTGCACCGAGCGCCGCGTGGCCTGCCACGCCTGTGCTCGTCCCGTCCGCGCCCGCGCATCTCTGGCGCCGCAGCGCATCTCTTCTGCCCTCTCCCGTCGACTGAAGGGCCCCGCAGCGCACCCAGCCCTCGCCAGAGCTTACCCGCGCGCCCATCTTCCCCCTCGCCTATTTAAGCCATCCCCGGCCCCGTCCAGCCTCACCACTCGCTCTCCCCCTCACCCACTCGACCACCAGAGCCACTCAATCAAGCTGGCGAGCCCTTCTTCTTCCCCTCCGGCCAGGAGCTCACCGTTCGGTCTCCACCTTGACCAGTCACCTCTAGTGCCCCTCCGCCTCAACCAGCGCCATCAACGAGCTCCTCTCAACCCCCTGGTTCTCCCTGGCCTCCTAACGGAGCTAACCGAGGCCAGAATCACTGACGCCGACGACGCCCGAAGCCTGCCGCCGCCGGAGACGAAGGGCGGGGTGCCGTCCGGCCGTCTCCCGACGAGCTACGGGTACAGGCATGCTCGCCGGAGAGTGCCCGATCCATCCCGCACCTCGCCCAGCCCCACCGCGGCCTCGACGCCGGCGAACAGCCGCCGGTAAGCCGCCAACCCTCTATTTCTTCTCTCTCTCCTTCAAACCTGGCCGAAGGGCCCCACCAGTCACCCTCCCAGTCCACCCTGAACTGGTATCTAAGTGGAAGCGTAAACCCACTTTACGCCTTCGACGTCACCCCCCTGGAGGTTTTCCAGAAATTCATTTAAATTCATTTTTAATCCAGATTTGACCAGTACTTTGACCATCAATATCTCCCAAACTACATGTCCAAATGAGTTGATTCTTTTTGCAGTATTTTTCTTTTGACCTCCTTTATTTTCTGGTAGAAGTTGACATTTTTATCTGCTGTCTACATTTTCTGGACAGAGAAAAATGCTTTATGTGGTTATTTATTTTGCTTGCTATGATTGTTTTTCCAGAGTGATTTAAGTGTGTGAAGACCAGGAGTATTTCAACCCTCTACTGGAGCAAGGCAAGCCACAACCTCCATTTGCATGATTACAATGCAATGACATGGTTTTAATTAATAATCTTGCTTAAAAAATTGCCTTTTTGTGATGATTTATTCATGGCAAATTCTTGGAGTAATAGTTGATCTTGCTACTGCCATGATGATGCTTGGATTCTCCAGTACCAATACTTTGCTAGTTTGATAATGCCATGTCACCATGGGATTATTAGGAGTTATGATTATTATTTCATCATGACCATATTGGATATTATGCATTGGAGTATTATTGGATTTGATGCTATCATATTGATCTATGGTTAACAATCTTGATATTGCTATTGGATCAGTAGGATCATTTGCTTTGGATTCATCATGATCATATTTAATATTTTACCTATGGAGTTAATCATAATGATTTGGCTACATTATTCTTTGGATTATTGGATGGATATCACTATGACTTGAATCACAGGTTGATATATGATATTGGAGTATCAGTTATTACAGATATACCTTGGGGACAAATTTTGTTATTTCGTTGATCAGGTGCCACTGAATCGAGCTCACCAGTGCAACCACACTTGCCTAGATGGAAGGCCCTAATTCGGTCCATTGTCATGCCTCTCGCCGGTGCCTCCAACTAGGGAAGGTTATGTGTGCGCGCTACCCTGATCAGGTAGGCGGCCATAGCCTTGTGTGCCCGAGTTGTATGGATCCAAAGTCCCCGTTTGGGACAGTTTTTATTTTGGCCACGACGGTGGCAGCCACAAAGGTGGCGGATGTCACAAGTTGACATCGGGGCCACCCATGACATAGCCCAAGGGGGAGTTTGTCGGAGTGGCCGGGAGAGTGTCATGCAATAGATTGGTTTTGTCGGAATGTCGTTGGTCCACCCGAATGGGAGCACGAGGCCATGAGTTCTGTGGTGTGGGTACAGTGTACTAACCTCTGCAGAGTGTACAATCTATTGATAGCCGCATCCTCGGTTATGGACACGGTTCGTACTAGGTCACACCATTCGATCAACATTCACGATGACGGAACGACTTATATGATGACTTATATTTGTATGTGAGCAAGTAATAGTTTGGCAGGATGCCGAGGATGATATTGGGATGATCTTGAGGATGATCATCAGATTGTGCTATGATCACGCGGTGATCACGCGGATATATTGATCACAAGGTGATCGAGATGATATATTGCTTGGCCGGGTGGCCAAG
Source organism: Elymus sibiricus (assembly GCA_039707655.1). Taxonomy (NCBI): domain Eukaryota; kingdom Viridiplantae; phylum Streptophyta; class Magnoliopsida; order Poales; family Poaceae; genus Elymus; species Elymus sibiricus. Next base: position 159,355,840 of record CM077668.1, on the reverse strand, counting down.
AGTGAGATGGTTCATGTGACCCAAGAGGATGGTTCCTCAGTAATTCTAGCATTACCATATCATGATCAATATTTACCTCCACATCATAGTAGTTGCACATAACTTAACCTGTTAATGCTATGCTGCTGTCTTGCCTTGATGCTTTTGGTTGTTGTGAGCTTGCGAGTACATTCAAAGTACTCACTTGGCGTGTCATGCCAGATTGCAGGTGATGCCGTGATCGAATGCTTGTCGAGGATCCCGAGTCTACGAGCTAGAACGTGTCCCAGCCAGTGTCCCTTTGGAGTGGAGTCCATCACCGTCGTTGCCATTCCGCTGCTAGAAATTATTCCGCTGCTACGTGTTGTTCGGCTGCTAGCATAGAGCTACCTTAGCTGGCGTAGTGTCGCCGTGCCCATGTAATGAGTTGTTTCATCAGGACCCTTGTACCCCTATTCATTGTAATAAAGAGCTATTCTGTTCTATGCCAGCAGTGTCGTATTCCAGAAGACTTGATCTCTGGGCTAGAATACGGGGTGTTCCGGTTCCTCTGAGCCGGGGTGCCATAGCATGTGAAGTGCTTGGTGCCCCCAATTGCTAGCAATTTAGTTCTTGAATGTGAATGCAAAGTCAATTTGGGTATGTGCTATGCTTGGTTAGGAGGACAATCAATATGTGTGTGTGTGTAGATGACATGTATATGAATCAATTTGAGAGGATATCAATTTTTTTGAATGATGGAAGGAAGAATGCATTATGTTTACAAGCAAATCCATATTCATGTGATATTGTTTTGGCATATAGAATGTATGAAATGTATGCAAGCCAGGACTCTCCTTTTGAGAGAGAAAATCATTGTATGTATATATGGATATCAATTTGAGAGTCACTACTGCAGGCGACTGCTAACACAACAGATGAATCAGAGACCCCCCGACCAAACTGTGTGCGATGCATGAATCGCAAACGGTATCATAATAAAACCGTCACCAATAAGACACACTGTGTGCGATGGCGGAGACATCAAGCACGATTCAGATTAGAGCTGCGTGTGCGATACGTGGCATATAGTTGATCCATACGAACTGTTTGCGATGAGCCAGAAAAACAAAAACGGTCAGCCAAATCGAGGTGTGGGCGATATACGACATACAGTTCACTCGGATGAACTGTTTGCGATTACCCAACACAACAGAAATGGTCAGCTAGATCAAGGTGTGTGCAATATACGGCATGCGGTTCGCTCAGATGAACTGTTTGTGATTAGCCAACACAATAGAAACGGTCAGCCAGATCAAGGTGTGTGTGATATACGGCATACAGTTCACTCGGATGAACTGTTTATGTTGAGAGAAAACAACAGAAACAGTTGAACTTAACAAGATGTGTGTGATACGCGGCAAACAGGTCAGTAATCAGAAATGTGTGGGAAGACGGATAACAACACAGATGATTCCTGCTAATAAGCTCTATGTGTTCTAGGCTAATGCTTGCCATGTGATTTGCTCAGTCTGCACAACATCTACGCTCTCTGTGTATAGAACAATATCCTTTAGTGTGAATAGTGTGCTCTGTTGGGCTGGCACACGAGTATATGGATCACACCCATGGGCGAGCAAATGTGCGCGCACGCGTCGTGCTAGCTCGCGCTTCCTTCTATGCTAAGTTTACATTAATTGATGGCGTTTTATGAACATGCAATCATTTCCCGCCACTTCCTCATCGGTTTCCCGCCGTCACCCAGCGCTTGTGCATAATCCTAGGCGGCGCGCGACACACCGAGGCACAAGCACAGCCTATAGCCCCTCTACCTTTTCCAAGCATGCCAACCCACTGAACCGCCGCCTCTGCCATCAACCTCCTCAACGAGGAAAACGAGCAGGCACCACGGCCAGTCGAGGCCGAGGGCGTCCCCAGCAGTCCCTTGGCACAGGGCACGCCCGCGCCGCGTCAGCGCCGAGAGGCTGCAGCTCGCCACACAACATGATCGATGGTGCGCCGTAGAGCAAGATAGGCACATCCGCACCGACAGGCTGTGGCGCGACGCACAGCGAGACCGATGGAGCGCCACAGAGCGAGAGGCGTGGCACGCCGCACAGCAAGAGCGGTTCCATCGGTGCTTGCCTGCTGTCGACAGGGTGTTTCAGCTAGGTACACGTCCCGTCAGTAGCCCCATTGCTCGCCAGGAGTGGGCAGAGGCTGTCTGCGCCGTACTTGCACCAGAGGCCAGCCGCACCATACTTGCACCAGAGGCCGGCCGCGCCGGTCAGATGGGTCGCGTCATTCACCTTGTCCGCGGCCCGCTCGATGCCAACGCGCTGGTCGCTAGGCTCGAGCGCCTCCTTGGCCCAGGTGTCCGCCTAGTCGCAGTAGAGGAACATGGCCGTCGCATCCTCGAGCTAGTGATCTCCGATGAAATAGCCAACTTGGAGCTCGAGATCGCACTCCAGATGTACCGCGAGCGTGTCAACCGCTTGGACGAACGCCTGCACGAGTTCAGGCAAAGCCAAGAGCTACCGTAGGCAAGGGTTGGTGGTCATGGACGCATTTTATTTTGTTGAGTCGTTTCAACATTGATCGCTATGTATGCACAACAATCATAATATTGCTCTGTTTCAATGTGTGTACTTTGTTTTCCGTTCTTATATATTGTTCTGTTTCAATGTGTCTATGCTTTCCATTAGGTACATGTGGATGGTAACAGCTAGATAGAAATTAGTACGAAAACAGACAGAAATATGAAATTCATAACATATACGTGATGATACTTAACTACTACGTACAATGCGTAAAACTGAAAACGAACAATACTAAAACTCCTGACTAATAATCCCTCCTTAGGGGGCCAGTATTTCGACAGCCCCTCGCCAGCAGCTCCCTGGTGCGCAGAGGCTTCCCAGTGCGGACGGAGTTCTCCGCCTCCTCCGCCTCGTAGCGCTCGACGTGCCGATCTGCTTCTTGCTGACAGACGCACGCGAATGATCTTGCCATTTTGGTGGGCGCCCACTGGAGCTCCTTGTCGGTAGCACGCTGGAGCTTATCGGCCCACCTCCACATAGCGATGAGGCGCCTAGAGGCTTTGGCCTTCCTGGCGAAGTAACGGCCGTCTTCGTACACCTCCTCTGCACGTCGACGTGCCCGCCGCCAAAGCTCCAGCGCCTCCTTTTCCCAGGCGGACTCACGGGCTTCATGGGCCGCCTGGTACCTGGCTTCCTCCTCCGCCATCTCCTTCTTGAACGCCACTTGCCTGGCTTTCTCAGCCAGCGGCAGCGCCTTCCACAGACAAAGATTGTACTGGCCCCAAAACCACTCCAAAGTTGGGGGGTCCTGCGCAACTTCGTCTGGTGGCGCATAGGGGTCCTCCTCGTCGCTGCTCTGCGCCTTGACGTCATCGCGGGGCGGCGCCTCCTCCTTGGCGCTTGTGCAGATCGGCGGCGCCATGGCAGAGTTTTGTGAGAGGGAGAGGGGGGGGGGGGCGAGCGAGGAGAGAATGTAGATGAGAATGCAGGCAGGACAACATGGGTGGGGTAGTATTTATTGGCGGCCGGAATCTAGATCTACGGGAGCAGTACACGCGCCGGTCGTCGGAATTTATGAGTGCTAAAGCTTGAATTACACACGATTCCCAGAGCAAAAGCCGTGTGTGAAATAAATCGCTGACGGTTCCCATGACTGAACCGTGTCTGATTAATAACCCGCGCCACTCACCTTCCAAACCTCGGGGCATGAAACAGAGTGCCAATCAAGTGGGGCCCAGTTGTCTTGCCAGATATTTACATTTTCTTTCCAAATGTTCTGCATGAATGCTTATTTCGTGTTACCATGATATTATTGTAAAATGTAATACATAAATGATTTTTCCAACCCATGATAATATGTTGTTGCATGTACATGTAGTTCAAATTTGAATTACGGCCATTATGTGGTTACAAACTCACTTAATGTCTCAAAAATGTCAAATGACCCCTGAAAATTTCCAAATTTAAACATGAAAGTTGTATTCATGCATGTTAACGGTAGAAAAAATGCCAAGCCATAAGAGGAAGCGACTGTTGGTTTGTCATCATGTATACGATAATGAGGCGTCAAAACTCCCAACAGGGAGCCTCATATGATATATATTGATCGTGAGAGATCCAATCCTCTCGTAGGGATTACAGGAGGTTCGGTTGAGGAGACCGAACGTGAGAGAGAGGGAGAGGTATTATAGGGAGTTTAGATAAGAGTTTATACAGAAGAAGGATCTATCTCTAACTCCCTATACGTGGTGGTTAAGCTAACATAGCACATACAATATGTTTAACACCCTCCCTTAATCTGAACTCGTCAAGTTTAGATTACGCTTGAACTCCTCAAATGGTCTTGTAGCTAGTGCCTTTGTAAAACCATCCGCAACTTGATCCTTTGAGTGAATAAATCGAATGTCCAGTTCTTTATTAGCAACTCTTTCCCTCACAAAATGATAGTCAATCTCAATGTGTTTAGTACATGCATGAAAGACATGATTAGCTGACAGGTAGGTTGCACCAAGGTTGTCACACCAAATACATGGTGTTTGAGTATGACATATGCCAAGCTCCTTGAGCATGGACTTTACCCAAATAATCTCTGTTGTTGCATTCGCCAATGCTTTGTACTCTGCTTCAGTGCTAGATCTAGAAACCGTGGCCTGTTTCTTTGCACACTAAGAGATCAAATTTGGACCAAAGAACACTGCAAAGCCACCAGTTGATCTTCTGTCACCCAAGCAGCCTGCCCAGTCAGAATCAGAGAATGCACTAACAAGAGAGGATGATGACTTACTGAAAGTTAGACCAACACTCAGAGTATTTCTCACATATCTTAGTATACATTTTGCTGCTGTCCAATGAGAAGTTGTTGGTGCATGAAGATACTGACATACCTTATTTACTGCAAAGGAAATATCAGGCCTGGTAAGAGTCAAGTACTGAAGTGCGCCTACCAAGCTTCTGTACTTGGTTCCATCCTCTTGATTCAAGAGTTCTCCTTCAGTAAGTGTGAGTTTCTCTGAACTGGACAAAAGTGTTGGAGAGGGTTTGCAACCCTGCAACCCTACTCTACTCAAGAGATCTGTAGCATATTTTTCTTGAGAAAGATGAAGACCACCTTCTTTGTTTTTCTTAACCTCAATACGAAGGAAGAAGTGCAAGTCACCTAGATCCTTAAGAGCAAATTCTGAGTTCAAATCTGACAAAAGAGCTTTCACTGCTTCATTTTATGAACTTGTGACAATAATATCATCAACATAGATAAGCACAAAAACTGAAGTATTTGACTTATTGTAAATAAACAGTGATGTGTCAGATTTTGAGGGAGTAAAACCAAGTTGCTGCAGTTTTGTACTCAACCTGGAATACCATGCTCTAGGGGCTTGCTTCAGTCCATAGAGAGATCTGTCAAGCCTGCATATGTGAGATGGTTTGTTTTTATCCGCGAACCCAGGAGGTTGCCTCATATATACTTCCTCTTCCAAAACACCATGAAGAAACGCATTCTGCACATCTAGCTGTCTGAGACTCCAGCCTCTAGACACAGCAATAGATAGAACAAGACAGATGGTGGCTGCCTTAACAACAGGACTGAAAGTATCCTCATAATCCATGCCATACCTTTGCTTGAACCCTTTAGCAACAAGCCTAGCTTTATACCGATCTATTGTACCATCAGACCTTCTGCTACTTGTAGACTGCGTTGGTATTTCCCCGAAGAGGAGAGGATGATGAAGTATAATAGAGATAAGTATTTCCCTCAGTCAAGAACCAAGGTTATCAATCCAGTAGGGGAACCAAGCAAAATCCTGTTAAGCACACCTGCACACACAAAAGCAAACACTTGCACCTAACGCAAATAAGAGGGTTGTCAATCCTCTTAGCGGTTATTTGCAAGTATTAATTCTGATAGTGATAGATAGATAAACTAAAATACTAAATAAAATAAAAGTAAATAAATTGCAGCAAGGTATTTTTGGTTTTTAATATATGATAAAAGTAGGCCCGGGGGCCATAGTTTTCACTAGAGGCTTCTCTCTCGAACACATAGCATACGGTGGGTAAACAAATTACTGTTAGGCAATTGATAGAAAAGCAAATAATTATGATGGATTCATGGCAATGATCATGTATATAGGCATCACGTCCGAGACAAGTAGACCGACTCCTGCCTGCATCTACTACTATTACTCCACCCATCGACCGATATCCAGCATGCATCTAGGGTATTAAGTATGAAACAGAGTAACGCCTTAAGCAAGATGACATGATGTAGACAAAGTAAACTCAAGCAATATGATTAAACCCCATCTTTTTATCCTTAATGGCAATAATACAAATACGTGTCATGTCCCTTTCTGTCACTGGGATTGAGCACCGCAAGATTGAACCCATCACAAAGCACCTCTCCCACTGGAAGATAAACCAATCTAGTTGGCCAAACCAAATCGATAGATCGGAGAGAAATACAAAGCTATAATAATCATGCATAAAAGAGTTTGGAGAAGACTCAAATATTTCAAATGAATAATTTGATCATAAACTCACAATTCATCGGATCCCAACAAACACACCGCAAAAGAAGATTACATCGGATAGAACTCCAAGAACATCGAGGAGAACATGGTATTGAAGATCAAAGAGAGAGAAGAAGCCATCTATCTACTAGCTATGGACCCGTAGGTCTGTGGTAAACTACTCACACATCATCGGAAGGGCAGCAAGGTTGATGAAGAAGCCCTCCGTGATCGATTCCCCCTCTGGCAGAGTACCGGAAAAGGCCTCCAGATGGGATCGCGGAAGAATAGAGGCTTGCGGCGGCGGAAAGGTTTTCTCTTCTGTCTCTCTGGTATCTTGGGAATATTTGGGAATTTATAGCGCTGGAATTAGGTCAGGAGAGGCTATGAGGGACCCACAAGCCTGGGGGCGCGCCTACCCCCTGGGCGCACCCTCCAGGCTTGTCGCCTCCTCGTGGCTCTTCTGGTCTTCTCCCGAAGCTTCGTGGGTCTCTTCTGGTCCAGAAAAAATTAATCCAAAGTTTTTTTTCTCGTTTGGTCTCATTTTGATAATGATTTTCTGAAAAGACAAAAACAAGCAAAAAACAGCAACTGGCACTGGGCACTGGGTTAATAGGTTAGTCCCAAAAAATGATATATAATTGCATATAATGGCATAATAAACATCCAAGATTGATACTATAATAGCATGGAACAATCAAAAATTATAGATACATTGGAGACGTATCAAGCATCCCCAAGCTTAATTCCTGCTTGTCCTCGAGTAGGTAAATGATAAAACAGAATTTTTGATGTGGAATGCTACCTATCATGTTTCATCATGTAATCTCTCTTACAGTATGAATAATAAGATCCGAATGATTCAAAGCAATAGTCTATAGTTTGATATAAAGACATCAATACTCAGGCATACTAGCAAACAATCATGTCTTTCAAAATAAAATGCTAAAGAACGTTATCCCTACAAAATCATATAATCCTGTCATGCTCCATCTTCTTAACACAAAATATTTATCATGCATAACCCCGGATTTAGCCAAGCAATTGGTTCATACTTTTTAACGTGCTTCAGCTTTTTCAACCCCCACGCAATACATGAGCGCAAGCCATGGATATAGCACTATGGGGGGAATAGAGTGTGGTGGTAGAGATCAATAAGGGGAAATAAAAAATAAGAAGATAGTCTCACATCAACGAGGCTAATCAACGGGCTATGGAGATGCCCATCAATTGATGTCAATGCGAGGAGTAGGGATTGCCATGCAACGGATGCACTAGGAGCTATAAGTGTATGAAAGCTCAACATGAAAACTAAGTGGGTGTGCATCCAACTTGCTTGCTCATGAAGACCTCGGGCATTTGAGGAAGCCCATCATCGGAATATACAAGCCAAGTTCTATAATGAAAAATTCCCACTAGTATATGAAAGTGACAAAATAGGAGACTCTCTATGTGAAAAACATGGTGCTACTTTGAAGCACAAGTATGGAAAAGGATAGTAACATTGCCCCTTCTCTCTTTTTCTCTCATTTTTTGGTGGGCTCTTTTTGGCCTCTTTTTTTCGTGGGCTCTTTTTGGCCTCTTTTTTTCCTCACTGGAACAATGATCTAATAATGATGATCATCATACTTCTATTTACTTCCAACTCAAAAGAAAATTACAACTCGAAACTAGAACAAAAATATTACTCTATATGAATGCCTTTAGCGGTGTACCAGGATGTGCAATGATACTAGCATAACATGTATAAAAATGATGAACGGTGGCTGAGCCACAAATACTATGTCAGCTATATGATCATGCAAAGCAATATGATAGTGATGATGTGTGTCATAAAAACGGAACGGTGGAAGTTGCATGGCAATATATCTCGGAATGGCTATGGAAATGCCATGATAGGTCGGTATGGTGGCTGTTTTGAGGAAGATATAAGGAGGCTTATGTGTGATAGAGCGTATCATATCATGGGGTTCGCATGCACCAGCGAAGTTTGCACCAACTCTCGATGTGAGAAAGGGCAATGCACGGTACCGAAGAGGCTAGCAAATTGCGGAAAGGTGAGAGTGCGTATAATCCATGGACTCACATTAGTCATAAAGAACTCACATACTTATTGCGAAAGTTTATTAGCCCTTGAAGCAAAGTACTACTACGCATGCCCCTAGGGGGAGGTTGGTAGGAGTTAACCATTGCGCGCCCCCGACTGCCACACAAAGGAACAAAATCAAAAATAAATCATGCTCTAACTTCTTAGCATAACGACAGACCATACGTGCATGCTTCGGGAATCACAAACCTTAACACCAATATTTTTACTAAACCACAAGTATCTACTAGCACCTGCCACATATTACCATCTTAATATTGCAAAACTATTGCAAGGAATCAAACTTGTCATATTCAGTGATCTACATGAAAGTTTTTATTATATCCCTCTTGAATACCTATCATATTAAGACCAAATTCATAACCCGTGCATATTACCATTGCTAATCATTAGACTCTCAAAAAGATATTAGTGAAGCATGAGAGTGCAACTATTTCTTTAAAATATAACCACCACCATGCTCTAAAAGATATAAGTGAAGCACTAGAGCAACTGCCTACCTCAAAAGATATAAGTGAAGCACATAGAGTATTCTAACAAATCACGAATAATGTGTGTCCCTCTCAAAAAGGTGTGTTCAGCAAAGATGATTTTGTCAAACTAAAAATCAAACAAAAGCAAACAAACTATATCACAAGACGCTCCAAGTAATACGCATATCATGTGATGAATAAAAATATAGCTCCAAGTGAGTTACCGATAGATTGTAGACGAAAGAGGGGATGCCTTCCGGGGCATCCCCAAGCTTAGACGCTTGAGTCTTCCTTGAATATTACCTTGGGGTGCCTTGGGCATCCCCAATCTTAGGCTCTTGCCGCTCCTTATTCCTTTATCCATCGTAGTCTCACCCAAAACTTGAAAACTTCAGCACACAAAACTCAACCGAAACCTCGTGAGATCCGTTAGTATAATAAACATATCTTAAACTTTAGGTACTATTGTAAATTGATTCATATTTAATATTGGCATAATTCTATTGTACCCCAACTTCTCCATGACTCATACCCCCCGATACGATCCATAGATTCATCAAAATAAGCAAACTATGCAACAAAAACAGAATCTGTCTAAAACAGAACAGTCTGTAAAGACCTGAATTAATGTCATACTTCTGTAACTCCAAAAATTCTGAAAAATTAGGACAACGTGGAAAATTCATATATAAATATTGTGTAAACAAGTCATAAGGTTCTGACGCTCCAGCGAAAAACCAAAATTCCAGCACTAGATGCAAAAGTTTCTGTTTTCAAACAGCATCAATTATAATATCATCCAAATCATCCCAAAGGCATTATTTGGCACAAACACTAATTAAAAGATAAAAACAAAACAGAAAGTAAAAACAAAAATTTATTTTATTCATTGGGTTGCCTCCCAACAAGCGCTTTCTTTATAGCCATTAAGATAGACTTGAGATTTCAATGATGCTCTCATGAAAGACAAGCATTGAAGCACAAAGAGAGCATCATAAAACATGTGAAAAATAAATTTAAGTCTAACATACTTCCTATGCATAGGCATTTTATAGGAAAACAAAATAACAAGACAAGAAATATCTAGCATATGCAAATAGGAAGAATGAAGCATTAATAATTTCAGCACAAAGAGAGGTAATTTAGTGACATGAAAGTTTCTACAACCATATTTTCCTCTCTCATAATAATTAAATGTAGGATCATAATAAAATTCAACAATATAGCTATCATATAATGTATTATCTTCATGATCCACATGCATAAACGTTTTATAATCTTCCAAGATAGTGGGATTAATATTAACTAAAGTCATGACCTCTCCAAACCCACTTTTATCAAAAATTTCATAAGATTGAACACTCTCCAAATATGTGGGATTCTTATTTCCTAAAGTTGACACTCTTCCAAACCCACTTTCAATTGTATTGCAATCATTATTATCAATATCATATTCATCATGAGGCTTAAATAAATTTTCAAGATCATAAGAAGCATCACCACAATCATGATCGTTACAATAAGTAGTGGACATAACAAAATCATCATCCCCAAGCTTGTAGTTTTTCATATTATTAACACAATTGACATTAATAGAACTTATAACAACATCATTGCAATCATGCTTTTCATTCAAGGAGCTATCATGAATCACTTTATAAATTTCTTCTTTCAACACTTCATCACAATTTTCAGATTCATGATTTTCAAGCAAAACTTCATAGAGATAATCAAGTGCACTCAACTCACTAGCAATTGGTTCATCATAATTGGATCATTTGAAAAGATTAGCAAGTGAATGAGGATCCATATGTCTATATTTTTATTTTCATTGAGTCACACAATTTTAGCAAGCAAGCAAACGAGCAAAGAAAAATATTTTTGTATTTTTGTAAAAAAAATTAGAAGTGGGGGAGATGAAAACAAGAGGCAAATGCAAATAAAAAGGAAAATAAAATAAATGCAAGTGGATGATAGTTTGTGCGAAGGTACTTGGTAATTTTGATGATGTCTCCCCGGCAACGGCGCTAGAAAATCTTCCTGCTACCTGTAGACTGCGTTGGTATTTCCCCGAAGAGGAGAGGATGATGCAGTATAGTAGTGATAAGTATTTCCCTCAATTAAGAACCAAGGTTATCAATCCAGTAGGAGAACCAAGCAAAATCCCGTTAAGCGCACCTGCACACACAAAAGCAAACACTTGCACCCAACGCAAATACGAGGGTTGTCAATCCTCTTAGCGGTTATTTGCAAGGATTAATTCTGATAGTGATAGATAGACAAACTAAAATACTAAATAAAATAAAAGTAAATAAATTGCAGCAAGGTATTTTTGGTTTTTAATATATGATAAAAGTAGACCCGGGGGCCATAGTTTTCACTAGAGGCTTCTCTCTCGAACACATAGCATACGGTGGGTAAACAAATTACTGTTGGGCAATTGATAGAAAAGAAAATAATTATGACGGATTCATGGCAATGATCATGTATATAGGCATCACGTCCGAGATAAGTAGACCGACTCCTGCCTGCATCTACTACTATTACTCCACCCATCGACCGCTATCCAGGATGCATCTAGGGTATTAAGTATGAAACAGAGTAACGCCTTAAGCAAGATGACATGATGTAGACAAAGTAAACTCAAGCAATATGATTAAACCCCATCTTTTTATCCTTAATGGCAACAATACAAATATGTGTCATGTCCCTTTCTGTCACTGCGATTGAGCACCGCAAGATTGAACCCATCACAAAGCACCTCTCCCATTGCAAGATAAACCAATCTAGTTGGCCAAACCAAATTGATAGATCGGAGAGAAATACAAAGCTATAATAATCATGCATAAAAGAGTTTAGAGAAGACTCAAATATTTCTCATGAATAATCTGATCATAAACTCACAATTCATCGGATGCCAACAAACATACCGCAAAAGAAGATTACATCGGATAGAACTCCAAGAACATCGAGGAGAACATGGTATTGAAGATCAAAGAGAGAGACGAAGACATCTATCTACTTGCTATGGACCCGTAGGTCTGTGGTAAACTACTCACACATCATCGGAAGGGCAGCAAGGTTGATGAAGAAGACCTCCGTGATCGATTCCCCCTCCAACAGAGTACCGAAAAAGGCCTCTAGATGGGATCATGGAAGAACAGAGGCTTGCAGCGGCGGAAAGGTTTTCTCTTTTGTCTCTCTGGTATATTGGGAATATTTGGGAATTTATAGCGCTGGAATTAGGTCAGGAGGGGCTACAAGGGGCCCACAAGCCTGGGGGGCACGCCTCCCCCCTGGGCGCGCCCTCCAGGCTTGTCGCCTCCTCGTGGCTCTTCTGGTGTTCTCCCGAAGCTTCGTGGGTCTCTTCTGGTCCAGAAAAAATTAATCCAAAGTTTTTTTCTCGTTTGGACTCTTTTTGATAATGATTTTCTGAAAAGAAAAAAACAAGCAAAAAACAGCAACTGGCACAGGGCACTGGGTTAATAGGTTTGTCCCAAAAAATGATATATAATGGCATATAATTGCATATAAAACATTCAATATTGATACTATAATAGCATGGAACAGTCAAAAATTATAGATACGTTGGAAATGTATCACCTTCTTTTTATCCCGAACACCCATTTGCAGTCAATCACGTTTTTACCTTGCCGCGAAGGAACTAAATGCCACGTGTAATTTTTCTGAAGAGCTTGATATTCATCCTCCATAGCCTTTTTCCAACTGGGATCAGCAAGAGCTTCCTAATATGTACGGGGTTCTCCCGTGGAAGTAGCCAAACCAAACTTAACTTTATAATTTGTAGGTTGAATAACACCTGCGCGAAGACATGTTAGGGGTGGTGAAGCAACACATGTTGGCACAGAAGATCCGCCACGTCCTGACACATCAGAACTAGCAACAACAGCAGCAGATTCCTTGGAAGTCTCTCCCTGGATCGAGGCGAGCGATCCCGAGGAAGCAGCAGACACTACAAAAAAAGACACATCCGTGACATTATGGCCCGAACAAAAACTTTTTCTGCCATGGTTGTGACACTTCTATGACAATAATTGTGACAAAAACACGTATCATCATACATGTGGTGGGCTCCTACTTCTATGACAAAAAATTATGACAGAAAATGGGCTTTTCGTCCTGGGCGGGACGGAGATGCACCCGCATGACATTCTTTGGGCCGTCCACGACGTAAAAAATCATGGTAGAAATGAGGGCGAGGAAAATTTCGGGGAGTTCCCGGTTACGGTGGGTGGTCGGAGCCGAGCGATGCAGTGTAGATTGCGCGTTTCTCTCTCATACGCACACGTGTGTGCGAGGCATTTGCTAACTAAACCCGAGCGAGGCATTCGCTAATTGAACCCGAGCGAGGCGTTCGCTTACTGAACCCGAGCGATCGCACTAGCTACGTACTGAAGCCGATCGATCCCTTTGCTTCTAATTGAACCCGAGCGATTCCTTCGTTGCTAACTAAACCCAAGCGATCCCTTCGCTGCTAACTGAAGCCGGTCGAGCCCCCGTACGTGCGAGACGTAGCCGGTTGGGTTGCCTCTCGATGAACAGTTCCCGTTGCTGCCGCGCGCGCGATACGTAGAACGAGTCGAGACGCATTGATCAAGCCCCTTGCGCGAGACGTGGTGAGTTGACCTAGCCGGTTGGTCGGCTGTGGATGAACAGTTCCTGTTGCTGCCGCCTGCTCGTACGCCCCACCCCAGCCGGTGGGTTGGCTGTGGATGAACAGTACCCTGGCCATGTGAAGGTGGTTGGCACTGGATAAGGATGGCAATTTTACCCATGGGTACGGGTACCCGTGGATACCGTACCCACATGGGCAGGGTATGGGCACAATTTTATACCCACGGGTAGTACCCATACCCTACCCGTTAAGTCATGGGTAGGGCGCGGGTATAGCCTTTTACCCATGGATATACCCATACTCTACCCGTTTATACTGACATGTGAACCTTACCCATGATTCACAAGTGTACCTATGTTAAAGTTGTGTCGTGAGCTTGTGAACCTATATTAAAGTGGTCACCAATTGTCAATTTGAAATGAGATAATTGGCATGTACTCATCTATCTGTTATTGAGATGAGATCAATGTTTTTTTTGGGTCAAATGTGCTATAGATGAATGTAAAATTGTGAATAACTTGTGTACTGTTTGATCTACCCATTGGATACCCAATGGGTATGGGTACCCGTCGGGTATGGGTACGGGTAAAGTTTCATACCCGTGGGTACAGGTATGGGTAGAATTTTGTACCCATTGACTACACGGGTATGGGTATGGTATTGTTCTATCCGCCTCATACCCTACCCATTGCCATCCTTAGTGCTGGATGAACAGGACCCCGAGGAGGCCAGCCGGTCGGGGGTGGATGAACAGGACCCCGTGGAGGCTGGATGAATAGTAGCCGGTGGAGGCTGGAGGAAGTCGACGGTGGATGAACAGTAGCTGGTGGAGGCTGAGGAGGTCGACCGTGAATGAACAGTAGCCCGTGGAGTCCCGTTTTGCGGTACGCCACACCCCTCTCGATGAACAGGACCCCGTTTCGACCGTAGGCGCTCGATGAGAAGTCTGTTTCCTCTGTTTTGTGGTACGCCACACCCCTCCAGATCAAAAGGACCCCGTTTCGACCGTAGGCGCTCGAACAGAAGTCTGTTTCCTCCGTTTTGCGGTACGCCAGACCCCCAGCCGATGAACAGGACCCCGTTTTGACCATAGGCGGTCAAACAGAAGGCCGTTTCCTCCATTTTGCGGTACGCCAGACCCCGAGTCGATGAACAGGACCCCGTTTCGGCTGTTCCGTCCAAGCCGGTTGCCTCCCGATGAACATGACACGTTCCAACCCAGTCGCTTGGCTCCCGATGAACACGACGATGTTTCCTTCATTCCAACCCAGCCGGTTGGCTGCCGATGAATAGGAGGCCGTTGCTGTCATCCGTTGCCTCTCTCCATGTACACGAGCCCTGGGCGTACGTATGCGCGAGTACGCGTTCGAGACCCTGCCCGTATATATACGTACGTGGCCGTATTTTTTGCAGCGTGGCTATACGTACGTGTACACGATTTAGACGGGGCTGCCTGAACTGACACATGCCGCTCCTTACACGCCCACGGTTAATCGTTGCAGAGAGACCGATCGACCAGTATGTACGTACACGTTCGCGACCAGACAGACAATGCTACGTACGCTTCGACCGGGAGGGTCCCAGCTGTCAGGGAGGATTAGGAGGCACTTCCTTGCGTGCGAAGATATAGCTGGTGTGTCCTAGCTGTCAGGACGAAGGAATCATTTTTTGCGCGTAATAAGGAGGCTCTTCCTTGCGTGCGACGTTGTTGCTGGTGGGTCCCAGCAGTCAAGGGGAGGAAACATTTTTTTCCACATAATAAGGAGGCAATTCCATGCATGAGCCCATGGACCTCGTGGGTCCCAGCTGTCAGCCTCTCCACGTACAGTCCTCTTCCGATGGCTGTCGTTCATTGACCATGTTGACGACGCTGTACCGAGTGCAGCAAGGCGGTGGATGATGGCGAGGCCTAGGAAGGGAACTACCCGGAGCCGGGGAAGACAAGGCAGTGGTTGCCCACGCGGAGGGAGGTACGAGGGTTTACTGGTTCGGCTGCGGTGTGAGGTTGCCGTCGCCGGAGAATAACAGGAGGTGTGGGTGAGTAGAGGGATGGCCTGGCCAGCGGTGGGAGTAGGGTTTGGCGGTGAGGCCTGCGCGGCAGCACAGCCGGCCACGGGAGGCAGGAGCAGGCGGTCCCGCCGGCGCTGGTTTGGGCGGCTGGAGCAAGAAGATCAGAGATTGAAGAAGCAGCACGGCCGTTGGATTAACATCCAATGGTCACTGCTGCTAGAATCGTTTGTTGACTAAGTTGACAAAGCCCTGCGTACGCGTCAACTTGGTAGGCCCACAAGTCGGCCTACAAATCAGGTGGGTCCCAGCTAGCAGGGGGAGGAATCATTTTTCTTGCTCGTAATAAGGAGGCACTTCCTTGCGTGCGACCATGGACCTCGTGGGTCCCAGCTGTCAGCCTCTCCACGTACAGTCCTCTTCCAATGGTTGTCGTTCGTTGATTGCGTTGACGACGCCATGCCGAGAGCACCAAGGAGGTGGACAACGGCGAGGCCTAGTAAGGGAACGACCCAGAGACGAGGAAGACTTGGCAGTGGTTGCCCATGTGGAGGGGAGTAGGAGGGTTTACTGGTTCGGCTGCGGTGTGAGGCTGCCGTCGCTGGAGAAAAACAGGAGATGTGGGTGAGTAGAGGGATGGCCTGGCCAGTGATGGGAGTGGGGTGGGGCGGTGAGGCCTACGCGGCAGCACAGCCGGCCACGCGAGGCGGTAGAAGGCGGTCTAGCCGGCGCTGGTTTGGGCGGCTGGAGCAAGAAGATCAGAGATTGAAGAAGTAGCACGGCCGTTGGATTAACATCCAATGGTCACTGCTGCTAGAATCGTTTGTTGACTAAGTTGACAAAGCCCTGCGTACGCGTCAACTTAGTAGGCCCAAGTCAGCCTCCAAAGCTGTGGCAAACATCATACATCACATTTGCTATTATTTTTAATAATTTACAACCCATATGCTCTTTCTTAAGGATTTTTTTGCAGCACATATTCTTTTTGTTAGCATTACAGCCAATATTCTGGCCACGGTTAAAAATTTCAATGAAATTTTGCATATATTGGTGGGCTCCGAACTGTTTTTAATCCCGATGTTTCGAGTCTGATTCAGACTAATTTGAAAAATAAAATTATATTAATTATAATCCAATGATATTTTCACCGCAGAAAAATCGAATGAAATTTAAAATTTCAAAATCCGGATGAAACAAAATTTGAAACTAATTACCGGTTTGCTGTATTTTTTAAAATTTACAGCCCATTTCTTATTGCTTATAGGCCATTTTCTTTTTTTAGGGAAATAGGCCATTTTGTGGGCAAGCCGAATGCATCCCTCCTCGTCTTGAAAGATTTGAAGCCCAGCAGGGCTGAGAAATGCAAGTAGGCCTTGGTTGGGTATTGTGCAAAAGAAAATAGAATTGGGCTAGCTGTTTCAAGAAGGAAAACAAAACTGGGCTGGTGATGTGGTAAACATAAAATAAAAGACTGGTCATTGAAATTTTCGAACTATTTTTAATCCCGAAATTTCGAGACCTATAAAAACAAAATTTAAAATATATTTAAATTATGTAAAAATCCAATAAAATATGAAAAAATAAAATAAAATTCGCAATTTGAAACCAATTGCCCATTTGATGTGTTTTTTTATATATTTACACCCCATTTCATATTACT
Organism: Elymus sibiricus; assembly: GCA_039707655.1. Classification (NCBI taxonomy): domain Eukaryota; kingdom Viridiplantae; phylum Streptophyta; class Magnoliopsida; order Poales; family Poaceae; genus Elymus; species Elymus sibiricus. Next base: position 159,338,452 of record CM077668.1, on the reverse strand, counting down.
CACAAAATTTACAGCCTTTTTTATGGCCAGGCCGAATGTATCCCTCGTCGTCTTGAAAGATTTGCAGCCCAGCAGGGCGGGGAAAAGAAATCGACCTGTGTAGGGTATTGTGCGAAAAAAAAGGTGCGCTAGTCATTTTCACAGACAAAAAAAAACTGTTGGGCTCGTCATGTTGTAAATAAAGCCTGGGCTAGATGGGCCACAGACGCCGCACAGCCCAGTTGATACCCTGCTCCGTCTCAACAACAATAACAAAAAACTGCTCGAGCTACTGGGTCCCAGGTTTGATCCGCTCCTTGTGCAATTCTTTCATTTATTGACTACATTGACAATGTCGTAGGTCCCGGATGTCAGCAAACCATTAGGAGGAAGCATTTTTTCATGTAATAAGGAGGAACTTGCTTGCGTACGGCTATGGACCTGGGGGTCCCTACTGTCATCCTCTCCACGTACAGTCCTCACCGATTCCTGTCGTTTGTTGATAGTCGCTCGTTGTGCAATTCTCTCGTTTATTGACTATGTTGACAATGGGGTGGGACCAAGATGTCGGGAAACCATTAGGAGGAAGCATTTTTTTGGCTTGTAATAAGGAGGCACTTGCTTGCGTACTGCTATGACCCTGGTGGGTCCCTACTATCATCCTCTCCACGTACAATCATCTCCCAATTCCTCTCGATTGTTGACCATGTTGACAATGCCAGAAGGCGGTGCCGCGGCGAGGCAACCAAAGCGGAGGACGACGGCAAGGCCTCAGACGGGAACGAAAAGGAGCCATGGAAGATGCGGCAGTCTGGTCGAAAGCGGAGGGGAGTACGAGGGTTGGTGCGGGGTGGGGATGCCGTCGCCAGAAAATAATAGGAGGTGGGGGTGGGTGGGTGGGGGTGTAGAGGGAAGGCCTGGCACCGGTTAGGGTATGATGGGACAGCAATGCGTGCGCGGCTGTGCAGCAAGCCGCGGAAGGCGGGAGCAGGCGATCCCACAGGCGTTGGTTTGGTTTGGGCGACTGGAGCCTGGAGGAAGAAGGCAAGAGATTGAAAAAGCACGACAGATGTTGGATTGACATCCAACGGCTTAGGCTGCCATAATCGTTTGTTGACTAAGTTGACAAAGCCTTGTGTACGCGTCAACCTAGTAGGCCCACAAGTCAGCCTCTTAATCCGTGGCGGACAAATACAGCCCATTTAAAAAAATAACTGCCCATTCCAAATGTTCAATCGGAAAGTTCAACATTCAGAGCAAAGTAACAGGTCTGATTCAAAGATAGAATACTGAACTTCCACGTTGACAACCAACATAGCCAACTTAACTATCTACTCCCACTAATACTCGAGTTTAGAACAACTAACATACTCTTAGCTAACTAGACGATGCCGGCCGCCATCTACGGCACACGCTAAACGCCGGCACCGACGTCCTCCTCCTTGCCTCGGACTTGGCAGAGGTGCGATAGGGCGCGTTGCTCGCGCCCGTTGGCCCTTTCCATGCCGGCGTGGTCCACCGAAGCTTCGGCTTCTAAGCGGGAAACCCACTTGACGAGCTGGTAGTAAAATTCAGTGTCGCGCACGCGTGCGTGCCCGACAACCTCTAGGGCTATTCGCCGGGCACCGGCCTCCACGTAGTCGGCCCAGTTGCGGGCGCTCTGCTCATGACGCAGAGCAGCGGTGCGCTGCTCCTCCTCCATGCTCTGCTGGTGGCGCAAATCGGCGATACGCTGCCCCTCCGCCATGCGGTCGCGCTCCAAGGAATCCTCATACTCCGCATTGCCATCTAAAGACCGCCAGAATGCCTCCTCCCCCCGTCTGCCTTCCCGTGAAAAACCGAACACTAACTCCAGCGGTGAGCGCCTCTGGCGGCGCCTATTGCTGCCGCGTGGGGGCATGACGGACGTGACGAGAGCGATGGCAAGTGGCGAGTGACCTCAGGCCGGTGGGGTCTTGTGAGGATAGGGTGCGTTGGGTGAAGGTGCCACCGGAGCACGCCGGGAACCAGTAATTATAGGCGGACGGTAGGTAAACCGGCGTGTCGCGGGAAACGCGACAGTCATTGGCACGACAGTCAAACGAGTGCACTCGATTCATCCAGATGAGGTATGTGCGTGATCCGCTGGTTATTCGTGTAGGATCGAGTCGGTCGGATAGTGTATGTGTAGGATTGCAATAGCTGTTGAACGTTCGCTAGGAGAGAAGGCATTTGCGAACGTTTTTGCTGGCAGTTTCTTCAGATTCGCATGGCATTTTCTTTGGAACAACTTGTCAGTTTCTTTAGAGGAAGGCATTTTTATTCTAAAAACTGCCTCCCTTGGATCTTGCGTCGCAACTAAAACTACCAGGAGTGTATTAGTAGGCTAGCTAGTGATCGATCAGTAACTTGTAAACAGTGAGAGAAGAGAAATAAGGAACATGTTGGACCATTTGGTGCGAGAGGAATGCTAGGGTTTTCCGGCACAAGTCTACTCTTCCGTCCATCCTGTTGTTCAACATCCAGTCTGAGGCAAAACTTTGGGTCACCGCGGGCGTAAAACATTTGGGTCACATCATGCCGGGAGAGTAGTGTCTTTGTAATTTCTGTCTCGCTTTTCTTTGTAAAAGCAACTATGAACTCCTTCTTAATTAATGCATGAGGCAAATCTTTTGCCTCCGTTTCGAAAAAAAAGAAAACACTGAGCGAAGAGAAAAAAGGAACTACTGTGCACAGTAGTAAGAGCCGATCCGCTCTAAATGTTCAGACCAGACTCACAGGCTTGGCTTACTAATATGTTCACATTAATAGCCCAAATTCACAACCAACTAGTAGGATTCCCATACATAAGATCAACATGTTTATGCATCTCAATGATTCACAGATCATACACAATATATCTGTTCTTGCTACTAACATGGATGCTTCTCAGGGCCAACATTCAGTACAGTGTGAATGACAGATTTGTTTGTAAAGTCTACATTTCCTCTAGCAAATGTAAGTGGTTTCACCAACAGATGGAACCATGAGAATCAACCACACATGATGGAGGAACATCCATTGAAATATGTTATGGTCATCTGTCAATCACATGGCAAGACTATTTTCAGAATTCAACTTTAAGTTTGGCAAGATGATGCCCATTGGATAATCAGACCAGAGCAATGAAGCACCTAGTGTTGGCCAATAAATAGTACAGTACTACTTTTGTGCAGTCCATGCAGTGACTATCCAATCCTTCCGTGTCTATTTTCAAATGGCACTGCATGCAGTGACTATCCTATTCTTTTGTGCAGTTCCACAAAAGTTGAGGTCCCTGTGTTTGTTTGCCAAATAGCAATGAGCAGACATTTGTTTGCACAAATATCAAGCAGCTAGTTAACATATACTCCACCTTGTATTTTCGGTTTAACCACGTCTCTGCTAGTCGTTTCCGCCTAGCATCTGTCATGTTTTGCACTGGACAATTTGATACTGAATTGATTTGCTGGTATAGAGCAGAAATATAGTGCCTATTCTTCATCAGGCCAAGGATATCCATGTTTGCAGGGATGGAAGAGGTGAAATCGATACAACTGAAAGTCAGCATCCAATCATTGATTCATGTCCTGCACCACCAATGGAGGTCCACCCTGGCAATAAATTTACATGCAAACCACTAATATTACTATCTAATGACAGTACAAAAACAGAAGCAAGATAGCAGCAAACCATGTACCTTGGTAATGAACAGCTCATAGTGCCACCGATTGGATATAACTGTTTGCAGAAAATAATGGTCATAATGTTGAACCATCTGGACTTTTTGTGCAGTTCCACTAAAATCGAACATCCCTGTTTGCACAGATATTGAAAGTGTGATTAAAAGTGGCACTAGTTGACAGTTAGCATAGACTCACAAATTTAAGCATTCCAAATTTCTTAATGGGAAAAGGTAGCAAGCCAGTTTCTAACCACCTGTTCAAAGGAATAAAGAAGGCAACATCGACGGATGTCATGAAGGCATACATAGTATCTTGTGAAAGATTGAACCATTGTAGACCTTTCCTCTTCTTTTAAGAATTTTTTGTGCAGTTCAACTAAAATAAAATGCCATCACCGCCTTGACATTTTGGTGAAACTGTACAAAAAAATTGACATACCAGTACATCATGATGTTAGATGTGTAATCAACAGGCAATAGAGACAAAAATGCAGACCTCCTCCGATAACATAATGAACATTAATTTTAACAAAGGTGTGACTAGCTTTGCCGGCATAATTTGAAGAACTCTACACTCTCTGTTCCTTAATATAAGACGTTTTCGCAGTTCAATTTAATGTACCAAAATGTCTTGTATTTTGAAAGAGAGGTAGTAGTTTTCCTCCCTTTCTTTCCTTTTTCAATTTATCGGTCGCATTAGACTGACTGCGGCATTAATTAAATGTGGCATCACTTTAGCAATAGCATAATTTTACCGGTGGCGTTACACTAACAAAACAAAAAGTGGCAATAATAGCATGGTGTTGGCTGTGTGCATCATAGCTGTGCAGAGGCCGGTTGTGTGCTCATTGTGTTATGTATCTTCTTGATGCTCCATTTTGAGCCAATAAAATCCACCCTTTGTCAAAAAAGTACAATGTACCTCCACGGACGCATAGAGTGGTGAAGCAGGGATGGTTGCCCAGAGCAACAAATATCCAAGCAGCATATCTGGATTACGTCCCATTTTTGTTCTCTTTAGCCACCTTTTACCTATGCGAGGACAACAAACCTATCGACCTGGTCATTCTCTATTGCGTTGTCCTGCCTTTCTTTCCTTTTTCAACCAAGAGACAAGAGACTAGTTCCTCAGCTACTACTGCTTTCCCCCTTCTCAACCAAGATGCAGGTTCGATACCAAGTTTCTTCTACAGTACTACTTTCCCCCATTTCTTTCCTTATTCAACCCAGACATGGATTAGTCTACATGAAGTAGGGTTTCCTTTAATAGTGCAAATTAAGGTTTTCGTCTGCATGACCAGCAGAGGCTAGTAACTTGGGCAGATGGGGCAGTGGAAAAACAACCGCATGCGTGGGTAGATGAGGCAATAGCAGAAGGGTATGGTTCGAAAAGAGGTAGCATACCAGAGGGTCGACAGAAAGCGGCTTCTCTCGTTGTCGTCCTCCTCCGCCGACACTACGGCAGCGAGCTTGGGGACAGAGGCCATCCCGCGCCGGTGCTAGGTCTGAGAAGACGGCCTAGACGTCAGTGCACGTCCTCCTCTTCCCTGGCGGATGGGATCAGGCCGGATCTATGGCCACCGGTGAGGAGGGAGAGAGAGTGGCCACCGCCATATTTTTTAGATCTGGAGAGGGTGATAGTGTGAGAAGCAAGTGGGCAGCCCTAGCAAGCAAGCGCTGAAGCTCCAGCCTATATACTACTATATTATACTTGGTAGAGTACCTCCATCAAGGTTTTCTAAGTCCCGCGAGCCGGAGCAATAGGACCAATAAATGGGGCAAATTAAGGTCTTCGATCTCTCTCTCCCATGCATGCACTTTTTCTCTCTCCTGCATGCACCCAATGGATAGCGTGCATGTAACATCCGGCCTAATAAATCGGGACGACGTGTAGTAGTAATGCTTCAAAATTGAACGGCACACCATTAAAAAAATTAAGTCGAGAAATAACGCATCCCGATCGCATTTTGCACGAGAAATGAGAAACCATGTTTCGTTGACGTGTTGTCCCGTTCCAACGTGTCTGTGAGAAGACGGCGAGTCCTTTTGTACAATTTCCGAACGGACGTCAATGTACGGCCGGGTCGCCTCTTCCTATACCGTGGCAACCGTCCACTCCCCGCTCACCTCTTCCTATACCGTGGCAACCGTCCATCGCCTCTTCACCTTTTCCTCTCGATTTGGGAGTTGGAACTGCTGTGGCACGCTCTTCCTTCCTCCATTTGCCTTGACTCTTCCTTCTGCCATTGTTCGTCTTCTCGATGGAGGGAAGTAGTAGGACCCGACCCCGTTATTCTTGCCCCAATCTGATAGATGACGCGGTGGAGGAAATCATTGATCGGTGCGACGTCATCACCGCGGCTAGCATGGCAGGTTCGTTCAAGAACATTCTCGACTCAACAAATCAGATCATTACAAACAACCCAAGGGTTCAAGAGCGGTTTGATCTCCCCTATCTTCTTCGCTATGACCCTGCTCGCTGGCGCGGGGACGACGGAAGGCTCACCTTGTGCAAGTTGATGCCACTTGACAATAATGATTCGTGTGATGTTAAGATGCCATCGCTTCGGCATAAGGCCTGGGCAGGCACAAATAGAGATTGGGTTGTTTATATTGGGGACAACTGTGAGTGGGAGCTTGTGAATGTGTACACTTGTCACCAGATTCCACTTCCAAAAATCTCAGACTGCCCTAAGGTTGAGCACACTGATACTCTATGTATGTTCAAATACGATCATCGTGACTGTCGTCTATAGAAGATAGCAATTTGTCGAGTTCCCAATCGCTCTTGGAGTTGTAAGAACTATTGTGTTGTTGCTGTCTTCGACAAGCTTGTTGCCGTCAATACTTCTGTGCCTCAATGGATATTGCTTGAAAACCAGTTTGTGGGCACGCATGTGTACTGCGATGCAATTCAATATGATCATCTTGTGTTTGCTGCCACCACTTCTGGCACTGTTTTTGCATGTGATGCAATTCAATACGAGCGTCTTCTATTTGCTGTCACCACTTGTGGCACTGTTTTTGCATGGGATCATTCTTGCTTCGGTACGTTTGTCTTCCACCTTAATTAGAATTGTTTCATTCACCATGCATGTGAGTTATCCCTTTACTAATTAACCTTCAAAATTTTCAAGGTCCTGTCAACATTCCGCCATCGATACTTGGAAACTTTTATAACCAAGGGGGAGATGATGATGGTGATGATGATGATGACGATGGTGATGATCACGAGCATAAAGACGAGCAATACCTACCTACTAGATGGTACCTAGCTACTTATTTCGATGGATCACCTCTTCTTGTCTGTATACAGGGCATTCCTAATGTTACAGAGGAAGCATGTAGTAGTATTGTCTCGCATGGTCGTACTCTGCGGACCTATGCCAACTTTCGTTGTAGGCTATTCGGGATGGATACTAGTGTGCTAGCACCACGAGCTTCTCCCTGGTTCAATATTGACAGTCTTGGAGAACACTAGCTTTTCCTTGGACTAAACTATCCAATGATGGTGAAAGGCGATCCAGCGCCCGTTAGCATAACCTTGCCATTTATGAGAAGCAACTCTATCTATACCACCGACATTGCTGTTGTTGCTCACTACTCCAATGCAAGTATTGCTCCTGATATTGGCCGCTTCAGCCCGGATGGTGAGTCTTGCGTTGGTCTCAAGATTGACAATACCACCGGGCCCTGGTCAGAGACTCGCTTCTGGTTCAAAGCAAGGGTTACCAACGCCGAGGATTGGTTGACGTGAAGGTCATTTTCATTTCTTGTACGTGTTGTGTGAGAAAAACTTTATTATTTACAATGTATCCTCGTTGTCGTTGTGCGTTGTAGACTTGTTGTATGTAGTGTGAATGGTATATTTGCATATGCATGTGATAAACTTACTTAATTTATGAATGGATTTCGAGTCACTTCTCTGAGTGTGTGCTGCGACGCGGCAAAATACTTTTCACTGATAGTATGAGGGACCGAATGTCAGCAAACCGACGATGGGCACACTCCGCGCATCTGCTGGCTGGCTGATATGAGAGGTAGAGGAGGGCCGAGCACGGACTCCAGGAAATTTGCCGACAGTGTGAGGTGGGCCGCCTAGTACTAGTGGTACCGAACTCCTGAAGAAATAATGTGTTTTTCCTTTTGCAAGTTGGAGAGATAATGTGTTCGCTCTACGTAACCAGCACCTCAATATAGTTGGGTGGCATGGGCCAAAACAAGCATTCACGTCTAGGAGTACGGCACACGCCACCACCAAGAGTCCCATCTGACACCAAATTTCTTGGATTCCATGCTACACCTAACTCTTCTCTCTCCTCGTTTCTCTAACTCAACCATTGCGCGGCGGCCGGGGGGAATTTCAGGTGATACGAAGCTGCCCATGCTCCCATGATACGGCCTTTTGAAATCCCTTGGATTTGAGATCGAATGGTTGCATGCTGAGCTCCTGCAAGTATGCAAAAAAGCCCACTAGGATTTGATATTTACGCACAAGTCTAGAATCTCGGCATACGAGCGTTCGATCTCAGATCCAAGGGCTCTCAGAAGCCGGTATCATGGGAGCATGGACAAGTTGGTTTGCCGATAGTCGGTTTGCTGAACTGCGGTCCCACTTGTTAGTCAAAATGCAAGACAGCAAGCGTCCCCCCTTGAGCGGCGTGCCAGACCAACCGTGAGGGGGTACGACGCGAACCGTGTGGGGGTCCTTTTGAACTTGTAAGTTGTAACATTTGGTTCTGCTCCTTGGCGCGACCGTTAGATACAAATATAACGATTTTCCCTCAAAAATTAGAAATAACGATTAAAAACGCTATCGCTGGGCCACCGCCGTCTTTTTTTAGATCTGGAGAGGGTCCCGTTCCAACATGTCAGTGAGAAGACGACGAGTCCTTTTGTATAATTTTTGAACGAACGTGTAGGCCGGGTCGCCTCTTCCTGTACCGTGGCAACCGTCTGCTTCCCACTCGCCTCTTCCTGTACCGTGGCAACCGTCCACCGCCTCTTCCCCTTTCTCTCTCGATTTGGGTGTTGGAACTGCTATCGCACGCTATTCCACCCTCCATTTGCCTTGACTCTTCCTTCTGCCATTGTTTGTCTTCTCGATGGAGGGAAGTAGCAGGACCTGACCCCGTTATTCTTGCCCCAATCTGAAAGGTGACGTGGTGGAGGAAATCATTGATCGTTGCGACGTCATCACCGCGGCTAGCATGGCAGGTTCGTTCAAGAACATTCTTGACTCAACAAATAAGATTATTACAAACAACCCAAGGGTTCAAGAACGGTTTGGTCTCCCATATCTTCTTCGCAATGACCCTCCTCGCTGGCACGGGGACGACGGAAGGCTCACCTTGTGCAAGTTGATGCCACTTGACAATAATGATCCATGTGATGTTAAGATGCCATCGCTTCGGCATAAGGCCTGGGCAGACGCAAATGGAGATTGGGTTGTTTATATTGGGGACAACTGTGAGTGGGAGCTTGTGAATGTGTACACTTGTCACCGGATTCCACTTCCAAAAATCTTAGACTGTCCTAAGGTTGAGCACACTGATACTCTACGTATGTTCAAATACGATCATCATGACTGTCGTCTACAGAAGATAGCAATTTGTCGAGTTCCCAATTGCTCTTGGAGTTATAGGAACTATTGTGTTGTCAGTGTCTTCGACAAGCTTGTTGCCGTCCTTACTTCTGTGCCTCAATGGATATTGCTTGAAAACCAGTTTCTGGGCACGCATGTGTACTGTGATGCAATTCAATACGATCGTCTTGTGTTTGCTACCACCACTTCTGGCACTGTTTTTGCATGGGATCCTGATTGTTTCGGTATGTTGTTTGTCTTCCACCGTAATTATAATTGTTTCATTCACCACGCATGCCAGTTATCCCCATACTAATTAACCTTTTTTTTGTGGGGTCCTGTACTAATTAACCTTCTTGTTTTTCCAAGGTCCTGTCAACATCCGCCCACCGATACTTGGAAACTTTTATAACCAAGGGGGAGATGACGATGGTGATGATCACGAGCATGAAGACGCGCAATACCTACCTACTCAGTGGCGCCTAGCTACTTATTCCAATGGATCACCTCTTGTTGTGTGTATACAGGGCACTGATGATGTTACAGAGGAAGCAGGTGTTGTCTACCATGGTCGCAGTCGTCTCCGGACCCGTTCCAACATCCGTTGCAGGGTATTCGGAATGGATACTAGTGTGCTAGCGCCAGAACCTTCTCCCTGGTTCAATATTGATAGTCTTGGAGAATACTCGCTTTTCCTTGGACTAAACTATCCAATTATGGTGAAAGGCGATCCGGCGGCTGTTGGCACAATGTTACCATTTATGAGAAGCAACTGTATCTATACCTCGCACATTGGTATAATTCCCTATGCTGGCTATCACAATTTCCATACTCCTAATATAGGCCGCTTCAGCCTGGATGGTGGGTCTTGCGTTGCTCTCGATGTTGACAATAGCTGGCCCTACCCAGAGGTTCACTTATGGTTCAAAGCAAGCGTTTCCAACGCCGAGGATTGGTTGAACTAAAGTTCATTTCATTGCTTGTTATTTGTTGTGTGATAAAAACTTTAGTATTTAGAATGTATCCTCGTTGTGGTTGTGCGTTGCTAACTTGTTGTATGTAATAAATGGCATATTTGCATATGCATGTTATAAACTTACTTAATTTATGATTGGCCGCCTGAATATTTTTTGTGGCATGGCTAGATGACAGTCGCCTGAATATTTTTTGTGGCCAGTCAATTTGGCTTGGGCCGTTGGATGAAAAATGGACGGCGGGATCATCTTCCTAAACCTCCAGCCTGTCGCATCGCACCGCACACGGTGGGTCAGGCACGCCGCTCACCCAGCGAATGTGCGTCGTCTTGCGTTTTTACTGACATGTGGGACCGAATGTGAGCAAACCGACGATGGGCACACTCCGCGCGTCTGCTTGCCGACTGAGGAGAGAGAGAGAGAGGAGGGCCGAGCACGGACTCCAGGAAATTTGGCGACAGTGTGAGGTGGGCCATATGTTAATAAAACTAGTACTACTACTACTAGTGGTATCGTACTCCAGGAGAGATACTAATGTGCTAGCTCTAGCCTCGCTCTATGTAAGCAGCACCTCGATATAGTGGGGTGGCATGGGCCAGAACAAGCATTCACGTCCAGGAGTACAGCACACGCCACCACCATGAGTCCCATCTGACACTATATTTCTTGGAGTCCATGCTATAGCTATCTCTTAACCCTCCTCGTTTCTCTAACTCAGCCATCGCGCGTCGGGTGGGGTGGGGGTTTGCTGATAGTCGGTTTGCTCAACTGTGGTCCCACTTGTAAGTGAAAATGCAAGACATCGCGCATTCCCCCTTGAGCGTCGTGCCACACCATCCATGTGGGGGTGCGATGCGAACACGGCAGACTTTTCCTTTTGAACTTCTAAGTTGTAACATTTGTTTCTGCTCCTTGGCGCGACCGATAGATAGAAATAACGATTTTCCCTCAAAAATTAGAAATAACGATTAAAAACGCTAGCGCTGGGCTTTTCCCGCACGAGAAGCGGGGGAGTTTTGCCAATTTCGGCCATCACCGCTTTCCTTGCATGCGGTCCCACATGTAAGTGATATGCCTAGCCACTGTGCGTTGAGCGGCGGGCCGGAATGACCGTCTGGGGTGCGACGCGAACGGGACTGTACGTGTTCCAGTTTCTCGTTTTGAAGTTCTGAAGTGTACCACTTATTATAAGCCATCATGCAAAAGTTGAGCAAGGGATCACACACGTCTTTATCAGCTGGAATGAGAATGCAATACAGTAAGAATCAAGGCCATGATGACGCGATGCAATGGTGGTTATACGAGGCCAAATGAAACTTGCGAGCGACCCAACCAAACACGCCCATGGTGCTGGGTTGCTGGCAGCATGTTGCTTCTCCCATTTAGTAGTACTACTTCCCTCAGCATGCGAATTGAAGGAGGATAAACATCAATGGCCGTTAATCGGGAACTGCTACCCTCTACTTTATTTGCATTCAAGCCGTCTCGGAAATCGTACTCGTTTACTAGTCCCCCTTGTATTTTGTGTCATATTTTAGCCCTTAATTTAACTAATAAAATTGTGTGACCAATATAATGTCATTGGAAAACATATTCAAATACGAATCCAACAAAAAAATGTGTGACATGCTACTCAAATACTCCTACTACGTAATGTCATTGGAGTAGTAGGAGTAGTATGTTTGTCCATCGTTGACCCAAAATAAGATGAGACTAATAATCCAGACGTTGGTAGTTGTACTAGGGAAAATCTTGCAAAGTCTGGAGGCTTCTAGAGGGCAGGGGTGATCCTCTTTCACTAAAAAAATAAAAAAAATAAGCACTACTCCTATAACCTAACCATCTGCCCTTCTCCATTTTCTTGCATGTGCACAAGTGGGACATTTGATTTGTTTATTGGGCGATAAGACATTAGTAGTACTCCGTCCCCTAGGACAAGGATTTATTGCACGTAGAGCCAAGCTTTTGCACGTACTTCTTGTGGGACGCAAGACCGATGAACCCTCCCTCCCTCCTGAGTCGTTTATCAGAGTGGGTGGTGCCACGCGGCCAAATATTTTCTAGCGCAATAGATAATTGCCCGAGCATTGCAATGAGCTATATATATTCTCTAGTACGTACATGTCAGCCCATAATTTACAGGTCAATATTAATATGCATATGGATCCATAAAGGACATCCTCTAGACCTAGTGCGCCGGGCCACCAACCGACGGGTGAGGAGCAGCGGCGTTGGTGGCGAGGTCAACGTGCTTCTGAACAATGTCGTCCAAGGTTGCTCTGCGGTCCAAGAAGGCCATCGTCCTATCGTCCTCCTCTAGCACGTAGTGGTCCTTGTGGACGATTTCCTCGTAGACGTGGGTGATTATGTCGATGGTGTCTTGCTGGGCGAGGCGCTGCGCGGCGAGCGCGACCTCGAGGTGGACATTGTCCGGCACGACGGCGGGCAGTTGTAGGGCCACAGTGCGTCAAAGAGGTTGTCACCATAGAGGCCGGTGAGGGTGGCGGCCATCACAGAGCCTGGGCGCGTGGGCTGGAGGCGTACGTCAAGGTCGTCCGCAAGTTTCTTGGCGACAGTGAACTTGTCGAGGAAGACGACGAGGGCCTCGTCGAACAAGGGGACAAAACTATCGTCCAAGAGGCCTCTTGCCCTGGCGGTCTCAAGCATGACCTGGAGACGTTACTCCGTGCCGGGCCGCAGGCCGGCGTCGTGGACCATCTGGCACAGCCGGCTCATGCTCGCGCTCATCGCCTCCATGGCTCTAGCTTCCGGTCAATTGATCTTGCGATTGGAGTGATCACTCTTGCCCTTGGTTAGGGTGCGTAGGTGCCTAGGATTTCGTAGATGGATTGGACTGGTAGGGAGCCTTTATATGAGAAGTGCAGACTGCGTTTGGATTCACGTGTGCGTTGCCTATCTACTCCTTGCTCCTTAGTAGTACTCCCTCCGGTCCTTTTTTCTCTGCGCCTAAGGTCGAGCGCGCATGCCAAGGGTAGACTCAGTCTATTTTTCTGGACATAATTGCCCTTGTGTTTGCATAGTATCGCATGCCTGCTGCTGCCTCAAATCCCGCTCCGCATGCACGCACTGCTCCCTGTCTCGCTGCATGCGCACATAGTTATGAGAAGATTGAGGTAAATTCTGCGTGCAATTATGTTGGAAGCTGGCGCAATTAATGCCGGGCGAATGCGGTGCAAGTACTAGTGTGGTTGATGAGATTTCATATTTGAGCCCTCAACCGGAAGGGAGAGTGTATAATATCATCGGAAACTACACTCAAATACGCCCCGTAAAAAAAAACTACACTCAAATACGAATAAAACAATACTCCATGTAGTATTATTTACGGAGGGAGTAGTAGTATATTTTTTGTGACATGCATTACTATATATTGTTAGTCAAATGCTAAATCCAAACGGAGGTGGTAGTACGTACTACTAAATCCAGACGGGGGGAGTTGTAGTACTAGTACCAAAGTACTACCCGTTGGTCAAATTATTACGTGCTGCTCCTCACAGTGAAGTGACAAGACCCTGCGCCGGAGATGACACCAGAGTGCAAGCGGCGTGTTCCGGTTACCAAAGTCAGCCTCACCGTGTGTAGTCACTATCATTAAGGCTGTAGAGCTACCCTGCTTACAACAAGCCATGTTTTAGATATTTTCCCTTGCGTTGCCATGAGTTAGAATAAAATATTGTAATGGGTATATTGGTTACATCGTTGCAGCACCTATGCACGTGAACATAATCGTAACGTAGTACCACGTGCTGGATAGTCATAATTTTACAAGGTTCAAACGGATATTACAAATGCTAGCGGTAATGCTACACCTACGAAGAGGGAGTTATTAGGAAGTTTACGTAAGAAGTTTCGTTACTTTAGGTGGATGCAACATTATCATACAAACTAAAATCCACCGCCCCTAACAAGTCACTAATCGGCAAACAAACTTGCGCGTCTCTCGGCACTTGATCTTTCAAAAACAAATTCAGCTTCTGCAAAGCCTTTGTCATTCAGCTTTAGACGCTTGCGGTGATTAGCACACCATTCATTGTTGCGCCAGAGAACACCAAACCTCATTACCTTGAGCACACTTGCCTTCAGAAACAAGAACCTAGCCAATTTAATCTCGGATGTGGTGCCTCGGTAGTCGATCAAATAAATTTCTGTAAGATGGAGATCAAGACATACGATGAGGTTGTTATATTGCAGCACATTTTTCACTTTTGGGTCCTTTTTTATCTGCAAAGAAGAGAACATATTAGAGGAGCTGGATATATAAGATTGCCGTGTCATCAAGAGCTACCAATATCATTCGCTCATAAAATAGGGTTGGCTGTAAGGCTAGTGATAATTTTCACACTCTCTCTTTCTCTTTCGTCTCATTTACTCATTTTACGTCCGTCTTGGTTTATGCATGTCACAAAATGTCAATGCATGTCACAAAAAATTATACCATTGGAAATTATGTTCAAATACGAATCCAACGATATAATTTTTAGTGTCATGAATTAACATTTTGTTAGTTAAATCTGTGGTTAAAATTTCATACTCCAAAATATGAAGGGGACTAGTAAACTAGGACGGAGGTAGTACTTGCTCCTAGGATAAAGTTACTTCCCACTATGACTAGCCTTGGCTACAACAACAAAAAAAGGATGCAGGTGATCACGTGAGAAAAAATACTAAAAACATTTCTTTTAGTATAGTGCCTAGATGCAGTTTTGAACACTACATTTGTCATTGTAACTTGGGAAAAATTACAAAAAATTGAGCTCCGTTGTGGTTCACATTTAATAGGAAAGGAGTTTCACCTCGATGAGTAGCTTCTCCGTGCACATAAAGCATCTAAGGAATCCAACAACTTGATCCAGATTGGGGCCAATAGATTTTATTGCCAAAATCTTCACTGTGCGCACAGACTGAGTCAAGCATGTGGGAATCATTTTCTGGATGACAGTCGAACATACATCAAGAAAAAAATTAAAATGTGAATTTCAAGAAGAAGAACGAGAAGAATAAGAGTGTTGTACCTGAAAAGTTATGGATCCAATAACAAGTTTGGAGAATTTGGTAGACGAGTAGGCCAACGCTGTCAATTTCGGCGCGTCAATGACCCTGATTTTTGTTGGACCTTCTAGATCAGATACAAGCAATCTCTCAAGGAAAGGCGCATTCTCAATGACCATATCGTGAAACAGCTCAACTGATCTCTTCCCAAGTAATGTCCTGTTGCAGGGCCAGAAAGACACATAAATCCGTCGGTGATTCGTCAAGGCGATGTGGAGGCTAATGAACCCATGGATCTATTGAAGACAAAGGTACTCGAGCGCTGTACAGCCGCGGAGCAGCCGCTCCATAGCCTCCTTAGAGATACCAATGTCAAAGAGGCTGAGCTGCTTGAGTTGAGGGAGAAGAAGAGCGGGCACGGCATCAATCTAGGGAAAATAGCAGGAGCTGAACCTGGCGCGACGCAGCGTTGGCGCGTGGCAGAGCACGGACAGCGGCAGAGAGTGACATCGTCCACCTTCAAACCTGAGCTCCTCGAGCTGATCTAGGGCGGGGGATAAGAACCACTAGTCGAACTTGGCTTGGACATTGCAGTTGGTACTGAACATGCGGATGTCAAGGCGTCTCGCTGGCCCAGGGTGCGATGCAAGGATCTTGGAGACTGCGGCCATGCATTTGCAATCCCCATCGCAGAGGCAGTTGTCGACAGTGAGGTTGAGGGGGACGCAGCGCCAGAGGGGGCACCACCGCTGGGAGAGAAGGGTGGTCCGCACGCCAGATTTGGTGGGGAGGAGGGCGATGATGGTGAGCAGCATGTCATCGGGGAGGCTGCTGATGAAGTCCAGGCTCGCCGGATGCGGTTTTTGCTCGAGCCGCCTCCGCTTGTTGGCCGCCTTGTCCTCCATCTCAGCCGGCGGCGACGCCAGTGTACACGTGTGTTGGCGTGTATTGTGTGCTGGGTGTGCGCGAGTGCGTCCTTGAGTGCATGCCGCGCAGTGGTGTATGTGCGTTGTCGTAGTTTGTGTCCGTGGTGGCATCTAAGAAGGTGTTAATCTAGTACTTCCTTCATTTCTTTTTAGTCCGCATATAAAATTTGGTCAAAGTCTAACTATGCAAAGTTTGACCAACTATATATCAAAAGATATCAACATTTACAATACTAAAGCTATATGCTATGAAAATTAATTTCAAGATGCATCTACATATATTGATTTCATACTATGAATGTTGATATTCTCCTATAAAGTTAGTCAAAGTTTACGAAGTTTGACTTTGACCAAATTTTATATGCAGACTAAAAAGAAACGGAGGGAGTACTGCAGTACTGTTTTAACGAGGAAGAAGTGTGCACTCAATTTAGTAGCGTGCGGGGTTCAACCGCAAGTGGTTTCTAGTTAGTTTATTTCACCCTGTGGCAGATGGGCCTTTAGTTTATTTAATTTCACCCACTGCCACATGGGCCCGCACACCCAAAGAGAACACGAGCTGACAAGGCACCATGTAGACTGGTTGACTAGTCATCTAAACAATATACGGAGCTGTACGCTGAGCCAGTGACCATATAATCCCTCGGTAAAGAGAGATCGAGTGAGAGGGGAGGCCCGTGAGAGGTAGAGATAGAGAAAGAGATACTCACTCCGTTCGATAATGTAGTGCTTATAAATTTTTGAAAAGTCATACTTTTGAATCTTTGACCAAGTTTATAGAGAAAATTACTTATATCTACAATACCAAAGATATATGATATTAAACTACATCTTGTGATGAATCTAATGATGCATGTTTGTCCTTCCAGATGTAAATGTTTTTCTCCACATATACCTGGTCAAACTTTGTGAGGTTTGACTTTTCAATAAATGTATATATGCTATGGACCAGAGAGAGTACATAACTAGAGAGAGATCAAGTGTGTGTGAAGGAGAAAGAGTGAGTGTGCAAAAAGAGAGAGTGTGTGTGTGAAAGAGAAAGGGACAACACACGATAAATTAGAGAGAAAGTGTGTGTGTCTTATGAAATAATATCACGCATGCATCTCCGAGAGAAAAAGCGAGGTGAGGAGATAGACGGAGATATATTGTGTGGTTATTTGCAACGGAGAGAGAGAGACCCCTAGCACATGGCCAACAGAGGTTTGGCAAACAAGGGAGAGAGGTAGAGAGAGACGTATGGATAAAATGGAGGCATGGGGTGGGGGAGAGGGTGTGTTTGTGATAGAGAGATCCCCTCGAGATCGTGAGGGGACTATATGGGTGGGAGATCAAGAGACAAGGTGTGTGTGCGATAGAAAGATACCCCGAAAGAGATCGAGATAGACTTAGCTAGGGAGGGAAGGAGACAATGTGTGTGTTTGTGATGGAGAGTGAGAGACGGTCATACCTAGGGGGAAGTGCATATCCGTGTGATGGAGTGAGAGATAATTGTACTTAGGGGGGGGGGGCGTGTGCGTGCGTGTGAGACAGAGAGAGAACGAGGGAGAGAAAGTGTTAGATGGGTCTATCTAGTGCGAGCGAGATATGTGTATGTGTGACCTAGGGAGATAGAAAGTTTGAAATAGAGAGAGAAGAGCCCCAAGACGGTGGAGTGGTGCGTGAGAGAGTTGAGAGAGAGAAAGAGATACTCCCTCCATTCGATAATGTAGTGCCTACAAATTTTTGAAAAGTCAAACTTTGGAAACTTTGACCAAGTTTACAGAGGAAATAATTTATTTCTACAATACCAAAGATGTATATACATAATATGATACTACATCTTGTGATGAATCTAATGATATATATATATATATGTTTCCCGTTCTAGATGTAAATGTTTTTCTCCACATTCCTGGTCAAACTTTGTGGGTTTTGACTTTTCAAAAAATCAATATGCTATGGACTGGAGAGAGTACATAACTAGAGAGAGATCAAGTGTGTGTGAAGGAGAAAGAGTGAGTGTGCAAAAAGAGAGAGTGTGTGTGTGAAAGAGAAAGGGACAACGCACGATAAATTAGAGAGAAAGTGTGTGTGTCTTATGAAAAAATATCACGCATGCATCTCCGAGAGAGAAAGCGGGGTGAGGAGATACACGAAGATATATTGTGTGGTTGTTTGCAACGGAGAGAAAAAAACCCTATAGCACGTGTCCAAGAGTGGTCTGGCAAACAAGGGACAGAGGTCGAGAGGGACGTATGGAGAAAAATGGAGGCATGGCGAGGGAGAGAGGGTGTGTTTGTGATAGAGAGATCCCCTCGAGATCATGAGGGGACTATATGGGTGGGAGATCGATATAAAAAGGGTGTGTGTGCGATAGAAAGATGCCCCGAGAGAGATCGAGATAGACCTAGGGAGCGAAAGAGACAATGCGTGTGTTTCTGATGGAGAGTGAGAGATAGTCATGCCAAGGGGGGGAGTGTGTGTGCCTATGATGGAGTGAGAGATACTCGTACTTAGCTAGGGGAAGATTGTGTGTGTGTGTGTGTGTGTGTGTGTGCGCATGTGAGATAGAGAGATAACGAGGAAGAGAGAGTGTTAGATGGGTCTATCTAGTGCGAGTGAGATATGTGTATGTGTTACCTAGGGAGATAGAATGTTTGAGAGAGAGAGAGAAGAGCCGGGAGACGGCAAAGTGGTGCGCGAGAGTGTTATGGACAACGAGCGAGACACTTGGTGTGTGTACTATGAGTGCACCCTAGCTATTTAGCTTAGACCAGAGAATCATACATTGTGTGCGAGGGATACCTATACATAGTCTTCATACGAACTTGAAAGATCTAGAGAGAGAGAGAGACCGATAAGGTTTGTGTTCGTACACGCGTGATAGAAACAAAGAGTGTCGACTAGAGAGAGAACGGGAGTGCGGGAGAGGAGAGAGGTCGCGTTTTTGCATCGAAGACTGATATAAACCATGATTCAGTATAAAATTGTATTCAAATGTTTGAATTGGAGAACATGGTGTTTGCAATTTACACATGAACGGAGATATGCATATCAAACAGGTTCATTAATTTGACTTTGAGCATGTTGATACATCTCCAACATATATATAATTTTTGATTGTTCCATGCTATTATAGTATCAATCTTGGATGTTTTATATACACTTACAAGCAATTATATATCATTTTTGGGACTAACCTATTAACTTAGTGCCTAGTGACAGTTGCTGTTTTTTGCCTGTTTTTGGGTTTTCAGAATATCAGTACCAAACGAAGTCCAAATGCCACGAAACTTTTTGGAGATTTTTTCTGGACATAAGAGACACTAGAAGCTTCGGGAGAGGGCCAGAAGACGGAGGAGGTGGCCACGAGCCACCAGGGCGCGCCCCAGGGAAACCAACAGAGGAGTCCACGAAATACTTTTTCCGCCGCCGCAAGTTCCTGTTCTCGAGAGATCCCATCTGGAGGCCTTTTCCGGCACTCTGCCGGAGGGGGATTCGATAACGGAGGGGCTCTCCATCAACCTTGCTGCCCTTCTGATGATGTGTGAGTAGTTTACCACAGACCTTCGGGTCCATAGTTAGTAGCTAGATGGCTTCTTCTCTCTTTTTGATCTTCAATACAATGTTCTCCTCGATGTTCTTGGAGTTCTATCCGATGTAATCACTTTTTGCGGTGTGTTTGTTGGGATCCGATGAATTGTGAGTTTATGATAAGATTATCCATGAATATTATTTGAGTTTTCTCTGAACTCTTTTATGCATGATTGTTATAGCTTCATATTTCTCTCTGATCTATTAATTTGGTTTGGCCAACTAGATTGATTTATCTTGCAATGGGAGAGGTGCTTTGTAATGGGTTCGATCTTGCGGTGCTCAATACCAGTGACAAAAAGGGACATGACACGTATGTATCGTTGCTATTAAGGGTAAAAAGATGGGTTTTATTCATGCGTGAGTTTACTTTGTCTACATCATGTCACGTTACTCCATTCTTTATGAACTTAATACTCTAGATGCATGTTGGATAGCGGTCGATGTGTGGAGTAATAGTAGTAGATGCAGAATCGTTTCGGTCTACTTGTCTCGGATGTGATGCCTATATACATGATCATTGCCTTGGATATCGTCATGATTATTTGCTTTTCTATCAATTACCCAACAGTAATTTGTTTACCCACTGTATGCTATTTTCAAGAGAGAAGCCTCTAGTGAAACCTATGGCCCCCGGGTCTACCTTTATCATATATTAAAAATCTCAAAAAATACCTTGCTGCAATTTTACTTTATTTATTTTATTTTGTATTTTTGTTTGATCTATCTATCTATCACCATACAATTTAATCTTGCAATTAACCGCCAAGGGATTGACGACCCCTTGTTCGCGTTGGGTGCAAGGATTTGTTATTTTGTGTGCAGGTGCTGCTAACGAGTTGTTGCATGATTCTCCTACTGGATTGATAACCTTGGTTTCATAACTAAGGGAAATACTTATCTCTACTGTACTGCATCATCCCCTCCTCTTCGGGGAAATCCCAACGCAGCTCACAAGTAGCAGGAAGAATTTCTGGCGCCGTTGCCGGGGATCAACATCTATCAAGTACCTACGCATAAACTTTCATCTCCTCACATTTATTTTATTTTCCTTTGCCTCTCGTTTTCATCTCCCCCACTTCTAAAAAGTTATTACAAAAATACAAAAATATTTTTTGTTTGCCTTTTTGCGTGTTTTCTTGCTTGAAGTTGCTATCATGGCTGATTTTGGTATGGAAAAAAGTGAGGATGGTAAGACTCCAAAAATTGAAGTTCCTACCAATTTAGATGCTAAAACTTTTGTGATGGGACACGGGAATATTATAGGAAAATGTGTTATCCAAGAATTCTTTAATTGCATCGGAACTTTGGCTTGTGATGACACTCCTATTCTTAAAAGAACCAAAAACTATGCCGAAGCTATCTCTGCACTGGTTCTTAAACTTGAGAGAAGATTTATTCGTACCCATCCTACTTTGCAAAGATTGTTTTATGAGTTGCCGGTTATAAAAAATACTGGAGCTAAGAAGATAGCTACCCTTATCCTCATGAATGAATTTGATCATATAGTGCGAGAAGCTAGAGAGATCTTTGATTTTTACGGTATGAGTCGTGAAAAACCAGTGATAGATGAGATTTTATACAATAGTGATTATTTGTTGAGATATTTATTTCGCAATGATCACACTTTTGATGAGAATACCAAAAAGGAGGCCCCTCCCTTAAACATAATCC
Organism: Elymus sibiricus; assembly: GCA_039707655.1. NCBI lineage: Eukaryota > Viridiplantae > Streptophyta > Magnoliopsida > Poales > Poaceae > Elymus > Elymus sibiricus. The sequence continues at coordinate 159,317,047 of CM077668.1, read as the reverse complement.
CACAAGTTTTCAATGGTATTAATAAACAGTATTCTTGGATTGTAAAAGGGAATCAAGAGTGATTCAAGGATGGTCAACTTAGTAATGCTAAAATTTCCATGGATGATGTGTTTCATATTATCTTTGAAAAACCTCCTGATGAGGACGCATCCTTAGAAAAGAAGAAAAGAAAGATGACAATACTTGAAACTATGCATTATGCCTAGCTAGGGGCATAAAACAATAGCGCTTGTTGGGAGGCAACCCAATGAATAAAATAATTTTTTGCTTTTTATTCCTGTTTTATTGTGTGCACACAATTATGCTACTGTTATGATTGCGTTTTTATGTTTTAATTAGTGTTTGTGCCAAGTAAAGTCTTTGGGATGATTTGGAAGATAGTATAATTGATGCTGTTTGGAAAACAGAAAGTTTTGCGTCCAGTGCTGGAATTTTAATTCTGTACTCTAGTGTCATAAAAATCTGAAATTTTTACACAGTATTGATATATGGATTTCCCACGTTTTTCTAATTTTTCAGAATTTTTGGAAGTACAGAATTATAGCTTTTAAATAGATCTTTACAGACTGTTCTGTTTTAGATAGATTCTGTTTTTGTTGCATAGTTTGCTTATTTTGATGAATCTATGGATCGTATCGGGGGGTATGAGTCATGGAGAAGTTGGAGTATTGTAGCATTATGCCAATATTAAATATGAATCAATTTACTACAGTACTTAAAGTTAAAGATTTGTTTGTTATACTAACGGATCTCACGAAGGTTTTGTTGAGTTTTGTGTGATTGAAGTTTTCAAGTTTTGGGTGAGATCACGATGGATGAAGGAATAAGGAATGGCAAGAGCCTAAGCTTGGGGATGCTCAAGGCACCCCAAGGTAATATTCAAGGAAGACTCAAGCAACTAAGCTTGGGGATGCCCCGGAAGGCATCCCCTCTTTCTTCTACCAACTATCGGTAATTTTACTTGGAGCTATATTTTTATTCGTCACATATCATGAGTTTTTCTTGGAGCATCTTGTATTATATGAGTCTTTGCTTTGTTTGATTTTTAGTTTGTCACAATCATCTTTGCTGGACACACCTATTTGAGAGAGCCACATGTTTATCATGATTTCTTAGAATACTCTATGTGCTTCACTTATATCCTTTGAGCTAGGCAGTTGCTCTAGTGCTTCACTTAAATCTTTTTGAGCACGGCGGTGGCTATATTTTGAAGAAATATTTGAACTCTCGTGCTTCACTTATATTATTTTGAGAGTTGATAGGATTAAATTTTGAAGAAATATTTGCACTCTCATGCTTCACTTATATATTTTTGAGAGTTGATAATAGTAATGGTAATTTGCACAAGATATGACTTTGGTCCCAAAGTGATGAATATTCAAGAGGGATATAATAAAAACTTTCATGAAAGATCATTGGATATGATAAGTTTGATTCCTTGCAATAGTTTTGCGATATGGAGATGATAATGTTAGTGAGCAATTGTGATTTAGTAAGAATATTGGTGTTAAGGTTTGTGATTCCCTATGCATGCACATAAAGTCAATAGTTATGCAACGAAATTATATCCTACTTATGGTGCATTATTCAGTGTTAGTTATGTTCAATGCATGTTTATGACCGTTTTCGCTTTTTGGTTGGTCGCTTCTCAATCTATTTGCTAGCCTTCATTTGTACTAAGCAGGAATACTGCTTGTGCATCCAACTCCTTAAACCAAAGTTGTGCCAAATGAGTCCACCATACCTACCTATATAAGGCATTTCCATGCCGTCCCAAGTAAATTTGCATGTGCCAACTCTAATTTTTCAAAATAATTTTCCGTTTTGTGTGCCCGTACTGCTCATGAAGCGGCAGGGGGTGGCCAATATTTTCCATGCTAGGTGTGTTATTCTCACGATGAGTGTTTAATCACTTGTCATTGCACGAGAGAGTGGCAGGTAATAGGGATGCCCAGTCCCGAAATGAATTTTTTTAATATGATGATAATAATAAATTCCGTGGAAAGTGTTGGTATGGAAGGCACCCGTGGATACGGCTAGCCATGGATTGTGAAAGAATGGTGGAAAGGAAATAAACTTTATTTTCTGTTTGGGAACCGCCTATAATGTGTCTAGCATGGAAGATTGGGAATTCTCAGTCGTTTTTGTTGACAGCAAAAGCATGCCTCTCAAAATAATTTTATCTCTCTAATTTAAACCTTGAGCTCTGGCACCTCTACAAATCTCTACTTTCCTCTGCGAAGGGCCTATCTATTTACTTTTATGCAATTTTTATTTTTATTTTGAGTCTCCATCTTCTCTTACAAAGCACCAACTAGAGAGCACTATTGTCATACTTGTGCATTGTGTGTAGCTAATATTGAGTGTGTTTCATGAATGGATCAATGATTGAGCATAATGGGCTAGGGATAACTTTCTTTAGCATTGATATTTTGAAAGACATGGTTGCTTGTTAGTATGCTTGAGTATTTATGTCTTCATGTCAAACTATAGACTATTGCCTTGAATCATTCAAGTCCAAATGTCCATGCTACAAAAGAAAAGAGTATCTGATGAATATGATAGGTAGCATTCCACATCAAAAATTTGGTTTTTATCATTTACCTACTCGAGGACGAGCAGGAATTAAGCTTGGGGATGCTTGATACGTCTCCAACGTATCTATAATTTTTGATTGTTCCATGCTATTATAGTATCAATCTTGGATGTTTATACACACTTACAAGCAATTATATATCATTTTTTGGGACTAACCTATTAACTTAGTGCCCAGTGCCAGTTGTTGTTTTTTTACCTGTTTTTGGTTTTCCAGAATATCAGTACCAAACGAAGTCCAAATGCCACGAAACTTTTTGGAGATTTTTTTCTGGACATAAGAGACACTAGAAGCTTCGGGAGAGGGCCAGAAGATAGAGGAGGTGGCCACGAGCCACCAGGGCGCGCCACCCCCTGGTGCCTCGTGGGCCCACCTCTGATCCGTTTGACCTAATTCCACCTCTATAAATACTCTAAAATCGGGAAATCAACAGAGGAGTCTACGAAATACTTTTTCCGCCGCTGCAAGTTCCTGTTCTCGAGAGATCCCATCTGGAGGCCTTTTCCGGCACTCTACCGGAGGGGGATTCGATCACGGAGGGGCTCTCCATCAACCTTGCTGCCCTTCCGATGATGCGTGAGTAGTTTACCACAGACCTTCGGGTCCATAGTTAGTAGTTAGATGGTTCTTCTCTCTTTTTGATCTTCAATACAATGTTCTCCTCGATGTTCTTAGAGTTCTATCCGATGTAATCACTTTTTGCGGTGTGTTTGTTGGGATCCGATGAATTGTGAGTTTATGATCAGATTATCCATGAATATTATTTAAGTTTTCTCCGAACTCTTTTATGCATGATTGTTATAGCTTCGTATTTCTCTCCGATCTATTAATTTGGTTTGGCCAACTAGATTGATTTATCTTGCAAAGGGAGAGGTGCTTTGTAATGGGTTCGATCTTGCGGTGCTCAATCCCAGTGACAGAAAGGGACATGACACGTATGTATCATTGCTATTAAGGGTAAAAAGATGGGGTTTATTCATGCGTGAGTTTACTTTGTCTACATCATGTCATCTTGCTTAAGGCGTTACTCCGTTCTTTATGAACTCAATACTCTAGATGCATGCTGGATAGCGGTCGATGTGTGGAGTAATAGTAGTAGATGCAGAATCGTTTCGGTCTACTTGTCTCGGACGTGATGCCTATATACATGATCATTGCCTTGGATATCGTCATGATTATTTGCTTTTCTATCAATTGCCCAACAGTAATTTGTTTACCCACCGTATGCTATTTTCAAGAGAGAAGCCTCTAGTGAAACCTATGGCCCCCGGGTCTACCTTTAGCAGATATTAAAAATCCCAAAAATACCTTGCTGCAATTTTACTTTATTTATTTTATTTTGTATTTTTTGATCTATCTATCTATCACCATACAATTTAATCTTGCAATTAACCGCCAAGGGATTGACAACCCCTTGTTCGCGTTGGGTGCAAGGATTTGTTATTTTGTGTGCAGGTGCTGCTAACGAGTTGTTGCGTGATTCTCCTACTGGATTGATTACCTTGGTTTCATAACTGAGGGAAATACTTATCTCTACTGTACTGCATCATCCCCTCCTCTTCGGGGAAATCCCAACGCAACTCACAAATAGCACATGTTCATGGAGTACTATAATACAACATGCTATTCAATTGATGTGTTCAATTTTGGATTTAGTCCACAATTTTGACCGGGTCAAAGAGCTATTTCATTGAATTGAGCTATTTCATTTCTGGTTTGATTCCCGTTTTTGAGTGGGTCAACTGTTTGTCAAATTAATCGGTAGCAACGAGCATGTGAAAACACATTAGTCCCGAGCATCATCTCACCATCTAAAAAAGAAGTGGTAAGATGTAACACTATAGAACTAATATTTCTAAATTTGATTCGAATCGACTTGGTACAGTAGACGTGGATGCTTGTTCTCCCAAAATTTGAACGAACCGCTAAAACACCCTCTGGTCGGTGGAATTCGCCCGAGAAAATAAACGGGAGATGTGAAATTACCAGCCTATCTGGGACCCACATCAATTGGCCAGGTGTATACCGAGGGTAGGTTTGTAACTTCATGCAACCGCGCCCACTCATCGGCCGAAATGATAGGCGCCGAATAATTCATAAACCATGGGCGGCAAAACACCCTTTCCTCGACCGAAATCGCAGGCGCCGAATAATTCATAAACCATGGGCGGCAAAACACCCTTTCCTCGGCCGAAATCGCTCGCGCCCACTATTTCAAAGCACGCCCTCCTCGCCCGAAATCGCTGGCGCCCACTATTTGGGAGAAGCAAAGTTACCCTACTATCCCCGACCCTCAAGACTCAGACCCAAGCCCACAAGCCAAAAGACAGGGGTAGAATTGTAACTTCCCCCACATTTCAGACAAATGCATCCGTAAGACATGGTTCCCCCTCCCAATTCCCCATTCATACACCGTGGGTGCCAAATCACCTTCTCCCTTGCCGCGAAACCTCAGCCCCTCCTCCATGCCCCCCACTGAACCAGATTCACCGCCGCCCTCCTCCCCAATGCCCGAGCTGCAGTCCATTTGCCGTCGGGCACTGGGTCGTGTGCCTCTTACTCCGTGCTGCCAGAGCTACCTCGACGACGACCGCGTGAACCGTGCAGGAGCCGATTCAACCGCGCCATCGTGCACAGTGCCGGAGCGGCTCGTACTTCAGATGCGTCCAGCGCACCGACGCTGGTGCCTCGTAGCCGTCGACCACCGCCACATATCTGGTTTCCCGCCGCCGGCAGTCACCACAACCGCGCTGGCCTCACCGACTCGGCAGATGGAGCTGCCTACTTCACCGGGCCGCAGGATAGGTCGTACACTCATCTTATTCACTTTACCTAGGCGTTAGTCGCCTGGATTTTTATTCTGGGTCAGTCGGTTCCAAGTGGTAGGAAACAGCTCCCCTCGAGGCGGCGGAGCTCCTAGGCTACCGGTTGGCCGGGGAATGAGTTCCTCGGTGTCTATCATAGGGGTGCGGGCAGAGGTCGCAGGTTCGCCGTGGAAGCAGCGTTTCGATGCCTATCTTAGGGTTGCGTGGCATCAAGGTACTGCTGGCGCGGGATCTAGATGAATGCGAGTCTTTGAGGTATAGCTTTGGCGGCGCAACCATGCCAGTGCGGTGGGGCGGGGGGCGGGGTCGAGGTCGGAGCTGCCGTGGCCAGGGACGGTGGAGGCAGGCTGCTCTGCCGGTGCTCACTGGCTGTTCGAGGAACATCCTGAACAGTGACAGCCGGGAGGCACAAGACGGCTATCCAGCCATCCGGCATAGATCGGACAGTAAAAAAAAAGCGTGTGACCAATTTAGTTTTCAGTGAACTGACGTGTAACCAGTCTCGTACCTGAGTGTTGATCGTATTTCTTCAGATCAGATATATCTGTCATTCTTAACATTGTGTGTTTTCTGCATCTTTAGCCACACCATCTTCCTTTCTCACCGGAGCTACTCCAACAAGGGAAGCATGCACCAGATGGGAGCTATACTCCCCACTTAAGAGTTCCCTGCCTCGAATGTGCCAGCCAGACATGGACAGCCACAACAACCGCAGTGCCATCGACGATTCAGCAGATGATGCTCACTCCTACGGAGGGCGGCAAGATAGGTTGTACCCTCATCTTACTTGTGTGCAGCGTTTATGGCTTTTGTTCTTCATCTAAGCATGGAAAATAGATTATCACTTGTCACTGCACATTCATGTTGATCTCTTAGTCTTCAGATAAGAGACTTGTGCAGTAGTTAATGGTGTTCCATAGTTATCGTCCCTCAGCCAAAGCTATCCCACAGGCTGGTGATTATACCCCTTCTAGTATTACCTATGTTGTTGTTCTGTAGTACTTTTGTGTGCCATTTAGTTAATCTCGAGTACAAACAGTATATATTTTGTAGCTATCATGTGTGCTCTGTCTTTAGCCTTTGAGGTATCAACCTGTTGATGCTATTTAAGTTGACTCCTACTATTTATGTCGTCTCCTACAGGCACTCATTACATAATCTCACTACTAGTTGTTTTCCATGCATGTCAGATATTATTGCACATAGTGATATTGAATATGAGAACAAATCCACTAAAAGAAACTCGCGGAGCAATGCAACGGCCAACATACTCGACGTTGATGATATTCAATATGATGGAACAGTTAAATGTAGTTCTTCAGAAGAGTTGCAGAGAGATAATGATTCCTATTCACCCCAGAAGGTCTTTTCTCTAACTTGACCCATGATATGGGTAGCATCATGCATATAATGTCTTGCAATGCATCTACTCTGTTGCAATGCCATGTGCTTAGCCCGCTGATCATATATGTGAATATGTCATGCCTTCTAGTTTGCATGTACCTATTCCATTCATGATAACATCTTTTCAAATTCAAGTACTATCATTCTACTCTGCTGCAATGCCATCTGCTTAGTTTGGACATCATCCATCTGAATATCTCATGCATTGTTGTTCGTCCGTATGTACTCCATCCGTCTACCATATCATGGTTTTATACATTGAAGTGATGTTCTACTGTTCTGTTGCAATGTGATCATAGTTTGCCCATCAGACATGTGAATATTCTGCCTTGCTGTTTTTCTGTACCTATTCCAACTATCATACACTTTTACATTCAACTATTATTTCTTTTACTATGTTGTATGATAACCCACAAGTATAGGGGATCACAACAGTTTTCGCGGGTAGTATTTCACCCAGATTTATTGAATCGACACAAGGGGAGCCAAAGAATATTTGTGAGTATTAGCAATTGAGTTGTCAATTCAACCACACCTGGAGAACTAAATATCTGTAGCAAAGTGTTTAGTAGCATAGTAGTATGATAGTTTCGATAGCAGTAGTAACAGTAGCAGTAGTAACAGAGACAGTAACAGTAACAGAAGCAGTTTTGTAGTGATTATAACAGCAGTAGCAACGAAAGTAACTTAGCAAAGATCAATATGCGAAAAGTGTAGGCATTTGATCAGTGATGGATAATTATGTTGGATGACATTCATCATATAACAGTCACAACCTAGGGCGATACACAATAGCTCCAATTCATCAATGTAATGTAGGCATGTGTTCCGTATATAGTCATACATGCTTATAGTAAGAACTTGCATGACATCTTTTGTCCTACCCTCCCGTGGCAGCGGGGTCCATAAGGAAATCTAAGGGATATTAAGGCCTCCTTTTAATAGAGAACCGGAACAAAGCATTAGCACTTAGTGAATACATGAACTCCTCAAACTACGGCAATCACCGTAAAGAATCCCAATTATTGTCACCTTGGGGTATGCGGATCATAACACGTAATAGGTGCATATAACTTGCAAGATAGGATCAAGAACACAAATATATTCATGAAAACATAAAGGGTTCAGATCTGAAATCATGGCACTTGGGCCCTAGTGACAAGCATTAAGCATAGCAAAGTCATAGCAACATCAATCTCAGAACATAGTGGATACTAGGGATCAAAGCCCTAACAAATTGACTCGATTACATGGTAAATCTCATCCAACCCATCACCGTCCAGCAAGCCTATGAAGAAATTACTCACACATGGCGGTGAGCATCATGAAATTGGTGATGGAGGATGGTTGATGATGACGACGGCGTCGAATCCCCCTCTCCGGAGCCCCGAACGGACTCCAGATCAGCCCTCCCGATGAAGAACAGGAGGTGGCGGCGGCTCCGTATCGTAAAATGCAATGATTCTTCCTCCCTGATATTTTTCTCCACGAATAGGTACTTATAGCATTGGAATTAGGGTAAACGGAGTTGGCAGGGCCCCACAAGCCTGCCAGGCGCGCCCTGGGGGGTGGGTGTGCCCCCCAAGCTTGTGGCGCCTGGTGGCCCCCCTCTAATGGATCTTTGCGCCAGTATTTTTTATATATTCTGAAATAATTCTCCGTAAATTTTTAGGTCCATCCGAGAACTTTTATTTCTGCACAAAAACAACACCATGGAAATTCTGCTGAAAACAGCGTCAGTCCGGGTTAGTTCCATTCAAATCATGCAAATTAGAGTCCAAAACTAGAGCAAAAGTGTTTGGAAAAGTAGATACGTTTGGGACGTATCAACTCCCCCAAGCTTAACTCATTGCTTGTCCTCAAGCAATTCAGTTGACAAACTGAAAGTGACAAAGAAAGACTTTTACAAACTCTTTTGTTCTTGTTGTCTGTATATATACTTAACTAGCATCCAAGTTTTCTGCAAAGATTATGAACTAACCACATGAATGATAACACTTAGGTCTCACATTTACTCATGGCAATAACATAACCAACTAGCGAGCAATAATAAGATATCTCGGATGCCAACACTTTGTCAAAACAATTATGATATAATATGACAACATGGTATCTCGCTAGACCTTTCTGAGTGTGACGCCCCTACTCGACCGTGCACTAATCATACACGCAAACGTGCATGCTCGAGATTAGAGACTCACGGGAAGATATCACAACACAACTCTAAACTCAAATAAAAGTCATACAAGCTTTATATTACAAGCCAGGGGTCACGAGGACCCGAATACATAAGTCATACAAACAAATAATATCTGGGTACAGACATAGTTAGTCAAGTTTTCCTTAAGAAGGCTAGCATAACAATGACACTGATCGAAAAGGCGCAGGCCTCCTGCCTGGGAGCCTCCAAATATACTCCTGGTCGTCAGTCTCCACGTAGTAGTAGGCTCCACCGGAAGTGTAGTGGCAGTCGTCGGCGGGAGCAGCTGACTCTTGGGCTCCGGCATCTGATCGTAGTAAACGGGTATGGGGAAAAAGAGGTAGCAAAGCAACCGTGAGTACTCATCCAAAGTACTCGCAAGACTGGCATCAGATCTATACTAATTATGCATTGGTATCAAAGGAATGGGGCTATATCTTTGGACTAAACTGCAGAAATGCCAGAATAGAGGGGAAGACCAAGCCTATCGAAGACTAGCATCTTCAGCGTCTTGCAGCATTAGAAGAGTGCAGATTAGCATATTATAAAGTAACAAGCATGTAGAAGCAAAGCCCAGAGATCCTTCCTCGACTCCCTGCGAGAAAGCGATCCCGGAGCTTACAATTAAAGTAACATGTATTCAGTTCAAGTTGTAGTAGATCGGGATACAACACTGAGCGTCCTGTTACCGTGGACACGGCTATTCGAATAGATAACTTCCCTGCAGGGGTGCACTACTGTTACCCAACACACTCGATCACATCTAGCCGGACACACTTGCTGGGTAATGCCCGGCCTCGGGTAATCGACATGACGCAGTCCTACCTAGGCTCAGCAGAGAGGTCAACACGCCGGTCTAAATCCTAAGTGCGAAGGGGTCTTGGGCCATCACCCTTTGCACTCCTGCACGTACCGTGGCTGGCCGGGGCCCAAGCGCGACTGTGGAAACACCACAGACGTAACCAGCTCACCCCAACAATCAGCCCGCATCTCTGAGCTGTGACATCTGAAGAGCTTTCGGCTGAAACATACGACATGGAGGGTCCCATAACCATTATCCCACGTGGTGGTAGTGCGTATATGGCCAACGACCAACTCAGATCAAATACCCAAATCCGTTAGTGTATTGGGAGCTCGCGGTGACGATCAGTACTCCTGTCGTCCCGTCTCGAGGAAGTGCAACAAGGGTCAGGCCCATCCCTCTCTAGGGCGGTATCTGCCTGCCCGGCCGCGCCTCGTAATTATCTTGCGGGTACCCTCCAGGTCAACCCGACTCCACATTTCCCGCAGGTACCCCTCGGGGTCGACCCGCCTGCAACAAAGGTCTGAGATAAAAGTCATGGTAACAGTGTGTCTAAAACATCAAAGGGAACCCGAGGAGTCACCCTCGATGGATTCCCACTTGATGTAATCCATTAAGGAGATCCAGGAGGAATCACCCTCGATGGTCCCCACTTAAAGGAGTTGCACAATAGAGTCATCATCGGGAAGGGAAGAGCAAGGAATCACCCTCTGCAGTCACCATCGATGTGCTATACTACAGAGATATCATCAGAAGTGCAGTACGAGGTATCACCCTCAGCACTCGATAGTAGCCCTGCACAGCCGTACAACTAAGGGGGTATGCGGTGATTTGACAGTCTCTGTACATCGATCACAACGATCGAGGCACTAGTAACAAAGCGGGGCAACAGAGACAAGGGTGAGGGGTCACTGATGGATCACTAACCAAACTATTCTAAGCAGTTTAGGATGACAGGTAAAGTAACAACAGTAGGTTACAAAACAGGCTATGCATCATAATATGAGCAAGCAATTACAGTAGCAAAATCTAATGCAAGCATGAGGGAGAAGGAATAGGCGATATAGGAATGATCAAGGGGGTTTGCTTGCCTGGAAGCTCTGCTGAAAAGGTCTGGTCGTCAGGGGCGTAGTCGTACTCGGCAGCAGCGTCGGTCTCGGGGTCTACCGGAGAGAAGAGGGGGGGAGAAACAATAAATAAAAAGCAGACAAGTGCAACACAGATGCATGGCATGGCAGCACGTTATTCGAGGGGTGCCCTAATGTAGTACTACGCAAGTTAGTCGGAGCGGGAAACATCTGGAGGTGTTTTACCAGCTCCGGGCATTTATCAGACAGACGAATTGGAGGGGAAAGTTCCATGTTCATCATGTTAGAGAGGTGTGACAGGTATGTGGGTTGCATATTCGGATTCTTCATATTTTTCTGATCATTTTTCATATATAAATTATTTTCATCCAAGTTACGGTTTATTTTATATGATTTTTCAAAGACTTAAACATTTTCTGGAATTTCTGGAATTATTTAATTTCGAATTATCCAAAATAGTAGAAATACTTTTTATACCCAGAGCCAGCTAGCCTATTAGAATGACAGGTGGGGTCCGGTGGCTGAGTCAGCATGCACAGTCAGCAAGTCAACAGTCAAAGTGTTGACTGGGGTCAAACGTGAACAGTGCCAGTGGGGGCCCACATGTCATACCCATAGATCCAGTTAACAGTTTTTATTTAAACTAAACCAAATTATTTAGTGGCCTGGGGCCCAGTAGTCAGTGGAGTTAGCAGGGGGGTTTTAAGTTAGTGCTAATTAAGGGGCCACGTCAGCGCCATCAACACCGGCGAGGCCCGACGCAGCGGCGTGTCACCGGAGATGCGCTCCAGCGACCATTTGGTCAACCGAGAGCGGCTACTGGACGAGGGCGACGGCGTGCGTCGAGGAGAGGTAGCAATGGGTGCGGGCGTGGCCGGAAGGGACCACGACGACGACGTTCCGTCGGCGGTGACGACTCGGCCTCGACGGCAACGGGCCAACATGGCATGGAGAGGAGCGAGGGGAGGTCGAGGAGGGGCGGAAGCTCACAGTGGAGCTGACGGCGACGTTGAGGGGGGCCGGGGGGCTCGGACGGCGGCAAATCGAGCGACGGTGTGTCGCGGATGCAGTCGGGGAAAACGGAGGCGGGCGTCGTCATTGCGGTGGCTCGGCTCCGTCCAGTGGAATGAGGCGACATGGACGGCGACGCCGGAGCTGCCGGACATCCTTCGAAGGCGCGGGAGGCATGGGGACCATGTCAACGACGGGGTGGCAGCAACGAGCACGCCTGGTCGAGCTTCGAATCAAGTGCGAGAGAGGGACGAAGGGGAAATGGCAGCTAGGGTTGGTCGAGGGGACAGGGAGGGGTCTTCTAGCCAACCAGGGCGACAGGGGAGTGCCGGTGTCGATCGCAGGAGAGGGGGGGCCGGTGCGGGCGCGCGCTGTGTAGCCGTCACGGTGAGGGGAGGGAGATGACCTCCCTGTGGGCTGGGCCTCGCACTATGGCCACTAGAGCCCAGTTGCACAGCGCCCGTTTAGGCCTTTTCTAATTCTTTTTCTGCTTTCTTATTTATTCTCTGTTTTGCAATTCTTTTTAATACTAAATGAATTTAGTTGGCTATGAAATTTGACACACAATTATTAGGCAACACTTTGAGCTTGCACAAGAAGTCTCAATTTATTGTGAGTAGTTTAACTATTTAATTAAATTGAAATGGCTTAATATAATGCTGCTGGTCCACTGTTTTTGGATGTTAGGGTCAATTTAGGAGTTCAAATAATGTTGGCTTTATTTTTATAATTGCTTTGGGATTATTTGCAACATTATCAACATTTTTGTTTTATTATTTGAAGAAGTAATAATTTGACTTGCATTTGAATTTTTAATTTGAGTTGAAATATTTCTTAATTGCATTTCTTAGGATATAATGATGATGACTTGGCATCATTAGTATGAGGTCACTGTAGTATGACACTGGGGGTGTTACAAATCTCCTCCACTCGAAGAAATCTCGTTCCGAGATTTAAGAGGTAGAGTAAGGGAAAAAGGTTTGGTTGAGAAATTCTAACGAGTCTTCTCATCCTTGGTTGCACTTCTCGAAGAGGTCAATCCATTTCGTTGATGTATCCATTTCTCTGCATCAGTGCATCACGACGAGTTGTCATTCTTCCTTCGGGACTCCATCGTACTTACGAATAGGGTAGGAGGGGAGACTATAAGGACGGATGTCAAAAAAAGGTTGGCATCCGGTAACTATCTCAGGGGATGAAAGTATAAAGTATCTCTCGAGTTGAAACTCAGGGAAATACATCGAGAGAAATAAAAGGAGGCATGAGAAGTTTCAAGTGGATAGGCAATCATTTGATGCCTGAAACAAAGTGTGAAAGGGGGTTTCAGAGCAACGAGAACAAATATTGCATCTGATATCGGAATAGAACACCATAAGGAAAATGGCTTGCAGAATCTCATACGAAGACAAATACAAAGGACAATTTTGGATACAAGGATGTGTAGGAGAGCCAGGTTTCCGGTCCTGAAGACCAGTGAGTTAGTGCGATCACGATACAAGGCTTGTCAGAGAACAGCTTGTCCACTATGTTGGCAACAGCGTCGGTACCTAGGGCGAGGGACGAAGAGAACCATTTTCCTGCTCGTTGAAACGAGGCGGACCAATAGGCAAAGTTCTCGTCCATCGATGGTTACCGAAATGTTAACAACAATAGTAACAGGGTTTTTCTGACTAAGTTGTACACTGGGGTGTTTACATAAGCAGGGAATTATTACTGCTTAGATCATATAGATCATAAGAAAGGTTAAACAAACCAATGGAAAGGAAACTGTGTTTATCTGATTAAACAGACCAATTGGAAGGAAAATGTGATCACTCACAAGTGTTGGTGTATATCCTTCCCAAGGACAAGCAGAGCATGATATCCATGATAGGACAGCAAGTGCAAAACTTTTTAGAAAAAGGGGCAAGGAGAATCAGGATGTTTACCCATAAAACGGGGTTTGGATAATTGATCAAGAAACATTTAGCATTTCACGTCCAATGTTCTTGTTGATGATCGGAGTACCACAGTCATGCTTCAGGGTAACAATGACCTAATGTTTTAAGCAAGGGTTGGGTTTGAAGATCACAGGAAAACACATGGAACATTTTCAAGATAGCAAGGAACTTAAGGTATAGTCCAAAACATGACTAAGTCTGTGCTGGAAGGAAAAGCAAGGATGTTGTCGATGATAATACAAATTATCGAGGGGCAAGGATGGTACTTCTCATCATGAATTCAATTGACACTTGGAAGAAGCCAAAATGTTGACGATGATCACGACACATTATGTCAAGAGGTACTATGATGGGGAAAGGTATCACCTTATCAAAGCTTCATAAGATGTAGTGCAATGGTACGATATCCTCGAGATACCAGAGGGTAATACTCGAAGGTAGAACAGAATAGAAGCTGAACTAGATCGTTGATCTGCGGATGGCAGGTGCTTTAATCTTGTTGAAAAATAGACGAGGCACGGGAATGGAGTTATCAAATGAGGTCAGCATGGTCAGAACCATTACTGCTTGGAATCAAGTTAAGGAAACTGGAATAATTATACAAATGAATAAATATTTTGCAAGAAGCTTCTGTAACAGTCTACATCATTTCCATGGGCATGAACACAGAGTTCAAGGTCGACTCCCACTTCTTCAATGCATAACCTTTCATTTACATCTCGCTTTCGACGAAGTTGCAGTGTTGAAATTTTATCGGGCGTAACACCAGTAGAGTATGACCCGTAAAAGTTTCCGGGTTCACATAGATGACAGAAACATAGATACAACCCATCGGGGCATTTTTAAGTACCTATACAACACATGATAGAAACAAAGGATACAAGCTCGAAAGCAAAAGCATAGATAACAAAAGCAGAGGATACAAGTCACCAAAGGCGTTATGTATCAGGGGAAGGACTTGTAAAGGGTTCAGATTTACGAAGGAACTATCGGGTAATAACCCATGAAAGGGATCATATCGGTTAAACAATGGCTCCACATTAGAGTCCATCGAGAGAAGAAAGGAGGCCAAGACATCGGGTTATGGAAACTTCAGAATAACCCAAAGTATAAAATACGAAGGGATTGCAATTCCCAAAATGAGGAATAAGACCATCTGGGCAAAAAGGACAAGCCGAATAGGCTTAGGTGGACAATCGATCAATGCTTGATTGGCCAAGAACCAGCTCATGTCCGGAATGACGTCTGAGCCGGAAGGGTAATTTCTAAGGATCAACTGATGATAGCGAGTATTCGCGACCATATTGAATCGAGGGACTCAGAATGATAATGGCAAAGGATGTCAACGAAGATTACTAGTCATATGGAATTTACCATAACGCAGACAGGCAAGACTTTCCAAAGCAATAGGTTGCCGATGATTCTCGAAAGATCATATAGTATTTCGAAGAAATTTGTGAAACACATGAACAACTAGGGATGAACAAATCCCCCGTAAGTGTGAGGAATTATTCGTAGGTGTATTCATGCGAAAGGGAGCTGCAAGGCAGTAGGCACAAGGATTCTCGGAATACCGGAGAATATTTTGGGGTATCTTGTAATAACAAGAGCAACTGGGAATGAATGTGTGAACAACAAGTGTATTTATTAATCCATAGGGATTTATCGGTGGTATGGAACTGCAAAGACGGTGGGCACAAGGGTCTCGGGAAAGCATCGAGGAGTATCTTCAAAATCTTCTGGTGAAGTAGGCGATCATGTGGAGTGAAGGGGCTCTCCGGGACAAAGTGGTTACGAGAACCTAGAGTTAGAGTTAGCAAAATCTTTAACCCGAAAAGAAGAGAGACCAGAGTCCCAGAGTAAAGGAGAGGAATAAAAGATCCTAATCCCATCCATTTGCGATGTGGGCCCGTAAGCCACACAACAATGTTAGTAAAATAGTTTTTCAAAGACTAGACTCAACTTCGACCAAGGAATCGGAAGGGGGCTTCCTACAGGCAGTCGGCTCTGATACCAACTTGTGACGCCCCTACTCGACCGTGAACTAATCATACACGCAAACGCGCACGCTCGAGATCAGAGACTCATGGGAAGATATCACAACACAACTCTAAACTCAAATAAAAGTTATACAAGCTTTATATTACAAGCCAGGGGTCACGAGGACCCGAATACATAAGTCATACAAACAAATAATATCTGGGTACAGACATAGTTAGTCAAGTTTGCCTTAAGAAGGCTAGCATAACAACGACACTGATCAAAAAGGCGCAGGCCTCCTGCCTGGGAGCCTCTGAATCTACTCCTGGTCGTCGGTCTCCACGTAGTGGTAGGCTCCACCGAAAGTGTAGTGGCAGTCGTCGGCGGGAGCAGCTGACTCCTGGGCTCCGGCATCTGATCATAGTAAACGGGTATGGGGAAACAGAGGTAGCAAAGCAACCGTGAGTACACATCCAAAGTACTCGCAAGACTGACATCAGATGTATACTAATTATGCATTGGTATCAAAGGAATGGGGCTATATCTTTGGACTAAACTGCAGAAATGCCAGAATAGAGGGGAAGGCCTAGCCTATCGAAGACTAGCATCTTCAGCGTCTTGCAACATTAGAAGAGAGCAGATTAGCATATTATAAAGTAACAAGCATGTAGAAGCAAAGCCCAGAGATCCTTCCTCGACTCCCTGTGAGAAAGCGATCCCGGAGCTTACAATTAAAGTAACATGTATTCAGTTCAAGTTGTAGTAGATCAGGATACAACACTGAGCGTCCTGTTACCATGGACACGGCTATTCGAATAGATAACTTCCCTATAGGGGTGCACTACTATTACCCAACACGTTCGATCACATCTGGCCAGACACACTTGCTGGGTAATGCCCGGCCTCGGGTAATCGACACGACGTAGTCCTACCTAGGCTCAGCAAAGAGGTTAACACGCCGGTCTAAATCCTAAGTGAGAAGGGGTCTTGGGCCATCGCCCTTTGCACTCCTGCACGTTACGTGGCTGGCCGGGGCCCAAGGGCGACTGTGGAAACACCACAGACGTAACCAGCTCACCCCAACAATCAGCCCGCATCTCTGAGCTGTAACATCTGAAGAGCTTTCGGCTGATACATATGACGTAGAGGGTCCCATAACCATTATCCCATGTGGTGGTAGTGCGTATATGGCCAACGACCAACTCAGATCAAATACCCAAATCCGTTAGTGTATTGGGAGCTCGCGGTGACGATCAGTACTCCTGTCGTCCCGTCTCGAGGAAGTGCAACAAGGGTCAGGCCCATCCCTCTCTAGGGCGGTCTCTGCCTGCCCGGCTGCGCCTCATAATTATCTCGTGGGTACCCTCCAGGTCAACCCGACTCCACATTTCCCGCGGGTACCCCTCGGGGTCGACCCGCCTGCAACAAAGGTCTGAGATAAAAGTCATGGTAACCGTGTGTCCAAAACATCAAAGGGAACCCGAGGAGTCACCCTCGATGGATTCCCACTCGATGTAATCCATTAAGGAGAACCAGGAGGAATCACCCTCGATGGTCCCCACTTCAAGGAGTTGTACGACAGAGTCATCATCAGGAAGGGGAGAGCGAGGAATCACCCTCTACAATCACCATCGATGTGCTATACTACAGAGATATCATCAGAAGTGCAGTACGAGGTATCACCCTCAGCACTCGATAGTAGCCCTGCAGAGTCGTACAACTAAGGGGGTGTGCGGTGATGTGACGATCTCTGTACATCGATCACAATGATCGAGGCATTGGTAACAAAGCGAGGCAACAGAGACAAGAGTGAGGAGTCACTGATGGATCACTAACCAAACTATTCTAAGGAGATTAGGATGACAGGTAAAGTAACAATAGTAGGGTACAAAACAGGCTATGCATCATAATAGGAGCAAGCAATTACAGTAGCAAAATCTAATGCAAGCATGAGGGAGAAGGAATAGGCGATATAGGAATGATCAAGGGGGTTTGCTTGCCTGGAAGCTCTGCTGAAAAGGTCTGGTCGTCAGGGGCATAGTCGTACTCGGCAGCAGCGTCGGTCTCGGGGTCTACCAGAGAGAAGAGGGGGGAGAAACAATAAATAAAAAGTAGACAAGTGCAACACAGATGCATGGCATGGCAGCACGTTATTCGAGGGGTGCCCTAATGCAGTACTAATCAAGTTAGTCGGAGCGGGAAACATCTGGAGGTGTTTTACCAGCTCCGGGCATTTATCGGACAGACGAATTGGAGGGGAAAGTTCCATGTTCATCATGTTAGAGAGGTGTGACAGGTATGTGGGTGGCATATTCGGATTCTTCATATTTTTCTGATCATTTTTCATATATAAATTATTTTCATCCGAGTTACGGTTTATTTTATATGATTTTTCAAAGATTTAAACATTGTCTGCAATTTCTGGAATTATTAAATTTCGAATTATCCAAAACAGTAGAAATACTTTTTATACCCAGAGCCAGCTAGCATATTAGAATGACAGGTGGGGTCCAGTGGCTGAGTCAGCATGCACAGTCAGCAAGTCAACAGTCAAAGTGTTGACTGGGGTGAAACGTGAACATTGCCAGTGGGGGCCCACATGTCATACCCACAGATCCAGTTAACAGTTTTTATTTAAACTAAACCAAATTAGGTAGTGGCCTGGGGCCTTGTAGTCAGTGGAGTTAGCAGGGGGGGGGGGTTAAGTTAGTGCTAATTAAGGGGCCATGTCAGCGCCATCAACACCGGCGAGGCCCGACGCGGCGGCGTGTCACCGGAGACGCTCTCCGGTGACCATTTGGTCAACCGAGAGCGGCTACTGGACGAGGGCGACGGCGCGCGTCGAGGAGACGCGCTCCGGCGACCATTTGGTCAGCCGGAAAGGACCACGACGACGACGTTCCATCGGCGGTGTTGAGGGGGACCGGGGGGCTCGGACGGCGGCGGATCGAGCGGCGGTGTGTCGTGGATGCAGTCGGGGAAAACGGAGGCGGGCGTCGTCGTTGCGGTGGCTCGGCTCCATCCAGTGCAATGAGGCGACGTGGACGGCGACGCCGGAGCTGCCGGACATCCTTCGAAGGCGCGGGAGGCACGGGGACCATGTCAACGACGGGGCGGCGGCAATGAGCATGCCCGGTCGAGCTTCGAATCAAGCGCGAGAGAGGGACAAAGGGGAAATGGCAGCTAGGGTTGGTCGAGGGGACGGGGAGGGGTCTTCTAGCCAACCAGAGTGACAGGGAGCGCTGGTGTCGATCGCAGGGGAGGGGGGCGCTGCGGGCGCGCGCTGTGCAGCCGCCACGGTGAGGGGAGGGAGAAGACCTCCCTGTGGGCTGGGCCTTGCACTGTGGCCACTAGAGCCCAGTTGCACAGCGCCCGTTTAGGCCTTTTCTAATTCTTTTTCTGCTTTCTTATTTATTCTCTGTTTTGCAATTCTTTTTAATACTAAATGAATTTAGTTGGCTATGAAATTTGACACACAAATATTAGGCAACATTTTGAGCTTGCACAAGAAGTCTCAATTTATTGTGAGTAGTTTAACTATTTAATTAAATTGAAATGGCTTAATATAATGCTGCTGGTCCACTGTTTTTGGATGTTAGGGTCAAGTTAGGAGTTCAAATAATGTTGGCTTTATTTTTATAATTGCTTTGGGATTATTTGCAACATTATGAACATTTTTGTTTTATAATTTGAAGAAGTAATAATTTGACTTGCATTTGAATTTTTAATTTGAGTTGAATTATTTCTTAATTGCATTTGTTAGGATATAATGATGATGACTTGGCATCATTAGTGTGAGGTTACTGTAGTATGACACTGGGGGTTTTACACTGAGACCGCAAAACATAAATGCAGAGCACCTCTGAGATTCAAGCAACGACTAAACATTGTAATTCATGGTAGAGGATATCGAGTCATGGCCACACCCAACATTAGCTATACCCAATGCATAAAAATGGAATAGTGCTCTCCAACTGGTGCTTAAATGAGAGGGTGATGACTCAATAATAAAATAAAATAACATAAAAGTAAATGGTAGGCCCTTCGCAGAGGGAAGCATGGATTTGCAGCGGTGCCAGAGCTCGAAGCTTAAATTAGAGATAAAAATTATTTTGGGAGGTATGCTTTTCCTGTCAACGTCACGACTGAGATTTTTCAATATCTTCCATGCTAAACACATTATAGGCGGTTCCCAAGCGGAAAGGTAAAGTTTACGCCCCCTCCACCATACCAACACAAGCCATGGCTAGCAGAATTCACTGCATTGCGAATAATTAACATTGAATATGAGCATGAGTAGGATATCAACACCCTGAACATAAATATCATGGAGGCTATGCTAGTTTTGATTCAACTACATGTATGAACATGTGCCAAGTCAAGCCACTCGAATTACTCAGAGGAGGATACCATGCTAACATACTACATCACAACCATTTTGATGCATGTTGACACTCAAGATAAATCATTATCCACTCCTAGCTATTTAAGCATGGCATGAGCAACTATAATCTCTAATTGTCATCACAAACATGTTTACTCATAATAATGCTGAATCATGAATAATGAACTAAACATATTTACAAAGACAAAAACAAGAAGAGTTCATACCAGCTTTTCTTCACCGCAATCACTTCATCAAATATCGTCATTATTGCCTTTCACTTGCACGACCGAATGATGTGATAATAATAATAATGGTGCAAGTGTGCCGTGGACTAAGCTGAAATCTGCAAACATTTATTCAAAGGAGAAGACAAAATAATAGTGGCTCTTTGTTAGATCAACAATAAAGCACATGGGAGCCACTCAACATTTTCATCGTGGTCTTTCTCCTTACGATGACTCAACGAAAAGAAAATAAATTTGGAGAAACGCACTGAAATATTTTTGGAGTTTTTAGTTTTTCTGAAGAAAGCAAATTAGCGAAGGAAAAACAAAGAACGAGAAAAACTATTTACACGGGAAAGCTCCCAACAAGCAAAAGAAGAAACGAGAAATATTTTTGGGTTTTCTTTTACTACTATGAATTAACTAGACAAGAAAGAAACTACAACTATTTTTTTTGGATTTTCTAAAGTTTTTCAAACACACAAGAAGAAAGCGAAAATAAAACTAACATGGATAACACAATGAAAAAAAAGATGAACACCGACAACTGGAATGAGTGTGTGAACATGAATGTAATGTCGTTGAGAAATATGTACTCCCCTAAGCTTAGGCTTTTGGCCTAAGTTGGTCTACGGCCACTCCTGACCTGGATAATACCCGTGGTGGTAGTCCGGGTTATACTGAAGTGCAGCTGCCACAGCTTGGCGAGCTGTCTCATTGAGGTGCTCGGTCTCCGCTGCCCTCTCGTACTCCTCAGCCTCCTCCTCAAGTATGAAATGTCTATGTTTTCCCTGGAAATCAAAGAAGACAGGAGCAGGCAAAATAAAATGGAAAACACGATGCCTGTTAAAGATCAGACTGTATCTGAACGGGGGGGGGGGCACCCCTCTGATGGAACTGGTGGCGTTCCATAGCATCATATTCAAGAAAACTCGGTGGCAACAGGGTATCATTACGTTTTATGGGCACACCAAGATAAGTGGCTAAGCGAGTAGCATAAATTCCACCAAAGAAGTCACCAACTAAGGCATTGTTATGTAAACGACGTACAACAATAGCCCCCATGTTAAATTGTCTATCTATCAGCATCGCACTCTTAAGAATGCTCAGGTCAGGGGCGCAAAGGTGACTATGGTCATGTTTACCATTAATGCATCTACCAATGAACAGAGCAAAATAATGTATAGCAGGAAGATGAATGCTCCCCATAGTGGCTTGTGTAATGCCTCTAGTTTCTCCCCTAGTAATGTTCATGAGAAATTCATTGCAGTCAGATTTACGAGATTCAGTGCAAGTCCCCCAGAATGGAATTTTTCATACTTCACTAAATTCTTCAACGGACATGAGAAAAGACTTTTCATATAAGTTGAAAATAACATCATGTGCAGTGCGCTGATATACATACTTGAATCTCCGCACAAAGGAGTCAGTGAGGTCATAGTATTGCAGGCACCTGTCTGTCAAGAACTCCGTGAGCTCGGCATTGCGCACGTACATATCAAACTCTTCCTTGATGGCGGCTTGTATCATGAAGGCATCTGACGGCCACTCGCATGGCAAAACCGAAGCCTCCCGTGGCGGTTCGGTATCCGGCTCGCGTATTGCGGGCCTAGGAGCACTCTTGCTCGAGGAACCACCATGGAACATCTTCCTAAACATTTTATTTTCTTTGAAAATTTTCTAAAAATTTTAGTGACTCAAAATAAAAGTGAACAAAACTCAACAAAATTGATAGCAACTACTCCTACAAGTATCTAGAGGCTATATCATGCATCAAAACTACTTTGGACCATACAAATTCAACATGCAAACTCATAAACATGGTCACCACAGCAGCAAAAAATTGCAAAGTACAAAGCACTAGAACAAAAACTAATTGGAGCATTGGAGGAGTCACATACCAAGGACTAATTCCTCAAAACAGTTTTGGAAACGGAGTTCCGAGCAAGGAGATCGAAAATCACAGCAAAATGAGCAAGAACACGGGCTTGGGAGCAAGTTTGATATTTTCTGGAGGAAGAAGAAAGAGATGGGTGGCTGGCATAAGTGAGTGGGTCCCTGTGGGACCCATAAGCCTGCTGGGCGCGCCCTGTGGGCTTGTGGCACACAGGTGCACCCCCCGGGGTGTGTTCAGTGCCAAAAATTCTTAAATATTCTGGAAAAAATCATACTAAATTTTTAAGGCATTCTGAGAACTTTTATTTTTTGGCCATTTTTTATTGCATGGGAAATTCAGAAAACAGGATAATCATGGCATTTTATTTTACTAAAAATAATAGAGAGCAAAAGGTGGGTACAGAAAGTTTTGCTTACTAAATTCATCGACCACATGCCCCTCAAAAAGAATCAATTAATAAGGTTGATCAAGTCTTATTAACAAACTATTTTCGAATGGCATGAAATCGAAGAATCTTCGTATAACACTAAGTTACCTCAATGGGGATATGCAGATCCCCAACAATAAGAATTTCATATTTCTTTTTGATAGTAGGAAGAGGGAATTTGAAACCTCCAATAGTGATTGTCGAAACTTTTTCAATACAATTGATACCATTCACGAACTTTGTTTCTTCGGAAAATAAACCGTATGCTCATTACCATTGACATGAAAAGTAACCTTGCTTTTGTTGCAATCAATAACAGCCCCTGCAGTATTCAAAAAAGGTCTACCAAGGATAATCGACATGTTCTCGTCCTCGGGCATATCAAGAATAACAAAGTCTGTCAAGATAGTAACGTTTGCAACCACAACGGGCACATCCTCGCAAATTCCAATAGGTATAGCAGTTGATTTATCAGCCATTTGCAAAGATATTTCAGTAGGTGTAAGCTTATTCAAATGAAGTCTTCTATAAAAAGAGAAAGGCATAACACTAACACCGGCTCCCAAATCATATAGAGCAGTTTTAACATAACTTCTTTTGATGGAGCATGGTATAGTAGGTATTCCCGGATCTCCTAGTTTCTTAGGCACTCCACCCTTAAAAGAATAATTAGCAAGCATGGTGGAAATTTCAGCTTCAGGTATCTTTCTTTTATTAGTGACAATATCTTTCATGTATTTAGCACAGGGAGACATTTTCAACATATCAATCAAGCGAGTGCGCAAAAACATGGGTCTAAGCATTTCAACAAAGCGCTCAAAATCTTCATCATCCTTGTTTTTAGATGGTTTAGTGGAGAAAGGCGTAGGTTTTTGAACCCATGGTTCTCTCTCTTTCCCATGTTTTCTAGCAACAAAGTCTCTTTTATCATATCTTTTATTCTTAGGAGGTGGGTTATCAAGATCAACAGCAGGTTCTATTTCTACATCATTATCTGGTTGAGCATCAACAAGAACATCATCATTATCATTATCATTATGTGTATGTTCATTACCAGATTGTGTCTCAGCATCAGAAATAGAAACATCATTATGATTCTCAGGAGGTTTTTCTATCTCGGGTTCACTAGTAGCATGCAAAGTCCAATTATTTTTCTTTTTCTTTTTCTTCTTAGATGGACTAGGTGCATCAATATTGTTTCTTTGAGAATCTTGTTCAATTCTTTTAGGATGACCTTCAGGATATAGAGGATCCTGAGTCATTCTACCTCCTCTAGTAACAACTCTAACAGCATGATCATTCATTTTATTATTCATCTCATCAAGCAAATCATTTTGTGACTTAGCAATTTGTTCTAACTGAGTCTGGACCATAGAAGCATGTTTACTCAAGCATTTAACATCATTAGAAGTTCTAAATATCAAATCACTCAAGCATTCAATCATTTGGCATTCCGTTTTAGTTGATTACTAACATACATATTAAAGTGTTCCTGTTTAATGATGTAATTATCAAATTCATCCAAGCATTAACTAGCAGATTTGTTATAGGGAATATCACCTTCATTGAATCTAGTGAGAGAATTTACCTCCACTACCTGTGTCGGGATGTCGAGCCCATGTATTTCTTCAATAGGTGGTAAATTCTTAACATCTTCAGCTTTAATACCTTTTTTCCTTCGTAGACTTCTTAGCTTCTTGCATATCTTCTGGACTGAGGAATAGAATACCTCTCTTCTTCGGAGTTGGCTTAGGTGGTAGTTTAGGAAGTGTCCAATCATCGGCATTTCTCAATATATTATTCAATAGTACTTCCGCCTATCCAACAGTTCGTTCCCTGAAAACACAACCAGCACAACTATCTAGGTAGTCCCTAGAAGCATCGGTTAGTCCATTATAAAAGATATCAAGTATTTCATTTTTCTTAAGAGGATGATCAGGCAAAACATTAAGTAATTGGAGAAGCCTCCCCCAAGCTTGAGGGAGATTCTCTTCTTCAATTTGCACAAAGTTAAATATTTCCTGTAAGGCAGCTTGTTTCTTATGAGTAGGAAAATATTTTTCAAAGAAGTAATATATCATATCCTGGGGACTACGCACACAACCAGGAGCAAGAGTATTAAACCATTTCTTAGCATCACCCTTTAATGAGAAAGGAAACAACTTAAGAATATAGTAATAGCGACTTTTTTCCTCATGAGCAAATAGGGTGGCAATATCATTCAACTTTGTAATGTGTGCCACAACAGTTTCAGTTTCATATCCATGAAAAGGATCAGATTCAACCAAAGTAATTAACTCGGGATCGACAGAGAATTCATAATCCTTATCGGTAACAAATATGGGAGAGGTAGCAAACTTAGGATCATATCTCATTCTCTCCCTCATAGATTTTTCTTTCAATTCAGCAAGCAATTTTCTAACTTCATCTCTATCATTACAAGCAAGAATTGCCCTAGTTGTCTCTCTATCAAAAACATAACCATTAGATGTCTCGGGCATTTCAACTCTAGTAGGAGAGCTAGGCATAATAGGTGAATCATAATTTTCAAGAGTTTCAACATTTTCAATTCCTTTAGCTTTAGCAATTTGTTCATCAAGAAATTCACCAAGTGGCACAGTATTATCAAGCATAGTACTAGCATCATCAATAGTTTCATTCATAGCAGAAGTAGTATCATCAATAATTTGCGACATATCAGAATGAATAGTAGGTGGTGGTGTCACAAGCATACTCAAACAGAAGGTGAATCAAGTGCGGAGCTAGATAGTAGTTCCTTACCTCCCCTCGTCTTAGAGGGAACGATCTTGGTCTTAGCGTCTTTCAGATTCTTCATAGTGATCAACAAATATAAATCCCAAGTGACTCAACAATTAGAGCTATGCTCCCCGGCAACGGCACCAGAAAAAGGTCTTGATAACCCATAAGTATAGGGGATCGCAACAGTTTTCGCGGGTAGTATTTCACCCAGATTTATTGATTCGACACAAGGGGAGCCATAGAATATTTGTGAGTATTAGCAGTTGAGTTGTCAATTCAACCACACCTGGAGAACTAAATATCTGCAACAAAGTGTTTAGTAGCACAGTAGTATGATAGTTTCAATAGCAGTAGTAACAGTAGCAGTAGTAACAGAGACACTAACAGTAACAAAAGCAGTTTTGTAGTGATTCTAACAGCAGCAGCAACGAAATTAACTTAGCAAAGATCAATATGCGAAAGGCGTAGGCATTGGATCGGTGATGGATAATTATGTTGGATGACATTCATCATATAACAGTCACAACCTAGGGCGATACACAATAGCTCCAATTCATCAATGTAATGTAGGCATGTATTCCGTATATAGTCATACGTGCTTATAGTAAGAACTTGCATGACATCTTTTGTCCTACCCTCCCGTGGCAGCGGGGTCCATAAGGAAATCTAAGGGATATTAAGGCCTCCTTTTAATAGAGAACCGGAACAAAGCATTAGCACTTAGTGAATACATGAACTCCTCAAACTACGGCAATCACCGGAAAGAATCCCAATTATTGTCACCTTGGGGTATGCGGATCATAACACGTAATAGGTGCATATAACTTGCAAGATAGGATCAAGAACACAAATATATTCATGAAAACATAAAGGGTTCAGATCTGAAATCATGGCACTCGGGCCCTAGTGACAAGCATTAAGCATAGCAAAGTCATAGCAACATCAATCTCAGAACATAGTGGATACTAGGGATCAAAGCCCTAACAAATTGACTCGATTACATGGTAAATCTCATCCAACCCATCACCGTCCAGCAAGCCTACGAAGAAATCTCTCTACCATAGCATGTTTTATAACTGAAGCACCATTCTTCTGTACAAGGCATGTAGGCGGAAGAGGGCTATGTTAGAATCTGAAGGGGTACAAACAAGTTCTTTGCTAGAGATCCAAACTCTAGGAGATAGTAACCCAGCTCAAGTGTTCATCGGAACTGCTCCAGCACAGAGTAACCCAAGTCCTCCAGATAATAACCAGATTCCAGTGGCCAAAGAACAAGTCAGCTCCAGTTCAACAAAAACATGTCAACTCATTGCTAGGAAGCGTGTGTGGATCCTCCCATCATGAAATTTTATAGCATTCAGATCACATTTGATCTTATATATTCTACATCTGTGTTACGCATCTTTGTTGTAGAAAATATGATTAAAGGACAACAAACATTCTAAACTAGGATCGTGGTCGAGGAAAGTATCTTCCAGCAATGCTCTGCGCTCCAATGCTGATGTAAGTACATGTTGTATATCACTATAATTTTACATCAGTTTGTAGTTTATTAAGTAGCATGGGCTTGAATCCAACCTTTAGTACCCTACACCAATTATCTGATCTAAATTTACTTGTAGCAACATGTATAATTAAGGCACTAATGTAGATTTTTGTAAGGGAAACTGCCTGGTAGTTTTGCATATTGAGCTACATGATTGCACTATCTCATATATTGCACATTACAATAATCTAGTGGTGTGGTCTGTTTGCCCAATCGTTCATTCTTTCAATGTTGCTTTCATATCAACTTACCTGGCTGATGATAGCAGTGCCTTCGACTTTGACGTCAGCATCGACATGGACGACGCCGCTGCTCGCTAGGAACGCGCTGCGCGCCGAGCCGCCACCAGGGTCCATGCGGCGCCCGCCACCCGAGGTGCCCCTGGGCGGCGCCCTCGCGCCGCCACCGAGCCTGGTGGGGAGCGGGTGGCCTCCTCTGTCCACCCATCGGTGAACGAGCAGGCGCACAGCCGCTCCGCTACGGCCTCCTCGCTCACACGTCGCGGCCCTCCCGCTCCGCATGCCACGCTGCTCATGGCGCAGGAGCTGCTGCGCTATTGTCCCACCGAGGACGGCTACGATGCCTGGCTCGGGCGTATCACCGAGCTCGTCGATGCCGCCCGCGACGGCCAGGCGCCCTCCCGCTCCCTGCCTGCTCCGCCGTCGCGTGCCGAGCGGGCAGGGCGCGATGCTCCTCCTCCTCCTCCTCTGGGCGGCGATGCGGCCGGACGCCGCCCCGCAGCGCGCACTCCGGAGCTGTCCCATGGCTCATGTACGCCAGACAGCATCGACGACAGCTGCCAGATCGTCCACCGCGCCTCTCCGGACCCGCGCATGACCCTCGAGAAGCAGTGCAACTGCCAGGACCATGCCCTCCACGACGTTGCCGCCGCAGGGCACCGGAATCGCGCGGCCCTGGACGGTGGTGTCGTTACCAACGGGGGCTACCCGGCCCTCACCCCCGAGTTGCGCCGCGTGGTGTGGCCCAACGAGTTCAAGCCAGAGCTCCCTCCACGCTACGACGGCAGCGCCAACTCCTCGGAGTTCTTGCTGCTCTACACCATCAGCATCCAGGCCACGAAGGGGGATGACCGGGTCATGGCGAACTGGTTCCCCATGGCTCTCAAGGACGCCGCGCGTTCTTGGCTCCTGAACCTTCCCGAGGCGTCCACCCCTTCGTGGGCCAAGCTGTGCAAGCAGTTCACCACCAACTTCAAGGGCACGCACGTCCATCCCCTCACGCTCAACGACCTGCGAGAGGTGCGCCAGCGCCCGGATGAGGCTCTCCGCAAGTACATCCAGCGCTTCAGCCAGGCGCGCCTCCAGATCTCGAAGGCCCCTGACGCCGCAATCATCTCCACCTTCTCCTCCGACGTCACGGACGTGATGATGCGCGAGAAGCTTGCCATCAACGACAAACTTGGCTCCGTGGCCGAGCTGTTCGTCCTCGCCGACCGCTGCGCGAAGGCTGCGGAGGGCCGCCTCTTCATCCACAACGACCCTGATCCTCGTGAGGGGCGGCCTCATGAGGGGCGGCCTCGTGAGGCCAGCCTCGCGAGGGGCGGCCTCGTGAGGGGCCACCTCGGGGATGCCACCTCACCTCGCCGAGGCCGCACCCACTCCAGCCGAGGGAGCATCTGAGCCTGCTGAGGCCCCTCCGGCGCCTTCTGAGGGCCCGCCTCGGGAGGCCCCTGGTGCCCCACCTCAAGAGGCCCGCAACGGCCAGGCCGGTTGTGCCAATGTGGATGTCCTCAAGGGCCTCAAGACGAGGAGCTTCAAGAAGCAGCTCACGGCCTGCGGCAAGGGTTGGCTTGACGAGCTCCCCTCTGTGTTGTGGTCCATTCGCACAATGGATGATCAAGCCCACCGGTGAAACACCCTTCTTCCTCGTCTACGGGACAGAAGCGGTCCTCCCAGCCGAGGTCAAGCACGGGTCCCCGCGGGTCTTGGCCTTCGATGAGGCCCGTCAGGACGGCCTGCAGGAGGATGACCCGCTCGTCCTCGAAGGGGCACGCCGCCAGGCTGCCCTCCGCAAGGCAAGATGCTAGCAGGCATTGCGTCGCTACCACAGCCGCAACATACGCCCCCGCACCCTCGAGGCCAACCTGTCGTGTCCTCCAGAGCTCTCTCTACCCGCGCTGCCACAAGGCACGCAAGAGCTCCCACCCACAATCACGTGGAAACCCCATGCTGAGCGCTGGCGGACTACTTATGGAGCTGTACATGCTCTGGAGCTCTCTCTACCCGCATTGCCACCGGCACGCGAGAGCTCCCTTGCACTCTCGTGGAAGCCCCATGCTCAGCCCTGGCGGCCTACTTACCTGAGGGGCCCTCGACCATCACATCCTCAAGCTGACCCATGTCGAGCACGGCAGCGCAAAATGGAGCTGTACACGCTCCGGAGCTCTCTCTACCAGCACTGCCACCGGCATGCGAGAGCTCCCTCCCACTCTCGTGGAAGCCCCATGCTCAGCGCTAACGGATGCCCCATGCTCAGCGCTGCCGGCCTACTTACCTGAGGGGCCCTCGGCCATCGCATCCTCAAGCTAACCCGTGTCGAGCACACAGCATGAAGGGCGCGCGCTCGCGATCTCCCCCATGCGTATCACACGAGCGGGGGCTGGGCACAGTGCCTGTGCTCGGGTCAGTCCCAGCAGTGCCACAAAAACCCAAGTGACTGAGCTCTGGCTCGCGGGCCCGCTCCCATGCACGTCACCTAACCAAGGTCCTTGGTGCTCTTGTCTCCTCACATGACACCCACAGGCGACCTCACGAGCGCGCTCCGCTGCATTACTTGCAAAAACTTGGCAATCTCGCTGATGCAGGACACCGGAGGCCTCAGGAGCTCCTCCTCGGGAGGCCTCACGAGCGATGTCTCGTCAGCAGGGGGCTTCGCGACACCGGAGGCCTCAGGAGCTCCTCCTCAGGAGGCCTCATGAGCGACGTCTCGTGAGCAGGGGGCTTCGCGAGCAAGCTCCCCTCACGAGCCACCGATTGCGGGCGGCACCACGCCAAGTCACGTGCTGCTAAAAAGCTAAGTCTAAAGAGACAAAAGGAAAAGACTCAAGCAGACGAGCCATTGTTGGCGCCATCGTCGCCAGTGATGCCTCCACCCTCGGCGGCCGCCACGGTGCGCTCCAGGTTCTCCAGGAGCTCGCGCTCCTTCTCCTGCTCGGTGGTGGTCAGCGCGAGCTCGTGCTCCCGGATATCCCTGTCCAGTTCCCGGACCGCCACCAAACTCTCGCGCCCACTGAGCGCCTCCTCGTGAGGGGCAAGCTGGGCCTTGCAAGTCGCGGCACACTCCATGTAGGCCTTCTCCGCGGCCTCCGCCTCCTCAAGTCACCGGGCGGCCCCTTCCGCATCCCGGGTCGCCCCATCACGGAGCTCCTTGGTCTTCGGGTGGCCTCCTCGTGCTCCTCCCGCACGACGCCATCCCGCCGGCGGCCTAACTTGACGGCCACTTCTAGTTGCCGCCAGCCCTCCGCGAGGCGCACTCGCTCTTGGCGGAGGTCCTCCTCCTCAGCCATGAGGTCGGCCTGGAGGGTGATGAGGGCCGACCGGGCGTGGCGCAAAGTCCCGCGCCGCAGCAGAGTACTGTGGCCTACGAACGCCATGGCCAGGGAAGCGTCCGGCCCATCTTCCTCGTCCGTCCCCGCTGGCCGCAAGATGCCCGGGGGCTGCAGCTCCACCGAGCCCAGCGATGTCTCCGCCGGCAGGGGTTTCACCCCCCGTCAGATGCTGGGGGTTCTCCACAGCCTCCACCTCCGCCTACGACTCCGTCACGCGCGGGGGGCTTGGCGCGGTCGCCTTCGGCTCTTGGCGCACTGGCGGGCGCTCGGGGCTCACCGCGGCCGCTGCGTCTGCGCCTGCTGCCCCAGCCGCCGCGGAGCCCTTCGAGGGGCTCGGCCTCACTGCATCCCCCGTGCCGTCGCCGCTTCCGGCACCGGTCACCACCGGCACCTCTTCCTCCATGTGGACCTCCTCCAGAGGTCCACCTCCCCCAGCAATTGGAGGCGCATCCGTTGCATAGCTGGGGAGCCGTCGTGCACTCTCCCTCGCCATCCGCCCCGCGCCTCTCCAGGCTTGGCGGGGGCTCCAGCGGCTCTTCAATCCGCACCCCCCGCGGGGGCGCGGTCTGCCTCGCGGCCCCCTCTGCCCCGGAGGTCTCCTTCTTCTTTGACGGAGGGTCCCTGCGCCACCAAGGGGTCTCAGCCCGTGCCTCACGAGGAAGAAGAGTAAGCGTAAAGGGAAAGGACAGGACGAGGGGACATACATGTCCGTAGGGGCCCACCGCCTCTTCTTCAGCTTCACGCCGGAGCAGCTGCCGCTGCCGCTCCCTCGACGCTCGCTCGAGCTGACTCCCGAGGCCTCGCGCGGGGGCCCTGCCGGGGCCTCCTCCCATGGCCTCGGCGAGCGCATCCTCCCCGCGAAGCGCGTCGCCCTCCACGCCAAGGGTCACCTCGTCCTCCGGAGGCATAACCTGGGAGGGCGCGACCGAGAACCCCCCTAGGCATCATGGGGGAGTGGAGGCCGCTACGCGTCGCTCCCTGGGCCCGGCAGTTCGATGGGCCCCGCGTCATTTCGTTCCTAGCGGGCAGAACATGCGCGCCGTGGACCCGAGAGCTACTGTCGGCCTAGTGGGAACCAGGGTACCACGGCCCGTCTGCCTGCAGCCTAGGAGGCAACTCTTGGGGCGGCCCACGAAGGACGTCTCTGCCTTAGGCTCTCCGGAACAAGTCACCTCGTGAGGAGCCAGCCTCGCGAGGCCCCTTTATCGCCAGGCGGAACGCTGCAATCAACAAGTGGCAAGTAGCCTCGTGAGGGGCGGCCCCGTGAGGGGAGGCCTCGTGAGGGGAGGCCTCGTGAGGGTCTGCCTCGTGAGGGGCGGCCTCCTGAGGGGAGGCCTCGTGAGGGGCTGCCTCGTGAGGGCCACCCCACGAAGGAGGCTACGCGGCGCCAATCGCGCGGCATGTGCCCATCACGTGGGTGACGTCCTGCTATCAGGATAAGGATGGCAGGGCGCGACGAAGACCAGTTTCCTCTTTGGTGCAAGGGAGTAGCGGCGTCTGCCCCCCTCAAAAGCAGGTCCCAATGCCTTCCGCTTTGGTAAAAGAAGATCAGGACGGATCGGCGCGCCAGGACGGAGGTCATCGCCAAGCCCACCAGCACGTCAGGAAGACTACTTTATCAGGCGGAGATCGCCTTTAGTCAGGATAAGCCTGTGCGCCTGTTCCCCTTTGGATTGTCATCCTGTGGCCACTCTTTCCCACTCATATTTTCGGGGAAGAGGACCAAGGCACGACAAAAAGGGGCAGGGCCGCTTCCATGTAAGGGGATCGACCCATATTCTCCCCCACACCTCGTGTACCTCGAGCCATGAGCTCTCCATCACAGAGCAATCCAACACAGGCAGGAGTAGGGTATTACACTGCATGGTGGCCCGAACCTGGGTAACTCGCTAGCCCCCTTCATGTCCGGTGAGAGCCAGTGAGCCCGTCGTGATTCTGCCATAGTTGCCGTCGTGTCATAGGTCGCCAAGCAAAGTCCCCATGAGTTCGAATCCTAAGTTCTTGGAGAAGTTTCTTGGACGCAGATCCTAGACTCCGACAGGCTGATACTCCATGTCAATCCCCACGATGATGAAAGACACCAGCTCATCCTCCCCGATCGGTTTGCCTGCCGCCGCAAGCTCATCGGAGAGAGCACGCATGTGCCCGAAGTAGGTCGCCACCGGCTGGTTGCCCTTCTGGGCGTTGGTGAGGGAGGCGCGGATATTGTTGACGCGGGAAAGAGCGACGGCGGAGAACATGTTGCTCAGAGCCATCCAGATCGCACTCGATGTTTCCATCGATGCTACTTGAACCAGCACCTCTTTGGAGAGGTTTCGAACAAGCTACGCCATGATCTGCTGGTCTTGCACTAACCAGGGGGCGTAGGCAGGGTTGGGAGTCACCTGATCCTTGCCCTCCTTGTCCTTGGTGGTGATGGTTTTTGGAGGTTCTTCTATAGTTTTGTTGATGTAGCCGTACAAGCCAGCACCCATTATCTGGGATCGCGCTTGGGCTGGCCAGAGGACGTAGTTCATCCGGGTGAGCGGCTCGGAGACGTTGTAGTTGAGGCCGGAGGTGACAGGGGCGGCAGAGGTCGACATGGTTGCGAGGTGGGTATTGGGAGATCAATGGAGATAGGCTAGATGTGGTGGAAGGGACCTGTTCTGTACACCATGTAGACGATAATGAGGCGTCACAACTCCCAACAGGGGAGCTGCATATGATATATATTGATCGTGAGAGATCCAATCCTCTCGTAGGGATTATAGGAGGTTCGGTTGAGGAGACCGAACGTGAAAGAGAGGGAGAGATATTACAGGGAGTTTAGATAAGAGTTTAAACAGAAGAAGGATCTATCTCTAACTCCCTATACGTGGTGGTCAAGCTAACATAGCACATACAATATGTTTAACACATCAAACATGCATATTCTTCCCTCTCGGAACCACGAGTCTTCTCGTGAGATGCTCCGATTTGTGAGAGGTGTGTGCAAAAACTTTCAACAAACCTGCCAATTTTTTTACCACAGCATCTTGGCGCCATTTCATGAAATCAAGCAAGGTTTCATGTTTTTCTGATCATTTTTGAATTTTCTAGAATTTAAAAGCCATGGTTCAAATTTTTTGTGTCCAAGCCGTGACACCAATATGTTTTAAAATTCCTTCCAATTTACTGCACAGGGCATTAACTCGCACACAAGTACACAAATATGATTTTCCAACCCAAGATGGTTTGCTGTTGCATGTACATGTAGTTCAAATTTGAATTACAGCCATTAAATGGCTAGAAACTCACTTAATGTCTTAAAAAGGTCAAATGAACCCTAAAATTTTCCAAATTTTAACATGTCCATTGTATTAGTGCATGTTAACGATACAAAAAAATTCAGGGTAATACGAGGAAGCGAGCGCCGGTTCGTCATCAAACATGCATTGTCGTTCCCTCTCAGAACCACGTGTCTTCTCGTGATATGCTCCGATTTGTGAGAGGTGTGTGTCAAAACTTTCGTCAAAGTGGCCAATTCTTTTACCACATCATCTTGGTGCCATGACATGTAATCGAGCAAGGTTTCATGTATTTCTGATCATTTTTTAATTTTTTGGAATTTAAAAGCCATGGTTCTCAATGTTTGTGTCCAAGCCGTGATACCAATATGTTTGAAAATTCCTTCCAATTTACTGCACAGGGCATTAACTTGCACACAAGGACACAAATATGATTTTTCCAACCCATGATGATTTGCTGTTGCATGTACATGTAGTTCAAATTTGAATTACGGCCATTATATGGCTAGAAAATAACTTAATGTCTTAAAAAGGTCAAATGAACCCTGAAAATTTCCAAAATTTAACATGTCTGGTGTATTAGTGCATGTTAAAGATACCAAAAAAATTAAGGGTCATACAACGAAGCGAGCGCAGGTTCGTCATCAAACATGCATTGTTCCCTCTCGGAACCACGTGTCTTCTCGTGAGATGCTCCGATTTGTGAGAGGTCTGTGTCAAAAATTTCACCAAAGTGGTCAATTCTTTTACCACAGCATCTTGGTGCCATGACATGACATCAAGCAAAGTTTCATGTATTTCTGATCATTTTTGAATTTTTTGGAATTTAAAAGCCATGGTTCTCAATGTTTGTGCCCAAGCCATGACACCAATATGTTTGAAAATTCCTTCCAATTTACTGCATAGGGCATCAACTCGCACACAAGTACACAAATATGATTTTCCAATCCATGATGGTTTGTTGTTGCATGTGCATGCAGTTCAAATTTGAATTACGACCATTATATGGCTAGAAACTCACTTAATGTCTTAAAAAGGTCAAATGAACCCTGAAAAATTCCAAAATTTAACATGTCCATTGTATTAGTGCATGTTACAGATACAAAAAAATTAAGGGTCATACGACGAAGCAAGCACAGGTTCGTCATCAAACATGCATTGTTCCCTCTCGGAACCACGTGTCTTCTCGTGAGATGCTCCGATTTGTGAGAGGTGTGTGTCAAAACTTTCGCCAAAGTGGCCAATTCTTTTACCACAGCATCTTGGTGCCATGACATGACATCAAGCAAGGTTTCATGTATTTCTGTTCATTATTGATTTTTTTGGAATTTAAAAGCCATGGTTCTCAACGTTTGTGTCCAAGCCGTGACACCAATATGTTTGAAAATTCCTTCCAATTTACTGCACAGGGCATTAACTCACACACAAGTACACAAATATGATTTTCCAACCCATGATGGTTTGCTGTTGCATGTACATGCAGTTCAAATTTGAATTACGACCATTATATGGCTAGAAACTCACTTAATGTCTTAAAAAGGTCAAATGAACCCTGAAAAATTCCAAAATTTAACATGTCTGTTGTATTAGTGTATGTTAATGATACAAAAAAAATCAGGGTCATACGAGGAAGCGAGCGCCGGTTCGTCATCAAACATGCATTGTCGTTCCCTCTCGGAACCACGTGTCTTCTCATGAGATGCTCCGATTTGTGAGAGGTGTGTGTCAAAACTTTTGTCAAAGTGGCCAATTCTTTTACCACATCACCCAGGTGCCATGATATGAAATCAAGCAAGGTTTCATGTAATTCTGATCATTTTTGAATTTTTTAGAATTTAAAAGCCATGGTTCTCAATGTTTGTGTCCAAACCGTGACACCAATATGTTTGAAAATTCCTTCCAATTTACTGCACAGGGCATTAACTTGCACACAAGGACACCAATATGATTTTCCAACCCATGATGGTTTGCTGTTGCATGTACATGTAGTTCAAATTTGAATTACGGCCATTATATGGCTACAAACTCACTTAATGTCTTAAAAGGTTAGATGAACCCTGAAAATTTCCAAATTATAACATGACAGTTGTATTAGTGCATGTTAACGGTACAAAAAAATTCATACAATTTCCCTCACCATCCGTTGCCACTGTACTCCAAATTAGTCTTTTGCAGCTAATTAAAAAATGGACTACATCGCACACAGTTGGTTATAGGAAACGTTTGTGATGAAAATTTGTGGGTCTTTTTATGTCTTCCTCCATAAGCTTCGCCGGATTCGTCTGGTCAAGCAATTTGGTCAGAAGAAATTCGCCTAGTGGGTCTTTTTATGTCTTCCTCCATCGTACACAGGTGAATCATAATTTTCAGAAGTTTCAGTAGTTTCAAGTTCTTTAGCTTTAGCAATTTGTTCATCAAGAAATTCACCTAGTGGCACAGTATTATCAAGCATAGTACTAGCATCATCATAAGTATCATTCATAGCAGAAGTAGTATCATCATTTACTTGCGACATATCAGAATGAATAGCAGGTGGTGGTGTTGCGAGCCTACTCAAAACAGAAGGTGAATCAAGTGCAGAGTGTGATGGCAGTTCCTTACCTTCCCTCGTCATAGAGGGAAAGATCTTGGTCTTAGCCTCTTTCAGATTCTTCATAGTGATCAACAGATATGAATCCCAAGTGACTCAACAAATAGAGCTATGCTCCCCGGCAACGGCGCCAGAAAAAGGTCTTGATAACCCACAAGTATAGAGGATCGCAACAGTCTTCGAGGGTAGTATTTCACCCAAATTTATTGATTTGACACAAGGGGAGCCAAAGAATATTTGCGAGTATTAGCAGTTGAGTTGTCAATTCAACCACACCAAGAGAACTAAATATCTGCTGCAAAGTGTTTAGTAGCATAGTAGTATGATAGTTTTGATAGCAGTAGCAACTGTAGCAATAGTAGCGGAAATAGTAACAGTTGCAGTTTTGTAGTGATTGTAACAGCAGTATCAACGAAAGTAACTTAGCAAAGATCAATATGCGAAAAGCGTAGGCATTGGCTCAGTGATGGATAATTGTGTTGGGTGACATTCACCATGTAACAGTCACAACCTAGAGCGATACACAATAGCTCCAATTCATCAATGTAATGTAGGCATGTATTCCGTATATGGTCATACGTGCTTATACTAAGAACTTGCATGACATCTTTTGTCCTACCCTCCCGTGGCAGCGGGGTCCTTAAGGAAACTAAGGGATATTAAGGCCTCCTTTTAATACGTGCTTATACTAAGAATCCCAATTATTGTCACCTTGGGGTATGTGGATCATAAAACATAATAGGTGCATATAACTTGCAAGATAGGATCAAGAACACAAATATATTCATGAAAACATAAAAGGTTCAGACCTGAAATCATGGCACTCGGGCCCTAGTGACAAGCATTAAGCATAGCAAAGTCATAGCAACATCAATCTCAGAACATAGTGGATACTAGGGATCAAGCCCTAACAAATTGACTCGATTACATGATAAATCTCATCCAAACCATCACTGTCCAGCAAGCCTACGAAGCCCCGAACGGACTCCAGATCAGCCCTCCCGATGAAGAACAGGAGGTGGTGGCAGCTCCGTATCGTAAAACGCGATGATTCTTTCTCTCTGATTTTTTTCTCCACGAAGAGGTATATATAGCATTGGAATTAGGACAAACGGAGTTTCCAGGGGCCCACAAGCTTGGAGGGCACGCCCTTGGGGGGTAGGTGCGCCCGCTGGGCTTGTGGCCCCTGGGTGGCTCCCCTCCTGGTCTTTTCGCCAGTATTTTTTATATATTCTGAAATAATTCTCCGTAAATTTTTCAGGTCCATCCGAGAACTTTTATTTCTGCACAAAAATAACACCATGGCAATTCTGCTGAAAACAGCGTCAGTCCGGGTTAGTTCCATTCAAATCATGCAAATTAGAGTCCAAAACAAGAGCAAAAGTGTTTGGAAAAGTAGATACGTTTGGGACGTATCAAGTGTCACCGAGAGACGTGCGAGCAGCTTCGTGAACTGACGGGAGGCGTGGCATGCGAGTAGTTCACTGCGTAGGTTCATCGGGAGGCGAGCCAGCCCTTTGACCGCCACCCGCCACACTCCCACTGCTCCATATTAATGGCGCGCCCGAGCCGCTGGTTATAATAGGCGGCCGCATCCCCCATTCTTGCTACACACACAATCCTCTCTCCCCGTCTGCATCCTCTACGCCGTTCTCTTCTCAGTCATCACCGATGTCTGAAGTGTATGAGGATGCCCCCGAAGCGCACCCTCGGAGGGAGTGGCGACGCCGGGGCTGGTGAAGCACCTGAGCACCATGTGCAGCTGGGCAAAGAGGTTGCCGTCGCCGCCGACGAGGTCTCGGGCGGGCAGAAGCGTGACCTTGATGTCACCGCCACCATCGTGCTTTCCCAGCCGCAGCCGGAGGTTCACAGCAACTCCGGCGACGACTCCGACGACGACGGAGAACCGGTTAGTTATCTATACCCATTTTGTGGCAAATATATCCTAGGTATTCTCTGGTTAGCCATGCCTCCCCCTTTTTGGAACATAAATCATATGGTTATGTTCTCTCAACTCTCGATCCATGGAATAAGAGTAATATTCGTTAGATCCGTGTAGTGTATTGATTGTTTGATTGGTACAAATGATAAGTGCTAGCAGTTGATAAGTGAGATATGTACAAATGATCATGCTAATAATCCGACTAGGGTTAGGGATTAATTGTTTGCTCTGTACAAATGATTTTTGCTAATAATCCGACTATGGTTAGTGTTGCTGCTAATAATCCGTCCAGGGTAAGTGATTTATTGTTTGTTCTGTACAAATGATTTTTGCTAATAATCCGACTAGGGTTAGTGTTCGAGCTAATAATTCTTAGCCAGATCTTGAGAACTGATTTTGAATATCCTACTTTTTGACACGTAAATTGGTTTGATGCCAAAAGTTGGCATGCCAAATTTTGGCAACTATCAATTGCTTGCTAGAGATTGGTTGCATACCAATGTTCATTGCCAATCTCACAAAAGGTTACCAACTGTTGGCAAGTTTTGATTTTGCCAAATGTTGGTAGCAAACCAATCAGACTCTTGATTTTGATGTACTAAGTTGTGTGCTCTCTATTTATGCATTTCTTTCATCAAAATCACTTGATGATTTAGGGTTCATGCTGTCACAGGATATATTATGTTTCATAAACTTTGTCTGCTGAATTTACATTATAAAATATACCGACGACACATTTTTTACTATATGTATATAGGTGCTATCTGATGATGTCGACAGTGAGGATGAAGATGGCCAGAGGAGGTTCAAGAAGCAGAAGCTTAGGGAGCTTTATGCGGGAAAGCATAACAGGCGTGTGAGGACCGCGAATAGGGGCTTTGGATGCCCATTCTACAACCATAGGATTCATGACGCGTATGAAAGTGTTCTGGCGCATGCAAGAGGATGAGCCGTTGGCTCCTTCAAGCAGAAGTATTATCGCAGGGTGGCGCACACCGCGTACGCTGAGTACCTGGAGAAGCTTCATGCTCGCGCAGGCCTGCCGGCAGATGAGATGTGGGATTGAACTATGGTTATGTTCAGAAGTACCCTAGCTATGTAGTGTCTTAATTATAACTATGCTTGAGTGTGCTTAATATCGGTTGAACTATGGTTGAACTATGCTTGAGTACGCTTATTATCTATGCCTGAGTATGCTTATATCTATGTTTACTTCTATCTAGATGTGGCATGAGTATGCAATCAGTTTGGTTGATGGAATTTTATGCTTCTCTTAGACCAACATATGATTGGCCCCCACATCACACACAGCTTATTAGCGTGAATCGTCTGTGTTACTTTCAGTCTTCCCACACAATTTTATACTAGCAACCGTTTGCCCCCATATCACACACATCTTCTTAAGTTGGACTGCTTCTGTTGTTTTGGCTTATCACAAACAGTTCATCCGAGTGAACTGTATGTCGTGTATCGCACACACCTTGATCTAGCTGACTGTTTCTGTTGTGTTGGGTAATCGCAAACAGTTCATCCGAGTGAACTGTATGCCGCATATCGCACAGACCTTGATCTGGCTGACCGTTTCTGTTGTGTTGGGTAATCACAAATAGTTCATCCGAGTGAACTGTATGCCGTATATCACACACACCTCAATTTGGCTAACCGTTTTTGTTGTTCTGGCTCATCACAAACAGTTCGTATGGATCAACTGTATGCCACGTATCGCACACGCAGCTCGAATATGAATCGTGCATGATGTCTCCACCATCGCACACAGTTTGTCTTATTGGTGACGGTTTTATTACGATACCGTTTGTGATTCATGCATCGCACACAGTTTGGTCAGGGGGTCTCTGATTCATGTGTCGCGTTAGCAGTCGCCTGCAGTAGTGGAGGGGTGGAGTAATAGTAGTAGATGCAGATGGATGTTGGTCTACTTCTCTCGGACGTAATGCCTATATATTGATCATGCCATGAATATCATCCTAATTATGCGCTATTCTATCAATTGCCCAACAGTAATTTGTTTACCCACCGTTGCTATGCTCATGAGAAAGATGCCTCTAGTGAACGATATGGCCCCCGGGTCCATTCACATTATATTTACTAAAACCCTAAAAATATTTGCTGCAGTTTATTTACTTTTATTTTCCTTTTATTTAATCTATCTACCACTATCAGATTTAATCCTTGCAAATAATGAGTACAAGGGGATTGACAACCCTCTTGCACGGGTTGGGTGCAAGTATTTGCTTTGTGTATGTGTGTGCAGGTACCGTTTATCTTGTTTGCTTGGTGTCTCCTACTGGTTCGATAAACCTTGGTTCTTAATTGAGGGAATACTATCTACTACTATACTACATCACCCTTCCTCTTTGGGGAAATCCCAACGCCTATCACAAGTAGCAGGGACCCACGTCACCAGTAACAAATATATCAGTGACGTGCCACATGTCAGAACGCCGCCAATCTAAATCCCGAACTAGTGGCGTTGCCATATTAGGCACACCACCAACATGTTTTCCAGCGAAAAAAATGTGGCGGCATGGCAACGGATCCCTTATGGCAGCGTCACTTATGAAAGATAAAATCGACCAACAATTAGTTTAACACATGGTCATACATATATAGAACGACCCAATCCCACAACTTTGTTAATGATCTAGAAACAACTATGTATGTTCAAGGAAACTAGCTAGTCATCGTCAACACAAGCGAACTATGCAATTTAATTAAAACACAAGTATCACACATCGGTGGCCTAGCCACACACACGAACATTATTGATGAGTGATATTTTTGCGCTCATCACACCGTTGTTTAAACCGGATAGTCCTAGAATTTTCGAGAAAATCACTCAGATATTGCCACTAATGACTAATGAATGTGAGAGATCGTGAAATCCTTTTTTTAATGTGCTTCTGTAGGAAAAGGGCCTAAACATTAAAGGAAATCATCACACACAAGGAAACATGAAGTTTGGTGGAAGAGAGAAGGCAATTGGAGGCGCACCAAAGCCAACAGAGCACAAGACGACACTTGGTACGAGTGCACACATTCGTACCATCTGTCGTCTGCTCGAGGAGCTTCACCTATCCAGCTTCTATAAAGGGGCGACACCTAATTCTCAACAAAGAGAGCACCATTCGCGAAACAGAGAACCAAAAACATCTTCCAACCCTAGCCGTCGCCATTTCCCATCTCATATCCATAGTCGCCGCCACCATCAAATATGACTAACTTGGAGAGAATGGATCCGGTGATGAAGGTGGTGGCGGTTATGGAGGTGAGATGGGAAATGGCGGCGGCTAGGGTTGGAAGATGGCTTATGGTTCTCTGTTTCGTGAATGGTGGCTATCTTATTGCGATTCTAGCGTCGACCCCTTTCTGGAAGTTGATTGCGTAGTTGTCCTGGAACCTGCGTCGTCTGGTATAAGCGTCGGTACGAGCGGGTGCACTCATACTTTGCGACGTCTTGTGCTCTGGATAGCCTGCTCGCGCTCCAGTTGACTTGCCTTCTTCTCCACACTTCTTGTTTTCTCCTGTATGATGATACTCCTCCATAATTGTGCACATTTCCCATGGTAACATATTAAACAAAGGATTTCACAAATTCTTCATTCATTTGTCATTAGTATCGATATCGGAGTGATTCTTCAGAAATTCTGGGATTATCTCGTTTAAACAATGGTGGAATGAGCACAAAAATATCGCTCATCATGGGTCGTCCTCGTCATCACCGACAAAAAGAATAGACATCCTGAGCCTTCCTCCTCTGAAGGAGAAAATTATTTCACCCCAGTGGGACCATTGTGGGTGATGAAATGGTCCCATCCTTCTCCTCCATTGCGGATCATTGTTGGTCCTTTCTGTAACTCAATATTGTACGGGGGCCCAAGACCCTCGAAGGGCACACCATCCCCTGTAAGTTCATTGAACCGCAACCTTACGTTGCATGGAACAATCTGTGCAATAAAAACAAAAGAAACACACACTAAATTAATAGCAAAAGCACAGAAAGCAAACCACAAATGCTTAATATTGCATGAAAACGAATAGTTCATTACCACTGAATGTAAGAAACCCTCTATGAGGTAGACATTGAACAACGATCCACTTGTAATGCGGTTTGCACACTCTGACTTGCA
Source organism: Elymus sibiricus (assembly GCA_039707655.1). Lineage (NCBI taxonomy): Eukaryota > Viridiplantae > Streptophyta > Magnoliopsida > Poales > Poaceae > Elymus > Elymus sibiricus. Next base: position 159,274,446 of record CM077668.1, on the reverse strand, counting down.
AACTTGTCATGTCATATCCTGTTAGAGAAGAAAGTACAATGGCTAAATACTAATCAAGAGAAATAGACTACACATTTGCATTCACAAATTCATACCACATTAACACATCATATATTTTCATACCACATAAATATGGATTCTAATTTCCATAATTCAAAAGTAAATATAATCTATACTCACTGGTGCAGCGACGTGCTATACAAACGGTTTTTACCCCTTTTCCGCGACAGAGTTTTAAACCGTTGCCTTGCCTGTGTGTGCAATAGGGGGGTCCTTCCCACATGACCCAGAAACCGTCGGCGATAGGTCCTCCGGTCACACACACGGGGCAAAAAGAGCGCGTGTGCGATCGGGCGAGCCATCGTAGACAATTATACAGGTCCAATCGTTTTCGTTCGTATGTACATCCCACATAGTGAACCCCAGACAAACGTTTCCGTTCATATGTAGATCCCACACAGTGAATCCCAGACAAACGTTTCCGTTCATATGTACATCACACACAATTTTCTGTTCGTGTGCGATCGGGGCAGATAACGCAGACGCTTTTGTAGGACACGCCGTGGGAGATCGTCTTGCCGTCCCACACAGTAATTATGGAACAAACATTTGTGTGGCATACCACATCATAGACGCTCTGCCTCGGTTAACCGTTTGCGTTGTTCAAGTATATCACACACAATTCGATGAAGAAAACTGTATGACATTGGGCTATCCATCACACACGCTTTTACTGCTAGAAACGTTTGTAAAATCCATGACCCATTTAGCAGGTTTATTAGTTTACTATTAATACCTCTTGTATTAAGAAAATTCCAATTTCATATCGAATAGTTGTTTACCACTTTCATATCAGGCACACAAATATATTTTAACATCACTGTACGATAGCTACGAGAATACAGCACAGTACATCATATAGCTAGTTCACCTTCATAAGCACAAAGTATGTTGAGCACAATATTAGAACAATATATTCATTTCCCTAATCGAATGATGCATGATCAGCCAAATTCGTCTTCTCCACCTCTGCTTTCAGTTTAGTAAGAACCTATTTTGCACTGACCAACTGGGAAAGTGCCTCCTCCTTCGCAAACACCATCTTAGCAAAGTCTAATTTCAAAAATCCGAGATCATTCTCCATCTTCCTCTTTTTTTCCTGTATCTTGAAATATTCTTCAGCGTTGACAACATTTTCTCTAAGCCTATCTCTATTCTCTTCCTCATACATGCTCCATAGCTTTGCTAGGCACATCTTCAGAGATGTTGACCACTCTTGATCAACCCACTCCAGGTAAGAACACTTCCATTCATCCTATAATATTTAAAACTAAATCAGTTACAATTGTAGGGGAAATGGGTTTCTAGCAACATAGAAAATCACCACATACATATTTTGAAAAACTGAAGAAACAGGTTAATTATGACATATCTTCTCAAAAAGATCAATGTGCAAATGAATTAATTGCTACCGAGACAACAACCAAATTCAGGAACATCACAAGCTGTAATTAACTGCAACAACGCTAGAAGTTCTTAGTCATGTACTACAATAACAAATTGACCATTTTATGAGGAAGCTAAATACAACTGCAATAGCACATCGATAGTGTTTCAATGACATCAAATTAATACTAATACGTATGTACATGCACAAATTTAATAACATAGAACTAATAGCACTAAGGCCCTCCACTATGTAGGCCAAAACCGGTGTCAAATCAACTGTTGCTACATTTGGCACCGGTGCCCTGCACTACCGAGTCGATGCCAGAGGAAAAATTCAGGGAACCGGAGCACCTAGTTGCTCCGATGCCCAGTTCCTTCGTGCCATAAAGTATTAGTATTTTACTACTTGGCTGCTCGGATGTGTGGAGCAAAGTTGGGTGCACAAACAGCTGAAGCGGTGCCAAATAATTTTCTCAGGGCACCGCTGATGAGATGGCAACATTTTTAGATACTAGGTAGAAACTGTGACATTGTCTTAATCACATCTAGATTAACATAGCACAGTGACAGTGTCTGAATCACATCTAACAAATGATTTGTAACAACGAAAGTAGGGCTAACCTTCTCTGCAAATGCCAGAAACTTCCTCCCACTGTCCACAGATTCAAAAGCCACTAACTTCATGCATGGAGATTGATGGTGACAACGAGCAGGCAGATCTTCAGCTACCCCACTCTATTCCTTGCAAGTGATGGTCATAGGGAGCTACAAGAGGAACAAATGGCTCAAATCGGCCGTCGGGTTAAAATCCTTTATTACAAATCAGAACCCTAAGCCTAGGGGGCGAGAGAGAGGAGAGAGGAGAGAGGCATACCCGGCTAGTGACATAGTCGCCGTCGGAGGAGGAACCACTAGAGAGGTCATTGAAGAAGACCATGGCGTCCGCGGTGGTCGGATGCGAGACGGCGAGAGTGAGGAAGCAAGCGAGGAAGCGGCTATAGCTTATGAAGGAAGGAACGAGTAAACGGGGGAAATGTGGCTCGTGGTCAGGAAGAAAAGGGGGTGGGGAGGGGGGGGAAGAGTTAGATATTTCGGTGGTAGGCAAAAAAATTGAAAGTTGGAGGGAAACTTGGCGCGCACTGTCATCGGACACCATTCACTCTGAACAAATGTGTGCGTCGCAAACGATTCTTCTACTTTACGCGCATGTGGTGAGTTTGAGCACTCAAATTTTGGTCGAAATTTCCTTGGGTACAGTGCTCATCCACGTCATTGCATAATTTAATATCACTTGCTAATTTGGGTACACAGATGAGCCTACAACACACAGACCACACTTAATGAATCGAGCAATTTTAGTAATTAAATAGAGCCAGTTGACCAAAACATTTCTCTAACAAAAGACTAGCGTTATAAACAAAGGCTAAGTACTTAAAATGTAAACAAAGCCGCTGACGCGCCGCCCTATTCCTCGCCGGTGTAAGATGAGATGTCGATGACTTGTCCTCGCGACATGCCGCCGCTGGTGGACTCCGCGTCCCCCAGGCTGAAGTCGACTACGTCGTCGTCCTCGTCCTCGTCCTCGGCACCACCCTCAAGGTTGTAGTACTCGTAGTAGTGGCGGCGCCAGAGCTCGCGATCATACTCCACAGCCGATTCCTCGATGGACAGGCGCCTCTCTACCTCCTCCTCAGCTACGCGCAACTCCTCGTCCCGGCGCTCCTCGATCTCCGCCGCCTCCTGCATCTTCAGCTCCCGCTCGGCGATCTCATGAGGAAGCAGGGGCTCCATGGCCTCCGCTGCCGCATCGTCGAGAAGCATCTTCGCTGCCTTTTTGGACGTGGGGTGCATGCTGGATTCCGAGGAGGCCTGTAATATCTTGGCATGGGCGTCCTCGATCTGGGCGTGGATGGCCTCGACCCGGGCCACGACGACCTCCGCGGCACGGATGGCTGCTCGAGCACTCTCGGCGTTTGCAGCCATCGTCGCAGCAGCTGCTGCAGCCGTCTCGACTGCTGCAGCTACCCTCTTGGCTGCCGCAGATGCCCTCTCGGCGGATGCGGCTGCGCTCAATGCAGATGCGGCCGCACTCTTGGCGTAGGCGGCCGCGCTCTCGGCGGAGGCGGAGCCACTCGGAGCGAACCCGGCGACCGTACGGGCCCTCACGAAGTGTCTCCATAGTGTCATTCTTGCAATAAGGGGTTGGGGAATGGGTATCGGGGACTCGAGGATTCGGGGGTGAACGGTGCTTGAGCAGACAAATCCGGCGAAGCTTATGGAGGAAGACATAAAAAGACGCATGAATTTTCATCGCAAACGGTTCCTATAACAAACTGTGTGTGATGTAGTCCATTTCTTAATTAGCTACGGAAGACTAATTTGGAGTACAGTGGCAACAGAGGGTGAGCGAAATTGTATGAATTTTTTTGTACCGTTAACATGCACTAATACAACTGTCATGTTAAAATTTGGAAAATTTCAGGGTTCATCTGACCTTTTTAAGAAATTAAGTGAGTTTCTAGACATATAATGGCCGTAACTCAAATTTGAACTACATGTACATGCAACAGCAAACCATAATGGGTTGGAAAAATCATATTTGTGTCCTTGTGTGCAAGTTAATGCCCTGTGCAGTAAATTGGAAGGAATTTTCAAACATATTGGTGTCACGACTTGGACACAAACATTGAGAACCATGGCTTTTAAATTCCAAAAAATTCAAAAATGATCAGAAATACATAAAACCTTGCTTGATTTCATGTCATGGCACCTGGATGATGTGGTAAAAGAATTGGCCACTTTGACGAAAGTTTTGACACACACCTCTCACAAATCGGAGCATCTCACGAGAAGACACATGGTTCCGAGAGGGAACGACAATGCATGTTTGATGACGAACCGGCGCTCGCTTCCTCGTATGACCCTGAATTTTTTTTTGTATCGTTAACATGCAATAATACAACGGACATGTTAAATTTTGGAATTTTTCAGGGTTCATTTGAGTTTCTAGCCATATAATGGTCGTAATTCAAATTTCAACTGCATGTACATGCAACAGCAAACCATCATGGGTTGGAAAATCATATTTGTGTACTTGTGTGCAAGTTAATGCCCAGTGCAGTAAATTTTAAGGAATTTCAAACATATAGGTGTCACGACTTGGACACAAACATTGAGAACCATGGCTTTTAAATTCCAAAAAATTCAACAATGATCAGAAATACATGAAACCTTGCTTGATGTCATGTCATGGCACCAAGATGCTGTGGTAAAAGAATTGGCCACTTTGGCGAAAGTTTTGACACACACCTCTCACAAATCGGAGCATCTCACGAGAAGACACGTGGTTCCGAGAGGGAACAATGCATGTTTGATGACGAACCTGCGCTCGCTTCCTCGTATGACACTTAATTTTTTTGTATCATTAACATGCACTAATACAACAGACATGTTAAATTTTGGAAATTTTCAGGGTTCATTTGACCTTTTTAAGACATTAAGTGAGTTTCTAGCCATATAATGGTCGTAATTCAAATTTGAACTGCATGTACATGCAACAGCAAACCATCATGAGTTCGAAAATCATATTTGTGTACTTGTGTGCGAGTTAATGCCCTGTGCAGTAAATTGGAAGGAATTTTCAAACACATTGGTGTCACGGCTTGGACACAAACATTGAGAACCATGGCTTTTAAATTACAAGAAATTCAAAAATGATCAGAAATACATGAAACCTTGCATGATGTCATGTCATGGCACCAAGATGCTGTGGTAAAAAAATTGACCACTTTGGCGAAAGTTTTGACACACACCTCTAACAAATCGGAGCATCTCACGAGAAGACACGTGGTTCCGAGAGGGAACAATGCATGTTTGACGACGAACCTGCACTCGCTTCGTCGTATGACCCTTAATTTTTTTGTATCTTTAACATGCACTAATACAACAGACATCTTAAATTTTGGAAATTTTCAGGGTTCATTTGACCTTTTTAAGACATTAAGTGATTTTCTAGCCATATAATGGCCGTAATTCAAATTTGAACTACATGTGCATGCAACAGCAAATCATCATGGGTTAGAAAAATCATATTTGTGTCCTTGTGTGCAAGTTAATGCCATGTGCATTAAATTGGAAGGAATTTTCAAACATATTGGTGTCACGGCTTGGACACAAACATTGAGAACCATGGCTTTTAAATTCCAAAAAATTCAAAAATGATCAGAAATACATGAAACCTTGCTTGATTTCATGTCATGGCACCAATATGATGTGGTAAAAGAATTGGCCACTTTGACGAAAGTTTTGACACACACCTCTCACAAATCGGAGCATCTCACGAGAAGACACATGGTTCCGACAGAGAATGACAATGCATGTTTGATGACGTACCGGCGCTCGCTTCCTCGTATGACCCTGAATTTTTTTGTATCATTATCATGCACTAATACAACAGACATGTTAAATTTTGGAAATTTTTAGGGTTCATTTGACCTTTTTTAGACATTAAGTGAGTTTCTAGCCATTTAATGGTCGTAATTCAAATTTGAACTACATGTACATGCAACAGCAAACCATCATGGGTTGGAAAATCATATTTGTGTACTTGTGTGCGAGTTAATGCTCTGTGCAGTAAATTGGAAGGATTTTCAAACATATTGGTGTCACGGCTTGGACACAAACATTGAGAACCATGGCTTTTAAATTCCAGAAAATTCAAAAATGATCAGAAAAACATGAAACCTTGCTTGATTTCAAGAAATGTCACCAAGATGTCATGGTAAAAAATTGATATGTTTGTTGAAAGTTTTGGCACACACCTCTCACAAATTGGAGCTTCTCACTAGAAGACTCGTGGTTCCGAGAGGGATGAATATCCATGTTTGATGACGAACCAACAGTCGCTTCCTCTTATGGCTTGGCATTTTTTCTACCGTTAACATGCATGAATACAACTTTCATGTTTAAATTTGGAAATTTTCAGGGGTCATTTGACATTTTTGAGACATTACGTGAGTTTGTAAGCATTTAATGGCCGTAATTCAAATTTGAACTACATGTACATGCAACAGCATATTATCATGGGTTGGAAAAATCATTTATGTATTACATTTTACAGTAATATCATGGTAACACGAAATAAGCATTCATGCAGAACATTTGGAAAGAAAATCTAAATATCTGGCAAGACAACTGGGCCCCACTTGATTGGCACTCTATTTCGCGCCCTGAGGTTTGGAAGGTGAGTGGCGCGGGTTATTAATCAGGCACGGTTCAGTCATGGGAACTGCCAACGATTTATTTCACACATGGCTTTTGCTCCAGGAATCGTATGTAATTCAAGCTTTAGCACTCGTAAATTCCGGCGACCAGCGCGTGTACTGCTCCCGTCGATCTAGATTCTGGCCGCCAATAAATACTACCCCGCCCACGTCATGCCGCTTGCATTCTCATCTACATTCTCTCCTCGCTCGCCCCCTCCCTCTCTCACAAAACTCTGCCATGGGGCCGCCGATCTGCACAAGCGCCAAGGAGGAGGCGCTGCCCCGCGAGGACGTGAAGGTGCAGAGCAGCGACGAGGAGGACCCCTATGCGCCACCAGACAAAGTTGCGCTGGACCCCCCAACTTTGGAGTTGTTTTGGGGCCAGTACAATCTTTGTCTGTGGAAGGCGCTGCCGTCGGCTGAGAAAGCCAGGCAAGTGGCGTTCAAGAAGGAGATGGCGGAGGAGGAAGCCAGGTACCAGGCGGCCCATGAAGCTCGTGAGTCCGCCTGGGAAAAGAAGGCGCTGGAGCATTGGTGGCGAGCGCGTCGACGTGTAGAGGAGGTGTACGAAGACGGCTGTTACTTCGCCAGGAACGCCAAAGGCGCTAGGCGCCTCATCGCTGCGTGGAGGTGGGCCGATAAGCTCCAGCGTGCTACTGACGAGGAGCTCCAGTGGGCGCCCACCAAAATGGCAAGATCGTTCGCGCGTGTCCGCCAGCAAGAGGCAGATCGGCACGTCGAGCGCTACGAGGCGAAGGAGGCGGAGAACTCCGTCCGCGCTGGGAAGCCGCCGCACACCAGGGAGCTGCTGGCGAGGGGCTGCCAGAATACTGGCCCCCTAAGGAGGGATTATTAGTCAGGAGTTTTAGTATTGTTCATTTTCAGTTTTATGCATTGTACGTAGTAGTTAAGTATCATCACGTATATGTTATGAATTTCATATTTCTGTCTCTTTTCGTACTAATTTCTATCTAGCTGTTACCATCCACATGTACATAATGGAAAGCATAGACACATTGAAACAGAACAATATATAAGAACGGAAAACAAAGTACACACATTGAAACAGAGCAATAAGAGCAATAAACAGAGCAATATTATGATTGTTGTGAATACATAGCGATCAACGTTGAAACGACTCAACAAAATAAAACGCGTCCATGACCACCAACCCTTGCCTACGGTAGCTCTTGGCTCTGCCTGAACTCGTGCAGGCGTTCGTCCAAGCGGTTGAAACGCTCGCGGTACATCTGGAGCACGATCTCGAGCTCCAAGTTGGCTATTTCATCGGAGATCACTAGCTCGAGGATGCGACGGCCATGCTCCTCTACTGCTCCTAGGCGGACACTTGGGCCAAGGAGGCGCTCGAGCCTAGCGATCAGTGCGTTGGCATCGAGCGGGCCGCAGGCAAGGCGAACGGCGTGACCCATCCGAACGGCGCGGCCGGCCTCTGGTGCAAGTACGGCGCGGCCGGCCTCTAGTGCAAGTACGGCGCAGACAGCCTCTGCCCACTCCTTGTGAGGAATGGGGCTACTGACGGGACGTGTACCCAGTTGAAACACCTTGTCGACACCAGGCAAGCGCCGATGGAACCGCTCTTGCTGTGCGGCGTGCCGCGCCTGTCGCTCTGCAGCGCTCCATCGGTCTCGCTATGCGTCGCGCTGCAGCCTGTCGGCACGGATGCGCCTATCTCGCTCTGCGGCTATCTCGATCCGCGGCGCGGGCGTGCCCTGCGCTGTCGGGGCAGTGGGAACCAGGGTACCCCGGCCCGTCTGCCTGCGGCCCAGGAAACGACGCCTGGAGAAGGCCCAAGACGCGGCCCATCTAAGGTGGCCGCGGAGCGAAGACACCTCGCGAGGCGTCAGTCCCGCGAGGACCCCTCCTCAAGGCAGGAGCCACTGGCACTTAGCCGCGGCAGTGGCAGAGGCATCGCGAGGCTGCCCCCTGATGCGCCCCCCCAAGGCGGCCGCCCGAGGCCACCCGAGCCTGACGTCGGCTGCGCGGTCCTGTGCCCACCACGTGGGTGACGTGCGTAGCGACGAACGGCAGTAGAGGCCGCGCCAGTAGGCGTGGACAGAGAGGCTTTCTCTTTGGTGCCAAAGGGGGCAGCCCTAGCTGCCCATCTCCAAAGCAAGTCCCAAGGACTGCTCGTTTGGTGAAAGAAGACCAAGACAGCAAGGCGCGCAGGGCGGAGGTCGACACCGAGCCCACCAGCGCGTCATGGATTATGCTTTTGCAGGCGAAGACCGCCTTTAGTCAGGATAGACTGAGCGCATGTCCCGTTTCAAAACCGCCAAGTGTGGCAACCCTTCCCGCCTAAGTTTTTGAGGGAAGAGGAACAGGGCGGCTATAAAAGGGGCAGAGCTGCCATTGTAGAGGGAGAGGGATCTCTCTGCCTCCCACCTTGTACGAAAGAACATCCTCTTGCCCACTGCAATCCCAACCACAAGCAGGAGTAGGGTTTTACACGGCAAGGTGGCCCGAACCTGGGTAAACCGTCGTGTCCCTTGTCGTGCCCCCGCGTAGCGCTCTCACCGTAGTCTCGCCGTGGTCACCCTTGGTCAAAAGAGCCAGCTTGCCCCCAGTGTTTGAACCTCTAGATTCTTCCAGAGCCCCGGCTTCGACATTTGGCGTGCCAGGTGGGGGGCCACTTCGGTTCTTTCCACCTCCTTGCTGCCATGGCCGACGCTCATCGTGAGCGCTACACGCGCCGAGCCACCAGGGTGGGCCAGACGAAGCCCGTCGCCCGTGACGACCGTCAATGCCGCGCCGCCGGCGCCGCTACCGACCCTGCTGCGAGGGAGCAGCAGGCGTCCTCCCTCCAGCCATCCATGCAGGCGGATGGCGACACCGCCACGGCTTCGTCGCTCGCTCGCCGCGACGCGCCGGCCACACAGGCGGCGCTGCTCATGGTGCGCGAGCTCCTGCGCTTCATCCCCACCAACGCCGGCTACGACGCTTGGCTTGGCCGCTTCACCGAGCTCGTCAACGCCGCCGGAGACGCCCCGGTGCCCTCTCACTCGCTCCGCCCTCCACCGTCCCGTGCCGGGGATGTGGCGCACGATGCGCCTCCACCACCTCCTCTGCATAGCGAGGGCGCCCGGCGCCACCGCAACGCGCGGGCGTGGGAGCACTCTCGCGGCGCCTCTTCGCCGGACCATGGCGAGCCTATCTGCCAGATCGTCCAGCACGCGCCACCCGACGCGCGCGTCCTCCTCGAGCAGCAGCGCCAGTGCCAGTACAGGACCATCCAGGAAGTCGCGGCCGCCAGCCGCCAGAACCGTGTCGTTCTCGCCGGTGGCGTCCCCTCCACCTGCGTGGGTGCCGTGCCTTCACCCGCGAGCTCTGCCGCGTGGTATGGCCCACCAAGTTCAAGCCGGACCTTCCTCCGCGCTATGACGGCACCCCCAACCCCGCCGAGTTCCTGCACCTCTACGCCCTGAGCATCGAGGCAGCGAACGGCGATGACAAGGCCATGGCGAACTGGTTCCCCATGGCCCTCAAGGATGGCCCACGCTCTTGGCTCATGAACCTCCCCGAGGCGTCCATCTCCTCGTGGGCCGAGCTCTGCCAGAAATTCATCGCCAACTTCAAGGGCACCCATGAGCGCTCCCTCACGCTCAACAACTTGTGCGCCGTGCGCCAGTGCCCTGAGGAGACCCTCCGCAAGTACATCCAGCGCTTCAGCCAACTGCGCAACAGGATCCCACGTGCCTCTGAGGCAGCCATCGTCTCGGCGTTCTCAAACGGCGTCACGGACGTCCAAATGCGCGAGAAGCTCGCCATCAATGACGAGCTCGACTCCGTGCTCGAGCTGTTCGACCTCGCCGACAGGTGCGCCAAGGCCGAAGAAGGTCGTCTCTTCGCCCACAATGACCCCGATGCGGCGCCAGAGGCCGCCAGGGCCAAGAGCAAGGACACCAAGCGCAAGGGCCCTGCCGTGCTCGCGGCGGAGCCCGAGCAGAAGCGCGACCGAGAGCGTGATGAGCCCAAGAGAGACAGCCGCCCTCTCTGCGCCTACCACAACTCGCACTCCCACAGCACCGAGGACTGTCACGAGCTTAAGCTGCTTTGCGATGAGCGTCTGGGGCACCGAGGCGACCGCAGTGACCGAGGCGCCGGCCGCGGAGGCGGCCGCAGCGGCAACCGCTGGGGAGACCGCAACCGGCAGGGCTGGCATGACCAGCCTCGCGAGGCCGCCTGGCGTGAACAACCCTCAGGCCAACGCAGCTCTTTCACCGCTGCCACCGCCACCACAAAGGAATGACGGCAACCAGCCCGACGAGGGCGCTGGGGGCTACCAGGGGCCTCGCGGGGTCTCCTGCATCCTTGGCAGAGCTCAGGCTCCCACATCCTACCGCCACTTCAAGTTGTTCTCTCACGAGGTGAACGCCGCCCTCCCGGGGCCGGAGGCTTCTCGCCCCCTCAAGTGGTCCCAATACGCCATCACCTTCGACTCCAACGATCACCCCAAGTCTTCAAGCGCTGCGGGCACGGTCCCCATGCTGTGCACCCCCACCATTAGCAATGTCGCCGTCACCAAGACGCTCATCGATGGGGTGCCGGCCTCAATGTCATCTCAATTGAGACCTTCGAGCAGCTCCAAGTACCGTACGACCAGCTGATGCCGACTAGGCCCTTCTCCGGAGTGACCGATGGCTCCACCATCCCCCTGGGCCAAGTGCGCCTCCCCGTCACCTTTGGCACCCACAAGAACTACCATACTGAGCTCATCGACTTCGACGTGGCGCACATCGGCCTACCGTACAACGCTATCCTGGGCTACCCAGCTCTTGCCAAGTTTATGGCGGCGACCCACCACGCCTACAACGTCCTCAGGATGCCGGGCTGCAGCGGCATCATCACCGTCTACTGCGACGAGAAGGACGCGGTCCGCTCCCTCGAGAGCGCCTACAAGGCCGCCGCCACCGCCTACCCTGCCGACGAGGATGCCGCCGAGCCTCATGAGGCCGCACCCGCAAAGAAGAAGCAGTTGTTCTCTCAGGACCGCGCCGAGACGAAGAAGGTGTCGGTGGACGGCAGCGGCTCAGGCCCTGCCTTCACCATCGGCACAGGCCTCTCTCCTGCATAGGAAGATGTGCTCATCACCTTCCTTCGGGCAAATTCAGATGTGTTCGCCTGGACGACATCTGACTTATTCGGTGTGCCGAGGGAGGTGATCGAGCACCACTTAGCGGTGTGCCCCAACACACATCCTGTGAAATAGAAGGCACGGTGCCAGGCACCAGAGAAGCAAGAGTTCATCGTCAAAGAAGTCCAGAAGCTGCAAGAAGCCAGAGTCATCCGTGAGGTGTGACATCCCGAATGGCTCGCCAACCCTGTCATGGTGCCCAAGAAGTGCGGCAAGGAGCGCATGTGCGTCGACTTCACGAGCCTCAACAAGTTCTGCCCTCAAGACCCCTTCCCGCTGCCTCGCATCGACCAGATCGTGGACTCCACCGCCGGGTATGAACTGCTATGCTTCCTAGATGCCTTCTCAGGCTACCACCAGATTAAAATGGCAACCGAAGACATGAAGAAGACGGCCTTCATCACCCCTTGCGGCATATTCTGCTACATCTGCATGTCATTTGGCCTCCGGAGCACCGGAGCCACCTTCCAGAGGCTGATGCGCATCGCCTTGGGGCCTCAGATGGGAAGAAATGCCGAAGCCTATGTCAATGACATTGTTGTCAAGACTCGCGAGGCCTGGACCCTCCTCGTGGACCTCCGGGAGACATTCGACAATCTGCGCAAGGTCAACCTCAAGCTCAACCCAGACAAGTGTGTCTTCGGAGTTCCGTCTGGCAAGCTGCTCGGCTTCCTAGTCTCCGACCATGGCATCGAGGCCAATCCCAAGAAGATCAAGGCCATCGAGAGGATGCGCCCTCCCAGAGCCTCAAGGAGATGTAGCGCCTGGCAGGATGCATGGCCTCGCTTGGGCGATTCATCTCCAAGTTCGGCTAGCGAGCCCTGCCATTCTTCAAGCTCATGAAGAGATCCGGCCCCTTCAAGTGGACTCCCGAGGCCGACGCTGCCTTCAAAGACCTCAAGAGGTACCTCACGAGCCCGCCCATCATGGGCGCGCCACGCTCTCACGAGCCCTTGCTCCTATACTTGGCGGCTACTCCCCAGACGGCCAGCGCGGCCCTGGTGGCAGTTCGAGAAGAGCGCGCCCCCACGCAGAAGAGGCCTGCCGCACTGCCAACTCTCGAGCCCGCGCCGACGCCCATCGAGGCCCAGCCTCAGGAGGCCCTGGGCGCGCCGTCTCCCGAAGCCGCACCATCACCTGCCAAGGGCCCTCCTCAGGAGGCCTCCAGTGAGCGGCCTCGCGAGCCGCCTCCCGAGCCTCCTGAGCCTCATGCGCCCCTCGGGCCCCCTGAAGACCAAGCTGCTGCAACAACTACCTGCCTCGTCGAGCACCCCGTGTACTTTGTCAGCACGGTGCTATGAGACGCGCTCGAGCGCTACCCCATGCAGCAGAAGCTCCTCCTCGCGCTTCTCGTCGCCTCTAGGAAACTGCGCCACTACTTCCAGGGCCATCCCATCAAGGTGATCTCGTCTTACCCCCTGGAGCAAGTCTTGCACAGCCCCAACGCCGCTGGCCGCGTCGCCGAGTGGAACATCGAGCTACAAGCCTTCGAGCTGGAATTCTGCACCACAAGGGTGATCAAGGGCGCAGCCCTGGCCGACTTCGTGGTGGAATGGACGGACCCGCCCCAGGAGGAGGCTCACGAGGCCGAGTCCCTTTTGCCTGGGAACGAGGCGCCTGGCGGCTAGACTATGCACTTCGATGGCGCCTTCTCCGGGCAGGGCGCAGGAGCTGGCCTCATGCTCACTTCACCAACAGGAGACAAGCTCCGCTACGCCGTCCAACTCTGCTTCAAGTGCGACGACAAGGTCTCCAACAACATCGTGGAATACGAGGGCCTCATCGCCGGACTCAAGGCTGCCTCTGCTCTAGGCATCAAATGCCTCACCATCAAGGGCGATTCGCAGCTCCTCGTCAACTTCTCCAACAAAAGCTACAAGCCCAAGGACGAGCACATGGCCGCCTACTTAGAAGAGGGACGTAAACTCGAGAAGTGTTTCCTTGGCCTGGAGCTGCAGCACGTTCCTCGCGGCGGCAACAAGGAGGCCAATGACAACGCCAAGCGAGCATCTCGCCGCGAGCCCTGGCATCTTCGAGGAAAGGCTCCTCAAGCCATCAGCTACTCCGCCTGCCGCGAGCGCCACACTGCTTCACGAGGAGCTCCCACCCGCACCACCCATGGGAACACCAGATTGCGGCCCAGCCTCAGGCGCTCACCTGCTGCTGGCGCTTGAACCTCAAGCGGACAGCTGGGCTGCGGAGTTCAAGGCCTACTTGCTTCACGGCACTCTCCCGGAGAAGGACTCAGAGGCAGAGCGCGTGGCTCACCAGGCCACCGCATACTGCCTACAGGACGGCGAGTTGTACCGCAGGCGCCCCAATGGCGTCTCGCTGCGGTGCATCTCTGAAGAACAAGGACGCGAGCTGCTCGCCGACATCCATGGAGGAGACTGCGGCCACCACTCATCATTGCGCACACTCGCCGGCAAGGTCTTCCGCAGCGGCTTCTACTGGCCTACCGAGCTCCATGACGCCACCGAGCTGGTCCAATCCCGTGAAGCTTGTCAATTCCATGCCAAGCAGATACACCAGCCGGCGCAAGGCCTCCAGACGATCCCTCTCTTGTGGCCCTTCGCGTTCTGAGGACTGGAAATCTTGGGACCCTTCCCTCGCGCAGCTGGCGGCTACCGCTATCTCTACATCGCCATCGACAAGTTCACCAAGTGGGCGGAGGTTGAGCCCGTGCGCACCATCCCAGCAGGCTCTGCCGTCAAGTTCATTAAGGGCCTCGTGAGCCGCTTTGGTGTCCCCAACCGCATCATCACTGATAACGGCTCCCAGTTCACAAGTGGCCTCTTCAAGATATACAGCGCCAGCCTCGGCACGTAGATCAGCTACGCCTCTGTGGCGCACCCACGAAGCAACGGCCAGGCCGAGCGTGCCAACCCTGAGGTCCTCAAGGGCCTCAAGACAAGAAGCTTCAAGAAAAAGCTCGAAGCCTGCAGTAAGGGCTGGCTTGATGAGCCGCAGTCTGTGTTGTGGTCCATCCGCACTACAGCAACCAAGCCCACAGGCGAGACTCCCTTCTTCCTTGTCTACGGAGCCGAAGCAGTCCTCCCTTCTGAGCTCAAGCACGGCTCTCTGTGAGTCCTTGCCTTCGATGAGGCTCGTCAGGACACCTCGCGAGAGGCCGACCTACTGCTCCTCAAAGAAGCACGTCGCCAGGCCGCCTTGCGTGCGGCTAGATACCAGCAGGCTTTGCGTCGCTATCATAGCCGCAACATACGCCCACGCACACTCGAAGTCGGCGATCTCGTCCTGAGAAGAATCATCTCCAGAGAGGGACTCCCCAAGCTCTCACCCATGTGGGAAGGCCCTTTCAGGGTTCCTCATGTCTCCAGGCCCGGCGCCGCTCGGCTGGAGACGGAGGACGGAGTTCCTGTGCCTAACGCCTGGAACATCCAACACCTCCGCAAGTTCTACCCGTGACCCTCACGCGTATGAACGAAGTGGGGCTGTACACGCCCCGGAGCCTCTCATTGCGTTTGCCTGATGGGCCCGCGAGAGCTCCCGCCCACATCTTAGTGGAAGCCCCATGCTCCGCGCTGGCGAAACTATCGAACCGCGATCATGCCCACGCCTAGTGGAAGCCCCATGCTCCGCGCTGGCGGAACAATAACCTGAGGGAGCCCCACGGGCTGCACCAACCTCACGCTGATCTGTGCCGGACACGGCAGCCCCTTCTCTTTTTGGATGTGAAAACTGAGGGCGCCCCACGGGCTGCACCAACCTCAAGCTGACCCGTGCCGAACACGGCAGCCACATCTCTTTTTGGTTGTGTAATGAACTTATTACTATGTTTCAGTAAAGGTCTATTTCCTAAGATATCTCATGTGCTGCTAAGTTGCTTGCCTCAGGAGATGTCCACGCTCGCGACCTTCCTCCTGCGCATCTCGCGAGCAGGGGCTGGACACGGTGCCTGTGCTCGGGTCAGTCCCAGCAGCGCTGCAAAACCCAAGTGACCGAGCTCTGGCTCGCGGGCCTACTCCCGTGCACGCCACCTCACCAAGGTCCTTGGTGTCTCATCTCCTCGCGTGATACCCACGAGCAAGCTAGCAAGCGTGCACCGCTCCCCCCGTTTTGTGAAATCGATGTAAAGTTATCACAGGAACAAGGCACTCAAAGGCCTCATGAGTGCTGCCTCGCGAGGCGACTCATGACAAGACGCCTTCGTAAAACCCCCAGGGAGCCTCGCGAGCGCTGCCTCGCGAGCCAACCTGCGGCGACCATCTCTGCCAAGTGCTAGCGGGAAACCTCACGAGCAGGAGCCTCACGAGGCGCACCCCGCAGCCACGACACGGCAAGCGACACTCGCAAAAGAGCAAAGTACAAAAACACCTCACGAGCCGCTCTCGGCGCCTCTCAAGTTTCCTCTCCCCGTGACCTCGCTGAATGCTGATGTTCTCTCCTCTGCGCAAGCCGCTTGCACATCAAAGGGGGACTTCTTGATCATTGCACCTCAGGAGTCCCTACCGCCAGTCAGTGCCCTACACCTCCTGGCCTTGTCCAGGCAACGTGACCTGACATACCAGCGACGGCTGTAGCCCGCCCGGGGGCTGGGTCCTAACGACGTAGAGCACTAAGGCAAACAAGGAAAGGGAAATAGGCCTCATGAGAGAAACTCACGAGGAAACATGCATTACGACAAGTCATAAAGTACTTAGACAAAGGACATTGTTTTTCACGCCCCCACGGGGCTACATCGGCCTATTACAGGAACAAAAGAAAGAGGGGCCAAGGGGGAGCACGGCGTGCCTTCTAGATCCGACTCGGGAGCCGCCTGCGCCCAATCGGAATCTTCGTCTTTGCTCTAGATGCGCGGGGAGCATTCGCCGCTTTCGCCCCCACTGCTGGAGTCGCCGCTGCTGCCGCTGTCGCTCCCGCCGGAGGAGTCGGAGCCGCTGTCGTCCTCGCTCTCCGCGCAGCACTCCAGGCGGGGACCGGAGGCCCCGAAGAACTTCACGAAGAGGGTGGCAGCTCCGTCGTACTTAAATTGAAGGAGATGCCCCCGCCTCAGGCCGCGGGCGAGGGCAAAGGACTTCCACCCCCGCTTCAGGAACATGAAGCCAGTGGGGGTGAACTCCGTCACCACCCAGGAGGGCCCGTTGCAGCAGCCGTCCGCTTGCACCCACAGCCCCAAGGGCTCGTTGCTCTCCATCGCTCTCGCGAAGGAGTTGGGGAGCTGGAGCCAGCTGCAGGGCCGGCGATGCAGCCCCACGATGAACTCGTGCGCCGCCTCTGTCATGTGAAATCCCGCCTGGGGAGGACGGGCGGTGGCCCCGCCGCGCCCTCCACGGCCACGGGTGCCAACCCTCCCACGAGCGCTCGGGCCAGCTTCAATGGCCGCCGAGGGACGCCCACGGCCCCGGCGTAGGACCCTCATGGCAACGGCGGACGCGCGAGCCCACCCTCTGCCCCTCGCCATCACACGGTGGCTCCGAAAGGACGAGAAGTGGAAGAAGGGAAGAGGCGGAGGAAGAAGATGGGCGAAGGATCTCTACTTTCCGTCCCCCCTTTATACCCGATGGAGGCGCTCTCCCTGCCGCTCCGCCTTCTTCGACGTCAGGAATTGAGGCAACAGAAAGGAAGCAATGATGGCCTGCACCCCGCGCGGGCAGGCTTTATGGCAGGCGCGAGCGGTTACCGAGGCGTAGTGGGGTAGTGGGGGCGTCCCACGTCCCGTCGAGCGCCACGCATCAAACCTAGGCCCCGCAGTCTGTCAGGGCCCGCGCTGTTTCGCTCCCAACGGCCGGGAATGTGCTAGCCACGGGCCCAAGGGCTACTGTCGGGCCATTGGGAACCAGGGTACCCCGGCCCGTCTGCCTGCGGCCCAGGAAACGACGCCTGGCGAAGGCCCAAGACGCGGCCCATCTAAGGGCGCCGCGGAGCGAAGACACCTCGCGAGGCGTCAGTCCCACGAGGACCCCTCCTCAAGGCAGGAGCCACCGGCACTTAGCCGCGGCAGCGGCAGAGGCCTCGCGAGGCTGCCTCCCGAGGCGGCCGCCCGAGGCCACCCGAGCCTAACGTCGGCTGAGCGGTCTTATGCCCACCACGTGGGTGACGCGCGTAGCAACGAACGGCAGCAGAGGCCGTGCTAGCGGGCGCGGACAGAGAGGTTTTCCTCTTTGGTGCCAAAGGGGGCAGCCCCAGCTGCCCATCTCCAAAGCAAGTCCCAAGGATTGCCCGTTTGGTGAAAGAAGACCAAGACAGCAAGGCGCGCAGGGCGGAGGTCACCACCGAGCCCACCGGCACGTCATGGATTATGCTTTTGCAGGCGAAGACCGCCTTTAGTCAGGATAGACTGAGTGCCTGTCCCCTTTCAAAACCGCCAAGTGTGGCAACCCTTCCCGCCTAAGTTTTCAAGGGAAGAGGACCATGGCGGCTATAAAAGGGACAGAGCTGCCATTGTAGAGGGAGAGGGATCTCTCTACCTCCCACCTTGTACGCGAGAACATCCTCTTGCCCACTGCAATCCCAACCACAAGAAGGAGTAGGGTTTTACACCGCAAGGTGGCCCGAACCTGGGTAAACCGTCTTGTCCCCTCTCAAATTGATATCCATATATACATACAATGATTTTCTCTCTCAAAAGGGGAGGCCTGGCTTGCATACATTTCATACATTCTATATGCCAAAACAATATCACATGAATATGGATTTGCTTGTAAACATAATGCATTCCTCCTTCCATCATTCAAAAAAATTGATATCCGCTCAAATTGATTCATATACATGTCATCTACACACACACACATATTGATTGTCCTCCTAATCAAGCATAGCACATACCCAAATTGAATTTGCATTCGCATTCAAGAACTAAATTCCTAGCAATTGGGGGCACCAAGCACTTCACGTGCATACTGATGGGGAACGAAGCATGAAAATCAAAAACATTCCTATGAATCACCCAAGATCTATCTATGAGAAGCATAGCAACGAGAGGGGAGTGTGTCTACATACCCGTGTAGACCGAAAGCGGAAGCATATATAATGCGGTTGATGTAGTCGTACTCTTGACGATCCAATCGCGATCCAATCCGATGAAGTACCGAACGGACGGCACCTCCGCGTTCAGCACACGTGCGGCTCAGTGACGTCTCCTCCTTCTTGATCCAGCAAGCAAGAGAGGAGAAGTAGATGGGATCTCAACTAGCATGACGGCGTGGTGGAGATGGTGGTGGTACAGTGCCGGCAGGGCTTCGCCAAACGCTACCGGAACCAATCTGAGGAGAAAACGGAGTTATGGGAGAGGTAGGGCTGCCGCCGGGGCGTGGGAATTCGTGTGTCCAGCCCCTCCCTCTCCCCCACTATATATAGGAGGCAAGGGGAGGGCTAGGGTGCAGCCCTAGCCCCTCCTCCAAGGAGGGGGCGCCGGCCTAGGGAGGTTTCCTCCCTCCCCAAGGCACCTAGGGGGTGCCTTCCCCCTTAGGACTCTTCCTCCTCCACCTCTCCTTGGCGCATGGGCCTCTTAGGGCTGGTGCCCCTGGCCCATATAGGGCAAGCACACCCCCTACAGCCCATGTGGGCCCCCGGGCCAGGTGGACCCCCGGTGGACCCCCGGACCCCTTTCGGCACTCCCGGTACACTGCCGGTAATACCCGAAACTTTTTCGGTGACCAAAATAGGACTTCCTATATATAAATATTTACCTCTAGACCATTCCGGAGCTCCTCGTGACGTCCGAGATCTCATCCGGGACTCCGAAGAACATTCGGTCACCAACGCACATATCCCAATACTACTCCAGTGTCACTGAACGTTAAGCGTGCGGACCCTGTGGGCTCGAGAATCATGTAGACATGACCGAGACACCTCTCCGATCAATATCCAATAGGGGAACCTGGATACCCATATTGGTTCCTACATATTTGTTGGGGAACGTTGCATGGGAAACAAAAAATTTCCTACGCACACATAAGATCTATCCATGGTGATGAGCATCTACGAGAGGGAGAGTGAATCTACATACCCTTGTAGATCGCTAAGCGGAAGCGTTAATAAACGCGGTTGATGTAGTCGAACGTCTTCGCGATCCAAATCGCCGAGCGTCCCGCGATCCAATCACGATCCTTCCGATCTAGTGCCGAACGGACGGCACCTCCGCGTTCAACACACGTACGGCTTGATGACGCCTTCACCTCCTCGATCCAGCGAGCGATGGTGAAGTAGTGGTTGAGTTCCAGCAACACGACGGCGTGGTGATGGTGGTGAGGAACAATCTCTGCAGGGCTTCGCCAAGCACTACGGAGATTATGACGGAGGAACTAGAGGGCTAGGGTTGCCGGCACACGGCTTGGGAAATCCTGATGTATCCCGTGTGCTAGCCCTGCCCCTCTATTTATATGTTGAGCCTTGGGGTCTAAACTTGGAGTAAAAGCCTCCTCTAGGTCGGTTTGGCCCGCAGGGAAAGAGTCCAACTCGGATCCCTGCCGAACCGTGCACAGCCGCGCACAAGCGGTAGTACCGCTTCACACAAGCGGTAGTACCGCTTGGGCGGTAGTACCGCTTCACACAAGCGGTAGTACCGCTCCGGCGGTAGTACCGCTTCACCAAGCGGTAGTACCGCTTACGCGGCAGCAAAACTACTTTTGCACTTTCCAATACCTTGTGGGCTTTATCCCTTTGGCTCATATAAAGTGTTGCTGCACCCGAACACTTCGGTAAACATCCGGAACCTCTTCCGGTGAACTCCGGAACTCTTCCGGAGATCGAAACACTATTATCACATATATCAATCTTTACCTCCGGACTCTTCCGGAGATCCTCGTCATGTCCGGGATCTTATCCGGGACTCCGAACAACTTTCGGTCACCAACATAATAACTCAATTATACTAATCGTCACCAAACGTTAAGTGTGTAGACCCTGCGGGTTCGAGAACTATGTAGACATGACCGAGACACCTCTACGGCCAATAACCAATAGCGGGACCTGGATGCCCATATTGGCTCCTACATATTCTACGAAGATCTTTATCGGTCGAACCTCTATGTCAAGGATTCAGTTAATCTCGTATGCTGTTCCCTTTGTTCTTCGGTATGTTACTTGCCCGAGATTCGATCGTCGGTATCACTATACCTAGTTCAATCTCGTTACCGGCAAGTCTCTTTACTCGTTCCGTAATACAAGATCTCGTGGCTAACACTTTAGTCACATTGCTTGCAAGGCTCATTGTGATGTTGTATTACCGAGTGGGCCCTGAGATACCTCTCCGTCATACGGAGTAACAAATCCCAGTCTTGATCCATGCCAACCCAACAGACACCCTCGGAGATACCTGTAGAGCACCTTTATAGTCACCCAGTTACGTTGCGACGTTTGATACACACAAGGTATTCCTCCGGTGTCAGTGAGTTGCATGATCTCATGGTCAAAGGAACAGATACTTGACATGCAGAAAACAATAGCAATAAACTGACACGATCAAATGCTACGTTTACAGTTTGGGTCTTGTCCATCACATCATTCTCCTAATGATGTGATCCCGTTATCAAATGACATCTCATGTCCATGGCTAGGAAACCTTAACCATCTTTGATCAACAAGCTAGTCAACTAGAGGCTTACTAGGGACACAGTGTTGTCTATGTACCCACACATGTATTTGAGTTTCCAATCAATACAATTATAGCATGGATAATAAACGATTATCATGAACAAGGAAATATAATAATAACCAATTTATTATTGCCTCTAGGGCATATTTCCAACAGTCTCCCACTTGCACTAGAGTCAATAATCTAGTTCACATCACTATGTGATTTACATTGTAATGAATCGAACACCCATGCAGTTATGGTGTTGTTCATGTTTAGCCCTTGGAAGAGGTTTAGTCATCGGATCTGCAACATTTAGATCCGTGTGTACTTTGCAAATATTTATGTCGTCCTCCTTGATGTAATCGCGGATGGAATTGAAACGTCGTTTTATGTGTCTGGTCCTCTTGTGAAATCTTGGTTCCTTGGCTAGAGCAATGGCACCAGTATTATCACAAAACAGAGTCATTGGGTTAAGTGCACTAGGCACTACTCCAAGATCTGTCATGAACTCCTTCATCCAGACACCTTCCTTCGCCGCCTCCGAGGCAGCGATGTACTCCGCTTCGCATGTAGAATCTGCTACCACGCTTTGCTTGGAACTGCACCAGCTAACCGCACCCCCATTAAGAATAAATACGTATCCGGTTTGAGACTTAGAGTCATCCGGATCAGTGTCAAAGCTTGCATCGACGTAACCCTTTACGACGAGCTCTTGATCACCTCCATAAACGAGAAACAAGTCCTTAGTCCTTTTCAGGTACTTCAGGATATTCTTGACCGCCGTCCAGTGTTCCATTCCTGGATCACTTTGAAACCTTCCGACCATACTTATGGCAAGGCTGACATCGGGTCTTGTGCACAGCATTGCATACATAATAGAGCCTATGGCTGAAGCATAGGGGATGACACTCATCTTTTCTCTATCTTCTGCAGTCACTGGGCATTGAGTCTTACTCAACTTCACACCTTGCAAAACAGGCAAGAACCCCTTCTTGGACTGATCCATTTTGAACTTCTTCAAAATCTTATCAAGGTATGTGCTTTGTGAAAGTCCTATTAAGCGTCTCGATCTATCTCTATAGATCTTGATGCCTAATATGAAAGCAGCTTCTCCTAGGTCCTTCATTGAAAAACTCTTGTTCAAATATTCCTTTACGCTTTCCAGCATTTCTATATTGTTTCCAATCAGCAATATGTCATCCACATATAATATTAGAAACGCTATAGAGCTCCCACTCACTTTCTTGTAAATACAAGCTTCTCTGTAAACTTGTATAAACTCGAACGCTTTGATCTCCTCATCAAAACGAAGATTCCAACTCCGAGATGCTTGCACCAGTCCATAAATGGATCGCTGGAGTTTGCAAACTTTGTCAGCATTCTCTGGATCGACAAAACCTTCTGGTTGCATCATATACAACTCTTCCTTAAGGAAACCGTTAAGGAACGCTGTTTTGACATCCATCTGCCAAATTTCATAATCAAAAAATGCAGCTATTGCTAACATGATTCTGACGGACTTAAGCATCGCTACGGGTGAGAAGGTCTCATCGTAGTCAACTCCTTGAACTTGTGAAAAACCCTTTGCCACAAGTCGAGCTTTATAGACGGTGACATTACCGTCCGCGTCCGTCTTCTTCTTAAAGATCCATTTGTTCTGAATGGCCTTACGCCCTTCAGGTAATACTTCCAAAGTCCATACTTTGTTTTCATACATGGATCCCATCTCGGATTTCATGGCCTCTAACCACTTCTCGGAATCCGGGCCCATCATCGCTTCTCCATAGCTCGTAGGTTCATCGTTGTTTAACAACATGACCTCTAAGACAGGGTTGCCGTACCACTCAGGAGCAGTACGCGTCCTTGTCGACCTACGAGGTTCGATAGCAACTTGATCCAAAGCTTCATGATCATCATCATTAACTTCCTCTTCAGCTAATGTAGGCTCCACAGAAACAATTTTCTGCGCTGCGCTACTCTCAGGTTGAAGTAAAGGTTCAACAACCTCATCAAGTTCTATCTTCCTCCCACTCAATTCTTTCGAGAGAAACTCTTTCTCAAGAAATGTTCCGTTTTTAGCGACAAACACTTTGCCCTCGGATCTGAGGTAGAAGGTATACCCAATTGTCTCTTTTGGGTATCCTATGAAGACGCATTTCTCCGCTTTGGGTTCCAGCTTTTCAGGCTGAAGCTTTTTGACATAAGCATCACATCCCCAAACTTTAAGAAACGACAGTTTTGGCTTCTTGCCAAACCAAAGTTCATATGGCGTCGTCTCAACGGATTTCGATGGTGCCCTATTTAAAGTGAATGCAGCTGTCTCTAATGCATAACCCCAAAACGATAGTGGCAAATCGGCAAGAGACATCATAGATCGCACCATATCCAATAAGGTTCGATTACGACGTTCGGACACACCATTACGCTGTGGTGTTCCAGGCGGTGTCAGTTGTGAAACAATTCCACATTGTCTTAAGTGACTGCCAAACTCATAACTCAGATATTCTCCTCCTCGATCAGATCGTAGGAATTTAATCTTCTTGTTACGATGATTCTCAACTTCACTCTGAAATTGTTTGAACTTTTCAAATGTTTCAGACTTGTGTTTCATTAAGTAAATATACCCATATCTACTTAAGTCATCAGTGAAGGTGAGAAAGTAACGATAACCACCGCGCGCCTCAATACTCATCGGACCGCACACATCAGTATGTATGATTTCCAATAAGTCAGTTGCCCGTTCCATTGTTCCAGAGAACGGCGTTTTAGTCATCTTGCCCATGAGGCATGGCTCACATGTGTCAAGTGATTCAAAATCAAGTGACTCCAAAAGTCCATCAGTATGGAGCTTCCTCATGCGTTTTACGCCAATATGACCTAAACGGCAGTGCCACAAGAAAGTGGTATTATCATTATCAATTCTACATCTTTTGGCATCAATGTTATGAACATGTGTATCATTACTATCGAGATTCAATAAGAATAAACCCCTCACATCGGGTGCATGACCATAAAAGATATTACTCATATAAATAGAACAACCATTATTCTCTGATTTAAATGAGTAACCGTCTCGCAATAAACAAGATCCAGATATAATGTTCATGCTTAACGCAGGCACCAAATAACACTTATTTAGGTTCATCACTAATCCCGACGGTAATCGAAGAGCGAGCGTGCCGACGGCGATCACATCAACCTTGGAACCATTTCCCACGCGCATCGTCACTTCGTCCTTTGCCAGCCTCCGTCTATTCCGCAGTTCCTGTTTTGAGTTGCAAATATGAGCAACCGCACCGGTATCAAATACCCAGGCACTACAACGAGAGTTGGTAAGGTACACATCAATAACATGTATATCATATATACCTTGTTTGTTGTTGGCCGCCTTCTTGTCAGCCAAATACTTGGGGCAATTCCGCTTCCAGTGTCCAGTTCCCTTGCAATGAAAACACACAGTTTCTGGTTTGGGTCCAGCCTTGGGTTTCTTCACGAGAGGAGCAACTGCTTTGCCACTCTTCTTGGAGTTACCCTTCTTACCCTTGCCATTTTTCTTGAAACTAGTGGTTTTATTGACCATCAACACTTGATGCTCCTTCTGAATTTCAGACTCAGCGGCTTTCAGCATCGCAAACAGCTCGGCGACTGACTTGTTCATCCCGTGCATGTTATAGTTCAACACGAAGCTCTTGTAGCTAGGTGGCAATGATTGAAGAACTCTGTCAGTGATAGCCTCTGGCGGAAGGGGCATCCCTAACTCAGCCAACGGGTGGAGTACCCAGACATTCTGAGCACGTGATCACTGATAGACCCGTTCTCCTCCATCTTGCAAGCATAGAACTTATCGGAGATCTCATATCTCTCGATCCGGGCATTCTTCTGAAAGATAAACTTCAACTCCTGGAACATCTCATATGCTCCATGACGTTCAAAACGTCTTTGAAGTCCCGGTTCTAAGCCATACAACATTGCACATTGAACTATTGAGTAATCATCAGAACGAGCCTGCCAGGCGTTCACAACGTCTAGAGACTCAACTGGAGCGGGTGGATCACCAAGCGGTGCATCAAGGACATAAGCCTTCTGGGAAGCCGTAAGGATAATCCTTAGATTACGGGCCCAGTCCACAAAGTTACTTCCATCATCTTTCAACTTAGCTTTCTCTAGGAACGCATTAAAATTCAGGGGTGCTACTGCGCGAGCCATGATCTACAACATAAATATAGCAAAGACAACTTAGACTATTGTTCTTAGATAATGAGTTTAGTTAATCATATTTAAAAAACTCCCACTCAAATTGACATCCCTCCGATCATTCGAGTGTAACATGATCCAAATCCACCAACTCAAGTCCGATCATCACGTGAGTTGAGGTGGTTTCAATGGTAAACATCTTCATGTTGATCATATCTACTATATGACTCATGTTCGACCTTTCGGTCTCTTGTGTTCCGAGGCCATGTCTGTACATGCTAGGCTCGTCAAGTTTAACCCGAGTGTTCCGCACGTGTAACATGGCTTACACCCGTTGTATGCGAACGTAGAGTCTATCACACCCGATCATCACGGCGTGTCTCGAAACGACGAACTTTCGCAACGGTGCACACTTGGGGAGAACACAATTTTATCTTGAAGTTTAAGTGAGGGATCACCTTATAATGCTACCGTCGTCCTAAGCAAAATAAGATGCATAAAAGGATTAACATCACATGCAAATCATAAGTGACATGATATGGCCATGAACTCGTGCTTTTGATCTCCATCTCCAAAGCACCGGCATGATCTCCATCGTCACCGGCATGACACCATGATCTCCATCATCTTGATCTCCATCAACGTGTCGCCATGAGGTTGTCGCGCCGACTGTTGCTTCCACGACTATTGCTAACGTTTAGCGATAAAGTAAAGCATTACATAGCGCTTAATGATTGACACGCAGGTCATACAATAATTAAAGACAACTCTATGGCTCCTGCCAGTTGCCGTACTCATCGACATGCAAGTCGTGATATTCTATACATCACATGATCATCTCATACATCACATATATCTCATCATGTAATTGGCCATATCACATCACAACATACCCTGCAAAAACAAGTTAGACGTCCTCTAATTGTTGTTGCAAATTTTACGTGGCTGCTACGGGTTTGCAAGAACCGTTCTTACCTACGCAAAACCACAACGTGGTGTAGTGATTGCTTTTTGATCTTCTAAAAGAACCCTCTTCATTGAACCGATTCAACTAAAGTGAGAGAGACAGACACCCGCCAGTCACCTTTATGCAACAAGTGCACGCAGCGGTAAAACCAGTCTCGCGTAAGCGTACGCGTAATGTCGGTCCGGGCCGCTTCATCTCACAATGCCGCTGAATCAAGTATCAACTAGTAACGGCAAGCAATATGTATACACCCACGCCCACAACTCGTTTGTGTTCTACTCGAGATCTCATCTACGCATAGACCTAGCTCATGATGCCACTGTTGGGGAACGTTGCATGGGAAACAAAAATTTTCCTACGCACACATAAGATCTATCCATGGTGATGAGCATCTACGAGAGGGAGAGTGAATCTACATACCCTTGTAGATCGCTAAGCGGAAGCGTTAATAAACGCGGTTGATGTAGTCGAACGTCTTCGCGATCCAAATCGCCGAGCGTCCCGCGATCCAATCACGATCCTTCCGATCTAGTACCGAACGGACGGCACCTCCGCGTTCAACACACGTACGGCTTGATGACGCCTTCACCTCCTCGATCCAGCGAGCGATGGTGAAGTAGTGGTTGAGTTCCAGCAGCACGACGGCGTGGTGATGGTGGTGAGGAACAATCTCTGCAGGGCTTCGCCAAGCACTACGGAGATTATGACGGAGGAACTAGAGGGCTAGGGTTGCCGGCACACGGCTTGGGAAATCCTGATGTATCCCGTGTGCTAGCCCTGCCCCTCTATTTATATGTTGAGCCTTGGGGTCTAAACTTGGAGTAAAAGCCTCCTCCAGGTCGGTTTGGCCCGCAGGGAAAGAGTCCAACTCGGATCCCTGCCGAACCGTGCACAGCCGCGCACAAGCGGTAGTACCGCTTCACACAAGCGGTAGTACCGCTTGGGCGGTAGTACCGCTTCACACAAGCGGTAGTACCGCTCCGGCGGTAGTACCGCTTCACCAAGCGGTAGTACCGCTTACGCGGCAGCAAAACTACTTTTGCACTTTCCAATACCTTGTGGGCTTTATCCCTTTGGCTCATATAAAGTGTTGCTGCACCCGAACACTTCGGTAAACATCCGGAACCTCTTCCGGTGAACTCCGGAACTCTTCCGGAGATCGAAACACTATTATCACATATATCAATCTTTACCTCCGGACTCTTCCGGAGATCCTCGTCATGTCCGGGATCTTATCCGGGACTCCGAACAACTTTCGGTCACCAACATAATAACTCAATTATACTAATCGTCACCAAACGTTAAGTGTGTAGACCCTGCGGGTTCGAGAACTATGTAGACATGACCGAGACACCTCTACGGCCAATAACCAATAGCGGGACCTGGATGCCCATATTGGCTCCTACATATTCTACGAAGATCTTTATCGGTCGAACCTCTATGTCAAGGATTCAGTTAATCCCGTATGCTGTTCCCTTTGTTCTTCGGTATGTTACTTGCCCGAGATTCGATCGTCGGTATCACTATACCTAGTTCAATCTCGTTACCGGCAAGTCTCTTTACTCGTTCCGTAATACAAGATCTCGTGGCTAACACTTTAGTCACATTGCTTGCAAGGCTCATTGTGATGTTGTATTACCGAGTGGGCCCTGAGATACCTCTCCGTCATACGGAGTAACAAATCCCAGTCTTGATCCATGCCAACCCAACAGACACCCTCGGAGATACCTGTAGAGCACCTTTATAGTCACCCAGTTACGTTGCGACGTTTGATACACACAAGGTATTCCTCCGGTGTCAGTGAGTTGCATGATCTCATGGTCAAAGGAACAGATACTTGACATGCAGAAAACAATAGCAATAAACTGACACGATCAAATGCTACGTTTACAGTTTGGGTCTTGTCCATCACATCATTCTCCTAATGATGTGATCCCGTTATCAAATGACATCTCATGTCCATGGCTAGGAAACCTTAACCATCTTTGATCAACAAGCTAGTCAACTAGAGGCTTACTAGGGACACGGTGTTGTCTATGTACCCACACATGTATTTGAGTTTCCAATCAATACAATTATAGCATGGATAATAAACGATTATCATGAACAAGGAAATATAATAATAACCAATTTATTATTGCCTCTAGGGCATATTTCCAACAATATTCCATGAAGATCTTTTATCGGTTGAACCACGATGTCGAGGATTCAGTTAATCCCGTATGCAATTCCGTTTGTCCAGCGATATGTTACTTGCCCGAGATTCGATCATCGGTATCTCCATACCTAGTTCAATCTCATTACCGGCAAGTCTCTTTACTCGTTCTGTAATAAAATATCCCGTGACTAACTCATTAGCCACATTGCTTGGAAGCTCTTTACGATGTTGTATTACCAAGAGGGCCCAGAGATATCTCTCCGTCATACGGAGCGACAAATCCCAGTCTCGATCCATGCAACCCAACAAACACCTTCGGAGATACCTGTAGGGCACCTTTATGATCACCCAGTAACGTAGTGACATTTGATATCACATAAAGTATTCCTCGGGTATCCGGGAATTGCATGATCTCATGGTCTTAGGAATAGATATGTGACGCCCCTGCTCGACCGTGCACGAATCATACACGCAAACGTGCATGATCGAGATCAGAGACTCACGGGAAGATATCACAACACAACTCTAAGCACAAATTTAAACATAAATCTTCATATTACAAACCAGGGGTCATGAGGACCCAAATACATAAGTCATACAAAAAAATATTATCTGGGTACAGACGTAGTTAGTCAAGTTTGCCTTAAGAAGGCTAGCATAACAGCGACACTGATTGAAAAGGCGAAGGCCTCCTGCCTAGGGCCTCTGAACTACTCCTGGTCGGCGGGCTCAACGTAGTAGTAGGTGCCTCCAGGGATCTCCTGCTCCTAGACTCCGTCGTCTGATCGCAGCAACCGGGTAGGGGAAAAGAAGGAAGCAAAGCAACCGTGAGTACTCATCCAAAGTACTCGCAAGACTTACATCAGAACTATACTAAGTATGCATCGGTATTAAAGGAATGGGGCTATATCTTTGGACTAAACTACAGAAATGCCAGAACAGAGGGGGAAAGGCCTAGCCTATCGAAGACTAGCATCTTGTAGCAATCTTGCAGCATCAGAAGAGAATAGAACACATCAGCATATAATAATAAGTATATATTAGCAATGCCCTGAGATCCTTCCTCGACTACCCTGCAAGAAAGTGATCCCGAGAGCAGTAATAACAGTTTAACATTGTAACGGTATCCATTCATAATTGTAGTAGATCAGGATACAACTCCGAGCGTCCTGTTACCGTGGACACGGCTATTCGAATAGATTACTTCCCTGCAGGGGTGCACTATTGTTACCCAACATGCTCGATTACATCTGGCCGGACACACTTGCTGGGTAATACCCGGCCTTGGGTAATCGACACGCCGTAGGCCAACCTAGACTCT
Organism: Elymus sibiricus; assembly: GCA_039707655.1. Classification (NCBI taxonomy): domain Eukaryota; kingdom Viridiplantae; phylum Streptophyta; class Magnoliopsida; order Poales; family Poaceae; genus Elymus; species Elymus sibiricus. The sequence continues at coordinate 159,244,400 of CM077668.1, read as the reverse complement.
CTAGAGAGGTCAACACGCCGGTCTAAATCCTAAGTGCGAAGGGGTCTTGGGCCCATCGCCCTCTGCACTCCTGCATGTTGCGAGACTGGCCGGGGCCCAAGTGCGACTGTGGAAACACCAACAGACGTAACCAGCTCACCCCAACAATCAGCCCGCATCTCTGAACTATGACATCTGGATCACTTTCGGAAGGAACGTACGATGTAGAGGGCCCCATTAAACCATTATCCCGCGTGGTGGTAATGCGTATAGGCCAGCGGCCAACTCAGATCAAATACCCAAATTTGTTAGGCGTGTTTTAGTAACTCGTAGAGACGAACAGGATTCCTGCCGCTCCGACTTGGTAATCCACGGACTACGACCAAGGACCAGGCCCACCTCTCTCCTAGGTGGTCTCCACCTGCCCTGTCGTTCTGCCACAATATCACTCGCGGGTACCCTTGGGTTCAACCCGTCTTGTTTCATTATCTCGCGGGCACTCTTGGAGCCGGCCCGACTTTAACAGTTTAAAAGTATTGCAGTAATGTAACATTTCCGTGATCATCACCCAAAGTGATCACGGCCCGATAACATGCCTGGCAAACGGACAAGGGTGAAGGCCAGCTGATGAAACATAGCATACGTAACTAAGCATCATAGGATAGAAGGTAAGGTATCAATAGTAGGCGACGAAATCAGGCTATGCATCAGAATAGGAGCTATCGGAATATCAACAGAAGCAATTCTAATGCAAGCAATAGGGAGAAAGAGTAGGCGATATCTGGATGATCAAGGGGGTTTTGCTTGCCTGGAAGCTCTGCTGAAGGGGTCTGGTCGTCGACGACGTAGTCGTACTCAGCAGTGTCGTCGGCAGTCTCGGGGTCTATCGGGAGAGAAGGAAGGGGAAGAAACAGTAAATACACGGCAACAATGCAACAGAGATGCATGGCATGTCAACATGCTGTGCTAGGGGTGTTCTAATGCAGTGCTAGGTATTTTGGTCGGAGCGGGAAAATATCCGGGACTGTTCTCCCAGCTCCGGGTGATTATCGGTCAGACGATCCGGAGGGGAAGGTTCCATGTTTGCAGTGTTGGAGGCATCTGGCAGCTACATGGAGGGCGTATTCGGTTGAATTTATATTAATTTTCTGATCATTTTTCATATAAAAATTATTTTCATTGGAGTTACGGTTGAATTTATATTAATTTTCGAAGATTTAAACAATATTCAGAAATTCCCTGGAATTATTTATTTCGAAATAATCCAGAAAAACCTTTTTGCACCTAGTGGCTGTCTAGCCACAGAGGCAGACAGGTGGGGTCAGGGGCCCAGTTGACTTAGTCAACTGCCCAGTCAGCAGTCAACTCTGTTGACTGTTGACCAGGTCAAACTGGCAAGTGGGGCCAGGGTGTCAGTGACTCAGAGGCTAACCATTTAGTTAAACTAATTAATCTACTGGTGGGGCCACTTGTCAGTGACTAACTAATCTAACAGATTAACTAATTTTAACCACTAACAGTAATTAGTCACACGGGCCCACATGTTAGTTGCAGGGGGGACAGTAACCGCGTTGACTAAAGTCAACGTGGTCAAACGAGGCCAGGGGACCCACTGGCAGTGTCCCAGGTGAGCCCCACGCCACGCCACATAGGCGGCCGGCGCTAGAACAGCTCCGGCGAGCCCCAAACGCGGCGGCGAACTCCGGCGAGGCTCGGGATTTGCGTACAGGGCACCAAATCGCGTGCGGTTTCTTGCGTTCGATCGGGCACTTCGAGCCGCGTCGAATGATGGCAACGGCCGGAGCTGGGGGCGGAAAGGACGCCGGCGGTGAGCAGAGGTGGCGGCAAGGTTTGGTCGCGAACGAAGGCATGGCTACGACTAGTTTTCGAGCGTGTAAGCTAGCTAGGAGGGAGCAGGAGCTCACCAGAAGTGTGCTGGCGCTACTAGCTCGAGCCATAAGGGCTCGGGAGCGCGGCGATGGTAGCAACGGCGGCGGATAGAGCACGGTAATGGCGCGCGGCGCCGACAGCGAGCAACAGACGCGAAAAGGACAAGGAGATCAGCGCGGAGGCTCACCATGCGGCACAAGGAGGCCTGTGACAGTTTTGGAGCAGCAGGGGAGGGCGGAGACGACGCTGGTCGCCGGTGGCCGAGGCGGAAGGGGGTGGCTCGATCCCGGGGATGCAGCGCTCCCCAGCGGCAGCAGCTTGCCGCGGGTGGCGAAGATGAGCGCGGCGAGGCCTCCGGACACGACGGAGGGGAACGGCGATGGCTGTCGCTGCGGCGGAGCGAGTCGGACGGCAGCGGCTGCGCTCGGGACAGAGAGAGGAGAGCGAGGGAGAGAGGGCGCAGGGGCCTTGCCCTTATCCTCCACGGAGGGCGCGGGAGCGTGCTGTCGAGCCGCGGAGGGGGGGCCAGGCAGCGGGCGCGCGCGCGGCAGAGGACGACAGCGAGGAGAGAGAGAGCGGGAGGTGGGAGAAGGTGGGGGATGGGCTGGGCCGGCACTGTGGACTTAAGTCCAGTGCCCCCAGGCCCTTTTCCCTTTTTCCATTTTCTTAAGTCCAGTGCCCCCAGGCCCTTTTCCCTTTTTCCATTTTCTGTTTTCTTTAAACAAAGAGCATTTGCAATTTATCCAGCCACCAAATGACTTTGCAAAATTATGGATCTTGGCCCAATAAATACGTTGCAATATTAGGCAGTGTCATAAAAAGTTTGGGGGCCAAAAGACTTTATTTGAATTTTCCACAAATGGAAAGGCATTTACAATGCTGCTTGGCCACTGTTTAAAATACCCAGGGGCATTTTTGGAATCCAAAAGATGTAGGTTTCAACATGACAATTATTTAGGGAATACTTGCCAAATAATGAACTATTTTGATTGCATGACAGACGAAGTAAATATTTGACATGCATTTCAAATACGAATTTGGCTATGATTTTGGACAAGTGGCATATTTGGCATGGAAAGGCATGATGGCATGGCATCATTAGGGGGAGATTACTGTAGCATGACAATGGGGGTGTTACAAGATACTTGACATGAAGAAAGCTATAGCACTAAACTTAAGTGATACGATCAAATGCTAAGCTTATGGTTGGGTCTTGTCCATCACATCATTCTTCTAATGATGTGATCCCGTTATCAAATGACAACTCGTGTCTATGGTCAGGAAACCATAACCATCTTTGATCAACGAGCTAGTCTAGTAGAGGCTTACTAGGGACACGGTGTAGTTTATGTATTCACACATGTATTTAAGTTTCCGGTCAATACAATTCTAGCATGAATAATAAACCTTTATCATGAACAAGGAAATATGATAATAACCAATTTATTATTGCCTCTAGGGCATATTTCCAACAGTCTCCCACTTGCACTAGAGTCAATAATCTAGTTTACAAAGTTATGAATCTAACACCCATGGAGTCCTGGCGCTGATCATGTTTTGCCCGTGGAAGAGGTTTAGTCAACGGGTCTGCCACATTCAGATCCGTATGTACTTTGCAAAGTTCTATGTCTCCCTCCTTGATGTAATCATGGATGGAGTTGAAGCGGCGTTTGATGTGCTTGGTCTTCTTGTGAAACCTGGGCTCCTTGGCAATGGCAATGGCTCTAGTGTTGTCACAAAAGATAGTCATTGGATCCGATGCACTAGGTATTACTCCTAGATCGGATATGAACTCCTTCATCCAGACTCCTTGCGCTGCTTCCGAAGCAGCTATATATTCCGCTTCACATGTAGATCCCGCTACGACGCTTTGCTTGGAACTGCACCAACTGACTGCTCCACCATTCAATATAAATACGTATCTGGTTTGAGACTTAGAGTCATCCGGATCTGTGTCAAAGCTAGCATCGACGTAACCCTTTACGATGAGCTCTTCGTCACCTCCATAAACGAGAAACATGTCCTTAGTCCTCTTCAGGTACTTAAGGATATTCTTGACCGCTGTCCAGTGATCTACTCCTGGATCACTTTGGTACCTCCCTGCCAGACTTATGGTAAGGCACACATCAGGTCTGGTACACAGCATGGCATACATTATAGAGCATATGGCCGAGGCATAGGGGATGACTTTCATCCTTTCTATTTCTTCTGCCGTGGTCGGGCTTTGAGTCTTACACAACTTCACACCTTGCAACACAGGCAAGAACCCTTTCTTTCACTAGTCCATTTTGAACTTCTTCAAAATCTTGTCAAGGTATGTGCTTTGTGAAAGTCCTATCAAGCGTCTCGTCTATCTCTATAGATCTTGATGCCCAATATGTAAGCAGCTTCACCCAGGTCTTTCATTGAAAAACTCTTGTTCAAATAACCCTTTATGCTTTCCAGAAATTCTATATCATCTCCAATCAACAATATGTCATCCACATATAATATTAGAAATGCTACAGAGCTCCCACTCACTTTCTTGTAAATACAAGCTTCTCCGTAAGTTTGTATAAAACCAAAAGCTTTGATCACCTCATCAAAGCATATATTCCAACTCCGAGATGCTTGCACCAGTCCATAGATGGATCGGTGGAGCTTGCATACTTTGTTAGCATCCTTAGGATCGACAAAACCTTCTGGTTGCATCATATACAACTCTTCCTTAAGAAACCCGTTAAGGAATGTTGTTTTGACGTCCATCTGCCAGATCTCATAATCATAAAATGCGGCAATTGCTAACATAATTCTAACAGACTTAAGCATCGCTACGGGTGAGAAAGTCTCCTCGTAGTCAACCCCTTGAACTTGTCGGAAACCCTTTGCGACAAGTCGAGCTTTATAGACGGTGATATTACCATCAGCATCTGTCTTCTTCTTAAAGATCCATTTATTCTCAATGGCCTGCCGGTCATCGAGCAAGTCCACCAAAGTCCGTACTTTGTTCTCATACATGGATCCTATCTCAGATTTCATGGCCTCAAGCCATTTGTCAGAATCCGGGCTCATCATTGCTCCTTCATAGTTTGTAGGTTCGCCGTTGTCTAACAACATGACTTCCAGGACAGGATTACCATACCACTCTGGAGCGGAACGTACCCTGGTCGACCTACAAAGTTCAGTAGTAACTTGATCCGAAGTCTCATGATCATCATCATTTGCTTCCTCTCCGGCTGGTGTAGACATCATGGGAACTTCTTTCTGTGATGTGCTACCTTCCAATTCGAGAGAAGGTACAATTACCTCATCAAGTTCTACTTTCCTCCCACTCACTTCTTTCGAGAGAACTCCTTCTCTAGAAAGGACCCATTATTAGCAACAAAGATTTTGCCCTCGGATCTGTGGTAGAAGGTATACCCAATTGTCTCTTTAGGGTATCCTATGAAGATGCACTTCTCCGCTTTGGGTTCGAGCTTATCAGGCTGAAGCCTCTTGACATAAGCGTCGCATCCCCAAACTTTAAGAAACGACAGCTTAGATTTCTTGCCAAACCACAACTCATATGGTGTCGTCTCAACAGATTTAGACGGTGCCCTATTTAAAGTGAATGCGGCTGTCTCTAATGCATAACCCCAAAACGATAGTGGCAAATCGGTAAGAGACATCATAGAACGCACCATATCCAATAGAGTACGATTACGACGTTCGGACACCATTACACTGTGGTGTTCCAGGTGGCGTGAGCTGTGAAACAATTCCACATTGTCTTAAATACATACCAAACTCGTAACTCAAATATTCACCTCCACGATCAGATCATAGAAATTTATTTTTCTTATTACGATGATTCTCTACTTCACTCTGAAACTCCTTGAACTTTTCAAATGTTTCAGACTTGTGTTTCATTAAGTAAATATACCCATATCTACTCAAATCATCTGTGAAGGTAAGAAAATAATGATATCCACCGCGTGCTTCAACACTCATCGGACCGCATACATCGGTATGTATTATTTCCAACAAGTCACTTGCCCGCTCCATTGTTCCGGAAAATGGGGTTTTAGTCATCTTGCCCATGAGGCATGGTTCACATGTCTCAAATGATTCATAATCAAGAGATTCCAAAAGTTCATCAGCATGGAGTTTCTTCATGCGCTTTATACCAATATGACCTAAGCGGCAGTGCCACAAGTATGTGGTACTATCATCGTTAACTTTGCATCTTTTGGCATCAATATTATGAACATGTGTATTACTACGATCGAGATTCAACAAGAATAAACCATTCACCAGGGGTGCATGACCATAAAAGATATTATCCATATAAATAGAACAACCTTTATTCTCTGACTTAAATGAATACCTGTCTCGCAATAAACAAGATCCAGATATAATGTTCATGCTTAACGCAGGCACCAAATAACAATTATTCAGGTTTAAAACTAATCCCGAAGGTAGATGTAGAGGGAGCATGCCGACGGCGATCACATCAACCTTTGAACCATTTTTGACGCGCATCGTCACCTCGTCCTTAGCTAGTGACTGTTTATTCCACAGCTCCTGTTTTGAGTTACAAATATTAGCAACTGAACCAGTATCAAATACCCAGGCGCTACTACGAGCACTAGTAAGGTTCACATCAATAACATGTATATCAAATATACCTTTGTTGACGTTACCAGCCTTCTTATCTGCCATGTACTTGGGGCAGTTCCGCTTCCAGTGAACATTCCCCTTGCAATAGAAGCACTCAGTCTTAGGTTTGGGTCCAGCCTTGGGTTTCTTCATGGGAGTGGCAACTGTCTTACCATTCTTCTTGAAGTTTCCTTTCTTTCCCTTGCCTTTCTTGAAACTAGTGGTCTTTTTAACCATCAACACTTGATGCTCCTTCTTGATTTCTACCTCTGCGGCCTTAAGCATCGCGAAGAGCTCGGGGATCGTTTTCTCCATCCCTTGCATATTATAGTTCATCACAAAGCCTTTGTAGCTTGGCGGCGGTGACTGGAGAACTCTGTCAATAACCGTCTCATCTGGAAGATTAACTCCCAACTGATTCAAGCGGTTGTTATACCCAGACATTTTGAGTATATGCTCACTAACGGAGCTGTTCTCCTCCATCTTGCAGCTAAAGAACTTGTCGGAGGTGTCATACCTCTCAACTCGGGCATGAGCTTGAAATACCAATTTCAGCTCCTGGAACATCTCATATGCTCCGTGGTGCTCAAAACATCTTTGGAGCCCCGGTTCTAAGCCGTAAAGCATGGCGCACTGAACTATCGAGTAGTCATCGGAACGTGCCTGCCAGATGTTCACAACATCCACAGACGACGCTGGAGGGGGTGCTTCACCTAGCAGTGCATCAAGGACATAAGCCTTCTTTGCAGCAGTGAGGATAATCCTCAAGTTATGGACCCAGTCCGCATAGTTGCTTCCATCATCTTTCAACTTAGCTTTCTCTAGGAACGCATTAAAATTCAGGGGAACTACAGCGCAAGCCATTGATCTACAACACAATTTTGCAAAGACAATTTAGACTAAGTTCATGATAATTAGTTCAGTTAATCAAATTACTAATGAACTCCCACTTAAATCAACATCCCTCAAGTTGTCTAAGAGTTACATGATCCAAATCAACTGACCCATATCCGATCATCACGTGAGATGGGGTAGTCATCAATGGTGAACATCTCCATGTTGATCATATCTACTATATGACTCATGTTCGACCTTTCGGTCCTCCGTGTTCCGAGGCCATGTATGTACATGCTAGGCTCGTCAAGTTTAACCCAAGTATTCTGCATGTATAAAATTGGCTTACACCCGTTGTATGCGAACGTAGAGTCTATCACACCCGATCATCACAAGGTGCTTCGAAATGATGAACTTTCGCAACAGTGCATACTTAGGGAGAACACTTTTATCTTGAAATTAAGTGAAGGGATCATCTTATAATGCTACCGTCGTCCTAAGCAAAATAAGATGCATAAAAATATAAACATCACATGCAATCAATATGTGACATGATATGGCCATCATCAACTTTGTGCTTTTGATCTCCATCTGCAAAGCACCGGCATGATCTCTGATACGTCTCCAACGTATCTATAATTTTTTATTGTTCCATGCTGTTATATTATCAATCTTGGATGTTTCTATATGCATTTACAACAGTTATATATCATTTTTGGTGACTAACATATTAACTTAGTGCCCAATGCCATTTGCTATTTTCTGCCTTGTTTTTGTTTTACAGGAAATCAATACCAAACGAAGTCCAAATGCCATGAAACTTTTTGGAGATTTTTTTTGTGGACAAGATAAACACAAGAATCTTTGGGAGAAGACCAGACGCCAGGGGAGGTGGCCACGAGCCACCAGGGCGCGCCTGGGGGGGCAGGCGCGCCCTGGTGCCTCATGGTCCCACCTCAGCTCCGTTTGACCTAATTTCACCACTATAAATTCAGGAAAAAATAGAAACCCTAACGAGAGTCCACGAAATACTTTTTCCGCCACCGCAAGTTTCTGTTCCAGAGAGATCCCATCTGGAGGCCTTCTCCGGTACTCCACCGGAGGGGGAATCGATCACGGAGGGGCTCTACATCAACCTTGCTGCCCTTCCGATGATGCGTGAGTAGTTTACCACAGACCTTCGGGTCCATAGTTAGTAGCTAGATGGCTTCTTCTCTCTTTTTGATCTTCAATACAATGTTCTCCTTGATGTTCTTGGAGTTCTATCCGATGTAATCACTTTTTGCGGTGTGTTTGTTGGGATCCGATGAATTGTGAGTTTATGATCAGATTATCCATGAATATTATTTGTGTCTTGTCTAATCTCTTTTATGCATGATTATTATAGCTTCGTATTTCTTCTCCGGTCTATTGATTTGGTTTGGCCAACTAGATTGATTTATCTTGCCATGGGAAGAGGTGCTTTGTAATGGGTTCGATCTTGCGGTGCTCAATCCCAGTGATAGAAAGGGACATGACACGTATGTATCATTGCTATTAAGGGTAAAAAGATGGGGTTTATTCATGTGTGAGTTTGCTTTGTCTACATCATGTCATTTTGCTTAAGGCGTTACTCCGTTCTTTATGGACTTAATACACTAGATGCATGCTGGATAGCGGTCGATGTGTGCAGTAATAGTAGTAGATGCAGGCAGGAGTCGGTCTACTTGTCTCGGACGTGATGCCTATATACATGATCATTGCCTTGGATATCATCATGATTATTTGCTTTTCTATCCATTGCCCAACAGTAATTTGTCTACCCACCGTATGCTATTTTCTCGAGAGAAGCCTCTAGTGAAAACTATGGCCCCCGGGTCTATCTAAATCATATTACTAAAACCCTAAAATATTGCTGCCATTTTATTTTATTTATTTTATTTTGTATTTTTGTTTCAATCTATCTATCTATCACATACAATTTAGTCTTGAAATTGACTGCCGAGGGATTGACAACCCCTCGTTTGCGTTGGGTGCAAGGATTTGTTGTTTGTGTACAGGTGCTGCTAATGAGGTGTTGCGTGATTCTCCTACTAGTTCGATAACCTTGGTTTCATAACTGAGGGAAATACTTATATCTACTGTGCTGCATCATCCCTTCCTCCTCGGGGAAAATACCAACGCAAGCTACAAGTAGCAGGAAGAATTTCTGGCGCCGTTGCCGGGGAGACATCATCAACATCTATCAAGTACCTTTGCATAAACTCTCATCTCCTTGCATTTATTTTATTTGCCATTTACCTCTCATTTTCATCTCCCCCACTTCTAAAACGTTTTTACAAAAATATAAAAATATTTTCTGTTTGCCTTTTTCTCGTTTGCTTGTTTGCTTGCTTTATCATTATGGCTAGTTCTATTCCCGTTATGCCTTTCCCTCCGTACTTAGGAGACGATCCAGGAATTTTAAACTTTAAATATTTTGGTGACGAATCTTGAAAACAAGCATGGGAGAGATTATTAAAAATACAAGTAAATGCTAGGCATTAGTTTCACCTTAAATTATTCCTTAAAGGTTTTTATGTTGGTCTACCCTTTGCTCATAGGCGTGTCTTGGATTCTATATTTGAAAACAATTTTCTTGGGGGTGATGCCGTTGCAACCTACGAAAAGATGAAAAGTATATTTGGACAGCCAAAAGTTGAAACTATCGAACCTATCACTCTAGAATGCTTTCGTCAAACTGGGCAAATAAAAGAAATTAAGGCTAGTGTGGATTCTAACTTTCGAGAAATATTCAATCTTGCCTCAAAAATAAATGGCAATGTGGTGTCACAAGATAGGAGGGTTGATGCTTTAGATCACAAAGTCTCTCTTGGTGTTTTGAGAGAAATGAAAATCCTTCGCACTAAGCTTGATCATCTAGTGCATATTATTGATAATGGCAAAGAAAGTGAAAAGGGGGTTGCGAGAACTAAAACTAAAGATGACAATACTTGAAACTATGCATTATGCCTAGCTAGGGGCATAAAACAATAGCGCTTGTTGGGAGGCAACCCAATGAATAAAATAAATTTTTTATGTTATTGTGTGTTTTCACAATTATGCTACTGGTATGATTGTGTTTTTGTGTTTTTAATTAGTGTTTGTGCCAAGTAATACCTTTAGGATGATTTGGAAGATAGTATAATTGATGCTGTTTGGAAAACAGAAAGTTTTGCGTCCAGTACCCGAATTTGTTTTCTGTACTGGAGAGTCAGAAAAATCTGAAATTTTTACACAGTATTGGTATATGAACTTCCCACGTTGTAATAATTTTTCAGAATTTTTGGAGTTACAGAATTATGGATTTTAAATAGATTTCTACAGACTGTTCTGTTTTTGACAGATTCTGTTTTTGATGCACTACTTGCTTGTTTTGATGAATCTATGGATTGTATCGGGGGGTATAAACCATAGTGAAGTTAGAGTACAGTAGGTATAATGCAAAAATAAAATATGAATGGGTTTGCAACAGTTCTTAAACTAGTGATTTATTTTGTTATGCTAACGGATCTCACGAAGGTTTTGTTGAGTTTTGTGTGATTGAAGTTTTCAAGTTTTGGGTGAGATCATGATGGATGAAGGAATAAGGAGTAGCAAAAGACTAAGCTTGGGGATGCCCGAGGCACCCCAAGGTAATATTCTAGGAAGACTCAAGCGTCTAAGCTTGGTGATGCCCCGGAAGGCATCCCCTCTTTCTTCTACCAACCATCGGTAATTTTACTTGGAGCTATATTTTTATTCGTCACATGATATGTGTTTTGTTAAGAGCGTCTTGTATTATATGAGTCTTTGCTTTGTTTGCTTTTTAGTTTGTCACAATCACCTTTTCTAAACACACCTATTTTGAGAGAGTCGCGCGTTCATCATCATTTGTTAGAATGCTCTATGTGCTTCACTTAAATTTTTTGAGCTAGGCAGTTGCTCAAGTGCTTCACTTAAATATTTTTTAGCACGGTGGTGGCTATATTTTGAAGAAACAAACTCTCATGCTTCACTTATATTATTTTGAGAGTTGATTGAAATTTTGAAGAAATGAATTCTCATGCTTCACTTATATTATTTTGAGAATTGATAAGATTAAAATTTTGAAGAAATATTTGCACTCTCATGCTTCACTTAAATCTTTTTGAGAGTTGATGATAGTAACGGTAATTTGCACAAGATATGAATTTGGTCCCAAAGTGATGAATATTCAAGAGGGATATAATAAAAACTTTCATATAGATCATTGGATATGATAAGTGTGATTCCTTGCAATAGTTTTGCGATATGGAAATGATAATATGTGAGTCATGTTAGTGAGTAATTGTGATTTAGTAAGAATATTAGTGTTAAGGTTTGTGATTCCCTATGCATGCACATTAAGTCAATAGTTATGCAAAGAAATTATATCCTACTTATGGTGCATTATTCGGTGTTAGTTATGTTCAATGCATGTTTATGACCGTTTTCGTTTTTTGGTTGGTTGCTTCTCAATCTATTTGCTAGCCTTCATTTGTACTAAGCGGAAATACTGCTTGTGCATCCAAACTCCTTAAACCCAAGTTGTGCCAAATGAGTCCACTATACCTACCTATATGCGGTATTTCAATGCCGTTCCAAGTAAATTTGCGTGTGCCAACTCTAATTTTCAAAATAATATTTCCGTTTTGTGTGCCCGTACCGCTCATGAAGTGGCAGGGGGTGGCCATTATTTTCCATGCTAGGTGTGTTATTCTCACGATGAGTGTTTATTCACTTGTCGTTGCACGAGAGAATGGTTGGTAATAGGGATGCCCAGTCCCACAATGAAATCAAAAATTAATAACAACAAAATTCCTTGGAAAGTGTTGGTATGGAGGGCACCCGTGGATACGGCTAGCCATGGATTGTGAAAGAAATGGTGGAAAGGAAATAAACTTTACTTTCTGTTTGGGAACCGCCTATGATGTGTCTAGCATGGAAAATATTGGGAATTCTCAGTCGTTTTCATTGACAGGAAAAGCATGCCTCTCAAAATATTTTATCTCTTTAATTTCAGCTTTGAGCTCTGGCACATTTGACAAATCTCTGCTTCCCTCCGCGAAGGGCCTATCTATTTACTTTTATGCAATTTTTATTTTTTTTGAGTCTCCATCTTCTCTTATAAAGCACCAACTAGAGAGCACTATTGTCATACTTGTGCATTGGATGTAGCTAATATTTGAGTGTGTTTCATGAATGGATCAATGATTGAGCATAATGGGCTTGGGATAACTTTCTTTAGCGTTGATATTTTGAAAGACATGGTTGCTTGTTAGCATGCTTGAGTATTTATATCTTCATGTCAAATTATAGACTATTGCTTTGAATCATTCAAGTCCAATGTCCATGCTACAAAAGAAAAGAATATGTGATGAATATGATAGGCAGCATTCCACATCAAAATTCTGTTTTTATCATTTACCTACTCGAGGATGAGCAGGAATTAAGCTTGCGGATGCTGATACGTCTCCAACGTATCTATAATTTTTGATTGTTCCATGCTGTTATATTATCAATTTTGGATGTTTTTATATGCATTTATAGCAATTATATATCATTTTTGGAGACTAACCTATTAACTTAGTGCCCAGTGCCGGTTGCTGTTTTCTGCCCTGTTTTTCTTTTACAGAAAATCAATACCAAACGAAGTCCAAATGCCACGAAACTTTTTGGAGATTTTTTTCTGGACAAGATAAACACTAGAAGCTTCGGGAGAAGACCAGACGCCAGAGAACGTGGCCACGAGCCACCAGGGCGCGCCTGGGGGGGGGGGGGCAGGCACGCCCTGGTGCCTTGTGGGCCCACCTCAGCTCCGTTTGACCTAATTCCACCACTATAAATTCAGGAAAAATCAGAAACCCTGAGGAGAGTCCACGAAATACTTTTTCCGCCGCCGCAAGTTTCTGTTCCAGAGAGATCCCATCTGGAGGCCTTCTCCGGTACTCCGCCGGAGGGGGAAACGATCACGGAGGGGCTCTACATCAACCTTGCTGCCCTTTCGATGATGCGTGAGTAGTTTACCACAGACCTTCGGGTCCATAGTTAGTAGCTAGATGGCTTCTTCTCTCTTTTTGATCTTCAATACCATGTTCTCCTCGATGTTCTTGGAGTTCTATCTTATGTAATCACTTTTTGCGGTGTGTTTGTTGGGATCCGATGAATTGTGAGTTTATGATCAGATTATCCATGAATATATTTGAGTCTTTGTGCACTCTTTTATGCATGATTATTATAGCCTCGTATTTCTTCTCCGATCTATTGATTTGGTTTGGCCAACTAGATTGATTTATCTTGCCATGGGAAGAGGTGCTTTGTAATGGGTTCGATCTTGCGGTGCTCAATCCCAGTGACAGAAAGGGACATGACACGCATATATCGTTGCTATTAAGGGTAAAAAGATGGGGTTTATTCATACGTGAGTTTATCTTGTCTACATCATGTCATCGTTCTTAAGGCGTTACTCTGTTCTTTATGGCCTTAATACACTAGATGCACGCTGGATAGCGGTCGATGTGTGGAGTAATAGTAGTAGAGGCAGGCAGGAGTCGGTCTACTTGTCTCGGACGTGATGCCTATATACATGATCATTGCCTTGGATATCGTCATGATTATTTTTTTTTCTATCAATTGCCCAACAGTAATTTGTCTACCCACCGTATGCAATTTTCTCGAGAGAAGCCTCTAGTGAAAACTATGGCCCCCGGGTCTATCTAAATCATATTACTAAAACCCTAAAAATATTGCTGCCATTTTCTTTTATTTAATTTATTTTGTATTTTTGTTTCAATCTATCTATTTATCACATACAATTTAATCTTGCAATTGACCGCCGAGGGATTGACAACCCCTCGTTTGCGTTGGGTGCAAGGATTTGTTGTTTGTGTGCAGGTGCTGCTAACGAGGTGTTGCATGATTCTCCTACTGGTTCGATAACCTTGGTTTCATAACTGAGGGAAATACTTATCTCTACTGTGCTACATCATCCCTTCCTCTTCGGGGAAAATACCAACGCAAGCTACAAGTAGCAATCTCCATCATCGTGTCATCACGTGGTTGTCTCGCCAACTATTGCTTCTACAACTATTGCTAACACATAGCGATAAAGTAAAGCAATTACATGGCGTTTAATAGTTGACACGCAGGTCATACAATAAATTAAAGACAACCCTATGGCTCCTGCCGGTTGCCGTACTCATCTACATGCAAGTCGTGAACCTATTATAAAACATGATCATCTCATACATTAACATATATCACATCACGTTTTGGCCATACCACATCACAACATGCCCTGCAAAAACAAGTTAGACGTCCTCTACTTTGTTGTTGCAAATTTTACGTGGCTGCTATGGGTAACTAGCAAGAACCGTTCTTACCTACGTAAAGCCACAATGGCGATAATCAAGTTGCCTTTTAACCTTCTACAAGGACCACCTTTGTCAAATCAGATTCAACTAAAGTAGGAGAGACAGACACCCGCCAGCCACCTTATGCAAAACAAGTTGCATGTCAGTCGGTGGAACCGGTCTCATGTGCGAGGACATGTAAGGTTGGTCCGAGCCGCTTCATCCCACAATACCGCCGAATCCAAATGAGACAAGAGAGGTAAGCAATTTGAGCATCAATGCCCACAACTTCTTTGTGTTCTACTCGTGCATATACATCTACGCATAGACCTAGCTCATGATGCCACTGATGGGGAACGAAGCATGAAAATCAAAAAAATTCCTACGAATCACCCAAGATATATCTATGAGAAGCATAGCAACAAGAGGGGAGTGTATCTACATACCCTTGTAGACCGAGAGCAGAAGCGTATATAACGCGGTTGATGTAGTCATACTCTTCACGATCCAATCGCGATCCAACCCGATGAAGTACCGAACGGACGGCACCTCCGCGTTCAGCACACGTGCGGCTCAGTGACGTCTCCTCCTTCTTGATCCAGCAAGCAAGAGAGGAGAAGTAGATGGGATCCCAACCAGCATGACGGCGTGGTGGAGATGGTGGTGGTGCAGTGCCGGCAGGGCTTCGCCAAACGCTGTCGGAACCAATCTGAGGAAAAAACGGAGTAATGGAGAGGTAGGGCTGTCGCCAGGGCGTGGGAATTGCTGTGTCCAGCCCCTCCCTCTCCCCCACTATATATAGGAGTCAAGGGAGAGGGCTGGGGCGCAGCCCTAGCCCCTCCTCCAAGGAGGGGGCGCCGGCCTAGGGAGGTTTCCTCCCTCCCCAAGGCACCTAGGGGGGTGCCTTCCCCCCTTAGGACTCTTCCTCCTCCACCTGTCCTTGGCGCATGGGCCTCTTAGGGCTGGTGCCCCTGGCCCATATAGGCCAAGGCGCACCCCCTACAGCACATGTGGGCCCCCGGGGCAGGTGGACCCCCCCCCAGTGGACCCCCGGACCCCTTTCGGCACTCCCGGTACACTGCCGGTAATACCCGAAACTTTTCCGGCGACCAAAATAGGACTTCCTATATATAAATCTTTACCTCCAGACCATTCCGGAGCTCCTCGTGACATCCGGGATCTCATCCGGGACTCCGAACAACATTCGGTCACCAATGCACATATCCCAATACTACTCTAGCGTCACCGAACGTTAAGCGTGCGGACCCTACGGGTTCGAGAATCATGTAGACATGACCGAGACACCTCTCCGGTCAATATCCAATAGTGGAACCTGGATGCCCATATTGGTTCCTACATATTCCATGAAGATCTTTTATCGGTTGAACCACGATGTCGAGGATTCGGTTAATCCCGTATGCAATTCCCTTTGTCCAGCGATATGTTACTTGCCCGAGATTCGATCGTCGGTATCTCCATACCTAGTTTAATCTCGTTACCGGCAAGTCTCTTTACTTGTTCTGTAATAAAAGATCCCATGACTAACTCATTAGCCACATTGCTTGCAAGCTCTTTATGATGTTGTATTACCGAGAGGGCCCAGAGATATCTCTCCGTCATACGGAGTGACAAATCCCAGTCTCTATCCATGCAACCCAACAAACACCTTTGGAGATACCTGTAGAGCACCTTTATGATCACCCAGTTACGTAGTGACGTTTGATAGCACACAAAGTATTCCTCCGGTATCCGGGAGTTGCATGATCTCATGGTCTTAGTAATAGATACTTGACATGAAGAAAGCTATAGCAATAAACTTAAGTGATACGATCAAATGCTAAGCTTATGGTTGGGTCTTGTCCATCACATCATTCTCCTAATGATGTGATCCTGTTATCAAATGACAACTCGTGTCTATGGTCAGGAAACCATAACCATCTTTGATCAACGACCTATTCTAGTAGAGGCTTAGTAGGGACACGATGTAGTTTATGTATTCACACATGTATTTAAGTTTTTGGTCAATACAATTCTAGCATGATAATAACCAATTTATTATTGCCTCTAGGGCATATTTCCAACACATACCACTATATATCATGCATTCGAAAACTACATTTACAAAAAAAAAATCAATCCACACTAAGCATATCAATCCATGGATTACTCATCCTATTTTTTTCATTCGTACAACATATATGGGGAGCGGACAGCCACAAGGCGAGGCCATTCCTACAACATTCATATAACTTATCAATCCATGGATTCCACCCTAAGCATATCATCCTGCTATATATAAATTAATGTATCCATTATAAGAATGTAACAAATTGGGCGCGGTCGACGAAGAGGAAGGAGCAAGGGGAAGGTGGGGCTGGGATCAAACCTTTCATGGCGAGAGCGGTGGGCTCCGGCGGTAGCGACAAGGGGGCGACCTTCTTTGGCAAGATCCGGCGGAGGCGACTGGTCTCGAGGAGGGGTGAGTGGAGATAGAAGTGTGCCGCTAGGTTTCTACCTAGGTGAAAAATGTCACAGGTAGTGGTGTGTGACTTGCAGCCCACACCATAAATAATTTGGGTCCAAAAATTTGGCCCAGAAACATGACCCGAAAATAAACCTGTAGCGTGTCCATTTAGCCCACGCCATAGCTAGGAACATAATCACTGATGTATCGAGTCTCTGAACGCCACCAATAATGTTTGAGAATGGGCAGGCTATTGGGCCCACACGACAGTGGCGTAATCACCTGCTCGCATGCCACCAATAACGCCATAGTGGTGGCATACAAAATTTGCCCACGCCATGGGTATTTTGGAAAAATAGTGTGGCGTGCATTGAAAATGGTGCGTTGATACGTCCATTTTGCATCATGTTTTCCTACTGTTATTTATAGTGTTTTTGAGTAATATTTCACTTTATGATGCAATTCTAATGTCTTTTCTCTCTTAATATGCAAGTTCTACATGAAGAGGGAGATTGCCAGCACTTGGAATTCTAGACCCAAAAGAGCTACAGCAGAGATAGCTGTTCTCCGGAGCTCCAAATGACCTGAAATTTCACGGGGATTCTTTATTGAATAAATAAAAAATACTGGAACGAAGATCCACCAGAGGGGGGCCAACAGTTGCCCACAAGGCAACAGGCGTGCCTACCCCCGAGGGCCCGCCTTGATGTCTTGTGGGGCCCACAGAGGCCCTCCGGTGCCCTCCTTCCACTATATGAAACCATTTGCCCTAGAAAAAAAATAGAAGAAGACTTTCGGGACGAAGCGTCGCTGTCTTGAGGTGGAACCTGGGTAGGAGCACTTTTGCTCTCCGACGGAGCGATTCCGCCGGGGATAATTCCCTCCGGGAGGGGAAAATCGAAGCCACCAACACCACCAACGTTCCTCTCATCGTGGGAGGACTCATCTCCATCAACATCTTCATCAGCACCATCTCATCTCAAACTGTGACACCCTGGTTTTCGCTCCTTGTTTTTTTTTCCTTCGCGGGATTTGACTCCCGTCTTTTTTCGGTGTTGTCGGATTTTCTCTTGCTCTTGGGTATATGAAGATGGTCATTTAGCCTTGCCTTCCCTATCCAACCAGAGACTCTCTCCAACCCAACCTTGCTATCCCAAGATATATTCTCAGGATTCTTCCACCGAAACCCTACTCTCCGGTCTACCGGAAGGGAAACCCTAATTCCTTCTGTTACAAAGGAACCCCAATCTCCTTTGATCTTTTGCCTCCCAAACTTTTCCCAGTGATCATCCCACATCTATAAACCCTGGATATGCAAAAATATTGCCAAGCCATTTGCAATATTTTTCATTTAAAATTAATTCTTTTTTCTGCCAGTTAAAGGAATTAAATCCAAGAAAATATCTATCCATCTCCAAAGTTCATGAAAACTTGTGGAGATATTCTTTGTGATCATATTGAGCTCCCATAAAAATATTGGCCATAATTAAATTAGGGAAATTGCCTTTTCCTATTTAAAGCCAATATTGCACTTTGGGCACTTTCCAAAGGAGCTACTATTTTGGTAGCCAGGAAAAATCCCAAATAATTTGTGGAGCTTCTCCTATCCATATCTTCACCATTTCCATCAAGATCCCAAGTTCCACAGATCAAATTTTGAGAGCATCATCCAATTCTTGTTTCTGGATTTATTTTGGGGTTGTGAAGCAACTATATTTTATATTGCTTCAAAAATTCTCAAATTAATCCAGGACCTCACATTCCATATATGATGTGAGTATGCCAAAATTCACATCATTTCATTTAGCCAATTTCTCCCAAAAATTCCATCTAGTTTCTGTCCAGATTCAAGCTCTATGAAGGAAGTACCACTTTGGCATTTCCAATTGAGCTGAAATTTTTCCAGCACCTTCATATCTCCAAATAATCAACCTACACCAAAATTCAGATCATTTCACCAAGCCATATGAGTGCAGCTTCAAGGTCAAGTTTCTGGACCAGAATTTGCATTGCAAAGGAAGTATATGCAAAACTTGTCCAAATGACTTGAAATTTTGGCAGCACCTAGTCCTTCCTACCCTATTTCATTGTGACAAGGATCCAGCTCCTCTCCCTTATCCATTTCTCCGCAAGAATCCATCCAAGTTTCTGTGCAGAAACATTGTGAGCTCAAATCAGCCGTCTCTTGCCTCCATACCCATCCAAGAGTGCATAAATGCACTTCCTGCACCCCACCGCGTCGACTAGACATACTTTGACAGCTCCTGGGCAGGTTCGCCACGTGGTGCCGGTGGTGACCGCGAGTTTAGTCGGCAGCCGCCATGCACTGCGGCAACAGACGCCGGAAACGGCTAGAACCGCCGTATGCAACCAGCCCAGCGCGCCAACTCACTCCTCTGCAACCCTCGCGAAGCTTCATGACGGCGCCAGGCGCTGGAGGTGTCACATTCGAGCCCGGTGACCGTTTCTGTCGACGCGGACGCCGACGAACGGAACTCTGTACGTCCGTGACCTGCCGCCGTCGCCTTCCTCCTTGACCCCTTCCTCCCTGAGCCGTCGCCTCCCTCTGAGCTCGTCAGGTCGGCACCATTCCTCGCTCGCCAGCTCGCCGGAGCTCCAGTGTGCGGATGAGATCGCCACCGCGGCCGTCCTCATCTGCTCGCCCTCGGCCGGCTATAAAAGCCGCGGCCCGAGCTCTCCCTGAGCACTCCAGCAGCAGCAGCCTCCTCCCCATTCCCTCTGGTCCTCTCCGGCGCGCTTCCCCGGCCAAACCCCTCGCCAGAGCCCCCCTGCCACCACATCGCCACCATGGCCGCTGCCACCTCGTGCTCGAATTCAAGCCAACCGGAGCCTCCCCCTCCTTGCTTTCCTCACCAGAGGAGCACCTCAACCACGGCGAAGCTCTGCCCAACCCCAGCCCCTTCCCTCCGTGACCAGGCCATGCGCCTCGATCTCACCGGAGCCGCCGTCCGCGTCTCACCTCCGTCCGGCCATCTCAGGCCACCCCCGCCTCCACCACGGGTACGGGCAGGCGCGCCTTCGACTGGGGCTTCCATCCCTGCCCTCGGCCGGAGCCCTCGCCCACCGGAGCCACGGCAACGCCGGCGGCCGGCCACCCTCTGTGCCCGGTCGAGAGGAAGGAGAAGGTGAGCAGGAGGAGAGAGAAAGAGAGGCCTGACCGGTGGGGCCCGGACCCACCCGTCAGTGAGGTGAGGCCAGCCAGCTGGATAAGTGGAGGCGTACTCCCGTAAGTGCGCTTTTGCTTAAGTGAAAGCGTAAATCTCAAAATGCGCTTTCAGTTCTCTGCCGCCAGCGCCGAAATGGTTAAATAGTGGACGTTCACTGGTTAGAGCAGATTCTGTTTGATTTCTGCCTAAACAACGAACATCCGTAACTTTTTAACCGTGACTCCGATTCAGGTGATTCCAAAGCCCACTTCTTCAGTTCGTCGGGCCCGTTCCGATGACATCACTTCCACCATGGTCACACTTTCTGAAATGCCCATTTTGCCCCTGCCCTTACTCAGCCCCCCCCGAGAGGGAATCCTTTCCGGCGAATTCTTCCGCGAGGCGATCCCACTTCTTCCCGGAGTATTCCTCGACCCCCAAGCAAGCCGACCATCTGATATATGCCCTAAAGCATTGCTCTGTGTTATTCCTACGTGTTTAAATTGATATGCTTATGCTTGTATGCGTAGTAGTGAGCTGTATGTGACGCTAATGAACCCTTGCCTGCCTTTCTTTGGTGACGGCACCACGCCTGTGTTCTGAGCTGCTTCCGGCCGTCCGAGGTGGATGCCGACTTTTTGTTCTCTTTTCAACAACTGGCCCATGTTCTGAGCTGCTTTTCGGCCGTCTCGGACAGCTGTTGAATTTCTTTCCGTAGCGGTGACCCTATGCTCTGAGCTGCTTTTTGGCCGTCTTAGGGAACCGCTACACTCTTTTTATCAACACCGTCTCATGTTCTGAGCTGCTTTTCAGCCGTCTTGAGCCGGGGTTGAGTTATTCCAGTAACGTCCCAGATCTGAGTTGTAAAGACCGTTCTGGTGGCTACTGGTTTATTTGCCAGTTTCATACAAGGGTGCAGATGGTCGTAACTTACAGCTCGAGCTTGTAAAGTGATAACTGGCTATTTACGTTACCTGCTAATGCTCATTACATTGTTGCCCTAATGACTCGCCGTCATATTATATGAAGATAGGTTGTTATGTTTTCACAGTTGTTACAACATGCATTATTTTGACATGTGAAATTCATAGTAATTTACTTTGATGAATAGTTACTGCCATGTTAAGTTGACCATGCTTAATACCCATACTGGTTAAATTTCTTGACAACACTAAACTTAGTTGGTTGATCAAGAGCCACCTACCCGGACTTTTCCGTCCAGCCACATTTGCCGGTATGGGACGGCCTTGACTTGGTCTGGCTTTGTGCTCTTTTATCGGTACCACCAAACTAGGGAAGGTTATGCGTGCGCGCTACCCTGGCCCGGTAGGCGGCGATAACCTTGTGAGCCCAGTTGAGTTATATGGATCCAGGTCCCCGTTTGGGACAGTTTGTTTGGCCACGACGGTGGCAGGTGTCACGGGGTGACACAGGGGCCACCCAGGACATGACCCTGGGAGGGTATGATTGTCGGTGGTACGATAGAGGGGTCACGGGTCAGGCAGGTTTCGTTGGAGCACCCCCGGTCCACCCGAATGGGATCACGAGGCCAGGTACTCCATGGTGTGGGTAAAGTGCGCAACCTCTGCAGAGTGTTAAAACCTATTCGAATAGCCGCGTCCACGGTATTGGACAGTCCGTTTCGGCCTCTCTAGGATGGTCAACCGTAACATTGATAATAATGATGGAAGAACTTGTCTTATGTTTGGAAGTGCTCAATGGATCTTGAGTATCTCGAGGGTTGTGGGACAACCCAGAAGAGAGTAAGTTGGTAATTGGCAACAGTAAGCATTTTAAGCACTTAAGATGATTAATGTTACTAGATGTTTAATATGGCTAGACATTCCTGCCATAACATGATGATTAATCTTGCTAGGTAAGCATGTTATGCTATGATGGTTAATGTTGTTCTAATAACAAATGCATGCTTGAATGCCATGGATTGCATTGCTTGGTGTATATGTTGGTTTGGTTTGCTTGCGAGTACATTCAAAAGTACTCAGCGGCCTTCAATGTGACCAGGTTCACCTAAGGATTCGACGCCCTCTAGCGAGGAGCCGGAGCGTTCGTGGGCTGGAAGAGTAACCCAGTCAGATCCCTGTGGATTGGAGCCGCACCAAGACCATGCTGCCTTAGATAGAGCTTCTCCGCTGCCTTTCCCCTTGTAATA
The DNA here is from genome assembly GCA_039707655.1 of Elymus sibiricus. NCBI lineage: Eukaryota > Viridiplantae > Streptophyta > Magnoliopsida > Poales > Poaceae > Elymus > Elymus sibiricus. The sequence goes on along the minus strand of CM077668.1, from coordinate 159,221,909 downwards.
TACCATGTAAGACTTATTTACCCATTAATAGAAAAGCTTGTGTTCATGATACTTGTTGTAAAAGTGCATGCCAGAGTGATTTTCCTGGGCTGGTATGTGCGGTGACCGTCTGACTACAGTGGTATTCAGGCGGGGCGCCACACAAACCCTAGTTCATCTCTTGTATTCAATCTTTGTCCCAAAAGCTCATATTGGTACCTGTGGGTTGCTAGTAGTGTTGATTACATCTTGTAGTTGATGCTAGTTGGTCTATTTGGTGGAAGAATATATGTTCAGATCCTTAATCATATATTATACTCCTTTGATCTTGAACATGAATATGATTTGTGAGTAGTTCTATTTGTTCTTGAGGACATGGGAGAAGTCTTGTTATAAGTAATCTTGTGAAGTTGGTATTCGTTCAATATTTTGATGATATGTATGTTGTTCTTCCTCTTGTGGTGTCGTGTGAACGTCGACTACACAACAATTCACCATGTTTGGGCCTAGGGGAAGGCATTGGGGAGTAGTAAGTAGATGATGGGATGCGAGAGTGACAGAAGCTTAAACTCTAGTTTATGCGTTATTCCGTAAGGGGCTGATTTGGATCCATATGTTTTATGCTATGGTTAGATTTATCTTAATTCTTCTTTCGTAGTTGCGGATGCTTGTGAGAGGGGGTAATCATAAGTGGGTTGTTTGTTCAAGTAAGAACAACACCCTAGCACCGGTCCACCCACATATCAAATTATCAAAGTTGTGAACGCGAATCAACTAAACATGATGAACGTGACTAGACGAGAATTCCCATGTGTCCTTGAGAATGCTTTGCTCACTATAAGAAGTACTTTTGGCTTGTCCTTTGCTACAAAAAGGATTGGGCCACCTTACTGCACCCTTTGTTACTATTGCTACTTGTTACTTGTTACGAATTATCTTGCTATCAAATTATCTATTACTGTTACTTACAGCACTTGCAGAGAATACCTTGCTGAAAACCACTTATCATTTCCTTCTGCTCCTCGTTCGGTTTGACACTCTTACTTATCGAAAGTACTACGGTTGATCCCCTATACTTGTGGGTCATCATGCGCCACCAATTAAGACTATGTGTAAGCATTTCTGCACTAGTGTATGAACCTCCATAGAGCCCAATGGAGATCGATGCCCAGGAAATTTTTACAAAGTGATACAAAACATGAAAAATGGGCAACGACGTTCGAAGGAAGAAGATGAAGTTGGGCGCCTTGAAAATGGAGGAAATCTTTGAAGAACAGATGGGGAGGGGGGAGAAAAAAATCCATGGTCTGGATGAGTGGTGAGGAGTGCCCTTTCGCGGGGACGCGGATTGGGCACTGTCTCACCGGCGTCGGTCACTCTCCATCCTTGCTTTGCCAGGAGACCATCCTTGGCATACTCAATGAACACCTCCTGCGTCACCGTGGACGCCACCCAATCGTCGGCTCTCCAGCCAGGCGGTAGCGGAGTCAAAGATGCGGCGACGGCCTTCAGAAGCTCGAGCTTGTGGGTTTGACTGCCGGACATGGCGGTGGCATTGCACACACCGGAGATGGTGACGAATGCGGGTGGTGGCGTTTGGGATCTAGGGTGGCGACGATTTCGCTGCAGCAGGTGATAGTTGGGGAAAGAGTAAGCTTCTCTCTCTTCTCTTCTCCTTATATGGCACGAGAGATGCAACCGTCGCTCGATCGGGGTTTGATAACCCACAAGTATAGGGGATCATTTGTAGCCTTTTCGATAAATAAGAGTGTCGAACCCAACAAGGAGCTAAAGGTAGAATTTATATTCTCTTCAAGTTCTATCGACCACCGATATACAACTCTATGCACACTAACATTTGCTTTACCTAGAACAAGAACAAAACTAGTTCTTTATGACTAATGTGAGTCCATAGATTATACGCACTCTCACCTTTCCGCAATTTGCTAGCCTCTTCGGTACCGTGCATTTCCCTTTCTCACCTTGAGAGTCGGTGCAAACTTCGCCGGTGCATCCAAACCCCGTGATATGATATGCTCTATCACACATAAGCCTCCTTATATCTTCCTCAAAACAGCCACCATACCTACCTATCATGGCATTTTCGTAGCCATTCCGAGATATATTGCCATGCAACTTCCATCATCATCATATACATGACTTGAGCATTCATTGTCATATTGCTTTGCATGATCGTAAGATAGCTAGCATGATATTTCATGGCTTGTCCGTTTTTTGATATCTTTGCTATGCTAGATCATTGCACATCCTGGTACACTGCCAGAGGCATTCATATAGTGTCATATTTGTTCTAGTATCGAGTTGTAAGTAAATAGAAGTATGATGATCATCATTATTAGAGCATTGTCCCAGTGAGGAAATAAATAAATAAATAAATAAAAAGAAGAAGAAAAAAGAGGCCAAAAAGAGCCCATGAAAAAAGGGAAAAAAAGAAAAAAAGAAAAAAAATGAGAGAAAAAGAGAGAAGGGGCAGTGTTACTATCCTTTTCCATACTTGTGCTTCAAAGTAGCACCATGTTTTTCATATAGAGAGTCTCCTATGTTGTCACTTTCATATACTAGTGAGAATTTTTCATTATAGAACTTGGCTTGTATATTCTGATGATGGGCTTCCTCAAATGCCCGAGGTCTTCATGAGCAAGCAAGTTGGATGCACACCCACTTAGTTTTTATTTTGAGCTTTCATACACTTATAGCTCCTAGTGCATCCGTTGCATGGCAATCCCTACTCATCTCATTGACATCAATTGATGGGCATCTCCATAGCCCATTGATTAGCCGCGTCGATGTGAGACTATCTTCCTTTTTTGACTTCCCCTTATTAATCTCTATCACCACATTCTATTCCACCCATAGTGCTATGTCCATGGCTTACGCTCATATATTGCGTGGGGGTTGAAAAAGCTGAAGCGCGTTAAAAAGTATGAACCAATTGCTTGATTGTCTCCGGGGTTGTGCATGATAAATAATTTATGTTAAGAAGATGGAGCATGACAGGATTATATGATTTTGTAGGGATAACTTTCTTTAGCATTTTTATTTTGAAAGACATGATTGTTTGTTAGTATGCTTGAGTATTGATGTCTTTATATCAAATTATAGACTATTGCTTTGAATCATTCGGATCTTAATATTCATACCTTGAAAGAAGAATTACATGATGAACATGTTAGGTAGCATTCCACATCAAAAATTCTGTTTTTATCATTTACCTACTCGAGGACGAGCAGCAATTAAGCTTGGGGATGCTTGATACGTCTCCAACGTATCTATAATTTTTTATTGTTCCATGCTATTATAGTATCAATCTTGGATGTTTTATATGCAATTATATGCAATTATATATTATTCTTTGGGACTAACCTATTAACCTAGTGCCCAGTGCCAGTTGCTGTTTTTTGCTTGTTTTTGGCTTTTCAGAAAATAACTTTGGATTAATTTTTTCTGGACCAAGAGAGACCCTAGAAGGTTCGGGAGAAGACCAGACGAGCCACGAGGGAGAGACAAGCTCGGGAGGTGCGCCCAGGGGGGGTAGGCGCGCCCCCCAGGCTTGTGGGCCCCTTGTGGCACCTCTTGACCTAATTCCACCGCTATAAATTCTCAAATATTCCCCATATACCAGAGAGCCACCTCGAATAACTTTTCTGCCACCGCAACCTTCTGTTCTTCCACGATCCCATCTGGAGGCCTTTTCCGGCACCCTGCCGGAGGGGGAATCAATCGCGGAGGGCTTCTACATCAACCTTGCTGCCCTTCCGATGATGTGTGAGTAGTTTACCACAGACCTACGGGTCCATAGCTAGTAGCTAGATGGCTTCTTCTCTCTCTTTGATCTTCAATACAATGTTCTCCTCGATCTCCTTGGAGTTCTATCTGATGTAATCTTCTTTTGCGGTGTGTTTGTTGGGATCCGATGAATTGTGGGTTTATGATCAGATTATTCATGAGAAATATTTGAGTCTTTTCTGAATTCTTTTATGCATGATTGTTATAGCTTTGTATTTCTCTCCGATCTATCCATTTGGTTTGGCCAACTAGATTGATTTATCTTGCAATGGGAGAGGTGCTTTGTGATGGGTTCAATCTTGCGGTGTTCTATATCCCAGTGACAAAGTAGGGGACAAGACACGTATTTGTATTGTTGCCATTAAGGATAAAACGATGGGGTTTATTCATATTGCTTGAGTTTACTTTGTCTAAATCATGTCATCTTGCTTAAGGCGTTACTCTGTTTTCATTAACTTAATACCCTAGATGCATGTTGGATAGCGGTCGATGGGTGGAGTAATAGTAGTAGATGTAGGAAGGAGTCGGTCTACTTGTCTTGGACATGATGCCTATATACATGATCATTGCCTTGAATATCGTCATAACTATGTGCTTTTCTATCAATTGCCCAACAGTAATTTGTTTACCCACCGTATGCTATTTGTTCGAGAGAGAAGCCTCTAGTGAAAACTATGGCCCCCGGGTGATTTATCTATCATATATAAAATCCAAAAATACCTTGCTGCAATTTTATTTCCTTTATTTTGTTTTGCAATTTATTTATCTATCTATCACTATCAAAATTAATCGTTGCAAGTAACCGCCATGGGGATTGACAACCCTCTTGATCGCGTTGGGTGCAAGTATTTGCTTTTGTGTGTGTAGGTGCTGCTAGCGAGGTTCTGTGTGGTTCTCCTACTGGATTGATAACCTTGGTTCTTAACTAAGGGAAATACTTATCTCTACTGTACTGCATCATCCTCTCCTCTTCGAGGAAATCCCAACGCAGCTCACAAGTAGCAGGAAGAATTTCTGGCGCCATTGCCGGGGAGAATTTCTGGCGCCGTTGCCGGGGAGACATCACCAAAACCTATCAAGTACCTTCGCATAAACTATCATTTACTTGCTCTTTTTTTATTTGCCTTTTTATTTGCATTTGCCTCTCGTTTTCATCTCCTCCACTTCTCATAAAATTTACAACAACACAAAAATATTTTATTTTGTTTGCTAGCTATAATTGTGTGACTCAATGAAAATAAAAATATAGACTTATGGATCCACTTAAAGTTTTCTACTTGGATCATCATCGATCCATTTGTGCTCGTGCTGAAACCCCAACTAGTTTAGTTGAGGGAAAATCATTAGATGAGCATGCTTATTTTGTGCGTCATCGTTTGTCTCAAAAAGGGAGACTCTTATGGAATCAAATAAATTGTTTGCTATGCTATGCTTGGAATCTCTGTGAAATTTATGATTTTACCTGTTGCTCTAAGGACCCTAAAAAACACCTTCCCTACCTATGTAAGTTTAATGATAATGAAATCTTATCTTCTTATGCCAAGGGTGTTTATAGTTACTATGATATCGAACAAATCGAAGAATTTGTTGCTTTTAAGGGTGCTTATGAAGTTCCTTCTTTAATTGAAAAGTATGATGCTACTCTTCCATACTTAAATATTGCTATGAAAACTATGCTCCTAATGCCTATGTTAATGAATTTATTGAGAGAATGTCTGCTGCTTTGGAAGAAAATAATGACATGCAAGAATCTATAGATAATCATGATCCCGTTGATTCAATTGAAATATCCCCTCTTGATGAACGTGATGCTTGTTATTCTTATGGTCATGATGCCAATATTAATGATGCTTATGGAGATGAACTTGCTATAGTTCGTTATGTTAAAAATGAAATTATTGTTATTGCACCCACACTTGATAGCCCCTTGAATGAAAAGCATGATTGCAATGATGTTATTATGAATTCTATTAATGACAATTATGCTAATGATATGCAAAGCTACAAGCTTGGGGATGATGATTTTGTTATGTCCACTACTCATTGTAATGATCAGGATTGGGGTGATGCTTCTTATGATCTTTAAAATTTATTTAAGCCTCATGATGAATATGATATTGATAATAATGTTTGCAATAATATTGAAAGTGGGTTTGGAAGAATGCCAACTTTAGGTAAAAAGAATCCCACATATTCATGACTTTAGTTGATGTTAATCCCACTATCTTGGAAGATTATAAAACTTTTATGCATGTGGATCATGAAGAGAATAAATTTGATTATGATCCTACATGTAATTATTATGAGAGAAGAAAATATGGTTGTAGAAATCTTCATGTCACTAAATTACCTCTCTTTGTGTTGAATTTATTAATGCTTCATTCTTCCTATTTGCTTATGCTAGGTATTGCTTGTCTTGATAATTTGTTTTCTTATAAAATGCCTATGCATAGAAAGTATGTTAGATTTAAATGTGGTTGTTACATGTTATATAATGCTCTCTTTGTGTTTCAGTTATTATCTTTCATGTTAGCATCATTGAAATATCAAGCCTATCGTAATGGCTATAAAGAAAGAGCTTGTTGGGAGGCAACCCAAAAGTTATCTTAAATTTTTGCTTTTTATTTCTGTTTCGTGTGATCACACAATTTTAGCCTCAGTTATGATTATGATTTTTTATCATTTAATTAGTGTTTGTGCCAAGTAATGCCTTTAGGATGATTTGGATGATAGTATAATTGATGCTGTTTGAAAACAGAAAGTTTTGTGCCCAGTGCTGGATTTTTGGTTCTGTACTGGAACGTCAGAAAAATCTGAAATTTTTACATAGTATTTGTATATTGATTGTTTACGTTGTGGCACCCCGGCTCAGAGAACCGGTTTACCAGTGTTTCCAACCCAGAGATCATGTCTTCTGGAAACACACAACAACTTGGAACAGAACAGAATTGAACTTTATTAAAATATCTCGAGTACAAGCTCATAATTTACATGATAGCGAGGCCAGAAGCACTGCACGTGCTATGACAATATCTACATTATTTATGGAACATAGCAGGGCCTCGATACTACTGGGTAGACTACGGCGTAGCGGAACATAGCGCGGGAAACTCCATCCACAGGGACACTGCTGTGGACACGGCCTAGTTAGCGTAGCACGAACCTTCGGGACCTCCGTCCTTGGCTTCTCCTGCATCTGGCATGATACGCCAGGTGAGTACTTGGAATGTACTCGCAAGCTCATGGCAACCAAAACAATGCAGCAAATAATAGCATGGCAATTAACAGGTTAAGAGATTAGGTTGCTCACTTACTGGTACCCAGTACCATCTTACTCTCATCTGGGTTGTCCCACAACCCTCGGAATGCTCACAGTCCACCGAGCACTTCCGAACATAAGACAAGTTCTTCCATCATTATTACGGTTGACCATCCTAGAGAGGCCTAAACGGACTGTCCAATACCGTGGACGCGGCTATTCGAATAGGTTTTTACACTCTGTAGAGGTTGCGCACTTTACCCACACCATGGAGTACCTGGCCTCGTGATCCCATTCGGGTGGACCGGTGGTGCTCCAACGAAACCTGCCTGACCCGTGACCCCTCTATCGTACCACCGACAATCATACCCTCCCAGGGTCATGTCCTGGGTGGCCCCTGTGTCACCCCGTGACACCTGCCACCGTCGTGGCCAAACAAACTGTCCCAAATGGGGACGCCGGCAAAATAACTCAACTGGGCTCACAGGATTATGGTCGTCTACCTGGTCAGGGCAGCATGCACGCATAACCCTCCCTAGTTTGGTGGTACCGATAAAAGAGCACAAAGCCAGACCAAGTCAAGGCCGTCCCATACCGGCAAATGTGGCTGCACGGAAAAGTCCGGGTAGGTGGCTCTTGATCAACCAACTAAGTTTAGTGTTGTCAAGAATTTAACCAGTATGGGTATTTATCAGGAATAATTTAATGTGGCAGTAGCTGGGCAATTAAATAATTTACTAGGAATTAGCACATATTAAAAATAATGCATGAAATAAAATTAAATAACCAATACTATTGAAATGCTTCATGCAATGGATGGCATGGCTTGCCTTGCTCTGTTGGGTTGTCCACAAACTCCTGGGCTTCAAATCCAAAGTTATTTCCCTCTGAAAATATTTTTGAAATGCAAATGAAAATGTCACATGCTACTGTTTTGGGCACCAGAAATTCTGTGAACATGGGAAAAATACCAAATTTGGCCAGAAAATAGAGGAGCTCAAGACAAACCAGATGCAAAAAGAATCAATTGATTTGGACTTATGGTTTAAAAGTTATTGATGGTCAAAGTTTTGGTCAAAATCTGGATTAAACAGAAAAATCAGAAAAACCTCAGGGGGCCACGTCGAAGGCGTAAAGTCGAGGGGCGCCTCCACTTACCGCTTCGGCGTGTCGCTGACTGGCGGGCCCCAACGTCAGATTTTAAAGGGGGAGGGGAGGGAAACAGAGACGGCAGAGCTCCGGCGATGCTCGCCGGCGATACAGACGGCGGCGAGGTCGGGAGAGAGAGGGAATGGATCGAGTACTCCGAGATGAACACGCACGTACCCGTGGCTTCGCGAGAGACGGCCGGACGACGTCGTCCCCTTCCTCTCCGGCGGCGGCGGCGCTCGGGTGTCGTCGGAGACGGCGACTCCGGCAGCAATTCGACCGGGCAAGAGCTTGGGCAGGGTCAGTGGAGCGAGGTGAACTCGCGGGTGCAGTCGGTGGAGCTCGGGGAGGAGTAGAACGGCGGGGAGGCAGAGCTCGGGTGGCAGTGGTGCTCCGGCGAGATGCGAGGCCAGAGGGCCTCTCGGCCGTGGCTCGGGCTCGGGGAGGTCGATTAGGAGGTGGAGAAGGTGGATGATGAGCTCGGGAGAGACCGGGGAGGAGTATTTATAGGAGGAGGCGAGCTCGGGCGAGCTCTCTGGAAGCGGCGGGATTCGGGACACGTCGCCGGCGTCGCGACGTTGAGCTGGCTGGCAGGGAGCGGGCGACGAGACGGGAGAGGGCAGGGAGGAGTTAAGGCGCGGCGGCAGCTAGCGGAGGAAGAGGACGCGCCGCTAAGCCACTGTGGCCGCACGGGCGCCATAGTGCTCGGATGCGGTGGCGGCCGGCGAGGGCTTCTCCGGCGAGGGGAAGGGTCCAGGGCGGCCAGGTGGAGGAAGGAGAGGATGTCGGCGCACGGGGACAAGCTACAAGCGCGAGAGGCATCGGACACGACGCCATAGACACGGGCGCGGTGCAGAGCGCGCGCAATGGCATGCCATTGTCGTGCTCACCACGGGAGTTGATGTCTGCAGGCCGTCCAAGTCCAGCACACCATGTCTAGGGTGTTCTCCTTTGGTCACTTAGTGCCTCTGCATGCTTGGTTTGGCTAGGTTCACTCTGCTGTGAAGTGTAGCTTCAGCTACAGTTTCTGACAGGAAATTTGAGAGAGATCTAGAGGAGAGGTGAGCTGGCGATGGAGCCAGTGGAGATGTCTGGGAGGATCTATGTTGGAAGGACTCCAAACTGACCAAGTTTGAAAACATTTCATCAAGAATTGAATATAGTTCATGTACAAGTGTTGTACTGAACCAGAAACAGAGATGAGCTTGATGCACTCAACTTGTTGATCCCCTGGGGCTGAAATTGGGTGTGGCGTGGTTATTTGGTGAGGAGAAGTTGCCATAAAAATTTCAGCTCAATTGGATACCTCTAGCTGGTACTTCCCTCACAGAGGTTCCAACTGAACAGAAACTTGGCAGAATATTGGTGATGAAAATTTGTACTGGACAAGATGATATTTTTGGATATTGTGGAAAGATAGGTTCCCTAATATCTCAGGGAATTTTCTGGGAATTAACTGAGTAGGGAAAATATGAGCTCCTTCACAAATGACCAGTAGTGTCCAGAGAGCAAATGGAGTTTTCTGGAATAAACTTTGTACTGGACCATGAGATGTTTTTGAAGATTGTGGCAGTAGATGATGTCAAGAAGGTCTGGGATTAATTTGGGATTTTTCTGATCACCAGAACTATAGGTTGCTTTGTAACCCATAGTGATGACAGATTTTCCCAAAGGAAGAAAATGAATATTTGGGAAAGATAAAGAATTGGAAATTGATCCAGATGATGAGTGACAAGATTTTGGCAAGATGCTGAGGGCTTTGGATCACTGAGAGGAATTCATAAGTCCAAAGTCAACTGAAAAGGTTCAAAATCCATCCAAATTGCAAATAAAGCCAGAAAGATTTCGAAAAGAAAAAGTTGCCAAAAACCGGGGTGTCACATACGTTTTACTAATTTTTCATATTTTTTGGAGTTAGATAAGTATAGCTTTTAAATAGATCTTTACAGACTGTTCTGTTTTAGACAGATTCTGTTTTTGTTGCATAGTTTGCTTATTTTGATGAATCTATGGATTGTATCGGGGGGTATAAGCCATGGAGAAGTTGGAGTACAGTAGAATTATGCCAATATTAAATATGAACCAATTTATAACAGTACCTAAAGTTTAAGATTTGTTTGTTATACTAACGGATCTCACGAGGTTTCTGTTGAGTTTTGTGTGCTGAAGTTTTGAAGTTTTGGGTGAGACCACGATGGATGAAGGAATAAGGAGCGGCAAGACCCTAAGCTTGGGGATGCCCAAGGCACCCCAAGGTAATATTCAAGGAAGAACCAAGCGTCTAAGCTTGGGAATGCCTCGGATGGCATCCCCTATTTTGTCTACAATCTATCGGTATATCACTTTTGGAGCTATATTTTTATTCATCACATGATATGTGTTTTACTTGGAGCGTCTTGTGCCATAGTTTTCTTTTCTTTGTTTGCTTTTTAGTTTGACACAATCATCTTTGCTGAACACACCTTTTGAGAGGGACACACATTATTCGTGATTTGTTAGAATACTCTATGTGCTTCACTTATATCTTTTGAGCTAGGCAGTTGCTCTAGTGCTTCACTTATATCTTTTAGAGCACGGCGGTGGTTATATTTTAAAGAAATAGTTGCACTCTCATGCTTCACTTATATCTTTTCGAGAGTCTAATAAATAGTAATGGTAATATGCACGGGTTATGAAATTGGTCCTAATATGATAGGTATTCAAGAAGGATATAATCAAAACTTTCATGTAGATCACTGAATATGATAAGTTTGATTCCTTGCAATAGTTTTGCGATATTAAGATGGTAATATGTGGGAGGTACTAGTGGATAATTGTGGTTTAGTAAGAATATTGGTGTTAAGGTTTGTGATTCCCGAAGCATGCACGTATGGTCTTTCGTTATGCTAAGAAGTTGGAGCATGATTTATTATTGATTGTCTTCCTTTGCGTGGCGGTCAGGGGCGCGCAATGTTTAACTCCTACCAACCTCCCCCCTAGGGGCATGCGTAGTAGTACTTTGCTTCGAGGGCTAATAAAATTTCGCAATAAGTATGTGAGTTCTTTATGACTAATGTGATTCCATGGATTATACGCACTCTTACCTTTCCGCAATTTGCTAGCCTCTTCGGTACCGTGCATTACCCTTTCTCACCTCGAGAGTTGGTGCAAACTTCGCCGGTGCATCCAAACCCCGTGATATGATACGCTCTATCACACATAAGCCTCCTTATATCTTCCTCAAAACAGCCACCATACCTACCTATTATGGCATTTTCATAGCCATTCCGAGATATATTGCCATGCAACTTCCGCCGTTCCGTTTATATGACACAGATCATCATTGTCATATTGCTTTGCATGATCATATAGCTGACATAGTATTTGTGGCTCAGCCACCGTTTATCATTTTCATACATGTTACGCTAGCATCATTGCACATCCTGGTACACTGCCAGAGGCATTCATATAGAGTCATATTTGTTCTAGTATCGAGTTGTAATTTTGAGTTGTAAGTAAATAGAAGTGTGATGATCATCATTATTAGAGCATTGTCCCAGTGAGGAAAAAAAAGAGGCCAAAAAGAACCCACTAAAAAAATGAGAGAAAAAGAGAGAAGGGGCAATGTTACTATCCTTTTCCGCACTTGTGCTTCAAAGTAGCACCATGTTTTTCATATAGAGAGTCTCCTATGCTGTTTTTTGCTTGTTTTTGGCTTTTCAGAAAATCAATATCAAACGGAGTCCAAATGAAGAAAAAACTTTGGATTAATTTTTTCTGGAACAAGAGAGACCCTAGAAGGTTCGGGAGAAGACCAGACGAGCCACGAGGGAGCGACAAGCTCGGGAGGTGCGCCCCCAGGCTTGTGGGCCCCTCGTGGCACCTCTTGATCCAATTCCGCCGCTATAAATTCTCAAATATTCCCCATATACCAGAGAGCCACCTCGAATAACTTTTCCGCCGCCGCAAGCTTTTGTTCTTCCGCGATCCCATCTGGAGGCCTTTTCCGGCACCCTGCCGGATGGGGAATCGATCACGGAGGGCTTCTACATCAACCTTGCTACCCTTCTGATGATGTGTGAGTAGTTTACCACAGACCTACGGGTCCATAGCTAGTAGCTAGATGGCTTCTTCTCTCTCTTTGATCTTCAATCCAATGTTCTCCTTGATCTCCTTGGAGTTCTATTTGATGTAATCTTCTTTTGCGGTGTGTTTGTTGGGATCCGATAAATTTTGGGTTTATGATCGGATTATTCATGAGAAATATTTGAGTCTTTTCTGAATTCTTTTATGCATGATTGCTTTGTGATGGGTTCAATCTTGCGGTGTTCTATATCCCAGTAACAAAGTAGGGGACAAGACACATATTTGTATTGTTGCCATTAAGGATAAAACGATGGGGTTTATTCATATTGCTTGAGTTTACTTTGTCTACATCATGTCATCTTGCTTAAGGCGTTACTATGTTTTCATTAACTTAATACCCTAGATGCATGCTGGATAGCGGTCGATAGGTGGAGTAATAGTAGTAGATGCAGGCAGGAGTCGGTCTACTTGTCTCGGACGTGATGCCTATATACATGATCATTGCCTTGAATATAGTCATAACTATGCGCTTTTCTATCAATTGCCCAACAGTAATTTGTTTTCCCACCGTATGCTATTTGTTCGAGAGAGAAGCCTCTAGTGAAAACTATGGCCCCCGGGTCATTTATCTTTCATATATAAAATCCAAAAATACCTTGCTGCAATTTTATTTCCTTTATTTTGTTTTGCAATTTATTTATCTATCTATCACTATCAGAATTAATCCTTGCAAGTAACCGCCATGGGGATTGACAACCCTCTTGTTCACGTTGGGTGCAAGTATTCGCTTTTGTGTGTGTAGGTGCTGCTAGCGAGGTTCTGTGTGGTTCTCCTACTGGATTGATAACCTTGGTTCTTAACTGAGGGAAATACTTATCTCTACTGTACTGCATCATCCTCTCCTCTTCGAGGAAATCCCAACGCAGCTCACAAGTAGCACTCAACCCATACCTTACCGAACTACTCACACATGGAGATCAGATCGCGGGAAGAAAACATTGAAGAACACATCTTGAGATTGATTGCAATATGTTTTACAATGGATGCCTTGTGAGATGCACGATTACAAGTATGAATGAGATGGAAGAGCACTATTGTGGTGGTGGAGATGGAGGCGGCTAGGGTTTATGGATGAAGAAGAGGTTCTGGCTTCTGTGCTCGTCCTTCTGCTCGATGCTCTGTTCACCTTTCGACGGGGTCCCTTTAATAAAAGTTATTCAGGTGGACAATCTGCCTCAGAATTCACGCCAAACGGGCGCTCATACGGGCGCTTGCGCCCGTATGGAATGCCGTCTTTTGTTCAATCTTCGCAGAAACGCCTCCTGTTGATTGCTCCTTCCTCCATTCTATTTCCATTCCATTTCCACACATGATTTATTCCCTTTTTAGCTCATTTCCTATGGAAACACATCAAAGAGAGGATTTGTGAATCCCTTGCACTTATTAGCCATTAGTGACAATATCGGAGCGAATATCTCTTATTAAATGAAATATCTCGATTTAAACAAAGGTGAAATGAGTGTAAAAATATCACTCATCAAGGGCACCATAGGACATCACCAAAATAAAATATGCAACTCAAATCAATCATGATCATCAATCAACCCATAGGACAATAGGGATTTACTCAAACATCGTAGGATGGCAACACATCATTGAATAATAATATGTAGCATAAAGCACCATGTTCAAGTAGGGAGTACATCGTGTTGTGGGAGAGTGGACCGTTGAGTATAGATGGGGGAAGGTGATGGAGGTGTTAATGAAGACGGCGGAGTTGTTGGAGTAGATCGCCGCCACAATGGTTCCCCCGGTGGCGCTCCGGCGCCACTGGGAGAGAGGGGGAGAGGTCCCCCCTCCTTCTTATTCTTCTTGCTTGGCCTTCCCCCTAAATGGGAGAAGGATTCCCCCTCTGGTCCTTGGCCCCCGAGGGGCGGAAGCCCCCCTAGATTGGATCTCTCTCTGTTTTATTCTTTGTTTCGCGTTCTTGTTTTCTGGCAGAACACCGTTTCTTAAATATCCGGAGATCCGTAACTCCGATTGGGCTGAAATTTTGAGGGGATTTTTCTCCGGATATTAGCTTCCTTGCGGCTGAAAGACACCCCAACTGACTTACGAGGTGGCCACAAGTGCTGAGGACACGCCCCTTGACCTTGTGGGGCCTGTGGGCCCCCCTTCTATTGATTCTTGCGCCAAAAATTCTCATATATTCCATAAAAATTCTCCGTAAAATTTTATCGCGTTTGAACTTCGTTTGATATGTATTTTCTGCGAAATTCAAAAACATGCAAAAACAGGAACCGTCACTGGGCACTAGATTAATATGTTAGTACAAGAAAATCATATAAATTGTTGTCAAAAGTATGTGGAAATAGTAGGATAATGGCATGAAACAATCAAAAACTATAGATACGACGGAGACGTATCAGGGTTGCACATCTTTAGATCTGACCGAACACGTGTCCGCGGCCGAGGAGTGACTTTTGAGTAGTGGAGTTGTTTGCGCACGGGGACTCAAGTGACATCAATGCCTCTCCCTAAGCGGGCAGGAATCACACCAGTCAAAGTGGGGCGCACACGGGAATCAAAAAAATCGCCTCTAGCAACGTCCTCTCAAAATCCTACTAATTGCGCCCCCAAATCTTTCCGGCAACACGCAAAAGATACTTTGTAATCCGCTCCCAGCAGTCATCGATCAGTTTGGTTCCATTCAATTTAAGTGCAAATCCGCCTAAAGAAATTTCGTCCCAAAGGACGTAAGGAGCAAGATATATTAGATTGACATGTAATTTCGTGCGAGTCAGATATGTTTTCATGCATATTTTGTTTTTTGTTTATAAGTTGGTTTATAAGTTGATAAGTTGGTCCCCTCTTAAGTCAGAGAAAAGCTTGAAGATTCAAGATCTGGTGCACAAAGAGCAGAATCAATAGAACAGAGGATATTACTATATTGGAAGAAAAAACAAGTGGGAACCTCAGATTGAACAGCAAAGTCGCCTCCAGCCGGAACAAGTACTTGCGCCGCGTGCAGGCAGTGCTGGTCAGAATCGGATTGGAGCATAGCTTGACTTGTTTCCCCAGAAACGCAAGCGCCAAGCAAACGAAACAAAACGCGTAACTCCTGGAATCCTAGTAGCCGTCGATTCAGTCCACCTCTCGGTCTCAGTGTGTATATATGTAGTACAATGTATGTGCCGCTCGTCCATCTCGCCGCTGCTTCCTCCAGTCCTCGTCGATCAGACGTGCTCGCCCCTGTCTACCCCAGCTCTGTTCAGCGCGCCGATCGATCCGATGGCGGCCACCTGCAAGCGACCCGCCACGTCCCTCGACGGCCACGCCAGCCAGCCGGGAGCGATGTGCCGGAAGAGGAGGCGCGTCATCGGGACCACCTACGACTACGACCATGAGTCGTGCCTCGGCAAAGGCAAGTTCGGCGCCGTCGTCAAGGCGCGGTGCCGCGCCACCCGCCAGCTCGTCGCCATTAAGTCGCTTCACGACCCCGCCGACCCCCGCGAGGTGCTGCGGGAGGCCCGCTTCCTAGAGGCGTGCGGCGGCCACCCGCACATCGTCGGCTTCCGCGGCGTCACGCTCGACTACGTAACCGACGAGCTCTGCCTCGTCATGGACTACGTCGAGGGCCAGAGCCTCAAGCTTCTCCTGAGCGAGAGGCGCGGCGGGCTCCCGGAGGCCACGGTGTGCACCTTCATGTGGCAACTCCTCACCGCCGCCAAGGAGATGCACCGGTGCCACATCGTCCACCGCGACATCAATCCTGCTAACATCCTCGTCGGAGGGGAAGAAGCCGGAGGGTTCGTCAAGATCTGCGACTTCGGCGTCGCCATGTCCATGTCGGAGGCGCCGCCGTACGAGGAGGAGGCTGGCATGGGGGAGTACCGGGCGCCCGAGATGCTCCTGGGAAAAGAGGACTACGACGCGCTCGTCGACACATGGTCTCTTGGGTGCGTCATGGCAGAGATGCTCACGGGCGACAGGATTTTCCGGGCCGCCGAATTCATATCTCTGTTCCAAAGGATCTTTCAAGTGGTGGGCGTGCCAGACGACACGACGTGGCCGGGGTTCACGTCGCTGCCGCACGCCGCCCCGCCGCCGCTGGTGCCGGGGCAGCAGAGCACGCTGCGAGATCTGTTCCCGGAGGAGACGCTGTCCGCAGAGGGGTTCGAGGTCCTCAACGGTCTTCTTACATGCAACCCCGACAAGCGGCTGACGGCGGCCGCCGCGCTGAAGCTCCCGTGGTTCGCCACCGCTGCTGCAAACGCCCACCCCGCTCCTCCTTCTGCTGCTGCCAAGATCGACACCATGGCGGTGTCCATAAAGGAGGAGGTGCTGGAGTTCGCTCCGTTGATTCCAACCAGAAAGAGAGTCACAGCAAAGAAAACGTTGATCAAGAAGAAGGCGCCGCTGATCGTTCCACCGGTCAAGAAAACATTGGTCAGGAAGAACATTGATCCATCGGTGCTTGGAAGTTTTCCGATGCAAAATATGTAAATGCGTGGATGATAATTTGGTGCATCCAGAGCAGACTAAATTGTCTCTGTTCAAGCTTGTATCTGTAAATTGTCTCTGTTCAAGCTTGAAATGCGAATCATGAAAGTTCCTGAATTGTGTAGGTAAAAAATGTTACGACTATTGAATAAAATCTGTCATTCTCTCAGATCTGATTTATGTTCTACACATTCGGATAGTTTCGTACGAAAGCATACCAATCTGATTGTGAAGGTAAATATAAGCCTGAGTGCTGACAGAAAATATGTTCTTCTGCCTCGACTCGTCAATGCTTGGAACTTTTCCGATGCAAAATATGTAAATGCTTGTTTCCCTTTCATTTTGCTCTTGGAATGTACGCGGTCTTGGTGATGATAACAAATGCGCTAGTGTTCTCTCCGAGCTCATTCACCTAAAACCTGACTTAGCTCTCATTCAAGAAACCAAACTGGACAATATCTCTACTCAAAAATTAAACTCCTTTCTCCCCCGTTTCCTTAACCAAACGGTTGCCTTACCCGCTGTCGGCACTGCCGGCGGCACTTTATCCGCCGTCAACCAAAACTCGATGCAACTAATCTCACATCATAATGGCCAATTCTCCTCCTCCCTAACTCTCTCCTGCCTTGCGCACCACTCGCCTATAACCGTCACTAACGTCTACGCCCCGTCCCAAAGACCACTCAAATCGATCTTCCTGCAGGAACTAAAAGATATCGCCCCCGCTAATGACGTCCCATGGATAATTGTTGGTGATTTCAACCTTTTACGTTTCGCTGACGAAAAAAGCACTGACAACTTCCACCAAAACGAGGCGGCCATGTTTAACTCCACAATCGCTGACCTGCAACTCCTCGAGCTCCCCCTAATCGATAGACGGTTCACCTGGTCCAACAATAGGCAAAACCCGACGCTGGAACGTATCGACTGAGCCTTTTTTAACCTAAAGTGGGACGAGCTCTTCCCCAACTCGACGCTCTCCTCCATCACTAGATTTGCCTCTGACCATGTTCCTCTCATCATCCAAATCTCCACTTCAATCCCTCGCTCGTGCATTTTTCGTTTTGAGTCTTTCTGGTCGCAACACCCGGCCTGCAGACGAATCGTTTCCAACTGTTGGGCCGCAAACGACAGCACTAACCCAGCGGCCCACCTAGCTCTGTGCATCAAAACTACTCGTAATCAGCTTAAGGCTTGGGCAAAAAAACTAAAACCTGTGCACCAGCGTGAAAAAGATTGCAAACTAGTCATTGACCTTCTAGACCTTCTCGAGGAATCTAGAACTCTCGCCCCCTCCGAATGGAAACTTCGCTCCGTCATCATCACAACTCTTCAACGAGCTATCAGCCAAAAAGTTATTTTTTGGAAACTCAGGAGCAAAGCTAAAACGGCAATCGAGGGTGACGAGAATACCAAATACTTCCATGTTTGTGCCTCACAACGCTACCGTAAAAACAAAATCTCCGTTCTTGAGCACAACGGCGTCGATATCTTCTCCCACGATCAGAGGACCCTGCTCCTAAAAGATTTCTACACCAATCTCATTGGCCCTCAAAAGACCACTACTTGGCGCTTCGATACCAACTATTTTTACCCTCACCATGTCCCCCAACTCAGCGCCATCGATGAGACTTTCTCTGAACAAGAGATAAAGGATGATTTCCTCCAAATGAACCCTAATGCCAGTCCCGGACCTGACGGCTTTAGTCCTGCCTTCTACCGAAAATTCTGGCCTCTCCTTAAATCTTCCCTACTACCCTTTTTTTTACGCCTTCCACGACCTTTCGGTCGATGTCGAGCGCTTCAACCGTGCCCTTATGATCCTCTTACCCAAAAAAGATGTTGCCAGAACTGCTGACGCCTTCAGACCCATCTCGCTGCAAAACTGCCCCACAAAAGCAATCGCAAAACTGCTCACAAACAGACTCAAACCTCTCATCCCTTTGCTTGTCCACGGGGACAGACTGGTTTCATTAATGGGAGAAGCATCGCTGAAAATTTTGTCTACGCTGCTGATCTCACCAGTTGCTGCCACATCAGGAAAGCCTCGACCATGATCATTAAGCTTGATTTTCGGAAAGCGTTCGACTCCATCTCTTGGAATTTTTATTTTTCGCTGGAGCGTCAGAACCTTCTGAAGTTTTTACACAATATTTATATATGAATTTCCCACGTTGTCCCATTTTTTCAGAATTTTTGGAGTTACACAAGTATGACGTTAATTCATATCTTTACAGATCGTTCTGTTTTAGACAGATTCTGTTTTTGTTGCATAGTTTGCTTATTTTGATGAATCTATGCATCGTATCGGGGGGTATGAGTCATGAAAAAGTTGGAGTAAAGTAGCATTATTCCAATATTAAATATTAATCAGTTTACAACAGTACCTAAACTTTAAGGTTTTGTTTGTTATACTAACGGATCTCACGAGGTTTCTGTTGAGTTTTGTGTGCTGAAGTTTTCAAGTTTTGGGTGAGACTACGATGGATAAAGGAATAAGGAGCGGCAAGAGCCTAAGCTTGGGGATGCCCAAGGCACCCCAAGGTAATATTCAAGGAAGACTCAAGCATCTAAGCTTGGGGATGCCCCGGAAGACATCCCCTCTTTCGTCTACAATCTATCTGTAACTCACTTGGAGCTATATTTTTATTCATCACATGATATGTGTTTTACTTGGAGCGTCTTGTGATATAGTTTGTTTGCTTTTTAGTTTGTCACAACCATCTTTGCTGAACACACCTTTTTGAGAGGGACACACATTATTCGTGATTTGTTAGAATACTCTATGTGCTTCACTTATATCTTTTGAGCTAGGCAGTTGCTCTAGTGCTTCACTTATATCTTTTAGAGCACGACGGTGGTTATATTTTAAAGAAATAGTTGCACTCTCGTGCTTCACTTATATCTTTTTGAGAGTCTAACGAATAGCAATAGTAATATGCACAGGTTATGAATTTTGTCCTAATATGATAGGTATTCAAGAGGGATATAATAAAAACTTTCATGTAGATCACTGAATATGATAAGTTTGATTCCTTCTAATAGTTTTGCGATATTAAGATGGTAATATGTGGGAGGTGCTAGTAGATAATTGTGTTTTAGTAAGAATATTGGTGTTAAGGTTTATGATTCCCGAAGTGAAAGCACATTTGCTCCCTTGGTGGTTTTGGTAATTTATGCCAACATACATGTTGTTGGACTAATGCTTTCATCTAGTGAATTTCAGACAAGTTCAACAATGGCGTGCCAGGGACAAGAGGACGTGGAACCCCTTCAAAATGCTAAGGACAAGGATTGGTAAAAGATCAAAACTCTACATTTTTGGTTTAGTGATCCAAGATCACATTGAGTCCATAGGAAAGCCAATACTATTAAAAGGGGATGAGGTGTTCTTTAATGGTCTTTTTGCTCAAGTGCTTAGTGACAGTACTCCTAAACCCTCAACCACTCTCTCAATCCCAAATATGTCCAAAACCTTCATTCTAACTCGGCCCCACCGAAATTTCCTATCCGGCCCCACCGAGTTCATCCAAGACTTAGCCACTGCCAAAACCCTAACAAATCGAATCCACCGAAATGGATCTCGGTCTCACCGAGATGGCCTTGCCAACTCTTTGTAATCGTTTGCACTTACTTCGGTCTCACCGAGTTTTGCAAATCAGTCTCACCGAGATGGCTTGCCAACTCTGTGTCGCCTTATTGCTTCACTTCGGTCCTGCCGAGTTGATGCAATCGGTGCCACCAAGATGAGGATTGCCCTAGCCATTGCACTTTTGTCCATCCGAGATGTTCGTATCGGTCCCACCGAGATTCCTAAAGTTCATATCTTTTACACAGTTCGGTGCTACCGAGATGATTGTTTCGGTGCCACCGAGTTGGGTCAAAAGTGTGTAACGGTTGGATTTTGTGTGGAGGCTATATATACCCCTCCACCACCTCCTTCTCAGTAAGGAGAGCCATCAGAACGTGCCTACACTTCCACCATACATTTTCTGAGAGAGAACCACCTACTCATGTGTTGAGATCAAGCTATTCCATTCCTACCATTTGAAACTTGATTTCTAGCCTATCCCAAGTTGCTTTCCACTCAAATCCCTCTTCCACCATAGCCAAATCTGTGAGGAGTTGTTTGAGTGTTGGGAAGACTATCATTTGAAGCACAAGAGCAAGGAGTTCATCAACAACACACCGTCTATTATCTTTTGGAGAGTGGTGTCTCCTAGATTAGTTAGGTGTCACTTGGGAGCCTCCAACCTGATGTGGAGTTGAACCAAGCAGTTTGTAAGGGCAAGGAGATCGCCTACTTCGTGAAGATCTACCCCGAGTGAGGCTAGTCCTTCGTGGACGTAAGCCATGGTGGAATAGACAAGGTTGCTTCTTCGTGGACCCTTTGTGGGTGGAGCCCTCCGTGGACTCGCGCAGCCGTTACCCTTCGTGGGTTGAAGTCTCCATCAACGTGGACGTACGATAGCACCACCTATCGAAACCACGCCAAAAACCACCGTGTCTTCATTGCGTTTGATCTTCCATACTCTACCCCTTTACTTTCCGTACTCTTGCATGCTTTATCATTTCCGCTGCTCAATCTCTAGATATGCATGTGTAGAAAGTATTGGAGTGATCTTAACTTGTGTCAAAATCTGCCTAAGTTCCAAGAGAAATTAAAAACTGCTAATTTTGGCTGGTTAAGGGTCTATTGACCCCCCCTCTAGACATATCTCCTCGATCCCACAATTGGTATCAGAGCTTTGGTCTCCATTGCTTTGGTTTCATCACCATTGGAGGGAGATGGATGTGTCTACGTTGGGGAGTCTTAGACGTAGAGTGCCTATCCTCGATGGGGAGTATTACAACTTTTGGAAGGATGAAATGCTTGATATCTTTGATGAATTTAACTTGAGAAAATATATTCAGAATCCTTATGTGCCCCCTATTGATCCCTTGCATTCTACTCATGAAGAGGAAATTGACATGCTTCGTAATCTTAGAACCGTTAATCTTATCATTAGAGGATTAGCTAAGGCTGTGCTTCGTTGTATGCAAAACTTTGAAGGTGCTTATACTCTATGGCATGATTTAGAAAAGCGATATCCTGATTACTCTTTAAAGAGTCTCGATAAGATTCTTCATAAGGCTGTTGCTTTTCACAAGATGAGTCCTAATGATCCTAAGTTTGATGATTGCTTGTTTGAGCTTCATGATCTTATGCGTGCCAAAGGAGATGTTAGAACTATTAGCAACATTATCATGGAAGCCATTAGAATCCATAAACTTGAACATTGTCATGATCATGAAACTAATGAATGTGTTGCCCTTTGTGATGATCACATGCATGATGATGATGATGTTGAGCATGGCTATTATGATGAAGACGAAGAATTTGATATTGAATTCGAGAAGACCATGAGGAATCTCAGTCTTATGGCAAATCTTCGAGATTATATGGCTGGAGGAAAAGAGTGGATTCTTGATAGCGGCTGTACCGATCACATGACCGGAGATAGAGACATGTTTCGTGAGCTTGCTAAAAATGATGGTCCACGCAAGTATGTGACTTTTGGAGACAACTCCACGGGTAAGGTACTAGGCCTTGGTAAGGTGGCCATATCAAATGATAGCTCTATACAAAATGTTATGCTTGTTGAATCTCTTGGTTACAATCTTGTTTTCGTATCTAGACTAGCCGATTTTGGTTTTAATGTTCTATTTACCAAAGTAGATTGCCAAGTGTTTCGCCAAGATAATCATAATATGGTCTTTACCGGCATTCGTAGAGGTGATCTATACATTGTTGATTTCACTAAGAAAGCCCAACCTCGTACTTGTTTAATTGCAAAATCTTCTAATGGTTGGTTATGGCATAGAAGACTTGGACATGTTGGTATGCGTAACCTTGATAAACTTGTTAAAGGAGATCACATTCTTGGAGTGAAATATGTTATATTTGACAAAGATCGACTTTGTAGTGCTTGCCAAGCAGGAAAACAAGTTGGAGGAAGCCATCCCGTGAAGAACATTATGACCACGAGGAGACCACTCGAGCTACTTCATATGGATCTTTTTGGTCCCAGCGCCTATAAGAGTCTTGGTGGTAACTCTTTCGGTTTGGTCATTGTTGATGATTTTTCCAGATTTATGTGGGTGTTCTTTCTTGATGACAAATCACAGGTACAAAAGATCTTCAAGAACTTTGCAAGAAAGGTTCAAAACTAATTTGAAGTGAAGATCAAGAAGGTTCGGAGTGACAACGGAACGGAGTTCAAGAACACCAATGTGGACACCTTTCTTGATGAGGAGGGTATTTCACATGAGTTCTCAGCTACGTACACACCTGTCGGTGTACTAAAGTTGGGTCTTTTAGTACCCCATACTTGTGCACGCACGGTTGTAGCCATACCAGCGGCAAGGCCTGCCGGAGAACAGTTGGAAACAAATACAAGATTATCAAGAAGGCGCACAAGCTAATGATCAGAAGACAGAAGATCGAAGGCTGGCTTCCCGGCAAGATCTTGCCGGGAAGGCTCTTGAAGGCCCGGCAAGACCTCGCACCCGGCAAGATTCCACCGCTCTGCCACCGCTCCAACGCAGCAGGCAGCGTGTCGTTTAGGGCTTGTCTTCCTGAATGCATGTCATGGCACTAACGGCGGGTGAGGTTAAGCGGTGCTGATGGGACGGGTTCTTTTTCCATCCCCAAGAAAGTAAGGGACACCTAAGTGGGGCATTAAATGCGTTTGTCCTAAGTCGTCAGTGATAAGCATGTAGACACTGTAGTAACTTTACACCTCTTGTACTTACTGTTCGCCACTGTTGGTGACCCCTTGGACGTATAAAAGGAGGCCCAAGGTGAATTTACAGAAAAAGAGGACCTTCTAGCCCATTCTGCATGCGTAGCTGCTTCTTGAACGTACTGTTCATTGCAAGCGCTCCGTGTACCTGAGCTTAAGAACACCCACAATAAACCAAAGCAGGAGTAGGGTTTTATGCTTCTCAGCGGCCCGAACCTGGGTAAAGATCCCCGCGTTGATCGTTGGATCCGCTCTTTGTGCAAATCTTTTCCCCCAGCCGAACCGTAAAGGGATCCAAGCGATCCCATAGGTGTCGTACGCTGACATCTTTGGCGCGCCAGGTAGGGGAGGAGGTTGCGCGAACCCGATCTAGCGGTCAACGCGCCAGTTCTTGATCACTTTCGTCGCCATGGCTCCCAAGAAGAAGGGCGCTACGTCGGTTGATCCATCCGCGTCCGGCCTGCCCGTACCCACACAGACGGGCAACGGCGTGGGCGCTGGTGGAGGAGGTGGAGGTCTCGAGCTTCCACGACGTTCTGGCGATCAGAGCCAGGCAAGCGGCGTCATTTGCAACGGCGATGCCGGGTCTAAGGACGGAGCCGTGCTACCTATGGGTGGCGCAGCGAACTCCAAGGACGGGATGGCGCCTTCCAAGACACCCACGCCGGCGCATGCGCCGCGACCTTCTCAGGTCGTGCGCGACGGGCAGCGCCGCGACGTCGGTGGTTCCAGGCGCCCTCATGGGAAGACCCCTGCGCATCACTCCCAAGATGCGCGGGGCCAGCATGAACGTCAACACGCCGGTGGAAGCAGGGCGCGATCACAAGACCGTGATGGAGCTCCTTCTAACACAGTTAGGAGTCAGAGCACCTCATGTTTTTCGCACCTTTCACCGCCGCCTACACCGGCAGAAGCGTTGGCACGAGCTCAGTTGCTCCTAGATTTCCAACCCGCTGCGGAGAAGCTAGAAGAATGGAGATCTGCTATCCAGAGCCTCACCGACTTCGCTAATGATGACCGGCCACAGCAGGCGGGGCCTTCGCGGCGGCAGTCCACTGAGCCGGTGCGTGCTGATGGCGAAAAGACCGGAGGCGGTACGACTACGATGCGCTCCCCTCCGCTACGACAGCAGCGGTCGCTAACTCGGCGGATTGACACCCGTGATGACGATTCCACGGCGTCGTCTGATCCGTGGGTTCGCCACGATCAACGGCAAGTTCTTCGAGAACGGAACAAAGAAGACGCTCGAACTACCATCGAGTGGCGGCGGGAAGCGCGCCGTCAATCCGACAGGCGCGCGGGACCCACTATAGACGAGCCTGCGCCGGGGTATTCTGGCAACTTGCCTTATGAGGTGGGTTGTCCAGCTTTTACTCGTGAGCTGCGGCGAGTCCAGTGGCCCAATTCCCGAACGTTCAAACCGGAGGTGCCGGAGAAATACGACGGCAAGACTCACCCGTCGGAGTTCCTGAGCATCTACACCATTGCGGTGCAGGCTGCCGGGGCTCGCGACGACAAGATACTTGCCAACTACTTCCCGTTGGTGCTTAAGCCCAACGTCAGGTCGTGGTTGATGCATTTGCCGTCGAATTCCATTTCCTCCTGGGCAGATCTGTGTCATGAGTTTGTTGGCGCCTTTACTGGAGGCCACCAGGCTCCTGGCCAGGAAAGCGATTTACATCTCATCCCCAGAAAGAGGGCGAAACCTTGCGCAAGTACATACAGAGATTCAGTCGTATACAGCACAACATCCCAGACGTTCATCCTGCCGCTGTTATCAGCGCGTTTCATCAGAATGTGCGCAATCGCAAGATGCGGGAAGAGCTGGCGATGAACAAAGTCAGGGATGTCGCCGAGCTCTATGCTCTGGCTGACAGATGTGCTCGGGCCGAGGAGGGGAGGAGATTCCCCGGCGAGCATGCTGGCGCGGAAATCGACTCTGAAGGCGAAGATGCCATCACCTCGGCGAAGAAAGGCCGACGGCGTAACAGGAAGCGCAAGGGCAAGGCCGTGCTTGCCGTCGAGGGATCCGGCAACCCCAGCGCCGCCAAGAAGGTTAAGGCTGATGGCCCCGGCAAGGAGGTTGCCGGGTGTGCCGCATGTCAGGCCTTGGCGGCTGCCGACAAGCCGGAGGGCTCCGACAAGCAGTACTGCAAGATCCATCGCACCAAGGGTCACGACCTCCAAAACTGCCGGCAAGTTGAGCAGCTTGTCGAGAAGCAGAAAGCCGAGTATGAGAGGCGAGACAAGGAGATGGCCCAGGATGGTGCTGAGGGGTCTGGCAAGAAACGCGGTGGCCGAGGAGGTCGCTGCGGCAAGGCCAAGCAACAAAAGGAGAGGCCCGCTCGAGGTCGCGACAAGGAACAGGGGGGTGACGAGGATGACGAAGACGGTGACGAGTCCAGCGAGCACGAGTTCCAGAAAGCTACAGAAGCCATGTGCGTTGACGGAGGCGCCTCGTTGCATTCCTCTCACCGCCGACTTAAACAGTGGGCGTGCGAGGTTAATGCGGCAGAGCCGTCGGTCGATGCCCGGAAACCATTGAAATGGTCTAACACGCCTATCATTTTTTACGCCGAGGACCACCCTGATCGCACAACTGCGGTCGGGTGTTTGCCATTGTTGGTTTCACCAACGATCCGCAATCTCAAGGTAACAAAAATGTTAGTTGACGGTGGGGCCGGTTTGAACTTGATCTCGCCTGATGTGATCAAGAAGTTGCAAATTCCTGACGAATATCTTGAGGAAACGGGCACGTTTCAGGGGATCAATCCGGGAAGGAGCCAGCCGAAGGGCAAGATCACACTGCCAGTGACATTTGGTAGTGAGCTGAACTACAGAACAGAAAAGATCGTCTTTGACGTTGCCAAGATTCCATTGCCATATAATGGGATTCTTGGTCGCCCGGCGCTGGCCAAGTTCATGGCGGCATCACACCAAGTTCATGGCGGCATCACATGAGCGGCATCACTATCAACTCCGACAAGAAGGATGCGCTTATCTGCACCGACCAACTCTACCAGGAGGTAGTCGCAGCACCTGCCACCAAGGCACTTGCTCCTGCCACCGAAGCTCCCGGGGGAAAGAAGACTGGCAAGACCTCTAGCACACACTCCGGCAAGTGCACCTCCTCGGAGTGCTGCGCTCCCGTTGAGGATGTGCCGGAGAGCTCCACCAGCAAGAGCAAGAAATCCAAGGCAGCTCCACCAGCGACTAAGAAGGTGCCCGCCAAGGAGGATGGTACGGGAGGAACTTTCACCATAAGTTCCACCCTCGATGACAAATAGGAAAGCGCTCTCATTGCCTTCCTGCGGGCGAATATTGATGTGTTTGCATGGCAACCATCTGATATCCCCGGTGTTCCCAGGGAGGTAATCGAGCACCACCTTGCTGTCTGCCCTCATGTGCGGCCCGTCAAGCAGAAAGTTAGGAAGCAAGCTTTGGAGCGGCAAGAATTTATTGCCGAAGAAATTAGGAAGCTGGAACCGGCAGGTTTAGTCAGAGGAGTGCTCCATCCAACATGGTTGGCCAATCCAGTTGTAGTGCGCAAGGCGAATGGAAAATGGAGGCTGTGTATTGACTATACAGATATCAATAAAGCCTGTCCAAAAGATCCTTTTCCCTTGCCGCGCATCAACCAGATTGTGGACTCCACTGCTGGCTGCGATTTGCTGTCATTTCTTGACGCTTATTCAGGGTATCATCAGATTTTCATGTCAAAGGAAGACGAAGAGAAAACCGCATTTATCACCCCATGTGGCACGTATTGCTTCATACGCATGCCTTTCGGGTTGAAAAGTGCTGGTTCAACGTTTGCAAGAGCGGTCTAGATCGGTTTTGAGCCCCAGCTACATAGAAATATGGAAGCTTATATGGATGACATAGTGGTTAAAACCAAGGACAAGGCAACGCTCATACAACATTTAGAAGAGACATTTGCAAATCTGCGCAGGATCAATCTGAAGCTCAATCCTGAGAAGTGTGTGTTTGGCGTTCCATCCGGCAAGCTTCTCGGGTTCTTTGTGTCTCAGCGTGGAATCGAAGCAAATCCCGACAAGATCAAGGCAATTGAGCAGATTGAAGCACCGAGATGTGTCAAAGATGTGCGTCGACTTGCCGGCTGCGTTGCTGCTCTGAGTAGGTTCATCTCCAAATCCGCTGAGCGCGCCCTGCCTTTTTTCAAAATCTTGAAAAAGGCCGGTCCAATGAAATGGACTCCGGAAGCGGAGGTAGCGCTGCAGGACTTGAAGAGGTACCTCTCCTCTCCGCCAACACTAGTCGTGCCTAAACCACAAGAACCGTTGCTGCTATATCTAGCGGCAACGAATCAAGTGGTTAGTGCTGTGTTAGTGGCGCAGAGAGAAGTCGATGAGGAAGCAGCGGCAGCGGCAAGCCCGTCAAGCGATAAGCTGGGATTCCCCCCGGCAGGGTCTGGTGCCGACAAGGCAGGATCTGCGTAGTCGAATGAAGCAACGCAGAAGAAGAAGATGGTGTAGCGCCCAGTCTATTTTGTCAGCTCCCTGTTGCAGGGGGCTAGGTCAAGATATTCTGGCGTGCATAAGTTGGTCTTTGGCCTCCTTATGGCCTCAAGGAAGCTACGCCATTATTTCCAGGCGCATGAGATCACCGTCGTCACTCGCTTCCCGTTGCAGCGAATTTTATGAAATCCAGATGCGACCGGCAGAATTGTGGAGTGGGCATTGGAACTATCAAGCTTTGGTCTTAAATTTGAAAGCACTTCGACTATTCAGAGCAGAGCCTTGGCAGAGTTCATTGCAGAATGGACACCAACACCAGACGAATAAATTCAAGAGACAACTATCCCCGGCAAGGAAACAGATCAAGAATGGATTATGTACTTTGACGGGGCTTTCTCGCTGCAAGGCGCCGGTGTTGGCGTGCTGCTTGTCGCACCCACCGGAGAGCACCTCAAGTATGTAATTCAGATGCACTTTCCCCGGGAGAGATCAACAAACAATACTACTGAATATGAAGGGCTGCTTGCCGGTCTCAGGATCGCGGCAGACCTTGGAATTAAGAAGTTCATCTTCAGCGGTGACTCACAGCTTATCGTCAGGCAAGTAAACAAAGACTATCAGAGCCCGTTGATGGAAGCATATGTAGATGAAGTGAGAAAGTTGGAGGAGCGTTTTGATGGGTTGCAAACAGAGCATGTTCCTCATGCGGAGAACAACATTGCCGACGACCTGTCAAAATGTGCTGCCCTCAAGTTACCTGTGGAACCAGGAACTTTTGTGCTCCGCTTAACTCAACCATCCGTAACACCATCGATGAGGCAAGACAAAAGAAGGAAATTGAGTTCCGGCCAGTACTTTCCTGCAGAGCTCCCAGAAGCCGCCGGCAAGGAAGTTGCCGGGAACGACATGGTTGCCGGTGAGCAGCAGCTTCGCGCAAAACCTCAGGTTCTTGCCGTAGAAGCAAGCGCTCCCGCGGCCGAAGATATGCCTTTGGTCCTTGTTGTCGAGCCGTAGGCTCCAACATGGGCACAGAACATCGTCCAGTACCTTCAAACAGGAGAACTCCCTGAAGAACAGGAAGAAGCGGAGAAAGTAGCCCGTCAGTCTAGTATGTACCAGCTCGTTGACGACATCCTGTACAGAAAGAGACCAAACGGTGTGAAATTGAAGTGTATTCCTCGGGAGGATGGACTGGAGCTGTTGGCAGAGATACATGGAGGCATATGTGGCTCCCACATAGGCTCAAGAGCTCTTGTCGGCAAGGCATTCCGACAAGGTTTCTTCTGGCCCACTGCTCTCCAGGATGCAACTGCACTAGTAACCAAGTGTGAAGCGTGCCAGTTCCATTCAAAGCAATTGCATCAGCTAGCTCAAGCTCTTCAGACAATCCCTCTTTCCTGGCCATTTTCGGTCTGGGGGCTCGACATATTGGGCCCCTTTCCTCGCGCTGCCGGGGGCTTCGAATACTTGTACGTTGCTATCGACAAGTTGACGAAGTGGCCAGAAGTGGAAGCAGTGAGAAAGGTGACAGCACAATCAGCCGTCAAGTTCTTCAAGGGAATAGTGTGCCATTTTGGTGTGCCAAAAAGGATCATCACCGACAATGGCACGCAGTTCACGAGCCGCACCTTCATGCAGTATGTCCAAGACCTTGGCGGCAAAATCTATTTTGCTTCTGTTGCCCACCCGAGGAGCAACGGCCAAGCGGAGAGGGCAAATGCTGAAGTGTTGCGAGGTCTCAGGACAAGGACTTTCGACAAGCTGCGCAAGTGCGGAAGACGCTGGATTGATGAGCTGCCGGCGGTTCTTTGGTCGATCAGAACGACACCAAATCGAGCTACTGGCCAGACACCCTTCTCCCTGGTCTACGGGGCAGAAGCAGTTCTCCCCACAGAACTCATATACGGGTCACCTCGAGTACTCACTTATGATGAGCTTGAGCAAGAGCAGCTGCGCCAAGATGACGCCACGCTCCTTGAGGAAGATCGTCTTCGGGCTGCTATGCGAGCTGCACGCTACCAGCAAGCCTTGCGCCGCTATCATATCCGCAAGGTTCACGCCCGAAGCCTTGAGGAAGGCGACCTTGTTCTTCGGCGCGTTCAGTCGGCCAAGAATTCTAACAATTTGACGCCGAAGTGAGAAGGCCCTTATCGGGTAGTACGAGTCACCAGGCCCGGCGCAGTGCGCCTGGAGACCGAAGATGGTATTCCAGTGAACAATTCCTGGAATATCGAACACCTTCGTAAGTTCTACCCATAAGGCGCGGTTGCCGGGTCTCCCGGCAACCACCTTTTTTACAAGTTTTGCCGGCAAGGCATATGATCCTTTGTACAAAGACAGGCGCAGACCCTGTGCATAGTTGAATAAACTTAAGCGTTTTACAATTCTTGTCGATTTTCATGTCATTCTATATGCGTGCTTGTCTGAGATATTGTATTACGCCTGCTTCCGGTAAGCACTAATGAACCGCCAAGGTTCCATATCTCTATTTTCTCTTCTTTCTTTTTCTCAAAGGACAGAAGGTTTCCTCGCGTGCAAGTTTGCCGGGGGGGTGATGATGGTATGGACACCAACAGGCGACGTTCAAGTCGACATTTTGCAATAAGGACTACAGCAACGAAAAGCTAAGTTGCAAAACTTTTAAGCAAATTTTTGTTGTAGACTTATTTTCCTTGAACGATTTCGGCTTTTGTATGGAAAACCTGCACGCGAAGGAACCTTGTCGTGATTGGTTGCGCCCTTACTTTGTTTCGAGTCCGCTCAACAGTTTAAGTGGCTGCACTAAAAACGTCAAGGTATCTTGTCGGCAGCGACAGCTCCAGCAGGTTGCTAAGGATCCGTTCCTCAAAGCGCTCGCGGCAAGGGTGCGCGCACCGGAAAGTTCCCGATAAGCGTAGGGCATGAACCATACAGAAAAGAAATCAAACAAGGGAAATAGCATGCATTCATCCAAAACATAACAAGTTATATTACATCGACGGTCGCCGCGATTCTAACATTAAGATAAAAACTGTTTTTGGCATGGAATGGTGGCGACAAAATGAAGCAAAGCGGCTAGTCCCTGCGCTGGCCTTCGATCCTCTTCACTTGGCTCACTCTGTCAACGATGGGCGCGACAAGCTCTTCGAGTGCCTTGAGGTCTACATCCTTCGGCAAGCTAGCAAGAACATTGGTGAGGTTGATGCCAGGGTTCTTATGCACCACTTTGACGAGCACCTTGTGGAGGACGGCCCGGCAGAGTGTGCGGGATTCGTTGGCAGATGGGTTTATCGGTTAGATTGGAGCAGCTTGAGGGCGTCAACGATGCTCTCGAAGAACATGGTCAGCCTGGCGCTCGAAGACACCCTATGATCAGAAGAATAGTTGAAGTCTTGCAGGCCCATGGTGGACAGTTCTGCGGCAAGCCTTTCCGCGACGTCGACAAGGCGCTCAGTCCAGATCTTCACACCTCTCTCAAAATCATTATAGGTGGCGGCGGCGCTGTTGAGCAGGCTCTTCTCACTCTGGAGGTCTTTGATCAAAGCCCTCTCGCGAGCCTTGCCATTCTCAAGGGACTCCTCCAGCGTCACCAGCTTCAGTTTCAGATCAACGATGGATTCATTGGCTGAGGTGAGCTCCTTGGTCTGGTCGGACATGGCGGCTTGCATTTCCGCCAAGCTAAAGAGAGTTTTCTCTCTGTCGGCTTTGAGCGTTGAGATCTCCTTGCCGTGGCCCTCAAGATCTGCTTCCAGCCTCTTCACTTGATCGCCCAGCTCATTCTTGGCAGCCTCTGCAGCTTCGGCAGCATCGATGGATCCCTTTAACTTGCCGGCGTGATCTATGGCCAGAGCTTCGAGTGTTTCCTTGTGTCTCTGTTCCAGCTCCTGGGTTCGCCGCGCGACAAGCTTCTCAATCTCTTCGTCCTTGCTGCGGAGCTTGGCGGCAAGTGCCTCCTCGCGAGCGACAAGGTCCTCTTCATGAGCATCGAGCCCGACGCGGCATTCCATTAAGCGAGCTTCCTCTGCAGCAGCCTGCTGCGCAGCCTCCTCCTGTGCCCTCTCGGCATCGGACTGCTTTAAGAGGAACTCATTCCAACTCTGATTCAGCTGCTCCCGACCAGCCGTCAGCTCCTGGAAGGCCTCGGCGTACCAGACTTGTGTCTCCTCGACGCGCTTCTGGAAATCTGCTTCCGCTGCTTCAACAACTACCGCC
Organism: Elymus sibiricus; assembly: GCA_039707655.1. NCBI lineage: Eukaryota > Viridiplantae > Streptophyta > Magnoliopsida > Poales > Poaceae > Elymus > Elymus sibiricus. Next base: position 159,189,693 of record CM077668.1, on the reverse strand, counting down.
CTGGAGTCCAACCTCTCCTTTCGGGTGCGGTGAAGCGCCTGAAGCTTTTGGTATTTGTCACCCATGGCTTGGAGGAGCTGCTCTTCCTTGGACCCACTGCTGCTAGCACGTGGCTCATCAATGATCTTGAGTCCTGCGCTGGCGATGACGTCTTCGTCAAAGATTTCTCCTTCGGTTGGCACCCCGATGCTTGCCGTCCTTGGTATGCTGATGAACAGGTTGTCGCTGACCTTAAGGTATCTGCTTGACGGGGGCGTCGGATGTTGACGGTTGATCCTCGACGACCGCCTCGCCAGCAACTGGGGGCTCTATGACTGGTGTAGCGCCAGGCGCTCCTGCGGCAGGAATGCCGTCAGTATGGTCGCCGGTCTCCTTGCCGGCCCCCTCAGCAGACCCCTTGGTGGCTTCCTCCTGTGCGGCCTTGGCGGCTTCGTAAGCCGCGGCTCTGTCAGCCTCGGCAGCAACATCCTTGGCGGTCTCTTCGATGACAACATCAACGTCCATCTATTCCACCGAAGGGAGATCTGAAGACCAGGAAGGGAAACAAGATGAGATCAAGGTTGAAGTTCAAGAAGACAAAAATAAAGAAAGAATGACAAGTGCACCAAGGCAAACGGTTTACCTGTGTCGAGCTGTTGAGAGGTGGTTTCTCCTTTTCCGGCAACATTGGTTGCCGATGTAGGATTGCCAGTGCCCGTGCTTGCCGGCTCCTCTTCAACGCGAATGGGCTCGTCAGTGGAAACCCTTGCCGAAGGTTCATCTCTGGGCGGCGTGGTCGACGGAGGCGGCACGTCAGGGGCGGCCTCCGATAGCTCTCCTTGTTGCCGTTCTTCTCCTGCAAGCCCGGTGATGTCAATAGCGAAGATATTCTCCCCAACGCTCGCCAGCGGAAAATGGGTAGTGGGCTCACGCTGGGGGCTGCGTCGAGGGCTGGGCTCCGGGCTGATGACGATGGGCTCTGGCGCACCTACGGTGCTTGCCGGAGGCTCATCACCCGTTGAAGTCTTCGCCTTCTTCGCCATCCTTTGCGCCAACGTTTCCGTATCTCTGTGGGGACAGGCCAAAGCAAAACAAATGAGATAAGCAAAACCAGGAATTCAGAAGTTGAAAGATGCAGCAAAGACCCTTACTCTTCTCTTTCCGTACTAAAAGAGGAGATGTCGAAGTCAACCTCCTCTACAATGTCCATGCGAGGGGGTGGAGAAGGGGTCCTGGGACGCTTGGCTGCGGCAGAAGCAGTAGATTGAGATGATCCTGCTGCTCCAGCTGTTGGTGCCGTCGTATGAGACGCCCCCGCCGCTCCAGTTGTTGCCGCGGTCGTGCTTCTCGTACGTCGCACGGGTTGCTGTTGGGCTTCTTGCCGCTGCGCAGCCTTGCCGGCTGCCCCCTTGCCGGGAACCTCACTTCTTGAGGGAGGCTGACGTCTTGGGATGCCAGAGACGGCTTTCCGAAGAACACGCTTCTTCTTCTCTGGAGCTGGGGGCTCCTCGTGCAGCTGCTCCTCGGCTGTGTCTTCGACAGGAGAGCTCCCGGCATCCATGCCACTCTGTTCCCCGGCAACTTCACCTTGCTCGGCAAGGGTCTCCTCTAGCGTTATTTCTTCTTCATTGGCTTCCTCCTCCGCGAAGCCAAAGTTGCCGGCCTCCGCGGCTAAGTTCACCTCTTCCGCCCTGCTAGCGATATAAGCCACTTCGTCATCAGTGGTGGGGCGGATAAGGGTTGGCTCTTCCCGGATGGCTTTCTTCGACAAGTTATCAAAGAACTCCTGTGCGTGCTCTGAGGATGGCTCTTCCCAAGTTCCGTCGGGGCCGTGAGCATTACACACCGGCATCATGGCGATGATTGAGCTCAAGGCAGAGTTGTTGCACAGGGGAACTACGCCAGCCGGCAACTTAAATTTCCCATCAGGCCTGAGCAGTTTGTGGCAGAGAGCTGTGTGCTACAGGACTGTCAAGTTGTTGTTCAGACCAGGGCGCAGCCTCATGATATCTGCTGCATTCTTGAATTCCCAAGCCGGCCTCCCTTTGTTCTGTAGAGGGGCGATGCGACGGCGGAGGAAATCAGCGCCAACCATTTCTATTGTGAGCCCGGCAACCTTGAGACGGTGGATCCTGGTAATTGCGATCGCGAGCTTCTCATCTTGAGGATCGAGGCTGCTCCAGCTCTTGCCGTGAACCACTTTCGTTTGCCGGGGCAAACAGAACGGCTGAGGATCTTTCTCCTTAATCCAGCACCACTCGGACCGCCATTCATCCCACTTCTTACGGTAGAGACCGTCTAGATAAATCTCTTTATTCCATGCCCTTGGAATCCAGGTGATAGAACCAGAAAGGGCGTCTCCCGTTTCGATACGGGGAATGAAATAGTGGCGAAAGAGGGCTGTGTTGGGGACTACTCCGACGAAATTCTCACAGAGATGGGCAAAGACTGACATGCATGTCACGGCATTCGGCGTAAAATCCAAGAGGCGGAAGCCGTATGTGTACATGATGTCGATGAAGAAATCAGAAAATGGAGGGCAGAGCCCGCAGTAAATGTAAGCGACAAAGAAGGGGAATTTATCTGGACCGCCCTTGACAGAAGCTGGGAGCACGCGGGTAGCAGGGTGAGCCCTCGTCTCCTTCCTCCACATACACATGTACCGCTCAACCAGGGCGCGCATGTCGAGCGTCGGGGCGAAGACGGCATTTTCCTTCCGCATTTCCACTAGCTCGATCTTCTCCGTCTCTGCATCCGAGTCAGCGGCTTTCGCCGCTTTGCCCTTGCTTGCTTTGGGCGGCATGGCGACTGTGGAAGTGGAGATTGAGAATGATGAGGGCGTGGGGATGGCGGATGGATGGGAGAGGCTCTGCTTCAAGCTCGAGGAAGAAGGCGATGGTGGTCTCCAGATTGGAAATGACGAGAGGTAAATGAGCAGCTCCTCTGCGGATTCCCTTTTATGGGGAAGGAGCGGAGGCTGCCTCTTTACTAATCAATATGAATGCAATTTTTACGGGCGCACTACTACTGCGGCCGTTCCGCGCACGTATCCCACGTCCCGCATTTAATGCGCGTCGTGGGGGAGCGCGGTAAATAAGAGGATTATAACAGTTAACTCCTGCCACGCGTGCCCATGCACTGTTTGGGCCTAGCCCAACAACGCCTCGCACCCGTGTATGGCCTAGGCCCGAGGGCTCCTGTCGGTGTACTAAAGTTGGGTCTTTTAGTACCCCATACTTGTGCACGGACGGTTGTAGCCATACCAGCGGCAAGGCCTGCCGGAGAACAGCTGGAAACAAATACAAGATTATCAAGAAGGCGCACAAGTTAATGATCAGAAGACAGAAGATCGAAGGCTGGCTTCCCGGCAAGATCTTGCCGGGAAGGCTCGTGAAGGCCCGGCAAGACCTCGCACCCGGCAAGATTCCACCGCTCTGCCACCGCTCCAGCGCAGCAGGCAGCCTGTCGTTTAGGGCTTGTCTTCCTGAATGCATGTCATGGCACTAACGGCGGGTGAGGTTAAGCGGTGTTGATGGGACGGGTTCTTTTTCCGTCCCCAAGAAAGTAAGGGACACCTAAGTGGGGCATTAAATGCGTTTGTCCTAAGTCGTCAGTGATAAGCATGTAGACACTGTAGTAACTTTACACCTCTTGTACTTACTGTTCGCCACTGTTGGTGACTCCTTGGACGTATAAAAGGAGGCCCAAGGCGAAGCTACAGAAAAAAGAGGACCTTCTGGCCCATTCTGCATGCGTAGCTGCTTCTTGAACGTACTGTTCATTGCAAGCGCTCCGTGTACCTGAGCTTAAGAACACCCACAATAAACCAAAGCAGGAGTAGGGTTTTACGCTTCTCAGCGGCCCGAACCTGGGTAAAGATCCTCGCGTTGATCGTTGGATCCGCTCTTTGTGCAAATCTTTTCCCTCAGCCGAACCGTAAAGGGATCCAAGCGATCCCATAGGTGTCGTACGCCGACAACACCTCAACAAAATGGAGTTGTTGAGAGGAAGAACCGAACACTCATTGAGATGGAAAGAACGATGCTTGATGAGTACAAGACGCCAAGACATTTTTGAGCAGAAGCGGTTGAAACAGCTTGTCATGCAACAAACCGACTCTACCTTCACAAGCTTCTTGGTAAAACGGCATATGAATTGCTCACCGGTAACAAACCACAAGTTGGATACTTTCGAGTATTTGGCTCAAAATGTTACATTCTTGATAAGCATCGTCGTTCAAAATTTGCTCCTAAATCTCATGAAGGTTTCCTACTCGGTTATGGATCAAACTCTCACACTTACCATGTCTACAACAACTTCACTCGAAAAGTTGAAGAGATGGTAGATGTGAAGTTTGATGAGACTAACGACTCACAAATCGAGCAATTGCCACTTGATGTAGGAGATCAAGAACCATCGGAAGCAATCCAAGACTTGCCCATTGGTAAGATTCGCCCCGTGGAAGTGAAGGAGAGTACCTCGTCTATTCAAGTGGAAGCCCCAACTTCGCATCAAGGTGAACGACAAGTTGATACGGAGGCATCCACAAGTGGAACACGTCAAGACGATGGGAATGAGGAAGTGCAACAAGATGATCCACCTCAACCTCCTTCTCCACCTCCACAAGCGAACAACGACAACATCAACGAAGAAGAAGAAGATGATGATGATGAGGAAGCCTCACCACAACCCAAGAAAAAGCTACCTCGGGTTAGAGCAAGAATCGACAAGGATCATCCCGTCAAACAAATTCTTGGAGATATCCAAACCGGGAGAATCCCTCGCTCTAAAACTCGTTTAGCTAACTTTTGTGAGCATTACTCATTTATCTCTAGTGTTGAACCCTTGAAGGTAGAAGATGCTCTCAAGGACCCCGATTGGGTGAATGCAATGCACGAAGAGCTACACAACTTTGAGAGGAACCAAGTTTGGACATTGGTTGAGAAGCCTAAGGAAGAGCAAAACATCATTGGAACCAAGTGGGTGTTTCGGAATAAGCAAGATGAAGATGGACAAGTTGTGCGTAACAAGGCTCGTCTCGTAGCACAAGGGTACACACAAGTCGAAGGTATGGACTATGGTGAGACCTATGCCCCCGTTGCAAGACTTGAGTCCATTCGTATTCTACTTGCTTATGCCAATCACCATGATATCACTCTTTACCAAATGGATATTAAAAGAGCTTTCTTAAACGGTGAAATTGAGGAGGAAGTGTATGTTAAACAACCTCCCGGCTTTGAGAATCCCAAGAAACCTAATCATGTGTACAAACTTCTTAAAGCTCTTTATGGTCTTAAACAAGCCCCTAGAGCTTGGTACAAATGCTTGACAAAGTTTCTTCTTGAAAAAGGTTTTGAGATTGGGAAGATTGATTCAACTTTGTTCACTAAGAGGGTTAATGGAGAATTATTTGTATTCCAAATTTATGTTGATGATATTATCTTTGGATCTACTAACCCCTCTTTTAGTGAAAAGTTTGGAAGGTTGATGTCGGAAAAGTTTGAGATGTCTATGATGTGTGAACTCAAATTCTTTCTTGGTTTGCATATCAAGCAAACTAGGGAGGGTACCTTTGTTTCTCAAACAAAGTATACCAAGGACCTATTCAAGAAGTTCAACATGCAAGAGAGTAAAGGTATGAAAACTCCCATGCCCACGAGTGGACATCTTGACTTGACCAAGGATGGCAAACTGGTTGATCAAAAGGTTTATCGATCTATGATTGGTTCATTGCTATATCTATGTGCCTCCTGTCCCGACATTATGCTAAGTGTGTGCATGTGTGCATGATACCAAGTGGCACCAAAAGAGTGTCACCTTAAGGTGGTGAAAAGAATTGTGAGATACTTGATACATACACCAAACTTTGGCATATGGTATCCCAAAGGATCTTCTTTCAATCTTGTTGGCTACTCCGATTCGGACTATGCCGGAGACAAGGTTGACAGAAAATCTACTTTGGGTACATGTCAATTTCTTGGTAGATCTCTTGTGTCCTGGTCCTCCAAGAAACAAAATTCCGTATCTCTATCTACTGCTGAAGCAGAATACATTGCCGAGGGATCATGTTGTGCTCAATTACTATGGATGACACAAACTCTTAAAGACTATGGTGTGCATGTGAGACATGTACCATTACTATGTGACAATGAGAGTGCTATTAAGATTGCGCACAATCCCGTGCAACATTCTTGAACTAAGCATATTGAGGTTCGTCACCATTTTATTCGAGATCATGTTGAGAAAGGTGACATTGACCTTAAACATGTTCGTACCGACAAACAATTGGCGGACATCTTTACCAAACCCCTTGATGAGAAAGTGTTTTGTCACTTGAGAAGTGAGTTGAACATCATAGATGCTTCAAACGTGAACTAGAGGTTCATGTGAATGCGTACAAGGGCATGAGCATTCTTGACTAATCCATGATACCTTTCATGATCATATTATATCTTGGACATTTTGCTCCCTTGTATTGTATCTAACCTTTTGTAGGTACTTGGACAAGCTTCATGCCACAAGATTGCGTCACACTCTTATCATAAGCAATCTTATATGACCCAAGTATCAACATTTGATGGAGGAACAAGGAACAAGACAACCTAAACATATCCTTTGACAAATTCTTGAGATATGCTTCATTCTTGTCATTTTGGATATACATGTTGTTCCTTGCAAAGCTAACCCATGTAGGAAGATGAACTACAAAAGATAGGATCGCTCCCAACTTCAACTCATGAGCATCCACTTCAAGTTCAACTACATGATGGACTTCACCACCAAATCCCAATGTAAGTTCTCACATCTTAGAGAAGCTTTACTCAAAGACATGAGCTAAAGCAACTCAACAAGATGTGAATACATTGAAATGCTTAAAGGAAAAATGGCAACCCCATTTTGAGCTTAAACGATGAGTATGACCTATGATCAAGTGTTCTCACTTGACTCCTAAGTCAATATACTCTAACATAGGTGACCTAGTCGCCAACCCGCCTAGATGAAGTTAAAAAAAGGCGTTTCTTTGCTTCTATTCTGTTTGTCTTTTCTTTTAGCTAGTTTCGCAGTAAATTCATTGCAAATCCTTGTGAGAATTCCTTTGTCTAGAGAGCTGAGTTGACAAAATGTTCCATTGCATTAAACTCGGTTCCACCGAATTGCCACAACTCGGTGTCATCGATTTTGCTGCTCTAAGGAGTTTTCTGTCAAATTTTTCCTGAGATTCTCTGCTCCAGCTCCACTCAATGATTCTTATCCTCTACCTGCATCTAGAGCCACTCAATGGCTCGATGTGTTTCTCAACGACCAAACCCACTTGATCAATAACCTTGAAGTCCCTTCTTGGAAATTGATGTCAAAGGGGGAGAGAGGAATACATCAAAGCTCCTTACCATTATAAGAGATGCACCTTACAAGAGGAGAGAATGTTACATGTTTCTAAGAGGGGAGAAACATGATTTCAGTTGCTTTAGTGTTTTTGATTGCTCGAGTTCTCTCACCCTACCTGCTCCCAATATCCATGTCAGATTCAGGGGGAGAGGAAGTTCTTTAGGGGAGATAACTATTTCTTTTGGGGACATGCCGGCTTCAAAGAAGTATTCACCTAGTGATACTCCATTCTACATGTCATCCCAATCTTGGTTTCTTGTTGATCTTGTGTCTTTTCTTGAAGAAATTATCTTGTGTTATCTAACCCTGTTTTCTCAAGTGTATTTCTTCAGGTACTTGATCAAGAACTTCAAGGTAAGTATATGCATCACACTCATGTACGTGATTGACCTCTTGCTAGTATATAATGTTTGCAAGGAGACAATCATGGACATGTGGACCCTATATGATATATATGTTTGCTCTAATGCATATAGCCAAGATACATGTAGCATGTATATCTCCCATATGGTATCATCATGTTATATGCACCTCTTCAGGGGGAGTTCAGGGGAGCTCATATATGTTACATGTTTCCTTCAAAGCTTTCATACATACCTCTGCTATATCTGTGTTTGAAGCTTTGATGTATGTTGTCATCAATTACCAAAAAGGGGGAGATTGAAAGCACATTTGCTCCCTTGGTGATTTTGGTAATTTATGCCAACATACATGTTGTTGGACTAATGCTTTCATCTAGTGAATTTCAGACAAGTTCAACAATGGCGTGGCAGGGACAAGAGGACGTGGAACCCCTTCAAAATGCTAAGGACAAGGATTGGCAAAAGATCAAGACTCTACATTTTTGGTTTAGTGATCCAAGATCACATTGAGTCCATAGGAAAGCCAATACTATTAAAAGGGGATGTGGTGTTGCTTAATGGTCTTTTTGCTCAAGTGCTTAGTGACAGTACTCCTAAACCCTCAACCACTCTCTCAATCCCAAATATGTCCAAAACCTACATTCTAACTCGGCCCCACCGAAATTTCCTATCCGGCCCCACCGAGTTCATCCAAGACTTAGCCACTGCCAAAACCCTAACAAATTGGATCCACCGCAATGGATCTCGGTCTCACCGAGATGGCCTTGCCAACTCTCTGTAATCGTTTGCACTTACTTCGGTCTCACCGAGTTTTGCAAATCGGTCTCACCGAGATGGCTTGCCAACTCTCTGTTGCCTTATTGTTTCACTTCGGTCCTGCCGAGTTGATGCAATCGGTGCCACCGAGATGAGGATTGCCCTAGCCATTGCACTTCGGTCCATCCGAGATGTTCGTATCGGTCCCACCGAGATTCCTAAAGTTCATATCGAGATGATTGTTTCGGTGCTACCGAGATGATTGTTTCGGTGCCACCGAGTTGGGTCAAAAGTGTGTAACGGTTGGATTTTGTGTGGAGGCTATATATACCCCTCCACCACTTCCTTCTCAGTAAGGAGAGCCATGCACGTATGATCTGTCGTTATGCTAAGAAGTTGGAGCATGATTTATTCTTGATTGTCTACCTTATGAGTGGCGGTCGGGGACGAGCGATGGTCTTTTCCTACCAATCTATCCCCCTAGGGGCATGCGTAGTAGTACTTTGCTTCGAGGGCTAATAAACTTTCGCAATAAGTATGTGAGTTCTTTATGACTAATGTGAGTCCATGGATTATACCCACTCTCACCTTTCCGCAATTTGCTAGCCTCTTCGGTACCGTGCATTGCCGTTTCTCACATCAAGAGTCGGTGCAAACTTCGCCGGTGCATCCAAACCCCGTGATATGATACGCTCTATCACACATAAGCCTCCTTATATCTTCCTCAAAACAGCCACCATACCTACCTATCATGGCATTTCCATAGCCATTCCGAGATATATTGCCATGCAACTCCCACCGTTCCGTTTTTATGACACACATCGTCATTGTCATATTGCTTTGCATGATCATATAGCTGACATAGTATTTGTGGCTTAGCCACCGTTCATCATTTTTATACATGTTACGCTAGTATCATTGCACATCCTGGTACACTGCCAGAGGCATTCATATAGAGTCATATTTTTGTTCTAGATTCGAGTTGTAATTTTCTTTTGAGTTGTAAGTAAATAGAAGTATGATGATCATCACTATTAGAGCATTGTCCCAGTGAGGAAATAAAAAAAGAGGCCAAAAAGAGCCCAAGAAAAAAAAAGGCCAAAAAGAGCCCACACACAAAAAATGAGAGAAAAAGAGAGAAGGGGCAATGTTACTATCCTTTTCCATACTTGTGCTTCAAAGTAGCACCATGTTTTTCATATAGAGAGTCTCCTGTTTAGTCACTTTCATATACTAGTGGGAATTTTTCATTATAGAACTTGGCTTGTATATTCCGATGATGGGCTTCCTCAAATGCCCGAGGTCTTCATGAGCAAGCAAGTTGGATGCACACCCACTTAGTTTTCATGTTGAGCTTTCATACACTTATAGCTCTTAGCGCATCCGTTACATGGCAATCCCTACTCCTCGCATTGACATCAATTGATGGGCATCTCCATAGCCTCGTTGATGTGAGACTATCTTCTTATTTTTGACCTCCCCTTATTGATCTCTATCACCACACTTATTCCACCCATAGTGCTATATCCATGGCTTACGCTCATGTATTGCGTGGGGGTTGAAAAGGCTGGAGCGCGTTAAAAAGTATGAACCAATTGCTCGGCTTGTCATCGGGGTAGTGCATGATAAATATTTTGTGTTAAGAAGATGGAGCATGACAGGATTATATGATTTTGTAGGGATAACTTTCTTTAGCATTTTTATTTTGAAAGACATGATTGTTTATTAGTATGCCTGAGTATTGATGTCTTTATGTCAAACTATACACTATTGCTTTGAATCATTCGGGTCTTATTATTCATACCGTAAGAGAAAGATTACATGATGAAACATGTTAGGTAGCATTCCAAATCAAAAATTCTGTTTTTATCATTTACCTACTCGAGGACGAGCAGGAATTAAGCTTGGGGATGCTTGATACGTCTCCAACGTATCTATAATTTTTTATTGTTCCATGCTATTATAGTATCAATCTTGGATGTTTTTATATGCAATTATATATCATTTTTTGGGACTAAGCTATTAACCTAGTGCCTAGTGCCAGTTGCTGTTTTCTGCTTGTTTTTGGTTTTTCAGGAAATCAGTACCAAACGAAGTCCAAATGCCACGAAACTTTTTGGAGATTTTTTTCTGGACAAAAGAGACCCTGGAGACTTGGAGAGGAGGCCAGAAGGTTCACGAAGCCTCCACAGGGGTCCTCGTGGCTCCGTTTGACCTAATATTGGGAAATCAACAGAGATCCACCCCGAATAACTTTTACGCTGCCGCAAGCCTCTGTTCTTCCGCGATCCCATCTGGAGGCCTTTTCTGGTACTCTATCGGAGGGGGAATCGATCACGGAGGGCTTCTTCATCAACCTTGCTGCCCTTTCGATGATATGTCAGTAGTTTACCACAGACCTACGGGCCCATAGCTAGTAGCTAGATGGCTTCTTCTCTCTCTTTGATCTTCAATACCATGTTCTCCTCGGTGTTCTTGGAGTTCTATCCGATGTAATCTTCTTTTGCGGTGTGTTTGTTGGGATCCGATGAATTGTGAGTTTATGATCAGATTATTCATGAGAAATATTTGAGTCTTCTCTGAACTCTTTTATGCATGATTATTATAGCTTTGTATTTCTCTCCGATCTATCGATTTGGTTTGGCCAACTAGATTGGTTTATCTTGCAATGGGAGAGGTGCTTTGTGATGGGTTCAATCTTGCGGTGCTCAATCCCAGTGACAGAAAGGGACATGACACATATTTGTATTGTTTCCATTAAGGATAAAAAGATGGGGTTTAATCATATTGCTTGAGTTTACTTTGTCTACATCATGTCATCTTGCTTATGGCGTTACTCTGTTTCATACTTAATACCCTAGATGCATGCTGGATAGCGGTCGATGGGTGGAGTAATAGTAGTAGATGCAGGCAGGAGTCGGTCTACTTGTCTCAGACGTGATGCCTATATACATGATCATTGCCATGAATTCGTCATAATTATTTGCTTTTCTATCAATTGCCCAACAGTAATTTGTTTACCCATCGTATGCTATGTGTTCGAGAGAGAAGCCTCTAGTGAAAACTATGGCCCCCAGGTCTGCTTTTATCATATATTAAAATCAAAAATACCTTGCTGCAATTTATTTACTTTTATTTTATTTAGTATTTTAGTTTATCTATCTACCACTATCAGAATTAATCCTTGCAAATAACCGCTAAGAGGATTGACAACCCTCTTATTTGCGTTGGGTGCAAGTGTTTGCTTTTGTGTGTGCAGGAGCGCTTAACCGGATTTTGCTTGGTTCTTCTACTGGATTGATAACCTTGGTTCTTAACTGAGGGAAATACTTATCTCTACTATACTACATCATTCTCTCGTCTTCGGGGAAATACCAACGCAGTCTACAAGTAGCAGACACGTTCTGCGACGCTGGCTTGGGATCCTCAGCTGCCAAGTGAGACCTCATCGATGGCGACCACGCGGAGGGCACCCTCTCCGGCTCTTCCAAGGGGAAAGAGCCCATCTGCGACATCAGGGAGGGCACCCTACAGCCGTGCTCTTCCAAGGGGAAGGAGCCCATCTGCGACAACATGGAGCGCACCCAGAGTCCGTGCTCTTCCAATGGGAAGTAGGCCATCTGTGAGAAGTGAGGAAACCCATGATTTGTTTTGTCGTGCCTCTTCAAAGGTGGAAACCCATGATTTGTTTTGTTGAGCCCCTTTTGTAGTGAGAATATGTCCAGTGTTAATTGCTATATTTGGTTGTTTGCAGTATGCCTTGTTTATTTCAATTATTCACAATGTGATGCTCTATATGTGCAACTATTTACTGTGCAGTACAATTTCATCAATACCAGTTCAACGACCATATATGTTTCTCGTTAAGCCTGGTGTAGATAATACGCCCCCTCTTTTTTCACATTGTGATGTTCAATTGTACAATTTGATGTTTAAGCACAAGCTACGTTCTATGCAATTTCAATAGCACCCCTATGATTGACTATATTTGTTTGATGTTAAGCCTGTTGTAGCGAGCATATGCCTCTTTTAACGATTTTTGGTTGTTCGGTTGTTTGTAGTTAGCATATGTCCAGTTTCAATTGCTATCTTTGGTTGTTCTTAGTATGCCTTGTTTATTTCAGTTATTCACAATGTGATGTCCTATATGTGCAAGTATGAACTGTGCAGTTCAATTTCATCAATACCAGTTTCAACAATACCACTATGAATGACTATATTTGGTTGTTGTTAAGCATGTTGTAGTTAACAATAACACCCCTTTCCATTTTTATTTTACAATAACTAGTGTGCTTATACCTGCACAATACCAGTTTGAATGACTATATTTGGTTGTTTTTAATTGTTAGGCCTGTTGCAGTTAACACACCTTTCCACTTCTTGTTTGCTTAACTAGCGTGCTTATACCTGCACACTGAAGCTATCATTTGGAGATTATGTTGTCTACCATGGATATATTTGGTTGATGTTTAGCCTGATGTGCTTAACATGCCTTTTGATGTACTTGCACAGGACAATATTGGGAACGACTGCTGTTTTCCATCAAGGTTAGTTTCATCCCATGGCTTATATATACTCCCTCCGCCCCATAATATAAGATGTTAATTCATCCAATATATGAGTATATTGGATGTAATAAGATCTTATATAATGGGACGGAGGGAGTGTTGTACTACATCATTGTGCAATTGTTGTTTAGCTTCTAATATGAACTTGGTGCTTGTAGGTACATATGTCGTTGGTAAAGATCCGCACTTCGACCCTTTTTGCGTATGGGGCAATGAGATATTCATGAACCAGCATCATGTGAGGAAACTGATAAAGATTGTTAGTAAAATGGGTCAAAAGATGGAGATTAAACTATTTGTTTACACTTTATCCAAGACAATAGTGAACTGCAGGATGGTAAGTAAGAACTCTGTAGCCTTCTTTTTACTGCCCATAATGAGTTGTTAGATGACAATGTCTGAATCTTTTTCCTTTGCAGTGGTTCCCAAAGCAGTTTACTCAGGATTACCTCTCAAACTACATGATTGGTGGACATGCAAAGGTTAAAGTATTTCTACCAGACTACAATGACTATCTAGAAGTCCTCATGAAGACAGTGAAGGATGGGCGGTCGGCCATCACAAGGGGTTGGACTAGAGTCGTGCGTGCATTCGGCATGGAGGAGGGCACAATATGGGCATTCCGCTTCACCTTGTTCAGCAACCAGAATGTCTTTCGCCTCTTTCTTCACCGTCTTTAATACAAGTAGACAACCCTTGTTCATCATTCTTTATTTGGTGCTTATGTAATTCTTTTTTATGTAATTCTTGAACATATGTACCTGTGAATCGAATAATGCATTGGTTGTTGAACCTGATGGATATGAATAAAGTTATTGCCTACTTTCATATTCAAATTATGTACAATTTTGAATTGCAGTGATTAAATTAGGGAGGGAATACGCTCTGTAGGTTATTACGCCGCACACAGTCTGTAAAGCAGAACGTGTGTGATATACCTCGTAATCTGACACGTTTCATAGAGAGAAAACGTGTGCGACCATGCACACAATTCCCGTTTGCAAAGAGTGTGTGAAGTCAGACAATATCACAAACGGTGCGACCAAACAAAATGTTTGTGATAGTCATCCTATCCTACACGCTTTACAATCATGGACTGTTTTTGATGTCTTACGCATCGTAAACATTGCACCACAGAATAGCGTGAGCGATAGTTATCTCGTCCGACACTCGTACGACAGTCGGACGTAGTGTAAACCCATACGACACACGTATGATGCTTATCTCATCTAGCACACACGAGTAGCAAGGATGGAGCATTTGGGATATTCGATATATCACAAACTGTTGTGTGATGACTAGCGATTGGGAAAGATGCGGGCATCGCATACGTTTAGTTCTGCGAAACGTATGCTTGCCTGCTCCCTATCGCTGATGGTTTCTGGGTTGTGTGGGAAGGACCCCCCTATCGCACACACAGGCAAGGTGACGGTTTGAAACTCTATCGCGGAAAGGGGGTAAAACCCGTTTGTATAGCACGTCGCTGCACCAGTGCTCGATCGCTATCCAACATGCATCTTAAGGTATTAAGTTCATAATAAACAAAGTAATGCTTGAAGCATGATGACATAATGTAGACAAAGTAAGACCAAATAATATGTTCAAACCCCGTCGTTTTACCCTTAGTAGCAACAATACAAATACGTGCCTTGCAACTCCTCCTGTCATAGAGTAAGGACACAGCAAGATTCAAGCTACTACCAAGCACCTCTCCCACTGAAGATAAAGCGTCGTAGCAAGATCTATATGTGAAGCGGAATATATAGCTGCTTCGGAAGAAGCGCAATAAGGAGTCTGGATGAAGGAGTTCATATCCGATCTAGGAGTAATACCTAGTGCATCGGATCCAATGACTATCTTTTGTGACAACACTGGAGCTATTGCTATTGCCAAGGAGCCCAGGTTTCATAAGAAGACCAAGCACATCAAGCACCGCTTCAACTCCATTCGTAATTACATTAAGGATGGAGACATAGAACTTTGCAAAGTACATACGGATCTGAATGTGGCAGACCCGTTGACTAAACATCTTCCACGAGCAAAACATGATCAGCACCAGGACTCCATGGGTGTTAGATTCATTACAATGTAAACTAGATTATTGACTCTAGTGCAAGTGGGAGACTATTTGAAATATGCCCTAGAGGCAATAATAAATTGGTTATTATCATATTTCCTTGTTCATGATAAATGTTTATTATTCATGCTAGAATTGTATCGACCGGAAACTTAAATACATGTGTGAATACATAAACTACACCATGTCCCTAGTAAGCCTCTACTAGACTAGCTCGTTGATCAAAGATGGTTATGCTTTCCTGACCATAGACATGAGTTGTCATTTGATAATGGGATCACATCATTAGGAGAATGATGTGATGGACAAGACCCAACCGTAAGCTTAGCATCAGATCGTTTAGTTTATTTGCTACAGCTTTCATCATGTCAAGTATCTATTCCTTAGACCATGAGATCATGCAAGTCCCTGACACCGGAGGAATACTTAGTGTGTATCCAAACGTCACTTCATAACTGGGTGATCATAAAGGTGCTCTACAGGTATCTCCGAAGGTGTTTGTTAGCTTGGCACGGATCGAGACTGGGATTTGTCACTCCGTATGATGGAGAGATATCTCTGGGCCCTCTCGGTAATACAACATCGTAAAGAGCTTGCAAGCAATGTGGCTAATGAGTTAGCAACGGGATCTTGTATTATGGAACGAGTAAAGAGGCTTGCCGGTAACGAGATTGAACTAGGTATGGAGATACCGACGATCGAATCTCGGGCAAGTAACATATCGCCGGACAAAGGGAATTGCATATGGGATTAACTGAATCCTCGACATCATGGTTCAACCAATAAAGATCTTCGTTGAATATGTAGGAATCAATATGGGTATCCAGATCCCGCTATTGGTTATTGACCGGAGAGGTGTCTCGGTCATGTCTGCATGTTCCCGAACCCGTAGGGTCGCACGCTTAACGTTCGATAGCGCTAGGGTTGTATTGAGATATTAATAGCGAATGTCCAAAGGTTGTTCGGAGTCCTGGATGAGATCCCAGATATCACGAGGAGCTCCGGAATAGTCCGGAGGTAAAGATTTATATATGGGAAGTCCTATTTTGGCTACCGGAAGAGTTCGGGAGTATGCCGGCAGTGTACCGGAATCACCGAAGGGGTTCCGGGGGTCCACCGGAGGGGTCCACCTGCTCCGGGGACCCACATGGGCTGTAGGGGGGCGCCCTGGATTAGTTGGGCCAGGCGTACCAGCCCCTAGGAGGCCCATGCGGCTAGGGCTAAGGGGAAACCCTAGATGGGGGCGCCCCCCTTGGCTTGGAGGGCAAGCCACCCCTAGGGCCGCCGCCCCCTCCTTGGAGGAGGGGCTAGGGCCGCCGCCCCCTTCCCCCTTTCCCCTATATATAGTGGGGGAGAGGGATGGCAGCCGCACCCTTCCCCCTAGCGCCTCCCTCTCTCCCGTATACTCCACCACATACCGTCAGCGCTTGGCGAAGCCCTGCCGTAATTCCGCTGCTGCCACCACCACCATGCCGCCGTGCTGGTTCCGATCTCATCTACCTCCTCCCCCTCTCTTGCTGGATCAATAAGGAGAGGACGCCATCGAGCTGAACGTGTGCTAATCTCGGAGGTGCCGTCCGTTCGGCACTAGATCGGATTGGATCACGATTGGATCGTGAAGAGTACGACTACATCAACCGCGTTACGATGCTAAAGCTTTCGGTCTACAAGGGTATGTAGACACACTCCTCTCTCGTTGCTTTGCATCTCCTAGATTAGATCTTGGGTGTTTCATAGGATTTTTTTTGATTTTCATGCAATGTTCCCCATTAGTGGCATCATGAGCTAGGTCTATGCATAGATGTATTTGCACGAGTAGAACACAAAGAAGTTGTGGGCATTGATGTTAAAATTGCTTACTTCCTTTGTCTTATTTGGATTCGGCGGTATTGTGGGATGAAGCGGCTCGGACCAACCTTACTTTTTCACGCACAAGTGACCGGTTCCACTGACTGAAATGCAAGTTGTATTGCATAAAAGTGGCTTTGCGGGTGTTTGTATCTCCCACTTTAGGTTAATCTAATTTAACGAGGGCGGTCCTTGTAGAAGGTTAAAAGGCAACTTGTATATCACCGTTGTGGTTTTGCGTAGATAAGAACGGTTCTTATAGTTTACCCCAGCAGCCACGTAAAAATTGCAACAACAAAGTAGAGGACGTCTAACTTGTTTTTGCAGGGCATGTTGTGTTGTGGTATGGCCAAAACGTGATGTGATATATGTTGATGTATGAGATGATCATGTTTTGTAATAGGTTCACGACTTGCATGTCGATGAGTACGGCAACCAGCAGGAGTCATAGGGTTGTCTTTAATTTATTGTATGACCTGCGTGTCAACTATTAAACGCCATGTAATTGCTTTACTTTATCGCTATGCGTTAGCAATAGTTGTAGAAGCAATAGTTGGCGAGACAACCACGTGATGACACGATGATGGAGATCATGATGATGGAGATCATGGTGTCATGCCGGTGACGATGGAGATCATGCCAGTGCTTTGGAGATGGAGATCAAAAGCACAAAGATGATGATGGCCATATCATGTCACATATTGATTGCATGTGATGTTTATCTTTTTATGCATCTTATTTTGCTTAGGACGATGGTAGCATTATAAGATGATCCCTTCACTTAATTTCAAGATAAGTGTGTTCTCCCTAAGTATGCACCGTTGCGAAAGTTCGTCATTTCGAAGCACCACATGATGATCGGGTGTGATAGACTCTACGTTCACATACAATGGGTGTAAGCCAGTTTTACACATGCAGAATACTTGGGTTAAACTTGACGAGCCTAGCATGTACAGACATGGCCTCGAAGCATGAGAGACCGAAAGGTCGAACATGAGTCATATAGTAGATATGATCAACATGGAGATGTTCACCATTGATGACTGCCCCATCTCACGTGATGATCGGACATGGGTCAGTTGATGTGGATCATGTAACACTTAGACAACTTGAGGGATGTTGATTTAAGTGGGAGTTCTTTAGTAATTTGATTAGAAGAACCAATTATCATGAACTTAGTCTAATTGTCTTTGCAATCTAATGTTGTAGATCAATGGCTTGCGATGTAGCTCCCCTGAATTTTAATGCGTTCCTAGAGAAAGAAAAGTTGAAAGATGATGGTAGCAACTATGCGGACTGTGTCCGTAATCTGAGGATTATCCTCACTGCAGCACAGAAAGTATATGTCCTTGATGCACCGCTAGGTGATCCACCCGCTCCCGCAAATTTGGAAGCTATGAACGTCTGGCAAACAAGGAATGATGACTACACGATAGTTCAGTGCGCCATGCTTTACGGCTTAGAACCGGGGCTCCAAAGACGTTTTGAGCACCACGGAGCATATGAGATGTTCCAGGAGCTG
The DNA here is from genome assembly GCA_039707655.1 of Elymus sibiricus. Lineage (NCBI taxonomy): Eukaryota > Viridiplantae > Streptophyta > Magnoliopsida > Poales > Poaceae > Elymus > Elymus sibiricus. The sequence continues at coordinate 159,171,195 of CM077668.1, read as the reverse complement.
AAATTGGTATTTCAGGCTCATGCCCGGGCTGAGAGGTATGACACCTCCGACAAGTTCTTTAGCTGTAAGATGGAGGAGAACAGCTCCGTTAGTGAGCACGTACTCAAAATGTCTGGGTACTATAATCGCTTGAATCAGTTGGGAGTTAATCTTCCGGATGAAGTAGCGATTGACAGAGTTATCCAGTCACTGCCACCGAGCTACAAAGGCTTCGTGATGAACTATAATATGCAAGGGATGGAGAAAACGATCCCTGAGCTTTTCGCGATGCTAAAGGCCGCGGAAGTAGAAATCAAGAAAGAGCATCAAGTGTTGATGGTCAACAAGACCACCAGTTTCAAGAAGAAAGGCAAGGGAAAGAAAGGGAACTTCAAGAAGAATGGCAAGCCAGTTGCCGCTCCCGTGAAGAAACCCAAGGCTGGACCCAAACCTGAGACTGAGTGCTTCTATTGCAAGGGGAATGGTCACTGGAAGCGGAACTGCCCCAAGTACTTGGCAGATAAGAAGGCTGGCAACATCAACAAAGGTATATTTGATATACATGTTATTGATGTGTACCTTACTAGTGCTCGTAGTAGTGCCTGGGTATTTGATATTGGTTCGGTTGCTAATATTTGTAACTCGACACAGGAGCTGCGGAATAAACGGACACTAGCTAAGGACGAGGTGATGATGCGCGTTGGAAATGGTTCCAAGGTTGATGTGATCGCCGTCGGCACGCTCCCTCTACGTTTACCTTCGGGATTAGTTATGAACCTGAATAATTGTTATTTGGTGCCTGCGTTAAGCATGAACATTATATCTGGATCTTGTTTATTGCGAGACGGTTTTTCATTTAAGACAAAGAATAATGGTTGTTTTATTTATATGGATAATATCTTTTATGGTCATGCACCCTTAGTGAATGGTTTATTTTTGTTCAATCTCGGTCGTAGTGATACACATATTCATAATATCGATGCTAAAAGATGCAAAGTTAATGATGATAGTACCACATACTTGTGGCACTGCCGCTTAGGTCATATTGGTGTAAAGCGTATGAAGAAACTCCATGCTGGTGGACTTTTGGAATCTCTTAATTATGAATCATTTGAGACATGTGAACCATGCCTCATGGGCAAGATGACTAAAACCCCGTTTTTCGAAACAATGGAGCGGGCAAGTGACTTGTTGGAAATAATACATACCGATGTATGCGGTCCGATGAGTATTGAAGCACGCGGTGGATATCGTTATTTTCTTACCTTCACAGATGATTTGAGTAGATATGGGTATATTTACCTAATGAAACACAAGTCTGAAACATTTGAAAAGTTCAAGGAGTTTCAGAGTGAAGTGGAGAATCATCGTAATAAGAAAATTAAATTCTTCGATCAGATCGTGGAGGTGAATATTTGAGTTACGAGTTTGGTATGCATTTAAGACAATGTGGAATTGTTTTATAGCTCACGCCACCTAGAACACCACAGCGTAATGGTGTGTCCGAAAGTCGTAATCGTATTCTATTGGATATGGTGCGTTCTATGATGTCTCTTACTGATTTGCCACTATCATTTTGGGGTTATGCATTAGAGACAGCCGCATTCACTTTAAACAGGGCACCGTCTAAATCCGTTGAGACGACAACGTATGAGTTGTGGTTTGGCAAGAAACCTAAGCTGTCGTTTCTTAAAGTTTGGGAATGCGACACTTGTGTCAAGAGGCTTCAGCCTGATAAGCTCGAACCCAAAGCGGAGAAGTGCGTCTTCATAGGATACCCTAAAGAGACAATTGGGTATACCTTCTACCAGAGATCCGAGGGCAAAATCTTTGTTGCTAAGAATGGGTCCTTTCTAGAGAAGGAGTTTCCCTCGAAAGAAGTGAGTGGGAAGAAAGTAGAACTTGATGAGGTAATTGTACCTTCTCTCGAATTGGAAAGTAGCGTATCATAGAAAGAAGTTCCCGTGATGTCTACACCAGAAGGAGAGGAAGCTAATGATGATGATCATGAAACTTCGGATCAAGTTACTACTGAACTTCGTAGGTTGACCAGGGTACGTTCCGCACCAGAGTGGTACGGTAATCCTGTCCTGGAAGTCATGTTGTTAGACAACGGTGAACCTATGAACTATGAAGAAGCAATGATGAGCCCGGATTCTGACAAATGGCTTGAGGTCATGAAATCCGAGATAGGATCCATGTATGAGAACAAAGTATGGACTTTGGTGGACTTGCCCGATGACCGGCAGGCCATTGAGAATAAATGGATCTTTAAGAAGAAGATAGACGCTGATGGTAATGTTACCGTCTATAAAGCTCGACTTGTCGCAAAGGGTTTTCGATAAGTTCAAGGGGTTGACTATGATGAGACTTTCTCACCCGTAGCGATGCTTAAGTCTATTAGAATTATGTTAGCAATTGCCGCATTTTATGATTATGAAATCTGGCAGATGGACGTAAAAACAACGTTCCTTAACGGGTTTCTTAAGGAAGAGTTGTATATGATGCAACCGGAAGGTTTTGTCGATCCTAAGGATGCTAACAAAGTATGCAAGCTCCAGCAATCCATCTATGGACTAGTGCAAGCATCTTGGAGTTGGAATATATGCTTTGATGAGGTGATCAAAGCTTTTGGTTTTATACAAACTTACGGAGAAGCTTGTATTTACAAGAAAGTGAGTGGGAGCTCTGTAGCCTTTCTAATATTATATGTGGATGACATATTGTTGATTGGAAATGATATAGAATTTCTAGAAGCATAAAAGGTTATTTGAACAAGAGTCTTTCAATGAAAGACCTGGGTGAAGTTGCTTACATATTGGGCATCAAGATCTATAGAGATAGATCAAGATGCCTGATAGGACTTTCACAAAGCACATACCTTGACAAGATTTTGAAGAAATTCAAAATGGACCACTCGAAGAAAGGATTCTTGCCTGTGTTGCAAGGTGTGAAGTTGAGTAAGACTCAAAGCCCGACCACGGTAGAAGAAAGAGAGAGGACAAAAGTCATCCCCTATGCCTCAGCCATAGGATCTATAATGTATGCCATGCTGTGTACCAGACCTGATGTGTGCCTTGCCATAAGTCTGGCAGGGAGGTACCAAAGTGATCCAGGAGTAGATCACTGGACAGCGGTCAAGAATATCCTTAAGTACCTGAAGAGGACTAAGGACATGTTTCTCGTTTATGGAGGTGACGAAGAGCTCGTCGTAAAGGGTTACGTCGATGCTAGCTTCGACATAGATCCAGATGACTCTAAGTCTCAAACCGGATACGTATTTATATTGAATGGTGGAGCAGTCAGTTGGTGCAGTTCCAAGCAAAGCGTCGTAGCAGGATCTACATGTGAAGCGGAATATATAGCTGCTTCGGAAGAAGCGCAAGAAGGAGTCTGGATGAAGGAGTTCATATCCGATCAAGGAGTAATACCTAATGCATCGGATCCAATGACTATCTTTTGTGACAACACTGGAGCTATTGCTATTGCCAAGGAGCCCAGGTTTCACAAGAAGACCAAGCACATCAAGCGCCGCTTCAACTCCATTCGTAATTACATTAAGGATGGAGACATAGAGCTTTGCAAAGTACATACGGATCTGAATGTGGCAGACCCGTTGACTAAACATCTTCCACGAGCAAAACATGATCAGCACCAGGACTCCATGGGTGTTAGATTCATTACAATGTAAACTAGATTATTGACTCTAGTGCAAGTGGGAGACTGTTGGAAATATGCCCTATAGGCAATAATAAATTGGTTATTATCATATTTCCTTGTTCATGATAAATGTTTATTATTCATGCTAGAATTGTATTGACCGGAAACTTAAATACATGTGTGAATACATAAACTACACCGTGTCCCTAGTAAGCCTCTACTAGAGTAGCTCGTTGATCAAAGATGGTTATGGTTTCCTGACCATAGACATGAGTTGTCATTTGATAATGGGATCACATCATTAGGAGAATGATGTGATGGACAAGACCCAACCGTAAGCTTAGCATCAGATCGTTTAGTTTATTTGCTACAGCTTTCTTCATGTCAAGTAATGTCCCTTGAAAGGATCGAGATGGACCTAGAGGGGGTGAATAGGTACAATTACAAATTTTACTTGTTACTTATCAATTTTAGGCAATAGAGCGGAATATGAAAGTGGACCTAACAATTGCAAAGGTGATTCTAGTGCTAAGCAAGGTGACACAATACTACAAGTAATGGATAGGCAAGTACAATATAATGCAAGTAAAGGCTAAGAGACAAATAACCACAAGTAGGGAGCTAGGGTTAGGGATAACCGCAACTCAGAGAGATGAGGATGTATGCCGATGTTCACTTCCTTGGAGGGAAGCTACGTCACCGTTTAGAGAGGTGGATGTTACCATGAAGGCATACCAACGCCACGAAGGCTCACCCTATTCTCTCTTTGAGATATCACCACGAAGGCGATTCTCAACCACTAGTGGTAGACCTTGGGGTGGTCTCCAAACCCTCACAAACATTCCAGGGGTAATCACAATGAACCAATTCCTCTCCGAAGAACTCCTACCGCCTAGGAGTCTCCAACCTCCAAGAGTAACAAGAACGATGGGGAAAAGCTCAAAACTTGCTCAAATCACGAATTCCTTTGGTCAAGAGAAGGAGAAGGAGTGGATCTATCAGTTGATTGGACAACTTCTTGCGGATTCTCTCAAATCCCTTCGGGATCTAGGATTTGGTGTATGAGGTTGAGAGAGAGAGTGAAATGTGTTCTAGGGTTAGCTCAAAGTGAATGGTCAACCTTTTCCCAGAGTGGAAGAAGGCAATATATAGTGGTGGAGCAAATATGGCTGTTGTAGTGTAAGTGCCTGTGACGGGCCGGACACCCGGGACAAGGGCCGGACATCCGGCCATTTGAAAAGAACACCCAAACGCACAGAGCAGTGCAAAAATAGAGAACCCGGACATCCGGACCCGATCCGGACATCCGGCAGTGCACGAAGGGCCGGACATCCGGCTGTAGGGACCAGACGTCCGGATATCCAGGGGAGCTTCTGGATAGGTTGGGCCGGATATCCAGGGGAGCCCCGGACGTCCGGTCACTCAGGAAAGCCCGGACATCCGGCGCGCCCACCACAAGAACTGGCGCTTGTTCTGTAAGCCGGAGCCGGATATCTGGGGAAGGCCCGGACATCCGGGCAGGGTAGCCCGGACATCCGGCTACCGGGCTGGATATCCGACCAACAGAGACAGTAGGTAGAGTGAGGTGCTGTTGGAATTGCCCGGAAATCCGGCTAGGGCCCTGACATCCGGCATGCCAGTGAAGAGTGTGAGCACCCAAGATTTTTAGAAGGATAATTGAGGTGTATAGCTCAAAGCCAAATATGTAGAGATGGATATGATAATTGGTTTAGAGAGAGACGGAATTTGAAACCACAGTGACTTGAGCAAATCTTTTACTAACCCTATCGATCCCCTCTTAATAGTGCGGGATCCCTATACTCAAGAAAGCAAGACAAAACTTGACAACCTCGTATTTATTCTTCCTTGAGACATATCCATCGCATATGTCCTTGATCCACACACTTTGTCACACGGGGACTAATCACCTGAGAATTACTTGACAAACATAGTTAGTCCCCTACATGTACATTGTCATCAACATCAAAATACGATGTAAGGGCATGACTTTCAATCTCCCCCTTTTTGTTTGTTGATGACAATCATACATGTAGTAAAAAATATATTACAATGTAGTATGTAAGAGTACACATCATATATTACTATGATTGAGCTCCCCCTCAATGTGTGCAAATGTGGATTATCAATAATTCAATGCAGATGTATTATGTTTGCACATGGGAGAGTGTTTGAGACATAAGCAAGCTGTAGACAACCCATGACCACAAGCACATATGATAGAGAGACATGATAGCATATAAGATAACACATGAGATACATCATATCATAATCTCACAATTTAGAGTCTCACAACCAAGATCAAACCGAACACAAATGAGTAGTTCAATGATAATATAGCAAACATAGTGAGCTCGATAACCTAATACTTCTCCCCCTTGGCAGCAACACGCAAAAAGGGGCGAAGAGAACAAGAGGCACTAAACGGAATCACTCCTGGCGGATGTCATCGGCATCGATCACCCCATCGAAGAACTCGGGGTACTCGTCGCGGGACGGGAACCCGAAGGTGGAGGTAGACGGAGCCGGTGGAATAGGATCATCAGAGCTCAATGGACTACCACGGGTGCGAAGACGCTGCTTGAGCTGGTTCTTGGAGAGGATCAGGCTCTTCTGAACATCGTGGTTCTGCTGATAGTTGAATGTGATAGCCTTCATGATGGCAGACTAGGCTTTCCCCATGAACGAGGCAATGCGTCCAAGAGGCTCACTCGAAGATGTAGATGCTGTAGTTGGCTTCTTGGGCTTAACTGGGGTATTGCCCTTGGCAGAGGCTGAGGTTGAGGATGCCTTGGTCATGTGAGCAGGGGGTGTCCACAAGGTATGCTCAACGGTTTTGATAATCTCAAAGTTGGCAGTGTGATCAATCAACACCTGAATGTACGGAGCATGAGGAAACTGGCATGACTACAGAAAGCTCGATAGACGGATCTCATGCCAAATATAATGAGCAGTGTCCAGCGGCTTAGTAGGCTCATCGTGCATGTGTACCATCAAGTCAATGCAATAGCTGCGATCTCTCTTCTTGGGATAGAGAGTGCGAAGCACACACTGATAGAGAATGTTGAAAGGAGACTTGAAGATGGATACCTCATTAGGCGGATACTCTACCTCGTCTTCGAAGAGCTCACTGGTAGGCTTGACAAGAGGCAGGCATGCATCAATACCCTTGGGTTTATGCAGAGGATCCAAACTATGAATCCTATGACCAACACCGGAGAAGCCCAAAATCTGAACAAACTGGTCATAGGTGATGCTTAACACAACATTGTCAGTCATCCAGGTGAGAGTGTGGTTTGGTCCAAAGAAGCAAGTGGCATAAAACTGAAGGATGGCAGCTTCATTCCAGGCGCACTTGAAAGTCATTGCCGGACCAAGAGTCATATCATCAATGATCTGGACAGCGTTATCAGGGAACAACTTAGGATGAGCATGCATATAAGTTAGATCCACATGGCGATGAGGAGCAAGACCACGGTGGCGGACCATGCAGGTGTAAATATCCTGCTGCATGCGAGTGCGGAAACGAGGGTCCTCCGCATCAGCCAGCATCTCAAACTGGTTGATATCCCTCCTGAACTCAAGATATGGACCCGCCCCCATGGTCTTGAAGTTGTGAACGGGGCGATCACCACTGATAGGCAGCTCCATGGAAATGTGACGACCATGGGAAGTAGGCATAGCAGAGCCCCTGACAGGAGGCATGGGTGCATTGGGAGCCCGCCGTGTGCCCGACTTAGACTGACCAATGGGACGCCGGGGAACAAGGTCCTCCTCTTCCTCCACATTATAATCCTCATCATCCGGATCAGAGGCATAGGAGGGGCGAGGCCGACGCTTCGGATGGCTGCCACTGGGCTTGGTGGTGGTCTTCTTCTTCTTAGGGCAGACATGCTCTTCAGAATCGGTGGAGCCCTGTCGGCGAGCGACTGAAAATGACAGGGAGATGGGACACCGATGAGTGGAATACGAAGATGGCATAGACATGGATAACACAAAAATAAACAAATGAAAATTTTGACATTTTGTCCATGAACATAGGGCAAGCCTAGGGTTAGGGCAAAATTTCAACATGACCAATGTGTATTTCGTGACCACGAACTAAGAATGGAATTGACAAGGGCCGGCAATGTGAGAGACGGAGATACACATTATATGAGCATATACCGAGATGCACAAGAGTATCTAGAAAAGATGAACCTAGGTAAAAACGAACGAGGCTGAGGAAATGGAGATGACGCATACCACGGGAAGATCGTCCCACGCGGGGGTCATTGCTCGCGTGCTTCGTCCTAGCCATCGTGGAGGTCCGGAGTCCCGCAAGCAACCCGGCACCAAGTCAAGCTTCTCCCAGATGAATCCCACCCCCAATCCACAAATGAGTTGGGTGAGGGTGTAGATCAAGGGGAGAAAACCGTGGAGGAGGGAGATCGGGGAATCAAAGTGGGGGAGACAATGGGGGCGGCCGAAAAACACATCCGGCGGCAGCAGCGTAAGACAGATGAGGTGGGGGAGTCGGGGGAGAAGACAGGAAAACTGTCCCCAAATCCCCTGGCCCCCCACACTTAAGCCTGCCTGAGAGGTCGGGCCGGACATCCGGGATCAGCACTGGACATCCAGCGGCTGGGAGGGATGCTGCGAGGAGTTGGCCAGAGGAACAAAATGCCAGGGCCCGGATGTCCGGCGTTAGTGCCGGATGTCCGGCCGCTGTGCTGTGGAAAACAGAAAAGACCGGAAATCCGGGGGGCTACCCGGATGTCTGATGACCCACAAGTATAGGGGATCAATCATATTCCTTTCGATAAGTAAGAGTGTCGAACCCAACGAGGAGCAGAAGGAAATGACAAGCGGTTTTCAGCAAGGTATTTTCTGCAAGCACTGAAATTATCAGTAACAAGTAGTTTGATAGCAAGATAATTTGTAACAAGTAACAAGTAGTAAAGGAAACAAAGAGTGCAGCAAGGTAGCCCAATCCTTTTGTTGCAAAGGACAGGCCGGAACGATCTCTTATAATAAGCTAAACGTTCTCGAGGACACATGGGAATTTCATCTAGTCACTTTCATCATGTTTGTTTGATTTGCGTTCGCTACTTTGATAATTTGATATGTGGGTGGACCGGTGCTTGGGCGCTGTTCTTACTTGAACAAGCCTTCCACTTATGATTAACTCCTCTCGCAAGCATCCGCAACTACGAAAGAAGAATTAAGATAAATCTAACCATAGCATTAAACATATGGATCCAAATCAGCCTCTTACGGAATAGCGCATAAACTAGGGTTTAAGCTTCTGTCACTCTAGCAACCCATCATCTAATTACTACTCCACAATGCATTCCCTTAGGCCCAAAGATGGTGAAGTGTCATGTAGTCGACGTTCACATGACACCACTAAGAGAATCAATAACATACATATCATCAAAATATCGAACGAATACCAAATTCACATGATTACTTATGACAAGACTTCTCCCATGTCCTCAAGAACAAAAGTAACTACTCACACATCATATTAATGTCCAAGATCAGAGGGGTATTGAATAGCATAATAGATCTGAACATATAATCTTCCACCAAATAAACCAACTAGCATCAACTACAAGATGTAATCAACACTACTAGCAACCCACATGTACCAATCTGAGGTTTTGAGACAAATATTGAATACAAGAGATGAAGTAGGGTTTGAGATGAGATGGTGCTGGTGAAGATGTTGATGAAGATTGGTCCTCCCACGATGAGAGGGTTGTTGGTGATGATGTTGGCTTCGATTTCCCCCTCCCTGAGGGAAGTATCCCTGGCGGAATCGCTCCGCCGGAGAGCAAAAGTGCTCCTGCCCAGGTTCCGCCTCGAGATGGCGGCGCCCCGTCCCAAAAGTCTTCCCCTTATTTTTTTTCGAGGGCAAATGGACTTATATACCAGAAAATGGGCACCGGAGGCTGGCCAGGGGCCCCACAAGCCACCAGGGCGCGCCAGGGGGGTGGCGCGCCCTGGTGCCTCGTGGGCACCTGGGTGGCACCCTCTGGTATTTCTTTTCTCCAGTATTTTTTATTTATTCCAAAATAAATCTCCGTGAAATTTCAGCTCATTTGGAGATGTGCAGAATAGGTATCTCTGACATAGCTTTTTCAGGTCCAGAATTCCAGCTGCCGGCAATCTCCCTCCTTATGTAAATCTTGCATATTAAGAGAGAAAAGGCATTAGAATTGCTCCACAAAGTGTTATATTTATTAAAAACACTATAAATAACAGTAGGAAAACATGATGCAAAATGGACGTATCAACTCCCCCAAGCTTAGACCTCGCTTGTCCTCAAGCGAAAGTCGATATCGATAATCATGCCCACATGTTTAGAGAGAGAGGTGTCGATAAAAACAAAATACGGACGTAATAGCATCATGATCATTATTATAACAGCAATATTCATTATCATAGAACTTCTCGTGAGCAAGTAACAATTCATCACAACAAAAGAGTATAAGGCATAAACTTTCTTGAAAACTAACAAACTATGTTCTCAGTCAACAATACAATTGCAATTCATCATATTTTCAGGAAGGATATCATGTAGGAGCTTTTAGCAAGTCCACATACTCAACCATCATTTAGTCTTCTATGATTGCTAACACTCACAACATATATATGGAGCAAAGAGCTTCAGCCAGACACATAGAAAGATAGGGGCTTATAATTTTGCCTCCCAACTTATTCACCTCAAGGGTGATGTCAACAATAATAACTCATGATCACTCATATCCAAGTGGATATATATGCCTAGATCTTTCCCCACCACATGATGCTTGCGAGAGAGAAAAATAAAAAGGAATAGAGGAGAACACTATTGACTCTTGCATAAAAAGTAAATACATAAAAGTAAAAGATAGGCCCTTCGCAGAGGGAAGCAGAGGTTGTCATGCGCTTTTTGTTTTTGGATGCACAAACTCTTAATGCAAAGGAACGTCACTTTATATTGCCCCTTGTGATAGCAACCTTTATTATGCAGTCCGTCACTTTTATTTCTTTACCATCACAAGTTCGTACAAAGCTTATTTTCCCTTACAATAAAATATCATACATATTTAGGAGCAATTTTTATTGCTTTATGCACCGATGACAACTTACTTGAAGGATCTTATTCAATCCATAGGTAGGTATAGTGGACTCTCATGGAATGAAACTGGGTTTAAGGGTTTTGGATGCACAAGTAGTATCTCTACTTGGTGCGGATTTTTGGCTAGCAAAGATATTGGGCAAGCACCACAAGTTGGACGATCTATGACAATATAACTTCTATGTGAATATAAGCAAACATAATTCATTACGTTGTCTTCCTTGTCCAACGTCAACAATTTGACATAAAATACTTAATGGGGGCTCACAATCACAAAAGATGTCCAAGATAGTGTATTTGCATATGAATCTTCTCTTCCCTTATTAATTTTTTCATGAATTGCATCATTAACCAATCCTATGTTTGTTAACTTTCAATAAATTTTACCACTTATACTTTTCTTTATGTAATGTCATTACTTTCCATAAGATTAGCATATGATCTTTTTCATTATTTTCATTGCTAGGATTGAAACATAAAAGTAAAGAAGCAAAAACTCAAACTACTCTTTATTACATAACTCTCAACTCAATTACATAGATAGATAGATCATGAAACAAGCACTCAAAAATAGATCATACTAAACTTGTATTCAACTAAATCATGAAATAACTAAGGATCAAACTAAAAAAATAGGTAAAGATAATAAAAGTGATGGTGATACGATACTGGGGCACCTCCCCCAAGCTTGGCACAAGCCAAGGGTAGTGCCCATACCCATGTACTCAAGTCTCCCTCTTAGGTGATGATGGTGGTGATGAAGTGGTGGGCTTGTACTTCATGACATCAATTAGGATCTGTTTTAAACTCTGAATTTCTCGGAGCACATGTTGTATCATCTGTGTATTCTTTTGAACTTCGCCCATAATATGCTTATTCTCTGGCCCCAAGCTTTCTTTCCTGCATCACTTTCACTTGGACGAGAGATGTCCCAATTGGAAGGTATGTGCATACGGGGAGTATTTTCAACCCCATAATTGTGAATCAAATTATGAAAGTTGTTCCGATGTAACCTGTGTAAGGGCCTCCTAGGGGGAAGCCCTTCTTGTGCCTCTGGATTCCCATGGCTTATAGTGCTTGTCACGGCTTGATGGGGGTTTAGAATTGTGGAGATGCCGACAAGAGTGCCCCTCTCGGACGCCGGAGGGTGGACCTCAAGCGAATCTCCATCATCTTCTTCCATGGTAACCTCTTCTACCTCGTCCCTCCTAAGCTCCGTCTGCAGCAACCAAGCATCGTCTCCCACACTGTTGGAGGAGGAGGAAGACATGATGCCAGGCCTCGAAATCTGACAGAAAACAGCACGAAACAAGAACAGAGGAGAAACTTGCGATACGGTGGTCAAAACGTCCAGGGGTATATATATAAAGAATTTTTATCTTGCAAAACAAGTATTCCAGAAGAAAACGGAGTCGGGAAGGCTCACGAGGGGCCCATGAGCCACCAGGCCGCGCCAGGGGAGTGGCGCGCCCTGGTGCCTCGTGTGCACCTCGTGGGTCCCCTAGGTTGTTTCTTATTTTTGTATTTTTTCTAATATTCCAGAACTGACAGAAAGTATTTTTATGGAATTTTTGGAATCAGTTTACTTACCGTATCATGTACCTCCTCCTTTTCAGGGTTCTGGAGTGTTCTGGAAGGTCTCTCTTATGTGTTCCTCCGGTGTCATAGTTTGGATAATGTTAGTCTCAACATTAATAGGTGTACCTGAGATGTAATGCTTAATTCTTTGCCCATTGACCACCTTCGGATTAGTGCCTTCGGCATTATTGATCTTAATGGCTCCAGAACGATAAACTTCCTCGATGATATACGGTCCTTCCCATTTAGAGAGAATTTTTCCTGCAAAAAATCTAAAACGAGAATTGTACAATAGAACATACTCACCCACTTTGAATTCCCGTTTTTGAATTTTTTTATCCTGCCATCTTTTAACTTTTTCTTTAAACAATTTGGAATTTTCATAAGCTTGGGTTCTCCATTCATCTAGCGAGCTAATATCAAATAACCTCTTTTCACCGACAAGTTTAAAATCATAATTGAGTTCTTTAATTACCCAATATGCTTTATGTTCTAACTCAAGAGGTAAATGACATGCTTTTCCAGAAACCATTTTATAAGGAGACATACCCATAGGATTTTTATAAGCAGTTCTATAAGCCCATAATGCATCGTCAAGTTTCTTAGACCAATTCTTTCTAGATCTATTGACGGTCTTTTGAAAAATTAACTTTATTTCCCTTTTGCTCAATCCAACTTGACCACTAGATTGAGGGTGATAGGGAGATGCAATTCTATGGTTGACATCATATTTAGCAAGCAGTTTATGGAATGCACCATGAATAAAATGTGAACCACCATCAGTCATTAAATAACTAGGGACTCCGAACCTCAGGAAAATAACTCCTTTAAGCATTTTAATAGAAGTGTTATGATCAGCACTACTAGTTGGAATAGCTTCTACCCACTTAGTAACATAATCAACAGCAACTAAAATATGTGTATACCCATTAAAGGAAGGAAAAGGTCCCATATAATCAAATCCCCAAACATCAAATGGTTCAATAACAAGTGAATAATTCATAGGCATTTCCTGACGTCTACTAATATTACCAATTCTTTGACATTCATCACAAGATAAGACAAACTTACGAGCATCCTTGAAAAGAGTAGGCCAATAAAAACCAGATTGTAGTACCTTATGTGCAGTTCTGTCTCCCGCATGGTGTCCTCCGTAAGCCTCGGAATGACACTTCCGTAGGATTTGTTCCTGTTCATGCTCAGGTATACAATGTCTAATAATACCATCTACTCCTTCTTTATATAAATGTGGGTCATCCCAGAAGTAATGTCTTAAATCGAAGAAGAACTTTTTCTTTTGTTGGTATGTGAAACTAGGTGGTATAAATTTAGCAACAATATAATTAGCATAGTCTGCATACCATGGAGTATTACGAGAAGCATTTATCACAGCTAATTGTTCATCAGGGAAATCATCATTAATAGGGAGTGGGTCATCAAGAATATTTTCCAACCTAGACAAGTTATCAGCTACGGGGTTCTCAGCTCCCTTTCTATCAGTAATATGCAAGTCAAATTCTTGTAGCAATAGAACCCACCTAATGAGTCTAGATTTAGCATCTTTCTTTTTCATAAGGTATTTAATAGCAGCATGATCGGTGTGAACAATTACTTTAGAATCAACTATCTAACATCTGAATTTATCACATGCAAACACCACTGCTAGAAATTATTTCTCAGTAATAGCATAATTCCTTTGAGCACTGTCTAGGGTTTTACTAGCATAATGGATAACATTTAATTTTTTATCAACTCTTTGTCCTAGAACAGCACCAACAGCATAATCACTAGCATCACACATAATTTCAAAAGGCAAGTTCCAATCAGGTGGTTGAACAATAGGTGGAGAGGTTAAGGCTTTCTTAAGTGTTTCAAAGGCTTCTACATAATCATCATCGAAAACAAATGGAACATCTTTTTGCAAGAGATTAGTAAGAGGCCAAGAAATTTTAGAGAAGTCTTTAATAAACCTTCTATAGAAACCAGCATGACCAAGGAAACTTCTTATACCTTTAATATCTGTAGGACATGGCATTTTCTTAATTGCATCAAGTTTAGCCCTATCTACTTCAATACCTCGTTCAGAAATTTTATGCCCCAAGACAATACCTTCATTCACCATAAAGTGGCACTTCTCCCAATTCAAGACAAGATTAGTTTCTTCACATCTCTGCAAAACTTGATCAAGGTTGCTCAAGCAATCATCAAAAGAAGTTCCGTAAACGGAGAAATCATCAATGAAAACCTCAACAATCTTTTCACAAAAGTCAGAGAATATAGCAGTCATACATCTTTGAAAGGTAGCAGGTGCATTGCATAAACCAAAAGGCATACGTCTATAAGCATAAGTTCCAAAAGGACAAGTAAAGGTGGTTTTCTCTTGATCGGCTTGTGATACAGGTATTTGAGAGAAACCAGAATATCCATCAACAAAGCAAAAGTGTGTATGCTTGGACAATCTTTCTAACATTTGATCAATGAAAGGTAAGGGGTAATGATCTTTTCTAGTGGCTTTGTTTAATTTTCTAAAATCAATTACCATCCTATAACCAGTTACAATTCTTTGTGGAATGAGTTCATTTTTATCATTAGGAACAACAGTAATGCCTCCTTTCTTAGGGACACAATAAACGGGACTTACCCATCTACTATCAGCTATGGGATAGATTATACCTACTTCCAGAAGCTTTAACATTTCAGTTCTTACCATCTCCTTCATCTTAGGATTTAATCGTCGTTGATGATCGACAACTGGTTTAGCATCTGGCTCCATATTAATTTTGTGCTGACATAGAGTGGGACTAATGCCCTTAAGATCATCAAGAGTATATCCAATAGCAGCACGGTGCTTCCTCAGAGTTTTTAGTAATCTCTTTTCTTCATGCTCTGAAAGGTTAGCACTAATAATAACATGATATATCTTATTTTCATCTAGATAAGCATATTTCAATGTATCAGGCAATTGTTTCAATTCAAATACAGGGTCACCCTTAGGTGAAGGAGGACCTCCAAGATTTTCAACAGGCAAATTGTGTTTAAGGATAGGTGGTTGATCAAAGAACAACTTATCTATTTCATTTCTTTCATTCATGTGCATATCATTTTCATGGTCTAGCAAATATTGTTCTAACGGATCAGTTGGAGGTACGGCAATAGAAGCAAGATCAATAATTTCATCTTTACTAGGCAATTCTTTATCATGAGGTTGTCTACGAAACTTAGAGAAATTAAACTCATGAGAAATCTCACCAAAATTAACACTAACAATTTCTTTAGCGCAATCAATCTTAGCATTAACAGTATTCAGGAAGGGTCTACCAAATATAATTGGACAAAAATCATCTTGTGGTGATCCAAGAACAAGAAAATCAGTAGGGTATTTGATCTTACCATACAAGACTTCAACATCTCTATTCCAAGCGGTGAAATAGTATCTCTATTTGCGAGCTTAATAGTAACATCAATATCTTCAATCTCAACAGGTGCAATATCATTCATAACTTCTTGATATAAGGTAAATGGAATAGCACTCACACTAGCACCCAAATCACATAGGCCATGATAACAATGATCTCCTATTTTAACAGAAACAACAGGCATGCCAACGACAAGTTTATTCTTATCTTTAGGATCGGGCTTCGCAATTCTAGTAGCTTCATCATAGAAGTAAATAACATGCTCATATATATTATCGACCAAGAGATCTTTAACCATAGCAACATTAGGTTCAACTTTAATTTGTTCAGAGGGTCTAGGTGCTCTAATATTGCTTTTGTTAACCATAGTTGAAACTTTAGCATGTTCCTTAATCCTTACAGGAAAAGGTGGTTTCTCAATATCAGCAGCAGGCACAACTGGATCAACATTGTAAACAATTGTTTCTTCTTTAACTCTAATAGGTTCTTCAGTCTTTTCTTTAAAAGGGGGATGATATTTAAACCACTTCTCCTTAGGGAGATCAACATGAGTAGCAAATGATTCACAAAAGGAAGCTACTATCTCAGAGTCAAGTCCATATTTAGTGCTAAACTTATGAAAAGCATCGGTGTCCATAAAAGATTTAACACAATCGAACTCAAGTATTATACCTGACTCATTACCTTTGTCGAGTTCCCAATCTTCAGAGTTGCGTTTAATTCTATCCAGAAGATCCCATCTGAATTCAATAGTTTTCTTCATAAAGGAGCCAGTCGAAGAAGAATCGAGCATGGTTTGATCATCATGAGAAAACCGAGCATAAAAATTCTATAAGATAATTTCTCTTGAGAGCTCATGATTGGGGCATGTGTACATCATGTACTTAAGCCTCTCCAAAGCTTGAGCGATGCTTTCTCCTTCACGAGGCCAAAAATTATATATATAATTCCGATCACGATGAACCAGATGCATAGGATAAAACTTTTGATGAAATTCCAATTTCAATCGATTCCAATCCCACATTCCGATATCATCACATAGCCTATACCATGTCAATGCCTTTCCCTTCAAAGATAAAGGGAATACTTTCTTCTTAACTCCATCTCCGGATAAACCTTCAAGCTTAAACAATCCACAAATTTCATCCACATAGATCAAGTGCATATCGGGATGTACCATTCCATCTCCTGCATAAGGATTAGCTAGCAGTTTCTCTATCATACCCGAAGGAATCTCATAATAAATATTTTCAGTAGGTGCGGTAGGTTGAGGAGCAACTCTTTGTGCTTCCAGTCGAGGTGAAGATAACCCAAACAAACCCCTCAAAGGATTGTTTTCCATAGTGACAAGTGACAGTAAATTTCAGCACGTAATATAAATGTTTCCTTACCAAATTCCACTCACCAAAGGCGCTTCACTCCCCGGCAACGGCGCCAGAAAAGAGTCTTGATGACCCACAAGTATAGGGGATCAATCGTAGTCCTTTCGATAAGTAAGAGTGTCGAACCCAACGAGGAGCAGAAGGAAATGACAAGCGGTTTTCAGCAATGTATTTTCTGCAAGCACTGAAATTATCGGTAACAAGTAGTTTGATAGCAAGATAATTTGTAACAAGTAATAAGTAGTAAAGGTAACAAAGAGTGCAGAAAGGTAGCCCAATCCTTTTGTTGCAAAGGACAGGCCGGAATGATCTCTTATAATAAGCTAAACGTTCTCGAGGACACATGGGAATTTCATCTAGTCACTTTCATCATGTTTGTTTGATTTGCGTTCGCTACTTTGATAATTTGATATGTGGGTGGACCGGTGCTTGGGTGCTGTTCTTACTTGAACAAGCCTCCCACTTATGATTAACCCCTCTCGCAAGCATCCGTAACTACGAAAGAAGAATTAAGATAAATCTAACCATAGCATTAAACATATGGATCCAAATCAGCCTCTTACGGAATAGCGCATAAACTAGGGTTTAAGCTTCTGTCACTCTAGCAACCCATCATCTAATTACTACTCCACAATGCATTCCCTTAGGCCCAAAGATGGTGAAGTGTCATGTAGTCGACGTTCACATGACACCACTAAGAGAATCAACAACATACATATCATCAAAATATCGAACGAATACCAAATTCACATGATTACTTATGACAAGACTTCTCCCATGTCCTCAAGAACAAAAGTAACTACTCACACATCATATTAATGTCCAAGATCAGAGGGGTGTTGAATAGCATAATAGATCTGAACATATAATCTTCCACCAAATAAATCAACTAGCATCAACTACAAGATGTAATCAACACTACTAGCAACCCACAGGTACCAATCTGAGGTTTTGAGACAAAGATTGAATACAAGAGATGAAGTAGGGTTTGAGATGAGATGGTGCTGGTGAAGATGTTGATGAAGATTGGTCCTCCCACGATGGGAGGGTTGTTGGTGATGATGTTGGCTTCGACTTCCCCCTCCCGGAGGGAAGTATCCCTGGCGGAAGCGCTCCGCTAGAGAACAAAAGTGCTCCTGCCCAAGTTCCGCCTCGAGACGGCGGCGCCCCATCCCAAAAGTCTTCCCCTTATTTTTTTTCTAGGAAAAATGGGCTTATATACCAGAAAATGGGCACCGGAGGCTGGCCAGGGGCCCCACAAGCCACCAGGACGCGCCAGGGGGGTGGCGCGCCCTGGTGCCTCGTGGGCACCTGGGTGGCACCCTCTGGTATTTCTTTTCTCCAGTATTTTTTATTTATTCCAAAATAAATCTCCGTGAAATTTCAGCTCATTTGGAGATGTGCAGAATAGGTATCTCTGACATAGCTTTTTCAGGTCCAGAATTCCAGCTGCCGGCAATCTCCCTCCTTATGTAAATCTTGCATATTAAGAGAGAAAAGGCATTAGAATTGCTCCACAAAGTATTATATTGATTAAAAACACTATAAATAACAGTAGGAAAACATGATGCAAAATGGACGTATCAACTCCCCCAAGCTTAGACCACGCTTGTCCTCAAGCGAAAGCCGATATCGATAATCATGTCCACATGTTTAGAGAGAGAGGTGTCGATAAAAACAAAATACGGACATAATAGCATCATGATCATTATTATAACATCAGTATTCATTATCATAGAACTTCTCATGAGCAAGTAACAATTCATCACAACAAAAGAGTATAAGGCATATACTTTCTTAAAAACTAACAAACTATGTTCTCAGTCAACAATGCAATTGCAATTCATCATATTTTCTGGAAGGGTCTCATGTAGGAGCTTTTAGCAAGTCCACATACTCAACCATCATTTAGTCTTCTATGATTGCTAACACTCACAACATATATATGGAGCAAAGAGTTTCAGCCAGACACATAGAAATATAGGGGCTTATAATTTTGCCTCCCAACTTATTCACCTCAAGGGTGATGTCAACAATAATAACTCATGATCACTCATATCCAAGTGGATATATATGCCTAGATCTTTCCCCACCACATGATGCTTGCAAAAGAGAAAAATAAAAAGGAATAGAGGAGAACACTATTGACTCTTGCATAAAAAGTAAATACATAAAAGTAAAAGATAGGCCCTTCACAGAGGGAAGCAGAGGTTGTCATGCGCTTTTTGTTTTTGGATGCACAAACTCTTAATGCAAATGAACGTCACTTTATATTGCCCCTTGTGATAGCAACCTTTATTATGCAGTCCGTCGCTTTTATTTATTTACCATCACAAATTCGTACAAAGCTTATTTTCCCTTACAATAAAATATCATACATATTTAGGAGCAATTTTTATTATTTTATGCACCGATGACAACTTACTTGAAGGATCTTATTCAATCCATAGGTAGGTATAGTGGACATTCATGGAATGAAACTGGGTTTAAGGGTTTTGGATGCACAAGTTGTATCTCTACTTGGTGCGGATTTTTGGCTAGCAAAGATATTGGGCAAGCACCACATGTTGGAGGATCTATGACAATATAACTTCTATGTGAATATAAGCAAACATAATTCATTACGTTGTATTCCTGGTCCAATGATGTCTACTACACAACTTATTCTTGTAGACTCGTGTTGGGCCTCCAAGCGCAGAGTTTTGTAGGACAGTAGCAATTTTCCCTCAAGTGGATGACCTAAGGTTTATCAATCCGTGGGAGGTGTAGGATGAAGATGGTCTCTCTCAAACAACCCTGCAACCAAATAACAAAGAGTCTCTTGTGTCCCCAACACACCCAATACAATGGTAGGTTGTATAGGTGCACTAGTTCGGCGAAGAGATGGTGATACAAGTGTAGTATGGATAGTAGATATAGGTTTTTGTAGTGCGAACAATAAAAAACAGCAAGGTAACAAGTAACAAAAGTGAGCCTAAACGGTATTGCAATGCTTAGAAACAAGGCCTAGGGTTCATACTTTCACTAGTGCAATCTCTCAACAATGCTAACATAATTGGATCATATAATCATCCCTCAACATGCGATAAAGAATCACTCCCAAGTTCCTATTAACGGAGAACATAAGATAGAAATTGTTTGTAGGGTACGAAACCACCTCAAAGTTATCCTTTCCGATCGATCTATTGAGCTATTCCTATAAGTGTCACAAACAACCCTAGAGTTCGTACTAAAATAACACCATATGATACACATCAACCAACTCTAATGTCACCTAGATACTCCAATGTCACCACAAGTATCCGTGAGTTGATTATACGATATGCATCAAACAACTTCATAATCATAATATTCAATCCACACAAAGAACTCCAAGGAGCACCCCAAAGTTTCTATCAGAGAAAAGATAATGAAAACGTGCATCAACCCCTATGCATAGATTACCCCAATGTCACCTCGGGAATCCACGAGTTGAGTGCCAAAACATATATCAAGTGAATCAATATAATACCCCATTGTCACCATGGGTATTCATATGCAAGACATACATCAAGTGTTCTCAAATCTGAAATATTCAATCCGACAATAACGAAACCTCAAAGGGAAAAGATTCGATTCATCACAACAAGGATAGAGAGGGAAGAAACACCATATGATCCAACTATATTAACAAAGCTCACGATACATCAAGATCGTGCCAAATCAAGAACACGAGAGAGAGAGAAAGAGATCAAACACATAGCTACTGGTACAAACCCTCAGCCCCGAGGGTGAACTACTCCCTCCTCGTCATGGAGACCGCCGGGATGATGAAGATGGCCTCCGGTGATGATTCCCCCCCTCCGGCAGGGTGCCAGAAAAGGGTTGTAGATGAGATCGTGGAGGTACAGAGGCTTGCGGCGGCGTAAAAACTCATCTAGGTTAACTTTCGGGGGTTTCTGAATATATATGATTTTTTGGCGTTGGAATCACGCGAAGAGGTGCCACATAGGGCCCACGAGGCACCAGGGCGCGCCTGAGGGGCAGGCATGCCCAGGTGGCTCGTGGGCCCCCTGTGGCTCTTCTGTTGCTTCCCCAAAGCTTCCTGGGTCCATTTCCTTCCTGAAAAAATCATAAAAAGTTTCACTGCATTTGGACTTCATTTGATATGGATTTTCTGGAAAACCAAAAACAAGCAGAAAACAGCAAGTGGGACTGGGCACTAGGTCAATATGTTAGTCCATGAAAATCATATAAAATGCATATAAAAGTGCACCAAAATCATACAAAACTATAATAAACATGGCATGAATACTTCATAAATTATAGATACGTTGGAGACGTATCAGCATCCCCAAGCTTAATTCGTGCTCGTCCTTGAGTAGGTAAATGATAAAAGAAATAATTTATGAAGTGTGAATGCTAGCATAGTGCATAAGTTTGATCAATGATAATTTCAATCACTTTTTCTAGCATCATAACATCAACTTTTTCTCATAAAACTCAACATGATAAAGTAGCAATCAAAAATAGAAATTTTGATGTGGAATGCTACCTATCACAATCATCATATAATCTTTTCTTTTGTTGCATGGACACTTGGACTTGAATGATTCAAAGCAATAGTCTATAATTTGACATGAAGACATAAATACTCAAGCATACTAACAAGCAACCATGTCTTTAAAAATATCAACGCTAAAGAAAGTTATCCCTAGCCCATTATGCTCAATCATTGATCCATTTATGAAACACACTCAATATTAGCTACACACAATGCACAAGTATGACAATAGTGCTCTCTAGTTGGTGCTTTGTAAGAGAAGATGGAGACTCAAAATAAAAATAAAAATTGCATTAAAGTAAATAGATAGGCCCTTCGCAGAGGGAAGCAGAGATTTGCAAATGTGCCAGAGTTCAAAGCTTAAATTAGAGAGATAAAAGTATTTTTGAGAGGCATGCTTTTCCTGTCAACGAAAACGACCGAGAATTCCCAATATTTTCCATGCTAGACACATCATAGGCGGTTCCCAAACAGAAAATAAAGTTTATTTCCTTTCCACCATTCTTTCACAATCCATGGCTAGCCGTATCCACGGGTGCCCTCCATACCAACACTTTCCAAGTAATTTTGTTATTATTATTTTTGATTCATTATGGGACTGGGCATCCCTATTACCAGCCACTCTCTTGTGCAATGACAAGTGAATAAACACTCATTGTGAGAATAACACACCTAGCATGGAAAATATTGGCCACCCCCTGCCGCTTCATGAGCGGTACGAGCACACAGAACGGAAAATTATTTTGAAAAATTAGAGTTGGCACATGCAAATTTACTTGGAACGGCATGGAAATACCGCATATAGGTAGGTATGGTGGACTCATTTGGCACAACTTGGGTTTAAGGAGTTTGGATGCACAAGCAGTATTCCCACTTAGTACAAATGAAGGCTAGCAAATAGATTGAGAAGCAACCAACCAAAAAGTGAAAACAGTCATAAACATGCATTGAACATAACTAACACCGAATAATGCACCATAAGTAGGATATAATTTCGTTGCATAACTATTGACTTTATGTGCATGCATAGGGAATCACAAACCTTAACACTAATATTCTTAATAAATCAAAATTACTCACTAACATGACTCATATATTATCATCTCCATATCGCAAAACTATTGCAAGGAATCAAACTTATCATATCCAATGATCTTTCATGAAAGTTGTTTATTATATCCCTCTTGAATATTCATCACTTTGGGACCAAATTCATATCTTAAGCATATTGCCATTACTATTGTCAACTCTCAAAATAAGTTAAGCATGAGAGTGTATGTATTTCTTCAAAATATTATCACCACCGTGCTCAAAAAGATATAAGTGAAGTACTAGAGCAAATGACAAACTACTCCAAAAAGATATAAGTGAAGATCAAATGAGTAGTTAAGTAAATAGGTAGCTATGTGAGGATTCTCTCTCATTTAAGATTTCAGATCTTGATAATTTTATTCAAACAACAAACAAAACAAAAATAAAAGGACACTCCAAGAATAGCACATAACATGTGAACAAGTAAAAACTTTGGCTAACCGATAGGTGCTAATGAAGAAAGGTGGGATGCCAACCGGGGCATCCCCAAGCTTAGTTGCTTGAGACTTCTTGGAATGTTATCTTGGGATGCCTTGGGCATCCCCAAGCTTGATCTTTTGTGTCTCCTTAATTCCTCTCATATCACGGTTTCCCTAAATCTTAAAACTTCATCCACACAAAACTCAACAAGAACTCGTGAGATAAGTTAGTATAAATCAACTCAAAGCCTTAACATTATCTACTGTAGCAAAACACAAAAATTATAATTAAACATTGCCTACTAAATTCCTCTGCATATTTAATACTCCTATCCACAAATAGAAACATTAAACAAGCAAACATATGCAAACAATGCAACTATAACAGCAATCTGCCAAAACAGAACAGTCTGTAGAGGGGGATTTAAAATTCATACTTCCCTGACTCCAAAAATTCTGAAAAATTACCAAGTGACAGAGAAGTCATGCATGATTAATGTGTAAAAATTTCAGATTTTTATCATGTTCTGACTATTCAGGAATATTCTGGACATAACAGAAAACTTTCTGTTTTCAAACAGCAACACATGAACTTGCAAACTGAGCATGGTAAAGGCTATAATTGGCATTTTATTGAACTAAAAGATACAAAACATGATTATTGATAACAGCAAGCAAATATCAACAGAAGAAAATGACGCTCCAAGCAAAACTCATATTATGTGACGAATAAAAATATAGCTCCGAGTGAGGTTACCGATAATGTTGAAGACGAAAGAGGGGATGCCTTCCAGGGCATCCCCAAGCTTAGTTGCTTGGGTATTCCTTGAATATTACCTTGGGGTGCCTTGGGAATCCTCAATCTTAGGGTCTTGCCACTCCTTATTCTCCTCATATCGATATCTCACCCAAAACTTGAAAACTTCAATCACACAAAACTTAACGGAACTTGTGAGATAGGTTAGTATGATAAAAATAAATCATCCACTTAGGTACTGTCAAGACAAGATTCATAATTGTTCTCACATAATTCCTACTGTGTTCTATCATTTCCACAATTTATATTGCTCAATATAAGCTATGGAAACACTAAAACAAGCAAACTATGCATCAAAAACAGAATCTGTCAAAAACAGAACAGCATGTAGTGAGCGATTTAAAAACCATACTTCTGTACCTCAAAAAATTCTGAAAAATTAGTACAACGTAAAAATTTTGTAAACCAATACTGTGTAAAAATTTCAGAATTTTCTCATGCTCCAGTACAGAATAGAAATTCCAGCACTGAACGCAAAAGTTTCTATTTTTGCACAGAATCAAATCAACAAGCATCCACACTATCCCAAAGGCTTTACTTGGCACATTATTGAAAGAAAACATATGAAACATGATTACTAAAGTAGCTTAATCATGTGGACACACAAAAACAGTAGGTATAAATATTGGGTTGTCTCCCAACAAGCGCTTTTCTTTAATGTCTTTTAGCTAGGCATGATGATTTTAATGATGCTCACATAAAAGTGAAGAATTCAAACACAAAGAGAGCATCATGAAGCATATGACTAGCACATTTAAGCCTAACCCACTTCCTATGCATAGGGATTTTGTGAGCAAATAGTTTATGGGAGCAAAAATCAACTAGCATAGGAAGGCAAAACAAGCATAACTTCAAGATTTTCAACACATAGAGAGGAAACTTGATGTTGTTGAAATATGTAGAAGCATATATTCCTCTCTCATAATAATTTTCAGTAGCATCATGAATGAATTCAACAATATAAGTATCACATAAAGCATCATTTTCATGATCCACAAGCATAGAAATTTTATTACTCTCCACATAAGCAATTTTATTCTCATTCATAATAGTGGGAGCAAACTCAATAAAATAACTATCATGACATACTTGATTGGCATAATCCAATTGAAAATTAAAATCATGATGACAAGTTTCATAGTTATCATTATTGTTTATAGCATACATGTCAACACCACAATCATCATAGATAGCAACTTTGTTGTCACAATCAATTGGGACCTCTTCCAAAATAGTGGATTCATCACTAAATAAAGTCATGACCTCACCAAATCCACGTTTATCATTATAATCATCATAAATAGGAGGCATGCCATCATCATAATAAATATTCTCATCAAAAATTGGGGGACTAAAAATATCATCTTCATCAAACATAGCATCCCCAAGCTTATGGCTTTGCATATCTTTAGCATCATGGATATTCAAAGAATTCATACTAGCAACATTGCAATCATGCTCATCATTCAAAGATTTTATGCCAAACATTTTATTGAATTCCTCTTCTATCAATTGAGCACAATTTTCCGATCCATCATTTTCAAGAAAGACATTATAAAGACGAATAATATGAGGCAACCTTAATTCCATTTTTTTGTAGTTTTCTTTTTATAAAACCAAAACAAGTGATAAAACAAGAAACTAAAAGATTCGATTGCAAGATCTAAAGATATACCTTCAAGCACTCACCTCCCCGGCAACGGCGCCAGAAAAGAGCTTGATGTCTACTACAAAACTTATTCTTGTAGACTCGTGTTGGGCCTCCAAGCGCAGAGTTTTGTAGGACAGTAGCAATTTTCCCTCAAGTGGATGACCTAAGGTTTATCAATCCGTGGGAGGTGTAGGATGAAGATGGTCTCTCTCAAACAACCCTGCAACCAAATAACAAAGAGACTCTTGTGTCCCCAACACACCCAATACAATGGTAAGTTGTATAGGTGCACTAGTTCGGCGAAGAGATGGTGATACAAGTGTAGTATGGATAGTAGATATAGGTTTTTGTAGTGCGAACAATAAAAAAACAGCAAGGTAGCAAGTAACAAAAGTGAGCCTAAACGGTATTCCAATGCTTAGAAACAAGGCCTAGGGTTCATACTTTCACTATTGCAATCTCTCAACAATGCTAACATAATTGGATCATATAATCATCCCTCAACGTGCGATAAAGAATCACTCCCAAGTTCCTATTAGCGGAGAACATAAGATAGAAATTGTTTGTAGGGTATGAAACCACCTCAAAGTTATCCTTTCCGATCGATCTATTGAGCTATTCCTATAAGTGTCACAAACAGCCCTAGAGTTCGTACTAAAATAACACCATATGATACACATCAACCAACTCTAATGTCACATAGATACTCCAATGTCACCACAAGTATCCGTGAGTTGATTATACGATATGCATCAAACAACTTCATAATCATAATATTCAATCCACACAAAGAACTCCAAGGAGCACCCCAAAGTTTCTATCGGAGAAAAGATAATGAAAACGTGCATCAACCCCTATGCATAGATTACCCCAATGTCACCTCGGGAATCCACGAGTTGAGTGCCAAAACATATATCAAGTGAATCAATATAATACCCCATTGTCACCACGGGTATTCATATGCAAGACATACATCAAGTGTTCTCAAATCTAAAATATTCAATCCGACAATAACGAAACCTCAAAGGGAAAAGATTCGATTCATCACAACAAGGATAGAGAGGGAAGAAACACCATATGATCCAACTATATTAACAAAGCTCGCGATACATCAAGATCGTGCCAAATCAAGAACATGAGAGAGAGATCAAACACATAGCTACTGGTACAAACCCTCAGCCCCGAGGGTGAACTACTCCCTCCTCGTCATGGAGACCGCCGGGATGATGAAGATGGCCTCCGGTGATGATTCCCCCCCTCCGGCAGGGTGCCGGAAAAGGGCTGTAGATGAGATCGCGGAGGTACAGAGGCTTGCGGTGGCGTAAAAACTCATCTAGGTTAACTTTCGGGGGTTTCTAAATATATATGATTTTTTGGCGTTGGAATCACGCAAAGAGGTGCCACAGGGGGCCCACGAGGCACCAGGGCGCGCCTGGGGGGCAGGCGCGCCCAGGTGGCTCGTGGGGCCCCTGTGGCTCTTCTGCTGCTTCCCCAAGCTTCCTGGGTCCGTTTCCTTCCAGAAAAAATCATCAAAAAGTTTTGCTGCATTTGGACTTCATTTGATATGGATTTTCTGGAAAACCAAAAACAAGCAGAAAACAGCAACTGGCACTGGGCACTAGGTCAATATGTTAGTCCATGAAAATCATATAAAATCCATATAAAAGTGCACCAAAATCATACAAAACTATAATAAACATGGCATGAATACTTCCTAAATTATAGATACGTTGGAGACGTATCAGCATCCCCAAGCTTAATTCGTGCTCGTCCTTGAGTAGGTAAATGATAAAATAAATAATTTATGAAGTGTGAATGCTAGCATAGTGCATAAGTTTGATCAATGATAATTTCAATCACTTTTTCTAGCATCATAACAGCAACTTTTTCTCATAAAACTCAAAATGATAAAGTAGCATTCAAAAATAGAAATTTTGATGTGGAATGTCGGCAAGAGTGCCCCTCTCGGACGCCGGAGGGTGGACCTCAAGAGAATCTCCATCATCTTCTTCCATGGTAACCTCTTCTACCTCGTCCCTCCTAAGCTCCATCTGCAGCAACCAAGCATCACCTCCCACGTTGTTGGAGGAGGAGGAAGACATGATGCCAAGCCTCAAAATCTGACAGAAAACAGCACGAAACAAGAACATAGGAGAAACTTGCGATACGGTGGTCAAAACGTCCGGGAGTATATATAAAGAATTTTTATCATGCAAAACAAGTATTCCAGAAGAAAACGGAGTCGGGAAGGCTCACGAGGGGCCCACGAGCCACCAGGGCGCGCCAGGGGGGGTGGCGCGCCCTGGTGCCTCGTGTGCACCTCGTGGGTCCCCTCGATTGTTTCTTACTTTTGTATTTTTTTCTAATATTCCAGAACTGACAGAAAGTATTTTTTATGGAATTTTTGGAGTCGGTTTACTTACCGTATCACGTACCTCTTCCTTTTCAGGGTTCTGGAGTGTTCTGGAAGGTCTCTCTTATGTGTTCCTCCGGTGTCATAGTTTGGATAATGTTAGTCTCAACATTAATAGGTGTACCTGAGATGTAATGCTTAATTCTTTGCCCATTGACCACCTTTGGATTAGTGCCTTTAGCATTATTGATCTTAATGGCTCCAGAGTGATAAACTTCCTCGATGATATACGGTCCTTCCCATTTAGAGAGATGTTTTCCTGCAAAAAATCTAAAACGAGAATTGTACAATAGAACATACTCACCCACTTTGAATTCCCTTTTTTTGAATTTTTTTTATCATGCCATCTTTTAACTTTTTCTTTAACAGGGGGATGATATTTAAACCACTACTCCTTAGGGAGATCAACATGAGTAGCAAATGATTCACAAAAGGAAGCTACTATCTCAGAGTCAAGTCCATATTTAGTGCTAAACTTATGAAAAGCATCGGTATCCATGAAAGATTTAACACAATCGAACTCAAGTATTATACCTGACTCATTACCTTTGTCGAGTTCCCAATCTTCAGAGTTGCATTTAATTCTTTCCAG
The DNA here is from genome assembly GCA_039707655.1 of Elymus sibiricus. Classification (NCBI taxonomy): domain Eukaryota; kingdom Viridiplantae; phylum Streptophyta; class Magnoliopsida; order Poales; family Poaceae; genus Elymus; species Elymus sibiricus. The sequence goes on along the minus strand of CM077668.1, from coordinate 159,142,527 downwards.
AAGATCCCATCTGAATTTAGTAGTTTTCTTCATAAAGGAGCCAGTCGAAGAAGAATCGAGCATGGTTTGATCATCATGAGAAAGCCGAGCATAAAAATTCTGTAAGATAATTTCTCTTGAGAGCTCATGATTGGGGCATGTGTACATCATGTACTTAAGCCTCCCCCAAGCTTGAGCGATGCTTTCTCCTTCACGAGGCCAAAAATTATATATATAGTTCCGATCACGATGAACCAGATGCATAGGATAAAACTTTTGATGAAATTCCAATTTCAATCGATTCCAATCCCACATTCCGATATCATCACATAGCCTATACCAAGTCAATGCCTTTCCCTTCAAAGATAAAGGGAATACTTTCTTCTTAACTCCATCTCTTGATAAACCTGTAAGCTTAAACAATCCACAAATTTCATCCACATAAATCAAGTGCATATCGGGATGTACCGTTCCATCTCCTGCATAAGGATTAGCTAGCAGTTTCTCTATCATACCTGAAGGAATCTCATAATAAATATTTTCAGTAGGTGCAGTAGGTTGAGGAGCGACTCTTTGTGCTTCAGGTCGAGGTGAAGATATCCCGAACAAACCCCTCAAAGGATTGTTTTCCATAGTGACAAGTGACAGTAAATTTCAGCACGTAATATAAATGTTTCCTTACCAAATTCCACTCACCAAAGGTGCTTCACTCCCCGGCAATGGCGCCAGAAAAGAGTCTTGATGACCCACAAGTATAGGGGATCAATCGTAGTCCTTTCGATAAGTAAGAGTGTCGAACCCAACGAGGAGCATAAGGAAATGACAAGCGGTTTTCAGCAAGGTATTTTCTGCAAGCACTGAAATTGTCGGTAACAAGTAGTTTGATAGCAAGATAATTTGTAACAAGTAACAAGTAGTAAAGGTAACAAAGAGTGCAGCAAGGTAGCCCAATCCTTTTGTTGCAAAGGACAGGCCAGAACGATCTCTTATAATAAGCTAAACGTTCTCGAGGACACATGGGAATTTCATCTAGTCACTTTCATCATGTTTGTTTGATTCGCGTTCGCTACTTTGATAATTTGATATGTGGGTGGACCGGTGCTTGAGTGTTGTTCTTACTTGAACAAGCCTCCCACTTATGATTAACCCCTCTCGCAAGCATCCACAACTACGAAAGAAGAATTAAGATAAATCTAACCATAGCATTAAACATATGGATCCAAATCAGCCCCTTACGGAATAGCGCATAAACTAGGGTTTAAGCTTCTGTCACTCTAGCAACCCATCATCTAATTACTACTCCACAATGCATTCCCTTAGGCCCAAAGATGGTGAAGTGTCATGTAGTCAACGTTCACATGACACCACTAAGAGAATCAACAACATACATATCATCAAAATATCGAACGAATACCAAATTCACATGATTACTTATGACAAGACTTCTCCCATGTCCTCAAGAACAAAAGTAACTACTCACACATCATATTAATGTCCAAGATCAGAGGGGTATTGAATAGCATAATAGATCTTAACATATAATCTTCCACCAAATAAACCAACTAGCATCAACTACAAGATGTAATCAACACTACTAGCAACCCACATGTACCAATCTGAGGTTTTGAGACAAAGATTGAATACATGAGATGAACTAGGGTTTGAGATGAGATGGTTCTGGTGAAGATGTTGATGAAGATTGGTCCTCCCACGATGAGAGGGTTGTTGGTGATGACGTTGGCTTCGATTTCCCCCTCTCGGAGGGAAGTATCCCCGGCGGAATCGCTCCGCCGGAGAACAATAGTGCTCCTGCCCAAGTTCCGCCTCGAGACGGCGGCGCCCCATCCCAAAAGTTTTCCCCTTATTCTTTTCTAGGGCAAATGGGCTTATATACCAGAAAATGGGCACCGGAGGCTGACCAGGGGCCCCACAAGCCACCAGGGCGCGCCAGGAGGGTGGCGCGCCCTGGTGCCTCGTGGGCACCTGGGTGGCCCCTTATGGTATTTCTTTTCTCTAGTATTTTTTATTTATTCCAAAATAAATCTTTGTGAAATTTCAGCTCATTTGGAGATCTGCAGAATAGGTATCTCTGACATAGGTTTTTCAGGTCCAGAATTCCAGCTGCCGGCAATCTCCCTCCTTATGTAAATCTTGCATATTAAGAGAGAAAAGGCATTAGAGTTGTTCCACAAAGTGTTATATTGATTAAAAACACTATAAATAACAGTAGGAAAACATGATGCAAAATGGACGTATCAATGTCCTGCCCCTGGGCAGTGAGCAGCAGCCGAGAGGAGTGGATCCAAAGAGGAAAATAGACTCCGCCAGGAGATTTACATAGATAGGATAAAGCATTATATGACTTATAATGATCACGATACACAATGAATCTAGATAGGTTCATGAATCAAGCTAAAACAACTCAATTTTCAAAGAAGACGGTGACCGAGGTCACCATGTGTGAGCATACGTGACATGGCACCGCGAAGATTTTAACCTTGGGCCCAAAATCACTACTCCGTCATTTAAAGTACCAAGGTTGAAAGAACATGGTAACTTTGAGAGTGTTTGTTCCATTTATGCATTGTATAGGTACAAGAAGATTCATTAATTGAATTTCTCCCCCTAAGTATATGCCTACATCTAGACAAGACATGAGGTAAATGCATGCATGGGTACACGATATCACACGGCAATGTTCGCGAGTTCCAAGATACCAAGTTCACGCCTTAGTTGGCAAAACTGGGCTTCATCCAATGGTTTGGTGAAGATGTCGGCAAGTTGCATATCCGTCCCAACATGAGCTATCTCAATATCTCCTTTTTGCACATGGTCTCAAATGAAGTGATGTCATATGTCAATATGCTTGGTGCGAGGGTGTTGGACGGGGTTGTTTGTGATCTTGATTGCACTTTTGTTGTGACATAGAAGGGGCACCTTCTTACAGGTAATTCCATAATCCTTCAAGGTTTGCCTCATCCATAGCAATTGTGTTGCACAACTTCCGGCGGCGATGTATTCGGCTTCGGCGGTGGAGAGGGAGACACAGTTTTGCTTCTTTGAGGACCAACTTACCAATGAGCGTCCAAGGAACTAGCATGCACTGGAGGTTGACTTCCGGTCCACCTTGTCTCCGGCCCAGTCCGCATCTGAGTACCCAATGAGATCAAACTTGGCATCCTTGGGGTACCATAGACCCAACGTTGGGGTGTGAACAAGGTATCTAAGAATGTGCTTAACCGCCAGGTGATGACTCTCCTTAGGAGAAGCTTGATATCGTGCACATATGCCTACACTTAACATGATATCCGGTCTAGAGGCACGAAGGTAAAGCAAGGAACCAATCATAGAGTGGTAAGTAGATGTGTCAAAAGGGGTACCATTTTCGTCGGCATTAATAACGACTTTGGTTGCCATGGGTGTCTTACCAGGCTTGGCATTGGTCATTCCAAACTTCTCAAGTATCTCCTTGGTGTACTTGGTTTGAGATAGAAAAATCCCTTCTTGACATTGTTCAATTTGGAAGCCAAGAAAGAACTTCAAATTTGCATTGAGTGACATCTCAAAATTCTTTGTCATGGAAGCTGCAAACTTCTTGCAAAGATGAATGTTAGGTGAACCAAAAATGATGTCATCTACATAGATTTGGCATAGAATCAAATCACCTTTTTCCCTCTTAGTAAAAAGAGTGGGATCAATCAACCCTATCACAAAGCCATCATCGATTAAAAAATTCTTGAAATGATCATACCAAGCACGAGGTGCTTGTTTGAGGCCATACAAAGCCTTATGAAGTTTATAAACCCACTCTTTGTGATCGGGATCAACGAACACGGGTGGTTGTGATACATACACTTCCTCTTGTAAAGGACCATTAAGAAAAGCACTTTTCACATCCATTTGATGCAATGTAAAACCATTGAATGCGGCATAAGCAAGTAAAATGCGAATACATTCAAGACGGGCAACGGGAGCAAAGGTCTCATCAAAGTCCAAACCTTCAACTTGAGAGTACCCTTGTGCCACTAACCTTGCCTTGTTTCTAATGATGGTGCCGTGTTCATCTTGTTTGTTCTTGAAAATCCATTTTGTTCCAATGACATTGTGTTGTTTGGCCTCTTCACCAACGTCCACACTTGATTTCGTTCGAAGTTGTTCAATTCTTCTTGCATGGCCACGAGCCAATCGGCATCCAACAATGCATCTTGGACCTTGAGTGGCTCAATACTAGACACAAACGAAAAGTGAGCACAAAAGTTTGTCAATTGTTTACGAGTGACTCTACCTTCCGATATGCCGGTGAGAATTTGGTCGACGTCCAGTCGACCGGCTACTCGAGGCATGATGGAGGTTAATGTTTCCCTTGGTTCTACTTCGTTTCGATCATCAACATATGGATCGTTAATGTGTGGTGGAAGATCTTCTTGTTCATGTTGCATTTGTTGGGTTTCACCATCGTCATAAGGTTCATCATCATCAATAGTTGCATGTTCTCGTTCTTGTTCTTGCTCTTGATGATGATTTTGTTCTTGAGCTTGATCATGGTGAGGGTCTTGTTCTTGAGTTTGAACAATGGGCTCCTCTTGAGCAATGGGATCTTGTGGTGGTGTGGGTGTCGTAGTGGTTTGATCATGAGTGAAGCTTGCGTCTTCTTCCTCATCATCATGAGGTTCTTGTTCCATTGGAAGAAGAGCACCAACACCCATGGTCAAAATATCTTGTGAAGAATCTTCATCACCTACATCACTTAGATCAACTTGCTCCCCATGGGAGCCATTAAATTCATCAAACACCACGTCAGAAGTTTCTACAACACACCCATTGGATTTGTTGTAGACTCTATAGGCGTGACAGTTTGATCCATAACCAACAAATATACTCTTAATTGTTTTGGCTTGAAATTTTCCTAACCGCTCTCTCTTGTTGAGAATGAAACACTTACACCCGAATACACGGAAGTATTTGACGTTTGGCTTTTTCCTGGTTAGGAGCTCATAAGGGGTCTTTTTCAAGATCTTCCGGAGGAAGAGCCGGTTTGATGCATGACATGCGGTGTTGACGGCCTCGGCCCAAAAGCTATGTGGCGATTTATACTCATCCAACATGGACCTTGCCATCTCCACAAGTGTACGGTTCTTCCTCTCGGCTACACCATTTTGTTGAGGGGTGTAGGGTGCGGAGTGTTGATGCTCAATCCCCTCATCACTAAGGAATTCTTCCAAGGTGTAGTTCTTGAACTCGGAGCCATTGTCGCTTCTTATTGCCAAGATCTCTTTGTCAAACTTGTGTTGGGCTTGCTTGGCAAAATCAATAAAGGTGATCTTCGTCTCGTCCTTGGACTTGAGGAAGAACACCCATGAGTATCTTGAATAATCATCAACGATGACAAGACCATACTTCTTCTCACCAAGACTATCCCATGAAGGAGGCCCGAAGAGGTCCACGCGAAGGAGCCCCAATGGTCTTGATGTTGATACAATATTCTTGGGTGGGTGCTTTGTTTGAAGTTGCTTCCCGGCTATGCATGCACTACACACACGATCTTTCTCAAAAGAAACATTGGTTAGTCCAAGGATGTGATCACCCTTTAAGAGATCTTGAAGATTTCTCATGCCTACATGGGCTAGCCGGCGATGCCATAGCCACCCCTTGTCGGCCTTGGCCATTAGACAAGTTGCATGGAATGTGCTCTCTTTCGAGAAATCAACCGTGTAAAGGTTGCCATCCAACTCTCCAACAAAGGCCACTTCGAGAGTATCTCTTAAAGACTTTCACATCCGTTAGTCCAAATAGTGTATCATAACCAATGGAAGCCAATTGACGAACGGAAAGCAATTGATATTTAAGGGATTGGACAAGCATGACATTTGCGAGAGACATGTCATTTGTGATAGCCACCTTGCCCAACCCAAGTACCTGTCCTTTTGATCCTCCACCAAACACAATGCTCATAAATGGTTGAATAGCTTCCATGAAGTCAAAGAGCAACTTGCTATCTCCGGTCATATGATTGGTGCATCCACTATCGATCACCCACTTGACTCCACCAGAAAAAGCAACCTACACACAATTTATGACTTGGTTAGAGGCACCCATTTTGCAATGGGACCTCTCAGGTTAGTAACAAGGGTCTTAGGAACCCAAATAGCATAGAAGCAAAAAAGCATTACGAGGACCAACAAATTGAGCATAAACCTCTCCATCCTTTGTCTTACGAAGCACATAGGATGGAGGCATGAACTCCTTTGGTTTGTTGGGAGTGGGCATGCCCCTAGTGGCCTTCCCACTCACAACCTTGTCAACTTTGCCTTTCGCTTTCTCCTTGTGCCCTTCACGCACAAAAGTCTCCTTGATAGGTGTGGTGCACTTTGGAGAAGACACTTTCATCTTGTGTGTGCTTGGGTCAAACCCAAGTCCTTCTTTGGCAACCACTTCTTTGTGTTGGCTTAACACTTCATTAAGGTTCTTTTGTCCTTGAGCACATGTCATGAGCCCTCTCTCAAGATGAGCTTTTAGAGAACGATTTTCCTCAAGAATAGATGCTAGATCACCACTAGAGTTAGTAGAACAAGCATCAACATTTATAATAGGTGAGGAGTAAGCCTTGGCTAGAGTTTCAAGAGAAGTAAGTTTGAGTTCCTCAAAACTCTTTGTAAGAAGGGTGAGCTCTTCTTCCTTAGTCTTGAGAGACACGGTTAGAAGCTCACAATCCTTAGAGAGAGTAGCATGAGACTCTACAAGCTTACTCTTATCATTCATCAACTCCTTGCAAGTGCTCTTAGCCTTTTTCAAGGAGGCAAGTTTCTTAGCATGCTCATCAAGGTTTGCACCAATTTTCAAGCATAATTCATCATTCCGTGTTTCCTCATATTGGACTTTCCGCTCAAGGATTTCATATTTTTCCTTTTCCTCGGTAACGAGGGTTTCGAGTTCCTTAATGGTGACGGTGTGCTTACTCACCATCTCCATAAGCATATGAAACATAGTGAGCTTCTTTCCTTTAAGGGAGCACATGAATTTATCAAGTTTAGCAAACATGGGATCATTCATATCATCATCATCATCATCATTGTCCTCAACATCAAGATATTCATCACTAGGAGTAGGAGGAGTGAAGAGAAGAGGGTTTGGACGAGGGGTTACCTTAACCTTATCGGAAGAAGTTTGTTGCTCACCATCCTCCACCACGGCCTTAGCCATTAGACACTTGTGAGCGTTGCCCTTAGAGTCTTTCATGTAGTTGTAAGAGACAACATCACCACTCTTGTTGACTAGCCTCAAGGTATTTTGAGAATCTTGAGCTACTCCAGCAACACCACCAACATCATCGGAATCGGATTCTTCTTGAGCAACCATTGCCTTCTCATCTCTCTTCTTGAGCTTGGAGTTCAAAGGATTTGGCAACTTATTCTCTGGAAAGGTCTTGGGAAACCTTGGTTTATCTTCTCTCTTCTCATAAGGGCAATCGTTGGAGAAGTGGTTGGTTTCTTCACAGTTGTAGCACTTTCTTCTTTTGAAATCTTCCCTTGAATTTTCCCGTGCTAAACTTCTTGACAAAGAGAGCAATGTCTTCATATGATGGGCTCTCATCCGAGTCAATCTCATCACATTCTTCTTCCTCATCTTCTTCTTCTTCTTCACTTTGCTCATCCTCATATACATGTTTGGCTTTCAAAGCAAGATTGGTCTTAGGAGTTGAGGAACCATGCATGGCAAGATGTTTTGTAGCATTTGCCTTGGATTCTTCAAATAGTTGGAATGTGGAGATGATATCATCGGGAGACATTTCCTTGAATCCATATTGGTGCCTTATGTCCCACACCATTTGGTGATGATAAGGAGCAAGAGCATTGAGCAGTTTGTCCACAAGAAATCGCTTGGTCAAGTTGAATCCATCTTGGGTCTTGTCACAATCATAGGACTCTATGTCGGCGGCGAGAGTCATGAGACGTTCAAGAAGATGCTTGGGTGATTCACCCTTTTCCATGCAAAAGTATTGCAATGCTCCTTTGGCAATTTCATATTGAGCAAGCCGGAGAGTGGAGGTACCGGTCTTGGTCATCACAATGTTATCCCATAATTCCTTTGCACTTGTGATGTGTATGTAGGGTCTCCTTTGCTTGTCATTCATCCCTTTCCTTATGCACATGATTGCGGTGTCGTTGAGATGCTTGTCATGTGTTTCTCTAGGAGTGAGATTCTTCGGGTCGATGGGGTTGTAGCCATGCTCCAAGATGTCCAACATCTCATCATTGGCGAACCGAAGATGATCCTACATACCAACTCTCCACAAAGCAAAATCGGCAGTGTCATCAAGTAAAGGAGGCTTGCCCCCAGGATTATACTTTGGTTTCTCTACTTGAGGTTTTGCATAAAGCCATGAAACACCAGAGTTATCGCTATTAGGAGGTTGTTGGCCCAAGGGAGAGGCGGTCGCATTTAGCCTCGGAGCCACACTACCCGAATTAACGGGTGCGGTGGGATTCGAGGTTAATGTGGCTAATCTCAATTGGACCAAGGCCTCAATAGAAGCATCATGCTCCTCCTTTTGCATAGCAAGGGCCCGTTCCAGATCCTCAAAAGTGAAGGACTTACGACCTTCCGAAGAAGTTGTGCCCTTATCCTTAGGATCTGCAACACGAGGGTTCCCATCGGGGTTCATCTCGCTCTAGGGCAGTTAAGCCACAAGAATAGAGCACGAGGCTCTGATACCAATTGAAAGGATCAAGATGGACCTAGAGGGGGGGGTGAATAGGTACAATTACAAATTTTACTTGTTACTTAGCAATTTTAGGCAATAGAGCAGAATATGAAAGTGGACCTAACAATTGCAAAGGTGATTCTAGTGCTAAGCAAGGTGACACAATACTACAAGTAATGGATAGGCAAGTACAATATAATGCAAGTAAAGACTATGAGACAAATAACCACAAGTAGGGAGCTAGGGTTAGGGATAACCGCAACTCCGAGATACGAGGATGTATGCCGATGTTCACTTCCTTGGAGGGAAGCTACGTCACCGTTTAGAGAGGTGGATGTTACCACGAAGGCACACCAACGCCACGAAGGATCACCCTATTCTCTCTTTGAGATATCACCACGAAGGCAATTCTCAACCACTAGTGGTAGACCTTGGGGTGGTCTCCAAACCCTCACAAACTTTCCGGGGGTAATCACAATGAACCGATTCCTCTCCGAAGAACTCCTACCGCCTAGGAGTCTCCAACCTCCAAGAGTAATAAGAACGGTGGGGAAAAGCTCAAAACTTGCTCAAATCACAAATTCCTTTGGTCAAGAGAAGGGGAAGGAGTGGATCTATCACTTGATTGGACAACTTCTTGCGAATTCTCTCAAATCCCTCCGGGATCTAGGATTTGGTGTATGAGGTTGAGAGAGAGAGAGTGAAATGTGTTCTAGGATTAGCTCAAAGTGAATGGTCAACCTTTTCCCGGAGTGGAAGAAGGCAATATATAGTGGTGGAGCAAATATGGCCGTTGTAGTGTAAGTGCCTGTGATGGGCCGGACATCCGGGACAAGGGCCGGACATCCAGCCATTTGAAAAGAACACCCAAACGCACAGAGCAGTGCAAAAACAGAGAACCCGGACATCCGGACCCGATCTGGACGTCCGATAGTGCACGAAGGGCCGGACATCCGGCTAGTGTAACCACAAAAACAGCTGAGCTTCTGGATAGGTCGGGCCGGATATCCGGGGGAGCCCCGGATGTCCGGTCACTCAGGAAAGCCCGGACATCCGGCCAGGTGTCGGACATCCAGTGCGCCCACCATAAGAACTGACGCTCGTTCTATAAGCCAGAGCTGGATATCCGGGGAAGGCCTGGACATTCGGGCAGGGTAGCCCGGACATCCGGCTACCGGGCCGGATATCCGACCAACAGAGATAGTAGGCAGAGTGAGGTGCTGTTGGAATTGCCCGGAAATCCGGCTAGGGCCCGGACATCCGGCATGCCAGTGAAGAGTGTGAGCACCCAAGATTTTTAGAAGGATAATTGAGGTGTATAGCTCAAAGCCAAATATGTAGAGATGGATATGATAATTGGTTTAGAGAGAGACGGAATTTGAAACCACGGTGACTTGAGCAAATCTTTTACTAACCCTATCGATCCCCTCTTAATAGTGCGGGATCCCTATACTCAAGAAAGCAAGACAAAACTCAACAACCTCATATTTCTTCTTCCTTGAGACATATCCATCGCATATGTCCATGATCCACACACTTTGTCACACGGGGACTAATCACCTAAGAATTACTTGACAAACATTGTTAGTCCCCTACATGTACATTGTCATCAACATCAAAATACGATGTAAGGGCATGATTGCACTTTCATCCCTGACACTGGAGGAATACTTAGTGTGTATCCAAACGTCAGTTCGTAACTGGGTGATCATAAAGGTGCTCTACAGGTATCTCTGAAGGTGTTTGTTGGGTTGGCACGGATCAAGACTGGGATTTGTCACTCCGTATGACAGAGAGATATCTCTGGGCCCTCTCGGTAATACAACATCGTAAAGAGCTTGCAAGCAATGTGGCTAATGAGTTAGCCACGGGATCTTGTATTATGGAACAAGTAAAGAGACTTGCCGGTAACGAGATTGAACTAGGTATGGAGATATCGACGATCGAATCTCGGGCAAGTAACATATCGCCGGACAAAGGGAATTGCATACAGGATTAACTGAATCCTCGACATCGTGGTTCAACCGATAAAGATCTTCATTGAATATGTAGGAATCAATATGGGTATCCAGATCCCGCTATTGGTTATTGACCGGAGAGGTGTCTCGGTCATGTCTGCATGTTCCCGAACCCGTAGGGTCACACGCTTAACGTTCGATAGCGCTAGGGTAGTATTGAGATATTAATAGAGAAAGTCCGAAGGTCGTTCGGAGTCCCGGATGAGATCCCGGATATCACGAGGAGCTCCAGAATAGTTCGGAGGTAAAGATTTATATATATGGGAAGTCCTATTTTGTCTACCGGAAGAGTTCGGGAGTAAGCCGGCAGTGTGTCGGAATCACCGAAGGGGTTTCGGGGGTCCACCGGAGGGATCCACTTGCCCCGGGGACCCACATGGGCTGTAGGGGGGGTGCCCTGGCCTAGTTGGGCCAGGCACACCAGCCCCTAGGAGGCCCATGCGGCTAGGGCTAAGGGGAAACCCTAGATGGGGGCGCCCCCCCTTGGCTTGGGGGGCAAGCCACCCCTAGGGCCACCACCCCCTCCTTGGAGGAGTGGCTAGGGCCGGCGCCCCCTTCCCCCTTGCCCCTATATATAGTGGGGGAGAGGGAGGGCAGCCGCACCCTTCCTCCTGGCGCCTCCCTTTCTCCCGTATACTCCACCACATACCGTCAGCGCTTGGCGACGCCCTGCCGGAATTCCGCTGCTGCCACCACCACCATACCGTCGTGCTGGTTCCGATCTCATCTACCTCCTCCCCCTCTCTTGCTGGATCAAGAAGGAGAGGATGCCATCGAGCTAAACGTGTGCTAATCTCGAAGGTGCCGTCCGTTCGGCACTAGATCGGATTGGATCACGATTGGATCGTGAAGAGTACGACTACATCAACCGCGTTACGACGCTAACGCTTTCGGTCTACAAGGGTATGTAGACACACTCCCCTCTCATTGCTTTGCATCTCCTAGATTAGATCTTGGGTGTTTCGTAGGAAATTTTTTGATTTTCATGAAACGTTCCCCATCAAAAATCACACATAATAAATCTTAGAAAAGACTCAATTACTTTCAATGAATAATCTGATCATAAACCCACAATTCATCGGATCCCAACTGAGGGTGTCCTGGACTAGGGGGTACTCGGGTCGTCGACCTATCTCTCGTAGGCCGGACTAGTGGGCCGCTCTCTACTCGTCGATGGAAGGCCGGATTGCGGGCGACCCCGTGCATCAAAAGGAAACCTCCGAAGACTTGGCGTCTCCTCCAAGGAATAATTGGCATGGCCCGCATGTTTATCCCCTGATGGTGACCGAATATATGTAACCCTAGGACCCCCTGGTGTCTATATAAACTAGAGGGTTTAGTCCGTAGAGCATCATCATATCCATTGCCTAGGGTTTAGCCCATCCGATCTCGAGGTAGATCAACTCTGTAACCTTCATACAAACACATCAATATAATCTAGCAGGACGTAGGGTATTACCTCTTCGAGAGGGCCCAAACCTGGGTAAATCGCCGTATCTACGTTCCCTGTTACCCATCGATTCCTAGACCCACAGTTCGGATCCCCTACCCGAGATCTGCCGGTTTTGGTACCGACATTGGTGCTTTCATTGAGAGTTCCGTCGTGGGTCGCCAAGGATCAATGGCTCGCCATCCCCGGACAGCTTTTCGGCGATGGAATCTGCAGCGGGGACATCTTCGTCCTCGGACAGCTCTTCTCTTCAGCGATGGAATCCGTAGCGGGGACATCTTCGTCCCCGGACAGCTCTTCGCGTTCGGCAGCATTGTGCTGCATGCCGATCCGACCGGTCACCTCGACCAGGTCGGCAGCTTCGCCCCCGAGCAGGAAATCAAGTTCGGCAGCCTTGAGTACGTCGCCGATGCTCGAGGCGATCTGGTCTTCACTGGGTTCTCGGCTTTACCCGAGGAACCTACCAACCCCGAGGCTTTGACCTCGAATTCCTTCCCCGTCCCCGGGTCGGGCCTAAGTTCGGATCTGGCCTTGAGTTCAGATCCAACCCTGGCGCCGAAAAACAAAGGGTCACCCTTGGCCGAACACACTCCCATTGTCAGCGCGCCGGAGCTCAACTCCGATGGCTTCCCGAACATAGATCCGGTGGACCTCTCGATTTTAAACGAGATGTCAGACCGGATCCAGAAGATGAATATCGCGGATGGCCCATCCTCGGACCAGGAGCAGGTTGGACAGGACGCCAGCCGTGGGGAATTTTGCGTCCCACCCACCACCCACTTGGTAGCCACTGTCGAAGATTTAACCGACATGCTGGACTACGCCTCCGAGGAGGCTGCCGACATGGACGAGGATATCGACGTCCCGCCCTATACGGCTCTTTCCCTTGCCACTTCCAACACAGGAAAGTGGACCGCCACCTCCACCTATGACGTTTACATGGTCGATACCCCCAAGGACGGCGATGGTCCCACTGAAGAACCGCCTAGACGCCGACGACGGCGAGCCAGAGGGCGGGGAAAGAGCAAGGAAGATCACACAGACACGAACGGCACCGGAGATAACAAGACTCCGGACAACTTGGAGGAGCTCGGTGACAACACCCCCGAGCAGCACCACGATGCCCCTGAAGGGCACGAGAACCAGGGTGACCCCGAGGACCTCGAGGATTCCGAGGACAGTAATTACCTCCCTCCGTCCGAATAGGAGGACAGCCACGAACTCGAAGACTTCATCATCCTAGAGGACCCCCTGGAGCAAGAGAAATTCCAGCGGCAAATCATCGCCACCGCTCGAAGCTTGAAGATGAAACAACAACAGCTAAAAGCCGAACAGGATATGCTCAACAACAGATGGACGATGGTCCTAGCTGCCGAGGAAGGCCTTGACGATCAACGTCAGGGTCAATACAAGAGTTACCCACGGCGGCGCCTACTCCCAGAATTTGAGGATGAGGCCCTTGAGCCCAAGCCCCCCGGACGAACTCACGCAAACCAGCCCGATCGCCCCCCTCGAGGACGGGATAGACCGGCTGTGGAAACCGGACTCCCACTCGCACCCCCTCGAGGACGGGATAGGCCGGCCGTGGAAGCCGAACTCCCACCCGTCCCCCCTCGAGGACGGGATAGGGCGGCCAGGGAGGCCGAATACCCACCCGCACCTCCTCGCCGAGCAGGCAAAGACCCGGTTCAACCGGATGACCGATATGATCTGCACCACGACCTGAACGCCCGAGGGATCCAGTCTAGATCCATCTACGGATCTACAGGAGACACACCCGCTGGACAGGATGGATACCAAGCCTGGCGTGACAGGAACGACAGAGCTCGGGAGCAGCACTGCGCCCGGATGACAACCGATCTCCGGCGCGATGTGGCCCGGGCTAGGGGCGCCGCACACCCAATGTGTTTCACCGATGAGGTGATCCAGCATCAGTTCCCCGAAGGGTTCAAACCCATCAATATAGAATCCTACGATGGGACAACCGACCCAGCCGTGTGGATTGAATATTTTCTTCTCCACATTCATATGGCCCGAGGAGATGATCTCCACGCCATTAAGTACTTACCATTGAAACTCAAGGGACCGGCAAGGCATTGGCTGAACAGCCTACCCAAAAACTCCATCGGGAGCTGGGAAGAGCTCGAGGATGCATTCCGAGCTAACTTTCAAGGAACCTATGTTCGGCCACCGGACGCCGACGACCTGAGCCATGTCATTCAGCAGCCCGGAGAGTCAGCCCGGCAATTCTGGAACCGGTTCTTGACCAAGAAGAACCAGATCATCGACTGTCCGGATGCTGAAGCAATTGCGGCATTCAAACACAGTATTCGGGACGAGTGGCTCGCCCGTCAGCTCGGCCAGGACAAGCCGAGAACGATGTCGGCTCTTACCTCCCAAATGACCCGCTTTTGCGCGGGTGAGGATAGCTGGTTAGCTCGTCGAAGCAACCATCCCGAAGACCCGACACTTCAGAAGCCCGGGACGAAAACGGGAAACCCCGGCGCAATAGGAACAATAAGCGCCGGCACTCAAACAACGGCGGTGAAGCCGATGACGCTGCGGTAAACGCCGGATTCAGCGGCTCGAAATCGGGAGCGCGAAAAAAATCCTCTAAAGGGAACCGGGACGGCCCGTCTGCACTGGATAGAATATTGGATAGACCCTGCCAGATTCATGGCACCCCAGACAAGCCCGCTAACCACACCAACTGTAACTGTTGGGTAATTAAACAGGCTGGCAAAGTCACAGCCGAAGAACAAGGCAAGGGCCCCCGCAGCGAGGATGACGACGAACCTCGCGGGCCGAACAACGGAGGCCAAAAGCAGTTCCCTCCAGACGTCAAAACCGTGAACATGATCTATGTCACGCATATACCAAAGAAGGAGCGGAAACGCGCACTTCGGGATGTCTACGCCTTAGAGCCGGTAGCCCCGAAATTCAGCCCGTGGTCGGCTTGCCCGATCACTTTCGACCGACGAGACCATCCGACCAGTATACGCCACAGAGGAACGGCGGCTCTGGTGCTTGATCCCATCGTGGACGGATTTCACCTCACCAGAGTCCTTATGGACGGAGGTAGCAGCCTCAACCTGCTCTACTCGGATACAGTGAAGAAAATGGGGATCGACCCGTCAAGGATCAAACCCAGCAACACCACCTTTAAAGGTGTAATCCCAGGAGTCGAGGCACGCTGTTCGGGATCTTTGACATTGGAAGTAGTCTTTGGCTCGCCCGATAACTTCCGCAGCGAGGACTTGATCTTTGATATTGTCCCCTTCCGCAGTGGTTACCACGCACTCCTCGGCCGGACCGCGTTCGCCCGCTTCAATGCCATCCCGCACTATGCATACCTGAAGGTCAAGATGCCAGGACCAAAGGGCGTTATTACCATCAATGGTAATACCGAGCGCTCGCTCCGAACAGAGGAACACACGGCCGCCCTAGCCGCCGAAGTCCAAGCAGCCGAAGACGCGTCGCAAGTCCAGTCTGCTGCCAAGACACCGGATGCACGCAAGCGCACCTGAGCCACAGCCTCGGTCCCGGAGCACTCCCATGCTCACCCCAAATAGGGGTACGCGCCCCACAGCACGGCCCACCTAGTCGCAAAATACGTACCTCGAGTACACAATTTCGCGCTCAAAATTCCATGGGCAGTTGTGGGGACACATAAAACAAAGGCCGAGAGCTCGGTTCGACCAAGCAATGGCCAATAGATGTCTTCGAACCAACATCGACAACGGTCACCATCTAGGGCCTGATCAGCGTCAAGCTGATATACCACGGCGACCTCTCAAAACCCTTTCCCAAGGGCTCGTCCGCCGAACATTACTACTTTCGCCGAACTCATGGTCGACAGCTTCGCTTACACGGAAGCTTCTTAAAAGAGCAAAGGCGCAGACGTGCAACAGGGCGTAGTAGGGATGTCAAACCACTCATGAAGGCCCTGTGTAAACCTTTAATCTAATGTATTCATTTCTTCAAAAGTATCTATCAAAGTTACTTCGGCAATCCGGATTGTACGGTTGGACGTCACATATTCAAAGGAAATAAAGACCGAGTTTTCTCTGGTAATTGTGCATTCATTCACGTTGCATATATCCTTTCCGTTTTTTAGGCCAAAGTAAACTATTACGATACATCCCTTTTTAGTAACCGGCTAATAGACCGGGGGCTCAAACATAAGTCTTGCCTCAAACTTTATCCCAGCACTTACTTTTATGTGCTCGGCGTCATGGATATTGCACTATATGAACCAGTTCCGAATTGCGTCTTTGGTCAATAGTTGGGTTGCCCGGCTCCTGTGTTTACCCTCTTACGTTCCGCACTGTTCGGCTAAGAGGGTAAAGGGAGAACCACTGTGATTGTACTTCTAGCTAGCCTGGTCAAGTACCTCAATGGAGAAAGCCGAAAACTGACTGTCACAATAAGCGAGGACTGGTCGGCGATCCGCTGACTCGTGTCAAACCAAAAATCGTTGGAGGTTAGTCCGTGTTAAACGAAGGGTTCTCTGTTACAGAAACCATGTGATGATGGTGTCAACCGCGGCTCGTCCGAATATCACAAACACTGGGGGCTAGTCACCAGCGCCCACAGTCAAGCTCCTATGGCCAAGTGAAAGCACTAAAACCGCATAGTCTGATTGCCTTGTTTTCCGTACATATAACCACCTCCGGGCACCGAGACGTCGGCTAAGGGTTAAGTTGTAACGAGGAAACACCCCAGGCAGTATCTGCACTGGGGGCTGAAGCCGACGACTGGTAAATTTCAGTTAAGAAACGGCCGCACAGGAGTCAAAATTAACATAAACAGGCACTATATTCCTAGCCAACAACTTGCATTACAATAAAGCAAAAGTTTCAACTCCTTGGCTACAAGGAAAATAAATCTATTCATATATTACATCTTTTGAGCATTGGGCCTCTATTGCCCGAGCACCATCCATCATGATGGGAAAGTATTGCTCGGGGCGCCTATGCTCCTTCCCTGGCGGCGGAGGCCCGGTGGCCATCTCGGCTGGCTTTATCTTCGGGCAATGTACCATTGTTTTGCCAAAAGCCATCCGAGCCCCCTCAATGCATGTGGAGCGCTTCCAGGCGTCGATCCGGGAAGTGGCGTCGTACAGCCTCTGCACCAGACCGAAGTAGCTGCTCGGCAGCGGCTCCGCCAGCCATAGCTTAACGCAGAGGTCCTTCATCATCGGCTCCGCCATCCGATGCAGCTCCATCAGCTGCTTCATCTCGTTGTTGAGGAGCGGAGGGTGTTCGGGCGCTTGAAATTGAGCCCAGAACAGCCTCTGCTCGGCCCGACCCTCCTGAGCAGCGAAAAACTTGGCCGCGTCCGCCGCACTCTTCGGGAGGTCCGCAAAGGCGCCTGGGGAACGCCATACTCGCGTGAGCAAAGTGAACCTGTTACCTCCAAAGATACTTTGTAGCAAGTATGGCTTACCGTCCGCAATAAGCCTGACTTGGCGGAGCTCTTCTTGGTAGCCGCGCGCCTCTGTCCGCGCTTCCTTAGCCACCGCCGCTAACGAGGTCAGCTCGGCCGCCTACTCCTTATTCTTCTGCTCGAGGGCCTCACACCTTGTGACGGCATCCCCGAGCTCTTGCTGCACTTCCAACACCCTGGCCTCGTGCTTCTCACTAGCGGTTCTCACCGCAGCCAGCTCGGTAGCCGCCGACCTCTGCGCCGCCACTTCCAGCTGAGCCATCCTCAGCGCGGCCTTGAGGTTTTCCACCTCCGCGGTGGCAGCTGTAGTAGAATCAGTCAACTCCGCTAGGATACTTTGAACCCTACTTACAAAAAAAACGTGGCTGTAATCTTGACTACAGCTCGGACTTGCCTTGCGCATCGTCGAACCTCCTGTTCACCAGGCTCAAGTCGTCCTCGGAGCTCTTCAGCTTCCGATTCAGCTCGGCCAACTCCTCGGCGTTGGCGGCTACGGCCGAATATGACGCCTGTGCATTATTCTACGCAGGTTAGTATCCGAGATACTGATTTTCGATCCTCTGACTGGCTTTGTTCAAAACCAGTCAGAGTCTCGGGGGCTACTGTGTATGAGGCTATACATTTACACAAAAGAATTTTTCTAAGGAAAAAGCATTACTTCGCTCACCTTGAAGCCTGTGAGAAGGCTATTGAAGGCCTCCTTCGGTCCGTTATCGACGGACCGAAGATTTTGCAACACCGCGTCCATAAGGGCACGGTGCTCTTCGGTGATGGAGGAGCTGGTTAGAGCATCCTGCATCTCGTCCGGCCACCCGGTTGACGCCCGCTCTGGGGCGGGCGGGGGTGGCGGCGGCGCTTCGGCTTCTTCCCTCTCGAAATCCGGGGCGCCAAACTCTGGACACCTTGACCTCTCCGGAATCGTCCTTGAAGAGAGCTCGGCTTGTCCGGGCTCCTCCTCTTCGTTCACCAGGGGAGCTCTCCCCTCCTGGTCTTCGGCGACCGAGGTGTTCACCTCGGCCATGATAGTGTCGCCTCCTCCCCCTGTGTGCGGCACAGGAGGGGTCCTCCTCGACAGGACCTCCTCGGCCTCCTCGACGATTGGGGGAGGCGAGGCGCGGGATTCGGTCCCGCTCTCCGCTAGCGCCGCCAGTGGGGAATCCCCCTCCGAGACTCGGTCAGTGGGGAGATCGCGCAGCGGGCTGAAAAATTACAAACGGAAACATGATCAATATCAAACCCGGTTCGACTAAGGACGGTCAAGCGGTTACTAGAGCGCGTACCTTTGAGCCTGCAGCTTGGCCCTAGGGATCCTCCGAGGAACCTCTTCGGAGGCCTCAGAGTCCTCGGCAGAAGCCGAGCTATCGCCGGACAAGGCTACATTGGCCTTGCGCGGTCTTTTGGGAGGGGGTTGAGGCGGCTCTTCCTCGACGTCCTCGGGCGCCGCCCTCTTCCCTGTTCGGGAGAAGTTGTCTTCCTCCCCGTCCTCTCCCTGCTCCTTCTCCTCCTCTTGCGCGGTGGGAGCATTGGTGTCCCCGGGTCTAGCACCCGGGGGTCCTCGGGAGCGGAGGCCCTCTCTGGCCTCCCTCTGCTGGTCCTTCTTCTTCTCTTTCCTCTCCGGCGCCTCGTATGGCTCCATGGCCAGCATGGCCGTCAGTAGGGGCGTCCCGGGTCCCTCTGGCAGCAGCACCGGACTGTCGATCCGTTGGGCCTTCTTCAGCCAGTTCTGCGAATGAGAGGTAAAAAAGCTAAGTGCCTTATTAAAAGGGAACGGTTCGGATACAAGAACATTACTAGTCATACCTCCTGTGGAGGGTTTGCGGCGTCGAGGCCGATGTCCTCCTCCGCGGCCGGCCATTCCTTCTGCGGCTTGAACAGCACCTTCCATAGTTGAGCGTGGGAGGTGTAGAAGAAGCTACACATGGTGGCCGGGTCTTCGGGCTTGTAAGCCCACATGGGGGAAGCCCTGTCCTGGAATGGAAGGATTCGGCGGCCGAGCATGATCTGGATCACGTTGACCAGCTCGACGCCCTTCTCTATCATCTTGGAGATCCGGCTCTGCAGCAGCACCACCTCCTTATTCGACCCCCAGTCGAGGCCCTTCTTGGTCCATGAGACCAGCCTCGTAGGAGGTCCGGATCGGAAGGCCGGAATCGCCCCCCAATCTGCGCGCCTCGGCTCTGTGATGTAGAACCATTCCTTCTGCCAGATCTTGACGGTCTCGATGAAGGTACCGTCTGGCCACTCCACTGGCGGAAGCTTGCTGACCATCGCCCCCCCCCCCCCCCCCCCCCCCCGTAGTCCGCCTGCTGGCCATCTACTATCTTCGGCTTGACGTTGAAGATCTTCAGCCACAGACCGAAGTGTGGCCGGACCCGGAGAAAGGCCTCGCAGACGATGATAAAGGCCGAGATGTGGAGGAAGGAGTTCGGCGCGAGGTCGTGGAAGTCGAGTCCGTAGAAGAACATGAGGCCCCTAACGAAGGGGTGAAGTGGGAAACCCAAACCCCGGATGAAGTGGGGCACGAACACCACTCTCTCGCCCTGCCGCGGTGTGGGGATGGCCTGGCCTGCCTCCGGAGCACGGTGGGCGACGTTGGCCGGGAGGTAGCCCGCGCTTTTCAACTCCAAGATGGCGCTGTTGGTGATGCTAGAGGCATCCCACTTGCCCTTGAACCCAGAACACGCCATCGCTAGATCGAGCAGGTGGCTGGAAAGGTCCTTGGAAGGGAGAGCGGATCTGGGCGCTGGAGCTCAAAAAATGGGGAAGGCAATGGCGAAGGGGGGGAAATGAGAGCGTACGAAAGGAACAAAGGCTGTGCCCCTTTATGGGCTGTAAAACCCACGGTCCCTTTACTGCGTCGCAGTCCTCGCCATTTCCCCATGTAACCGTGCCATTATGTGCGCGTGAGGGAAAATGAATTATTGATCATATCCCTTGAAAACAGGACACGATCTCCATATCGATGCGACGTGCCAATGAAAACTGCCTCGAACCGCGAATCGAGTTTTTCATAAACCAACTCGCGGTCGTGGCAAGGTGTGACCCTTCAGTAAAAGTTGTCAGATGGGGACACTATTCACACCAACGCAACTAGCCTTCGGGGCTAAGTTATTAGTATACTTCGTTACCGAGGTATAGTTCGGCGCATATACGACCGGGCAACGCTTGAGGATACAGTTCGGAGTGATACAGACCTGTTACCGGTGTCACAGAAGAAAGGGAACTGGTCTACAAAGCCGATGATGTTCGGCACCTACCTTTGCTTCGAAGACTAGTTCGGGGGCTACTGAGGGTGTCCTGGACTAGGGGGTACTCGGGCCGTCGGCCTATCTCTCGTAGGACGGACTAGTGGGCCGCTCTCTACTCGTCGATGGAAGGCCGGATTGCGGGCGACCCCGTGCATCAGAAGGAAACCTCTGAAGACTTGGCGTCTCCTCTAAGGAATAATTGGCGTGGCCCGCATGTTTATCCCCTGATGGTGACCGACTATATGTAACCCTAGGACCCCCTGGTGTCTATATAAACCAGAGGGTTTAGTCCGTAAAGCATCATCATATCCATTGCCTAGGGTTTAGCCCATCCGATCTCGAGGTAGATCAACTCTGTAACCTTCATACAAACACATCAATATAATCTAGCAGGACGTAGGGTATTACCTCTTCAAGAGGGCCCGAACCTGGGTAAATCGCCATCTCTACGTTCCCTGTTACCCATCGATTCCTAGACCCACAGTTCGGATCCCCTACCCGAGATCTGCCGGTTTTGGTACCGACACCAACAAACACACCGCAAAAGTTTACATCGGATTGATCTCAGATGAGATCAGTGTATTGAAGATCAAGAGAGAGAGAGAGAGAGAGAGAGAGAGAGAGATCTAGCTACTGCCATGGACCCGTAGGTCCTATGGGAACTACTCACACATCATCCAGGAGGTGGCAAGCACTACTGCAGGCGACCGCTAACGCGACACCTGAATCAGAGACCCCGCGACCAAACTGTGTGCGATGCATGAATCGCAAATGGTGTCGTAAAAAAACCATCCCAAATAAGACAAACTGTTTGCGATGCCGGAGACATCAAAAACGATTTAGATTAGAGACGCGTGTGCGATACGTGGCATACAGTTGATTCATACGAACTGTTTGCGATAAGCCAGAACAACAAACACGGTCAGCCAATTCGTGCTGTGTGCGATACGCGGCATACAGTTCACTCGGATGAACTGTTTGTGATTACCCAACACAACAGAAACGGGCAGCCAGTTCGTGGTGTGTGCGATACATGGCATACAGTACACTCGGATGAATTGTTTGTGATTACCCAACACAACAGAAACGGTCAGGCAGATCAAGGTGTGTGCGATATACAACATGCGGTTCACTCGGATGAACTGTTTGTGATTACCCAACACAACAGAAACGGTTCAACTTAACAAGATGTGTGTGATACGCGGCAAACAGGTCAGTAATCAGAAATGTGTGGGAAGACCGATAACAACACAGACGATTCCTGCTAATAACCCGTGTGTGTGGTGGGCAAACGCTTGCTGGTAAACAATTGTCAGCGATTGATGAAATCATCATCGACGGGTTCGCTAGTTTAATCCATGTGCGATGTGATTTGCTCAGTCTGCAGTCTGCACAACATCTACGCTCTCTGTCTACAGAACAACAACATATATACTTATAAGGACATGATTGCATAACCAAATTAAACACCCAATTACATAACTGACTACACACATAACATTTGCACACACCAAAGTAAAAAACTACATGCATAATAATCTAGGATAAACGATCATATCTAATCATCATCTACTTCTTCTTGTGACGCTTGCCGCTGTTGCTCTGCTGGTGGCTCGATCCCTCGTCATCTAAAGGAAGGAGGCACTCCCTCATGTCGACGATCCGCCTGTGCATCTCATAGCATGTGTACACACTCTTGGCTGCAAACTTGAGGTGAGGTTCATCCAGACTCTGCACCCAGGCACCGTGCCAGGATCCAGGATTTCTCCTGGAACCTTCCTTCATGTTTTCGTAGTAGGGGTCGATGATGGCGGCCACGAGTTCAACCAGGGAGTCCATCTTCGTGCTGCCCCAAACCCTGTAGTGGCCACGGATGTTGAGAAGCTTTGAGCAGGCCAAGCCTGAAATCTTGAGCGCTTTTACATCGTTGACGGTGTCCACCGTAGCAAACTTGTAGTCGGGGCTCTTGACAAACCTAGTGAAACGCTCGCAAGCACTTGTGGCCAGGCAGTAGTGGTAGACGAGGACGTGATGGCCCACGCACAACTGGGCGACGACAACCGCCTGATCAACCCCGAGACGACCGCCGGTGTACTGGAGGTCGAAGCCGACCACTTTGTACTTGTCGTCCTTAGCAAGCAACTGCTCCATGGTGTTGATGGAGTCCTCCACCACGGCCGGGTCGATGGTGTACACCACCGACAGGTCCTTCCCCCTCACGTGGGTGTCTACACGATGCTTTCCGAACTCCATTGGAGCGCCATTGGATATCCTCTCTCTATGTGTCATCGTGGGTGCGCTCGTTGTGTTGTGGGGCGCGATCGAAAGGTTGAAGAGACTAAGGTTATAATGGCCGTGGGAAAAAAGGGGAGGCCGAACGGCCTGCAGTATCGGTGCGCGCGGATGGCAGTTGTTGCAGCGTGTAACTGCATCGTGCTACACGTATTAACTGCATCGTGGCAACGCGCGCGGACGCAACCACATGCATATGGCGCCCAAAATGTGATCGTGCGCCGACCCCAACCGCTGAAAGAGCGCGCGCGGAGGGACGCGAGCAGAGCGCGCCACGGCTGATGACCCACAAGTATAGCGGATCAATCGTAGTCCTTTCCATAAGTAAGAGTGTCGAACCCAACGAGGAGCAGAAGGAAATGACAAGCGGTTTTCAGCAAGGAATTTTCTGCAAGCACTGAAATTATCGGTAACGAGTAGTTTGATAGTAAGATAATTTGTAACAAGTGACAAGTAGCAATAGTAACTAAGGTGCAGTGATGACCCACAAGTATAGGGGATCAATCATAGTCCTCTAGATAAGTAAGAGTGTCGAACCCAACGAGGAGCAGAAGGAAATGA
The DNA here is from genome assembly GCA_039707655.1 of Elymus sibiricus. Classification (NCBI taxonomy): domain Eukaryota; kingdom Viridiplantae; phylum Streptophyta; class Magnoliopsida; order Poales; family Poaceae; genus Elymus; species Elymus sibiricus. The sequence continues at coordinate 159,118,830 of CM077668.1, read as the reverse complement.
CAAGCGGTTTTCAGCAAGGTGTTTTCTGCAAGCACGGAAATTATCGGTAATGAGTAGTTTGATAGCAAGATAATTTGTAAAAAGTGACAAGTAGCAATAGTAACAAAGAGTGCAGCAAGGTGGCCCAATCCTTTTTGTAGCAAAGGACAAGTCGAAACGATCTCTTATAATAAGTAAAGCGTTCTCGAGGACACAAGGGAATTTCATCTAGTCACTTTCATCATGTTTGTTTGATTCGCGTTCGCTACTTTGATAATTTGATATGTGGGTGGACCGGTGCTTGGGTGCTGTTCTTACTTGAACAAGCCTCCCACTTATGATTACCCCACCTCGCAAGCATCCGCAACTACGAAAGAAGAATTAAGATAACTCTAACCATAGCATTAAACATATGGATCCAAATAAGCTCCTTACAGAATAGCGCATAAACTAGGGTTTAAGCTTCTGTCACTCTAGCAACCTATCATCTAATTACTACTCCACAATGCATTCCCTTAGGCCCAAAGATGGTGAAGTGTCATGTAGTCGATGTTCACATGACACCACTAAGAGAATCAACAACATACATATCATCAAAATATCGAACGAATACCAAATTCACATGATTACTTATGACAAGACTTCTCCCATGTCCTCAAGAACAAAAGTAACTACTCACAAATCATATTCATGTTCAAGATCAGAGGGGTATTGAATAGCATATTGGATCTGAACATATAATCTTCCACCAAATAAACCAACTAGCATCAACTACAAGATGTAATCAACACTACTAGCAACCCACAGGTACCAATCTGAGGTTTTGAGACAAAGATTGAATACAAGAGATGAACTAGGGTTTGAGATGAGATGGTGCTGTTGAAGATGTTGATGTAGATTGGTCCTCCCACGATGAGAGGATCATTGGTGATGTCATTGGCTCCGATTTCCCCCTCCCGGAGGGAAGTATCCCCGGCGGAATTGCTCCGCCGGAGAGCAAAAGTGCTCCTGCCCAAGTTCCGCCTCGAGACGACGGCGCACCGTCCCAAAAGTCTTCTTATTTTTTCTAGGGCAAATGGGCTTATATACCAGAAAATGGGCACCGGAGGCTGGCCAGGGGCCCCACGAGCCACCAGGGCGCGCCTGGGGGGTGGCGCCCCCTGGTGCCTCGTGGGCACCTGGGTGGCCCCCTCTGGTACTTCTTGCTTCCAGTATTTTTTATTTATTCCAAAATAAATCTCCGTGAAATTTCAGCTCATTTGGAGATGTGCAGAATAGGTATCTCTGACATAGCTTTTTCAGGTCCAGAATTCCAGCTGCCGGCAATCTCTCTCCTTATGTAAATCTTGCATATTAAGAGATAAAAGGCATTACAATTGCTCCACAAAGTGTTATATTGATTAAAAACACTATAAATAACAGTAGTAAAACATGATGCAAAATGGACGTATCAACTCCCCCAAGCTTAGACCTCGCTTGTCCTCAAGCGAAAGCCGATATCGATAATCATGTCCACATGTTTAGAGAGAGAGGTGTCGATAAAAACAAAATACGGACATAGTAGCATCATGATCATTATTATAATAGCAATATTCATTATCATAAAACTTCTCATGAGCAAGTAACAATTCATCACAACAATGAACTATAAGGCATAAACTTTCTTGAAAACTAACAAACTATGTTCTCAGTCAACAATGCAATTGCAATCCATCATATTTTCAGGAAGGGTCTCATGTAGGAGCTTTTTAGCAAGTCCACATACTCAACCATCATTTAGTCTTCTATGATTGCTAACACTCACAACATATATATGGAGCAAAAAGTTCCAGCCAGACACATAGAAACATAGGGGATTATAATTTCGCCTCCCAACTTATTCACCTCAAGGGTGATGTCAACAATAATAACTCATGATCACTCATATCCAACTGGATATATATGCCTAGATCTTTCCCCACCACATGATGCTTGCAAAAAGAGAAAAATAAAAAGGAATAGAGGAGAACAATATTGACTCTTGCATAAAAAATAAATACATAAAAGTAAAAGATAGGCCCTTCGCAGAGGGAAGCAGAGGTTGTCATGCGCTTTTTGTTGTCGGATGCACAAGCTCTTAATGCAAAGGAACGTCGCTTTATATTGCCCCTTGTGATAGCAACCTTTATTATGCAGTCCGTCGCTTTTATTTCTTTATCATCACAAGTTCGTACAAAGCTTATTTTCCCTTACAATAAAAGTTCATACACATTTAGAGGCAATTTTTATTGCTTTTTGCACCGATGACAACTTACTTGAAGGATCTTATTCAATCCATTGGTAGATATAGTGGACTCTCATGACATGAAACTAGGTTTAAGGGTTTTGGATGCACAAGTAGTATCTCTACTTGGTGCGGATTTTTGGGCTAGCAAAGATATTGGGCAAGCACCACATGTTGGAGGATCTATGACAATATAACTTCTATGTGAATATAAGCAAACATAATTCATTATGTTGTCTTCCTTGTCCAACGTCAACAATTTGACATAAAATACTTAATGGGGGCTCACAATCATAAAAGATGTCCAAGATAGTGTATTTGCATGTGAATCTTCTCTTCCCTATTATTTTTTTCATGAATTGCATCATTGACTAATACTATGTTTGTTAACTTTCAATAAATTTTACCACTTATACTTTTCTTTATGTAATGTCATTACTTTCCATAAGATTAGCATATGATCTTTTTCATTATTTTCATTGCTAGGATTAAAACATAAAAGTAAAGAAGCAAAAACTCAAACTACACTTTATTATATAAATCTCAACTCAATTACATAGATACATAGATCACGAAACAAGCACTCGAAAATAGATCATACTAAACTTTTATTCAACTGAATCATGAAATAACTAAGGATCAAACTAAAAGTAGGTAAAGATAATAAAAGTGATGGTGATACGATACCGGGGCACCTCCCCCAAGCTTGGCACAAGCCAAGGGGAGTGCCCATACCCATGTAATCAAGTATCCTTCTTCGGTGATGGTGGTGGTGATGAAGTGGTGGGCTTATCCTCCGGCTTCCATGGCATATGTTCCCCATCATAAAAACATGAACGAGTCTCTGGAGTCCTGAAACTTGCAGCTAAACTCATACCTTTGAATCTTGCCTCATACTCATAATTTTGGTTTTGAAGATCATAGATTTGGCCTTGAAGATAGTCGATTCATTCATTGAGCTTGAAGATGATGTCCCCCATCGATTGGCCATTCACCTTGTGATCACAGGTGAATTCCGTGATCATGGAGTGGTTGGCGCTGAGTCCACGTGCCACCATCCCTTGGCACTTGAAGATCTCCTGCTCCACCGCTTCGAGCCTGGACTCCACGCTCCTGGTCTTCTCTGGTCCTTGAACATCCCGGATGTGAAGCACCCCCTCACGCATCTCAATGGCTTGAGGGTGTTTCATCACCTCCGGTAGGTAGGGGTTGATGACCTTCTCGTAGAACTTGTCCTTGGAAGAGCTTGGTGGAGCCATAGCGATCTAGATCTGTCAGAAAAATAGCACGAAACAAGAACAGAGGAGATTTCTGTGATACGGTGGTCAAAACGTCCGGGAGTATATATAAAGAATTTTTATCTTGCAAAACAAGTAATCCAGAAGAAAACGGAGTCGGGAAGACTCATGAGCGGCCCACGAGCCACCAGGGCGCGCTAGGGGGGTGGCGCGCCTTGGTGCCTCATGTGCACCTCGTGGGTCCCCTCGGCTGTTTCTTATTTTTGTATTTTTCTAATATTCCAAAACTGACAGAAAATATTTTTATGGAATTTTTAGAGTCGGTTTACTTACCGTATCACGTACCTCTTCCTTTTCAGGGTTCTAGAGTGTTCTGGAAGGTCTCTCTTATGTATTCCCCCGGTGTAATTGTTTCAATAATATTAGTTTCAACATTAATGGGAGTACCTAAAATATAGTGCTTAATTCTTTGCCCATTCACCACTCTCGGATTAGTGCCTTCGGAGTTGTTTATTTTGATGGCTCCGGAGCGATAAACTTCTTCGATGATATACGGTCCTTCCCATTTAGAGAGAAGCTTTCCTGCAAAGAATCTCAAACGAGAATTGTACAATAGGACTTGCTCACCCACTTTGAATTCCCGTTTTTGAATTCTTTTATCATGCCATCTTTCAACTTTTTCTTTAAACAGTTTGGCATTTTCATAAGCTTGGGTTCTCCATTCATCTAATGGGCTAATATCAAATAACCTCTTTTCACCGGCAAGTTTAAAATCATAATTGAGTTCTTTAATTACCCAATATGCTTTATGTTCTAACTCAAGAGGTAAATGACATGCTTTTCCATAAACCATTTTATAAGGAGACATACCCATAGGATTTTTATAAGCAGTTCTATAAGCCCATAATGCGTCGTCAAGTTTCTTAGACCAATTCTTTCTAGATCTATTGACGGTCTTTTGCAAAATTAATTTTATTTCTCTATTGCTCAATTCTACTTGACCACTAGATTGAGGGTGATCGGGAGATGCAATTCTATGGTTAACATCATATTTAGCAAGCAGTTTACGGAATGCACCATGAATAAAATGTGAACCACCATCAGTCATTAAATATCTAGGGACTCCGAACCTAGGGAAAATAACTTCTTTAAGCATATTAATAGAAGTGTTATGATCAGCACTACTAGTTGGAATAGCTTCTACCCACTTAGTAACGTAATCAACAGCAACTAAAATATGAGTATACCCATTGGATTTAGGAAAAGGTCCCATATAATCAAATCCCCAAACATCAAATGGTTCAATAGCAAGTGAATAATTCATAGGCATTTCCTGACGTCTACCAACATTACCAATTCTTTGACATTCATCACAAGATAAGAAAAACATATGAGCATCCTTGAAAAGAGTAGGCCAATAAAAACCAGATTGTAATACCTTATCTGCAGTTCTGTCTCCCGCATGGTGTCCTCCGTAAGCCTCGGAATGACACTTCCGTAGGATTTGTTCCTGTTCATGCTCAGGTATACAACGTCTAATAGTACCATCTACTCCTTCTTTATAAAGATGTGGGTCATCCCAGAAGTAATGTCTTAAATCAAAGAAGAACTTTTTCTTTTGTTGGTATGTGAAACTAGGTGGTATAAATTTAGCAACAATATAATTAGCATAGTCTGCATACTAAGGAGTATTACGAGAAGCATTTATGACAGCTAATTGTTCATCAGGAAAATCATCATTAATTGATAGTAGGTCATCAAGAACATTTTCCATTCTAGGCAAATTATCTGCTACGGGATTCTCAGCTCCCTTTCTATCAATAATATGCAAGTCAAATTCTTGTAGCAATAGAACCCACCTAATGAGTCTAGGTTTAGCATCTTTCTTCTCCATAAGGTATTTAATAGCAGCATGATCGGTGTGAACAGTTACTTTAGAATCAACTATGTAAGATCTGAATTTATCACATGCAAACACAACTGCTAGAAATTCTTTCTCAGTAGTAGCATAATTTCTTTGGGCACTGTCTAGAGTTTTACTAGCATAATGGATAACATTTAATTTCTTATCAACTCTCTGTCCTAGAACAGCACCAACAGCATAATCACTAGCATCACACATAATTTCAAAAGGCAAGTTCCAATCAGGTGGTTAAACAATAGGTGCAGTGGTTAAGGCTTTCTTAAGTGTTTCAAAGGCTTCTAGACAATCATCATCAAAAACAAATGGAACAACTTTTTGCAAAAGATTGGTAAGAGGCCTAGAAATTTTAGAGAAGTCTTTAATAAACCTCGTATAGAAACCAGCATGACCAAGGAAACTTCTTATACCTATAATATCTTTAGGGCATCTCATTTTCTCAATAGCATCAACCTTAGCCTTATCAACTTCAATACCTCTTTCAGAAATTTTATGCCCCAAGACAATACCTTCATTCACCATAAAGTGGCACTTCTCCCAATTCAAGACAAGATTAGTTTCTTCACATCTCTGCAAAACTCGATCAAGGTTGCTTAAGCAATCATCAAAAGAAGTTCCGTAAACGGAGAAATCATCCATGAAAGCCTCAACAATCTTTTCACAAAAGTCAGAGAATATAGCAGTCATACATCTTTGAAAGGTAGAAGGTGCATTGCACAAACCAAAAGGCATACGTCTATAAGCATAAGTTCCAAAAGGACAAGTAAAGGTGGTTTTCTCTTGGTCGGATTGTGATACGGGTATTTGAGAAAAACCAGAATAACCATCTAGGAAACAAAAGTGTGTATGCTTAGACAATCTTTCTAACATTTGATCAATAAAAGGTAAGGGGTAATGATCTTTTCTAGTGGTTTGGTTTAATTTTCTAAAATCAATAACCATCCTATAACCAGTTACAATTATTTGTGGAATGAGTTTATTTTTATCATTAGGAACAACGGTAATACGTCCTTTCTTAGGGACACAATGAACGGGACTTACCCATCTACTATCAACTATAGGATAGATTATACCTGCTTCCAGAAGCTTTAATATTTCGGTTCTTGCCACCTCTTTCATCTTAGGATTTAATCGTCGTTGGTGGTTGACAACTGGTTTAGAGTCAGGCTCCATATTAATTTTGTGCTGACATAGAGTAGGACTAATGCCCTTAATATCATCAAGAGTATATCCAATAGCAGCGCGGTGCTTCCTCAGAGTTTTTAGTAATCTCTTTTCTTCATGCTCTGAAAGGTTAGCACTAATAATAACAAGATATATCTTCTTTTCAGCAAGATAAGCATATTTCAATGTATCAGGAAATTGCTTCAATTCAAATACTGGGTCACCCTTAGGTGGAGGAGGGCCTCCAAGAGTTTCAACAGGCAAATTGTGTTTAAGGATAGGTGGTTGATCAAAGAACATCTTATCTATTTCATTTCTTTCATTCATATGCATATCGTTTTCATGGTCTAGAAAATATTGTTCTAACGGATCAGTAGGAGGTACGGCAATAGAAGCAAGACCAATAATTTCATCTTTACTAGGCAATTCTTTATCATGAGGTTGTCTACGAAACTTGGAGAAATTAAACTCCTGAGACATACCACCAAAATTAACACTAACAATTTCTTTAGCGCAATCAATCTTGGCATTAACAGTGTTCAAGAAAGGTCTACCAAATATAATGGGACAAAAATTATCTTGTGGAGAACCGAGGACTAGAAAATCAGTAGGGTATTTTATTTTTCCACACAAGACTTCAACATCTCTAACAATCCCAAGTGGTGTAATGGTATCTCTGTTTTCAAGCTTCATAGTAACATCAATGTCCTCTATTTCAATAGGTGCAATATCATTCATAATTTCTTGATATAAGGTAAACGGAATAGCACTCACACTAGCACCCAAATCACATAAGCCATGATAACAATGATCTCCTATTTTAACAGAGACAACAGGCATGCCTACTACAGGTCTGTTTTTATCTTTAGGATCTGGTTTAGCAATTCTAGCTGCTTCATCACAGAAGTAAATAACATGCCCATATATATTATCAACTAAGAGATCTTTAACCATAGCAACATTAGGTTCAACTTTAATTTGTTTAGAGGGTCTAGGTGCTCTAATATTGCTTTTGTTAACCACAGGTGAAACTTTAGGATGTTCCTTAATCCTAACAGGAAAAGGTGGTTTCTCAATATAAGCAGTAGGCACAACTGGATCAACATGGTAAACAATTGTTTCTTCTTTAACACTAACGGGTTCCTCAATCTTTTATTTAACAGGGGGATGATATTTAAACCACTTCTCCTTAGGGAGATCAACATGAGTAGCAAATGATTCACAAAAGGAAGCTATTATCTCAGAGTCAAGTCCATATTTAGTGCTAAACTTATGAAAAGCATCAGTAGCCATAAAAGATTTAACACAATCGAACTCAAGTATTATACCTGACTCCTTACCTTTGTCGAGTTCCCAATCTTCAGATTTCGTTTCATTCTTTCCAGAAGATCCCATCTGAATTCAATAGTTTTCTTCATAAAGGAGCCAGTTGAAGAAGAATCGAGCATGGTTTGATTATCATGAGAAAGCCAAGCATAAAAATTCTGTAAGATAATTTCTCTTGAGAGCTCATGGTTGGGGCATTTGTACATCATGTACTTAAGCCTCCCCCAAGCTTGAGCGATGTTTTCTCCTTCACGAGGCCAAAAATTATATATATAATTCCGATCACGATGAACCAAATGCTTAAACAATCCACAAATTTCATCCACATAGATCAAGTGCATATCAGGATGTACCGTTCCATCTCCTGCATAAGGATTAGCTAGCAGTTTCTCTATCATACCCGAAAGGAATCTCATAATAAATATTTTCAGTAGGTGCAGTAGGTTGAGGAGCAACTATTTGTGTTTCCGGTCGAGGTGAAGATACCCCGAACAAACCCCTCAAAGGATTACTTTCCATAGTGACAAGTGACAGTAAATTCCAGCACGTAATATAAATGTTTCCTTACCAAATTCCACTCACCAAAGGCGCTTCACTCCCCGGCAACGGTGTCAGAAAAGAGTCTTGATGACCCATAAGTATAGGGGATCAATCGTAGTCCTTTCAATAAGTAAGAGTGTCGAACCCAACGAGGAGCAGAAGGAAATGACAAGCGGTTTTCAGCAAGGTGTTTTCTGCAAGCACTGAAATTATCGGTAACGAGTAGTTTGATAGCAAGATAATTTGTAACAAGTGACAAGTAGCAATAGTAACAAAGACTGCAGCAAGGTGGCCCAATCCTTTTTGTAGCAAAGGACAAGCCGGAACGATCTCTTATAATAAGCAAAGCGTTCTCGAGGACACATGGGAATTTCATCTAGTCACTTTCATCATGTTTGTTTGATTCGCGTTCGCTACTTTGATAATTTGATATGTGGGTGGACCGGTGCTTGGGTGCTATTCTTACTTGAACAAGCCTCCCACTTATGATTACCCCCTCTCGCAAGCATCCGCAACTACGAAAGAAGAATTAAGATAACTCTAACCATAGCATTAAACATATGGATCCAAATAAGCCCCTTACGGAATAGCGCATAAACTAGGGTTTAAGCTTCTGTCACTCTAGCAACCCATCATCTAATTACTACTCCACAATGCATTCCCTTAGGCCCAAAGATGGTGAAGTGTCATGTAGTCGACGTACACATGACACCACTAAGAGAATCAACAACATACATATCATCAAAATATCAAACGAATACCAAATTCACATCATTACTTATGACAAGACTTCTCCCATGTCCTCAAGAACAAAAGTAACTACTCACAAATCATATTCATGTTCAAGATCAGAGGGGTATTGAATAGCATATTGGATCTGAACATATAATCTTCCACCAAATAAACCAACTAGCATCAACTACAAGATGTAATCAACACTACTAGCAACCCACAGGTACCAATCTGAGGTTTTGAGACAAAGATTGAATACAAGAGATGAACTAGGGTTTGAGATGAGATGGTGCTGTTGAAGATGTTGATGTAGATTGGTCCTCCCACGATGAGAGGATCGTTGGTGATGTCGATGGCTCCGATTTCCCCCTCCCAGAGGGAAGTATCCTCGGCGGAATCGCTCCGCCGGAGAGCAAAAGTGCTCCTGCCCAAGTTCTGCCTCGAGACGGCGGTGCACTGTCCCAAAAATCTTCTCCTTATTTTTTCTAGGGCAAATGGGCTTATATACTAGAAAATGGGCACCGGAGGCTGGCCAGGGGCCCCACGAGCCACCAGGGCGCGCCTGGGGGGGTGGCGCGCCCTGGTCCCTCGTGGGCACATGGGTGGCCCCCTCTGGTACTTCTTGCTTCCAGTATTTTTTATTTATTCCAAAATAAATCTCCGTGAAATTTTAGCTCATTTGGAGATGTGTAGAATGTGTATCTCTGACATAGCTTTTTCAGGTCCAGAATTCCAGCTGCCGGCAATCTCCCTCCTTGTGTAAATCTTGCATATTAAGAGAGAAAAGGCATTAGAATTGCTCCATGTCGGTACCAAAACCGGCAGATCTCGGGTAGGGGATCCGAACTGTGGGTCTAGGAATCGATGGGTAACAGGGAACGTAGAGACGGCGATTTACCCAGGTTCGGGCCCTCTTCAAGAGGTAATACCCTTCGTCCTACTAGATTATATTGATGTATTTGTACGAAGGTTACAGAGTTGATCTACCTCGAGATCGGATGGGCTAAACCCTAGGCAATGGATATGATCCTCTACGGACTAAACCCTCTGATTTATATAGACACCAGAGGGTCCTAGGGTTACATATAGTCGGTTACCATCAGGGGATAAACATGCCGGCCACGCCAATTATTCCTTGGAGGAGACGCCAAGTCTTCGGAGGTTTCCTTCTGATGCACGGGGTCGCCCGCAATCCGGCCTTCCATCGACGAGTAGAGAGCGGCCCGCCAGCCTGGCCTACGAGAGATAGGCAGGCAGCCCGAGTACCCCCTAGTCCGGAACACCCTCAGTAGCCCCTGAACTAGCCTCCAATGCTGAAGTTGATAGTCTTCCACAGCTTCATGCTTCGCAGGTCTTCGGCTTGAGTGGCGAGTTCCTCCCTGTACCTGTATCTGATTTGGCAATAGTTCGGCCACCAATAGCTCGGTTGCCGAAGAATCTTCTGATGGGCGGGGCTTCATGGGGCCCGCCATACCGCTTTTCTCTGCCTAGAATTAAATGACGACCCTTGATTCCTACGCATCGAAGGAATGCTAGCGGCCCGATAGTTTTTTACTAAAATGCCCCTCATTGGAGGGGGGGAGACAGCGCCCTTTTAATAGGCTAAAGGCAAGGAGGCTAACGTACCCCAGCCATTCTTCCTCACATCCCTGTGAGGTCGCATCAGCAAACAATGGCGAGCGTCCCAGGTTCTTCCTCGCGCCCTCACGGTCCCCGTCAGGGTGATTGGGCGAGCTGCTCCATATCCTGCATGCAATTACGCAGGCTAGAGACGCAGGGATATCTTCCTGCGTCAGATCTCGCATCCACCCATCCCAGATTAACTTCCGCAGACGGGGAGGTTTTCGTAGAAAACTTTCCTTCCCCCCATGGGGAGGAAAGGGTGTGTTTCATGCCCTTCCTCTTGCGAGGGCTGGGATTCCCCATTCATCCTTTCTTGAGGGGTCTATTAGAGTTTTACGGGATTCAACTCCACCACCTTACCCCAGGATCGATTCTTCATATATCAGGCTTCGTCGCTCTTTGCGAAATGTTCCTGGGCTGCGAGGCCCACTTCGAGTTGTGGAGGAAGTTCTTCTGCCTTGTCCCCCGTACCCGAGGAGGGACAATCAACGAGGTCGGCGGGGCTGAAGTATGGCGTATCGCCGGAACCGGATACCCCGTAGGGACTCTGAAGAAAGATGCCGAAGAGTGGACTTCGGAATGGTTTTATATCGAAGACGTCCCCCTCTTCGATCCAGTCCGGAGGGGGCTGCCCGAATTCTCATTGGTCCCACCGAAGAAGCGGTTCAACTGGCATCCGAAGAGTCCTTCCCAAGAGGAAAGTGCCGAAGTAACTTGGCTGGCTGCTCAAGTAAGGTGGCTAGCCCACAACGGGCTAACTGTTATCGACGTGGTAGCCGCAGCCATCGCCCGGTGCGTCCAACCTCTCCAACAGAGAATGCACCCGCTTTGGTGCTACAACGGGGAAGATGATGCAACGCGGTACAAACGGATGGGACCTGCCAACCAGGCGGCGATGGCAGCCATACTGGCCGATCTCTTCAAGGGAGAAGAGCAGGAATTTGCTCGGTTAAAGCCCAAGGAAGGCTTCTCGAGCTACAAACCCATTGAAATGGTGAGTTCGACCACGTTTTATAGTTTGGAAAGCACCCCAAATTTTTCTTAACCAGATTCATATCCTGTCCGAACAGAACTGGAGGCGCTGGATCGAGACAGTGAGCTGCCCTGCTCCTCAACCGGAGAATTACTCTCGTGACGATGATCCTGGGTTCCATGATGACCCTGAAACATCGATTAATTTCGAGGAGGGGGTCTTCTACCAGGAGAGCCTCGATGGTTCTAATGTGGCCCTTTTGGCCGATCATCCTGGGGTGCTTCCCTCCTCCGCTGTAAGTGGCCAACGGGCTTCCTCTCGAAAGAAACACTCAGCCGCTGCTGCCCCAAATACACTGACACCTACTCCCAAGGGCCGCCGCACGACGCGTCGAACAGCCGCAAGAGCGGCACCAGCAACGAGTAGTCATGGGGTGACCAGACGCGCGGCCCCAACAGGAGCTACATCATCCGCGCCCCGCCCGAAGAGGTAACGCATCCGCCGTACCATCATAGCCTCTATTTTCGACATCCACCAAACATGTCAATAATTTTCTCCACGATGTCCTGTAGACGATATGTGGAACCACCCTCGGCTGGGGATGTTGAAGAAGCGCCGAGGGGTGACTCAAACCCGAGGTCGCCAGCTATAGCCGGAGTTACTCCGGGAGTCCCTGCCGAGGACCAACATCCCGAGGACTCAGGTGGCGTCTCGGTCACTAACTCCGAGGTTGAAAGTGTGATGAATCATCGGCGGCGTAAGGCGTCACTTCGGCACTCCGCGTTTTCGGATCAGGAGTTTAATGCCCTTAGTTCGGTAGACGCGTACCTTGGCGCTGCCCGAACGGGACTTGAAGGGGCCGTAAAGCTCATGTCTACTAATGTGAAGGTATGGTATTTGTTTTGACAACTAGTATCTAACCCAGTAGCCCCCGAGCCTTGATTTGGGCGGGACGGCCGAATTAAGGGTCTGATATTTATAATGCCATGCTATTGTGCAGACTATTTGGGAGCAAAACAAAAAGCTATCTGAAGACCTCAAGCTGGCACGAACAGAGTTAGAGTCTGTGAAAGCCGAGCTAGAGGGTGTGAAGAAATTCACCAGAGAGGCACATGGTAAGTGCCGAACTCAAAAGTTGTTTAAAAATTTGATGGAACACCTCTGCTAATGAAAGATGATTCCATAGCAGCCGAGTCGATAAATCAGCTGCGGAAGGATCTGGATATTGCCAGAGAAGCTCAAAGGTATGCGGAGTCACAGCAAGAGGCTGGCTATCGGGTGCTTTCCCGAAGTTATGAGGAGAGGGATAAGCTGAAGGCGGAAGGCGAACAACAGGCGCAAGAAATCAAAAGTTTGAAAACTCAACTCACCCTATCCAAAGAGGAGAACCAGAGACTGAAAGCGGGCATGTTCGGCGAGTGCGACCCAGTATTTTCAGTTCATAAACTGTACGTAGTAGACAGAAATATGAACAATGCCGCGTCTCATTGTAGTTCTTCTAACCGGACGCCCCGAAGAGGAGGCCGGCTCTTTTGGGCGGGACCTGCTGAAGGAGCTATCCGCCGTGCACGAGCGGGCCTGAAAGGCCATGAAGAACATGTGCAAAGCATTGTGGCCTGGTGAGGTGGCTCCAGAAGGGATGGCCGAACTCACAAATCGATTCAAAGGAGCTCGTTGCCGCTTTGAGCTATGGAAGACGTCATCTTGTCGTGAAGGAGCACGGGAAGCTTGGGCGATGATCAAGATCCGCTTCACCAAGCTGGAACCGGAGCATTTAGCTAGGGTTGGGCCAGTAGGGCCAGATGGGCAGGAAGTGCCCGTGCATCTGGTATATGACCAGGTTATGCCCGCAGCTCGGCTGTCCCAAGCAGATTGTGCTCTGGAGACCATAATAGATGGTCTTGATCAAGATTAACAGTTTGATTCTATGTGTCTATGTACTTTACATCAAGTAGTCTCCAAACCGTGCGTAAAACGTTGTCTTAACCAGCCATCGGCTTCCGCCTCCTCGGCCAGGAGCCGAGGAGTGTTTCCTACTGTGTGATCCGAAAACATCGGAAACACTTCGGAGAACGAGGCAATCCGGCTATGTGGTGCAAACAGACGAAAACATGCTCGGGGAGTTATGTTATATTACTGTTTAACGTAAGAAACATCTTCCGACAAAAATAGTTCCGCTATGGGTCCCTTTCGTCGGGTTACCACGTTAGCCGTGGATGGATAATCGAATACCCGAAGTAGGCGGGGATGGTTACTTCGGGAAAATACCCTGGAAACTTGGCAATAGGTACCAATTATTTTCACTTCCCCCGTGTCCGACCAACTATGTTCTTAACAACGCTAGCTTTTGGCTTCACCCGTCTGAGGTACGTACCCGGGAAATCCGGACATAACAATCATAGAGGTGCTCCCTTTACTCCCTAGCCGAACAATCGGGAACGTAGGGGGTAAACACAGGAGCGAGGCAACCCAGCTTGGCAAAATCTTAAGTCAAATTGATGCATATAGTGGCTTTAAAACGATGCGGGAAGGTTGCAAACTCAAAAAGACGGATGATTGCAGAAATAAAATATGATTGGCTTCGTAAAAGAAGCCCCCAGGTAACAGCGTGTGGTACATTCAAAGATGTTTGCCGAAGAAAAACTTAATGTAGCGGCATATCCGAACACAACCCGGGAGAGACTATTGACTAGAAAAATATAAATCCTAGAAGGATAAACCGAACAGTCGCGGAGCTAGCCGTAGAAACGTCGTAGCCGAGCTGCGTTCCAAGGGTTTGGTTCGAGGCGGTCGTCCTTTGGGTCGCGGAGACGGTATGCTCCGCCCGCGAGTACTTGATCGATTATGAAAGGCCCCTCCCATTTGGGCGACAGCTTATGCTTCTGCTTCTCTGGGAGGCGCAGGACTAGATCGCCGACGCTATAGGCCTTCGCCCGTACTTCCCTGCTCTGATAACGTCTGGCCTGCTGCTGATAAAAAGCAGAACGAGCCCGAGCTATGTCGCGCTCGCCCTCCAGGGCGTCCAGGTCATCTTGCCGATCCAGCTTGGCCTCCTTTTTTTCATACATACGCACCCGAGGGGCGTCGTGAATAAGGTCACTGGGGAGGACGGCTTCTGCCCCATACACCATGAAGAACAGTGTGTAGCCCATGGATCGATTAGGAGTGGTGCGTAGGCCCCACAGTACGGAGTCAAGCTCCTCGACCCAATGGCAGTCGGATTCTTTTAAAGATCGGACCAAACGGGGCTTGATGCCGCTCAAGATCAGTCCATTAGCTCTCTCGACCTGTCCATTAGACTGTGGGTGATACACCAAGGCGTAGTCGAGCTTAATGCCTAAATTAGCGCACCAGTCTTTGACTTCCTGGGCGGTAAAATTGGATCTGTTGTCCGTTATTATGCTATGGGGGACACTGTAACGGTGTACGACGCCGGATATAAAATCGATGACCAGCTTAGACTTGGCTGAAGTTACCGGTTTTGCCTCAATCCATTTAGTAAATTTATCTACCATGACGAGTAGATATTTCTTTTTCTTGGTCCCCCCTTTAAGTGGTCCGACCATGTCCAGCCCCCAGACCGCGAAAGGCCAAGTAATCGGTATCGTCCGAAGGGCCGTGGGGGGCATATGGCTCTGATTGGCGAAGAGCTGGCATCCAACGCAATGTTGGACCAATGTTTGGGCATCTGCTCAGGCAGTGGGCCAGAAGAACCCTGCTCAGAAAGCCTTGCTGACCAAGGCCCGAGCTGCCGCGTGGTGACCGCCCATGCCAGCGTGAATCTCGGCCAGGAGCTGCCTTCCCTCCTCTTCAGATATACATCTCTGGAGGATGCCAGTAGTGCTTTTCTTATATAGTTCTCCCTCGAGGACTTTATAGGCTTTAGATCGTCGAATGATACGCCTTGCCTCAGTCTGGTCGGCCGGTAATTCTTGGCGGAGGAGATAGGCGAGGAAGGGCTCGGTCCATGGCGCGATTACCGCCATGACTTCGTGAGCCGAAGATGTCATTTCAATTACCGAGCCCCCGATAATTCCTTCGTCTAGTTCGATAGGCGAAGGGACGAGCTCTCCTGAGGTATTGGATTCCGAGCCCTGGTCATCCTCCTGCCACACCACGGACGGCTTGAAGAGTCATTCTAAAAAGGTGTTCTCAGGGACACGGTCACGCCTGGCGCCCATTCGAGCAAGGATATCGGCAGCTTGATTGTTGTCTCTAGGTATATGGTGAAATTCCAGTCCTTCAAAGCGGGCAGAAATTTTTAGGACGGCGTTGTGGTATGCTGTCATTTTCGGGTCTTTTGCGTCGAATTCGCCGTTGACTTGAGAGATGGCGAGATTAGAATCTCCCCGTACCTCGAGCCGCTGTATGCCCATTGACACCACAATCCGAAGTCCATGGAGCAGAGCCTCGTATTCAGCTGCGTTGTTGGAGTCGGTGTACATGATCTGGAGTATGTACCGAATATTGTCGCCAGTGGGGGATGTGAGGACCACTCCAGCCCCCAGCCCGACGAGCATTTTGGAGCCATCGAAGTACATCGTCCAATGCGACTATGTACTGTACTCCCTAGGGAGTTCGGCTTCCATCCATTCCGCAACGAAATCAGCCAAAACCTGAGATTTAATAGCTCGACGTGGTCGATATATGATTTCGAAGGGGAGGAGTTCTACAGCCCATTTGGCTATGCGGCCGGTGGCATCTCGATTGTTGATTATGTCATTCAGTGGTACTTCCGATGCCACCATAACCGAGCGATCTTCTGATAATGCGGGTACCTTGTTTTACATGGGGTGAGCACTTCGGATACGTAGTACACAGGTTTCTGCACTTGGAGCTTGTGACCGTCTGCCTCTCGTTCGATGACGAGAACCGCGCTGACCACCTGATTCGTGGCCGAGATATATAGTAGCATTGGCTCGCCCGGGCTGGGTGCTGTCAAGATCGGGTTGCTGGCCAGTAGAGTTTTTATTTCTTCAAGTGCTGCCACCGCTTCACTGGTCCATTCGAAGTTCTTTGTCCGTTTGAGCAATTTATATAGCGGTAAGGCTTTTTCTCCGAGGCGTGAGATGAAGCGGCTTGGGGCTGCGACAGTGCCGGCAAGTTTCTGGACGTGTTTGAGCTCAGTGGGGATAGCCAGCTCGGACAGTGCCCGTATTTTCGCTAGGTTGGCTTCTATTCCTCTATGGGAAATGATGAATCCGAGCAGCATACCGGCCGGCACTCCGAAGACACACTTTTCCGGATTGAGCTGTATATCGAAAGTCTGAAGACTATCAAAGGTTTGCCGGAGATCGTCCACCAGCTGGTTGACGCGTTTGGTTTTGATGACCACATCGTCCACGTATGCTTCAACTGTTTTGCCGATTTGTTTTTCCAAACATGTTTGAATCATGCGCTGGTATGTAGCCCCTGCGTTCTTTAATCCGAAGGGCATTGTGTTGAAACAGAATGGCCCATAAGGAGTGATGAATGCAGTGGCCGCTTGGTCGGACTCCTTCATTTTAATTTGATGGTATCCGGAGTAAGCGTCGAGGAAACACAGTGAGTCATGCCCGGCGGTGGCGTCTATGATCTGGTCTATGCGGGGCAAGGGGAAAGGATCCTTGGGGCAGGCCTTGTTTAAATCCTTGAAATCGACACACAACCGCCAGGACTTATCCTTCTTTGGTACCATGACCAGATTGGCCAACCACTCTGGATGTTTGATGTCCCGGATGAATCCGGCTTCGAGCAACTTTGCCAGTTCCTCGCCCATAGCCTGGCGCTTGGGTTCGAAAAACTGACACAGAGTCTGTTTGACTGGCTTGAAACCCTTAATGATGTTCAAGCTATGCTCGGCTAATCTACGCGGGATCCCTGGCATGTCTGACGGGTGCCAGGAGAAGATATCCCAGTTTTCACGCAAGAATTTGCACAGCTCTTCATCGACCGCGGGGTCCAGCTGAGCTCCAATGGACGCCGTCTTGTTCGGATCTGTTGGGTGCACTTGGAATTTGACTATTTCATCCGTTGGTTTGAAGGACGTGGATTTGGGCCTTTTGTTGAGGATTACGTCGTCCTTATCCACCGTTGAGCGGAGCGCGGTCAGTTCTTTAGCTGCGAGGGCTTCGGACAACGCTTCGAGGGCGAGGGATGTTGTTTTGTTCTCGGCCCGAAGAGCTCTGTCCGGATCACTTATTATTGTGATCACGCCGTTTGGCCCTGGCATTTTAAGCTTCATGTACCCGTAATGTGGGACTGCATGGAATCGTGCGAAGGCATCGCGCCCTAATAAGGCATGGTAGCCACTGCGGAAGGGCACGATGTGGAAAAGTAGTTCTTCGGATCGGTAGTTCTCGGGAGTTCCGAAGACCACATCAAGAGCTACTCGGCCACTAGAACGCGCCTCCTTTCCGGGGATGATCCCCCGAAAGGTGGTGTGACTTTGCTCGATGCGGGATCTGTCAAACTGCATTTTGTCCAAGGTGTCCTCATAAATGAGGTTTAGCCCGCTACCACTGTCCATTAACACCTTTTGGAGTCGGAATCCATCCACTATGGGATCAAGGACAAGGGCGGTAGCAGCTCGAGTAGGGCAGGACCTCGGCTGGTCTTGTTCACTGAAAGTGATGGGTGTGTCTGTCCATGAGTCTGTCTCTGCCACGTGGTGAATTTGAGCGAGCTCTCAAAGGGCTCTCTTCCTCTAGTTCTTTGAGGAATACGTCTCGTAGATTGTTAAGACATCGGCGTCAGCATCAAAGGGCGTTGCTGGACTTTTATCTGAGTACGGGCCTCCGAGGATGACTTCGCCGCTCTTGGCGACTTGCCTGACCACCCAGCAAGCTCGAAGGCTGTGGGTTGGGTTTGTGTTGAGGAGGACGGAGTGTATGGGGCATGGTTTATCCAGCAGTTCGTCAAGGACCGTTCTGGATCTTGTCAGGGGTTTCATCCTTTTCTCGGATGGCTCGTATTGGGGTGTCCGGCGAGGGTGTGCGCGTTTTGCCCGAACTCGGTTTGGTTCCTCTGTACGGATTGACTCCGTTTGCTCGAGCTGAGCCTGCCAAGCATACTCCATGGCGCAGTATTTGGACACCAGATCTGATAAATCAGAGAAATTTTGGATGTGGTGGCGGGCGAGGGCGTTTAAGACGCCCTCGTCTCAGCAGTTCTGTCAGAAGATCTCCGGAATGTCCATGTTGCAGCCGTCCGTCATCTTATTTTTGACGATAAGGAATCTGGCCCAGAAGTGCCGAACTGTCTCTCCGGGCTGCTGCTTAACGTACATTAAGTCACATATGTCGGGCCGTCCTGAGTTATCTGGACAGTACTCAATGTGGGGGGTGGGCGGGATAAAAAATTTGATCCCAGCGGAGTGTGAATCCGGAGTTTTGGCAGCCGCGTCCTGGATTGACGTGGAATCCAATGCGCCGAGCTATGGATAATTGGCCGGACGCGGGTGCGTGGATCCGGGATTGCATGCTGAACTAGACTTCGGCTTTGGGCCCTCTCCGGAACGGGGTTCGGCTGCCGAGCTGGAGGATGAAGCCTGCTGGTCGGAAACTTGCACCTCATGCGCTTTCGGTTCTGAGGGAAGGGGTGAGTCCTCCGTGGGGCCTTCGATAGTGGCGACCAAGTGAGTGGTGGCAGGGACGTGAATTTCCCTGTCGTCGGTTTTAAGCCCGATCTGATCGTAGACCGAGGACTAGCCGTCGGCGATTACCAGGGCCTGGATCCGATCTAGTATCCCATTCAATAACGAGAGATCTGTCGGCTCCAAGTTCTGGCAGTTTGCGGGGTCAACCCGTAGTATGGCCGTGACGGGGGCGTCTGAATTTGCCCCGTAGTCATGTTCAGCCGAGGCTGATCTTCGGCAGCCGAGCACGGAGACTAGGTCCGGGCTCAAGGCTGGATCCGCAGTGGCGGCCGTCTCGGTAGTGGGGTTGGCCGTACTCAAAGTCGGTGCTTCAGGATTTGTGGGTCTTTCAGGCAAGGCTGAGGACCCCGTGAGGATGAGATCTCCCCGGGAGTCGGCGACAAACTCTAATTATCCGAACCTGATCTCCTGATCGGGGGTGAAGCTGTCGATCCGGCTAAGGTGACCGGCCGGGTCGGCGTGTAGCATGACGCTGCCGAACGCGAAGAGCTGGCCGGGAACGAAAGTGTCCCTGCGGCTAGCGCTGTCGCTGATGACTAGGCAAGCCACTGATCCTTGATGACCCACGGCGGAACTCTCAATGAAAGCACCAATGTCGGTACCAAAACCGGCAGATCTCAGGTAGGGGATCCGAACTGTGGGTCTAGGAATCGATGGGTAACAGGGAACGTAGAGATGGCGATTTACCCAGGTTCGGGCCCTCTCGAAGAGGTAATACCCTACGTCCTGCTAGATTATATTGATGTGTTTGTATGAAGGTTACAGAGTTGATCTACCTCGAGATCGGATGGGCTAAACCCTAGGCAATGGATATGATCCTCTACAGACTAAACCATCTGGTTTATATAGACACCGGAGGGTCCTAGGGTTACATATAGTCGGTTACCATCAGGGGATAAACATGCCGGCCACGCCAATTATTCCTTCGAGGAGACGCCAAGTCTTCGGAGGTTTCCTTCTGATGCACGGGGTCGCCCGCAATCCGGACTTCCATCGCCAAGTAGAAAGCGGTCCGCCAGCCCGGCTTACGAGAGATAGGCAGGCAGCCCGAGTACCCCCTAGTCCGGAACACCCTCACTCCACAAAGTGTTATATTGATTAAAAACACTATAAATAACAGTAGTAAAACATGATGTAAAATGGACGTATCATGCAGCAAGGTAGCCCAATCCTTTTATTGGAAAGGACAGGCCGGAACGATCTCTTATAATAAGCTAAACGTTCTCGAAGACACATGGGAATTTCATCTAGTCATTTTCATCATGTTTGTTTGATTCGCGTTCGCTACTTTGATAATTTGATATGTGGGTGGACCGGTGCTTGTGTGCTGTTCTTACTTGAACAAGCCTCCCACTTATGATTAACCCCTCCCGCAAGCATCCGCAACTACGAAAGAAGAATTAAGATAAATCTAACCATAGCATTAAACATATGGATCCAAATAAGCCCCTTACGGAATAGCGCATAAACTAGGGTTTAAGCTTCTGTCACTCTAGCAACCCATCATCTAATTACTACTCCACAATGCATTCCCTTAGGCCCAAAGATGGTGAAGTATCATGTAGTCGACGTTCACATGACACCACTAAGAGAATCAACAACATACATATCATCAAAATATCGAATGAATACCAAATTCACTTGATTACTTATGACAGGACTTCTCCCATGTCCTCAAGATCAAAAGTAACTACTCACACATCATACTCATGTCCAAGATCAGAGGGGTATTGAATAGCATAATGGATCTGAACATATAATCTTCCACCAAATAAACCAACTAGCATCAACTACAAGATGTAATCAACACTACTAGTAACCCACAGGTACCAATCTGAGGTTTTGAGACAAAGATTGAATACAAGAGATGAACTAGGGTTTGAGATGAGATGGTGCTGTTGAAGATGTTGATGAAGATTGGTCCTCCCACGATGAGAGGATCGTTGGTGATGACGATGGCTTCGATTTCACCCTCCCGGAGGGAAGTATCCCCGGCGGAATCGCTCCGCCGGAGAGCAAAAGTGCTCCTGCCCAAGTTCCGCCTCGAGACGGCGGCGTTCCATCCCTAAAGTCTTCTCTTTATTTTTTCTAGGGAAAATGGGCTTATATACCAGAAAATGGGCACCGGAGGCTGGCCAGGGGCCCCACAAGCCACCAGGGCGCGCCTGGGGGGTGGCGCGCCCTGGTGCCTCGTGGGCACCTGGGTGGCCCCCTCTGGTAGTTCTTTTCTCCAGTATTTTTTATTTATTCCAAAATAAATCTTCGTGAAATTTCAGCTCATTTGGAGATGTGCAGAATAGGTATCTCTGACATAGCTTTTTCAGGTCGAGAATTCTAGCTGCCGGCAATCTCCCTCCTTATGTAAATCTTGCATATTAAGAGAGAAAAGGCATTAGAATTGCTCCATAAAGTGTTATATTGTTTAAAAACATTATAAATAACAGTAGGAAAACATGATGCAAAATGGACGTATCAACTCCCCCAAGCTTAGACCTCGCTTGTCCTCAAGCGAAAGCCGATATCGATAATCATGTCCACATGTTTAGAGAGAGAGGTGTCGATAAAAACAAAATACGGACATAGTAGCATCATGATCATTATTATAACAACAATATTCATTATCATAGAGCTTCTCATAAACAAGTAACAATTCATTACAACAACGAAGTATAAGACATAAACTTTCTTGAAAACTAACAAATTATGTTCTCAGTCAACAATGCAATTGCAATTCATCATATTTTCAGGAAGGGTCTCATGTAGGAGCTTTTTAGCAAGTCCACATACTCAACCATCATTTAGTCTCAATGATTGCTAACACTCACAACATATATATGGAGCAAAAAGTTTCAGCCAGATACATAGAAAGATAGGGGCTTGTAATTTCGCCTCCCAACTTATTTACCTCAAAGGTAATGTCAACAATAATAACTCATGATCACTCATATCCAACTGGATATATGTGCCTAGATCTTTCCCCACCACATGATGCTTGCAAAAGAGAAAAATAAAAAGGAATAGAGGAGAACACTATTGACTCTTGCATAAAAAGGTAAATACATAAAAGTAAAAGATAGGCCCTTCGCAGAGGGAAGCAGAGGTTGTCATGCGCTTTTTGTTTTTGGATGCACAAGCTCTTAATGCAAAGGAACATCACTTTATATTGCCCCTTGTGATAGCAACCTTTATTATGCAGTCCGTCGCTTTTATTTCTTTACCATCACAAGATCGTACAAAGCTTGTTTTCCCTTACAATAAAAGATCATACATATTTAGGAGCAATTTTTATTGCTTTATGCACCGATGACAACTTACTTGAAGGATCTTATTCAATACATAGGTAGATATAGTGGACTCTCATGACATGAAGCTGGGTTTAAGGGTTTTGGATGCACAAGTAGTATCTCTACTTGGTGAGGATTTTTGGCTAGCAAAGATATTGGGCAAGCACCACATGTTGGAGGATCTATGACAATATAACTTCTATGTGAATATAAGTAAACATAATTCATTACGTTGTCTTCCTTGTCCAACGTCAACAATTTGACATAAAATACTTAATGGGGGCTCACAATCACAAAAGATGTCCAAGATAGTGTATTTGCATGTGAATCTTCTCATCCCTTATTAATTTTTTCATGAATTGCATCATCGACCAATGCTATGTTCGTTAACTTTCAATAAATTTTACCACTTATACTTTTCTTTATGTAATGTCATTACTTTCCATAAGATTAGCATATGATCTTTTTCATTATTTTCATTGCTAGGATTGAAACAAAAAAGTAAAGAAGCAAAAACTCAAACTACTCTTTGTTATATAACTCTCAACTCAATTACATAGATAGATAGATCACGAAACTAGCACTCGAAAATAGATCATACTAAACTTTTATTCAACTAAATCACGAAATAACTAAGGATCGAACTAAAAATAGGTAAAGATAATAAAAGTGATGGTGATACGATACCGGGGCACCTCCCCCAAGCTTGGCACAAGACAAGGGGAGTGCCCATACCCATGTACTCAAGTTTCTTTCTTCGGTGATGATGGTGATGATGAAGTGGTGGGCTTGTCCTCCGGCTTTCATGGCATAGGTTCCCCATCATAAAAGGATGAACGAGTCTCCGGAGTCTTGAAACTTGCAGCTAAACTCATACCTTTGAATCTTGCCTCATACTCAAAAGTTTGGTTTTGAAGATCATAGATTTGACCTTGGAGATAGTCAATTTGTTCGTTGAGCTTGAAGACGATGTCCCCCATTGATTGGCCATCCACTTTGTGATCGCGGGTGAATTCCGTGATCATGGAGTGGTTAGCGCTGAGTCCACGTTCTACCATCCCTTGGGACTTGAAAATCTCCTGCTCCACCGCTTCGAGCCTGGCCTCCACGCTCCCGGTCTTCTTGGGTCCTTGAACATCCCAGATGTGAAGCACCCCCTCACGCATCTCGATGGCTTGAGGGTGTTTCATCACCTCCGGTAGGTAGGGGTTGATGACCTTTTCATAGAACTTGTCCTTGGAAGAGCTTGGTGTAGCCATAGCGATCTAGATCTGTCAGAAAAATAGCACGAAACAAGAACAGAGGATATTTCTGCGATACGGTGGTCAAAACGTCCGGGGGTATATATAAAGAATTTTTTATCTTGCAAAACAAGCAATCCAGAAGAAAACGGAGTCGGGAAGGCTCACGAGGGGCCCACGAGCCACCAGGGCGCGCCAGGGGGTGGCGCGCCCTGGTGCCTCGTGTGCACCTCGTGGGTCCTCTCGGTTGTTTCTTATTTTTGTATTTTTTCTAATATTCCAAAACTGACAGAATGTATTTTTATGGAATTTTTGGAGTCGGTTTACTTACCGTATCACGTACCTCTTCCTTTTCAGGGTTCTGGAGTGTTCTGGAAGGTCTCTCTTATTTGTTCCTCCGGGGTCATAGTTTGGATAATGTTAGTCTCAACATTAATAGGTGTACCTGAGATGTAATGCTTAATTCTTTGCCCATTGACCACCTTCGGATTAGTGCCTTCGGCGTTATTGATCTTAATGGCTCCAGAGCGATAAACTTCCTCGATGATATACGGTCCTTCCCATTTAGAGAGAAGTTTTCCTGCAGAAAATCTGAAACGAGAATTGTACAATAGAACATACTCACCCACTTTGAATTCCCGTTTTTTAATTCTTTTATCATGCCATCTTTTAACTTTTTGTTTAAACAATTTGGCATTTTCATAAGCTTGGGTTCTCCATTCATCTAGCGAGCTAATATCAAATAACCTCTTTTCACCGGCAAGTTTAAAATCATAATTGAGTTCTTTAATTGCCCAATATGCTTTATGTTCTAACTCAAGAGGTAAATGACATGCTTTTCCATAAACCATTTTATAAGGAGACATACCCATAGGATTTTTATAAGCAGTTCTATAAGCCCATAATGCATCGTCAAGTTTCTTAGAACAATTCTTTCTAGATCTATTGACGGTCTTTTGCAAAATTAACTTTATTTCTCTATTGCTCAATTCAACTTGACCACTAATTTGAGGGTGATAGGGAGATGCAATTCTATGGTTGACATCATATTTAGCAAGCAGTTTACGGAATGCACCATGAATAAAATGTGAACCACCATGAGTCATTAAATATCTAGTTATTCCGAACCTCATGAAAATAACTTCTTTAAGCATTTTAATAGAATTGTTATGATCAGCACTACTAGTTGGAATAGCTTCTACCCACTTAGTAACGTAATCAACAGCAACTAAAATATGTGTATACCCATTAGAGGAAGGAAAAGGTCCCATATAATCAAATCCCCAAACATCAAATGGTTCAATAACAAGTGAATAATTCATAGGCATTTCCTGACGTCTACTAATATTACCAATTCTTTGACATTCATCACAAGATAAGACAAACTTACGAGCATCCTTGAAAAGAGTAGGCCAATAAAAACCAGATTGTAGTACCTTATGTGCAGTTCTGTCTCCCGCATGGTGTCCTCCGTAAGCCTCGGAATGACACTTCCGTAGGATTTGTTCCTGTTCATGCTCAGGTATACAACGTCTAATAATACCATCTACTCCTTCTTTATAAAGATGTGGGTCATCCCAGAAGTAATGTCTTAAATCAAAGAAGAACTTTTTCTTTTGTTGGTATGTGAAACTAGGTGGTATAAATTTAGCAACAATATAATTAGCATAGTCTGCATACTAAGGAGTATTACGAGAAGCATTTATGACAGCTAATTGTTCATCAGGAAAATCATCATTAATTGATAGTAGGTCATCAAGAACATTTTCCATTCTAGGCAAATTATCTGCTACGGGATTCTCAGCTCCCTTTCTATCAATAATATGCAAGTCAAATTCTTGTAGCAATAGAACCCACCTAATGAGTCTAGGTTTAGCATCTTTCTTCTCCATAAGGTATTTAATAGCAGCATGATCGGTGTGAACAGTTACTTTAGAATCAACTATGTAAGATCTGAATTTATCACATGCAAACACAACTGCTAGAAATTCTTTCTCGGTAGTAGCATAATTTCTTTGGGCACTGTCTAGAGTTTTACTAGCATAATGGATAACATTTAATTTCTTATCAACTCTCTGTCCTAGAACAGCACCAACAGCATAATCACTAGCATCACACATAATTTCAAAAGGCAAGTTCCAATCAGGTGGTTGAATAATAGGTGTAGAGGTTAAGGCTTTCTTAAGTGTTTCAAAGGCTTCTACACAATCATCATCGAAAACAAATGGAACATCTTTTTGCAAGAGATTAGTAAGAGGGCCTAGAAATTTTAGAGAAGTCTTTAATAAACCTTCTATAGAAACCAGCATGACCGGGGAAACTTCTTATACCTTTAATATCTTTAGGACATGGCATTTTCTCAATTGCATAAACTTTAGCCTTATCTACTTCAATACCTCGTTCAGAAATTTTATGCCCCAAGACAATACCTTCATTCACCATAAAGTGGCACCTCTCCCAATTCAAGACAAGATTAGTTTCTTCACATCTCTACAAAACTCGATCAAGGTTGCTTAAGCAATCATCAAAGGAAGTTCCATAAACGGAAAAATCATCCATGAAAACCTCAACAATCTTTTCACAAAAGTCAGAGAATATAGCAGTCATACATCTTTGAAAGGTAGCAGGTGCATTGCATAAACCAAAAGGCATATGTCTATAAGCATAAGTTCCAAAAGGACAAGTAAAGGTGGTTTTCTCTTGGTCGGCTTGTGATACAGGTATTTGAGAGAAACCAGAATATCCATCAAGAAAGCAAAAGTGTGTATGCTTGGACAATCTTTCTAACATTTGATCAATGAAAGGTAAGGGGTAATGATCTTTTCTAGTGGCTTTGTTTAATTTTCTAAAATCAATTACCATCCTATAACCAATTACAATTCTTTGTGGAATGAGTTTATTTTTATCATTAGGAACAACAGTAATGCCTCCTTTCTTAGGGACACAATTAACGGGACTTACCCATCTACTATAAGCTATGGGATAGATTATACCTGCTTCCAGAAGCTTTAATATTTCAGTTCTTACCACCTCCTTCATCTTAGGATTTAATCGTCGTTGATGATCGACAACTGGTTTAGCATCAGGCTCCATATTAATTTTGTGCTGACATAGAGTGGACTAATGCCCTTAAGATCATCAAGAGTATATCCAATAGCAGCACGGTGCTTCCTCAGAGTTTTTAGTAATCTATTTTCTTCATGCTCTGAAAGGTTAGCACTAATAATAACAGGATATATCTTCTTTTCATCTAGATAAGCATATTTCAATGTATCAGGCAATTGTTTCAATTCAAATACAGGGTCACCCTTAGGTGGAGGAGGTCCTCCAAGAGTTTTAATAGGCAAATTGTGTTTAAGGATAGGTGGTTGATCAAAGAACACCTTATCTATTTCATTTCTTTCATTCATGTGCATATCATTTTCATGGTCTAGCAAATATTGTTCTAACGGATCAGTTGGAGGTACGGCAATAGAAGCAAGACCAATAATTTCATCTTTACTAGGCAATTCTTTATCATGAGCTTGTCTACAAAACTTAGAGAAATTAAACTCTTGAGACATCTCACCAAAATTAACACTAACAATTTCTTTAGTGCAATCAATCTTAGCATTAACAGTATTCAGGAAGGGTCTACCAAATATAATTGGACACAAATCATCTTGTGGTGATCCAAGAACAAGAAAATTAGTAGGGTATTTGATCTTACCACACATGACTTCAACATCTCTAACAATTCCAAGTGGTGAAATAGTATCTCTATTTGCGAGCTTAATAGTAACATCAATATCTTCAATCTCAACAGGTGCAATATCATTCATAATTTCTTGATATAAGGTAAACGGAATAGCACTCACACTAGCACCCAAATCACATAAGCCATGATAACAATGATCTCCTATTTTAACAGAGACAATAGGCATGCCAACGATAGGTTTATCTTATCTTTAGGATCGGGCTTAGCAATTCTAGTAGCTTCATCACAGAAGTAAATAACATGCCCATCTATATTATCGACCAAGAGATCTTTAACCATAGCAACATTAGGTTCAACTTTAATTTGTTTAGAGGGTCTAGGTGCTCTAATATTACTTTTGTTAACCACAGTTGAAACTTTAGCATGTTCCTTAATCCTAACAGGAAAAGGTGGTCTCTCAATATAAGCAGTAGGCACAACTAGATCAACATTGTAAACAATTGTTTCTTCTTTAACACTAATAGGTTCCTTAATCTTTTCTTTAACAGGGGGATGATATTTAAACCACTTCTCCTTAGGGAGATCAACATGAGTAGCAAATGATTCACAAAAGGAAGCTACTATCTCAGAGTCAAGTCCATATTTAGTGCTAAACTTATGAAAAGCATCGGTATCCATGAAAGATTTAACACAATCGAACTCAAGTATTATACCTGACTCGTTACCTTTGTCGAGTTCCCAATCTTCAGAGTTGCGTTTAAATCTTTCTAGAAGATCCCATCTGAATTCAATAGTTTTCTTCATAAAGGAGCCATTCGAAGAAGAATCGAGCATGGTTTGATCATCATGAGAAAGCCGAGCATAAAAATTATGTAAGATAATTTCTCTTAAGAGTTCATGATTGGGGCATGTGTACATCATGTACTTAAGCCTCCCCCAAGCTTGAGCGATACTTTCTCCTTCACGAGGCCAAAAATTATATATATATATAATTCCGATCACGATGAACCAAATGCATAGGATAATTTTTTTGATGGAATTCCAGCTTCAACCCGTTCCAGTCCCATGTTTCAGTATCATCACATAGCCTATACCATGTCAATGCCTTTCCCTCCAAAGATAAAGGGAATACTTTCTTCTTAACTCCATCTCCGGATAAACCTACAAGCTTAAACAGTCCACAAATTTCATCCACATAGATCAAGTGCATATCGGGATGTACCGTTCCATCTCCTGCATAAGGATTAGCTAGCAGTTTCTCTATCATACCCGAAGGAATCTCATAATAAATATTTTCAGTAGGTGCAGTAGGTTGAGGAGCAACTCTTTGTGCTTCCGGTCGAGGTGAAGATACCCCAAACAAACCCCTCAAAGGATTGTTTTCCATAGAAACAAGTGACAGTAAATTTCAGCACGTAATATAAATGTTTCCTTACCAAATTCCACTCACCAAAGGCGCTTCACTCCCCGGCAATGGCGCCAGAAAAGAGTCTTGATGACCCACAAGTATAGGGGATCAATCGCAGTCCTTTCAATAAGTAAGAGTGTAGAACCCAACGAGGAGCAGAAGGAAATGACAAGCGGTTTTCAGCAAGGTATTTTCTGCAAGCACTGAAATTATCGGTAACGAGTAGTTTGATAGCAAGATAATTTGTAACAAGTGACAAGTACCAATAGTAACTAAGGTGCAGCAAGGTAGCCCAATCCTTTTTTTGCAAAGGACAGGCCGGAACAATCTCTTATAATAAGCTAAACGTTCTCGAGGACACATGGGAATTTCATCTAGTCACTTTCATCATGTTTGTTTGATTCGCATTCGCTACTTTGATAATTTGATATGTGGGTGGACCGGTGCTTGGGTGTTGTTCTTACTTGAACAAGCCTCCCACTTATGATTAACCCCTCTCGCAAGCATCCGCAACTATGAAAGAAGAATTAAGATAAATCTAACCATAGCATTAAACAAATGGATCCAAATCAGCCCCTTACGGAATAGCGCATAAACTAGGGTTTAAGCTTCTGTCACTCTAGCAACCCATCATCTAATTACTATTCCACAATGCATTCCATTAGGCTCAAAGATGGTGAAGTATCATGTAGTCGACGTTCACATGAAACCACTAAGAGAATCAGCAACATACATATCATCAAAATATCGAACGAATACCAAATTCACATGATTACTTATGACAAGACTTCTCCCATGTCCTCAAGAACAAAAGTAACTACTCACACATCGTACTCATGTCCAAGATCAGAGGGGTATTGAATAGCATAATGGATCTGAACATATAATCTTCCACAAAATAAACCAACTAGCATCAACTACAAGATGTAATCAACACTACTAGCAACCCACAGGTACCAATCTGAGGTTTTGAGACAAAGATTGAATACAAGAGATGAACTAGGGTTTGAGATGAGATGGTGTTGTTGAAGATGTTGATGAATACTGGTCCTCCCACAATGAGAGGATCGTTCGTGATGACGATGGCTTCGATTTCCCCCTCCCGGAGGGAAGTATCCCCGGCGGAATCGCTCCGCCGGAGAGCAAAAGTGCTCCTGCCCAAGTTCCTCCTTGAGACGGCGGCGTTCCGTCCCGAAAGTCTTCTCTTTATTTTTTCTAGGGAAAATGGGCTTATATACCATAAAATGGGCACCGGAGGCTGGCCAGGGGCCCCACAAGCCACCAGGGCGCGCCTGGGGGGGTGGCGCGCCTTGGTGCCTCGTGGGCACCTGGGTGGCCCCCTTTGGTAGTTCTTTTCTCCAGTATTTTTTATTTATTCCAAAATAAATCTCCGTGAAATTTCAGCTCATTTGGAGATGTGCAGAATAGGTATCTCTGACATAGCTTTTTCAGGTCCAGAATTCCAGCTACCGGCAATCTCCCTCCTTATGTAAATCTTGCATATTAAGAGAGAAAAGGCATTAGAATTGCTCCACAAAGTGTTATATTGATTAAAAACACTATAAATAACAGTAGGAAAACATGATGCAAAATGGACGTATCAGCGGCCGCCTCAACGTCGAGCAGAGCGTGCGAAGGGACGCGAGCATAGCGCGCCGCGGCTGCCTAAACGGCGAGCAACCGCCTGCGTATAGCAGTTCTGGTCAACCGTCTGGCACGCATGGGAGGCGAGACGGCCCATCCATCAGACACGCTGACACACCAATCAAACCTAAATGTGTTCACACCGATCAAATTACCACGCAATGAGTAAATGCAAATCTGTTCACGCCGATCAAACCTAAACGTGGTCCCACTTAGTACTGGGCTATAAAAATTAGTACCCACTCGAAAATTACTGCACATTCCTCTCCTCATCACCAAAAAAACAGGTATTTCCTCTTAAGCCATTCCTTGCATCTGCCATGGCCGGTAAGAGGAGTTCTAGGTCGACATATAATCAGGGAGCAAAGACCAAGGCCGCGAAAGCACTAGAGAGGTCCCGCCGCAACGCGGCAGCCGCGGCAGAGATGTCCTGCCGCGCCGCGGGGCCCTCGAACGAGCTCTCACGGGTAGGTGAGGGCTCTCACAAGCGCTCTCGCTGCATCGGTGAACTCGACGAGCTGGCGGGGCTGAAGTCCTTAGCCAGCGACGACGACATTCTCGCTGGCCTAATTAACCAGCAGGAGCTGCTCGCCGGCTTGGAGAAGCTGCTCGAGATTAGCGATGCCTCGGTTGATAAGGCGACCGGCCTCTTCATGAAACTCATGGGTGACAATGCGAAGCTCCACGAGGAGCTCGACAAGCAGAAGGAGGAGGCCACCGGCTGGAGGGAGCTGTATGAGAAGAGCATTGCCTCGCGGATGATGCTGACAGCCATCGTCCATGAACTTGGGGATGACTTGAAGAAGCTCCGCATCGAGTGTGAGCTGCAGGTGGAGGAATCCATGGCTGCTGTCAAGCAAAGTCATGAGGATGTGAAGAAGGAGCTGGAAGAACTCCTCGCCAAGCGATCCATCAAGAAGTAGAGAGCAGCGACTTCCTTCTTCCTCTTTTTTTTCTTCTTCTCTTGCCCCTGTTCTTTCGGGCATTGCCGCATGTGGCATTTTAAATTGGAAATTATCCGGGATATGTAAGACAATTATTATCCATTGCCATTGTCAATTTGTCATCATATTATTTCATTCGTAACCTCGTAGGTACATGTATACGAGTCGAAAACAGGCTAAAATTCACGTTCTCAGCGAGGCACGAACAAAACAATGCTAGCTATCATTGAGCGGGGCCATGGGATCACAAGCTAACACCTTCCGTCCAGGTGCATTAACCGCATGTTACACAGCGGCTCGGCCGCCATTAATGGAGAAGTTGGGAGCGAGGCAACGGCTGGAGATCAAAGAGCTCGCTTCCCGGTGAGCCTGCTCGGCCGCCATTAATGGAGAAGTTGGGAGCAAGGCGGCGGGTGGAGGTCAAAGAGCTTGCTTCCCAGTGAGCCTGCACGGCAGACAGCTCGCACGGGTCCCGTTGAGCCTGCGTGGTGGACTGCTCGCACACGTCCCGTCGAGCCTGCACAGCGGACTTCTCGCACTCGACCCGTCTAATCAAACAGCTGCACGCACGCCACCTATTATGGTCAAATTTTTGCACAAAATACAAAGAGGACCAATAAACCAGGACCAAGGTAGTACTCTCCAATAAAAAGAGGGACGCGTGGCCGCACGTAAATGGTTAGTGGAACGCCCACGGTTAAAACAATACAACCGTTTGCGATATTAACGTGTCATCTATTTGTTCCAAAATGCCTACGTTGGCTATTAATGTGTGCGCCTTGTCTCAAATTGGACAATTTTTTTACCACGGCATATATGTGCCATATAATGACACTATGCCAAGTTTCATGAATTTCGGGTGAGTTTTGGAATTACGGGGATTCAAAAACTGAGATTCTCAATGTTTGAAGTCGAGCCAGGACGCCGAGATGTTTGTAATTCATTCCCATTTCTTGCATGGGACCTAAACATGCACCCAAGGACACATGTATGGTATTTGAATCCATTTTGGTGCACTAGAGCATGTTCTTGTAATTCAAATTTGAATTATGGGGATTAAATGCCTAGAAAACTCAATTAATGTATAAAAAGGCCAAACGAACCCTGAATAATTCCATATTTCAGCGCGAATCTCCTGTTGGTCTACGTTGCCTGTAGAAAAACATACATGGCGAGAAGAGGCAGCGACGATTGTCATTTCGCCCACAAGGGTGACACGTTCCCTATCGAAACCATGAGGCTTCTTGCTAGAAGCTCCGGTTTGTAAGAGGCTTGTACCAAAACTTGCCCCAAATTGGAAAAAAAATTACCACGGCATATATGTGACATGTCATGACACGATGCCAAGTTTCACGATTTTCAGGTGAGTTTTTGATTTACGGGGATTTAAAAACCGAGATTCTCAATGTTTAAGGCCGAGCCTGTACGCCGAGGTGTTTGTAATTCATCCCCATTTCTTGCATGGGACCTAAACATACACCCAAGGACACATGTATGGTTTTTGAAGCCATTTTGGTGCACTGGAGCATGTGCTTGTAGTTCAAATTTGAATTATGTGCCTAGAAAACTCAATTAATATATGTATAAAAAGGCCAAACGAACCCTAAATAATTCAATCTCGGCGCGAATCTCCTGTTGGTCTAAGTTGCCTGTAGAAGAAAAATACAACGCGAGAAGAGGCATCGATTGTCGTTTCGCCCACAGGGGTGACACGTTCCCTATCGGAACCACGAGGCTTCTTGCTAGAAGCTCCGGTTTGTAAGAGGCGTGTATCAAAACTTGCCCCAAATTGGACAAAAAAAATTAGCATGGTATATATGTGCCATGTCATGACACGATGCCAAGTTTCATGAATTTCGGGTGAGTTTTGGATTTACCGGGATTTAAAAACCGATATTCTCAATGTTTGAGGCCGAGCCAGTACACCGAGATATTTGTAATTCATACCCATTTCTTGCATGGGATCCAAACATGCACCCAAGGACACATGTATGGTTTTTGAAGCCATTTTGGTGCACTGGATCATGTGCTTGTAGTTCAAATCTGAATTATGGACATTAAAATTCCTAGAAAACTCAATTAATGTATAAAAAGGCCAAACGAACCCTGAATAATTCCATATTTCAGCACAAATCTCCTATTGGTCTATGTTGCCCGTAGAAAAAAATACAAGGCGAGAAGAGGCAGCGATTGTCATTTCGCCCACAAGGGTGACATGTTCCCTATCGGAGGCTTCTTGCGAGAAGCTCCGGTTTGTAAGAGTCTTGTACCAAAACTTGCCCCAAATTGGTTAGTTTTTTTACCATGGCATATATGTGCCATGTCATGACACCATGTAAAGTTTCATGAATTTTAGGTGAGTTTTGGATTTATGGGGATTTAAAAACCAAGCTTCTCAATGTTTGAGGCCGAGCCAGGACGCCGAGATGTTTGTAATTCATCCCCATTCCTTGCATGTGACCTAAACATGCACCCAAGGACACATATATGACTTTTCAACCCATTTTGGTGCACTGGAGCATGTATTTGTAGTTCAAATTTGAATTTTGCACATTAAATGCCTAGAAAACTCTATTATAATGTATAAAAAATGCCAAACGAACCCTGAATAATTTAAAGCAGTTTTGTTCAACCGTCTGGGACCCGTGGGTAAGCACTGTGCACACGCGTCGTGCTAGCTCGCGCTTCCTTCTTTCCCAAGTTTTCCATATTAATGGTGTTATATATGCAAACACGCTACCATTTCCTGCCACTCCCCCAATCGGTTTCCCGCCACTCCCCCCAAATTGGTTTCCCACCACTCACCCCCATCGGTTTCCCGCTGCCAGTGTCAGTGGGCAAAGAGGGCTAGGCGGCGACACACCGGCCATACCGCATTATACCATTTCAAGCATGCCAATCCGGCGAAGCGCCGCTGCCGTCATCAACCTCCTCGACGAGGAGAATGAGCCAAAGCAGGCCGGAGAGCCAGAACGGCCGTGCGCCGCCGAGCAAGAGAGGCAGCGCGCTGCCGAGCGTGAGCAGTATCATCGCGCCCTAGTGCTTGAGCGGGCCAATGTCTACACATGTGTTCGTCGCCACCCATGGAGAGGAGCGGAGCAAGAGTGGCAAAGCGCTGCCGCGCAAGAGCGGGAGAATGCCCCCGCGCATCAGGTGCAGTGCGCCGCACTATCTGAGCGGAGCCATGTAAGCAGCCTGTTGACTCCACCACTCGAGAGGCCGTTTCCAGGGCCGGTAAGCATCCTGATTCCCCGCCAGGAATGGGCAGATGCCGTCAGCGCCATAATTGCGCCGGACGAAGTTCGCACTGCCAGAATCTGCCGCCACGACGCCAACGGGCTGGTCGATTGGCTCTTCGACCTCCTCGGCCCCCCAGGTGCCGCCAACGACGAAGCAGAGCAAAATACTCGTCGCGGCTTGGAATCGACTGTCGCCGATGAAATATCCTGGGCAGAGATTGATATTGCGGTACAGCAGTTCCGTGAGCGTATCAGACGCGTGGACAAAGGCCTGTACCAATTCATGCTCAGCCAAGAGTTCCCGTAGGTTTAGGCCCTGTTTGTATCGGTTTTAGCCCGGTTTTCCGCAATTAACTGGGCAACTATCTTGTTCTTAATTAATGAAAAGGCAAAGCTTTTGCTTCTTCTGGCTAGTAGTTTTAAGTAGTTAAAAAATAATGTAAGTTTGAATGGAAGTGGTCCGGTATGTAAAGATTGCACACAGTTTCTAAAAGCACAAACGTGTGTGATAGTAAGGAGTAGGTCCCACGCGGTGACCATCGGTAAACGCCTTAAACACGAGGAGGCAAATCTTATCAGCAAGGGGCAGCTTCCCATCCGCTAGCCTAGTCGAATAGAACGCACAAGTTAAGCGAGCTTGGGGCTGGAGCAGTCTAAGGATGGGTGACCGGGTGGGAAGTTGCTATATCTCAAGCTTCATTTAAGAGCCATGATATGGTCATTACAGACATTTAGCATCTAAATGTGTCTGTTGTGACCTGTCATGTTGATTAAATAAATCTTGAGATACTTGTTTTGAAAATTTGGAGAATGATGTTTTTTGTTATTTGTTGTTTTGAAAAATCAGAGAATGATCGAGATTGATTTGTGGGCCCACCACGTTCTATCCTTTGACACACAACGTTCGAGATCTGTGGGCCCGGACATTCTATCCTTTGACCCACAACGTACTTGTTTTCAAAATTTGGAGAATGATGTTTTTTGTTATTTGTTGTTTTGAAAAATCGGAGAATGATCGAGATTGATCTGTGGGCCCGCCACGTTCTATCCTTTGACCCACCACGTTTGAGATATGTGGGCCCGCACATTCTATCCTTTGACCCACAACGTACTTGTTTTGAAAATTTGTCTGTAGTGACCTGTCAACGTACGAGAAGGGTTTGACCATGACGGTTTCCTCTTGGTATAGGTCATGACATGTCAGACCAAATTTAGTTGGGGAACATTTGTTCGATTCCCTCCCGCCGGCTCGAAGTTGGGGAACCGACATCATACGTAACGTGGCTTCCTTGGGGTACGATGTTCGGTTTGTAATGCAGCTGGTGCCCCATCAAAGTTGTGCATTGGGATTTGAACACATCACACACCACCACCCATATATACATATATCTGGGCCGCATGTAAGGTACGTATAGGGTCTTCTGATCGACCCTATCTCCCATGTGTGGTTTTCAACGACACGCTTATCTGTGGGCCTGGTCTATATATATATCATCCCTTTGGCCGACAACGAGGGGGTTTGGCCATGAATGGATTCCTCCTGGTTCATGTTACCGCGGGTCATGGTGACATGTCCGAGCAAAAAGTTCGAGCTCATGCATTCTCAGGATTCCCTCCCATGTGCTCGAAATGGTTGGTTGGATCGACACCCTACGTACGTCGACGTCGTCCTTAATTACTACATACCTTTCATGGGGGTTGTCCATTTCGTGAGGTAGGAGCCACATCAAAATTGTACATTAATGGGTATTTAAAACACATCACCCTTCCAACGTACATCAATTTGGGCCCCATGCAGGTGGTGCTGGTTTTGTGGCCCCTCTCGTGCGGTTTACGTTGATGGTCCAATCTATGGGCCCGAGTGGTCTATTATATATCCCTTTTTGACCGACAACAACAGTGGTTGTTTGGCCAAGATAGATTCACTCGGTCCGTCTTATGGTAGGTCATGCATGCATGTCCGACCAAAGTATGAGTACGGGAAAGTTTCAGGTGATACTACGGTTTGGGTGATACCATGCTACTGACTTCTGGGCCGTTGGATCTCAGATCCGACGGCATCTGAGTAGCTCTTGTATCTGTACGCAATTTTAAGACTCTTGAATGACTTTTTTGCAAAATGTTCTAGAGCTCCCAGTGGCCACCGGATCTAAGATCCAACGGCTCCCAGAAGCCCGTATCATGGTATCACCTAAACATCGGTATCACCTGATATTTCCCACCGACACAAAGTGGGGGTGGGGCAGGCACCTAGCTACGACCTTAACCCGTCATTATAGATATCCAAGGGGGCTTTCCGGTTTGCGAGGGAGGTGCCACATCAAAGTTGTGCATTGTGTATTTAAACATCATGCCCTTTATTCCTACATATATTTGGCCACTTCCAGGTGGTTGTTGTCTTCTGGCCCCTCTCACCCAATCTTCGATGACGCGCCTACCCGTGGGCCTGCGCGTCAAAGTTGTGCATTGGGAATTTGAACATCACACACCACCCTTTTCATACATATATATTTGGGCCACATGCTGTTGTGGTTGTCTTCTTACCCTCTCTCGCGTTTTTTTGTTGCCAAATGGTGCTATATAAAATAGCAGACGCCTCGGATGAAAAACCGCGTGCGAACGTACGCGCAACGGACACGGGTGCGCTGGCTTAACCATGTGCGAAACACGTGCCCTGTAAAATCGCCATGACTTCGCAAGCGCCGGTAAGGGTGAAGGGTACTGTGTACAGGATATTTAGGATGAGAATTCCACGTATGCATCTGAAAATTAGGATGAACCGTGTGCGATAAACCAGCTAGCTAGAAATCTCAAAAAAAGCTACCCGCCTTGAGCGATGCAAAAATTGGTGGTTCCGCGGCTTTTCCTTATTATCATACACAATTATTATGTTTGGACCATGTGCGATCTGGTTGCTCCCGCCCCGCTTCATTTCCTTTACCCAAATTTTAGTTGCCGCGGTATTTCAACCGTCGCCCTCACACCTCCACCACCGACCTCATAGTAAAATTCCAGTAGCCAAGGCATTTGAACCGTCGCCCTCCCTCGTCCACCACCATCTCCACCCACCATTACTAAAATTTTCAGTAGCCGCAGCATATCCTCAAACACCACCCGCCCTAACCCCGTCCCCCTCCACACTCTACACCCCCCCCCCCCCGCTCGAACCCTAGCTCGCCGCCGCCGCCGAAGCCGCCGCCGCCACCACCACCAACCCCTGCCGGTCTGCCCGTGCCTCCTAGCTTAGATAAGTTCAGGTTACCCACCGATTCCCATACCCTCGTCACCCTGAGTTTTTAGATGAGGCTGATGGGGAACGTCGCATGGGAAACAAAAATTTTCCTACGCACACGCAAGATCTATCCATGGTGATGAGCATCTACGAGAGGGAGAGTGAATCTACATACCCTTGTAGATCGCTAAGCGGAAGCGTTAAGAAACGCGGTTGATGTAGTCGAACGTCTTCGCGGTCCAAATCGCAAGACGTCCCTCGATCCAAACACGATCTAGCGCCGAACGGACGATACCTCCGCATTCAACACACGTACGGCTTGATGACGTCTTCACCTCCTCGATCCAGCGAGCGATGGTGAAGTAGTGGATGAGTTCCGGCAGCACGACGGCGTGGTGATGGTGGTGAGGAACAATCTCTGCAGGGCTTCGCCAAGCACTACGGAGATTGTGACGGGAGGAACTAGAGGGTTAGGGTTGCCGGCACACGGCTTGGGAAATCTTGATGTCTCCCGTGTGCTAGCCCTGCCCCTCTATTTATATGTTGAGCCCTGGGGTCTAAACTTGGAGAGAAAGCCTCCACAAGGTCGGTTTTGCCCGCACAAGGTCGGTTTGGCCCGCACGGAAAGAGTCCCACTCGGATTCCAGCAGTACCGCGTACAAGCGGCAGTACCGCTCACGAGCGGTAGTACCGCTTCACACAAGCGGTAGTACCGCTTACGCGGTAGTACTGCCTTACAAGCGGTAGTACCGCTTAAGGCAGCAGCAAAACTTCCTTTTGCACTTTCCAATACCTCGTGGGCTTTACCCCTTTGGCCCATATAAAGTGTTGCTGCACCCGAACACTTCGGTAAACATCCGGAACCCCTTCCGGTGAATTCCGGAACCCTTCCGGAGATCAAAACACTATTATCACATATATCAAACTTTACCTCCGGACTATTCCGGAGATCCTCGTCATGTCCGGGATCTCATCCGGGACTCCGAACAACCTTCGGTCACCAACACAATAACTCAACTATACTAATCGTCACCAAACGTTAAGTGTGTAGACCCTGCGGGTTCGAGAACTATGTAGACATGACCGAGACACCTCTATGGCCAATAACCAATAGCGGGACCTGGATGCCCATATTGGTTCCTACATATTCTACGAAGATCTTCATCGGTTGAACCTCTATGTCAAGGATTCAGTTAATCCCGTATACTGTTCCCGTTGTTCTTCGGTATGTTACTTGCCCGAGATTCAATCGTCGGTATCTCTATACCTAGTTCAATCTCGTTACCGGCAAGTCTCTTTACTCGTTCCGTAATACAAGATCCTGTGGCTAACTCTTTAGTCACTTTGCTTGCAAGGCTCATTGTGATGTTGTATTACCGAGTGGGCCCTGAGATACCTCTCCGTCACACGGATTAACAAATCCCAGTCTTGATCCATGCCAACCCAACAGACACCCTCGGAGATATCTGTAGAGTACCTTTATAGTCACCCAGTTACGTTGTGACGTTTGATACACACAAGGTATTCCTCCGGTGTCAGTGAGTTGCATGATCTCATGGTCATAGGAACAGATACTTGACATGCAGAAAACAATAGCAATAAACTGACACGATCATATGCTATGTTCGTAGTTTGGGTCTTGTCCAGCACATCATTCTCCTAATGATGTGATCCCGTTATCAAATGACATCTCATGTCCATGGCTAGGAAACCTTCACCATCTTGATCAACGAGCTAGTTAACTAGAGGCTTACTAGGGACACAGTGGTGTCTATGTACCCACACATGTATTTGAGTTTCCAATCAATACAATTATAGCATGGATAATAAACGATTATCATGAACAAGGAAATATAATAATAACCAATTTATTATTGCCTCTAGGGCATATTTCCAACAGTCTCCCACTTGCACTAGAGTCAATAATCTAGTTCACATCACTATGTGATTTACATTGTAATGAAGCGAACACCCATGCAGTTCTGGTATTGTTCATGTTTAGCCCTTGGAAGAGGTTTAGTCATCGGATCTGCAACATTCAGATCCGTGTGTACTTTGCAAATATTTATGTCGTCCTCCTTGATGTAATCGCGGATGGAATTGAAACGTCGCTTTATGTGTCTGGTCTTCTTGTGAAATCTTGGTTCCTTGGCTAGAGCAATGGCACCAGTATTATCACAAAATAGAGTCATTGGGTTAAGCGCATTAGGCACTACTCCAAGATCTGTCATGAACTCCTTCATCCAGACACCTTCCTTCGCCGCCTCCGAGGCAGCGATGTACTCCGCTTCGCATGTAGAATCAGCTACCACGCTTTGCTTGGAACTGCACCAGTTAACCGCACCCCCATTAAGAATAAATACGTATCCGGTTTGCGACTTAGAGCCATCCAGATCAGTGTCAAAGCTTGCATCGACGTAACCCTTTACGACGAGCTCTTGATCACCTCCATAAACGAGAAACATGTCCTTAGTCCTTTTCAGGTACTTCAGGATATTCTTGACCGCCGTCCAGTGTTCCATTCCTGGATCACTTTGAAACCTTCCGACCATACTTATGGCAAGGCTGACATCGGGTCTTGTGCACAGCATTGCATACATGATAGAGCCTATGGCTGAAGCATAGGGGATGACACTCATCTTTTCTCTATCTTCTGCAGTCACTGGGCATTGAGTCTTACTCAACTTCACACCTTGCAAAACAGGCAAGAACCCCTTCTTGGTATGATCCATTTTGAACTTCTTCAAAATCTTATATCAAGGTATGTGCTTTGTGAAAGTTCTATTAAACGTCTTGATCTATCTCTATAGATCTTGATGCCTAATATGAAAGCAGCTTCTCCTAGGTCCTTCATTGAAAAACTCTTGTTCAAATATTCCTTCATGCTTTCCAACATTTCTATATTGTTTCCAATCAGTAATATGTCATCCACATATAATATTAGAAACGCTATAGAGCTCCCACTCACTTTCTTGTAAATACAAGAATCTCCGTAAACTTGTATAAACTCGAACGCCTTGATCACCTCATCAAAGCGAAGATTCCAACTCCGAGATGCTTGCACCAGTCCATAAATGGATCGCTGGAGTTTGCAAACTTTGTCAGCATTCTATGGATCGACAAAACCTTCTGGTTGCATCATATACAACTCTTCCTTAAGGAAACCGTTAAGGAACGCTGTTTTGACATGCATCTGCCAAATTTCATAATCGAAAAAGGCAGCTATTGCTAACATGATTCTGACGGACTTAAGCATCGCTACGGGTGAGAAGGTCTCATCATAGTCAATTCCTTGAACTTGTGAAAAACCCTTTGCCACAAGTCGAGCTTTATAGACGGTGACATTACCGTCCGCGTCCGTCTTCCTCTTAAAGATCCATTTATTCTGAATGGCCTTACGCCCTTCAGGTAATACTTCCAAAGTCCACACTTTGTTTTCATACATGGATCCCATCTCAGATTTCATGGCCTCTAACCACTTCTCGGAATCCGGGCCCATCATCGCTTCTCCATAGCTCATAGGTTCATCGTTGTCCAACAACATGACCTCTAAGACAGGGTTGCCGTACCACTCAGGAGCAGTACGCGTCCTTGTCGACCTACGAGGTTCGATAGCAACTTGATCCGAAGCTTTATGATCATCATCAACTTCCTCTTCAGCTGATGT
The DNA here is from genome assembly GCA_039707655.1 of Elymus sibiricus. Classification (NCBI taxonomy): domain Eukaryota; kingdom Viridiplantae; phylum Streptophyta; class Magnoliopsida; order Poales; family Poaceae; genus Elymus; species Elymus sibiricus. Next base: position 159,077,079 of record CM077668.1, on the reverse strand, counting down.
AGGCTCTACAGAAACATCTTTCTGCGCTGCGCTACTCTCAGGTTGAAGTAAAGGTTCAACAACCTCATCAAGTTCTATCTTCCTCCCACTCAATTCTTTCGAGAAAAACTCTTTCTCAAGAAATGTTCCGTTTTTAGCGACAAACACTTTGCCTTCGGATCTGAGGTAGAAGATATACCCAACTGTCTCTTTTGGGTATCCTATGAAGACGCATTTCTCCGCTTTGGGTTCCAGCTTTTCAGGCTGAAGCTTTTTGACATAAGCATCACATCCCCAAACTTTAAGAAACGACAGCTTTGGCTTCTTGCCAAACCAAAGTTCATATGGCGTCGTCTCAACGGATTTCGATGGTGCCCTATTTAAAGTGAATGCAGCTGTCTCTAATGCATAACCCCAAAACGATAGTGGCAAATCGGCAAGAGACATCATAGATCGCACCATATCCAATAAGGTTCGATTACGACGTTCGGACACACCATTACGCTGTGGTGTTCCAGGCGGTGTCAGTTGTGAAACAATTCCACATTGTCTTAAGTGACTGCCAAACTCATAACTCAGATATTCTCCTCCTCGATCAGATCGTAGGAATTTAATCTTCTTGTTACGATGATTCTCAACTTCACTCTGAAATTGTTTGAACTTTTCAAACGTTTCAGACTTGTGTTTCATTAAGTAAATATACCCATATCTACTTAAGTCATCAGTGAAGGTGAGAAAGTAACGATAACCACCGCGCGCCTCAATACTCATCGGACCGCACACATCAGTATGTATGATTTCCAACAAGTCACTTGCCCGTTCCATTGTTCCAGAGAACGGCGTTTTAGTCATCTTGCCCATGAGGCATGGCTCGCATGTGTTAAGTGATTCAAAATCAAGTGACTCCAAAAGTCCATCAGCATGGAGCTTCCTCATGCGTTTTACGCCAATATGACCTAAACGGCAGTGCCACAAGAAAGTGGTATTATCATTATCAATTCTACATCTTTTGGCATCAATGTTATGAACATGTGTATCATTACTATCGAGATTCAATAAGAATAAACCCCTTACTTCAGGTGCATGACCATAAAAGATATTACTCATATAAATAGAACAACCATTATTCTCTGATTTAAATGAGTAACCGTCTCGCAATAAACAAGATCCAGATATAATGTTCATGCTTAACGCAGGCACTAAATAACAATTATTCAGGTTCATCACTAATCCCGATGGTAATTGAAGAGCGATCGTGCCGACGGCGATCACATCAACCTTGGAACCATTTCCCACGCGCATCGTCACTTCATCCTTTGCCAGCCTCCGTCTATTCCGCAGTTCCTGTTTAGAGTTGCAAATGTGAGCAACCGCACCGGTATCAAATACCCAGGCACTACAACGAGAGTTGGTAAGGTACACATCAATAACATGTATATCATATATACCTTGTTTGTTGTTGGCCGCCTTCTTGTCAGCCAAATACTTGGGGCAGTTCCGCTTCCAGTGTCCAGTTCCCTTGCAATGAAAGCACACAGTTTCTGGTTTGGGTCCAGCCTTGGGTTTCTTCACGGGAGGAGCAACTGCTTTGCCACTCTTCTTGGATTTACCCTTCTTACCCTTGTCAATTTTCTTGAAACTAGTGGTTTTATTGACCATCAACACTTGATGCTCCTTCTGAATTTCAGACTCAGCGACTTTCAGCATCGCAAACAGCTCGGCGACTGACTTGTTCATCCCGTGCATATTATAGTTCAACACGAAGCTCTTGTAGCTAGGTGGCAATGATTGAAGAACTCTGTCAGTGATAGCCTCTGGCGGAAGGGGCATCCCCAATTCAGCCAAACGGGTGGAGTACCCAGACATTCTGAGTATGTGATCACTAACAAACCCGTTCTCCTCCATCTTGCAAGCATAGAACTTATCGGAGGTCTCATACCTCTCGATCCGGGCATTCTTCTGAAAGATAAACCTCAACTCCTGGAACATCTCATATGCTCCATGACGTTCAAAACGTCTTTGAAGTCCCGGTTCTAAGCCATACAAAATTGCACATTGAACTATTGAGTAATCATCAGAGCGAGCCTGCCAGGCGTTCACAACGTCTAGAGACTCAACTGGAGCGGGTGGATCACCAAGCGGTGCATCAAGGACATAAGCCTTCTGGGAAGCCGTAAGGATAATCCTTAGATTACGGGCCTAGTCCACAAAGTTACTTCCATCATCTTTCAACTTAGCTTTCTCTAGGAACGCATTAAAATTCAGGGGTGCTACTGCGCGAGTCATGGTCTACAACATAAATATAGCATAGATAACTTAGACTATTGTTCAAGATAATGAGTTTAGTTAATCATATTACTTAAAAAAACTCCCACTCAAATTGACATCCCTCCGGTCATTCGAGTGTCACATGATCCAAATCCACCAACTCAAGTCCGATCATCACGTGAGTTGAGGTGGTTTCAATGGTGAACATCTTCATGTTGATCATATCTACTATATGACTCATGTTCGACCTTTCGGTCTCTTGTGTTCCGAGGCCATGTCTGTACATGCTAGGCTCGTCAAGTTTAACCCGAGTGTTCCGCACGTGCAACACTGGCTTGCACCCGTTGTATGCGAACGTAGAGTCTATCACACCCGATCATCACGTGGTGTCTCGAAACGACGAACTTTCGCAACGGTGCACACTCGGGGAGAACACAATTTTATCTTGAAATTTAAGTGAGGGATCACCTTATAATGCTACCGTCGTCCTAAGCAAAATAAGATGCATAAAAGGATTAACATCACATGCAAATCATAAGTGACATGATATGGCCATGAACTTGTGCTTTTGATCTTCATCTCCAAAGCACCGGCATGATCTCCATCGTCACCGGCATGACACCATGGACTCCATCATCTTGATCTCCATCAACGTGTCGCCATGAGGTTGTCGCGCCGACTGTTGCTTCCACGACTATTGCTAACTCATAGCGATAAAGTAAAGCAAAATGGCGAAAATAATTAAAGACAACTCTATGGCTCCTGCCAGTTGCCGTACTCATCGACATGCAAGTCATGATATTCTATACAATACATGATCATCTCATACATCACATATATCTCATCATGTAATTGGCCATATCACATCACAACATACCCTGCAAAAACAAGTTAGACGTCCTCTAATTGTTGTTGCAAGTTTTACGTGGCTGCTACGGGTATCTAGCAAGAACGATTCTTACCTACGCAAAAACCACAACGGTGATATAAAAATTGCTTTTCAACCTTCTCAAGGACCGCCTTTGTCAAATCCGATCCGACTAAAGTGGGAGAAACAGACACCCGCTAGCCATCTTTATGCAACGAAGTTACATGTCAGTTGAAGGAACCGGTCTCTCGTAAGCGTACGAGTAATGTTGGTCCGAGCCGCTTCATCCCACAATACCGCCAAAACAAGAAAAGACCAAGGGAGGGAGCAATCTGAATATCAACGCCCACAAAACCCTTTTGTGTTCTACTCGAGATCTCATCTACGCATAGACCTAGCTCAGATGCCACTGATGGGGAACGTCGCATGGGAAACAAAAAATTTCCTACGCACACGCAAGATCTATCCATGGTGATGAGCATCTACGAGAGGGAGAGTGAATCTACATACCCATGTAGATCGCTAAGCGGAAGCGTTAAGAAACGCGGTTGATGTAGTCGAACGTCTTCGCGATCCAAATCGCAAGTCGTCCCTCGATCCAAACACGATCTAGCGCCGAACGGACGGCACCTCCGCGTTCAACACACGTACGGCTTGATGACGCCTTCACCTCCTCGATCCAGCGAGCGATGGTGAAGTAGTGGATGAGTTCCGGCAGCACGACGGCGTGGTGATGGTGGTGAGGAACAATCTCTGCAGGGCTTCGCCAAGCACTATGGAGATTGTGACGGGAGGAACTAGAGGGTTAGGGTTGCCGGCACACGGCTTGGGAAATCTTGATGTCTCCCGTGTGCTAGCCCTGCCCCTCTATTTATATGTTGAGCCCTGGGGTCTAAACTTGGAGAGAAAGCCTCCACAAGGTCGGTTTTGCCCGCACAAGGTCGGTTTGGCCCGCACGGAAAGAGTCCCACTCGGATTCCAGCAGTACCGCGTACAAGCGGCAGTACCGCTCACGAGCGGTAGTACCGCTTCACACAAGCGGTAGTACCGCTTACGCGGTAGTACTGCCTTACAAGCGGTAGTACCGCTTAAGGCAACAGCAAAACTTCCTTTTGCACTTTCCAATACCTCATGGGCTTTACCCCTTTGGCCCATATAAAGTGTTGCTGCACCCGAACACTTCGGTAAACATCCGGAACCCCTTCCGGTGAATTCCGGAACCCTTCCGGAGATCAAAACACTATTATCACATATATCAAACTTTACCTCCAGACTATTCCGGAGATCCTCGTCATGTCCGGGATCTCATCCGGGACTCCAAACAACCTTCGGTCACCAACACAATAACTCAACTATACTAATCGTCACCAAACGTTAAGTGTGTAGACCCTGCGGGTTCGAGAACTATGTAGACATGACCGAGACACCTCTACGGCCAATAACCAATAGCGGGACCTGGATGCCCATATTGGTTCCTACATATTCTACGAAGATCTTCATCGGTTGAACCTCTATGTCAAGGATTCAGTTAATCCCGTATACTGTTCCCTTTGTTCTTCGGTATGTTACTTGCCCGAGATTCGATCGTCGGTATCTCTATACCTAGTTCAATCTCGTTACCGGCAAGTCTCTTTACTCGTTCCGTAATACAAGATCATGTGGCTAACTCTTTAGTCACTTTGCTTGCAAGGCTCATTGTAATGTTGTATTACCGAGTGGGCCCTGAGATACCTCTCCGTCACACGGAGTAACAAATCCTAGTCTTGATCCATGCCAACCCAACAAACACCCTCGGAGATATCCGTAGAGTACCTTTATAGTCACCCAGTTACGTTGTGGCGTTTGATACACACAAGGTATTCCTCCGGTGTCAGTGAGTTGCATGATCTCATGGTCATAGGAACAGATACTTGACATGCAGAAAACAATAGCAATAAACTGACACGATCATATGCTATGTTCGTAGTTTGGGTCTTGTCCATCACATCATTCTCCTAATGATGTGATCCCGTTATCAAATGACATCTCATGTCCATGGCTAGGAAACCTTCACCATCTTTTGATCAACGAGCTAGTTAACTAGAGGCTTACTAGGGACACAGTGTTGTCTATGTACCCACACATGTATTTGAGTTTCCAATCAATACAATTATAGCATGGATAATAAACGATTATCATGAACAAGGAAATATAATAATAACCAATTTATTATTGCCTCTAGGGCATATTTCCAACAGAGGCCTGCGGTGTCCCTCCCCCCCCCCCCAGATCCCCATCCCCTACTCCAAAGAGTCGTAGCCTAAGCCCGACCACATATCCCGGGGAGCCCGAGGAGCATACGGCCAAAAGGAGGTCTATCATGGCCTCTCCGCCGGACGATGTCGGGGTGGCCACCGTTCGTGTCGACCAGTCGATCCCGGAGGAACACCTCGCCGCGGAAGCCGGCGAGGACGTTGACTACGTCGCCATGGCGAAGCCTTCACATCAATGGGTTCACGTATTACTGAATCTCAAGACAGCCGGCTACGACATCAAGCTCGTCGACATCGAAGGCTTAACGCAGGCGATGTCACAGGTTAAGTGGTCCATCCCCAACGCCTCTGGTTCAACCGCCGTCGATCTCTTCGAAGGCCCCACCGCTTATCTCCTCCACCTCGCGGTTAAGGATTTGCGATCCTTGTACGCCATCGAGCCCATTATGTCATTTCTGAAGGACACGTTCTACGGCGGTGGCTTGGGATCCTCAGCTGCCAAGTCAGATCTCATCGACCACGACCATGCGAAGGACACCCACTACGGCTCTTCCAAGGTGAGACAGCCCATCTGCGACATCAGGGATCACACCCTGTGTCTGTGCTCTTCCAAGTGGAAGGATCCCCTCCATGACAAGTGAGGCAATATTCTATAAGAAAATCTTACTTTTTCTAGCTAGCCAACTCGTACCCATTGTTGTAGTAGCTTTTGCCATGTGATGTTTTAACTGTGCCGTGTTTAATTATTTTAGTTATGCAAAAATGTAATGTTCAATATGGCTATCTGATGTTTAAGTATGAATTGTCCACTTCAGTTTCACGAATGGCTATATTTGGTTGTTTATAGTGAGTAGATGCCTTGTTTATCTGTATTTGGTTGTTAGGTTGGTTGCAGTGAGCATTTGCCCAGTTTTCAAGCAGATGCCCTGTTTATCTGTATTTGGTTGTTAGGTTGGTTGCAGTGAGCATTTGTCCAGTTTTCAAGCAGATGCCTTGTTTATCTGTATTTGTTTGTTAGGTTGGTTGCAGTGAGCCTTTGTCCAGTTTTCAAGCAGATGCCTTGTTTATCTGTATTTGCTTGTTAGCTAGATTGGTTGCAGTGAGCCTTTGTCCAGTTTTCAAGCAGGTGCCTTGTTTATCTGTATTTGCTTGTTAGGTTGGTTGCAGTGAGCCTCTGTCCAATTTTCAATGGCTATATTAGGTTGTTATAGTGAGCATATATGCCTTGTTTATTTCAGTTATTCACAATGTGATGTTCATTATGTGCAAGTATGAACTGTGCACTTCAATTTCATCAATACCAGTTTGAACGGCTATATTTGGTTCCTGTTATGCCTGGTGAAGTTAACACATGCCCTTTATTTTAGTTTTACACATTTATGCAGTGTGATGTTTAAGCATGAGCTATGTTCTATTCATTTTCAACAGTACCAGTTTGAATTACAATATTTGGTCCCTGTTAAGCCTGTTGTAGTTAACATTCCCTTCCATTTTTTATCTGCTTTAACATCATGCTGAAACCAACACATTCAAGTTGTCATTTTGAGATGTTGTTATTTACCATGGCTATATTTGGTTGATGTTAAGCCTGTAGTACTTATCACGCCTTTCCATGTACTTACGAAGGACAACAACGGGAGTGGCCAGCATTTTTCACCGAGGTTAGTTTCATCCCTCGGCTTATACTACCTCTGTTCCATAATGTAGTGCATACAAATCCACGGCTGGACACTTTTTAGCTTCCAATATTGACTTGTTACTTGTAGGTACATATGTCCTAGGCAAAGATCCACGCCTCGACCCTTTTTGCATATGGGGCAATGAGATATTCATGAACCAGCATCAAGTGAGGAAACTGATAAGAATTATTAGCAAAAAGATATGACCGATGGCAATTAAATTATTTGTCTATGCTCTATCCAACACAACAGTGAGCTGCAGGATGGTAACTACGAACTCTGTAGCCTTCTCTTTTTACTGCCCATAATGAGTTGTTAGACAACAATGTCTGAATCTTTTTCGTTTGCAGTGGTTCCCAAAGCAGTTTACTCAAGATTACCTCGCAAAGTACATGATTGGTGGACATGCAATGAAGGTTAAAGTATTTCATCGAGACTACAATGAGCATCGAGAAGTCTTAATGAAGACAGTGAAGGATGGGCGGGCGACCATCACAAGGGGTTAGCCTAGAGTCATGCGCGCATTAGGCATGGAGGAGGGAACAATATGGGCATTCCGCTTCACCTTCTCCAACAACCATAATGTCTTCCACCTCTCTCTTTCCAGTCTTTAGTACATCTGTGGTTCATCATTCTTTCCTTGCTGCTTCTGTAGTTCTTCTGTACATGTACCTGTGCATCGAATTATTCATTCGTCCTTGAACTTGTATTTGTAATAAACATGGTTTGATGTGAAATAAGTGATTGCCTACTTTCATATTGAAAATCTGTTTCAATTTCAAATTATGTGAATTTTAAATGCAGGGATTAAATTAGGGATAAATTATGATCTGTAGGCCATTACACTGGACACGGTTTGCGAAAGCAAAACGTTTGTGATAAACATCAAGATCAGACACGTTTCTCAGATTAGTACGTGTGCGATGAAACTCTACTGCACACACGATCGGACAAGAAAAAACGTGTGAGATTAACAACAAGAATGCACACAGTTCCTTCTTAATAAATGTTTGTGAAAGTGACCTTATCTCACATGCTAGGCAATTATGAACTGTTTATGATGTCATGTGCATCGTAAACGTTTGCTCATAGAAGAACGCGTGCGATAGGCCTTCATCCAACACGGGTAATACGGATGAATCGTTTGGAACATTTTATACATCTCAAACGTTTATGTACATACAAATGTATGGGATATTCAAGCTTCGCATACGGTGTAAAATTGTGAACTGTTTGTGATGGGATGAGCATCGCAAACGTTGCAACACAGAATACCGAGTGCGATGGTAATGCGAGCACAAACGAGTAGCAAGGACGGAGCGTTTGGGAAAGATGCGGGCATCGCATACGCTTAGTTCTGCGAAACGTATGCTTGCGTGCTCCCTATCGCGGGCGGTTTTTGGGTCGTGTGGGAAGACCCCCCCCCCCCCTATCGCACACATAGGCAAGGCGACGGTTTAAAACTGTGTCGCGGAAAGGGGTTAAAAACCGTTTGTATAGCAGCTCGATGTACCAGTGAAGGTTGATGAAGATGGCCTTCGTGATGGGTTCCCCCTCCGGCAGAGTACCGGTAAAGGCCTCCAGATGGGATCATGGAAGAACAGAGGCTTGCGGCAGCGATAAATATGTTTCGGGACCTCCCCTGAGGGTTTTTGGAAATATGGGAATTTATGGCGCTGGAATTAGGTCAATCGGAGCAACAGGGGGGCCACAAGGCACCAGGGCGCACCCTGGGTAGGGCGCGCCCCTGATACGTCTCCAATGTATCTATAATTTTTGACTATTTCATGCTATTATATTATCAATCTTGGATGCTTTATATGCTATTTTATATCTTTTTTTGGGACTAACCTATTAACCCAGTGCCCAGTGCCAGTTCCTGTTTTTTGCTTGTTTTTGGCTTTCCAGAAAATCAATATCAAACGAAGTCCAAACGGAAAAAAATCTTTAGATTAATTTTTTCTGGACCAGAAGGGACCCTAGAAACTTTGGGAGGAGACTAGACAAGATACGAGAGAGCCACAAGCTCGAGGGGCGCGCCCCAAGGGGTAGGAGCGCCCCCTGAGCTTGTGGGCCCCACGCAGCTCCATTTGACCTAATTCCAAGCCTATAAATTCATGTATATTCCCAAACCAACAGAGAGCCAGACGATATAACTTTTCCGCCGCCGCAAGCTTCTGTTCTTCCACGATCCCATCTGTAGGCCTTTTCCGGTACTCTGTCGGAGGGGGAATCGATCACGGAGGGCTTCTACATCAACCTTGATGCCCTACCGATGATGTGTGTGTAGTTTACCACAGACCTATGGGTCCATAGCTAGTAGTTGGATGGCTTCTTCTCTCTCTTTGATCTTCAATACAATGTTCTCCTCGATCTCTTTGGAGTTCTATTCGATGTAATCTTCTTTTGCGGTGTGTTTCTTGGGATCCGATGAATTGTGGATTTATGATCAGATTATTCATTGAAAGTAATTGAGTCTTTTCTGAACTTTATTATGCATGATTATTATAGCTTTGTATTTCTCTCCGATCTATCCGCTTGGTTTGGCCAACTAGATTGATTTATCTTCAGTGGGAGAGGTGCTTTGTAGTAGGTTCAATCTTGCGGTGTCTCCACCCAGTAACAGAAGGGGACGGGGTACGTATTGTATTGTTGCTACTAAGGATAAAATGATGGGGTTTATTCATATTGATTGAGTTTACTTTGTCTACATCATGTCATCTTGCTTAAGGCGTTACTCTGTTTGTCATGAACTTAATACCATAGATGCATGCTGGATAGCGGTCGACTGGTGGAGTAATAGTAGTAGATGAAGGCAGGAGTCGGTCTACTTGTCATGGATGCGATCCCTATATATGTGATCATTGCCATGAATAACGTCATAACTATGCGCTTTTCTATCAATTGCCCAACAATAATTTGTTTACCCACCGTATGCTATGTGTTCGAGAGAGAAGCCTCTAGTGAAAACTATGGCCCCCGGGTCTACTTTAAGCATATTAAAAAACCTAAAAATACCTTGCTGCAATTTATTTACTTTTCTTTTGTTTTGCAATTTATACTTCTACCTATACAAGATTTAATCCTTGCAATTAACGAGTTCAAGGGGATTGACAACCCTCTTGCCCGCGTTGGGTGCAAGTATTTGCTTTCGTGTGTGCAGGTGTTGTTCACTAGGGTTTGCGTGATTCTCCTATTGGTTAGATAAACCTTGGTTCTCACTAAGGGAAATACTTATCTCTACTGTACTGCTTCACCCTTCCTCTTCGGGGAAAATCCCAACGCAGCTCACAAGTAGCAGAAAGAATTTCTGGCGCCGTTGCCAGGGAGACATCATCAAATCCTATCAAGTACCTTCACTCAAACTATCATATACTTGCTCTACTTTTTATTTGCCTTTTTATTTGCCTCCCCCACTTCTCTAAAAATCGAAAAACACAAAAATATTTATGTTTGCTCGTTTGCTTGCTTTCTCGCTATGTCTCAAGAAAACACCAAGTTGTGTGAATTTTCAAATACTAATAATAATGATTTTATTAGTACTCCAATTGCTCCTCCCGCCACTAGTGCGGAGTCTTATGATATTAATGCTACTTTGCTAAATCTTGTTATGAAAGAGTAGTTTTCTGGAAATCCTAATGAGGATGTTGCATCCCATCTTAATACTTTCGTTGAATTATGTGATATGCAAAAGAAAAAAGATGTGTATAATGATATTATTAAGTTGAAATTATTTCCTTTCTCGTTAAGAGATCGTGCTAAAACTTGGTTTTCATCCTTGCCTCGCAATAGTATTGATTCATGGGATAAGTGTAAGGATGCTTTTATTGCCAAGTATTTTCCTCTCGTTAAGATTATTTCTCTTAGAAATCAAATTATAAACTTTAAGCAACTTGAGCAAGAACATGTTGCACAATCTTGGGAGAGAATGAAATTAATGATAAGAAATTGTCCCACTCATGGTTTAAGCTTATGGATGATTATACAAAAAAATTATGCGGGACTAAACTTTGTTTCTAGAAATCTTCTAGACTCTGCTGCATGTGGTACCTTTATGGGAATTACATTCGGAGAGGCTACAAAGCTTCTTTACAATAAGATGATAAATTATTCTCAATGGCACACCGAACGAGCTCCAACTGGTAAGAAGGCAAACTCTGTCGAAGAAATTGCTACTTTGAGTGATAAAATGGATGCTCTTATGAATATGTTTGCTAGCAAAAATGCTCAAGTTGATCCTAATGATGTGCCACTATATACTTTTATTGAGAAAAATAATGATGCTATTGATGTGAATTTTGTCGCTAGAAATAATTTCAACAACAATGCGTATAGAGGGAATTTTAATCCTAGACCATATCCCGAAAATTCCTCTAATAATTATGGTAATTCCTATGGTAATTCATATAATAATAATAATAGGATACCTACTTATCTTGAGAACAACATTGTAGAATTTAGTTCTCAAAAGATTTTTAATGCTATGGTAGAAGAAAAACTACATAAAGTTGATGATATGGCCAGAAACATGGATAGAATTGCTCATGATTTGGAAACTCTTAAAATTAAAACTTTGCCACCTAAGCATGATATTAATGAGTCTATTAAATCTATCCAAGTCTCCATTAATGAAAGTAAAGAGAGAACCGCTAGGTTGAGAGCTAAGCGAGAATTCCTAGAAAAAGCTATTCCACCAGGTTTTTATCGTAATCATGATGAAGATATTAAAATGATTGGTGTGACACCCATTGAAACTTTGTTTAGTAATATAAAACTTGATGAAAAAGGGAATGGAGATGAGTCAACTTTAGTTAGAAGGCGTCTCGATTGTTCGGAGGGTGATGATCTTAATGATAAAAATGATAAAAGTGGGTTTGGAGAGGCCAGGACTTTAAATAGTGATGTGCCCACTACTTTGTATTACAAGGACTTTAATTATGATAATTGTTCTTTGACTAAATGTATTTCCTTGTTGCAATCCATGATAAATTCACCTAATGCCTACAAACAAAATAAAGCTTTTACTAAACATATTATAGAAGCTATTATAAAAGCTCATGAAGAAAAACTAGAACCGGAAGTTTCTATACCTAGGAAGTTGCATGATGAATGGGAACCTACTATTAAAGTAAAGATTAAAGATTATGAATGTAATGCTTTGTGTGACCTAGGTGCTAGCATCTCTACTATACCAAAATCTTTATGTGGTGTGCTAGGTCTCACCGATATGAATGAATGTTCCCTTAATTTGCATTTAGCGGATTCAACTATTAAGAAACCATTGGGTCGAATAAATGATGTGCTTATCCTTGATAATATAAACTATGTGCCCATGGATTTCATTGTTCTTGATATTGAATGCAATCAGACTTGTTCTATAATACTTGGTAGGCCTTTCTTACGAACCATAGGTGCTATTATTGATATGAAAGAAGGGAATATAAGGTTCCAATTTCCATTAAAGAAAGGGATGGAACACTTCCCTAAAAATAGAATTAAACCACCATATGAATCCATTATGAGGGCCACCTATGGAATTAATTTGAAGGATGATAATACTTGAAACTATGCATTATGCCTAGCTAGGGGCATAAAACAATAGCGCTTGTTGGGAGGCAACTCAATATGTATCTTAAAATTTTGCTTTTATTTTCTGTTTTGTGTGTTTGCAAAATTATAGCTAATGTAATGGTTTTTTTATCTTTTAATTAGTGTTTGTGCCAAGTAATGCCTTTGGGATGATTTGGATAATAGTATTTTTGATGTTGTTTGAAAACAGAAAGTTTTGCGCCCAGTATTTGATTTTACATTTTTACTGGAATGTTACAAAAATCTATTTTTTTTACACAGTATTAGGATACAAATTTTTTACGTTTTCCTAAGTTTTCAGAATTTTTGGAGTTACAGAAGTATGGATAAATATTCTGTCATTGCGTACTATTCTATTTTAGACAGATTCTGTTTTTATTGCATAGTTTACTTGTTTTAATGAAACTATGGATTATATCGGGGGGTATAAGTCATGGAAGAGTTATAATATAGTAGGTATTATGCAAGAACAATTATGAATGAGTTTATAATAGTACCTAAAGTGTATGATTGATTTATTATACTAACGGATCTCACGAAGTTTCTGTTGAGTTTTGTGTGCTGAAGTTTTCAAGTTTTGGGTGAGATTACGATGGATGAAGGAATAAGGAGTGGCAATACCCTAAGATTGTGGATGTCCAAGGCACCCCAAGGTAATATTCAAGGAAGACCCAAGCGTCTAAGCTTGGGGATGCCCCGAATGGCATCCCCTCTTTCGTCTACAATCTATCGGTAACTTACTTGGAGCTATATTTTTATTCATCACATGATATGAGTTTTACTTGGAGCGTCTTGTGCCATAGTTTTCTTTTCTTTGTTTGCTTTTTAGTTTGCCACAATCATTGTTTGCTAGACACGCCTATTTGAGAGGGACGCACATTTATCGTGATTTGTTAGAATACTCTATGTGCTTCACTTATATCTTTTGAGCTAGGCAGTTGCTCTAGTGCTTCACTAATATCTTTTAGAGCACGGTGGTGGTTATACTTTATAGAAATAATTGCACTCTCATGCTTCACTTAAATATTTTTGAGAGTCTAATAAATAGTAATGGCAATTTGCACGTGTTATAAGACTAGTCCAAAAAGGATAGATATTCAAGGGGGATATAATAAAAACTTTCATGTAGATCACTAAATATGAAACGTATGGTTTAATGATATTGATGTTGTAATATGAAAGGATATTGGTTCATGATCATTGGTTAGTAGAAATATCGGTATTAAAGCTTGTTATTCTCATCTAAGTGTTGGTCATGGCATGGTGGGGAGGTTTGAGCATTTTTATGTCTGAAATGAAATCCTTGAGTGCTGTTATAATCGGATGCGCGCGATGGTTAACTCCTACCAACCAATTTCTTAGGGGAATGCGAGTAGTACTTTGCTTCGATGGCTAATAGGCTTTACAATAAGTATGTGAGTTCTTTATGACTAATGTGAGTCCATGGATTATACACACTCCTATCTTTCCGCAATTTGCTAGCCTCTTCGATACCATGCATTGCCCTTTCTCACCTCGAGAGTTGGTGCAAACTTTGTCGGTGCAACCAAACCCTGTGATATGATATGCTCTATCACAATAAGCCTCCTTATATCTTCATCAAAACAGCCACCATACCTACCTATTATGGCATTTTCATAGCCATTCCGAGATATATTGCCATGCAACTTCCACCGTTCCATCACATGACTTGTGTGTTCATCATCATATTGCTTTGCATGATCATATAGAGCTGACATGATACTTGTGGCTCAGCCACCATTCATCATTATTATACATGTTACGCTAGATCATTGCACATCCTGGTACACTGCCAGAGGCATTCATATAGAGTCATATTGTTTCAGTTATCGAGTTGTAAGTAAATAAAAGTGTGATGATCATCATTATTAGAGCATTGTCCCAGTGAGGAAAGGATGATGGAGACCATGATTCCCCCACAAGTCGGGATGAGACTCCGGACGAAAAAAGAGAGGCCAAAAAGAGCCCAACAAAAAAAAGAGAAAAAAGAGAGAGATAAAGAGAGAAGGGGCAATGTTACTATCCTTTTCCACACTTGTGCTTCGGAGTAGCACCATGTTCTTCATATAGAGAGTCTCCTATGTTGTCACTTTCATATACTAGTGGAAAATTTTCATTATAGAACTTAGCTTGTATATTCCGATGACGGGCTTCCTGAAATGCCCGAGGTCTTCATGAGCAAGCAAGTTGGATGCACACCCACTTAGTTTCAGTTGAGCTTTCATACACTTATAGCTCTTAGTGCATCCGTTGCATGGCAATCCCTACTCTTCGCATTGATATCGATTGATGGACATCTCCATAGTTCGTTGATCCGCCGAGTTGATGCGAGACTTTCTTCCTTTTTGACTTCCCTTATTGATCTCTACCACCGCATTCTATTCCACCTATAGTGTTATATCCATGGCTCACGCTCATGTGAGGGATCTAGGAGATAGGTCTAGAGGGGGGTGAATAGACACTTAACCAACCAAAGGTGCAGTTTTTAGTTTCTCTTAGAACTTAGGCAGATTTTGGCACAAGTTAAGATAACACCAAAACTTTCTACACATGCAAATCTAGAGATTGAGCAGCGGAAATAATAAAGCATGCAAGTGTACGGAAAGTAAATGGGTAGAGTATGGAAGATCAAACACAATGAAGACATGGTGGTTTTGGCGTGGTTCCGATAGGTGGTACTATCATACGCCCACGTTGATGGAGGCTTCAACCCACGGAGGGTAACAGCTGCGCGAGTCCACGGAGGGCTCCACCCACAAAGGGTCCACAAAGAAGCAACCTTGCCTATTCCACCATGGCTTACGTCCACGAAGGACTAGCCTCACTCGGGGTAGATCTTCACGAAGTAGGCGATCTCCTTGCCCTTACAAACTCCTTGGTTCAACTCCACATGATCTTGGAGGCTCCCAAGTGACACCTAACCAATCTAGGAGACACCACTCTCCAAAAGGTAATAGATGGTGTGTTGATGATGAACTCCTTGATCTTGTGCTTCAAATGATAGTCTCCCCAACACTCAACTCTCCCTCACAGATTTGGCTATGGTGGAAGAAGGATTTGAGTGGAAAGCAACTTGGGAAAGGCTAGAAATCAATGTTCAAATGGTTGGATTGGAATGTCTTGATCTCAACACATGAGTAGGTGGTTCTCTCTCAGAAAATGTATGGTGGAAGTGTAGACACGTTTTGATGCCTCTCTTACTTGGTAAGAGGGTGGTGGAGGGGTATAAATAGCCTTCACACGAAATCCAACCGTTACACACATTTGACCAAAATCGGTGGGACCGAAACCAGAATCTCGGTGAGACCGACTTGAGCAAAGATATGAACGTTTGAAGTTTTGGTGGGACCGACTGGAACATCTCGGAGGGACCAATGTGCAATGGCTAGGGCAAACCTCGTCTCGGTGGCACCGATTGCATCATCTCGGTGGGACCGAAGTGAAGCAATAAGGCAACAGAGAGTTGGCAAGCCATCTCGGTGGTACCGATTGCAATTCTCGGTGGGACCAAAATAATTGCAACAAGTAACAAAGAGTTGGAAAGGCCATCTCGGTGGGACCGAGATCCATATCGGTGGATCCGATTTGTTAGGGTTTGGCAGTGGCTAAGTCCAAATGAACTCGGTGGCTCCGGATAGGAAATTTCGGTGGGGCCGAGTTGGAATGTAGGGTTTGGACATATTTGGATGAAGGAAGTGGCTGAGGATTTTGGAGCAATATCATTGAGCACTTGAGCAAATAGATCATTATCAAAACCTCATCCCCTTTTAATAGTATTGGCTTTCCTATGGACTCAATGTGATCTTGGATCACTAAACCAAAAAATGTAGAGTCTTGAGCTTTTGCCAATCCATGTCCTTAGCATTTTGAAGGGTCCACATCTCTAGTCCTTGCCATGCCAATGCTGAACTTATCTGAAATTTACTAGATAAAAACATTAGTCCAACACCATGTATGTTGGCATAAATTACCAAAACCACCAAGGGAGCAAATGTGCTTCCAATCTCCCCCTTTTTGGTAATTGATGACAACATACATCAAAGTTTCAAGTGAAGATGTAAATGAGAATGAACTAAAGCTTTGAAGAAAAACATGTAACATGTATAAGCTCCCCCTAACGATGTGCATCTAGTAAATGATAGTAGCTTATGAAGAGTAGAAGCACAAAGTGAAAGACATACACATGTAACATGTATCTTGGCTATATGCATCAGAGCAACAGATATGACATTTAGGTATCCACATGTTCATGATTATCTTCTTGCAAACAATATGTGCAAAACAAGAAGTCATCATGCTCATGAGTGTGATGCATATACTTACCTCAAAGTTCTTGATCAAGTACCTGAAGAAATACACTCGAGAAAACAGGGTTAGACACAAGATAATTTCTTCAAGAAAAGACACAAGATCAATCAAGAGACCAAGATTGGGATGACATGTAGAAGAGAGTATCACTGGGTGAGTACTTCTTTAAAGCAGACATGTCCCCAAAAAAACTGACTCCCCCTGAATCTGACATTGGATATTGGGAGCAGGTAGGGTGAGAAAATTAAAGCAACCAAAGAACAAACTAATCATGTTTCTCCCCTCTTAGAAACATGTAACATTCTCTCCTCTTGTAAGATGCATCTCTCTCTCATTTTTACAAAGAAAATAAGCTTTGATGTATTTCTCTCTCCCCCTTTGACATCAATTTCCAAGAAGGGACTTCAAGATTATTGGCCAAGTGAGTATGGTCCATGAGAAACACATCTAGCCATTGAGTAGCTCTAGATGCAAGTAGAGGATAAGAATCATTGAGTGGAGCTGGAGCAGAAAGACTCAGAAAATATTTGACAGAAAACTCCTTAGAGCAGCAAAGTCGGTGACTCCGAATTGAAACAATTCGGTGGAACCGAGTTTGGTGCAAAGAAACATCTATCAACTCAGCTCACTAGGCAAAGGAATTCTCACAAAGATTTGCAATGAATTAGCTGCGAAACTAGCTAAGAGAAAAGAATCACCGAAAAGAAAAGAAAAGAAAAGAAAAGAAAAGAGGCAAAGAAAATATCTAGATGAAGTTTTTTTTTTGAAAAAGAGGAAACACCCTAGCAAAAAGAGAAATGCAAACGAAACACTAGAGAACTTCATCTAGAGGGGTCGGTAACTAGGTCACCTATATTAGAGTATATTGACTTAGGAGTCAAGTGAGAACACTTGATCATAGGTCATACTCATCGTTTAAGCTCAAAATGGGGTTGCCATTTTTCCTTTAAGCATTTCAATGTATTCACATCTTGTTGAGTTGCTTTGGCTCATGACTTTGTGTAAAGCTTCTCTAAAATGTGAGAACTTACATTGGGATTTGGTGGTGATGTTCGTCATGTGGTTGAACTTGAAGTGGGTGCTCAAGAGTTGAAGTTTGTAGCTATCCTATCATTTGTAGTTCATCTTCCTACATGGGTTAGATTTGCGAGGAACAACATATATATATATATATATATATATATATATATATATATATCCAAAATGACAAGAATGAAGCATAGATCAAAAGTTGTCAAAGGATATGTGATGTTGTCTTGTTCCTTATTCCACCAAGGATTGTTGATACTTGGATTATACAAGATTGCTCAAGATAAGAGTGAGATGCAATCTTGTGACATGAAGCTTGTCCAAGTACCTACAAAAGGTTAAATACAATACAAGGGAGCAAAAGTGTCCAAAATATAATATGATCATGGAAGTATCATGGATTAGTCAAGAATGCTCATGCCCTTGTATGCATCCACGTGAACCTCTAGTTCACGTTTGAAGCATCAATGATGTTCAACTCACTCCTCAAGTGACAAAACACCTTTTCATCAAGAGGTTTGGTAAAGATGTCCGCCAATTGCTTGTTGGTTCGAACATGTTTAAGGTCAATGTCACCTTTCTCAACATGGTCTCGAATGAAATGATGATGAACCTCAATATTCTTAGTTCGAGAATATTGCATGGGATTGTGTGCAATCTTAATAGCACTCTCATTGTCACATAGTAATGGTGCATGTCTCACATGCACACCATAATATTTAAGAGTTTGAGTCATCCATAGTAATTGGGCACAACATGATCCTGCGGCAATGTATTCCGCTTCGGCGGTAGATAGAGATACCGAGTTTTGTTTCTTGAAGGACCAAGACACAAGAGATCTACCAAGGAATTGACATGTACCCGAAGTAGATTTTCTATCAACCTTGTCTCCGGCATAATCCGAATCGGAATAGCCAACAAGATTAAAGGAAGATCCTTTGTGATACCATATGCCAAAGTTTGGTGTATGTAACAAGTATCTCACAATTCTTTTCACCGCCTTAAGGTGACACTCTTTTGGTGCCGCTTGGTACCGTGCACACATGCACACACTTAGCATAATGTCGGGACGGGAGGCACATAGATATAGCAATGAACCAATCATAGATCGATAAACCTTTTGATCAACCGGTTTGCCATCCTTGGTCAAGTCAAGATGTCCACTCATGGGCATGGGGGTTTTCATACCTTTACTTCCTTGCATGTTGAACTTCTTGAATAAGTCCTTGGTATACTTTCTTTGAGAAACAAAGGTGCCCTCCTTAGTTTGCTTGATTTGCAAACCAAGTAAGAATTTGAGTTCACACATCATAGACATCTCATACTTTTCCGACATCAACCTTCCAAACTTTTCACTAAAAGAGGGGTTAGTAGATCCAAAGATAATATCATCAACATAAATTTGGCATACAAATAATTCTCCATTAACCCTCTTAGTGAACAAGGTTGAATCAATCTTCCCAATCTCAAAACCTTTTTCAAGAAGAAACTTTGTCAAGCATTTGTACCAAGCTCTAGGAGCTTGTTTAAGACCATAAAGAGCTTTACGAAGTTTGTAGACATGATTAGGTTTCTTGGGATTAACAAAGCCGGGAGGTTGTTTAACATACACTTCCTCCTCAATTTCACCATTTAAGAAAGCACTTTTAATGTCCATTTGGTAAAGAGTGATATCATGGTGATTGGCATAAGCAAGTAAAATGCGAATAGACTCAAGTCTAGCAACGGGGGCATAGGTCTCACCATAGTCCATACCTTCGACTTGTGTATAACCTTGTGCTACGAGACGAGCCTTGTTGCGTACAACTTGTCCATCTTCATCTTGCTTATTCCGAAACACCCATTTGGTTCCAATGATGTTTTGCTCATCTTTAGGCTTCTCAACCAATGTCCAAACTTGGTTCCTCTCAAAGTTGTGTAGCTCCTCATGCATTGCATTCACCCAATCGGGGTCCTTGAGAGCTTCTTCTACCTTCAAAGGTTCAACACTAGAGATGAATGAGTAATGCTCATAAAAGTTAGCTAAACGAGATTTAGAGCGAGTGATTCTCCCGGATTGGATATCTCCAAGTATTTGTTCGATGGGATGATTCTTATCCATCCTTGCTCTAACTCGATGTAGCTTTTGCTTGGGTTGTGGTGAGGCTTCCTCATCATCATCATTGTCTTCCTCATCGTTGTTGTTGTCGTTTGCTTGAGGTGGTGGAGAAGGAGGTTGAGGTGGATCATCTTGTCGCACTTTCTCATTCCCATCGTCTTGACGTGTTCCACTTGTGGATGCCTCCATATCATCTTGTTGTTCACCTTGATGTGAAGTTGGGGCTTCCACTTGAGTAGATGAGGTACTCTCCTTTACTTCCACGGGGCGAATCTTGCCAATGGATAAGTCTTGGATTGCTTCCGACGGTTCTTGATCTCCTACATCAATTGGCAATTGCTCGACTTGCGAGCCGTTAGTCTCATCAAACTTCACATCTACCATCTCTTCAACTTTTCGAGTGAAGTTGTTGTAGACATGGTAAGTGTGAGAGTTCGATCCATAACCAAGTAGAAAACCTTCATGAGATTTAGGAGCAAACTTTGAACGACGATGCTTATCAAGAATGTAACATTTTGAGCCAAATACTCGAAAGTATCTAACTTGTGGTTTGTTACCGGTGAGCAGTTCATACGCCGTTTTTCCAAGAAGCTTGTGGAGGTAGAGTCGATTTGTTGCATGACAAGCTGTTTTAACCGCTTCCGCCCAAAAGTGTTTTGGCATCTTGTATTCATCAAGCATTGTTCTTGCCATCTCAATAAGAGTCCGGTTCTTCCTCTCAACAACTCCATTTTGTTGAGGTGTGTACGTAGCCGAGAAGTCAAGTGAAATACCCTCCTCATCAAGAAAGGTGTCCACATTTGCGTTCTTGAACTCCGTTCCATTGTCACTCCGAACCTTCTTGATCTTCACTTCAAATTGATTTTGGGCCTTTCTTGCGAAGTTCTTGAAGATCTTTTGTACCTGTGATTTGTCATCGAGAAAGAACACCCACGTAAATCTGGAAAAATCATCAACAATGACCAAACTGAAAGAGTTACCACCAAGACTCTTATAGGAGTTGGGACCAAAAAGATCCATCTGGAGTAGCTCGAGTGGTCTCCTCGTGGTCATAATGTTCTTCACGGGATGGCTTCCTCCAACTTGTTTTCCTGCTTGACAAGCACTACAAAGTCGATCCTTGTCAAATATAACATCCTTCACACCAAGAATGTGATCTCCTTTAACAAGTTTATCAAGGTTACGCATGCCAACATGTTCAAGTCTCCTATGCCATAACCAACCTTTAGAAGATTTAGCAATTAAACATGTGCGAGGTTGGGCTCTCTTAGTGAAATCAACAATGTATAGATCACCTCTACGAATGCCGGTAAAGACCATATTATGATTATCTCGACGAAACACTTGGCAATCTACTTCGGTAAATAGAACATTGAAACCAAAGTCGGCTAGTCTAGATACGGAAAGAAGATTGTAGCCAAGAGATTCAACAAGTATAACATTTTGTATGGAGCTATCATTGGATATGGCCACCTTACCAAGGCCAAGTACCTTACCCTTGGAGTTGTCTCCAAAAGTCACATACTTGCGTGGACCATCATTTTTAGCAAGCTCACAAAACATGTCTCTATCTCCGGTCATATGATCGGTACATCCACTATCAAGAATCCACTCTTTTCCTCCGGCCATGTAATCTCGAAGATTTGCCATAAGACTAAGATTCCTCATGGTCTTCTCAAATTCCATATCAAAATCTTCATCTTCATCATAATAGCCATGCTCAACATCATCATCATCAATATGTATATGATCATCACCTAGGGCAATGAATTCATTAGTTTCATGATCATGACAATGTTCAAGTTTATGAATTTTAATAGCTTCCGTGATAATGTTACTAATAGTTCCAACATCTCCTTTAGCACGCATAAGATCACGAAGCTCAAACAAGCAATCATCAAAGTTAGGATCATTAGGACTCATCTTGTGAAAAGCAATAGTCTTATGAAGAATCTTATCAAGATTCTTTAAAGAGTAATCGGGATATCGCTTTTCCAAGTCATGCCATAGGGTATAAGCACATCCAAAGTTTTGCATACAACGAAGCACAACTTTAGGTAATCCTCTAATGATAAGATTGACGGTTCTAAGATTACGAAGCATGTCAATTTCCTCTTCATGAGTAGGATGCAAAGGATCAATAGAAGGCACATAAGGATTATGAATATACTTGCTCAAATTAAATTCATCAAAGATATCAAGCATCTCATTCTTCCAAACGTTGTAATACTCCCCATTGAGAATAGGCACTCTACGTCTAAGACTCCCCAAAGTAGACGCATCCATCTTCCTCCAATGGTGATTAAACCAAAGCTATGGAGACCAAAGCTCTGATACCAATTGAGGGATCGATGAGATAGGTCTAGAGGGGGGTTGAATAGACACTTAACCAACCAAAGGTGCAGTTTTTAGTTTCTCTTGGAACTTAGGCAGATTTTGGCACAAGTTAAGATAACACCAAAACTTTCTACACATGCAAATCTAGAGATTGAGCAGCGGAAATAATAAAGCATGCAAGTGTACGGAAAGTAAATGGGTAGAGTATGGAAGATCAAACGCAATGAAGAAACGGTGGTTTTTGGCGTGGTTCCGATAGGTGGTGCTATCGTATGTCCACGTTGATGGAGGCTTCAACCCACGGAGGGTAACGGCTGCACGAGTCCACGGAGGGCTCTACCCACAAAGGGTCCACGAAGAAGTAACCTTGCCTATTCCACCATGGCTTACGTCCACGAAGGACTAGCCTCACTCGGGGTAGATCTTCACGAAGTAGGCGATCTCCTTGCCCTTACAAACTCCTTGGTTCAACTCCACATGATCTTGGAGGCTCCCAAGTGACACCTAACCAATCTAGGAGACACCACTCTCCAAAAGGTAATAGATGGTGTGTTGATGATGAACTCCTTGCTCTTGTGCTTCAAATGATAGTCTCCCCAACACTCAACTCTCCCTCACAGATTTGGCTATGGTGGAAGAAGGATTTGAGTGGAAAGCAACTTGGGAAAGGCTAGAAATCAATGTTCAAATGGTTGGATTGGAATGTCTTGATCTCAACACATGAGTAGGTGGTTCTCTCTCAGAAAATGTATGGTGGAAGTGTAGGCACGTTCTGATGGCTCTCTTACTTGGTAAGAGGGTGGTGGGGGGTATAAATAGCCTTCACACGAAATCCAACCGTTACACACATTTGACCAAAATCGGTGGGACCGAAACCAGAATCTCGGTGAGACCGACTTGAGCAAAGATATGAACGTTTGAAGTTTCGGTGGGACCGACTGGAACATCTCGGAGGGACCGATGTGCAATGGCTAGGGCAAACCTCGTCTCGGTGGCACCGATTGCATCATCTCGGTGGGACCGAAGTGAAGCAATAAGGCAACAGAGAGTTGGCAAGCCATCTCGGTGGTACCGATTGCAATTCTCGGTGGAACTGAAATAATTGCAACAAGTAACAGAGAGTTGGCAAGGCCATCTCGATGGGACCGAGATCCATATCGGTGGATCCGATTTGTTAGGGTTTGGCAGTGGCTAAGTCCAAATGAACTATGTGGCTCCGGATAGGAAATTTCGATGGGGCTGAGTTGGAATGTAGGGTTTGGACATATTTGGATGAAGGAAGTGGCTGAGGATTTTGGAGCAATATCGTTGAGCACTTGAGCAAATAGATCATTATCAAAACCTCATCCCCTTTTAATAGTATTGGCTTTCATATGGACTCAATGTGATCTTGGATCACTAAACCAAAAAATGTAGAGTCTTGAGCTTTTGCCAATCCATGTCCTTAGCATTTTGAAGGGTCCACATCTCTAGTCCTTGCCATGCCAATGCTGAACTTATCTGAAATTTACTAGATAAAAACATTAGTCCAACACCATGTATGTTGGCATAAATTACCAAAACCACCAAGGGAGCAAATGTGCTTTCATCATGTATTGCGTGAAGTTGAAAATGCTGAAGCATGTTAGAAGTACGATCCAATTGCCTAGTTTAACACCGGGGTGCTCATGATTTATATTAATGCGGTGAAGGCGGAGTCATGCCATGCTAACATGATAAAGTGAGTGGGGATAACATTCGTTAAGGATCGTATATTTTGAAAGTTTAATGATTATGCTTCTTATATTCATGGATATTATTATGTTGATGTTGTTACTTCATCGTTTCTCAATATTTATTCCGTAAAGAGATTACATGATACACATGTTAGGTAGCATTCAACATAAAAAATTCTATTTTTATCATTTACCTACTCGAGGATGAGCATGAATTAAGCTTGGGGATGCTGATACATCTCTAACGTATCTATAATTTTTGATTGTTTCATGCTATTATATTATCAATCTTGGATGCTTTATATGCATTTATATGCTATTTTATATCATTTTTTGGGACTAACCTATTAACCCAGTGCCCAGTGCCAGTTCCTGTTTTTTTGCTTGTTTTTGGCTTTTCCAAAAATCAATATCAAACTAAGTCCAAACGGGAAAAAAAATCTTTAGATTAATTTTTTCTGGACCAGAAGGGACCCTAGACGCTTCGGGAGGAGACCAGACGAGATACGAGAGAGCCACAAGCTCGAGGGGCGCGCCCCTGAGCTTGTGGGCCCCACGCAGCTCCATTTGAACTAATTCCAAGCCTATAAATTCATGTATATTCCCAAACCAATAGAGAGCTAGACGATATAATTTTTCCGCCGCCGCAAGCTTCTGTTCTTCCGCGACCCCATCTAGAGGCCTTTTCCGGTACTCTGCCGGAGGGGGAATCGATCATAGAGGGCTTCTACATCAACCTTGCTGCCCTACCGATGATGTGTGGGTAGTTCACCACAGACCTACGGGCCCATAACTAGTAGCTAGATGGCTTCTTCTCTCTCTTTGATCTTCAATACAATGTTCTCCTCGATCTCTTTGGAGTTCTATTCGATGTAATCTTCTTTTGTGGTGTGTTTGTTGGGATCCGATGAATTGTGGGTTTATGAACAGATTATTAATTGAAAGTAATTGAATCTTCTCTGAACTTTATTATGCATGATTATTATAGCTTTGTATTTCTCTCCGATCTATCCGTTTGGTTTGGCCAACTAGATTGATTTATCTTCAGTGGGAGAGGTGGTTTGTAGTAGGTTCAATCTTGCAGTGTCTCCACCCAGTGATAGAAGGGGACGGGGTACGTATTGTATTGTTTCTACTAAGGATAAAACGATGGGGTTTATTCATATTGATTGAGTTTACTTTGTCTACACCATGTCATCTTGCTTAAGGCGTTATTCTGTTTGTCATGAACTTAATACCATAGATGCATGCTGGATAGCGGTCGATTGGTGGAGTAATAGTAGTAGATGCAGGCAGGAGTCGGTCTACTTGTCACGGACGTGATGCCTATATATGTGATCATTGCCATGAATAACGTCATAACTATGCACTTTTCTATCAATTGCCCAACAGTAATTTGTTTACCCACCATATGCTATGTGTTCGAGAGAGAAGCCTCTAGTGAAAACTATGGCCCCCGGGTCTACTTTAAGCATATTAAAAAACCTAAAAATATCTTGCTGCAATTTATTTACTTTTCTTTTATTTTGCAATTTATACTTCTACCTATACAAGATTTAATCCTTGCAATTAACGAGTTCAAGGGGATTGACAACCCTCTTGCGCGCGTTGGGTGCAAGTATTTGATTTTGTGTGTGCATGTGCTGTTCATTAGGGTTTGCATGATTCTCCTATTGGTTCGATAAACCTTGGTTCTCACCGAGGGAAATACTTATCTCTACTGTACTGCTTCACCCTTCCTCTTCGGGGAAAATCCCAACGCAGCTCACAAGTAACAACCCCCTGCCTTGTCGCTCCATCGTACGTCTTCTAGCCTCCTCCCGAAGCTTCCAGGGTGTCTTCTTATCCAGAAAAAATCGTCAAAAAGTTCCATCGTGTTTGGACTTCGTTCGGTATGGATTTTTTGGAAAATAAAAAACAAGCAGAAAACAGGACTGGCACCGGGCACTGAGTTAATAGGTTAGTTCCCAAAAATGATATAAAATGACATATAAAGCATACAAGATCGATAATATAATAGCATGAAACAATCAAAAATTATGATACATTAATTGGAGACGTATCAGTCCTCACACGCCACCACTATATTTTATCAGTGGCGACATATTAGTTGCATGGGGTCGACATGCCACCAAGGTGGTTTTTGGCACGCCACCCCTAACGTTTTGTGCACTACTGATATTTAACTCCAAGATCAAGACGATAAAAAAGGATAGCCCGACTGACCCCCCCCGCCCTACACACACCGACTTTGCTTAATTATGTGGAGGGTTAGGGTTGTAGGTGAAGAAAACCTCGGGTTACTTACATGAAGTGGCTTGATACCTGAAAATGTGGCATTAAAACTGTTCTACTGCGAAGATGTTGCTATGTCGGATGGGACATCGGATTACCCCCATACACTTCGGGCTGACTCGCCAAGCTGCGTTGGTGCCCTACAAAGAAAAGACATCCGCGATGATACGTGTTTGTCACAGTACATCATGTTTTTGTCACTCATGTACATCCGTGACGGTTTTAGGAAAGAATCAAGATAGTCATTTTTGTGCTATCGTAGATGTGTTCCAGGACAATAGTCACTTTTTCCTCATGGAAGTGTGCACTCATGTTTTTTGTCATTCATGTACATCCGTGACGGTTTTAGGAAAGAATCAAGATAGTCATACTTGTGTTGTTGTAGATGTCTTCCATGACAATAGTCACTTTTTTATCATGGAAGTCATCTGAAAACCTCTGAAAAAATAACAAAGATTTTTATGAAACAAATCTCGAACAAAATTATGTTTAGCTTACATGTCACGTGAAAGGGAACAAGTGTGAAATGAACGAATAAACATGCTTCCCGAAAAAGAGTAGAAAAATAATGTTCAAGTATTTTGATGAAAATAGAGGATCCCTTGCTATTTGCTCGGTTGAAAAGTGAATGGCTTATTGCATGGAGTTGTGACATGTTCACTAATGAATTAAGTAGCAAGGTGTGAAAGCCTTCATGATCATCCTAATGGTGGAAATGTGCTAACGCACATCGCTGTTGTTTATCTTATGTGAGTTTTGATTGCCTGTGATGAACTCATACCTCTATATTTAACCGCACCTCCTAAAACTAGATGACCTTGTCCTTACAAGGCGCGGTACTTGCTTGGGATCGAGCAAGATTTAAGCTTGGAGGAGTTGATGAGTCCAAAATTTGTGTTTTCTTTTACCTTTTGCTTTGAGCTTTACTAGTAGGCTTTGTCGGATTTTACTACATCTATGCACCTCCTTTGCATGTGTTTTGCCATGATGCCACTTACGGAAGTGTTTGGGAGTTTAAGGAAAGAACGACAAGATATATGGTGATAAATCACATCAATTAACGTGATATAATATTACCATAAAAGAATAAAACAAATTGGAGAAGAGAGAGGCTTCGCGCAGCAGTCCAGAGCGCTTGACGACGCACGCTCGTACCACCGGTCGTACCAGACGCCACCACCTCCACCTGGCCCAGTATTTCATCCCTGCGCGGTCGGATTGGGGATCAGACGCACACAGCCACCAGAAACCACTCTAGAACGCAGAACCCTAGCCTCTGGAAGGCATCCGGAGGGGAAATCAGCAAGGAGGGCTCCGCCATCGCCATCATCTTGTGCAAGGATACGCCGACATCAACCATCTCCATCATCATCTTCACCTCCATGCCATCTCCATTCCGTTGTACTACTGAACCCTACGATCCCTACGTGTATTACTCTGATTTATCATCCATGTTTGTCACCGCCATTCATATGATGCTTGCGATATCTATGTGTGAGTAATTCCCATAGTTCTCGCGGATAGGATGAACCTTGGTATGTGTAGGTGTTGAACGCTTATAAGGATATGAGATCCTCTGTTGAATGTTTGATTTAATAGCCTTCGTGACTGTTGTGAAAGCCCCCCCCCCTCCTCAGAAGTTCTGTCTTGTATGGCCACGAAGCATATAACTATCATTGTAAAGGTTAGGAAGTAGAGGTAATTCGAGGTGACAATAAAATCCTCTCTTCCTCGCCTTTGCAATTGACAAGGGAATAACGAAGAACCCTTAGCGTGCTCGGGTCCACGGGAAAACCCTTATCTGTCGTAGTGAGAACCGGAGTGGGGGAAATATGGTGGTGGCATGCGTGATACGAAGTCTACTTTGAGTAGAACGTATACCGTGCCCAGATCCGCCCAATTACACACATCAAGAGTGGCTCAAGTGTCCAACTTATAACTATGCAATAGCATATGTTATGTTAGACACATACCAATGGGAATTCCGGACTCTCTGAGAACGCTTTAATCCTCTAGTTGGTTTCATCTTTTTATTCATCTTCTTTGCACTTTTATTTCTTCTCATGTTATTTACTTTTACTCGCACTCTACTCAACATTATTACAACCTCCCGCCTTTATATGTGTCTATAACTAAATTGCAGGCACATCTTCATAAGTCTCTATAAGGGACAAAGTCCAATTCCTCCGAGGTCTCCGACGACGACCCCACAATGGAGACGGGGTCCGACGATGACACCGCACTGGAGCCGGCGTCGATGCATGCCGACTTCACCATGGAGCAGGCGCAGGTGCACTATGACGCCGCTATGGAGGATGAGGAATAGCATGCGCCGGCTCCTATGTCGGCGTTCCGGCAGGCGCAGGAGGAGCAAAGGTACAACCTGCTCCTCCTCGAGCAGCACCGGCTGGCGGAGGGCCAAATCTACGGCGAGCGCGCAAGCGAGAAGGCCGTGGCCGCCATGGCCGCGGCGAACTCGAACTTTGTTGCGGAGCAGCTGGCGCTCTACGAAGCCGCGCGTACTGAACGTAGTGTCGGCGCAGCCAGACACGGACGCAGCCGCACAAGCGCTGGCAGCGCAAGCGATCGAGGACGAGAACGCCGCCAGCTGCGCCTCCTATGCGCTGCCGTCCAACTTTCGGGGGGCGCACGTGGCAGGTGGTCAGTGACGGACCATCCACGTCCATCATTGACCTCACGTCCACCGGCACCGGCGACGGACAGGTCGCGGACTCCTCCGAGGATGAGCAGGGCATGGGAGGCGGCAGGGCATTGTGTCCCAAGTGGGCCGGTCCGTCTCCCATGTTCCACTCTTCTTCGCCGGAGACCGCACCTTCACTTCACGGGTCTTAAACCCCACCGCCGTTCATGGAGACGACAGATGGAGGACGTGGTCGCCGATGCAGAATACAAAGGAAGTGGACGACGACCGCCACCGTAGGATAGGTTTAGGGTCGGGTTTTTTTTTGTCCTAAATGTTCGAATTGTAATGAAAATCCGCCGTTTGCATCAATCTCGTCCAGTTTATATGAAATCCGCCATGTTTGCATGAATTTCGTCCGGTTAGTTCAAACAATGGTTAAAATGTATGCGGACAGCGTTGGATGTCCGCCTCCCGCATCCGTATCCGCCGACTAGCCCCTATCCGCGGACCGATACTAGAGCAAATTTGCGGGTTTGGAGATGCCCTAAGCTACAAAAGAACTGGCTCGAGTGCATGACCTCTACTGCAGGCCAGAGCACGACAGGCCACGTCAGCTTCACGCCTCGTCCAGCCGTCCACGCACGACGCGCGAGCATAACTAACGGAAAAAAGAGATGCAGAGAGAGATAAGATATTTCGTCCCAGTGGTTGGAGTAAAATACTTGCAGGAAACAGCGCCCGAATGAAATATCCACACCAGGCCTCCCTCGCTTCCCATCCCTCCCTCGTCTAACGCCGACGAGTCACGCCTCCTCTCAAGTCCACAACTGCTCTCCTCCCAATCTCTTCTTCTTCCGCCCCAAGTCGCTTCGCCGGGGATGGAGATCGACGCGGCGGTCCGGGCGAGCAGCGACAGCCGGCTGCGCACCAAGTACGACAACGCCGTCTACGTCGTCCAGCGAGCCTTCGCGCTCTACCCGTACGCCGCTCCACCCCTCCATTTCACCCTCGAGCTGGGGATTCACCGGATTGGCTTAGTGCTGCTGTTTTAGTTCCCTGGCTATTCACCGGGAATCGAAGAATCTGGGATGCGATTGCTCGCCGCGAGCGCCGGCCCGCGCGATCGGGTTTGACTCGTTTGACGATCGCGGGTGGCGGCGCCCGGTTCTGTTGACCGATCAAGCGGGGAGATGGGGGGCGGTAGCTGGAGGTGTAGGCATCGGCGGATGGATAGGTTCCTACTCCGTAGTCCGCAGGAGGATTGAGTTGGGGCAGACTGGTTAGATCTTAAGTTGCTTGCTCTGCGGCTGTTTACCTCCAATGTGCTATCTGTGTTTGTGCGCACTTGTATTTTCCCCTGCCGCAAACGCACTTGTACCTGATAGAGAGGTGGTTGCGTCAGTCGGTAATGGTTTTCATCTCTGCTTTTGCATACGAAAATATGCTGCGATCTTCAACTTTGAGGCGATCCATATAATTTAGATTTGCTGGCAGAATAGCATTGTTTAGTCGTTAATCCCAAGTAATTGGTGCTGGATTCGCCTATCATAAACTCTCTTTTGTCGGTTCCATTAGAAGATTAGGCCAGTGGTTTATGTGGATGAGTTAACAACCTGTACCCTGAAGCAATGGAAACTAGTAGATTGCTCGCTTTAACAGTTCGGTAAGGTTGTGGTTTGTTGTTCTTATGGAAGATCAAAGGAGTAAAGTATCTAGAGGTTTCCGATAATTCTCCAGTTATCAGTCAAGTTGCTAAGGGTCATTGCAATCATGTTTCTTTCATGATGAAAGGGAAATCAAACCAGTTAAATCCTTGAGGAGCATAAACACCCATGATATATCATGCATGTCACTGTAATCCAGTTTCTTTCATGATGAAAGGGCCTGATCTAACCAGTATGGACACACTATTACACTATGTTCAAACCACTTGTAAAGCCTGTTCTCAAAATGTATATTGATAGTCTGAAGCTTTTTTGTTCTCCTTGTGGTTGTTAAAAAGGTTTTGCGTGTGCCTGTCGCTGGATGCTTGGGTGTTAATCTGGGGATTGAGTGCCAAGACTCGTTATGGATATTGGATACTGTTCAAGTCAAGTCTCTCATTTGCCAGTAATTTCACTTTGCAGGTTTGAGGAGATTGCCTTCAGCTTTAATGGCGGGAAGGATTCAACCGTAATATCTTATATTCTCTTCTCTTCATCTTTTTTTTGTATGCCATAGTGATAATTAACATCTGTTTGTAAGTTTTGACAAGATATCAGTGTTTTGTATCAATAGGTACTCTTGCATTTAATACGGGCAGGCTACTACCTTCACAAAACAAGTTGTGGGGACGAAGCTCAAGTCAATACTGTTCAAAACTGTCCGCTGCGTACCATCTATTTCGAGACCCCTTGTGCTTTCCCTGAAATCAACTCATTCACTTATGAAACAGTCTCAACGTAAGAACCCACTAGGATTTGTTTAATTCTTTTTGCTATTCTTGAGAAGTGACATGAAGGATATTTCATTCTATTTTTTCTCCTCCATGCTAGTTATGGTTTGCCATTGGAAACTATCCGGTCAGATTTCAAATCTGGTCTAGAAGGCCTATTAAAAGAGAAGTCCACTAAAGCCATTTTCATTGGCACTAGAATCGGAGATCCAAATGCGGTAATTCTGTTGTACCTTGTTCAATTATTCTTCGAGTCTCCGCAAACCTATTATATACAATACTTGTGCCCATCTCCATTCAGAATTCTCACACTTATTGGTATCTACACACCCATTAGTAATTCAGTTTGAAAATATAGGTCGGTCAAGAACAATTCTCTCCTAGTTCGCCTGGCTGGCCTCCTTTTATGAGGGTGAATCCTATCTTGGATTGGTCATACAGGTTTTTCTCCTGATCATGTAAATAATTCAAGCTTGTGTTCCGCAGACTGCTAATCCATATGTAAGGAGCATTGTTTTTCTGTGACAGGGATGTTTGGTCTTTCCTCTTAACCTGTAAGGTCAAATACTGCAGCCTTTATGATGAGGGGTGGGTTCTTTTCCATTTTCGGACCTTCAATTGTATATTTGCTCTTATGTTTCATCATGTGTAGTCTGTAGGTCAAAATGTAGTTTTTTGCGCTGCTGTTCTAAAACAAATCTCTAAAAGGAAAGTACTTGGTCTACCTTTTGATGAGCAATTTGCTACTTCTGTTTCTGCACTTAAGTTCATTGTGTAACGCCACCTTAAATGTTAAGCCGTTGCAAAGTACTCTTGAGTTCTAATTTGAACTTCCTGATTTGTATTAAGTTTTCGTGTGCTTGCCCTCATTGCAGGTATACATCCATTGGGAGCATATATGATACTGTTCCAAATGCACTTCTTAGTGATTCATCTACTGGGAAAAGCTTTAGACCGGCATACATGCTATCAGATGGAAGACTTGAAAGAGCTGGGAGAGCGAAGAAGACTAGCAACAAAACGGAAACTAATTCTGTTGCAAGCAATGGCATGAACAATGCTGAGGGAGAGCAAATGATCTCACGTTCGGGTTCAGTTATTGTAGTTGGTGATGAAATATTGTGAGTAATCTCTCATACTTACATGATCTTTAGTCTTGCATTTGCTTCATCCTGGTCTTTTTTATGATCGTTGAAGTTTATGTGAAATCTTTGCCAATTCCTTTTCTTCTTTGCCTTGCCTTTTAGATAAATGCTATATTCTACCAGCTGTCGGTCCTCTGGAGACTGCAGAACAAATAAGATCAGCTATTTGTGTTGTTATACTTCCCCAGCCACTTGATACAAAACAAATTATTGTATAGTAATAAAAGAATCAGGAATGAGGATTGTAGCCCATTTGTCTGCCTTAAGAGAATGCGGCTTGATCATTTAACTCAATACAAGTGCAACCAGTTATCCCATAATCCGAAGTATATTTGATACAAGGCTTATTTATTACTGTTAGAAGTGTGTTCCTGTTTCAGTTTTGGCACGGTTTCGTAAATTTCATTGATTATCCTTGATTGATGACCAGGCTTGGGCATTTTTGTGTGGATACTGTCGTTGTTTGTATACACTAAATTGATATTCAGCCATTTTTGTGATTCAGGTTTGGCACAGTTGAGGATAAATTTGGCGCAGCCTTGTGCAAGAAGCTTCATGAAATTGGCTGGCGAGTTTCTCATGTCAGGGTTGTTCACAATGAAGTAAGTTGTATATCATGGATCAGCATAGCCGTATGTCCTACATCCTTTATATGGTAGCTCAATTGTCCACATATAGATTGCTGCAGTATTGTTACCAAGTGTACTATTAAGCTCCGACTTTGTCACGTTTCTTGGCATTTAAATCTATAATGGACACATAAGTGATTGCATTGCAGATTGATTCTGTTGCCGAGGAAGTCGAACAATGTAAATCTACTGATGACGTGGTTAGTTTCTGTAGGCTTTTGCATTTTAAACCTTTTCAAGTTTGGCATGTGATGTGATTGATATTGTACAGGTATTTATTTTTGGGGGACTTGGGCCTCTACATTCAGATGTTTCATTGGCTGGTGTTGCAAAAGCATTTGGAGTTCGCCTGGTGCGTTCATTAACATTTCCGTGCTGCTAAATGACTTCTTATATTATTAATTCATGCTTGATTGTTTTGTGTGTATAAATTCCCGCTGTTTTTGCACTTGGGTGTGATTTCTGCATTTTGTTTGTTATTTAGCTAAGAAAATATTGTGTTGACCTATAGGGTTGCACTATTACTATAGTAAGAAATCATTTTGTCTCAGCACCATCAAATGTAAAAACTGCAAATCCATGAATTGTTGTTATATGCCAATGTCTGCTTCATGAATCTCCCTTGATAAAATGCCATTTCCTTGCATCAACTAACATTTGCTTTTCATTTATGGAGGCTCCTGATGAAGAGTTTGAGGAGCATCTTAGTCAACTCATAGGGAACAGTTACATTGGTGATCGAAATGAGGTAATCTGGATTTAATTAGATCTATTGAATATATATGCATGTGTATGCTTATTCTGGGTAAAGTACAAACTGCAGTTCATAATTTAACCCATTTCCACTTCTCTTCAGATGGCTTTGTTGCCAGAGGGTATTACCGAATTATTACATCACAAGATGCTCCCGTTGCCACTGGTATGTTCTGTTTTCTTGGTGCATTTCTTTTGGATCAGTACTGAAATATTTGGTGCCTTTTTTGCCTTTCATAGAGATCTAGATTCTGCAAAACTATCATATGTGGTTCAAAACCTCATTTCCCTTTTGCCACAAGGTTTGGTTTGGTCAAGATTTCATGAGAGAACACATTGGGCAAAAGAGAGGAGAAAATGATAATTCAAACCAAATGGTGAAAGGCAATTATCTGGGGAAACAAGACATACTTCTGTCTAAAATATTAATCATTGTTACTGAACGTAAAGTCTGGCCTTCAATTAGCATTGATCTGAAAATGCCTAGTCCTACTTGCAAGGAGTGCTCAGATTGCGTTTTTAAACATGCACACACTCCCTTTTTTCATTTGACTAAAAGATAACTTCCTATGCAGATCAAATGCAAGAATGTGATCATTCTTTCTGCAACTAATGTGAATGAACTGGACATGGAGTGGAATTGTCTTCTGGATACCCAAGAGAGTGGTTTACTGAGGACGAAACCTTTTGTATCAAAACATCTCAGCACTTTACTCCCAGATGTATGTATCTTTGTCTTTTCTAAATATGTTCTTTTTTGTTGTGAATTCTAAATCGAAAACTACTATCTCAATTTGTAAATATATCGATGTCCTAGAAAGCGTGCAGCGACTTCTGTAACCATGAGGTGGGTCAAGTGAAATATTATTATTAGGTTTGCCGTGAAAAATATTTTTACACTATAATAATTTTATAAGAAGGGGAGCCTTGGCGCAGTGGTAAAGTTGTTGCCTTGTGACCATGAGGTCACGGGTTCGAGTCCTGGAAACAGCCTCTTGCAGAAATGTAGGGAAAGGCCGCGTACAAAAGACCCAAAGTGGTCGGACCCTTCCCCGGACCTTGCGCAAGCGGGAGCTACGTGCACCAGGCTGCCCTTTTTACTATAATAATTTTATAATCGTTTATTAACATATGAAA
This sequence comes from Elymus sibiricus, assembly GCA_039707655.1. Lineage (NCBI taxonomy): Eukaryota > Viridiplantae > Streptophyta > Magnoliopsida > Poales > Poaceae > Elymus > Elymus sibiricus. The sequence continues at coordinate 159,041,899 of CM077668.1, read as the reverse complement.
ATGAGAAGTACCCATCAAAGTTGCATGTTGGAAGCTGTACCTATGTCCAGACTGCCATGTATTTATTGTTACAAACTCAGAGAGTATTCTACAAGTGCTCTACTGATATTTATGATTGCAAACTAACTTTGTGTCCACATAGACCTTTATGTAGAAAACTGCATATGTCTTTAGTAATAATCACTTTATTTCAACAATTTATATTTTGACGAAACATTATGTTCATGACTTCCATTGCGTTCTGCTTAACTTATTATTATGTACTCCCTTTGTAAAGAAATATAAGAGCGTTTAGATCACTACTTTAGTGATCTAAACGCTCTTATATTTCTTTACGGAGGGAGTATGTTTTACCCTTACACTGGGGATTGACTCTACAGTTCCAGTGGTGCCGTCATGGTGTTTACAGTAGGATACTTACATTTGTGTTCAGTCTTCAGTTTTCTTGTCATTTATCAAAAGTGAACTTTGAGGCTTAAATGTTATAAAGAAATATTTCAGACTTTATCTAATTCGGGTTTGTGGATTGTTTGTTCAGGTCAAAATTGCTCCGGTGGTTGCAAAGCTATGCTTGGAGTTTTCTGATGTGTACATAGGTATGATGCCTGTAATAGGAGGCTCTAGTTTAATTATCTAGTTAATCAGCAAGGAAAATAGTTCATTTATCTTCACGTTGTAGTTCCATTTGATTATTGTTGATTGATGTTTTGGATATGCAGGGTCTCATCGGATTTCGAGAACTGGGCCATTGGTTGTGAGTCTTATTGGAAAGGTATCAGTATGACTCTTTACAGCAGAGTCCTTAAATTTCCACTAAGCATTCATAAATGTTATTTAAAATTCTAGTCGCTCACTGCTGGTGAGAAACATTGGCACTCTGTTATATGGGCTCTTGTGTAGGAAATAACAATAGGAGGCGATAATGTATATTATTACATTCCTTAATATTCTTGCGAAGAAAAACAATCTGTAATCTCCAACCAAGTGTGTATGGGGAGAACTGAGGATGTCACGGAACTATGCTATTGACTGCTCTAGCATCCAAACGGATGACTTGACACAGGACTGATGATAGTATGCTTGACTATGTCACAGTATTTCTTACAGAATCTTTTTTTCTTAATGTCAGGATAATCAGAGGGTAGAAGGGGCTGCGGCGAAGCTGTCAGGCAGCTTTGAAGGACTATTTTCCCAGGTTGACGGTTGCAAATAGGCTGTCAAAGTCCACACACCTCCATATTTCTCCCACATTCTTTCTGCTCGAAGTTCTGAAATTGTGCAGATCTAACTGTGCAATGTGGTGCTCAGATGCCTTAAACCACCCAGCTACCACTCTGAAGCCCCAGAAATTATTTAGGAAACATGCAAATTTTGTATTACTACCCATTTAGAAATGAATTGACAAGTGCAGATGCTGAGGGCTTCGGCTAGTAACAACTTAACGACGGTAGCTTTGCATGGGGCTATTTTGACTGGGCTAAGAAACTCAGTTATTTCGTGGAAAATTAATTGAAGTTGATTATAGCACAGCTTTCTTATTTGATCCAAGTCTCTGCAATGCTTGATTTGTTTTTCTTTTCCGCGGTAATGCTTGATTTGCTGATGTTTTTTCTTTTCTTTTTTGAATCTACCGGCCCGTTAATTACTTGTTCTATGATTGTGTCAGCGACAGCGTACAGCTAAAATAAATAAGTACTTTATTGCTTCAACAGCGCCCATGCTGTTGAAGCATTAGAGTACGGTATGTTCATATGAACAAGAAATACACGGCTAAAATAAAGAACTTGACTGCTCAAAATTGCTTGGAATTACTATTCGTAAATATACTGCTACTCCGATCTGCCGTAGTTAGTTTTATTAAAGTTGAACAAGAATTAAGTCTGTACGTAAATGTCAACGTAACCTTGACCTACCTATTTTTTGACCTCACAAATACAGTGAATACTTGGACTATGGACTCGGCTGTTGATTTTTCACCCGACCACCGCCGGCGAACGATTTCAGCCAGGAAGGCCATGGCCGCCGCTTGTACCCCTTTCCTTGACTCCTCGCAGTACGACCCCGTCACTATGGACGATCATAGGAGTCCCCGCCGCCCCGGCGATTTGGGGTCTGTCGGTGCGCCGATTTCGATCGATTCGGCTATTGATCGGAGTGCCGCTGCCTGTGATGGCCCCACAGCTCGTCGCCGTCCTCTCGAGCTGGATTAGTGGCTGCCTGAGCTCCACGGGCAGCCATGCCACCTCTGCGATCTAGCCGAGCGGCCGCTGCTTCGGTCGGGGCCGCCAAATTTTTGAGCAACACTCGACCGCAGGCATCAAGGAGGCCTTCCTAGGCATTTCGCCACCGACGCGGCTACCATCTAGGCCCCGACAAGCAGCCGCTCGTTTTCATCCTCCTCGCGCACAAAGTGTTCAATGAAATTTATACAAGGTAAATTTTCTTAAATTATCGCTTTTTTGTTGTGCACGAAGACGTAGTTTGATGGAGTTGTCATGAATCCAACGCTTATTCAGGTGTACCATGACATTAGAGAATCCGATACGCACAATGATTTTTTAAAAGATGTCATGGAGGAGTGGTGGGCATATGACTTTGGCAACAACATCCCTAGTTTCATCTCTATGTTTCTTGTATTATGGATGCACATTGTTATATTTGTGTTGCATTTGATGAATTATGTAATAATTTGATGTTGTAGATTGATGAAATTATTGTTATGTTTGTTTTGGATTGATTTTGAGATGAGTTTGATATTATTTGGTTGCAATATGTATGCAATTGTGGTGCGGCTACCCTATTTTAGGGCAACTGTTGGAGCACTGGTGCCCTATTTTAAGGCAGTTGTTAAAGGTTGTCATTTCTTGCCCTAAAAAATACTTTAGATGTTGTAAATTTTAATTCGAGCATATTTGGATGCCATAAAATAAGGCATCTATGCAAATCAACCTGTGGTTGGATGGTTAGGAGGACAGTTATATCCGAGTCCGCTAGGGTTCAAGTTTTAGACTTGACACTGGTGCTCATATATTTTTGGATTTATTTCAGACTTTTTCGCCGATGTGCGTTCAGTGGGAGAAGATGTTTACGTCGACCATGAAGGCATCTGTGGCAACTTCATTAATCTCAAGATGATGTGTCGGTTCAGTCTCTTGGAGGTGCTTATAGGGGTAGAGTGTGCATGCGTGTGTTCATAGGGGTTAGTGTATGTACGCATGTACGAGCGTCTGTGTCCGTACCGTGTTAAAAAAATATAAAATAAAATAAATAGGGCAGCTATTGAAAACGCTCTCAAGCAACCACAGCCGCGCTGTTCAAAAAACTTCTCTCTCCTACCCTATAATCGTTTTTTGGGCACAACGTTTTCCATCCTCCGTTGAAGATGCTCTTGTATATAATAAAGATCAAAGGCAGGGTCTCACGGGGCCGGCGTTTTGGCTCCCGGGTGCAAATGCACCCGGATGAACAGTAACCGCAAAAAAAGTAGAAAATGTTTTCAAAAAATTCTGAATTTTTTTGTAGATGATCGTGTTGGTGTCGCAAGCATGCTTGACAAATTTCATGCGAAACGGAACAGCGGTGTTTCGTCGGTGAAAAAAACAAATTTGGGTTGTCATTTTGTGGTGACATTTTGTCTTCGATTTGTTTTTTTTGCGCAGGCCAAAATGCTTAACCTTTTTGCCTCAAAATTTACATGTAGCATTTGTATGTGACAAAGATCATCAAATTTTTTTGTCCCAATTCTTTTGACATTTCAAAAATCATTTTCCATAGGCAGGAGCACGTGCTCTTGGGAGCCGAATTGCATTTCTCGGGTCTCATATGAAACAATCACAGCCAAACCGAAGACGGCGAAGCGATAGAAAATTTCGAAAATCAACAGGAGCGCCTCCTCCGAAACCGAAAGCCCCAAACTAGTCCAAACTAGCCGAGCGGCGGCCATTCTCAAATCGAAATCCCGCTCCCCGTCTCTCTCTCCCCTCTCCGCTCCGCTCCCCGTTTCGTCCACTTCCCCGCCCGCCTCAGATCACAGGCCCTAACCTAGCCGGAGACCAGAGGAGGAGCCCTCCTCTTCCTCCTCCCCCCTCCAGCTGTTGCTGCTCCGCCATGAACAACTTCCACGTCTACGAGGCCATTGGCCGCGGCAAGCACTCGGTAACCCTCCGCCCCCTTCTCCTCCATCTCCGTCGGTCTCGCCCCCTTCTCCGGCCTCGGATCCGCCCGTATCGGGCCGGGGCTGGCTCGAATGCGAGGGATTTCTGATTGTTTCCGTGTTTTTTTTTTTGGTGGGGTTGTGGTGCGGAAGACTGTCTACAAAGGGCGGAAGAAGAAAACCATCGAGTACTTCGCCGTCAAGAGCGTCGACAAGTCGCAGCGCTCCAAGGTCCTCAACGAGGTGAGCCAGCCCCTCCTCTCACTCCTGTCCGAACCCTCTTGACCCCGCCGCGTCGATTTTGGGGGATATTTTTGAATCGAAGGTTGTGCGGCGTTTGCATTGGTTTAGGAGCGACTACCTGGTCTGGCAACTTGTATTCACGTGCTAGTGCGTGTATGTCGTGATTCGCACAATCTACTTGATAAATCTTCCGTGGCTTCGGGTTGAGGCTTGGTACATGTCAGTATTTGATTAATTGTTTTTTGCCGAAGCATTTCTGATTTCTGGTTAGTGTTTTGCTTGAGAAATGATGCAGTATGTGTTAGATGTGTGTTTGGTGTGTTCTATGCGGTACTACCGCTCTGAGTGCGGTATTACCGCTTGTAATACCTCACATGTATATGTACTGGCCTTTGGCCCACAGTGAATACTAGTTGCTCATTCCTAACATGGTATCAGATGCTTAGGTTCTCTCCCACCCCGCACGCCGCAGCTCCGTGCTCTCCTCCTCCACCGCCGCCGCCGCTGCTAGCTGCGAGCTAGCTGCTCCGGCCGCCCTCCCCTCGTCTGGCTGCCCCTGGGCTCGCCGCCTCCGCGCGCCGTCCGGCTTCGCCCACCCCCGCGTGCTGCCGGCCTCCTCCGCGAGCCACCCGGCGGCCGCCGCCTCCTGCCGCGCCCCTTGCTCCGCCCGGCCCTCCTCGCCGCGGATCCGGTCGCCCCCGTCGCGGATCCGGCCGCCCCGTCCCGCCCCCTGCCAGGCTCGGCCCGGCCGCCGCCGCCCGCAGCGAGTACCGCTGGCAAGCGCGGTACTACCGCCCGAAGCGGTACTACCGCCCGTTACTGCCGCTCTACTTCCGCTTGAAGGCCAGGCATACCCGAAGACTAAAAATAAGCGGAAGTGCCCACGGCACTGGACCGCGGAAGTACCGCACAAGCGGTACTACCGCTTAGCATAGCGGTACTACCGCCCTGCGCAGCACGGTACTACCGCTGCACAAGAGCGGTATTACCGTCTGAAGCGGTACTACCGCTGAGAAGTGCGGTACTACCGCGCACTCAGGCGTCATGTCTTCGTCGGGCTATGTGGCTGTTCCTCGGTGCTCGGTGATCTTCGATGGCACCAACTATGCTGAGTTTGTGGGTTTCATGCGCATCCACATGCGCGGTCTTCTCCTGTGGGGCGTTCTCTCTGGCGAGGTTCCCTGTCCGCCTTGCCCTGTTGCACCTGTGGCTCCTACCCCGCCGGTGCCGCCTGTTCTTGCTGCTGATGTTTCTCAGGCTGATCGGGATACAACCAAGGCCCTTGACGATGTTGCGGTTGATGCTTATGATCAGCAGGTATCTGCCTACTCAGATGCTCTTGCTGTTTACCGAGATGATCTGTCTGCTTACACTCAGTGGTGCAACGATGATGCTCGAGCTGCTGCTGTTCTCACTGCGAGTGTCTTACCTCAGTTTGCGTCTGAGTTCATGGGTCTCGGTCCTGTTGCTGCGATGTGGTCCTATCTTTGTCAGCGATATCAGCCATCTGGTGATGCTCTCTACTTATCTGTGGTGCGTCAGGAGCACGCTCTTCAGCAGGGTGACTCTTCTGTCGATGAGTTCTACTCACAGAGCTCTGCCATCTGGCGCCAGCTTGACTCTCTCCGAACGGTTGTTTGTGGTACTTGCCGTTGTTGCCAGACTGTGCGGTCGGACTTGGAGTTTCATCGCCTCCATGAGTTCTTATCTCGCCTTCGTCCAGAGTTTGAGCCTCGGCGTGCTCACCTACTTGCTCGTGGTCGTGTTCCTATTTCGGAGGTGCTTGCAGAGCTTCGTGCTGAGGAGACACGCCTTCGTTCTGCTGGTTTGCTTGTGGTTCCCACTGTTCTTGCTGCCCGAGCTCCTGTGTCGTCTGCTCGCCTCACCACTCCACCGCTCCTGCCCACACCTTCAGGGGGGGTGGGTCGCCCTCCTTATGCTGAGAAGGGCCGGTCGCGCCGTGACACCTTCTGTGGCTACTGCTCCAGACCAGGTCACCCAGAGTCTGAGTGTCGCCAGAAACAGCGAGACCAGAGGCGATCTTCCAGTGGGACTCATGCACCTTCCTCGACTCCGTCACTCACTGATCAGGACATTGTGAGGCTCAAGCGCCTCCTGGCTTCCTCCGGCTCTTCCTCGACGGGTTCTGTTGCCGCTGTGACTGCCACCACAACTCCGCCCCCGCCGGAGCATACTCAGTCAGGTACATCCTCGTGGGTTCTGGATTCTGGAGCTTCTTTTCATATGTCTTCTGATTCCTCTGCTTTATCTTCTCTTCGACCTCTTGATTTTCCTCTTAATGTTCTCACTGCCGATGGCACACCTCTTCCTGTTGCTAGTCGTGGCATCCTTTCCACTCCGTCTTTTTCGGTTCCTAGTGTTTCTCATGTTCCTCGTCTTACCATGAATCTCTTTTCCGCTGCCCAACTTACTGATTCTGGCTGTCGTGTCATTCTTGATGCCGACTCTTGTTCTGTTCAGGATCGTCGCACTCAGGCTCTGGTTGGCGGTGGCCCTCGGCGCCGTGAGTCTGAGGGCCTTTGGGAGGTTGACTGGCTTCGTGTTCCTTCCGCTGCTACCACATCCGCCAGCTCTCATGCTCTTGCTGCCTCCTCTTCTGCGTCCTTCCAGCAGTGGCATCATCGACTTGGTCACATCTGTGGCTCTCGCTTGTCCTCATTAGTACACCAAGGCGTCTTAGGGTCTGTCTCCGGTGATGTTTCGTTGCATTGTGATGGTTGTAGGCTTGGCAAACAGACTCAGTTACCTTACCCTACCAGTGAGTCTGTATCTCAGCGTCCTTTTGACTTAGTTCATTCTGATGTATGGGGTCCTGCTCCTTTTGACTCGAAAGGGGGTCATCGCTACTATGTTCTGTTTATTGATGATTTCTCTCGCTACACTTGGCTTTATTGTATGAAATCTCGCAGCGAGGTTCTCCCCATATACAAGCGTTTTGCTGCCATGGTTCGCACTCAATTTTCCACGCCTGTCCGTATCTTCCGTGCTGACTCAGCTGGAGAGTATATCTCTCACATGTTGCGTGGTTTTCTTGCGGAGCAGGGTACTCTTGCCCAATTCTCTTGCCCTGGTGCACATGCTTAGAATGGCGTTGCTGAACGCAAACATCGCCATTTGCTTGAGACGGCTCGGGCGATGATGATCGCTGCCTCTCTTCCACCCCATTTTTGGGCTGAGGCCGTTTCCGCATCCACCCACCTCATCAACATTCAGCCTTCGGCTGCCTTGAAGGGTGGTATTCCTATGGAGCGTCTCTCTGGTCGCTCTCCTGACTACTCCGCTCTTCGTATGTTTGGATGCGTGTGCTATGTTCTTCTTGCTCCGCGAGAACGAACCAAGTTGACTGCTCAGTCCGTTGAGTGTGTTTTCCTTGGCTACAGTGATGAGCACAAGGGCTATCGCTGTTGGGATCCTGTTGGTCGCCGTCTACGCATTTCTCGTGATGTGACGTTTGATGAGTCTTGTTCTTACTATCCGCGTCCCTCCTCTTCGAGCTTTTCCGTGGAAGATATTTCCTTCCTCCTCCTTCCCGACACATCTCCCTCTATGCCTCCTGTTCTTCCCTCACCCCCGGTGCGTCCCCCTACACCACCGGTTCCACCATCCCCTCCCTCCTCCTCCTCTTCCTCATCTCCACCATCCCCTCCCTCCCCACCCTCCTCCCCAGTCTTTCGACCTCACTCCCCGTTTCCTCTCCACTACACTCGTCGTCCTCGTGCTGTGGATGATCCTACTGATGTGCCCTCTACTTCCAGTGCACCTCCTCTCACGCCTTCGCCGGTCCATAACCTCCGTGTTAGGCCTTGTCCCCCACCTGATCGCTATTCTCCTGACAGGTATTGTCTTTCTGCCATTGCTGAGCCCACCACCTATCGGGCTGCCATGACTCAGCCTGAATGGCAGCTTGCGATGGCCGAGGAGCTTGCGGCGCTTGAGCGCAATGGCACGTGGGATCTGGTTTCTCTTCCCTCCGGTGTTCGTCCCATCACCTGCAAGTGGGTCTATAAGATTAAGACTCGCTCCGATGGTTCCCTTGAGCGATACAAAGCTCGTCTTGTGGCTCGTGGCTTTCAGCAGGAGCAGGGACGCGATTATGATGAGACATTCGCTCCTGTGGCCCACATGACCACTGTCCGCACTCTCCTTGCTGTGGCTTCTGTTCGTCATTGGTCTGTATCTCAGCTTGATGTCCAGAACGCTTTTCTCAATGGTGAGTTGCGTGAGGAGGTTTATATGCAGCCACCACCGGGGTACTATGCTCCTGATGGTATGGTCTGCCGACTTCGCCGCTCCCTCTATGGTCTTAAACAGGCCCCTCGCGCCTGGTTCTCGCGGTTCGCCTCTGTCGTTACTGCCGCTGGCTTCTTGCCCAGTGATCATGATCCAGCACTGTTTGTCCACACCTCTTCTCGTGGTCGGACTCTTCTCCTTCTATATGTGGATGACATGATCATCACTGGTGACGATTCTGAGTATATTGCCTTTGTTAAGGCCCGCCTCCGGGAACAGTTTCTGATGTCTGATCTTGGTCCTCTTCGCTACTTTCTTGGGATCGAGATTTCTGAGACCTCTGCAGGCTTCTTCATCTCCCAGGAAAAATATATTCAGGATCTTCTTACTCGTGCCGCTCTCGGTGATGAGCGCACTGTTGTGACTCCTATGGAGCTCAACGTTCAGCTTCGTGCTTCTGATGGTGACCCTCTTCCTAATCCCACTTGCTATCGCCACCTCGTTGGGAGCCTTGTCTATCTTGCTGTTACGCGTCCTGACATCTCCTATCCTGTCCACATTCTCAGTCAGTTTGTTTCAGCCCCCACCTCTGTCCACTATAGTCACCTTCTCCGTGTTCTACGATATCTTCGTGGCACGATCTCTCATCGCCTTTTCTTTCCCTGCTCCAGTTCTCTCGAGCTCCAGGCCTACTCTGATGCTACGTGGGCTAGTGATCCCTCTGATCGACGCTCGCTGTCTGCTTACTGTGTCTTCCTTGGTGGCTCTCTTATTGCCTGGAAGACAAAGAAACAGACTGCGGTTTCTCGCTCGAGTACAGAGGCTGAGTTGCGAGCGATGGCTATGCTGACGGCTGAGGTGATCTGGTTACGATGGTTACTTGAGGACTTTGGTGTGTCTGCTACTACATCGACTCCCTTACTGTCAGACAGTACCGGTGCTATCAGTATTGCGCGTGACCCGGTGAAGCATGAGCTCACCAAGCACATCGGTGTGGATGCCCACTTTGTACGTGCTGCTGTGCAGGATCAGACACTGGCTCTTCACTATGTGCCCTCTGAGTTACAGTTGGCGGACTTCTTCACGAAGGCACAGACTCGAGCGCAGCATGGCTTCTTTCTCTCCAAACTCAGTGTTGTTGATCCACCATGAGTTTGAGGGGGGGTGTTAGATGTGTGTTTGGTCTGTTCTCTGCGGTACTACCGCCCGAGGCGGTACTACCGCTCTGAGTGCGGTACTACCGCCCGAGGCGGTACTACCGCTCTGTGTGTGGTACTACCGCTTGTAATACCTCACATGTATATGTACTGGCCTTTGGCCCACAGTGAATACTAGTTGCTCATTCCTAACAGTATGAAGGGGAAAGTGCCCCAGGCTAGATGTAACCGTGAGTAAGATAATGATAAGCTTGACGTGCTTAATGCGCTGCTGTTTTTCTCTTGCCACAAAGCATCACGAATTCTTATAACATGAACTTTCTAATAATTTTGCACATAGTTTGTTTCTCATACCCAATTATGGAAGAGATGTGCCCATGAAGATAAGTTACAACCTGTGCTCACTAATGAATGTTGTTGTCTTACTATTGGCAAATGCTATTCTTTCATCGGGGTTGTACTTAGTTTTTGTTATTGTCCCTTCCAAGGACCTGTTTTTCTTTTGGATGTGCCTTTGTCTCTCTGAGCAACTGCTCAGGGTAAATATCAATAAGGTAGATAAATTGTTACCAGATAGAGAATCATTCTCAAGTTTCGTAAGCATTCTTAGATGTTCTATCATAAGTTTGATCAATGCTTATGCACATAATTTGTTTATTTTTTGTTTGTTCCTTTGTGCCAATGATGCTTTTGAACTTATCTTTGCAGGTCCGGATGCTTCATTCTTTAGATCACGCAAATGTCCTGAAATTTTACTCTTGGTAAGTTTCTAGGGATTCGTATTGACTTATTGTTTTGGCCTGTGCTAATTTTGCAGTATAGCAATGACAAGTACTTTGCTATTCTTGTTGAGGTTATCCTTATTGTTCACTTAACGTTTGACCATCCTAGTGCATACCATAACTATGTCTTGCTTTTCTCCCTAGGTATGAAACTTCAGCACATTTTTGGCTGGTATTGGAATATTGTGTTGGTGGAGACCTCAAGGGCTTGCTCGAGCAGGTATCTTGCTTATCCTTTTAAACAATGTATGTATTTCTCTAATTTGAAGAAGGGAACACAAAGCATCCACTTGCATACGTTTGTAACCGATATATTCTGCAGATATCACAGATAAGTGAGAAAAAGCTGCACCTAAAGTTTAGGAGCTCAGAATATTCGAACTAGAAGTACAAGGAACAAAACTTTATGTTTTCATTAGCTTTTAGGACAATTCCACATGAAACTTTATATGACAGCTTGCTAATTGCTCTTCTAAGAGGAATAGATGTTTCACACAATCTTTTTGTTGTTGCTATTTATACATGTGTACCTTCACTCTGACAACTTGAAGTTGTGAATGCTACTAAAACTATTTTTGCTTGAGAAAACTATTTGTCATTACATTGAAGTATGGTCAGCCCGAACCAGCTGCTTTTATGATCTTAGTTCTATTTTTTTCTTTTATAGCATTTACGGTTTAATACTTTGTGTTCATGCACCGAAGTATGAACTTTAGTCTCGCTTGTGCTCAGCTTGGAAAAGAATTAGACAATTAACTTAACTGCTTCAAGATGGGAAACTGGAGTGCTGCTCTCATTTTCTCCACTTGGAAGCACTCAATGCACCCTGCATATTCTTTGACTCTGAGAGATGCTTGATTTATTTGCTATCCTGATAATGCTGCTCTATTGTTTTTAGTAGTGTATTATATTGTTGCGGCGCAAAGCTTTTGCAAGCCTGTTTACCAGTACTTGCTTGTCATCCTAGGCAGGCGACCCACATAATTCTCTGCGGTGATTGTTTGTGTTCCAGAGACCTGTTGTGTGAGTAGATATGCAGACCTTACTACTATATGTAACATCAGTGAAGACAAAATGCTACCCCATTTTTCTGCTTGCTTGTCATCGTACAAACACGTGTTGATAAGGGCAACCCACACAATTCTCTGTGGTGCTTGTTTGTGTTCCAGAGACCTGTTGTGTGACATATGCAGACTTTTACTATATGTAACATCAGTGAAGACAAATGCTACCCCCTTTATGTATTCTGTCTCATGTCTATTTTTATGCAGGATAAGAAGCTGCCTGAAAGTGCCATGCATGACCTGGCTTATGATCTTGTCAAAGCCCTCCTGTAAAGTTTCTTTGATAACCTCGTTTCAATATATCTATTGTGTTATCGGTGGACTTTGATTGACTGAAAACATGTTGGGTGTTAGGTTCTTGCATTCACAAGGAATTATATATTGTGATCTGAAGCCATCTAACATCCTACTTGATGAGTTTGGATGCATGAAGGTAATCAGTAGACCACTGTGAAATATGTAAATACAGTGACAGCAAAGGAATAGAAAATTGCTGGGAGCTAACAGTAATTTCCCCTCATTGTTCTAGCTGTGTGATTTTGGATTAGCAAGACGTTTAAAGGACATTGAGAAGACCGACCCTGGAGATGTGAGGTCCCATTTCCTTTTCTTCAAGCATTTCGTTTTGTTTGGTTTTATTTTATTTTAATGATTTCCCTCGGTTTGAACACATGTCCTTTAGGTGCCACAACCTATGAGGGGGACACCATGTTACATGGCTCCTGAGTTGTTCCAAGAGGGAGGGGTCCACTCATATGCTTCTGATTTCTGGGCTCTTGGTTGTGTGCTATACGAATGCTATGCAGGAAGACCTCCTTTCGTGGGCCGTGAATTTACCCAGTTAGTCAAATCCATACTTTCAGAGCCTGCACCACCTTTACCTGATAACTCGTCAAGGTCTTTCCAGAATTTGATCAACTGCTTACTCATGAAAGACCCAGCTGAAAGACTACAGTGGTCTGAACTATGTGCACACAACTTCTGGAGAAACAGTATGCCAATGATTCCGTTACCTCCTCAACCTGCCTTCGACAACATGGTTGGACTTCCCACTACACCATATCTAGCTGAGCGAAATGGGGATAAACCCTCCAGACAGCTGACGCCACCCAAGACTCGTGAACACCTACGCAAGAAAGATGAAAATTCCGCCAAGGTGTTCACGACCCCTGTTAAGAATGTGCTAACTGGTAAGAAAAATAATGCAAAACCTTGTAAGGCTGATGGTTTGAAGGGTGTAAATGTCCTTAGAATGTCTCGCATAGCTAAGAAAAATTTGCAAAGGGAAAAAGACAAGGAGAACTACAGGCGTCCTCCCACAGAAACAGACGAAAATGAGGCTGAAGTTAAGATAGAAAATAATGACATGGAGCTTGATTTTGGTGAAAATCCAGAAGTTGATGCACCTGATGATAATGATGGATCAGATAATGCTGGATCCACAGCAGATGAAAAGCGTACTACTGAAGGAACTGATGGAAATGAAGAGAACTGCATAAATCAGGTGGATATGCTCACGGATGAGTGTTCTGTTAAGCCTGATACCATGTTGAAAGCTGAGCAGAACTGCTCAGAGAATCCTGATGTGGTGGCCACTCCACCTAGTTTCTGTATGAGGAAAGCACGTCCAAAGATAACTTCGGGTGCTGCAACGGGTTCTGAGCCATCTAACATCTCTGAAGCATTCTGGCATCCAACAGATCTTGCTGTTAAACCAGTTATGCCCAGTAAAAAAGGAGATAAAGCTACCGAGACTGTCACTGTGCTTCCTTTTGAAGCTCTCCCTGCTGCTGATTACATCAGGTTACCACGAGAACAGATGAATGCATTCCATAGCCAGATAATTCAGAGTTTGAGTGGATCTTTTCAGGTTTCAGAAAAACAGAATATCATCAGATACCTGGAGTTGTTAAGCATGAACTCTGATGCTGCAAATATAATCACTAATGGCCCAATTATGTCATTGCTTATAAAAATGCTTCGACTATCAAAAACTGCAGTCTTGCGTGTCCAGGTTGCTTCACTTATGGGACTGTTGATACGCTACTCCACTATCCTTGATGCAGAGCTAGCTAGTTCAGGAATTGTTAATGCCTTGTCAGATGGCTTAAGGGACCGGCATGATAAACTGAGGAGATTCTGTATGGCAACACTTGGAGAATTACTGTTTTACATATCAACTCAATCTGATCAGGATAGCAAAGAAAGTAATGCCCAAGAATCTCCTATGAAGGACAACAAAGCTGGTGCTTTGTGGCAGGTTAGAAACTCCAAATGAAAAATATGCTCTACATGTTTATTTGCATGTCAGTGGTTGATTTACCTGGACTTACCTTGTAGTATTACCCTATACTGCATCACGTTGTGAAAAGAAAAGTTGTGGCGGTAAGATACTGGGAATTAGATTCGAACAGTAGTTGATACTGATTCTTCTATAGGAGCATATTCTCTTTGCCCACCGTAATGTACTGAAGTAGAAATTTGTTAGAAGTTGAAACTATATTAACTGCAAGAACTAAATGCCCACATAAACATAAACCAGTGTATAGCCCACACTAGATATTTTAGTGAGTTTTTTTTTTTTTGAGAATTTAGTGAAGTAGAAATTTATTAGAAGTTGAAAGTATATCAGTGAGTTTATTTTGAAATATTTATAGATAAAGTTTGCGTTTTAGACATAGAGTTGCAAAGTTCAAATGTTGTTGAAGTGCGTAAACAAATTGAAATGTTAAATATTGGTACATTAGTTTTCTAGCATAGTTAAGGCAATTACAATGGTCACATCTTTTGGGAAGTTACAAACTAAATTTTATAAGAAGACATTATTTTTAAGGGGTGTTTCTTTCCACGAAGAGACATTTTTTCACCAAGGGACATGTTTTCCATAAGAAGACATTCGTTCACCAAGGGATGTGCCTTTCAACTAAAGGACATGATCACATGACTGTTCGTAGGCCCAACTGTTAAGATCTAAGACTTGATTGATCCTCAATATAATCCAACGACTGCAATTTCAGGGGTGACGTGGCTTAACGTGGATGCTGCATTAGGAGTCAGTTTTAGATTAAAGAGGGAAGGGATATGCCTAGATAGTAGATACCGACTTCACGTTCCAATACATGCTCTTTTCTTTATTCATGTGTCTAGGCACAAGTTTATTATGAATGTGCGCGTTGAGCTTTTGCAGTTATTATAAGTACATAAAAGAGTATGTATTGGAACATGAAGATATATAATATATATAAATATCTTAGTTGTATGTGGTCATGTAGCCTAGATATACATATGAATGGCTCCTTTCCTTTGATTTGCAGCTACAAATTCAAAGTACTGTCTTCTCATGATTTAACTTGGCAAACTGTGCAGGTCCCTAGTTCTGTAATTGCACTGGTGTCATCTATCTTGCGTAAAGGGGAAGACGATCTAGCCCAGCTTTATGCCTTACGGACAATTGATAATATATGTAGCCAAGGAACAGATTGGACATCACGGTTTGCTTCCCAAGATGTAATTGGTCATCTTTGCTACATCTATAAAGCAACTGGGAAGCAGGAGAATACAAGGCTTATTGCAATTTCTTGTTTGAGCCGCCTAGCTCGATTCAGTTCGTCATGTACTCATTTAATACTGGAGAAGCTATCATTTAAGGATATTGCATGCACACTCCTTAAGGGCAATCCACGTGAGCAACAGATAAGTCTGAATCTTCTGAACTCGGCATTAGGGAACAGTCATATCATACCAAATATGAGCCGCTATATTCTGTCATTAACTGAGGAGAAACAGTTGGTCCCTGGACTTATTTCTCTGATAGAACAGGGAACTGACATTCTGCGTGGGAAAGCCCTTCTATTTGTTGCTCTTCTTTGCAAGAACAGTCGAAGGTGGCTTCCACAATTCTTTTGCAATGCAAAGCTACTATCAGCAGTCGATAGATTGGGAAAGGAGAAGGATGGTTTCATTCATCAATGTACAGAAGCATTTGTTCAGTTAGTTGCTTCGTTGGTCCCAGGCATTCTTGACACTGTATCCAGTGATATACAGCAGGTCATGGGTGGCAAACGTCATGGACCTATTACTGCTTTAACTGGACGTGCTCATCCAAAGAGCACAATTCATTTGTTCCCTGTCATCCTTCATCTTCTTGGGAGTGTATCCTTCAACCACAGAGTTGTGACAAGTCAAGTATTGCTCCAATTGGCTAATCTTATGAAGATATTGGAGACACCATTTCAGGTATGGCCTGTAACTATCTGGACCCAACCTGATGGGAAAATATGGAGACCATTCATTATATATTTGTACTGCAATGTCTAAAATAAACTCATCCTAGAGTTGTTGTTGTCTTGCCTTAACAGTCTTTGCATTACGCAATGTGTTCACTAAACTCCTGTCTTTTGTGATAATTTGTGTACACTTTATTGTACTTCCAGGCTCGGGATGATTTCCAAATGACATTGCTGAGGGTTCTTGAGGCAGCTACGGAGGAGCCTTCTGTTATACTTAGGGAACACAAAATATTCACAAGTCGATTCCTTCCAAGCTTATCCATCTTATACAAGGGCAATAAAGATTGTGATGCCAGATTCCTGTGTTTGAAGATACTGTCTGATGTGATGATTGTGATCTTCAGTGATTCTTCATTGACTGCAGACGAACAATGTTTAGCTGACCTGAAAACAATCTCTCACAAATATTTTCTCCCAATGTACCCTTCATTTGCAGAGGATGAAGATCCGATACCTATGTATGCACAGAAACTTCTAGTAATGCTGATGGAACATGATTGTGTTAAGGTATCTGATATCCTGAATGAAGCGACAGTATCCCAGTGCTTTGAATTCTTGCTTGGAGATCTTTCAAATGCAAACGTAAGCAATGTCAAGCTTTGTTTTGCTCTGGCATCTGCTCCCGACATGGACTCCAATATTCTTTCGCAGCTTCAAGTTGTCAGAAGAATAGGGAATCTACTTGAGTTTGTGACTGCCAAAGATATGGATGATTTTCTGGAACCAACCTTGGAACTCTGCAGAGCTTTCATTATCCGTGGCACCGGCAGCAACAGAAGTATCGTCCTCACCAAAGAACCTGCACTCCTTGTTGATAGTGCCTTCAGCATGAGCATTGCTGTTGACCAACAATCTTGCATCATGGACATATGCGATCTTGGTGGCAGTATGGGTATATTTCTTGAGGTGGTTGGAAATTCAGATCCACAGATAAGCGATTTGGCGTCAGATTGCGTGGTGTTGCTGCTCAAGGCAGCACCTCGAGAGGCCACAATGGGCTTGCTGACAAATCTTCCTAAGCTGAGCG
Organism: Elymus sibiricus; assembly: GCA_039707655.1. NCBI lineage: Eukaryota > Viridiplantae > Streptophyta > Magnoliopsida > Poales > Poaceae > Elymus > Elymus sibiricus. The sequence continues at coordinate 159,024,933 of CM077668.1, read as the reverse complement.
CTCTTCTGGACTCGTTGAAGCATGGCGCCCCCCTGCCGCTGACTCGCCTGCTATACAGCCTAGCATTCTCTTGTAGGCAGTATCTAACCCAAGGAATGATACTCTCAATATCAGTGCCAGCTCTGATGCGAGTAGAAGCGCTTGTGTCGTCTTTCAAGGGCTCACAGGATAGCTGTCTTGCTGATGCCGCTTTGTGTGTGGGCGCCGAACTGCAGCGCCTACCTCGCTGTGGTTGAGCAGAGATGTGGTGAAGGAGCCGGTCAGTTGGCTGCCATTACATAAGTGATCTTAATAGGAGGGTCTTGGCTTGGTATCTCTGGCGCCAAGTGTATGAGCAGGGCCATTGCCTCATCATCATAGGGCATGGTGCTGACCTCAGTTGCTACTGTCTGGCACCCGAGTGCTGTCCGTGCGCAGGACACCGTTACATGTTATGTAATCTTTATCCGCGATGATGTGGGGCTGCTGTATATGGTGCTTTTGGCCAAATCCGTATTTGCCTTGCCAGTTTTGGTTGGCATGTAGGTTTTCAGTTCCATGTAATTCCCTAGTTGCACATCATGACCATGTATACAACAATACACTGTCTTATTTCTGTTACCAAGCAAGTGGTGGAAATTTCCATTGTTGAGATCTCTGTACGAAGTCGGGGTAAGCAACTTTTGCTTCAGTATATGTAATGAAGTATGCAATTTATTTGTGGTTGGGTTTTGCCGGGACCAGGTAGGCAAGAACACGCGATGAGGTCACAAGAGTTCAGTTTTCATGTTTGATCAATTGTGGGTTGTGGCTTCCCTTGCGTGGGCATAGTGGAGCAGAGGCGACGAATAGTTCAGACTTTGACCATATCCTTCTGGCCAGTCAATCTCTTCTGGTAGTCATTACCTTTCGGCTCTCCGGGGGTGTTTTCCCACGCGCTTCACATGATGTGGACGCATCACAACAATCACAAGTCATTACCGAACACGGATGCAGGTGTTTGTCCTGTACCGCCCCTTCAGAAACTGTCACTTCAAAAACGACCTCCAATGCGTTTAGGTTTCTTCGTTGCAACTTGCAAACCCCCACCCGACTTGGCTATAGCTCTCGTTCACAGAATTAAAGAGGGGGTGCGTTTTTCCTAAAAGGAAGAGATAGAGGACGGCTCCTTTTATTTTTGTCTTTGGGGAAGAGACGACGACTTAGCAGGTGCAGGTCGTTATCTTTGCCCAAGGAAATTTCGGCGTTTCTTCTTCTTCTGAAGATACACACAAGTGTACTCCCTCCATCTCAAAATAACTATCTCAACTTTATACTAACTTTAGTATAAAATTATATTAAAGTTGAGACACTTATTTTAGTATGGAGGAAGTATTAGAGAAGGAGAGAATAAAACACCCAACAAAATCGAGTGTGCGGATACAACTAGTCCACTGTCCAGCCAAGGCTCACTGAGACGAGCGCCATATCATCATCCGAGCTTTTGACCAGCATCGCCGTGCACTTACCATGGTTGATCCTCAACCCGGAAGCTACGCCGAAATCCACCAGGATTGCCAAAAATACCTCCACGTCTAGCTCCCATAGATCGAGGAAGACCATGACATCATCCACAAAGATCGATAGTCTTTGGAACAAGCTTAACTTATCCAACGGGCCAACAACCCCACATGGAAGCCTGAGCCAACATGCGATGCAAAACTTCCATGACCAAGATGAATAGCATCGCCGACAAGGGTCTTCCTACCGCAATCTATGCATGTTATTTTTTTTAGAACAACCCTCAAGCTTTATTGCATAATTTCAATGAGAATACAAGCTATAGGGGCGGGCGTGTGTGTGTGTGTGTGTGTGTGTGTGTGTTGAGGTAAGCCACAGATGGTGCCCACTCTCCAACGATGCCGCCGCCTTCACTAGGCTTTTTTTTCGACAAAGGCAGATTTTATTGGCTCAAAATGGAGCATCAAGAGAATACAAATACAATGAGCACACACCCGACCTCTACATAATAGGATGCACACAATCAATACTAATGCACGCACACGAAAACACGTTGGGAAATAACAAAATCACATGAAACCAAAGTTATGCGTACGCGAGGAAAAAAGAAAAAAGAAAACAAAGCGACTAGATCTATAATCGGCAAACTACAACAATGATTATATCCACACCAACCATCTCACGACATCACATGGACGACGAGATTCTTCAACAGCAACACCTTCAGAAAGGGAGCGACACTCAAGCGCATTCGTCACCGGATCCAACCAAGGCATATTAGTGACATGGCATAGTATTAAACTAGATGATGCCCTGCGCGTTGCTGTGGGACCTTCTAAAATAATGCAAAAATAGTTGCTATTGAAACAACCATAACTAATAGAAATCAGGTAAGCTTTAAACAATATGAAGCGCATAAAAAGAAAATAAATAAATTGCAACTAAAAAAATGTCATTTCTAACAAAATGTGAAGGATAAACTCTACTAAAAATAATAATTTTAGGACTAACATGCATGAATTGATGATATGGTAGCATTGCATGCATAGAGTCTAATGCAAATGTAATTTATGGCTTGCATGCGTGAGTTGCTTACTTGACATGGTTGCATGGCAAAAAAATAGGTAGTGAGTTGTAGTTTTTTTTTTAACACAATACAGACGCAGACGCTCATACACTTACCCCTATGAATGCACGCACGCACAACCTGCCCTATGAGTATCTCTGAGAGACTGAGCCAGCACACCATCTTGAGATTGACGAAGTCATCACAGACGCCTTCGTAGTCGACGGGAACATCTCCTCAGTAGTGGGCGGTAGCTATTTAAAAAAAAGAAGATGAAGAAAGAGATGATGTTATGATGTTACCATCATATAACACCTTGCAATAAAAAATGAGTATACAAGTTAATAAATGAAGTGATCTATGATACTATCTAAATGTTACTTTACACTATGAAGATAGTAATATAGACTAATGTTACATCATGAGCCTTTGTGACAAACATGTAAAATGGTTGTTTTTGTCGTCCGGGCGTGGGCAAAGGGCCGCTAGGCGGAGATGGCACCAGGGACCCTCCACTCGCTGACCTAGGCGCCATGGCCAGGCCGAGCGTTGTGCTGGTCGGCAGGGCGGAGAGTCGGAGACGATGTCGCCGTACTCCTCATGTGTGCGCATATAGGATGATGTATGTATGTGTACATCATCCATCTAATCTAATCGCAAAAAGCAAAGTGAGGTGTTTGGAAAACAAGGTGAGACGAGAGTAGACGGAGTCATTCCATGACAACAGATGATGGTCCAGAATAAAGATGGTTCTGGAAAAAAAATACCTTTACTTACCAAATACCAATTGGTGGTGGTGGTTCGTCTACTTGGACGGTTGGAATGGGCTCGAATTGACTAAAGAAACGAACTCGCGGTTGACCGAGAGAGACACAACCTCAGCCTTTTCTTTGAGAAATGTCTACTGTACACACGTCATATTTTTTTTGTCCCTTTATTATCAGCACGCTGGCTTCCGGTTACACTATTAGATTTTTTTGTCCAAAAGGACCACCTGCCCAACGGAATTGCTAGAAAAGACCCCGTCCGAATGAAATTGGCAAAAAAGACCACCTCGGCCGTGGCGGCAGGCGCGCCAGCCGACACGTGGCACCTGCCGCCACACCGGTAGACGGCAGCACTGTTCATGACACTGTTTACGCAGGGGGACGGTTTTCGCACAGTAGAACCGCATGGATCAGCGTCATGAACAGTGCTGCCGTCTACCGGTGTGGCGGCAGGTGCCACGTGTCGGCTGGCGCGCCTGCCGCCACGGCCGAGGGGGTCTTTTTTGTCAATTTCATCTGGAGGGGGTCTTTTCTAGCAATTCTGTTGGGCAGGAGGTCCTTTTGGACAAAAACTCCCACTATTATACCCCTCTTGGATTAATTCCTTTCAGTTTCAGTGGAGAAAAGAAACCACCGCCCAGTTGCACGAGACACGCGCGTCGATGGGGAAGAAGATGTGCCTGCTCTCGCTGGACGAGGACATCGTCATGGTGCTCATCGTCGTCGCCGTCGTCGTGGTGGGGCTAATACTCGCCGCCGTGCAGCCACCGCCCCGCCGCCGCGCCGTCGCCTTCCTCTACGGCTGACTCCATCGTCAAAGATCGACCCGTCTGCTCGGCTGTACAGTTCGTTAGCCTTCGCAGTTGCAGGTTTTTCTTATTTTTCTTTGGTTTAATCGTTCTGGCCGTGCTTGTCAGTACTGTAGTGTAGTCCTGTGTAACCACCATCGATTGTCACTGGTTGTGTTAACGAGAGATTTGGAGTTGGTGGTGGTTTTGGCGATGTCTGTCGTATTACTGTCCTGTTTTGGGATTTGACATGTGTAATATAAGTTTGATCACTTTCTCGCATAAAAATACAATTTCCTCTCGTATAAATGCCTGTGAATGTAGTATACATGGTAACTGGGAGTCTGGTAACCCTCACAAAATGAAACTTTCTCGCATATAAATTCTTGCTCTGAAACATTGCATCACACAACAAGGCTCTGCCGCTCAAAAACCTTCACAGGTTGTACTACCACTTTGATCTGCCATGGGTCAAATTCATATGGAGCACCCATTACACTACTGGCCCCCCATTCAATTCAATTTAATCTGGGGTCACAGCAGCCTTTTCCAGCAGCAATTTCCTGAGCTATGTACCACCCTGGCCAAGTTCTTCAGGCAGGGGATTTTGCAGAATTTTTCCAGCCCAAGCTTATGTACAATGTGCCCTTGCTCATGTTACTTTTCACTGGGTATGGAAGAGTGCTTGCCAGCTCAACCGCAAAATTTTCTCCTGGCTGCTGCTCCAGGAAAGAGTGGACACCAGAAACCTTCTCCAAAGGAAGTCTTTTCACCTACCTGCATACACATGTGTGCTCTGTAATGTTCAACTGGAGGAAACACAGCTGCACCTATTCTGGTATTGTGAATATTCTCAAGACTGCTGGCAGATTATTGCCCCCAGTAAGCTCAGAGGAATTTCTTTCATTCATGAAATAGAACTATTGAGATCATCATTTTTGGGCTATTGGAACATTGATTTTTAATCATGAGAATCCAAGTGTTGCTAGTTGCCAAAGAAACCTCAAAGAGGATCACACTCTAGTTACACACAGAGTGAAGCGAAAGCTTTTACTTCCTTTCAAACCCTGGACACATCACTTCCTGAAATCTTCTTCTTTTCACTTTGTAATTTGTACATAACTTTGTAGATATTCTTAATATAATTTTTTACAGTAGGACCCTTTCCTAATGTTTTCCTGTCACAAAAAAAAGCAACAAATAAACTCTTCCTTGGGTTTACATAACTGAGGCTTAAAAGTTGGATGTTGGTGTCGAGAAGGCACAGGCAGAAAGAGAAAAGGAATATGACATGGACCCAAATGTATATGCTGAAAGACGTTACCATTTCATCTACATGGACACAAAACTCTGGATGCATCCAGAACCAACAATGGACTGAGAAAAGGGTTGTACACACTGATCCACCAATTACGGGGTTATTACATTTATTTACAAAGCCCCTGAAACAATACCTACATGGGAAATTCAGACCGTGTAATGTATGCAGCGAAACAATGGTGGACGTGACAGGCTCCACCGGTGAAACCTTGCGAGCGCTCACTCTGGTGGTGCAGTACTACACACCTCGCTGCGCATTATTCCTCCTCTCCTAACAACGCTTTCTTCAAAATCGCCAGCATGCCAAAGCCCCAAGCAGAGCTCAGCTCACTATCCGAGGATTTCATCGGTTACACGCACTTTGCTTGCCTTCTCGTGGCGTCTCCAAGCCTCGGCCCAGACATTCGCGTCCGCAAGTGCGCGGTCTCTGTCGACACCGTTTGGAACAACCCTGCCTCGCCCTCCACGATTGGAGCCACTCCTGCAATGTTCTTTTCCTTCTGGAACAAAGTCATTCATACGGGCATGCATCGATGTTTGAGCTCCATGTTGACTAGCCAAAGCATCATCTTGGTTAACCTGCTCGTCTGACACTTTTGATGCCGAAGGGCCATCAAGGTAACGACGAACAGCAGCGTCATTCCCATCGTATGTTTGTGATGACAAATAGGAGAGAGCAGCGGCAACTTCCCTAATCAGAGGGCGATTCCTTGACTTCTCCTGCAAACACATCGCTGCAATAGCCAAGGCCTGGTACAAACCCCTCTTTGGAAAGCGGCCACGCAACAAAGGATCAGCCATCTTTGGAAATTTCCTTTGGTCTTTGAACAATGGACGAGCCTGCAAATGGATTGGTAGAACATTAAACATTAGCATACTTATGCTCAGTATATCGAAAGAAATGTATGAGCACACTTGATTTATGACTGCATATATAGTTCGAGTGAAACTATTTCTTTAGCTGCTAAGGGACCAACATAAATAAATCAAATGATGCACCAGGTTTGAAAATGACGAAAATCCTCGAGATGTAAAACAAGATGATTAGTTCCTGGGCATATACAACTAGGGAAGTGTGCCTAGCTCACTTGGATGGGGGAGTGGACGTGCAACCCCACCACCTGGGCTCAAGTCATCACGGATGCGAATTTAGGCTCCTATTTATGCTGTAGGGGCCACCTCTACAGTTTTCTTTCGAAAAAGATGTATACAACTAGGCGGCTAGTTAGCAACAGATTAATACCGGTTCCCGGAAAAGACCACGCTCCATACTCAAAAAAGTTGTACATATTTCCAGCATCAAACCCATGCACTGTTATTCTATTCATCAGTTTAACCACCACATTCCACATAGCCATTTTTTATCCTTTCCTAACTGTATCCCCAGGTAAGGAACATAATCGAAATGAAATAACAATGCATGCCTATTAAGCTTTAAAGCTTTTTCATACTTCTCTAGACATGTATCCATTTTGTTTTTTTATTATAAATTATGATTATTGAACCAGTTAGTTGCACGTGAGATTGTCAAAACCTACCCATGAGACCAAGTCCTGTTCCTCACGAGGCCGATTGCTATCGAGTGCCCTTCGTCCTGTAATTAGCTCGAGGAACACCACACCAAAACTATAGATGTCAGACTTAATTGTTAGCTGTCCAGTCGCGGCGTACTCAGGAGCACAATAGCCATAAGTCCCCATGACACGGGTTGTCACATGAGTCTTATCACCCACAGGACCAAGTTTAGCAAGTCCAAAGTCAGACAATTTCGCATGAAACCCTTCAGCAAGAAGAATGTTTGATGGCTTAATATCTCGGTAAATAACTGGTGGGTTTGCCTTATCATGTAGGTATTCCAAACCAGCAGCTGCGCCAGCAGCTATCTTCATCCGTGTTGTCCAATCTAGAGGTTCTTTATTGGGTGGAAGGTCTGTTTAAAGCATCAACAGTAATTTATTAATGGGGGTATCCAGTAAATAACAGCATAACAGTATAAAGCACATTCATGTGTAACTAATAGATGGAAGTAAGAAAATGGTAAATTATCACAGAAAATATCTTAGGTTTCAAAGTCAGTGACATGTCAAGGAGCACGTTAGTTCTTCACTTCTTATTGACACATGTGGTATAATAATACTATAAAGGAACACGAAGTTAGATAAAAGAACCACTGTTTAAGAAAATTTATCTATTCAACAAATTGATTATGATTAAAATCTGAGTTTTCTCAAGGGTGACTAATCCATCATTGAAATATTACCCCCTCGATGGATTCTGTTTAGGGTAATCCCATCACTACATTATTAGATAGCTAGGCTCATTATTTGATAGGTCATCAGAGCATCCCATTCTAGCTTAACTTTTGATCAAATATAGCAAGCAATGGAAACAGGAACAACCTAGATCAGATCTAATTGGACCTACTGAACAAAGAAGATGATGCCAAAAATACCCCCCCCCCCCCCCCCCCCCCCTCCTCACAAACGTAAATAAAGAAATACTTAATTAAGTAAACTGACAAGAACTGATAGTTAACTTATAGCATTTCTCACAAGTTAGAACAACTTTTCACCCTGTTCAAAGCACCCAGATGCTAAGTATCACGAACTAAAATGTGCTGACATTGAAAAAATAAAGATCCTACAATCTACATATATGCTCTCATTACTAGAAATTAACAAACGGTTTCTGATTTCTGATGATTGTATCCTGATAATAGTATAAGTTCACACATTTTCCAACATAAACTAACCGTGCAGATGGTCTTCTAGTGATCCCAATGGCATATATTCATAAACGAGCAAGCGTTGATCACCGTCAACACAGTACCCTATCAAATTGACAAGGTTAGGGTGATGCAAGAGGTTGAGCATGAGAACCTCCACAAGGAATTCTCGGTTTCCCTGAAGCCCATTTAGATCAAGTTGTTTGACTGCAACAACCTGCCATGCAGCAAATGCTGAAACAACATTATCATACGATACGAAAAATATGGGCAAGATTATTATAGTTTCCACATATCCAATAACTGATATTCAATGAGAATTATATTACTGTAGGTGAGAAGTATAGTTTATAACTACCAAATACAAACCTGACCATCATTCAGATATGCTTTATACACACAACCAAATCCTCCTCGCCCCAACTGAAAATCCCGGCTGAAGTTTTTGGTAGCATCAACAAGCTCACGCAAAGTGAAGATCGTTGCTTCATTATGTGTGCCATTTCTTTGGATTCCTTCCATATGTGCAGATTCAGTCTTCAGCGGGACACTTTCTGATGACTCTGAAGAAATCCAGTATTAATGAGCAATTCAAAAGAAAGAAATACACATCCACATTTAAATAAACTAATGCTCCTGAAAAAGAAAGGACGCTGGGACAACAGAAAAACAAGAATAGTACCCCACTTTACTAATTTCTAGCACATAAGTATTTTATTGCTATTTTGTGCCTTTTCAATTTTCTTGCCATGGTCTTCGATGCACTACTGTTCATCTTCTTCATAATATTTGGTTTCCACTTTACTAATCGTGTTTCATTTTCTGTTTCCCTGATAAAGCTCTGCAGCTACTCATGAACAAACTTCTTTCTCTCACAAACAAAACTTCTAACTGCTAGAAGAATTGCAATACCACAAGAAACTAAACGCGGACTCGCCACTGAAAATTTCTGATGGTTGACTATAACACATCATAAAAAAAAAAACCTCCAGCTCGGAACCATCCCCAACAGAGAATTTGTTGGGATCATGAGCTGAAGAGACTCGATTATTTTTCCTTCCGCGAGAAGAAGATACAGACCGACCAACACCAAGAAACGAACATTTCTAGCCTGATTAGTAGGTAAAGCTCAGAGGGATTACTAGGGCAGGAGGCATCATCACCTGAGGCGACTCCATGGTCGATTCCGCCGGAGTCCTCGTCGTCATCGTGCTCCTTCACCACCACCTCCTCCTCCTCAGGGCACCGGAACAGGCACGATAAGAAGCCCATCTCATAATCCGGCCTCGACAGCCCCACAGCCCCAACAAGAGGGCTGAAATCAAGAAATTTGACAAATCCCCAACCCCCAGCCGCTGCGGAGGAGACTTTAGGTCGCCGGAACAGCAAGGATTTCCTCAGCAGCCAGGAAAATTAGGCAATTGCTTTCTTTCTCAGAGGGGATTGATCAATCGTTTAGGTCGGACAGGAGGAGAAAGAAGAAAACGAGAGAACGGATAAACGGATGAGGGCGCAAAAGTCTCCTCCCCCAAACGAAACGAATAGAAAATTGAAGGCGCAAAAACGGAGCAGTGAGTGACGCTGGCCGATGGGGATGTCGGGAAGCTGCTAATTCCCTGGTTAATTACTCATCAATCCAAGGATTTAATTTGGACGCAAGTTGCATTCGTGCCCCTATGGGAACAGTCTATTTCTCTTTTGCCCCACTAGTTTTGTTTTTTGAGTTCTTTTGCCCCACTAGTATGTGTCTAAGATGTCGCGTTTGCTATTGGTAAGTGCCTGAATTTGCAACTCGTGTCAATCTATTTTCGAAGAGCACAACCTCGAGGTGGAGGCGGGGGCGCTGCGGTGAGCGGCGGCGAAACCGAGCCAAGGACGACGCAACAGTGACGTCATTGGTAGGGGGGGGGGGGGGGGGAGGGGGTAGGAGCTAGAAAAGATGGTGTGGTTGAGAGGGTGGCCAGTGACATCGGTAGACGAACATATGCAGTGGCTTGGAGTGGCAGGGCAACGAGGCTCCACGACAGCGCCGCCGGCTGTGGGTGGCGGTGCCAAATGGCCCAGCTGACGTCAGAGGGTGGTAGGATGAAGGAGGCCAGCAGCAAGAGGAAGAAGACGGGCCTTTTAAGAAGCCAAATTTATTTGAAGGCAACTTACAAACAGAAAGTCACTTTCATCTCAAAAGAAAAAAAAAATCTCCCTTTAAGAATGTCGTATGTGTGCATTTCAATATGGTTGATTGCCTACTCTTTGGGGTAGCATGTTCGCCCGCTTGGTGGTGTTCTAGCACTGGGGAAGGGTCGTGGAGGCCAAAGGGGGCCACGACACCCCCCCCCCCCCCCCCCCTTCAAAAGGGCAAAATAATATTTACAGGCATATTCGGTCATTTTAGCCCGGCCTAGCAGCAGCTAAAGGCCATCGATGGAATCAAAATACAATCGAAGCATCTCGCTTGTCTCCTAGTCGCTTCGTGCTCTATCGTGACCCATCAGCCACCGGCCTCCATGCCTCCTCCAGACTTCAGTGTCCATGGCGCAGGTTGATGGCGACCTGATATGATCGACCGAGACCTCAATTCCCATCTTCTCTTCTCGGCTCCTTGTCACCCCAACCAGAAATTGGAGTCGTATGGCCGCACGCCTACGCCACCGATGCCACGCGCCTGACGCCCTCGTCGTCGCGCGGCTCCTCATCATCTCGTCGATTGGAGCCTCACCTAAACACGCAAGCCGCCGAGCGATGCCCTAGTTCATTGGTTATTGTCACCGTTCGCCTGCTTGCTTAGGTTAGGTATGTCCTATTTTTTATTATTTGATTGAGATTGGAGAAGTTTTGGTAATTTTGATGTATAATCTAATGCTCCATCGATTAAATGATACAAATTTCTATGCATATGGCGTGTTTTGATTTTTTGATATAGAGTCCCCCCTCCCCCCTTGTAATCAGCTCACGCTCTGCCACTGTGTTCTAGGTGCAGTTTAGCTAGCCACCTTGTGTGTTGTCAATATAGCTAGGACCACTTTGATTCAAAGGATTTCTAATTTTTTTTAAGGATTAATTCTTAGGATTTTTCCTTCGTGGGTTGTTTGATTCACATGATTATGATCCGTAGGAATTCTTTCATAGAATTCACTTGTACTAGTTTTCGTAGAATTTTTTTTTATCCACTCCAACCTCATTTGAAGAATCCTATGTTTTTCCTGCGTACAATCAAACGCTTATACTAATCCTGTAGTATTGAAGATGACATTCCACGTCATTTCTCTGTTTTTCCTATTCCTGCATTTTACAAATCCTGCAAATCAAAGAGGTCCTTACCTTGTTTTAGTTGACTAAGCCATGTACTATGAACTTTTGTTCGTTTTCTTTTAAACGAGACTATTTCTTTCCTTTGACGATGATGGTTGTTTCACTGAGAAGCAATACTCGAAAAGACACATTTCTCTGAACTAGTAAATGTGTATTTGCAATGTACCTCGATATTAAACAAATATTAATTGCATGTAGATATCGGATGGGATATTATTTGCGTGTTAATTATGTGATTAGCGATGACATCGAATATTTGATATGTAATTAGTTACATGCTAAATATGTTGAGTGCTCACCATTGAAGCAATCTAGGTCGCTGGAGATTTGATGGCCGAGATTAGTTGGATCTGCCCGTTTGAGTCTTGTTATATGGGTGTGGCTAGCTCTCATCTAGATAAAAATTAACTAGATCACATATAACTCCTAAACCATTTAATTTACGTGAAGATTCGTGCGATATTTTTAATTAATTAAATGGTGTAAGAATTTGACGAGACTTTGTTAATTATCATCTAATGAGAATTAGCAAATCTGTTTTAATATTGATGTAGATATAGATATCAGCCCAAAAGTTGTTCAACGTTCTTTAGATTGAAGAAACCATTAGCGAGGCAACTGTTGCCTCAAAGAAAACATGAAGGGGGATCCTGGAATTTAAGCGCCGTTGGATGCACACTGCACAAGTATGAAACTCCCAGCGCCGTCATTATCGTCTTTTGGCACCACAGCACTTCACGTCACGTTGCTCTTTCACACGGACACGGTCAAGAAAGCGCGATCTGGTTAGTGGTGTGGTCGGCATGGCCCCGCGCATGGGTTGAAAAGGCAAAGAACGGTCTAATTACGCAGAAGGATTGAGAAATCTGTTGAGAAATAAAATATGTGATCAATTGTATAGGAGGGATGCCTCTCACAAGGTGTCTGTTGGAAAAGAAGTGTCTCCTCAACGCACCCCTTCATCATATATATAAGCGGGTCTTCCACATTGCAATAAAACTAGTGAATCATTTTGGACTATTCGTTTGTCTCTTTTGCTTTCGCTCTACAACACGTTATCAGCACATAGTCTCTACCGCGACAGAAAAAAGGACGAGACGGCTGTTACGCACAGCGCCAGAAAGAGAAGAACCAAGATTTGGGCACTCGGCGATGGTGGCAATGGATTCGTCTCCGGCGGCGAACAGACGACCACAAACGACGACGACGCATAACGAAAACTGCTGTCCTTGGCAGTAACGGTGACGTGCGCTCCACTGCGGCACGGCTTGCTGCAGAATTGACTGCCTAAACTAGTGGTTGGGGCGTGCCCTGGGCGCGCCTCCTGAAGCGTTAATCTGCGTACTTATCTAGCTGCCGCAGCTGATAATGTGATTGTACAGTGCTAATGAGAGGCAACAGTTTGTTTTGTGTTCTATGTGAGCTGCAGTTGCAACAAAAGGTACTGATTGTTTTGGAAGGGACCGTGTCAGTGGTTACCACTAATGATGTAGTTGTATGGCTCATCTTTGGCTTGCTGTGCCTGTGAGTAAGAAATACGAATAATTGGAAGTAAGCTAAAATGGAAAGAAATAAAGGAAAGCAGCAGATGAAAATTACAGTTTGTAATGGAGGTGGTACTATATCAACAAGTTAAATGGAGATAGAGATTTAGCAGCAAGTTAAATGGAAATAAAGAGTTAGCAGAGGATGTATCCATATGAGGAGATATTGAAAAAAAAGAGGCAGGAAACTGTAAACAGAGAGAGTTTATCAGGTTGCAGCAGCGAGTAATAATCTGGTGCCATGTAGTAAAATTAGCAAACATACATGATTAACTAAGGAGCTAATAAAACAATATGGCTGACAAAAGTCGAAGAGAGCAAACACAGATGCTCTGTGTTGTCGAAATAATCCAGTCACCTATATCATGTCTTTGAGAAATGTGTAAGCAGGAATAAGATCTTGTAGTTAACTATTATTTTTCATGCATCGGTAAATTACAGACCATTGGACATAGCTAGAATAGAGCAGGAAATTCATAGAAGCAAGTTAAGTAGAGAATCTCGAAAAACAGAAGTCAGTGCAGAATCCATCTCATCCCCTCTGCCCGAGAGGCATGAATCAAATATTTTAAAACTACAAGTACTTTAGGCATGATGCTTACAGCTAAGGATTCGTGTAATTAAACCTGAAGCCAAGAACTTAAAGGAAAGACCAAACTAAAGTAATATAATCCATGGAGTGATTCTACAGCCAGTCAGGTAAATCAGAGACTAAGTGAAACTAACGCTTAACCTAGAAGCAGCAGATACGAGCTTGCAATGCATGAGGTAGTGCATCAAAAGCGGATCTGAATAAATCTGAATCTGAATGTGTACTTTCAGTCCACCAAATTTCCCCACTCCGATGAAAATTGGACATTTGGAAAAGTTTAGTCGTCGCATTGATGCTGCTAAATGCTAATCCATGTGCGACTGACCCTTGTCTCTATTTTTTCTTGGGAGATTTCTATGACAAAATGATAGTCAATGACAGTCTGCACTGCATTAACAAACTATGGAGTACAACTCTGATACTTTAGATAAAATCTGAGTCATACACACATAAAAGGGGCACTGGCCAAACCGAGTAGTAGTAAAATAATACGGTAGAGCAGCTTGTATACCATAACTGCTTCGTAAGAGGAAGCGATATGTCTGGGCTGATCTTAGACACTGAACTAAAGCAACAGAAGTCTTCTAGGCATTCAGTTGTGCCAAAAAAACAAAGAGGAAGTTACACAAGAGACACGTTCAATTCCGAAATTTCTTGGCAGCTAAATTGGCTGCTAACTTGTTTTTCCCTACCCGTTTTATAACTTGGATGCTGATCTTATTATCTGCTATGCTTTAGGTCACAAATATCCGAGTCAAGAAAGGTGTGACTAAAGTCTCCTACAGCATCAGTCCATAGTCTTTCCTACCATCTCTCACACCTAGAATTAGGAGTGAAAGGATAATTGTGCATCCGCACCAGGATCAGCCGAGCTCATATCGTGCGCACCTAACAATAATACTAAGGAACGAAATCGGGGTTTCGCGCACTAATACCAAGATCAAGATGTGAAAGGTAAAACGAGAAAATAAACTGCGGTGTAATTCTTATAGATGTGTACCTGAATTGGAAGCACGAGCTAGCCGAGAAAGCCAATCACCAAGCAGAAACAAAACGACTGGAGCAGAATGTTACCTGTTCAAAATAAGAGAGTAGTTCTAGATCGGGGAGTATAAACACAAATAGGTTGTGAGCAGCAATACCATTAGGATCTCTTGCTCTCTTGGATGTAGCCACATAAAATACCCCCAATCGCCACCTCACTCATCTCCTCTTTGGTTGCAGGAAACTTCGAGTTGGGATATCCACGTGTCTGATCAATCACTCATTTAATCCCAAATGGGAGTTTGTAACATTGGCTACTTAGTTGACCTTATCCAGTCAATCGACCCCTCCCCCCTTTATCCCCATTCCCTCCATGCTACCCTTCTCTTATGTCTCATTATCCTTTTTACTCACCGACCCCTTCTCCCTCCTACTCCGCTCCTCCTCCAACCGTGTCATGTTGTAAAACCACGCACCAAATTTTGTTTAGTATATTATTTTTACCCCGAAAGACTTGGCGGTCCACAGACATCATCGAGTGAACTTGCACTTACAGCTAACAATATACATCCTTACTTCATAAATACACAAAACATTGATATGAATGTTCCACCCTTAACATGCAACATTCACTGCATAAGCTTTCCACTAATTTTCGATAAAAAAAAACTTACACTAATCAGGTCAGAGATTGGAAAATTAAGATTTAGGCAGAGACAAAGCTTCTATTACCGGGTGAGTTGGTTGAAGGCTTGTTGTTCCTTCAAAATCTGTTGACGTATCTACTGGACGAACATGATATGTCACAATTTTCTCGCCTGGATGAGATGGTGCAAGTGCACTTACCAGAGAGACATTTTAGGCGCAGAGATGGGAATATCCTTCCGGAATCCATGGGCGAGCGGTACGTACCTCGTTCCCTCGCCGAAGATCTAGATGGGGAGGTGTCGATCTTGGTTCCTCCGGCCCCCATGCCCTCGCCGCCCAACTCCTCCTCGTTCTGCCTGCTGCCGACCTGTCTCCTCCGCATCTCTCGATGCAGCTTGCCCTCTCTCCTTCCTCCACCTCCGCCCACCGCTTCCTCTGCCTCGCCATCCCCTCTTCTTCCTCCGCCTCCTGGCCTCCACCTTCTCTGCATCGCTGCGGCCGCTGCTAGTCCACGCACCTCTGCGAGACGCCGGTCCCCGACGACCACCTCTGCGGAGGCACCTTAGTCGCTGCTCACCTCACTACTGCTGCCATGGATCTGGAGCTTAGGGGAGAGGGGCGCCGCTGGTTCCGATCTACCTTGCCTGATCCCGGCCGCCGAGGCAAGACACCATCGACCCAGCGCCGGTGGCGTGCTCGCAGCCGCTTCCCCTCCTCCACATGGGAGAGAAACGAGAGAGAGAGGGGAAGGTCGCGTGCTGGGCTGCCTTCGTGGTGAAGATAAGGAAAGAATTTACTGTGGGGAGGTGTTATCTGGGGTAGTACCAGCGACAGTAAAATCTTTGACGTGGCACACCCGAGCGGGCTACCCTTCTGCGTAGCTTATTGTTGTGGATTGCTGGAGACGACGGTTCCATCAGCCTTTGTGGGGACGTCCCTCGGCCCAAATTAACTGGAGCACAGCCGATCTCCTCACAGAGATGCGGAATCAAATCCATCAAATGGATCGATGGTCATCCGGTTTGCATATGCACTCACTAAATTAATGCGCTGATTGATTGGTTACGAGCATGTACTAGTTTTGAATGGATGAACTAACCATTGCGTAGTGGGCTGACGGGAAGGTCCTTGTGGAAGGGGTCCTTGTGGGCCTCCTGGCGGGTGGTTGGCGGCGGAGTGGGTTGTGCATCTCGCCTGGTGCGGTGCTGGCGGCGCGGGATGGTGGTGGTCACCTGCTTCTCCAGGGTTTGGATTGACGGGAAGGTCCAGATCTAGGGTTCATGCTCGGGAGGGCCTGTTCGGGGCCCGGGGCGGATCGGAGCTTGAGCTTCGGGTAGGAGAGGTCAGGCTTGGCCCGGGATGTGCTCGTGGGTGGTGCTCGTGCTCTCCTTGCGGGCATGGTGGTCGGTGGTGGTGGTCGGGTCGTCGCTATCCTGTCGGGCAGATCGGCGCCGGTGACCACGGTTGAGGCGTCGCGCGAGCGGGCTCGGCGGCGGCCGTCGGTAGTCACGGGGTTGTGTCCCTCCCGGTCCACCGGGACTGGCTGGGGATGCAGGTGTGGACGCCCCCTACTGTGAGGGCATCGACCCAAATCCTGTGACTGATGCCGGGCTAGGAATGAAAGGAGACCCCTTTCTTTTCACCTTTCGAGGTTGGTGCTCCGTGATGTGGACGGATGGGGGTGGCTTGGGCGTGGATGCCGGAGCGGCAGCTTCGGATGGCGGTCCGCATGGTTGGCTCTCCGGCGGGCACCATGTCGGTGATGGTGACTCTCTCTTGGTCGTGTGGGTGGCAGGAGGGTAGCAGTGGTGGCTCGGGCGCTCTCCCTGTCTTTGGCAGTGGCGTCGCCCTGATCCGGACCTAGGGAGCTGAACTCGTTGCGCTTGTCCTGAAGACCTCGTGGTGGCAATGGGGAGCTGCCGAGCAAAAGCTCTGCGCTTTGTCGCCGCCGACGACGACGCTTGCGGGTGCCGCTATCTTCTTGAAGATATCGTTGTGGTGCTCCTCTTCGTGCCAGGGTTCCGGGTGAAGACCCTTGTCCGTTTTGGACTCGGCAGCGGCGACGCTTTGTGCCGTTTTCCCTCCTGGGGGCGTTGTCGTGGAGCTTAGGTGTTTAGGGCTTTGTGTGGTATTGTACTCGGTTTTCCTAATGCTTTCTTTCGATAGCGTAGTCGTGTTTTGTGTGATCCGGTTATCTTAGGATCGTCATTGTATGAGGGCTACCTCACCATCTTATATCGTTCGGCCATGTACTTGGTTCGGTGATTGCTTTATATATAAAGCAGGGCGAAAGCTTGTTTTGAAAGAAACTAACCATTGCGTATGCTTGTCTTCATCGTTGCCGATCGGGACGGCGACCCATCACGGTGGGAGCGGCTCCCACCCCTGACAAGCGGCCTTGGCGCGTAGGCAAACACTAGCAGCCAACGGCTTCCCGCGACATGGCCAAGTACGGCGCAAGGCATGAGGCTCTGGAAGACGGTGTCCAGCGGCTAGCGATCTGGTGGCCAAACGACGCGTGCGCCTTTTTTTATGGAATACGCAAAGTGCGTATCATTTCATTGATAGAAGGGAGAGAGCGTTACAATAGCTAATGCGATCACCAAGTAGCGGGTGACAACCTAGCCACAACAACTACAGCTAAAAGCAAGTACAATCAAGGTGGTTCAAAGATGAAAACACGCAAGCCCTTAGCACCAGCGGTGGCCCAAAGCCTGGCTTCGTCCAGGATGGTCTGCGTAACGGTGGTAGCGGAGGGGCGCATGCAGTCAAAGGTACACGCATTGCGGTGCTTCCAAAGCAACCAGGCCACCAGGACGCCGAGCGAAGCAGTCCCTTTGCGCATGGACGGCTGGGCACTCTGGACGGAGTGAAGCCACCAGTCAAAGGAGTCATCCGGGCCTGGCAACGACGTAGTCAGGCGCAAGGTGGAGTAGACGTCGTGCCAGACCGTGCGCGAGAGGGGGCACCCGATGAGGATGTGCTGCATGGACTCATCGGCCTGATCACAGAAGATGCAGGCCGGGCTGTGGGGGAGACCGTGCCTGGCCAGTCGCTCACTTGTCCAACACCGGTCCAAGAGGGCCAACCAGATGAAGAATTTGGCGCTCAGCGGAGCCCAAGTCTTCCAGTTGAGGGCAGCAGTGTGCGATGAGGTGGAGCCGAGGAAGAGGGCAGAGTAGCAGGAGCGCACGGTGTACATACCGTTGGCAGTCCATCGCCAACGTAGCACGTCAGGGCGCTCATGAAGAGTGATCGAGCGCACACGGCGCCAAAGCTCGACGTACTGGATCGTGGCGATCGCACCCAGGGCGCCGCGGATGTCCTGGACCCAAGCGCGGCCGCGCAAACCGTCCGCGACGGAGCGCGAATTACGGATTCGGCGCGGGACGAGGCTGAAGATGGTCGGGGCGATTTCCGCGATAGACAGCCCGTCAATCCAGGGGTCAGTCCAGAATTTGCAGGATTGGCCATCCCCAAGGATCCAAGACGTGGAAGCGCGAAAGATGGCGCGAACCTGAGGGTCAGCAGGAATAGACAGATGGCTCCAAGGACGAGAAGGATCAGTAGCCTGCAGCCAAAGCCAGCGGGCGCGCAGGGCAATGCCAGTGCGCTGGAGATCGCGCACGCCAAGGCCACCGAGCTCCAAGGGCATGCACACACGGCGCCAATTGACCGCACCATGGCCAGAAGCGGTGTCCCTTCTTCCATGCCAGAGGAACTCATGGATCACGCGGTTAACTTGCCTGAGGACAGTGGCGTTGAGGGCGATGGCGGCCATCAGGTGGCCCGGCATGGCAGTAAGGACATGCCGGACGAGAGCAAGGCGCTCACCGCGGTCGAGAAGAGAGGCAGCCCAAGTAGAGAGCTTCTTGCGAATTCTATCCACCAGAGGAAGCAAGTGGGAGGAGTGAATCCGGCGAACCGAGAGTGGCAGCCCAAGGTAGGTGATGGGGAACAGTGCAACCGGACACGCCAGCTCGTGGGAGATGATCGCAACCTCAGCAGGGGAACATTGGATGGGAGTGGCGGAGCATTTGCTGAAGTTGGTGTGAAGGCCTGAGGCAGCACCAAAGATCTGCAAAACCTCACGCATGGCAGCGAGGTCGGAGTGGTCGGGGTGACAGAAGACCACCACATCATCGGCATAAAGGGACACGCTGGAGGCCATGTGGTTGGGAGTCAATCGGTGAAGAACTCCCTGCTGAATGGCCTTCTGGATCAACGAGTGCAGCACGTCGATGACAATGGCGAACAACATAGGGGAGGCGGGGTCACCCTGACGCAGCCCCTTGGCATGCTGAATGGGGGGGGGCCTGGGTTGCCGTTGATGAGGACTCGAGTGCTGGCCGTAGAGAGAAGGATAGAAATCCATTCGCACCAGCGGCGGCCAAAACCAAGGTGCCGGAGGACCTCGAGAAGAAATGGCCAGGAGACCGAGTCGAAGGCGCGCGCAATATCAAGCTTGAGGAGCACTCGGGGCAATTTCCGGTGGTGGAGGTGTCGCGCCGTCTCTTGGACAAGGTGGAAGTTGTCATGAATTGAATGGCCGGCGATGAACGCGCTTTGGTTGACGGAGACGAGCTCGGCCATATGTGGAGCGAGGCGAAGAGAGAGCACCTTGGCGAAGAGCTTGGCCACAAGGTGAATAAGACTAATAGGCCTGTAGTCGAACAGCGAGAGAGCATCCTGCTTCTTCGGAATGAGCGTGATCAGGGCCTCGTTTAGCTTGGAGAAGCCACGACCATTGAGGTCATAGAGTTTGGCGAAGGCGTCACAGATGTCGGCCTTGACCACGGGCCAGGAAGCACGCAGAAACTCCAAGGAGAAGCCGTCGGGGCCAGGGGTCTTGCCAGAGGGGAGAAGCTTGATGGCATTTCAAATCTCGTCTTCGGAGAACGGCTGCTCGAGGATGGAAAGATCAAAGATCTCGGGTCGATCTGATCTAGGAGCAGAGAGGACTGCCGCACATCGGCCGTGCCCAGGATGCCGAAAAAGTGATGGAAGGCGGCCTCAGCCATAGCAGCATCGTCACTGATCTGCGTACCCTCAGCATGAATGGACATGATCCTCATTTTTTGCAGCCTCCGAGCAGCACGGATGCGCTGAAATGCGGTCGAGGTGGTGCCCTTACGAAGCCAGGCGATGCGGCAACGCAGCCGTACGATCGTCCTGTCCAACGAGGCGAGCCCGAGATACGCTCGCTTGAGGTTGCAGCGCAGCCAATGCTCAGAGGGCGAGAGCGGTCGCCGATCTTGGACTGCGTCGAGATGCGCCACAAGCTCGCGCGCAACAGATAGTTGCAGCGAGATGCCAGCAATGGTCTTGGTGCCCCAGCTACGTAGCCGGCGCGCGGTGACTTTGAGACGGGCATATAATCGCCGGAAGGGGTCCGGGTCAGGCTGAACAGAGTTCCAGGCTTCCGAGACCACGGTGGCGTAACCCTCAAGTTTGGGCCAAGACCGGTCGAAGTGGAAGCGCATCGGGGCGCCATGGTGGAGAGAGCAGTCCAGGAAGAGGGGCGCATGGTCGGACACCACCGAGGAGAGGCACCGTAGCATGGAGCGGGGCTGCATGGAATCTCAAGTGGAGGTGCAAAGCACCCTATCATTCCGCACAAGGGTAGGCATCTCCTGCTCATTAGACCACGTGTAGCGGCGCCCGTGAAGATAGATGTCGCGTGCGCCTTAACGCGGCACATTCATCTGTCCAAGAAATCAATCATGAAAATTCGTAAATTGGTTGTCTTCTTGTTAAAATCAATAATCTAATGATTGATTGTGTTTCCATGTACGCCCATGCATGCGAGAATGACTAATGGAGTTTTACTCATTCATCTATGCATGTACGTGTGCACTACTCGAAAGAAAGAATTAGAAAAAAATTCTTCATAGGCGGTGACATAGATACAAGCAACGCATGACATTGGCAGCGTGCGGGCGCACAGCGTCTACAGCACAAGGCCATCGGTTCACGGCGACGGCGTCATGGACGAGACCCTCAAAGCACCTTGTCTGCCACCAGAGTGGTACCCGAGTGCTCGTGCCCGCAGCCACCTAGCGGTGACCAACGGCTGGCATCCCGCCCGGCGGTGCCCTCTGGTCCGGCGCGACCTCGACCCCACGGTGACCATCTCGCCATGCGGTAAAGCGCTCCGGCGCGGCTAAACCATACTGGACGGCAGCGGTGGTTATTCCCCTCGGGGAATTGGCAACCGCACGGCCTCTGTTGGTTTTGCCAATGAGCCATCGATTTCTATGCAAATCACATATAAGTCCTGGCACTTTCTGGATTAGCCCTTAGGCTTATCATAACTTGCTGCTAAGCCCTCAGGCTTACTGAAAATTACAAATGAGCCATCAGGCTCATGGGACTTTGTAGTTTAGCCCTCAGGCTTGCTACTTTCAGCACTTTAACCATATGGTTATTGTTATTTGCATTTTATGTTCCATGCTTCTTAGCAAATATACATTATAGACCACCGGGTCTTGCTGAATTGCATAATAATTCATTATGCATCATTTCACATCATGTAAAATGACTGTTTGAGGCCTCAAGTCCTCATATATGTTGCACAAGTATGTTTATACTTCTGCATTTATTTGTATTACATGAGTAATACTGTTGCAAAGCAATATGTTGATTCCATTATTCACATAGAATATGAAAATTGCTTGCAAGTTTGGAAACATGAGGCAGTGAAGTGTATGACACTGCCTGACTATGTCAAATTTACATTTGTCAGAAGGAACCGACAAATGATACCTAATGCTTAATTGCAGACTATCCAATGTTATTGTGAGGTCTATATTATGTCATTCCGACATAATGACTACCTTCAATTTTGCACACAACTTATGGATTGTGTTATGACAACGAATTAATTTTGTTCACAACTGTGAGGTCTACACCACCATGTGGTGATTACCTTCGATGTGTTTTTAATTAACACAAGGTTGTGAGAAGCCCCATAAGAGTGAGTTCTACACTACTTAGTAGTGATTATCTCCATGTGTTCAAAGCAAAAAATGAAGGCACAAAACTTATGACATAGCCATTATGAGGCCTACACCATTGGTGCCTACCTTCATGATGTTTTTCCAAATATTTGTCAATTTCATAGCATTTGTCATTGGTTGTGACTATAGTGTCACATACTCCATCATGAGAGGAATCCAAGGCATTCGTGGTGACTATGTCGCATATTGTGCTATGAAGAGAATTATGCAAAATGCTTGCATATTTTGGTGATTAACTTCCATGAGTACACAACTTATGAGATGTAATCATAGCAACGAATTAAATTCCGTGCACGGCTGAGAGGTTTATGCCACTTCATGGTAATTACCTTCATGTGTTTTAAATAACATAAGGTTGTGGAGGCTATGATCGATTGAAACTGTCCATAAGAGTGAGGCACCACTAGGTGGTTGATTACCTCTATGTGTTTTATGGGAATTAAGGTTTATCCTTTTTTAGGAGACTTCCTTTAATTTGAAGAACTACATCATATTGTGATGATTATCTTCTTGTGGAAGGCTTGCCCTATGGGTTACTAAGAAACACCATGACCATGATTATGTTTAGCTATAGCATTTTCATCCTACTTAAATTACCTTCGATAAATTAATGCATGAGCATTTCATGCAACATATGGCTAACCTTTTTCAAAAGGAAATGCGATGTGATGACATAAGGTGGAAGTAATTACTGAAAATGGGTCATGGAAGCCATAGAGACTCCACCTGCAAAGAATGTCATGGCTATTTATAAATAGCTAAAATATGCATATTTGCTTTTATGTGACATTGCAATGTCTCGGTTCTCAAACTGGGTATTACGGGACGATGAATATCCATTTGCCCTTTGGGACTACCTTAAGGAGATATATGTTGTCATAAGCATCACACGAATGAGTATTCATTTGTATTAAGGACTTCAAGTCCGTTGATGCTTATAATTCTATTGTCTATAAATCAACACAAAGTTGAGATTATGTGATAAGGCAATCTCAGATCTTCATCTGATTGTATGTCCATACTACACTTTACATTCTCCTATGATGGTAAAAGAAATACCATCCTTATTTCAGGGTGAAAATATGATGAACTTCTTGTGAAGAATCACCGGGTACACCCCAACGGGTGCTATACTATTACCTGAAATTCATGCTAGTGCTTGCAGTTCTAAGAAATTTTGTGGTTAGAGAACCACGAGGAGTTGAACGTAAAGTGAAGGGAAAAAGACAAGCAGGAATGGGTAGTATATCTCGCAAAAGAATGGATCATTTACATAAATGATCACAATGACAACTCCCAAGTCTGTCAAAGGGGTGGTTGTACGAAATATCGTACCAATGATTACCAAACTGTCAAGTATTGGGTTGAATCAAACCACCAACTCAATGGAGAAGGCAAATGAGTTAAATGGGATAACTTTGAAGTTATACTTCAAATGGACAACCAGAAATAATTCTGGCACAGTAGAAGGAGAATGAACTCCTCTACATTGATGATATGCTTGAGGAACTATATTCCCAAGATATTTTGGAGATCTCGTGTACTCTCCAAGCTATCCCAAGATATCATTAGCCTATAATTGTACTGCTATAAATGTAGTATAATTTACAACATCTTGTCCATGGGACATGATAGTTGTGAGAAACTTAGTGTATGAATCAATTCATACTCAATATTGTTACGTACACAATAATTTTTCCTCCTTTATTAGTCTGGTATAAGGACGGTTAAAAATATATTAATAATTCTGTTGGCCACAACAAAGTTGCAATATTCCGACAATCGTCATATTTTATTTGCACTGCACATGCCATAAGTGGAATTAGTTTAAGGTACTCTCACCTTAAAATTCAAAAAGAGCCACCCATTATTCTTGACCGCATTCAAGAATGATGCGGAATACTCAACCATTGTCTGGGTTATGTTGGTACTTCATGGTATTCATAGATACATCTACAAGATGGTCTTAGGTGTGATCATCCACACAAAACCATGTATTAATTGAATTAATTGCTCAAATTGAACAATTTAGAGCAGATTATCATAAACATGGGATAATTATATTGGAATGCAAATGTCGTTGAATTTGATTCACGAGAATTTCAATGGTCATATTCAGTACGTTGTGTACCTACCCAGAATGGTGTGGCTAGATCTCTTGTCAAAGAGAGTCAAATTGCATGGCCACTGCTACAGAATTGTGATTAGCCAACATTTTGCTGGTGGTAACATGCGGTCTCACACGCCGCATATTTGGTCTAAATGAGATCAAATGCATATAATACCGTGTCCCCTTACGGTCCGTACATAGAAATCAGTGAAGTATTTCCCATCTGCAGTAATTCGGTTGCATACCGATATCACCACCCCAGCGTACATCAAGGGCCTTCACATATATTTGGGATCTATGTGAGGAATAACTGTGGTATGATTGTTAATCCGTCAAATACCTTAACCCTAGCGAGGGAGTTATTTGCA
This sequence comes from Elymus sibiricus, assembly GCA_039707655.1. NCBI lineage: Eukaryota > Viridiplantae > Streptophyta > Magnoliopsida > Poales > Poaceae > Elymus > Elymus sibiricus. The sequence goes on along the minus strand of CM077668.1, from coordinate 159,000,214 downwards.
GCCTGTACGCTGATTGCTTTTGCAATAAGGACATTTTCTGGCATTAGGGGGAGAAATGTATCACATAGAATGCCAGAAAATGCATAAGAAATGTCATAGACATTTTTCCCATGTACTTAAGAATCTGAACTAGAGGTTCAGGTTATGATAAATTTGCAATATATTGCAAATAATCTGCCATATACATTTACTGATGACAAAGGTGTCACTGAAGTCGAGTACCAGAACGAGTGCAGGTACCTAATAACCACTCGTATTCCCAGATGAGAGCAAGAGGGGGAGAATTCTAGTTACATGAGATTAAATTCTCATATGTTTCTGCGGAAATAGAGGAAATGGTCTCCTCAATCAGTAAATGTGATTCAACCTCGGGTTGAATGACACCTGACAGATGTGCGTCATCCAGAGCCCAACACATATGTGTGCTACTTGTGATCTGCGTTGGTTTTTTCCCCGAAGAGGAAGGGATGATGCAGCACAGTAGAGATAAGTATTTCCCTCAGTTATGAAACCAAGGTTATCAATCTAGTAGGAGAATCACGCAACACCTCATTAATAGTACCTGCACACAAAATAACAAATCCTTGCACCCAACGCAAACAAGGGGTTGTCAATCCCTTGGCGGTTAATTGCAAGATTAAATTGTATGGTGATAGATAAATAGATCGAACAAAAATACAAAATAAAATAAATAAAGAAAAAGTGCAGCAAGGTATTTTTAGGATTTTTAATATATGATAGAAGTAGACCCAGGGGCCATAGTTTTCACTAGAGGCTTCTCTCATGAAAATAACATACGATGGGTGAACAAATTACTGTTGGGCAATTGATAGAAAAGCAAATAATCATGACAATATCCAAGGCAATGATCATGTATATAGGCATCATGTTCGAGACAAGTAGACCGACTCCTGCCTGCATCTACTACTATTACTCCACACATCGACCGCTATCCAGCATGCATCTAGTGTATTAAGTCCATAAAGAACGGAGTAACGCCTTAAGCAAGATGACATGATGTAGACAAAGTAAACTCACGCATGAATAAACCCCATCTTTTTACCCTTAATAGCAACGATACATACGTGTCATGTCCCTTTTTGTCACTGGGATTGAGCACCGCAAGATCGAACCCATTACAAAGCACCTCTCCCATTGCAAGATAAATCAATCTAGTTGGCCAAACCAAATCAATAGACCAGAGAGAAATACGAAGCTATAATAATCATGCATAAAAGAGTTTAGAGAAAACTCAAATAATATTCATGGATAATCTGATCATAAACTCACAATTCATCGGATCCCAACAAACACACCGCAAAAAGTGATTACATCGGATAGAACTCCAAGAACATCAAGGAGAACATTGTATTGAAGATCGAAAAGAGAGAAGAAGCCATCTAGCTACTAACTATGGACCCGAAGGTCTGTGGTAAACTACTCACGCATCATCGGAAGGGCAGCAAGGTTGATGGAGAGCCCCTCCGTGATCGATTCCCCCTCCGGCGGAGTACCGGAAAAGGCCTCCAGATGGGATCTCTTGAGAACAGAAGCTTGCGGCAGCGGAAAAAGTATTTCGTGGACTCCTCTGTTGGTTTCCCGATTTTAGAGAATTCATAGTGGAGGAATTAGGTCAAACGGAGCTGTGTGGGCCCCACGAGCCACCAGGGCGCGCCCCCCTGGGGCGCACCGTGGTGCCTTGTGGGCCACTACTTCATCTTCTCGTCTCCTCCTGAAGCTTCTAGTGTTTGTTATGTCCAGAAAAAAATCCCCAAAAAGTTTCGTGGCATTTGGACTTCGTTTGGTACTGATATTCTGGAAAACCAAAAACAGGCAAAAAACAGCAACTGGCACTGGGCACTAAGTTAATAGGTTAGTCCCAAAAAATGATATATAATTGCTGTAAATGTATATAAAAACATCCAAGATTGATATTATAATAGCATGGAACAATAAAAAATTATAGATACGTTGGAGACGTATCAGCATCCCCAAGCTTAATTCCTGCTCGTCCTCGAATAGGTAAATGATAAAAACAGAATTTTTGATGTGGAATGCTACCTATCATATTCATCATATATTCTTTTCTTTATAGCATGGACATTTGGACTTGAATGATTCAAAGCAATAGTCTATAGTTTGACATAAAGATATAAATACTCAAGCATACTAACAAACAATCATGTCTTTCAAAATATCAACGCTAAAGAAAGTTATCCCTAGCCCATTATGCTCAATCATTGATCCATTCATGAAACACACTCAATATTAGCTAGACACAATGCACAAGTATGACAATAGTGCTCTCTAATTGGTGCTTTGTAAGAAAAGATGGAGACTCAAAATAAAGTAAAAATTTCATAAAAGTAAATAGATAGGCCCTTCGCAGAGGGAAGCAGAGATTTGCAATTGCGCCAGAGCTCAAAGCTTAAATTAGAGAGATAAAATTATTTTGAGAGGCATGCTTTTCCTGTCAATGAAAACGACCGAGAATTCCCAATATCTTCCATGCTAGACACATCATAGGCGGTTCCCAAACAGAAAGTAAAGTTTATTTCCTTTCCACCATTCTTTCACAATCCATGGCTAGCCGTATCCATGGGTGCCCTCCATACCAACACTTTCCAAGGAATTTTGTTGTTATTAATTTTTGATTCATTGTGGGACTGCGCATCCCTATTACCAGCCACTCTCTTGTGCAATGACAAGTGAATAAACACTCATCGTGACAATAACACACCTAGCATGGAAAATATTGGCCACCCCCTACCGATTCATGAGCGGTACGGGCACACAAAATGGAAAATTATTTTGAAAATTAGAGTTGGCACATTCAAATTTACTTGGAAAGGCATTGAAATACCGCATATAGGTAGATATGGTGGACTCATTTGGCATAACTTGGGTTTTAGGAGTTTGGATGCACAAGCAGTATTCCCGCTTAGTACAAATGAAGGCTAGCAAATAGATTAAGAAGCAACCAACCAAAAAGAGAAATCGGTCATAAACATGCATTGAACATAACTAACACCGAATAATGCACCATAAGTAGGATATAATTTCTTTGCATAACTATTGACATAATGTGCATGCATAGGGAATCACAAACCTTAACACTAATATTCTTACTAAATCACAATTACTCACTAACATGACTCACATATCATCATCTCCATATGGCAAAACTATTGCAAGGAATCACACTTATCATATCCAATGATCTTTCATGAAAGTTTTTATTATATCCCTCCTGAATATTCATCACTTTGGGACCAAATTCATATCTTGTGCAAATTACCATTACTATTATCAACTCTCAAAAAGATATAAGTGAAGCATGAGAGTGCAAATATTTCTTCAAAATTTCAATCTTATCAACTCTCAAAATAATATAAGTGAAGCATGAGAGTTCAAATATTTCTTCAAAATATAGCCACCGCCGTGCTAAAAAAGATTTAAGTGAAGCACTAGAGCAACTTCCTAGCTCAAAAGATTTAAGTGAAGCACATAGAGTATTCTAGCAAATCATGATAAACGTGTGGCTCTCTCAACCAGCAAAGATGATTGTGACAAACTAAAAAGCAAACAAAGCAAAGACTCATATAATACACGACACTCCAAGCAAAACACATATCATGTGACGAATAAAAATATAACTCCAAGTAAAATTACCGATGGTTGGTAGAAGAAAAAGGGGATGCCTTCCGGGGCATCCCCAAGCTTAGACGCTTGAGTCTTCCTTGAATATTACCTTGGGGTGCCTTGGGCATCCCCAAGCTTAGGCTCTTGCCACTCCTTATTCCTTTATCCATCATCATCTCACCCAAAACTTGAAAACTTCAATCACACAAAACTCAACAAAAACTTAGTGAGATCCGTTAGTATAACAAAATAAATCACTACTTTAAGTACTGTTGCAAACCCATTCATATTTTATTTTTGCATTATACCTACTGTATTCTAACTTCTCCATGGCTTATACTCCCCGATACAATCCATAGTTTCATCAAAACAAGCAAGCAGTGCATCAAAAACAGAATCTGTCAAAAACAGAACAGTCTGCAGAGATCTATTTAAAAGCCATACTTCTGTAACTCCAAAAATTCTTAAAACTTAGGACAACGTGGGAAATTCATATACCAATACTGTGTAAAAATTTCTGATATTTCTGACGCTCCAGTACAGAACTAAAATTCCAGCACTAGATGCAAAACTTTCTGTTTTCCAAACAGCATCAATTATACTATCTTCCAAATCATCCCAAAGGCTTTACTTGGCACAAACACTACTTAAAAAACAAAAACACAATCATAACAGTAGCATAATTTTGTAAACACACAATAACAAAAACAAAAAGTAAAAATTTATTTTATTCATTGGGTTGCCTCCCAACAAGCGCTATTGTTTTATGCCCCTAGCTAGGCATAATGCATAGTTTTCAAGTATTGTCATCCTTCTTCTTCTTATCCAAAGATGTACTTTCATCAAAGGGTTTTTCAAAGGTAATATGAAACACATCATCCATAGAAATTTTAGCATTAGCAAGTTGTCCATCTGTAAATCCCCCTTGATTACCGGCTACAATCCTAGAGTATTGTCTATTGACATTATTGAAAACTTGTTGGATTATATTCAAAGGAGGAACTTCTTTTTTAATATTCTCATCAAAGATGTGGTCATTGTGGAACAAATACCTCAACAAGTAATCATTATTATAAAGGATCTCATCTATTACCGGTTTTTCACGGTTCATACCATAAAAATCAAAGATCTACCTAGCTTCTCGCACTATGTGATCAAATTCATTTATGAGGACAAGGGTAGCTATTTTCTTAGCTCTAGGATTTTTTCTAACTGGTAACTCATAAAACAATCTTTGCAAAGTAGGATGGGTGCGAATAAACCTTCTTTCCAATTTAAGAACAAGTGCGGAAATAGCATCGGCATAATTTTTGGTTTCCTTAAGTATAGGAGCATCATCACAAGCCAAGGTCCGAATGCAATTAAAAAATTCTTGGATGACACTTTTCCCTATAACATTCCCATGTCCCACCACAAAAGTTTTAGCATCAAGATTGGTAGAACTTTCAAATTTAGGATTTCTACCATCATCAGTTTCTGCCATGCCAAAATTACTCATGATAACAATTTTCAAGCAAGCGAACAAGAAAACACGCAAAAAGGCAAACGGAAAATATTTTTGTATTTTTGTAAAAACTTTTTAGAAGTGGGGAAGATGAAAACGAGAGGCAAAGGGAAATAAAATAAATGCAAGGAGATGAAAGTTTGTGCGTAGGTACTTGATAGATGTTGATGATGTCTCCCCGACAACGGCGCCAGAAATTCTTCCTGCTACTTGTGATCTGCGTTGGTTTTTTCCCCGAAGAGGAAGGGATGATGCAGTACAGTAGAGATAAGTATTTCCCTCAGTTATGAAACCAAGGTTATCAATCCAGTAGGAGAATCACGTAACACCTTGTTAACAGTACCTGCACACAAAATAACAAATCCTTGCACCCAACGCAAACAAGGGGTTGTCAATCCCTTGGCGGTTAATTCCAAGATTAAATTGTATGGTGATAGATAAATAGATCGAATAAAAATACAAAATGAAATAAATAAAGAAAAAGTGCAGCAAGGTATTTTTAGGATTTTTAATATATGATAGAAGTAGACCCGGGGGCCATAGTTTTCACTAGAGGCTTCTCTCATGAAAACAACATACGGTGGGTGAACAAATTACTGTTGGGAAATTGATAGAAAAGCAAATAATCATGACGATATCCAAGGCAATGATCATGTATATAGGCATCACGTCCGAGACAAGTAGACCGACTCCTGCCTGCATCTACTACTATTACTCCACACATCGACCGCTATCCAGCATGCATCTAGTGTATTAAGTCAATAAAGAACGGAGTAACGCCATAAGCAAGATGACATGATGTAGACAAAGTAAACTCACGCATGAATAAACCCCATCTTTTTACCCTTAATAGCAATGATACATATGTGTCATGTCCCTTTCTGTCACTAGGATTGAGCACCGCAAGATCGAACCCATTACAAAGCACCTCTCCCATTGCAAGATAAATCAATCTAATTGGCCAAACCAAATCAATAGATCCGAGAGAAATGCGAAGCTATAATAATCATGCATAAAAGAGTTCAGAGAAAACTCAAATAATATTCATGGATAATCTGATCATAAACTCACAATTCATCGGATCCCAACAAACACACCGCAAAAAGTGATTACATCGGATAGAACTCCAAGAACATCAAGGAGAACATTGTATTGAAGATCGAAAAGAGAGAAGAAGCCATCTAGCTACTAACTATGGACTCGAAGGTCTGTGGTAAACTACTCACGCATCATCGGAAGGGCAACAAGGTTGATGAAGAGCCTCTCCGTGATCGATTCGCCCTCCGGAGGAGTACCGGAAAAGGCCTCCAGATGGGATCTCTCGAGAACAGAAGCTTGCGGCGGCGGAAAAAGTATTTCGTGGACTCCTCTGTTGGTTTCCCGATTTTAGAGAATTTATAGTGGAGGAATTAGGTCAAACGGAGCTATGTGGGCCCCACGAGCCACCAGGGCGCCCCCCCCGGGGCGCGCCGTGGTGCCTCATGGGCCACTGCTTCATCTTCTTGTCTCCTCCCAAAGCTTCTAGTGTTTGTTATGTCCAGAAAAAAATCTCCAAAAAGTTTCGTGGCATTTGGACTTCGTTTGGTACTGATATTCTGGAAAACCAAAAACAGGCAAAAAACAACAACTAGCACTAGGCGTTAAGTTAATAGGTTAGTCCCAAAAAATGATATATAATTGTTGTAAATGTATATAAAAACATCCAAGATTGATATTATAATAGCATGGAACAATAAAAAATTATAGATACGTTGGAGACGTATCAATGTGCACATTTTTAAGTGTTGGGACATCGAAACACCTGGACACCGTTGTTATGGGAAATCGCAAGGAGTTAAGAGGCATAACGAGAATTCCACAAATGATATTGATTCATGAGAATCGTATATGAAAAATCTACATATGTCGACATAAAATTCTTCTTGAGAATTGCTGAAATCCTTTTGGGCCCTGAACCAAAATCCATGGAGAGTGTTGTTTGCACTAATATTGGTTCAAATGAAAGGAAGCAATTTAGGAAGATTAGCACTAGCTCATCAAAAGAGAGGTGTTTACCATAGTGAAACCCGCTCCTCATAAGTATCTTCCGTAGAGAAGAGAAGTGATTTTTCGTTCAGAAACGAAAATAGATGAGGTGGTGAGAAAGAGAGGTTTGTAGCGCAAGGGTTTCCGTAGAGACCTGACATCAGTTATGATGTAGCATACCTTCTTGGTATGAGTGGAATTATGTTTCGATACTGAATTGGTAGTACAGATCCATGTGATTGATGTATGTAGTGGCTACATACTCACATGGATCACTCAGTTCGGATATATATATTGAAGTCATTGAAAGGGCTTAATATTCTAAATCCAATGATAAATCGCAACATGTGTGTGTGAAGCTTCAGAAGTCCTTCTATGACTCTGAAGAGATCGGAGAGTTGTGTGGTACAACCGACTAAGTGAGTTACTCCTTGATAAGGATTACTCGAATACTAATGATTGTTGATGTGTATTCATGAAGATATCCTGAATTGGATTTACATCATCTTAGTGATGTGGATGATCTTGTCATCAATGTCTATACAAGACATATGAGATACACACAATCATTTTAAGACGGATATTTGGGCCAAACCAAATGATGCTAAGTTTATAGCTTGAACACATTCCCTCGGGAATAAATGTATATCAGTCTTCATATATCTAGAAATATTGAAAAAGTTCAATATGGATATATCAAAGACACGTATGGTCATATTATACCTGACATGGGAAGCAAGCCCATTCAGACCTTGGGGAGATGGTGGAGTGATAGTAGATCTGAAGTTCCATATTTGAATACCATCGGAGCACTCATATATCTTGCAAAATACGCCAGGCCTGACATTATGTTTGTTGGCAATATATTGAGAGTGCAATCCCCAACAAAAGGTATAATGGTTGATGTAAGGAATATCCTTAGATATGTCCAAGACACAAAAGGTCTTGATTAATAACATTGGGAAAATCAAGATGGGACCAGGGTGTGATATCCTGATAGTGGCTAATAATTTGATCCCAATAGTGCCATATCGGAGACTGGATTTACTAGAAGAGTATTCTGAGGGAAGCCTTTAGGATAGACTCTAAATGGGTCCTTCCAGTGATCATTCTGCCGTAATTATTTTATTTGAAGCATGGCAAGATATACATGGCTTCGCAGAATGACTGGCCACATGTGAGATCATGTGGAGATTCATTGGAATCAGCTATCATTATATACCTAGATAATGTCACTTGTATTGCTTACAGGTTATATATATCCTCGCGAATTACATAAATGTAAGAGGATAATCTGCAAACAAATTATGATATTTGCAATGTCTCTACCAATGTTTATATTCCAGAATTAGGTTCATGGAATTGGTATCAGACAACCTTGAGGTTTGCAAAGTTCAGGGGGAGTAAAATCCCAAGTTATAACCCGTGGGTGATCTTCAGATCACTCATATTGTACTCTTTTTTCCTTTTATGAGTTTTCCACGATGGTTTCTCATATAAGGTTTTTAATGTGACAATATAAATACAAGTGCAGATATATGCCATATTGGTTTCTCCTTATATTTTTCCCACTTGGTTTTAAAGGAGTTTTGGATGGCAATTATTATAGGGACAATTCCATTTCTCCCCCTAACTTGAGCCACCACCTGGGATTTGCCCCTAATTTTCAGGTATGCTCAAAAATACCCCTCTCCCGTCAATGGCCCGTACAGAAATCCCCCTCCGGGCTGTTTCCGTCGGGTCAATGGTGTTTGAGGTAACTGGGCGTCTGTTGGACATTTTAGCCCCTGGATCTTACATGTGGGCCCGCATCAAAACGTTATCCATCCCATCACTCTCTTCTCCCTCGCGACCACGCGGCGCACGGACTGGAGGGAGGTGATTCACCAGCGGCGCACGAACGGCAGCGTTCTGGAGCTCGGGCAGTGAGGCCGCGTGGATGTGCACCTCACGCATGTCGTCCGCAAGCTCTGGTGTCGCCGTCGAGGTAAGTTTTTCTTCTCTGATTTGTGTGCGCGTGCGGATTTCTCGTTAGGGTTTGAGCTAAAATTGGGGATTTGCTCTCTCCTAGGTCGATGGGGTCGGCATAGTGCAGTTCTCGTCCGAGTTTTACATGCCGGATCTGAGTTATTGCGGCCTTGAGAAGCTTTCCAAGCATCGGTGCCCAGGGCACGGGCTCGTCCCCGCTCGCCGTGTCGCCTGGGGAGGAGCAAGAACGGGGAGACGTTTTCTTGGATGCCCACTTGATGTAATTTGGTAGATTGTATCTGTTTTGCAACAAATTGGTGCAAAGATCACATTTTGACGTTATTTTTTACGTTGCAGCTTCCTGATGAATGTGAATGGGCTGTTTGGGTTGACCCTCCTCCTCCAGATCTTGTTGGGCGTGCATTTGAGACACTACATGATGGGCTAGAAGCAAGTTGGTTCAAAGCTCATCGTTTAGAGAAGAGGGTGAGACATCTAAGAGAGAAAAATAAGAAGTTAAAGTTAGAGTTGCAGAAGATGCATGATCAGATGGAAACATGGGCATTTCTGATGATAATTGTTGGCATATGCATTCTATCCTATTTGTTTGGTTCAAAGAATGCATATCAGTCAGTGAGATTGTAATGAATAAGCTAGTTTGGCACTGAGTAGAAATTAGCTTGATGCTGTGAACTTTTTAATGATGTGAGTTGGTTCTGGTTGTGTAACTTTGATGCTATGCATCTTTTGCAAAGACAAAGTAATTGAAAAGCATCAGTTGGATCTTGTGATCTCTATGTCTTATTGTTTTTGTTTGTGATTTTTGTACACCTCTCCGATCCATATTACTTGTCGATCAAACGGTTGTATGTAGATGTAATATGGGTCATGGTGATTAAAATGGTCCCAACGAAACATGGTCGACATCCATTTGAACGACAAGTAATACGTGTCGAAGGAAGTGATCGACAACATCAATGATCAATGATAATGCATCATTGTGGTCACTCAAGATACCAACAATGTATAACAGGATCAACATCAGTGATGAACAATAGCAACTTATGACCAGGATCAATTCCAAATAATACCAACAAAATGCCAAGATCAACAGCAAGGTATGACCATCAGCAACATCACTTAAGATACTCTTACTTGTCAACAGTAACATCAGAAACAGGATCCATTACATAGTTCACACAGCAACATCAACTAAATAGTTCAAACAAACAAAGGGAAAGATGGTTCAAAGCTTCTGCTACATAGTTCAAACATGATTCAAATGACATGATCACAGAGTGTTCACAGCAAGTTTCCCCTCTTGCTCCTAGTGTTGCATGCATGATTAGAAGAGAGCCTAGACTTGCTCCTAGTGCCCCTAGCATCAACTGCCACCTTCTTAGGAGAGGAAGACCTGCTAAGCTGGTTGCTTCCAGTTACAGAACCACCAGTCGAGAGCGTATCGCCTTTCGCCTTCTTCTTTGGTGAAAGAGGGTTGTCACCTCTTTCTGCTGGCCTTTTGTAATTTTTCCTTGGGCTGAAAAGTAACAACACAAGCTTTATTAGTTAATAATGAAGTAATTTGACAGATAAATCAATTTGTTGTAGTTCAAATAGCAGTTTACCTCATAGTAGTTGCTGCAGCACTTGATATAGTTGGTGCATCACTTACAGGAGCATGAATTGGTGCATCATCTTCAAGATCTGCACTTGCTTTTGTTTCTTCTGCTTCATCATCCTCATTTGTTGCTGCAGGCTCATCTGTTTCAGCTGCAGGTGCATCTGTTTCAGCTAGTTCATCATTGTTTTCAGGTGCATTGTCAGCACCCCAGTGCTCATCCTCTTCTCCAAAAGTTGGGTCAATTGACTCTTTGCACTTATTGCCATGGTGACCAAGTCTGCCACATCTAGGGCATTTCTTTCTCCTGCCCCCAAGTCCTTTTCCTTCTGACTTTGCCCTAATCCTGGTCTTTCTAGGTCTACCAGGGGGCCTGTTTTGAACTGGAGCACTCAGTTTGAACCCAGGATCAACTACATCCCACTGTTGCTTCCCCTCCATTGCAGGCAAGTTGTCAGCATATGTTGCATTGAACATTTGTACTGAGTAATATGGGTGCACATACTGGTCAATCTCACTGGCTGGACCTCTCATTGATGTAATGAAGTATAGTGCATGTATGCAAGGTTGGCCTGTAATTTGCCACTTTCTGCAGCTACAAGTCCTAGCTTTCAAGTCTACAGGATATCTCCACTCCCTCTTTTCTTTGTCAACTGCAGTGACCTCAGCCTCATGTGTACTTCTTTTCACTACAGTCATGTCCAACCCCTTTGATTTTGCAAGCAACATTTTCATAACTTTTGGAATTATTACATGACCAACATATGTTGCTGCAGCAATGCTTTGCCTAATGTCAAATTTCTCCATTATGCATTGTCTTATTTTGTGAAGCAAATCAACAATGTGTAGCCCTTTCCACTTTCTAATCTTTGAATTAAAAGACTCTGCAAGATTATTGTTAACATAATCTAGCTTGCAAGTTTCATTAAAAAGAGCCCTTGCCCATAACTTAGTGTGGTGCTCCTCTATGTACTCTTGCACACCTGGCTTGCTGTACAACTGAGTGAGATGGTACTTGTGCTTTTTCAAGCTGTAGGTCAAAGAACAGGGCCACAAGTTTTCATCAAAGAATTTTCCTCTAAACTTTTTACTAAAATTAGCTGCAAGATGCCTCATGCATTCCCTGTGCTCTACACCTGGGAACACAACTTCTACAGCTGACTCAAGTCCCTTGCAGGCATCAGTGTGAATAACCAATCCCTCTGGGTGGCCTATTAGGTCTTTCAAGTTCTGGAAAAACCAAGTCCAACTCTCAATGTTCTCTGTCTCTAGCACTCCATATGCAACTGGAAAGATCCAGTTGCATGCATCTACAGCACAAGCACTAACAAGCCATCCTCTAAACCTTCCATTTAATGCTGTTGCATCTACTGCTAGATATGGCCTACAACCAGCCAGAAAACCTCGCCAAGAGGCCTTAAATGATACAAAAACTCTCCTAAAGCACTCTTTGTACCTTTTTTGTCCATTGAGTTTAAACTCTACTGTGTGTCTATCAATATTAACCACACTACCGGGAGATGCCTTTTCTACTTCAGCTTTGAAAGTATACAAGAGTTGGAATGAATCAGTCCATTTACCATAGATGTTATCCAGAGCCATTTGCTTACCATAAAATACTCTCATGTAAGGCAGCTGCACCCCAAACTTTTTTTTTCAAATCTGTCTGCAGAGTTGGCACTGAAATATTGGAATTCTCCCTCACCCAGTTCTTCACAGCATCTGCCACCCACCTACTCTTTGCAGACCTGAGCCTTTGCCTCCTGGTAACACTTGGGCATGTGTGAGCTGTCTTGTTCACTTTGACCTGCAGAAAATAAGAGTCAACAATAGTTCAGACAATTATGAATGCACAGTTATTATTAAAAGTTAATATGTACACTAACTATATTAGTCCTACACTGTATTACCTGAAAAAGTGTGCTATTTCTCATTCTGGAGGCATGCATCCTCCACTTACACCTTTTATAAGCACAGTGAACAGTTAGTCTACTAGGCTCACTCTTGTCAATTATAAATTCACTCTGGGTCTTGATTGAAAAGGTGGCAAGTGCATTCCTACAATCTATGACATCTGAAAATATAGTTCCTTCTGCTAAAGAAGGATCATCTTTGTTATACTGCACATCAGGCCTACCTTCATCCTCTATCTTAGAATATCCCATGTCCATGTCCTCCTCTCTCTCATCAGAGTCTGTCTCCTCAAATTGTGGGGGTGGAATGTAATCTTCACCATCATCCTCATTGGGTGGTTTCCTAACAACAAACTCTGGGTGCATTCTTTCATCCTCATCGTCTGTGGGCACTTCATCAGGAAGCTCCTCTTCTATGATTGGATCTGCTATTGCTTTGCTATACTCAGGACATGGTTGACTAGGCAAGTTGGCACTTGGGGTTCCTGGTTGCTGTACTGGAGTTGCAGCTGCTGATTTCCTTCCTCTAGATTAACAACTTTGAGTCTGTGAACTACTAGCTGCTGCTTTCCTTCTACTGGTTTGACTGCTTCTAGGTTGTGAAGGATTGAGTGCAGATCTTGCTACTCTACTCTCTGTTTCTCCTCTTTTCCTTTGTATGACATTAATTTCTAGCTGCACTGAATTGCTCTCAGCATTTGTGGCAAACATAACTCCTAACTCATCATCATTTTGAACTGGCACCCAGACAGTATTCTGCATGTCCCAATATCTAAATTCTACAGCATAAAAAATACCCCATGGATATTTATCACTTATAGCACCTCTAAATTGGACAAATGTTGATGTTTTGTCCACCACAAAGGGAAATGTGAAGCCTGTACCGGCTCCTTTTGTGCCACCATTGCCTATGATAGTGGTCTCCATTCTACAGTTGAGACAAAAAGCTCTCTCTGGTTTCATCCTACGATAATTGCAATACAAATGCCATTACAAGCACGTAGTAACCACTAAGAGCGCATTCAATTGGGGTAAATCTACATACAGTAACAGAACAAAGATCTAGGTCAAGATTCAAAGAAACTTACCCTGCTGGAATCTGCATTCCTGGCGTCTGCGTCGTCTGCCAGGATGCTTCTTTGCCACCACCGCAATCACCGGCGGCCGCCATCTCTTATCGACACCGCCTCCTCTAGCGCCATAGCAGAGGGAAATAGATGGTGGATAATCACCTCCACTCCCACCGCATCCCGACGCCGGCACTCCTACAGATCTGCCGCAGCTACTGAACCTCCGGAAGGGGATTTAGGGCGAGCTAGGTTTAGGGTTTCGGTCGCCAAGAGGGGAACGAGAGAAGAGATGCGTCGCGAGGGAGAAGAGAGTGAGGGGATGGATAACGTTTTGATGCGGGCCCACATGTAAGAACCAGGGGCTAAAATGTCCAACAGACGCCCAGTTACCGGTCAAACACCATTGACCCGACGGAAACGGCCCGGAGGGGGATTTATGTAAGGGCCACTGACGGGAGAGGGGTATTTTTGAGCATACCTGAAAATTAGGGGCAAATCCCAGGTGGTGGCTCAAGTTAGGGGGAGAAGTGTAATTGTCCCATTATTATAATGTTTCTCCTCAATTTTTCCCACAGGGTTTTTGGAGGAGTTTTCAGTTTGCAATATACGTATGACGAATTGATCAAGGGGGAGTGTTGAGAAATAAAATATGCGATCAATTGTATGGGAGGGATGCCTCTCAGGAGGTGTCTGTTGGGGAAGAGGTGTCTCCCCAACACACCCCTTCATCATGTATATAAGTGAGTCTCCCACATTGCAATAAAACTAGTGAATCATTTTGGACTCTTCGTTTGTCTCTTTTGCTTTCGCTCTACAACAAAATCCATATATGCAGTTCTAATCTAATTAATCTGTGCTACCTTTGTTTTTATTTACTTCACATATTAGTTTTGACCTAAGTCAAATTTTATAAAATTTGACCGGGTTTATCGAAAAAAATCTAAACTTTCACAATAACACACACACACACACACACACACACACACACACACACACACACATATATATATATATATATATATATATATATATAGTATGAAAATATATTGAATGATGATTCTAATGGTATTGATTTGGTATTGTGGGTGATTAATAATTTTTATATAAATAAACTTGGTTAAAGTTTAAGAAGTTTGACTCGAGACAAAGCTAATATGCGAAGTGATACGTCTCCGACGTATCTATAATTTTTGATTGTTTCATGCTATTATTATATCAATTCTACATACTTTATATGCAATTTTATATCATTTTTGGGAACTAACCTATTAACCCAGTGCCAAGTGCCAGTTTTTGCTTATTTTCTTGTTTCAGGGAAAAACTATATCAAACGAAGTCCAAATACAATAAAATTTTACGGCGATTTTTTCTGGACCAGAAGACACCCAGGAAGCTTCAGGAGGAGGCTAGAAGACCTACGGGTTGGCCACAAGCACACATGGCGCGCCCTTGGGGGGCGCAACCTGAGCTTGTGGCCCCCCCGTAGACCCCCCTGACCTAATTCCAGCGCTATAAATTCCCTAAAATCTCAAAACCAACAGAGAGCCACCCGAAATAATTTTTCTGCCGCCGCAAGCTTCTGTTCTTCCGCGATCCCATCTGGAGGCCTTTTCCAGTAATCTTCCGGAGGGGGAATCGATCACGGATGGCTTCTACATCAACCTTGCTGCACCTCCGATGATGTGTGAGTAGTTTCCCACGGACCTACGGGTCCATAGTGATTAGCTAGATGGCTATCTCTCTCTCTCTTTGATCTTCAATACAATGTTCTCTTCGTAGATCGATCCGATGTAATCCTTTTGTGCGGTGTGTTTGTTGGGATCCGATGAATTGTGGGTTTATGATCAGATTATTCATTGAAAGTAATTGAGTCCTTGTGATGAGTGGATTTTATGCATACTTTTTAGAGTATATTTTAGCGCCAAAATCCCTCATATCATATCCATCTAGCACTTAGGAGCAGTTTTAGCATGCTCCCTCTTACCCCCTCTTTTCACATGAGAGGTAAGAGTATGTAGTAGATCTGAGCCGTTGATCACATTAATTAGTGGTCGGATTAACTCTTACCTTCTTACCTCATATGTAAAAAGAGGGGGTAAGAGGGAGCATGTTAACATTTGCCAGCACTTATACATGTCCCCAATGCATAGTTTTCGGTATTTACTTGTTTCACCAAGTTCATTGCACACTTTTTATTTTTATTTAGTTTTTATTATTTTTCCTTTGTTTTTGTGGTCTTTGTTGGTGTATTGGCATGTTCAAGGACTTGGCACATCAAAAGAACCAAGTTGGGAGTCAAACCGAAGAAGTTCTAGGCACCAGATGAAGGACCTATGGAGTATTTGATGTTTTGACATTTATTAAAGTGTCCAAATTGAAGATCAAAGGCCACATACGCATCGTACTTTTCGCTAGTAATCCAAGGAGCCCAAGAACGTCAAAATCGGAGTTCGTATGAAGAAATGACGACAAAAATACGAAAATGCTCCCAGAGACCAGAATGAAAGACGGCCTTCCATATGATCGGAGCCGCCCGTTTGAGCGGTCGTTTGAGCTCCAGATAGCCACGAAAATTGGCCAGAACTTTCCAAATCTTGCTCCGATTTCGTCCCGGTTTGTTCCTACGGGATCCTTGGCAGATAAGGCATCATTTGGGCATGGATTTGACTCCCCTAGAGCCGTTGGATGAAAGGGAGGAGGCTACATCAATGGAGGAGACCCGAGGAGGCCTCCTATATGAAGAGCTCCAACCCTAGCCGCCGGGATCATCATCCTCATTCCACCACAAGTCCACGTAGCCGCCGGGAGGCTCTCCCATCTCATCTAGAGGGAGGCCTCTCCCTCCATCACCACCACCATGAAGGCCACGCAAGAGGAGGAGAAGGAGGCGTCGCCGCCATCACCGGGCGCTGGCCATAGGCCAGGCGCGCCGATGTTCATCCCCATCTCCATCTCCGTCCTCACACTTGTATTTTGTAAGATTGAACATGTTGATGGCAGCAATGAATCATTCCTCTTTGTGTGCCTATTCATCTATGTGTGAGTAATTAATCCGGTTCTAGGTTGAGGTATGATCTAGTACGCGCAACTAGTCTTCGTGGCTTCGTTTAGTATTTACTCTCTTTCACGTTGCATGTATGTTACTTGCACGTACACGGGGTAGATAGATGAACTTCATGATCCTTTAGTTCCGTTGTCTATTATTGACAGCCGCGTGTGACCTTGACGCGATGTTATGTCTAGTACACCTAGGAGTGACAGAACACAGATGCAAACCATATGAGAACATTTAGTAGTCTATAATACTTGTATGCCACTGAGACGCTCCTCTAGTACTAGTGAGACCGAAAGCCTAGATACCACCTTTTGCTCTATTCAATCCTACAAGTACAACCCCTTTTACTTTGTGTTCTAGTTTAGTATATTTTCTGTCCAAGTTTGTAGTCTAGTTAAGTTCCCCTTTTATTATTGTACCGGTAGCAACCAATAGAATAGGCTATTTCCAAACTACGGTTTGGGTGCGAACGTAGCTACGCAGACAACGTAGTTGCAGGGTTGGTAGTGTCTTCCTATTTGCTCCCTGTGGGTTTGAGACTCTACTTATCACACGAAAGTGCTACAACAGCCCTGTGCCCTTGCAGGACATCACCTTGCTGTACTTTATTATGTATGATTTCTATAGCTATGTAATGCTTTCCGATCTATGGGTTTTCTTTGGCCAAGTTGATCTATCGATCTTTAGTGGAAGTGGTGCATAGTAGTAGGTTCAATCTTGCGGTGTCCTCACCCAGTGACAGCAGGGGTAGCAAGGCATGTATTTGTATTGTTGCTACTAAGGGTAAAATGACGGGGTTTAATCGTATTGATTGGTTTTATTCTATCTACATTATGTCATCTTGCTTAAAGCGTTGCTCTGTTCGTCATGAACTTAATACCATAGATGCAGGCATGAGTCGGTCGATTGGTGGAGTAATAGTAGTAGATGCAAAATCATTTTGGTCTACTTGTCACGGACGTAATGCCTATATACATGATCATGCCATGAATAACATCATAACTATGCGCTTTTCTATCAATTGCCCAACAGTAATTTGTCTACCCACCGTATGCTATTCTTGCGAGAGAGATGCCTCTGTGAAAACTATGGCCCCCGGGTCTACTTTAATCATATTACTAAAACCAAAAATACCTTGCTGCAATTTATTTACTTTGCAATTTATCTATCTACCATTACCAGATTTGATCCTTGCAATTAACGAGTACAAGGGGATTGACAACCCTCTTGCCCGCGTTGGGTGCAAGTATTTGCTCTTGTGTGTGCAGGTACTGCTAAGGAGTGTTTGCGTGGTTCTCCTATTGGTTCGATAACCTTGATTCTCTACTGTGGGAAATACATATCCACTACTATATTGCTTCACCCTTCCTCTTCGGGGAAAATCCCAACGCAGCTCACAAGTAGCATGAAGTAAATAAAACAAGAAAGTATTTAGTAGCAGTAAGTAAATTTTTTAGTAGTAAATAAGTAAGTTTTTGCTAGGTGGTCTACGGATCTGGATGTAATTTTCATTATTTCTGGTATTCGTTGTACTATCATGATTGATGATGAATAGATTGGAAGTTTTACCGCAAAAAAGTTATTTATCACCGGAAAGCGATGGCAGACAAGAGAAGTGAAAATGAAAATGAAATGAATCAACCATGCATCCGAACTACCGTGGTTGAACGCAGTGGCCACGCACGGGTGGAAAGCGACGTGCCGATGTTTTTTTTTGTTGTTGGAAAATTTGCTGATGCATCTGGACTGCGAGGCGCCTGTGCGCGTGGACGGCCGGTGCTCGTGGGCCGTCAATGACCTTGCGCCCACCCATGGCGGCGCACAACATCCCTACGTGGACTTCCTTGCCTAATCTTACACGAAATGCTCTAGCCTCTAGATAGCTCAAACAATTCTCATCTTCAAAACGAAAAAAGATACCTCAAATGCTAGAAAAGGATAGCTATGTTGGAATCACTAGTTAAGAGATACCTCTTGCGGGGTCACCGACATCGCTTCTTGATAACCCACAAGTATAGGGGATCGCGACAGTCTTCAAGGGTAGTATAACCCAAATTGATTGATTCGACACAAGGGGAGCCAAAGAATACTTATGAGCCTTAGCAGTTGAGTTGTCAATTCAACCACACCTGGAAAATAATATCTCTGCAGCAAAGTATTTAGTAGCACAGTAGTATGATAGTAGTGGTAGCAGTAGCAATAGTAACGGTGACAGTAACAATAGCAGTTTTGTAGTGATTATAACAGCAGCAGCAACAGTAGTAACTTAGCAAAGATCAATATGAGCAAAGCATAGGCATTGGATCAGCGATGGATATTTGGTATGGATGACATTCATCATGCAACAGTCACAACCTAGAGCGATACACAATAGCTCCAATTCATCAATTCAATGTAGGCATGTATTCCGTATATAGTCATACGTGCTTATAATAAGAACTTGCATGACATCTTTGTCCTACCCTCCCGTGGCAGCAGGGTCCATAAGGAAACCTAAGGGATATTAAGGCGTCCTTTTAATAGAGAACCAGAACAAAGCATTACCATATGGTGAATACATGAACTCCCCGAATTACAGTCATCCTCGGAGAGTATCCCAATTATTGTCACCTTGGGGTCTACGGATCAGAACAATAACAAGTGCATATAACTAGCAGATAGGATCAAGAACTCGAATATATTGATGATAACATAAAGGGCTCAGATATGAAATCATGGCACTCGGGCCCTAGTGACAAGCATTAAGCATAGCAGAGTCATAGCAACATCAATCTCAAAACATAGTGGATACTAGGGATCAAGCCCTAACAAATTGACTCGATTACATGATAAATCTCATCCATCTCCATCACCGTCTAGCAAGCCTACGAAGGGATTACTCACTCATGCTGGTGAGCATCATGGAATTGTTGATGGAGAAAGGTTGATGATGACGACGGCGACGAACCCCCCTCTCTGGAGCCCCGAACGGACTCCAGATTAGCCCTCCCGATGAAGAATAGGAGGTGGCAGTGGCTCCATATCGTAAAACACGATGATTCTTTCTCTCTGATTTTTCTCTCCGCGAGACGGTACTTATGGACTTGGAGGTAGGGAAAACGGAGGCTCGAGGGGACTGATACGTCTCCAACGTATCTATAATTTTTGATTGTTCCATGCTATTATAATATCAATCTTGGATGTTTTTATATACATTTACATCAATTATATATCATTTTTTGGGACTAACCTATTAACTTAGTGCCTAGTGCCAGTTGCTGTTTTTTTTGCCTGTTTTTGGTTTTCCAGAATATCAGTACCAAACGAAGTCCAAATGCCACGAAATTTTTTGGAGATTTTTTTCTGGACATAACAAACACTAGAAGCTTCGGGAGGAGATGATAAGATGAAGTAGTGGCCCACGAGGCACCACGGCGCGCCCCAGGGGGGGCGCCTTGGTGGCTCGTGGGGCCCACACAGCTCCGTTTGACCTAATTCCTCCACTATAAATTCTCTAAAATCGGGAAACCAACAGAGAAGTCCATGAAATACGTTTTCCGCTGCCGCAAGCTTCTGTTCTCGAGAGATCCCATCTGGAGGCCTTTTCCGGTACTCCGCCGGAGGGGGAATCGATCACGAAGGGGCTCTCCATCAACCTTGCTGCCCTTCCGATGATGCGTGAGTAGTTTACCACAGACCTTCGGGTCCATAGTTAGTAGCTAGATGGATTCTTCTCTCTTTTTGATCTTCAATACAATGTTCTCCTCGATGTTCTTGGAGTTCTATCCGATGTAATCACTTTTTGCGGTGTGTTTGTTGGGATCCGATGAATTGTGAGTTTATGATCAGATTATCCATGAATATTATTTGAGTCTTCTCTGAACTCTTTTATGCATGATTATTATAGCTTCGTATTTCTCTCCGATCTATTGATTTGGTTTGGCCAACTAGATTGATTTATCTTGCAATGGGAGAGGTGCTTTGTAATGGGTTCGATCTTGCGGTGCTCAATCCCAGTGACAGAAAGGGACATGACACGTATGTATCGTTGCTATTAAGGGTAAAAAGATGGGGTTTATTCATGCGTGAGTTTACTTTGTCTACATCATGTCATCTTGCTTAAGGCGTTACTCCGTTCTTTATGGACTTAATACACTAGATGCATGCTGGATAGCGGTCGATGTGTGGAGTAATAGTAGTAGATGCAGGCAGGAGTCGGTCTACTTGTCTCGGACGTGATGCCTATATACATGATCATTGCCTTGGATATCGTCATGATTATTTGCTTTTCTATCAATTGCCCAACAGTAATTTGTTCACCCACCGTATGCTATTTTCATGAGAAAAGCCTCTAGTGAAAACTATGGCCCCCGGGTCTACTTCTATCATATATTAAAAATCCTAAAAATATCTTGCTGCACTTTTACTTTATTTATTTTATTTTGTATTTTTGTTCGATCTATTTATCTATCACCATACAATTTAATCTTGCAATTAACCGCCAAGGGATTGACAACCCCTTGTTTGCGTTGGGTGCAAGGATTTGTTATTTTGTGTGCAGGTACTGTTAACGAGGTGTTGCGTGATTCTCCTACTGGATTGATAACCTTGGTTTCATAACTGAGGGAAATACTTATCTCTACTGTACTGCATCATCCCTTCCTCTTCGAGGAAAAAACCAACGCAGATCACAAGTAGCAGGGACCACAAGCTCAGGTGGTGCGCCCTAAGGGGGGCGCCACCTGAGCTTGTGGCTCTGTGGTGGCCCCCCTCCAGTAGATCTTTTCACCAGTATTTTTATATATTCCAGAAAAATTCTCCATAAATTTTCAGCCCAATCCGAGAACTTTTATTTCTACACAAAAACAACACCATGGCAGTTCTGCTGAAAATAGCGTCAGTCCGGGTTAGTTTCATTCAAATCATGCAAATTAGAGTCCAAAACAAGAGCAAAAGTGTTTGGAAAAGTCGATACGTTGGAGACATATTAACTCCCCCAAGCTTAACTCATTGCTTGTCCTCAAGCAATTCAGTTGATAAACTGAAAGTGATAAAGAAAGACTTTTACAAACTCTTTTGTTTTGCTGCCGTATATAAGCTTAGCCAAGTTTCCAGCAAAGATTATAAGATAACCATGTGAATAATGACACTTAGATTTCTTATTTACTCATGACAATGGCATAATCAACTAGCGAGCAATAATAACATATCTCAAATGCCAACAATTTGTCAAAACAATCATGATATAATATGATAACATGGTATCTCGCTAGCCCTTTCTAAGACCGCAAAACATAAATGCAGAGCACCTCTGAAATTCAAGCAATGACTAAACATTGTAATTCAGGGTAGAAGAGATCCAGTCATGATCATATTCAACATTAACTTCACTCAATGCATGTTAAACTAAGAATGACAATAGTGCTCTCCAAGTTGTGCTTGAATGAGAAGGTGATGACTCAATAACAAAAGTTAATAACATGAAAGTAAATAGAAAGGCCCTTCGCAGAGGGAAGTAAAGATATGCAGCGGTGCTAGAGCTCAGAGCTTAAAACAGAGATGAACACATTTTTAGTGGTGCGCTTTTTCCTGTCAACATCATGACAAAGGATTTCAACATCTTCCATGCTAAACACATTATCGGTGGTTCCCATGCAGAAAGGTAAAGGTTTACTCCCCCACAACTATGCAAACACAATCCATGGCTTGCCGAATCCTCGGGTGCCCTCCAAACAATCAACTTTCCGGGGGGAGTTTGTTTTATTATCTTTTTCTTTGTTTTCATTTTAATGGGACTGGGCATCCCTAGTACCAGCCTCTCTTGTGCAAGACGAGAGTGAATGAACTCTCATCGTGAGAGTAACCCACTTAGCATGGAAGATATTGACCGCCCCATCGTTCCATGAGCGGTACGGGCACACAAAACAGAAGTTTATTTGAATGATTAGAGATGGCACATGCAAATTTACTTGGAATGGCAGGGTAATACCGCATATAGGTAGATATGGTGGACTCTTTTGGCATAACTTTAGGTTTTCATGAATTTGGATGCACAAGCAGTATTCTTGCTTAGTACAGGCGACGGCTAGCAAATAGATTGAGAAGCGACCAACTAGAGAGCGACAATGGTCATAATCATGGATTGCGAATAATTAACATTGAACATGAGCACGAGTAGGATATAAACACCCTGAATATAAATATTATGAAGGATGCATTGGTTTTGAATCAACTACATGTGTGAACATGTGCCAAGTCAAGCCACTTGAAATTTTCAGAGGAGGATACCATCCTAACATACTACATCATAATCATTTTAATGCATGTTGACACACAAGATAAATCATTATCCACTCCTAGCTACTTAAGCATGGCATGAGCAGCTATGATCTCTAACTGTCATCACAAACATGTTTACTCATAATATGTTGAATCATGGACACTGAGCTAAACATATTTACAAAATCAAAAACAAGAAGAGTTCATACCAGCTTTTCTTTGCCATGGTCACTTCATCAAATCATCCTCATTATTACCTTTCACTTACACGACCGAATGATGTGAAAATAATAATAGTGCAAGGGTGTCGTGGACTAAGCTGAAATCTGCAAACACTTTATTCAAAGGAGAAGACAAGGTAATATTGGCTCTTTCATTAGATTAAAGGTAATGCATATGAGAGCCACTCAACAATTCTAGCATACTCTTCTCCTTACGATGACTCAAAGAAGAGAAAAGAAATTTAGAGAAACCCACTGAAATGTTTTCGGAGTTTTTTGGTTTTTCGGAAAGAAGCAAACAAACGAAGAAAAATGAAAAACGAGAAAAACTATTTACATGGGAGAACTCCCAACAAGCAACAAAAGAAGAAACTAGAAATCGTTTTGGGTTTTCTTTTACTACTAAAAATTAACTAAACAGGAAAGAAAAACCGAAAAGAAGCGAGAAATATTTTTGTATTTTTGAAGTTTTTCAAACACACAAAAGAAAAGCAAAATAAAGTGAAACATGGATATACAATGAAAAGCGATGAACACCGACAACTGAAATGAATGTGTGATGCATGAATGAAATGTCGGTGAGAATACGTACTCCCCCAAGCTTAGGCTTTTGGCCTAACTTGGTCTACGGCCACTGCTGGCCTGGGTAGAACTCGTAACGATAGTTTAGGTCGTACTCAAGTGCAGTGGCCACCGCCTGGTGGGCGGCCTCACTCTGATGAGCAGCCTCCTTTGCTGCCTGGTACGCCTCAGCCTCCTCCTCATGTATATAATATCTTTGTTTTTTCCTGAAAGTTAAAGAAGGTAGGGGCAGGCAGAATAACATGGATAACACAGTTCTTATCAAAGATTAGCCTATATCGAAATGGTGGGTTTTCCCTTTCGAGAAATTGATGGCGGACCATAGCATCATAATCAAGGTAACTAGTAGGAAACTGATGGTCATTTTCTCTAACAGGTATTCCAAGGTAAGTAGCTAACCGGGTGGCATAAATCCCCCCATAAAGATCACCATCAAAAGAGTTTTTATTATTGTGACGTGCAATGATGGCCCCAAGATTAAGTTTTCTATCACCCAATACCGCACTTTTAAGAATACTTAAGTTAGGAGCACAAGTGGTACCGAGGTCATGTTTACCGGTTATGCATCTTCCTATGAACAGAGCAAAATAGTGAATGGCAGGAAAATGAATGCTTCCATTTCTAGCTTGCATTACGACTCTAGTTTCCCCTCGGGTAATACTCATGAGAAATTCATTACAGTCAGATTTATGGGGTTCAAGGCAAGTACCCCAAAAGGGAATTCTACAAGCAATGCAAAATTCTTGAACACTCACGCGGTAAGATTTTTCATAGAGATTGAATATAACATCATGAGAAGAGTGGTGAGATACATACTTGAATTTCCGCACAAAGGAATCAGTAAGATCACGGTATTGCGGGCACTTATTTGATAGGAAGTCTGTCAACTCGGCATTTTGTACGTACATGTCAAATTCTTCCTTGATTCCGGCATCGATCATGAAGGCACCGGACGGCCTTTCACAAGCTTTCACAATGGCATCCCGAGGGGGATCGAGGTCTGGCTCGCAAAATGCAGGCTTTGGGGAACTCTTGCTCGAAGAACCCCTGGAGAAGACCCTCCTCAACATTTTCTCTCTCTAAAAAATTTCTGAAATTTTTAGTCCCCAAATTGAAAGTGAACAAAACATAACAAAATTGATGGCAACTACTCCCACAAGTGCCTAGAGGCTATATCATGCATCAAAACTACTTAGAACCAAATAAATTCAACATGCAAGCTCATATTCATGGTCACCAATAGTAGCAAAATATGCAAAATATAATCCACTAGAACAAAAACTAATTAGACCATCGGAGGAGTCACATACCAAGGAGCAATTCCCTCGAATAGTTTTGGAAACGGAGCTCCGAGCAAGGAGATCGAAAATCTCATGAAAATGAGAAAGAACACGGGAATGGAAGCAATGATGATTTTTTTTGGAGGTGGAAGAAGGCTATGGGCATGGGCACTAAGTGAGTGGGTCCCTGTGGGGCCCACAACCCTGCATGGCGTGCCCAGGGGGATGGGCGCGCCATGTGAGCTTGTGACTCACTGGTGCACCCCCCTGGGGTGTGTTCAGTTCCCAAAATTCTTATATATTTGGGAAAAAATCATACTAAATTTTCAGGACATTCTGAGAAATTTTATTTTTGGGACATTTTTTATTGCACGGGTAATTCAAAAAACAGGATAAACATGGCATTTTACTTTCTTAAACTATAAATAACAGAGAGCAAACTATAAGTACAAAAGGTTGTGCTTACTAAATTCATCGACCACATGCCCCTAAAAAAGAATCCATTAATAAGGTTGATCAAGTCTTATTAACAAACTATCTCTGAGTAACATGAAACCAAAGAACTTTTGTATAACACTAAGTTACCTCAACGGGGATATGCATTTCCCCAACAATAAGAGTTTGATATTTGTTTTCGGGAGTCGGAAGAGGAAATTCAAAACCTCCAATAGTGATTGTCATAATTCTTTCAATAGAGTTGATACTATCCACTTGGTTTTGTTTCTTCGGAAAAAATATATCGTATGCTCATTACCATTAACATGAAAAGTGACCTTGCTTTTGTTGCAATCAATAACAACCCCTACAGTATTCAAAAAGCGTCTACCGAGGATAATCGACATGTTGTCACCCTCAGGCATATCAAGAATAACAAAGTCCGTTAAGATAGTAACATTAGCAACAACAACGGGGACATCCTCACAGATACCGATGGGTAAAGCAGTTGATTTATCAGCCATTTGCAAAGAAATTTCAGTGGGTGTCAACTTATTCAAGTCAAGTCTTCTATATAGAGAAAAAGGCATAACACTGATACCAGCCCCTAAATCACATAAAGCAGGTCTAACATAATTGTTTTTGATAGAGCATGGTATAGTAGGTATTCCTGGATCTCCTAACTTCTGAGGTATTTTTCCTTTAAATGAAAAATTTGCAAGCATAGTGGAAATTTCAGCTTCAGGTATTTTCCTTTTATTTGTGACAATATCTTTCATATACTTGGCATATGGAGGCATTTTCATAATTTCAGTCAAGGGTGTTCTCAGATACAAAGGTCTAAGCATTTCAACAAAGCGATTAAAAGCGTCTTCATCTCTATATTTCCCGGCCTTACTAGGGAATGTCATAGGTTTTGGAACCCACGGTTCTCTTTCCTTACCGTGTTTTCTAGCAATAAAGTCTTTTTTGTCATATCTTTTATTCTTAGGAGGTGGGTTATCAAGCTCAACTTCAGGTTCTATTTCTACTTCATTATCAGATTCCCTATTATTATCTGGTGGATCATCAATATGATCATCATTTGCGTATCATTATCATTATTACTAGGTGTATGCTCATTACCAGATTGTGTCTCAGCATCAAAAATAGAAACATCATTAGGATTCTCAGGAGGTTTTTCTGCAACAGGTTCACGAGAAGTATGCAAAGTTTTATCTTTATTCTTTTTCTTTTTATTCTTCATAGGTGAACTAGGTACATCCTTATTAATTCTCTTAGAATCTTGCTCAATTCTTTTAGGATGACCTTCATGATATAGAGGATCCTGAGTCATTTTACCTCCTCTAGTAACTACTCTAATAGCGTGATCATTCATTTTATTAAGCAAATCATTCTGTGATTTTGAAACTTCTTCTAACTGAGTTTCAACTATGGATGCATGTTTACATAAGCCTTTAACATCATTAGCAATTCTAATCATCATATCACCCAAACGTTCAATCATGATAGCATTTCATTTCAATTGATCACTAGTGCGCATATTGAAGTTTTCTTGCTTAACAATGAAATTATCAAATTCATCCAAACACTGGCTAGGAGATTTAATATGTGGAATATCACCTTCATCAAATCTACGAAGAGAATTTATCTCCACTACATGTGTCGGGATGTCAAGTCCATGTATTTCTTCAATAGGCGGTAAATTCTTAACATCTTCAGATTTAATACCCTTTTCTTTCATAGATTTCTTTGCTTCTTGCATATCTTCTGGACTGAGGAATAGAATACCTCTCTTCTTTGGAGTTGGTTTAGGAGGTGGTTCAGGGAGTGTCCAATCATCGGCATTCGTCAATATATTATCTAGTAATTCCTGAGCATGTTCAACAGTTCATTCCCCAAAAACACAACCAGCACAACGATCTAGGTAATCCCTAGAAGGATCGGTTAGCCCATTATAAAAGATATCAAGTATTTTATTTTTCTTAAGAGGATGATCAGGCAAAGCATTTAATAATTGGAGAAGCCTCCCCCAAGCTTGAGGGAGATGCTCTTCCTCAGATTGAACAAAGTTGTATATTTCCTGTAAGGCAGCTTGTTTCTTATGAGCAGGAAAATATTTTTCAGTGAAGTAATATATCATATCCTGGGGACTACGCACACAACCAGGAGCAAGAGTATTAAACCATTCTTTAGCATCACCCTTTAATGAGAAAGGAAACAATTTTAGAATATAGTAGTAGCGAATCTTTTCCTCTTGAGCAAATAGGGTGGCAATGTCATTTAATTTAGTAAGATGTGCCACAACAGTTTCAGTTTCATAACCATGAAAAGGATCTGATTCTACTAAAGTAATAAGTTCAAGATCAACAGAGAATTCATAATACTTATCAGTAACAAAGATAGGAGAGGTTGCAAACTTAGGATCATATTTGATTTTCTCTATCATAGCCTTCTCTTTCAGCTTACTCAGTAATTTCCTAAGATCCTCTCTATCATTACAAGCAAGAAAATCTCTAGCAATCTCCCCATCCATAACATATCCCTCAGGTACATTAGGCATTTCATATCTAGCGGGAGAGCTAGGCATAATAGGTGAATCATAATTTTCATTAGTTTCAGCATTCTCAAGTTCTCTAGATTTAGCGATTTGTTCATCGAGAAATTCACCTAGTGGCAGTTTAATCAAGAAAATTACTAGCATCATCACAAGTATCATTTATAACAGAAGCAGTATTATCAATTACTTGTGACATATCAGATTGAATAGCAGGTGGCGGTGTCGCAAGTCTACTTAAAACAGAAGATGAATCAAGTGCAGAGCTAGATGGCAGTTCCTTACCTCCCCTCGTCTTAGAGGGTACGATCTTGGTCTTTGAGTCTTTCAGATTCTTCATAGTGATCAACAGATATAATTCCCAAGTGAACTCAATAAATAAAGCTATGCTCCTCAGCAACGGCACCAGAAAAAGGTCTTGATAACCCACAAGTATAGGGGATCGCGACAATCTTCGAGGGTAGTATAACCCAAATTTATTGATTCGACACAAGGGGAGCCAAAGAATACTTATGAGCCTTAGCAATTGAGTTGTCAATTCAACCACACTTGGAAAATAATATCTCTACAGCAAAGTATTTACTAGCATAGTAGTATGATAGTTTGATAGTAGTGGTAGCAGTAGCAATAGTAAAGGTGACACTAACAGTAGCAGTTTTGTAGTGATTGTAACAGCCGCAGCAACAGTAGTAACTTAGCAAAGATCAATATGAGCAAAGATTAGGCATTGGATCAGCGATGGATATTTGGTATGGATGACTATCATCATGCAACAGTCACAACCTAGAGCAATACACAATAGCTCCAATTCATCAATTCAATGTAGGCATGTATTCCGTATATAGTCATATGTGCTTATAATAAGAACTTGCATGACATCTTTTGTCCTACCCTCCCGTGGTAGCGGGGTCCATAAGGAAATCTAAGGGATATTAAGGCCTCCTTTTAATAGAGAACCAGAACAAAGCATTAACATATGGTGAATACATGAACTCCTCAAATTACAGTCATCCCCGGAGAGTATCCCAATTATTGTCACCTTGGGAGTCTACGGATCAAAACAATAACAAGTGCATATAACTACAAGATAGGATCAAGAACTCGAATATATTGATGATAACATAAAGGGTTCAGATCTGAAATCATGGCACTCGGTTCCTAGTGACAAGCATTAAGCATAGCAGAGTCATAGCAACATCAATCTCAAAACATAGTGGATACTAGGGATCAAGCCCTAACAAATTGACTTGATTACATGATAAATCTCATCCATCTCCATCACCGTCCAGCAAGCCTACGAAGGGATTACTCACTCCCGTTGGTGAGCATCATGGAATTGTTGATGGAGAAAGGTTGATGATGACAACGGCGATGAATCCCACTCTCCGGAGCCTCAAACGGACTCCAGATCAGCCCTCCCGATGAAGAACAGGAGGAGGCGGCGGCTCCGTATCGTAAAAAGTGATGATTCTTTCTCTCTGATTTTTTTCTCCGTGAGATGGTACTTATGGACTTGGAGGTAGGGCAAACGGAGGCTCGAGGGGCCCACAAGCTCAGGTGGTGCGCCCTAGTTGGGGCGCCACCTGAGATTGTGGCTCTGTGGTGCCCCCCCTCCAGTAGATCTTTTCGCCAGTATTTTTTATATATTCTAGAAAAAATTCTCCGTAAATTTTCAGCCCACTCCGAGAACTTTTATTTCTGCACAAAAACAACACCATGGTAGTTCTGCTGAAAACAGCGTCAGCCCGGGTTAGTTTCATTCAAATCATGCAAATTAAGTCCAAAACAAGAGCAAAAGTGTTTGGAATAGTTGATACGTTGGAGACGTATCACTTCTGCGAGCGAGAAGTGCCGCAATGTCACGTGCCGAGGCTGATCTCCAATGTGCTCCGCATTTGCCAAGTGGCAGAAGAAGAGAGGACCACATTGATTTCCCGCCCCCTCCCACCTTTTCCCCTTTCCGATTTGGATATGCTCCACCGCATAGAGCACAATTGTACTTCATTATCAGAGTGTCAACTCAAGACATCAGGGATTAAGAATACCCTGTATTTTTGTGTTCTGTCAGGGGCTAAAACACTCTGAATCCTTGGGAAAAAGATCACATAAGACACAAGGATTTTTATACAGGTTGAGATCACCATTGATAGCATAAAACCCTACGTCATGTTCTTCGTTGATATGAAAATTAGGGATTACATGTGCAGTTGTGTTACAAGAGTGGTGCTCGGGGTAGGTTTTTGGCGGTGGTCGGGGTACTAGCCTACGTTCCCGAGCACTCCTATTTCTCCTCCTCTAAACTAGATGAACTACTTATTCCTTGTGTTGCTTGGGATGGGTGAAGTGGGAGCTGCTAGTGAGCTTGTTTCTGCTTGTCTCAAAACGGCCACAGTCCTCCCCTTATATAGGCCTAGGGGTACCACAATAGTCAGTTTAGTATGTGTGAACGGATACAAGTAGAAGTAGGCGTCCGCCCTGCGTATGACAATTTGTCGTCGGTCTTCGCAAGTGATAAACTGAAACTACAGCGAGGCGCCGATTCCCTTGGTCAAAATGTCGTCTTGGCCATGTCGCTCTCACCTGACTGATAGTGCTTGCACCTTATCAGCCCGAGGCACTAATACGTCTCCAACGTATCTATAATTTTTGATTGTTAAATGCTATTATATTATCACTTTTATAGGCTTTTTTATATCATTTTAAATTATTTTTCTGGACTAACTTATTAATTTAGTGCCCAGTTCCAGTTCCTGTTTTTTTTGCTTGTTTTTGGTTTCGCAGAAAATCCATATCTAGGAAGATCCAAATACGATGCCAATTTTTGATGATTTATTCTAGACAATGATGGACCCTAGAAGCTTCAGGAGAGATCGAGGGGACCCATGAGCCTGCCACATGGACACGTGGCATAGCCTGGAGGGCACCACCTGCCCATGTGGGGCCCCTGAGCCTCCGTTTGACCTAATTCTTCCGCCTATGAATCCCATAATTCCTGAAACCCTCATAAGCGATCCTGAAAGAATTTTATCGCCGTCGCAAGGCTCTGTTCCGAAGTGATCCCATCTGAAGCTCTGTTCTGGTGCTCTGTCGGAGGGGGTAGCCACCACGGAAGGCCTCTTCATCAACCTTGCTGCCTCCGTGATGATGTGTGAGTAGTTCCTTTAGGACCTACAGGTTCATAGTAGTAGCTAGATGGCTTCTTCTTCTTCTTCTCTCTCTCTCTCTCTCTGATCTTCAATACAATGATCTCCTCTGAGATCAATCTGATGTAATTCTTGTGGTGTGTTTGTTGGGATCCGATGATTTATGGATGGGACATTTACATTTGTGTCCCTAACACGAGCCCACTACTCAGATTTTCCCCTAATTCGAAGCATGCTCAAATTACCCCTCTGCTGTTAGTTGCACTTATAGAAATACCCTTCCATGCCGTTACCGTCCAGTCATAGGGCTTTGACCGTTTTTGGGACATTTGTTGTACATTTCTACCCCTATCTTGATGAGCCACTTACAAGCGGGACCCACTCTAAAAAATAAAAGAAAAAACTCTCTCTCACCCCTTTATCTCACTTGCAGGTGGACCCCCAAAAAAATTTAAAACAAAAAACTCTCTCTGTCTCTCTCTCTCCCTGAGATGGACATGGCCTGCGCGGCACGGCTGGTGGCCGTTGTCGGCGAGGGTGGCGCGCCTGCAGGTGGCGGCGGATGGCGACGCCATGGACGTGGAGACGATGGCTGCGGCGGTGCTCAAGGAGCAGCTTACCAAGCGCGAGAGAGATCAGGGAGAGAGGAAGAAGTAGGGGATGATCATCTGAAACACATTCGCGTGGTCGAGCCCGTCGTAAAGACACTGCAACGACGTCTGCATTGTTGGAGGCGGCCGGCAGAGCACCGGTTTGAGGCAGGAATGCTCGGGATCACGGAGATCGAGGGGGACGACATCAGCGTCTTCCGTAGGTATCACCTAAGCCTAGGGAGTCGGGGAGGATGGCCGGGGTGCTTCATAGGAGGAGATCGCGTCGTGGCGGAGCTCCACCGAAGCCGATGAGGATGAACGCAACAACAACAATTGAGGCCATTCGAGCTCGATTCATTCTACGGGGTGACGAAATCGACCGAGCAGAATTTCTAGACATGTTCTTGGGCCTCGGGGAGTTCTTCGGCCACGCAAACGGCGGTGTCGGCTGCGGCAGGTGCGCCCTGGATGCCGTGCTCGTTCTCGGTTCTCAGGAAGAGAGAGAGATGGATGATGAGTGTTATTTTTACACTCCTCTAACCTGAGTTTAAACCGATATATTTCATTGAAACCGAGATATTCACTCCGATATTGCCACTAATGACTAATGAATGCATAGGATTCCAAAAATCATTTCTTTATTTTGTTCCCACAGGAAATGGGCTATTTATGAACGAAATCAAGCCAATACTTGGAAAGGAGTAAAGTGGAGATAGAGGGGATCAAGTGGGAGGCTCACCAGAGGAAACAGAGCAAAAGACGACGTTCAATGCAACCGTGCCCGCTCGTATGAGCGATCGTATGGCCTGGAAACCGAGGCTCCTCGTCCACCCGAACAACCTTTATAAAGGGGCTGGCACCAAATGGATAACAAAACATCATGAGGGAAGCGCAGAACAACCAGTCATCTTCATCTCCATCAACCCTAGCCGTCGCCATTTCCATCTCCATAGCCACCACCTTCACCTCCACCATAGTTCTCGGGGTTTTGATGCACCGGCGAAGTTTGAACCAAGTCTCGAGGTGAGAACGGGCAATGCACGGTACCATAGAGGCTACCAAAATATGGATAGGTGGAAGTGCTTATAGTCCAAAAACTCACATTAGTCATAAAGAACTCAAGTACTTATTGCGAAAGCCTGTTAGACCTCGAAGCAAATCATCACTCGCATGCCCCTAGGGAGGAGGTTGGGCATGCGAGTGATGATTTGCTTCGAGGTAATGATCATTATCATTAAGCTAAGCTACCTTGATTTGCACTGCTTGATCACAGTGGATTCATATCTCATTTCAAATTCCACCACTGAATTCAACTCAAATTCCAAGTGAAATTTGAAGTTGAACAAAAATTGCTGCAAAATAGTTCATCATTTAGCAAATATTCCAAAACAAATATTTGTTCAAGAAAACAACATCACCTATTTGCTAAAATGAGCTATAGCAATTAAAACAATGCTATTTCAACATATTTAAATGCTATTTCATTTATGGAAAATTCAAATGGATTCAAACTTTGCCCAAACTTTTTGTGGTAGTGCTATATAATGCAATGTAATTATGTGGCCAAGTTTCACATTTTACAAAATTCATTTTGGCAGCTCAATTATTGCAAAACCCCTTTCTGTAAAAAGAAAACAGAAAAGAAAAACAGAAAATGCCTTAAGCTACTGTGAGCTGGGCCTAAGTGCACAGTGGCACGGCCCAGCCCATCTCCCTCTTTCTCCCTCCTCCCGCTCTCTCTCCACTGCGTGCCGGCCGTGCGCGCGCCATGGACGCCGATGGCCACGCGCCGGTCATCCCGCCGTCTCCCCGCGCGGATAAGGTCGCCCCGAGCCCCCCTCATCGAACCCTAGCCCCCATTCCTCCTCCTCGCGCCATTTCTCCTCGTTCGCGAGCTCACCCGACGCGGTCATCACCGTTGCCACATCGATTTCGCGACCACCGTCGTCCCCGCGCTGCGCAGCCGTGTCCATTCGCTCCGCCTGCGTCGTCTACGTCGTCTGCAACCATCGGATCGAGCCGGGAGCCACCGTAGTGAGCCCGGCGTCTTCTTCTTCCTCCTCGGACACCGTAGCTCGCCATCGTCAATTCGCTCCGCCTGCTGCTCCTAAACTCCCACTGGGCCACCGTGTGCCTCCCCGGTGAGCTCCGCCTCCTTTCCCCTCTTCTTCCTTGTCTTGCCGCGCCCGTAGTCGCCATTCCTGCCATGGCCATACTCACCACCGCCGTGGCCACAGCCGTTGTCACGCGCGTCCGAACTCGTAGTCGAGCTACTGGAGCTCCTAGGAGTCTAACACACCTGCCCGCGCGCTTAACCGTGCTCGGAATCGACGAGCTCGACCTCGCCCGATTCCGGACACCACCCTCGCTGCTCGCCGCCGTCGCTGTAGGCCGTTTCCGGCGACGCCACCACCGCAGTTTGACGTGGCTTCGTCCGCTCGTTCAAACGCGCTATCGCGCACGTCAAATGGCTCACCGTAGCGGTTTTCCGATGAGGGCAGTGGCCCTCCGCCGCGTTTGCAGGCCGCCGCCGGCTAAACGCCGGCCACCGCCGATGTGGCTGGCCTAGGGCCCCGCTCTGGGTCGCTGACCAGTGGGTCCGTGGGCCCAGTTGACTGGGTTGACCTGGTCAATCGTGCTGACTGGGCAACCCCAGTCACTGACATGTGGGCCCCACTCGCCTAATTATCGTTTTTAGTTAATTTAATTAATCGGTTAATTAATCTGACACTGACAGTGGGGCCCCACCCCCTAATTAACCACTGTTTAGTTTAATTAATCACAGTTTAGCCTTGAGTCACTGACTTGTGGGTCCCAGTGGTCAGGTTTGACCTGGACCAACTGGTGTTGACTGCTGATGTCACCCTGACTCTCTGCTGACGCAATAAAGCTATTTTCGAATTAAAAATAATTCCAGGAATTTCAGAAAATGGTTTAAAACTTCGGAAAATCATAGAAAATAAACCGTAGCTCGGATGAAAAAGTTTTCTACATGAAAGTTGATCAGAAAAACGAGATGAACCCGAATATGCCCTCCATGTAGCTGTCACATGCCCACAACACTGCAAACATGGAACCTTCCCCTCTGGTTCATCTGTCTGACAGATGCCTAAAGCCGGGAAAATATTCCCAGATATTTTCCCGCTCCATCTCTAACGTGTAGTGCAGCATTAGGTCACCACCAGCACTGCATATTGCCATGCCCTGCATTGTGTTGCATTTGTTTGCTTGTATTTATTGTTTCTTCCCCCTTTTCTCTCCGATAGACCCAGAGACCGACGCTGCTGCAGAGTACGACTACGCCCCTGACGATCAGGCCTTTTCAGCAGAGCTTCCAGGCAAGCAAACCCCCTTGAACATGCCTATATCACCCATTCTTTCTCCCTTATGCTTGCATTAGAATTGCTACAATTGTTGTTCCAGAAATACCTATTCTGATGCATAGCCTATTTTGTAACCGCTGTTGATACCATTCTTGTTTTCCTAAATGCTTAGTATAGGTTGGTTAGTGAACCATCTGTGGCCCCTCATTCTTGTCCCTGTTGCCCCGCTTTATTACCGGAGCCGCGATCTATGTGACCGATGGGCCGAGACCAGCACATCACCGCACACCCCCCTAAGTTGTACGACTCTGCAGAGCTAATATCGAGTGCCGAGGGTGATACCTCATACATCACTTCTGATGATATCTCTGTAGCTTAGCTAGTCGGTTGTGGGTTACCGAGGGTGATTCCTCTTTCACCACCTCCGATGATGCCTCTGTCGTGCAACCCTTCAAGTGTGAACCCATCGAGGGTGATTCCTCTGAGTTCACCTTGACGGATACATCTAGTGAGAATCCAACGAGGGTGATTCCTCGGATTCCTCCTTGATGTTATAAACACACGGATACTTTGCCTTTACTTCAGAAACTTGTGGAAGTTGGGTTGACCCCGAGGGGTACCCGCGAGAGATGTGGAGTTAGGTTGACAGTGAGGGTACCCGCGAGATAATTACGTGGCACGGCCGGGCATTCCTGGCCCTTGCCGTAAGTCCACGAGGCGGGGCGACGGGACCACAGATCGTGGATTGCTGCTCGTTTCCGCGAGCTCCCAACACACTAATGGGTTAGGATATGTGATCTGAGTAGGCCTTTGGCCTTTTCGTACCAACCACCACATGAATAGTATGGGCACTCGGCGTTGTATGTATTAGCCGAAGCTCTCCAGACGCCAGCAGTTGAGCGATGCGCGCCGGGTTAGACTAGGAAAACCCGTGCTTGTATTAAGGGGGCCAGGTCTGCTCACCGGCCGCGTTCGCAACGCGCAGGAGTGCAAAGGTTGATATGCCCAAGATCCCCGAGCGCTTAGGATGTAGACCGGCGTGCTGGCCTCTCTGTTGAGCCTAGGTAGGGCTATGACGTGTCGATCACCCGATGCCGGGCATGGACCGAGTAAGTGTGTCCGGCCAGAGTTAATCGAGCATGTTGGGTAAGTTGGTGCACCCCTGCAGGGAAGTTATCTATTCGAATAGCCATGTCCACGGTAACAGGACGCTCGGAAAGTATCCCGATCTACTACAACTAGAACTGGATACTGGTGATGTTTAAAATGTGTTAGCTCTGGGATCGCTTTCTCGCAGGGAGTCGAGGAAGGATCTTTGGGCATGTCTACTATTATACTTGTTGCTACTACTATATTTATGTACTAATCTACACTCTTCTAATGCTGCAAGATGCTGCAAGTTGCTAGTCTTCGATAGGCTAGGCCTCCCCCCTTTTCTGGCATTTCTGCAGTCTAGTCCACAGATACAGCCCCTTCACTTGAAACCAATGCATAAATAGAATAGTTCTGATGTAAGTCTTGCGAGTACTTTGGATGAGTACTCACGGTTGCTTTGCTCCTCTTTTTCCCTATACCCGATTGCTGCGATCAGACGACGGATCCCAGGAGCCAGCTGATCCCGCCGACAACTACTACTACCCCACCGGCGGAGCGTACTACTACGTGGAGACCGACAACCAGGAGTAGATTCGGAGGCTCCCAGGCAGGAGGCCTGCGCCTTTTCGATCCAGTGTTGTTGTTTTGCTCAGCCTTCTTAAGGCAGACTTGTTTAACCTTTGTGTCTGTTCTCATATACTGTTGTTGCTTCCGCTAACGCTTGTTCGCAAGCTTATGTATTCGAGCCCTCGAGGCCCCTGGCTTGTAATATAAAGTTTGTATGACTTTTATTTGTGTTTAGAGTTGTGTTGTGATATCTTCACATGAGTCCTTAGGCTTGATCGTGTGCATTTGCGTGTATGATTAGTGCACGATTAAGTTGGGGGCGTCACACCAGTACAGAATGTAAATTCATGCACTGGACCCTAAACTTTCTGTTTTGCACAAAACCAAATAAACAATCATCCACATCAACCTAAAGGCTTAACTTGGCACAAAAATCAAAAGCAAAGATACAAACATAATCATTACAGTAGCAATAATCATGTTAACACACAAAAAAAGTAAAAAAAAATAAAGGATAACTATTGGGTTGCCTCCCAACAAGCGCTATTGTTTAATGCCCCTAGCTAGGCATAATGCATAATATCACATACGGTCATCTTTTAAAGTAATGCCATAGGTGGCTCTCATTATAGATTCATAAGGAGGTTTAATATTCTTTCTAGGGAAATGTTCCATAATTTTCTTTAAGGGAAATTGGAAACTTATATTACCTTCGTTCATGTCAATTATCGCACGTATAGTTCTTAGAAATGGTTTGCCAAGTATAATGGGACAAGATGGATTACATTCAATATCAAGCACAATAAAGTCCACGGGTACATAATTCCTAAGTATAAGCACATCATTCACTCTACCCATAGGCTTTTAATTTTAGAATCCGCTAAGTGCAAGTTTAGGGAACATTCATTCATATTAGTGAAACCTAGGACATCATATAAAGCTTTTGGCATGGTTGAAACACTAGCTCCTAGATCACACAAAGCATTGCACTCATAATCTTTAATTTTAATTTTAATTGTGGGTTCCCATTCATCATGTAATTTCCTTGGTATAGAGACTTCTAATTCAAGCTTCTCTTCATGAGCTGAGCTTCTACAATATGTTTAATAAAAGTTTTGTTTTGTTTATAGGCATTAGGTGAATTAATCATGGATTGAAGCAAGGAAATACATTCAGTTAAAGAGCAACTATCAAAATCAAAGTCATTGTAATCCAAAGTAGCGGGCACATCATTATCTAAAGTTTTAACCTATTCAAACCCACCTTTATCATTAATGGCATTATGATCATCACCCTCCGAACAATTGGGATGACCTTTAATTAACGTTGACTCAGCTTCAATCCCATCATTATCAAGTTTTATATTTCTAAATAAAGAATCAATAGTAGAAACTCCGATAGTGTTGGGGTTGCCCACTACGGGTAGGGTCATGGAGAGTTCATTCCCGACTGTATAAAGGACCCACAACACTATGCATTAATGACCCCTGGGTCATCAGTGTACTTAAGTGGAGGGAAGATAACTTCCACTCGGATACCGCTCATTCAGTCGACCGACGTTCGTCCACTGAGAGGATGTCCATCCAATTGGTTACCACTAATCCATTCGGCCGCCTCGCAAGGATTCGGACGACGGAAGATGGACAGATGAGGTGGACTCTGAAACGTCCCGAAGCGCATAACTTCATACGTTACTAGCAGTTAATGTGTTAGTTTCCATGTGTAAGGCCCGCAATAATGTCTAGCAATAAAACCCCTATGTAACATAGCTAGCTTGGGGCGCGGCGCACTCTATATAAGCCGCCCCGTAGCGCTAAGACAGGGATTCGCATCCATTGTAATCATCCAGACGCATGAGAAACTGTAGGATCGAAGTATGTCTACCAGAGGGGGGGGGTGAATGGGAGTTTTAAATTTTTCTCGAAAATATCAAAACTCTCGGAACCCAGCAGCGGAACGAATGAAAATACAGTAAACAGTGAGCGAATACAAACTACCGAATGGAAACTAACCACATGTACCGAGGTAAATCACATGATTGAAATATGGCATGTCACAGTTCGAATATAAAGAAGGGTAGTAGAAGTGACCAGTGGTGCTTGATGGCGACAAGGTGTTTGGTAGACCAGTTTGCCGTTCTGCACAAGGACTACGTCTGGTTGGAGGGGTTGTAATTTAACACAGAAGATAAACCCTCTTCGCCCTATTCTCCTCGACAATTGGTTCGTCAACCAATGCCGATTACTCGTGGTAGATACTTGACAGCGATCTCCAAACCTTCACTGAAGATAAACTCTCTTCAGCTCTCTTCGCGAACCACAATACTCTTGGTTGCTGAAGATTTTGCTCGGTGAAGACAATACTCTTCGACACTCGAGCTGACACCTATCCGTCTAGAGAGTTGCAGCTCTCAAGAGTAATAGGCGGAGCGTACTGGACTTAGATTCTAGTGATGCTGAACCACTATCTAATTTTTCGGCTCTAGGGTTTTTCTCTCGGTGGATTTTAAACTCAAATCTCTCGGAGAGGGGGTTGCTCAACAATCTTCTCAGAATCAAAACGGAGCAGCCACCGGACGACACCGGCGCTGGGTGGCTATTTATAGCCGCAGCCTTCCCTGGTGGGAAATGACCATTTTGGACACGCGGTCCAGCCAATGGCCAACCGACACGATCACAACGGTCGGATTTGGGAGCAACGGTAACATTACTTGCGGAGCAAGAAATGCTAACTCCTCGGTCATAGTCAAATCTCTCGCAGCGAAGAAGATCACAGTCTCTTGCTGGCAAGTATTTGCTCGGAACACAAAGAGATTTCTCTCGCATCTTTCATAGGATTTGGGTTTAGCATCAGAGAATCAAAGCTTCGAACGCTACACCCCTCTTAATAGTACGGTGGTCCTATGACTCAATGAAAAGAAATGAAACAACGAAAAGAATGCTACGTCTTCAATTTCCTCGGCATCAGTCACTTCCTTCGGACAGGCACCGAACCAATTGCTTCACGTCAGCAATTTTTGAGGGTCACTCTTGTCGTCACATCCTTCGGTGATAACTTTCACTGCAACGCAGGGGATAAACTTCAGAGATATGAATCCAAACTTCTCTCAACTCTAGGGACCTGTTACTCTGTGCGCACTAGCAAACACATCAGTCCCTTACTGTTTGTCAACAATCTCCAAAACATAAGGAGGCAAATTATTGCACCAACAATCTCCCCCTTTTTGGAAGATTGATGACAAAATAGATAATCATCGAAGTGAAGATAGATAAATGTAAAATGGGTCAAACAAGAGTGAGTAAACGTTACTTGCTCGAATATGAAATGAACTCCCCTAAATGTATGCAGGTACGAAAGATATGAGATAGATTCTCCTGCAATAATTGAAATATATGGAGGAAGTTTCAATCATTCGAGACATTTGATTCGCATTGATGAGATATAATCCATCGAGATCTTAGTGCAATCAAAGTTAACTTCTGATAATAATTCCACCTGCAAGACAAATACTTCGAGAGAAATGGTGCAGCAGCAGGGGTTATTAATATTACAACCCAAGTTAATCGAGTTTGGCAACAAGGAGCAAATGGACTTGAACCGAAAGTTTCAAACTCGAACGAAACCAAAACAAATGAACCACGAAAAGCAAATCTATCGAGACTCGATGTAATTCTCCCCCTTTTTGTCAACAAGTGTCAAAAAGGTGACGAATAACATGAGTGAAGAAACGCAGATCTTGTATCAATCAGTGGCATCTCCAGATGAGCTGTCCGAGGAGATTTCTTCTTCGGAAGTGACTGGAATAGCTTCGTCTTCAGCAGCAACAGATTTTTCTTCAAGAACAAGAGCTTGAGGTTGAGCAGACGAAGGAATAGCGGGAGTGGCCACTGGAGGAACACGAGACTGCACATTGCCTTCGGTAGGTTTCTCTGTTGGTGATGTGGCTTCAGATTCATCAAGCAGTTTACGCAGCCTTAGATGAAGAAGATCAGTTGTAGGCTCACGAGCAGGCAGAGAAGGAGTCCTATCTTGAAAATCTTCGAGAGTGAAGCCTTTGTCAATATAATCATAAAGCTCTTGGAGATTTACGTTCAGGAGTTGTTTTTTAGTAAAGAACTTGCGAAGCAATTTCCAGAGTCTTTTCTTATTTTCATTAGCAATCAGATGCATTATCCTCGTGCGATTGTTAATTGCATTCAGCTCGGAGGCAAGATGTTCTTTCTCACATCTATCTTCTGCAATATGTTGCATGAGCAGCTGTTGAGTACGCAAACTGACTTCGAGTTGCGATGGAGGTTGAGGCGTAATCTTTCGGTCGCGCTGAGGCAGACGAGGCCCATCAAAGTGCTTGTGATAGTCGCGGGAGCTTGAAGCAGTCGACTTGCCCGAAGAAATATCTTCCATAACTTGCAGAGTATCGCGAACTGGAGGAATGAAGCTTTTGTGGCTTTCCTTCGCAAGATACACTGTTCGCATCGCATGATCAATAACTTTCTGTATCCAGGGTGCATATACCTTGATGCAAAATGGATACTGAGCAGAATCCTTCAGGATATTCAGGAACATGTCTTCGACATCGAAAATATATCGTTCAGAGATTGCATATATCGCATTGCGAAGAACATCTGATATTGACTTATCTGGATTCATGCCGGCCATCGGACAAATAGTGTAAGAGCATGTGAAACAATGTCTGATTCTCGAATGTCAAATGTTCAGGACGAGGAGGACCAGAGTAGTCACGAATCTTGTTTTTGTCCATAGTGCACCGAAAAACTTCATCTGAGATAACGCCAATGTTGTGAACTTGAATGTTAGTGTTACCATGCTCGAATCGAGGAAAATGGAAGTGCGAGACAAAATCCGTTGAAGTACACTTGATGCGTTTTCCTTCGGTCATCCATTCCATGATCCATTTTGAGCTATCATTTTCATCACCAGAGATGTACAAAGTTGCATAGAATTGAAGAATGATTTCCCTGTTCCACGGGTGCTCGAACTCAAAGACTTTTGTGAGGCAGAAATCATCTAGTACCTGTAGCAATTGATTAAAGCAGCCAATAGTTCGCATAGCAGGAATATCCAGAAATTCATGAGGAAAAATCTTCTTGCTCTCATAAAGGACCCGAGAGTAATAAATAGCTTGTTCCTTGGTCCAGAACCAAGGTGATTCAGAAGTGCGCGGGCCATCATATGGACTGGCCTGAAAGAATTTTGGATGCGCATTCCGATTGAAAAGCGGTCCTTTTGCGCCTGTGCCTGTCGAGAACAATGGCAATTCTTCGCGAGGATATGGATATTTAAGTTCTTCTTTGGGAGAAATAACTTCATCACCGTACACAACTGAGTCAGATCGGCGGACAGAGACAGATTTGCGCTCGGAGGGACCAACATCTGCCATACGTGCGACTGTATCGATGGATAATTTTAGTGGGGAGGGAGCAGGAGGCACAACGGATGGTGCAGCAGGGGCGGTTGGTACTCGAGCAGGTTCATCAACTTGTTTGTGCCCGTCGACAGATGGAACTGGGACTTGCGGCGCTTCATGAGCTGGAGAGGTTTGAGGTTCGGAGCGAGGAATTTCACCTTCCTCTGAAACAATGTGTTGCGAGGGAATTTCAGCCCGAGCAGGGGAGGCCACATGCACTGATTCAGTTGGCCTTGGCGAGGGAGGAACATCCGAGTCCTTAACAGGTGGTGGCGAAGGAATAGCAGGCTCAGGAGATTTTTCTTTCTGAGACTGAGCATCTTGACGGACAGGCAATGGTTCCTTCGGAGCCGGAGGTACATTTTTCTTCGCCATTTTCTTTCTTTGCTTGATCTTTTGCTTCGCAACATGATCAATATGGCCTTTAACCAAATCATTGTAGCCAGTTACTTTGGCTTGATGTTCATCACAAATTTTTCGAACAATTTCATCAAGATCTGTGTGAAAGCGCAACCTTCGGTTACGTAGAAGACTCAGGGCTCGGTTGATGTCCTTGTAGGAATCTTCGAGTGTGTTGATGATGAACTTTGATGAGGCAGTTTTCATTCGCTCATTAAGATCCAGTAGTTCGGCAGAGAGGGAATTAATCTCAACTGCATCATCTCTCAGTTCTTGCACTACTGATGTTGCTTGAGCAATAACTTTGGCAGGGATAGGCAAAGATGCCACTTCTCCATCGAAAGGGTTCTCCACAAACTTATCGAGCTGCTCCATGATAAATATATGATCATAATAATGAGGTGCATCTGACTTGCCAGAGGGAGCAGTCTGAACAGGAACATGAACTTGCTCGGAAGGTGGCTTAGTAGCCAATGGTTGAGTCAGTGTAGGCGCAAATTTAGCAACCTCTTCCTTCGGAGCAGAGGATTGAGAAGCA
This sequence comes from Elymus sibiricus, assembly GCA_039707655.1. NCBI lineage: Eukaryota > Viridiplantae > Streptophyta > Magnoliopsida > Poales > Poaceae > Elymus > Elymus sibiricus. Next base: position 158,957,000 of record CM077668.1, on the reverse strand, counting down.
TCTTGCTTGGTAGACGTCTTGATCTTCCTCACTTCAGGTATGGGAATGTTTTTGCCAGGCTTCGCAGTATTCACTGGAGCATCAACTACCAAATCCTTCAAGTCAATTGCATCCGGATGCGGAGTTGTGTTCACGTGCTGTTTCATGGTGACAGTGGTAGCTGGCGTTTTTCTGGCAGGCATCTTCTTCGATGGCGCCAAATTGATCCGTAGATTAGGCAGCACGGTTGAGGTGGTAATGTTCACATCCTCGCTGATAGCAGCAGCAACCTCTTCTTTGGTGAGCGGAGGATCATCTTTATCAGCCGAGGAATCATCCATATTTGCTTCATCTGCTGGTGCAGCCTTTTTCTTCTTCGGTGCACGCTTTCGCTTTGGAGCAGCAGCATTGGGATCATGCTTATGTTTGGTGCGTCCTTCATATATCCCTTCAGCCCTTTTCTTTTCCAAATCATCTTTGAGAAGACGAAGGTTTTCTTCTTCACGAGCCTTTTTCTTTTCTGCCCTCTCAGCTCTTTTAACAACATTGCGTTGACGCTTAGCAAGTTCATCGGGATATGAGGCCGGAGTGCGAAGAGAGGACTCATGAGCATTTGCCGGAGGAGGTGGTCTCTCTTGAGGTCCATTTGACTTGATTAGAGAAAGTTCTCGGCAGTCACCCCACGGTGGATGGAATGCAAAATTCTGAGCAAAACGATGGGCAACGAACTCATAATTGAACCATTTGCGCACCCAGTGGCGTCGAATCCATTGCTGTCGTGTATCTCGATCGTGTTTTGATTCGCCTGGAACTGTGTTGTATCGATCATGAGAAATATATTCTGCTGTGTTTGTGAGAGCCTGTCTGCCACCCCTCTTCTTTTTCGGAGCAGTTTCTACTTGCTCGACGTCATTTTGTTCGGCCCTTTTTTCTCTTGCTGGTTGACGGGCCTACCGTTGGGCCCTTAGCATTCGGAGCTTTTGATTCATCAGCAGTGCCCAATACAATATCATCTCTTTCAAGCTGGCTTCGCTGAGCTGAATCTGCAACTGACTGCATTTTCCTGTGAACATAGATAGATGCGAGGGAAAATGGGGACAGGGTTACGAATGCACACAACTAAGATTTGGAAAAACTGAAATCGTTTTTGATGAAGAGGTAGATGCAGACTTTGAGAAATGTTTCGGGCGAAAGAAATGTATAGAATGAACTAGTAGGTTCGAAGAAAATACTAGTAAGCGTGCTAAGCATTCAGTTCGGACGAGACACAACACAAACCCTAGATCTGAAGTTTTTCGGATGCGAGGGACAACTACAAACCACATCCACAAAAGTTACCTAGCAGTAAGGATCTGAGAAATTGCAGTAAAACAAGGCTATTTCTACCGCAGACGAACTTGAACTGGATGAACGAAAGAACAAGTTCGCACTGCACATACCCTAGCTTGGTGATGTGCAGCAGCTACGGCGGCGCGGAGACAAAGATGATCCGCGGCGGCGAGGGAGGACTCCGGCGACCCCTTTCCGGCAGTGAAGCGGCGAAGATGGTCGGCGTCGTCGAGCTCGAGGAGGAGCAGTGCGGTAGGGCTTCGGTGAGTGGCAATGGTGAAGACGCAAAGTGAATCCAGGAAAGGGGGAGGCGCAGTATTTATATGCGAAGGAAAAATGACCGCACCCTATAAATCTGATCGGACGGACGTAGTCAAGGGACGATTGCGATTCAACGGATAAGATAAGCTGGCAGTTGATGATGAGCACGTGGCAACCGTCATCAAAGAACGTGGTCCAGACCTGGGTGGGAAACCCCAAATTTTGGACGGCTTTCGCCAAAACAGATGAAGTTTGGACCGAACCTTTAACGTGGTCAAGGACACCAGATAAAGTTTCGTTCACAGATGAAGTTTGTGCATTCATAACGGAACAACATAGACTGGAAGAGATAGAATAGAGGGAAAAACAGGGTCCTAGGCATTTCACTCAGACGAAGAAACACAAATACCCGAAAAACAAGCTATGAGTGAAATACATTCGGACAAACACGAAATCCTCAAGTGCAGCTCAACCAAGAGAAATTGTGGTGGCGTTACCCACCGTATAAGAACTGTATGACCCCGAGCGTCACACAATTATCGTGGCACCCGGTTAGTCTAGTTCTTCGTTAATGTATTCACTCTCAGAAAGAAAATTTCACTTTGTCGAAATTTTCAAACTATTCGAGTGTTATGCACCCATTCCTTCTAAGATGTGGAAGTGTTGGTACGGGTGCCGAGTCCAGCTTACTGCACGTTTGCGGAATCTAGGATATTTAGCTCACACCGTAACGCACAGAATCTTTTCTCATCGAGAGGCTTGGTGAAGATATCAGCGAGATTTTCTTCGGTATTAACATGACTGATAACAATATCTTCCCGAGCAACATGATCACGTAGGAAATGATGTCTGATCTCAATATGCTTGGTGCGAGAGTGCTGCACAGGATTGTGTGCAATTTTGATCGCACTCTCATTATTGCACAATAAAGGGATCTTCTTGACCTTGATGCCATAATCCTTCAGAGTCTGCTTCATCCATAGCAACTGTGTACAACATGCGCCAGCAGCAATATATTCGGCCTCAGCCGTAGAGAGTGAGATACAATTCTGCTTCCTTGACGACCAACAAACCAATGATCTACCGAGGAAATGGGATGTCCCCGAAGTAGATTTCCTGTCAACCCGGTCACCTGCATAATCTGAGTCTGAATATCCAATGAGGTCAAACTGTGCTCCCTTAGGATACCATAAACCTAAGGTGGGGGTGTGAGCCAAATATCTCAGAATACGCTTTACCGCTTGGTGATGCGATTCTTTCGGTGCAGCTTGAAAACGAGCACACATACAAACACTCAACATAATGTTAGGTCTGGATGCACATAAGTAAAGCATAGAACCAATCATCGAACGATAAGCTTTCTGATCATAATCTTTACCGTACACGTCTGCGTCCAGCTGGCCATTTGTGGGCATGGGAGTTTTGTAACCCTTCTGTTTGCAATCTTGCATTTTGAACTTCTTAAGACAGTCTCTCAGGTATTTCTCCTGAGATATGAAAGTTCCATTGTCATGTTGACGAATTTGCAGTCCGAGAAAGAACTTAAGTTCACCCATCATAGACATTTGATACTTCTCGGACATCATTCGCCCGAATTCCATGCTGCAAGCATTGTTAGTACAACCGAAAATAATATCATCCACATAGATTTGACACACGAATAGATCGCCATCGATAGCACGAGTGAAAAGAGTGGAATCAGTGGATCCTGGCTTAAACCCTTTGTCGAGCAAACAACTCTTTAGAGTGTCATACCAAGCTCGAGGGGCTTGCTTCAATCCATACAACGCCTTTTTCAACCTGAAAACTTTGTTAGGAAACTGAGGATTTTCAAAGCCAGGTGGTTGCCTAACATATACTTCCTCATCAATTTCACCATTGAGAAAAGCACTTTTCACATCCATTTGATAAAGCAGAATATCATTGTAATTTGCATAAGCGAGAAGAATACGAATTGCCTCAAGGCGAGCAACAGGAGCATAAGTTTCACCGAAATCAATACCTTCTACCTGTGTATACCCTTGAGCAACAAGACGTGCTTTGTTTCTCACAACAATGCCATTTTCATCTTGCTTATTTCGGAAAATCCATTTTGTGCCGATGATATTGTGCTTCTTAGGATTCGGTTTGTCAACCAATTCCCATACATCATTTAATTCGAATTGCACCAACTCTTCTTGCATGGCATTCATCCAATCGGGATCATTCATGGCTTCCTCATACTTGGTAGGCTCTGTCAATGAGACGAAAGAGAAACTGCCACAGTAGTTAGCCAAACGAGTGCGAGAACGAGTTGTGGGTCTGTAACCTGGATTCTCGAGATCTTCGAGGATTAATGCAGGGTCAACTCGATTTGCCACTCGTGGGTGAGGATTTTCTTCTTGATTTTCATTTTCCTCAGTATCAGCATCAGGATTGGCATTAGTATCGCCATTTCCATCATGATTGCCATTTTGGTCGGCATTAGAATTTGGGTTGCCATTTGTGTTCGGTGCGGCATTTGCTTCGGCAGTAGCTTGGCGTGTTCGTCGAGCTATGGGAGCATCATCATCGGAAGAATCAGGTACATTTCCTTCGACTGGCCTGACATCTCCAATAGCCATTTGCCGAATAGCATCCGAAATCGGAGGTTCATCTATCACATTTGGCAGGTGCTCCTTTTGGGAGCCGTTAGATTCATCAAACCGCACATTTACCGTTTCCATAACTTTCCCGTGGTGAGAGTTATAGACACGATAAGTATGCGAGTTCGAGCCATAACCAAGAAGAAAACCTTCATGTGCTTTGGGTGCAAACTTAGAATTATGATTCATGTCACGAATGTAGCATGGTGCACCAAAAACACGTAGATAAGAAACATTCGGTTTCTTGCCAATGATAAGCTCATATGAAGTTTTCTTAAGGAATTTGTGAAGATAAACACGATTCACAACATGGCAAGCAGTATTAATAGCATCAGCCCAGAAACGAATAGGAGTTTTATACTCACTGAGCATTGTTCTCGCCATTTCAATAAGAGTTCTATTCTTTCGCTCAACAACTCCATTCTGTTGGGGAGTGTATGCGGCAGAGAATTCATGAGTAATACCATTTTCATCGAGAAAATATTCGATATGAGTATTTTTGAACTCAGTGCCATTGTCGCTTCTGACATGTTTAATACGCACTTCATATTCATTTTCAGCTTTCTTGGCGAATCTTTTGAAGATGTCTTGGGTGCAAGTTTTGTCTTCGAGAAAGAATACCCAAGTGTATCGAGAAAAATCATGAACAATAACCAGACCATAATGACTGCCTCCGAAACTTGCATAGTTTTGAGGCCCGAATAAATCCATATGAAGAATTTCCAGTGGTCTTGTTGTGGTCATAACAGTTTTTGATGAATGATGCTTCTTGGCCAATTTACCAGCCTCACAAGCAGCACAAAGACGATCCTTGTCGAATTTCACATCAGGAATACCACAGAGATGATTTTTCTTCACGAGTGTCTGCAAGTTTCTCATACCTGCATGACCAAGTCTTCGGTGCCACAGCCATCCTTCGGTTGCTTTCGCAAGCAAACAAGTTCGGACTGAGGGACCCTTAGAGAAATCCGCAATATATAAATCACCTTTTCTATTTCCTTCGAATACGAAGGAATTGTCAGTGGCCATGAAGACAATGCATTTGAATTTAGAAAATAGAACTAGCATGCCTAGATCACACAGCTTGCCGACAGACATAAGATTGATTCCAAGAGACTGAACAAGTAAAACATCATCAATGTTCTTATCCTTGGATATAGCATTTTTACCTAACCCAAGTACCTTTCCTTTGTTGTTGTCGCCGAAAGTGATGTACTTCTCAGATGAAGCAGTTAAATTTGGGTCGACAAACAACGACTTGTCTCCGGTCATATGACTAGTGCATCCACTATCCATTATCCATTCGGTACACCCGGAGACATAGTCCTGCAGAGAAATCAGGCTTTCTTAACCACCCACATCATTGTAGGTGGCTTCGAAACATATGAGCGAGCAGGATATGATTTCTTTCAAAAATTATGTGAATTGTAACTTGAGTCAGTGCGAGCATAATCGAAAGAATAAGCATTGAAGTTTCTTCCTGACGAATGAGTATAGTGGTTTGGTGAAGCAAGTATGTACTCATTCCGTCGAATCTTTTCAAGGATATATCGAGCATTTTCTTCCTGCATGGTTAGTAGTCTAGTGACAGGTAATGCCTCGATAGTTTTCCTGGGCACCCAGATAGATTCCTTTGGGGGGCCATTCCTGCTGTTTGGACCAACATAGCGAGCAACAGCCTCACCACGTTGGTTTTTGAACAACTTATAGTTGTCCAGAGAATCATCATATGAGTATTCGGGGATTGGCGAGTCATATCCCGAAAGTAAAGCTGGATCGAGCGTTTTGCTCTTAGCAGGCACCCACACAGTGCGAGGATATTGATCCGGTTCCCAGTAGGAGCCATTCTCATTTAGTTTCCTTTCGAAACCGATACCTTCCTTCCTGGGGTTTTTGTGAAGAATGGATTTCTTCAGAACATCACACAGGGTTTGATGCCATTTGAGAGACTTGAACATTCCTGTCTGAAGAAGATCCTTCAACCTGGCATTTTCATCAGACACAGAACCATTTTCCTCGACCGAGGGGTTAGCATTTACAGAAGATTCAGCATTTGATTCAGCATTACTGCGTTCAAGACATTTTAAGCAAGGAGGTACAAACACTTCAGGTTTCTCTTTGAGTTGTTGGGTGAGAAGAGAATTTTCTCTGATCAAATCATCATGAGCCTCTCTCAGCGACTCGAGTTCCTGTTTCCGTTTCAGGTAATCATAAGTCAATCTTTCGTGGTCAGCCGAGAGAAAATCATGACGATCTGAGAGATCCTTCATTCGAGACTCGAGAGCGGAATACTCTTCGGTCAACGACTGATTTTTCTCCATCTCCTCAACCAACAACCCTTCAGACTTCCTAAGGGTTTTCTCAATTTTCTCAAGAGAGTTTTGTTGTATATTAGCAATTTTGATCAGTTTAGCATAGTCATCCTCATCAGAAGAATATTGATCACTGGAGTGAACCTTGTGATGTTTGGAGGATACCTTTTCTTTCGAAGCTTTGGCCATGAAGCAGTACGCAGGAGACACGTTGTCGCTCGAATGATTTTCGAAGAAGTTCGATGCAGGAATAGAGCCACATGCTATGCCAGCCATGCCAGAGTCGGAATCCTCCTCTGATTCATCAACCTCTTTGTCGTCAGAAGATACTTCTTCTTCGGAATCCATTTCCTTTCCGATGTACGCCTTGGCCTTGCGTGAAGTGTTCTGGCGGTTGGACGAGGACTTGGAGGGATTCTTCGAGGAAGATCTTGACGAGGACTTGGAGGAATCCTTCTTCTTGAAGAACTTCTTTGTTTTCTTCTCATCATCGGAGTCGTAGCTCTTGCTCTTGCTTTTGCCATGGTTTCCTGAATCATATCTTCCACTAGCACGGATTTCAGCTTCCCAGAGAGGGCAGTCCGAAATGAAATGACCCGGCTTTCTGCACTTGAAGCCGGTGTAATCTCCTGTTGGCTTTGATGAAGATTTGGAGCCGCCAGAGTTGCTGGATCCTTTCTTCTGAAACTGATTTTTCCTATGAAGACGCTGGAATCTTTTCGTGATCAATGCGAGATCCTGACTAATCCTTTCGGTGTCATCTGAATCTTCATCGGCATTTCCTTCCGAGGAAGAATCAGGCACAGCCTTGAGAGCATGACTTTTTCGGTGACTTGAGCCATAGAGATCTCTCTTCCCTTCTTGTTGTTCTTCGTGGGTGTTTAGCCTTTCCATGATATCAGCAGAGTCGAGAACTTTGAAATCAGCCCGTTCCCGAATCATCAGAACAAGTGTGTCGAACGAACTGTCAAGAGACCGGAGCAACTTCTTCGCAACTTCATGATCAGTGATGTCTTTGGCGCCGAGACCTTGTAGCTCGTTTGCAATGTCACTCAGACGATCGAAAGTTTGCTGACAGCTTTCATTTCCAATGCGCTTGAACCGATTGAACTTGGCCCGAAGTGTATCAATGCGAGCTTCTTTCTGAGTTGAAACACCCTCGTTTATCTTTTCGAGAATGTCCCACAATTCCTTTGCAGTTTCACACTGACGGTAGCGAAGAAATTGAGCACGAGAGAGATGGCCACCAATTTCATCTTTAGCTTGAGCATCCATCTGAATGAGTTTCTTCTCGTGGTCAGTGGGGACCTGGGGTACTTCAACTATGAATCCATTCTGCACCACATTCCACATATCATCATCAATAGCTCGGAGACGGATCTTCATCTTCTCCTTCCAGAAGGGATAGTCCGTCCCATCGAAGATGGGAATCTTTGAGGTGCGACTTGTAGCTCACTGAAGACATACTTAAACTCCAAGGTGGTTAGACCAAAATGAGCAGAGTCAAGGAGTACCTTGCTCTGATACCAATTGTAGGATCGAAGTATGTCTACCAGAGGGGGGGGGGGGGTGAATGGGAGTTTTAAATTTTTCTCGGAAATATCAAAACTCTCGGAACCCAGCAGCGGAACGAATGAAAATACAGTAAATAGTGAGCGAATACAAACTACCGAATGGAAACTAACCACATGTACCGAGGTAAATCACATGATTGAAATATGGCATGTCACAGTTCGAATATAAAGAAGGGTAGTAGAAGTGACCAGTGATGCTCGATGGCGACAAGGTGTTTGGTAGACCAGTTCGCCCTTCTGCACAAGGACTACGTCTGGTTGGAGGGGTTGTGATTTAACACAGAAGATAACCTCTCTTCGCCCTATTCTCCTCGACAATTGGTTCGTCAACCAATGCCGATTACTCGTGGTAGATACTTGACGGCGATCTCCAAACCTTCACTGAAGATAAACTCTCTTCAGCTCTCTTCGCGAACCACAATACTCTTGGTTGCTGAAGATTTTGCTCGGTGAAGACAATACTCTTCGACACTCGAGCTGACACCTATCCATCTAGAGAGTTGCAACTCTCAAGAGTAATAGGCGGAGCGTACTGGACTTAGATTCTAGTGATGCTGAACCACTATCTAATTTTTCGGCTCTAGGGTTTTTCTCTCGGTGGATTTTAAACTCAAATCTCTCGGACAGGGGGTTGCTCAACAATCTTCTCAGAATCAAAACGGAGCAGCCACCGGACGACGCGGCGCTGGGTGGCTATTTATAGCCGCAACCTTCCCTGGTGGGAAATGACCATTTTGGACACGCGGTCCAGCCAATGGCCAACCGACACGTTCACAACGGTCGGATTTGGGAGCAACAGTAACATTACTTGCGGAGCAAGAAATGCTAACTCCTCGGTCAGAGTCAAATCTCTCGCAGCAAAGAAGATCACAGTCTCTTGCTGGCAAGTATTTGCTCGGAACACAAAGAGATTTCTCTTGCATCTTTCATAGGATTTGGGTTTAGCATCAGAGAATCAAAGCTTCGAACGCTACACCCCTCTTAATAGTACGGTGGTCCTATGACTCAATGAAAAGAAACGAAACAACGAAAAGAATGCTACGTCTTCTCTTCGTCTTCAATTTCCTCGGCAGCAGTCACTTCCTTCGGACAGGCACCGAACCAATTGCTCCACGTCAGCAATTTTTGAGGGTCACTCTTGTCGTCATATCCTTCGGTGATAACTTTCACTGCAACGCAGGGGATAAACTTCGGAGATATGAATCCAAACTTCTCTCAACTCCAGGGACCTGTTACTCTATGCGCACTAGCAAACACATCAGTCCCTTACTGTTTGTCAACAATCTCCAAAACATAAGGAGGCAAATTATTGCACCAACAAAAACAAATAACTCTAGAGCTCGAGATGTAGGGCCTTTATCTCCACCGTGAGGGGCCTGAACACGTAAATCCTTGTGTCACACTTTCACTGTAGCTAGGATAAGCCCTTGTTCGTACCCCTAGTACTTACTGTCAGAGTAATTCCCATGATAGTTGGTGCTCACCGTGGGGCTGCACATCTAGTAGTACACGATGCAGGTGGAATCTTTCCGTTCATCATGGTGTCCGGCGACGAGATGGTGTACGGCGACGAGATCCGTTTCGATGCCCTGCGTTTTGTCGCTGATGATTCGGCGTGGCTTCATAAACCCCGTTGGACGTGGAGTAGCTGCACATCTATGGTGCAGTGCACTTCCGCGCTAGTTCATATGGAGTCCTTCTCCGGCAGTCGTCTGTTTCGTACCAGATGGTCCGCCGACTCCCTGCTAGGCGTCGCTGCAAGCGTTCCGGTCACTCGCAGCTCCAGCGGTGGGTGAAGCATGCTGTGGCTCTTCAGGTCACAGTTGAGCAGGTAGCAACACTTGAGCCTGACGAGTCTTTCCTCGATTTGTTCGCCTCCCTTCACGAGGGGGAAGAAGAATAAGAAAGTTGCGAAAAAAATCAAGTCCTCAGCTGAAGTCTTGATGGCCGGCATGGACAACAGTCCTCCTGGATTCCCGTAGAATCTAGACGGAAATGGCCACAGAACCGATGCTGCGACGGATGACGTCCTCGGCGGTGGCACCCGGGTCGATGGGTCGGTACCACCCCTCACTCGGGAACAAATTGACAAAATCAGTAGGGTGATTGACCAAACCCTACGCACGCAGATTACATCGACCACCCCCGAGGCACTCGCCTTGGAGTCCGCACGTTTGCCCACCTTGGCCGAGCGGGCACGCTTAGAATAGAGGGAGAAAGCTCTTGAGGAGCGGATCTAGAACATCCCTAGTTCCAGTTGGAGCAGGAGGCAGTTGTTACCGAACAACGATGCCCAGAACTACCAAGTGCTGCGCACTCCAGTGCAAAACTTGGTAGCTGCAATGCAAATTGCCGACTCAATCCAGCCGTCAGGGTCAGCAGCAGAGGGGCTCAGGCAAATCCGGGCACTCCTGAAGGCAGCCATGGAACAAAACTCAGCAGCGTCTCTGTCACAAAATCGTATTCACAGCAAGTCGGTCTGGGCAGACACAACCCAGTCGGAACACTGTCCTCTTGTGCCTCGGTGACCAAGAAAGTCACTCCCTCCGAGAGATGGGGCACTTACTCGGCGACCCGAACACCCTGTACAGCACAATGATCGATTCCATTGCCAGGGATCACCCATTCGACAATAGGTTAATCGTTACCACGGTCGGATGAGCCCTCCGAGGGACGCCCCGTATCGCCACGGCGATACGGCGACATATATCACCATAGTGGCGATCGGAGGCCCAGTCCACCGCGCATGCCTGATAGATATTACCCCATGAGCATGATGATATGGATTACCGTGACCCCCGCTTTGACGCCCGATAACTTCTCGCCTAGAATTTAGTGAATCGGGGCCGAGCAGACAGAGACTATAACGCCAGAGATTATCCGAGTGGATCAAGTTTCTCGGGCTTGACATGTTTCAGCAGATACATCCACGCAGTAGAAATTCCTGCAAACGTCAGGTTGGCTACAGGGATTAGCAAGTTCACCGGTGAAACTAAACCAAAAATATGGCTGGATGATTACTGAGTGGCCGTCCAGATTGGTGGCGGCAACGATGATGTCGCGATGAAGCATCTTCCTCTCATGCTTGAGGGATCTGCTCAGGCGTGGCTCAATCAGTTGCCACCCAACAACATTTTCAGCTGGGTGGATCTTTCCCGAGTATTCGTAAATTTTTTTTGAGGGAACCTATGTAAGGGCATTTCCCGCCTTGAGTGTTTTGGTGTTGATGACAATACAATTTGCGGACTAATCGTGTGCCTTAGTTACTTAGGTTAACCTCGTATGGCACAAGACGGTTAGGCATTCCCTTCAGACGGAAAAGATCGTAGACGGAGTTTCCGACGCTTTTATTTCTTTGGTCGTAGGAAATCCGTACTATTAAGAGGGAATCCTCATCGGAATGTATTGGGTGAATCGATACACATACACATTCTCTTGCAACCACTACATACCTCCGTTCGAGGAGAGAGAACCTCAAATCCTATCTGTGGCAGTGATCTCTGCGCCAAGCGGTTGTACCGCTGGACTAGTACTTCCGGCACAACCACCGCCCTAGGGGTGATACCCTAGGGTTTGCACTCTCCAGGTGTTTGTCAAGCTGTTGTACCGCTGCCTCCGGACGGTTGTACCACCTGATGCTTGGCAAACCCTAAGACTGGGGCGAGGCGGTTGTACCGACCTAGTATCACTCTGCCATCGGAATCTCTTTTGTTGTGGAGCGGTAGTAGGGTGGTGGCAGCCCGGTAGTTACCGGACTGCTCTGGCCAACCGGTACTACCGGTGTCTAGAAGCGGTTGCACCGCTCCGGACTTAGCCACCACACGTACGTGGGTCAGGCGGTTGCACCGGCGTAAGTACCGCCCCAACCACCGCTATGGGGGTGACTCCCTTCTGTAATGAGGTGGTTGTTGGGTGGTAGTGGACCGGTAGTTCCCTGGTGGCTTCGGCCTACCGGCACTACCGGTGCTCCCACCGGTTGTACCCCTGATGCATTTCTGCAGGGTATGCCATGAATCCCAGTTGTACCGGTGCTTGGAGCGGTTGTATCACTGCAGTGTAAAAACTGTTGTAACGGTTGGATTTGAGGGACACTATATGTGTAGGTGGTTCTTCCACCTACCATTACCTCTTGCCTCTCTCTCCTCCATTAATACCCTCCAAGCTTTCTTGCCTGATCTCTCTCTCTAGCCACTCAAACTTGTTGATTTGCTAAGGATAGAAGGAAGAGACCTAGATCTACACTTCCACCAAAGGAAATTCGATTTCCCCATACTTTCTTGTGTGAATTTTGTTACTCTTGGATGTTTGGGCACCCTAGATGGAAGAGGTCACCTAGGAGCCACAATCCATTGTGGTGAAGCTTCGTGGTGGTGTTGGGAGCCTCCAATTTAGTTGTGGAGAGAGCCCTTGTTTGTAAAGGTTCAGTCGCCGCCTTCAAGGGCACCACTAGTGGAATCACAACATCTTGCATTGTGCGAGGGCGTGAGGAGAATATGGTGGCCCTAGTAGCTTCATGGGAAGCATTGTGCCTCCACACCGCTCCAATGGAGACGTACTTCCTCCTAAAGGGAAGGAACTTCGGTAACACATCCTCGTCTTCACCGACTCCACTTGTGGTTACTTCTAACCTTTACTTTGTGCAAGCTTACATTGTGTTCTTATCTTGTGCTTGCTTGTGAGCTTGTCATATAGGTTGTTCACCTAGTTGCATATCTAGACAACCTATTTTATTGTCAAGCCTAATTTGATAAAAAGAACTAAAAATTGGTAGTTGCCTATTCACCCCCCTCTAGTCAACCATATCGATCCTTTCAACCTACAACCGGCCAGGAGGGCTAGCCGAGTTGCAACACTGTGTCCAGAAGAGCAATGAGACCTTGCGAGAATATATCCAGAGGTGGGCCACCTTGCACAACTCTATCGAGAACGTAACTAAGCATCAAGCCATTTGTGCCTTCAAACAAGGCAAACTATTCACATATGACCGATAGATTGCGCTCTACGCCTTACTATAGTCGAAATTCGGCAAGTAAAAGCCATAATGGAGACTTGCTTGTTCCTGCAAGTTTGAGTAATGCATGGCGCCAGAGGGAGCATCAAGTCCATAACCAGCAGCTGGCTCCGCAGCAGCCGATTCAGCAGCCAAGGCCGATGGTCTCACACGCGCAAGCTATCATTGACTCTGGGCACGCAACGCGCACAGGAAACACAGGTAATGTGGTCACTGATCACATCTAGCCAGCGACATGACATATGCCAGACCCACCCTTCACAAATGCACCGGCTTCAACCCCAACATGAACCAGGTTTGTTGGAAGGACCATTGGGACCCAGTGCTTGGGACCGACTTTAATAAACGAGCATTTTCCACAAGATTTCAAAGGTCCTCGCAAGGTTCCTAACTATACAGCAGATTTGGAACCAGCAGACTGGATCGAGAGTTATGAGCTGGCCATGGACATACTGGAAGTTAGCGACGGAGTTTGTGCCAGGTATTTGACCATGCTGTTGGAAGGACCAGCACAAACATGGCTGAAAAATTTGCCTGCAAATTCAATCCATACTTGGGCAGAGTTGAAGGAGCATTTCATTAAGAACTTCCAGGGAACTTGCAAGCGTCCAACTACGATTGTTGATTTAGAGCATTGTGTCAGAAGGAAGGCGAGTCAGCTCATCATTGGGCACACCGGGTGGCGGAAAATATTCACTCTTCGGAGAGCATCACGGCATAGACAACTGTTCTTGTCTTAGAGAAAAACTGCTGGTTTGAGCCTTTGACTCATAAGCTTGGTCCTATCAAGAGGACTGTGAAAGACATGAGTGAGCTCATGGAAGCAATGGCCAAATACGCCGAGTCTGATAAAACCAAGGACCCAGATTTCGACGATGAGAAGTCTAGGAAGGGAAAGAAGAACGGTGGCACAACAACAACAACAACAACAACAACAACAACAATAACAACAATAACAAACGGAAGCATGCAGAGGGGAGTTCTGACTTGGTCGCCAATACCAATGCAGGTTACAAGAGTCAGCGACAGAGCAACAATTTCAAAGGTCCGTCGCAGGGATTTCGCCCAACCAACTACCAGCAAGCCCTCAAAGCCCCGTGTCCCTGCCATAGCAGGCCGGGATGGCCGTCGAGTCACTCTTGGGAAGAATGCTTCATCATGCAGGAGTTCAAAAATGGGGGCCCTAGTGGTAACAACAATGGAGGTAACAATGATGGTCACCCTGGAGCCGGCAATCAGGGAGCCGGTAATCGTGGAGCGGGCAACCAGGGAGCCGACGTTGGGTCACAACATCAAGGAGGTCCATCCGGTTTCCAAACCAATCCAAAGCAGTTGAATAGCGGCCAGTATCATGTTTTTACTACCAATGATTGCAAAAGAGATAGAAAGGTGCGGAAACGTGCTAGCCAGTCAGTCAATACAGTGGCACCAGCAGTACCGCAGTGGTTGAATTGGTCAGAGCAGCCCATCACTTGGAGTCGAGCAGATCATCCTACATGGGTTGATGATACGTCCCAAACGTATCTACTTTTACAAACAATTTCGCTCTTGTTTTGGACTCTAATTTGCATGATTTGAATGAAACTAACCCAGACTGACGCCGTTTTCAGCAAAACTACCATGGTGTTATTTTTGTGCAGAAACAAAAGTTCTCGGATTGGGCTGAAAATTTATGGAGAATTTTTGTGGAATATATAAAAATTATTGGCGAAAAGATCTACTGGAGGGGGGCCACCACGGAGCCACAAGCTCAGGTGGCGCCCCCTAGGGCGTGCCACGTGAGCTCGTGGGTCCCACAGACCTCTGTTTGCCATAACTCCAACTCCATAAGTACCGTCTCGCAGAGGAAAAAATCAGAGAGAAGGAATCATCGCGTTTTATGATACGGAGCCGCCACCACCTCCTGTTCTTCACCGGGAGGGCTGATCTGGAGTCCGTTCGGGGCTCCGGAGAGGGGGATTCGTCGCCGTCGTCATCATCAACCCTTCTTCATCAACTATTCCATGATGCTCACTGCCGGGAGTGAGTAATTCCTTCATAGGCTTGCTGGACGGTGATGGAGTTGGATGAGATTTGTCATGTAATCGAGTCAATTTGTTAGGGCTTGATCCCTAGTATCCACTATGTTCTGAGATTGATGTTGCTATGACTTTGCTATGCTTAATGCTTGTCACTAGGGCCCGAGAGCCATGATTTTAGATCTGATCCTATTATGTTTTCATGAATATAAGTATGTTTTGGATCCTATCTTGCAAGTTGTATGCACCTATTACGTGTTATGATCCGCAGACCCCAAGGTGATAATAATTGGGATTCGCTCCGGTGATGACTGTAGTATGAGGATTTCATGTATTCACTATGTATTAATGCTTTGTTCCGGTTCTCTATTAAAAGGAGGCCTTAATATACCTTAGTTTTCCTTATGGATCCCGCTGCCACGGGAGGGTAGGACAAAAGATGTCATATACGTTCTTATTATAAGCACGTATGACTATATATGGAATACATGCCTACATTGAATTAATGAATTGGAGCTATTGTGAATTGCTCTAGGTAGTGAGTGTTACATGATGAATGTCATCCAACACAAATATCCATCGCTGATCCAATGCCTACGCTTTGCTCATATTGATCTTTGCTAAGTTACTACTGTTGCTATTGTTGTTACAATCACTACAAAACTGCTACTGTTACTATCAAAACTATCAAACTACTGTGCTACTAAATACTTTGCTGCAGATATTTAACTCTCCGGGTGTGGTTGAATTGACAACTCAACTGCTAAGGCTTATAAACATTCTTTGGCTCCCCTTGTGTCGAATCAATAAATTGGGTGAAATACTACCCGCGAAGACTGTCTTGATCCCATATACTTGTGGGTTATCAGTTGATAATCCAGGGAGGCTGGCTCTGGTTGTTGCCCCTCAGGTTGGCGGATATAAATTGACGAAGGCGCTTATGGATGGAGGCAGTAGCATCAACATACTGTACTACGACACTTTCAAAAGGATGAATCTCTTGGAGAAACAGCTGCAACCATCCTCGACTGTCTTTCACGGTATTGTTCCTCGGAAGTTGGCTCAGCCCTTCGGCAAGATTTACTTGGAAGTCTCCTTTGGCACTGAGAAAAACTTCAGGTCTGAGATTCTGCCGTTTGAGGTAGTGAAGTTCAAGAGCCCATATCATGCTCTGTTTGGATGGCTGGCTTATGCCAGGTTCATAGCACGTTCCTATTATGTTTATCTCAAGCTGAAAATGCCAGGTCCCAATGGGACTATTACTTTCGATGGAGACAGAGCCATCACGCTGGAATGCGAAGAAGGAAACGCCACTTACGCAGAAACGGCTTGTGCACAGGAAGAGTTGAAACTTTACAAATCACAGGTTGACCCTGAAGATATGACCCCACTGAAGAAGCCGACTACTAAGTCCGAGCCTGAGCTAAAATTCAAATCGGCTAGAGACACCAAGCAAGTTGATTTCAACCCTGGTGACTCCTCCAAGCAGTTCACCATCGGGGCTCACATGACTGACAAATAGGAAAGCGCACTCATCGAGTTCATCCATGAGAATCGGGACATCTTTGCATGGAAGCCCTCTAACATGCCTGGTGTGCCGAGAGAACTTGTTGAGCACATCCTAAATGTGGACCCCAAGATGAAGCCTCTCCAACAATTCCTCCATCGTATTAACGAGGAGCGACGCAAAGCTATTGGAGAAGAGGTAGCCCGGGTCCTGGCAGCTGGGTTCATTGTTGAAGTCTTTCATCCAGAGTGGCTGGCTAACCCAGTCCTTGTATTGAAGAAAAACGGAACTTGGAGAATGTGTGTTGACTACACCGACCTGAACAAGGCCTGTCCCAAGGACCCATTTGCTTTTACCTCGCATCGACCAGATTATTGATTCTACAGCTGGCTGCGAGTCCCTATGTTTTCTAGATGCTTATTCAGGCTATCATCAGTTTAAGATGGAGGAAGACCAGGAGAAAACAACATTCATCACACCCTTTGGTGCATTTTGTTATACCTCAATGCCCTTTGGCTTGAAGTGCGCAGGTGCAACCTATCAGCGGTGCATCCAGAATTGCTTACACAAGAAGATTTGACACAATGTGCATGCCCTATATCGACGACATTGTAGTCAAATCCCAGAAGAGCGAGACCCGGATTGTAGATCTAAAGGAGACTTTTGATAACCTTCGCACATATCAGATGAAGCTGAACCCGGCCAAATGTGTTTCTGGGGTTCCAGCAGGCAAACTCCTTGGATTGCTAGTCTCTGAGCGTGGAATTGAGGCGAACCCGGAAAAAATTCAGGCCATAGTCAACCTGAAGAAGTCGGCTTCCCTCAGGGAAGTACAGAAACTCACTGGCTGTGTCACGGCTTTGAGCCGGTTTATAAGCCGGCTTGGCGAGAAGGACATCCCACTTTACCGACTCTTGAAGAAAACAGACAATTTTGATTGGATTGACGAGGCCAATGCTGCTTTGGAAGCACTCAAGAAGCAGTTGTCCGAAGCACCTGTCCTCACCGCTCCTGGGAAAAAGGAGCCTATGCTGTTATACGTCGCTGACAACAATAAAGCCGTTTAGCGCAGTTGTGGTGGTCGAGCGCAATGAGGAAGGAAAGGAGTTTCCGGTCCAGTGGTCGGTCTATTATGTCAGCAAAGTTCTTACGGAGTCCAAGCAGCGATACCCACATTGGCAGAAGCTGGTTTTTGGTGTCTTCATGGCAAGCCGCAAGTTGAAGCATTATTTCCAGGAGCATCCTATCACAGTTGTCAGTTCTGCACCTTTGGCTGATATTATTCAGAACAGAGAAGCAACTGGGAGAATTGCAAAGTGGGCTATTGAGCTTGGACCACATCATCTCACATATAAACTATGTACTGCTATCAAGTCACAGGCCTTGGTTGATTTCATCAACGACTGGACAGAGATGTAAGCTCCCCCAGAGAAACCGGATACCAAGTGTTGGACTCTACACTTTGATGGATCTAGGGAACTAGAGGGCTCGAGGGTTGGAGTTGTTTTAACTTCCACTAGAGGCGACATGCTCTGCTATGTGCTGTAGATTCCCTTTACCTGCACCAACAACGCAGCAGAATATGAGACTTTGCTTCATGGATTGCGCCTTGCCAAGGAGATGAACATCAGTCGCGTCAGGTGTCTTGAAGATTCCGATCTTGTCGCCCAACAAGTTACAGGGACTTGGGATTTGAAGCACCCAGTTATGGCAGCCTACATGCACGCAGTTATAGCATTGGTGGGTCACTTAAAGGGATATTAGGTTGATCATATTGACCGCCGACTTAATGAAGCAGTCGATGCATTGTCTCGGCTGGGTTCTCAGCGTAAGCCGGTTCCACCCAATCTTTTCCTAGACATATTGCACAGTCTATCAGTAAAGTTACCTACAAAGGAGGATATCGCCAATCCAGATCCAGAATCTGAGTTGGTTGCGGTACTTCATGCAACACCAGAGTGGACAGAACCTTATCTACCTTATCTGACACGTGGCGAGCTCCCTCAAGAAGAGATCATCGCCCGACAGATTATACGATGCTCTAAAGCATTCACCATCATCAATGGAGATCTTCACAGGTGAAGTACCACGGGTTTTTTCCAGCGATGTGTTTCTCCGAAGGAAGGACAACAGATCCTCAATGAGATTCACTCCGACGATTGTGGTCATGATGCAAGTTCCAATTCTTTGGTTGCGAAAGCTTTCCGGCATGGTTTTTTTGGCTTACGGCTCATGCTGATGCAGATAGTATTGTCCGCACATGTGATGGATGCCAGTGATATGCAAGGAAAGATCATATGCCGGCTCAGGCTCTTCGAATGATTCCAATCACGTGGTCGTTTGCGGTCTGGGGGCTTGACATGGTGATAACCCACAAGTGTAGGGGATCAATTTTAGCTTTTTCAATAAATAAGAGTGTTGAACCCAACGAGGAGCTAAAGGTAGAATTTATATTCTCTTCAAGTTCTATCGACCACCGATACAACTCTACGCACACTTAATGTTTGCTTTACCTAGAATAAGAGTATGCAACTAGAAGTACTTTGTAGGTGTAATGCTAGAACTACTTTGCAAGAACAAAACTAGGAGTACTTTGAGAGATAATAAAAGTTAGTTGTTTAGTAGAAAGCTTTTTGTAGAACGATGAGAAAGATTGTCCACAGGCAATTGAATATAACACGATAGATACTTATCATATGCAATGAGGGAGATGTATATGCTAACATACTTTCCGTACTTTGATCATATGCACTTATGATTGGAACTCTAGCAAGCATCCACAACTACTAAAGATCATTAAGGTAAAACCCAACCAAGTCCCCTTCACTCCCATACGCAACAACCCCCTTACTCGAGTATAAGCTTCTGTCACTCTCGCCACCCACTATAAGCGAATCATGAACGTATTGCGAAACCCTACAGCGGTAATCCCACACGCTTGCACGACATAGAGGGCACCATAGGACATCACCAATTTAACATACAACTTATATCAATCACACCATACCTGAAAGCGCAGGTTATCTCCCAGAGGGGGGAGGGTGAATGGGAGATTTTTAGAAATTCGTCAAACTCTGATGAATTTGACGAAGATCAGAGTGAAGAACTAGAAACGCTAGGGAAACTAAGTCATCACAGAATCAGAGTACATGTGAACATGATACATAAGGGTGAAGAACATGCAATCATACAATCATACACGCATGAAGAATATGAACTGAGGAAATAAGAGATAGCATGATCAAATACTTCAGCTCAAATTCGTCAGAGGATAGATCACAAATTCTTCAGCAGCGGAATAAAGTAAGGGAGGGTGAGGAATTTGAAACCAGGTTGGCTCGGTGAAGACAATGGAATTTGGTAGACCAGTTCCAGTTGCTGTATCAACTGTACGTCTGGTTGAGGTGGCTGAGTCGCAACTCAGAGAACACTTAGTCCTGACCGTATTCCTCTTGAGCTAAGGTCACTTAGACCTCGCCCAATCACTTGTGGTAAGTCTTCAAGGTAGACTTCCAAAACCTTCACAGACTTGTTCACCGGAACGCCACAATTACTCTTGGGTGCTCAGAACATGACGCCTAACCGTCTGGAGGAATGACAGTCCTCAAAGGTAACAAGCGTCGGATCACACAGATCAATCTCTTCAGTGATACTCAATCACTTAGGCTCTGGTTGGGTTTTTCCTCACTTGGGATCTCTCAAAGTCGTCAGAGGATGGGTTGCTCTCAAATGACAAGTGTCAAGTTCTCTCGGAGCAGCCAACCAACAAGTGGTTGTGGGGGCGGCTATTTATAGCCAGGGGCAACCCGACATGAATTGTCATAAATGCCCTTGTCTGATTCGACCGTTGTCAGGATAAGGATCCACTCGACAGCTGGCACGCGGCGCAGTAACGGTCTGAAAATTGAACTCTCAATTTTGTTAGGGCACTCAATTTCCTCACGGTAGGCAGATCGCACTGGCGAACTCCTAACTCCTCAGCCTGACCAAATTCGTCAGCGACCAGATGAACTTCGTCACTGTCGCTAGCAAATGCGTCAGCTGTACTGGAGATTTCCAAAGGCTTCACTTGAAGCGGCTTTTTGTGTGTATATGTTTGAGAAAGTTTGAGCATCACTTTGGAAATGTGAAATATGTTTCACATAGACCCCCTTTAACAGTATGGTTTTTCCTATGACTCAAATAAGAAGAAAAGAAACTACGAAAACCAAAGTCTTCAAGCTTCAAAGTCTTCACATCAATTTCTTCAAAGGCCGTACCAATTTCATCACCAAATTCTTCACTTGAAGAAATCTATTTTTAGGGGTCGTCTTCCATGTGTTAAACCAAATCTTCAGGGACTCTGTCTCCTGTGTATACTCACAAACACATTAGTCCCTCAACCTATTTGTCTTCAATACTCCAAAACCACTAAGGGGGCACTTGATGCACTTACAATCTCCCCCTTTTTGGTGATTGATGACAAATTGGTTAGGCTTTCAACGGGAGTAAGAATAATTGAAGTGTAAGTACAGAGTTTGAAGAAATTGATTACAAGATATTGAGGAACTCCCCCTAAAGATGTGCATATGAGAAATTTGCTTTGGATTGCAAATGCACATGGCAGGTTGAAATTGTAGAGATCTCCCCCTATATCTTGGAATCCAATCACGCATGATCATAAGATTTTTGAAGATTATGAATGCATGATGAAAATTGGTGTCTGACGAAATTGTGCATGCATGAGCATATATATTTAAGATCAGAGCATGCATATCAAACATTGCAAAAGAGTCAGACAACCAACAGTTATTTAAGTTACAACTCGTCAAAGAGCTAATCAAATGAAGTTCAAGAGTTGCAACTCAAGCAAAAACAGCCCATATAACGACCCGCTTGAAGACTAACTCACACTTCTCCCCCTTTGTCATCAAATGACCAAATGGAGACAAGGTGAGGACTAACGCCCCTGAAGAAAATCAACGAGGAGATGTCGAGGGAGCGCTAGCGGTGTTGGGGTCACGTGATGCAGAAGGACCAGCCGCAGTGTCTTTAGCAACTTCATTTTCGTCAGTCTTGCGCAATGAAGACTCTGAACTTGGCATGAGAGGAGGAACTTTGGTGTTTTTGAACTTCTTCCTTGGCAGTTCTGCCCAGTCAAAGTTCATCTGGAAGTCCATATCAGCAAGTTCTTCATCGGTCTTGAGGTGTGAGAGGATGGCCCATGATCTGTCAAATATCTCGTGAAGATAATAGCGGTTTTTGTGGACAGAGTTATGCGTCACAGTCATGTTGGCTTGAATAGCTGCAAACTGACGCTTAACCCATAGGTGGTTCTTGTCAACTTTCTGGTGCAGGCTTATGAGTAACTCACGGTCCGTCATGACACGTGGTGCTTCAGGTGCAGAAGTTGGCCTTGAAGCTTTTGCAGCGGTATCCTGGCTAGCAGATTCATCAGCATTGGAGCTAGAGATTGGTTGAAGAAATTGTCCATCAAGGGGATGAATTCCTTCATCTACAGCAGCCTTGCGCTTGCCAGGAACAGAGGAGATGGTGCTCTGAAGAACTTCAACTTTAGGCAAATAGCTCAAATGATCTGTCAGCCTTGTAGTGAATTGCAGATTGGGATCTGATGAATCTCATGATCCATGGAGCATATGGCTTCAGATCAAAAGGCGACTGTGCCACTGTGACCAAAGTCCTCAAGAAGAAATCGTGAATATCGATGGGAGTACCATGAATGATGTGGAACAGCAGATTCTTCATAATTCCCACAACTTCTTCAGTATTGGAGTTGTGACCTTTAATGGGACTGAGGGTTTTGGACAGAATGCGATAGACCATTCTTGGCACATATAGCAAATCCTTCACTAGGAAGGATGTCCTTGGAGCTTCTCCTTCAGCAATAGGCTTCATAAGCACTTGCATCAGGTGGTTGGGCAGTTCGGGTTCTTCATATATTCTCTTTGCTTCTTCATGGGGTGGATCAACTGGGAGAGCACGAAGAAGTTCTTCAATTGGTGCTTTGTAGTGAGTGTCTTCACTCATCCATTCCAGAGCCCATGTAGCAATGTCGTCAGCGTCTCCAGAGAAATGCACTGTGGCGTAGAACTGAAGAATGAGTTCTTCATTCCAATCGCAGACGTCAGAGCAGAAGCTGAGTAATCCAGCATCGTGAAGAACAGCCAGAACTGGCCAAAAGCATGGTAATGACTCCATATCGATGTGAGGAATATGGCGATGCGGAAATACTTTGTTCTTGTCGAATAGCAGTGAAGCATAGAAATTCATCTGTGTCCGTGTCCAGAAGCGTAGGCGCCTAATCTTGGCTGAGTCATATGGGGACTCACCAATGAAGAAATTCTTCTCTTCGAAGAATTTGGCATTATCAAACTGAGGCCGCCTGAGGGTTCTGCCAATCTTAGGCATCACAAGAACTGGTTGGAGGTTGTGCACCTTCTTGCGTACATCAAACACTGGTCGTGGGGACCCAGTGGAATCATTTGGATCTGTCACTGCAAGTGATTTGGCAATTTCCTCAGCAGTTGCAGTTGGAACTCTGTCGGTATCTGCTGAAGGAATTGAGTCTGCACGAGGAGGAGAAGTATTGACGACATCAACCGTTGGCTCATCTTGAGCAATTTCATCAGCTGCTGCAGCTGGAATTTCTTCATCAATGGTCTGAAGTGGTGATGGTTGTCTTTCCTCAGAGCCCATGTGAATTTCTTTAGTGACGGCGGGTGACTGTGGCACTTGCATCAGAGGAGTGGTGAGGGGCGAATTTGGATGGAAGGCTTCCCAAAATTCATCAATAATTGGAGGTGTAGTTGCACCATCAATATCCACATCCTCTTCAGTTTCTTCACTACTTCTAGATGAAGCAGTGTCATTTTCTTCAGTCACCGAAACCCGTGAGGGCTTCCGAGACAAGACTTGGTGAAGCGAAGCATCTTCTTCAACTTCGATTTCTTCATCCACTTGCTCTGTGGTAGCAGCAGAGTGGGTTTTAGCATCATCTTCATCAGCCTGAGGGATTTCATAATCCACCCCATACGGAACAATCTGATGTTCATCTGTGGCAGGAGCAGGTGGCGCTGATGAGATAGGAATGGCATCAATTGGAACATCTGAAGACAATGGTGTAGTCTTCACTTTCTTCACTGTTTCAGAGATGGTAGGAGGAGCTGAAGCTTTTCTCTTTTTCACTTCCTTCTCAGCAACCTTGGTCCTCTTCACTTCTGATGCAGAAGGAAGGGTGATAGTCTTCACAGGTGAAGTCGCTGGTGGTGCTGCTGCTGAGGAACTTGGTGGTTCATTTTCTTCAGGAACGACTGATGCAGTCGCCCTGGCAGTTTCTTCAGGAACAACATCGTCAGTTACCCTGTCTGTTTCTGGTGGAGATAAAGGCGCAGTCTCACTGGCCGGGGCTGATGATGGTGAAGCTGAAGAACTTGTGGGTGGCACTGTACCAAACTTGGCTGCCTCACGCTTGTTGTGGTCTTCAACAACCTGGTTGGTTGCAGTGATGAATCTGTCATGCACACCACAGCAGTGACTTGACTGTCGCTCAAATTCTTCAAACAGCTGTTGAATCTCTGTCTGTAAAGCCACAAGCTGCTAAGGGGAAATAGAAAGCATGTTTTTCCGCAGCTCTTTCTCTTTTTGCAGTTGGTGTTTCCTTACCAGCTTTGCTTGAGCAATTTTATGCTTCTCGTTCAAAATGAAAGCGGATAACACGTGACTTGGGCCAGGAGATAGATTCAGGTCATCAAGAGGCATATCTGGCTTGGTGCACCAGATGTCAATAAAGTCCAGAAGCTTCTTGGGGTCCAGCAGCATAGGAACTGAAGAATTCTTAGCAATTGCAGCTTGCTCTTGCTTCTTTTTGAGGAACTCCGCGAGCTCATCTTCGTCAGCTAGCCCATGTTCATCAACCTGAGGCACTACGGCCTTGCTCTTGGGACTTGGCCTAGTTCCACGGCCAGCAGTGACCTTTTTCTTCAGCTTGGGCAGTGAAGACGATGGTTGCTCACAAGCTGAGGCACTTGATGCAGCAATTGGGGCTGTTGAAAAGCCCTCGGTGCGCTGGCAAGATGCGAGCATGACCGGTGTTGAAGCTTTTGCTGCTGCCATTGATGAACTTGAAGCAGGAGGAGGCACTGAAGATTTTGATATCTTAGGTGCTGAAGCCTTTGAAGCTGCCGGCTGGGCCACTGAGGGCTTTGGGAAAGACGGCTTTGGCTTGTTGGCAGGCTTCTTTGGCATGGCTTTCTTCGGAGCACTTGCACTGCCACTAGCACCAGCTTCAGCTGAGGCCTTTGCAGCCTTGTTGAATTCTTCAACAGCCTTTTTGGCCTGTTTCTGCAACTTAGCTTGTTGCTTTGCCCACTCTTTGGGGAATTCTTCACCCCTTCTGATGCTGGTAGGATGAGCAGTTTGACCTTCAGCAAGTGGTGGCCTGTTGCACGGAGGCTTCACAGCAAAATCCTTCATGTACTTGGAGGTGACGAAATTGTAATCTCTCCACTGATAGGTCCAGTATCTCTTGATCTTTTGCATGTGCGTTTTGCTCTACTCCTTGGTTTATTTTCCATGAGTTTCCTCATCTGGAGTGCAATATCCATAATACAGATCATCTGGAATCTCGAAAGCTGTATGTTCCTCTTTTCGCTTGCCTCCCTCTGAGGCCTTTTCCCATCAGCCATTTTCTTCAGTTGAGGTTTTGGAACTTTTGAGGACTCTGAAGATGTTTGAAGGTTTTCCTCAAGCAATGCTGCAAATGAATTAATTTGATGAGAACCTAGTGATTCGTCGGTAGACATTGTACCTGTGAATAGAGTATAGTTGCGAGGAAATAGGGAAGAGTCACATGCATTCTCAGAGATTTTTCAAAATAAACCAGGTGAAGAAATTGACCCTTATCGTCTTGATGCATTTCACTAAGTGTTCTTGACAAAGGTTCCAGAGTTGTACAGATTGAAGCAATTGCACAATTGAGGAATCTAGTTGTTAAGTGTAACTTAGATGAAAATACTCAAGACTGGCCAGAAGGAAGTGCTGAAGAATTGGAAGAGTGGTAAAAACAGCACTTGAAGATTTTGTGGCAGTAAAATGATCAAACTTGGGCGGTAAAAATAAATTTTAATTACCCCAAGGATGAACTCGACAAACTAGACAACGAGGCGAAGGAAATCGTTAGTTCAGATCTTCCGTGCCCTAACTTGGCAACGAAAGACGTCTACGGCGGGGGCAGAGGTGAAGAAATCCGCGGCCAGCGCGAGTACGACGGCGAAGAAGTCGAGGCAGTGAAGCTCTTCCTCTCCGGCGACGATGAGTTCCAGCTGCGGCGCTAGGGTTTGAGAGCGACAGGGGCACGAGAGTGAAATGAGTTAGGGTTGACGAGGTCAAGCCTTTATATAAGCGCGGTAAAAACTGAGAGGTCCGAAGATTTTGGATGGATAAGCCCCTGGCATTTCGCATCTGGGTGACACGCGTCACACATGCATTTTCACCCTTATCCATGCGTATGAAGCGCGGGATGAAGTTACTGTGGCAACCGCCAAAAATTGATTAGAATATTTTCAAAATGTGTTCACAATTTCTTCAGCTGCCAAGGACACAGTGAAGACTTTGAACAATGTCAAGTAGAACGCATATGAAGAATTGAGAACAGAGTGGTTTGAGTTTAGCACAGAGGGGAGCGGGTCCGATCACATCCACATAGATGACGAAAAACACCGATTGAAGAATTAGCTATATGTGGATGCTGTTGAGGACATGAAAAACTCATATATATATATATATATATATATATATATATATATATATATATATATATATATATATATATATAGTAAGTAGTGAAGAATAACCTCAAATGACGAAATTGAAAAGTTTGACGAAATTGCAAAAGATGAAAAACTCAAATTTGAAGAATGTCAAAAAGAGGTGGTGGCTTTACCCACCGTATAAGAACTGTGATGATTTCAGACACCACGTACAATTGTCATAGGGTTCTGAGAATCAAGTTCTTCATTAATTTCTTCAAACTTAGAGGGTTAGTCTTCACTGCTTAAGATTTAGTAAAGAGAGTAGGGTCAAGTGAACTGGGCTTGAACCCTTTTCTCTTCAGGAATTCCTTCAATGTATCATACCAAGCTCTAGGGGCTTGCTTGAGGCCATAGAGAGCCTTGTTGAGTTTGAAGACTTTGTCAGGATGTTTTGGGTCCTCAAAACCTGGTGGTTGAGCAACATATACTTCTTCCTCAAGCTTACCATTGAGGAATGCACTTTTCACATCCATTTGATATAAGAGGATATCATGATGGTTAACATACGCAAGCAATATACGAATGGCTTCAAGCCTAGCAACAGGTGCAAACGTTTCATCGAAATCAATACCCTCAACCTGTGTGTAGCCTTGAGCTACAAGACGGGCCTTATTCCTCACCACTTGGCCATTTTCGTCTTGTTTGTTGCGGTAGATCCACTTAGTGCCGATGATATTGTGCTTGCGTGGATTAGGACGCTTAACAAGCTCCCACACATTGTTGAGCTCGAATTGACGCAATTCATCTTGCATCGCTTGAATCCATTCAGGTTCCAGAAAGGCTTCATCAACTTTGGTGGGCTCTGAAATAGAGACAAACGCGTAATGCCCACAAAAGTTAGCTAAATGTGAAGCTCTTGAGCGAGTGAGGGGACCAGGTGCATTGATGTTGTTGAGGATCTTCTCAATCTGCACTTCATTCGCCACTCGTGGATGTGCTGGACGAGGGCCTTGTTGTTGTTGTTGTTGTTGCCGTACAGAATCCTCAGCATCATTTTCATCAGGATGTTCATTTTCTTCACGTCGAGGAACGACCACTTCTTCATCAGCATCTATTTCTTCACTGGGCACAATTTCACCAGTGCCCATCAGCTTGATAAATTCCTCAGGTGGTATTTCATCTAGCACAGGAGGCAGGTGCTCTCTTTGCGAGCCGTTAGTTTCATCGAACCGCACATCTACAGTTTCAACAACCTTGTGGTGGAAGGAGTTGAAGACTCTGTAGGTGTGCGAGTCCTTTCCGTAACCAAGCATAAAACCTTCACGTGCTTTTGGTGCAAATTTAGAACTGTGATGAGGATCTCTAATCCAACATTTAGCACCGAAGACTTTGAAATAACTCACATTGGGTTTCTTGTCAGTGAGGAGCTCATATGAGGCCTTCTTGAGGAATTTGTGAAGATATACCCGGTTGATGATGTGGCATGCAGTGTCAATTGCCTCGGGCTAGAAGTGACGAGGTGTCTTGTATTCATCAAGCATAGTGCGTTCCATCTCGATGAGGGTTCTGTTCTTGCGCTCCATGACTCCATTCTGCTGAGGCGTGTAGGGAGCAGAGAGCTCATGAGTGATACCAAGTTCATCAAGATAGTCGTCGAGGCCAGTGTTCTTGAACTCAGTGCCATTGTCACTCATGATGTGATTGATCTTGAGACCATAATTCATCATGGCCCGATTGGAGAATCGCCTGAAGACATTCTGAACTTCAGTCTTGTAGGTAATGATGTGTACCCAGGTGTAGCGAGAGTAGTCATCAACAATGATGAATCCATAGAGAGATGCTGCATTGGTTAGTGTGGCATAATGTGTAGGACCAAACAAATCCATGTGAAGTAATTCAAAAGGACGAGTAGTGGTCATGATTGTCTTCGCCTGGTGCTTGGCTCTGGTCATCTTTCCAGACTCACAAGCACCACAGAGGTGATCCTTGACGAATTTGACACCCTCGACGCCAATGATGTGCTTCTTCTTGACGAGAGTGCTCAAATTCCTCATTCCAGCGTGTCCAAGACGTCGATGCCATAGCCAGCATTTCGAAGCTTTTGCAATTAGACATGTTGCAGGCTGAGGACCTGTAGAGAAATCTACAATGTACATGTCACCTCTCCTAAAGCCTTCGAAGACTTTGGATTTGTCAGATTCCAACAGCACAATGCATCTATATTTGCCAAAGATGACAATCATATCAAGATCACAAAGCATCGAGACAGACATGAGGTTGAATCCAAGGGACTCGACAAGCATCACCTTTTCCATGTGTCGATCCTTTGAAATGGCAACCTTACCTAGACCCAATACCTTGCTTTTTCCTTTGTCAGCGTATGTGATATGCTTCAGATGAGACGGAGTAAGGGGAGCATCAGTGAGGAGATTCCTATCTCCAGTCATATGATTCGTGCAGCCACTATCCAAGACCCATTCAGTGGCTGAAGGTGTTTCATCCTGTAGAAGCATTAGTCTGACTTACAAATTCATATGCTTCAAAGTGAAGAATATGATAATGATTAATTTCGTCAGACAATTTCATCAATGGATAATATCTAGTAGCATAAGGGATGTGTGAAATGAAACATTCATTTCAGCATGATTAGCCTGCATCCCAACAAGCATTATGTCAGGTCTTCAGCAAATTCATCAAACATTTAGTTGTCTGAAGACCTGACCCTGCAGAAGAGATTAGTTCTTCTTCTTAACCACCCACATCTGAATGGGTGGCTGAGAAGCAATGTGATGAAGTGCATTGATGGAGAACTTAGGCATTGAAGAATATGCATTTCTCTTCACAGGAGGGCTATAGTAATTGAATGAATAAGCAGAGAAATTCCTTGAAGATTTGTGAACATAGTGGTTCGAAGAATAATGCTCATATTCATCAACTCGCTGTCTGTTTCCCTGCGAAACAGAGGCATTAGTGCAACCATAAGTGGGTCTACGTCCATTTGACGACTTTGATCCCTGTGAAGAATTTGCCCTGGGAAGTTTCTTCTTCATCGGTGGTGTCATGATGACATTCACCTGAAGATTTTCCAGAAGGCTTTTCGGAACCCAGATTTTCTTCACAGGTGGACCGTTCCTTCAGTTAGTACCAATGAATCTGGCAAAGATCTCACCATTTTGATTTTTGAATAGTTTATAGTTGGAGTCAAATGACTCATCTGAAGAATATGAAGAATCAAAAGTATAGCCAAATAAAGTGGATGGGTCTACTGGAGGTCCCTTTGTAGCAACCCAAGTGGTTTTGAGATACTGCTCAGGCTTCTAGTACTAACCATCAGCATTGAGCTTTCTCTCAAAGGCAATACCCTCTTTCCTAGGGTTCCTGTGAAGAATTTGCTTTTTGAGCACGTCACACAGGGTTTGATGCCCTTTGAAGCTTTTGTACATCCCAGTAACATATAATTCCTTCATCCCTGCATTTTCATCAGTATCACATGTGGCTTCCTCAGATGAGGGGTTAGTGGCCACCGTAGCAGTTGAAGCAATTGCAAGTACAAAAGCATTTGAACATTCAGCTGAAGAATTAGCATTTTCACGTTCAAGGCATTTTAAGCATGGTGCAACAAATTCTTCCTGAGCGGTACTGATCTGTTGAGCGAGGAGTGAATCGTTTTCCTTTTGAAGATCATCATGAGACGCTCTCAGCTTCTCGAGATCTTGCTTCCTTTAAAGAAATTCATAGGACAGCTTCTCATGTTCAGCTGAGAGGGGCACATGACAACTTTCAAGTTCGTCATATTGAGACTTAAGCCTTCTGAGATCCTCAGACAAGGCTTGACTACGATCCATTTCCTCGTCCAACAGGTCATCGCTTTTATCTAGCAGTTTTTGAATCTTGTCCATGGCATGTTGTTACTCAGTTGCAATTTTAGCAAGTTTCTTATAGCTTGGTTTAGATTCACACTCAGAGTCATCATCACTGGAGGTTTCAAAGTACGCTTCTCGTGAGGTTACCTTTAAACCTCGTGCCATGAAGCAATAGGTGGGAGTGTAGTCACCAGCACAGTCATCATTGTTGGTGGAGATACCATTATTCTCAGTGTTGAAGATGGACTTGCTGACGTATTCAGTGGCGAGAGCAAGGCTAGCCACACCAGTGTCTGACTTCTCCTCAGATTCCTCAGCTTGCTGATCATCAAATTCTTCTTCAGAATCCATTTCCTTCCCAAGGAATGCACGAGCTTTGCTAGAACTAGATTTCTTGTGAGATGAGGACTTTGATGAAGACTTTAAGGACTTTGATGAAGACTTTGTGGACTTCTTCTTCCCGTCCGACTCATCATCATCCTTGCTCTTCTTCTTCTTCTTCTTCTGCCAAAGAGGGCAGTCGGCGATGTAGTGGCCTGGCTTCTTGAATTTGTGACAGGTTCTTTTGTTGTAGTCTCGAGCAGACGCTTCTCCAGTGTTCTTCGAGTCATACTTTGAAGATTTTCTAAATCTGTTCTTCTTGGAAAACTCCTAGAACTTCTTCACCAGCATAGCCAGTTCTCTGCCAATTTCCTCAGCACCGTCAGAACTGCTCTCATATTCCTCTTCTTCTTCTTCAGATGAAGAAATAGTCTTGGCTTTTGCTTTAGCCTTCAAAGCGCGAGGTCGACCATAGTTGGGTCCATACATATCTCTCTTCTCTACTTGTTGGAATTCATGTGTGTTGAGCCTCTCAAGAATGTCAGCAGGATCCAGTGACTTGTAATCAGGGCGCTCTTGTATCATCAATGCCAAAGTGTCGAAGGAACTGTCCAGAGACCTCAGCAATTTCTTCACCACTTCATGATTGGTGATGTCAGCAGCACCAAGAGCTTGAAGCTCATTGGAGATATCAGTGAGGTGGTCGAAGGTTTGCTGCACATTTTCGTTGTCGAGTCTTTTGAAACGATTGAAGAGATTGCGCAGAACATCAACTCGGGAGTCACGTTGAGTGGAAACACCCTCATTCACTTTTGAAAGCCGGTCCCAGATAAGCTTCGAGGTTTCCAGTGCACTCACTCTGCCATACTATCCTTTGTTGAGATGACCACAAATGATGTTCTTCGCTTGAGAGTCCAGTTGCTTGAATCGCTTCACATCAGCAGCATTGATACTTGGTGAAATGGTGGGGACGCCGTTATTGACGACGAACCAGAGATCATTGTCAATAGCCTCAAGATGCATTCGCATCTTGTTCTTCCAGTAGGGGTAGTCTATGCCATCGAAGATGGGGCACGCAGCGGAGACCTTGATCATACCTGCGGTCGACATAACTAAAACTCCAGGTGAAGAACTAGAAACGCTAGGGAAACTAAGTCATCACAGAATCAGAGTACATGCGAACAGGATACATAAGGGTGAAGAACATGCAATCATACAATCATACACGCATGAAGAATATGAACTGAGGAAATAAGAGATGGCATGATCAAATACTTCAGTTCAAATTCGTCAGAGGATAGATCACAAATTCTTCAGCAGCGGAATAAAGTAAGGGAGGGTGAGGAATTTGAAACCAGGTTGGCTCGGTGAAGACAATGGAATTTGGTAGACCAGTTCCAGTTGCTGTATCAACTGTACGTCTGGTTGAGGCGGCTGAGTTGCAACTCAGAGAACACTTAGTCCTCACCGTATTCCTCTTGAGCTAAGGTCACTTAGACCTCGCCCAATCACTCGTGGTAAGTCTTCAAGGTAGACTTCCAAAACCTTCATAGACTTGTTCACCGGCACGCCACAATTACTCTTGGGTGCTCAGAACATGACGCCTAACCGTCTGAACGAATGACAGCCCTCAAAGGTAACAAGCGTCAGATCACATAGATCAATCTCTTCAATGATGCTCAATCACTTAGGCTTTGGTTGGGTTTTTCCTCACTTGGGATCTCTCAAAGTCGTCAGAGGATGGGTTGCTCTCAAATGACAAGTGTCAAGTTCTCTCGGAGCAGCCAACCAACAAGTGGTTGTGGGGGGCGACTATTTATAGCCAGGGGGGCAACCCGACATGAATTGTTATAAATGCCCTTGTCTGATTCGACCGTTGTCAGGATAAGGATCCACTCGATAGCTGGCACGCGGCGCAGCAACGGTCTGAAAATTGAACTCTCAATTTCGTCAGGGCACTCAATTTCCTCATGGTAGGCAGATCGCACTGGCGAACTCCTAAATCCTCAGCCTGACCAAATTCGTCAGCGACCAGATGAACTTCGTCACTGTCGCTAGCAAATGCGTCAGCTGTACTGGAGATTTCCAAAGGCTTCACTTGAAGCGGCTTTTTGTGTCTATAGGTTTGACAAAGTTTGAGCATCACTTTGGAAATGTGAAATATGTTTCACCTAGACCCCCTTTAACAGTACGGTTTTTCCTATGACTCAAATAAGAAGAAAAGAAACTACGAAAACCAAAGTCATCAAGCTTCAAAGTCTTCACATCAATTTCTTCAAAGGCCGTACCAATTTCATCACCAAATTCTTCACTTGAAGAAATCTATTTTTAGGGGTCGTCTTCCATGTGTTAAACCAAATCTTCAGGGACTCTGTCTCCTGTGTATACTCACAAACACATTAGTTCCTCAACCTATTTGTCTTCAATACTCCAAAACCACTAAGGGGGCACTTGATGCACTTACAATACCACAATTAACCCGTAGGTCAAAAAGAATCTACTCAAACATCATTGGATGGCCATACATCATTGGGTAATAATATATAGCATGAAGCACCATTTTCAAGTAGAGATTACAGTGGGAAAAAGAGGTGTTACACCACTGCATAGAGGGGGAGAAACTTGGTGGTAACGGCGGCAAAGTTGTTGGTGTAGATCGCCATCACGATGGTTCCCCCGGCGGCACTCCGGCGCCACCGGAAGAGAGGGGGAGAGAGCCCCCCTCCTTCTTCTTCTTGCTTGGCCTCCCCCCTAGATGGGAGGATGGTTTTCCGTTTGGTCCTTAGCCTCCATGGCTCCCGGAGGGCAGGAGCCCCTCCGAGATGGGAGGATTTAACCATCACGCGCCCCCTATTTGAACAACACAAAGGATCAATCAATGATAAAATATGCTCCGACCTCACTGCTAATGTCAGCGGCCACCACTTTACATGCATGAGGATTTACTTGCATAAAGACTACTTCACTTAACAACATTATTAATACTCAACTTTAATTCTTTTACTAGCATACCCCAATATTACCACCTCAATATCGCAAAACTATTGGAAGGAATCAAACATATCATATTCAGTGATCTACAAGTTTTATGTAGGATTTTATGACTAAGCATGTGAATGACCAATTCCTGTTAAATCTCTAAAAAGATATAAGTGAAGCATGAGAGTTTAATTATTTATACAAAAGACCATGCTCTAATAAATATAAGTGAAGCAAAAGAGCATTCTACAAATAACGGTTTTCCAAATGTAGAGAAACGAGCATCCAAACTTCAACAGATATAAGTGAAGTACATGAAGCATTCTATAAAGCCATACCCAAAAGATATAATGAAGTGCAAAGAGCATTCTATAAATCAACCAAGGACTAACTCATACCAGTATGGTGCATCACTAAAAGAAAAATAAAAGCACATGACGCTCAAAGAATTTACGCATATCATGTGAACAAAACAAAAACCGAAACATACCGATAATTATCAATGAAGAAAGATGGGATGCCTTTCGGGGCATCCCCAAGCTTAGACACTTGAGTCTCCTTGAATATTTACTTGGGGTGCCTTGGGCATCCCCAAGATTGAACTCTTGCCTCTCCTTATTCTTCTCATATCGATACCTCCTCGATCTTCGAATACTTCATCCACACAAAACTTAACCGAACTTTTTATTAGAGGGGTTAGTACAGATAACATCAAATCCCATCATGTCTTGCTGTAACATTATTGTATAATTATAATCAAACATACCTACTGTATGCTATCACAATTCTATGGCTCCCAAATCAATGGGGCTCAACAATATTTCAAACATAAGCAAATAAAGAAACTATAACAGCAATCTGTGAAAATAGGACAGTCTGTAAAGATGCAGATAAAACATATACTTCTGTAACTACAAAAATTATGAAAACTTAGGACGTAATAACGAATTTGTATAGCAGTACTGTGTAAAAAATTTAGATTTTTTTCACGTTCCAGTAAAATATAGAAATTCAAACACTACAGCAAAAGTTTCTGTTTTTGCACAGCACACACCAAACAAGCAATTTAAACATCCTAAAGGTAAATCTTGGAACATTATTTTTATAATACAATGAATTTGTACAAGGGGATAATTATTTTTGTTGAAAAGTTTCTGTAATCAAGATTCACAAAGTTTTCATGGGCATGAACAAAGTTCAAGGACGTCCCCCACTTCAACGGTGCTCGTCTTTCTCACTTTCACCTTTCTTTTTGAAAATGTTTTAGGTTCCCCTCTATATTTTTTTGTTTTTAAATTTTTTAAAAGCACAGAATAAAATGACTCTCTAAAACTTCCGGGTTGTCTCCCAGGCAGCGCTTTCTTTAAAGCCATTAAGCTAGGCATAAATTGCTCAAGTAATTGATCCACCCGGATCCCAAGGTATATCAAAGCCAATTTTAATTAACAATGATTTATAATTTAGTAATGAGCACAAAGCAACATATATCATAGAACAACAGAGTCTAGCTCTCTTCCTATGCATCGGCATGTCATAAAAGAACAATTCATGCACATCAAGTAAAGGCCAATGCATAGTATAAACAGTTTCTTGCAATTTTATCGTATTGGAAACATAGAGAGGTGGAGATGTGGTTCCTCTCTCATAATAATTGCAATTAGGAGCAGCAAGCACATGCATATTATATTCATCAAAATCATCATGTGTAATGGTAAAACGCAACCCATCAATATAATCCTTAATAAGTGCAAACTTCTCCGATATAGTGTAGTTAGGAGAATTCAAAAAGATAATAGGACTATCATGTGTGGGTGCAACAACAACAATTTCATGTTTAACATAAGGAACTATAGCAAGTTCATCTCCATAAGCATCATTCATATTGGCATCATGGCCACAAGCATAGCAAGCATCAATTTCATCAAAAAGGGATATTTCAAACGAATCCAAGGGATCATAGCAATTATGATAGCATTCATCCTTTGGTAAGCACGAAGGGAAATTAAACAATGTATGAGTTGAAGAGTTACTCTCATCAGAAGGTGGGCACGGGTGATCAATCCGCTCTTCCTCCTTTTGTTTTATGCTCTCCTCCACATCTTTTTCATCTAATGAGCTCATAGTTTCAGCAATTTCTTCTTCCATAGATTCCTGCAAAATATTAGTCTCTTCCAAGGCAGCAGACATTCTCTCAATAAATTCTTTAACATAAGCATTAGAGGCATAGTTTTCATAGCAATATTTAAGTATGGCAAAATTTTCAGATTTGTAAAGAATAGCATCATACTTTTCAATCAAAGAAGCAATTTCATATGCACCCTTAAAAGCAACAAATTCATCAATTTGTTCAATATCATAGTAACTATAAACACCCTTGGCATAAGAAGATAAGACATCATTACCACTAAACTCACATTGGTAGGGAAGGTGTTTTTTAGGGTCCTCATAACAACAAGTAAAATCATGTATTGCGCATATATTTGAAGCATATCAATGCAAACAATTAATTTGATGCCATAAAAGTTTCCCATTTTGAGACAAGCGGTGTCGCACAAAATAAGCATGTTCATCTAATGATTTCCCCTCAACTAAGCTAGTTGGGTTTTCAGCACGAGCACAGATGGATCGAAGATGATCCAAGTAAAAAGCTTCAGCAGAACGGTAGATTTTGGGTGGTTCCTCAACCATTGGGTTAGCGAGTACAACTAATTTTTTTGGTGTTTTGCGTTTCCAACCCATAACTAAAGATAGAAAACAAGAGCAAATAATAAAAACTACTTAGAGATAAAGCCAACAAGCGCACACGAGAATATTCACCCCACGCTAGCTATTGCTCCCCAGCAATGGCGCCAGAAAAAGATCTTGATAACCCACAAGTGTAGGGGATCAATTGTAGCATTTTCGATAAATAAGAGTGTCGAACCCAACGAGGAGCTAAAGGTAGAATTTATATTCTCTTCAAGTTCTATCGACCACCGATACAACTCTACGCACGCTTAAAGTTTGCTTTACCTAGAATAAGAGTATGCAACTAGAAGTACTTTGTAGGTGTAATGCTAGAACTACTTTGCAAGAATAAAATTAGGAGTACTTTGCGAGATAATAAAAGTTAGTTGTTTAGTAGAAATCTTTTTGTAGAACGATGAGAAAGATTGTCCATAGGCAATTGAATATAACACGATAGATACTGATCATATGCAATGAGGGAGAGCCATACGCTAACATACTTTCCGTACTTGGATCATATGCACTTATGATTGGAACTCTAGCAAGCATCCACAACTACTAAAGATCATTAAGGTAAAACCCAACCATAGCATTAAGTAACAAGTCCCCTTTACTCGCATACGCAACAACCCCCTTACTCGGGTATAAGCTTCTGTCACTCTCGCCCAATGTTAAGGAAATCGTTAACTGGTAGCTGCTCGCTTGACTTGGGATTAGTGATTAATCGCTGAATCAGCCTATAAATTGGATTAATCGATCGACCATTAATCGGTGGAATTTTGAACTCAATAGGAGCAATTTTTGTATGGAGGAAAAATCCGCATTGCAAATATGAAGCAAATGGCACCGTTTTCTTTTCTCAATAGAACATGAACATCTATACAACAACAATCATCAACAAACATCCATGTGGGCATAAAAAATAATCAACAAACATGCACACCACAATTTTTTTTGTTGATTTCTGTCTGGGATGCAATACCGAGAGATGGCATCCGCGCGACGGCGATACACAGAGGGAAGGTGATGGCAGCCGTGCAGGGCATCTGAACGACATCGGTTGGGGGAGGTGGCGGGTCACAAAGGAGGAGAAGAAGTATCAGCGCACAGAGGGAGGAGAGGAAGTGACGACACACATGGGAGGAGGGGAAGCGGCGGCGCACCAATGATGACATGTCCAGCCGCCATCTAGGTCGGGAGGGGATGAGAGGAGCGGGAGGGGCGGGAGGAGGGCCAAGCCCTAGCTATTTAGGAGCGTGAGGGGACTGGGAGGGGTTACGGGCCAAATAATCAGGCTTTGTTTGCCCACCGCTTAACAGTCCAATAACAATTAATCAGCCAGACAACCGATTAATCGGTCTGACAAACCATTTAATCGGTCTGGCAAGTTAACACGACAAATAGGTGCTATTCGAGTTGGCCACCCAACGAGTAGCGATTAACTGGCCAATTAACTGATTAATTGGATGAATTCTTGAACAGTGCTCTCGCCAGCCACTATAAGCGAATCATGAACGTATTGCAAAACCCTACAGTGATAATCCCACATGCTTGCGCGACACGGAGGGCACCATAGGACAGCACCAATTTAACATACAACTTATATCAATCATACCATACCACAATTAACCCGTAGGACAAAAAGAATCTACTCAAACATCATATGATGGGCATACATCATTGGATAATAATATATAGCATGAAGCACCATGTTCAAGTAGAGATTACAGCAGGGAAAAGAGGTGTTAAACCGCTGCATAGAGGGGGAGAAACTTGGTGGTGATGGTAGCAAAGTTGTTGGTGTAGATCGCCGTCACGATGGTTCCCCCGGCGGCACTCCAGCACCACCGGAAGAGAGGGGGAGAGAGCCCCCCTCCTCCTTCTTCTTCCTTGGCCTCCCCCTAGATGGGAGGAGGGTTTCCCCTCTGGTCCTTAGCCGCTATGGCTCCCGGAGGGCAGGAGCCCCTCTGAGATTGGATCTCTCTCTCTCTCTGTTTCTCTTCTGTTTTGCATTCCTGTTTTCTGGCCTTTTACCGTTTCTTATATTCCCAGAGATCCGTAACTCAGATTGGGATGAAATTTTAACACGATTTTTATCCGGATATTAGCTTTCTTGCGGCCGAAGGACACCTCCAACCAACTAACAGGGTAGCCACAAGCCTGTCAGGCATGCCCTAGGGTAGGGGGCATGCCCTGTGAACTTGTGGGCCCCTCAAGCATGGTCTCGCATTGATTATTTTCCCAAAAATCACATATATTCCAAAAAAAATCTCCGTAAAATTTTATCGCGTTTGGACTTCGTTTGATATGGATTTTCTGTGAAACAAAAAACATGCAACAAACAGGAACTGGAACTGGGCACTTGATCAATATGTTAGTCCAAGAAAATCATATAAATTGTTGCCAAAAGTATGTGAAAGTTGTAGAATATTGGCATGAAACAATAAAAAATTATAGATACGACGGAGACGTATCACATGGTTGGACCCTTCAAACCATCATCTTGCAAGAAGACCCACCTTTTGGTCGCCATCGATAAGTTCATCATGTGGGTGGAGGCAGAACCCGTCAGCAGTTGCGACACAGAGACAATGGTGAAGTTCCTAAAAAATATCATCTTTCACTTCGGATATCCTCACAGCATCATCACAGACAATGGTAGCAATCTCTCTGAAGGAGCAATGCAAAAGTTCTACCAAAAGCAGCATATCCGGCTTGATCTGGCCTCGGTGGCACATCCACGGTACAATGGGCCAGCAGAGCATGCATACCAGGAGTTGATGCGTGGCATTAAACCCAGACTCCAGGTTCCCCTTGAGCGTACCCCGGGCTGCTGGGTCGAGGAATTTCCTGCTGTGTTATGGAGCATATGGATTACTTGTCGGTGCTAAAACCGGCAGATCTCGGGTAGGGGGTCAAGCTTGGTGATCTGAGCTAGATGGTAACAGGAATAGTAGGGACACGATGTTTTACCCAGGTTCGGGCCCTCTTGATGAGGCAAAACCCTACGTCCTGGTTCTTATATATTGAATATGATGGGGTACAAAGTACAGATTGATCTACCTCGAGATCGTATGAGTATGTCTATGCTCTAAACCTTGCGAATGCGAATGTGCCTCTACGGACTAAACCCCGCGGCTTATATAGACACCGGGGGTACCTAGTGTGACACCCTGGTTTTCGCTCCTCGTTTTTTTCCTTCGCGGGATTTGACTCCCGTCTTTTTTTCGATGTTGTCGGATTTTCTCTCGCTCTTGGGTATATGAAGATGGTCATTTAGTCTTGCCTTTCCTATCCAACCAGAGACTCCCTCCAACCCAACCTTGCTATCCTGGATTTATTCTCAGGATTTTGCCGCCAAAACCCTACCTTCCGAGTTATCGGAAGAGAAACCCTAATTCCTTCCATTGCAAAGGAACCCCAATTTTCTTTGATTTGTTGCCTCCCAAACTTTTCCCAGTGATCATCCCACATCTATAAACCCTGGATATGTAAAAATATTGCCAAGTCATTTGAAATATTTTTCATTTAAAATTAATTCCTTTTTCTGCCAGTTAAAGGAATTAAATCCAGGAAAATATCTATCCATCTCCAAAGTCCATGAAAACTTGTGGAGATATTCTTTGCGACCATATTGAGCTCTCATAAAAATATTGGCCATAATTAAATAAGGGAAATTGCATTTTCCTATTTAAAGCCAATATTGCAATTTGGGCACTTTCCAA
The DNA here is from genome assembly GCA_039707655.1 of Elymus sibiricus. NCBI lineage: Eukaryota > Viridiplantae > Streptophyta > Magnoliopsida > Poales > Poaceae > Elymus > Elymus sibiricus. The sequence continues at coordinate 158,917,021 of CM077668.1, read as the reverse complement.
AGGAGCTACCATTTTGGTAACCAGGAAAAATCCCAAATAATTTGTGGAGCTTCTCTTATGCACATCTTCTCCATTTCCATCAAGAACCCAAGTTCCATAGTTCAAATTTTGAGCACATCATCCAGTTCTTGTTTCTGGATCAATTTTGAGGTTGTGGAGCAACTATATTTTATATTGCTTCAAAAATCTTGAAATTAATCCAGGACCTCAAATTCCATATATGATGTGAGTATGCCAAAATTCACATCATTTTATCTAGCCAATTTCTCCAAAAAATTCCATCTAGTTTCTGTCCAGATTCAAGCTCTGTGAAGGAAGTACCACTTTGGCATTTCCAAATGAGCTGAAAATTTTCCAGTACGTCCATACCTCCAAATCATCACCCTGCACCAAAATTCAGCCCAATCCATTCAGCCATTTGAGCACAACATCAAGATTTAGTTTCTGGACTAAATTTGGCATTGCAAAGGAAGTATATGCAAACTTGGTCCAAATGGCCTCAAATTTTACCAGCACCTACTCCTTCCTACACTATCTCATTGTGACAAAGATCCAGCTCCATTTCTCCATCCATTTCTCCAGAAAATTCCAGCCAATTTTGCTGTCAGAATCTGTTTCAGCAAGTTTCTCTCACCTCATAGCCACCTAGCTAGTTCTAGGCACTTCTTTCATCTATTTGAGCAACGAGAGACTTGTTGGACAAGCTTGGACATGCATGAGCCTTCCAGAGCAAGTCATGCACGTGGTGACCGCGTGGACAGCAGGCAAAAGCGGTGCTCCGCGTGCTGTCCTCGTCGGCCAGCTCGCTCCGGCCAATTCTGGCTTGTCCGGGCATGTCTCCTGGCTCCGCGGCGTCCACCTGCCCCTTTCTAGGCCCTTCTCCTATCCGATTTCTTCTTCCCCGCGCCACGGCGAGTCCCGCCACCGTGCTGTTCCCCCGTGACCGCCGTCGTCTTCTCCCTGTCTTGGCCGTTTCCCCGCCGTAGAGTCGCGTCGAGCTGCTCCTCGTCAGGTCGGCGCCATGCACGTCCAAGGCCAGCTCACCGGAAGCGCCAGTGAGGTGATAAGGGCGCCACAGTGGCCATCCCTAACTCCTTGCCTCGGCCGGCTATAAATAGCCGCGGCCGAGCCCCTCCCCGAGCCACTCCACCTCACCAGCCCCTCTCCACCCTCCTGGTGCCTCGCCCCACCTCTCAGCTGAACTCGGGAAGCTCTCTCGCACCGCCATCACCTCCATTGCAGCCGACGGCCTCTACTCAAATTCGAGCAAGCCTGGCTCCCTTCCCTCCCCATTTCTCCACCTGAAGTCCCCATCCACCACGACTAGCCTCCCCAGCTCCTCCGCTCATCGCCGGGACACCCGTGGCCGCATGCCCAAGTGTAGCCGACGACCCCATCCGTGGGAGCCCGCATCTCCACCGCTTGGGTCCTCGTCGCCGTCCGTGCTCAGACGGGGTGGAAGCGGCGTCCGCTCCTGAGCACTTCGGTGGTCGGAGCGCTCCAGGAGATGGCCGGAGTTGGCCGGGCGAGCGCCGGCGCTGGCGGCCTCCTGCTGCTCTGGAAGCGGGCGTCGGGGGAAGAAGAGGAGGAGGAGAGGGAGGAGAGAGAAGGTGGTGTGGGCCCCACCTGTCATCGGCTAAAGCTCGGCCCCGCACCCGCCATGTCAGATAAGTGGAAACGTATTCCCTGGGAATACGCTTTCCCTTCTCAAAAGCGCAATCTACCACAGCCACGGGCGGAAATGCGCTTTCCTTTCCAGGAAGCGTATTTTCAAAAATATGCCTTCTACTTCCAGCCGCCGCCGAAACCCTTAGTTTGCGGCCGTTCGTCAGTTAAGGGCAGAGATGAACACAATTTTATTTGTTTTATGTCTAAACAACGAACGGCCACAACTTTTCGCTCGTAACTCCGATTCAGGTGAATCCAATGCCCACGTCTTCAGTTCGTCAAGCCCGTTCCGATGACATCACTTTCACAACATTTACACTTTCTGAAAATGCCCATTTTGCCCCTGCTCTATAACCAGCCCCTCCGAGAGAGAATCCTTTCCGGCAAATTTTTCCACGAGGTGATCGCACTTCTCTCCGGTGAACTCATCGACCCCCAGGCAAGCCGACCATCTGATATATGCCCTAAAGCATTGCTCTGTGTTATTATTGCATGTTTAATTAATGAATATGCCTATGTTAGAAATAATTAAACTTCTGCTAGGTTGTATTTGCTATTTACATTACCTGTTAAGGTTCATCATATTATCGCACTAGTGACTCGTAGGTGACATCATGGAGATAGGTTGTTATGTTTTCATCATGCATTACTATTGTTATTGCAATAATTAAGAATGTGACTTAATGACAACAACCTCCTCCATCGACTGGATCGAGTCATAGTGCCACCGAACCGAGCTCATCAAGTGCAACCACATTTGCCGGTATGGGACGGCCCTGACTTAGTCTATTGTCTTGCCTCTTGTCGGTACCACCAAATAGGGAGGGTTATGCGTGCGTGCTGCCCTGATCAGGTAGACGACGATAATCCTGTGAGCCCAGTTTGGTTATGTGCGCACGTCCCCGTTTGGGACAGTTTTGTTTGGCCACGACAGTGGCAGGTGTCACGAGGTGACACAGGGGCCACCCAGGACATGACCCTGGGAGGGTATGATTGTCGGTGGGGCCATAAGAGTGCCGGGCAATAGACAAGTTTTGTTGGAGCAGCACCGGTCCACCCGAATGGGAGCACGAGGCCGGAGCTCCATGGTGTGGGTAAAGTGCGCGACCTCTACATAGTGTAAATCTATTCGAATAGCCGCGTCCTTGGTCATGGGACACAGTTCGTACTAGGTCACACTATTTGGTCTGTGTCGAGTCTGGAGGAACAAACTATATAATGTTATTGCTAAGACTGGACCAGAGAATGGTAAGGCATATCAGACTTGCAGTACAGATGCATGGACATCAGATGATGTCAGGGGTATGAATGTTAGCCATGCGATGGCTATGAGTTAAAGGGTCGGATGACCACAAGACTTGGATTGGATTGGGATCGGATATGGTTTGGATCATGACATATTCGGAGTATGGATTATTTACTTGATATGTTTTACTTCAGTAGTTATCATGCGAGTTAATCCTGTTATGACATGATGATTAATGCTGCTAGATGATTAATCTTGCTAGATAATCCTGCCTTAGTATAATAGCTAATATTGTTAAGATAACCAGTGCATGCTTGAATGCCATGGATTGCATTGCTTGGTGTATATGTTGGTTTGGTTTGCTTGCAAGTACATTCAAAAGTACTCAGCGGCCTTCAATGTGGCCAGGTTCACCTAAGGATCCGACGCTCGCTAGCGAGGAGCTAGAGTGTTCGCGGGCTAGAAGAGTAACCCAGTCAGATCCCTGTGGATTGGAGCCGCACCGGGACCATGCTGCCTTAGATAGAGCTTCTCCGCTACCATCACCCTTGTAATATATCATGTAAGACTAATATGTCCATTAATAGAAATGTCTGTGTTCATGATACTTGTTGTAAAAGCGCATGCCAGAGTGATTTCCTGGGCTGGCGTGTGCGGCGACCGTCTGGCTACAGTGGTATTCAGGCGGGGTGCCACAACGGATGGTATCAGAGCCAGGCTGACCGTAGGTTACCCTAGCCAGATTTCATTGCCTCTTGATCAGTAGAAAGCCTAGATGGATTTCAGCCATCTTTGCCAGACAGGCACGGCTACTATTGATCATAAGGCAACCCCCCTAGGTTTTTGGCTCCATCAGACCCCAACTCTCGTGGCCTTGCCTCCGGTGGGAGATGACTGCACCAGGCAACGACCCGTGAGCCCTGAAACCCTAGGTGAACCAGATATCCCTACCTTGCTTGCTAACCATGGCATTTCTCTCCTTAAATCAAGTTTCCTTTCGAAAACGCCTATAAATTCCATCTTTCCTCGATAACCCTAGGATCGTGGACTAAGCCACCTTGGCTATGGTCATGCGTCGAGTTTGATGTTCCCTAAGGAAGTAGTAGGAGCTTGACACCAATTGCTACCAGGAGCATTGTGTGGTTTTGCTTCTAAATCCTTAGCGGTGCATCGAGTGCGCTAGGCTAGTTATACTAGTGGATCTTCGGCCACAGGTGTAAGGTCCGCAAAATTTGAGCTTTATTTGCTTTTTGGTTTTTTGTTGTTCTTGCTTCTTTTCTCGTTTCCGTTCTGTCACTCCGACTGGATCCATCCGCAAGAACTATCAAGGAAGACCAGCATACAACTTGGATAATACCCAATAGTCCAAGTTTAGTAAGAGCCAAGTCAACCACATGATATTTAGAACAGTATCACCGGAGTTGTCAAGAATGAAGAATGGGTCAGAAGCAGAAGCGGAGTGCAACCGCCAAGGCCAGACTATAGCCAAGGGAGTTTGCCGCAGAATAGATTACACCTAAGGAATAAATTATTCTGGCCCTCGACACAAGGATTGTTTCAGTCAGCGGGATGAACCTTGAGTCTTTTCTCAATGGACTCAAGAATCATTTATTATCCACAGAAGACATATTTCAAGAAGGTGAATGTGTCGAGAGCAACAACAACACTTTGGTATGTTGATACAAATTTTCAAGCATATTCAGGAATTCTTCGATGCATATATAAAATTCTGGGCATGGTGAGCAAGGTCTGCGAGAAATATGGATAAGTTCATGGCTGCCCAGAATCAATGAGAATTTCAAATACGAGGAGGCTCAGCTAAATCGAATGGAATTATCCGTCAACTACTTACTACCGGCAACACTTGGCTGGGATGCAAAGGGTATTCTGAATTAATTCTCAACATAACGTCGGCATCAGTTGTGCAACCTTTATCAGACCAGCAGGAGGACTAACGGTGTGCATGACCCACGGAATATCTTCAGTCAAGGTATGGCCAGTACCAAGTTCTGGCTCTGCTATGAGTAAATTCCGGGTACTTCGGAAGGAAGCCAGAATCAGCCACAGGTCCGACTGCATATCATAGTGAAAGGCTTCTGGTATAAGGAACCCAGTCTTCCTCCACAAGCTATCGGGAAGAGCTTACAATGCAAGACTCCCAATCATCTTCGCTACACTACTTGGGAAGAAAATCTTCTGGGATACGGTACTCCAGTCTTTCTCAGCCCGCTACCGCGAAAAGTTTCCAGCATAAGGCACCTGACCTTCCTCAGTAAGCCACATGAGGGAAAGCTTCTGAGGTACGATACCCAGACTTCTTCAGCACGCTACCTTGACAGAAGCTTCGAGTGTAAGGAAATCAACCTTCTTCAGCACGCCATCGTGCCCACAACAATCCTGTCAGAAGCACGAACTAGTCCAGACACACGTCAGCCTCAGATCTCAATAAATTATGAGAGGATTTATTCTATATTTGCATATGTTGTGAGCATGCAGTCTATTCGATCAGTTCATGCGAGCCACTCGTACACGGGAATGATGGTGTTCAGAGAAACATCGGCCCCATAGTTCAAAGCAAGGATATGAGCACAGCCACCCCTACGAGATATGCAAGAGTAAATTGTAAATACAAGCCCAACAAGCTGGGATATGACCAAGGAGTTCTGATGGTAGGTCATAACAAGTTTCCCAAAAGGAACCCTCAAGAACAAGGAAGTCTTGAATAAACAATCTCCGCGACGGTCAATGAAGTAAAGCTTCACAGACAAGGTGATATTATCAATCTTTGTCAGACTCTTGCATACACGGCTACAACAATGCAGCCAGCAGGTTATACTCATCATGAATCTGGGCCATCAACCAAGATAAGAGGATATGCTCCGAAAGACACACCGGATGCCAGCCATACTATGTCAGCTCAGTGGTCATAGCAAGGACCACAGAGGCTATATATGGCAGAGCCACCTCAGAGATTACCGTCTATGATTACTTTGAGATCATGCCTGACATTTCAGTTGGGAATCACCTGAGGACGAAGTCAAAATGCAAGAGACAGAAGGGAACACCTCGTATGGAATCCGCAGTCAGACTGAAAGAAAGCCATCCCTAGTCACTCGAGGCCATACGAGCACATGAGCCCTGTATCAAGAAAAGATGACTTGCCCTTGGCAGGCAGTGTACCTAGTCACTCGAGGCCATACGAGTATTAGCAGTTGAGTTGTCAATTCAACCACACCTGGAGAACTAAATATCTGCAGCAAAGTGTTTAGTAGCACAGTAATAACAGTAGCAATAGGAACAGAAGCAGTAACAGTAGCAGTTTTGTAGTGGTTGTAATAGCATCGGCAATGGAAGTAACTTAGCAAAGATCAATATGCGAAAAGCGTAGGCATTGGATCGGTGAGGGATAATTATGTTGGATGACATTCATCATATTACAGTCACAACCTAGGGCGATACACAATAGCTCCAATTCATCAATGTAATGTAGGCATGTATTCCGTATATAGTCATACGTGCTTATAGTAAGAACTTGCATGGCATCTTTTGTCCTACCCTCAGGCCCTAGTGACAAGCATTAAGCATAGCAAAGTCATAGCAACATCAATCTCAGAACATAGTGGATACTAGGGATCAAGCCCTAACAAATTGACTCGATTACATGATAAATCTCATCCAACCCATCACCGTCCAGCAAGCCTATGGAGAAATTACTCACACACGGTGGTGAGCATCATGAATTGGTGATGGAGGATGGTTGATGATGACGACGACGTCCAATCCCCCTCTCCGGAGCCCCGAACGGACTCCAGATCAGCCTTCCCAATGAAGAACAGGAGGTGGTGGCGGCTCCGTATCGTAAAACGCGATGAAACTCCTTCTCTTATTTTTTCTCAGGGAAAGTGAATTTATAGCATTGGAATTAGGTCAGACGGCCGCCTGTGGGCCCCACAAGGCATCAGGGCGCGCCCTGGGGGGGGGGGTCATGCCCTGTTGCCTTGTGAGCAACAGGTGGCCCCTCTTCTGTTGATTATTGCGATAATAATTTTTATTTATTCCATAGAAAATCTCCAAAAAGTTTCGTCCAATTCCGAGAACTTTGATTTCTGCACAAAAACAACACCATGGTAGTTCTGCTAAAAACATCATCAGTCCGGGTTAGTTTCATTCAAATCATGTAAATTAGAGTCCAAAACAAGAGCAAAAGTGTTTGGAAAAGTAGATACGACGGAGACATATCAACTCCCCCAAGCTTAACTCATTGCTTGTCCTCAAGCAATTCAGTTGACAAACTGAAAGTGATAAAGAAAAAAAATTACGAACACTTTTGTTCTTGTATCCGTATATAAGCTTAAATAGCACCCAAGTTTTCAGCAAAGATCATGAACTAACCATGCTCATAATAACACTTAGAAACTACATTTACTCATATCAATGGCATAATCAACTAGCGAGCAATAATAACATATCTCAAGTGCCAACACTTTGTCAAAACAATCATGATATAATATGATAACATGGTAACTTGCTAGCCCTTTCTGAGACCGCAAAACATAAATGCAGAGCACCTCCAAAGTTCAAGCAACGACTAAACATTGTAATTCAAGGTAGAAGAGATCCAGTCGTGATGCACACAACATTAACTATACTCAATGCATAAGGATGCCAATAGTGCTCTCAGGATTCGTGCTTATAATGAGAAGGTGAGACTCAACAATAAAAGTAAAATGACATAAAAGTAAATTGATAGGCCCTTCGCAGAGGGAACCATGGATTTGCAGAGGTGCCAGAGCTCGAAGCTTAAATCAGAGATGAAAACAATTTTGGGAGGTGTACTTTTCCTGTCAACGTCACGACCGAGAATTTTCAATATCTTCCATGCTAAACACATTATAGGCGGTTCCCAAGTAGAAAGGTAAAGTTTACTCCCCCTCCACCATACCAACACAAGCCATGGCTAGCCGAATCCTCGGGTGCCCTCCATACCAACAACTTTCCGGGGGAGTTTGTTTGCATTATGTAATTTCGATTTGGAGCATAGGACTGGGCATCCCAATTACCAGCCTCTCTTGTGCAATGATAAGTGAATAAACACTCATCTCGAGAATAACCCGCTTAGCATGGAAGATACTGGCCGCCCCCTGTCGCTCCATGAGCGGCACGGGCACACAAAACAAATGTTTATTTGAATGATTAGAGGTGGCACATGCAAATTTACTTGGAACGGCAGAGTAATACCTCATATAGGTAGATATAGTGGACTCATCTGGAACAACTTTGGTTTAAGGATTTTGGATGCACAAGCAGTATTCCCACTTAGTACAGGCGAAGGCTAGCAAATAGATTGAGAAGCGACCAACTAGAGAGCAAAAACGGTCATGATCATGCATTGAGAATAATTAACATTGAATACTAGCATGAGTAGGATATAGACACCCTGAACATAAATATCATGGAGGTTATGTTGGTTTTGAATCAACTACATGCATGAACATGTGCCAAGCCAAGCCACTTGAAACATTCAGAGGAGGATACCATATTAACATACTACCTCATAACCATTTTAATGCATGTTGACATCCAAGATAAATCATTATCCACTCCTAGCTAAGCATGGCATGAGCAACTATAATCTCTAATTGTCATCACAAACATGTTTACTCATAATATGCTGAATCATGGATACTGAGTTAAACATATTTACAAAAACAAAAACAAGAAGAGTTCATACTAGCCTTTCTTTGTCACAGTCACTTCATCAAATCATCATCATTATTGCCATTCACTTGCACGACCGAATGATGTAAAAATAATAATAGTGCAAGAGTGCCATGGACTAAGCTGAAATCTACAAACATTTTAGGGACAATTGCATTTTTATCCCTAGTTGGTTCCTACCCACGGGTTTTGCCCTTACTTTTCGAGCTTGCTCAGTTTTGCCCTTACTTTTTCCGTCGAGGTCGCTCGAATGCCCTTTGACCGTTTGACCAATACTTTGAAAATTCATAACAAATTCATATGAACTCAGAAAAATGCAAATAAGATATCAAAATGTTCAGATAAACATTATCTTTATGTGCATATCATTTGCATTCTGGACAAAAGCACCGTTTAAACTACCTGAGGTAATTAATGTTATTAACATTATTAAATAATAAAAAGGTATAAACAATACTTTTTTCATGAATAAAAATTACATGCAAATGTAGGTGATGTTTTCTGAACATCCTGATATCTTATTTGCATTTTTCTGAGTTCGTATCAACTTGTTATGAATGTTCTAATGACTTTGACCATTATTTGGAAACTTCATAACAAGTTGATATGAACTCAGAAAAATGCAAATAAGATATCAGGATGTTTAGAAAACATCACCTACATTTGCATGTAATTTTTATTCATGAAAAAAATATTGTTTATACCTTTTTATTTTTAATAATGTTAATAACATTAATGACCTCGAGTAGTTTAAACGGTGCTTTTGTCCTGAATGCAAATGATATGCACATAAAGGTAATGTTCATCTGAACATTTTGATATCTTATTTGCATTTTTCTGAGTTCATATGAATTTGTTATGAATTTTCAAAGTATTGGTCAAACGGTCAAAGGGCATTCGAGGGACCTCGACGGAAAAAGTAAGGGCAAAACTGAGCAAGCTCGAAAAGTAAGGGCAAAACCCATGGGTAGGAACCAGCTAGGGATAAAAATGCAATTGTCCCAACATTTTATTCAAGGGAGAAGACAGGGTAAAATTGGCTCTTCGTTAGATCAACAATAAAGCATATGAGAGCCACTCAACATTTTCATCGTGGTCTTCTCCCTATGACGACTCAACGAAAAGAAAAGAAATTCAGAGAAACACACTGAAATATTTTTGGAGTTTTTATTTTTTTCTGAAGGAAAGTAAATTAACAAAGAAAAATGAAAAGCGAGAAAAACTATTTACACGGGAGAGCTCCCAACAAGCAAAAGAAGAAACGAGAAATCTTTTGGGTTTTCTTTTAATACTACAAACTAACTAAATGGAAAGAAAAACCGAAAAGAAGCAAGAAATATTTTTGGGTTTTTGAAGTTTTTCAAACACACAAGAAGAAAGCAAAAATAAAACTAACATGGATATATGAAAGCACATTTGCTCTCTTGGTGGTTTTGGTAATTCATAACAACATATATCTCATTGAACTAATGTCCATTCAAGTTAAAGATTTCAGGATGTTCAATGATTGGCATGGCATGGACTAGAGATGTGGACCCCTCGAAATGCTAAGGACAAGGATTGGCAAAAGATCAAGACTCTACATTTTTGGTTTAGTGATACAAGATCACATTGAGTCTATAGGAAAGCCAATACTATTAAAAGGGGATGAGGTGTTGCTTAACGGTCTTTTTGCTCAAGTGCTTAGTGACAGTACTCCTAAACCCTCAACCACTCTCTCTACCCCAAATATGTCCAAAACCTACATTCCAACTCGGCCCCACCGAAATTTCCTATCCGGAGCCACCGAGTTCATCTAGACTTAGCCACTGCCAAAACCCTAACAAATCGGATCCACCGAAATGGATCTCGGTCTCACCGAGATGGCCTTGCCAACTCTCTGTAATCGTTTCCACTCACTTCGGTCTCATCGAGTTTTGCAAATCGGTCTCACCGAGATGGCTTGCCAAGTCTCTGTTGGCTTATTGCTTCACTTCGGTCTTACCGAGTTGATGCAATCGGTGCCACCGAGATGAGGTTTGCCCTAGCCATTGCACTTCAGTCCATCCGAGTTGTTCCAGTCGGTCCCACCGAGATTCCTAACATTCATATCTTTTACACAGTTCGGTGCTACCGAGATTATGATTTCGGTGCCACCGAGTTGGGTCAAAAGTGTGTAATGGTTGGATTTTGTGTGGAGGCTATATATACTCCTCCACCACTTCCTTCTCAGTAAGGAGAGCCATCATAAAGTGCCTACACTTCTACTACACATTTTCTGAGAGAGAACCACCTACTCATGTGTTGAGATCAAGAGATTCCATTCCTACCATTTGAACCTTGATTTCTAGCCTTTCCCAAGTTGCCTTGCACTCAAATCCTTCTTCCACCATAGCCAAATCTGCGAGGAGTTATTTGAGTGTTGGGAAGACTATCATTTGAAGCACAAGAGCAAGGAGTTCATCAACAACACACCGTCTATTACCTTTTGGAGAGTGGTGTCTCCTAGATTGGTTAGGTGTTACTTGGGAGCCTCCGACATGATGTGGAGTTGAACCAAGGAGTTTGTAAGGGCAAGGAGATCGCCTACTTCGTGAAGATCTACCCCGAGTGAGGCTAGTCCTTCGTGGACGTAAGCCATGGTGGAATAGACAAGGTTGCTTCTTCGTGGACCCTTTGTGGATGGAGCCCTCCGTGGACTCGCACAGCCGTTACCCTTTGTGGGTTGAAGTCTCCATCAACGTGGACGTATGATAGCACCACCTATCGGAACCACGCCAAAAACCACCGTGTCTTCATTGCATTTGAAATCTCCGATCCCCTTCTTTACTTACATATGCAATTGTTTACTTTCCGCTGCCACACTCTTAGAATTGCATGTGTAGGGTGATGCTTGACTTGTGTTCTTGCTAAAATCTGCCTACAACTAAAATTGGGAAAAGGTTAGGTTTTTATTGGGTCAAGTAGTCTAATCACCCCCCGTCTAGACATACTTTCGATCCTACAAGTGGTATCAGAGCTTTGGTCTCCGTAAGCCTTGATTTCCATTGCTTTGGTGATCATAGCCTTGGTTTCACAACCGAGGAGTGTATGGCATCTAGTGAGGGTAACTATCACCGTAGAGGTCCATATTTTGATGGTACAAACTTTGCTAGTTGGAAACATAAGATGAAAATGCATATTCTTGGTCATAACCCTGCCGTTTGGGCTGTTGTTCGTGTTGGCTTGCAAGGTGACTTCTTTGAGGATGGCAAGGAACCGGATCGTGAAGCAACCCCGGAAGACTTGAAGATGTTGCAATACAATGCCCAAGCTTGTGACATTCTATTCAATGGTTTGTGTCCCGAAGAATTCAACAAAATCAGCCGCCTCGAGAATGCAAAGGAAATTTGGGATACTTTGGTTGATATGCATGAGGGTACCGAGTCCGTCAAGGAATCGAAGTTGGATGTGCTTCAAAGTCAACTTAACAAGTTCAAGATGAATGATGGTGAAGGAGTTGCTGAGATGTACTCTAGGCTTGCTCTCATCACAAATGAGATTGCCGGCTTAGGAAGTGAAGAGATGACTGACAAATTCATCATCAAGAAGATACTTAGAGCTTTGGATGGAAAATATGATACCGTTTGCACATTGATTCAAATGATGCCAAATTACAAAGATCTCAAGCCCACGGAAGTCATTGGAAGGATTGTTGCTCATGAAATGTCAGTCAAGGACAAAGAGGAGCTACACAACAAATCAAGTGGTGCTTACAAAGCCTGAACCGATGTTCCAACAACTCCAAGTGACAAGATAGTATCCAATGAATAGATAAGCCTAATGGTGAAAAGGTTCCACAAGTTCTACAAGAACAAAGGGAAAGAAAGAAGCTCTAGCTCAAGACACTATGAGAGAAGATCATCAAGTCGTGACCGTAATTTGTACAATTGTGGAAAGCCCGGACACTACTCCAATGAGTGTACGACTCCCTACAAGAAAAGAGACGAATCACCAAGAGGAAGACATAGAAGAGATGAATCACCTCATAAGGAGAGAAGGAGTAGAGATGCGCGTTATGAACGAAGACACTCTCGAAGAAGCAAGGATTCGGAGAGGAAGGACAAGTCATCCAAGAGCTACACAAGAAGAAGACATCAAGCTCATGTTGGTGAATGGGTTTCCGGCTCCGACTCCGACAACCACTCTAAGAGAAGTTATCACTCCAACTCCGACTATAGTCAAGATGAAGGTGTTGCCGGACTTGCTCTTGTGTCATCCAACTCCTATGATCTATTTGACTCACCAAATGAAGGAATTGGAAGATGCTTCATGGCAAAAGGCCCCAAGGTATCACACCCCGAGTATCTTGATTTCAATAGTGATGAAGATGATTTGCTTGGTGATGATGACTTACTTGTTGATAAGGATAGTGATGTGAGCTATAATGAAAATGCTAGTAATCATGATAGTCAAGAGGAAACGAGTGGCAATGCTATGAAGGAGATTGAGCGTCTAACTAAAGAACTAAATGCTCTTAAGTTAGCTCATGAAACAACTCAAGAGGATCATAGAGAACTTCTAAGAACTCATGAGAAGCTACGCTTCGAGAAGCTAAATTTAGAGCAAGAGCATGAGTTTCTTAAAGCTATTGTAGGATCGAAAGTATGTCTAGAGGGGGGGGGGTGATTAGACTACTTGACCCAATAAAAACCTAACCTTTTCCCAATTTTAGTTGTAGGTAGATTTTAGCAAGAACACAAGTCAAGCATCACCCTACACATGCAATTCTAAGAGTGTAGCAGCGGAAAGTAAACAATTGCATATGTAAGTAAAGGAGGGGATCGGAGATTTCAAACGCAATGAAGACACGGTGGTTTTTGGCGTGGTTCCGATAGGTGGTGCTATCGTATGTCCACGTTGATGGAGACTTCAACCCACGAAGGGTAACGGCTGCGTGAGTCCACGGGGGGCTCCACCCACAAAGGGTCCACGAAGAAGCAACCTTGTCTATTCCACCATGGCTTACGTCCACGAAGGACTAGCCTCACTCGGGGTAGATCTTCATGAAGTAGGCGATCTCCTTGCCCTTACAAACTCCTTGGTTCAACTCCACATCATGTCGGAGGCTCCCAAGTAACACCTAACCAATCTAGGAGACACCACTCTCCAAAAGGTAATAGACGGTGTGTTGTTGATAAATTCCTTGCTCTTGTGCTTCAAATGATAGTCTTCCCAACACTCAAACAACTCCTCACAGATTTGGCTATGGTGGAAGAAGGATTTGAGTGGAAAGCAACTTGGGAAAGGCTAGAAATCAAGGTTCAAATGGTAGGAATGGAATCTCTTGATCTCAACACATGAGTAGGTGGTTCTCTCTCAGAAAATGTGTAGTAGAAGTGTAGGCACGTTCTGATGGCTCTCCTTACTGAGAAGGAAGTGGTGGAGGGGTATATATAGCCTCCACACAAAATCCAACCGTTACACACTTTTGACCCTACTCGGTGGCACCGAAATCATAATCTCGGTAGCACCGAACTTAGTAAAAGATATGAACGTTAGGAATCTCGGTGGGACCGACTGGAACAACTCGGATGGACTGAAGTGCAATGGCTAGGGCAAACCTCATCTCGGTGGCACCGATTGCATCAACTCGGTAAGACCGAAGGGAAGCGATAAGCCAACAGAGACTTGGCAAGCCATCTCGGTGAGACTGATTTGCAAAACTTGGTGAGACCAAAGTGAGTGCAAACAATTACAGAGAGTTGGCAAGGCCATCTCGATGAGACCGAGATCCATTTCGGTGGATCTGATTTGTTAGGGTTTTGGCAGTGGCTAAGTCTAGATGAACTCGGTGGCTCTGGATAGGAAATTTTGGTGGGGCCAAGTTGGAATGTAGGTTTTGGACATATTTGGGGTAGAGAGAGTGGTTGAGGGTTTAGGAGTACTGTCACTAAGCACTTGAGCAAAAAGACCATTAAGCAACACCTCATCCCCCTTTAATAGTATTGGCTTTCCTATGGACTCAATGTGATCTTGGATCACTAAACCAAAAATGTAGAGTCTTGATCTTTTGCCAATCCTTGTCCTTAGCATTTTGAGGGGTCCACATCTCTAGTCCATGCCATGCCAATCATTGAACATCCTGAAATCTTTAACTTGAATGGACATTAGTTCAATGAGATATATGTTGTTATGAATTACCAAAACCACTAATGGAGCAAATGTGCTTTCAGCTATCAATGACGATCTTCGAAAGAAGTGTTCTTCATATCTTGCCAAACGTTTACTCTTGTCTACCTTTATGCCACAAGTTAAACCTAAGCAAACTAGCAACAAGGGTAAAAAGGGCTCTACCTCTAGTAGTAACAATAACAATGCTAAATCCAATGTTGTTGCTTCTAGTAGTTCTATTGATTCCACTAATGATTCTCTTAGCCAAGTTACAGTTGAGCAAGAAAATATGCTATTGAAAGGAATTATAGAAAAAGGTGTCTACAAGAGTCTTGCCGGGAGTAAGCAATTTGAGGAAATTGTACACAAGCAAGGAAGGCACCGGAAGAACCAAGGTGTTGGTTATGAACGAAAGTTCAATGCCAATGGAGTTGAGTGGGAAGAAGATCAATACCCCAAGACGAAGTTTGTTCCTCAACAAGAGAAGTATGATCCTACTTCCTTCAAGGGAACACAAGCTCAAGAAGATCTTCCGCCACAAGACCACAAGCTAAAAGGCAAGGACAAGCTTCAAGAAGAGATTGATTCATTTGAAGAAGCTCCTCAAGCCTTGGTCAAGTGGGTTCCCAAGACTTCATTAAGTTCCACTTCATCAAGTGCTACTACAACTCCAAGGATTCCCATCAAGTTGATGTGGGTCCAAAAGAAGAAGAACTAGAGAGTTCTTGAGGGTGACTCCGCCAACAAACTTCACTCATATTCTTTATGGCAAGGACTTGTGCAACCAACTTCCACATTTTGCACTAGTTCATGGAGTCACAAACCCTCTTGTTGGTAAGGCAAGGGACAAGGTAGTCATTTCATTCATGGACATCATCCTATGTGTATTTTAACTCTATGTCTATGGATATCCTTGTATGTTCCTTGTGTGGGACTAACCCATGTAGGTATTGAAAGCACAAAACTCCAAAGGATTGCTCCCAACTCTTGATGGATTACATCAACATTGAGCATCCACATCTTCAACATCTACATGAAGTCATCATCGACAAAACCCAAGGTTAGTTCATCCCTCTTAGGGGGGATATCACATCTAGGGGGAGCTTTGCTCTAAACAATTGAGCTAAAGCAACTCTAATGGTGTGAACACATCAATGATTTATGTAAAAGTGGAAACCCCACTTGTGCTTAAAAGATGAGTATGACCTATGATCAAATGCTCTCATTTGACTCCTAAGTCAATATACTCATATATAGATGACCTAGTCATCGCCATTGGTTGATAGATGCTAGAATTGGTTGTGCATGTTTGACACATATTTCATTTGCTATCTTATTGTGTGAGCATGTTGATTTGCATGTTTTCATCATTTGAGGACATCCATTTGTTGTTTTGATTGTCTTGGTTTTTCTGGTCAAGTGGATGTACAAGAATGCCTAAGTACCTTCTCTAGCTATCTATGCTTTCTTGTCTCAAATTATATTCTTGCTGCATCACAAAAATTGAACAAGTCATTTTTGGACCCTCCGAGTGAGGAGCACTCGGAGCCACCGATCTGAAAGGGCTGAACCTCCAAAACCTTCTATATGATTTCGGCCGAACCAATTCACTCAAACTCGGTCCAACCGACACTTAGATTGATCTAGGTTTTCCATCTCGGTGCCATCGAGTTGGACCACTTTGGAGCCACCGATGTGCTAATCTGCGTGCAGTTACACATATCGGTGCCACCGAGTTGTCCAACTCGGAGCCACCGACAGCGTACGGGTATATATACCTCGCGGGCCGAACGGTTGAAATTTCTCTACTCTTTCGCTCCCGCACCCCGTTGCTGCCGTCGCCAGGTCTCCGGATCATCGCCCTCATCTCCAGCGCGCCCTCGCCGCCGGAATCCGTCGCCGTCAATGGCAATCTGCCCCGCCGTTGCCACCGTAGTGAATCTCCATCGAGTTAGGGTGAGATTCGATCCCTCTCGTGCTCCATTTTCCGATTCAATGCACGATAGGATTGCCATTATTCTTGCCACAGATTGCAATGCTTATTCCACCAGAAGAATTCCATAGATTAAATTCGAGCGAAATTTTTAGGTTTAAGTTTCTGCCGAACGCATCTCGGACCGACCGATTAGAAATTTTTGGCCCCACCGATTTGGCCCAAGGCCATTGCACTAGTACGTCTCGGTGCCACCGAGTTGTATGAATCGGTGAGACCGAAAGTAAAATCTCAGTGAAACCCTAGCATCTCGGAGACACCAAAACCCATCTCGATCTGACCGAAATGGAGTGCAAGGTTTCTGTAGAGTGCTTCGGTATCACCGAGATGATCAACTCAGTCCATCCAAAATGCCTTCTATGAAAACTTGAAACTAAGAGTTGAACTCAATTTTTATGAAAAACTTCTGCTTTTTGTGATGACTCTTCTACTCTGCCCATACCCATCTATTCACAGGGTCAGCTCAGCAAGATGTCAGATGACAGCGACAGCCAGAACAGGTTAGAGCAGCATGTAGAACTCAGTGAAGGAACAAGTCCTGAGGAGAGTTTTTATGAGGGAGAGAGAAGCTCTCCAGATCTTCCTAAGGCTGCAACTAGAACCAGGAAGAAGAGAACCTCAGACAGTGAGGATGAAGACTTTGTTGCCAGGGAAGCAACAACAAAGAAGAAAAGAGTTGTGCTTGCTAAGGAGTATAGCAGCAAGCCCACTTCTGCCAAAGAAAGAACTGCTGTGAGGAAAGTTCCTAAGCAAACAATGCAATTCACACTTGAAGAGCCAAGTGACACAGAACCAGCTGTAGGAGCAAAGAAGAAGAACACTAGGAAGACTACTGCTCAGGTGCTTGGAAGGCCCTCCATGAGGAATGATTCAGAGGAGGAGGAGGAGCCAGCAGCTAATGCACCCCCAGCAAAAGCTCAGAAGCTCATGTCAGATGCAATCAGGACTGATGCCCCCACCAAGTCCAAACCAAAAGCTCCAGCACCCAATAGGTCTACAAGGAATATTTCTGCTGCTGAGAAGAACAAGGCCCCAGTGCCTGAGGCAAATGTTGATGAAGAGCCACTAGTGCTTAGGAAATTGAAACCCAAGATTCCAGACCATGATGATGCACACCCAGTTGCAGAAAATATGATGATAAGGAAAGACAAAGGACTGCGTCAATGGAGACTGTCAGATCCTTATGCTGCAAGGAGGAAAACAGCTTATGATGGATCCTTCGCATCCCACGTCTGCTCAAGCCCAACAGAAGATTCGAGAAGCAAGGGAAGCAAAAGCAGTCAAGGAGGCATCAGCTCCCAATGCTCCAATTGCAAATCTCAAGTCTAAATCTGACCAAATGACATATCTTCTAGAAGCCACCCTGAGGATTGAGCGAAGTCTGGCCAACCTCACCCAGAACCAGGCTAGCTTAGAGCGGATAATCGAGACAAAGTTTCATGATCTAGATGTCAAGGTCACTGAGATCTAGACTACAGTGGAGAAGCTGAAGAGCGATGTTGATGCTGTCAGGACAGCCCCTTCAGATGATAGTGGAGACGACAGACCCACTACCGAGAGATTCCAGATAGTGCCTAGGGCAGCTAGGTCTGCTGCAGTGCCAGTTGTGGATCCGAGGACCACAGTCTCTGCACCTGCTGCTGCTATAGTGCCACCTCCGGTCTCCACTCCACCAGCCCAGCAGACATCTGCAGAAGCCTTCGCGGACGCTCTTCTTTCGACGCCGTCTACGCACACTGGAGCTGCCAGCAGGAGATCGCCTTCAGGAGCTTCCGAGGATCGTGCTTAGAGTGCCGATTAGTCCTATACCTATTCGATCTTTTTGGTACTTGTTGCCAAAGGGGGAGAATTTGTATAGATCTTAGCTTCGAGAGAGAGAGTTTCGTTTTGCTTTGCCTGTTGGATTTCTCTCGAGTTCTTTTGCTACTATTTGTTTGATGGTACTTTGTTTCGTTGTGTGTGCTGGCTACAGTGTCTGTGAGATATTTTGTCGTTTATGCTTGTGAGATACTATGCTTTATGTGATTGATCATCCTATGTTCTATGTGATGCTTATGCTTATACTTATCTTGTATGATCACTTACTTGTGTTGGTGATGTGTGCTTACTATTTCACTCATATCATTTTGCGCACTCCACCAAGTTGTATGTGACATGGAAGATTGACCCATGAGCCTAATCGATTGTGCATTTGCATTCAAACGCAAATTTTTAATAATACACAAATTTAGGCGGAGCTCTTGCTTATCACATACTTCTCAAAGCGGCGATGTATTTCATTCATTTATTCATTTGTCGAAGCTTTGATCTATATGTTGTCATCAATTACCAAAATGGGGGAGATTGAAAGCACATTTGCTCCCTTGGTGGTTTGGTAATTCATAGCAACATATATCTCATTGAACTAATGTCCATTCAAGTTAAAGATTTCAGGATGTTCAATGATTGGCATGGCATGGATTAGAGATGTGGACCCCTCAAAATGCTAAGGACAAGGATTTGCAAATGATCAAGACTCTACATTTTTGGTTTAGTGATCCAAGATCACAATGAGTCCATAGGAAAGCCAATACTATTAAAAGGGGATGAGGTGTTGCTTAATGGTCTTTTTTCTCAAGCGCTTAGTGACAGTACTCCTAAACCCTCAACCACTCTCTCTACCCCAAATATGTCCAAAACCTACATTCCAACTCGGCCCCACCGAAATTTCCTATCCGAAGCCACCGAGTTCATCTAGACTTAGCCACTGCCAAAAGCCGAACACATCGGATCCACCGAAATGGATCTCGGTCTCACCGAGATGGCCTTGCCAACTCTCTGTAATCGTTTGCACTCACTTCGGTCTCATCGAGTTTTGCAAATCGGTCTCACCGAGATGTCTTGCCAAGTCTCTGTTGGCTTATTGCTTCACTTCGGTCTTACCGAGTTGATGCAATCGGTGCCACCGAGATGAGGTTTGCCCTAGCCATTGCACTTCGGTCCATCTGAGTTGTTCCACTTGGTCCCACCGAGATTCCTAACATTCATATCTTTTACACAGTTCGGTGCTACCGAGATTATGATTTCGGTGCCACCGAGTTGGGTCAAAAGTGTGTAACGGTTGGATTTTGTGTGGAGGCTATATATACCCCTCCACCACTTCCTTCTCAGTAAGGAGAGCCATCAAAATGTGCCTACACTTCTACTACACATTTTCTCAGAGAGAACCACCTACTCATGTGTTGAATCAAGAGATTCCATTCCTACCATTTGAACATTGATTTCTAGCCTTTCCCAAGTTGCCTTCCACTCAAATCCTTCTTCCACCATAGCCAAATCTGTGAGGAGTTGTTTGAGTGTTGGGAAGACTATCATTTGAAGCACAAGAGCAAGGAGTTCATCAACAACACACCGTCTATTACCTTTTGGAGAGTGGTGTCTCCTAGATTGGTTAGGTGTTACTTGGGAGCCTCCGACATGATGTGGAGTTGAACCAAGGAGTTTGTAAGGGCAAGGAGATCGCCTACTTCGTGAAGATCTACCCCGAGTGAGGCTAGTCCTTCGTGGACATAAGCCATGGTGGAATAGACAAGGTTGCTTCTTCATGGACCCTTTGTGGGTGGAGCCCTCCGTGGACTCGCGCAGCCGTTACCCTTCGTGTGTTGAAGTCTCCATCAACGTGGACGTACGATAGAACCACCTATCGGAACCACGCCAAAAACCACCGTGTCTTCATTGCGTTTGAAATCTCTGATCCCCTCCTTTACTTACATATGCAATTGTTTACTTTCCGCTGCCACACTCTTAGAATTGCTTGTGTAGGGTGATGCTTGACTTGTGTTCTTGCTAAAATCTGCCTACAACTAAAATTGGGAAAAGATTAGGTTTTTATTGGGTCAAGTAGTCTAATCACCCCCCCTCTAGACATACTTTCGATCCTACAATATACAATGAAAAAGGGTGAGCACCGACAACTGGAATTAATGTGTGAACATGAATTTAATGTGGGTGAGAAATACGTACTCCCCCAAGCTTAGGCTTTTGGCCTAGCTTGGTAATCATCATCCGTAGTATCCATCAGGATCGGGTGGATAGTACTGGGGCGGAGGCACTTGAGGGTCCCGCTGCTGGACCTCGTGCTCCGCTGCGGCCAGCTCGTTCCTGTAAGCTGTGATGTCCGCCGGCATGATAGTGTATCCGTTCCTGGCATGATAGTCAAACAAAGAGGGTGTAGGCAACAGAATAATATCGTGAGTTCTCTCACTGAAAATCAGGTTATAACGAATATATTGTGGAGGTTCAGGTTCATCAATAAAGTGGTGATCTATCATGCACTGTTGGTCTAAATAAAGCTTAGGCAACAAGTAGTCATTTGGGCGGATGGCAACATTAAAGCGTTTTGCAAGAAGTGAAGCATAAATACCGCCATGGACTTTACCCTTAGTCCTGTTGGTGTGCAGGTGGCGTGCAATGATATCTCCCAAGCTAAAAGTGTTATCGCCGTGAATAGCACGACGCAAGATGGTGAGGTCAGGGGCACTGAGCGTACCACCTTCCTCCCTGGCAGTCAAACATTTCCCTATGAATAAAGCAAAGTAGTGCACAGCAGAAAAATGCAAGCTAGTAACACGGGCTTTTGAAACGCCCCTAAATTCCCCCATAGTCAAAGTGCAAAGGAAGTCCTCGAACTCCTCAGGCCGTGGCTCCCTCAAATACCCATCAGAAGGGATCAAGCATATCTCACAAAACTCATCTAGCGTTAACTCATGATGTTCAGCATATAAATCAAAACGCACCATGGGGATAGCAAGCCTAGGCATGAAATAAAAATTTTGCACAAAGGATTTGTAAGGATGTGGTGCTGGTCACACTCATCTGCGAGGAAGTCGGTCAGCCCGGTGTTCGCAACAAATTGTGCGAACTCTTGACGGAACCCGGCTTCGTTCATGAAGGTGTTGTGCGGCCACTTGCACGGTCGGACCTCCGTCCTACGCAGAATGTTGAGGTCGTGGTCATAGGCATCCCCAAGGACACCCTTGGAGCTCCGGCTCGAAGAACCCCTCTGAAGAAAGTTCATTTTCCTAAGAACAAATTTCTGAAAATTTTTGGACCACAAAAAGATGATAACAAAACTTCACAAGATTGATAGCAACTACTCATACAAGTGCCTAGAGGCTATATCAAGCATTCAAACTACTTAAAACTCAAAGAATTTAACATGCAAGCTCATTTTTAGTAGCACCAGTAGCAGCAATTTATGCAAAATATAATCCACTAAAGCAAAAACTAATTGGAGCAATGGGAGAGTCACATACCAAGGAGCAATCCCTCAAAACAGTTTCGGAAACAGAGCTCCGAGCAAAGAGATCGAAAATCTCAGGTTTGGGAGCAAGAACACGAGAGAGAGCTACCATGATTTTTTTCTGGAGGTAGGAGATGAAGTGGGCTGAATGGATAAGTGAGTGGGTCCCTGTGGGACCCACAAGGCATCTTGGCGCGCCCTGGGGGGTGGCCGCGCCCTGTTGCCTTGTGGGCAACAGGTGCACCCCCCTGGGTTGTTTTCAGTGCCAAAAATTCTTAAATATTCCAGAAAAAATCATGTTAAAATTTTATTGCATTCTGAGCACTTTTATTTTTGGGCCATTTTTTTCTTGCACGGATAATTCAGAAAACAGGATAATCATGGCATTTTATTTTATTTAAACTAAAAATAACAGAGAGCAAACTAAGATTACAGAAAGTTGTGCTTACTAAATTCATCGACCACATGCCCCTCAAAAAGAATCCATTAATAAGGTTGATCAAGTCTTATTAACAAACTATTTCCGAGTAACATGAAACCGAAGAATTTTCGTATAACACTAAGTTACCTCAACGGGGATATGCATCTCCCCAACAATAAGAATTTCATATTTCTTTTTGACAGTAGGAAGAGGACATTTGAATCCCCCAATAGTGATTGTCGAAACCTTTTCAATACAATTGATACCATTCACTGAAGTTTGTTTCTTCAGAAAATAAACCGTATGCTCATTACCATTGACATGAAAAGTGACCTTGATTTTATTGCAATCAATAACAGCCCCTGCAGTATTCAAAAAGGGTCTTCCAAGGATAATCGACATGTTGTCGTCCTCGGGCATATCAAGTATAACAAAGTCCGTTAAGATAGTAACATTTGCAACAACAACAGGCACAGCCACGCAAATTCCAATAGGTATAGCAGTTGATTTATCAGCCATTTGCAAAGATATTTTAGTGGGTGTGAGCTTATTCAAATCAAGTCTTTTATATAAAGAGAAGGGCATAACACTAACACCGGCTCCCAAATCACATAGAGCAGTTTTAACATAACTTCTTTTAATGGAGCATGGTATAGTAGGTATTCCGGGATTTCCTAACTTTTTAGGTACTCCACCCTTAAAAGAATAATTTGCAAGCATGGTGGAAATTTCAGCTTCAGGTATCTTCCTTTTATTAGTGACAATATCTTTCATGTATTTAGCATATGGAGACATTTTCAACATATCAATCAAGTGAGTACGCTAATAGACAGGTCTAAGCATTTGAACAAAGCGCTCAAAATCTTCCTCATCCTTGTTTTTAGATGGTTTAGTAGGAAAAGGCATAGGTTTTTGAATCCATGGTTCTCTTTCTTTTCCATGTTTTCTAGCAACAAAGTCTCTTTTATCATATCTTTTATTCTTAGGAGGTGGGTTATCAAGATCAATAACAGGTTCTATTTCTACATCATTATCTGGTTGAGCATCAACATGAACACCATCATTATCATTATCATTATCACTAGGTGTATGTTCATTACCAGATTGTGTCTCAGCATCAGAAATAGAAACATCATTTTGGTTCTCAGGAGGTTTTTCTATCTCAGGTTCACTAGAAGTATGCAGAGTCCTATCATTTTTCTTTTTCTTTTTCTTCTTAGATGGACTAGGCACATCAGTATTATTTCTTTGAGAGCCTTGCTCAATTCTTTTAGGATGATCTTCAGGATACAAGGGCTCCTGAGTCATTCTACCTCCTCTAGTAACAACTCTAACATTATGATCATTCATTTTATTATTCATCTCATCAAGCAAATCATTTTGTGACTTAGCAATTTGTTCTAACTGAGTCTGAACCATAGAAGCATGTTTACTCAAGCATTTAACATCATTAGCAGTTCTGAACATCAAATCACTCAAGCGTTCAATCATGATGGCATTTTGTTTTAGTTGATTGCTAACATATAAATTGAAGTGTTCTTGCTTAATGATGTAATTATCAAATTCATACAAGCATTGGCTAGCAGATTTATTATAAGGAATATCACCTTCGTCAAATCTAGTGAGAGAATTTACCTCCACTACCTGTGTCGGGATATCAAGTTCATGTATTTCTTCAATAGGTGGTAGATTCTTAACATCTTCAGCTTTAGTACCTTTTTCCTTCATAGATTTCTTAGCTTCTTGCATATCTTCTGGTCTGAGGAATAGAATACCTCTTTTCTTCGGGGTTGGCTTAGGTGGTGGTTCAGGAAGTGTCCAATCATCGGCATTTCTCAATATATTATTAATAGTTCTTCAGCCTGTCCAATAGTTCGTTCCCTGAAAACACAACCAGCACAACTATCTAGGTAGTCCCTAGAAGCATCGGTTAGTCCATTATAAAAGATATCAAGTATTTCATTCTTCTTAAGAGGATGATTAGGCAAAGCATTAAGTAATTGGAGAAGCCTCCCCCAAGCTTGAGGGAGATTCTCTTCTTCAACTTGCACATAGTTAAATATTTCCTGTAAGGTTGCTTGTTTCTTATGAGCAGGAAAATATTTTTCAGAGAAGTAATAAATCATATCCTGGGGACTACGCACACAACCAGGAGCAAGAGTATTAAACCATTTCTTAGCATCACCCTTTAATGAGAAAGGAAACAACTTAAGAATATAATAGTAGCAATTTTTTTCCTCATGAGCAAATAGGGTGGCTATATCATTCAATTTAGTAAGGTGTGCCACAACAGCCTCAGTTTCATAACCATGAAAAGGATCAGATTCAACCAAAGTAGTTAACTCAGGATTGACAGAGAATTCATAATCTTTATTGGTAACAAATATGGGAGAGGTAGCAAACTTAGGATCATATTTCATTCTCTCCCTCATAGATTTTTCTTTCAACTCAGCAAGCAATTTTCTAACCTCATCTCTATCATTACAAGCAAAAATTGCCCTAGCAGTCTCTCTATCAAAAACATAACCATCAGGTATTTTAGGCATTTCAACTCTAGTATGAGAACTAGGCATAATAGGTGAATCATAATTTTCAAGAGTTTCAACATTTGTCAGTCTCTTTAGCTCTAGCAATTTGTTCATCAAGAAATTCACCAAGTGGCACAATATTATCAAGTATAGTACTAGCATCATCAATAGTTTCATTCATAGTAGAAGTAGTATCATCAATAACTTGTGACATATCAGAATGAATAGTAGGTGGTGGTGTCGCAAGCCTACTCAAAACAGAAGGTGAATCAAGTGCGGAGCTAGATGGCAGTTCCTTACCTCCCCTCGTCTTTGAGGGAATGATCTTGGTCTTAGTGTCTTTCAGATTTTTCATAGTGATCAATAGATATAAATCCCAAGTGACTCAACAAATAGAGCTATGCTCCCTAGCAACGGTGCCGGAAAAGGGTCTTGATAACCCACAAGTATAGGGGATCGCAACAGTTTTCGTGGGTAGTATTTCACCCAGATTTATTGATTCTACACAAGGGGGGGCAAAGAATATTTGCGAGTATTAGCAGTTGAGTTGTCAATTCAACCACACCTGGAGAACTAAATATCTGCAGCAAAGTGTTTAGTAGCACAGTAATAACAGTAGCAATAGGAACAGAAGCAGTAACAGTAGCTGTTTTGTAGTGATTGTAACAGCAGCAGCAATGGAAGTAACTTAGCAAAGATCAATATGTGAAAAGAGTAGGCATTGGATCGGTGAGGGATAATTATGTTGGATGACATTCATCATATAACAGTCACAACCTAGGGCGATACACAATAGCTCCAATTCATCAATGTAATGTAGGCATGTATTCCGTATATAGTCATACGTGCTTATAGTAAGAACCTGCATGGCATCTTTTGTCCTACCCTCCCGTGGCAGCGGGGTCCATAAGGAAATCTAAGGGATATTAAGGCCTCCTTTTAATAGAGAACCGGAACAAAGCATTAACACATAGTGAATACATGAACTCCTCAAACTACGGTAATCACCGGAAAGAATCCCAATTATTGTCACCTTGAGGTATGCGGATCATAACACGTAATGGGTGCATATAACTTGTAAGATAGGATCAAGAACACAAATATATTCATGAAAACATAAAGGGTTCAGATCTGAAATCATGGCACTCGGGCCCTAGTGACAAGCATTAAGCATAGCAAAGTCATAGCAACATCAATCTCAGAACATAGTGGATACTAGGGATCAAAGCCCTAACAAATTGACTTGATTACATGATAAATCTCATCCAACCCATCACCGTCCAGCAAGCCTACGGAGAAATTACTCACACATGGTGGTGAGCATCATGAAATTGGTGATGGAGGATGGTTGATGATGACGACGGCGTTCAATCCCCCTCTCTGGAGCCCCGAACGGACTCCAGATCAGCCTTCCCGATGAAGAACAGGAGGTGGCGGCGGCTCCGTATCATAAAACGTGATGAAACTTCTTCTCTTATTTTTTTCTCAGGGAAAGTGAATTTATAGCGTTGGAATTAGGTAACATGGCCGCCTGTGGGCCCCACAAGGCATCAGGGAGCGCCCTAGGTGGGTCGCGCCCTGTTGCCTTGTGAGCAACAGGTGGCCCCTCTTCTGTTGATTGTTGCGCCAATAATTTTTATTTATTCCATAAAAAATCCCCAAAAAGTTTCATCCAATTTCGAGAACTTTGATTTCTGCACAAAAACAACACTATGGTAGTTCTGCTGAAAACAGCGTCAGTCCGGGTTAGTTTCATTCAAATCCTGCAAATTAGAGTCCAAAACAAGAGCAAAAGTGTTTGGAAAAGTAGATACGACGGAGACGTATCACCCCTCGACCGCTATCCAGCATGCATCTTAAGGTATTAAGTAAATAACAAATAGAGTAATGCTTGAAGCATGATGACATAATATATACAGAATAAAACCAACCAATATGATTAAACCCCGTCGTTTTACCCTTAGTAGCAACAATACAAATACGTGCCTCGCTACCCCTTCTATCATGAGGTGAGGACATCGCGAGATTGAACCTACCACAAAGCACATCTCCCATTGAAGATAAATCAATCTAGTTGGCCAAATCGAATGGATCGATCGAAGAGAAATACAAAGCTATAACAATCACACATAATAAAGTTCAGAAAAGACTCAATTACTTCCAATGAATAATCTGATCATAAACCCACAATTCATCGGATCCCAACAAACACACCGCAAAAGAAGATTACATTGAATAGAACTCCGAGGAGAACATTGTATTGAAGATCAAAGAGAGAGAGAGAAAGCCATCTAGCTAATCACTATGGACCCGTAGGTCCTATGGGAACTACTCACACATCATCGGAAGGGCAGCAAGGTTGATATATAAGCCCTCCGTGATCGATTCCCCCTCCGGCAGAGTACTGACGGAGGCCTCCAGATGGGATCGCGAAAGAATAGAGGCTTGCGGCAGAAGAATAATTGTTTCGGGTCTCGCTCTGGGGGTTATGGAATATTTGGGAATTTATAGCGCTGAAATTATGTCAGACGGAGCCACGAGGGGCCCACAAGACAACTGGGCGCGCCTACCCCCCTAGGCGCGCCCTGTTGTCTTGTCATCTCCTCGTCTCTCTTCTGATCCTCCCATGAAGCTTCTAGGGTCCCTCCTGGTCCAGAAAAAATCGTCAAAAAGTTTCGTAGCATTTGGACTCCGTTAGGTAGGAATTTTCTGTAAAACCAAAAACATGCAGAAAACAACAACTGGCACTTGGCACTGGGTTAATAGGTTAGTTCCCAAAAATGATATAAAATGATGTATAAAGCATATAAGATTGATAATATAATAGCATGAAACAATCAAAAATTATAGATACGTCGAAGACGTATCAACCGTCGGCACCATTGCCAGGCTCAAACCCCCGGGTACCTCTCCCTCTCTGCCCAATGTTGCTTCCCCGTAGAGGAGGGCGCGAGCTGCTCGGAATCTGCCATCCCTTCTCCCTGTGAAGGAGAGCGGGTTCCCTTTTAATTTTGCATCTTGTCCATAGTTTAAGTTTTCCCCTTCACCCATTTGCTCGGAGCCTCTTTTTCTATTACAGGATCGGTTTTCATCATCTAGCCACGAACTCTATTCTCCACGTCGCTTCTTTCATAATCTTCTATAAAGCCTTCCTTCATATCGAGCCCCACTTCGGGTTGTGGCTGAAGGTGTTCTGCGTTAAGTCTAGTGGACGTAGTCCATGTAATGCTCTATCGGCGGATCCTCCCGCTTCAAGTTCGAGCTCTCCCAATGTGGGAATTCAAACCCGAGGACGATGCGGTGGTGAAGGATTTCTTCCGTGGAGAAGACCTCGGGGGGATGTGGGAGCTCTTGTTCGAACCCAATAAGAACTTCTTCCCTTCCCAGGCCGAGGATATTGGCTTTTACCGAGCCCTTCCTGTCGCCGTGGTGATTTCTTCTTAATTTCAACTCAGTTTTTCTTTTACGCTTGTCCTCTTTTTACTACATGGTGGCTGACCACATTCCTACTTGACGCAGGTATGGCGTACGCGAGCCGAGAAGATGTAGTCCCCAACTCCACTTCCGGGAGATCCCAGGACTCCCGAGCTTGAAAGGCTTCTAGCTGAGGTTCCGGCAGAAGGGAAGGAGAGGAAGAATAGGATGAAGAATCCATTCGTCTGAGAGGGCATCTCAGGCACGGTGTAGATCAAGGAAAGGAAGAACAGGATGAGGCGTCCTATCTACCGAGGTTTCACCTCAAGCCTAGTGTTAAGAGGATACCTAGGTATCGTCCAGATCAAGGAAAGAAAGAACAGGATGAAAAACCTGTCTTCTCAGGAAGATACCTCGATGACTCATTAAAGTTCTTCCTCTCAGCCGAACTCCTCCCACCGAGAGAGGAAGAACAGGACGAAGAACCTGTCCTTTTGAGAAGACATCTTGGATACTGCCTCAACGAGCCATCAAAGCTCCTCGATCGTCATCGAATGGGAGGGCGGAGGTGGAGAAAACAGGTCCAGCTCCTCGGAAGTTTGGGAAAAACCATCGTCCGAGGATACCGAAGAGGTCGATCCTCCTCGGAAATATAGGTGCTGAAGGAAGGCTCACGATATTCCAACAAGCCAGGTATTAACCCATGTGGAGGTGGTTAGCTCGGATTCGTCCGAGGGCCTTCTCCCGAGCCATCCAGATATTAAAAGGTAAACCCTTTTACTTCGGTTGTCATAGTCCTTTTTTCTACTTGAAGCGGTACTTGGAAACCTGATTTTTATCCTTTCTTAGTGATCCTGATGACAAAGTCCCTACGACTGAAGTTCATACTCCGCCGGTGTTCGGGTCCAAAACGGTCTTGCCACCAAGGTGGGGACGGAAGGTAGAAGAGGTATTAAACAGCTCCTCCGTCCCACTCGAACACAGGGCCATGGTCGGGAAAACCCTCACTCAATTCCAGTCTGCTAAAGCTGGGGTACTGGACGTCTTCATTAATATTGCTGAAGGTTTTAAGGTATGATTCGTGTAGGCCTTTACTTTCATAGCTTGACGCAAGATATCCATTTTACAGAAAATGTTCATACACCGTCCGAGATTGAAATTTATATGCTTTTAAGAATAGTGTATAAGAAGTGTTTTTACCCTTTAAGGGAATGCAGTAGCCCCGGTCCTTAAGATAGTTTTAATAAAACTATCTTGAGGGTCGAATATTTTTACAAATACGGCTATGTAGTAGCCCCCAAGACTCTGGATGGATTAAAAAACCATTCAGAGGATCAAATTCGTTCCTTGGCTTCTAACCTGCTCCCTTTATATGCTTTAACATGCAAGATTCTTTGTCCTCCTCGGCCTCTAATTTACAAGAACTGGAGGATCTAAATCGCCAGATGACGTGGTCCGAGGAAGACATGAGCGTGATAGAGGAAAATATTGGGGCGCCACAAGGTAAGCAATGGATGCATTTACTGTATATTTAACTGTCAAGCAACACAATTTAGTAATGTGAATGTGCATCCATTTTTAAATAGTGGCCGGAGAGGCGTTAGCTATGCTTCATGCCGATCTATCAAAAGCGCGATCTGAATTGGAACGGCAAAGGGTAATGGCGCTTGAAGGCACTCGAGACCTCGACAAGGCCATAGAAGCTCGGCAAGCGGCTCAATCTCGGATTTCTGAGTTGAATAAGATGTTGAAGGGCGTGATTACTGAATGCGATGCGCTTGAGTCCTTGAAGGAGAAGAACACTTTTGGGCTAGAGCAATTTGTCATAGAAAGATGGGAAGCCATTGCTCTAGCGGACGCCGCGAAGGTGGAGCTTCACTAGGCGATAAACATTTGTGCTGGTAAGACGTGCATAATGTTCTGTGTCTTTGGCCCTGATGACCTTTCCGAGCTAATGTGGTATTGGCATTTTGTCAGGGTGTTCCCGGATCTGCCACACGGCATGAAGGATGCATACGAGTACTTCATCGATCGTGAAGGATCTTCTGATGAGAAGACATTTTGGGTACGAGCCCAAGAAGCGTCGAGCGCTCAGCTTCTCAGCGATCAGATGAAGCAACTGTCCGAGCTTCAGCAAGCAACCAAGTATGCACTGGGAGGTGTATACATCGCCTTGTGGCCGAACACTACCCCGCCATCCAACTTCTTAGGGCTTGTGCAGCGCCTTCGAAGTGCCATGGATCAAGCCGAGTTGTGGAAGCGGTCAGCATGTTTGGAGGGTGCCCGGGAGGCATTTGCAGCTGTGCAGACTTGGTGGTCGAGGATGGACATGGAGCCGATCTCACGACGATGTCCGAAAGGAAAGACACAAGAAGCTGCCGACTACTATGAGCGGGTCATGCCAGCAGCTCGGGTATCCGAAGGGAAATGTAACAAACAATTGATTTTAGAAGATCTTTAGTGTTTCTATTTGTATTCCACGGATATACCAAAGTGTAATTGTGAAATGAAATTTAATCATTTCGTTTAGAGCTTGTACGCTTTCATTTTGACTCGACTACGACTCTTCGAAGATGTAGTTGGCCAGTCGTCGGCTTTCGACCCTTCGTAGAATATACTAAGGGTGTTTCATTCCTGACTTCAACTTTGAACCAACGCCTCGACGCCCATGGGCAGCTGTGTTCGGACCATAAGGCTAAAACATACACTTAGTTACAAGAGTTTTTGACTGGGGGGAAACTTAATAGCCCCCGGTATATGTCGAGTCCTCGCATTTTCCGAGGCCGAACCATCCACAAGTTGGCCTTCTTAAAAGAAAAAAGCCCTTCGTCGCCAGTGGCGCTGCCGTCGAGGGAGCCGCGCCATGGCGGGGCGGGTTCGAGCACCAGCGGCGCCGTGAGGTCGAGTGAAGGAGAAGATGCGATGAGTGTACAACCTCTTTGGTGGCGCCAAGTAGGCCTCGGCTTCATCCGAGGAGTCGGTGAGGATGTTGCGGTTCCGGTGGGGCAGGTTAAGGCGGCGCTGTAGGAATGGAGCAGCCGCGATAGACGAGGCGATCGTCGGAGCAGCTCCTTGGAGGTGGAGGACGGGGCGGCTGAACCGGCGGGACGACGAGATCGATGACGGATCCTCATCCGGTGCGGTGGATGAGGGACGTCGAGCTATTGCGGTGGACGACGTCGTCGGGAAAAAGGCTCCGGCTGGGCAGCGATGGGGGGGGCGGACGGAGGAGGGTGGGGTTTCGCAGCTGGTGGAGGGAGGTTTTGGCGGCCTCGGTTTTCGAATGGGGAAAAGAAGGGGATGGGAGGGGGAACCATGACTTAGGGACGCGCTTGTCCGAAATGTAGGGTAAGTTACAAAAGTACCCCCACCAATTTGAACTAGCGGCTCTTTCCGATCAGGGGTAGAACGGGGATTTCGCGTGTCGGGATTTCGCAGGAGGAGGGAGTTTTCATGCGCGTTGTAATTTCGGGATAGCAAGGCACGGGTTGAGAAGGAGGGAGCTTTTGGAGCACAAACAGACAAAGAGATATCTTGAAATTTCGGCATAATAAGGCGTGGGTTGAAATTTCGGGACAAGGCTAATGTGTACGGTACCATATCAATTCGCACTTCCCTCAACCAAAAAAAAAACAATTCGCACCACACAAGAGAGGGTCTTGTCCCATTTTACTATATGAATTACTGCAAATGTCATTCAGAACTTTGAATCCATGTTATGTTCAATTAAAATATTTCGCTAGGTGTATAATGCATGTAACCTACTCAAATGAACATTTTAGTGCATTCCAAATGTATATACTACCACTGCAATATGAACTAAATTTGAATTCGTTTCACTATTTGAATAAGAATCTACAATCATGATTGTTGTCAAGTTAAACCATCATCTGTATATTATCTTCACAACACACCACATGATTGATGCCAAGTTAGATATGAACTATGTGTACTATATGAACTCGAATTCAAATTTTTGAATCCACTTTATACTGATTTCAAATAATAGTACATTTCAAGCTCTAGCTAGATCTTCATAATCTAAACCATGTTTCATATGTATAATGTGTTTATCGCACAATGTATAGTGCCCCGCCCCCTACGCCTACAAGTACTTAGCTGTGAGCTGCAAAAGTCACACATTATCACAAATTCAAATAAATGCGAGATTGTTCGATATTTATAATATATATATATATATAGTATAACATGTTCATAACCACACCATGTGTATCACCATTATATTCATGCATGCATGGGTTTAAAACACTATGATCTCTTATTCAAATATCTGAATCCACTTTTGTAATGAATTATGATCTCTGATAGACTTTACACCCACACAATCATGTTCTCTTTGTAGCTAGCACTAACTTTCGTGCATGCACACGCCCTCCTTGCCCTCCCCCTCCCTCAGCATTCTCTCCATCGCGCACATTCGTTATTTTTCTTTAGGTCGTTCATCCATGGTCTCTATAGGTCTCCCCAGCTCCTTCTTTCCGGCACACACACCGATCGATATACCTCTCTAGCTAGGTCTGCCTACCACATACACACACTTTCTCTCTTCTCCTCTATCTCACCGTCCATGCCCTCTATCTCTCATACGGTCACACACATATGCACACTCTCACCCCTCTTTTCATTGATCTCGCACTCGCACACTCCTCCATCTCTATATAGTAGGCCTATCGCACCAACTCCTAGCCTCATCCCTGTCTCTCTATCTGTCTCTCCGGGCCTTATTTTCCTCTAACACATGCATGTATATCGATCAATCTTCCTCTGTACATATAGCTAGGTCGACTATAACTCTTTTTCACCACGCACTGATCGATCTACCTCACTAGATAAGTCTCTCCCTTTACCCGACACACGACAATTGCTCTACCTATCTAGTTAGGTATGCTTACCACAGACATATCGCCCCCCCATCATCCATGCATGCCTCCCGACTCGTTTCTCACACACACGCGCACACAGACACACATAGCCTCTCTTATTGATATTGCAGTCGTACCCTCCGTTTGTCTAGTAGGCCTCTCCCACCATCTCCGAGAAGCAACAACACCACCACCCCTCCGGCACTCTAGCTCCGTCTCTCTCCCAACCTTAATTATTCCTTTCCTACACATATGTATGGATGCCAATCGATCTCCCTCAATACATAGCCAGGTCTCTCCTTCTCCACACGTATACCTGTTGATCTACCTCTCTAGTTAAGTCTCTGCCCCCCCCCCCCCACACACACACTGATAGTCGAACGCTCTAGTTAGGTCTCCCTGCCACACACAAACTGCACCTGTCCTCTTTCACGTTCCAGTAGGCCAGCCACCCTATATCTTTGACGTGCGCACACACAATTTCACTGGCTCTCTTTATTGATCTCGCAACCATACACCTTCATCCCTCTCTTCGATTCTATCGATATCTCACGCCGATGATCCCTCCCCTCTCTTCTCGTGGATCGCCCCCTCTATATATGATATATCTAGGCCTCCGTTTCACACGCATTGCATATGTTACTGTTTTTTGAGATATCATCGACTCATATTCCCTGTCTATCTCTCATGCACACAAATACACTTACAAAATCACCCCCCAAAAAAACACTCACGAACGCACTCACCATCTCTCTCTAGGTTTGTATCTCTCTTACACACACCCACGTAGGTGGGGTACCTGCACAAAGAGAAGAGGTGCACGCACGACGCACGTACTCACATCTCGTTCCCAACCACACCCGCGCGGGTACAAGGTGGAGCTCATTTCTGTACGAAAAGGCAGCCCACGTGATAATTTGACACGTGTCGGTTGTTCACTTGATGGAGGGTCGTGTACCACGCATGACCGAAACAAAGTGCGACTTGACGCGTTGGCGCGTTATTTTTAAATAATGTTTTATTCCTCAATGGCATGTATAGAATATAAAATGATTGCATGGAGAGAAAAACGAAAATCGCTCCACTATACTAGTACTACAAATATAGGCAGGAGCCTCAATGCTTGCTTGCTGGGGTTCGTCTCTTCACACTCTCTCACCCAAGATAGCGGTGGCCAATCTCTCTCTCTCTAACCGCTGGTCACTGATCCGGCCGGATCCCGTCCGCCGGTGGAAAGGTAGGATGTGCAGCATTGCTCCGGTCACCGGCGTCGAGACAGGAAACCCTCTGCTAGCGCGTCCCGATCTGCGGTACCCACCGTTCTCTCCGACCAAGCTCCGGTGCGGTAGGCCCTTCCACACTTGCTCGTTGCCGCAGCAAATCCCGCTCGCCGCCGCCCTCCTACTTACATCCCGGTGACCCTCAGGTACGGCTTCCTCTGGAACTGGACTTGCTCCATTGCCCAACTTCCCACGTCGCTGCATGTGGATCTTCTTTAGTTCTTTGCCTAAAATGTACTAGCCCAGCCGGCGTACTTTCCATTTTGCAATCTCGTCCTCACACCATCTAAGAGAAACCACTGTGCTGTTATCTTTCCCTTAAGACAATGAATATGCTTCTTTTTGTCGGTGTATGTGTCATCAACTATCATTGGCCAGTAATTGTTTCCTTTCTACCTCTTTTTGCAAATAGGGATATCCATTTCACCTCGTTGCTATTGCGACCTTTTGGTGAACTGCACAAAGCACTTTTTTCTTAAGAGTGTTTTGTGCAGTTCTACTAAAATGTCTCACTGGCAATGTTTCTACATTTCAATGGGACTGCACAAAGGGAGTTTGGAGTTCCTATCCTCCTCATCCAACTCTCAGCCTAATCTTCTCCAACAAGTAGTTAGTCTCAAGAGAGACTGCAAAGGTGACCGGCTTCTATTTGTGTGTTTATTGTTTTAACAACAGTGCCACTATTATTGTAATCACACTTACTCAATATCTTTGCTAACAGGGATGCTCAGCTCTATTTTAGTGGAACTGCACAAAATGATCGGAATGTTCCATGCTTCTGATAGCTCCTTTCTTTGCCAACATGTCGTGTTGATTTTGACAGAGCTGCGGGAAAGTAGCTGCCAACCAATGAATATCGTGGCCAGGAAATGAAAGCATTCCTATGGAGAGCATCGATCATTTTTCATTTTTTCTTTATTTGTACACCTTCTCACAACTTTGTCTTTAGTAGTGATGTAAATATTGGCTCTGATCTGCGAATCATTGAGATGCATTAGCAAGGAAGTTAGTTTTTTTTGTGAAAGAGCATGGATGTTAGTTTCCTTTGTATTTGATGGAATGTTGTAATGAGACAACCTTCTAGCTGGCAAGACACATGAAGCAAAAGCTGAAAGCTTCATAGCGTTGTACAATTTCATGTCGCTCAAAAATTATGTGTACATATATTATGTAAACAAATGTTGAAAGCTTGATAGCATTGCCAGAATCCATTCTACTACTCCAGCATCCGAGTCCACGTGCCATGCACCAAATTAGAGTGCACAACCGCATAGGAGACTCCAGCCCAGTCGTTTCGCCGCAGTAATATACTAGTAGTAATTAGCAGTCAAATCACAAGCCCTACCTTTCCCACAGTAAGTTGCTCGGAGGAAGCAACCATCAATTCAATCTTCTTTGAATCCACTCCTACTACTAGGAGCAACTATAAATACTCTACTAAGGAGAACACAGACGGGCTAGGTGTCGCACGGAGGCCATATGGTGATAGTGTGATCTCAGGAGTAAATACTTCACTGGGTTGCCGTTTTCCGCACTACTCCGGAGTAAATGCGTACTAGTAGTAGTAGAAGATTGCTTTATCACAGATTAAAATAAAAGAGTGCAGGCACTCCACCGTGTGGTTCCTAGTGTACCTGTATACTGTACTACTCGTACTATTAAACCTTGCGCTTGGCTCTTCTCCTCTTCGTGAAGTCGAACAATTATGGTACTACAGTGTATGCTTCTGGCAATTTGACACTGAATGAACAGCTGCACGTCCACCGCGTGGGCGAGGAGAGCGCGCAGTAGTCAAAAGCTTCTCCTCGTCATGCGAGCCACCGCGCGTGTGGGAGAGGGAGAGGGCATAGTAAGCAAGCTTCTCCTCGTTCTCCTCGTCCTGCGAGCCATCGCGCGTGTGGGAGAGGGAGAGGGCGTAGTGTAGTATTAGTACTACTACTAGTCCATACTGCCTCCTTTCCGGTTAATATGGCTTAATGGCGGTCACTGGACTTCATAATATGCTCATTACGGTCAATATATACATTTTGCGGTGTTTATATGGTCACTAGCTCACCGTAGAGCACCGTATCGCACTCTGTTGACCGGCCAAATAGTCTACGTAGCACTTTGTTGACTTGTTAAATTGACACATGGACTGTGGGTCCCATCTGTCAGTTGGCAGAGGAAAGAAATAAGTTAAACAAAATTTTACACAGGCGCGGTAGGAGTTCAACCCTTGCGCGGGAACCACCCTGGCTGTGTATGTGTGCGCATGCACGTGTAGGCTGAGCACTTAAGCGTGAGCGTGTGTGTTGCGCCGTGTGCTGTACACATACATGCGTGTGTGCATGTGTACGTGTGACTGCCGCATGCATGCGTTAGGGCATCGTGTGCATTTTTGTGTGCATGTGTACGTGTGACTACTGCATGCATGCATGAGGGTTGTAGTCTTCACATGTTCATATTTCATAATGTACTACGTGGACGGAGTTTTAGACGGCATTACCCCTTGCTGAAATGATGGATGTTAGAGCAGGTAGGGCACATGGGAGTGAGAGAACCCTGCATGCAAGGGTATTTTGGTCGATAGCATAACAAACAGCTCATGCATCGTAAGATCCGTTTGCATGGAAATACTACTTCTCGGTCGTCGGAACTCGTTCTTCTTCCTTTCGCCGACACGTGGGACATCCAGCATCCGGATCCACGTGTCATGCAAGAATTTAGAGATAAGTAATTGGGAGTACAGGTGAGACTCAGGAATGGTCACACACGTAGGTGGAGTACCAGCAGGGGACGCAGTAATAATGCCTAATGAGCAGTCAAATCACACAGTAAGTTGCTCGGACGAAGCAACCATCATTTCTCTCTTCAATGGCATGTACGCAATATAAAAAGGTTGATATGGATAGAACAGGAAAACCGCTCCACTATATATACATAATATAGCCAGGAGCCTAAGCCACACCGCTGTTCACATATCCGGCTGGATCCCGTCCGCCAGGGGAAGTGGTGGATGTTTTGCATAGACGCGGTCGCCAACGGCGAGGGAGAAAACCCACTGTGGGCGCGTCCCGATCAGGGGTCCCAGCCGTTCTCTCTCACAAAGCTCCGGCGCGGTAGCCTTCGCCCCTTGCTCACTGCCGCGCTATGGGCGGATGCCGCCTCCCACCGCCCTCCTAGCGACATCCCGATGTCCCTTAGGTACAACTACCTTTCGAGCCGGCTTCCTCCACTGCCCCAGCTCCCCACGTCGCTCCATGCGGATCTTTCTCTACTTCTGTACCCCGCACGTTGCTCTACCGGCTTCTATTTGTGATGAGTTTATGTCTCATCAACTAGTGCCACTACTATTATTCTAATCACACTTCTTCAATATCTTTGCCAACAGGGATGCTCAGCTCGATTTTAGTGGAAATGCACAAAATCATCGGATGGTCCATGGGTTCCAGACTTCTTTCCTTCGAAAGTTTCAACCTCGCCAGGAAATTAAAGCCTGTTTAGGGTTTAGGGTTCAAGGCCTAGGGACTGCATCGATCGTTTTGTTCTTTATTTGTACACCTTCTCACAACGTTTGTCTTTAGTTGTGAAGTAAATATTGGCTATGATCTGTGAATCATTGAGATGCATTAGCATGCATGTTAGTTTCCTTTGTATTTGATAATGAAATGTTGTAACGGGGCAACCTTGGAGGCAAGATACATGAAGCTGAAAGCTTCATAGCATTGTAAGTACAATTTTATCTCGCTGAGAAATTATAGTAGTAGTATGTAGTACTCCTACTACTATTACTAAAGAGCTAGGTGTCGCACGGTGTCCAAGGAATATGGTGATAGTGTGAGGTGGGCCATGTACTACTCACTGGGCTGCTGATGTCTACTACACAACTTATTCTTGTAGACTCGTGTTGGGCCTCCAAGCGCAAAGTTTTGTAGGACAGTAGCAATTTTCCCTCAAGTGGATGACCTAAGGTTTATCAATCCGTGGGACATGTAGGATGAAGATGGTCTCTCTCAAACAACCCTGCAACCAAATAACAAAGAGTCTATTGTGTCCCCAACACACCCAATACAATGGTAAATTGTATAGGTGCACTAGTTCGGCGAAGAGATGGTGATATAAGTGTAGTATGGATAGTAGATATAGGTTTTTGTAGTGCGAACAATAAAAAACAGCAAGGTAGCAAGTAACAAAAGTGAGCATAAATGGTATTGCAATGCTTAGAAACAAGGCCTAGGGTTCATACTTTCGCTAGTGCAATCTCTCAACAATGCTAATATAATTGGATCATATAACCATCCCTCAACGTGCGATAAAGAATCACTCCCAAGTTCCTATTAGCGGAGAACATAAGATAGAAATTATTTGTAGGGTACGAAACCACCTCAAAGTTATTCTTTCCGATCAATCCATTGAGTTATTCCTATAAGTGTCACAAACAGCCCTAGAGTTCGTACTAAAATAACACCATATGATACACATCAACCAACTCTAATGTCACCTAGATACTCCAATGTCACCACAAGTATCTGTGAGTTGATTATACGATATGCATCAAACAACTTCATAATCATAATATTCAATCCACACAAAGAACTTCAAGGAGCACCCCAAAGTTTCTACCGGAGAAAAGATAATGAAAACGTGCATCAACCCCTATGCATAGATTACCCCAATGTCACCTCAGGAATCCGCGAGTTGAGTGCCAAAACATACATCAAGTGAATCAATATAATATCCCATTGTCACCACGGGTATTCATATGCAAGACATACATCAAGTGTTCTCAAATATGAATATTCAATCCGACAATAACGAAACCTCAAAAGGAAAAGATTCGATTCATCACAACAAAGATAGAGAGGGAAGAAACACCATATGATCCAACTATATTAACAAAGCTCGCGATACATCAAGATCGTGCCATATCAAGAACACGAGAGAGAGAGATCAAACACATAACTACTAGTACATACCCCTAGCCTCGAGGGTGAACTACTCCCTCCTCGTCATGGAGACCGCCGGGATGATCAAGATGGCCTCCGGTGATGATTCCCCCTTCGGCAGGGTGCCGAAAAAGGGTTGTTGATGAGATCTCTTTGGTACAGAGGCTTGCGGCGGCATAAAAACTCATCTAGGTTAACTTTCGGGGATTTCTGAATATATAGAATTTTTCAGTGTTGGAATCATGCAAAGAGGTGCCACAGTGGGCCCATGAGGTACCAGGGCGCGCCTGGGGGGGTGGCGCGCCCTGGTGGCTTGTGGGGCCCCTGTGGCTCTTCTGCTGCTCCCCCGAAGCTTCCTGGGTCTGTTTCCTTCCAGAAAAAATCGTCAAAAAGTTTCGCTGCATTCGGACTTCATTTGATATGGATTTTCTAGAAAACCAAAAACAAGCAGAAAACAACAACTGGCACTGGGCACTAGGTCAATATGTTAGTCCATAAAAATCATATAAAAGCCATATAAAAGTGCACCAAAATCATACAAAACTATAATAAACATGGCATGAATACTTCATAAATTATAGATACGTTGGAGACGTATCAGCATCCCCAAGCTTAATTCCTGATCGTCCTCGAGTAGGTAAATGATAAAAGAAATAATTTATGAAGTGTGAATGCTAGCATAGTGCATACGTTTGATCAATGATAATTCCAATCACTTTTTTTCCTAGCATCATTATATATCATAAACAGTAGCTCATCTCATAAAACTTCTCATGATCAAGTAGCAAGCTATTCACATGTTAAAGTATAGACCATAAACTTTCTTCAAAACTAACAAACTATGTTTTCAGTCATCAAACAATTGCAATTCATCTTATTTTCAGGAAGGGTCTATGTAAGAGCTTTGATTTAGCAAATTCCACATACTCAACTATCATTTAGTCTTACATGATTGCTGACACTCAAAGCATATTTTTAGAACAAACTGTTTCAGTCAAATACATAGGAAGATAGGGGCTTAATGTTTTGCCTCCCAAATTATTTATCTCATGGATAATGTCAACAATGATAACTCATGATCACCTATATTCAACTAGATATATGTGCCTGGATCATTCCCTACCACATGATGCTTGCCCACTAGAGAATAAATAGAGCGGAATAGGGATGAACATTACTGACTCTTACATAAAAGTAAATACAGAAAATTAAAAGGTAGGCCCTTCGCAGAGGGAAGCAGAGGTTGTCATGCGCTTTTTATTTTTGAATGTGCAAGCCCTTAATGCAAAGGAACGTCACGTTATATTGCCCCTTGTGATAGCAACCTTTATTATGCAGTCCGTCGCTTTTATTTCTTTACCATCACAAGTTCGTACAACGCTTATTTTCCCTTGCAATAAAAGATCATACATATTTTAGGAGCAATTTTTATTGCTTTTTGCACCGATGACAACTTACTTGAAGGCTCTTATTCAATCCATAGGTAGATATGGTGGACACTCATGGCAAGAAACTGGGTTTAAGGGTTTTTGGATGCACAAGTAGTATCTCTACTTAGTACGAATTTTTGGCTAGCAAAAGATCCTAAGCAAGCACCACACGTTAGAGGATCCATGACAATATAACTTCTATGTGAATATAAACAAACATAACTCATTACGTTGTCTTCCTTGTCCAACGTCAACTACTTGATCAAGCGTGAAAATAATTAATGGGGGCTCACAATCATAGAAGATGTCCAAGATAGTATATTTATATGTGAAATTTCTCTTCCTTCAAAATTCTTTCATGAATTGTTCAAGTGACCAATGCTATGTTTGTTAACTTTCAATAAATTTTACCACTTATACTTCTTGTATGTGAAGTCACTACTCCCCATGGGACAAGCATATGAAGCATATAAATTTCAACTTTATGATATTCAATTCATTTCAACAATTTACTCATAGAATATAAGTGAAGAACAAGAGTAAATGACAAACTACTCCAAAAAGATATAAGTGAAGACCAAAT
This sequence comes from Elymus sibiricus, assembly GCA_039707655.1. Lineage (NCBI taxonomy): Eukaryota > Viridiplantae > Streptophyta > Magnoliopsida > Poales > Poaceae > Elymus > Elymus sibiricus. The sequence continues at coordinate 158,875,516 of CM077668.1, read as the reverse complement.
GAGTAGTTAAGTAAATAGGTAGCTATGTGAGGACTCTCTCTCATTTAAAAATTTCAGATCTTAAGTATTTTATTCAAACATCAAAGAAAACAAAATAAAATGACATTCCAAGAATAGCACAACTCTTGTGAAGAATCAAAAACTTAGGCTCAACCAAGACTAACCGATAATTGCTGATGAAGAAAGGTGGGATGCCCACCGGGGCATCCCCAAGCTTAGATGCTTGAGACTTCTTGAAATATTATATTGGGATGCCTTGGGCATCCCCAAGCTTGAGCTTTTGTGTCTCCTTAATTCCTCTCATATCACGGTTTCCCTAAATCTTAAATACTCCATCCACACAAAACTCAACAAGAACTCGTGAGATAAGTTAGTATAAATCAACTCAAAACCTTAACATTATCTACTATAACAAATTACTAAAATTATAATTAAAAATTGCATGCTAAATGCCTCTGCATATTTAATACTCCTATCCACAAATAGAAACATTAAACAAGCAACATATGCAAACAATGCAACTATAACCGAAATCTGCCAAAACAGAACAGTCTGTAAAGGGGGAATAAGAATTCATACTTTCCTAACTCCAAAAATTCTGAAAAATTACCACGTGACATAGCACTCATGCATTCTTGCTGTGTAAAAATTTCAGATTTTTATCATGTTCTGACTATTCAGGAATATTCTGAACATAACAGAAAACTTTCTGTTTTCAAACAGCAACACATAAACTTGCAAACTGGGCATGGTAAAGGCTATAATTGGCATTTTATTGAACTAAAAGATACAAAACCTGATTATTGATAGAAGAAATAAAATCTCAACAAAATAAAATGACGCTCCAAGCAAAACTCATATTATGTGACGAATAAAAATATAGCTCCAAGTGAGGTTACCGATAATGTTGAAGACAAAGAGGGGATGCCTTCCGGGGCATCCCCAAGCTTAGTTGCTTCGGTCTTCCTTGAATATTACCTTGGGGTGCCTTGGGCATCCCCAAGCTTAGGGTCTTGCCTCTCCTTATTCTCCTCATATCGATATCTCACCCAAAACTTGAAAACTTCAATCACACAAAACTTAACGGAACTTCGTGAGATAGGTTAGTATGATAAAAATAAATCATCCACTTAGGTACTGTCAAGACAAGATTCATAATTGTTCTCACATAATTCCTACTGTATTATATAATTTCCAAAATTTATATTACTCAATATAAGCTATGGAAACACTAAGACAAGCAAACTATGCATCGAAAACAGAATCTGTCAAAAACAGAACAGCGTGTAGTAAGCGATTTAAAAACCATACTTCTGTACCTACAAAAATTCTGAAAAATTAGGAAAACGTAAAAAATTTGTAACCCAATGCTCTGTAAAAATGTAAGAATTTTCTCACGCTCCAGTACAGAATAGAAATTCCAGCACTGGACACAAAAGTTTCTGTTTTTGCACAGAATCGAATCAACAAGTATCCACACTATCCCAAAGGCTTTACTTGGCAAATTATTGAAAGAAAACATATAAAACATGATTAATACAGTAGATTAATCATGTGGACACACAAAAACAGTAGGTACAAATATTGGGTTGTCTCCCAACAAGCGCTTTTCTTTAATGCCTTTTTAGCTAGGCATGATGATTTCAATGATGCTCACGTAAAAGTAAAGAATTGAAACATAAAGAGAGCATCATGAAGCATATGACTTGCACATTTAAGCCTAACCCACTCCCTATGCATAGGGATTTTGTGAGCAAACAATTTATGGGAGCAAGAATCAACTAGCATAGGAAGGCAAGACAAGCATGACTTCAAAACTTTCAACACATAAAGAGGAAACTTGATATTATTGCAATATGTAAAAGCAAATGTTCCTCTCTCATAATAATTTTCAGTAGCATCATGAATGAATTCAATAATATAACTATCACATAAATCATTCTTTTCATGATTTACAAGCATAGAAATTTTATTACTCTCCACATAAGCAAAATTATTCTCATGAATAGTAGTGGGAGCAAACTCAACAAAATAACTATCATGTGATACTTGATTGGCATAATCCAATTGAAAATTAAAATCATGATGACAAGTTTCATGGTTATCATTATTATTTATAGCATACATCTCATCACAATAGATAGGAGGCATGCAATCATCATAATAAATTTTCTCATCAAAACTTGAGGGACTAAAAATATCATCTTCATCAAACATAGCATCCCCAAGCTTGTGGATTTGCATATCATTAGCATCGTGGATACTCATAGAATTCATACTAATAACATTGCAATCATGCCCATCATTCAAAGATTTTATGCCAAACATTTTATTGAATTCTTCTTCTATCAATTGAGCACAATTTTCCGCTCCGTCATTTTCAAGAAAGACATTATAAAGATGAATAATATGAGGCAACCTCAATTCCATATTTTTTTTGTAGTTTTCTTTTATAAACCAAACTAGTGATAAAACAAGAAACTAAAATATTTGATTGCAAGATCTAAAGATATACCTTCAAGCACTCACCTCCCCGGCAACGGCGCCAGAAAAGAGCTTGATGTCTACTACACAACTTATTCTTGTAGACTCGTGTTGGGCCTCCAAGCGCAGAGTTTTGTAGGACTGTAGCAATTTTCCCTCAAGTGGATGACCTAAGGTTTATCAATCCGTGGGAGGCATAGGATGAAGATGGTCTCTCTCAAACAACCCTGCAACCAAATAACAAAGAGTCTCTTGTGTCCCCAACACACCCAATACAATGGTAAATTATATAGGTGCACTAGTTCGGCGAAGAGATGGTGATACAAGTGTAGTATGGATAGTAGATATTGGTTTTTGTAGTGCGAACAATAAAAAATAGCAAGGTAGCAAGTAACAAAAGTGAGCATAAACGGTATTGCAATGCTTAGAAACAAGGCCTAGGGTTCATACTTTCGCTAGGGCAATCTCTCAACAATGCTAATATAATTGGATCATATAACCATCCCTCAACGTGCGATAAAGAATCACTCCCAAGTTCCTATTAGCAGAGAACATAAAATAGAAATTGTTTGTAGGGTACGAAACCACCTCAAAGTTATTCTTTCCGATCAATCCATTGAGCTATTCCTATAAGTGTCACAAACATCCCTAGAGTTCGTACTAAAATAACACCATATGATACACATCAACCAACTCAAATGTCACCTAGATACTCCAATGTCACCACAAGTATCCGTGAGTTGATTATACGATATGCATCAAACAACTTCATAATCATAATATTCAATCCACACAAAGAACTTCAAGGAGCACCCCAAAGTTTCTACCGGAGAAAAGATAATGAAAACGTGCATCAACCCCTACGCATAGATTACCCCAATGTCACCTCGGGAATCCGCGAGTTGAGTGCCAAAACATACATCAAGTGAATCAATATAATATCCCATTGTCACCACGGGTATTCATATGCAAGACATACATCAAGTGTTCTCAAATCTGAATATTCAATCTGACAATAATGAAACCTCAAAGGGAAAAGATTCGATTCATCACAACAAAGATAGAGAGGGAAGAAACACCATATGATCCAACTATATTAACAAAGCTCGCGATACATCAAGATCGTGCCATATCAAGAACACGAGAGAGAGAGATCAAACACATAGCTAATAGTACATACCCCTAGCCTCGAGGGTGAACTAGTCCCTCCTCGTCATGGAGACCGCCGGGATGATGAAGATGGCCTCCGGTGATGATTTCGCCCTCCGACAGGGTGCCGAAAAAGGGCTGTAGATGAGATCTCTTTGGTACAGAGGCTTGCGGTGGCGTAAAAACTCATCTAGGTTAACTTTCGGGGGTTTCTGAATATATAGGATTTTTCAGTGTTGGAATCACGCAAAGAGGTGCCACAGGGGGCCCACGAGGCACCAGGGCGCGCCTAGGGGGGGGTGGCGCGCCCTGGTGGCTTGTGGGGCCCCTGTGGCTCTTCTGCTGCTCTCCCGAAGCTTCCTGGGTCTGTTTCCTTCCAGAAAAAATTGTCAAAAAGTTTCGCTGCATTTGGACTTCATTTGATATGGATTTTCTGGAAAACCAAAAACAAGCAGAAAACAACAACTGGCACTGGGCACTAGGTCAATATGTTAGTCCAAAAAAATCATATAAAAGCCGTATAAAAGTGCACGAAAATCATACAAAACTATAATAAACATGGCATGAATACTTCATAAATTATAGATACGTTGGAGACGTATCAGCTGCCGTGTTTCGCACTCCTCTGGTGTAAGAGTGGGTAAAATTAGTTTTATCATAGAATAAAAAAAGAGTGCACACGCTGTACGGTGTGGTTCCTGGCTCCAAAATCATTCTATCTCCTTTCGCCGAAATGTGGGACATCCAGCATCCGGGTCCACGTGCCATGCACCAAAGTAGAGTGTAGTACTACAACTGACAATCACGACGGTCGTACTGCTGCAATAATAATGACCAATGAGCCGTCAAATCACATAGACCCGGCAGGAAGTTGGACGGACGAAGCAACCATCACTCTTCGTTGAATCCGCTTCTCCCTCATGCAGTACAGTATACTACAATGTTCTTTTGGAAACCAATGTTTCTTGTTGATGGATCGCGCCATGGAGCAAAACTAACGTTAATATACATCACGTCTGTCGCGTTCGTGTCTCACCCCACACGGTTGCTCGGCAGGCCGCTCATCGCAAAGCGAGTATACGCAAACTTCCCCACCCGCGTGTCGATGGATCATGCCATGGAGTACTACTACTAGTAGAGATAGACGAGGGGGGAGAGGACAGCTAGCTGTAGCATGGACTCCCAAGAACTTTTTTGCATGCATGTTGTGGCCGGCCGTGGTGTCGTTTGAACGCGGAGCAGTCACATGCACCGGGAAGCGGCGCGGGCGGCGCTCTCTCGGCCGCACCAGTGAGAGGTCGCGTCTGCTCTGGCCAGGCATGAATGCGGCACTGACCTTTTCGGGCCGGGAGCGCGCGCGGGTGATGGAGATGGTTTTGTTGGGCCGGGGCGGGCAGGAGCGGGCGTGGCAGCCGTTCGGACGCCCACAAATGAGAGACGCTGGACCTACGTAAATATTGCTAGGGTTTAGGGTTATCGTTAATTATTACGTAATTAACGTAGTAATGAGCCAGTTGGACAAATATGATTGGAGATGAAAGTAGGAATTTTACGTAAACATGGATATGTATGTGTATGTGTGCGCGCGCACACACACATAGTCACGACTCTCGCGACTATTCGTACACACCATCTCTCTGTAGGTCGATGTCTCGTTCTCTCTAACACACACGCACACACACACACACACACATAGTTCGGCCTCATTTTGTTCCTAGGATAGGAATATCATAGGAGTGGGAAACAATAGGAAGTCAGATGAAAGGAGTAGTACTACCAGTTCAAAAAAAGGAGTAGTACTACGTACAAGAAGAGAAGAGGTACACGCACGCACTTTGCCTCTGACACACCCTTGAGTACACGATGAAGCGCATTTGTACACGAAGAGGCAGCTTACGTGATAATTTGACCCTTTAATTTGGTCACTTAATAATAGAGGGCCGGGGACCACACGTGAGCGATACTCCTGGAAGCGGTGGCATGTTATTGATCGAGTTTTCTTTCCTCGTACGTTAAAAAGAGATTCCTCCGTGAGTTTTCGTTTTTGTTTCCAGGAATGCGCGTATTCTGTCTGAAACCATTGCTATGGAGAGATTTTTTTACTCCATTGTATATGTAGGCTTGAGAGGGCTTGGTTGATAGGGTTTCTCGCGTCTCACTCTCTCACCCTCTCCAAATCAAAACAAGACGACAGTGTCCACTCTGATATCTCTCCTCACCGGTGGTCACAGATCCGGCCGGATCCTGTCCGCTGCGGGAGGGGAGGAGGTGCAGCGTTGACGTGGTCGCCGTCGGCGAGGGAGGAAGCCGACGCGCACCGTCCTCTCTGAGCCAGCGCCGGCGCGGATGAAGGTCCTCCGCGCCCTTGTTCGCTGCCGTCGTGTGGGTAGATCCCGCCGCCCGCCTAAGCCACATCTCGCCCATCTGAGGTATAACTTCTTTTGAATTTCATGCTTCATTCTACTGGTCCAGCTCCCCACGTCGCTGCATGCGGGTTTTGTATATACTAGTACTCCCCAACTCGCCATGTACAGTAGCTAGGCTTCGTCTGCTGGTCCAACATCACCTAAATTTTTTGGTTACGGGAAAGGCCACTCCAAAAGTTGTCCTGGTTTTTCCGTCAAAAAAAAGTTTTCCTGGTTTATGCCTCGGTGGAGGTACATGGTGGTTGTGCGCTCACTATCCATGTGCCCCTATTGCTGCTGCTAATCTAATATCACTGGTAAAATGAAACAATGCCCATGTTAAAGTGACGTCCCTTTTAAGTAATGCTGCTGTCAATCTAGAGGCGTTGATAAATAGAAGCAATGACACCGTTTTAAGAAATGCTTCTGTCCTGCTTTAGTCCCCATGAAGATAATCATGATGCTTCTATTTGTGGGGTACATTTCATTAATTCTTATTGACAATTCAGATGCCGCTGTTAATCTTGTACCACTGCCAAAACAATGTAACAACACTACTTAAATATCCCTTTTTTATATTTTTGCAAACATGGATGCATATCTCAACACCAGGGCATGTCTTCCTCAATTTTAGTGGAACTGCACAAAATTGGATGGCCACTGTTGCTCCGCCTCATTGTCCTCTGCCACGTGGTTCTACCTTTCTCGAGCTTGATTACCGAGAAGAAACAGACCACTATGAGGATTTATCAAACCTCAGTGGTGCCGCACCCAAACTTGATGCCAAATGGATGATGCATCACCACGGTGACCTATCGATGCTCATGGTTGAGTATCATGGTTGCATCGGTTGGTGAAGCTGATCGATGTTTGATGAAATACGAGTTGTCTTCCATTAGTGCTCTTTGCTGGGTAGCCACGAAGACAAATATATCATTCATCAGTGCACCTTGGTTGCGTTGGAGACGCAGCCGTCTTTCACCTTGGTGCAAATTTGTATTTCGCTATGACCCAAATGTTTCCTCGGAGAAGCATCCATGTTGGTACTAAGAGCAAAAGATTTGTATTGGTTTCTAAGCCTTCTCACAACTTTGTCTTCAGCTCCCCTATATTGGTTTCCAAATGTTGGCTATGATCTTTCAATCGTTGAGTTGTATAAACATTTTATTTATGAGTTGGTTCTGAATTTTTGCAACTAGTTAATTATGTTGCCAAACTTTGATAAAATATATTACTCATATAACTACATAAAAAATATGAAGCCAATTGTTGGCATGTATTAGCCATTTGCTAGTTAAATATGTGGTCAAACTTTGATAAAAATATGATGTGTAGTAAAAACCCGGACGGAGGTACCACACGTCAATGATAGAAAGTGCGACCAGGACGCGTGGAGCGTTAGTTTGATCGTAGTTTTCTTCACTGGTATGTTAAATAAAGAGTTTCGTTTCGTACACAATTTAAAATGATTGTTATGGAGAGGAAAAAAAACACTCCACCATATAAGTACTATATAAGATGGAGCCTCAACCTTTGTTTGCTAGGGTTTGCTCTCTTCACAATCTCTCTCCACACTATATATATACACGTTGGAGCCTCAGCGTTTGTTTGCTAGGGGTTTCTCTGTTCACACTCTCTCACCCTCTCCAGATCTAAACAAGACTGCGGTGGCCTCTCTCTCTCTCTCCCCTCACCGCTGGTCAAAGAGCCGTCCGGATCTCGTCGGCCGGGGAAGGTGAGGAGGTGCAACATTGGCTGTGTTACCGTCGGCGAGGGAGGGAATCCACCGCCGGCGGCGCTATTCTCTTTCACCTAGCGCCTGCGTGGGAGGGCCTCCGACCCCTTCTTCATCGCTGCCGTACATAGTGTGGGCAGATCCGGCCTCCCGCTGCCCACCTAGCCACATCCCGACGACCCTAAGGTATAACTTTACTTTGAAACCAGCATTGCTCTAGCTGCATGTGGTTCTTTTTCGCTTCTGCAGTCTAATCTAGGTCTAGGTCTGGTTCAAACAAGAAAGAAGGGGGGATTTTTATAACATGAATCTAGGACATGGTTCAAAGACGAAAGGAAGGGGGGAAAGTAGTACAGACTGGCTATCGAGCCGCTCTGTTGGTCGAAAAGGGAAAAAGGGGAATCGCAGTACGCACATCTATAAGGAACTGATCTCTTTGTTGAAAAAGGAAAGAAACCGGGGGGTGGGGGACAAGGCAGTAGAGTTTGTGCAGGACTAGATTTGCTGCCCTCACATAGGAAAAAGGTTGAAAGAGAACAAATATGGGACCAACACAGATATGCTGCTTGGTTCTTTGTTGCAACAGACTCTGCATCACCCATTTATACGTGTGGAGGCACATGGTGCTGGTGTGTTCCCTGTCCCATACAACTGTTTAGCTATTGTTAATCTCATAATGCCGCTGGAAAATTGAAGCAATGCCACTGTTAAAACTAAATTACATATATAACGAATGTTAATTTTAAGAGAATGTCTCTGTTCATATGAATCAATGCCACTGTTTTAGAAATGCTACTGTCCTACTTTGTTTCCCATTAAGATAAGGTAGATGCTTCTTTTTGTGGCCATATGTGTCATCCTCCGTTATTGGCCAGTAATTGTTTCCTTTTTTACCTCTGTGCAAACAGGGATCTCTTCACCTCGTTGCTATTGTGACCTTTTGGTGCACTGCGCAAAACACTTTTGTTTGAAGACTGTTTTGTGCAGTTCAAATAAAATGTCACACCGGCAACGTTTCTGGATTTTGTGGAACTCACACAAAAGGAGATCGGATTTCCTATCCGTGTTGGTAGATTGGTATTTGATCTTGAGGTCTTTCAAGTCCGCCTCATGAAAGGTCAGTACCGGCCTTCATCCACATGATTGTGCAGTGTGCTTTGAGATGCTGTGCTACTTCTATTGGTACTGTTTTGAATAAATGTTGAATTGAAGCTATTGTATTGCTGTCTTCTCCCATTAAGTGAACAAAAATGCTACCAACCCAGATATGCTGCTTGTTTCTTTGTTGCAACAAACTCTGCATCACCCCTTTATACATCGATGGAAGCACATGGTGTTGTTGCGCCCACTTTGCCATGCAACTGTTTAAGCTTTTTGTTATTCTAATGCCACTGGTAAAATAAAGCAATGCCAGTCTTAGAAGTTACTACTGAACCTTAGTTCAGAACTGCAACACTTATTACGTATCGGCGGGAGTACATGTTGAACCAATGTATTGTTAAGATGATGTCTCTGTTAATATGAATCAGTTACACTATTTGAGAAATGCTACTATCCTACTTTGTCGTTCTTTCTACATGTTTAAGCAAGGTATTGTTACTATAATGTCCCTGTGAATATGAATCAATGACACTATTTGAGAATTGCTACTGTCCTTCTTTGTTTCCCATTAAAATAAGGTAGATATTTTTTCTTGTGGGCGTATAAGTCATCAACCGTTATTGGTAAGTAATTGTTTCCTTTATACCTCTTTGTGCAAACAGGGATATCAAAACTTTTGCTCGTTGCTATTTCGATTTTGATTTTAGTTGAACTACACAAAAGGAGCCAATGTATTTATGGCAAACTGTTGCATTCTTGGGCCTAGTTGATCCGTCCACTTTGCAGAAAGAAGCAGTCACTGGTTGCGGTACATTACAGAAGGAATAATCAAGAAGCTTTACACAGTATTAGTAGACACTGGTGACATGACCAGTCTGCAGAGCTCATGTGGCAATTCAACAGCATGTGAAGTGCAAGATTCTACAACCAGGAAAGGTATGACCAAGTCACTCATGGACGCAGCTGTAACAAACGAGGTCAGCATCGGCCTTCATCCACATGATCGTGCTTTGTTATGTTGTGCTACTTATATTGTGGTGCTGTTTTGAATAAATGTTTAATTAAAGATATTGCATTGCTATCTTTTCCTGTTAATGTAATGAAGATGATTATATTTGTGAGCGTATGTTTCATCAACTAGCACCACTATTATAGTAATCACACTTTTTTCTGTATTTATGCAGACAGGGATGCTCAGCTTGATTTCAGTGGAACTGCACAAAATGTTCGGATGGTTCGTGCCCTCCATAATACTTCATCATGCACAATACATCGAATGGTTCTCTAATCATTCATTGTCACCTTGAGCCACTAAACTAGCTACATGAAAGGAGCTACCCACGTGTTCAAGGCCTTGCAACATGTAAATACGAAATCCACCAAGGTACGCATGACATTGCTCGATTTCAGTGGAACTGCACAAAAAGATCAGCTGGTTAATCTGGCACGAGGTTCCATGTCAATGTGCAAATTGATGACAAACACCTCCCTTTCCACAATCGTAGGCATTTGATATTTTGCAATGGGAAAACCTTCTCAAATTTGCTCATTGGTGTTCGCAAGAAGACATGCATTTGATATTTTGGAATGGGAAACCTTGTAAAATTTTGCTCATTGATGGTTAGCAAGAAGACATACATTTGATATTTTGGAATGGGACGCCCTTTGCTACCAGCAGCATCGATCGATTTTTCTTTATTTGTGTCTTTAGTTGTGAAGTAAAAATATTGGCTCTGATCGATTGTTGTGAATGTTATGAATTGCCAGGCCTGTGAGTTTGATTGCAATGTACAGCCATGCTAAAAAACTTTATGGTACGTGTGAAACTGCGGCAAACAATGTGATCACCGTGCGTCCTGACAAAAAATCCTACTCCCTCCGTCCTAAAATAATTGTCTCAAGCTTAGTACAACTTCATACTAAAGTTAGTATAAAGTTGAGACACTTATTTTAGGATGGAGGGAGTAGTACGTACTATTTTGCATGTTCGTCTAATGCCTCTGATACAACAATTCAAACTAACCGGACTAAATTCATTCAAACACTGCCGGATTTCAAACATGCCCGGATCTCATTACATTTCGGACATTCTTGAACTAAATAGCGGTGCTCATCCGGCTCTGGATGTATAATTAATTAACCTAATCTATGATCTCCGGCGCCCGTTCCCCGTGTCCGGCTGAGCCCCGAGAACTGAAGCTTCTCTAGCTCCACCTCGCCGCTCTCCAGCTCCGCCTTCGGAGCCCCGGGAAGTGAAGCTGTCCGACTCCATGTCACCGCCAAGTAGCTAATCGGCCGTCGATGTTCAACCCACCAAGCTTGGCTTCAATCAGAGGGGAGGAGCGGTGGCCGTACTTGGACCCGAGCGGCGGCGACCTACCGTCTTCTACTCTTCCTCGTTTTCTGTGTGGCGCGGCCTCGTTGCTGGCGGGGCAGGGCCTCGGCAGAGCCGGCGATGTCCTTCGCCTCGTTGCCGGCGGGGCAGGGCCTCGGCGGAGCTGGCGAAGTCCTCTGCTTCATTGCCGGCGGGGCGGAGCCGGCGATGTCCTCCGCCTCATTGTCGGTGGGGCGGGGTCTCGGCGGAGCCGGCGAAGTCCTCCGCTTCATTGCCGGTGGGGCGGGGCCTCGGCGGAGTCGGCGATGTCCTCCGCCTCGTCGTCCGTCTCACCAAACAGCGCCTCGCCTGCCTTGTCGCCTTCCTTGTAGGCGGACGCAACCTCCGCCACCCGCTGGCGGTACCGCCAGCGCGCGAGGCGGCTCTCGTGGGCGGAGCGGTAGGACTTGAGCAGCGCCGCCTGCTCTGCTAGTTCCGCGGCGATCTGCTCCTCCACCTGCAGGTGCTCCTGGAGGAGCTGGTGGTTGTAGGTGTCGTCGGCCTGCGCCTCCCGGAACTGCTCCTCCCACTGCTCCCGCACCATGTCCATGTATTGGGCACGGGCCTCGCCGATGGTCATGGTGCAATGCACCGGCGAGGATGGCGCGGAGGAGGGTGGCGCCGGCTCGTCGATGACCATGTCCTCCATTGGGACGTCGCCGTCCTCCGGCTGCCTGCCGGCCAGCCAGTCGGCAGCAATGGCGGTCATCTCCTTCTTCTTGTCCGCCGTCCGCCCGTCCCGGAGAGCCGTCGAGTGCGGGGAAGCCATGGTGGAAGTAGTGTGGAGAGGAGAATGGGAACGGAGGTGGATGACTGCGGCTATGGCCGGGGCAGCAAATTATATAGCAATGGTGGGCGGCAGAGCGACGGACGGGTGGCGCCGGAGTAGACGCCTCGGCAACCGTGTGTCATAAATGTGGGCGGCAGATGGACGGACGGACGACAGTTGTGTCGTTTGAACGTGGAGCAGTCGCCTGCTCCGGGAAGCGGTGCGGGCGGCGCTGACCGTTTTGGGCGAGAAGCGCGCGCTTGGCAGCGGTCCGGTGCAGCAGCCAGACATGCTGGCTCGCCATCGAACTTGCCGAGCTCAGCGACGACGACCAGACGATGGACGAGGCTTCCGACCAGGAGCCGGCGCCACCGCCCGTGCCCGTTTATTCCGTGTTCACCATAGAGTAGGTGCGGCCGCACTTCGACGCCCTAATGGCGGAAGAGCTACCAATGCCGCTGGTGTTGGCGTTCCGGCAAGCGCAGGAGGACCAGTGCTACAACCTCCGTATCCTCAACGAGCATCGGCTTGCAGAGAGACAAATCGCCGGCGAACAGGCGAACGACAATGCCGTCGCGGATATGTGGCCGATGATCTTGGCTTCCTGGATGAGCAGCGGGCGCTGTACCAGACCATCCGTAGGGCCCGCGAGGCCCTCTCCGTCGTCCTTTGCCTTGTTGCACTCGCCGTGGCACCGCCGTCTCGCGTTGTCAACATGGTGAACAAACGAGAGGAATCAGGAGATGACTGTACATGGTGAGGATCACAGTAGGAACCCACCAGGGCCATGGCCGTACTCAGGCAAGTGCCTCCTTATTACTACAAGAAAAAAAACTTCCCCCTAATGGTTTGCTGACATCTGGGTCCGACGCCATTGTCAACGTACTCAATAAAGGAGAGAATTGCACAAGGAGCTGCTGACAGCAGGGACCCAGCAGATCATGCATTTTTTTAGAGATGTTTTTTTGTTGCTGAGACACAACAGGGTATCAACTGGTCTGTGCGGGGGCTGTGGCCCGTGTAGCCCAGGCTATTATTTTATGTCTACCAAATAACCAGCCCAACTATTTTTTTTTCCTTTGTGAAAATGGCTAACCCAGCTTTTTTTTTACGAATACCCAACGCAGGCCAACTTGTTTTTCTCCGCCCGGCTGGGTTACAAAAACGAGGAGGGGTGCATTCGGCTTGCCCCGAAAATGGGCTTTAAGTAATAATAAATGGGCTATAAATATAAAAAACACAGCGAACCAGCAATTAGTTTGAAAATTAGTTTTTTCAGATTTTGAGATTTTTAATTTCTTTACATTTTTTGTTGCGCTCGCAAAATTTCATTGGATTTTAAACTAATATAAAATAATTTTGAAATTAGATTGAATCTGAATCAAAATTTCGGGATAAATATAATTCGGACCCCACCAAAATGTGGGAAGTTTGGTTGAAATTTGTAACCCTGGCCCTGGCTAGAAAATGGGTTGTACTGTTAACAAAAAGTAAATGGGCTGCAGTAAATTCCATAGGAATTAAAAAATGGGCTATAAATTATTAAAAATAGCAAATGGGCTGTATGCTGTCCGCCATTGATGTGATGCTGATTTGTTGGCCTACTAAGTTGACGCGAACACAAGGCTTTGTCAACTTATAGTCAACACACGATTCTAGTAGTAGAGGCCGTTGGATGGACATCAAACAGCTGTCGTGCTTCTTCAATCTCAGATCTTCTTGCTTTAGCCGCCCAAACCACCGCCGGCGGGAACGCCTGCTCCCGCCGCCGATGGTCGGCTGTGCTGCCGCGCAGGCCTCACCGCCCCACCCTACTCCCATCGCTGGCCAGGCCATCCCTCTACTTACCCACACCTCCTGTTATTCTCCGGCGACGGCAGCCTCACACCGCAGCCGAACCAGTCAACCCTCGTACTCCCCTCCATGTTGGCATCCACTTCTGTGTCTTCACCGGTGTGGGATCGAGGAGATAGGTCTAGAGGGGGGGTGAATAGACACTTAACCAACCAAAGATGCAGATTTTAATTTCTCTTGGAACTTAGGCAGATTTTTGGCACAAGTTAAGATCACTCCAATACTTTCTACAGATGCATATCTAGAGATTGAGCAGCGGAAATAGTAAACCATGCAAAAGTACGGAATGTAAAGGGTAGAGTATGGAAGATCAAACGCAATGAAGACACGGTGGTTTTTGGCGTGGTTCCGATAGGTGGTGCTATCGTACGTCCACGTTGATGGAGACTTCAACCCACGAAGGGTAACGGCTGCGCGAGTCCACGGAGGGCTCCACCCACAAAGGGTCCACGAAGAAGCAACCTTGTCTATTCCACCATGGCTTACGTCCACGAAGGACTAGACTCACTCAGGGTAGATCTTCACGAAGTAGGCGATCTCCTTGCCCTTACAAACTCCTTGGTTCATCTCCACATCATGTCGGAGGCTCCCAAGTGAGACCTAACCAATCTAGGAGACACCACTCTCCAAATGGTAATAGACGATGTGTTGTTGATGAACTCCTTGCTCTTGTGCTTCAAATGATAGTCTTCCCAACACTCAAACAACTCCTCACAGATTTGGCTATGGTGGAAGAAGAATTTGAGTGGAAAGCAACTTGGGAAAGGCTAGAAATCAAGGTTCAAATGGTAGGAATGGAATCTCTTGATCTCAACACATGAGTAGGTGGTCTCTCTCAGAAAATGTGTAGTAGAAGTGTAGGCACGTTCTGATGGCTCTCCTTACTGAGAAGGAAATGGTGGAGGGGAATATATAGCCTCCACACAATATCCAACCGTTACACACTTTTGACCCAACTCAATGGCACTGAAACCATAATCTCGGTAGCACCGAACTGTGTAAAAGATATGAACGTTAGGAATCTCGGTGGGACCGATAGGAACAACTTGGATGGACCGAAGTGCAATGGCTAGGGCAAACCTCATCTCGGTGGCACCGATTGCATCAACTCGGTAGGACCGAAGTGAAGCAATAAGGCAACAGAGACTTGGCAAGCCATCTCGGTGAGACCGATTTGCAAAACTCGGTGAGACTGAAGTAAGTGCAAACGATTATAGAGAGTTGGCAAGGCCATCTCGGTGGGACCGAGATCCATTTCGGTGGATCCGATTTGTTAGGATTTTGGCAGTGGCTAAGTCCAGATGAACTCGGTGGCTCCGGATAGGAAATTTTCGGTGGGCCGAGTTGGAATGAAGGTTTTGGACATATTTGGGGTAGAAAGAGTGGTTGACGGTTTAGGAGTACTGTCACTAAGCACTTGAGCAAAAAGACCATTAAGCAACACCTGATCCCCTTTTAATAGTATTGGCTTTCCTATGGACTCAATGTGATCTTGGATCACTAAACCAAAAATGTAGAGTCCTGATCTTTTGCCAATCCTTGTCCTTAGCATTTTGAAGGGATTCCACATCCTCTTGTCCCTGCCACGCCATTTTTGAACTTGTCTGAAAATCACTAGATAAAAGCATTAGTCCAACAACATGTATGTTGGCATAAATTACCAAAACCACCAAGGGAGCAAATGTGCTTTCAATCTCCCCCTTTTTGGTAATTGATGACAACATACATCAAAGCTTCAAATACAGATATAGCAGAGGTATGTATGAAAGCTTTGAAGGAAACATGCAACATGTATAAACTCCCCTGAACTCCCCCTGAAGAGGTGCATATAACATGATGATATCTCATGGGAAATATACATGCAACATGTATCTTGGCTATATGCATCAGAGCAATATATATGACATTTAGATATCCATATGTCTATGATTGTCTTCTTGCAAACAATATGTACTAGCAAGAGATCAATCATGTTCATGAGTGTGATGCATATACTTACCTTGAAGTTCTTGATCAAGTACCTGAAGAAATACACTTGAGAAAACAAGGTTAGATAACACAAGATAATTTCTTCAAGAAAAGACACAAGATCAACAAGAGACCAAGATTGAGAAGACATGTAGAGTGGACTATCACTAGGTGAATACTTCTTTGAAGCAGACATGTCCCCAAAAGAAATAGTTGTCTCCCCTTAAAGAACTTCCTCTCCCCCTGAATCAGACATTGCATATTGGGAGTAGGTATGGAGAGAAAACTAGAACAACCAAAGAACAAACTAATCATGTTTCTCCCCTCTTAGAAACATGTAACATTCTCTCCTCTTGTAAGGTGCATCTCTTTTGTAGTGATAAGCTTTGATGTATTCCTCTCTCCCCCTTTGACATCAATTTCCAAGAAGGGACTTCAAGGTTGTTGATAAAGTGGGTTTGGTCCTTAAAAACACATCTAGCCATTGAGTGGCTCTAGATGCAAGCAGAGGATAAGAATCATAGAGTGGAGCTGGAGCAGAAAAACTCAGGAAATATTTGACAGAAATTCCCTTAGAGCAGCAAAATCGGTGACACCGAGTTGAGTCAATTCGGTGGAACCGAGTTTGATGCTATGGAACATTTTGTCAACTCAGCTCACTAGGCAAAGGAATTCTCACAAAGATTTGCAATGAATTAGCTGTGAAATTATCTAAAAGAAAAGAAGCAAAGAAACATCTAGAGAACTTCATCTAGATGGGTCGGCGACTAGGTCACCTATGTTAGAGTATATTGACTTAGGAGTCAAGTGAGAACACTTGATCATAGGTCATACTCATCGTTTAAGCTCAAAATGGGGTTGCCATTTTTCCCTTAAGCATTTCAATGTATTCACATCTTGTTGAGTTGCTTTAGCTCATGTCTTTGAGTAAAACTTCTCTAAGACGTGAGAACTTAAATTGGGATTTTGGTGATGTCCATCATGTAGTTGAACTTGAAGTGGATGCTCATGAGTTGAAGTTTGGAGCTATCCTATCATTTGTTGTTCATCTTCCTACATGGGTTAGATTTGCAAGGAACAACATGTATATCCAAAATGACAAGAATGAAGCATATCTCAAGAATTTGTCAAAGGATATGTTTGGGTTGTCTTGTTCCTTGTTCCACCATCAGTTGTTGATACTTGGGTCATACAAGATTACTTGTGATAAGTGTGAGACGCAACCTTGTGTCATGAAGCTTGTCCAAGTACCTACAAAAGGTTAGATACAATACAAGGGAGCAAAATGTCCAAGATATAAGATGATCATGAAAGATATCATGGATTAGTCAAGAATGCTCATGCCCTTGTATGCATCCACATGAACCTCTAGTTCATGTTTGAAGCATCAATGATGTTCAACTCACTTCTCAAGTGACAAAACACTTTCTCATCAAGGGGTTTGGTAAAGATGTCCGCCAATTGTTTGTCGGTACGAACATGTTTAAGGTCAATGTCACCTTTCTCAACATGATCTCGAATAAAATGGTGACGAACCTCAATATGCTTAGTTCGAGAATGTTGCACGGGATTGTGTGATATCTTAATAGCACTCTCATTGTCACATAGAATTGGTACATGTCTCACATGCACACCATAGTCTTTAAGAGTTTGTGTCATCCATGGTAATTGAGCATAACATGATCCCGCGGCAATGTATTCCGCTTTGGCAGTAGATAGAGATACCGAGTTTTGTTTCTTGGAGGACCAAGACACAAGTGATCTACCAAGAAATTGACATGTACCCGAAGTGGATTTTCTGTCAACCTTGTCTCCGGCATAGTCCGAATCGGAGTAGCCAACAAGATTAAAAGAAGATCCTTTGGGATACCATATGCCAAAGTTTGGTGTATGTAACAAGTATCTCACAATTCTTTTCACCGCCTTAATGTGACACTCTTTTGGTGCCGCTTGGTATCGTGCACACATGCACACACTTAGCATAATGTCGGGACGGGAGGCACATAGATATAGCAATGAACCAATTATAGATCGATAAACCATTTGATCAACTGGTTTGCCATCCTTGGTCAAGTCAAGATGTCCACTCGTGGGCATGGGAGTTTTCATACCTTTACTCTCTTGCATGTTGAACTTCTTGAATAAGTCCTTGGTATACTTTGTTTGAGAAACAAAGGTACCCTCCTTAGTTTGCTTGATTTGCAAACCAAGAAACAATTTGAGTTTACACATCATAGACATCTCGAACTTTTCCGACATCAACCTTCCAAACTTTTCACTAAAAGAGGGGTTAGTAGATCCAAAGATAATATCATCAACATAAATTTGGCATACAAATAATTCTCCATTAACCCTCTTAGTGAACAAAGTTGAATCAATCTTCCCAATCTCAAAACCTTTTTCAAGAAGAAACTTTGTCAAGCATTTGTACCAAGCTCTAGGGGCTTGTTTAAGACCATAAAGAGATTTACAAAGTTTGTACACATGATTAGGTTTCTTGGGATTCTCAAAGTCGGGAGGTTGTTTAACATACACTTCCTCCTCAATTTCACCATTTAAGAAGGCACTTTTAATATCCATTTGGTAAAGAGTGATATCATGGTGATTGGCATAAGCAAGTAAAATACGAATGGACTCAAGTCTTGCAACGGGGGCATAGGTCTCACCATAGTTCATACCTTCGACTTGTGTGTAACCTTGTGCTACGAGATGAGCCTTGTTGCGTACAACTTGTCCATCTTCATCTTGCTTATTCCGAAACACCCATTTGGTTCCAATGATGTTTTGCTCTTCCTTAGGCTTCTCAACCAATGTCCACACTTGGTTTCTCTCAAAGTTGTGTAGCTCCTCGTGCTTTGCATTCACCCAATCGGGGTCCTTGAGAGCATCTTCCACCTTCAAGGGTTCAACACTAGAGATGAATGAGTAATGCTCACAAAAGTTAGCTAAACGAGATTTAGAGCGAGTGGTTCTCCCGGATTGGATATCTCCAAGTATTTGTTCGACGGGATGATCCTTGGCGATTCTTGCTCTAACTCGAGGTAGCTTTTTCTTGGGTTGTGGTGAGGCTTCCTCATCATCATCATCTTCTTCTTCTTCATTGATGTTGTCGTTGTTCGCTTGTGGAGGTGGAGAAGGAGGTTGAGGTGGATCATCTTGTTGCACTTCCTCATTCCCATCGTCTTGACGTGTTCCACTTGTGGATGCCTCCATATCAACTTGTCGTTCACCTTGATGTGAAGTTGGGGCTTCCACTTGAATAGACGAGGTACTCTCCTTCACTTCCACGGGGCGGATCTTGCCAATGGGCAAGTCTTGGATTGCTTCCGATGGTTCTTGATCTCCTACATCAAGTGGCAATTGCTCAACTTGCGAGCCGTTAGTCTCATCAAACTTCACATCTACCGTCTCTTCAACTTTTTGAGTGAAGTTGTTGTAGACACGGTAAGTGTGAGAGTTCGATCCATAACCAAGTAGAAAACCTTCATGAGATTTAGGAGCAAATTTTGAACGACGATGCTTATCAAGAATGTAACATTTTGAGCCAAATACTCGAAAGTATCCAACTTGTGGTTTGTTACTGGTGAGCAGTTCATATGCCGTTTTACCAAGAAGCTTGTGAAGGTAAAGTCGATTTGTTGCATGACAAGCTATTTCAACCACTTCTGCCCAAAAATGTCTTGGCGTCTTGTATTCGTCAAGCATCGTTCTTGCCATCTCAATAAGTCATTTTGTTGAGGTGTGTACGTAGCCGAGAACTCATGTGAAATACCCTCCTCATCAAGAAAGGTGTCCACATTGGTGTTCTTGAACTCCGTTCCGTTGTCACTCCGAACCTTCTCGATCTTCACTTCAAATTGATTTTGAGCCTTTCTTGCAAAGTTCTTGAAGATCTTTTGTACCTGCGATTTGTCATCAAGAAAGAACACCCACGTAAATCTAGAAAAATCATCAACGATGACCAAACCAAAAGAGTTACCACCAAGACTCTTATAGGAGTTGGGACCAAAAAGATCCATATGAAGTAGCTCGAGTGGTCTCCTCGTGGTCATAATGTTCTTTACAGGATGGCTTCCTCCAACTTGTTTCCCTGCTTGGCAAGCACTACAAAGTCGATCTTTGTCAAATTTATCAAGGTTACGCATGCCAACATGTCCAAGTCTTCTATGCCATAACCAACCTTTAGAAGATTTAGCAATTAAGCATGTACGAGGTTGGGATCTCTTAGTGAAATCAACAATGTATAGATCACCTCTACGAATGCTGGTAAAGACCATATTATGATTATCTTGGTGAAACACTTGGCAATCTACTTTGGTAAATAGAACATTAAAACCAAAATCGGCTAGTCTAGATACGGAAAGAAGATTGTAACCAAGAGATTCAACAAGCATATCATTTTGTATGGAGCTATCATTGGATATGGCCACCTTACCAAGGCCAAGTACCTTACCCTTGGAGTTATCTCCAAAGGTCACAAACTTGCGTGAACCATCATTTTTAGCAAGCTCACGAAACATGTCTTTATCTCCGGTCATGTGATCGGTACATCCACTATCAAGAATCCATTCTTTTTCCTTCGGCCATGTAATCTCGAAGATTTTCCATAAGACTGAGATTCCTCATGGTCTTCTCGAATTCAATATCAAACTCTTCATCCTCATCATAGTAGCCATGCTCAACATCTTCATCATCATGCGTGTGATCATTACCTAGGGTAATAGATTCATTAGTTTCATGATCATGACAATGTTCAAGTTTATGACTTCTAATGGCTTCCATGATAATGTTACTAATAGTTCTAACATCTCCTTTGGCAAGCATAAGATCACGAAGCTCAAACAAGCAATCATCAAACTTAGGATCACTAGGACTCATCTTGTGAAAAGCAACAGCCTTATGAAGAATCTTATCGAGACTCTTTAAAGAGTAATCGAGATATCGCTTTTCTAAGTCATGCCACAGAGTATAAGCACATTCAAAGTTTTGCATACAACCAAGCACAACCTTAGGTAATCCTCTAATGATAAGATTGACGGTTCTAAGATTACGAAGCATGTCAATTTCCTCTTCATGAGTAGGATGCAAGGGATCAATAGGGGGCACATAAGGATTATGAACATACTTGCTCAAGTTAAATTCATCAAAGATATCAAGCATTTCATCCTTCCAAAAGTTGTAATACTCCCCATTGAGAATAGGCACTCTACGTCTAAGACTCCCCAAAGTAGACACATCCATCTCCCTCCAATGGTGATGACACCAAGGCAATGGAGACCAAAGCTCTGATGCCAATTGTGGGATCGAGGAGATAGGTCTAGAGGGGCGTGAATAGACACTTAACCAACCAAAGTTGCAGATTTTAATTTCTCTTGGAACTTAGGCAGATTTTTGGCACAAGTTAAGATCACTCCAATACTTTGTACACATGCATATCTAGAGATTGAGCAGCGGAAATAGTAAACCATGCAAAAGTACGGAATGTAAAGGGTAGAGTATGGAAGATCAAACGCAATGAAGACACGGTGGTTTTTGGCGTGGTTCCGATAGGTGGTGCTATCGTATGTCCACGTTGATGGAGACTTCAACCCACGAAGGGTAACGGCTGCGTGAGTCCACGGAGGGCTCCACCCACAAAGGGTCCACGAAGAAGCAACCTTGTCTATTCCACCATGGCTTACGTCCACGAAGGACTAGCCTCACTCGGGGTAGATCTTCACGAAGTAGGCGATCTCCTTGCCCTTACAAACTCCTTGGTTCATCTCCACATCATGTCGGAGGCTCCCAAGTGACACCTAACCAATCTAGGAGACACCACTCTCCAAAAGGTAATAGACGGTGTGTTGTTGATGAACTCCTTGCTCTTGTGCTTCAAATGATAGTCTTCCCAACACTCAAACAACTCCTCACAGATTTGGCTATGGTGGAAGAAGAATTTGAGTGGAAACCAACTTGGGAAAGGCTAGAAATCAAGGTTCAAATGGTAGGAATGGAATCTCTTGATCTCAACACATGAGTAGGTGGTTCTCTCTCAGAAAATGTGTAGTAGAAGTGTAGGCACATTCTGATGGCTCTCCTTACTGAGAAGGAAATGGTGGAGGGGAATATATAGCCTCCACACAAAATCCAACCGTTACACACTTTT
Source organism: Elymus sibiricus (assembly GCA_039707655.1). NCBI lineage: Eukaryota > Viridiplantae > Streptophyta > Magnoliopsida > Poales > Poaceae > Elymus > Elymus sibiricus. The sequence goes on along the minus strand of CM077668.1, from coordinate 158,853,532 downwards.
GACCCAACTCGGTGGCACCGAAACCATAATCTCGGTAGCACCGAACTGTGTAAAAGATATGAACGTTAGGAATCTCGGTGGGACCGATAGGAACAACTCGGATGGATCGAAGTGCAATGGCTAGGGCAAACCTCATCTCGGTGGCACCGATTGCATCAACTCGGTAGCACCGAAGTGAAGCAATAAGGCAACAGAGACTTGGCAAGCCATCTCGGTGAGACCGATTTGCAAAACTCGGTGAGACCAAAGTAAGTGCAAACGATTATAGAGAGTTGGCAAGGCCGTCTCGGTGGGACCGAGATCCATTTTGGTGGATCCAATTTGTTAGGGTTTTGGCAGTGGCTAAGTCCAGATGGACTCAATGTAGATCATTAAGCACTTGAGCAAGAAGATCATTAAGCAGCACCTCATCCCCTTTTAATAGTATTGGCTTTCCTATGGACTCAATGTGATCTTGGATCACTAAACCAAAAATGTAGAGTCTTGATCTTTTGCCAATCCTTGTCCTTAGCATTTTGAAGGGATTCCACATCCTCTTGTCCCTGCCACGCCATTTTTGAACTTGTCTGAAAATCACTAGATAAAAGCATTAGTCCAACAACATGTATGTTGGCATAAATTACCAAAACCACCAAGGGAGCAAATGTGCTTTCAGCCGGCTACCGGTCGTTCCTTCCTAGGACTCACCGTCGTCCACCGCGTTGGTTCTATCGGCACGGCGTGGTAAACGTGGTCAACAAACTATAGCCATCAGAAGAGGGATGTACGTGGAGAGGCTGACAGTAGGGACCCACATGGTCCATGGCCGCACGCAAGCAAGTGCCTCCTTATTACGCATAAAAAAATGATTCCTCCCCCTGACAGCTAGGACCCACCAGCTATATCTTCGCATGGAAGAAAGTGCCTCCTTATTACGCAAAAAAAAGATTCCTCCCCATGACAGCTGGGCCCCAGCAGATTTGGAGGCTGACTTGTGGGCCTACTAAATTGACGCGTATGCAGGGCTTTGTCAACTTAGTCAACAAACGATTCTAGCAGCAGTGACTGTTGGATGTTAATTCAACGGCCGTGCTACTTCTTCAATCTCTGATCTTCTTGCTCCAGCCGCCCAAACCAGCGCCGGCGGGACCGCCTGCTCCCACCTCCCGTGGCCGGCTGTGCTGCCGCGCAGGCCCTACAGCCCCCTCCTACTCCCACCGCTGGCTAGGCCATCCCTCTACTCACCCACACCTCCTGTTATTCTCCGGCGACGGCAGCCTCGCACCGCAGCCGAACCAGTCAACCCTCGTACTCTCCTCAGCGTGGGCATCCACTACTGTGTCTTCGCCGGCTCTGAGTCGTTCCCTTCCTGGGTCTTGCCATCGTCCACCGCGTTGGTTCTATCGGCGCGGCGTGGTCAACGTGGTCAACAAACGACAACCATTAGAAGCGGGATGTATGTGGAGAGGCTGACAGTAGGGACCCACATGGTGCATGGCCACACAGAAGCAAGTGCCTCCTTATTACGCGAGAAAAAAATGATTCCTCTATCACATCCCTAGTTCTGGTATGCACTAAGCTAGCTAATCATGTTTGCATCATGTTTAAATTTCAAATGAACTTGAAATGGGTGATGATCAAACCCTAGCATCAAATGGAATTCAAATAGGTTCAACTAAAATAAATTTCAATGAACCCAAAATGGTCTTAAAAAATGTTCATGATTTTTGGAAAATGCTGGAAACAGCAACCAGAGGTGATGCACATTTTTCCTAGCCATCTTGGATTTTATTTCCACACATATTGTATTTGATTTGGGGCTTCTAAAATGATATAAATATTTTGACAGCTCCAAATATTCTGGAAATTATTGAGGGCCACTGTAATAATTCAGAGAGTGTCCACGAATATTTTCAGAATTATATAAAATGATTTGGTTTGAAACCAAATTAAAACAAACTACAGAAAATAGAAAACAGAAAAATGGGGAAAGGACTCACCTGGCCCCACTTACCTGGCCGGCCCACTGGCCCAACTGCCAGTCATCCCCAACCTCCCGCCAGGAGGACTGGGGCGCGTGCTCGCCGCGCGCTGGCACGCGCTCTGCCACCTCCTGCTTCCCGCCGCTGCTAGAGAGCGCCTACGTGCACCACGCACCTCCCTACCTCTCTCTCACTCCCCCTCGTCCTCACCCCCTCCCCTGGATCTCTCTCTCTCACCACCGAACGGAGCCAGCACCACCGTCGCCGTTCACCGTGGCTACTCAGCCCCCCCTTGCCTAGCCAGCCTGTCTAAGAGAACCGCCGCGCTGCGCTACGCCTCTAGGCCGGAGATCTTGAGTCGGAGCTCTCTGCTTCGTCACCAACTTCATCGTCTTTGCCGCTGGTGCCAGAAGCTCCTCAGCGTCGATACGCGAGCTACAAAGCGTCCCCGACCTCGCCGGCGACGCCATCGAATGCGCTGTGAGCCCCCGGTCATTCTCCCTCTGACTCCACCGTCGATCCCCTCCTCTAACCCTGTTAGCCACCCGCGCTAAAGCTTCCCGCCGCCGTCCATGTCGCCGCCATGGCCAGGGCCACCGCAGCTCGCGTCCGCACACGTCACCATGCTCAGAACAGCTCTAGGAGCACATATCACTCATCCGTTGCTCCTGCCGTGCGCTGTGTCGCCGTAGCCGTCGAGCCCATGCTCCGGCCGCAGTCGCGAGCTCGTTTCTGGCGAGCTCCGACCACCCCGCGCCCAGCCGCCTGCTCCCCTGGATGCGCACGTGCACGGGCTACGCCCCAGTGGCCTCGGCCGCCGCTCCCATGGCCTTCCGAGCGGTCACCGCCGCGTTTCCAGGTCACTGGCATTGAGCTCCGTGATGCTGACGTGGCCGCCTTAGATTAGCTGCTAATCACCCAGATAGGTTAGCCATGTGACACTGACAGTGGGCCCAGCCCTGTTAACATTTTAGATTAGTTTAGTTTTAATCACAAATTAACTGACCGAGTCACTGACCAGTGGGTCCCACTGGTCAGGTCTGACTCTGTTGACTTGATGATGCAGTGCTGACATCATACTGACGGATTAAGCCAATTCTGGAATATTTCCAATTTAGAAATATTTGGAAATTCCAGAATTTTGCCTAAACTTCAAAAAATCATAGAAATTCAACCGTAGCTCAGATTGAAATAATTTATATATGAAAAATTATCAGAAAAATTCAATCTATCCATCTGTACCATTTTCATGCATGTTTAAGCAACTTATGCCTACTGATCAGGTCAAATTCAAATAAAGGCATTTAAAGTGCTTAAGTTTGAAGTTGCATTTGAATCTTTGATTCAAATGAGCTTCATTTAAATTGTTGCTAGTTGCATTAGTCCAAGAACCATCATATTGCCATGTCATGAACATGCATCATATTGTTGCATATGCCGTGACTTGATTTGTCCCTCTTCGGTGTTTGTTCTTCGTGTTCGGTCCTATTACGGAGGGTACGTTCGAGTATCCGTCTGAAGAGCAGTAACCTGTTGACGATTTGTCAGGCAAGCAAACCCCCTTGTTCATTCCGATATAATCCCACTCTCTCGCTCCTGCTCTCTTTTATTGCATTAGGACAACAATGATTCAACTGTTACTTGTTGCGGTAGCTGAACCCATTCCTCTGCATGACCTGTCATTGTCACAGTAAATAGCTAAACCTTCCTAGCATGATTAGGAGTTGCTTGAGCCATGATGTGCTTTATCCATGCCATGCCTGCTATTGCTTAGAGTTGTGTCAGGTCTGATTCATCGGGAAATGAATTGGAATGGTGATCATGTTCTGATGTTGAGAGCTAAGTGTGTGAACACGATTTGGTAAAGGTAGCGATGAGAGGCCATGTAGGAGTACATGGTGGGTTGTCTCATTGAGACCGTTCTTAGGAACTGAGTTCTTTGTATGTTATCCAAGAACAGCTACTACCATACACTGGGATACTTAATTGACCCTCTTGACTTATTAATCGCCTTGATCTCTGTCTAGGAGTTGCTACTAGTTTCTGGCGTTTGTAGGTCATGCTATTGGTCTACCAAGTGGCTCCCGGCTGGGTGGGCTTGGGACAGACTAGGCACAGTGGCCTGGTGTACCGAGTGGCACCCGGATGGTGGGCTCGGGAGCCCTGCACACATCGTTTGGGGCCGTGATAGAAACTTCGGCCGGACTTCCTTTGTGGATGCAACCTCAAATAGGCGATAAACCTGGACTAGAGTCTTGCGTGGTTAGTCAGGTTGTGGCCGACACCCTCGCCAGGCTTCCGCTTGAAGGTTGCCGAGATACATGATGTGTACATGGTGGTAAGTGGTGAGAGCATGTGTGAAGAAGTACACCCCTGCAGGGTAATGATCTATTCGAATAGCCGCGTCCTCAGATATGGACTACTTGGAGACTTATATGGTTCATAGACAACTTGAAGTGGATACTCTAAAATGCGCAAGATAAGCATGAGTGCTATCGATGGCCTTCTCGTAGGGAGACGGGAGCGGATCCATAGTAGTGTATTGTTGTGGTGACTAGTGGACTCGTGTGCGCTTTCTGACCTCAAAGGAATTACTAGTAGTCGTAGTACAAGATAGCCACTGAGTCAAAGCTGGCTTGCTGCAATTAAACCCCACAACACCCTTCTTGATACTGATGCATATGTAGCTAGTTCTGATGTAAGTCTTGCAAAGTACCTTTTTACTCACGGTTGCTTAATTTATGTTTTGCAGAGGAGACTTCGGTCTCATTCGTAGTTCCACGTGGAGTTCGACGTGGAACGATTAGCTTGTTTCCCAGCTACGATCTTGTACCCTTGGGAGGGTCTTGTAGATGGTCAGGCTTCCTAGCCTTTTTCTTTTGTAGTTGTCTGTACTCAGGCATGTTTATGCTTCCGTTGCTTGTATGACTTTGTATGTTGGGTCATGAGATCCATGTTTGTAATATCATGTTATGTATGGCTCTTCGGAGCCTCTTAAATAAATACTTTGAGTCATAGAGTTATGTTGTGATGCCATGTTGTATCTACACATATCGTGCATATTGTGTGTATGTTTGAAATGCATTGGTATGTGTGGGATTTGACACCTAGTTATCTGCCTTGGTAGCCTTTCCTACAGGGAAATGCCTCCTACTGCTTCCACTGAGCCCTAGCAGCTCGCTACTGCTCTGGAACACATGGATTGACCGGCATGTATCCTTCTTTGCTCCTGTGTCTGTCCCTACGGGGAAATGTCACGCAGTGTTTTACTGGAGTCCTTGTAGCTTGCTACGACTCGGTTGCACACGTTGATGACCGACACGTGCATTGCTGGGTTGCGTATGCCTGTCCCTGTATGTTTGTGCCACCTTGGTTTATGACTAGTCATGTCGACCCGGGTTCTCTGTCATATGGATGCTAGCGACAAAATCATATACGTGAGCCAAAAGACGCAAACGGTCCCGGCCAAGGTAAAGGCGGCGGCCGTGGGTTACCGTGCGTGAGGCCGCAAAGTGATATGATGTGTTACATGCTAGATCGGTGTGACTTAGGATCGGGGTCCCGACATCCTCCCCCTGACAGCTCGGCCCCACCGGTTCTATCGTCGCACGGAAGGAAGTGCCGGCTTATTACGCAAAAAAAAGATTGTTCCTCATGACAGCTGGGACCTACCAGATTTGGAGGCTGACTTGTGGGACTACTAGGTTGACGCGTATGCATGGGTTTGTCAACTTAGTCAACAAACGATTCTAGCAGTAGTGACCGTTGGATGTTAATCCAACGGCCGTGCTGCTTCTTCAATCTCTGATCTTCTTGCTCCAGCCACCCAAATCAGCGCCGGCAGGACCACCTGCTCCTGCCTCCCATGGCCGACTGTGCTGCCGTGCAGGCCTTACCGCCCCACCCTACTCCTACCATTGGCCAGGCCTTCCCTCTACTCACCCACATCCCCTGTTATTCTTCGGCGACGGTAGCCTCACACCGCAGCCGAACCAATCAACGCTCGTACTCCCCTCGGCGCGGGCATCCACTACCGCGTCTTCCCCGGCTCCGCATAGTTCCCTTCCTAGGCCTCGCCGTCGTTCACCGCCTTGGTGCTCTCGGCGTGGCATAGTCAACATGGTCAATGAACGACAGCCATCGGAAGACGACTGTACGCGGTGAGGCTGACAGCTGGACCCACCAGTTACATCTTCGCACGCATGGAAGTGCCTCCTTATTACGCGCAAAAAAAATGATTCCTCCCCCTGACAGCTGGGACCCACCTGCTATATCTTCGCACGCAAGGAAGTGCCTCCGTATCCTCCCTGACAGCTGGGACCCACCCGGTCAAAGCGTACGTAGCGTTGTCTGTCTGGTCCCGAACATGTACGTACATACTGGTCGATCGGTCTCTCTGCAACGATGAATCGTGGGCTTGTAAGGAGCGGCATGTAATGTAAAAAAAAAGGAGCAGCACATGTCGTAGTACAGCCCCATACGTAGCAGTTCAGGCAGTCCCGTCTAAATCGAGTACACGTACGTACAGCCACGCTGCAAAAAATACGGCCACGTACGTACATACGGGCGGGGTCTCAAACGCGTACTCATGCATACATACGGCCAGGGCTCATGTACATGGAGAGTCAACATACGGCAGCAATGGCCTCCTATTCATCGGCACCCAACCGACTGGGTCGGAATGGAGAAACAATGGCGTGTTCATCGGGAGGCAACCGACTGGGTCATAATGCGTCCTGTTCATCGGGAGCCAACCGGCTTGGGCGGAACAGCCTAAAAGGGGTCCTGTTCATCGACTCGGGGTCTGGCGTACCACAAAACGGAGGAAACGGCCTTCTGTTCGACTGCCTACGGTCGAAACAGGGTCCTGTTCATCGGCTGGGGGTCTGGCGTACCGCAAAACGGAGGAAACAGACTTCTGTTCAACCGCCTACGGTCGAAACGGGGTCCTATTGATCGGGAGGGGTCTGGTGTACCACAAAATAGAGGAAACGGACTTCTACCCAGCTGCCTACGGTCGAAATGGAGTCCTATTCATCCAGAGGGGTATGGCGTACCGCAAAACGGGACTCCACGGGCTACTGTTCATCCACCGCCGACTTCCTCCAGCCTCCACCGGCTACTGTTCATCCAGCCTCGACAGGGTCCTGTTCATCCACCCCCAACCGGCTGGGGTGTGGTGGCCACCTCTTGGGGTCCTGTTCATCCAGCGCCAACCACCTTCACACGGCCAGGGTACTGTTCATCCACAGCCAACCCACCGGCTGGGGTGGGGCGTACGAGCGGGGGGCAGCAATGGGAACTCTTCATCCACAGCCAACCAACCGGCTCGATCGATGCAATTCTGGACTCGTGTATTGCGCGCGCGGTAGCAACGGGCACTATTCATCGAGAGGCAACCCAGCACCGGCTGGCTACATCTCGCACGGGGGCTCGATCGGATTCAGCAAACAGCGAGAAGGATCGATTGGGTTCAGTTAGCAGCGAAGGGATCGCTCGGGTTTAGTTAGCAGTGAAGGGATTGCTCGGGTTCAGTTAGCAGTGAAGGGATCGCTCGGGTTCAGTTAGCAGTGAAGGGATCGATCGGGTTCAGTACGTAGTGCGAGGGATCGATCGCTCGTGTTCAGTACGTAGTGCGAGGGCGATCGATCGCTTGGGTTCAGTAAGTGAACGTACGCCTCGCTTGGGTTCAGTTAGTGAGCGCCTCGCACACACGCGCGCGTATGAGAGAAATGTGCAAACCACACTGCATCGCTCGGCCCCGACCACCCACCGTAACCGGGAACTCCCCAAAAATTTCCTCGCCCTCAGTTCTACCATGATTGTTTACGTCATGGATGGCCCAAAGAATGTCATGCGGGTGCGTCTCCGGCCCGCCCAGGACGAAAAGCCCATTTTCTATCATAATTTTTTGTCATAGAAGTAGGAGCCCACCACATCTATGATGATACATGTTTTTGTCACAATTATTGTCATAGAAGTGTCACAACCATGACAGAAAAACTTTTCGTTCGGGCCATAATGTCACGGATGTGTCTTTTTTTTGTAGTGAAGGTGACGATGCCCGAGCATTGTGTCTCAACTCCCGGTATGATTCCTTTAAAGGTGGTAGTATTGGGCTTGATTCTAGCCGGATCCATATGCATTTTCTTGATGGTGTCGGTGTATATCAAGTTGAGACTGCTACTCCCGTCCATAAGGACTCGTGTCAGGTGAAAGTCGTCTACTATGGGGTTGAGTATGAAGGCCGTAGTGCCTCCATGATGGATGCTTGTCGGATGATCACTTCGGTCAAAGGTGATCGGAATTTCTGACCATGGGCTGTAAGTTGGCGCCGCTGGCTCTACGGCGTAAACATCTCGAAGCGCGCATTTCTTTTCCTTCCTTGTGACATGTGTGGCATAAATCATGTTCACGTCCTTGACCTCAGAAGGGAATTTCTTCTAGCCTCCATTATTAGGCCTGGGCTGGTTACCATCCTCATTAAGCGGCTGGTTTGTGCCCTCATTCTCGGCCGCTATCTTCCCGGCTTGCTTCATAACCCAGCAAGTCCGGTTTGAGTGTGTAGCGGGCTTGTCTGGGGTGCCATGAATGGCACATGGTTTATCCAATATTTTGTCCAGCGTTGACGGGCCGTCCTTATTACCTTGAAAGGGCTTCCGCTTTGTTGCTGCCGTGTTGGCCGCTGAATCCGGCATTCACTGCACCCTCTTCAGCATCGCTACTCTGTCCTCTATTACGACGCTTATTATTTTTGTGACGCCGGGGTTTACCATTCCCGTCGCGCACCTCGGAGGTACCTGGGTCGCCATTTTGGGTACTACGGTGGGCAAGCCAGCTGTCCTCACCTGCGCAAAAGCGAGTCATTAATTGTGTGAGGGCGGCCATTGTCTAACGTTTTTCCTGCCCGAGCTCTCTAGCGAGCCACTCGTCATGGATGCTGTGCTTGAAAGCTGCGATGGTCTCGGCATCTGGGCAGCCTACAATTTGGTTCTTTTTTGTCAGGAACCGGTTCCAGAATTTTCTGGCCGACTCTCCTTGCTCCTTCTCCTTGCTCCTGTACAATGTGACCGAGGTCATCCGCATCTGGGAGTCGGACATAGGTTCCTTGGAAGTTTGCTCAAAAAGCATCCTCCAGATCTTCCCAGTTCTTGATCAAGTTCTCGGGCAGATTGTTAAGCCAGTGCCGAGCTGAACCCTTGAGCTTCATGGGTAAATATTTGATGGTATGAAGGTCATCTCCTCGGGCCATATGGATGTGCATGAGGAAGTCCTCTATCCACACCGCGGGGTCCGTAGTCCCATTGTATTGTTCGATGTTTATGGGTTTAAACCCCTTGGGAAATTGGTGTTGCATCACCTCATCGAGTGAGCTGCTCCTCGGACCCGTGATGTGACATGACGGGCGTCAGGCATCAACATCGTCCGATCATATGTATTGTGACGCATACTACCATACTTGTTTGACCTGCTCTGCAAGTGGGCGCTCCCTTGATCCATAAATGGATCGGGATGGGGCGGCCGGCGCCGATTTCATTCGTAGATCATATGAGTTTCGAGGCGGAAGGTGACCTCTACCATTATGGTGAGGTACCTCAGGGGGATTGGGATATCCTCCAACTGGCTTGTCTCAGACTTGAGGTTGCCATTCTTGGGCCCAGTCGTGTTTTCACAAAGGGGTTCTGAGGACCTCCTTGTCAAACTCAGGATGTACGCTCTTCCGTGGATAATGTTGCTCATTCCCTGTGAACCATCCTTCCAGCTCTTGCTCGGCACTGAGGACCTCGATCCACCTATCGGTCAGCCTGTCCTGCTCGGCACGAAGCTTTTGAGACTTTAGCTTCATCCTTTTGGCGGTGCTGAGTAGTCGCCGGCGGAAGGCCTGTAACCGAGGATCAACTTGTGGTTCCTCGGGGATATCAAATTCATCAGGTCTGAGGCTTAAATCTTCCTCGGACTCTGGGTAATAGTCGGCATCTTCGGGGTCTTTGTCCTTCTTGTTGGGCGCGGTACCGTCAATGGGACCATTGCCAGCATTGTAACCTACGTCCTGGTCAGTGGCGTTGCTGTTATCAGTAGCGACATGGCTAGCGTCGCCGTTGCCCGCGCCTTTATTTCGGCGTCTTCAGCTTCGGCGTTTGGGTGGCTCCTCCCCTTTCTCCTCTTTTTTATCATCCTTAGGAGTGTCTACCATGTAGACGTCGTGGGTAGAAGTGGCCGCCCAATTCCCGGTATAACCGGATGTTAGAGGTGATGTTGTATATGACATATCGTCGATGTCCTCTTCCATGTCAATGGCCTCCTCAAAGGCGTAGTCCAGCACGTCGGTTAACTCCTCGATCGTGGCAACTAGGTGGGTGGTGGGTGGGATGAAAATTTCTGCACCCCTGGATCTGTATCCGATCTGGTCATGGGAGGTCCGCTCGTCTCAGATCCTTAGATTTCGAGTTTGGTCCAGCATCTTGTTAAAAGCAAGAGGGTTAGCTTCACCCATACTTTGATAGTAGGAGACGCCGAGCTAGATTTGAGCTGAGGTATTGCAGGATGCCACCTTGGGGTTTACATCAGAAAGATCCAACGCCTGGACCAGTTAGGAAATGTTCTAATCCGAACTTGAAGCCAGATTTGTGAGAGAGGGCCTACCGAGGGCCCATTCGAGATCGAATCCGGTACGTAGGCGACGATATCCATGGTCTCCCAAGGCAGATGTGACCTCTGGTCTGGGGAAGCGAGCTCGATGTGCGTATCCACGGCATTGTGCAAATTGCCAAACCGGATGGTCTCGCCCGAGGAAAGATCCTCTGCCTGGCCGAGACGGCCAGCCGAATCGGCACGCAGTGCAATGCTGCCGAAGGTGAAAAGCTGGCCGAGGACGAAGATGTCCCCACAGTTGATGTCATCATTGATCCGAAGACCCGACATCGAGCTCGCGTGATCACCTAGCGGGACATGCATGGGCCACCAATGTCGGTGCTAAAACTAACAGATTTCGGGTAGGGGGTCCCAAGCTTGGTGACCTGAGCTAGATGGTAACAGGAATAGTAGGGACACGATGTTCTACCTAGGTTCGGGCCCTCTTGATGAGGTAACCCTACGTCTGCTTCTTATATATCGAATATGATGGGGCATAATGTACAAATTGATCTACCTCGAGATCGTATGAGTTTGTCTAAGCTCTAAACCTTGCGAGTGCGAATGTGCCTCTATGGACTAAACCCCGTGGCTTATATAGACGCCGGGGGTACCGAGGGTTCACAAATGGACGGTTACAATCTAGAGATAAGTATGCTGGTTAAAATACGCTGGAAGTGTACACCAAGTCTTCAGGTGATCTTCATCCTGATCGTGTTGAGGGCCATGGCCAGTATGGCCACATCATCATTCTTCAGTGGGTCCTCGGCCCGGCCCATCACTGCCGGGCCGACATGGTAAGTACCCCCTAATCTAGGACACCAACACTACTCCCAACAGGTCAACCGGATATACGTTGTTTTTTCTTGTGTATGGTGCAGAAGCCGTATTGCCAAGTGACATCCGTCATGACTCGCCAAGGGTTGCTGCATACGTTGAAACAGAAAACGATGCAGCTTGTCAAGATTCTCTTGATGCCTTAGAAGAAGCCCGTGATCTTGCAGCATCAAGATCAGTGATATACCAGCAAGATCTACGTCGCTATCATAGTCGTAGAGTTCAAAGTCACACTTTCCAGGAGGGAGACTTAGTGCTCCGTCTGATACAAAAGTAGGCAGGAATGCACAAACTTTGCCCACCTTGGGAGGGACCCTTTGTGGTTAGCAAGAACCTACACAATGGAAGTTACTACCTCGCTGACATACGTGAAGTTAACAGAACACGTACATCCAAAGAAGATACTCCTAGACCATGGAACATTGCTCATCTACGCCCTTATTATAGATAAGCTTACTACACTAGTTATGTTTTTAGATTCATTTATGTTTATCTTATGCATAGGTTAATTGTAATCACTGTGTACATATTATGATCAATGGAATAAAGCCGGCACCTCTGGAACCTGGAGCCTATCGTTTCACCTCATATCATAGTGTGTTGAGCCTTTATTTTTATCATTGATTATTGGTTACTTGGGGTCTTGTAACTTAAAGAGTTCAGCTAATCACCCTTGAACCCGGCATAAGCCAACATATATGTCTTGCTTACACTTGCATGTAAGTCAGATGCCACTCGCAACTAGACCCAGTTGTGTCCTTGATGAATCAATCAACTCTAATGCGCATTGTGGACTTAGTTGACCCTGAATTCATCAAAGTTGAAAACACTGGAGCAAGTCATGCAAAAGCCGGCTTTACAGAAAAGCGAAGAAAAACCAAAAAAGGCTATCAAGCCAAAATTTGAGGAAAAACGGACTTTGTTCGTTACAAAAACCCAAATTCACAGGTGTCCAAGCACACCATCAAAATCATTGTTTTTTGCATAACAGGCCCATCAGGGCTAAATATCATTGTTTTTTGCATAACAGTAAAACTACTCAGCTGCAGGATCCACCGGGTCTTTGTCCTTGTCAGCGGTGGACAGAGCCGGGTCATCAACAGTCTGCTCGGCTGGCTTCTCTTGGCTTTCACTTTGGGTCTTGGGGGCTTTATCCTTGCTGTCTCTTGCAGCACCCCCTTTGCCGGCTCCTGCACCATCAGCTCCATTCTTATCAACCTTGTGCTAGCGAATTGAGGCCAGTGCCTCCATGGCGAACTCATCTTCATCCTCACCATGTGCTCGGGGAGCAGCCGGGATTGAATGGCGTACTAGAACTCGGTGGCGCAGATGAAATCGGCGGAATTATCTTATGAAATTTGGGCTCAAGGCCAATCGGTTGTGGGTTTGGCAGCTCCATGCACTTGTTCTCAGCATCATAACCATGCTAGAAGCTAGATAAATCTAAGGAGTGCGCGATGGTGGTGGCAAACTGCCGGGTTTGCTTACTCACTTTAGCAAAGTTCGCATTTCCAAAGGGAGAGTTGTCAATGTTAAACTGAGGAAACCTTCCTACAAGAAGCTCTGGCTTCATCTCCGAATGGTAGGCTTTTCCTAAAGCAAGGGCGCGCATAGCTCCTTTACAGCAGGCAGACAACTTCAGCTCTTTTACCCACTCTGGCATCATTGACAACTCTTTCAGCAATTCACTTAGCCCCTGTGGTGGTTCTTCCCAGCCTCGCACAGCTTTGATGGCGTTTGCACTTCCAAAATATACTTTCTTAATGAAAGTGTATAGAGCCTTCAGTTTGATGCCAAGCAGCTCAATAATGATTGAATTCTTTTTACCTATCAAAAGAACGGCAAGTTAGAAAAACTGGAGCTGGATTTCATGTGCATACAAATAAAATGCCGGGTTCATATTGCAAGGAGAGGAAGAAACCGGCTTACCAAAACCTGCAGCACAGACCCGGCTCAGATGATCCTTTCTGCCAACAAGCTCTTCTTCAGTTGCCTTGAGTTCCTGTTCTGCAGTTTCAGCTCTGAGGGTCAAAGCTTCCTGCCGATGTGAGAATTCTGTCTTGGCTTTTTCAAGGTTTTCAGTAACCTTGAGGATCAAAAGCCAGTTTATCAGCCATTTCACGCTTGCCGGATTCCGCAGCAAGTTTTTCTTTCAGTTTGGCAATTTCCTACCCGGCTTGGCTTGGAAAATTCTACAAAAGTGCAGACATGAGAGTCAGTTAAGTATAAGGGACCCCAGGTCACCGCTGGCTGGATAACCCAGTGCTTGGGGGCTACAGTACGACAATTTAAAGCACAAGATTTTCAAAGTTAAAGTGAGTCCCGGGTTGCTGCAGGCAAGACAACCCGGCACTTGGGGGCTACACTTATTGAAGCTTTCTCCGCAGAAAAATGATAAAAGTCCCAGGTTGTTGCAGGCAAGACAACCCGGCACTTGGGGGCTACACTATTTAAAGCTCGATATCTATAAAACAAATGACTAAGTACAAGTCCCGAGTTGCTGCAGGCATGCAACCCAGTACTTGGGGGCTACACAAGCAAGACTACTTTTCTATACAAAGCCCTAGGTCATCACGAGATGATAAACTCAGAGCTTGGGGGCTACAGATAAGTACGGATACAAGGAAAAAAATACACATACCTCATGGTTCAACTACAAAAAAAGACACGTCTGTGATAATGCGTGTTTGTCACAGCAGGTCACGTTTTCTGTCACGCATGTACATCCATGATGATTTTATGACAAAATCAAGATAGTCATACCTGTGCTGTCATAGAAGTGTTCCATGATAATACTCAAATTATCATCACAGAAGTGTCCACTTCCATGACAATAAATGGCGCGTCATGGAAGTGATTTCGTTAAGGGTACCGACACGTGGCATCCACCGTAACAAGTCGCTGTTATGCTATCGGGTGCCGGTTTTGGATCCAATAACTCGTTAACAGCCCAGACCAATGGCGATTTTCCTCATGTCAATTTCTCATCCGCCAACGGAACAACGTGTCAACTCTTTGTTGCGACAGATGTCATCCATCCAATGGATGAGACGCGCCTATGAAACATCGACATGTGGCACGGCCCAACAGTGGCCCATTTACGATAAATGGTCGGCCTAACCCTAGGCCCACAAGATTTTATCAGATACTAATGGGCCGTCCTGTTAACAGCCTACCATGTTTTGGGCCAAATTACTGCCCATGTCAGATCCGGCCTTTAGCAGTCCACTGTGTTTTTGGGCCCATTAAAGCCCATTTTGTATTTCGGCCTGTTAAAGGCCCATTGAACAGTTTGACCCAGTTCGGCCTGATGTTTATTTAGGCCTGTTAACAGCCCTTGGTGCAATTGGGCCATTTTCGGCCCGGTTTCACTTTCGGCCATTTAAGGGTTCGTGCTACATGTGGGCCCATTTCTAGTCCGAAGTGACTTTCGACCTCTTAACGGCCCAAAGACTTCGTGGATAAATTTCAGCCCAACCTGACTATCGGCCTGTTAAAGGCCCATGATATAGTTGGGCCTAATTATGGTCCGCCTTGCATCCGGCCTGCTTATAGCCCATAATCTGATTGGGCCAACCAAGGCCCGAGATAAATTTTGGCCTGTTAACGGGTTGTCATGTAATTGGGCCAATCATGGGTCGGGGTATATTTCGGCTTACTGTCGGCCCGAGAATTATTCGGCACAATTCAGGCCCAATCTACTTTTCAACCTGTTAAAAGCCCATGGTATTTTCTGGCCCAACTAAGGCCCGTGGTTTAATCGGTTTGTTAAAGGCCCTAAACTACTTTACGTTTAGGCCTGCAAATGGCCCGAGATGATTATAGGCCCATGTTTCGGCCCATATATAACGAGTTAAGGGCAGGCCTGTTTGCGTAGCATAAATTCTTTTTATATACCACTGCTACTTGTGAGTTGCGTTGGGATTTCCCCTGAAGAGAAAGGGTGAAGCAATATAGTAGCCGATAGTATTTCCCTCAGTACAGAACCAAGGTTATCAAACCAATAGGAGATCCACGCAAACGACCGTTAGCAGTACCTACACACACAAAAGTAAATACTTGCACCCAACACAGGCAAGAGGGTTGTCAATCCCCTTGTACTCGTTAATTGCAAGGGCTAAATCTGGTAGAAGGAGGTACATAAATTGCAAACAGAAATAGAAAGTAATAAATTGCAGCAAGTAAATTAGGGTTTTAGCAAATATGGTGATTGGACCCAGGGGGCATTGTTTTGACTAGAGGCATCTCTCTCAAGAACATAGCATACGGTGGGTGCACAAATTACTGTTAGGAAATTGATAGAAAAGTGCATAGTTATGACGTTATTCATGGCATGATCAGTACATAGGCATTACGTTCATGACAAGTAGACTGAAACGATTCTACATCTACTACTATTACTCCACCCTTCGACCGCTATCCAGCATGCATCCTAAGGTATTCAGTTCAAAACAAACAGAGTAATGCTTGAAGCATGATGACATAATGTAGACAGAATAAAACCAAGCAATATGATTAAACCCTGTCGTTTTACCCTTAGTAGCAACAATACAATACGTGCCTCGCTACCCCTTCTGTCAGGGGGTGAGGACACCGCAAGATTGAGCCTACAACAAAGCACCTCTCCCAGTGAAGATAAATCAATCTAGTTGGCCAAACCAAACGGATAGATCGGAGAGAAATACAAAGCTATAACAATCACACATCATAAAGTTCAGAAAAGGTTCAATTACTATGAATAATCTGATCATAAACCCACAATTCATCGGATCCCAACAAACACACCGCAAAAGAAGATTACATCAAATAGAACTCTGAGGAGAACATTGTATTGAAGATCAAAGAGAGAGAGAAAGCCATCTAGCTAATCACTACGGACCCGTAGGTCCTGTGGGAAATACTCACACATCATCGGAAGGGCAGCAAGGTTGATGTAAAAGCCCTCCGTGATCGATTCCCCCTCCGGCAGAGTACCGGCGGAGGTCTCCATATGGTATCGCGGAAGAACAGAGGCTTGGGGCGGCAGAATAATTGTTTCGGGTCTCGCTCTGGGGGTTTTGGAATATTTGGGAATTTATAGCGCTGGAATTAGGTCAGACGGAGCCACGAGGGGCCCACAAGACATCAGGGCATGCCTACCCACCCCTTGGCACGCACTGTTGTCTTGCCGTCTCCTCATCTCCCTTCTGGTCCTCCCCCGAAGCTGGTCCCTCCTGGTCCAAAAAAAATCGTCAAAAAGTTTCGTAGCATTTGGACTCCGTTTGGTCGGGATTTTCTGTAAACCAAAAACAAGGAGAAAACAGCAACTGGCACTTGGCACTGGGTTAATAGGTTAGTTCCCAAAAATGATATAAAATGATGTATAAAGCATATAAGATTGATAATATAATAGCATGAACCTATCAAAAATTATAGATACGTCGGAGACGTATCAGCATCCCGAAGCTTAATTCCTGCTCGTCCTCGAGTAGGTAAATGATAAGAACATAATTTTTGATGTTGAATGCTACCTGGCATGTTTATCATGTAATCTCTTTACAGTATGAATATTGAGAAACGATGAAGTAATTGATGTCAACATAATAATATCCATGAATACTAGAAAATAACCATCACTTTTCAAAATATACAACGCTTAACGAATGTTATCCCTACTCATTGAATTATGTAAGCATGGCATGACTCCGTCTTCCTAACATAAGTACAAATCATGAGCACCCCGGTGCCAAACCTAGCAATTGTATCATACTTTTTCACGCGCTTCAGCTATTTCAACTTCACTCAATATATGAGTGTGAGACATGGAATTAGCACTACGGGTGGAATAGAATATGTTGGTAGAGGTTTATAAGGGAAGACAAAAGTTGAGAAAGTCTCGCATCAACTCGGCGGATCGTTACCTTTCAATCGATATCAATGCGAGGAGTAGGGATTGCCATGCAACGGATGCACTAGAGCTATAAGTGTATGAAAACTCACTACGGAAACCACATTGGGTGTGCATCCAACTTGCTTGCTCATGAAGACCCCGGGCATTTGAGGAAGCCTGTCATTGGAATATACAAGCCAAGTTCTATAATGTAAAAAATTCCCACTAGTATATGAAAGTGACAAATCATGGAGACTCTCTATATGAAGAACATGGTGCTACTTTGAAGCACAAGTGTGGTAAAAGAATAGTAGCATTGCCCCTTCTCTCCTTTTCTCTCATTTTTTAGAACAATATCATGAACCTCATCCCCACTTTTTGGAGGACTCATCAGTCTCCATCATTCTTTACCTCACTGGGACAATGCTCTAATAATGATGATCATCACACTTTTATTTACTTACCACTCGATAAACTGAAACAATATGACTCTATATGAATGCCTCTGGCAGTGTACTAGTATGTACAATGATCTAGCATAACATGTATTACAATGATGAACGGTGGCTTTGCCCCAAATATCATGTCAGCTCTATATGATCACGCAAGTAATATGACGATGAACACACAAGTCATGTGAATAGTAACTATGGAAGTTGCATGGCAATATATCTCGGAATGGCTATGGAAATGCCATGGTAGGTAGGTATGGTGGTTGTTTTGAGGAAGGATATCTGAGGCTTATGTGTGATAGAGTGTATCATATCATGGTATTTGGATGCACCGGCGAAGTTTGCACCAACTCTCGAGGTGAGAAAGGGCAATGCACGGTATCGAAGAGGCTAGCAATATGTGGATAGATGGGAGTGTTGTATTAGTCCGTGAACTCACATTAGTCATAAAGAACTCATATATTTATTGTGAAAGTTTATTAGCCCTCTAAGCAAAGTACTACTCGCATTCCCCTAGGGAGGAGGTTAGTAGGAGTTAACCATCGCGCACCCCCGATTCGAACAAGACAAAGGATTTCATAGAGGAATAAATATGCTCCAACATCCCCGTCATGCCATGTCGAACACTTAAATGAGTAATACATAACAAGGTTTAATATCGATATTTTTACTAACCAATGATTATGAAATAATACCCTTTCATATTACTACATCAATATAATTAAATCACACGTTTCATATTCAGTGATCTAACATGAAAGTTTTTATTATATCACTCTTGTATACCTATCATTTTCAGACTAGTCTTATAACCCGTGCAAATTACCACTTCCTATTAAAAGACTCTCAAATAGATATAAGTTAAGCATGAGCGTAATTTATTTCTTTAAAATTTACCTACCTCCGTGCTCTAAAGATATAAGTGAAGCACATGAGCAACTGCCTAGCTCAAAAGATATAAGTGAAGCACAAAGAGTATTCTAACAAATTATGATGAATGTGTGTCTCTCTCAAAAGGTGTGACCAGCAAAAAATGATTGTGGCAAACTAACAAGCAAGCAAAATAAAATATGGCACAAGATGCTCCAAGTAAAACTCATATCATGTGATGAATAAAAATATAGCTCCAAGTAACATACCGACGAATTGTAGACGAAAGAGGGGATGCCATCCGGGGCATCCCCAAGCTTAGACGCTTGGGTCTTCCTTGAATATTACCTTGGGGTGCCTTGGGCATCCCCAAGCTTAGGGTCTTGCCACTCCTTATTCCTTTATTCAACGTGATCTCACCCAAAACTTGAAAACTTCAGCACACAAAACTCAACAGAAACTTCGTGAGATCCGTTAGTATAATAAATCAATCATCCACTTTAGGTACTATTACAAATTGATTCATAATTGTTCTTGCATAATATCTACTGTATTTTAACTTCTCCATGACTTATACCCCCCGATATAATCCATAGCATCATCAAAACAAGCACACTATGCAAGAAAAACAGAATCTGTCTAAAACAGGACAATACGTAATGACAGAATATTTATCCATACTTCTATAACTCCAAAAATTCTGAAAAAATAGTACAATGTAAAAAAATTGTAACCCAATACTGTGTAAAAACTTTAGATTTTTAGATGTTCCAGTACATAATTGAAATTCCAGCATTGGGCACAAAACTTTCTGTTTTCAAACAACATCAACTTTACTGTCATTTAAATCATCCCAAAGGCTTTACTTGGCACAAACACTAATTAAAAGATAAAAACACAATCATTACAGTAGCAATAATCATGTCATGACACAAAAAGGAAAAATGGAAAAAAAATATAACTATTGGGTTGCCTTCCAACAAGCGCTATTGTTTAATGCCCCTAGCTAGGCATAATGCATAATTTCAAGTATTATCATCTTTCGAAGCATGGTTGGCCATCTCTTTCCCTAATAATTCAATGTTATTACCAATCTTTCTTTTCCCAAGTTACTCCCTTTTCCTTCATTGATTAAGTAAATCAAGTGGTCAAGTCTTCCGTTAAGAGCTTCTATCTTAGTTTTTAGGCTGCCAATTATATCAACCTTTTGTTCCAAAGCATCATATTTCTTGTTTTGTAATACTATATTAGCATTTACTTTAGTGGAAAGATTGTGTAGACCTTTAAGATGAGCTTCCATACTTGCTTTAGTTTCTTTGATTAATTCAGTCCGACGATAACTCACTAGGATGGTGGGTTCGATGGTTCCTATTTTTGGTTCTCCTAGCATACTTCTCATCCTTTCATAAGTGTCAAAAGCATTATTCCCGACGAAATCTTTCTCAAATATTAAATCCAAAACATGTCTATGATGGAGAGATAAACCAACATAAAAGCTTCTGAGTAATAATATAATATGGCATTTGGGATTAGCCCTTGCTTGCATCTCTAGCAACCTATCCCAAGCTTCTTTTAAGGATTCATCACTCAACTATTTAAAGTTTAAGATTTCAGAACTCTCACCAAGGTAAGGAGGAAGGGGAACTTCCGGTGGAGAACTAGCCATAACAACGAGCAAATAAAACACACAAGATAAAAAAATTGTATTTTTGATTTTTTTAACGAGACTAATAAAAGAAAACAAAAGCAAATAAAAAGTAGAACAAGAAAATGATAATGTGTATGAAGGAACATTGAGTTGTTTGATGAAGTCTCCCCGCCAACGGCGCCAGAAATTCTTTCTGCTACTTGTGAGCTGCGTTGGGATTTTCCCCGAAGACGAAGGGTGAAGCAATATAGTAGCGGATACTATTTTCCATCACTAGAGAACCAAGGTTGTCGAACCAATAGGAGATCCACGCAAACGACCTTTAGTAGTACCTACACACACAAGAGCAAATACTTGCACCCAACGCGGGCAAGAGGGTTGTCAATCCCCTTGTACTCGTTAATTGCAAGGATTAAATCTGGTAGAAGGAGGAATATAAATTGCAAATGGAAATAAAAAAGAAATAAATTGCAGCAAGTAAATTAGGGTTTTATCAAATATGGTGAATGGACCCGGGGGCCATAGATTTCACTAGAGGCATCTCTCTCAAGAACATAGCATACGGTGGGTAACCAAATTACTGTTGGGCAATTGATAGAAAAGCGCATAGTTATGACGTTATTCATGGCATGATCAGTACATAGGCATTATGTCCGTGACAAGTAGACCGAAACGATTCTGCATCTACTACTATTACTCCACCGCTCGACCGCTCTCCAACATGCATCTTAAGGTATTAAGTTCATAACAAACAGAGTAATGCTTGAAGCATGATGACATAATGTAGACAGAATAAAACCAAACAATATGATTAACCCCGTCATTTTACCCTTAGTAGCAACAATACAATACGTGCCACACTACCCCTTCTGTCACGAGGTGAGGAGACCACAAGATTGAACCTACCGCAAAGCACCTCTCCCACTGAAGATAAATCAATGTAGTTGGCCAAACCAAACGGATAGATCGGAGAGAAATACAAAGCTATAACAATCACACATAATAAAGTTCAGAAAACACGCAATTACTTTCAATGAATAATCTGATCATAAACCCACAATTCATCGGATCCCAACAAGCACACCGTAAAAGAAGATTACATTAAATAGAACTCCGAGGAGAACATTGTATTGAAGATCAAAGAGAGAGAGAAAGCCATCTGGCTAATCACTATGGACCCGTAGGTCCTGTGGGAACTACTCACACATGATCGAAAGGGCAGGAAGGTTGATGTAGAAGCCCTCCGTGATCGATTCCCCCAACGGCATAGTACCGACGGAGGCCTTCGGATGGGATTGCGGAAGAATAGAGGCTTGCGGTAGCAGAATAATTGTTTCAGGTCTCGCTCTAGGGGTTTTGGAATATTTGGGAATTCATAGCGCTGGAATTAGGTTAGACGGAGCCACGAGGGGCCCACAAGACATCAGGCCATGCCTACCCCCTGGGCGCGCCCTGTTGTCTTGCCGTCTTCTCGTCTCTCTTCTGGTCCTCCCCCGAAGCTTCTAGGGTACCTCCTGGTCCAGAAAAAATCATCAAAAAGTTTCATAGCATTTGGATGCCGTTTGATAGGGATTTTCTGTAAAACCAAAAACAAGCAGAAAACAGCAACTGGCACTGGGTTAGTAGGTTAGTTCCCAAAAATGATATAAAATGATGTATAAAGCATATAAGATTCATGATATAATAGCATGAAACAATCAAAAATTATAGATACATCGGAGACGTATCAACCGCTAACGGACCGATAATGTTTTGGGCCGTTGATCTCTGTCGAAGCTTTCGGCCTAAATAAACCTAGACTATACAATAAAGAAGTTACGGCATATTACATCCACTGGGAATCAAAGTTCACCACCAGTGATAATAAAGCGCAACCAGACCGCAGATAACATACACTGGGCATCAAAGGTCGCCACCAGTGCAAATAAATGCGCCGACAAAATAATATACAGAACCGACAGCATTTCAACACAGTTCAAGAAATGTTAGCCCTGCCCGGGAGCTACAGCGCAAGCAGCTGAGGAAGCTGATGAGACCTCAGTTGTCTGAACCTTATATCCTCCAGCTCTAGCCGCTTAGCAATAAAGTATGCACGGTTGTCCTCTATGATCTTCGTTAGAGAATGGTTAGAGAATGGACTTCAAGTCGGAGCTGAGCTGAACCAAGTCTTTTCACTTGAAGTTGAGACTGAAGAAGTCGAACTGATTCAGGCAGCAACTTCACCGAGATTATGTCACAGCTACTGGTGAGTAGCTTGAACTCACTGTTTTCATCAAGACATGACTTTGGGGTTATCTCGCTCTCTTCAAGATGGTTTGCCTTCTTCGCTGCAATATAAGTGATAGGTACCAGCAATGGGTTTGGCTCACTATCTTCCTTATAGTTCTGCCTGGCGTCAGAGATATTACTTTGAAAGAGAAACAAGAAGACAAATAACATGTTTCACACATAAGTAACGATGGCCAGTGTGCTGTCAATTCCATCCTACTTTATATTGGCAAATTCAGAGATACAATTTAAAATAGCATTAAGATAATATGGCATCACTACAAAAAAAGACACTTCCATGACATTATGGCCCGAACGGAAACTTTTTCTGTCATGGATGTGACACTTCTATGACAATAATTGTGACAAAAACATGTATCATCATAGATGTGGTGGGCTCCTACTTCTATGACAAAAAATTATGATGGAAAATGGATTTTTTTGTCCTGGGCTGGCTGGAGACGCACCTGCATGATATTCTTTGGGCCGTTTATGACATAAAAAATCATGGTAGAAGTGAGGGCGAGGAAATTTTTGGGAAGTTCCCGGTATACGGTGGGGGTGGTCGGGCCCGAGCGATGTAGTCGTTTGCACGTCTCTCGTACATGCTCGTGTGCGAGCCCTTCGCTAACTGAACCCGAGTGAGGCGTTCACTTACTAAACCCGAGCGATCGATTGATCACTCGCACTACGTACTGAACACGAGCGATCGATCCTAGCTACGTACTGAAGCTGATCGATCCCTTCGCTGCTAACTGAACCTGAGTGATTCCTTCACTGCTAACTAAACCCGAGCGACCCCTTCGCTGCTAACTGAACCCGAGCGATCGATCGCTGCTGCTTACTGAAGCTGATCTATTGATGCGTTGCATCAGGCCCCCGTGCGAGACGTAGCTGGTTGGTTGCCTCTCGATGAACAGTGCCCATTGCTGACGCGCGCGCGATACATAGAATGAGTTGAGACTTGCATCGATCGAGCCCCTTGCGCGAGACATGGTGAGTTGACCTAGCCGGTTGGTTGGCTGTGGATGAACAGTTCATGTTGCTGCCGCCCGCTTACGCCCCACCCCAGCCGGTGGGTTGGCACTGGATGAACAGGACCCCGAGGAGGCCGTGCCGCGGTATGCCACACCCCAGCCGGTTGGGGGTGGATGAACAGGACCTCGTGGAGGCTGGAGGAAGTCGACGGTGGATGAACAGTAGCCCATGGTGTTCCATTTTGTGATACGCCACAACCCTCTCGATGAACAGGACCCCTGTTTTGACTGTAGGCGGTTGGAGAGAAGTCCGTTTCGTCCGTTTTGTGGTACGCCAGACCCCTCCCGATGAACAGGACCCCATTTCGACCGTAGCGGTTGAAGAGAAGTCCGTTTCGACCGTTTTACAGTATGCCAGACCCCCAACCAATGAAAAGGACCCCGTTTCAACCGTAGGCAGCTGAACAGAAGTCCGTTTCCTCTGTTTTGCAATACACCAGACCCCTCCCGATGAACAGGACCTCATTTCGGCTGTTCCGTCCAAGCTGGTTGGCTCCTGATGAATAGGACACCATTGTTGCTGTCCAGTGCAGCCGTCCGTTGCCTCTCGATGTACACGAGCCCTGGCCATACGTATGCGCGAGTACGCGTTCTAGACCCCGCCCGTATGTACGTATGTGGTCGTATTTTTTGCAGCGTGGTTGTGATAGGTGCAAACCCGTTGAACGAGTTCCCGCTTGAGGGTGGCCCAATCTTCACGTCGTAGGATTGAATCAGGAGCGATAACTAGCTGCAAGCAGCCGGGATAACTAGCTTTATACCTGCCAAGGTTGGATGCAACCCGTACGTTGGGGATGGCTGGCCGGAGCTACAAGAACTCCAACCCGCTGTCCGAACAATCGCAGAACCACAAACCAGGACTAACCCACACAAAACGGCCGGAACCGTAGAGCACAAATTAGGGGAACTAGAGGATCCTTCTCGTGAATCCGGATGAACTCACAAGAGCAAAGGTAGCAAGGATCTCTCGGATCTCTCTAATAGTCTTGCTGCATAAGCTTGTAGCTAAATGGTTTGACAAGAGATGCTAAAAGGATGGGGGAGATGGGGTTTTATAGCAGGGACAATCCCACTTAGCTAGGTGTGAAAAGGTTTGAAAAATAACCAGCTTTGCAAGGCTTCCTTGGGGGAATAAGCAGTCATCTTTGGGAGTTGTTGGAGAGCTCCTCGGAAATTCGCGAAGCCTTGACTGCCTGGACACCTTCCACGAGAATGACTAGAACGTTTGACTCACAACTCCAAATGATGTGAGGTTTTTTGCATTGGAAATTAAATATGATGTAGCTTTTGGAGATATACCCCTATGGCCCCGTCTCTCCTCCAAATGGGTGTGGCACAATGAAACATCAGAGGTAAAAAACTGACAGCATTAGCTTCACTTGAAACTTGTTTTCTCCAAACTTGTTTCTTCAAACCGGTTGCTTCAAGAGCTCATAGGTTGTTGGATTTCTTCCATGCGATACCTAAGTTCAACCAACAACAATGGGGATGAAAGCATAGTTGTGTCGTCAAGGTTACAAGGTAAACTTAAGTTAGCGTTCACCTGGTCACTTATTACTTTGGCGCGACTTCTTGTGATTGGACCTATAATTGTTGGAGACTTGTCGATGGTTGTGGTGTCCTCATCATCCTCCCCCTCTTAAAAAGGAGTCGTCCATGACTCTGATGGTCCAAAGTATGGAGAGAGGTCAGACACATTGAAAGTTGGACTAACACCATAATCCATCGGAAGGTCAATCTTGTAGGCATTGTCATCGATCTTCGTAAGCACTTTGAATGGGCCATCTCCGCGTGGTTGCAACTTGCATTTGCGTTGGTCCGAGAAATGATCCTTCTATAGGTGTAGCCACACAAGATAACCTTCTTCAAACAAGACCTTCTTTCTTCCCTTGTTTGCTCGTTTTGTATATTGCTCAGTCATCTTCTCAATATTGCCCTTGGTCCTCTCATGAATTTTCTTCACGAAGTCAGCTCGCTTACTCGCATCAAGATTAGTTCGCTCCTGCAATGGTAAAGGCAAAAGATCTATGGGAGCAGCAGGTTTGAAACCATAAACAATTTCAAAAGGACAAAATTTAGTGGTCGAATGTACCGCCCTGTTGTATGCAAACTCCACGTGGGGGAGACACTCTTCCCACATCTTCAAATTTTTCTTTAAAACTGCTCTTAGCATCATGGATAGTGTGCGGTTGACAACTTCAGTTTGTCCATCCGTTTGTGGGTGGTATGTAGTGGAAAAGAGAAGCTTCGTTCCTTGCTTTGCCCACAATGTTTTCCAAAAATAGCTCAGAAACTTGGTGTCACAATCTGAAACAATAGTGCGTGGTACTCCATGTAGCCGCACAACTTTCATGAAAAATAAATCAGCAATGTGTGAAGCATCATTGCTCTTGTGACATGGGATAAAATGAGCCACTTTGCTAAACCTATCAACCACCACAAAAACTGAATCACTCTGTCATGGGAAAATAACGATCTATGGGATCGAGAGGATCCCTTTGCGGTTCGGCTGTGGGATCAATATACTACAAAGAGCAGGGCTAGTAGATATGAGCACAAGCAATGATTTATCCAGGTTTGGGCCGCTGTGAGCGTAAAACCCTACTCTTGTTCTGGTGGTTTGATTGTATGAGAGCTCAAAGATTACAAAGAGCATAGCTTGCCGGCAAGGTGTGCGGGAAGTGCAGCTACAGCGTCTAGTTGAGCTAAGAGTTAACCGTTTTAAGTGTAGCCATGGGCCTCCTTTTATAGGCCAAGGGGTTACCATAGTGGCTAATATGGTCATTTACAGAATATGAATAGTAACTTGCACCATCACCACGTCTATCTCCAGACGGGGTAGGACAAGCGCATTAAATGCACCGTTAGGTGCTACGTCGGGGAAGCGAGGCTTTGGGTAAAAGATCTATACCACCGGTCCTGGCGCCCTCCTGTAATCTTGACACGCCCCAGGGACGGGTGGCATTAAAGTTAATCCTGGCGTGGCATGCTGACATGTCCCTTGGCCAGCTGCTTTGACTGCCTGCCCGCTCGACACCTATCACGCGTGCTTATCTAGCCGATGATGAGGTGGAGCGGTAATGGGACAGAACGAGCTTGCCGGGCCATTGCTTGCCGGCAACCAGAGTCTTGGCCTTCACCTTGCTGGTACGAAGCTTGCCGGCAAGGACAATCTTGATCTTCAGTACGAGAATAGTACTTCTCAATGACCTGCCTTGAGGTCTTCTTCACAGTCTTGTTTATTCTAAGTCTTGGGTCATAGTTATCCTCCGTCGAGCCCTTGCCGTTAGGAAGGCTATAACTACATGTGCACAAGTCAGGGTACGAGGGCACCCATGCTTTAGTTCACCGACAGGAGCCCCTGGGTCTGGGCCACACGCGCATGCGAGGCGTCGTTGGGCTGGGCCCAAACAGTGCACAGGCATGCATGGCAGAGGATAACTATCGTAATCTTCTCTATTACCACGCCCCCCATGATGCGCATTAAATGCGGGCGTGGGAGAGGTGGAATGGAACGGGCGCGGGGAGGTAGTGCGCCTGAAAAAGCGCAGCCACGTAGGACAGTAAAGAGCCAGCCCCCGCGCCTTCCCCATAAAAAGGAATCTGCGAGGGGCGCTGCTCATTTACCCCCTTCCCCCCAATCTCACCATTGCCGCCGTCTTCATCTTCTTCCTTGCGCCAGAATAGAGCACGCCCTTTGCTTCTGCCGCCGCGCCGCGCCCCCACCTGCTCCCACATCCGCTCTCCCCAGCGCAGCCATGGCTCCCAAGAGGAACCGAAACAAGCTGGGAATGGCGATCGCCCCCGAGGCAGATATGAGGGAGGAGGGGCTAGCAGCGGCGCGGAGAGACAGTGTTGTCTTCGAGCCGGTGCTGGATCAGAGCGACGTGGTGAGTCGGTACTCAATCATGTGGGGGAAGGAGACGAGCGCCCACACCGCGCCAGAGGTTCTTCCTGGCTCCGTCAGGCCCGGCCCAGACAAGTACCCTTTCTTTGCCGCATATTTTTACTGTGGGCTCGTTCCTCCCTTCTTTGAGTTCTTCGTAGAAATGATGTATACCTACGGGTTTCGCCTTCTAGACTTCACCCCGAACGCCATGACTTGTATGGCTATTTTCGCGCATATGTGCGAAAACTTTGTAGTAGTATTGCCTAGTGTAGCTCTCTTCCGCCACTACTTCACCCCACGCATCGAAGCAGATGTCCTCTCCGGCTGCATCATTTGGATCCCCAGGGACAGGAACGCCTAACTTCCGGGGCTGCCCTATCAGCAGTGGAGCGAGTGGCGCGGGGAGTGGTGTTGGATCAAGGAAAAAGATTTCCCAGAGTTCTGCCAGCCCAGGACAAGGGTGGAGCACGGCACAGATTGGAGCTCTCTTGCTACTGACGACAAGAAGCTCACAATCGCCACCACGCGCATCCTCCGCCTCAAAGCCGCCGGCCTCATCGCTGAAATGGTGGGGGCTGACTTCCTTCACCGCCGCATTGCACCTCTCCAGAACAAGGGCAGGCCCGCCTGGGACTACAAAAACGCAACAGATATCATGCGGGTCCGGACTTGACTTCACGCCAATCTGATAGTGCAGCAGCATAGGGCCCTCTGCGAGCACCTCTTCCGCCCCAGCGGCAACTTCAAGCTGCCGGCAAGGGTGGTGCCTTTATGCAACAGCTCCGCCAAGGATTCCGTCATTGCGGTGATGCCATCCTGCAATGCCCATGGCGTCGAAGCGCTCTGGCAGGAGCCGCCTGAAGATGCAGTGCAAGAGTGGTTCGACACCTTGGTGGAGAGGCCCGTCAGAGAGGAAAAAGATCTCTTCCGCGACACCACACCTGAAGAATTGGAGCATATCACCAACAGGGCGGTAGAGGCCAGAATGGCTGGAGGCGTTAGCGGCTCTGGGTCCACGGTAGCCAATGTCGATGAGGAACCTGGTGACGGAATGGCAAGGAAACCATCGGAGGAACTTGTCGAAGAGCAGGAAGAACTTGCCGGGGAACGGGGCGGGGAGACTGTTGCAGAACAAGTACCCGAAGAGTCCCCCTCTCCTCCCGTTCCGGCAAGGAGAACTCGTGTCCTTCGGAGAGCTGCCTCCGGAGAGCCAGTCCGCGGCGTACCCTCAGGTGAGGAAGTTGCCGGCGAGGAGGTGACCGGCAAGGTTGCCGGATGGCAAGGAACTCAATGCCAAGCCCCTCAACAGCAGTGAACGCGGCATACCTCTACGAGGAGTACAGCTGTGCCGGCTGCCAGAGCGGGCGGGTCGTCTCGTCCTGCTACGCCTGCGGCAACTAAGTGGGCCAGGACTTCTACCCCGTCACCTTCTTCTGGCACCAGGCCTGAGAGCTTGTATGATCTCTCCATCTTTAGCGATGAGGAGGAGGAAGAAGAGTATGCATCTCCAATTTTCTTTGTTAACTCTTGATTTCTTGCTTGCGTTAATCTGACTTGTCTCATCTTGCATTGACTTGACAGCGACAGGGAGACCTTGGCGCAGAGGATGGCCAAGAGGACGAGAACCGCGGTAGAGGATGAGCCGGCAACAAGCAAGGCGCCAGGCGATGAGGTCGTGGATATCAGCCCAGACTGCAGCCCCCAGCGTGAGGCCACTATCCAATTTCCTTTGGCAAGCGCTGGTGTCAAAATATTTGCCGCTAACATTGGCACGGGTGCAGGAGAAGAACACCGTGAGGAGGAGCGCCCGGAGGCAGATCCAACTAGGGCGTCTCCGTCAACCGCTGCTCCGGCAAGCGGCTCTCCGGCAAGGGCCTCCACAGACGAGCCCGTTCGCACTGACGAAGTGCCGGCAACCATGGCCACCGGCAACCAGGCGATGACTACCGAGGTTGTCGAAGAGGAGTCTGTCCCCCCTCAATGATCGCAGTCCGGTAGGTCTTCTGCCGTCGAGTATCTTCCTCTCTTAAACTTCTTTTTTGTTTTCTTGAACTTGATCTGAGTCTTGATTTTCTCTCTTCTCTATCCTTTCAGACCTTCCTTCATCTGATGAAATGGATATCGATTCCACCATTGAGGAGATCGCGAGGGATGCCACTGATGAGGCCAGCAACATTGCCGCCAGTGAGGCCATCACGGGGACTGACGAGGAGGCCGCCAAGGCAGCTCACGAAGAGGCCGCCAAGGACGCTGCTGAGGAGGGCGGCAACAGTAGTGCCGAGTCGACTGGAGACATCTCTGTCCCAGGAGCGCCAAGCGTTGACTCGGCTACGAGGGCGATCCTGACTGGCAAGGCGGCCGTTGATGATCACCCCTCGACACCTGAGGAGCCCTTCTCGAGTAGATACCTAAAGGTTGGCGACAACCTGATCGTCAACCCCCCTGGGATGTCAAGCATTGGGGCGCCCACTGAAGGAGAGATCTTGGACGGTGAGGTTATTGCTGCTGCCGGGCTTGAGGTTGTCGATGAGCCGCATACCAACACCAATGAGACCAAAGAGCAGCGGCTCCTCAAGGACATGGGCGAGAACTTCCAGAAGCTTCAGGCGTGCTACCACAACCGCACAGAGAGCTTGGACTCCAGGGCAGCCGTCCTTGACAAGGCGGAGGACGAAT
Organism: Elymus sibiricus; assembly: GCA_039707655.1. Taxonomy (NCBI): domain Eukaryota; kingdom Viridiplantae; phylum Streptophyta; class Magnoliopsida; order Poales; family Poaceae; genus Elymus; species Elymus sibiricus. The sequence goes on along the minus strand of CM077668.1, from coordinate 158,823,394 downwards.
TCAAGAAGCGCGTGGAGGAAACGCAGATCTGGTACGCGGAATGCCTCCAAGACCTTCAAGAACGTCATACTCAGCTTGCCAAGGCCCAGGAGGAATTTATTCTGGAGAAGGCCGAGGCCAACAAGGCACAAGAGGAGGCTGCGCGGAAGGTAGCAGGAGAGAAAGCAAAGCTAAATGAGTGCAAGGTTGGCCTTGACACTCATGAGGAAGAGCTTGCCGCTTGGGAAGCAGAGCTTGCCGCCACACTTTGCGGCAAGGAAAATGAGATCCAGGCCCTCGTCTCACAGCAAACCCAGGAGCTGGAGCACAAGCACAAGGAGGCCATCGAGGCTCAAGCTACAGAGCATGCCAAAAGGATCAAGGAGGCCATCGATGCTGCCGAAGCCTCAGAGGTTACCTAGATCGAGCTGGAAGGCAAGGTGCGAGCGCTCGAGGCAAATATCACCGCCAATAGAAGGATATCCTGGCACTCAAAGCAGAGGCGAAGAAGGCAACTCACACCTTGGCGGAGCTGCAAACATCAGTGTCCGCCAAGAGCCAAGAGCTCACCAAGGCCAACGATACTATCGAGGATCATAAGATGAAGCTGGCCGCCTTGGGGAAGTCCCTTGACGAAGCCAGGAAATGCGAGAAGATCTTGACGAATGACCTCCAAGATGAGAAAGCATTGGTCGCTAGCACCGCCAGAACTTTCAATGAGCTCAAGAGCGCCTACAAGCTTTGGACTGACCGTCTCGTGGTTGTCGCGGAGAGCATTTCTGCCCATCTGTCCGCTATGGGCTTGCCGGAATACCACTACTCCACCGCCAAAGGGGACACCGCCAGCACCAGGCTCACTATCTTCTTCGAAAGCTTGATCGAGGCGCTGGAGAAGCATCGCGGGGCTCGAGCTGCATACCTTGCTCGCGAATCCCGTAAGCTTTGTCAGGATGTCCTCTTCAAGGTACTCGTCAAAATGGTGTACCGGAACCCAGGCATTGATCTCTCCAAGGTTTTCGCCAGTCTGCCACGGGGAGCCGACACCAAGACCGCCGAAGAGCTCGTCACGCCCATCGCCGCCAGGGTTGGCCTGATTCCTAGGACGGAGGGTGGATTTACCCACTAATCTTATAGTCATATCTTGCCGCGCGCATGATCATGTAAAAGACAGATTTATCATAAATTAGATCTGCACTGCATTTGGATGTAATATAACTTGTGTTTTGGATGGATGTATGCATGCTATCTCTCTTGTCTTATTCTGTCTTTGCCTGATTTTTGTACCCTATTCTTGTCAAAAACTTGCCGGTGTGCGCACTCTTGCCACGAGCGCTTGAGGAATGGGCCCTTAGCAGCTTGCCGGAAGTGTCGCTGCCGGCAAGGATACACTTGACGATCACAACGTAACCACTTAAGTTGTTGAGCGGACTCGAAACAAAGTAAGGGCGCAGCTGATCACGACAAGGTTCCTTAGCGTGCAGGTTTCTCATACAAAGGCCAAAATCGTTCAAGGAGAAGTTGCAACTACAACAAAGAATTTACTTTAAGTTTTGCAACTTAGCTCTTTCTTTGTTGTGCTTCTTGCCGTAGGACGATATCTTGAACGTCATTTGGTATCCATACCATCACTCCCCCCGGGAAACTTGTACGCGAGGAACCCTTCTATCCTTTGAGAAAAAGAAAGAAGAGAAAAGAGGAGGCTGGAACCTTGACGGTTCGTTAATCATCTTATGCAAGGGAAAATGTAACACAAGACTGCCTGCAACACATAGACAAATATGTACTTTGACAAAGAGTTGTGAAACACTTATCTTTATTTATGTGCACGGGATCTGCGCCCGGCTCTGTACAAAGGTTTACATGCCTTTCCGGCAAACTTGTACAAAAGATGTTGCCGTGCGGCCCGGCAATCGTGCCTTATAGGTAAAACTTGCGAAGATGCTCAATATTCCATGAGTTTAGCACCGGAGTGCCATCTTCGGTCTCTAGGCGGACTGCGCCGGGCCTAGTGACTTGTACCACCCGGTAAGGGCCTTCCCACTTCGGTGTCAACTTGTTTTGAAGCTTCATGGACTGGATCCGACGAAGAACAAGGTCACCTTCCTCAAGATTCCTGGCGTTCACTTTGCGGCTATGATAGCGGCGCAAAGCTTGCTGGTACCATGCAGCACGGACAGCAGCCCGAAAATGATCTTCCTCAAGGAGCGTGGCATCATCTTGCCGCAGCTCATCTTGATCCTCCTCATTGAAGGCCAATACTCGAGGTGACCTGTATTTGAGTTCTGTGGGGAGCACCACTTCTGTACTATAAACAAGGGAGAAGGGTGTCTGGCCAGTGGCTCGACTTGGCGTCGTTCTGATCGACCAAAGAACCGCCGGCAACTCTGATGGGGAACGAAGCATGAAAATCAAAAAAATTCCTACGAACACCCAAGATCTAATCTAGGAGATGCAAAGAAACAAGAGGGGAGTGTGTCTACATACCCTTCTAGACCGAAAGCGGAAGCATATAAAACGCGGTTGATGTAGTCGTACTCTTCGCGATCCAATCATGATCCAACCGATCTAGCACCGAACGGACGACACCTCCGAGTTTAGCACACGTGCGGATCGGTGACGTCTCCTCCTCCTTGATCTAGCAAGAGAAATAGGAGAAGTAGATGGGATCTCAACCAGCACGACGGCGTGGTGGAGTGCCGGCAGGAATTCGCCGAGCGCTGCCGAAACTACGAACGGAGGAGGAAACGGAGTAGCAGGAGAGGGAGGGGCTGCGCTAAGTCCTCAGGGGGTGCGGCTGCCCTCCCTCCCCTCCACTATATATAGGAGTAAGGGGGAGGGGGCGCTGGCTCTTGCCCCTCCTCCAAGGAGGGGGCGCGGCCCAAGGGGAAGAGTCCACCCTCCCCAAGGCACCTCCTAGATGCCTTGCCCCTTAGGGTTTCTACCCTCCTGGCCGCATGGGCCCTTGGGGGGCTGGTGCGCCTGGCCCATGTAGGCCAAGGCGCCTCCCCTCAGCCCATGCTAGCCTCCAGGAGTGGTGGGACCAACTGGTGGTTCCCCGGAAACCTTCGGTACCCCTAGTACACTGCCGGTGGACCCCCGAACTTTTCCGGAACCCGAATAAGACTTTCCTATATATAAATCTTTACCTCCGGACCATTCCGGAGCTCCTCATGACGTCCAGGATCTCATCCGGGACTCCGAACAACATTCGTTCACCAACATACATATCCCAATATTACTCTAGCGTCAACGAACGTTAAGCGTGCGACCCTACGGGTTCGAGAATCATGTAGACATGACCGAGACACCTCTCCGGTCAACAACAAATAGCGGGACCTAGATGCCCATATTGGTTCCTACATATTCTACGAAGATATTTATCGGTTGAACCATGATGTCGAGGATTCGGGTAATTCTATATGCAATTCCCTTTGTCCGGCGATATGTAACTTGCCCGGGATTCGATCGTCGGTATCTCCATACCTAGTTCAATCTCATTACCGGCAAGTCTCTTTACTCGTTCCGTAATAAAAGATCCCTTGACGAACCCATTAGCCACATTGCTTGCAAGCTCTTTATGATATTGTATTACCGAGAGGGCCCAGAGATATCTCCGTCATACGGAGCGACAAATCCCAGTCTCGATTCATGCAACCCAACAGACACCTTCGGAGATACCTATAGAGCACCTTTATGATCACCCAGTTACTAAGTGACGTTTGATAGCACACAAGGCATTCCTCTGGTATCCGGGAGTGACATGATCTCATGGTCTAAGGAACAGATACTTGACATGAAGAAAGCTATAGCAAAACTAAGTGATACGATCTTATGCTAAGCTTATGGTTGGGTCTTGTCCATCACATCATTCAACTAATGATGTGATCCCGTTATCAAATGACAACTCATGTCTATGGTCAGGAAACCATCACTACTGCAGGAATGCCTAGCAGTGGCGGGTGGGAAAAGGCCAGCAGTGGCGGGCAAGGCTCCCAGGGGCGCCCGCCACCGACCTCCCGCCACTGTTATTATGGCATCAGTGGCGGGCGGGCGGCCCACCACTGGTCGATCACTTCAGTGGCGGGCGTGCGAACGTGCTCGCCACTGGTTGTCTTCCTTCAGTGGCGGGTGGTGCTTTCCTGCCCACCACTACTTGTTCATATTACAATGGCGGGCGTTGTGGCTCGCCCGCCACTGCAGGCTTATTCATGAGAAGCCACGGCACCAATTGTGCTGCCATAGATGCGTTTTACATAAATCGAGTATAAAATGCAAATAAAGCATACATTGTACGCTTAGGCATGCAAGTTCACTAGGTAATTAGTACTCTTCATAACAACTAGTAACACTTCAAGTTTGTTCGAGTTAACAAACCAACATCAAAATATGACATGCATCTTAACTAAGTAACTAAGAGTTCATCGGCTAGGAGATATTTGACTGGACCTTATTTCTAAATAAGATCTACAACAACCATCATCTGGAAATTGTTGTTCCTGTTGTTCCTTATCGTGATGAGCACTGCTGTGTCAACCATTACTCATTGTCTCTTTCCCTTCAGGAATTCCCGCCAACTGACCACATAGAACGATATGCGGCCGTCTGTGTCCGTCTTGTATCGAACGCTGGAGACAGGACCTGCTGCTCCAAGGCTTACTCCGGCCATGCTAGCAGCAGGGATGTCCTCGGCACAAATCGTCTTCATAGGTAATTTCTATGATCCCCGCGATTAAAAACAAAATAGAGCACGCCATGTTAAACATCTTGCCATATAGTGTTATGAACAGAAAAAAAAGAGAAAAGATACAAAACATACCATGATGTGTTTCACGATGTTGGTCTTGGTAAAACAATGCACAAATGGCCTTCCCAAGTAGTGAACACTTGATGGTAGGATCGCGATGAGTGTGGCCTTCTCATCCTCATTAAGCTGTTTCATTCTTTGAGAGAAAATTGCATAATTGTATGGATCATCATCGTCATCATCTCCGCTACCCTCATCATATTCCTCATCCTCATCCTCATCCTCATGCTCCTGGCTGCTATTGTCATCCTCGCTAGCATCATCATCATCTTGGCTCTCATCATCATCATCATCATCCTGGGAATCCTCAGCATCATCCTCATCAAGCTCATCATCTTGGTCGGAGAAATACTTAATCCTTAACTTGTCGACCGCTTTCTTCAAGTAAAAGCCTATGTACTCTTCCCCGGTGAGCTTATTATTTGAAATGTACTTGTTCCATCCGTCGCCTCCTATGATGGTTTTATCCTTTTGTTTACAAACGTCAACTTTGTACGATTGCCCTTGACCATCTGAAAAGTTGAAACTATCACCAATTAAATTACTGAATTGGACCCTTACGTTGCATGGGATACCCTATGTAACAATTAAGAATAATGCAGTTAATAATTAATGGTATGCACAGTACAGCAAGTGGTTAAAATTGAATGATGAACATTGTTACCACAGATTTTTCGAATCCATCCCTCAAGAAGAGACCGAATTCTACTGCATGGGATAAACTATCCCTACAGGGATTTTTGCAGACATTGCAAACCTTAAGTACCATGATACCCTCCTTCAAAAAGTTAAACATTATTATCATTGGTGCTATGACATGAAAGTAATATATATATATATATATATATATATATATATATAGGGTGGGTCTATTCTACCAACCCCCTTAAGACCTTATTCTACCAACATTTGGGCTTATTCTGCCAACACCCCCAACCCACCACTGTAGCTACAAACTAACCATGGGACTCCCCGTGCACCTGCAAACACTCCCGCATGACCTCCACCTCCCACCCGGCCTCCCACCCCGCCGCCGCACCACCTCCCTCCACGCGACGCCGCGCCGCCTCCCGCCCCGCGCCGCTGCACCACCTCCTTCCCAGTGCCCCCACGCCGATTCCCGCCCCGCGCCGCCACACCACCGCGCCCGTTCCTCCCGACGGCCGCCGCCGCTACCTACCACCACCTTCCCCCCGCACCTCCCCGGGGACGGATCTGGGCGGTTCCGGCCCGCCACACCGCCGCTCATCGCCGATCCAGGGCGCGACCGTCAGGGTCCCCGGCCTCCCGGCCATGGCTGGATCCACCTACCTTGCACCTGTCCATCGATGGATCCGGCATGATCCTCCTCCAGCGCCTGCCGGCGATGAATCTGGCAGGATCCTCCTCCACCTCTCTTCTCCCGTGCCTGCCCGACGATGAATCATGTCTAAGGTCAGGAAACCATAACCATCTTTGATCAACGAGCTAGTCTAGTAGAGGCTTACTAGGGACACGTTGTAGTTTATGTATTCACACATGTATTTAAGTTTCCGGTCAATACAGTTCTAGCATGAATAATAAACATTTATCATGAACGGTAAATATGATAATAACCAATTTATTATTGCCTCTAGGGCATATTTCCATCAGTCTCCCACTTGCACTAGAGTCAATAATCTAGTTTACATCGTAATGAATCTAACACCCATCGAGTCCTGGTGCTGATCTTGTTTTGCTCGTGGAAGAGGTTTAGTCAACGGGTCTGCAACATTCAGATACGTATGTACTTTGCAAAGTTCTATGTCTCCATCCTTAATGTAATTACGAATGGAGTTGAAGCGGTGCTTGATGTGCTTGGTCTTCTTGTGAAACCTGGGCTCCTTGGCAATAGCAATAGCTCCAGTGTTGTCACAAAAGATAGTCATTAGATCTGATGCACTAGGTATTACTCCCAGATCGGATATGAACTCCTTCATCCAGACTCCTTCTTGTGCTGCTTCCGAAGCAACTATATATTCCGCTTCACATGTAGATCCCGCTACGACGCTTTGCTTGGAACTGCACCAACTGACTGCTCCACCATTTAAAATAAATACGTATCCGATTTGAGACTTAGAGTCGTCCCGATTTGTGTCGAAGCTAGCATCGACGTAACCCTTTATGACGAGCTCTTCGTCACCTCCATAAACGAGAAACTTGTCCTTAGTCTTCTTCAGGTACTTAAGGATATTCTTGACCGCTGTCCAGTGATCTACTCCTGGATCACTTTGGTACCTCCCTTCCAGACTTATGGCAAGGCACACATCAGGTCCGGTACACAGCATGGCATACATTATAGAGCCTATGGCTGAGGCATAGGGGATGACTTTCATCCTTTCTCTTTCTTCTGCCGTGGTCGGGCTTTGAGTCTTACTCAACTTCACACCTTGCAACGCAGGCAAGAACCCTTTCTTCGACTGATCCATTTTGAACTTCTTCAAAATCTTGTCAAGGTATGTGCTTTGTGAAAGTCCTATTAGGCGTCTTGATCTATCTCTATAGATTTTAATGCCTAATATGTAAGCCGCTTCACCAAGGTCTTTCATTGAAAAACTCTTGTTCAAATAACCTTTTATGCTTTCCAGTAATTCTATATCATTTCCAATCAACAATATGTCATCCACATATAATATTAGAAATGCTACAGAGCTCCCACTCACTTTCTTGTAAGTACAAGCTTCTCCGTAAGTTTGTATAAAACCAAAAGCTTTGATCACCTCATCAAAGTGTATATTCCAACTCCGAGATGCTTGCTCACGTCCATAGATGGATCGCTGGAGCTTGCATACCTTGTTAGCATCCTTAGGATCGACAAAACCCTCCAGTTGCATCATATACCACTCTTCCTTGAGGAACCCATTAAGGAACACTGTTTTGACGTCCATTTGCCAGATTTCATAATCATAAAATGTGGCAATTGCTAACATAATTCTAACAGACTTAAGCATCGCTACGGGTGAGAAAGCCTCATCGTAGTCAACCCCTTGAATTTGTCGGAAACCCTTTGCGACAAGTCGAGCTTTATAGATGGTAACATTACCATCAGCGTCTATCTTCTTCTTAAAGATCCATTTATTCTCAATGGCCTGCCGGTCATCGGGCAAGTCCACCAAAGTCCATACTTTGTTCTCATACATGGATCCTATCTCGGATTTCATGGCCTCAAGCCATTTGTCGGAATCCGGGCTCATCATTGCTTCTTCATAGTTCGTAGGTTCGCTGTTGTCTAACAACATGACTTCCAGGACGGAGTTACCGTACCACTCTGGTGCAGAACGTACCCTGGTCGACCTACAAAGTTCAGTAGTAACTTGATCCGAAGTTTCATGATCATCATCATTAGCTTCCTCTTCGGCTGGTGTAGACATCACGGGAACTTCTTTCTGTGATGCGCTACTTTCCAATTCGAGAGAAGGTACAATTACCGCATCAAGTTCTACTTTCCTCCCACTCACATCTTTCGAGAGAAACTCCTTCTCTAGAAAGGACCCATTCATGGCAACAAAGATCTTGCCCTCGGATCTGTGATAGAAGGTATACCCAATGGTCTCTTTAGGGTATCCTATGAAGACGCACTTCTCCGCTTTGGGTTCGAGCTTATCAGGCTAAAGACTCTTGACATAAGCGTCGCATCCCCAAACTTTAAGAAACGACAGCTTAGGTTTCTTGCCAAACCATAATTCATACGGTGTCGTCTCAACGGATTTAAATGGTGCCCTGTTTAAAGTGAATGTAGTTGTCTCTAATAATGCATAACCCCAAAATGATAATGGCAAATCGGTAAGAGACATCATAGAACGCACCATATCCAATATAGTATGATTACGACGTTCAGACACACCATTACGCTGTGGTGTTCCAGGTGGCGTGAGCTGTGAAACGATTGCACATTGTCTTAAATGCATACCAAACTCGTAACTCAAATATTCACCTCCACGATCAGATCGTAGAAATTTAATTTTCTGATTACGATGATTCTCTACTTCACTCTGAAACTCCTTGAACTTTTTAAATGTTTCAGACTTGTGTTTCATTAAGTAAATATACCCATTTCTACTCAAATCATTTGTGAAGGTAAGAAAATAACGATATCCACCGCGTACTTCAACACTTATCGGACTGCATACATCGGTATGTATTATTTCCAACAAGTCACTTGCCCGCTCCATTGTTCCAGAAAATGGGTTTTTATTCATCTTGCCCACGAGGCATGGTTCACATGTATCAAATGATTCATAATCAAGAGATTCCAAAAGTCCATTAGCATGGAGTTTCTTCATGCGCTTTACACCAATATGACCTAAGCGTCAGTGCCACAAATATGTCATACTATCATCATTAACCGTGCATCTTTTGGCATCCATATTATGAATATGTGTATCACTACGATCGAGATTCAACAGAAATAAACCATTCACCATGGGTGCATGACCATAAAAGATATTATCCATATAAATAGAACAACCATTATTCTCTGAGTTAAATGAATAATCATCTTGCAATAAACAAGATCCAGATATAATGTTCATGCTTAACGCAGGCACCCAATAACAATTATTCAGGTTCAAAACTAATCTGGAAGGTAAATGTAGAGGGAGCATGCCGACGGCGATCACATCAACCTTCGAAACATTTCTGACGCGCGTCGTCACCTCGTCCTTAGCTAGTCTCCATTTATTCTGCAGCTCCTGTTTCTAGTTACAAATATTAGCAACCGAACCAGTATCAAATACCCAGGCGCTACTACGAGCACTAGTAAGGTACACATCAATAACAAGTATATCAAATATACCTTTGTTGACGTTGCCAGCCTTCTTATCTGCCAAGTACTTGGGGCAGTTCCGCTTCCAGTGACCATTCCCCTTGCAATAGAAGCACTCAGTCTCATGTTTGGGTCCAGCCTTGGGCTTCTTCATGGGAGCGGCAACTGGCTTGCCGTTCTTCTTCAAGTTCGCTTTCTTTCCCTTGCCTTTCTTCTTGAAACTAGTGGTCTTGTTGACCATCAACACTTGATGTTCTTTCTTGATTTCTACCTCCGCGGACTTAAGCATCACGAAGAGCTCAAGGATCGTTTTCTCCATCCCTTGCATATTACTGTTCATCACAAAGTTTTCTCCATCCCTTGCATATTATAGTTCATCACAAAACTTTCGCAACGGTGCATACTTAGGGAGAACACTTTTATCTTGAAATTAAGTGAAGGGATCATCTTATATTGCTACCGTCGTCCTAAGCAAAATAAGATGCATAAAAAGATAAACATCACATGCAATCAAATATGTGACATGGTATGGCCATCACCATCTTTGTGCTTTTGATCTCCATCTCCAAAGCATCGACATGATCTCCATCCTCACCGGCTTGACACCACGATCTCCATCATCGTGTCGTCATGTGGTTGTCTCCGCCAACTTTTGCTTCTACAACTATTGCTAACACATAGCGATAAAGTAAAGCAATTACATTGGGTTAATCATTGACACACAGGTCATACAATAAATTAAAGACAACCCTATGGCTCCTGCCGGTTGCCATACTCATCGACACGCAAGTCATGAACCTATTACAAAACATGATCATCTCATACATCAACATATATCACATCACGTTTTGGCCATACCACATCACAACATGCCCTGCAAAAACAAGTTAGACGTCCTCTACTTTGTTGTTGCAATTTTTACGTGGCTGCTAGGGCAAACTATAAGAACCATTCTTATCTACGCAAAACCACAACGGTGATATACAAGTTGCCTTTTAAGTTTCTATAAGGACCTCCCTTGTCAAATTAGATTCAACTAAAGTGGGAGAGACAGACACCCGCAAAGCCACTTTTATGCAATACAAGTTGCATGTCAGTCAGTGGAACCGGTCTCATGTGTGAGGACAAGTAAGGTTGGTCTGAGCCGCTTCATCCCACAATACCGCCGAATCTAAATAAGACAAAGGAAGTAAGCAATTTGAACATCAACGCCCACAACTTTTTGTGTTCTACTCATGCAAATACATCTACGCATAGACCTAGCTCATGATGCCACTGATGGGGAACGAAGCATGAAAATCAAAAAAATTCCTACGAACACCCAAGATCTAATCTAGGAGATGCAAAGCAACGAGAGGGGAGTGTGTCTGCATAACCTTGTAGACCGAAAGCAGAAGCGTATAAAACACGGTTGATGTAGTCGTACTCTTCGCGATCCAATCACGATCCAACCGATCTAGCGCCGAACGGACGGCACCTCCGAGTTTAGCACACGTGCGGCTCGGTGATGTCTCCTCCTCCTTGATCCAGAAAGATAAGGGGGAGAAGTAGATGGGATCTCAACCAGCATGACGGCGTGGTGGAGATGGTGGTGGTGGAGTGCCGGCAGGGCTTCGCCGAGCGCTGCCGAAACTACGAACGGAGGAGGAAACGGAGTAGCGGGAGAGGGAGGGGCTGCGCCATGGCCTCAGGGGGTGCGGCTACCCTCCCTCCCCTCCACTATATATAGGAGTAAGGGGGAGGGGCGCCGGCCCTTACCCCTCCTCCAAGGAGGGGGCGGCGGCCCTAGGGGGAGGAGTCCACCCTCCCCAATGCACCTCCTAGATGCCTTGCCACTTAGGGTTTCTACCCTCCTAGCCGCATGGGCCCTTGGGGGGCTGGTGCACCTGGCCCATGTAGGCCAGGGTGCCTCCCCTCAGCCCATGCTAGCCTCCGAGAGTGGTGGGACGCACTGGTGGTCCCCCGGAATCCTTCGGTACCCCCGGTACACTGCCGGTGGACCCCGAACTTTTCCGGAACCCGAATAAGACCTTCCTATATATAAATCTTTACCTCCAGACCATTCTGGAGCTCCTCGTGACGTCCGGGATCTCATCTGGGACTCCGAACAACATTCCATACATATCCCAATATTACTCTAGCGTCAACGAACATTAAGCGTGCGACCCTACGGGTTCGAGAATCATGTAGACATGACCGAGACACCTCTCTGGTCAACAACCAATAGCAGGACCTGGATGCCCATATTGGTTCCTACATATTCTACGAAGATCTTTATCGGTTGAACCATGATGTCGAGGATTCGGGTAATTCCGTATGCAATTCCCTTTGTCAGGCGATATGTTACTTGCCCGAGATTCGATCGTCGGTATCTCCATACCTAGTTCAATCTTGTTACCGGCAAGTCTCTTTACTCGTTCCGTAATACAAGATCCCATGACTAACTCATTAGCCACATTGCTTGCAAGCTCTTTACGGTATTGCATTACCGAGAGGGCACAGAGATATCTCTCCGTCATACGGAGCGATAAATCCCAGTCTCGATTCATGCAACCCAACAGACACCTTCGGAGATACCTGTAGAGCACCTTTATGATCACCCAGTTATGAAGTGACGTTTGATAGCACACAAGGCATTCCTCTGGTATCCGGGAGTGACATGATCTCATGGTCTAAGGAACAGATACTTGACATGAAGAAAGCTATAGCAAAACTAAGTGATACGATCTTATGCAAAGCTTACGGTTGGGTCTTGTCCATCACATCATTCAACTAATGATGTGATCCCGTTATCAAATGACAACTCATGTCTATGGTCAGGAAACCATCACTACTGCAGGAATGCCTAGCAGTGGCGGGTGGGAAAAGGGCAGCAGTGGCGGGCAAGGCTCCCAGGGGCGCCCGCCACCGACCTCCCACCACTGTTATTATGGCATCAGTGGCGGGCGGGCGGCCCACCACTGGTCGATCACTTCAGTGGCGGGCGCGCGAACGTGCTCGCCACTGGTTGTCTTCCTTCAGTGGCAGGTGGTGCTTTCCTGCCCGCCACTACTTGTTCATATTACAATGGTGGGCGTTGTGGCTCGCCCGCCACTTCAGGCTTATTCATGAGAAGCCACGGCACCAATTGTGCTGCCATAGATGCGTTTTACATAAATCGAGTATAAAATGCAAATAAAGCATGCATTGTACGCTTAGGCATGCAAGTTCACTAGGTAATTAGTACTCTTCATAACAACTAGTAACACTTCAAGTTTGTTCGAGTTAACAAACCAACATCAAAATATGACATGCATCTTAACTAAGTAACTAAGAGTTCATCGGCTAGGAGATATTTGACTGGACCTTATTTCTAAATAAGATCTACAACAACCATCATCTGGAAATTGTTGTTCCTGTTGTTCCTTATCGTGATGAGCACTGCTGTGTCAACCGTTACTCGTTGTCTCTTTCCCTTCAGGAATTCCCGCCAACTGACCACATAGAACGATATGCGGCCATCTGTGTCCGTCTTGTATCGAACGCTGGAGACAGGACCTGCTGCTCCAAGGCTTACTCCGGCCATGCTGGCAGCAGGGATGTCCTCGGCACAAATCGTCTTCATAGGTAATTTCTATGATCCCAGCGATTAAAAACAAAATAGAGCACGCAATGTTAAACATCTTGCCATATAGTGTTATGAACAGAAAAAAGAGAAAAGATACAAAACATACCATGATGTGTTTCACGATGTTGGTCTTGGTAAAACAATGCACAAATGGCTTTCCCAAGTAGTGAACACTTGATGGTAGGATCGCGATGAGTGTGGCCTTCTCATCCTCATTAAGCTGTTTCATTCTTTGAGAGAAAATTGCATAATTGTATGGATCATCATCGTCATCATCTCCGCTACCCTCATCATATTCCTCATCCTCATCCTCATCCTCATCCTCCTGGCTGCTATTGTCATCCTCGCTAGCATCATCATCATCTTGGCTCTCATCATCATCATCATCATCATCATCCTGGAAATCCTCAGCATCATCCTCATCAAGCTCATCATCTTGGTCGGAGAAATACTTAATCCTTAACTTGTCGACCGCTTTCTTCAAGTAAAAGCCTACGTACTCTCCCCCGGTGAGCTTATTATTTGAAATGTACTTGTTCCATCCGTCGCCTCCTATGATGGTTTTATCCTTTTGTTTACAAACGTCAACTTTGTACGATTGCCCTTGACCATCTGAAAAGTTGAAACTATCACCAATTAAATTATTGAATTGGACCCTTACGTTGCATGGGATACCCTATGTAACAATTAAGAATAATGTAGTTAATAATTAATGGTATGCACAGTACAACAAGTGGTTAGAATTGAATGATGAACATTGTTACCATAGATTTTTCGAATCCATCCCTCAAGAAGATCCCGAATTCTACTGCATGGGATAAACTATCCCTACAGGGATTTTTGCAGACATTGCAAACCTTAAGTACCATGATACCCTCCTTCAAAAAGTTAAACACTATTATCATTGGTGCTATGACATGAAAGTAATATATATATATATATATATATATATATATAGGGTGGGTCTATTCTACCAACCCCCTTAAGACCTTATTCTACCAACATTTGGGCTTATTCTGCCAACACCCCCAACCCACCACTGTAGCTACAAACTAACCATGGGACTCCCCGTGCACCTGCAAACACTCCCGCACGACCTCCACCTCCCACCCGGCCTCCCACCCCGCCGCCGCACCACCTCCCTCCACGTGACGCCGCGCTGCCTCCCGCCCCGCGCCGCTGCGCCACCTCCTTCCCCGTGCCCCCATGCCGATTCCCGCCCCGCACCGCCACACCACCGCGGCCGTTCCTCCCGACGGCCGCCGCCGCTACCTACCACCACCTTCCCCCCGCACCTCCCCGGGGACGGATCCGGGCGGTTCCGGCCCGCCACACCGCCGCTCATCGCCGATCCAGGGCGCGACAGTCAGGGTCCCCGGCCTCCCGGCCATCGCTGGATCCACCTACCCCGCACCTGCCCATCGATAGATCCGGCATGATCCTCCTCCAGCGCCTGCCGGCGACGAATCTGGCAGGATCCTCCTCCACCTCTCTTCTCCCGTGCCTGCCCGACGACGAATCCGGCAGGATCCTCGACCCCTTTCCTCTGAGGCGGCGTGGAGTTCTTTGCGGCGCACAGGGGCCATGGAGCCGGCCCATGGTCAATGGCGTGGGGTCTCCACTCGGACTCGTGCGTGCGTGGTCCCCGACAGCACATCCTCTCCTCCACATTAACTCCTACTCCGCCGTGAAACACCATCGGGAGGGGGCGTGAGGAGGTCCGTCGGCCGCGCCGGCATGCAGAGTTGTTGACCGTGCGTTGCAGTTCCCTTTGACGATGAGGAGGGTCACCTCTTGCTACAGTGCAGCTCAGCTGGCTCTCCGTTGCAGTTCGATCGAGGCCCATGGCTCCTCCGGCCGGGAGTTCGTGGTTCAGTTTGAAACTGTTTTCGGTTCAGGGCTTCTTCTGTGCAGTTCATTGCTTTTTCTTTGAAAATTTTGTGTTTGGCTATGTGGTTGTACTTTTGCACTTTGTCCTTGCAGTGCAGTCGATGTGGTCCGCCCTGGCCGCGCCCACAGTCTATCCGGTGGTTCATTTGGTCGGCCGTGCGGATAGAGAACTCCACCTCCGCCTCCCTCCTCCGCCTTCAGTCCAGATTTGCAATACAGTGCATAGTACAAAGGAGTTCGCTTTGTAAAAAAATATACAGAGGAGTTCACTTTTTATTATTTTTGCATGAATTGTTTTTTGCAAATTTGTATGTACATGGTGTATAATTTGTTAAAAATCGATGCAGTCCATTAATAAAACCTTAGCGGCGCACTTTGCAACACAAAACATGAGAAGTTCGTCTGATTAATATAGAAATCATGCGGTTCACTTGCCTGTCCAATGCAGTGCAGCTATTCATCGGAAGCAGTGCACATTTTCTATCCAGTGAAGTTTTTCATCGGAAGCAGTGCAAATGTTGTGGTTCACTTACACCCGATGTGTGAAGTGCAAAAAAAACTGAAGGAAATGACAAAAAAAGGTAATGCGGTTCAGTTTTGACATTGTTGCGGTTCACTTGCCCTCGTCTCCGCGGTTCACTCTCGTTCATAAAAAAAGTTAGAAAAAGAACAAAAGAAATCATGTAGTTCGTTTGCCCGTCTGATGCAGTGCGGTTTTCGGTCTGAAGCAGTGTGGTTTTCTGTCTGATGCAGTTCTCTCGTCGATTTTGGGATCGCGAAAAACAGAGTGTCCGTATTTTGGTAAAATCAAAACTGCTCTTAAACCGTAAGGAATTAGAGAGAGTGTTCTACATGAAAAAGTTGCACCTCGTCAATATCTTTCCAACGGCGTATCATTCGCATCATTCCGACCAGCGTTTTGTAAAAAATCGCGAAAAAACGGCCGCTGCCACTCATCGTCCGCCGCACCATTTTCAAAATTAGTTTAAAACCGTAAGGAATCTCAAAATAATTTCTACATATGAAAGTTGCGCCTCGTCCGTAGCTTTCCAACGGCGTATCACACGCCTCGTTTCGACAAACGGTTAAAAAACTGGAGCGAAAACAGTACCGAAAAATTACAAAAAAATCGAAAAATAGAATTCCGTGTTTTAGTAAATTTGAAACTGCTCTTAAACCGTAAGGAATTAGAGAAAGTAATATATATGAAAAAGTTGCGCCTCGACGATATCTTTCCAACGGCGTATCATTTGCTTCATTCTGACAAGCGGTTTGCAAAAAACGTGAAAATACACTCGCTGCGACTCGTCGGGCGCCCACCGTTTTTGAAACTGCTCTTAAACCGCGAGGAATATCGAAAAAATTTCAACATGGTGAAGTTGCGCCTAATCCATAGCTTTCCAACGGCGTATTACATGCCTCGTTCCGACAAACGGTTAAAAAATTGGATCAAAAACAGTACCGAAAAACACCACGTGCAGTTTTTTTCGACGAGAAGTTCACTAGTGTTTGTATTGCAGTACCTTTGCTTTTTCTACGATATATATATACAGCCCGTCTATTCTGCCAATATTGGCAGAATAGTTATTCTGCCCACATCCGAACTGCACGCTCAACGCGAGGGCACTGCACTTTATAAAGCAGGTTTATCACGAAGTCACGGACATATATAGTACGCCATAGCAAGATTCATAAGTACTAGTTAACAGTTCAAACATCTGAAGCACAGAGTTATACGACTAGGCACGGTGGAGAGATCAACTCCTAATCTAATCCTCATCAGACTCCTTGGCAAGATCATCCCAGTCTATCGGGTCATCCTCGGCATCCTTCTGGTTGCGTGCGGTGATCAACAGCGCCTCGTTAATGGCGTACAGATGCGGATCCTCCCGAAGATACCGTTCCACCAAGGGATCGGTGCTCTGACATTCACAGGCCCTGATGAGCGCCTCAGCCTTCAGGTGCTCCTGCTCCTCAGCCTTGGAGACTATCCTCATGTTAGGAGGCGCTATCTCACTCACACGCCAAGCATCCTGAGGAAAGTTGAGGTGGGCCCTTCGCCCCTGGTACTCGAGCGCCTTGGCATCGTAAGCGCGCGCCGCTTCCTCGGCGAAGTCGAACGTGCTGAGCCATTGTTTCTTGCCAGTGATGGGGTTTTGGATTTGGGCGCCCCACTTCCCCCAGGGCCTCTGGACAACACCACGGTACCTGCCGTTGTCCGCCATTTCGGGGAAAAATGACCTAAAACATGCAGATAAATAAATTTGGCGAAAGAACCGAAGAAATCTTCAACAACACAATCTGAATTAAAAATAAATAAATAAAAATTGGCATGACCTATGAATAAAAATGGACACATTAAGAGCTAGAAATTTGGCGAAACGGAAATAAATCAACGTTTCGCCAAAACATTAGCGCTTATAGTATGAATCCCTGTAAAGAAATTGAAGACATCTACTACAGCACAATATCAATAAAAAATAAACAAGGAAATTTGGCATGACCTCTGCATAAAACTGGACACATTAAGAGCTAGAAATTTGGCGAAACGGAAATAAATCAACGTTTCGCCAAAACTTTAGCGCTTATATAGTATGAATCCCTGTAAAGAAATGAAGACATCTACTACAGCACAATATCAATAAAAAATAAACAAGGAAATTTGGCATGACCTCTTCGTAAAAATGGACACATTAAGTGCTAGAAATATTGGCGAAACGGAAATAAATCAACGCTTCGCCAAAATTCTAGTATATACCCCTGTAAAGAACTATAAACTACAACTATACAATAGTTGATTTCATATATACGGCTAGTTTTGATTGCTACAACTATAAACTACAACTACAAAGTACAACTATCGAACTACAACTAGAAATATCAAACTACAACTATAAAGTACAACTACAATTTATTATAATGTGTGCATTATGAACTATAGAACTAGAAACTACTACTATCAAACTAAAAATAGCTAGAAACTACAAATACGTACAAACTAAAAACTAAAAATACAACGATGAAACCCCTAACCCTAACGCTAGTCAAACATGTGTGGCGGCCGTGGCGGCGGGTGGTGACGAGGACGGCCGGAAATTAAAGGGGGGACGACGATCTTATACCTGCCGGACTGGACGCGGGGCAACGGGGCGGCGGACCGAGGGCGAAGGCGGCAGGCGGGCAGCGGATCGAGGGTGAGGGCGACGCGGTGGAGGGCAAGGACGATGGCGGCAGCGGACGATGACGATGACGACGGCAGCGTACGGCGACGGCGACGTGGTCAGCGCCGTGGTGGAGGGCGACGGCAGCGACGAGAGCGAGATGTGGGAGAGAGTGAGAGTGAGAGAGTGGGGTAAGGGAGAGAGAGAGGGGGCGCGCGCATGAAGATAGTGCTAAACAGCTGTGGTGGGCGCGCCATAAGACCCGCCATTGCTAATTTGGGGTGGCGGGCGGCAACCCTTCAATTGAATTTAAATTGTCTGCCGCTAACCCACTTGTGGCGGGTAGGACATCCTGCCCGCCATAGCTATTATCTGCATTAAAAAAATGTAACCCGGTCGAGGCTTTTAACTGTGGCAGGGATATTAGCTCGCCCCCCGCTGCTACCTATGACAACAGTGGCGGGCAAGCCTAGCCACTTGCCACAATAAACATTCATAATGGACCCACGCTCAGCAGTGCTTCTTTGTGGCGGGTGCTGTTTTTCGCCCGCCACTGCTGTGCCTCTAGCTCTGGCGATCGTGTTTTGCCACCCGCCACTACTGCTTCGCCTAACTACCTATGGCGGGTGCCTGGTCCCGCCCGCCACATAATTGGGTTCACCTATAAGCCCTTTCCCAGTAGTGCATAACCATCTTTGATCAACGAGCTAGTCTAGTAGAGGCTTACTAGGGACACGGTGTAGTTTATGTATTCACACATGTATTTAAGTTTCCGGTCAATACAATTCTAGCATGAATAATAAACATTTATCATGAACGGGAAATATGATAATAACCAATTTATTATTGCCTCTAGGGCATATTTCCAACAAACTCTTCCACCCAGCGCCTTCCACACTTGTGCAGCCTGTCGAAAGTTCTGGTCTTGAGACCACGCATCACTTCTGCATTTGCCCTCTCTTCTTGCCCATTGCTCCTTGGGTGAGCAATGGACGCGTAGGAAATATTATTTCCAAGCTCTTGGCAATATGCTGTGAAGGCGCGGCACATGAATTCGGTGCCGTTGTCGGTGATGATCCTGTTGGGGACACCAAAACGGGCAACCAATCCTTTGAGGAACTTGATGGCTGACTGTGCCGTCACCTTCCTCACTGGCTCCACCTCAGGCCACTTTGTAAACTTGTCGATTTCAACGTACAAGAATTCAAAGCCCCTGGTAGCACGGGGGAAGGGGCCGATGATGTCGAGCCCCTAGACCGAGAAAGGCCAGGAGAGAGGGATGGTTTGGAGGGCTTGAGCTGGCTGGTGAATGTCCTTGGAGTGGAACTGGCATGCTTCGCATCTGATGACCACCGCCAAGGCATCTTGAAGGGCTGTCGGCCAGTAGAATCCTTGACGGAACGCCTTGCCGACAAGCGCGCGTGACCCAATGTGAGATCCACACATCCCTTCATGTATCTCTTCCAACAGCCTCTGTCCATCTTCCCGATAGATACACTTCAATTTCACCCAATTTGGTCTCTTTCTGTACAGAATGTTGTCAACAAACTTGTACATCCTTGATTGACGGGCTACTCTTTCTACGTCCTCTTGCTCATCGGGAAGATCTCCTGTCTGAAGGAACTGGACAATTGGCTGCGCCCATGCCGGAGCTTGTGGGTCGACGACAAGGACTAAAGGCATTTCTTCCTCTGCGGGAGCGCTCACTTCGGCGGCAAGGATCTGTCTTGCCGGAAACTGCGGCTCACCGGCCAAGGGTATCTTGTCGGCGGTATCTACTTTCTTGGCGGCTGCCATGGGAAAGCGACGATTTATGGGATCGAGAGGATCCCTTCGCGGTTCGGTTATTGGATCAATATACTAGAAAGAGCAGGGCTAGTAGATATGAGCACAAGCAACGATTTATCCAGGTTCGGGCCGCTGTGAGCGTAAAACCCTACTCCTGTTCTGGTGGTTTTATTGTATGAGAGCTCAAAGGTTACAAAGAGCGCAGCTTGCCGGCAAGGTGTGAGGGAAGTGCAGCTACATCGTCTAGTTGAGCTAAGAGTCGACCATTCTAAGTGTAGCCGTGGGCCTCGTTTTATAGGCCAAGGGGTTACCATAGTGGCTAATATGGTCATTTACAGAGTATGAATAGTAACTTGCACCGTCACCATGTCTATCTCCAGACGGGGTAGGAAAAGCACATTAAATGCACCATTAGGTGCTACGTCGGGGAGGTGAGGCTTTGGGTAAAAGATTTGTACCACCGGTCCTGGCACCCTCCTGTAATCTTGACACGTCCCAGGGACGGGAGTCATTAAAGTTAATCCTGGCGTGGCATGCTGACACGTCCCTTGGCTAGCTGCATTGACTGCCTGCCTGCTCGACGCCTATCATGCGTGCCTATCTAGCCGATGATGAGGTGGAGCGGTAACGGGACAGAACGAGCTTGCCGGTGCGGAGCTTGTCGGGCCGTTGCTTGCAGGCAAAGAGCTTGTCGGCAACCAGAGTCTTGGCCTTCACCCTGCCGGTACGAAGCTTGCCGGCAAGGGTAATCTTGATCTTTAGTACGAGAATAGTACTTCTCAATGACCTACCTTGAGGTCTTCTCCACGGTCTTGTTTATTCTAAGTCTTGGGTCATAGTTATCCTCCGTCAAGCCCTTGCCGTTAGGAAGGCTACAACTACCTGTGCACAAGTCAGGGTACGAGGGCACCCATGCTTTAGTACACCGACACACTCCCTCTCTTAGTGCGCGGTAAACCAAGAACAAAGTCCATAGAAATATCTTCCCAAGGTGTACTAGGAATTGATCAAGGAGTATAAAGTCCATGAGGGTTTAAGCATGACTTAGCTTTGTGGCAGATCTCACAATGTAGCACGTAACGCTCGACATCACGCCTCATCCTTGGCCAAAAGAAATGGTCAATCAGCACGCTCTCAGTTTTCTTTGCACAAAATGTCCCATGAGACCACCAGCGTGAGCCTCCTGCAAAAGCAACAAACAAACAGAACAATCTGGGATGCACAATTTGTTAGCTCGAAACAAGAATCCATCATGCAAGTGAAACTTTTCCCAACCTTTCCCCTCACTACACTTTGAGTGTGGTTCAGCAAAATATGGGTCATTGGCATACAATTCTTTGATGCTTTGCAACCCAAGAATTTTAGTATCAAGTTGTGAGAGTAAAATATGGCGTCTAGACAAAGCATCGGCAACAACATTTTCTTTTCCTTTCTTGTACTTGACAATATAGGGAAAAGATTCTATGAATTCACTCCATTTTGCATGTCTACGGTTCAGTTTCAGTTGACCCCTAAGGTGCTTTAAAGATTCATGGTCGGAATGTATCACAAATTCTTTAGGCCATAAATAATGTTAACATGTTTCCAAAGATCTCACAAGTGCATATAATCCTTTGTCATAAACTGAATAATTTAGAGTTGGACCACTTAGCTTCTCACTAAAATATGCAATAGGCCTACCTTCTTGCATTAGTACTCCTTCAATACCAACACCACTTGTGTCACATTCAATTTCAAAAGTCTTACCAAAGTTGGGTAGTACAAGCAATGGTGCGGATGTCAAATTTTCTTTCAGCTCTTGGAAGGCCTTCTCTTGTGCATTTGCCCACTTGAAGGGAACATCTTTCTTTGTTAGCTCATTCATGGGGGCAGCAATGGTGCTGAAGTCCTTCACAAACCGACGGTAGAAACCAGCAAGGCCAAGGAAGCTTCGTACTTGGCTTACATTTTGTGGAGGCATCGACTCACGGATGGCTTTGACCTCCTCCTCATCTACCTCCACACCTTGACCTGAAACAACAAAGCCAAGAAACACAACTTTGTCCGTGCAAAATGTGCACTTTTCCTTGTTAGCAAACAATCCCTCCTCTCTTAGGACAGCAAGCACACTGTGGATGTGTTCAACATGTTCATCCAAAGTTTTGCTATAAATCAGGATGTCATCAAAGTAAACAACCACAAATTTGCCAATGAACATTCTAAGTACATGATTCATCAATCTCATGAAGGTACTAGGTGCATTTGTCAATCCAAATGGCATAACTAACCACTCATACAAACCAGATTTTGTTTTGAAAGCAGTTTTCCATTCATCACTGACGGTGTCCTGGATTAGGGGGTGCTAACCTAGCCGGCCCGTCTCTTCGGTTGGGCCGATGGGCCCTCGTGCGTGGTCAAGGTGGACTCCGGAGGCCGTGTATGGGAGGCGTGATAGAGACTGACTCCACCGAAGACTTGACGTGTACTCCAAGATCTCTCCTGCCACCTTGCTCCTCGATACCGACCTTGTAACCCTAGAAACTCTCCCTGGCGTTGTCGGAAGTCGGGCTCCGGGGACCCAAAGGTTCGAACACTGGGGTGAGCTCGTTCTACCACTTCGTCTCCTACCATGACTACGCAACGGCGAGGCTACGGCGAGAGCGTGCTAGCGAGGAACAGACCATGGACTCAGCGGTTACCCAGGTTCGGGCCACCTTGCGGTGTAAAACCCTACTCCTACTTGTGGATGGGATTGCAAGGGGCAAGAGAGTTCTTGCGTACAATGTGGAGGAGGTAGAACTCAACCGAGGTCCCCTTCTCTACAATGGCAGCACTGCCCTTTATACCAGCCTTGGTCCTCTTCCCCCTCGAAAACTTAGGCGGGAAGGGTCGCCACACTTGCCGGTTTTGAAAGGGGACAGGCGCTCAGGCTATCCTGACTAAAGGCGGTCTTTGCCTGCCAAAGCATGATCCATGATGCGCCGGTGGGCTCGGTGATGACCTTCGCCATGCGCGCCCGCCGTCTTTGTCTTCCTTCACCGATCGGGCAACCTTTGGGGTCGCTTTGGGGAGTAGATAGCTGGCCCGGCTCCCTTAACACAAAAGAGGAAACCATCTTCATCCGCGCCTGCTGGCGCGGCCTCTGTCGCCGCTTGTCGTCGCGCGCGTCACCCACGTGATGGGCCCCAGACCACGCGGCTGTGCCGAACGGCCTTCATCTTGGGCGCCTTCGGGAGGAGGCCGCCTCGCGAGAGGGCCTCGCGAGGACGTTGGTGAGCATGCCAAGCCTTGCTCACCACTTCTTGAGGAGGAGGCCACAGGAGGCCAAGGCCTCATGAAGAGTCCTGGTGAGGTGCTTGGTGATGACGGCCTGCTGGGCCCACACCAGGCGTTGCGCCATGGGCCAAAGGCAGACGGGTCTGGATACCCTGGGTTCCATGGGCCTGACAGTAGCCCCCGGGCCCGCGGCGCGCACGTTCCCGCCTACTGGGGGGCAAAACGTCGCGGGCCCTAACCGCCTGCGGCCAGGTGCGACGCGTGGCGCACGATGTGATGGGGGACGCCCACACTTCTCCCATGACGCCTCGGTAACCGCCCGCGCTGACATAAAACCTGCCGTGGGCGATGCGAGGCCATCATTGCCTTCCTTCACACATCCCGTCCCCTTGCGCTTGCCTTCTCGCGCGCAGCTCCTCGCGACCCCCTCTCCGAGCTCCTCCTCTTCTCGCTCCTCGATCCGCGCCTCCGCCGCGCAGATGGCGCACGCCGGTAAGAGGGGAAAGGCGGCGGCCCCATCCCCAAGCACGCCCGTCCTCGGGGCGGCACTGCAGCGCTCCACCATCGTCGACGGAGAGGGCTTGGACAAGGTGCTCCCGTTTGTGGCTGGCGATCAGAACAAGAACCAGGCGACCCTGATCTGGCCGGGGTCACGCGCGCGGCGCGACCTGGGGGCGACGGCCTACCCCTTCTTCCTCCACAGCGTATATGTCGGGTTGGTGCCGCCGTTCTCGGACTTCTTCTACGCCATTCCCTCCCACTATCAGATCCACGCCCTCCATCTTCAACCCAACTCCATTCTCCTCCTGGCCATGTTTGCCTTTTACTGCGAGGCTTTCATAGGCGTGATGCGTTCAGTGGCGCTCTTCCGCCACTTCTTCTGCCTGCGGCTAACTGCGGCAGACCAGCGCTCCGGATGCGCGTTGTTCCTTGCTGTCAAGGGGATGGAGAATAGCATTATCAACCTGAGGGTTACAAAGAAGGTGGAGGGCTATCGGCAGCGCTAGGTCTACATGGACGCGCGCCAGACCAGCCGGCTCCTGATGATCCCGACAGATCCGGCCGAGAAGATCTCCGTGTTGGGGCACGGGAAGCATGCAGACCCGAGGATGGAGCCTGTCTTGGAGTGGATGGCCGCGCACCGGGCCGCAAAACTGTCGGGGGCGACGGTCATCAGGGAAAACCTACGGCGGCGCATCGCGCCACTTCAGCAGCACTCGCGCCCCATGTGGGAGTACACCGGCGCGGGCGACGCCATGAGGCTGAACCCGGGCAGCCTGGGGCCAGATGTGCTGGACGGGGCCCTGGCGACTCTGCTCAGCACCCCTGCCGCGGAATTGCCCAAGGAGGCACTCCCGCTTTTCCGCTACAAGGAGAAGGCGGAGCTGGTGGAGGAGATGCCCCTCTTTGACCAGTGGGGCCTCGTGCCGGAGGGCCACGTCGGGCCCCGCGATAACCCCCTCGTGGTGGAGGTGGACTCGGGAGGCAGCGGCGGCGGCGAGGATTCGGGGGAGGCCACGGAGGAGGACGCCAACCGGGCGCCACCACGCACCCGTCGTCAGCTCCTCTGCGAGCTCGAGGACGATGACGCCGAGGGCGATCCGCCCGCGGCGGAGGGGGCTCTCGGCCAGGGGGCGGTCGAGCCCCCAGCGCCTGAGGCCCATCATGAGGCCGAAACCCCCCAGGGCCCCGAGGCGGGCGACGACGCGTCCGGGTCTACTGCGACGCACCCCGGGGGCCCGAGCGGCGGCGCCGGGGCGATGTCTGACGGTGGCAGCGACGGCCTGCCCCCCGTGGGGGAGAAGAAGAGGAAGTGGTACGTCAGTGACGAGTAAGTCCCCTGCCTCCTCCCGGCGTTCCTAGTCCTTGCTCTTCGTCCGGGCTCGAAGCTGAGCCACCATTCGCGCAGGAGGTCTGCCGTGGATCAGAAGAAGAAGAAGACGATGACAACGATGGCGAAGGTGACTCCCGGCCCTCAGGGGGCGTCGGCGCCCGCCACGAGGGCCGGGGGGCATGGAGAGGCCACCCGCCGTCCCGACGCCGAGGTGGGGCGCATGGAGGTCAAGAAGGAGACGGTCGTTCCTCCGGAGTCGCATGTGGGCGCGCCTCATGAAGCCGAGACGGAGAGGCCTCGGGAGGCAGCCTCAGGAGGCGGGGACGCCCTCCCCCTTGACCCTGCCGCAAGGAAAGGAGTGGCGACGGGGGAGGGCAAAACTCCCACCCCCTCGCCGGGGGCCTCCCTAAGCGTGGGGGGAGGAGTTGTGGGGCGCGCCATGACGGGCATGGCGAGCCCCCATAGCGCACCGCCGCAGCCGAACGTGGGGGTGGCCTGGCAAACCCACCGCCCCAGGAAAGCGGCGCCGAGTCCTCCCTATCCGCGGCGACAGAGAGTGTCAGAGGGCCCGACTCGGACTGGCCTCTAGCCCTTGTGGGCAGCCACACCCTGCTCAGGCCCGAAGCCTTGCGCGACGCCAAGGCCGCGCTCGCTCAGCTCGGGATGGACTTCCGGGACGCGGAGACGCGCCTTGCCGAGGAATGCCTGAAGCTTGCTGACGGGTGGCGCCGGCTCCGCGTCGCCGTCGAAATGGCCCGGCGCTAGAATGAACGCGCACGCGCATAGGGCGAGAAGGACGCCGCCGAAGCGGAGGGGCTCGTGCAAGTGCCCTCCGGGAGGCCGAAGCGGCCGTCGCGCGCCGCGAAGAGGCGGAGGCCCACCTGAAGGAGTTCCAGGACCAACACGCCGAGCAGGCGCAGTCGCTCCTCGCACGGGAAAGCGCCCTCGCCACTCGCGAGAAGGAGGTCGCGGCCCGCGAAGCGGTCCTCAAGACTCGCATGGAGGGCCTCGAGAAGACGGCGACCGAGCAGGCCACGGAGAAGGAGCGCCTAGAGACACTGGGGCGCCAGCTGGCCGATGCCCTGGAGGCTCACACGTATCGTGTCACCGAGGCTAAAGCCCAGCTGGAGGCCAAGGAGGAGAAGGCTCAGGAGGATGCTGACGTGAAGGTAGCGGAGGCGCGCCTGGCGCTTGCCGAGGAGCACGATAAGGCACTGGCGCGGTAGAGGGACGCCTTCGAGATGGAGCATGAGCAGTTCCGGCAGGAGATCACTGATCTCAAGGGGGCACTCGCCGAGGCGAAGACCCACCGGGGGGCCGCACCGCAGCCCATCTACGGCGCCGCGGCCGAGCCATCCTCCCTTTGTCTCCAAGTGGGGGGCACTGCCAGCACGGCCGAGCAAGCCAGAGGCGTGGCGGATCAGGAGCAGTGGCGCGAACGCGTCAAGACGCTTCACTCTCTCGAGCTCCGTGCCCGCGACGCCCTGAACTCTATCTGCCAGGGGAGGCTTGGAGCCCTCCGCGAGTCCCGCGATGCCGACTACGTCGACTTCTCCACCAAGCTCGAGGAACAGCTTGAGGACGGGGCCAAGTAGGTGGACGGCATCTTGGAGGAGGAGTGCCGCGGCCTCTTCTCCTTGGCGGCGACTCGCATCTTCAGCCACCTCCTTCACACCGATCCCAACTTTGACTTTGACAAGGTGATAGCCCCAGTCCCCGAGGAGCTTCGCGATGGCCTCACAAAGGCGGTAGAAGGCCACGTGGACGCGTTGCTTGGGAAGTACTCCTGCGGCAGTGGCGAGAGCTCCGGCGGCGATGACGGCGCTGGCGACGACGACAACAGTGCGAGTTCCTAGGGTCCTTTTCCCTTCGTCACCCTGCGCTAGATCGATGTGGCCCCGTGGGGGCATGAAGACGATGCCTTGGTGTTTAAGTACTTTATGATTTGCTGTAATGAACGCTCGTGCCCTCATGAGGCTTTCTCTTGAGGCCCGTTTTGCTCTTTTTGCTTGCCATGATGCTCTACGTTGTCAGGACCCAGCCCCCGAGCGGGCCATAGCCGTCGCTGGTATGTCAGGTCGCGATGCCTGGACAAGGCTAGGAGGTGAGGGGCACCGGGAGCTAGTGAGGGCTCCTAAGGCGCGATGCTCAGAGAGCCCCCCTTCGACGCGCAAGCGGCTTGCGCCAAGAGAAACGCTGGCACTTGTGAGGCTGCCAGAGGGGAAGGCTTAAGAGATGGCGAGGGAGGCTCGCGAGGTGGGAGACTTAGCTCTGCACAAGGTAGTGTCTGGTGGGCCATCTCTTGTAGCGTATACCTCGTGAGGGTTCCGCTCGCGAGGTCTCCTGCTGAGACGGCCGCCGAGGGTTAGCTCCCGAGGCGGGGCCTACTGGCTTCCTGAGGCCCTGAGGGGGCCACCTCGCGAGGCATCCTCACGAGGCCCTTCAGGGTACCTGCTCCTACAATAACTGCATGCAGAGTACTTAACAACATGGGAGCAGCGCACGCTCGTCGATTCGCTCATGGGCATTATGCGAGGAGACAAGACAAAAAGAACCTTGGTGGGGTGGCGTGCACGGGAGCAGACCCGCGAGCCAGAGCCCGGTTGCTTGGGTTTTTTAGTGCTGCTGGGACTGACCCGAGCACAGACACCGTGTCCAGCCCCCACTCGTGTGAAGCTCATGAGGGACGTCGTGAGCACGCGAGGCTCATGAGGCAAGGACAAAACGAATCACCATGTAAGAAACCAAGCTTTACTAAAGTAAGATAGCAACCCATTACATAACTAAAACAAGATGCGGCTGCCGTGTCCTGCACGGGTCAGCTTCAGGTTGGTGCAACCCGTGGGGCGCCCTCAGTTGATAGTTCCGCCAGCGCGGAGCATGGGGCTTCCACAGGGGTGTGGGTATGATCGCGGGTCGATCGTTCCGCTAGTGTGGAGCATGGGGCTTCCACTTGGGCGTGGGCGGGAGCTCTCGCGGGCCCATCAGGCGAACACAATGAGAGGCTCCAGGGTGTGTACAGCCCGATTTCGTTCGTACGCGTGAGGATCACGGGTAGAACTTGAGGAGGTGTTGGATGTTCTAGGCGTTAGGCACAGGAACTCAGTCCTTCGTCTCCAGCCGGGCTGAGCCGGGCCTGGAGACATGAGTAACCCTGAAAGGGCCTTCCCACATAGGTGAGAGTTTGTGGAGCCCCTCTCTGGAGAGGATTCTGCACAGGACGAGGTCGCCGACTTCGAGAGTGCGAGGGCGGATGATGCGGCTGTGGTAGCGACGCAAGGCCTGCTGGTACCTCGCGGCGCGAATGGCGGCCTGGCGGCGGCCCTCCTCGAGGAGCAGCAGATCGGTCTCCCGCGAGCCGTCCTGACACGCCTCGTCGATGGCAAGGACTCATGGGGAGCCATGCTTAAGCTCCAGTGGGAGGACTGCCTCGGCGCCGTAGACGAGGAAGAAGGGGGTCTCGCCGGTAGGCTTGCTTGTCGTCGTGCGGATGGACCACAGCACGGACTGCAGCTCGTCGAGCCAGCCCTTGCCGCAATTCTCGAGTTTCTTCTTGAAGCTCCTTGTTTTGAGGCCCTTGAGGACCTCGGCGTTGGCACGCTCGGCCCGGCCATTACTTCGCGGGTGCGCCACCGAGGCGTAGCAGATCTGCGTGCCGAGGCTGGCGCAGTAGGACTTGAAGAGGCCGCTTGTGAACTAGGAGCCATTGTTGGTGATGATGCGGTTGGGAACTCCAAAGCGGCTCATGAGGCCCTTGATGAACTTGATGGCGGAGCCTGCCGGGATGGTGCGCACCGGCTCGACTTCTGCCCACTTGGTGAACTTGTCGATGGCGACGTAGAGGTAGCGGTAACCGCCAGCCACGCGAGGGAAGGGCCCCAGGATGTCCAGCCCCCAGACCGCGAAGGGCCATGAGAGAGGAATCATCTGAAGGCCCTGCGCCAGCTAGTGGATCTGCTTGGCGTGGAATTGGCAGGCCTCGCAGGCTTGGACCGGCGCGGTAGCGTCACGCAGCGCAGTGGGCCAGTAGAAGCCTTTGCAGAACACCTTGTCGACGAGGGTGCATGACGAGGAGTGGTGGCCGCAGTCTCCTGCATGGATATCAGCGAGCAACTCGCACCCTTGCTCTTCAGAGATGCACCGCAGGGAGACGCCATTGGGGCGCCTGCGGTACAGCTCGCCATCTTGTTGGCAGTAAGCGGTGGCCTGCTGGGCCACGCGCTCTGCTTCTGAGTTTTTCTCCGGGAGGGTGCCGTGAAGCAAGTAAGCCTTGAACTCCATGGCCCAGCTATCCGCTTGAGGCTCCAGCGCCAGTAGCAGGCAGGCCCCTGAGGCCGGGCCGCAGTATGGCACGCCCGTGGGTGGTGCGGGCGGGAGTTCCTCGTGAAGGAGCACCGTGCTCGCAGCAGGAGGTGCGGCTGATGGCTTGAGGAGCCTTTCCTCGAAGACGCCGGGGCTCTGAGGCTCACGGCGAGATGCCCGTTTGGCGATGTCGTCGGCTTCTTTGTTGCCGCTGCGGGGGACGTGCTGCAGCTCCAGGCCAAGAAAACGCTTCTCAAGTTTACGTACCTCTTCCAGGTAGGCGGCCATGTGCTCGTCCTTGGGCTTGTAGCTTTTGTTGGAGAAGTTGATGAGAAGTTGTGAATCGCCCTTGATGGTCAGACGTTTGATGCCCAGGGCGAACGCGGCCTTGAGGTCGGCGATGAGGCCCTCATACTCTGTGATGTTGTTGGAGACATTGTCGGTGTGCCTGAAGCAGAGCTGTACGGCATAGTAGAGCCTGTCCCCTGTAGGCGAGGTGAGCATGACCCCAGCCCCCGCGCCCTGTCGGGAGAAGGCGCCGTCGAAGTGCATGGTCCAGCCGCTAGGCGCCTCGTCCCCTGGCAGAAGGGACTGGGCCTCGCGAGGCTCCTCCTCGTATGTGTCTATCCACTCTGCCATGAAGTCGGCCAGAGCCACGCCTTTAATGACTCTGGTGGTGGAGAACTACATCTGGAAGGCTTGCAGCTTGATGTTCCATTCGGCGATGCGGCCGGCGGTGTTGGGGCTGCGCAGAACTTGCTCCAAGGGGTAGGAAGAAATGACCTTGATGGGATGACCCTGAAAGTAGTGGCGCAGCTTCCTTGAGGCGACGAGGAGTGCGAGGAGGAGCTTCTCCTGCATAGGGTAGCGCTCGCGCGCGTCCCTTAGCACGGTGCAGATGAAGTACACAGGGTGCTCGACGAGGCGCGTAGTTATGGTGGCAGATTGCTCTCCAGGCGCCTCGCGAGGCTTGGAAGGCTCGGGAATCTCGCGAGGCTCGGAAGGCTCATGAGGATCGACGGCCTCACGATGCTCAGGAGGCTCGCGAGGCTCGAAAGGCTCACGAGGATCGGCGGCCTCACGAGGCTCTGGAGGCTCGCGAGGCTCGGGGGGCTCACGAGGCTCAGCGGGCTCACGAGCCTGAAGGGGCACGGAGGGTTTCTCCTTAGCACAGACGCGCTCCTCCCGCACCGCCACCAGCGCCATGCTGGCCGTCTGGGGGGTGGCCGCCAAGTACAGGAGCAAGGGCTCGCGAGGGCATGGCGCGACCATGATGGGCGGGCTTGTGAGGTACCTCTTCAGGGTTTCAAAGGCGGCGTCTGCCTCAGGAGTCGATTTGAAGGAGCCGGACTTCTTTAGGAGCTTGAAGAAGGGCAGGGCTCGGTCGCCAAACTTGGAGATGAAACGCCCCAGGGAGGCCATACATGCTGCCAAGCGCTGCATTTCCTTGAGGGTCTGGGGAGGGCGCATTTTCTCGATGGCCTTGATCTTCTCTGGGTTGGCCTCGATGCCACGGTGCGAGACTAGGAAGCCGAGGAGCTTGCCGAAGGGGACTCCGAAGACGCACTTCTCAGGGTTGAGCTTGAGGTTGACTTTGCGTAGGTTGGCAAATGTTTCCTGGAGGTCCCCGGAGCCCCTACCTAGCGTGCCAAATGTCGGAAGTCGGGCTCCGGGGACCCAAAGGTACGAACACTGGGGTGAGCTCATTCTACCACTTCGGCTCCTACCACGACTAAGCAACGGCGAGGCTACGGTGAGAGCGCGCTAGCGAGGAATGGACCGTGGACTCAGAGGTTACCCAGGTTCGGGCCACCTTGCGGTGTAAAACCCTACTCCTGCTTGTGGTTGGGATTGCAAGGGGCAAGAGAGTTCTTGCGTACAAGGTGGAGGAGGCAGAACTCAACCGAGGTCCCCCTCTCTACAATGGCAGCACTGCCCTTTATACCAGCCTTGGTCCTCTTCCCCCTCGAAAACTTAGGCGAGAAGGGTCGCCACACTTGGTGGTTTTGAAAGGGGACATGCACTCAGGCTATCCTGACTAAAGGCGGTCTTCGCCTGCCAAAGCATGATCCATGACGCGCCGGTGGGCTCGGTGATGACCTTTGCCCTGCGCGCCCGCCGTCTTGGTCTTCCTTCGCCGATCGGGCAACCTTTGGGGTCGCTTTGGGGAGTAGATAGCTGGCCCGGCTCCCTTAACACAAAAGAGGAAACCATCTTCATTCGCGCCTGCTGGCGCGGCCTCTGTTGCCGCTCATCGTCGCGCGCGTCACCCATATGATGGGCCCCAGACCGCGCGGCTGTGCCGATCGGCCTTCGTCTTGGGCGCCTTCGGGAGGAGGCCTCGGGAGGCCGCCTCGCGAGAGGGCCTCGCGAGGCCGTTGGTGAGGATGCTGAGCCTTGCTCGCCACTTCCTGAGGAGGAGGCCTCAGGAGGCCAAGGCCTCATGAAGAGTCCTGGTGAGGTGCTTGGTGATGACGGCCCGCTGGGCCCACGCCAAGCGTTGTGCCCAGGGCCAAAGGCAGACGGGTCTGGATACCCTGGGTTCCATGGGCCCGACAGGCGTGCATATAAGCCATAGGGTTTAGCCTGTAGAGGGAGATCCACGCAATTTCATTCACCTAGCCCTAGAACTAGAACACATCTAAAGATCTCGAGGTAGATCAACTCTGTACTTGTCACATCTCCATTGATATAAACAAGAGTAGGACGTAGGGTTTTACCTTCATCAAGAGGGCCTGAACTTGGGTAAAACACCGTCTCCGTGTTCCTATTACCATTGATCTGAGATCCACAGCTCGGGACCCCCTACCCCGAGGTCTGCCGGTTTTTACACCGACACTGGTGCTGTCATTGAGAGTTCCGCTGTGCGATCACCAGAAGAATCAATGGCTCACCTGCAGATCAACTGCTCCGACAGCCTCGGGAACGTTTACGCCCCCAGCCAGCTTTTTGTTTTCGGCAGCATGGTCTTCTGCGCCGATTCGGTAGGTCATCTGGCCTCTGTCGAGAACTACGCCCCAGGTCGGATCGTGACCTTCGGTGGCCTTGAATACACCGTGGATTCCCGTGGCGAACTCATCCTATCGGGATGGACTCCCGGCCGAATTGAAAACTTGTCCGGCTCCGAAGGCTTGACTCCGAAACCGATCTCCGTCGCAGCACCTTTAGAGACCCCCGACGCGACCACTCCAACCGGTCTCCTTCCGATTATCAGTCCGGACATAAATCCGGCCCCCACCTCCGAAATTACGTCAGTATTAGAACTAACTTCAGCGCAGAGCCCGGAATTGTGTTCAGATTCCCTTCGCGCCGAAGACACGTCAAGTTACACGCCGGGCATACTTTGAGTCAGCCCTGCTCATAGCGCGGCAATAAATCCCGAAGAGCTATCTCACCTCGATGAGATGCTCGACCGCATCCAGAGAATGTCCATCTCTTATGGCTAGACTTCGGTTTATGATCAGATCAGACTTAAAGCCGGCGATCGGGAAATTTAGATCCCACCCACCACCCGCCTAGTCGCCACGGTCGACGACTTAACCGACGTGCTGGACTATGGCGAGGCCACAGACATGGATGAAGATGCTGATGGCCCCATCGAGAACATCTCGCCCCCGATGAACGCGGGCAGGTGGACCGCCACATCCACCTATGATGTTTACATGGTGGACACCCCCAAATCCCCTCCAAGGCGTCGGCGCAGACGCCGAAGAGGCAATAACGGGGAACCCATTGGTAATAATGCGACAGCCAATAATGGCAACGCGGAGGATGGTGATGCCGATAACCCTGAGCAGGAACTTCAAGCCTCCCCGGCGAGGAACGGCACACCCGATCGACTTCTCCGGGACTCAGATCCCGACGACCTCTTTGAAGGGGACGACGATAACTACATGCCGGAATCCGAGGAGGACGAGAGCCACGGTACCGAGGACTACATCGTTCCCGAAGACCCTTTCGAACAAGAGCGCTTCCGGCGGCGCCTCATTGCGATGGTCCGGAGCATGAAACGCAAGCAGCAGCAGCTGCAGGCCAATACTGACGCACTGAATGAAAAGTGGGTCGAAGTGCTCTCCGCCGAGCAAGACATGGAAAACCGGCGCCATAGTGCGCCGAAATCATACCCACATAGGCGTCTCTTGCCGGAGTTCGATGAGGAGCTCGCTGACGACCACGAGCGATCCCCTAGAGGCCGGGACAGGCCAAGGCGAGAAAACCTCAATGACCGACTACCTCCATGCCGTTACGGCAAAGACCCCGTGGATTACCTAGATC
This sequence comes from Elymus sibiricus, assembly GCA_039707655.1. Taxonomy (NCBI): domain Eukaryota; kingdom Viridiplantae; phylum Streptophyta; class Magnoliopsida; order Poales; family Poaceae; genus Elymus; species Elymus sibiricus. The sequence continues at coordinate 158,789,716 of CM077668.1, read as the reverse complement.
CTCAAGACGCTAGACGTCGCATTGAGGAAAACCAGGCACCTCCTCAGTCCATCTATGGATCAAGGGGATGTGAGCCCGCCGGGCTTGACGGCTACAATGCCTGGATGGACAGGAACGGTCGTGCCCGAGATCAGGCCTACTCATGGCTCTCTCCCGATCTCTGACGAGATGCTCCTCGGTTCCAAGGTCTGGCTCACCCAATCTGCTTTACAGACAGGGTGATGGAACATCAATTCCCGGAAGGATTTAAGCCCATCAATATAGAATCATACGATGGCACTACCGACCCAGCAGTATGGATCGAGGATTTCCTTCTCCACATACACATGGCCAACGAAGATGACCTCCACGCCATTAAATACCTGTCGCTCAAGTTAAAGGGGTCAGCGAGGCATTGGCTTAACAGCCTCCCTCCTCACTCTATCGGCAGCTGGGAGGCCCTAGAGGACGCTTTTCGAGCAAACTTCCAAGGCACGTACGGCCGACCTCCGGACGCTGATGACCTCAGCCGTGTCACCCAGCAGCCAGGCAAATCAGCCCAGAAATTCTGGAATAGGTTCCTTACCAAGAAGAACCAGATCATAGACTGCTCCGAAGCCGAGGCCATCGCCGCATTTAAGAACAATATCCGAGATGAATGGTTGGCCTGTCAGCTCGGCCAGGATAAACCAAGGACTATGGCGGCCCTCACCTCACTGATGACTCACTTTTGTGCGGGGGAGGATAGTTGGCTCACCTATAGTACTCACAACGGCGAGGCAGGCACCTCAGAAACACGCAACGCCAATGGAAAACCTAAGCGCAACAAAAATAAGTGCAGGTATAAAAATGGTGGAAGTGATACGGAAGACGCTATGGTCAACGCGGGGTTCACCGGACCTAAGTCCGGACAGAAGAGAAAACCCTTTAAAGGGAACAAGGATGGACCTAGCCAGCTTGATAGACTCCCGGACCGCCCATGTGGCATCCACGACACTTAGGACAAACTAGCAACCCACACTAATAGGAATTGCTCGGCCTTTAAACAAGCCGGCAAGATAGCGACAGAGGGTCAAAATAAACCCAAAATCACAGTGACGATGAGGAAGAACCTCGGCGGCCTAATAATGGAGGCCAAAAGAAGTTTCCTGACGAGGTAACAGAGGTCAATATGATCCATGTCACCCACGTCCCCAAAAAGGAGAGCAAGGGTGCGCTTCGGGACGTATACGCGCTAGAGCCAGTCCCCCCAAAGTATAATCCATGGTCGGCTTACCCGATCACATTTCACAAGCAAGACCATCCGATCAGCATCAGGCATGGTGGATCGGCAACACTCGTCCTGGACCCCATTGTTGATGGTTATCATCTGACACGTGTCCTTATGGATGGGGGAAGCAGCATTAACCTCATTTACGAGGATACGGTCAGGAAGATGGGCATCGACTCATCCCGGATCAAGCCGAGCAACACCACCTTTAAGGGTGTCATCCCTGGCGTCGAAGCCCGCTGTACCGGAATGGTCACCCTGGAGGTAGTCTTCGGCTCGCCCGAGAACTTCAGAAGCGAGGAGTTAATCTTCGATATAGTACCTTTCCAAACTGGGTACCACATGCTCTTAGGACGCACGGCCTTCGCACGCTTCAACGCAGTCCCGCATTATGCTTACCTCAAGCTTAAAATGCCAGGACCCAACGGCATTATCACAGTCAATGGTAACACCGAACGCTCACTCCGGACGGAGGAACAGACCGCGGCTTTCGCAGCCGAGGTACAGGCATCCGAGGAGGCGGCCCGAAGTGATAAACACACTGCTAGCTCTTCGAAGCGCACCCGGGCCGCACAGGTCGACCTCGGCCACATACCCCCGCACCCCAAATTGGGATGCGGGCTCCTCGCGCGCCCTCTCTGGATGGGGCACTACGTCCCCAGGGTGCACAATTTCGCACTCAAGATTCCCTGGGTCGCCGAGGAGCCAAAAATTTATTAAAACGTCGGCACGGTTCGACCACGCACCGACGTGACTTCGAGCCCCCGCATAGGCAAGTCTCTGTCAAAGAAACAGCCAAACATGACTACATCAAGGTCGCTTCAACCACAGCACGGACTTCGGCAATGCCTCCTTCAAGGAGCTCGGTCAATCAAACGCGTTGAGTGCACAAAGGGCCGGAAGGGCCTCGGCCTCCGTGAGTCCCCACCATTAACGGTGAACAGCTGGTCAACAGCTCGGAAGCGCAGACGTGCGGCAGGAAGCAGCCCGGGTTCCTAAAAATCCGATGACATGTATCGGCCCTGTTTTCTTCCTTTCTTCTTTACTCTTTACATTGTATTCTTTCAGTTCTTCTTGTTGCAGTAGGACATGTAAATGCTTGAAATTATGAAACAAAGAAATCACGCCCTTTAAAGGTCTTTATCGTATTTCTTTCTAAGCATAGCCCCAGCGCTACGAAGAAGTTCTCTAAAAAAAGATACAATTGTATTACAAGTCCAAAGTATTCGGCGTCTCGGATTTTGGCCGTATATGCATCAGTTTCGAACCTAGATTTTGGTCAATAGTTGGGTTGCCCGGCTCCTATGTGTACCCCTTATGTTTCCGATGAATTCGGCTAAGGGCGTAACGGGAGAACCACTATGATTGCGCCGCCAGGTCAATTGGCATAGCGCCTCAGTGGAGAAAGCCGAAAACTGACTATCTAGGTAGTCGGGAACTGGTCCGGCATCCGTAGACCGCGTTAAGCGATGTGATGATAGAGATCACCCGTGTTAAACGAAGGGATTTAATTTCTAGCCGAAGTGGGTCATGGCCTAGACCTCGGCCGACCGGGCCGACCACTTCCCACACCGGGGGCTGGTTATCAGCCCCCACAATCAAACTCCTATGACTAAGAGAAAGTCATAAAGCCACTATAGTCTAATTGCCTAGTTCCTATAAGCACTGACCACCTCCGGGCACTGAGACATCTGCTAAGGGTCAAGAGTGCCTTAAGGAACACCCTTTGTCTGATATACACCGGGGCTGAAGCCGACGACTGGCCACTTTCAGTTTCTAACAGTCATCCAAGAGGTAAAACTAATTGAAAAACACACATGGGATTTAAAGCCATATTCATTCAAGCAAAAGATAAAGTTTTGTACATCACACACTTCGGCATTCCGAAGTACTACCTAGAAATACATAGTGTCCTTTGGACACACGTCTTCCGTGATACAGGCTCCCTCCTCCACCTCGGCGAAGAATTGTTCGGCAGTGCGCGGCTTGTCGGCAGGAGGGCCCGTGGCACATGTCACTGCATCAACCTTTCGGAAGTGCGTCTTCACGCAGGCGTATGCTGTCCGCGCTCCTTCAAAGCACGCGGACCTCCTCCAGCAGTTCACGCAGGGCACGGCATCTCAGAGATGGGCCGTAAGGCCGAAGAGGCTATTGGGCATGGCTTCGGCAGGCCACAACGCGACGCAGAGGTCCTGAAGCACCGGTCTCGTCATGCGAAACAACTCCACCAACTGCGTCACTCGATGATTTAGCAGCAGTGCCGACGGCGACCCTGAGAACTGCCCCCAAAAGGCCTTCTATGCTTCGTGGTCCACCAACTGGCCGAAGAACGCCACTGCATCCGCCGCGCTCTGCGGAAGATCCGCAAAGACCTCTGCGGAATGCCATAACAGGGTGAGCTGGGTACACCCTTCGCTGCCAAACGTACACTGCAACAGAAATAGCTTACCCGAGGCGATTTGCTCCACTTGCTGGAGCACCTCGCGGTCAGCCCGGGACGTGGTCTTGAGCTCGGATTGGGCAAGTTGAAGCTTCTCGAGCTCATCCTTCGTTTGCCGCCCCTCCGCCTGAAGCTTGTCGCATGCTTCAAACACGCCCTTCAGGGTCTCCTCAACCTCAAGGACCCGAGCCCGATCCTTGTCCCCGGCCACCTTCTCGGTGGCTCGGGCCTTCTCCGCCTCGGTGGCCGCAGCCTCATGCTGCTTCACCTCCGGCCGAGCCTTTTCGAGCTCGGCCTTGAGCTCCTCAAGCTCCGCCAACGCCGCTGTCATTCAAACAGTTCGGCCTTAGTTCTCAAACATATCATAAAACCTTCCTTACGAAGTATAATACAAGTTTAACTTGCTTACCTCGAGGCTGCTCGAATTTCTAGTTTGCCAGGTTGAGCTCCTCCTGGGACCTCTCGAGCTTCCGGTTTATCTCCGCAATCTCCTCGGAGACGGGGTCCGGAACCGAGGTCGAAACCTGGCAGCAAAAATCCTTATTACAAAGGCGACAGCTAAATTATTAAAAAATTCCAGGTCGGCTGCCTTCAGCAGCGCCATGGGGGCTACTTAACAGGCTCCTACTCAGTCAAACGACCCTAATGCCGGTTTCTTGAAACCAACTTCGGGCTCGGGGGCTACTCACTCACTAAGCCGTTTAGCAGGTTGTGCTATCATGTCCTCGGACAAATACGTAAATAAAAAAAACTCAAATGAACAAGTTAAAATTGGTGCGAGGATAGAAGCATACCTCGAAACTCGTTACGAGGTTCTTAAAAACCTCGTGCAGACCGACCTCTGCGGACCGGAAGCCCTGCAGCACCGCGCCCATCAAGGCACGGTGCTCTTCCTTGATGGAGGAGCCCTTCAGGGTGTCCTCCATCTCCTCGGTCCACCCCGCGCCAGCCCGTCCCTGGGCAGATGGTGGGGAAGGAGGGATGACCCCGGATGTGCTGATCCGAACATCTTCCACCTGTGGCGGCGGAGTTGAAGCAGATATCGGCTGGACCGATGACTGGCCCAGCCCCTCCTCGATGACCTCGGGATGCTTCTCCCCCGGGTCTTGTTGGGCCGAGGTCTCGACCTCGGCCATGACGGCCACCCCCCCGACCCTTGTCATATAGACATCGGGGGCTAGGATGGATGTTGCCTCCCCTAACCCGTCATGCGCTGGGGGAGGAGCAGCGGGCTCTTGAGTCCCGCTGGCAGATGGTAACCCGCTCGAGGAGCCGCTGGGGATTACCCTCGGCGGACTACGGGAGAAGAGGCGCTCTATGATTTTTCCCTTGCTAAAAAGGACTTGTCAAATTGAAAGACGGGATGTAAAGACAACGGCTTACCCTCGAGGCGTCGGTTTCTTCCTCCCCATTGCGAGGAGATCTTCTTCTGAGTCACCGGAGAGCTCGGATCTCTCCGACAACTTGCTGGCGGCCCCGGACGGGGTTCTCCTCGGCCTCTTCGGGCCCTTGGGCGGCATGCCCGCTTTGGCGTCCTCTGACGCTGACCTCTTCCCTTTCGGGAGAGGGATCTCCTCGACCTCACCCTCCTCTGCGTCGCTGTCTTGAGCAGCGGAGGTGTGGGTCTCTTCGGATCGGGTGACCGAGGTCTCCCGAGTCCGAGCACTTGACTTACCCCTCTGGGACCTTGTCCCTTTGGGGGCCACCACGTGTGGCTCCTCGGTCAGAAGCGCCGAGGGCAGTGGAGCCAGGCATCGCACTCCTCGTACCCAGGCCAGCCACTTCTGCAAAATGTCAAGCGTAACGATTCATCAAAACTCTACTCCTCGGTGCGGAGGATGAAAATGATAATCGATGGGTAGGATCACTTACTGGGGGGGCTTCATAGTCGTGCTCGAGGCCGCGGTCCTCCCCCTCCTTGGGGATCTTGTCCTTGGCCAGCTTCATGAGCTTCGTCCAGATGGTGGCCAAGGTGGAGCGGAAGAAGGTGGTGATGGTGTCCATGTCCTCGGGCTTTTGTGCCCACATCGGGGTAGCCCGAAGCTGGAGAGGGAGTATACGGCGGTTAAGCATGACGTTGATGACGTCGGCGAGCTCGACCTTCCCCGTGGTGGACCACCACTTGATCCTCATGACCAGGAGCTCCACCTCCTTTGGGTTCCCCCAGGCGACGCCCTTCTCCTTCCAGGACTTGAGCTTCCTGGGAGGCCCGGCCGTAAAGGCTGGGACCTCGGTTTGACCGGGGGCGAGCGGTTCGGTGATGTAGAACCACTCCCGCTGCCACTCCTTCACCGTTTTGATGAAGGTGCCCTTGAACCAGGTGGCCCCCTGGTTTTTTCTGATCATGGTCCCTCCGCACTCCGCGAGGTCGGAGCCACTGGACTTCGGATTGATTCCGAAGAGCTTCAGCCATAGGCTGAAGTGTGGCTCGCAGCGGAGGAAGGCCTCGCAGACTGTGATGAAGGAGGCGAGGTGAAGAATGGAGTTCGGGGCCATATGGTGGAAGTCGAGCCCGTAGTAGTACATCACCCCGCGCACGAAAGGGTGCAACGGGAACCCCAGGCCTCAGACGAGGTGGGGGACGAAGACTACCCGCTCCCCGGCGTTGGGAGCGGGCACCTGCTGGACAACCTCTGGAGCGCGGGCGGTGATGGCGGGGGTCAGATACCCCGTGCTGCGCAGCTCTAGGATGGTGCCATCCATTACGATGGAACCTCCCCAGTGCCCTTTGAGGGTGTCAGCCATGGCTGGTGGTGGAGGTTGGACTCGTAGAAGGAAAAGGAAGCAGGATAGGATCTGGGCGTTGGAGCTAGACAAAGCAGCAGAAGGGGAGAATGGGAGCGTGGTCGATTGCGCTGTCGTCCCTTTTGCTCTTATAAGCCCGTGAAAGGCCAAGAGTCCCCCCTTCCAGCGCCGATAAAAACGCCACTCCCATCAAAGATGCCGTTAAGCATATGGGGGGAAACAAAATCGTAATGATATCCCTAAGAAAACGGGCACGATCTCCGCCTCGATGGGATATGGTAGTACAATGGCTGCCTCGAACCACGATTTAAGGGAGGCAGTAACAGCCCAACCTGTCATGAGGCGTGCCACTTTGATAAAGTTGTCAGACCGGATTGGACCGTTCATACCTAGACGACAGGCCTTTGAGGCTAAGGTATCTACCCTCTTCGGGCAGGGTACAAGCTCGGTTGGGCCTCGGATGACATCGCTCCTCTTAAAGGAGTAAACTATAAAGGGGAACTCGTCTGTCAAGCCAAGGACTCCGGATCCGAGGTGATGTCCATTAAGAAGATCGTCCTCGGCGTAGAAGACCAGTTTGGGGGCTACTAACGGTGTCCTGGATTAAGGGGTGCTAACCTAGCCGGCCCGTCTCTTCGGTTGGGCTGATGGGCCCTCGTGCGTGGTCAAGGTGGACTCCGGAGGCCGTGTATGGGAGGCGTGATAGAGACTGACTCCACCGAAGACTTGACGTGTACTCCAAGATCTCTCCAGCCGCCTTGCTCCTAGATACCAACCTTGTAACCCTAGATACGCTCCCTGGCGTGTATATAAGCTATAGAGTTTAGCCCGTAGAGGGAGATCAACGCAATTTCATTCACCTAGCCCTAGAACTAGAACACATCTAAAGATCTCGAGGTAGATCAACTCTGTACTTGTCACATCTCCATTGATATAAACAAGAGCAGGACGTAGGGTTTTACCTCCATCAAGAGGGCCCGAACCTGGGTAAAACACCGCCTCCCTGTTCTTGTTACCATTGATCCGAGATCCACAGCTCGGGACCCCCCTACCCCAAGGTATGCCGATTTTTACACCGACAATCACCCTCTCTCATTCTAATTTGGTGGTAGCCACTTCGCAAGTCAATTTTAGAAAAGATGGTGGCGCCACTAAGTTCATCAAGCATATCATCAAGCCGAGGTATGGGGTGTCTATACCTCACAGTGATGTTGTTAATAGGCCTACAATCACAACACATTCTGGAAGATCCATCTTTTTTGGGTACAGCTACTTGTAGTCTGCGTTGGTATTTCCTCGAACAGGAGAGGATGATGCAGTAGAGTAGAGATAAGTATTTCCCTCAGTTAAGAACCAAGGTTATCAATCCAGTAGGAGAACCAAGCAAAATTCTGTTAAGCGCACCTGCACACACAAGAGCAAACACTTGTACCCAACGCAAATAAGAGGGTTGTCAATCCCCTTAGCGGTTATTTGCAAGGATTAAATCTTATCGAGGTAAACAGATAAACTAAAATACTAATTAAAATAAAAGTAAATAAATTGCAGCAAGGTATTTTTAGGTTTTTAATATGATAAAGATAGACCCGGGGGCCATAGTTTTCACTAGAGGCTTCTCTCTCGAGCGCAAAAACATACGGTGGGTAAACAAATTACTGTTGGGCAATTGATAGAAAAGCAAATAATTATGACGGATTCATGGCAATGATCATGTATATAGGAATCACGTCCAAGACAAGTAGACCGACTCCTGTCTGCATCTACTACTATTACTCCACTCATCGACCGCTATCCAGCATGCATCTAAAATATTAAGTTAATAAAAAACAGAGTAACGCCTTAAGCAAGATGACATGATGTAGAGAAGCAAATTCAAGCAATATGAATAAACCCCATCTTTTTATCCTTATTGGCAACAATACAAATACGTGTCATGTCCCCTTCTGTCACTGGGATTGAGCACCGCAAGATTGAACCCATCACAAAGCACCTCTCCCATTGCAAGATAAATCAATCTAGTAGGCCAAACCAAATCGATAGATCGGAGAGAAATACAAAGCTATAACAATCATGCATAAAAGAGTTCAGAGAAGACTCAAATATTTCTCATGAATAATCTGATCATAAACTCACAATTCATCGGATCCCAACAAACACACCGCAAAAGAAGATTACATCAGATAGAACTCCAAGAACATCAAGGAGAACATTATATTGAAGATCAAAGAGAGAGAAGAAGCCATCTAGCTACTAGCTATGGACTCGTAGGTCTGTGGCAAACTACTCACACATCATCGGAAGGGCAGCAAGGTTGATGTAGAAGCCCTCCGTGATCGATTCCCCCTCCGGCAGAGTACCGGAAAAGGCCTCCAGATGGGATCACGGAAGAACAGAGGCTTGCGGTGGTGGAAAGGTTTTCTCTTCTGGCTCTCTGATGGTTTCCCAATATTTGTGAATTTAAAGAAGTGGAATTAGGTCAAACGGAGTCACGTGGGCCCCACAAGGCAACACGGCGCCCCCCCTGGGGCGCGCCCTGTTGCCTTGTGAAGCCTCCGTGAGGCTTCTGGCCTCCTCCCGAAGCTTCCAAGGTCTCTTTTGTCCAGAAAAAAAAATCTCCAAAAGGTTTCATGGCATTTGGACTTCATTTGGTACTGTTTCTCTGAAAAGCCAAAATCAAGCAGAAAACAGCAACTGGCACTGGGCACTAGGTTAATAGGTTAGTCCCAAAAAATGATATATAATTGCAAATAAAAGCATCCAAGATTGATACTATAATAGCATGGAACAATCAAAAATTATAGATACGTTGGAGACGTATCTGGTACCAAAAGAACTGGTACAGCACAAGGAGAGAGACTTTCCCTTACATAACCTTTGTTTAGTAGGCCTTCAAGTTGTCGCTGAATCTCCTTGGTTTCCTCCGGGTTTCTGCGGTATGGTGGTTGGTTCGGCAATGGGGCTCCTAGGACCAAATCAATTTGGTGCTCAATGCCTCTTTGCGGTGGCAGCCCCGGTGCTACCTCCTCGGGGAACACAACTTCATACCCCTGCAAAATTTCAATAACAACACTAGGAGTGGTAGAGGGTAAGTCGTTAGTTGAAAGATAGTTGTCCTTGTACAAAAGTACAAAGAACACGGAATTGGGTTCTCTCAACTCTCTAATGTCCCTTTTCCTAGCCATCATAACTAATCCTTGTTTTTCCCATGTCTTGGTCAATTTAAGCTGTGGGGTTTTATTTGGCTTTGGATTCTCTCGGTCACTATGTTGGTGGATGTCACTCAAGTGTTTCTCGCTCACTCTCTCTTTCTTTTTCAGATCATCCATCAATATTTCTTCGGGTGTCAAAGGGAGCAAAGATATGCGCTCTCCTTCGTATTGGAACGAGAGACGATTAGCACGGCCACTGATTTGCACATCACGATCATACAACCAAGGTCTTCCCAACAGCAATTGGCATGCTTGCATTGGCACCACGTCACATTCCACTTGATCTCGGTACTTCCCAATGGAAAACTGAACGGTGACTATGTTGCTCACTCGAAGTGTACCACAATCATTGAGCCATTGCATCTTATATGGACTTGGGTGCCTTCTTTGTTTCAGTCCCAATCTCTCTACTAAATCTGAACTTCCAATGTTGTTGCAGCTGCCATTGTCAAGAATAATTCTGCAAACCTTGTCCTTGATGGTGTCACGGGTGTGAAAAATATTATGTCGCTGCCCTTTCTCTTCTCTAGCTGCATTGACACTAAGCACACGATGGGAAACAAAGCAATCTCCCATGTTGGCCTGAATGTCACAACCACTCTTCTCGCCCTCTTCATCCTCAAGGTCATCTGGTGCTCCACTATCTTCATGTTCACTCTCAGATTCCCATTCACCTTGTTCATTGATAAATAGAACCTTTTTGCTTGGACACTCGGAAGAAATGTGACCATGCCCTTTGCACTTCAAACACTCAATATCTCGGCTTCGAGATGATGGTACAGCCGTGGGGTTAGAAGTACTTCCAGCAGCAGAAGGAGCACACTTGTCAACATTCCTAGGAGCTGGTGATGATGCCGATGAAGCCGCTGTTCGCCGGGTGGTGGTAGGGTGTGAAGTATGCTGAAACTGAGAACCACCATGAGAGGCACTCGGCTGCGACCTTTGCCAAGGTGTAGTGGTGCGGTTGTGAGATATCCATCCATGACCACTCTGCTGCACCTTCCTCTCCGTGCGCTTTGCTTGCTCCAAAATATCTTGTAGAGTGTTATAGGGAAACATCTCCACAAAATCAGAAATGTCATTGTTGAGACCATGCAGAAATCTTGCCATCTTTGACTCCTCGTCTTCATGAATATGAGCACGAACCAGATGTAATTCCATCTCTTTATAGTACTCATCCACCGTGCGCGTACCTTGGCTGAGGCGCTGCAATCTGTTTCGGAGATGTCTCTAATATTGTGAAGGAACAAACCTTCACCTCATGGCTTGTTTCATCTCTTCCCAAGTGTCAATGTGATTACGACCTAGCAGCGGCTGATTTTCTTGTAGTTGATTCCACCAAGTGAGTGCATAACCAGAAAACTCAACACAAGCAAGGTTTACTCTCTTCGGATCAGCAAGATTGTGGTTACGAAAAATCTGATCACATTGCTCTTCCTAGTCAAAATATGCATCCAGGTCTTCCTTTCCTGTGAATTTGGGGACGTGCAACTTGATTCTTGCTATGTCATCTCGACCATCTCGATCACGACGTTCTCCACGACGCCCATCATCACCATAGGCAGCAGCACGACGGTATGGAACACCATCGTAATCATCAAGGTCATCTCCGTGACCATGTGCAGCATGTTCATGAGGGTCATAGTAGTGTCCACGAGGGCCATGGCCTCGCCCTCGAAATGGTCCCCCTCGCTGCCCTCCATGAGCAGCAGCACCACGCCCACGAGCAGTTGTTGTTATCATCCTCCAAGGCACCGTCCATAGCAGCCTGCACGGAATTCTCATCCCCAACTTCCTCAAGTGGATTAATAGGGTGTTGTCGGTGTCGAACCCTATCACCACCTGCTGGAGGACGCTCGTGAAGCATCCTTTCCATGGCTTGGAGTATGTTGTTCTCGAGTCGCTGCAGCTCAGCGCGTGTGACCGGGGCATCTTCTTCCCCTTGATTTTCTCCATGAACATTCAGTGTAGATCCCGCCATTTTAGTGGGGCGAAAAAGTGGAATAGGATAGTTTTTGGGGAGTCACACAACCTCATGTCTTACTCACCAAAGTTCTTATGAGTTCATATCAGATTGTGCTTCTTCCGGATGTGTTAAAGCGACTGAAAGACAGGGATCAAAGAACTAGCTTCGGTTTTTGGTGGATTTTGGTGGGGTAAACAAAAAGGGGACTTGTTCTGAAATCAAATTAATGCAAACCAAGAAAATATGTGGATAGATTTGCTGGACCTTTGCACCAAGATTGAAACACACACAACACACAAACTTCTGAAAATTTTCTACCAAGCTGAAACTTTGAATCTTACACAACACTTTTCTTTTCTCTCATTTTTTTGCCACTCTTTTTTTTCTCTCTTTTGAACTTTTTTTGCCACTTTTTTTTCTTTTCTCTCCAAAGCACAACAACCAAATCTGAAAGTAACCACAAAGATGAACTTGGTGCATGTCTAAAAGATGAAGAACATGCAAGGTATGCAACAATAAGATCTCAGCACCAACAAGGCTTGGATTTATTTTTGGTGGGGCTTTGGACTTCTAGGACAGAAAATATAGCATGAAAAACACTCGATCTAAAGGGATGATAGTAAGATAAACTTGGATAACAGATCATACCGTGTCAACGAAGGCTCTGATACCAGATGATAGGTGTAAACCCGTTTAACGAGTTCACACCCGAGGGTGGCCTGATCTTCACGTCGTAGGATCGAATCGGGAGGGATAACTAGTTGCAAGCAGCCGGGATAACTAGCTTTATACCTATCAAGGTTGGATGCAACCCATACATTGGGGATGGCTGACCGGAGCTACAAGAACTCCAACCCGCTGTCTGAACAATCACAGAACCAAAAACTGGGACTAACCCACACAAAATGGCCGGAACCATAGCGCACGAATTAGGGGGGAACTAGAGGCTCCTTCTCGCGAATCCGGATGAACTCACAAGAGAAAAGGTAGCAAGGATCTCTCGGATCTCTCTAGCAGTCTTGCTGCATAAGCTTGTAGCTGAATGGTTTGACAAAAGATTCTAAAAGGATGGGGAAGATGGGGTTTTATAGCAGGGACAACCCCCCTTAGCTAGGTGTGAAAAGGTTTAAAAATAACCAGCTTTGCATGGCTTCCTTGGGGGAATAAGCAGTCATCTGTGGGAGTTGTTGGAGAGCTCCTCGGAAATTCGTGAAGCCTTGGCAGCCTGGACAACTCCAAATGATGTGAGGTTTTTTGCATTGGAAAGTAAATTTGATGTAGCTTCTGGAGATATACCCCTATGGTCCCGTCTCTCCTCCCAATGGGTGTGGCACAATGAAACACCAGAGGTAAAAAACTAACAGCAGCAGCTTCACTTGAAACTTGTTTTCTCCAAACTTGTTTATTCAAACCGGTTGCTTCAAGAGCTCATAGGTTGTTGGATTTCTTCCATGCGATACCTAAGTTCAACCAACAACAATGGGGATGAAAGCATAGTTGTGTCGTCAAGGTTACAAGGTAAACTTAAGTTAGCATTCACCTGGTCACTTATTAGTTTGGCACGACTTCTTGTGATTGGACCTATAATTGTTGGAGACTTGTCGATGATCGTGGTGTCCTCATAAGGTTGTACGTACGTGTACACGATTTACATGGGACTGCCTGAACTGCTACGTCGGGGGCTCTACTACGACATGTGTCGCTCCTTACTCAACCACGGTTCATCGTTGCAGAGAGACCGATCGACCAGTATGTACGTACATGTTTGCGACCACACAAATAACGCTACATACACTTCGACCTGGTGGGTCCCAACTGTCAGGAGGGATAAGGAGGTACTTCCTTGCGTGCAAAGATATAGCTGGTGGGTCCCAGCTGTCAGGGGGAGGAATCATTTTTTGCGCGTAATAAGGAGGCACTTCCTTGTGTGCGAAGATGTAGCTGATGGGTCCCAGCTGTCAGGGGGAGGAAACATTTTTTCTGCGTAATAAGGAGGCACTTCCTTGCGTGCGAAGATATAGCTGGTGGGTCCAAGCTGTCAGGGGGAGGAATCATTTTTTCGCGTAATAAGGAGACAATTGCATACGTGCATCCATGGACCTGGTGTGTCCTCACTGTCAGCCTCTCCAGTCCTCTTCCGATGACTCTCGTTTGTTGACCACGTTGTCGACGCCGCGCCGAGCGCACCAAGGCAGTGGACGACGGCGAGGCCTCGGACGGGAACGAGCCAGAGATGGGAAGACACGGCAGTGTAGTCACAAACGGAGAGGAGTACGAGGGTTAACTAGTTCTGGTGCGACGTGGGGCTGCAGTCGGTGGAGAATAACAAGAGGTGTGGAGGGGTGGAGGGATGGCCTGGCCAGCAGTGAGATCAGGGTGAGGCGGTGAGGCCTGCGCGACAGCACAGCCGGCCACGGGAGGCGAGAGCAGGCAGTCCCGTCGGTGCTGGTTTGGGCGGCTGGAGGAGGAAGATCAGATATTGAAGAAGCACGACGGCCGTTGGATGGACATCGAACAGTCACTGCTGCTAGAATCGTGTGTTGACTATAAGTTGACAAAGCCTTGCGTACGTGTCAACTTAGTAGGCCAACAAGTCTGCCTCCAAATCTATGGCGTGTACAGCCCATTTGCTATTATTTTTATAATTTACAGCCCATTTGCTAATTCATATGGAACTTATTGCAACCCATTTTATTTTTTTAGAATTGCTGCACATTTTCTAGTCAGGACTAGGGTTAAAATTTTCAAATAAAAATATGCGGAATTTTCGAAAATTTCGCATATTTTGGTGGGGTCCAAACTATTTTTTAATCCCAAAATTTTGAGCCAGATTACAACTATTTTAAAAATAAATTAATATTATGTAAAAATCTAATGAAATTTAAAATCTCAAAGAAGAAAAATACCAAAATATGAAACTAATTGCCCATTTGTTGTGTTTTTTAAACATTTACAGCCCGTTTCATATTACTTTTAGGACTTACAACCCATTTTCTGGCCAGGCCGAATGCATCCCTCCTCGTCTTGAAAGATTTGCAGCCCAGCAAGTCGGAGAAAACAAATTGGCCTAGGTTGGGTATTCTTAAAAAAAATGGTGGTCTACCCATTTTCAGAAAGAAAAAACAGTTGGGCTGGTCATGTTGTTAGACGGGCGACAAACACCGCACAACCCAGTTTATACCCTGCTCCATCTGAACAACCAAAAAAACTGCTCGAGTTGCTGGATCCCAGGTGTCAGCCGCTCCTTGTGCAATTCTCTCATTAATTGACTATACGCTGACAATGTTATGGGTCCCAGATGTCAGCAGGGTGGATCTGAGTAGTTTTTTTTAGGGGTGGATCTGAGTAGTAAGGAGGCACTTGCTTTCTACTGCAAAAAAAGGAGGCACTTGCTTGAGTTCGGCAGTGGACCTGGTGGGTCCCTACTGTCATACTCTCAAGTACAGTCCTCTCCTGATTCACCATGTTGACCATGTTGACAAGGCCAGACGACGGCGCTGCGGCAAGGGCACCAAGGCGGAGGACGACGACGAGGCCTCGAACAGGAATGAACGGAGCAGGGGAAGATGCGGCAGTGAAGTCGTAGCCGAAGGGGACTACGAGGATTGGCTGGTTCTGGTGCAGGGTGGGCTACCATTGCTGAAGAATAATATGATGTGTGGGGGAGTAGAGGTATGGTCTGGCCAGCATTTCAGGGTACGACGGGGCGGCGATGTGTGCACGGCACCTCAACCAGCCATGGGAGGCAGGAGCAGGCAGTCCCACCGGCGCTGGTTTGGTTTTGGTGGCTGGATTGGTCAGACCTAAAAACGGATCATGCTGGATTATAAAAATTAATTGGGTGTGGCTCAGTCAAGTGATATAGTATGTAAGAAGAAGAAAAGAAAAACTGAAAAGATTTTTTTTAGGAATCTCCATGCAAGATCAAAGGAATATAGTATCAACTGAGACATAACGAAGTCTCAATTGACTGAAACTTAGCAAAACTGAAATTAATTTTATATGACTACAACTTGTTGTAAAATGAAGCCGAGCACATTCAGAAGCCTGGGATAAAGTGGTGTCGCCACATGTGTTGGGTTGGGCTAGGCATTCTTATCGAAAAATAATGTTGGGCCAAAAAAAATTATCATAAAAAAACTCGGCTTGTCAAAACAATTATGGTCCTTGGGATTCGAACAGGAGACCTGGGCAGCACAATCCGCTAATAATTGTTAGATGTTGACCACGTTAACTACGATTTGCATTGGCTTCAACCAGGTGGGTACCAGATAACAGTCCGCTGGTTGCAAGAAGAAAAGGGTGGGAGAAAGAAGACTGGTCGCTATCTTTGCCTAAAAATGGTATCGACTGAATGTAAAGATAGTCTCATAGGATAATAATATCCTCCTCTTAAAATCATACTTTCAAATTGTAAATTTAAACAACCTGTGCATGAGCATTTAGCCTTTTTTTAGGGGAGCATGAGCATGTAGCTGGGCCGGATTCATGTGAGAGCCTCCCTCCCAGTAATTTAATTATGGGCTCTTCTATTGGGTCTAAATCACTGGGCTGCATGTCCTCGACAAGTGGAAGTTTTGTTCCCTACAAAAAAATAGTATGTGCTACATACGGGGCACTAAAGGACCGGAGCATGCAACGACTTCCAAAACATTGTGTTTATCATTCTAGCACCACTATTTCTTCAACCAACATGCAAAATATATTACTGATTGTATATTCAAAACACCAGCAGCATCCATGGCTCAATTTTTTGTATTTTGTTTTTGTAAAAGGGGTTTGCCGCCAATTTTTCGTTAATAGAAACCACTAGAGGTTCATAGCAAACTAGAGCCCTACATAATCAACAGAAGCAGTAAGCAGGCCAAAAGAGTAAAGACGCAACTCTCTCTTCCAACCAGACATCACCCAACATTAGAGAAGGGCTACCAAAATTAACCAATTGTACACATCAAACTAAATAAAGATCCTATTACACCAAGTCTACTCATCTAACTAACTGCCTCAGTTACACACTACTATTTATTAAGCTGTGGAGATTGGCTGAAGGCTTGAACTAGATGGGTGCCTGATGGGGGAGAATCCAGCCAGCAGGTCGAAGTCCGATGCTTGCGACCCTCTCTCCTACTTTGGGCTGCAGAGCGTGGCGGCACATATCAGGGTATGGTGCATGGAGAGATACATGGTACGCTGTGTACACACAATTTTGCCCGATGAACGGAACCGCGCTGCCATCATAATCCTTGTCATTGTTGATCTCCTGGTTAATTGGATAATTTAGTTCGAGAAACAGAGAGCGTGTGCCGAGGCTACTTACCGGCCTCAAGTTGAAAATTCCTGAAGGCCCAAAGAAGCTGGGATCCTGCTCAAAGACCATCAGTGACTGTGATTGTATTTAGCGAAACAACACGTCCGATATGTGCGAATGATCAACAATCGTTCGCCATCGTCTGATCGAGCCAGGAACCACCTGCAACTATCATGCCGCTTTTCCTTGAAAGGTTCTGGGATTAGGAAGGGTAGGGACACCAGACGGCCTACAACATCATACCAAGTTGGAGTCAAATAAAAAAGGGTTGGTACTGTAAATCTAAGAACAGCATGTTCAGAGCATGAATATTTTTTTAGTAAATGTTGACAGTAATATAAGCATGGGAAGGATGAGTTGATTTCACCAAAATTCTACTACATCTGATCACTAATGTGGGACGTTTTGGCAGTTCAATTTAAACTGTCAAAGCATCCTACGTTACTGAACAGAGGGTGTATTTGACAATGTGGTGTTTAATTACTAACAACAATGTCATAATTCTAACTCTCCTCAAACTATACTCTAACAATAGGAAGCAAGCCAAAATGATATCATAGGAAAGTAACATACAGCTGTAACAGCCATTTGTGGCGACGACTGGAGTAGGCCAGCAATATGTCCAGCCATAGAAGGAATCAACAGTGTAAATGAAGCTGTTGTGTTCAATGGCATCAGAGAGCCATGGAGGATGTATGATCCTGCGATGGACGTGGAGATTTATCCACTTACCGCATTGACCTGTCGGATAGGTGAGACCGCGGTTGAAGAATGCAATTAGCCTAAAGTCTTTATAATCTGCAGATCTTGTGGGCACTTGGCAGATTACAACTTTAAGCAAATCAAACTTGGTATCATGTTGGCTACTATAAGATCCAAGTATTCTGGGCCGCAATGCCAAAGCAGTGCAGTGTTAATCGAAGGAAGGGGGATCAATCGCTGGGTGTATACCTCCACGAGCATCCACCTGCCGTGTCCGTCGACGAGCACCATCCAAGACGTGTCCATGTCGACCCAGTACATATCGTTAATGTAGTTGAGGGTGACGGGGATTGGATCACAGTCGAGAGGGCTGATGCTCGCCACCCTACGATCCTTATGCTGCGTGACACGCTATTTCTGAAGATCAGGCGGCATCAGCAAGCAGGGAGTTGGCTTAAAAACCTCCGGCCTAAGGGCTTTGAGTAAATGGTACAACCCCGAGGAGAACACGGCGAGCAGCATGGTACTGAGATTGTCCAGACATGAAACAATGAGTTTGATGACCTCTGTGGGGAGCGAATTCCAGCCACTCTTTCTGCGAACGCTGCTCGGTTCTGCCATTGTTAGTGCTTGGGTTTCGGAAGAGGGGGAGGAGCCTAGAGGGGATGGAAGATTATGTGCAGGCGAGGATGGAGAAGCGAATATGTGCTACGAGGAGTGGACAGGTGATGGTGACAATGTAATAACAGCACGCCGCTTGACTTACGAGACACATCCCAGCAGCGTATGGTCATATCAATGCCAGACAACTAGACTGATTACAGGAGTACAATATAAAAACTACAGTACCTACTACTATAGTGGAGTAGGACT
Source organism: Elymus sibiricus (assembly GCA_039707655.1). NCBI lineage: Eukaryota > Viridiplantae > Streptophyta > Magnoliopsida > Poales > Poaceae > Elymus > Elymus sibiricus. The sequence goes on along the minus strand of CM077668.1, from coordinate 158,771,224 downwards.
CTGCTCTACCGGAGTAGTATAGTAAATACAAACTGCAATGCCCGACCATGGAACGACTACGAACGGATGTAAAAACACCATCGGTGCTAACGCCAATCCCTAGCAAACGTTCGCTGGGAGACATGGCAGTTGCAGACGCCTGCGTTGCAGTCTAATGTGTAAGGGTGGTAGTTTTGTAAAATACCATGGGCTTGAAAAAAGGCCACAGTAGGATGGAAATCTAACGGTTATGTGGACGTTCGCCAGATTGGGCTCCTGCCGAATGTTCGCCAGATATCATTATGGAAAAAAGGTTAAAACACCAGGGGGCTAGAACTTGCACCGACTGACCACTAACATTGCTACTAAAAGTTGTAAAATGGTACGTACGTGTTTCTGGTCAACAAACATGTCTACGTGTTGTTTGGAATTATAAATAACCAAAAAACTAGTATATTTGAGTGTTTGACCCCTATGCTCTGTCTTGTTAGTAAACGGTTTTGCTTGCCCTATAAAACGATGTTTTCTAGGAAGGAATCGACGATGGCCAATGTATCAAATTTTATTTTCCAGTTTTTCGAAGCAAGGATTCTCATCGCAATGCACACATGCGTAATAACCCTTTGTGCTCCGACCGAAGGTAGTGCCATATGCAGGATAATCATGAATGGACCAAATAAGCATCGCACGCAAATTGAAAGGTTTTCCCGTGCATACGTCTGTTGTTTTCACACCACCCCACAGCTTCTGCATATCTGCTACCAGTGGCTACATAAATACATGAAAATCCTTTCTTGGTGAGTATTTTCCAAGAATCAGCAATGCCATCATGAAATTGGTTTGGTCCATGCATATCCAGGATGGGAAGTTGTATGGAATGACAAAAACAGGCCACATACTGTATGCACTCCTCATGTGTCCAAACGGATTGAATCCATCAGTTGCAGATCCTAACCTCAAGTTGCGGGCATCTTTAGCAAATTCTCCGTGTATTCCGTCGAAGTACTTCCATGCATCGCCATCAGCGGGGTGCCTCATTACATTAGCCTCTTGAATCCTCTTTTCCTTGTGCCACCGGGTGCGCTCTGATATTTCCCTCGAAGAAAAAAAAATCTTTGTAACCGTGGGATTATGGGAAAGTATCGAAGGATCTTGTGAGGAACCTTTTTCTTCCCATCGACGTGTCTCCACCTTGATGTACCACAGTGGGGACAGTGAGTACTATTGGCATAGTCTCTCCAATACAAAATGCAGTCATACTTGCATACATGAATTGTCTGATATCCAAGACCAAGATCAAAACAAGCTCTCTTAGCATCAGCGTAAGATTTCGGAAAGTCCACATCAGGCAAAGCAGTATTCAACAACTGACAAAGCATATTGAATGTCTTGTTGGTCATACGCGTATATGTTTTGATATGAAGCACCCTGATAATGAACGCCATCCGTGTCATAGGGCCGCATCCCTTGTGAAGGGGTTTCATCGCTTCTTCGTTGAGCTTCTTAAAAATGTCCAACCTAGCAGATGCATCTTCTTTATTTCCAGCTGTTCTTCCCATGTCATCAACTAGAGCTCCCAGCATATCAAACACAGATTGTTGGTTCAGCTCAAAATCATCAGAGTCATCAGATTCATAACCATCATCATTGGCAGTACACCTGCTTCCACCGATGTCCCCTGATTCCCCATGATAGATCCACCTCGTATAGGACCTGAGCATACCAGTGAAATTTACGTGACATCTGACAACATCAATAGGTTCGCGGATCCCATTATGGCAATTTTTGCATGGGCACAACATATCTTCGGCCCCGTTGTTGTGAGCAAGCGTGAATTCCATAAACTGATTCATGCCAGCCATCTATAGTGGCATCAACATAGTTCCATCAGTAATCCAACTATGATCCATTGCCTGTACAACATGAAAAGTAAATAGAATGCACTTGATATTTGCTACGATGTTTTTCAGTAAACAGATCTCACTTGAAATCGCCCTAGTTTCACGCTGCCGCATTCGCGCGTGACTTTGCCCTTCATCTGTGGCGCGTGACCTCGCCGTACCCTCGCAGCCACGTTCACCTCGCCGTAGCATCGTAGCCACGTTCGCCTCACCGTGCCGGCCTCTCGACTCACCGGGGGCGTGGTATGAGCGGAGGGCCCTAAGCCGACGATCCCAATTCCCTTTTGTTAGGAGGGAACCGGACGATCCCAATTCCAAGTTGAAAAAAAAATTACTTGTTATTTTTCTATTTACCTTTACAAAAAAATGGCCCACCAACATTAACTGTGACGCTGAGACTCATCACACAAAATGGACATGCCTAATGACGGCCCAATACATCACCAAAAACTAGCCCAGAACGTCGCCAAAGTTGCCGAGGGCGCTGCCTCGGGGGGGGGGGGGGGGAGCTCGTGACGGTGGATCGTCGTGAAAAATGATCTTTGGCAACATTTCATGCTTCGTCACCAAGGTTTTTGTCACTGAATAGAGCAAATTTTGTAGTGAGGTGAGCACCTTAGATTATCTCCGTCTAGTGCTACAGAACATTGCACAAAGAGGCAAAGCCTACTTTATTTTCATGTTTTTGTCCGACCCGTCGCAAATCCATCATGACTCATCCACGGAACAGGATTTAGGAGAACCTCCTGCAAATGTAATGCATCCAATCTCAACTGGGTTCCGGAGGTACATATATGGTTGTGCTTCGCCAGTTAGTGTGAGTTCACCTCATTACCCTACTCTTGTCATTTAGAAATTAGAATACAGATGCGAAGTGTGTTGCTTTGTATGACAGTGCCTAAATAATTATTACACATAACGACGGTCGGCAGGTTGCAAAGTTGGTTGATCCATCGTGGCCTTGCAATCTAAAAAATGTGATTAATGATTTATGGGACAGTTACGCGCACATCATGAATGTTACAAGGAAGGACAAGGAGCTGCAAGAACGATGGAATTCTTCGTTCGCCCAAGAGAACAGACAAATGCAAATGGTACTGACTGAGCTTCAAGCTGATGTCGAGAAGCTAAGTGAAACACAACATAGGGAAGTCATTGAGCCGGATGACCTGCATAAGTTACGCGCAAGTATGTATGCACTGAGGAACGAAGTACAGCAATTGAGGGCTGATACGTCTCCAACGTATCTATAATTTATGAAGTATTCATGCCATGTTTATTATAATTTTGTATGATTTTGGTGCACTTTTATCTGGCTTTTATATGATTTTTATGGACTAACATATTGACCTAGTGCCCAGTGCCAGTTGCTATTTTCTGCTTGTTTTTGGTTTTCCAGAAAATCCATATCAAATGAAGTTCAAATGCAACGAAACTTTTTGATGATTTTTTCTGGAAGGAAACAAACCCAGGAAGCTTCGGGGGAGCAGCAGAAGAGCCACAGGGGCCCCACAAGCCACCAGGGCGCACCACCCCCCAGGCACGCCCTGGTGCCTCGTGGGCCCCCTGTGGCACCTCTTTGCATGATTCCAACGCTAAAAAATCCTATATATTCAGAAACCCCTGAAAGTTAACCTAGATAAGTTTTTACGCCGCCGAAAGCCTCTGTACCAAGGAGATCCCATCTGGAGCCCTTTTCCGGCACCTTGCCGGAGGGGGGAATCATCACCGGAGGCCAACTTCATCATCCCGGCGGTCTCAATGACGAGGAGGGAGTAGTTCACCCTCGAGGCTAGGGGTATGTACTAGTAGCTATGTGTTTGATCTCTCTCTCTCTCTCTCTCGTGTTCTTGATTTGGCACGATCTTGATGTATCGCGAGTTTTGTTAATATAGTTGGATCATATGGTGTTTCTTCCCTCTCTATCTTGTTGTGATGAATCGAATATTTTCCCTTTGAGGTTTCTTTATTGTCGGATTGAATATTTCAGATTTGAGAACACTTGATGTATGTCTTGCATATGAATACCCGTGGTGACAATGGGGTATTATATTGATTCACTTGATGTATGTTTTGGCACTCAACTCGCGGATTCCCGAGGTGACATTGGGGTAATCTATGCATAGGGGTTGATGCACATTTTCATTATCTTTTCTCCGGTAGAAACTTTGGGGTGCTCCTTGAAGTTCTTTGTGTGGATTGAATATTATGATTATGAAGTTGTTTGATGCATATCGTATAACCACTCACGGATACTTGTGGTGACATTGGAGTATCTAGGTGACATTTGAGTTGGTTGATGTGTATCATATGGTGTTATTTTAGTACGAACTCTAGGGATGTTTGTGACACTTATAGGAATAGCTCAATGGATCGATCAGAAAGGATAACTTTGAGGTGGTTTCGAACCCTACAAACAATTTCTATCTTATGTTCTCTGCTAATAGGAACTTGGGAGTGATTCTTTATCGCACGTTGAGGGATGGTTATATGATCCAATTATATTAGCATTGTTGAGAGATTGCACTAGCGAAAGTATGAACCCTAGGCCTTGTTTCTAAGCATTGCAATACCATTTATGCTCACTTTTGTTACTTGCTACCTTGCTGTTTTTTTTGTTCACACTACAAAAACCTATATCTACTATCCATACTACACTTGTATCACCATCTCTTCGCCGAACTAGTGCACCTATACAATTTACCATTGTATTGGGTGTGTTGGGGACACAAGAGACTTTGTTATTTGGTTGCGGGGTTGTTTGAGACAGACCATCTTCATCCTACGCCTCCCATGGATTGATAAACCTTAGGTCATCCACTTGAGGGAAAATTGCTACTGTCCTACAAAACTCTGCGCTTGGAGGCCCAACACGAGTCTACAAAAATAAGTTGTCTAGTAGACATCAAGGGCCGAGAAGAAGAAGCTTGAGTAGATCATCGCCGACCTCATGAAAGCAGGGGAACAAAACAAAGAGAAGCTCAAGAGGATCACATGAGTTTCTAAAGAGTAATTTGTAGTCACGCTGGATTGTGATTCATGTTGTTATGATTCATGTTCCCTACTATAAATTTTGTGACAGACATGTCACTTGTAAGCATGTTAAATTGATGCTTCCTTTGTGCATTGCTACTATGAACTGATTCCACGGTTAGGCATGTTTCCTGTTTTTATTACAATTACAATTGAGTTTGCAGACAACAAGCCTACTCTATGCCGCAAATTTCTGTAATCTTCAGAACCTTTCCCCTTGCAGCAGACTCTTCTGTGACCAGCTGTGCGACTTTGTGCTCAAGATCATTCTTTTCCTCCTTTAGCTTATCCCCCTCCTTCTCCGCCTTAACTCGCATCACCTTGTGCATGCTGCTTGCTGTCGTCGTAGCCAGGTTCTTCCGATGTAATTCGGACTTAAGTTGGATCAACTCACACTTTGCATCACCTAGCTTATGTACCATTGTGTTTAACTCGTCATGCACCTTGCCTAACTCATTCTGCAGCTTGTCCTACATAGATGCTTGGAGCTTCCTCTTCCGTGTGATGAGCTTAAGTTAGTCTCTGGCACTTTGAAGCTTGTCTACAGACCTCACACTTTTCTCCTTCTCGTACATATTCCATATTGCAATGAGAGCTTTCTTCATGCTATTTGGCCACTCTTTGTCCTTCCATTCCAAGAATCCGCAATGGTTGCCTTCCTACATTACCAAGTAAGGAAAAAACTTGTGAAATCAAGCTCGTACTAACTATAAATTAACAGTCAACATTATATGATTCACTTTGTTACCACAACCGATGAACATCCTCCTAGTGTTGGTGCCCTGGAATGCGACAAACCTGCTGCATCTCTGTTTGTGATGGCAACGTATGTCAACATCGTCGGCTAATCCACAGTAGCTGTCGTCATGTATGGTCGTGAGAATCTAACAAGGAGCAAGTTTGACTGGATCTGATAAAACGCTCTTCGTTCCACAGAGAGGAAATACAGATTGAAAGGGGGTTGTAAAGAAGGCCAAATGTGTACTCATGTTGATCCCGGCGGCGTCAAAGTCCTCTCCTGTTGGAAATATACCCTAGAGGCAATAATAAATTGGTTATTATCATATTTCCTTGTTCATGATAAATGTTTATTATTCATGCTAGAATTGTATTGACCGGAAACTTAAATACATGTGTGAATACATAGACAACACCGTGTCCCTAGTGAGCCTCTACTAGACTAGCTCGTTGATCAAAGATGGTTAAGGTTTCCTAACCATAGACATGAGTTGTCATTTGATAATGTCATCACATCATTAGGAGAATGATGTGATGGACAAGACCCAACCGTTAGCTTAGCATCAGATCGTTTAGTTATTTGCTACAGCTTTCTTCATGTCAAGTATCTGTTCCTTAGACCATGAGATCATGTCACTCCCAGATACCAGAGGAATGCCTTGTGTGCTATCAAACGTCACTTCGTAACAGCGTGATCATAAAGATGCTCTACAGGCATCTCCGAAGGTGTCTGTTGGGTTGCATGGATCGAGACTAGGATTTCTCACTCCGTATGACGGAGAGATATCTCTGGGCCCTCTCGGTAATACAACATCAAAAAGAGCTTGCAAGCAATGTGGCTAATGAGTTAGTCACGAGATCTTGTATTACGGAACAAGTAAAGAGACTTGCCAGTAACGAGACTGAACTAGGTATGGAGATGCTGACGATCGAATCTCGGGCAAGTAACATATCGCTGGACAAAGGGAATTGTATACAGGATTAACTGAATCCTCGACATCGTGGTTCAACCAATAAAAGATCTTTGTGGAATATGTAGGAACCAATATGGGCATCCAGGTTCCGCTATTGGTTATTGACCGGAGAGGTGTCTCGGTCATGTCTACATAGTTCTCGAACCCTCAGGGTTGCATGCTTAACGTTCGCTGACGCTAGAGTAGTATTGGGATATTTATGTTGGTGACTGAATGTTTTATGGAGTCCCGGGTGAGAGCCCGGACGTCACGAGGAGTTCCGGAATGGTCCAGAGGTAAAGATTGATATATAGGAAGTCATATTCAGGGTACCGAAAAAGTTCGGGGGTATGCCGGTAGTGTACCGGGGGCCACTGAAAGGTTCCAGGGGACCACCAGTGGGTCCCACCAGCCCCTGGGGCCACCATGGGCTGAGGGGTGATGCCCTGGCCTAGACGGGCCAGGCGCACCAGCCCCCCAGAGGCCATGTGGCTTTGGGGGAAAGAGTCCCTGAAGTGGAAGGGAGAAATCCCATCTATCGTACGGGAGAGGGACTCCTCCCTCCCTGGCCGCACCCCTCCTTGGAGGAGGGGCTAGGGTTGCGCCCCTCCCTTCCCTTACCCCTATATATAGTAGAGGGAGAGGAGGGGAGCCGCACCCTAAACTCTGGCGCAGCCCCTCCCCCTTCCTACCACCATATCTCCTCCCGGTACGGCTCGGAGAAACCCTGCCGGAGCACCACCACTACCATCTGCACCACGCCATCGTGCTGGTTGAGATCCCATCTACTTCTCCCCCTTCTCTTGCTGGATCAAGGAGGAGGAGACGTCACTGAGCCGCACGTGTGCTAAACTCGGAGGTGCCGTCCGTTCGGTGCTAGATCGGTTGGATCGTGATCGGATCGCGAAGAGTATGACTACATCAACCGTGTTTTATACGCTTCCGCTTTCGGTCTACAAGGGTATGTAGACACACTCCCCTCTTGTTGCTATGCATCTCCTAGATTAGATCTTGGGTGTTTGTATGAATTTTTTTGATTTTCATGCTTCGTTCCCCATTAGTGGCATCATGAGCTAGGTCTATGCGTAGATGTATTTGCACGAGTAGAACACAAAGAAGTTGTGGGCGTTCATGTTCAAATTGCTTACTTCCTTTGTCTTATTTGGATTTGGCGGTATTGTGGGATGAAGTGGCTCGGACCAACCTTACTTGTCCTCGCACAAGAGACCGATTCCACTAACTGACATGCAACTTGTATTGCATAAAAGTGGCTTTGCGGGTGTCTGTCTCTCCCACTTTAGTTGAATCTGATTTGACAAGGGCGGTCCTTGTAGAAGGTTAAAAGGCAACTTGTATATCACCGTTGTGGCTTTGCATAGGTAAGAACATTTCTTGCTAGTTGCCCATAGTAGCCATGTAAAATTTGCAACAACAAAGTAGAGGACGTCTAACTTGTTTTTGCAGGGCATGTTGTGATGTGGTATGGCCAAAACGTGATGTGATATATGTTGATGTATGAGATGATCATGTTTTGTAATAGGTTCACGACTTGCATGTCGATGAGTACGGCAACTGGCAGGAGCCATAGGGTTGTCTTTAATTTATTGTATGACCTGCGTGTCAACTATTAACCGCCATGTAATTGCTTTACTTTATCGCTATGCGTTAGCAATAGTCATAGAAGCAATAGTTGGTGGAGACAACCACATGACAGCACGATGATGGAGATCATGGTGTCATGCCGGTGACGATGAAGATCATGCCGGTGCTTTGGAGATGGAGATCAAAAGCACGAGATGATAATGGACATATCATGTCACATATTGATTGCATGTGATGTTTATCTTTTTATGCATCTTATTTTGCTTAGGACGACGTAGCATTATAAGATGATCCCTTCACTTAATTTCAAGATAAAAAGTGTTCTCCCTAAGTATGCACCGTTGCGAAAGTTCGTCGTTTCGAAGCACCTCATGATGACCGGGTGTGATAGACTCTACGTTCACATACAACGGGTGTAAGCCAGTTTTACACATGCAGAATACTTGGGTTAAACTTGGAGAGCCTAGCATGTACAGACATGGCCTCGGAGCATGGAGGACCGAAAGGTCGAACATGAATCATATAGTAGATATGATCAACATGGAGATGTTCACCATTGATGACTGCCCCATCTCACGTGATGATCGGACATGGGTCAGTTGATTTGGATCATGTAACACTTAGACAACTTGAGGGATGTTGATTTAAGTGGGAGTTCTTTAGTAATTTGATTAATAGAACCAATTATCATGAACTTAGTCTAGTTGTCTTTGCAAATTAATGTTCTAGATCAATGGCTCGCGCTGTAGCTCCTCTGAATTTTAATGCGTTCCTGGAGAAAGCTAAGTTGAAAGATGATGGAAGCAACTATGTGGACTGGGTCCGTAATTTGAGGATTATCCTCACTGCTGCACAGAAAGTATATGTCCTTGATGCACCGCTTGGTGATGCACCCCCTCAAGATTCGTCTGTAGATGTTATGAACGTCTGGCACGCATGTTCTGATGACTACTCGATAGTTCAGTGAGACACTCTTTACGGCTTAGAACGGGGCTCCAAAGATGTTTTGAGCACCATGGAGCATATGAGATGTTCCAAGAGCTGAAATTGGTATTTCAGGCTCACACCCGGGTCGAGAGGTATGAAACCTCTGGCAAGTTCTTTAGCTGCAAGATGGAGGAGAACGTCTCCATTACTGAGCACATACTCAAGATGGCTGGGTACTTCAACCGCTTGAACCAGTTGGGAGTTAATCTTCCGGATGAAGTAGTGATTGACAGAGTTCTCCAGTCACTGCCACCGAGCTACAAGAGCTTTGTGATGAACTATAATATGCAAGGGATGGAGAAAATGATCCATGTATGAAAACAAAGTATGGACTTTGGTGGACTTTCCCGATGACTGGCAGGCCATTGAGAATAAATGGATCTTTAATAAGAAGACAGACGTTGATGGTAGTGTCACTGTCTATAAAGCTTGACTTGTCGCAAAGGGTTTCCGACAAGTTCAAGGGGTTAACTTCGATGAGACCTTCTCACCAGTAGCGATGCTTAAGTCTGTTAGAATTATGTTAGCAATTGCCGCATTTTATGATTATGAAATTTGCAGATGGACGTCAAAACAGCGTTCCTTAATGGGTTTCTTAAGGAAGAGTTGTATATGATGCAACCGAAAGGTTTTGTTGATCCTAAGGATGCTAACAATGTATGCAAGCTCCAGCAATCCATCTATGGACTGGTGAAAGCATCTCGGAGTTGGAATATACGCTTTGATGAGGTGATCAAAGCTTTTGGTTTTATACAAACTTACGGAGAAGCTTCTATTTACAAGAAAGTGAGTGGGAGCTCTTTAGCATTTCTAATATTATATGTGGATGACATATTATTGATTGGAAATGATATAGAATTTCTGGAAAGCATAAAAGGTTATTTGAACAAGAGTTTTTCAATGAAAGACCTGGGTGAAGCTACTTACATATTGGGCATTAAAATCTATAGAGATAGATCAAGACGCCTAATAGGACTTTCACAAAGCACATACCTTGACAAGATTTTGAAGAAGTTCAAAACGGACCAGTTGAAGAAAGGGTTCTTGCCTGTGTTGCAAGGTGTGAAGTCGAGTAAGACTCAAAGCCCGACCACAGCAGAAGAAAGAGAAAGGATGAAAGTCATCCCCTATGCCTCAGCCATAGGCTCTATAATGTATGCCATGCTATGTACCAGACCTGATGTGTGCCATGCCATAAGTCTGGTAGGGAGGTACCAAAGTGATCCAGGTGTAGATCACTGGATAGCGGTCAAGAATATCCTTAAGTACCTGAAGAGGACTAAGGACATGTTTCTCGTTTATGGAGGTAATGAAGAGCTCGCCGTAAAGGGTTACATCGATGCTAGCTTCGACACAGATCCAGATGACTCTAAGTCTCAAGCCGGATACGTTTTTATTTTAAATGCTAGAGCAGTCAGTTGGTGCAGTTCCAAGCAAAGCGTCGTAGCGGGATCTACATGTGAAGCAGAATATATAGCTGCTTCGGAAGCAGCGCAAGGAGTCTGGATGAAAGAGTTCATATCCAATCTGGGAGTTATACCTAGTGCATCGGATCCAATGACTATCTTTTGTGACAACACTGGAGCTATTGCCATTGCCAAGGAGCCTAGGTTTCACAAGAAGACCAAGCACATCAAACGCCGCTTCAAGTCCATCCGTGATTACATCAAGGAGGGAGACATAGAACTTTGCAAAGTACATACGGATCTGAATGTGGCAGATCCATTAACTAAACCTCTTCCATGAGCAAAACATGATCAACACTAAGACTCCATGGGTGTTAGATTCATTACGATGTAAACTAGATTATTGACTCTAGTGCAAGTGGGAGACTGTTGGAAATATGCCCTAAAGGCTATAATAAATTGGTTATTATCATATTTCCTTGTTCATGATAAATGTTTATTATTCATGCTAGAATTGTATTGACCGGAAACTTAAATACATGTGTGAATACATAGACAAACTGTGTCCCTAGTGAGCCTCTACTAGACTACCTCATTGATCAAAGATGGTTAAGGTTTCCTAACCATAGACATGAGTTGTCATTTGATAATGGGATCACATCATTAGGAGAATGATGTGATGGACAAGACCCAACCGTAAGCTTAGCATCAGATCGTTTAGTTATTTGCTACAACTTTCTTCATGTCAAGTATCTGTTCCTTAGACCATGAGATCATGTCACTCCCGGATACCAGAGGAATGCCTTGTGTGCTATCAAACGTCACTTCATAATAGGGTGATCATAAAGATGCTCTACAGGTATCTCCGAAGGTGTCTGTTGGGTTGCATGGATCAAGACTGGGATTTGTCACTCCGTATGACGGAGAGATATCTCTGGGCCCTCTAGGTAATACAACATCGTAAAGAGCTTGCAAGCAATGTGGCTAATGAGTTAGTCACGGGATCTTGTATTACAGAACGAGTAAAGAGACTTTCCAGTAACGAGATTGAACTAGGTATGGAGATACCGACGATCGAATCTCGGGCAAGTAACATATCACTGGACAAAGGGAATTGCATACGGGATTAACTGAATCCTCGACATCATGGTTCAACCGATAAAAGATCTTCGTGGAATATGTAGGAACCAATATGGGCATCTAGGTTCCGGTATTGGTTATTGACCGGAGAGGTGTCTCGGTTATATCTACATAGTTCTCGAACCCGCAGGGTCGCACGCTTAACGTTCGTTGACGCTAGAGTACTATTGGGATATGTATGTTGGTGACCGAATGTTGTTCAGAGTCCCGGATGAGATCCCGGACATAACGAGGAGTTCTGGAATGGTCCGGAGGCAAAGATTGATATATAGGAAGTCATATTCGGGGTACCGGAAAAGTTCGGGGGTATGCCGGCAGTGTACCAGGGGCCACCGAAGGGTTCCGGGGGACCACCAGTGGGTCCCACCACCTCCCGGTGCCACCATGGGCTGAGGGGTGACGCCCTGGCCTAGATGGGCCAGGCGCACCAGCCCCCTAGAGTCCATGTGGCTTTGGGGGAAAGAGTCCCTGAAGTGGAAGGGAGAAATCCCATCTATCGTACGGGAGAGGGACTCCTCCCTCCCTGGCCGCACCCCTCCTTGGAGGAGGGGCTAGGGCTGCGCCCCTCCCTGCCCTTACCCCTATATATAGTAGAGGGAGAGGAGGGGAGCCGCACCCTAAACCCTGGTGCAGCCCCTCCCCCTTCCTAGCACCATATCTCCTCCCGGTACGGCTCGGTGAAGCCCTGCCGGAGCACCACCACTACCATCTCCACCACGCCGTCGTGCTGGTTGAGATCCCATCTACTTCTCCCCCTTCTCTTGCTGGATCAAGGAGGAGGATACTTCATCAAGCCGCACGTGTGCTAAACTCGGAGGTGCCGTCCGTTCGGTGCTAGATCGGTTGGGTCGTGATCGGATTGCGAAGAGTACGACTACATCAACCGCGTTTTATACGCTTCCACTTTCGGTCTACAAGGGTATGTAGACACACTCCCCTCTTGTTGCTATGCATCTCCTAGATTAGATCTTGGGTGTTCGTAGGAATTTTTTTGACTTTCATGCTTCGTTCCCCATCATCTCCATCAGAGGAATTGCTATCGTGGCCCGAGGACGACATTCCGTCATATGTTTCAAGAGGGTAATTCTACAAATGGGAGGTTTGCGTTATGGCTGCTCGCTTGCGGTTTACATAGCGCCACTGTTTCGATGGTGATTCAGTAAATGGGACATAGCCGTCAGAGCTTGTCACTATGTGCGCGACAAGCCAAATGTGTACTCACGTTAATCGCGGCCCATGACGTAGCCCGCACATAACACGCCCAATACTTAGGCGGTATGTAGTCCTCGGAGCCTCTAACATTTTGGACAAGATGAAACTAGCACGCACATGAAAATAGCAAAAGCCTACGACTCAGTGAGTTGGCAACCACACTTCCTCAACGCCCACAACCCTGGCCTTAATCCATTACCCCGTCATAATATCCCCTTTACTTTCCTTCACAACCAAGCCATGGCAGCCTAGCCGCCTCCGCCCCGGGGAGAACCGCTCACAGGCTTGAGGGCGATGTAGGACGACACCCTATGCGACACTCTGTCGCGCCTTGACATACTGCAGTGCATTCGAGTTGTTGGCTACGACGGCAACCTTGTGCAGTCCCTACCTAGAGTTTCTCCGGCGGTGGCGAAGGTGCTCGACATGCCTGTCGTCCTCGAGGATGACGTGTCTTCCATTATAGGTCCGGCGCTGCGTCGACGACGATGTATGTTGAGTCCGACGGACTCCCCGCCGATGATGGCCACAATTCTTGACGATCGTCCTCCTAGCAATGTTTCGACACCACAGGTACAAGACCCGAATTCACTTCACACATCTTCCTTTTCGATCTAGCCGGAATAGCCTAGTTAATTGCTTCATTTCTTATGGATTTGATGAAGTACCGCGTGGTCGCGAACGGTGACTAGTTAGCATTCATAGATGCACACGGCGACATGCAAATGCACAACGTGTACAGTGTTGTGAACGTACAACTGCCGCCGATTTTGGCCCAAGGATTCGAAGCACTCCCCCTACCAGGTAGTCACTTATTTTGCTACAACAACGCCACTGCGAAGCTGTTCAAGGTTGCGATCGCAGAAGCATTGACAAGAATGTACGAGTACAGAAACTACATCGTTGTTGCGGTCTTTAACATCGCGATAGCGTAAACACCGAGGACAATCCAGCTGCATCAAGTTGGAAACTCATGTCTCCTGCCACTTTGGAGCCTGACTACTATGAAGATGTTGTTTACCATGCTGGCCGAATACGCACGGTCACCAGTGGCGGAACCTGCTTCGTGTGAGATCATACAACATACTTTTAATACATGATAACTAGTGCCTCCACGATCATGTCTGTTGTGCATAAGCTTTATTTCATGAACCGAGTACTCATACTAATCTAGCATGAAATTTAGTCACACAGGCTCCACCGAGGTCCATCTGGCCTCCAGTTTTGAACGTCGGACATGTACCGGAGACGTTCTTTTGGAACCTCATGCCCGACACGGGTGAGCACCTGAACAGTCTGTTTCTTGTGATTACAAGCAGGTTTGTAACAACACAGGAGACAGAGTTTCTGCATGAGGATCGAACCATCCGTTTGTACCCAACGCTGCATTGTTGGGTGCTCCGCGTCGAAGGATTGGATGGAGATCTCCAAGGTGCCCAGTGGCAGCACTTTTGGAACATGTGTTAGCAATCTATGTTCATTGGACATAGCTATCCGCAGATGCTAGAGATGCCTCATCTAGATCACGATGAAAATGGCCTCCCATTCCTGAAGAAAGGGTGTGTTTTCACAGCTCATAGCCGCAACAGGACTGTGCTAGGTCGCCTCCCAGAATTGTGCCGGTACAGCGCTGACGGTGCTCCTACGCTGGGCATGTACCTGAAGAGCTGCGAATAAGAAAGGCATGACCACCCAGTCAGGCTCATGTCATCTCTGCTAAAGAGAGGGGACTGGCGTTAGTTACTACCCACGTTCGCTGACTGTGAAGTTTTGTTATGCTTTGAATAAGTTACGTGAACCATGTAACTCTAGTAAGAAGTATTAATTCAGAGTTTGAACCATGTTTACCAGAATTTATGCAAGGACTATCCAACAGGAACGAATCACGCGCGTCTGCCATCATAGTTACACTAAATCAATAGGCACATCAAGACGGTAGATAATCTCACAAAACCGTCGTCAAACGAACGGGTAATAGCCGAATCAGTAGGCGCTACAACCGTCTAAGACCATCTGACTAAATCAACTCTCTCTATAGGCTGTAGGTGCTGTCAGAGTGGCGTGCTATCCACACTATGACAGGTCTTTTCATTTCATGAATCTATCAAATCAAGAATAGTAACCACCCTTTCTCCCTAGGCGCTACATAGACCAGTCAGACCCTCCAACTTTTTCTTGCGGTACACAGGCACGCTTGACAACACGCTACCCCGTGCAGTCCCATGATTGCAGTCTGGATTGACCACACCGCATGGCACACACAGCAAGCGAAAATACGCCAACAGACTAGGCGCTACTAGAGAATCAGAGATTTTGACTTTTTTCTCAGCTCACGCATGTGACGCACGCACTCCCTAGGCGCTGTAGTGTTGACACGTCTAACCAATTAGTGCCGCGTATACATCAGAATTTATTTACCACGCCCGCATGCATGACACGCCTAAGCACCAGGCTCTACCCAGCTAGACTCGCTGGTAAACTTTAAACCGCACTGACCGTGCAGCCCAATCGTGGTCATTGCATTCCACGCTCAGTCCATAGGGGCCATCGGCGAGGGAAAATTCTCAAAGCATGCCATTGGCGCGCTTCAGTAACCGCTAAGAACCCACACGATTCATTCAGTCAGTGGAACCGCCGCACGGCAGTTGCCAACACCACTACTTCTCCTCCTCTGCAGTTCCTCTCTCTCAATACCACGCCAGAACCGCAGTGCTATCCCTTCCACTCCCGCTCTCTATCTGTGTGTGTGTGTGTGTCCCTAAGCCATGTCTATGCCAGAGCCCCACGGTGAACCCCTGCAAGGCTTGCCGGCGATGCAATGACACCCTCTGGGATATGATGGCGGGCGTCGACCCGCTGGACCGCATTCGAGTTGCTGGAACCCACGCCAGCCTTCACCGGGCCGTGCCTCGAGTAAATCTAGAGGTGGCCAACGTGCTGGACATGCCCGCCATCCTCAAGCACGACATTTCCTGGGAGCAAATAGTACTGTGTGGGAGCAAACGGTGATTGGATGGCGTTCGTCAATCTAGATGGCAACATGCACTTGCACAATGTGTATAGTGGTCACAACATACACCTTCCACTGGTTTCTGCTCAAGGATTCGAATCAGTGTGCATTTCTGGGAAGCTAGATTTCTGGTACAACAATGTCAGGGCGAAACTACTCAAGGTTGCCATCGCCCATCCGCCAACAAGAAGATTCGGCTACACAGATTTCATCGTCATTGTGGTCTTCGACATCGCGATCGCCGTCAACACAAGTTACAATCCTGGTGCGGATCGGTGGAAAATAATGCCAACGCCCGCATTGGCATTGTACTACTATGAGGATGCGGTCTACGTTGCTGGCCGGATTTGCGCGGTGACCACAGGCGGTACTTGCTTTGTGTGGGATCCTTCAAACTACGGTACGTACATGACCACTAGAACATCTCAATTAACTGACTCCCTATCATTTGTGTTACACGATTGCTATGACTGACAGGCTACTGATGCTAATATTGTTTCGTCTAAACACTAGGAACACTGGCTCCAACAAGGTACCTACAGGCCCCGCTCATGCAGGATGAACCTGCCCCGCCCAAATTCTAGAACCTAGTGCCAAACATGAGTGATCACCCAAATAGTATGTATCTTGTGCACTCGGGCAGCAATGTGACAAGGCACGAGCAGGGGTCGTCCATGAAGATCGAATCGTGCGTTCGTACCCAACACTCACTTGCTAGGTGCTCCGCTTTGACGGACTGGATGGACATCTTGAAGGCGCACAGTGGCAGCCCAACATCGACCTCGGTTCGTGCTCTCTCTTTGTAGAACAAAGCTATCCCCTAATGATGGATATACCACCTACTGGTCAAGACGGCAACGGGCTACCATTCCTCAAGCGAGGATGCATTTTCACAGCTCGACGGGCGGCTTACTGCTGGAATGGTCCCTCCCTGACCTCTGCCGATACAGCCTTGACGGTAGTCTGATGTTGGGCATCTTCCTCAAGAACGCATCGTCGTAAGAAAGATTTGTCCACCCAGTGTGGCCGGTGCCATCTCTGCCTAACGCAACGGACTAGCATGAGCATCAGGGGGAGTGAAGCAAAGGCTACCGTGGCCGCATGGACAATTTGGCCCGCCCTATAGTTATGACATATGTAATCCTTCTACTTTTCCTTCAGACCGTGTTAGTTTCTAATGTGTGTGAACAACTAGTTGACATTCCCTGGTACAGGGAATGTGTTTTAGTGCCCTATATTGTCATGCTTATGTGCTTGCAGAAAGTTATTGTGAGTCGTAAAGGTTATGTATGTTAACTTGTTGTCATAATGTCTCTGCAAAATGCAAGTACGTACTGAACAACATAAGGGGTCTATGGATGTCCATACGCTAGAGGGGACGTGATGAGTCCAATTTATGTGATGATTTTACTAAGTATTTTGAGCCTACATAGTAGGCTTTGTGGAAGTTTACCGCGTTCGCGCACTTCTTTTTGTTGATAATCCCACAGGTGACGTCTTTTGGACCAATTATCATATGATGGAAGAAATCCTCAGAAATGGTAGTGGAATCACGTATTTAAGGTGATAATCCCCTACCATAAAAGAACCAAGCAAGAAGGCCAAAGAAGCAGCTGTCGCCACGCTTCCAGGACAAAGGACGGCGTTCCATACGACCGCGCGCGCCCGTATGAGCGGTCATATGGAGTGCAGCCGCCACCGCCAGATCAACTATTTCCACCCCGTCGAATCGGATCGTGGATCAGACGCCTAGAGACACGAGAAACTCATCCAGAAGGCAGAACCCTAGCCTCCGGAGTTCATCCGAAGGAGGGATTGGCAAGGAGAAGAAGGGGATCTTCTCCACCACGCACGGGGGAGATACAACATCATCACCACTGTCGTCATCATCATCATCCACATCCTTATCATCTGCAACATCAAGAACCCTAGTGGATCCTCTTGTGTATCATTTGAATCATTCATCCATGTATGCCATTACTTTCATCTTGATGATTGTTGCCCCCATGTGTGAGTAGACCCCTAGTTCTCGGGGATATGGATGAACCTTGGTATGTGTAGGATCTGAAACCTTATTGTGGATATGAGATTCTCTGGTGAATGCTTAGTTTAATAACTTCGTGAATGTTGTGAAGGGGCCCCACTCAGCATTTGTGCCTTATGGCCACAAAGTATATCACTGTCGTTGTAAAGGGCTATGTTGTGGAGGTAATTCGAGGTGACAGTAAAAGCCTACTACTCCTAACCCTTGCAATTGACCAGGGAATTACGGAGAGGCCGCATCCATGGGGTAATTGTAACCCTCTGGGGAAACTATGAGGGTGGCATGCGTGGCATGAAGTCTACCACGAGTAGAATGTGTATTGTACCCGGCTCCGCACAGCATAATCGTTAACAGTGGCTCAAGTATCCATTCCATACTATGTTTATGCATAGGTGCAGTAGAAACATACCAATGGGGATTCCGGACTCCCTGAGAACGCCTTTTCATTCTGTTGTTTCATGCGTCACTATAATCCATGCTCTTTATTTACTTTTATGTTATTTTTTTACAAGTCACTACACTACTCAATTATCATTTATATCCACCCTCATTCTTCTTTAATTCTACAATTATCTGCATGCACAAAAATACATAACTCTCTATCAGAGGCAAAATTCTGATTCCTGTGCTCCCTATGGGATCGATACTCTTACTTCGAAAAGGTTACAACTAAACCATGTGCACTTGCAGGACATCAAGCTTTTTCTGGCGCCGTTGTTGGGGAGCTGAGCGCTTTTGGGCCTTGCCTTAAGTTTTGAATTATTTTGTGTCCTAATGATTTTTGCACATAGAAAGCAGCCATGGTCCTTCAATAACAAATTTGTCAGGTGGGAGTGGAATTGGTGGTAGGACCGTCTCGGGGAGAGAATGTTATATCAGTTGGTCCTGACCTACCTGGCAAAGCATATATATATGAGATAAACCCTCGGTTAATTAATATGGTGAAAGAGAATATATTCCGAGGTGATGCAACTGAATGCCCGTATATGCATATTAAAAAATTAGACATTGCGTGTGGAACTTTTCAGTTGCAGGACTTGACTAATGAAGAAATAAAGGCAAAAATATTTCCTTATTCATTAGATGGAGGAGTTGCCAAGTGGTTAGAACGCCAGCCCATGAACATCTTGAGAAACTGGCCAGAATTATTGGCCGCATTTTATGCTTATTATTATCCTCGAGGGGAATTATATACGATAAGAAGGAAGATTAGCAGCTTTGGGAAGTGACAAGGTGAAAACTGGTAGATGCATATATAAGGTATCGTGAAATACTCTTTGCATGTCCTGAACACCATTATCCTGATTATTTAATAGTTAATTTCTTTTATGGTGGACTTGACTCACGAAGTAAACAAGCTTTAGTTCTTGCTTCTAAAGGTTCTTTTCTGGGAACCGAGATATCAGAGGCCTGGAGTTACTTAATAGGATGCGGTATAATTGTTGGTGCAATATTTGCCCTCTTGTGTTTTGGAGATTTTTGACAGAAATAGGGTATGGACTGATTTGTTTGCTAGTGCACACAGAGAGAAATAGTCCATGCAGAACCAAAGAAATATGCTAACTTTGGTTACAAGTTCGAGGAACTTCACCGAAGGATATTTGAGATGCAGAGATGCTGTGTCATATCTCTCGAGGCCGTTCTGGCAAGAAGATTGATGTGAAGATATTGGCCCCATAAAATCTATTGCTACTGTAAAGCAATTGGTTCAGAGGACGTCCGAAGAAGATTGACTAAGAAGACCGAAGGTGAAGTGAAGATGTAGTATTCAGTTCGTTGTTCTTCTTCTCTTTCTTGAGTCATAAGACCTCCGTACTATTAAGGGGGGTATAGGTTCTCGAAGCTTAGATCCGTTATGATGCTTAGCCCAAACCTACACAAGTATGAGAGAAATCTCTTCATGCTCTGAAAGATTACCTATCAGCAGTAGACGTAGTTCTTCATGCTGCAGGAGATATCTTTCGGACTGAGGAGTTAGCATTGCTTGCTCCGCAAGAAATATTACCGTTGTGCTCAATTTCCAACCGTTGGACTCATGTCATTCAACCATTGGTTGATGAGCATGTCCATTTTGGTCATTTCCCTTCAGGGAAGGCTGCGGCTATAAATAGCCACCCCGCTCCAACGTTGTCCGTTGGCTGCTCCGCTTAAGATTTCTGAGAAGATTGATTGAGCATCCCCTCTCTGAGTGATTTGTGTTTAAGATCCACCGAGAGAAAACCAGGAACCAAAACTTAGACAATGGTTGTGCATCACAGTAGTTCTGAGTTAGAATTCCCGTACCTATTACTCTTGAGAGCTGCGCACTCTCTAGACGAATAGGTGTCGGCTCGAGTGTTGAAGAGTTGTTGTCTTCACCGAGCAAGATCTTCAGCAACCAAGAGTCATTGTGGTTTGCGAAGGAAGTCTGTCGAAGGTTTGGAGATCACCGATAAGCATCTACCATGAGTGAAATCAACTGGAGTCTGGTCAGCTCCTAGTTGAAGGAGAATAGGACGGAGAGAGGTTTGCACTTGTGTTCAATCACAAGTCCCTCCAACCAGACGTAGTCCTTTGGCAGAATGGCGAACTAGTCTACCAAATACACTTGTCGCCATCGAGCACCACTGGTCCTTTCTACTCTTAGTATTTCTTTCAGGATATTTCACTCATGTATGATAATGATAATGTAATTCCATTCACTCTGATATGATCTGATCTGTTCTGTGTTCATTCACTCATATTATGCTGCATCTCTCTGTTATCTTATGAAAAACATTCTGATCATAGCATCTCGTGTGTCATCTATCTAACTGCTTGTATTCAGTTATCTACCATGTTGCTTCACTTGATAGCTTATTGCATTACTATCGTGATAGTTAAACCTATCATCTACTACACTCATGTTATCATCGTTTCCTACATCGAAGGATTTGTACCTCAGTAGATTCCCTGCATTAGTTTTTCTTTCATTAGTTCTCTTTCCGCTGCTGTGATTGGAGTAGATTCAATACATTCGAACGAATTTTTTAATCTCCCATTCACGCCCCCCCCTCTGGTCGATATACTCTCGGTCCCTACAATTGGTATCAGAGCAGGTACTCCCTATCTCTGTTTATTAAAGGTCTAACCACCTTGGAGTTTTGAGTATGTCGTTCGCAGGTAGATTCACGCACTCTGACAGATTTCCTATCTTCGATGGAAATGACTATATTTATTGGCAAAGAAGAATGAGGATAAGGCTTCAAGCTATCAGCACTGATCTATGGAAATTGTGGAGAATGGGTACACAATTCAACATCCTGAAACACCCACTCCAGAAGATGAAGCCAACATACGGCTAAATTCTCCAGCAAAAGATATCATATGCGACAGCCTGTCGAGAGGAATCTTTATTCGGTTCAGAGACATTGAAACTGCAAAGCAACTCTAGGATGGCCTAAAGAATGTCCCTAACGAAATAATTCTCCAAACTGAATCTCACACTGATATGCTTCGTGCCATGTTCACAAACTTCAGAAGTCTTCGAAGAGAAAGTGTCATGGAGCTCACTGATCGATTGACAAATATTGTTGAAAGTCTTCGTCAAAAGTAAGTTACAGATATCACCGATAGAGATGCTGTCAACAAATTGCTCAGCGCTCTTGATGCTTCCTTTGAACATATCACTGCAGAAATCAAACAAAGACCAGAGTTCGAATATCTTCACTATGTTGAGGTCATGACTCTATTAACAATTCATGAAGAGAAAATGGAACTAGAAAATGGTCAGCCAGACACTTCTTCAGAAAGCGAAGGAGAAATTCTCTCACATTATGGTAGCTCCCTAGACAAAGAAGTAGATGTTGAGAATCAGCACTCAATCACAAGGGAACTTGAAATGCTCACCGAGAGACTGAATAACCTATGAAGGCAGAATCTGATTCTATCAAACACCGGCGAAGGAGAATCTTCCAAGTCTTCCAAGAAACTGCCTCCGATGGAAATGAAGTGTTTCAAGTGCAAGCAATATGGTCACTTTATAGCTGACTACCCTATCTGGGACATGAGCCAAAAACCAAGTCGTAGATGTATTTCCCTTCACTGTTCAGGATTCACTCGTACGAACCGTCACACCAAGCTTCAGAAGAATGGAGAATCATCTTCCTCTTCTTCCAGGAGACCAGTCACTGACACTCAAAGAGGAATCATTGAATCAAATATGAAGAGAATGTCACAACTGGCTAGCACTTGTGCCGAAATGACAGTGGACTCTGAAGATGGATCATCACAGTCTGAATTGGATACCAAAAGATTTTACACATGCCTGGATGGGGGAATGCCTTCATTGCTATGGAACCTCCCGAATATCATTTCGAGACGTATACTGATGATGATGAATCAAGTGATGATGACATACCTTCACATCTCTGCCTCATGACTAAAACTTCAAACGAGCAGGTATCGTCTAAACATCGCAGGTCTAGAAATGATTTCTCCTCAGACAACATAGCCTATGCTAAACTTGTTAAAATTGCTAAACCTCAACAAGATGAACTTGAGAAACTTGAGAAAAGCCTAAGGAAATTCGAAGGATTACTGGTCGAAGAGATGGAGAAAAATCAAGAGTTGACTGAAGAGCGTGATGCACTTTCCTCAACCTCTGATGATCTTTCTAACTGATATAACTCTCTTGCAGTAGACTTCGAGGAATTATCAGATGAACTCCTTAGTAGGAATCAAGAACTCGAGTCACTGAAAGAGTCTTATAATGTGCTTCCTGAAGAAAAGGCTTCTCTCTTCACTGAGCAATCTAACAAACCTCCTGCGGGTTTTGTGCCACCTTGCCTGAAATGCTTAGAGCGTAGTAATTCTGACACCTCTGCTGAAACTTCCTCTACTATCATCGAGAAAAATGCGGCAAATACGAATGTTATCACTAATGCCTCTTCCGAGGAAATTGCTGTTGTTTCTGATGAAAATTTCAGGCTTAGGACTCTTCTTGAGATAGGAATGCTAAAAAGTCTCAAAGGGCATCAAACCCTATTTGATGTTCTCAAGAAGTCGATACTGCACAAAAATCCCAGAAAGGAAGGAGTAGGTTTTGAAAGAAAGCTCAACATCGATGGAACGTACTGGACCCCCGAGCAATATCCTCAGACAAGCGGGGTTCATGCCTCAAACAAAACTCTGGAACCTGCACGTCTCTCTGGGTATGACTGTCCCATCACTGTTGTTCCTGACGAGTCAGATGACTCCAACTACAAACTGTTTAAACAACAGAATGGTAAGGTTTTTGCTCGGTATATTGGGACTAACTGCAGGAATGGCGCACCAAAGAAGAAGATTTGGGTAAAGAAATCCTCCATAGAGATTTTATCTGTGGTATCTTGTGACGCCCCCGACTTAATCGTGCACTAATCATACACGCAAATTGAAAGCACATTTGCTCCCTTGGTGGTTTTGGTAATTCATAACAACATATATCTCATTGAACTAATGTCCATTCAAGTTAAAGATTTCAGGATGTTCAATGATTGGCATGGCATGGACTAGAGACGTGGACCCCTCAAAATGCTAAGGACAAGGATTGGCAAAAGATCTAGACTCTACATTTTTGGTTTAGTGATCCAAGATCACATTGAGTCCATAGGAAAGCCAATACTATTAAAAGGGGATGAGGTGTTGCTTAATGGTCTTTTTGCTCAAGTGCTTAGTGACAGTACTCCTAAACCCTCAACCACTCTCTCTTTCCAAAAGATGTCCAAAACCCACATTCCAACTCGGCCCCACCGAAATTTCCTATCCGGAGCCACCGAGTTGACCTAGACTTAGCCACTACCAAAACCCTAACAAATCAGATCCACCGAAATAGATCTCGGTCCCATCGAGATGGCCTTGCCAACTCTCTGTGATCATTTGCACATACTTTTGTCTCACCGAGTTTTGCAAATCGGTCTCACCGAGATGGCTTGCCAACTTTCTGTTGCCTTATTGCTTCACTTCGGTCCTACCGAGTTGATGCAATCGGTGCCACCGAGATGAGGTTTGCCCTAGCCATTGCACTTCGGTCCATCCGAGTTGTTCGTATCGGTCCCACCGAGATTCCTAAAGTTTATATCTTTTACACAGTTCGGTGCTACCGAGATGATGGTTTCGGTGTCACCGAGTTAGGTCAAAAGTGTGTAACGGTTGGATTTTGCGTGGAGGCTATATATACCCCTCCACCACCTCCTTCTCAGTAAGGAGAGCCATCAGAACGTGCCTACACTTCCACCATACATTTTCTGAGAGAGAAACACCTACTCATGTGTTGAGATCAAGCTATTCCATTCCTACCATTTGAATCTTGATTTCTAGCCTTTCCCAAGTTGCTTTCCACTCAAATCCTTCTTCCACCATAGCCAAATCTGTGAGGAGTTGTTTGAGTGCTGGGAAGACTATCATTTGAAGCACAAGAGCAAGGAGTTCATCAACAACACACCGTCTATTACCTTTTGGAGAGTGGTGTCTCCTAGATTGGTTAGGTGTCACTTGGGAGCCTCCGACATGATGTGGAGTTGAACCAATGAGTTTGTAAGGGCAAGGGGATCGCCTACTTCGTGAAGATCTACCCCGAGTGAGGCTAGTCCTTCGTGGACGTAAGCCATGGTGGAATAGACAAGGTTGCTTCTTCGTGGACCCTTCGTGGGTGGAGCCCTCCGTGGACTCGTGCAGTCGTTACCCTTCGTGGGTTGAAGTCTCCATCAACGTGGATGTACGATAGCACCACCTATCGGAACCACGCCAAAAACCACCGTGTCTTCATTGCGTTTGAAATCTCTGATCCCCTCATTTACTTACATATGCAATTGTTTACTTTCCGCTGCTATACTCTTAGAATTGCATGTGTAGGGTGATGCTTGACATGTATTATTGCTAAAATCTGCCTACAATTAAAATTGGGAAAAGGCTAGGTTTTATTTGGTCAAGTAGTCTAATCACCCCCCCTCTAGACATACTTTCGATCCTACACAAATGTGCACGATCAAGCACAGGGACTCACGGGAAGATATCACAACACAACTCTAAACACACACAAAAAAATACAAGCTTTGTATTACAAGCCAGGGGCCTCGAGGGCTCGAATACATAAGCTCACGAACAAGCATTAGCGGAAGCAACAACAATATCTGAGTACAGACATAAAGGTTAAACAAGTCTGCCTTAAGAAGGCTGAGCAAAACATCGACAACTGATCGAAAAGGCGCAAGCCTCCTGCCTGGGATTCTCCTATCTACTCCTGGTCGTCGGTCTCCACGTAGTAGTAAGCTCCACCGGAGGGGTTGACGGTGTCCTGGACTAGGGGGTACTCACCACATCGTCTCCCGACCAGGTGGGTTGAGCCGAGGACCCCCATGGCGGTTCACTAATGGGCCACTTCAGGCAGCTCATGACGCATACAAGGAAGACTCTACAAGACTTGGTGCACAAACCGAAGACTCTCCTAAACCATAGGCCTCCGGTGCATATATAAACCGAGGCGAGGCTAGTCAATAGATCTCATATTCATTAGAACAATCTCATGGTAGATACATGTACTCTATACTACACCTCATATGAATACAATCAAAAGTAGGACGTAGGGTATTATCTCTTCAAGAGAGCCCGAACCTGGGTAAAATCCTGTGTCCATGTTACCATCGCTCCAAGACGCCTAGCTTAGGACCCCTACTATGAGATATGCCGGATTTAGAACCGACATTGGTGCTTTCATTGAGAGTCTGCTGGGTAGTCGCCGCGGTACGATGGGAATTCAGATCGGCTCCACCGCGATCTACGCGTCGGAACCGACCTACATCATCAGCGTCAGCATCTTCGTCGCCGACTCGACTGGTCACCTCGGCTAGGCCGAGGACTACGCTCCACTTCGGATCGTCAAGATCGGACGGATGTCTTCGTCATCATCAACTCCGATCTCATCCGGGATCAGGGAAAAATCGTCCATGGTGCTCGGGGGCTCAACGTCAACATTGCCCTCGCGCGATCATGCAGTTTTTTCTGGACAGCGGATTCGTGTTCGCCGTCCCCGTCTCCTCGAGCGTCACTTTGACGATTGCTTCGATGGGATTGTGCGGAATTGAGTCTAGAACAACCCTGCAAAATTTCGTCGCGTTCCGATGGAGGAATCTCCGGCGATCTTCGATATACCGGAGCCCTGTCGAATCTGGACGGGAATCTGGACGAGTTTAGGGCGAGGAGTCCAGCAGTCAGCTCGGACGTCCTTTAGAAGATCCAACCATTCATCGGCTGCGGAATTCCCATATCTACCACCCCTCAAAATTTCAGCTCGATCCGACCGTTCAAACTCCGGGAAGCGTCCGATGAGTGATTCAATTTTCGGATCTATTTTCTGCGCGAAAACTAATCCGGCCCGAGTTCATCTTTTTCATGAACAGATTATCGGACATCCTTTTTGAAGGGAATTTTTTATAGGGTATTGTGTTTTGTTTTCAATCACGTGCCTGCAAATTTTAAGCCTTTTCCGAGGCGATCTTCGTCGTCGCGCCGGTGTCAAACCAGTCTGGCCACGTTGCTCCATGGCTGCCGACCTGCGCCAGCATCGACTGCGTCGTCGCTTCATCGAGCCGATGACAACCACCTCGGATCATCACCTCGGCGAGCCGACCAAGAGTTCGGCACCGCTCTCCCTAATGATCGTCAAGATAACATCGTCACCTTACGGATTGCACGGGTCGGGTGCGCCAGCATCGCCGCACGGTCACTTCTCAAGCCAGCATTGAGCGCGTCACAAAGTTTCGACCTGCGTCGGCATCGCCGCGCCGTTGCTTCTTCAAGCCGATGCCCACCACGCCGACCTGCTTTGACAGCTCGGCTGGCATGGGGACTGCAACGTCACCTTACCGACCTGCTCCGACACCTCGGCTAGACCGGGGGCTTCGCCATCTCTTCATCAACCTACTCCGGAGACTTCGGCGTCACCAGCCGATCTACTTCGTCACCTCGGCTGGACCAGGGGCTTCGCCTCGCCACATCGACCGTGCTGCGTCGCCACTTCATCAAGCCGAGCTCTTTGCTCGGCCACCTCAGGACCAGCTTGGGGGCTGGGACCTCGACCCGCTGCAAGCTCGGCCCACGTCATCAACGCCGAGCACATTAACCAGCTAAGTCGCTTTCATGCTCAAAGTTTTTTTAAAATTTTTGTTCGGTTCGACCTAGCATTATATTTGTGTTAGACAAAAACTCTGTTTGTTAAAAACACTCCCTTTCTCATGTTAACTCGGGGCTCTTAAATTTATATGAGTCATTTTATAATAAATGTGTTTTCTTCTTGATCGTTGCAAAGTCTTTTTCTACTACTCCTTTTTTCCGACGCGGGTGTGTGGTCAATAGCCGGGTAACCTGGTTTCTCTCTAAAGCCGCTCGAGTTTAGTTCGCTAAACTGTCTTGAGAAACACTCCGCCTTTGGGATAGGAGGTTGAAGCCGAAGGCTGACCCACTTGAAGTCTGGAGATCGGATGTATCATGTTAAAGCACGACGGAAGCACAAACTAATTTTAAGACCAATTTTTGGATTGGCACCAAAAAACTTGATTTAGTTCGGACGTAAAGTTTTTACTAAAGTTTTTTGGTTTCCCGAGCTTATCGCACCTTTAACCTACTTGTATGTTTTCCTTTCAGGAGGCGGGACATCCTCTTGATCGAGGTGTTCTGCGTGATGGTTTTGCTCGGGAAATCTTTTCTGACTCGCAGTTCGGCATCTTTCCTGCCGAGCTGCACCTCGGCGTTGTCAAAACCATAAGCCTCGCAGTACAATGTCGGACACCTTTAAAGCATCGACAATATCAACGGGGGGCTGCAACTAGAGCCGAACCCACCAAAAGCCAAGGTACTCTATGGAGTCCTCGGCCAAACGTTCTCGGATATTGCTTTATATGCATCAGTTTCGAATTGTGTCTTCGGTCAATAGTTGGGTTGCCTGGCTCCTGTGCTTGCCTCCTACGTTCCGCTTTGTTCGGCTAGGTGTGCAAAGGGAGAACCACTGTGATTGTACTTCTGATTTAACTAGTCAAGTACCTCAGTGGAGAAAGCCGAAAACTGACTGTCACAATGAGCGCAAACTGGTCAGCGATCCGATGACTGTGTCAAACTATAGATCGATAGAGGTTACCCCGTGGGCCTTTCATAAAATTGGCCGAAGTGTTAATGGCTTGACCTCGGCTGACGCCGAACACTAACCGGGGGCTAGTAACTGGCCTCCCAACTTTAAGCTCCTATGACTAAGTGAAAGTTATAAAGCCTGGATATCTGATTGCCTCGTTTTCGCTAACACAACCGCCTCCGGGCACCGAGACGTCGGCTAAGGGTAGTCTTGTTACTACAGAAACACCCTGCATAGCATCTACAAAGGGGTAGAAGCCGACGATGGGCCACTCTCAAATGATAAACGGTCACAAAGGAGTCACAATAGCATATAGCACAAAAGCGTTTGTATTCAATATACGAGTGCTGCCTTCCGTAATCATCATTATAAAGCCATAAATATGCATCAATTTGACTTAAGATTTTGGCCAAGCTGGGTTGCCTGGCTCCCGTGCTTACCCCTTACGTTCCCGATTGTTTGGCTAGGGGGTAAAGGGAGCACCTCTGTGATTGTTACTTCCGGGTCATCCGGGCTAGTACCTCAGACTGGGTGAAGCCGAAAGCTAGCATCTTAAGAATATAATTGGTCGGCAATGACGGAAGTGAAAATTTTGGTTCATTAAAGACCACAGAGTTTGGGAACTTTTCCCAAACTAAATCCTCAATATTTTCCTCCCACATTGATCGGAGTTGAGGTTTCACGATCATGGTCAACATGATAGCCTAGGAAAAGGAACTTATAAAGGAACTATTTTTCCCAGAAGATGTTTCTTACATTAAATAGTAATATAACATATCTCTCCGTGTACCTTTGTTTATAAAACCATATGGCCGGATTGCCTTGTTTGCCATAAATCTTTGCCCTTGTAAAGGCTATATAAAGTAGGACAAACACTCCCCGGCTACTGGCCGAGGAGGTTGAAGCCGATGGTCGGTCAACAAAGTTTTGTACAATGCGGATCCGAGCATTAATGATGTAAAGTACTTGGATACATAGAATCATTACACATAAATTGTGATTGAAGTCAATTTACCCCGGATATCGATCCTTAATTCGGCCACCCTTGCCCAACTTAAGGCTCGGGGGCTACTGGGCTTCGCGCTTCTCACTTAAAAGTCATTAACGGGTTACATTGATCCCCTGATCTGGTGTTGCCACCCGACCAGTGGCTCGGGGGCTACTGCATTGATGATTCAAAGCAGACAATTTACAAAGTGCGAAACAGTTTCCGAGGAGATTATGATCCTCAGGTTGGTCGGCCGCACCCAACCTGAGTCTCGAGAACTATGCATACCGCGTTTACGTTTCTAAGTATGCTGCCGAGCTAGGAGTTGATCCTCAGGCCGATTTCGCGAATCGACCTGAGTCTCAGGGGCTACTGGGATCAGCGGTTTTATGTTATCCTTCAGGTGCATCTCGGATTTTAGGCCGACACACACCTTGAGGGCTACTGGCTATACATCTCGGCAGAGAATAAATTGTACCAATCCACAAAAAATCAGCTCATGGCCGAGGTGGTGCACCACCTCGGAAGCAGTCTGGCATAAAGCTCGGCTGCGAGTGGCTGGCTCCATAGAGAACTTTTTCGGCGTTAAACTCGGATAACCTCCTTCAAACTTTTTCAAAGACGAGGTACTCTATGCCTCCTCGGATGCAGTCCGGCGTTGGAGCTTGGCTGCAAGAAGACACCTCGGATGCAGTCCGGCGCTGGAGCTCGGATACAGACCGACGTTGGAGTTTGGCTGCTAAAATGTACCTCGGATGCAGTCCGGCATTGGAGTTCGGCTGCTAAAATGTACCTCGGATACAGACCGGCGTTGGAGCTCGGCTGCAAAAATATACCTCGGATGCAGTCCCGTGTTGAAGCTCGGCTACAAGAGGACACCACCGCACGGGAAAAATTTCGAACCCGAGGTGTGGTGAAAAAATAACAAGGCATTAATAAAGGCCGAGAAAGGGGCTCCTCGGATGCCCGACATGTGAACTCTTCGGATTCACCTCGGCGATCGTCACGATCGAAGATGGGAAGATTTGTTGACCCAGTTTTCAAGACCGACGACCGAAGACAAAGGACAGTTCGGAAGAACCGAGGAGCGTCCCCAACTTGAAGACCAGTTTAGGGGGCTACTGATGGTGTCCTGGACTAGGGGGTACTCACCACATCGTCTCCCGACCAGGTGGGTTGAGCCAAGGACCCCCATGGCGGTTCACTAATGGCCCACTTCGGGCAGCCCATGACGCATACAAGGAAGACTCTACCAGACTTGGTGCACAAACCGAAGACTCTCCTAAACCCTAGGCCTCTGGTGCATATATAAACCGAGGCCAGGCTAGTCAATAGATCTCATATTCATTAGAACAATCTCGTGGTAGATACATGTACTCTATACTACACCTCATATGAATACAATCAAAAGCAGGACGTAGGGTATTATCTCTTCAAGAGAGCCCAAACCTGGGTAAAATCCTGTGTCCATGTTACCATCACTCCAAGACGCCTAGCTTAGGACCCCTACTATGAGATATGCCGGATTTAGAACCGACAGGGGTAGTAGTAGTCGTCGATGGGGGCAGCTCGCTCCGGGGCTCCGGCATCTGGTCGTAGCAATCGGGTATGGGGGAAAATAGGTAGCAAAGCAACCGTGAGTACTCATCCAAAGTACTCGCAAGACTTACATCAGATCTATTCTATTTAGGCATCGGTATCAAATGAAGGGGCTGTATCTGTGGACTAGACTGCAGAACTGCCAGAATAGAGGGGAAGGCCTAGCCTATCGAAGACTAGCATCTTGTAGCGTCTTGCAGCATTAGAAGAGTGTAGATTAGAAACATAACATATAGTAAGAAGTATGTAGTAGCAAAGCCTAGAGATCCTTCCTCGACTCCCTGCGAGAAAGCGATCCCGGAGCTAACATATTATTAAAAAACACAAGTATCCATTTCTAGTTGTAGTAAATCGGGATACTATACTGAGCGTCCTGTTACCGTGGACATGGCTATTCGAATAGATAACTTCCCTGCAGGGGTGCATGTGGCGCCCCACCTGAATACCACTGTAGCCAGACGGTCGCCGCACACGCCAGCCCAGGAGATCACTCTGGCGTGCGCGTTTACAATAAGTATCATGAACACAGGCATTTCTATTAATGAATATATGAGTCTTACATGATATATCACAAGGGGAATGGCAGCGGAAAAGCTCTATCTAAGGCAGCATGGTCCTGGTGCGGCTCCAATCCACAGGGATCTGACTGGGTTACTCTTCTAGCCTGCGAACACTCCGGCTCCCCACTAGCGAACGTCGGATCCTTAGGTGAACCTGGCCACATTGAAGGCCGCTGAGTACTTTTGAATGTACTCGCAAGCAAACCAAACCATCAGCGGAGGGTACACATTTTCAAATGATAACTCTTGCTTGCATGCAAATGCCTCAGATATGAAGGAATGTGACGCTCCTGAATAAAAAAGAATAGAAGCTGGTACTGAGTTAACATGGAGGGTTCCCAGCACGATGGTTGGTTCCTTCTGAGCCTTTTCAGCATCGACATGATTGGCATGGCCCAGTAGAACAGCAGCCGATCTGATATTACAGTTTCTGGACCGACGGTTTCAACAGCCCTTTTTACGACCAACAGGAGGACGTGGTGCAGCCTGAGACTGATCCTGGTGACAGTTGAGAGCAAGGTGTCCTGGCTGTCCACACTTGTGGCATAATCCATCATTAAGGGGAGGAGTCATAACAGTTGGTTTGTCATCTTGAATTCTGAGCTGTCTCGGTGGCGCAGGCAGACGCGGCGCAACATAAGACGACCTTGGTGTTGGAGCAGGTCAGTGACAAACATTGTGCGGGATCCAGACATGACGTTTCTAAGCAGGTTGACCCGAGGATGGGCCAACATCTCGACTACGCTTGAGCGACTCCTGGTACTCAGTCGGACCAGTTTCAGCTCGGAAAGCTTGGCTGACAAGCGTCGCAAAGTCTGTGCAATCATGGACAACAAGTGCGAGCTTTATATCATGACGCGGTCCTTCACGAAATTTCTCCTGCTTGCAAGCGTCAGTGCAGACGTCATCCTTAACATAGCGGGATAAGTCAAGGAATTTCCTCTGATATTCATCCATAGTCATTTTGCCCTGGGTGAGGTTGCGGAATTCCTTCTTCTTCTTCTGGTCCATCAGACCTTGAGGAATGTGCCATGCACGGAAAGTTGACTAAAATTCCTGCCAAGTGGTTACAATTCCAGCAGGCAGCATACCCCTGTGGCTTTCCCGCCATTGAGCAGTTGGACCCTTCAAGTGAAATGCCGCAAAGGTGACGTAGCTGTCAGGGGCAACATTAGTTGACTCCATCTCAAACAGGATGCCACGAAGCCAATCATCAGCATCCATAGGATTGGTGGAGTTGCGGAAAATGGACGGGTTGAGGCGCACAAATTCTTGCAGTGTAATTGGGGCCGGCTGTTGATGAGCATTCTGGTTTGGAAGCTGGGCCATTACCCCGGTCATAAACTGACGATTCAGCTCAAACTGCTGCATCATAGCGGCCATGTAATCTGGCGGTGGTGGAGCACTGGCACCACAACCACGACCACGGGCATTGGACCTAACCATCCTGCCTAAAATAACAGGGGTTGGTTTAGTAAGAGCAATTGCAAGTGTAAGGAGTCATTCATGATGTAACATGAACAATGAACAAGAAGTGCACTAGATACACATTAGTAATCATTAAAGACATACAGATTCATGCACAGAGTTGGAATCAAACAGGCAGCACGAGTTTGGAAACACTCCCAGCTAGACAACTAGGCAGCACGCAGTCACGTGGTGGAGAGATACAACAACGAGACATAGCAAAGGCTACATCAACGTCAGAGAAAACTACTGGAACGAGGAATCTGCAAGTGACAATGCAGAGTGCCCTCGATAAAAGGATCCTGCGGTCCATGAACACTGTGAAGCAGAACCTGGCCCACAACTCGAAAAAGGATTAATTCAAATCTCCGGGTGGATGTGATCACGAGAACCTAGAGTTAGAATCAGTAAAATCTTGAACCCGAATAGAAGAGAAATCAGAGTCCCAGAGTAAGGAAGAGGACTAAAAGATCCTAGTACCATCCGTTGGCAACGTGTGCCCGTAAGCCACACAACCATGTTAGTAAAACAGTTTTCAAAGACTAGACTCAACTTCAGCCAAGGAGTTGGAAAGGGGCTTCCTACAGGCAGTCGGCTCTGATACCAACTTGTGACGCCCCTGACTTAATCATGCACTAATCATACACGCAAATGCGCACGATCAAGCACAGGGACTCACGGGAAGATATCACAACACAACTCTAAACACACACAAAAAATACAAGCTTTGTATTACAAGCCAGGGGCCTCGAGGGTTCGAATACATAAGCTCGCGAACAAGCGTTAGCGGAACCAACAACAATATCTGAGTACAGACATAAAGGTTAAACAAGTCTGCCTTAAGAAGGCTGAGCAAAACATCGACAACTGATCGAAAAGGCGCAGGCCTCCTGCCTGGGAGCCTCCTATCTACTCCTGGTCGTCGGTCTCCACGTAGTAGTAAGCTCCACCGGAGGGGTAGTAGTAGTCATCGACGGGGGCAGCTGGCTCCGGGGCTCCGGCATCTGGTCGCAGCACTCGGGTATGGGGAAAAAGAGGTAGCAAAGCAACCGTGAGTACTCATCCAAACTACTCGCAAGACTTACATCAGATCTATTCTATTTATGCATCGGTATCAAATGAAGGGGCTGTATCAGTTGACTAGACTGCAGAACTGCCAGAATAGAGGGGAAGGCCTAGCCTATCGAAGACTAGCATCTTGTAGCATCTTGCAGCATTAGAAGAGTGTAGATTAGAAACATAACATATAGTAAGAAGTATGTAGTAGCAAAGCCTAGAGATCCTTCCTCGACTCCCTGCGAGAAAGCGATCCCGAAGCTAACATATTATTAAAAAACACAAGTATCCATTTCTAGTTGTAGTAGATCGGGATACTATACTGAGCGTCCTGTTACCGTGGACACGGCTATTCGAATAGATAACTTCCCTGCAGGGGTGCACCAACTTACCCAACACGCTCGATTAACTCTGGCCGGACACACTTACTCGAGTCATGCCCGGCCTCGGTCGATCGACACACCGCAGTCCTACCTAGGCTCCGCAGAGAGGTCCCCGCTGGTCTACATCCTAAGTGCTCAGGGGTCTTGGGCCCATCGCCCTTTGCACTCCGGGTCGTTGTGCGCAAGGTGGATCCAGGCACCACCTCTGTCCTGGATGGCGCCAATCCGAGCCGGCCACAATGCTGAACTGGACGTCTGACAGAGCTTTTGGAAGAAATGTATGACGCCGAGTGCTAACCCGCGTGGTGGTTAGTGCGAAAAGGCAAGAGGCCTACTCAGATCACATATCCAAACCGTTAGTGCATTGGGAGCTCGCAGAGACGAGCAGAGATCCATGATCATGTGACCCCGTCGCCCCGTCTCGTGGACTTAAGGCAAGGGCCAGGCCCATCCCTCTCCTGGGGCGGTCTGCCTGCCCGGCCGTGCCACATAATTATCTTGCGGGTACCCTCACGGTCAACCCGACTTCATATCTCTCGTGGGGACCCCTCGGGGTCAACCCGACTTTAACAGGGGCCTGAGGTAAATTCAAAGTATTCGTGTGTCCGAAACATCAAGGGGGAAATCTGAGGAATCACCCTCGATGGATTCCCACTCGATGTATCCATCAAGGTGAACTCAGAGGAATCACCCTCGATGGGTTCACACTTGAGGGGTTGCACGACAGAGGCTTCATCGGAGGTGGTGAAAGAGGAATCACCCTCGATAGCCCACAACCGACTAGCTACGCTACAGAGATATCATCAGGAGTGAGGTAGGAGGTATCACCCTCGGCACTCGATGGTAGCTCGGCAGAGTCGTACAACTTAAGGGGGTGTGCGGTGCTGTGTCGGTTTCTGTACATCGATCACATTGATCGGGGCACCGGAAACAAAGCGGGGAAACAAGAACAAGGGTGAGGGGTCACTGATGGATCACTAACCAACCTATACTAAGAATTTAGGAAAGCAGGTAAGGTATCAACAGCAGTTACAAAAACAGGCTATGCATCAGCATAGGAGCAATCAATTACAGTAGCAAATTCTAATGCAAGCATGGAAGAGAGAGAATAGGCGATATAGGAATGATCAAGGGGGTTTTGCTTGCCTGGAAGCTCTGCTGAAAGGGACTAGTCCTCTGCGGTGTAGTCGTACTCAGGAGCAGCGTCAGTCTCAGAGTCTACCGGAGAGAAGAGGGGGAAGAAACAATAAATACAGAGCAAACAAATGCAACACAATGCATGACATGGCAGTACGCTGTGCTAGGGGTGACCTAATGCAGCACTACACGTTGCAGACAGAGCGGGAAAATATCTGGGAATATTTCCCGGGCTTTAGGCATCTGTCAGATAGATGATCCGGAGGGGAAGGTTCCATGTTTGCAGTGTTAGAGGCATGTAACAGTTACATGGAGGGCATATTCGGATTCGTCTCATTTTTCTGAGCGTTTTTCATATATAAAACATTTTCATCGGAGTTACGGTTGAATTTATATTAATTTTCAAAGTTTTAGCAAGATTCTGAAATTGTTTTAATTACTAAATTCGGCAGAAAAGGAATATGATGTCATCCTGGCGTCAGCATTGCGTCAGCGGTCAACTGACCCGCTGACCAGTCAACAGGGCCTATGGGTGGACCCACTGGCAGTGACTGGGCACTGCCCAGTCAGCCGTTGACTGGGTCAACAGGGCCTGTGGGGCCCTTTGCCAGTGACCCAGGGGGGCCCACCTGTCAGGCCACGTCAGCGCCGTCGCCGGAGCAACTCCGGCGACCAAATTTTGCGGCGGCGCACGTCGGGAGGTGGTCGGGATTTGCCTACAGAGGGTCTCCGAACCCGCGGTTTGGCCCTACGGTACGCGGGTGCTCCCGCGCATCTAACGGCGGCGGGCGCGGGGGCTGAAGTGGCCGGAGTTGGCCGGACCAAGCGCGGCCGGCGGCGGTGGCGTTCGAGGCTTCACGGGAAACGGCATCAGAGCGCGCGGGCGAGCAGCGAAGCTGCGGGGCAGCAGCTAAGGGGCTCCAGGAGCGCGTTAGGGCGGACGGGAGAGGCCGTAGTGGCTCGGGAGCGCGGTGCTCGCAGCCATGGCGGCGGCCAGAGCATGGCTCCGACGGGAGCTAGTTGGCGGGTGCGCGAGGGCACGTGGAGAGAGAGGGAGAGGGATGGGGTGCTCACAGCGGGGCCGTAGGGGATGGCAGCGGGCTCGGGGTGGCCTGGAGAGGACGGTGCGGTGGCGGCGATCTCCGGCGACCGAAGGGCAAGGCGGCGTCGAGCGCGGGCGATGCAGGGGGTCCTGGCTCCGCCCTGTGGTACTGGAAGGAGCAGCGGACGGCGGCGGAGCTTCAGGACAGGCAGCGGCGACGAGAGGGAGACGGGGGCCGTGGCTATGGCAAGGGCGCGGCCATGGCAGCGCTCGGGAGGGAGTAGCAAAGAGGGAGAGAGGGAGAGAGTGAGGCCAGGGGGAAGCCAGGGGGCGCGGGGCTTCGCCCTTATCCACCCAGCGGCGATGGCAGGGCCGCTGTCGAGCGGCGAGAAGGGGGCCAGGCTGCAGGAGTGCGCGCGCGTGCTGCAGAGGGCGACAGGGAGGAGAGAGAGAGGAGCGGGAGTGGGAGGAGGTGCTGGTTGGGCTGGGCCGGCACTGTGGACTTAAGTCCAGTGCCCCGGGCCCCTTTTCCCCTTTTTCTTTTTCTGCTTATTTGCAACAGACAACATTTTGCATTTATTTGAGCCACCAAAGCACTTTACAAAATTATGGAGCTTGGCCAATAAAATGTATTGCAATATTAGGCACTGTCATAAAAAGTTTGGGGGCCAAAAGACTTTATTTGAATTTTTCACAAATGGAAAGGCATTTAAATTGCTCCTTTTGGCACTGATTTAGTTGCCAAAGCTCATTTTAGCAAATAGTGATTTTGTTTTCCTGAACAAATATTTGTTTTGGAATATTTGCTAAATGATGAACTATTTTCCAGCAATTTTTGTGCAACTTCAAATTTCACTTATAATTTGAATTGAATTCTGTGATGGAATTTGAAATGAGATATGAATCCAATATGATCAAGCATTGTAAATCAAGGTAACTTAGCATAATCATTATGGATCACTGTAGCTCATTACATAGGGGTGTTACATATCTTGTGTAACCATGCAGGGTAAGCATTCGAAATACAATGAAGCTATTCATTCGAATGGGAATAGGTTTAATCCTCGGCAAAAGGAATACATGCGTATTTCTTCGAACCATTATACCCATGTCTCTGGAAATAACTTCAATGCTTACTCGTATGATTACTCGCACTATAAACAGATAAACTACGCAGGACATCGAAAGAGAACAAATACTGCACAAACGATCCAAACAAGACCCCGGCGTCCCACGCAAGTGTGGATGGTAAAAGCTAGCTAACCTTTCTGCAGGAATCTTCTCAGGGTGCCATGTCTATCCCTCTTCCCTAAGAAGCTATTTGTTGGTGCTTTGTGTTTTCTCGTTTATCTTTTTGCCTCTGCTTGTTTCTTGTTCGTTGTGTTTTGTGTTTTGTGTGACACCCTGGTTTTCGCTCCTTGTTTTTTTTTCCTTTGCGGGATTTGACTCCCGTCTTTTTTTTTTCGATGTTGTCGGATTTTCTCTTGCCTTTGGGTATATGAAGATGGTCATTTAGTCTTGCCTTTCCTATCCAACCAGAGACTCTCTCCAACCCAACCTTGCTATCCCAGATTTCTTCTCAGGATTTCTCTGCTGAAACCCTACTCTCCGATCCACCGGAAGGGAAACCCTAATTCCTTCCGTTACAAAGGAACCTCAATTTCCTTTGATCTGTTTCCTCCCAAACTTTTCCCAGTAATCATCCTATCTCTATAAACCCTGGATATGCAAAAATATTGCCAAGTCATTTGCAATATTTTTCATTTAAAATTAATTCCTTTTTCTGCCAGTTAAAGGAATTAAATCCAGGAAAATATCTATCCATCTCCAAAGTTCATGAAAACTTGTGGAGATATTCTTTGTGATCATATTGATCTCCCATAAAAGTATTGGCCATAATTAAATAAGGGAAATTGCCTTTTCTTATTTAAAGCCAATATTGCCCTTTCGGCACTTTCCAAAGGAACTACCATTTTGGTAGCCAGGAAAAAATCCCAAATAATTTGTGGAGCTTCTCCTATCCATATCTTAACCATTTCCATCAAGATCCCAAGTTCCACAGATCAAATTTTGAGCACATCATCCAATTCTTGTTTCTGGACTTATTTTGAGGTTGTGAAGCAACTATATTTTATATTGCGTAAAAAATTCTCAAATTAATCCAGGACCTCACATTCACTAAATGTTGTGACCATGCAAAAATTCACATCATTTCATCTAGCCAATTCCTCCCAAAAATTCCATCTAGTTTCTGTCCAGATCCAAGCTCTGTGAAGGAAGTACCACTTTGCAATTTCCAAATGAGCTGAAATTTTTCCAGTACCTTCATACGTCCAAATAATCACTCTCGACAAAAATTCAGCTCATTTCACCAATCCATATGAGTGCAGCTTCAAGGTCAAGTTTCTGGACCAGAATTTGCATTACAAAGGAAGTGTATGCAAAACTTGTCCAAATGACCTCAAATTTGGCAATAATCTAGTCCTTCCTACCACATTGCACTGTGACAAAGATTCAACCCCATTTCTCCATCCATTTCTCCAGAAAATTCCAGCCAATTTTGCTGTCAGAACCTATTTCAGCTAGTACCACTCACCTCAGAGCTATCTAGATAATCCCAGACACATATATAATCTATTTGAGAAGTGAGGGAGCTGTTTGACATGGTTGGACAGGCAGGAGAGTGCCAGAGCTTGTAGTGCACGTGGTGACCGCGTGGACAGCAGGCAGAAACGGTGCCCTGCGGCACTGTTCTCGTCGTGCAGCTCACTCCGGCCAGCCCCGGCGTGTTCCGGTGTGTCTAGTGGGTTCGAGACGTCCATGTGCCCCTCTCCAGCCCCTTTCCCTCTCCAATTTCCTCCTCCCCATGCCACGGCAGCCGCCGCCATGGCACTGTCCTCCCCGTGATCCCCCTCTGTCGCCTCTCCTCCGCTGTCCTCTTCCTCCCAGAATCCTCTCGAGCTCGCCAGCAGCTCTGTCTTCATCCGCGCGTCAGGTCGGCACCAACCGGCGCTTGCCACCTCGCCGGAATCCCGCCACGCCAGTGAGCTCCCGAAGCCTCGGCTGTCACCGAGAAGCCCTCCCCGTGGCTATTTAAGCCCAACCCTAGCCTCCCCTCCTCACCAGCGAGCCCCTCAGAATTCCCCCTCGAGCCTCGAAGCTCTCTCCCTCTCTCAACAGCAACAATGGCCGAAGGCCGCCGCCCACGGCCACCCCTGCAGCTCCGCACCTAGCCCTCCCTGGCGTTCGTGGAGGTATCTAATGGATGCGCCACTCGCCGCAGATCACCCCCGCCTCCTCGCCCAACCATTTTCCCCACCGGAGCTCCTCCATTCGCCGGAGCCGCCGCGGCTCTGCCGCCACCACAGCGCCTCACTCCGGCCGTCCCCGGAGCCGAGCCCACCACCCACGGGCGCGGGATGGAGCGGTGAACCGGTTCCCGTCGCCGTCCAAGGCCCCCGAGCCCGCCATCGCCGGAATCGATCGCGGCCCCGCCGTCCTCTGTTCCAGGCGGGAGGAAGAAGAAGGGAGCAGAGGGGGAGAGAGAAGGCTCGGTAGGCCCCACCTGTAAGCCACCCAGTGGAGGGGTATGTCCCACCGACCGGCGGGCCCGAGCTGTTTAAGTGAAGGCGTAATACCTTGAATACGCTTTCTGTTAAGGAAAGCGTAAACCAGCGAGGCTTCAGATCAGAATACGCTTCCGTCAATCGAAAGCGTATTTTGTAAAATGCGCCTTCTGTTTCAGCTCAGCCGCCAAAAGCCTTAAGTTGTGGACGTTCACCGGTTAAGGACAGAAACAGACAGTTTTCTGATCGTTCTGTGCCTAACGAACGAACGCCGGTAACTTTGCGACCGCAACTCCGATTCAGGTGATTCCAAAGCCCACTTCTTCAGTTCGTCGAGCCCGTTCCGATGATATCACTTTCACCATGTCGACACTTTCTAAAAATACCCATTTTGCCCCTGCCCTATATTCAGCCCCTCCGAGAGAGACCCCTTTCCGGCAAATTCTTCCGCGAGGTGATCGCACTTCTCCCGGAGTATTCCTTCACCCCCAGGCAAGCCGACCATCTAATATATGCCCTAAAGCATTGCTTTGTGTTATTCTTGCGTGTTTAATTAATGTTTATGCCTGTGATAGGAATAATAAAACTCCTGCTAATTTGAATTTGCTGTTTACATTACCTGCTAATGCTCATCATATTATCGCACTAGTGACTCGTAGATGATAATCTGGAGATAGGTTGTTATGTTGGTATACTAGTTTGCATCTTGGATTATCGTTATTGTTGTAATGATTAAGAATATGATTTAATGACAACCTCCTCCGTCGGCTGGATCGAGTCATAGTGTCACCTATCCGGACTTATCCGTGCAGCCACATTTGCCGGTATGGGACGGCCCTAGCTTTGTCTATTGTCCTGCCTCTTGTCGGTACCGCCAACTAGGGAAGGTTATGCGTGCGTGCTATCCTGGCCCGGTAGGCGGCGATAACCTTGTGAGCCCAGTTGAGTTATATGGATCCAGGTCCCCGTTTGGGACAGTTTTGTTTGGCCACGACGGTGGCAGGTATCACGGGGTGACACAGGGGCCACCCAGGACATGACCCTGGGAGGGTATGATTGTCGGTGGGACCGTAAGAGTGCCAGACAATAGACAAGGTTTTGTTGGAGCAGCACTGGTCCACCCGAATGGGAACATGTACTAAAGTACGAGGCCAGGCCCTCCATGGTGTGGGTAAAGTGCGCAACCTCTGCAGAGTGTAAATCTATTCGAATAGCCACGTCCTCGGTCATGGACAGTTCGTGTAGGCCCCTATTTGGTCTGTGTCGAGTCTGGAGGAACAAACTATATAATATCATTGCTAAGACTGAATCAGAGAATGGTAAGGTTTGCCAGACCTGCATTACAGATGCATGGACATCAGATGATGTCAGAGGTATGACTGCTAGCCATGTGATGGCTATGAGATGAGCGGTGGGATGACCGCAAAGTCTGGATCAGACTTGAATCATGAGAATATTCGAAGTATGGATTATTTACTTAATATGCTTTACTTTACTTCATTTACTTTAGTAGTTATCATGCTAGATAATCCTGCTATGACATGATGATTAATGCTGCTAGATGTTTAATCTTGCTGGATAATCCTATCATAACATGATAGTTAATACTGTTAAGATAACAAATGCATGCTTGAATGCCATGGTTTGCTTTGTTTGGTGTATATGTTGGTATGGTTTGCTTGCGAGTACATTCAAAAGTACTCAGTGGCCTTCAATGTGGCCAGGTTCACCTAAGGATTCGACGACCCTTAGCGAGGAGCCGGAGTGTTCGCGGGCTAGAAGAGTAACCCAGTCAGATCCCTGTGGATTGGAGCCGCACCAAGACCCTGCTGCCTTAGATAGAGCTTCTCCGCTGCCATCACCCTTGTAATATACCATATAAGACTTATATTCATTAATAGAAATGTCTGTGTTCATGATACTTGTTGTAAAAGCGCATGCCAGAGTGATTTTCCTGGGCTGGTATGTGCGGCGACCGTCTGGCTACAGTGGTATTCAGGCGGGGCGCCACATTTTGTCTGATCAAAAACTCACTCATAGCTGTTGCCTCTTGTGCTCTTTGCTGGTTGTCTGAGTGTCTTGTTTTGGACCCTGTTCTCCCTCTCTTCTGTTCTCTCCCATTCTATGTTGTCCATCACAAGTATGCAGTTTGATCTGAAGAAAATCTCTATCCAGCATCCTTGGCTGCGAAAGAAATAATCTTCAAACTTTATCTAATTTGGCTTATGCCTCGATCAATCCTTTCAGTGGACCGCTCCACTTCCCGATATTCGCTCAGGTAACCGTCGCCACATGCCCACGATATTAACCATGTTGATCGTGTCCGTCGAATGCGGAACGTGCCGCATCTCTGGGTCGTGGATCTCGGAGTGGTAGGTTGGCACTCAACCTATATATATACCCCCTCCTTCAT
The DNA here is from genome assembly GCA_039707655.1 of Elymus sibiricus. Classification (NCBI taxonomy): domain Eukaryota; kingdom Viridiplantae; phylum Streptophyta; class Magnoliopsida; order Poales; family Poaceae; genus Elymus; species Elymus sibiricus. Next base: position 158,728,888 of record CM077668.1, on the reverse strand, counting down.
CTTCATCCTCTAGTGTGTCTCTGTTTTCCCTCAAACCCTTGCTCCACCTCTTTCCGAGCCTGTGCTCGAAGCAAATCCGGCGAGGAGCTCTGCCGTGCAACTCCGGTGGAACCTCGTCACTGCTGATCACGCCTGTGCGGTAATCTTCCCTCTTGCACTGCCGAATTTGATTCTTGTGGCCAAGTTAGGGCGCTTGAATCTAGAACTGCTTCTTTCCCTTTCTCAGTTCATAAGAGCAGTTCGTACTGACACATTTTTCAGTGATTTTTTGTCACAACAGTAGATCTTTAGGAATCACTAGAAGTTAGCATGTACGGTTTGTAGTTTTTCCTCGTACAAATCTCGATCTAGGTTTTTCGGGGCAGTTCATGAAAGATTAGATATGTCCTCACTATGCCCATGTGCTTTGAGGCACTTATTGTGATCAAGTTGAAGACTATCAATGATATCTTCATCTACTGCTTTGAGATTTCCCTCCTTCCTGGAAAAAAGTTTTTCTGTCAAAAATTTGTCTGTGCATACTTGTGACCCTGTCTATCTTTCCCTCTCGTCTATTCTATTCACAGGCACCATGAGTTCTAGTTCGGAGGAGCACACAGTTTCTGAAGGAGAATTGCCTCAGTATCCCTCCAAGTCTGAAAGGGTTCGCATGACTGGTGGAGGAAAATCCTCGAAACCTCCAAAGGTGTCAAAGAAAAATCAGGACTCAGAATCTGAAGAAGCTGTAGAAGAAATTCCATCTGCAAACACGCGATCAGATGATGATGTAGTTACTAATGCTCTCACCATCTCTCCAATGGGAATACCAAGAAGGGTGGTCGTGGTCAAGAGAAAAACACTGCTGCTGAAATGACCGACCCTGAGAATTACCAAACTCCTACTGATGAGGAATCTATAACTGATCGCAACAACAGGTTGCAACGCATTCGCCATCATTGGGCAGGCAAATGGTTCAGATATGAAAATCATCCTAAAAAGTTTCAGATTCTATTTGCTTTCAATCCACCATGAAACGATTGCATTGCTGAAGGTTGCCTTGGTCCAGGTGATGATAAAGTAAGGCCACCACCGACTAAAAATGCTCATCCTGACTCTCTCAAAACTATCACTGATTTCCCTGAGGAAGTTGTGAAGAGGGCTAAGGCCAAAGCAAAATGTGAAGCCAGAGAAGCAAGGAAAAAGAAAATTGAGGCTGAAAATGTTAAGCTTACCAAAGCAGATGTTCAGAGGAAGAAAGAGCAAGCTTCTGCTTCTAAGGGAGGCAAATCAAAGAAGTCAGTTTCCCCTCGTCCCTCACGAAAGAAAACCACAGCCAAAAGGAAATGGAAGGCTATGTCTGACTCATCCGATGGGTCATCTGATGAAGAAATGGGTGATGAAATTCCCATATATGATAAGCTCGCTATTCTGGATAAGCCAGCACAAACCCCTTCTCCAGTGAAGGTTTTGCTCTCTCCTAGGAGATCTCCTAGACAAGAACTCGTAGCCGGAAAAGCTTCTAGCTCAGCTCCACCAATTCATTCGAAGAGTGTCTCGAAGAGAAAGCTTCCTGCCGAAGGAGATACTTCTGCCAAGAAGGCCAAGCACTTTGTTCCTGCTTCCACAGAGGAACAAAAATATGACTTCAAAATGATATTGACATCATTAACAGTGCTGCTTGTGATGCAAAGACTGATGAAGTAAGCAATTTGGGTTTGCCAGAAGATGTGACTGAAATGGTCACCAAGCAATTTCGTCAACTGAGGAAAATCTCCAGGAAGCTCAACAAGGCTATAAAGGACAAACAAGCACTGGACGAAATGAGAAGAGAGGCCAGGACCGAGTACGAAAGAAAAGGTCTAAACAAGGAAATTGTTGATATCACCAAGGCTCTGAGCATCATCAGGAATGAGAAAGTTGAATGGCATGATAGGATGCATATGGAAATCTCTGAATTATGTGACAGAAGGAATGATAAAATTGATCGCATTGCACAAAGGAGAACTTAAGAAGAGAAATGCCAGAAGGCTTTGGCTAGAGTGGCCAAGCCGAAGAAAATGAAAGATCGTCGTATTCAGCGTGTCACCTCTGAGGCTGGTCCAATCAGTTCTGATGCACCCCTGCAGCAAATACCACCATCACCACCACACAAAGAAGAACCAGAGCTGTAGGTCGCTCCAGAAGTTATTGTTCCAGTGCCTACAGCTCAAGAAGAGCAAAATGATGTGGTTGACATCTTTCTCAATAGCCCCAATGGTGAAAATGCACTCACTTTGCAGCAGGAAGATAATGATCACGCTGATGAAGAGATTGAGGTTGAAAAGCCAAATCTTTCACCTTCTGAGCCGATGCAAGTTGACCCTTCTGCTTCTAGCAAGAAGGATGACAAAAGTCAGGGGGAGCAATCTGCTCCTCAAGAGAAGACTACCCCTGTCACAACCTCGATTGTTCCCTCACTGATGGATGTCGACTCTGCTCCTCGTTCCACAACTCCACTCATGGAAGAGGAAGAAAAGATATCTACTGAATCGTTGGCTCAAGCTACTGCTAGTGCTTCACCTGTGCCCAAGTCAGCTGAGTCTGCTAAAGACAAGGCCCCAGTGTCCGAAGGAATGAAAGCCGCTGAAGGAGTGCCAGCGAGCAAATTTGTTGCATCTCCAAGTTGTTTGAAGCCATCTGATTCTGCAAAGTCAAGGAAGCGCAGCGCTCCTCTTAAGCCAATCAAAGAAGATTCTGCTATGGCTGATGAACTTCGGACTAGCCGCTCTACCGAAGAAGAACTCCCAAGGAATCCACTCGAAACGTTTCCTTTGTTTCCTGTGGAAGACGGTCCAAATGGTCCAGCATTCAACGAGCAGTTTCATCGCTCAAAACTTGCCTTCTTTGGCACTAGTCCATATGAAGGAGAAAGAACATCGTTGTCATCAAGATTTTGGACCAAAGAGCAAGCTGTCTATTATGCTCGTATCTTGTTCTGCAAGAATCAAATCTTCAAGCACAAGATTTTGGACTTTGCTGAACTCGAAAGTTTACCAAGTTTTCACCACACCATCGAGCAAATTGAGCATGTCTTCTTGAAGAGATTCCTCCGCTTCAATCATGGCTGGAACCGTGAAGCCATACTCCAGTTCTATGCCACACTCTATATCTCAGGAGATCTTGCAGATAGCAGTACGTGGGTTCTCGAATGGATGACTGAGGATGAAAAGATTAAGTGTTCAGCTGATCAGGTTCTTGCTCTTTTGAATCTCCCTCGGTGTGAGTTTGATGAAACTCGTGAACATAGACTCCACTGGTGGGAAGTGTCTGAGGTTGAATTGCATATGCTGATGGATCCCAAAATTGTTGGTGATGCTTTCGCGAAAGCAAATCCCAAGAACCTGTCATATGAAAACAAGGTGATGTTTTATATTCTGTGCAATTCCCTCACTCCAACCAACAGGCCAGAATCGATTCAAGGCATCGTGGCAAATACTCTCAACGCTATATCAAATGGCATTCGGTTCAACATTCTAGATCTTTTCATTCGGAACCTAGCCTATGCAGCTAACAATGCTCAAGCACTGAAACCCTATGCTCCATGGATCATGTTCGTCATCGAACAGCTTACAGAGAAGAAGTTTTTCTGCCCACATGTTCCGAAAGTTTTTATGCCTCCGGTTCTTGATACTCTTCGAATTGTGAAAGACATTGGGAAAGGAAAAACCCCTATTGACTCTACTGCTGGTCCTACATCTACCCCAGCTCCGAAAATTAAGAAAGTCCATGTTGAAGTTCCTCACGAAGAAAATCCCTCGTTGTATGAGAATTGTCTTCGGACCCAGCAAGCTCTTGAAAGCCATATCAAGCTGAATCGCAAGGTCCAAATCGAGATGATGACGGAGATCAATCTGCTTCACAACTATGCTCGCCAAGGGCTCTTGTTTGACAAACAACAGAAGAAGCGCTCCTGGACCCTTCTGCGCAAGCATTACTCTTGCAATCAGCTCACAGCAAAGGGGATTCTGAAAGATTATGATCATCTGGAGCTGTTTGAAGTACCTCGCATCCAAAGGCAAACCCCCGTGCTACCGCAGCATTCTAATTCTACCGATCTGTTGTTTGTTGAACCAGATGATGAGATCGAAGACATTGCTGGCACACTGATTTTCAAGCCAGATGTCCCTTGCTCCACTCCTGATCCTGCTCCTGAAGTCAATCCCGAAGCCCATGTTGCCAGTCCAGTTCCTGCTTCGGCCTCGACTGTCACTCGTTCTGCTTCGCCAAACAGTTCGAGTTCTAAGGGTTCTTCGGATGAATAGTTCCTCGCTTGCATTCCCCTTCCTTTTTGATGCTTGTTGACAAAAAGTGGGAGAAGAACATCGAGTGGATAGATGAGCGGGTTATTTGCAGGGTGTTTTCGTTCGCCATTTGCTTTTCCCTCGATCTATTCGGTTTTATCGTCGAACTATTTGCTTGTGGTCGTGAACTTTTTGCACCGCCTGTGGTGTACTTAAACCTCATCATCAAGTACCGTTAAACCGCCCCCCCCCTGCAATGTTATTTGCTTTCCTATATCTGGTTGCAGGCACCCTTGAGAGGTTACTCTCTTGCAATGATTATCATCGTTCTTATCTTATGCAGGAGAAGAAAAAGCTAGTCTAAGAGAATTAAAGATCATGCTTCTCTAAAAAGAGATATTATATGTCTGATCAAGATCCTGCTTCCTGCACTACTATGTTTTTCTTTACTATCTAACAATGCAGGAAAATAGAGTTTGCCTCAGATTGAATTCACTCGACTATCCATTTCATCTCGTTCGATGAAGCAAAACTCCGTCTGAAGCATATCCTCTATGAGCTAAAACTCATCTACATCCCTTGCTGTTTTTCACTCGTGATATCCAATCTGCAGGGTTTCTTCATGGTTTGAGTGGACCCAAGCCTTAATTTGAGAAAATCGTCATGGCTTATCTTTCACCGCAAATCATTTCAAAGTATTCATAGACTTTAACATATCCTCTTTGAAGATTGTGTGGCACATGAATCATCTCAGATGGCTATGAGTGCATTGTTCAAGCTTTTGTACGTTATCAACTACCAATGCAACTCCTTCGAAGATTCACCTCGCTCCCTACCCTATTTCAGGAAGATGCATACATTAAGGGGGAGCATGTTTCATATTCGTGCTTTCTATTCATTGTATTTCAGTTCTATTTCATCTATCTTTCGATGTGTTTTGTTTTGTCAACAATCATCCAAAAAGGGGGAGATTGTTGGTGCAATATTTGCCCTCTTGTGTTTTGGAGATTGTTGACACAAACAGGGTATGGACTGATTTGTTTGCTAATGCACACAGAGAGAAATAGTCCATGCAGAACCGAAGAAATATGACAACTTTGGTTACAAGTTCGAGGAACTTCACCGAAGGATATTTGAGATGCAGAGATGTTGTGTCATATCTCTCGGGGCCGTTCTGGCGAGAAGATTGATGTGAAGATATTGGACCCATAAAATCAATTGCTACTGTAAAGCAATTGGTTCGGAGGACGTCCGAAGAAGATTGACTAAGAAGACCGAAGGCGAAGTGAAGATGTAGTATTCAATTTGTTGTTCTACTTCTCTTTCTTGAGTCATAGGACCTCCGTACTATTAAGGAGGGTATAGGTTCTCGAAGCTTAAATCCGCAGTGATGCCTAGCCCAAACCTACGCAAGTATGAGAGAAATCTCTTCATGCTCTGAAAGATTACCTATCAACAGTAGACGTAGTTCTTCGTGCTGCAGGAGATATCTTTCGGACTGAGGAGTTAGCATTTCTTGCTCCACAAGGAATGTTATGGTTGTGCTCAATTTTCGACCGTTGCACTCCTGTCGTTCATCCATTGGTTGATAAGCATGTCCATTTCGGTCATTTCCCTTCAGGGAAGGCTGCGGCTATAAATAGCCACCCCGCTCCAACGTTGTCCATTGGCTGCTCCGCTTAAGATTTCTGAGAAGATTGATTAAGCATCCCCTCTTCGAGTGATTTGAGTTTAAGATCCACCGAGAATAAACCAGGAACCATAACTTAGACAGTGGTTGTGCATCACAGTAGTTCTGAGTTAGAGTTCCCGTACCTATTACTCTTGAGAGTTGCGCACTCTCTGGACGGATAGGTGTCGGCTCGAGTGTTGAAGAGTTGTTGTCTTCACTGAGCAAGATCTTCAGCAACCAAGAGTCATCGTGGTTTGCGAAGGAAGTCTGTCAAAGGTTTGGAGATCACCGATAAGCATCTACCACGAGTGAAATCAACTGGAGTCTGATTAGCTCCTAGTTGAAGGAGAATAGGACAGAGAGAGGTTTGCTCCTGTGTTCAATCACAAGTCCCTCCAACCAGACATAGTCCTTTGGCAGAAGGGCGGACTGGTCTACCAAATACACTTGTCGCCATCGAGCACCACTGGTCCTTTCTACTCTTAATATTTCTTTCAGGATATTTCACTCATGTTTGATAATGATAATGTAATTCCATTTGCTCTGATATGATCTAATCTGTTCTGTGTTCATTCACTCATATTATGCTGCATCTCTCTGTTATCTTATGAACAGCATTCTGATCATAGCATCTCGTGTGTCATCTATCTGACTGCTTGTATTCAGTTATCTACCATGTTGCTTCACTTGATAGCTTATTGCATTACTATCGTGATAGTTAAACCTGTCATCTACTACACTCGTGCTATCATCGTTTCCTACATCGAGGGATTTGTACCTCAATAGATTCCATGCATTAGTTTTCCTTACATCAGTTCTCTTTCCGGTGCTATGATTGGCGTAGAGTCAATACATTAGAACGAATTTTTGAATCTCCCATTCACCCCCCTCTGGTCGATATACTCTTGGTCCCTACAATAATGCTGAAAATTGGTACCTTTGTTCAAAGGAAAACAGTAAGGTTGATCCTGTTTATGATAGTATTAAGTCTTTTCTAAGAACTACAAAGGTAAAAGACTTATGTCATGAGCTGAATATTGGAACTGTCCCTATATTGCATGTTTTGAAAGAATTTTCTAAGTACTTGAATTTGCCAGAGAAAAAGTACTTGAAACACAGTAGGGAGTCTAAAGCCATCCGCATGGTAGAAGCAATAGTGAAGAAGACTACTCCACCTGAGAACCGAGAAGAAGCCTCTCGTAAACCAAGTGGCAAAAAGCCAGAGGGAACACTCTTGGCTAAGGGGAGGAAGAACATCAAGGTGGAACAATGTGGGACTCCACCTTATGTTGATATCGTGAAAGAACTTGCTACCCCTATATCAGTGGTGAACAAGGAAGTCTACCTAGATAAAGACACCACTTCCTATCTTAAAGGGTGTACTGAAGGTAAAAACGCATGTAAACAAATTTTATCATGTTCCTTCAGGTGCAAGTCTTATTTTGGGTTATGTGACCCTAGTTCTCCGGTCAATATTATTCCTTACAGTCTTTATGCAAAAATCTATGAGGAGATTTCTCCTTGTACTATTGAGCCCACTAACGTTGTCATTAAGCTTGCAGATAAAACCGACAGGAAACCATGTGGCATCCTTAAGGATGTCAATATTATAATAGGCTCACTCATTTATCCCATTGATATTTATGTGCTAATGATCTCTGAGGATAAAGATTGCCCTATTATTTTTGGAACCTCTTTTCTGAATGTTGCAGGATCGTACATCAAGAAGAAGTCTATCTCCATGAAGTGGGGAGCTTAAATGATTAAGTTCCCATTTTCTTCAATCTAAAGCAAGCCATATAAGGAGGAAGCTCAAGATGATGAAGAGCAGAAATTGAATCTAGCTATTAGCTGAAATTCATCTCCAAACACCGGAACGAAGTTGAACGGGTACTGGTAAGACCCGATTATTTGAAGGTGAAGAAAAGCAGGGGATTGAAATGATAATGGATGCTACTCCAATAGTCTTCCCACACTTGAATAAAGTTTATGAGGCACTTGAAACTAAAGGAGACGAGGAACTACCTCCTCCTACTTTGAAACCCTTACCCAAAGGGCTGAGGTATGAATTTATGCATAATACAGAAAGATTCCTGTTATTGTTAATGCTGACCTTTCAGGAAAGGAAAAGGAGAAACTATTGGTGGTGCTGCGTAAACATCGTGCTTTAGGCTACTCAATAAAAGATGTAAAGGGGATACATCCATCTATTTATTCTCACGCTATTCCCATTGAAGAAGGGGCAAAACCAGTGATTGAAAGTCAACAAAGGCTACATCCCGCCTCCAAGAATGTCGTAAGGAAAGAGATAATACGTCTCCTTGGTGCTAGGGTAATTTACCCTAAGCCCGGTTCATTGCATTCCTAAGAAATGAGGAGTTTCCTTAGTGACTAATGAAAATAATGACCTAGTCCCTGCTAGGGCTATTGTTGGATATGGAATGTGTGTTGATTTCAGGAAACTAAATAAGTGGACTAAAAAGGATCATCACCCATTACTGTTCATTAAGGAAGTATTGGAGGGAATGGCCAACAACTCTTATTTTTGCTATCTCGATGGATATTCTGGATTCTCACAAATACCTATCCAACCTGAGGACCAAGAGAAGACAAACTTCACCTGCCCGTATGGTACATATGCATACCGTAGGATGCCATTTGGTATATGTAACGGACCACCCTCGTTTCAAAAATGCATTTCTAAAATTTTCCCTGACTTTGTTGAGAAAATTGTCGAGGTGTTTATGGACAATTTTTCTGTCTAGGGTACCTCCTTTGACAATTGCCTCTATAATCTTACAAAGGTTTTGCAGAGATGTGAAGAAACAGGTTTCGTGCTGAATTGGGAAAAGAGCCACTTCATGGTCACAAAAGGGGTAGTGTTGGGCACAGAGTCTCAGGAAAGAGCATCGAGATAGATCAAGAAAGAATTGAGGTAATAGAAAATTTACCTTACCCCCAAGATGTAAAAGGTATGCAAACTTTTATGGGACACGCTAGTTTCTATAGAAGGTTTATTAAAGATTTCTCCAAAATATCAAAGCCTTTGACCGACCATTTGCATAAAGATGTGCCCTATTCTTTTGACAAAAATTGTATGCAGGCCTATGAGAAATTGAGGGATACTTTAATCACAGCTCCTATCATCCAATCTCCAAAGTGGGATGAACCCTTTGAGATTATGTGTGACGCTAGCAATTATGCTATCGGAGCTGTCTTAGGACAGCGAGATGATAAAAAACTTAATGTGGTCCTTTATGCTAGTAGGAGCTTGGATGAAGATCAAATACATTTAGCTACCACTGAGAAAGAATTACTTGCTATTTTCTTTGCTTGTGATAAATTTTGACCTTATATTATTAATTCAAAAGTGATCATTCATACGGATCATCATGCCTTACCTTATCTTCTTGCAAAGAAGGATGCTAAGCCCCGATTGATTCGATGGATATTACTGCTTTGGGAATTTGATTGGCAGATAGTAGTCCGCAAAGGAGAAGACAATCTAGTAGCAGACCACCTATCACGCATGGAAAGGATACCTAATGATCCAGTCCCTATAAATGAATCCTTTCCAGGTGAGAGTTTGGCTATGATGAAAAAGATAGAACCTTGGTTGCAGATTATGCTAACTTTCTTGTAGGAGAGTACATGCCACCTGATATGAATTACCATCCGAGGAAAAAAATTCTTCAATGACCTGAAGTATTCTTTCTGGAATGATCCTTTTCCTTATTGGCATGGGCCGGATGACATGATTAGGCGTTGTGTTCCAGAACATGCGATGAATGCTATACTCGAAGGCCGTCATAGCAGCCCTTATGCAGGACATCATGCAGGTGACAGAACCGCCGCCAAAGTGCTTCAATCAGGATTCTACTGGCCTACCCTCTTTAGAGATGCGCACAGGTTTGTTAAAAATTGTGATGTGTGTCAACGCACAGGTAACATAGGTAGAAGATAGGAAATGCCCATGAATTATAGTCTAGTTTGTGAACCTTTTGATGTTTGGGGATTGGACTATTTGGGACCTTTCCCGGTTTCAGATGGATATACTCATATTCTTGTGGCTGTAGATTATTTAACCAAGTGGGTTGAAGCCTTACCAACCAAACATGCAGATGCGGCTACTTCATTGAAGATGATAAAGGCATCATATTACCCAGGTTCAGAGTTCCTAAAGTTCTTATTACTGACGGAGGATCTCATTTCATACAGGGAATTTTCGGCAGAGTACTCCGTAAGTATGGAGTAACTCATCGAATAGCCTCGCCATACCATCCTCAAACCAGGGGGCAAGTGGAACTCTCTAACCGTGAGATAAAGACAATACTGCAGAAGACGGTGCAGAAGTCCGGGAAGGACTGGGCAGGAAAGCTGAACGAAACACTATGGGCTTAACGCACCGCTTACAAGAACCCAATGGGTATGTCACCATATAATATGGTATATGGTAAGGCTTGTCACTTACCCTTGGAACTAGAGCGTAAGCCTTATTGGGCAATCAAAAATATTAATTTTAATCTCAAAGAGGTAGGAGAGAAAAGATTACTAGATATACATGCTCTGGGAGAGCTTCGTAACAGTGCTTACGAGAGTGCCAAGTTATTTAAAGAAAAGGTCAAGATGTGGCATGATCGTAAGATACTGAAACAAAGCTTCACAATGGGGGACAAAGTCCTCCTATTTAATTCTCGTCTCTAGTTGTTTCCAGGGAAACTCAGGTCCCGCTGGGAAGGGCCTTATGAGATAGAAGAAGTATATAACTCCGGGGCTGTCCGGTTAAAAGGACGGAAAGATGGACCCTGGATCATGAACGGGCAATGCTTGAAGCCATACCTCACAGATCAGCAAAAGGAAGAATGGGAAGTAGAGGAGGTAAGTTTTCTCACGATCGAGCAGGCCGAAGCCCTCCGGAAAGAACGGAAGGTATGAAATAGCAAATCCGTAAAATGGATGTAAATATAAGAGTAGAAATTATATATATGTTTTGTTGGACCTGTTAATCTTGAATCTGAGTTGTTGGAATTCTCGTCTATAGTTGGAGACTTTGCCACTAACCTTTCAGAGAGATGAAAAAATTCTAAGGAAGAAATTGACGCAACAGCTAACAGGGAGAAAAACGGTGTTTCAAATGACCGGACGCGCCCGTTTGGGCGGTCGTGAGGATGCCAGATGAAAGTGATGCAGAGTCCAGAGTGAAAGACGATGCTACATACGGACGCCCGCGGTCGTCTGAGCGATCATTTGAGTTCTCGTCGAAAAGAAGCACGACAACAGAACAAACGACGGCATTCTAAATGAACGGTGGCGACCGTTTGAGCGATCGTATGGATCTAACGTTGTAACTAGTATTATTATTATTAAAAAAAGAAGGAAAGGTTTCAGCGATAGGCCAAACGACCGGCCATACGAGCACAACCGCCCGTACGGAAGGCCGTCCTTTGGTCTGTTTTCGCGATTCTTTTCCGATTTTGTTTTGATTCCTTTCTAACTAACTTTTTATCTTTGATCTCGTGATTAACTATAAACTTAGCCTTTATAAGGGGGGAAGGGGCACGTCATTAAGCCCTAAACCATCTCACCTCACATCTCCTTTGCTTGCCATCTCCACCAAGAAGCTTTTTAGTTACAGATAACAAGCACGGTCGCCGCCATGAGCAACAAGACCTCATCCACCTATGCTTGCATCATCCCCTTCCCCAACTTGGATGATGTTGTGCCCTCGGGATGGGAAGACTTGAGGAAGCTAAGCCAGAAGGAAGAACCGCGTCTGGAGAAGAGAGACCTCGATGCAAAAATCGAGGTGGTGGAGATCAAGGAGGAGAAGGCGAAGGAAGGGGATGACGAAACCACTCCAGATGAGTATCCTCCTAATCCCTATCAATTCAATATCCGTGGATCTATTCCATTATTTCCACTGGGACCTCATCAGGCTGAGTGGGGAAAGGAGCCACTGGCCCCAGAAGAGATGAAGGAAAAGATCCGGGAATTGGAGAAGGTTTCAAAAGCTTGTGTTGACGTGATCGGAGAAGGGATTGACTCCTACTGGCTAATGAGCAAAGACCTGGAAGCAAGGGTCGATGGGCTCTTCCACAAGATTGATCTTATGATTGATTCTCTTAACAACAACAATACTGCACAACTTGAGTTTTTGACCCAGGTTGTAGATGATCAGCAGGCCGTGATCGAGGAAATGAGGAAATGTTTCAGGAGCATCTTTGTTGCCTGCCAGGATACCCAGGAGTGAGCATATAACGCTTAGTGCCTGGATCTCCCCGACTTGATTGTAAGCTTGGGGGAGATTCATGTGCACTTTGTATCTTTACCTTTCTGCATTTCCTTCCCGCAAGTTAAGAATAGGTTATGAATTTTATTTCCAATAAGGTTAAACTATCAATTCCACTTTTGAATAAGGGATGACCCTTTCCAATGAGTATTTGGATATCTTGATGTTTGTGATCATTATTTTGTATTTGAGAACGTAAAGGATGATAGTTGTGATCCTAATAGTAGCACATATTTACTTGCATGATGATTATAAATATTCCACATTGCAGTTATAAAAATTTTGAAGGGAGAAGAAATAACTATATATGCTACCTCATTGAAGGTTCAACTGACAAAAGGACAAGCAGAGAAATTAATCCTCTTAAATATTAAAAAGTGCTCTTTTAAAATAAGTCTTTCCAAGATTCATGTTTGGCTTGCAAGTCATAAAAAAAGTGAAATGAGCCATCAACATGTTTCAATGACAGGAGACTAAAATACTTAAAGAATTTGGAATCTCTAAAAGAAAAGAGGAAAAGAATGACTGTTTGCCCGGTTGAAACAGCGAGGAACTAGAGTATGAAGTTGTTACCTGTCCACAATAAAATTGAAGTTACAAAGTGTGGATACCTGCATGATCATTATCATAGTAAAGATGAGCTACCATTTGTCATGAACCCTTTTTATCCTTAACCGTTCCTTTAAACAGTAATGGACTCATGCCTCTTTTATATCCGTATCTCATAAACACAAGGTTGACCTTGTTCTTACAAGCTACGGTACTTGCTCGAGGACGAGCAAGACTTAATCTTGGGGGAGTTGATGAGTCCAATTTATGTGATGATTTTACTAAGTATTTTGTGCCTACATAGTAGGCTTTGTGGAAATTTACCGCGTTCATGCACTTGTTTTTGTTGATAATCCCTAAGGTGACGTCTTTTGGACCAATTATCATATGATGGAAGAAATCCTCAGAAATGGTAGTGGAATCATGTATTTAAGGTGATAATCCCCTACCATAAAAGAACCAAGCAAGAAGGCCAAAGAAAAAGCCGTCGCCACGCTTCTAGGACAAAACACGGCGTTCCATACGACCGCGCGCGCCCGTATGGAGTGCAGCCGCCACCGCCAGATCAACTATTTCCACCCCGTCGAATCGGATCATGGATCAGACGCCCAGAGACACGAGAAACTCATGCAGAACGCAGAACCCTAGCCTCCAGAATTCATCCGGAGGAGGGATTGGCAAGGAGAAGAAGGGGACTGCTACTTGTGAGCTGCGTTGGGATTTCCCCCGAAGAGGAAGGGTGAAGCAATATATTAGCGGATAGTATTTCCCTTAGTGAGAACCAAGGTTATCGAACCAATAGAAGAACCAAGCAAATCCTAGTCAAGCAGTACCTACACACAAGAGAGCAAATACTTGCACCCAATGCGGGCAAGATGGTTGTCAATCCCCTTGAACTCGTTACTTGCAAGGATTAAATCTGATAGTGATAGATATATAAATTGAAAAGTAAATAAAAAGTAAAATAATTGCAGCAAAGTAATTTAGGGTTTTCTAATATAATTAAAGTAGACCCAGGGGCGATAGTTCTCACTAGAGGCTTCTCTCTAGAAACATAGCACATGGTGGGTAAACAAATTATTGTTGGGCAATTGATAGAAAAGCGCATAGTTATGATGTTATTCATGGCAATGATCATGTATATAGGCATCAGGTCCGTGACAAGTAGACCGACTCCTGACTGCATCTACTATTATTACTCCACCAATCGACCGCTATCCAGCATGTATCTATGGTATTAAGTTCATAACAAACAGAGTAACGCTTTAAGCAAGATGACATGATGTAGACACAATAAACTCAAGCAATATGAATAAACCTCGTCATTTTACCCTTAATGGCAACAATACAAATACACACCTCACTACCCCTACTATCACTAGGTGAGGACACCGCAAGATTGAACCCATTACAAAGCACCTCTCCCGCTGAAGATATATCAATCTAGTTGGCCAAACCAAACGGATAGATCGAAGAGAAATACAAAGCTATAACAATCATGCATAATAAAGTTCAGAAAAGACTCAATTACTTTCAATGAATAATCTGATCATAAACCCACAATTCATCGGATCCCAACAAACACACCGCAAAAGAAGATTATATTGGATAGAACTCCATGAAGATCATCAAGAACTTTGTATTGAAGATCAAAGAGAGAGAAGAAGCCATCTAGCTACTAGCTGTGGACCCGTAGGTCTATGGTAAACTACTCACACATCATCGGAATGGCAGCAAGATTGATGTAGAATCCCTCCGTGAACGATTCCCCCTCCGGCAGATCAACGGAAAAGGCCTCCAGATGGGATTGCGGAAGAACAGAAGCTTGCGACGGCGGAAAAGTTATTTCGGGTGGCTCTGTGTTGGTTTTGGGATTTATGGGAATTTATAGAAGTGGAATTAGGTCAAACGGAGCTACGTGGGACCCACGAGCTCAGGTGGCGCGCCCCCAGGGGCGCGCCAGGTGAGCTCGTGGCTCTCCCGTAGGGCTTTGGCCTCCTCACGAACCTTCTAGGGTCCCTTCTGGTCCAGAAAAAAATCATCATAAAGTTTTATTCCGTTTGGACTTCGTTTGATACTGATTTCCTAAAAAACCAAAAACAGTAACTGGCACTGGGCACTGAGTTAATAGGTTAGTTCTCAAAAATGATATAAAATTGCATATAAAGCATATAAAGTATCCAAGATTGATAATATAATAGCATGAAACAATAAAAAATTATAGATACGTTGGAGACGTATTAGCATCTCCAAGCTTAATTCCTGCTCGTCCTCGAGTAGGTAAATGATAAAAATAGAATTTTTGATGTTGAATGCTACCTAGCATGTTTATCATGTAATCTCTCTTATGGTGTAAATATTGAGAAACGATGAAGTAATTAATATCAACATAGTAATATCCATGAATACAAGAACATAATCATTAAGTTTTCAAAATATACGATGCTCAACGAATGTTATCCCTACTCATTGAATTATGTAAGCATGGCACGACTCCGCCTTCACCGCATAAATATAAATCATGAGCACCCCGGTGTCAAACCAGGCAATTGTATCATACTTTTTAACGCGCTTCAGCATTTTCAACTTCACTCAATACATG
This sequence comes from Elymus sibiricus, assembly GCA_039707655.1. NCBI lineage: Eukaryota > Viridiplantae > Streptophyta > Magnoliopsida > Poales > Poaceae > Elymus > Elymus sibiricus. Next base: position 158,713,517 of record CM077668.1, on the reverse strand, counting down.
AGTGAGATATGGACATTAGCACTATAGGTGTAATAGAATGCGGTGGTAAAGGTATATAGGAGAAGTCAAAAAGGAAGAAAGGCTCGCATCAACTCGGCGGATCAATAGGCAATGGAGAAGCCCATCAATCGATATCAATGCGAGGAGTAGGGATTGCCATGTGACGGATGCACTAAGAGCTATAAGTGTATGAAAGCTCAATGGACACTAAGTGGGTGCGCATCCAACTTGCTTGCTCATGAAGACCTCGGGCATTTGAGGAAGCCCATCATCGGAATATACAAGCCCAGTTCTATAATGAAAAATTCCCACTAGTATATGAAAGTGATATCTCAGGAGACTCTCTATATGAAGAACATGGTGCTACTTTGAATCACAAGTGTGGTAAGAGGATAGTAGCATTGTCCCTTGTCTCTTTTTCCCTCATTTTTTTTTCTTTTCTCCCTCTCTCTCTCTCTTTTAGAACAATCTCATGGACCTCATCCCCTCATTTTGGAGGACTCATCAGTCTCCATCATTGTTTTCCTCACTGGGACAATGCTCTAATAATGATGATCATCACACTTTTATTTACTTACAACTCGATAAACTGATACATGATGGCTCTATATGAATGCCTCTGGCAGTGTACCAGGATGTGCAATGATCTAGCGTAACATGTATAATAATGATGAACGGTGGCTTTGCCACAAATATCATGTTAGCTCTATATGATCATGCAAAGCAATATGATGATGAACACACATGTCATAAGACGGAACGGTGGAAGTTGCATGGCAATATATCTTAGAATGGCTATGGAAATACCATGATAGGTAGGCATGGTGGCTGTTTTGAGGAAGATATAAGGAGGCTTATGTGTGATAGAGTGTATCATATCACGGGGTTTGGATGCACTGGTGAAGTTTGCACCGACTCTCAAGGTGAGAAAGGGCAATGCACGGTACCGAAGAGGCTAGCAAAGTGCGGGGTAGGAGTGCGTAATTGTCCATGAACTCACATTAGTCATAAAGAACTCATATACTTATCATGAAAGTTTTATTAGTCCTGGAAGCAAAGTACTACTCGCATGCCCCTAGGGAGGAGGTTGGTAGGAGTTAACCATCGCGCACCCCCGATTATGACAACACTCAAGGATTTCTATAAGACATAAAAATGCTCAAACATTCCCACCATGCCATAACGGATACTTAAATGAGTAGTGCATAACAAGCTTTAATCTCGATATTTCTACTAACCAATGATCATGAACTAATACCTTTCATATTACGACATCAATATAATTAAAACATACGTTTCATATTTAGTGATCTACATGAAAGTTTTTATTATACCACTCTTGAATACCTATCCTTTTTGGTCTAATCTCATAACTGGTGCACATTAAAACTTCCTATTTAAGACTCTCAAAAATATTTAAGTGGAGCATGAGAGTGCAATCATTTCTATAAAATACAACCACCGCCATGCTCTAACAAGTATAAGTGAAGCACAAGAGCAACTGCCTAGCTCAAAAGATATATGTGACGCATATAGAGTATTCTAACAAATCACGGTAAATGTGTGTCCCCCTCAAAAGGTGTGTCCAGCAAACAATGATTGTGGCAAACTAAAAGCAAAACAAAACTATAGCACAAGACACTTCCAAGTAAAACTCATATCATGTGATGAATAAAAATAAAGCTCCAACTAAGTTACCAATAGATTGTAGACGAAAGAGGGGATGCCATCCGGGGCATCCCCAAGCTTAGACGCTTGGGTCTTCCTTGAATATTACCTTTGGGTGCCTTGGGCATCCCCAAGCTTAGGGTCTTGCCGCTCCTTATTCCTTCATCCATCATGATCTCACCCAAAACTTGAAAACTTCAACACACAAAACTCAACAGAAACTTCGTGAGATCCGTTGGTATAATAAATCAATCATCCACTTTAGGTACTGTTATAAACTCATTCATAATTTTTCTTGCATAATACTTACTGTATTATAACTTCTCCATGACTTATACCCCCCGATTTAATCCATACTTTCATTAAAACAAGCACACTATGCAATAAAAACAGAATCTGTCTAAAATAGAACAATATGTAATGACATAATATTTATCCATACTTCTGTAACTCCAAAAATTCCGAACAATTAGGAAAACATAAAAAAATTGTACCCCAATACTGTGTAAAAATTTCAGATTTTTATGGCCTTCCAGTAATAAATTAAAAATAAAATACAGGGCGCAAAACTTTTTGTTTTCCAATAGCATCAATTATACTATCATTCAAATCATCCCAAAGGCATTACTTGGCACAAACACTAACTAAAATATAAAAACACAATCATTACAGTAGCAATAATTGTGTGACTCAAGAAAATAGAAATTGCAATAAAGATAAATATTGGGTTGCCTCCCAACAAGCGCTATTGTTTTATGCCCCTAGCTAGGCATAATGCATTCTTTCAAGTATTGTCATCTTTCAAATTAATTCCATAGGTAGCTCTCATAATGGATTCATATGGTGGTTTAATCCTCTTCCTTGCTAAGTGTTCCATCCCTTTCTTTAGTGGAAATTGGAACCTTATATTTCCTTCTTTCATGTCAATAATAGCACCTATGGTTCATTGGAAAGGCCTACCAAGTATTATAGGACAAGACGGATTGCATTCAATATCAAGCACAATGAAATCCACGGGCACATAATTTCTATTTGCCATTATAAGAACATCATTAATTCTACCCAATGGTTTCTTAATAGTTGAATCCGCTAAATTCAAGTTAAGGGAACATTCATCCATATCGGTGAGACCTAGCACGTTACATAAAGATTTTGGTATAGTAGAGATGCAAGCACCTACATCACACAAAGCATTACATTCATAATATTTAATATTTACTTTAATATTTGCTTCCCACTCATCATATAATTTTCTTGGTACGGATACTTCCAATTCTAGCTAAGTTTTATTTTGTTCGTAAGCATTAGGTGAGTTTATCATCGATTGCAACAAGAAGATACATTCAATCAAAGAGAAATCATCATAATTAAAGTCCTTGTAATCCAAAGTAGTGGGCACATTGCTATTTAAAGTCTTGACCTCTTCAAACCCACTTTTATTGTTTTTATCATTAAGATTATCACCCTCCGAACAATTGGAATGCCTTCTAACTAAAGTTAACTCATCTTCAGTCCCTTTTTCATCAAGTTTTATATTACTAAACAAAGATTCAATGGGTGTCACACCAATCATTTTAATATCTTCATCATGATTATGATAAAAACCAGGCGGAATCGCTTTTTATAGGAATTCACTCTTAGCTCTAATCCTCGCGATTCTTTCTTTACTTTCATTCATGGTGACTTGGATAGAATTTAAGGTTTCAGTAGCATCTATTTTATGTGGCATAATCTTAATTTTAAGAGTTTCCACATCATGAGCAATTCTATCCATGTTTCTAGCCATATCATCAACTTTATGTATTTTTTCTTCTACCATGGCATTGAAAATCTTTTGAGAACTAATAAATTCTTTAATGTTGTTCTCAAGTTCAGTAGGTATCATATTATTATTATTATTATATGAATTACCATAATTATTAGAGGAATTACCGAGATACGGTCTAGGATTGAAATTCCCTCTATAAGCATTATTGTTGAACTTATTTCTAGTGACAAAATTCACATCAATAGCATCATTATTTTGCTCAATCAAGGTAGATAGTGGCACATCATTAGGATAAGCATGAGCATTCTTACTAGTAAGCATATTCATAAGAGCATCCATTTTATCACTCAAAGTATAAACTTCTTCAACAGAGTTTACTTTCTTACCAGTTGGAGCTCGTTCAGTGTGCCATTGAGCATAATTTGTCATCATATTATTGAGAAGCTTCATTGCCTCTCCTAATGTAATTCCCATAAAGGTGCCACCTGCAGCAGAGTCTAGAATATTTCTTGACACAAAGTTTAGTCCTGCATAAGTTTTGTGTATCATCCATAAGCTTAATCCATGAGTGGGACAATTTTTAATCTTCAAAGATTGTGCAACATGTTTCTCAAAGTTCATTATTTGATTTCTAAGAGAAATAATCTTAGTGGGAGGAAAATACTTGGCAATAAAAGTATTCTTACATTTATCCCATGAATCAATACTATTGCGAGGTAAGGATGAAAACCAAGTTTTAGCACGATCTCTTAGTGAGAAAGGAAATAATTTCAACATAATAATATCATTATCCACATATTTTTTATTTTGCATATCACATTACTCAACAAAGGTATTAAGATGGGATGCAGCATCTTCATTAGGGTTTCCAGCAAATTGATCTTTCATAATAAGATTTAGCAATGCAGCATTAATATCATATGACTCCGCACTAGTGGCGGGAGGAGCAATTGGAGTACTAATAAAATCATTATTATTAGTATTCGAGAAGTCACACAACTTAGTGTTTCCTTGAGACATAGTGACAATTCAAGCAAGCAAGCAAACAAGCAAAGTAAAATATTTTTGATTTTTTGATTTTTTTAACAAAACTAAGAAAAGCAAATATAAACAAATAAAAAGTAGAAAAATGAAATGATAATTTGTGTGAAGGGACCTGTAGGTATTTGATGATGTCTCCCCGGCAACGGCGCCAGAAATTCTTTCTGCTACTTGTGAGCTGCGTTGGAATTTTCCCTGAAGAGGAAGGGTGAAGCAATATAGTAGCGGATAGTATTTCCCTCAGTGAGAACCAAGGTTATCGAACCAATAGAAGAACCAAGAAAATCCTAGTCAAGCAGTACCTACACACAAGAGAGAAAATACTTGCACCCAACGCGGGCAAGAGGGTTGTCAATCCCCTTGAACTCGTTACTTGCAGGACTAAATATAATAGTGATAGATATATAAATTGAAAAGTAAATAAAAAAGTAAAATAATTGCAGAAAAGTAATTTAGGGTTTTCTAATATAATTAAAGTAGACCCAGGGGCCATAGTTTTCACTATAGGCTTCTCTCTCGAAACATAGCATACAGTGGGTAAACAAATTATTGTTGGGCAATTGATAGAAAAGCGCATAGTTACGATGTTATTCATGGCAATGATCATGTATATAGGCATCATGTCCGTGACAAGTAGACCGACTCCTACCTGCATCTACTACTATTACTCCACCAATCGATCGCTATCCAGCATGCATCTATGGTATTAAGTTCATAACAAACAGAGTAATGCTTTAAGCAAGATGACATGATGTAGACAGAATAAACTCAAGCAATATGAATAAACCCCATTGTTTTACCCTTAATGGCAACAATACAAATACGTGCCTCGCTACCCCTACTGTCACTGGGTGAGTGGTGCCTGCAAGCCAAATAGGGTAGTGTAGCACTTTCGCAGAAGTATCCCAATGAGTAATCGTCCCAACGAAGAGTGGAGCAGAGTATTTATAGGTAGCGTTTCTGTCACACACAAGGTGTCACAGTTCTTATGTGAAGTAACTGCTTGTGCTTCTGCAAATATCGTTATTGTCTTGAATCACGAACAAACCAGTTTGACAAATATAAAGGGAATTGTAGTAACAACTAAGAGATCTAGTAAAAGTAAATAAATATGACTACAGTTTGGCTTCCTGCAGGGAAGAGATTAGGTGTGAAGAGATTTCAGCTCATGGTAAGAATTTATAAAGTGTGCCAGTGCGACGGTAATACCAGTTACCTTGTATTGTACTCATAGCATTTGATATAAGGGTTCTGTAGGCGGTTCTCCCTAGACTTATGAAACTCCTCCCTTAGGGATTATGTTTCATTCTATGGTCCTGCTTCTCCGTTACCATAGAGTGGTCATTTCCACAATTAAGGTCCTTAGACCGGAACCAAGCATTAAGTTTAATGGATCACCGTTATCTCGTATTGTCTTCGGTCCTCCTAGATATCTCCACCTGTCACGTCAGAGGTCACAGATTTCCTAAACAATACGTGTTACCTGTGTAGGTCTTGAGATCATGTTGCCTGGGCCCTTAAATTGGACAACACACATGGAGTTCACCAAAGTATAACAACATACTAGATAGATCATACGACTACGAATGCAAATGACGACATATAGAATAGGCACAGTTTAATCTCACCACTTACCTACATCTCCCACACCTAGGGGAATTACTCACACATCGTAAGAGGAGAATCAATCACAATGAAGATTAAACCCATGAAAACCATCCACAATAAGATGAAATGGATAATTCGAATAGTCTTGATCTCCAGATGAGATTGAGTTGAGTTACAAGTTGTTCTCCCAATTGGAATGCCCATGCAATAGTGAAAGTAATGGTGATGATGATGGATATGAAAGGACAAAAACTCAGATGATCTCTGACAGTTCTTCAGATCCTCCCTTCTCCTGTTCTAGATGGTGTGGCGGCGGCTAGGGTTCCCCCTTCTCCCTTAGGCCCTTCATGAAAGTTGTTTATATAGATGCCTTGGAGTTGATGGCAGTCCATACGACCGCTCATACGGGCACTTGCGGTCATATGGAACACCGTCTTTTACTCTGGTGCGCCTGTTGACTTGGGTTTCTTCAGGAAAGTTGCTCCATTTGACTTGATTTGCAGTAATCCTCCTTGGTTTCCTTCCATAATTGATATTTCCTGCCAAACATTGGGAAGGTGGATTTTCTTCTCTTTTGAGGGATTAGCGTTAGAAATATCCGAAGAGTAATAATCCAAAGAAACCAAGAGAAAATCACTACTAAACCATCACAAATTCTCGAGCCATCAGTGAGGACACCGCAAGATTGAACCCATTACAAAGCACCTCTCACGCTGAAGATAAATCAATCTAGTTAGCCAAACCAAATGGATAGATCGGAGAGAATACAAAGCTATAACAATCATGCATAATAAAGTTCAGAAAAGACTCAATTACTTTCAATGAATAATCTGATCATAAACCCACAATTCATCGGATCCCAACAAACATACCGCAAAAGAAGATTACATCGAATAGAACTCCAGGAAGATCATGGAGAACTTTGTATTGAGTTCAAAGAGAGAGAAGAAGCCATCAAGCTACTAGATATGGACCTGTAGGTCTGTGGTAAACTACTCACACATCATCAGAAGGGCAGCAAGGTTGATGTAGAAGCCCTCCGTGATAGATTCCCTGTGACGCCCCCGACTCGACCGTGCACTAATCGTACACACAAATGCGCACGATCAAGATCAGAGACTCACGGGAAGATATCACAACACAACTCTAGACACAAATTAAAGTCATACAGCTTTATATTACAAGCCAGGCCACGAAGGCTCGAATACATAAGTCAGCGGAAGCAACAATATCTGAGTACAGACATAACTAAACAAGTTTGCCTTAAGAAGGCTAAGCAAAACAACGACATCTCAATCGAAAAGGCGCAGGCCTCCTACCTGGGAGCCTCCTATCTACTCCTGGTCGTCAGTCTCCACGTAGTAGTAGGCTCCGTCGGTGTAGTAGTAGTCGTCGACGGGATCAGCTGGCTCCGGGGCTCCGTCATCTGATCGCAGCAATCGGGTAGGGGGAAAAAGGTAGCAAAGCAACCGTGAGTACTCATCCAAAGTACTCGCAAGACTTACATCAGAACTATGCTAAGTATGCATCGGTATCAAAGGGAAGGGGCTATATCTGTGGACTATACTGCAGAAATGCCAGAATAGAGGGGAAGGCCTAGCCTATCGAAGACTAGCATCTTGCAGCGTCTTGCAGCAACAGAAGAGAGTAGAATAACATAACATGTAGTAACAAATATATATTAGTAACGCCCAGAGATCCTTCCTCGTCTACCCCGCGAGGAAGCGATCCCGGAGCCATCATATCAGTTTAGTGTCACATGTATCCAGTTCTAGTTGTAGTAGATCGGGATACAACTCCGAGCGTCCTGTTACCGTGGATGCGGCTATTCAAATAGATAACTTCCCTGCAGGGGTGCACCAACTTACCCAACACACTTGATTAACTCTGGCCGGACACACTTTTCGGGTCATGCCCGGCCTCGGCTGATCGACACACCATAGTCCTACCTAGGCTCAACAGAGAGGCCAGCACGCCGGTCTAAATCCTTAGTGAGAAGGGGTCATGGGCAAATCGTCCTAAGCACTCCTGCGCGTTGCATACGCGTCCCGAAACAAACATAGCCCCTGAATACACACACAGGCGTTCCAGTTCAACCGGGCGCGCGCCACTCCATTGCCAACGTCTGTGAGCTTTCGGAAGAATCGTACGACGCCGAGTGCCCATACTTATTCCCGCGTGGTGGTCAGTGCAAAAAGGCCAGAGGCCTGCTCAGATCATATATCCAAACCCGTTGGTGTGTTGGGAGCTCGCGCTGAAGATCAGTGCTCCTGTCACCCCATCTCTTGGTCTTACGACAAGGGCCAGGCCCATCCCTCACTAGGGCGGTCTCTGCCTGCCCGGTCGTGCCGTGTCAATAACTCTCACGGGTACCTTCATGGTCAACCCGACTTCAATAACTCTCGCGGGTACCCATTGGGTCGACCCGACTTCAACAAGGGACTGAGGTAATAGTCAAGGGATCTGTGTTGTCCATAACATCAAAGGAATCTGATGAATCACCCTCGATAGATTCTTACTCGATGTAAAATGTCAAGGTGAACTTGGAGGAATCACCCTCGATGGGTTCACGCTTGAGGTGCTGCACGACAGAGTCATCATCGGGAGTGGTGAGCGAGGAATCACCCTCTGTAAACCACACTCGATGTGCTACACTACAGAGATATCATCAGAAGTGAGATACGAGGCATCATCGTCGGCACTCGATAGTAGCTCTGCAGAGTCGTACAACTAAGGGGGGTGCCGGTGGTGTGTTCGGTCTCTGTACATCGATCACATTGATCAAATCTTCCGGTAGTAAAGCATGGCAACAAGGACAAGGGTGTGGGGCCTCTGATGGATCACTAACCAGCCTATACTAAGCATATAGGACAACAGATAAAGTATCAACAGCAGGTTACAAAATCAAGCTATGCATCAGAATAGGAGCTATCGAATACTGTAGCAAAATCTAAGGCAAGCACGGGAGAGAAATAATGGGCGATATAGGAATGATCAAGGGGGTTTTGCTTGCCTGGAAGCTCTGCTGAAAGGGGCTGGTCGTCTGGAGCATAGTCGTACTTGGGAGCAGCATCGGTGTCGGGCTCTACAGGAGAGAAGAGGGGGAAGAAACAATAAATATAAAGCACACAGATGCAGCACAATGCATGACAAGGTGATATGCTATGCTAGGGGTGACCTAATGCAGTGCTAGGTCTTATAGACGGAGCGGGAAAATATCCGGGAATATTTTCCCGGCTCCAGGCATTTATTGGTCAGACGATCTGGAGGGAAAGGTTCCATGTTTGCAGTGTTGGGGGCATGTGTTAGGTATGTGGATGGTGTATTCGGATTCGTCTTATTTTTCTGATCATTTTCCATATATAAATTATATCATCCGAGTTACGGATTATTTTATATGAATTTTCAAAGTTTAAAATGATTTTCTAGAATTTCTGGATTTAATTTAATTTGAAAACATTTATTATTTAATTGCTATGGGTACACAGAAGTGTACCCAGTTATTTGTAGTAGGGATGACGGTGGGGTCCGGTTGACTTGGTCAACAGCCCAGTCAGCATTGACTGGGTCAACAGTGAACAGCGCAGTGGGGCCCAGGTGTCAGTGTCGCATATTTTAACAGACTAATTAAATAGGTTAATTAGGTGGGGTGGCCCACATGTCAGCGATACATTAGACTAATCCTAATACTAATTAACATCTAACCTATCTCTAAACTAATCTAACAGGGCCGGCCCTACATGGCAGGGACACAGCCAGCCACCAGGCTGTGCTCGCCATGGCCTCGCGTGAGGAAAGAGCAACGGCGGCAGCAGCTCAGCGCGGTAGCGGCAGCGAGCAGTAGCAGCGCTAGCAGCGGCAGCAAGCAGCAATGCAGGAGCAGCTGCGGCACGGAGCGGGCCGCAGCAGCCAGCAGCAGTACGCAACAGCAAGCAGTAGCACGCAGCGGCAGCAGCAAGCAGCGGGCGGGGCAGCAGCAATAGCAGAAGGCAGCAGCGGGCGAGCAGGGCGTGGCCCGAGAGGGCGCCGGCGTGCGGGGGCACGGCCGGGCACAGGGCAGGGCGCGGGCGAAGTGGCCAATGGCGCGGGGCGCGCGGCCAGGAGCAGCCAGGGCACGAGGCAGAGGAGCCCGGGGCGCGGGTTTGCTGTGGTGAGCGCGAGCTCGAGTGGCGGCGACGCACGATGTCTACGGCAATGGAATCGAAGGGGAAACAGGGGGAATCGATCTGGTGCTCACCGGGGAGCACATGGGTGGCTCGGCGATGGCTTAGGAGCAGCAGAGGCGGCGGATCGACGGCGAAGGCGTGGTGCCCGAGGAAGAAGAAGGCGTCGATCCCGTCGATGCAGGGGCTCCCGGTTTGAGCTCGTGGCGGTAGTCGACGCAACGGAGGACGACGGACCTCCTGGACGTGTTCCCGAGCAACAGGGTGAACGGTTCCTGCGACAACGACGGCGAAGAGCTCGGTCATCACGGAGCTTTCGAGCAAGCAGAAGGGGAAGGGGGCAACGGGGAAAGAGGCGCAATGGAAGAGGGCGATCTAGGGTTTTGTTTGGACAGACTTATAGGGCCGAGGGGGTGACGTGGAGGCCATCCGGCCATGGCGCCGTGGGATGGCTGCCATGCCATTGCCTCTGCCTACAGTACGTGAGGAAGAAGTTAAGGGAGAGATGGGCTGGGCCTTACACTGCGGCCACTAGGGCCCAGTGGCACAGTGAGTCTCTTTGCTTTTATTCTTTTTCATTTTCTGCTTTATTTATTTCTCTCTGTTTTCTATTTAAATTAGCTACTAAATGAATTTTTTTAAAGTGAAACTTTACACATAAATCAAGCACAACATTATTAGGTTGCACAAAAAGTTTCAGGATATTTGGAAATGTTTAAACATTTTTAGAAATTGAAAAGGTCAGGCAATTTGCTGCTGGAACAGTTTTAAATAGGTTAAGGGCATTTTAGTAATTCAAATAATGTTGGCTTTTACATGATAATTACTAGGGGATTATTTGAAACATCACGTACATTTTTGTTTGACTGTTTGAAGAAGTAATATTTTGACTTGCGATTCGAATTTGAATTTGACTTTTATTTTTATCGAGTGGCAATTTGGCTTAGCAAACATGGTGACTTGGCATCATTAGGTTGGAATTACTGTAGCATGATTATCGGGGTGTTACAAATCTCCTCCACTAAAAGAAATCTCGTCCCGAGATTTAAGAGGTAGAGCAAGGGGGGAGATTTGGTTACGAAATTCTAACGAGTCTTCTCGGTCTTGGTTGCTCTTCTCGAAGAGGTCAGTCCATTGCGTTGATGTCTTCATTTTCTCTGCATCATGCGTCATATCGAAGTTGTTATTCTTCCTTTAGGATCTTCATCGTACTTACGAAAAGGATAAGGGGTAAATTCGGAAGAACGGACCACTACAAGGTTGATTATCTGGCAGATAACTCAGGGAATGTGGCAGAAAGTATCTCTCGAATTGAATAAATGAAATATATTGAGAGCAAGATACATATATAAGAAGTTATAAGAAGTTTCAAGAAGGTAGGCAATCGTTCGATGCCTGAAACAGAGTCTGAAAGGGGTTCAGAGCAACGGGAATAAGTATTGCGTCTGAAACCAGAATAGATCATCTCTAGGAAGGTGGCTCGTGAATTACCTACGAAGCCAAGCACAAGGAAGAACTTTGGTAACAGGGATGTACAGGAGAGTCAGGTTTCGATCCCGTGGAATGATGGTTAGTGTGGATTAAGAGTAGGAAGGGCGGTGACATCTTGCACAGTCACGATAACAAGGCATGTCAAAGGATAGCTTGTCAGCTATGTCGGCAACAACGTCAGTACCAAGGGCGGGGGATGAAGAGAACCATTTTCCTGCTCGTTGAAACGAGGCGGACCAATAGGCATAGTTTTCGTCCACCGGCGATTACCGAAACATCAACAACAATAGTAACAGGGTTATACTTCACAGGGTTGTACATGGGGGTGTTGACATAAGCAGGGAATTATCACTGCTCAGATAAGTTAGATTACAAGAAAGGTTAGACAGACCAATGGAAAGGAAAATGTGATTATCAGATTAAACAGACCAATGGAAAGGAAAATATGATTATACACAAGTATTAGGTGTATATCCTTCCCAAGGAAAAGCAGAGCATGATATACATGACAGGACAGCAAGTACAAAATCATTTAGATAAAGGGGCGAGGAAATTCATGATGTTACCCATACAATGGTGTTTGGATAATTGATCAAGAAACATTTAGCATTGCGCTTCCAATGTTCCTTTTGATATTCGGAGTACCACCGTCATGCTTCGGGGTAGCAATAATATGGTGTTTCAAGTAGGGGTTGGGTCTGAAGATCACAAGAATACACAAGGAACAATTTCAGGAATAGCAAGGAACTTAAGTATAACCAAAACCTGACCAAGTTTGTGTTGGCAGGAAGTCAAGGATGTTGTCAATGATAACACAAATCATCGAGGGGCAAGGCTGGTATTTCTCACCATGAATTCAATTGACACTTGGAAGAAGCCAAAATGTTGACGATGATCACGACACATTATGTCGAGAAGTTTCAAGAGGATGCAATCGAATAGCGACGGCATCAAGCAAGGGAATGACGAAGTGGAAGGTTATGGGAATAACAGATAAGATGCAAGCTCGGAATCGGAGTTGCTTTTCAAGACAAAAAAATGATGTTGAAAACTCGACGTAAGCCTTGCTCACGGTCTGAAGAATTCATGCACCAAAGAAGGATGAGGTAGCACGGTCAAAGGTAGCATGATAAGGATGTAGCTAGTAGTCTAGGAATGACAAGATTGAGTTTAAATTTCCCAGCAACAAATTACTAGGGGTATTGAATTGCAGTGCGGATTCGATTCACGAATCGGTGTTCTCGGTTGACAACAACCTAGAACCCATGGAATGACTAAGGTAGGGAAAGGTATTACTTCATCAAAAATTCATAAGATGTAGTGCAATGGCATGATATCCTCGAGATATCAGAGGGTGATACTCGAAGGTAGAACATAATAGAAGTTGAACTGGGTCATTGACCTGCGACAGCAGATACTTTAACCTTGTCGAAAAATAGACGAGGCACTGGAATGGATTCCTTTCAGATATATTGAATAAGGACAGCATGGTCGGAACCATAACTGCAAGGGATCAAATTTAATGATACTGGAAGAATTATTCAAATGATTAAATATTTTGCAAGAAGCTTCTGTGACGGTCTACATCATTTCCATAAGCATGAACACAAAGTTCAAGGTCGACTCCCACTTCATCAATGCATAACCTTTCATTCACTTCTTGTATTCGAAGAAGTTGTAGTGTTGAAAATTTATCTGACGAAGCACCAGTAGAGTTTAACCCGCATAACTTTCGGGTTCACACAGATTAGGGAAGGCATAGGTTCAACCCATCGGGGCATCTTAGGAACATATACCACAAACTTCAGGAATAATTAACACAAGCTTGGAAGCAGAGCATGGTTGACAAAGCAGAGGATACAATTTACCAAAGGCATTATGTATCCGAGGAGAAACTCGCAAGGTTATTGAATATGAAGGACACTGTCGGATAATAATCCAACAAAGGATTTGGCGGTCCACAAAGGATCTGATGTGAGTATCGGTACTCAACCAGTAGAATGCAAGCGAGTCATTTTATAGAATTGTTTGAATAATTCAAAGCTTAATTACAAATGAATTATGATTTCCAAATTGGTGGACCCAAATCAGATGCTCTGATCAAACATGAGTAAGTTGAATAGACTTAGAGGCAGTGCCGATCAAAACTTGATTGGTCAAGAAACAGCTCATATCCAGAATGACATCTGAGCCGGAAGGATAATTTCCAGGGAATAACTGATGATTGCGTGCATTCACACACATTTGAATCAATAGGACTAGGATGACAAACGTAAAGGATTTCAATGAAGATTGTTAGACATATGGAGTTAACCACAAGTGCAGGCATGAATTTCAAGAGCAATAGGTTGTAGAGGATTTTCGGAAGATCGAATAGCATTATGAAGTATTTTGCGAAACACATGAACAACTGGGGATGAACGAATCCTCGGTAAGTGTGAGGAATTATTCATAGGTGTACTCATGCGGAAATGGAGCAGCAAGGCAGTAGGCACAATGGATTCTCGGAATATAGGAAAATGTTTCGGGCTATAATGTAACAACAAGAGCAACTGGGAATGAATGTATGAACGGCAAGTGTATGTAGTTATCCATAAGGATTTATCGGTCGTAGGGAATTACAAACGCGGTGGGCACAAGGGTCTCGGGAAAACATCGAAGAGTATCTTCAGAATCTTCTGATGAATCAAACGGTCATCTAGAATGAAGGGTTCTCTGGGAGGAAGTAGTTACGAGAACCTAATGTTAGAGTTAGTAAAATCTTTAACCCAAAAAGAAGAGAGATCATAATCCCAGAGTAAAGCAGAGGAATAAAAGATCCTAATCCCATCCATTTGCGATGTGGGCCCGTAAGCCACAGAACAATGTTAGTAAAATAGTTTTTCAAAGACTAGACTCAACTTCGGCCAAGGAGTTGGAAAGGAGCTTCCTACAGGCAGTTGGCTCTGATACCAACTTGTGACGCCCCCGACTCGATCGTGCACTAATCATACACGCAAATGTGCACGATCAAGATCAGAGACTCACGGGAAGATATCACAACACAACTCTAGACAGAAATTAAAGTCATACAGCTTTATATTACAAGCCAAGCCACGAAGGCTCGAATACATAAGTCAGCGGAAGCAACAATATCTGAGTATAGACATAACTAAACAAGTCTGCCTTAAGAAGGCGGAGCAAAACAACGACATCTAGATCTAAAAGGTGCAGGCCTCCTGCCTGGGAGCCTCCTATCTACTCCTGGTCGTCGGTCTCCACGTAGTAGTAGGCTCCGTCGGTGTGGTCGTCGACGGGATCAGCTGGCTCCGGGGCTCCGTCATCTGATCGCAGCAATCGGGTAGGGGGGAAAAGCTAGCAAAGCAACCGTGAGTACTCATCCAAAGTACTCGCAAGACTTACATCAGAACTATGCTAAGTATGCATCGGTATGAAAGGGAAGGGGCTGTATCTGTGGACTATACTGCAGAAATGTCAGAATAGAGGGGAAGGCCTAGCCTATCGAAGACTAGCATCTTGCAGCAACAGAAGAGAGTAGAATAACACAACATGTAGTAACAAACATATATTAGTAACGCCCAAAGATCCTTCCTCGTCTACCCCGCGAGGAAGCGATCCCGGAGCCATCATATCAGTTTAGTGTCACATGTATCCAGTTCAAGTTGTAGTAGATCGGGCTACAACTCCGAGCGTCCTGTTACCATGGACACGCCTATTCGAATAGATAACTTCCCTGCAGGGGTGCACCAACTTACCCAACATGCTCGATTAACTCTGGCCGGACACACTTTTCGAGTCATGCCCGGCCTCGGCTGATCGACACACCGTAGTCCTACCTAGGCTCAACAGAGAGGCCAACACGCCGGTCTAAATCCTAAGTGCGAAGGGGTCATGGGCAATTGTCCTAAGCACTCCTACGTGTTGCGTACGCGGCCCGGAACAAACCTAGCCCCTGTATACACATGCAGGCGTTCCAGTTCAACCAGGCGCACGCCGCTCCATTGCCGACGTCTGTGAGCTTTCGGAAGAATCGTACGAAGCCGAGTGCCCATACTAATTCCCGCGTGGTGGTTAGTGCGAAAAGGCCAGAGGCCTACTCAGATCATATATCCAAACCCGTTAGTGTGTTGGGAGCTCGCGGTGACGATCAGTGCTCCTGTCGCTCCATCTCGCGGTCTTACAACAAGGGCTAGGCCCATCCCTCACTAGGGCGGTCTCTACCTGCCCGGTCGTGCCGCATCAATAACTCTCGCGGGTACCTTCATGGTCAACCCGACTTCAATAACTCTCGTGGGTACCCCTTGGGTCGACCCGACTTCAACAAGGGACTGAGGTAATAGTCAAGGTATCTGTGTGTCCATTACATCAAGGGAATCTGAGGAATCACCCTCTATAGATTCTTACTCGATGTAAAATGTCAAGGTGAACTTGGAGGAATCACCCTCGATGGGTTCACGCTTGAAGTGCTGCACGACAGAGTCATCATCGGGAGTGGTGAGCGAGGAATCACTCTCTGTAAACCACACTCGATGTGCTACACTACAGAGATATCATCGGAAGTGAGATACGAGGAATCACCCTCGGCACTCGATAGTAGCTCTGCAGAGTCGTACAACTAAGGGGGGTGCCGGTGGTGGGTTCGGTCTCTGTACATCGATCACATTGATCAAATCTTCCGGTAGTAAAGCATGGCAACAAGGACAAGGGTGTGGGGCCTCTGATGGATCACTAACCAGCCTATACTAAGCATATAGGACAACAGATAAAGTATCAACAGCAGGTTACAAAATCAGGCTATGCATCAGAATAGGAGCTATCGAATACAGTAGCAAAATCTAAGGCAAGCACGGGAGAGAAAGAATGGGCGATATAGGAATGATCAAGGGGGTTTTGCTTGCCTGGAAGCTCTGCTGAAAGGGGCTGGTCGTCTGGAGCGTAGTCGTACTCGGGAGCAGCATCGGTCTCGGGGTCTACCGGAGAGAAGAGGGGGAAGAAACAGTAAATATAAAGCACACAGATGCAACACAATGCATGACAAGGTGATATGCTATGCTAGGGGTGACCTAATGCAGTGCTAGGTGTTATAGACGGAGCGGGAAAATATCCGGGAATATTTTCCCGGCTCCAGGCATTTATTGGTCAAACGATCTGGAGGGAAAGGTTCCATGTTTGCAGTGTTGGGTGCATGTGGTAGGTATGTGGATGGCATATTCGGATTCATCTTATTTTTCTGAACATTTTTCATATATAAATTACTTTCATTCGAGTTACGGATTATTTTATATGAATTTTCAAAGTTTAAAATGAGTTTCTAGAATTTCTGGATTTAATTTAATTCGAAAACATATATTATTTAATTGCTATGGGTACACAGAAGTGTACCCAGATATTTGCAGCAGGGCTGACAGTGGGGTCCGGTTGACTTGGTCAACAGCCCAGTCAGCATTGACTGGGTCAATAGTGAACAACGCGGTGGGGTCCAGGTGTCAGTGTCACATATTTTAACAGACTAATTAAATAGGTTAATTAGGTGGGGTGGCCCACATGTCAGCGATACATTAGACTAATCCTAATACAAATAAACATCTAACCTATCTCTAAACTAATCTAACAGGGCCGGCCCTACATGGCAGGGACACAGCCAGCCACCAGGCTGTGCTCGCCATGGCCTCGCGTGAGGCAAAGAGCAGCGGCGGCAGCAGCTCAGCGCGGTAGCGGCAGCGAGCAGCAGCAGCGGCAGCAAGCAGGGATGCAGGAGCAGCTGCGGCACGCGGCGGGCCGCAGCAGGCAGGAGTAGTACGCAGCAGTAAGCAGTTGCACTTAGCGGCAGCAGCAAGCAGCGGGCGGGGCAGCAGCAATAGCAGAAGGCAGCAGCAGGCGAGCAGGGCGCGGCCCGGGCGGGCGCTGGCGCGCGGATGCGCGGGCGAAGTGGCCAAGGGCGCGGGGCACGATGCCAGGAGTGGCCAGGGCACGAGGCAGAGGAGCCAGGGGCGCTGGTTTGCTGCGGTGAGCGTGAGCTCGGGCGGCGGCGGTGCACGACGTCTACGGCGATGGAATCAAAGGGGAAACAGGGGGAATCGACGTGGTGCTCACCGGGGAGCACAAGGGTGGCTCGGTGATGGCTTAGGAGCAGCAGAGGCGGCGGATCGACGGCGAAGGCGGTGGTGCCCAAGGAAGAAGGCGTCGATCCTGTCGATGCAGGGGCTCCCGGTTTGAGCTCATGGCAGTAGTCGATGCAACGGAGGACGACGGACCTCCTGGACGTGTTCCCGAACAACAGGGTCAACGGTTGCCGCGACAAAGACGGCGAAGAGCTCGGTCATCGCGGAGCTTTCGAGCGAGCAGAAGGGGAAGGGGGCCAACGGGGAAAGAGGGGCAATGAAAAAGGGCGATCTAGGGTTTTGTTTGGACAGACTTATAGGGCCGAGGGGGCGACGTGGAGGCCATCCGGCCATGGCGCCGTGGGATGGCTGCCACGCCATGGCCTCTGCCTACAGTACGTGAGGAAGAAGGTAAGGGAGAGATGGGCTGGGCCTTACACTGCGGCCACTAGGGCCCAGTGGCACAGTGAGTCTCTTTGCTTTTATTCTTTTTCTTTTTCTGCTTTATTTATTTCTCTCTGCTTTCTATTTAAATTAGCTACTAAATGAATTTTGTTAAAAGTGAAACTTTGCACATAAATCAAGCACAACATTATTAGGTTGCACAAAAAGTTTCAGGATATTTGGAAATGGTTAAGAATTTTTAGAAATTGAAAAGGTCAGGCAATTTGCTGCTGGAACAATTTAAATAGGTTAAGGGCATTTTAGTAATTCAAATAATGTTGGCTTTTACATGATAATTACTAGGGGATTATTTGAAACATCACGTACATTTTTGTTTGACTGTTTGAAGAAGTCATATTTGGACTTGCGATTCGAATTTGAATTTGACTTTTATTTTTATCGAGTGGCAATTTGGCTTAGCAAACATGGTGACTTGGCATCATTAGGTTGGAATTACTATAGCATGATTATCGGGGTGTTACATTCCCCCTCTGGCAGATCACCGGAAAAGGCCTCCAGATGGGATCGCAGAAGAACAGAAGCTTGCAGCGGCGGAAAAGTTATTTCGGGTGGCTCTGTGTTGGTTTTGGGATTTATGGGAATTTATAGAAGTGGAATTAGGTTAAACGGAGCTTCATGGGACCCACGAGCTCAGGTGGCGCCCCCCCCCCAAGGGCGTGCCAGGTGAGCTCATGGCTCTCCCATAGGGCTTCTGGCCTCCTCCCGAACCTTCTAGAGTCCCTTCTGGTCTAGAAAAAATCATCGTAAAGTTTTATTCCGTTTGGACTTCGTTTGGTACTGATTTCCTAAAAAACCAAAAACAGGCAAAAAAACACCAACTGGCACTGGGCACTGAGTTAATACGTTAGTTCCCAAAAATGATATAAAATTGCATATAAAGCATATAAAGTATCCAAGATTGATAATATAATAGCATGAAACAATCAAAAATTATAGATACGTTGGAGACGTATGAGGGATCTTCTCCACCGCGCACGAGGGAGATACAACATCATCACCATTGTTGTCATCATCATCCACATCCTTATCATCTGCAACATCAAGCTAGTGGATCTTCTTGTGTATCATTTGAATCATTCATCCATGTATGCCATTACTTTCGTCTTGATGATTGTTGCCCCCATGTGTGAGTAGACCCCTAGTTCTCGGGGATATGGATGAACCTTGGTACGTGTAGGATCTGAAATGTTATTGTGGATATGAGATCCTCTGTTGAATGCTTAGTTTAATAACTTCGTGAATGTTGTGAAGGGGCCCCACTCAGCATTTGTGCCTTATGGCCATGAAGTATATCACTATGGTTGTAAAGGGCTAGGTTGTGGAGGCAATTCGAGGTGACAGTAAAAGCCTACTACTCCTAACCATTGCAATTGACCGGGGAATTACGGAGAACCCTTAGAGAGGCCGCGTCCATGGGGTAACCCTTAATTATCATGAGTTGTAACCCTCTGGGGGAAACTATGATGGTGGCATGCGTGGCACGAAGTCTACCACGAGTAGAACGTGTACTGTACCTGGCTTCGCCCAGCATAATCGTCAACAGTGGCTCAAGTATCCATTCCATACTATGATTATGCATAGGTGCGCTAGAAACATACCAATGGGGATTCCGGACTCCTTGAGAACGCCTTTTCATTCTGCTGTTTCATCCGTCACTACAATCCTTGCTCTTTATTTACTTTTATATTTTGTGTTACAAGTCACTACACTACTCAATTATCATTTATATCCGCCCTCATTTTGCTTTAAGTCTACTATTATCTACAGGCACAAAAATACATAACTCTCTACAAGAGGCAAAAGTCTGATTCATGTGCTCCCTGTGGGATCGATACTCTTACTTCGAAAAGGCTACAACTAAACCCTGTGCACTTGCAGGACATCAGGGCGTAGCACGAATTCGATCATCTTTGTCCAAAACACACGAATTCACGTCAGTAACTCAAAATACTAGGTTTGCTTCACATGCCCCGCGTTCATGATGTAAGAGCGCCAATGGTCTTCTGCAGCCGCTCCACAGTTTGCTTCAGCTCCTGGTTCTCCCTTTGCAATTTCTTGAGTGCTTCAGGTACTGCCTCCAGCTTGCTCAAGGCCTCAAGGACGGACTCCAGCTTCTTCAGGGCGTCCATAATTAGTACAAGCATCGTCTTGTTTGACGATCGGTAGGTAATAGGCTCACATGGCATGGTTGTGACAGGAGCGTCAGAGATATCTTCCATGGCATCCTTGCCAGCGATAGTATCTTCAGTTCTCAGGAATTTGGGCTGGCACTTTTTATGCTTGGTTCTACACAAAATCTTCATCAGAGGTGAACAAACATCATCGAGCAGAGCCTGGTTGTACGGTGCAAAAGGAAGGCTCCGGCTTTTATCCATGCTTGCGCTCTTCATCTCGCTGAAAATGAAGTGCATCACCTAGAAGTCCTCCTTCTTGTGGAACTGCGTCAGCAGGTACGCAGCCCATTTGCGGACACTCCCTTTGTCGCCATGCTTCGGGATGAGTGTGTGTCGCAGCACACGACAAAGAGTCACAAGGCTAGGGTGCATGAACTTCAGATTACCGGCCTTTATGTCATGCCACCCCGTTAACGTAGAATGTCAGTAGCTCGTCGGACTTTTGGGGCTCACCGGCTTCATGCATCCTTTTCTTCACCTGTTCCCTTTCATCATCGAGCGTTGCTAAGCCAAGCACTTTGAAGAATTGGTCGTACGTCACCTCAAACTTTTTACTGTTGGTCATCTAGTGCATTGTCATAGTTTGCTCGTCCACAAATAGGGTGGAGTAAAACTGCATGATCGCCTCCTCGCACCAATCCTTTCTGAAAGTGGTCAACCCAAACACTCTTTGTCTATGCATGCCTGCTCCAAGCCAGCAAAACAATTGTTCTATATTACACGATTCCAGTCGATGGTCTTCATCTGTGCCACACAGTTCTTCAACCCCATGGCAATGGTTTCATAATAGTCCTACTGTTCGAGCGAGTGAAATCTAGCATCCGCCGTGCTCCTCCCCAGCTTGTAAGGGTTCGACATCCATTGGATTCGACGAAGGACATAGCAACTCTCCTTCAGGTTTGCAGCCTGGCGGTGTACCGTGCCTCGCGCTGGAGTGCAAGGGATTAGATCAACTGTCTCTGGTTCGTCGTGAAGAGGCTCACAAACAACGCTCGTTGATCCGCCGTCAGTCGACCTGACAGGCGGGTCAGATGGAGTTCTGGTTGGACGAGCTTTCTTGTCATTCTGCTCCATGGGCATCAGTGGTGATGCAGGGTTGCTCTTCCTTTTAGCCGTAGCACAAGGCGCATTGGCTGCGGGGGCAGTTGTTGCGGCACTGGCTGACTGAGGTGAAAGGCTGAAGCGGGTTGATGCCGCGGCAGTCGCTGGCTCAGCTGAAAGGTTGAGACACTTTGATGCGGAAGATCTAGCTGACATAAGTAGAGGGTTTACGTGAATTGATGCCGCAGCATCCGTCGCTGACTGAGGCATTGCATTGACCCCGGTCGGTACGGCTGACTTCGACGACTGCGGCGGACTGGCTGACAACAATTTGCTCGCCTTACCCTTCCTGCTGAATTTTTTAACACTGCTTTCTAACCCTTGTTGTTCCATTGCCTTTCTCTTCTCCGCCTCTTTGTCTGCCTTTTTGTTCTCTACATCAAGGATGGACTGTCTTCGTTGTCGCTTCAAAGTAGGTGCTTTATATTGAGGTGACGGCTTTGGATTGATGGCTTCCTTTCCCTTCTCGTGTGTCGATGAAGGTTCAAACAAATCATCACTGTCCTCGTGCAACATTCACTGCACCACTGCATCCAATGCCAAATTAGTGGCCTCATCCATGTTATGTTCACCATCACTCACATTGATGTTCTCTGATACATGACTTGGACGAACATTTCCTTTGCATGAATCAAGGTGAGGTCCGGATTTTTCCTTAGTGTACATGATCTTCTCAGATCCAAGAGACTTCAGGGTTGTAGGACTGATGAAATCAACCATCAGCAAAACAAAACTGATGTTTCCATTCACTGCATCTGCTCCCAATTGGTCTGCTGATTCTAGTTGCTTTACTGATGTACGATTGGACTCCACGACACCCGTATCGGCACAATTGCTCAGTCCAGTCCCGCTACGAGCTGCGTTTGTTATGCCCCGCTGCCATGCACCTGATCCGGCAACTAAACCGGCCTGCCTACAGTAGACTTGATCAGAAAGTGAGACCGTAATGATTTATGAACGATGCAATTGGAGATACATAGAATGCAACTTTTTACATCGACAAATGCAATTACACTTGTTGTGCCAAGATGTACCGCTTTCACAGGACTTCGCCCATGCACTTCTGCGTTGCTATCTTCTCCTTCCATGTGCTGGCCAGAGGCATCTTTGGATGGTTCTCTTGCGTCATCCATGACAAATAATTCAATAAAACAATCAATACCACAACCCCCGGTGGGAGTTCCTGGTTGGAATTGTAGGTTGCTGGTGCACGACCAACATCCTCCGCTGGGTTTACTTCATGAGATTTTTCAAATAGCGGGTTCTCGGTGCAGCAAGGAACAACGGTCTGCTCATTACCATCTGCATTAGCGTCACCAGCCAAGTTCAATATCGGGGTGGGTTCACCTGGTGCTTCAGTATGTAAAGCTGGTTCAATGCTCGGAACCACCTGCTTTAATGTCGAATGGTCACAACAAACATAAAAGGCAATAGTAGCAAACAAATGAACCGAGCACAGTGGCATCAACACTCACACAATGTTAGTCATTTCCTACAACAAGGCAGTACCTGCTGTGGCTGGATGGATTTAGACTGATGAGAGTTAGTTGATGCCACGGTAGCCTCCTCATGTGCCCGGCTTATATGTGACCAGGTGGAAGTTGTGCTTTGACATAGTTCGAACTAGCTCGAGCATACCAAAGTCTCGGCTAACGTCTATAAATGAAATATCATTACCAAAATCACCAAACGGTGATGGACCAGGTGTAATCTCAAGATAGCCGTCTGCAAAGGAAATAGCGTTACCATCTTCCTCCACACAGGATGCTGTTGTTCGGTATGAAGGGGCGACCGGATCCAAAAATTGGCTACCAAATGAGAACTGATTCAGGTACGTACTCTGCGCAAGAACATGACGAACTACTGTCAATGTTCAATATACCAGGCACGGAATGCCTTGTCAGTTCAGTTTAGTTAAGATGGGAACTAGATCTAAGAGAACTCGTTTGTTAACTAAACAAGGCACAAATTGAAATGTAACAAGGTTCTACTGGCCATCATACATGTGACCTAACGCATGACCCAACTAATTCCACTGTACACTAGGCAAATTTAAAAGCTTTGGCGATTACGGTCACTTACTTCCTCCCACGGTTGATTGTCCCAGGAAACCAGAGCCTCCGTACACATTTCATGCCGCCAGGACTGTTTACGGTGCTGACAGCGGATCAGGGCCAGCTTAGGGTGGGCGGACAGTCGTACCGCCGGCCAGCCGGTGAGGCCTAAGCTGCCGTGGAAACTGATGTCAAGCGCCGCCCTATAGGATTTTAGCGCGATAGATTTGGGGAAAGCAGGAGAGGGAGGAGAACGCCTACCCCCCCCCCCCTCGGGAGGGGGATAGAACGCAAGGAAAGACGAGGAATAAGGCCCGCCCAAGAAAGCCCAGTAAGCGAGGAGACCGGCCTATTAAACACAACCCGTTAAGGTTATACACAGCATCCAACTAGAATATCAAACATAATGACTCGTTTGAACACTCCATCCAACGGCTATACACCCGCGGACCATCTATCAATTTTCAAACAGCACCATTGTTTCAGCACAGCCACAACAAAACCATGGGATCTGATGCGGAGCATCCTACGGTCATCCCCATGGAACCACCTACATCTCCTCAAGTGCCAAGCGGACCAATTACACGAGCATGTGCAAGAGCTCTTGACACCGAGGTGACATCTCTCCTTAGTGAACTTCCAAATGACTCGTGTGAGACATGGCTACTACCTCAAGTCGGAATGCTATGTGTGCTTAGGTATGAAGAAGACCGCCTCGGGAATGCTCGGAGTAAACACCAAGTCCCCAAGTACACGGACGAAGAAGAGTGCCAAGGAAGACCGCTGAAAAGTATCAGCGGCTGGACATCCGGCCCCTGATGAGTACAGCCGCAGCAGCAGCCCTACAGCCGAGGAACTCCAGGGCCCGGACATCCGGCTGGCGGCCCGGACATCCGGCCCGAGCGGCCCGGACATCCGGCCTCCCTCTCGGATTTCCGGCCAAAGGGGACAGAACCTGGGAGAGCTCCAGGCCGGACATCCGGCGTCTGGCCAGGACATCCGGCCCAATGGGAACGGCCGGACATCCGGCCCCTACTAGCACATGAGAGGCCACCCGGCCGTGTAACCTCTCTCTCTCTCTCTCTCACCCCACTTCGTCCTAGACTATAAATAGACCTTCTCCTCTTTTCTAGGATTAGCAAAGTATATTGAGAAATTTGAGTTGAGCTTTGCTCCTTATATCTCCTCTTGGGGAATCAAGACCTCTCTAGGGAGAAGGATCCCCATCATAGGATCATCAAGACCTCCTAAGGGAGAAGGATCTCATCTAGATCATCAAGACCTCACCTCCTTTGGAGTGATAAGAACTTTACCTTTGTGCTTGTTTCCATGGATTGATCTTGTATACTTGTGGATCTCATGTATGCTATCCTAGTGGATGTGTGATTTGGGTTTGTTTGAGTGTTTTCCCTTGGTTGTTCTTGTTTGTTCTTCCCTTTTCCCCCCTCCAACTGTGAAAAGATCATCACATTAGGGTTCCACCCTACATCATCTTGGATCAGAGCCATGTTGATTCACACTTTGGAGTCTTTCCCCTCCACTTTCTAGCCCCAATTTTGTTGTTTTTGCCCAATTTCGAAAATTCCCCGCAAAAATAGTCCTACCAAAAAATTTGTGATTTGTTGGTTTGATGATGTTTTGTTGATTTTGATACATGGATTTGCTGTGTTTCAAGTGGATCTAGCTTTTCTCCACCATCTCCACGAATTCCATCCACGAAATTCCTTGAATTTTTCCCCAAAATTTTCTTTTCCACCACTTGTTCTTCGTTGTTCATCCACGGATCTTGAGCCCCGGACATCCGCCCCCCCCCCCCGGACATCCGGCCCGCAGGCCCAGACATCGATGATGTAGGGTGGAACCCTAATGTGATGATCTTTTCAAACTTGGAGGGGGGGAAAGGGAAGAACAAACAAGAACAACCAAGGGAAAACACTCAAACAAACCCAAATCACACATCCACTAGGATAGCATACATGAGATCCACAAGTATACAAGATCAATCCATGGAAATAAGCACAAAGGTAAAGTTCTTCTCACTCCAAAGGAGGTGAGGTCTTGATGATCTAGATGAGATCCTTCTCCCTTAGGAGGTCTTGATGATCCTAAGATGGGGATCCTTCCCCTAGAGAGGTCTTGATTCCCCAAGAGGAGATACAAGGAGCAAAGCTCAACTCAAATGTCTCAATATACTTTGCTAACCCTAGAAAAGAGGAGGAGAAGGTCTATTTATAGTCTAGGACGAAGTGGGGTGAGATAGAGAGGTTGCACGGCCGGGTGGCCTCTCACGCGCTGGTAGGGGCCGGATGTCCGGCCGCTCCCGTTGGGCCGGATGTCCTGCCTGGAGCTCTCCCTGGTTCTGTCCCCTCTGGCCAGAAATCTGGGAGGGGGCCGGATGTCCGGACTGCTCGGGCCGGATGTCCGGGCCCTGGAGTTCCTCGGTTGTAGGGCTGCTGGTGCGGCTGTACTCATTAGGGGCCGAATGTCTGGGCCATGGGCCGGATGTTCGGCCACTGATACTTTTCAGCGCTCTTCCTTGGCGCTCTTCTTCATCCGTGTACTTGGGGACTTGGTCTTTACTCCGAGCATTCCCGAGGCGGTCTTCTTCATACCTAAGCACACATAGCATTCCGGCTTAAGGTAGTAGCCAGGTCTCACACAAGTCATATGGAAGTTCACTAAGGAGAGATGTCACCTCGGTCTCGAGAGCTCTTGCACGTGCTCGTGTCATTGGTCTGCTTGGCACTTGTGGAGACGTAGGTGGGTCCATGGCGATGACCGTAGGATGCTCCGCATCAGATCCCCCCCCCCTTGAAAAAGATCCATCCTCGGATCGGAATCCACATCACCATGGAAGGGAGATAAGTCCTTGACGTTGAAGATGTCACTAATGTTGTACCAGTCGCGAGGGATGTCGATCTTGTAGGCGTTGTTGTTGTAGCGTGTTAGCACCTTGAATGGTCCATCGGCTCGAGGTAGTAGTTTGGACTTGCTCTCGTTGGGAAAGCGGTCTTTGCGAAGGTGTAGCCACACAAGATCTCCGGGATTGAACACCATGGGGTGCTTGTTGATGTTGACCTTTGTCGCGAGTCGTTGTACTTGGCGCTCGATCATGTGCCTTGTATCTTCATGCATCTTCTTGAGGTAGCTCGCTCGTGCACTCGCGTCCATGTCGATGCGCTCTTGTAGAGGTAGTGGTAGGATGTCCAATGGAGACAACAGGTTGAAGCCGTAGACGACCTCGGAGGGGGACTTAGCGGTAGTAGAGTGTCTTGCTTGATTGTAGGCGTACTCAGCCATGGGCAAACATTCTTCCCACTCCCTTATGTTCTTCTTGATTAACACGCGGAGGAGTGTGGAAAGCGTCCGGTTCGTGACCTCCGTTTGGCCATCGGTTTGTGGATGATATGCCGAAGAGAAGAGTAGCTTGATTCCAAGCTTGGCGCAAAGTGTCTTCCAAAAGTAGCTAAGGAACTTGACGTCGCGGTCCGACACAATCTTCTTGGGCACTCCATGCAATCTCAAGATTTCCCTACAAAAGATATTTGCAACATGTGAAGCATCGATGACAACTTGTTTCATATCCTTGCCATTGCATTGTTAACCCAAAGACCATCTTTTGCGTTACTTTCCTACGAGACTAGCCATTTGAGTATTGCCGGGCAACGCTACTTGTGCACTTTAGTGATACACGTTCCACATAGCTATCATAGCATGCATATATCATCGTATCATCTCTTGTGTCAACAATTGTTCCCGCATATACATCATTGCTATCTTCGTAAGAGCATTTCGCATAAGTGGCCAAGGAAAACATCAAGAAAGAGAAGCTTTTAAGCAAAAGAGAAAGAGCAATAACAAGGTTGTAAGCAAGAGCCATAGCATCGCCACATTACATAGCATATTTGATCATCTTGGATCATCGTGACAAGTTCACCGAGAATCATACATACATAGCATAAGTGAGATAGAAAGTCGATACGTTTTGTCTCTGATAGGTTGTGCACAAGTTTCATAGCCGCCTATTGAGCAAACGTGCTAGCGTCTCCCTAGTGTTGTGCAACACGAGCATTTTCCGTGGATTCCACATTTTGAGCTCATTCCTTGGTTGCACGACCTCATTTATCTATCCGCGCGTGTGTTTCCGTGTGCTACTTCTTGCTATTGGTCTACTCGTTTCACTTGTGAACTTGTGGATCTTTTTCAACATTATTGATATCTTGCTAGCAATTGCAACTATTTTGTGCCACCATCCTAACCAAGCGACTCCATAAGCTTTACTTGTGTAGGTGTGAGAAACGAATCCGGTACCAATTCTACTATCATAGCAATACACTGAGTAATACTCGATACATCTTCAATCTTCGGAAAAGGTAACTTTGGTTTTGTTCTCTCATTTCCTACTCACCTCTACTTGATCATGATGGATAGGCCGAGCACATCTTCGAATCCTCTCTTCAACGAGCACAATGCACCGAACGACTACATATCCAAGAGCCATCTCTTTGGGGTACAACAAGCCTTGCATCAAGATAATGAAGCTTTGGGCGACCGCATTGAGCAACTCGCCACCGACTTGCGTCACTCCGAAACGCGAACAAGAGACTACCTCGACACCAAGCTTACTACACAAATGGAAGAATTTCATGCCATGATGATTGACCATGCTTCCTCAACTTCGTCTTTGACAAGGAGAACCCGGTCAAGGCGCCATTCTTCGGATTTCTCACCGGATGCAGGTCTTCCACGAGCTCGTCTACATCCTCGACAAGACCATCAAGCTTCACAAAATCCATTACATGGCAATGGTTTGCAAGACCGCCTTCGACGGCGAGAACGACAACGTCATCAAGTTCAAGACGCCATGCACCAAGACCAAGTTCCACGACGTCAACAACAAGACACACAAGACGGCGACCCACTTCGTCAAGAGCAACAACATCATTAGGAACAAGCCCTCGAAGCTCAACATGCCCTTTGAGAAGCCACTCGTGCGCTCGACGAACACAACCGTCGTGTGCGTGAAGAAGAAGAGGCACGTCACCAAGAAGAAGCCGCACACCAAGAAGAGAGTCAAGAAAGGAGGAACCAGGCAAGAATACCTCATCCCCAATGTCAAGCCAACCGCGTAGAGCAAGAAGAGAACGAGGATGAAGACCCACCTCCAAGACAAGAACGACGACAACACCGGAATCATGATGAACAACGCTACGGCAAGCTCAAGTTCAACATGCCGAAGTTCTCCAGAAGCACCGATCCCGAAGACGACCTCTCATGGGCCTTAAAGGTGGACAAGATATTCCGTCTCCACCAATATGACGAAGAAGAGAAGGTAGCCATGGCATCGCTTGAGTTCCAAGACTATGTTCTCATTTGGTGGGAGCAAGTGATTGAACGGCGCCAAGAGAAAGGCGAACCACCCATCACCACTTGGACTCAAATGAAGGATGTCATGAGATCTCATTTTGTGCCTACACACTATAGCCGCGACCTCTTCAAGAAATTACAACTCCTCAAGCAAGGCACCAAGTCGGTTGAAGAATACTACCAAGAAATGGAGATTACCATGATACGAGCCAACGTCAAGGAAGATGATGAACAAACTATGGCGCGTTTCTTGAATGGCCTCAACCATCCAATCAAGAAAATTGCAGACTTCCAACCATACTCCAACCTCCTCGAGCTAGTGCACCAAGCGACCAAGGCGGAGCGACAAGTGCAAGAGGACTACAAGTACTCCTGGTACTCTTCCAAGACCTACGGTTCATACACTCAAGCTTCAACGACTACGACACCTCCTACTCGAGCTACACCAAGCACCAATGACAAGTCAAGCTCCAAGCAACCAATGACATCTTCGAGTCGTCCTACTCCAAGTACAACCAAACCAAGAGCTTCGTCATCAACAACTCCTACGGATGCTACCGCCAAGACAAGTGACATCAAATGCTTCACTTGCAAGGGCCGAGGTCACAAGTCATTTGAGTGCCCCACACGGCGCACCATGATCGCTAATGACGACGGCACCTATGACTCCATGAGCGAAGAACAAATGGAAGCCCTCGAGCATGTGGTCATGCATCGACAAGTGAATGAAGATGAAGACGATCAAGTCTTTTGTGACAATGATTCGAGCCCCGCTCTTGTTGTCTCCAAGATCTTGACACTTCAACAACAACATGACGAAGATCAACGTTGCCATATCTTCCATACCAAAGCGGGTATTCAAGGACGTTCCGTCAAGGTCATCATCGACGGCGGAAGTTGCCACAATTTGGCAAGTGAAGAACTATGTTCCAAGCTACAATTGCTCAAGAAGAAGCACCCTCGCCCATACAAGGTCCAATGGTTAAGCGACTCCAACACCATTCAAGTGGAGCACACCGTCCAAGTGTCCTTCAAGATTGGCGCATACGAAGACACCTTGGAGTGTGATGTGGTTCCCATGTCCGTATGCCATTTCCTTCTTGGAAGACCTTGGCAATTCGACCATGGCGTCATCCACAACGGACGGACCAATCACTATAGCTTCAATATGAAGGGCAAGGAATTCGTGCTTCTACCCATGACGCCAAGTCGAGTCATCACCGACAAGCAAGCTTCAACCCATCGTGGAGAGACTAGTGAGCGAGTGAACCACCAAAATGAGTGTGAGCGCCACAAGCCAAAAATGAGCGACTCCACGATGAGTGATAAGAAAGGCTTAGTGCTTTTAGCACTACAAAAAAAACACTTTCGTGATGATACGTCTTTGTCACAGTAGGTCAAGTTTTCTGTCATGCATGTACATCCGTGACAATTTTATGACAGAATCAAGATAGTCATGCCTGTGCTGTCGTAGAAGTATTCCATGACAATACTGAAATTATCATCACGGAAGTGTCCACTTCCATGACGATAAATGTCGCGTCATGGAAGTATTTTCGTCAAGGGTGACCGACACGTGGCTTCCACCGTAACGGGTCGCCGTTAAGCTATCGGGTCTGGTTTTGGATCCGATAACCCGTTAATGGCCCTAACCAATGGCGATTTTCCACGTGTAAATTTCTCATTCGCGAGCCGATCCACGTGTCAGCTCGGCGGTTCGACAGAGGTCATCCATTCATTGGACGAGAGATGCCTGTGATACGTCGACACGTGGCACGGCCCAACAGCGGCCCATTTAGGTTAAAAAGGCCGGCCCGTTTGACTTGGTCAAAATTTAGCAGGCCGGCCCATGGAAAGCCTGTTAACGGCCTGTTCGCATACAACCCATCTACGGCCCGGGTACTCATGGCCCGTTATGGCCTTTCAATATTCGGCCCAGTAGCGTCATATGGGCCGTCCCAAATGATTCCAGACCGTTGTCACTTTCGGCCCATCTATGGCCCATGAAGTCTTTCAGCCCATATGAGGTCTTTTACATCTGTGGGCCCATTGAGGCCCGTGGTGAATCAGGCCCATCATGAACAGTAAACGGCTTTGAGCCCATTAACGGCCCATGATTCAGTTGGACCGTTTCAAGCATGTGCTCCCTTTCGGCCTTCGAAGGGCCCATACATTCTTGTGCTCATTTCCGGCCCTCGATTACTTACAGTCCGTTACTGTCCTGTTATGCTAATGGCCAAATTCAGCCCGTGGTAACATTCGGTCCATTTGTGGCCCGTTAACCCGTTGGGCCATTTTCATCCTGCCCTGTAATCCGGCCCATTAACGACCCGTCATGCCTCTTGATAGAATTAAGCATGTGCTGTCTTCTGGCCTGTTAACGACCCGTTATGGTCTAGGCCCATAAAAGGGCGGTTCCAAATTTGGCCCGTTTACGGTCCATATTGAGGTCCGGTTTTGGCACACGAACAGTACGGCCCATGGATCCTATGGCCCATAGGAGGCCCATGGATCCTACGGCCCGTAGGATGCCCATCGTTACCACGGCCCGTATGTGGCCCATGGTTATTGCGGCCACTAGCAAACCGAGGAAAAAGAACTGCAGTGACTACAAGCAAACAAATAAACAAGACTTCAAGTAAATAAATAAGCAAGCAACTAACGCTATGTTATTACGGCGATTACAGACATTACATCCACTGGGCATCAAAGTTCGCCTCCAGTGCAAATAAAGGGAACAACAAAGCAGCATATTACATACACTGGGCGTCTAAATTGGCCACCAGTGCAAATAAACGCGGCAGCAAAACAAGTCCAGAACTGAAACAACTTCAGAAGAGCTCAAGAAACGTTATCCTGGGTATCCATCATGCTGGCAATAAGCTTAGCAAGCTTATTAGCTTTCTCTTGTTTGGCGCTAAAATCCTCCAACGCTTGCTGTTGCATCAAAAAGTATGCATCTGAATTCTCCAGGGACTTCCTCAGTCCTTCAGCTTCTTGTCACAGCACAACTGATCGATGTCTTTCAGCTTGTAGTTGAGACTCAAGAAACCGAACTGATTCGGACAGCTAGTTTGAAGAGCTTGTGTAAGCGGTAGTGGCCAGTAACTCGAACACTACATCAAGACAGGACTTTGGGGTTGTCTCACTGTCTTCAAGATAGTTTTCCTTATCTGTTTTATCAGCTTTGTTGGAGACCAGCAAGGTTGTCTCACTATCTTCAACCTTATCTGCATTACTTCCTTTACCATTAATTAATGTGGTACTCTTCTCCAATATTCTGTCTGCATTCTAAAAGAAGAAACAAGCAGACACATAACATGTTTAGCATGTAGTATATGAAACTCATTTTGGTGAACCCGTTCAGTAGGAAGGTGGACAGGATTAAACTATCAAGTCTTCTATTGCAAAGTAGTACATTATAAAAGCATCAAACAAACATATATCTATGTGCTACTGTCACTGCATTGTCTTGCCAAATCAAAATAGAGACACAGTTCAAATCATATCAGTTCAAGACAAAATAGCATTGAAAGAATATAAGTGTGGAAAAGTACACGGCACCACAAGATTTCAGATGGGTACCACGGGTATACATGTACAACTAACAACACTATTGGCTCTGTTTTGATGCTAGTAATGTGGATGATATGAGAAGACAACTGTCTACACAATTGAAATTGAAATCAACATAGATCAATTTAGAAGAGCAACCCAGTTAAAGAAACATGTTTAAACATACCTGTTGTGCCATTGGAGTTTTGATTGGATCCTTCTATTTAAAAATTAGTTGGTATGAGTAAATACAGTGATACAAGAGCAAAGCAGTATGCACCATAGCTATGGAATCTTGCCTAAGAATAGTTGTTCTTCAGGTTTAAGCACTTGTTCTACAAGAAGAGAGTACAGTAAGACGCAACCATATAGTACTTCAAAATGAAATATGATCTCATAGACCCTACCAGATTCATGGGTCTAGACCAATACAAAACAAGGCGTTCCCAGTCATCGTCCCTTAAATGTGTCTCCGGAGAAAGTAAGGGAATTTGATGAGTTTCCTTGCCAGTGAAATACGTTTTCTTCAGGTAATTCCGATACTGCCGCAAAGCATTCTTGTAGATAGCACAGGTTACCTCATCCTGAGTTTCCAAATCGGTCATTCTCTACACAGAAAAATGGGAACATTTGCTATGTCATAACCAGCAGGGAGGTAGAACGCATGGGACAAAGCAAAGTAATTGCCATGAATACTTACACATAACTCCTGAAGGAACACCTGCAACTGGCTTTTTCCTTCATCTTCAGTATAATATTTCCATGATGGGAAGATACGCACATAGGATTTAACAACATCAAATGCGATAGATGCTAAACTATGGATGACTGGTTCTGCTTCGTCCACAGGAATAGGTGTACAAAATGGTGGAGTTGGGGTTCGCCGTGGTAGTCCTGGCGCTTTGGGCACTGGAGCTGCCTTACTAACTGCTCTTGTTTGGGAGCTCTGTTGTGGAGATGGTGCTGTGTCAACTGGAACTGGGTTACTATCTACTGGGATTGGGGTTAGATTGGTGAAGCTGGTTCTCTGTCCATCGGAGTAGGGGTACAATTTGCGATAGTCTGGGTTATGTGTGGTAGGGTTGGTTCTTGTGCAAGTACAACCAGGGTGCTATCTCCATCGACAGGTAGCGCTGCATTATTTGAAGACCGTGTTTTTACTCCGCTAGATACTGCCATCACCCCCTCCAATTCAAATGGCTGATAAACAAAAAAAGTAGTTGAATGTATAGACCTTGTATGAGACAGATGCAATAGATAGTGAGGAAAAAAGAGGGCATGAAATAGTTCACATATATGTTGTTTAACTAAACAGGATAGCATGACATAATTTCACATATATGATGTCTATCTAACCAGTATAGCATGACATAATTCAAAGATATGATGACTAACTAAAAAGGATGGCATGAGATAATTATATGATGTCTTTAGTAAACAGGTTCGCATAACATAATTCACATACATGTTATCTAAGTAAACAGGATGGCATGATGTAATTCACATATGTGATTTATATACTAAGCAGATGGCATTCGCATATATGATGTCTAAACTAAGCAGATGGTGTTGAATATTGTGTATATGATGTCTAAACTATGCAATGCAAGACAGCATATGCATGATACGAGCAGTATAACCGTGCCAAGTTAGAGCATACACCTCGGGGGGGGGGGAATAGGACTGGTCATCTGTCTCTGAATCCTCCTCTGAGGAGCTATTTGGACCCAGCAAGAGATCTGCTTCGACAGGTAGCACTGTCTGCTCTGAAGAACTTGTTTTCACTCTAGATTTTTTCATCACCCACCCAAATGACTGATTCACAGGAAGAGTAGTTGAATGTACAAACATTGTCGACAAATGGAAATGTAATGGAAAAAAGGAATGGCAAGATATAATTCAAATATATGATGCCTGGCTAAACAGGATGGCATTGCATATTTCACATATATTATGGCTGGCTAAAAAAGATGGCATTGCATAATTCACATATGTGATATAGAAACTAAACAGGTGGCATTACAGAACATGTCTAAACTAAGCAGATGACATATATGATGTCGAAAGTAAGTAAAGCAAGGCACCATATGCATGATATGACCAACATCATCATGCCAAGTTAGAGCAAACACCTCGGGGGGTAAATAGGAGTGGTCAGCTCCCTCTGACTCCACCTCTGAACAGCTATCTTCCTCTGGATTACAATCTGGAGGAGGGGGGTGGGGTTGCCATTGCACCCACCATGGATCGATGTCTGCATGACATTGTATTGCCGCGCAAGACTCTACTCTTTTTCTCTACATGTTCAGCATGACTGTGTACAATAACTGACATGCATACGAAAAAAATATAGTGAGATTAAATAAGGAGAGCATGCAGAAATCTAGAGTGATGGTAAGAGCTAGTGGATAGATCCAAAATTAATGATAGCAGGCAAATGATAGCTTAATTTAATAAAAAGACAGATGATGGCTACTTTACTATTTGTTTCCCACCCAAGATGAACGACATAGTAGATACCCTAGATGAAACAGATAGTAGATCGATATACTGTTCATTGCTGCCTCGATATGTGCCCCACAAGCATTTTCAAACTCAAGTTTGAACATTAATTTGGACCTGACTTGGAGTCTAAGAGATGAACAGGATGATAAACTAGCAGGTAATATTAAGCAATGCATAAAGTAAGCAGAAACAAAAGAGTGTGACCTCTCTTGCGGACCCATGTACTCCTCGGGTTCATCTGCTGAGTCGATGATGGTGATGCAGTTGCGGTGGATGCCGGCGGCGGGGAAGGAGATCTGAGGCGGCGAAAGAGGGTAAGGAGTCATGATGTCTCGTATGGTGGACGCTTCTGTCGATGGAGCAGCTCAGGTGAGGTGGACGACGGCACGGCAGGAGTCGGACAAACCACACAAAGTTTTCTTCAACACCTATCTATAAATGAAGTAATTCTGTAAGGGCTCCTTTGGCTTGCAGGAAGAGCACAGGAATGCAAAGAAACACGGCCAAATTAAAGTCAAGCCACCTGCAAATGTGTACAGATAGAATGTTATTATGCCACTAATGCACTTAGTCTTCTTTTCATGCATAGGATTTTGATAAGTAGGTCTAGGTGGATGTTAAAAAATTTGTGTTTTTCCTTTGAAACAGACACGAAAGGAAAAATCCTTCAGTTTAGTTTTGCTCCATTCCTTTCAACCAAATGCATGAATAATTGAATAGTAGGGTACCATTGGAAAATTTCCTATTGCTATGTTTTTCCTTCACTTTTTCCTTTGAACCAAAATAGCCCTAAGGGATCGACATGAATGTAGAGTAAAAAGTGATGCGACAAGTGTACAACCTCTTTGGCGTAGCCGTGTCGACCTCAGCATAATTGGGTCGGTCACTGAAGATGTTGCGGCGGAGGTGGCTGTCGGAGCTGGGGAAGAAGATCTAAGGCGTCTGTAGACGGCATTGAGGGTACTGCTCTGTTGTGATGGATGGTTCCGTCGTTGGAGCAGCTCCGGTGAGCTGTACAACGTCGAGGCTGAAGCAGTACAAGACAGACATCGTTAATCTGAAGTGGGATTCTAATGCCATCTCCAATAGATGATGTAAAATACATCACCAAAAAGTGCTAGCTATAAAATTTACATCACCAAAAGACAACCAACTCCAACAGATGATGTAAAAACTGTTGACTCTGAACTTAACTATCGAAACTGAATTTTACTGTCGAAACTGACTGTTACTATCGAAACTGAATTTTACTGTCAAAACTGAACGCACTAGTAGCAGACAAGCACTTCGTTGGTAGCTTAGGCCGCTCAAGCACTGGTAGCAGAGAAGCAGTGATCTAAATCAGCAGCCACTCAACAGGGAATGCACTAGCAGCTAGCAGCCAGAGCAGCAGCGCAAACGAGAGCCAGAGCAGCAACTCATGTAGCTGCAGCAGCCCGTGGACCAGCATCAGTAGCGCGAGCGAGAGCAAGAGCAGAGCAGCAGCGCGAGTGAGAGTCGGAGCAGCAGCAGCAGCTCCAGCTGGTATGGACGCCGCCGCCGAGGGAGCCTCGCAATGGGGGAGATCTGCCATGGAGGATGTCACCGGCGGCGCCGGTGTCGAGGGAGCTGGGCCATGTCGGAGCGGGATCGAGCACTGGCGGCGTCGTGAGGTCGAGTGAAGGAGAAGATGCGATGAGTGTACAACCTCTTTGGTGCCGCCAAGTAGGCCTCGGCTTCATCCGAGGAGTCAGTGAGGATGCTGCGGTTCTGGTGGGGTAGGTTAAGGCGGTGCTGTAGGAATGGAGCAGCCGCGATAGACGAGGCGATCGTTGGAGCAGCTCCATGGAGGTGGAGGACGGGGCGGCTGAACCGGCGGGACGACGAGATTGACGACGGATCCTCATCAGGTGCGGTGGATGAGGGACGTCGAGCTGTTGCGGTGGACGACATCATCGGGGAAGAGGCTCCGGCGGGGTGGTGGGGGGGGGGGCAGACCGAGGACGGTGGGGTTTCGCGGCTGGTGGAGAGAGGTTTTGGCGGCCTCGGTTTTCGAATGGGGAAAAGAAGGGGATGGGAGAGGGGAACCATGACTTAAGGGACGCGCTTGTCCGAAATGTAGGGTAAGTTACAAAAGTACCCCCACCAATTTGAACTAGCGGCTCTTTCCGCCCAGGGCTAGAACAGGGATTTCGCGTGTCGGGATTTCGCAGGAGGAGGGAGTTTTCGCGCGCGTTGTAATTTCGGGATACCAAGGCGCGGGTTGAGAAGGAGGGAGTTTTCGGAGCACAAACAGACAAAGAGATATCAAATTTGAACTACAGACACATGCTCTAGTGTACCAAAATGGGTAGAAAAATCGTATATGTGTCCTTGGGTGAATGTTTAGGTCCCATACAAGAAATGGGACTGAATTTCAAACGTCTGGGCGTCGTGGCTCGGCCGAAAACATTGACAAAATAGGTTTTAAAATTCATGTAAATCCAAAAATTGCCTAAAAATCATGAAACTTGGCATGGTGTCTTGACATGGCACCAACATGCCTTGGTAATTTTTTTGTTCGATTTGGGACAAGTTTTGGTATAAGCTTCTTACAAACCGGAGCTTCTCTCAAGAAGGCTCATGGTTTTGACAGGGAACGTGTCACCTTTGTGAGTGAAACGACATATGCTACCTCTTCCTGCCTTGATTTTTTTTACATAGGCAACATAGACCGATAGGAGTGTCGTGCTAAAATTTGGAATTATTCTGGGTTCGTTTGGCCTTTTTTATACATTAATTGAGTTTTTAGGCATTTAATGTGCATAATACAAATTTGAACTACAAGCACATGCTCCACTGCACCAAAATGGGTTGAAAAATCGTGTATGTGTCCTTGGGTGAATGTTTTGGTCGCATACAAGAAATGGGAATGAATTTCAAACATCTGGGCGTCGGGGCTCGGCCGAAAACATTGAGAAACTTCGTTTTTAAATTCCTGTAAATCCAAAAATTGCCTAAAAATCACGGAACTTGGCATGGTGTCTTGACATGGCACCAACATGCTGTGGTAAATTTTTTTGTTTGATTTGGGACAAGTTTTGGTATAAACTTCTTACAAACCGGAGATTCTCTCAAGAAGGCTCATGGTTCCGATAGGGAATGTGTCACCTTTGTGGGCGAAACGACATACACTGCCTCTTCCTGCCTTGATTTTTTACAGAGGCAACAAAGAGCAATAGGAGTGTCGTGCTATAATTTGGAATTATTCCGGGTTCGTTTGGCCTTCTTATACATTTATTGAGTTTTGTAGGCATTTAATGTGCATAATTCAAATTTGAACTACATGCACATGCTCCAGTGCACCAAAATGGGTTGAAAAATCATATATGTGTCCTAGGGTGAATGTTTAGGTCCCATGCAAGAAATGGGAATGAATTTCAAACATCCGGGCGTCGTGGCTCGGCCTAAAACATTGACAAACTTGGTTTTTAAATTCCTGTAAATCCAAAACTTGCCTAAAAATCATGAAACTTGGCATGTTGCCTTGACATGGCACCAACATGCTGTGCAAAAAAAATTGTCTGATTTTTTGAAGGCGCACACATTAACAACTAACAAAGTCATTTTGGAACAAAGAGTTGCCACATTACAATCGGAAACACAAGTGTTATTCAAACCGTGGGCGTTGTACTAACCATTTACGTGCCGCCACGCGTCCCCATTTTTATTGGCTAGGAGGCGTCGTGCGGGGTAGCTATTTGAGTAGACGGGAGGTGTGGAGTAGACCGCTACGCAGGCTTACCGGGAGGCAAGCCGTTTGACCTCCATCCGCCGCCCACCGCACTCCCAACTTCTCCATTAATGGCGCCCGAGCCTGGCTAGGTCTCAGTCGACTGAGCTTTAAGGGAGAAAAAAGAAAATTTGAAAACAAAATTTGCACGGATAACTCACGGACATAGCCTCGACTGAAACTTAATGAAGACTAAGCAAGACTGTTATATATGATGACGATGGAAATGGATAGTAATTGTCTTACATATTCAGGAAGACAATTTAAAATGCCACACGCGGCAACGCCCAAAAGACACAGGGGCAAAAGAAGAAGGAAGAAGACGCAGACAGCAATCTAGGTCGCTGCTCTACTCCTTCTTGATGGGTTGCTGCAGGGCACGGAGTTCCTCCAACTCCTTCTCCATCGCCTCCACGACCATCACCTCCTTTTGCCTCTCCTCCGCCATCTTCATCATTGCATCCATGGCGATGGAGTTCTCACGGAGAACGGCAATGATCTCTTTCACATCCTCAATACTTCTCCTAACAGCGGCTTTGGATTCCCGCACCAGCCTTTCGCGCTCGATGCGGAGGTTGGCATTATCGTCCATAATTTTCTCGACCATGGCGGCCGTCTTCTTCATCACGGCAGTGCTCTCCTCGTGTTGCTTCGCACTGCCGGCGATCTTGGCCCTCAGCACATCGCGCTGGGTGCGGAGCTTCGCCTTGTCATTCCTTACCCCGGATGACGCCAATCGCCTTATCAAATGAGGCATTGATCTCCTCGTGTAGCTTCGCCCAGCCGGAGATCTCATCCTTCAGCTTATTGAGCTCAGCGCGGATGCGCCTGCGAGAGCCCTCGCCTTCCCGGAAGAGATCTTCCTAGGCCGCCGCAGCGCGGCAAGACCTCTCTACTGATTCCGCGGCACGGCGGGTCATCCTTGCGGCTTCCATGGGGCGGACGGACCACTGTGCTGCTTCGGTGGCGTTGCGGGACCTCTGTGCTTCTTCGGCGGCGCGGCGGGACCTCTGTGCTGCATCGGCGGCGCGGCGGGACCTCGCGGTTGCTATCGCGGCGAGGCGGGACATCTCTGCTGCTTCCGCTTCCATGCTCGCCGCTCCCTAGTCAATTCTCGACGAAGAACTCCTACGGGCCATGGCAGACGCAAGGAACAACGAAGAAAGACTTGTTTGTTTGTTGATGAGGAATTGAGGTGGATTGTTCAGACATTTTCGAGTAGGTAGTATTTAAAACCTAGTAATAAGCTGCTAAGTGGGAAAACGTTTAGGTTTTGATCGGTGTGAACAGGTTTGCAATTAAATATAGCGTGGTAATTTGGAATATGACGGGAACAAGCTCAAAATTTATTGACGCTTCCGGTTTCGAAGTGCGGCACGATTCCCGGATGGTGTAACGTGGGCAAGCGTTCTCGGATGCGTATGTGGCGTGTGCACCGCAATCGGCGATGTCAGCACACGACTTGTTCCATCGCGCACAATTCTTTTAGTTAGACTGTGTGCCCGTATGAGTAATGCTAGACGCACGGAGATTTACTTAAGGATTTTACAGGGTAGCTGAAGTGGACAAATAGAATTGGAGATTAGGGGAGGTTGGGGCCCACCCCGGCTAAAAATCACGGGGGGAGAAAGATTAGTTAGTTGAAGATCGTGTAAAACGCCCGTAACAGGTCTGTGTGTATAGGATTATCGGTGCCCGTATATCACAGACTCCTTGATCTGGCTAAGAGCATCTCCAACAGCCTTTCTATATTTGCACTCACTTACTCCCTCCGTTTCTTTTCAGTCTGCATATAAAGTTTGGTCAAAGTCAAGCTTTGTAAAGTTTGACTAACTTTATATTAAAAAATAACCTCCTACAACAGCCTTTGTATAAGTGGTCCCCCACCCGATAATCCACTTCTGAGCCCAGGCTCATCTGCACCCACGCTGAAGAAAAAAATCAAAACAAATACTAGAAAAATTCAAAAATAATCATTTTTTTCCATGGTAGATAATTTGATGCGTGAGTTTCGCTCCAATTTTCAAAGCATTTGGACATCTGAGCCGCTCTCAGCAAAAAAGACAAATTCAGGGTCTGTAAAAAAGTTTACTGTTCATGCACTGTTTTGATCTGATTTGTCTTTTTTGCCGAGAGCTGCTAAGATTTCCGAATGATTTGAAAATTGGAGCGGACCTCACGCATCAAATTTTCTACCATGCAAAAAAAAATTGGAATTTTTGGAATATTTTTGAATTTTTTGTCATTTTTTTCTGGCTGGGTGCATATGAGCCTGGGCACCAATTTTTTTACAAAGCTTGCTAAATCTGCCATCCCACTTTGTATATTTGCAAACCCAAAGGATTCGGCGCCCAGGCTCATCTGCACCCGGTCAGAAAAAAATTCACAGAATATTAAAAAAAAATCAAAAAATTCCAATGTTTTTTTGCATGGTAGAAAATTTGATGCGTGAGGTCTGCTCCAATTTTCAAATCATTTGGACATCTGAGCAACTCTCGGCAAAAAAGACAAATCGCGTCATAACAGTGCATGAACAGTAAACTTTTTAACTGACCCCGAATTGGTCTTTTTTGCCGAGAGCTGCTCAGATCTCCAAATGATTTGAAAATTGTAGCGGACCTCACGCATCAAATTATCGACCATGCAAAAAAAATTGGAATTTTTTGAATTTTTCTAGTATTTGTTTTGATTTTTTTCGTCAGCACGGGTGCAGATGAACCTGGGCTCAGAAGATGATTATCGAAAGGGCACTTGCTAAATTTTGGCAAGGCTTTGTAAAAGTGGTCCCCTTCGTATTTTTGTCTCAATGACTAGTGGGCCAGTGTGTGATGTGTACGTGTATGTGTGAGCTGCGTATGTGCGTCGTGTGTGCGTGTATGTGTGTGATGCGTGCGTGTGTACATGTAGGTGTACGCGTGTGTACGTCTACATAAGTGTGTACGTGTACGCGTGTGTGCTTCGTGTGTGTACGTGTACGCATGTGTGTACATGTATGTGTGTGTACATGTACGCGTGTGTGCTGATTATGTGTACGCGTACGTGTGTGCACACGTGTACACGAGTTGTGCTAGTAGACGTGTGATGTGTCTATGACAAACTGTCCCCACATGTCATTGTGTGTTTTGTGCAAATATAGCAATCCAATATACAAAGGCTACCAAAGCAAAAAAACATGTTGGCTTTGTAAACCTTCTCTCTGCTCTTGCTATAACATGTTTTTATAGCAATCCAATATACAAAGCTGTTGGAGATGCTCTGACCGTTTCTGTTGTTTTGACTCATCGGAAACAATTCATCCGAGTGAACTGTTTGCCGTCTATCGCACACACCTTGATCTGGCTGACCATTTCTGTTGTTTTTGCTCATCGGAAACAGTTCATCCGAGTGAACTGTTTGCCGTCTATCGCACACACCTACAGTAGTGTCTCACACGCACGTGCACACACAGACACACATCCCCTGTCTTATTGATATTGCAGTCGTACCCTCTGTTTGTCTAGTAGGCCTCTCCCACCATCTCCGAGAAGCAACTCCACCACCACCCCTCCGGCACTCTAGCTATGTCTCGCCCCCAACCTTATTCCTCTCCTACACATATGTATGGATGCCGATCGATCTCCCTCGATACATAGCTAGGTGTCTCCTTCTCCACACGTATACTAGTCGATCTACCCCTCTAGTTAGGTCTCTGCCCCCCCTCCCCCCACACACACACACCGATAGTCGAACGCTCTAGTTAGGTCTCCCTGCCACCCACAAACTGCACCTGTCCCCTCTCACGTTCCAGTAGGCCAGCCATCCTATATCTTTGACGTGCGCACACACAATTTCGTTGGCTCTCTTTATCGATCTCGCACCCATACACTTTCATCCCTCTCTTCGATTCTATCGATATATATCTCACGCCGATGATCCCTCCCCTCTCTTCTCGTGGATCGCCCCCTCTATATATGATATATCTAGGCCTCCATTTCACACACATTGCACATGTTAAATTATTTTTTGAGATATCATCGACTCATATTCCCTGTCCATCTCTCACGCACATCAAATACACTTACGAAATCCCCCCCCCCCAAAACACTCACGAACGCACTCACCATCTCTCTCTAGGTTTGTAACACACCCACGTAGGTGGGGTACATGCACGAAGAGAAGAGGTGCACGCACGACGCACGTACTCACGTCTCGTTCCCAACCACACCCGCGCGGGTACACGGTGGAGCTCATTTCTTTACGAAAAGGTAGCCCACGTGATAATTTGACGTGTGTAGCGGTTGTTCACTTGATGGAGGGTCGTGTACCACGCGTGAACAAAACAAAGTGCGACTTGACACGTTTGCGCGTTAATTTTAAATAAAGTTTATTCCTCAATGGCACGTACAGAATATAAAACGATTGTTATCGAGAGAAAAAAGAACACCCCTCTACTATACGAGTATAAAATATAGGCAGGAGCCTCAATGCTTGCTTGCTGGGGTTCGTCTCTTCACACTTTCTCACACAAGACGGCGGGGGCCAATCTCTCTCTCACCGCTGGTCACTGATCCGGTCGGATCCCGTCCGCCGGGGATGTGCAGCATTGCCCCGGTCGCCGGCGTCGAGGCAGGAAACTCACTGCCGGCGCGTCCCGATCTGCGGTACCCGCCGTTCTCTCCGACCAAGCTCCAGCGCGGTAGGGCCTTCGCCCCTTGCTCGCTGCCGCAGCAGATCCCGGCCGCCGCCGCCGTCCTAGTTACATCCCGATGACCTGTTGGGAAACGAAGCATGAAAATCAAAAAAATTCCTACGAACACCCAAGATCTATCTAGGGGAAGCATAGCAACGAGAGGGGAGAGTGTGTCTACGTACCCTCGTAGACTGTTAAGCGGAAGCGTATATTACGCGGTTGATGTAGTCGTACTCCTCACGATCCAATCACGATCCAATCCGATGAAGTACCGAACGGACGGCACCTCCGCGTTCAGCACACGTACGGCTCGATGACGTCTCCTCCTCCTTGATCGACCAAGCGAGGGAGGAGAAGTATATGGGATCGCTGGTAGCACGATGGCGTGACAGTGATGGTGGTGAAGTGATTCCAACAGGGCTACGCCGAGCGCTACCGAAACAACGAAGACAGAGGAGTTACAAAGTAACGGGAGAGAGAGGGGGGCCAAGGGCTTGTGTGTCCTCTTGGGGGTGACCCTTCCCCTCTATATACAGGTGGAGGGGCGTGGTGGTCAGCCCTCCAAGCCCTAGGGCTGGCACACCAAGGGGGAGGAGTTGGACTCCTAGTCCAATTCCCTCCTTTCCATACACAGGTGGACTTTCCACCTTTCCCAGCCACATGGGCCTTGAGGGACTTGTGCGCCTAGCCCAATAAGGCTAGGACGCCTCCCCTCAGCCCATGCTGACCCTTGGGATGTGGTGGAACCCTTGGTGGACTTTCGGACTCCTCCAGAAGTTTCCAGAACCTTCTGGAAGCTTCCCGGTACAATACCGAAAAAACTAAAACTTTTTCCGGAACCCTGAAAGCAACTTTCCATATATAAATCTTTACCTCCGGACCATTCCGGAGCTCCTCATGATGTTCGGGATCTCATTTGGGACTCCGAACAACATTCGGTCACCAACATGCATATCCCAATATTACTCTAGCGTCACCGAACGTTTAGCGTGCGGACCCTACGGGTTCGAGAATCATGTAGACATGACCGAGACACCTATCCAGTCAATAACCAATAGCGGAACCTGGATGCCCATATTGGTTCCTACATATTCCACGAAGATCTTTTATCGGTTGAACCACGATGTCAAGGATTCGGTTAATCCCGT
This sequence comes from Elymus sibiricus, assembly GCA_039707655.1. Taxonomy (NCBI): domain Eukaryota; kingdom Viridiplantae; phylum Streptophyta; class Magnoliopsida; order Poales; family Poaceae; genus Elymus; species Elymus sibiricus. The sequence continues at coordinate 158,668,888 of CM077668.1, read as the reverse complement.
ATGCAATTCCCTTTGTCCAGCGATATGTTACTTGTCCGAGATTCGATCGTCGGTATCTCCGTACCTAGTTCAATCTCGTTACCGGGAAGTCTCTTTACTCGTTCCGTAATACAAGATCTCGTGACTAACTCATTAGGCACATTGCTTGCAAGCTCTTTACGATGTTGTATTACCAAGAGGGCCCAGAGATATCTCTCCGTCGTACGAAGTGACAAATCCGAGTCTCGATCCATGCCAACCCAACAGACAGCTTCGGAGATACCTGTAGAGCATCTTTATGATCACCCAGTTACGAAGTGATGTTTGATAGCACACAAAGTATTCCTCCAGTATCCGGGAGTTGCATGATCTCATGGTCTTAGGAATAGATACTTGACATGAAGAAAGCTATAGCAATAAACTCAGTGATATGATCAAATGCTAAGCTTACGGTTGGGTCTTGTCCATCACATCATTCTCCTAATGATGTGATCCCGTTATCAAATGACAACTCATGTCTATGGTTAGGAAACCTTTACCATCTTTGATCAGCGAGCTAGTCTAGTAGAGGCTTACTAGGGACACTGTATTTGTTTATGTATTCACATATGTATATAAGTTTCCGGTCAATACAATTATAGCATGAATAATAAACCTTTATCATGAACAAAGAAATATGATAATAACCAATTTATTATTGCCTCTAGGGCATATTTCCAACAGTCTCCCACTTGCACTAGAGTCAATAATCTAGTTTACATAGTTATGAATCTAACACCCATGGAGTCTTGGTGCTGATCATGTTTTGCCCATGGAAAAGGTTTAGTCAACGGGTCTTCCACATTCAGATCCGTATGTACTTTGCAAAGTTCTATGTCTCCATCCTTAACATCATTACGAATGGAGTTGAAGCGGCGCTTGATGTGCTTGGTTCTCTTGTGAAACCTGGGCTCCTTGGCAATGGCAATAGCTCCAGTGTTGTCACAAAAGATAGTCATTGGATCCAATGCACTAGGTATTACACCCAGATCGGATATGAACTCCTTCATCCAGACTCCTTCTTGCGCTGCTTCCGAAGTAGCTATATACTCCGCTTCACATGTAGATCCCGCCACGACGCTCTGCTTGGAACTGCACCAACTGACCGCTCCACCATTTAATATAAATATGTATCCGGTTTGAGACTTAGAGTCATCCGGATCTGTGTCGAAGCTAGCATCGATGTAACCCTTTACGACGAGCTCTTCGTCACCTCCATAAACGAGAAACATGTCCTTAGTCCTTTTCAGGTACTTCAGGATATTCTTGACCGCTGTCCAGTGATCTACTCCTGGATCACTTTGGTACCTCCCTGCCAGACTTATGGCAAGGCACACATCAGGTCTGGTACACAGCATGGAATACATTATAGAGCCTATGGCTGAGGCATAGGGAATGACTTTCATCCTTTCTCTTTCTTCTGTCGTGGTCGGGCTTTGAGTCTTACTCAACTTCACACCTTGCAATACAGGCAAGAACCCTTTCTTTGACTGATCCATTTTGAACTTCTTCAAAATTTTGTCAAGGTATGTGCTTTCTGAAAGTCCTATTAGGCATCTTGATCTATCTCTATAGATTTTGATGCCCAATATGTAAGCAGCTTCACCGAGGTCTTTCATTGAAAAACTCTTATTCAAATATCCTTTTATGCTTTCCAGAAATTCTATATCATTTCCAATCAACAATATGTCATCCACATATAATATTAGAAATGCTACAGAGCTCCCACTCACTTTCTTGTAAATACAAGCTTCTCTGTAAGTTTGTATAAAACCAAAAGCTTTGATCACCTCATCAAAGCGAATATTCCAACTCCGAGATGCTTGCACTAGTCCATAGATGGATCGCTGGAGCTTGCATACTTTGTTAGCATCCTTAGGATCGACAAAACCTTCTGGTTGCATCATATACAACACTTCCTTAAGAAACCCGTTAAGGAATGCCGTTTTGACGTCCATTTGCCAGATCTCATAATCATAAAATGCGGCAATAGCTAACATAATTCTAACAGACTTAAGCATCGCTACGGGTGAGAAAGTCTCATCGTAGTCAACCCCTTGAACATGTCGGAAACCCTTTGCGACAAGTCGAGCTTTATAGACGGTGACATTACCATCAGCGTCTGTCTTCTTCTTGAAGATCCATTTATTCTCAATGGCTTGCCGATCATCGGGCAAGTCCGCCAAAGTCCATACTTTGTTCTCATACATGGATCCTATCTCGGATTTCATGGCCTCAAGCCATTTGTCAGAATCCGGGCTCATCATAGCTTCTTCATAGTTCATAGGTTCGCCGTTGTCTAACAACATGACTTCCAGGACAGGATTACCGTACCACTCTGGTGCTGAACGTACCGTGGTCAACCTACGAAGTTCAGTAGTAACTTGATCCAAAGTTTCATGATCATCATCATTAGCTTCCTCTTCGGTCGGTGTAGGCATCACGGGAACTGCTTTCTGTGATGTGCTACCTTCCAATTTGAGAGAAGGTACAATTACCTCATCAAATTCTATTTTCCTCCCACTCACTTCTTTCAAGAGAAACTCCTTCTCTAGAAAGGACCCATTCTTGGCAACAAAGATCTCGCCCTCGGATCTGTGGTAGAAGGAATACCCAATGGTCTCTTTAGGGTATCCTATGAAGACGCATTTCTCCGCTTTGGGTTCGAGCTTATCAGGCTGAAGCCTCTTGACATAAGCGTCGCATCCCCAAACTTTAAGAAACGACAGCTTAGGTTTCTTGCCAAACCACAACTCATACGATGTCGTCTCAACGGATTTAGACAGTGCCCTATTTAAAGTGAATGCGGCTGTCTCTAATGCATAACCCCAAAACGATAGTGGCAAATCGGTAAGGGACATCATAGAACGCACCATATCCAATAGAGTACGATTACGACGTTCGGACACACCATTACGCTGTGGTGTTCCAGGTGGCGTGAGTGTGAAACAATTCCACATTGTCTTAAATGCATACCAAACTCGTAACTCAAATATTCACCTCCATGATCAGATCGTAGAAACTTTATTTTCTTGTTACGATGATTCTCCACTTCACTCTAAAATTCCTTGAACTTTTCAAATGTTTCAGACTTATGTTTCATTAAGTAAATATACCCATATCTACTCAAATCATCTGTGAAGGTAAGAAAATAATGATATCCACCGCGTGCTTCAACACTCATCGGACCGCATACATCGGTATGTATTATTTCCAATAAGTCATTAGCTCGCTCCATTGTTCCGGAGAACGGAGTTTTAGTCATGTTGCCCATGAGGCATGGTTCACATGTCTCAAATGATTCATAATCAAGAGATTCCAAAAGTCCATCAGCATGGAGTTTCTTCATGCGCTTTACACCAATATGACCTAAGCGGCAGTGCCACAAATATGTGGTACTGTCATTATTAACTTTGCATCTTTTGGCATCAATATTATGAATATGTGTATCACTACGATCGAGATTCAACAAGAATAAACCATTCACAAGGGGTGCATGACCATAAAAGATATTACTCATATAAATAGAATAACCATTATTCTCTGACTTAAATGAATAACCGTCTCGCAATAAACAAGATCTAGATATAATGTTCATGCTCAACGCAAGCACCAAATAACAATTATTTAGGTTTAAAACTAATCCCGAAGGTAGATGTAGAGGTAGCGTGCTGATGGCGATCACATCAACCTTGGAACCATTTCCGACGTGCATCGTCACCTCGTCCTTAGCCAGTCTTCGTTTATTCCGCAGCTCCTATTTCGAGTTACAAATATTAGCAACCGAACCAGTATCAAAAACACAGGCGCTACTACGAGCACTAGTAAGGTACACATCAATAACATGTATATCAAATATACCTTTGTTGACGTTGCCAGCCTTCTTATCTGCCAAGTACTTGGGGCAGTTCCGCTTTCAGTGACCATTCCCCTTGTAGTAGATGCACTCAGTCTCAAGTTTGGGTCCAGCCTTGGGTTTCTTCACGGGAGCGGCAACTGTCTTGCCGTTCTTCTTGAAGTTCCCTTTCTTTCCCTTGCATTTCTTGAAACTAGTGGTCTTTTTAACCATCAACACTTGATGCTCCATCTTGATTTCTACCTCCGCGGCCTTAAGCATCGCTAAGAGCTCGGGAATCGTTTTCTCCATCCCTTGCATATTATAGTTCATCACAAAGCCCTTATAGCTTGGTGGCGGTGACTGGAGAACTCTGTCAATGACCGTGTCATCTGGAAGATTAACTCCCAACCGAGTCAAGCGGTTGTGAAACCCAGACATTCTGAGTATATGCTCACTAATAGAAATGTTCTCCTCCATCTTGCAGCTAAAGAACTTGTCGGAGGTGTCATACCTCTCAACCGAGGCATGAGCTTGAAATACCAATTTCAGCTCCTGGAACATCTCATATGCTCTGTGGTGCTTAAAACGTCTTTGGAGCCCCGATTCTAAGCCGTAAAGCATGGCGCACTGAACTATCGAGTAGTCATCAGAACGTGCCTGCCAGATGTTCACAACATCCACAGACGATGCTGGAGGGGGTGCGGCACCTAGCGGTGCATCAAGGACATAAGCCTTCTATGCAACAATGAGGATAATCCTCAAGTTACGGACCCAGTCCGCATAGTTGCTTCCATCATCTTTCAACTTAGCTTTCTCTAGGAACGCATTAAAATACAGGGGAACTACAGCGCGGGCCATTGATCTACAACACAAATTTTGCAAAGACAATTAAGACTAAGTTCATGATAGTTAGTTCAGTTAATCAAATTACTAATGAACTCCCACTTAAATCAACATCCCTCAAGTTGTCTAAGTAATACATGATCCAAATCAACTAACCCATGTCCGATCATCACGTGAGATGGGGTAGTTATCAATGGTGAACATCTCCATGTTGATCATATCTACTATATGATTCATGTTCGACCTTTTGGTCTCCTGTGTTCCGAGGCCATGTCTGTACATGCTAGGCTCGTCAAGTTTAACCCAAGTATTCTGCATGTGTAAAACTGGCTTACACCCGTTGTATGCGAACATAGAGTCTATCACACCCGATCATCACGAGGTGCATCGAAATGACGAACTTTTGCAACGGTGCATACTTAGGGAGAACACAATTTCTTGAAATTAAGTGAAGGGATCATCTTATAATGCTACCGTCGTCCTAAGCAAAAAAAGATGCATAAAAATATAAACATCACATGCAATCAATATGTGACATGATATGGCCATTATCATCTCGTGCCTTTGATCTCCATCTCCAAAGCACCGGCATGATCTCCATCGTCACCGGCATGACACCATGATCTCCATCATCATGATCTCCATCATCGTGTCATCACGTGGTCGTCTCCGCCAACTATTGCTTGTACAACTATTGCTAACACATAGCGATAAAGTAAAGCAATTACATGGCGATTAATAAAAAGACAACCCTATGGCTCCAGCCAGTTGCCGTACTCATCGACATGCAAGTCGTGAACCTATTACAAAACATGAACATCTCATACATCAGCATATATCACATCAAGTTTTGGCCATACCACATCACAACATGCCCTGCAAAAACAAGTTAGACGTCCTCTACTTTGTTGTTGCAAATTTTACGTGGCTTCTATGGGCAACTAGCAAGAACCGTTCTTACCTACGCAAAGCCACAATGGTGATAATCAAGTTGCCTTTTAACCTTCTACAAGGACCGCCTTTGTCAAATCAGATTCAACTAAAGTAGGAGAGACAGACACCCGCTAGCCACCTTATGCAAAACAAGTTGCATGTCTGTAGGTGGAACCAGTCTCATGTGCGAGGACATGTAAAGTTGGTCCGAGCCTCTTCATCCCACAATACCGCCGAATCCAAATAAGACAAGAGAGGTAAGCAATTTGAGCATCAACGCCCACAACTTTTGTGTTCTACTCGTTCATATACATCTACGCATAGACCTAGCTCATGATGCCACTGTTGGGGAACGAAGCATGAAAATCAAAAAAATTCCTACGAACACCCAAGATCTATCTAGGAGAAGCAAAGCAACGAGAGGGGAGAGTGTGTCTACATACCCTCATAGACCGTTAAGCGGAAGCGTATATTACGTGCTTGATGCAGTCGTACTCGTCACGATCCAATCGCGATCCAATCCGATGAAGTACCGAACGGACAGCACCTCCGCGTTCAGCACACGTACGGCTCGATGACGTCTCCTCCTCCTTGATCCAGCAAGCGAGGGAGGAGAAGTAGATGGGATCACCGGCATCACGACGGCATGACGGTGATGGTGGTGAAGTGATTCTAGCAGGCCTACGCCGAGCGCTACCGAAACAACGAAGACGGAGGAGTTACGAAGTAACGGGAGAGAGAGGGGGGCCAAGGGCTTGTGTGTCCTCTTGGGGTGCCCCTTCCCCTCTATAATAGTTGGAGGGGCCTGGTGGCCAGCCCTCCAAGCCCTAGGGCTGGCGCACCAAGTGGGAGGAGTTGGACTCCTAGTCCAATTCCCTCCTTTCCATACACAGGTGGACTTTCCACCTTTCCCAGCCACATGGGCCTTGAGGGACTTGTGCACCTGGCCCAATAAGGCCAGGGTGCCTCCCCTCAGCCCATCCTGACCCTTGGGACGTGGTGGAACCCTTGGTGGACTTCCGGACTCCTCCGGAAGTTTCCGGAACCTTCTAGAAGCTTCCCGGTACAATACCGAAAAAACTAAAACTTTTTCCGGAACCCCGAAAGCAACTTTCCATATATAAATCTTTACCTCTGGACCATTTTGGAGCTCCTCGTGACGTCCGGGATCTCATCCAAGACTCCAAACAACATTCGGTCACCAACATGCATATCCCAATATTACTCTAGCGTCATCGAACGTTAAGCGTGCGGACCCTACGGGTTCGAGAATCATGTAGACATGATCGAGACACCTCTCCGGTCAATAACCAATAGCGGAACCTGGATGCCCATATTGGTTCCTACATATTCCATGAAGATCTTTTATCGGTTGAACCACGATGTCAAGGATTCGGTTAATCCCGTACACAATTCCCTTTGTCCAGCGATATGTTACTTGTCCGAGATTCGATCGTCGGTATCTACATACCTAGTTCAATCTCGTTACTGGCAAGTCTCTTTACTCGTTCCGTAATACAAGATCTCGTGACTAACTCATTAGGCACATTGCTTGCAAGCTCTTTACGATGTTGTATTGCCGAGAGGGCCCGGAGATATCTCTCCGTCGTACGAAGTGACAAATCCCAGTCTCGATCCATGCCAACCCAAGAGATACCTTCGGAGATACCTGTAGAGCATCTTTATGATCACCCAGTTACGAAGTGACGTTTGATAGCACACAAAGTATTCCTCCGGTATCCGGGAGTTGCATGATCTCATGGTCTTAGGAATAGATACTTGACATGAAGAAAGCTATAGCGATAAACTCAATGATACGATCAAATGCTAAGCTTACGGTTGGGGTCTTGTCCATCACATCATTCTCCTAGTGATGTGATCCCGTTATCAAATGACAACTCATGTCTATGGTTAGGAAACCTTAACCATCTTTGATCAACGAGCTAGTCTAGTAGAGGCTTACTAGGGACATTGTATTTGTTTATGTATTCACACATGTATTTAAGTTTCCAGTCAATACAATTATAGCATGAATAATAAACCTTTATCATGAATAAAGAAATATGATAATAACCAATTTATTATTGCCTCTAGGGCATATCTCCAACACGACCCTCGGGTACTGCTTCCTCTGGAACCGGCCTTGCTCCACTGCCCAACTTCCCAGGTCGCTGCATGTGGAAAATCCTGCATGTGGATCTTCTCTATATCTTTGCCTAAAACGTAGCTCGGCTGGCGTACCTCCCATTCTACAATCTCGTCCTCACACCATTTGAGAGAAACCACTGTGCTGCTATCTCCCCCTGAAGACAATGAATATGCTTCTTTTTGTCAGCGTATGTGTCATCAACTGTTATTGACCAGTAATTGTTTCGTTTCTACCTCTTTTTGCAAACAGGGCTATCCATTTCACCTCGTTGCTATTGTGACCTTTTGGCGAACTGCACAAATCACTTTTTTCTTAAGAGTGTTTTGGGCAGTTCCACTAAAATGTCACACGGGCAACGTTTCTACATTTCAGTGGGACTGCACAAAGGGAGATTGGTTGTGCTATCCTCCTCATCCAACTCCGAGCCTAATCTTCTCCAACAAGTAATTAGTTTTACGAGAGATTGCAAAGGTGATCGGCTTCTATTTGTGTGTGTATGTTTCATCACCTAGTGCCACTATTATTGTAAAAACACTTATTCATATCTTTGCAAACAGGGATGCTCAGCTCGATTTTAGTGGAACTGCACAAAATGATCGGATGGTCCATGTCCTCCATAGACTTCTTTCTTGGCTAACATGTCTTGTTAAGTTCGACAGAGCTACGTGAAACTAGCTGCCGACCAATGAACACCGTGGCCAGGAAATGGAACCATGCCTACGGACAGCATCGATCAATTTTTAATTTTTCTTTATTTGTAGACCTTCTCACAACTTTTTCTTCAGTTGTGATGTAAATATTGGGGCTGATCTGCGAATCATTGTGATGCATTAGCATCCATGTTAGTTTTTTTTGTATTTGATGGAATGTTGTAACGAGACAACCTTGTATTTGATGGAATGTTGTAACGAGACAACCTTGGAGGCAAGTGGACACAAGAAACCAAAGTTGAAAGCTTCATCATTACAGTATAATTTATTATGGTGGAAAATTATGTGACATATAAACAAATCCTGAAAGCTTGATAGCAATTCCAGAAACCATTGAACTTCCTTTCGCCGACATGTGGGACATCAAGCATCCTGGTCCACGTGCCATGCACCAATATTGAGTGCACAACCGCAGGGGGGTTCACCCCGGTCGTTGCGCCGCAGTAATAATGAATATTGAGCAATCAAATCACAGGGCCCCACCTTTGCCACAGTAAGTTGCTCGGACGAAGCAACCATCATTTCACTATTTGTTGAATCCTCTCGTACTCCAATATTCCCACAGTAAGTTGCTCGGACGAAGCAACCATCATTTCACCTTTCCCACAGTAAGTACCTCCTTTCTATTCTAGAAACCACCACAGGCGAATATTGGACGGTAGCAGCATAGCATCAATATGGGTTTATGGGGCTCAATTCAAAAATCGAAACCAACCAATGAACTACTAGACGGTGAGCGTTTGGAGTAGTACTCCTACTACCTCCGTCCTGGTTTATTGGTCCTCATTGTATTTTGTGCCAATTTTTGACCAAACATTTAACTAATAAAATGTTAATGCATGTCAGCAAAAATTATATCATTGGATTCGTATTTGAACATAGTTTTCGATGATATTATTTTTGATGACATGCATTAATATTTTGTTAGTTAAATTTATGGTCAAAATTTGACACAAAATACTAAGAGGACCAATAAACCAGGACGGAGGTAGTACGTACCAACGCATTCATGCATGAGGAGTACAATGACCAATAACATTTACATGCATTGGTTAGTTTTCTGATAATCCTTGCACACAACAATTTAATGCGCTTTGAAATCTAAACATGTGATTGTGACCAGTAAAATTTAGACTGACAAAATGGTATAGTAATACAAAAATTTGGAGATTAAGCTCTATAAACCAGATGTGAGTGATATACTGTAGTAGGACGGTTGATGGGATTAGTAGAAAGCGAAGCGCCTTTTTAGCGGGGATTTGCATCAATCTATGAAGGTGCAAAGCCAAGTGTTACTACTACACCAAACAAGTTCAAAACGAGAAACTGGACTCACTCACGGCACGCCTGTCGCGTTTGGTTCATCGGTCAAAGCGGTTCCTCTTGGCATATCAATTTTTTTAGAATGCTCTTGGCATATCACTAACATGTGGGAGGGAGTGGGAGCAAACCGACCTCAATTGACAGCAAAATCGCCAACCCGCCGCACTTTGAGAGAGAAGAGGAGCTAGAAGCGATACGGGCTGGTGGAGCTAGGTGTCGCACGGACGCCGAAAATATGGTGATAGCGTGAGGTGGGCCATGTATGATGTAACTACACTGGGCTGCCGTGTTTCGGACTCCTCCGGCCTAGTACTCCACCGCACGGTTCCTGGCTCCTTCTCGATCGTCAGAAATCGTTCTTCTTCCTTTTGCCGACACGTGGGACATCCAGCATCCAGGTCCACGTGTCATGCAAGAATATGGAGATAAGTAGTGTAAGTGAGACTCACCAACGTTCACCAACGTAGGTGGAGTACGTGCACGAATCACCCGCAAAAAAAAGGAGTACGTGCACGAAGAGAAGAGGTGCACGCACCGACGCACATACTCTTTGCCTCTTTCCCTAACACACACGCGCGGGTACATGGTGGAGCTCATTTCTGTATGAAGAGGCAGCTCACGTGATAATTTGACGCGTGTAGTAGTTGTTCACTTAAGTGGAGGGGTGGGAACCACGCGTGAACGAATCAAAGTTCGACCATGACGCGGTGGCGCGTTATTTGTAAATAAAGTTTTTTTCTTCAATGGCACGTACACATTTTTTCTTCTTCAATGGCACGTGAATCGTGCACGTACAGTGACGGGGCACGGGATGGTAGCCATGGACATGGTTGGCCCTTTTTGGAGACTACTAGCACAGAACTTCGGACAAAACTTATATGCGGACTATAAAAAGGACCGGAGGGAGTACTACTTTGATGTGTCCCGTCAACTCGCAGAATGAGGAGAAGCTTGCTTACTACGCCCTCTCCCTCGCCCACGCGCGCTCGGTGGCTCACAGGACGAGGAGAAGCTTTTGCTTACTACGTGGTGGACGTGCAACAGTTCATTCGGTGTCAGATTGCCAGAACTATATACTCCTACTACTCATACTCGTACTACAGTAGTACTACTAGTAGTAGTCCCATCATCATTGTTCGACTTCCGGAAGAGGCGAAGAGCCAAGCGCAAGGTCAGTTATAGCCAAAGCTGCGCCACCTTTTAGTAATCTCACAAAGCGTGTCGGAGCCCGTGCAACAGCCACACAAGTAGCATGTACACATTTACTAGTAAGTTCTAAGGGACATATGCCAACATGCCACACATGTTCATACCCCATTCATGTATTAAAATTTGTGCACTACTCTACATAGATTAACAACGCTCCCATAATTTTGTGCACGACTACTCCACTTAAACGTTATTGATGGACTCCATGTACACCACCTGGTTCCAGTCCCAGGCGTTCTTCATAGAAGGCACGATCCATAGCGGCAGGCAACGGGAACCATGGTCGCAGCTTTCTAGTGTGGTTCCACACGATGGAGATTCATCCCGCTTCTGAGGTTCTGACCGCCCTGGCCCACCAAAAGCCGGCTGGGTGGCCCGCCTAGCCCGGCGGTTACGAGCGAGGCAGCTCGCTGCTCCACCTTCCTCGCCTAGCCTGACGAAGCCAGTTGCCACCCCCAGCCAGTGCGTGGTTCAGTAACTCGATGCTCCATGCCAGCTCGAGGAGGACTGGTGAGTTGCTCCACGCCCGCACGGCGCCTCCAGTGCCTACGACTGTGCCATCTGCCGTCGACGCGCGAATAGCCGCGCCATGCAGGCAGAGAAAGAAGCCGGCTGCGCGGATATCGATGAGGTAGCGGCCAGCATGTCCGCGCCCGCCTCCATCATCAAGGAGAAGTAGAACACGGGAGGCCGCCGCTGCTTGTATCCCATGAAGGCCACCGCCGAGGCGACGCCGGCATACACAGCCGGTGTCTTGCACGGATCTTCTTCAGCACAGACCATCGTCGACCCCGCATGGGCTCCACGAAAGTGGAGGCGCCCCCTTCCCCTCCGGCTGAAGCACTAGCCGGGGGTTCCACTCCGATGAGCGGTGGGGAAGCGAGCCGCCCTTTGCGCTGAAGCATATACCTCCGGGGCTCCCGGCAGTCCGGTGATCGGGCTGCCGAACATGAGGAAGATAAAAGGAGCCGCCGGCGACCATTTAGATTAGGTATTAATTATACCTCTAGAGCCGGACTAGCACCGCTTAGTTGATGTAAATGTAATGATATCCGTCTATATGAAAATCCGTCATGTTTATATGAAATCCGGCCGTGTTTGCACGAATTTCGTCTTGTTGGTTCAAACTGTTGTCAAAATGTATGCGGCTACGGTTGGATGGCGTCCTCCCGCATCCGTGTCCGCTCTCACGCACACGTACACACACACACACACACATGCTTGTGACTTTTTATACACACCATCTCTGTCTAGGTCAGTGTCTCGTTGTCTCTGAGAGAGACACACACACACACACACACACAGACGCACACACATGAAGAGAAGAAGCGCACGCACGCACTTGATCGTTCCCTCATGCACATGCGCGGGTACACGGTGGAGCGCATTTCCACACAAAGAGGCAGCTATGATAATTTGACCCATCTAGTTGTCCACTTAATGTAGGGTCTGGGACCACATGTGAGCCATACAAAGTGCGACCTGAACGCAGTGGCGCGGTTATTGGTCGAGTTTTTTTTATGGTACGTTAAATGAAAAGATGGCTCCGCGCGTATTCAATTTAAAACGATTGCTACGGAGAGGAAAAAAATTACTCCACTATATATGTAGGCTGGAGCTTCGGGACTTGCTTGCGAGGGTTGCTCTCTTCTTCTCACTCTCTCACCCTCTCCAGATCTAAACAAGACGGTGGTGTCCACTCTCTTTGTTTCTCTCTCTTCTCACCGGTGGTCACGGATCCGGCCGGATCCCTTCCGCTGGGTAGGGTACGAGGTGCAACATTGACGCGGTCACCATTGGCGAAGGAGGAAGCCGACGCGCGCCGTCTTCTCTGACCTGGCGCCGGCGTGGGTGGTCCTCCGCACCCTTGCTCGCTGCCGTCATGTTGGCAGATCCCGCCGCCTGCCTTGCCACATCCCGCCGACCGGGGGTATAACTTCTGAACCGGCCTTCTTCTAATGGGCCAGCTCCCCACGTCGTTGCATCCTTTTTTTCCCATCAAGTTTGGTTTGCTGCCCACGTCGTTGCATCCTGCATGTGGATATTCTTCAGTCCAAAGCTCACCATGTATCTAGATAGCCGCGTCGGCTTGTCGAACACTCGAACACCACCTAAATTTTTACTATTAGAGGAAAAAAGGTAATGCATGAAGATAAATAGATGGCCTCGTTGAATGTGGAATTTTTTTTTGTGGTGGGCGGGGTAGCAAGGACTAGATAACGAACCGATCTCTTTGTTGAAAAGGGCAATAAAGTAGGGTGGGGGCGAAGGGTGGGGGGAGTACTAGTATTAAGATTCTGGCCTGACCGGTCTCTTGGTCAAAAAAGGAAAGAAAGTGAGGGGGTGCTGGGTGGACAACGCAACTGAGAATGAGCACGGCTAGATTTCCTGTGGTCACGCAGCAAAAGGTCACTAACGAGATCACGAGAACAAAAATGGCACAAATCCAGACATTCAGCTTGCATGTTTGCCGCTCTCGGCAACCACCTCTGCCTCACCAATTTATGCCTCGGTGGAGGTAAAACATGCTTGTGCCTCACTTGTCCCTATGCCCTTACTGCAGCTGTTAATCTAATATCTGGTAAAATGAAACAATGCCACTGTTAATGTGATGTCACTCTTAAGTAATGCTGCTATCAATCTATTGCCATTGATAAAATGAAGCAATGCCACCACCGTTTTATGAAATGCTTCTGTCTTGCTTTATTTCCCATGAAGAATGCTTTGGGGTGTTACACTTAGATCTCACGCCGGTAACATAGCTTCATCTCAGTGGAACTGCAGAAATTTAATTGGACATTTGGTTGACACGACGATGTATTTCTCCTTTCCCTATCACCCTTTGTTAGAACGATCGTTCCTGTTAACCATGCACGTAGCTACTGATCATGTGCTACTATCATCACAGAGTTATAATGCAATTGTTGTGCATGTTAATCTAAGCCTCCGTTAATCTAGTGCCCGTGTTGATCTGATGTGATGGCACTTCTTAGTTAATGGCACTTTTTCATACTGTCAATGTAATGCCATTGATAACATATGAGATGCTGCTGTTAATCATATGCCACAACAAAAAATGACACTGCATAAATAACCCTATCACATATTTCTGCAAACAGGGTTGTCTATCTCCATGTGGTTTCTATTTGTGCAAACAGAAGCACAAACCACAATTTTAGTAGAACCGCACAAAATTAGATGGATGCATCTACCTACTGTCAGCTAACCTCACGGTGCTCGAGGTATTCCTACATTCGTAACTAGGTAGAATGACCAATGCAAGATGAAATAAGCTTATTCGTACGTTGACTTGCTGATCGTAGTGTGGATCGAGCCTATCATGTGTGGAGGAGCGAACAAGCACTGTAGCCGCCCTGTCAACGCAAGATAAAAGAGACCAAGTCATAGATGGCCTGGCCGGCGAGTAGGGGTTGTGCAAACAGCGGTGCATAATTTTAGTGGAACTGCACAAAAAAGATACTGGGGTGAGTCAGACAAATTTTCTACAGCCGGACGGAAGGAATTGCACTGATCGATTGGATCGAATTTCCTCCATGGCATGAGATGAGACCCCAAGGTGGAAATCAACTAACCACTTATAAAATTATGGATAATCTTCCTCACGCAGGTCAGTACCCCTTCGTCCAGATGATCATGTTTTGTCATGCCGAGCTATTGATATGTGCTACTGTTTTGCAACACCGTTTAAGTACAGTTATTGTTTCCTATCTGTTCACATTCAGGACAATGAAGATGATTTTAGTAGAACTACACAAACTGGTCTGATGTTGAGTGATCTCTATTGCCTCCTCTGTTTGCTGCAATGTGTCAGCGTCAATTGCAAGATGAGCCAGCGAGCTAGTTGTGGAGTTTCCAACATGCTCAAAGTGCACTCAACATTGAGAAGAAAGAAGCATGCCCAGGAAATTAATGCGTAGGGAGGCCCTTTGCTCAGACAAGCATCGATCATTTTTTCTTGATTTCTACACCTTCTCACAGCTTTGTCTTGGTTATAGTCTGGTGAATCATTGAGATGCAAAAATATGCTGACCTTATATATGTGCTTGTGAATGTTAGCTAGTATGCATATTGTATCTTGTGAAGGTTAGTTTAATGTGAATGTTGACTAGCGTGTGAACATTTAGAATCTATATTGTGGGCCTGTTATTTGATGCCTCATTTGTGCCGCGCTTCGACCAGTGTGAGTGTCTGCATGCATTACCGCACCCTCTAATTTGGTGGATGCCAAGCGGGCCCAAGGAGGAGCCATAAGTTTTTTTCAAGTTGAAAAAGGTTACCGAGCAGGACTACAGGAGCCATAAGCTGGAGTGCGTCTTTTTTTTTGCGAATGGGCCATAAGCTGGAGAGCTGGAGAGTGTCTCTAAGGGGTTGTCTCTAGTGTTAAGACCGACCAGTACAAGAGCCGATCCATCTTAAAGCCCATATTTTTGTAGGAAAAGCCCATATTACTTGAAGAGGGGCGCTCCCAAAAAAACCCTTCTTCCTCCTCGCTCCCACTTCACTGTTCAATGTAGCTCGCTCCTACAGAAAATCCCCGCTCCCCTTTTTCCTCACCTCACTCCTACAGAAAACCCCCGCTCCCCTTCTTCCTCACTCCTACAGAAAACCCCTGCTCGCCTTCTTCCTCACCCCTACAGAAAACTCCAACCCCCCTTAACTAGGCTCGTCTTTCGCTACTCTGCTCAAACCCGTGAGCTCGACGCAGCGCCCGCAAGGAAAATGGAGTCGGCTGGCCCCATCATTAAGAAGATGAGGTTCCCGCCAGCGCTGACGCTGGTTGTAGTTCCCGCACCCGGCAGCGCGGGGAGAAGCGGTGAGCTTCCCCCCTGGATCTGAGGAACCCGAAGAATCTCGGGCGGACCGCATCAGCGATCTCCCGGACGCCGTCCTTTGGGAGATCATCTCGCTTCTCCCCACCAAGGATTGCTGCCGCACCCAAGTCCTCGCATCTCGGTGGCGCCCTCTATGGCGCGCCGCGCCTCTTAATCTCGACTGTCGTGGCCTATCTCTGTTCAATGATTTTGAACTCCCCGGAGCCATCATCTCCTCTCACCAGGGCGCCCTTCAATGCCTCTGCATCCCGGCATGCTACCTGTGCATGCCCTGCACGGTGGACGCCTGGCTGAAATCCCCTGAATTCGAAAAACTCCAGCTGCTTGAGTTGTACTATTCCCACATAAATCACATACCACATTCCGAACACCATGTACTTGTGCCCTCGGCACCGATGTCCATCTCGCGGTTTTCCTCCTCTCTCCACACCGCCACCTTCGCCCTGTGCAAACTACCAGACAGTCTGGTACAAAAGCTTCGACTCCCACTTCTCAAAAACTTTCACTTGTGGTGGTTCGTATATCGGAGGCCTCACTGCACAGCATCATCCAATCCAGTTGCCCTGCCCTAGAGTGCTTAGTGCTTCTTTTGATAGTTAAAATTGGTTGTCTCTGAATAAAGTCGCCTAACCTTGTAAGAATTGGAATTTCTTTTGACGTAGGGGAGCTCATCATCGAAGATGCCCCTTCACTTCAAAGGTTGATCCTTGATTCTTGTTATTCACCTTTGCAAATAATTGTCGTCTCTGCACCTAAACTGGAGACCTTGGGTGTAATTCATGATCTCTGTGATCATTTCAAGATGGTGTTTGTCTCCACAGTTATCCAGGTACTGTATATTACTCCCTCCGTCCCATAATATAAGAATGTTTTGCAAACTGTTTTAGCTTCAAAAACGTTCTTATATTATGGGACAGAGGGAGTATCATCTACACTTTTGTAATCATAAGCTACATTTTTCATATGTGCGCATAAGTTTTATATCATCTTGGAGTACACTTTTTGTACTAATATTATGTTCTATGCTCAATGAAGAGTTTGTCCATGGATAGCCTATCAGTGGTGCTGGATTCTATCAAGATCTTATATATCAGTATTAATACTTTTGATCTGAACAAGATTATTGGCTTGTTGCGATGCTTTCCATGTCTAGAGAAGTTGTATATAAAGGTGATGATTTCACGCACATTGGAAGCCCATATATAGTGTACAAGAATTAACCGTTCAGTTGTTGCTCTTTCGACATACTCTTTTTTTAGACCTTAACTGTTTTCAATCTTCATGTCTATTTAGGCAGCAGGACGGGGTACAAAAGGTATAACCAATCGATGGCATCGTAAGCACCGGGATTTTCTCGGTTCTCATGACATTCGTTTGAAGACAATAACGCTGGAAGGATATGTAGCCACCCACGCAAACACTAGATTTGTCACATTCTTCCTGCTGAATGCGAGGGCACTATTGTCCATCAGGCTTAAATTTATTAACAATGAAGTTTTGACGGATGGATATGTCGAAGAGCAAAAAAAGGAGTTTTAGGTGGACAAATGGGCTTCTGAACATGCCAGTCTTCTTTTCACATCATCTTGTGGTCATATTCCATTAAATTTTACGACCCGGGATGTTCATTTTATGGATCTGACCGATCCATTTGATTGTGACTGCTGAAAACACTGCTGCAGTTAGATGTTGTTGCCCTTTTCAATCTGGGTTTAGTCTAAACCTGATGAACAATTAACCCTCGTGCTTTTGTACAGTTTGTAAGTTGGAGTTAGATGTTGTTGCCCTTTTCAACTCGGCTATGACTGTCATATTTTCTTTAAAACAAGGCAAATGGCTTGTCATTTATTTAATTAAGAGAGAAATACTGTAACAAATCCCAAGCAAGGGAAATAACATCACTCTCGCCGGCTCCTTGAGCTCATTGTGCATTACAGAACCCAAGTGCTTAGCGCCCGCCAGCAGCCACAAACTTATTTTGAGCTAGCACACCATATGGGCTGTAATTCCTAATAAGAAAGGCTGCATCGCCATGACAGATTTGGATTCTGACATTTGGGACCCACAAGGAAAAAGCCTATCCAAGGTGGTGTCAACTTAGTCAACAAACGATTCTGCCTGCCAGCCGTTGGATTGACATCCAACATCTGTCGTGTTTCTTCTATCTCTTGTCTTCTTCCTCCAGACGCCCAAATGAAACCACGCCATCGGTCCCGCCTGCTCCCGCCTCCCACGGCTGGCTACGCCTCCGCCCAAGCATTGCCGCCCCATCGTACCCTCAAACATTGGCCAGTCCATCCCTCCACTCCCCCACACGTCCTGTTATTCTCCGGTGACGTCAACCCCAGCCCGCACCCGCACCCGAACCAGTCAACCCTCATACTCCCCTCTGCCTGCGAGTCTGCGACTGTACTACCGCATCTTCCATGGCTCCTGTTCGATCCTGTCCGAGGCCTCGCCATCGTCCTCCGCCTTGGTTCGCTCACCGCGGCGCCGCCGTCTGGCGTTGTCAACATGGTCAACAACCGAGAGGAATCATGAGATGACTGTACATGGAGAGGATGACAGTAGGGACCCACGAGGGTCATTGCAGTACGTAAGCAAGTGCCTCCTTATTACAAGCCAAAAAAAATGCTTCCTCCTAATGGTTTGACATCTGGGTCCCACGCCATTGTCAACATAGTCAATAAGCGAGAGAATTGCCCAACGAGCGGATGACACCAGGGACCCAGCAGCTCGCGCAGTTGTTTTTTTTGTTTTTGAGACGGAGCAGGGTATCAACTGGGCTGTAGCCCATCTAGCCCAGGCTTTTATTTTTTGTTTACCACATGACCAGCCCAGTTTTTTTTCTCTTTCTGAAAATGGCTAGCCCAGTTCTATCGTTTTTTGCAGAATACCCAACAGAGGCTTACTTGCTTTTCTCAACCCTGCTGGGCTGCAAATCTTTCAAGACGAGGAGGGATGTATTCGGGGCTTGCCCAGAAAATGGACTATAAGTAGTAAGAAATGGGCTGTAAATTTTAAAAACAACACAGCAAACCGGTAATTAGTTTCAAATTATGTTTTTTTAGGATTTTGAAATTTTAAATTTCATTGATTTTTTTGCGGTGAAAATTTCATAGGATTTTAAATAAATATATTTTTATTTTTCAAATTAGTTTGAATCTGAATCAAAATTTCGAGATTAAAAACAGTTCGGACCCCACCGACATATGCAAAAAATCGTTGAATTTTTTAACCGTGGCCAGAATATGGGCTGTAATGCTAACAAAAAGAACATGGTCTTCAAAAAAATCCTTAAGAATTAGCAAATGGGCTGTAAATTATTTAAAAATTTGGCAAATGGGTTGTATGCTATTTGCCACAGATTTGGAGGCTGACTTGTGGGCCTACTATGTTGACGCGTACGCAGGGCTTTGTGAACTTAGTCAACAAACGATTCTAGCGGCAGTGACCGTTGGATAACTTCCAACGGTGGTGCTGCTTCTTCAATCTCTGATCTTCTTGCTCCAGCCGCCCAAACCAGCACCGGCGGGACTACCTGCTCCCACCTCCCATGGCCGGCTGTGCTGCCGCGCAGGCCTCACCGCCCCCTCCTACTCCCACCGCTGGCCAGGCCATCCCTCTACTCACCCACACCTCCTGTTATTCCCCGATGACACAGGCCTCACACCGCAGCCGAACCAGTCAACCCTCTTACTCCCCTCAGCATGGGCATCCACTGTTGTGGCTTCGCCGGCTCTGGGTCATTCCCTTCCTGGGCCTCACCGTCGTCCACCGTGTTGGTGCTCTCGGCGCGGCGTGGTCAACGTGGTCAACAAACGACAACCATCGGAAGAGGGATGTACGTGGAGAGGCTGACAGCAGGGACCCACATGGTCCATGGCCGCACGCAAGCAAGTGCCTCTTTATTACGTGAAAAAATGAATCCTCCCCCTGACAGCTGGGACCCACCAGCTATAGCTTCGCACGGAAGGAAGTGTTGGAAATATGCCCTAGAGGCAATAATAAATTGGTTATTATTATATTTCCTTGTTCGTGATAATCGTTTATTATCCATGCTATAATTGTATTGATTGGAAACTCAAATACATGTGTGGGTACATAGACAACACTGTGTCCCTAGTATGCCTCTAGTTAACTAGTTCGTTGATCAAAGATGGTCAAGGTTTCCTGGCCATAGACATGAGATGTCATTTGATAACGGGATCACATCATTAGGAGAATGATGTGATGGACAAGACCCAAACTATAAACATAGCATATGATCGTGTCAGTTTATTGCTATAGTTTTCTGCATGTCAAGTATCTGTTCCTATGACCATGAGATCATGCAAATCACTGACACCGGAGGAATACCTTGTGTGTATCAAACGTCACAACGTAACTGGGTGACTATAAAAATGCTCTACAGGTATCTCCGAGGGTGTCTGTTGAGTGGGCATGGATCAAGACTGGGATTTGTTACTCCGTGTGACGGAGAGGTATCTCAGGGCCCACTCGGTAATACAACATCACAATAAGCCTTGCAAGCAATGTGACTAAGTGTTAGCCACGGGATCTTGTATTACAGAACGAGTAAAGAGACTTGCCGGTAACGAGATTGAACTAGGTATAGAGATACCGACGATCGAATCTCGGGCAAGTAACATACTGAAGAACAAAGGGAACAACGTACGGGATTAACTGAATCCTTGACATAGAGGTTCAACCGATAAAGATATTCGTAGAATATGTAGGAACCAATATGGGCATCCAGGTCCCGCTATTGGTTATTGACCGTAGAGGTGTCTTGGTCATGTCTACATAGTTCTCGAACCCGCAGGGTCTGCACACTTAAGGTTCGGTGACGTTTCGGTATAGTAGAGTTATGTATGGTGGTGACCGAAGGTTGTTCGGAGTCCCGGATGAGATCCTGGACGCCACGAGGAGCTCCGGAATGGTCCGGAGGTAAAGATTGATATATAGGAAATCCTGTTTTGGTCACCGGAAAAGTTTCGGGTATTTCGGTAGTGTACCGGGAGTGCCGGGAGGGGTACCGGGGACCATCGGGAGGGGTGTCTCGACCCAAAGGACCTCATGGGCTGTGGGAGGAGTCAAACCAGCCCCTAGTGGGCTGGCCTAACCCCCCCACTAAGGCCCATGTGGCTTTGGGTGGAAAAAATCCAAAGGAGGAAAGGTGGAAAGGGTTTCCAAGTGAAGAGGAGGAATCCTACTCCTAATAGGATTGGAGTAGGACTCCTCCACCTCCAATTTCGGCCAAACCTTGAGGGTTTGAGGCTGCCTCCTCCCCTCCCTCCCTCCTATATATACTAGAGGATTTAGAGGGAAGAGCTAACCCTAATTGCCATGTGCTCCCTCTACTTCATCTAGATCGGTTTCTCCTCTAGTCTAGTTTCAGCGGTGCTTAGGCGAAGCCCTGCCGGAATTGTTCCACCACCATCGCCGCCGCGCCGTCGCGCCACCGGAGAACTCTTCTACCTCTCCGCTCCCTCTTGCTGGATCAAGAAGGTGGAGATCGTCATCGAGCTGTACGTGTGATGAACGCGGAGGTGCCGTCCGTTCGGCGCTAGATCGGAACGACCGTGATAAGGATCGCGAGGCGATTCGTGATTTGATCGCGGGACGGATCGTGATGGGATCGCGGGATGGATTGAGATTGGATCGCGAGATGGATCGTGATGGGATCGCGGGACGCTCGGCGATTTGGATCGCGAAGACGTTCGACTACATCAACCGCGTTTCTTAACGCTTCCCGCTTAGCGATCTACAAGGGTATGTAGATCCACTCTCCCTCTCGTAGATGCTCATCACCATGGATAGATCTTGCGTGTGCGTAGGAAAAATTTTGTTTCCCATGCAACGTTCCCCAACAGGAAGTGCCTCATTATTATGCGGAAAAAAACATTTCTCCCCATGACAATTGGGACCCATCAGATTTGGCGGCTGACTTGTGGGCCTACTAAATTGATGCGTACGCAGGGCTTTGTCAACTTAGTCAACAAACGATTCTAGCAGCAGTGACCGTTGGATGTTAATCCAACGACCGTGCTGCTTCTTCAATCTCTGATCTTCTTGCTCCAGCCGCCCAAACCAGCAGCGGCGGGACCGCCTGTTCTTGCCTCCCGTGGCCGGCTGTGCTGCCACGCAGGCCTCACCGCCCCACCCTACTCCCACCGTTGGCCAGGCCTTCCCTCTACTCACCCACATCCCCTGTTATTCTCCGGCGACAGCAGCCTCACACCGCAGCCAAACCAGTCAACCCTCATACTCCCCTCCGCGTGGGCATCCACTGCCGCGTCTTCCCCGGCTCCGCGTAGTTCCCTTCCTAGGACTCGCCGTCATCCACCGCCTTGGTGCTCTCGGCACGGCGTGGTCAACGTGGTCAACGAATGACAGCCATCGGAAGAGGAATGTATGCGGTGAGGCTGACAGCTAGACCCACCAGCTACATCTTCGCACACAAGGAAGTGCCTCCTTATTACGCGCAAAAAAAATGATTCCTCCCCCCTGACAGCTGAGACCCAGCAGCTATATCTTCGCACGCAAGGAAGCGCCTCCTTATCCTCCATGACAGTTGGGACCCACCCGGTCGAAGCATACATAGCGTTGTCTGTCTGGTCGCGAACGTGTACGTACATACTGGTCGATCGGTCTCTCTGCAACGATGAACCGTGGGCGTGTAAGGAGCGGCACGTGTCGTAGTAGAGCCCCCGACGTATCAGTTCAGTCAGCCCCGTCTAAATCGTGTACACGTACGTACAGCCACATGGCAAAAAATACGGGCACGTACGTACATACGGGCGGGGTCTCGAACGCGTACTCGCGCATACGTACGGCCAGGGCTCGTGTACATGGAGAGAGGCAACGGACGGCAGCAACGGCCTCCTGTTCATCGTCAGCCAACCGGCTGGGTCGAAACGGAGGAAACAGCGCCGTGTTCATCGGGAGCCAAGCGACTGGGTCGGAACACGTCCTGTTCATCGGGAGCCAACCGGCTTGGACGGAACAGCCGTAACGGGGTCCTGTTCATCGACTTGGGGTCTGGCGTACCGCAAAACGGAGGAAACGGCCTTCTGTTCGAGCGCCTACGGTCGAAACAGGGTCCTGTTCATCGGCTGGGGGTCTGGCGTACCGCAAAACAGAGGAAACGGACTTCTATTCGAGCGCCTATGGTCGAAACGGGGTCCTGTTGATCGGGAGGGCTCTGGCGTACCGCAAAACGAAGGAAACGGACTTCTCCTCAACTGCCTATGGTCGAAACGGGGGTCCTGTTCATCGGGAGGGGTGTGGCGTACCGCAAAACGGGACTCCACGGGCTACTGTTCATCCACGGTCGACCTCCCTCCAGCCTCCACCAGTTACTGTTCATCCACCGTCGACTTCCTCCAGCCTCCACCGGCTACTGTTCATCCAGCCTCCACGGGGTCCTGTTCATCCACCCCCAACCGGCTGGGGTATGGCGTACCGCAGCACGGCCTCCTCCGGATCCAGTTCATCCAGCGCCAACCGCCTACACGGCCGGGGTCCTGTTCATCCAACCCCCACCGGCTGGGGTGGGGCGTACGAGTGGACGGCAGCAATGGGAACTGTTCATCCACAGCCAAGCAACCGGCTCGATCGATGCGTCTCGACTCGTGTCTACGTGTATCGCGCGCGCGGCAGCAACGGGCACTGTTCATCGAGAGGCAACCCAACACCGGCTGGCTACGTCTCGCACAGGGGCTTGATCGGCTTCAGTAAGCAGCGAGAAGGATCGATCGGGTTCAGTTAGCAGCAAAGGGATCGCTCGGGTTCAGTTAGCAGCGAAGGGATCGCTCGGCTTCAGTACACAGTGGGATCGATCGCTCTGGTTCAGTACGTGTAGTAGTGCGAGAGGGATCAATCGATCGCTCGGGTTCAGTAAGCGAACGCCTCGCTTGGGTTCAGTTAACGAGCGCCTCGCACACACGCGCGCGTATGAGAGAGAAACGCGCAAAACAACACTGCATCGCTCGGCCCGACCACCCACCATAACCGGGAACTCCCCGAAAATTTCCTCGCCCTCACTTCTACCACGATTTTTTACGTCATGGACGGCCCAAAGAATGTCATGCAGGTGCGTCTCCGGTCCGCCCAGGACGAAAAGCCCATTTTCTGTCATAATTTTTTGTCATAGAAGTAGGAGCCCACCACATCTATGATGATACGTGTTTTTGTCACAATTATTGTCATAGAAGTGTCACAACCATGACAGAAAAAGTTTTTGTTCGGGCCATAATGTCACGGATGTGTCTTTTTTTTGTAGTGTAGCCACCAAAATAGACATAAGGGATGTGAGTGAGAGCCCATCGAGCGTTCTTCACTTTGTGCTTGTGTGCAAAGATGAATCAGTGAGGACTAATACTTCACAACATCTACCTTTAGTGTTGTCTCATCTATTGCAGGAATTCGCGGACGTTTTTCCCGATGAGCTACCTCCCGGACTTCCTCCACTTCGCGGAATCGAACACCGCATCGACCTCATCCCCGACGCAACTCTACCGAACAAGGCACCTTACTGCGTCAACCCCGACGAGACCAAAGAGATACAAAGGCAAGTGCAACATCTCATGGAGAATGGGTATGTACGCGAAAGCTTAAGTCCATGTGTCGTTCCGGTTATTCTTGTGCCTAAGAAAGATGGTAGCTATCGCATGTGTTCCGATTGTTGTCCCATTAATGCTATCACCGTTAGATATCGTCATCCCATTCCACGCCTTGATGACATGCTTGATGAACTTAGTGGAGCCACCATTTTCTCTAAAATTGATCTTAAAAGTGGCTATTACCAAATTCGCATGCAAGAGGGTGATGAATAGAAAACGGCTTTCAAAACCAAATTTGGCTTGTATGAATGGTTGGTCATGCCTATGGGCTTATCTCAAGCACCTAGCACTTTTATGCGTGTGATGCATTACATTCTTCGCAAATTAATTGGCATTTGTGTCGTGGTATACTTTGATGACATTCTTGTGTTTAGCCAATCACTTGAAGATCATGTCGTACATCGCCTTTATGCTAATATGGAAAAATGCACTTTTGGTATTGACAAGCTTGTTTTCTTGGGCTTTGTAGTCTCCTCTAAGGGTGTTCAAGTTGATGAAGCTAAAATTGATGCTATTAAAACTTGGCCACAACCAACCAATTTGCTTCAAGTGCGTAGTTTCCTTGGCTTAGCTGGATTTTACCGTCGCTTTGTGAAGGATTTTAGCACTATTGCATCACCATTGCACGCATTGAGTAAGAAGAATACACCATTTGTTTGGGGTCCTTCCCAGGATGCCGCATTTCATGAGCTTAAAAACTTGCTTACACATGCTCCATTGCTTGCATTACCCAACTTTGAGAAAACTTTTGAAGTGCATTGTGACGCTAGTGGTAATGGCATAGGTGGCGTGTTAATGCAAGAGAAGCGACCCATTGCATACTTTAGCGAAAAACTCTCCGGCGCGCAACTTAACTACCCCATTTATGACAAAGAGCTTTATGCATTAGTGAGAGTCTTGCATGTGTGGGAACACTATCTTCGCCCTCGTGAATTTGTCATCCATACGGATCATGAAACACTTAAATACCTTAAAGGTCAAACAAAATTAAATAAGCGTCATGCTAAATGGAGTGAGTTCATTGAGTCTTTTCCTTATGTTATCAAGTACATCAAAGGTAAGGAAAATGTTGTGGCGGACGGTCTTTCCCGCAAGTGCATGCTACTTACTCAACTTGAGTTGAATGTTATAGGATTTGAGCACATTAAAGACTTGTATGCGCATGATGCTTCATTTGCCATTCCATATGCCAAATGCTTAACACACAAAACTTGGGAGCGATACTATTTGAAAGATGATTATCTTATGCGAGCTAACAAACTTTGTATCCCCGAGTCTTCTCTTCGTTTGTTGCTTTTGCAAGAGGCTCACGGTGGAGGACTTATGGGACATTTCAGACGAGACAAGACATTTGCCACACTCTCCCAAAACTATTTTTGCCCAAAGATGTTTCGAGACGTCTCGCGCTACATCAACCGGTGCTCTACATGCCGCAAAGCTAAGTCCAAAGCTCAATCTCATGGTCTATATATGCCACTTCATATTCCGTATCAACCATGGGAAGATATTAGTATGGATTTTGTGCTTGGTTTGCCTCGAACTCAAAACGGCAAAGATTCAGTATTTGTTGTTGTGGACCGTTTCTCTAAGATGGCACATTTTATTCCATGCAACAAGATCGACGATGCTTCACATGTTGCAAATATCTTTTGTAGGGAAATCTTGAGATTGCATGGAGTGCCCAAGACGATTGTGTCGGACCGCGACGTCAAGTTCCTTAGCTACTTTTGGAAGACACTTTGCGCCAAGCTCGGAATCAAGCTACTCTTCTCTTCGGCATATCATCCACAAACCGACGGCCAAACAGAGGTCACGAACCGGACGCTTTCCACACTCCTCCACGTGTTGATCAAGAAGAACATAAGGGAGTGGGAAGAATGTTTGCCCATCGCCGAGTACGCCTACAATCGAGCAAGACACTCTACTACCGGCAAGTCCCCCTTTGAGGTCGTCTACGGCTTCAACCCGTTGTCTCCATTGGACATCCTACCGCTACCTCTACAAGAGCGCATCGACATGGACGCGAGTGCACGAGCGAGCTACCTCAAGAAGATGCATGAAGATACAAGGCACATGATCGAGCGCCAAGTACAACGACTCGCGACCAAGGTCAACATCAACAAGCACCCCATGGTGTTCAACCCCGGAGATCTTGTGTGGCTACACCTTCCCAAAGACCGCTTTCCCAACGAGCGCAAGTCCAAACTACTACCTCGAGCCGATGGACCCTTCAAGGTGCTAGCACACTACAACAACAACGCCTACAAGATCGACATCCCTCGCGACAAGTACAACGTCAGCGACATCTTCAACGTCAAGGACTTATCTCCCTTCCATGGTGATGTGGATTCCGATCCAAGGACGGATCTTTTTCAAGGGGGGGAGATGATGCGGAGCATCCTACGGTCATCCCCATGGACCCACCTGCGTCTCCTCAAGTGCCAAGCGGACCAATGACACGAGCATGTGCAAGAGCTCTCGAGACCGAGGTGACATCTCTCCTTAGTGAACTTCCATATGACTCATGTGAGACATGGCTACTACCTCAAGCTGGAATGCTATGTGTGCTTAGGTATGAAGAAGACCGCCTCGGGAATGCTCGGAGTAAAGACCAAGTCCCCAAGTACACGGACGAAGAAGAGCGCCAAGGAAGACCGCTGAAAAGTATCAGCGGTCGGACATTCGGCCCATGGCCCGGACATCCGGCCCCTGATGAGTACAGCCGCAGCAGCAGCCCTACAGCCAAGGAACTCCAGGGCCCGGACATCTGGCTGGTGGCCCAGACATCCGGCCCGAGCGGCCCGGACATCCGGCCTCCCTCCCGGATTTCCGGCCAGAGGGGACAGAACCTGGGAGAGCTCCAGGCCGGACATCCGGCGTCTGGCCCGGACATCCGGCCCGATGGGAACGGCCGGACATCCAGCCCGACAGGAACGGCCGGACAACCGGCCCGATGCCCGGACATCCGGCCCCTACTAGCGCGTGAGAGGCCACCCGGCTGTGTAACCTCTCTCTCTCTCTCACCCCACTTTGTCCTAGACTATAAATAGACCTTCTCCTCCTCTTTTCTAGGGTTAGCAAAGTATATTGAGACATTTGAGTTGAGCTTTGCTCCTTGTATCTCCTCTTGGGGAATCAAGACCTCTCTAGGGAGAAGGATCCCCATCATAGGATCATCAAGACCTCCTAAGGGAGAAGGATCTCATCTAGATCATCAAGACCTCACCTCCTTTGGAGTGAGAAGAACTTTACCTTTGTGCTTGTTTCCATGGATTGATCTTGTATACTTGTGGATCTCATGTATGCTATCCTAGTGGATGTGTGATTTGGGTTTGTTTGAGTGTTTTCCCTTGGTTGTTCTTGTTTGTTCTTCCCTCCCCCCCTCCAAGTGTGAAAAGATCATCATATTAGGGTTCCACCCTACATCAGGATCCTCTTCACACAAAGGAAAATGGGGCTTGGATGAACTAGTAGGACCCCGCAGCGGCACCTTCCTACCAGCAGGTATGCCATCCGCCGAGGAGCTGGATTCCTTTGTGCCAGACGTCATGCACTGCCGTTGCGGTGTGCTAGCCTGCTACACCCCCGCCAAATACAAGATAAGAACCAAAGGAGAGATGTGTTGATGGGGATTCGTCTGCGGCCACACCAAGGGGCCTGCGCCATACTTCGTAAGCCAACGTTTTCATATCCTATCCTATCTGCTTTCCTGCTTCAGTATCTAAAAAACCTGTCAACTGATTGCAGGAAGGTTCTAGATGCCCAAGCAAATGTTGGCTTCAAATTGAGAAACAATACTAGCTATAATGGTTCGGTGTCGGGTACGTAGAAAGGAAAGAGAAGAAGATGTTGGAGGAGAAGCAAAAGAAAGAACACAGAGCTAAGCATCAGAAGCAATTTGAAGAGTGGTGC
The DNA here is from genome assembly GCA_039707655.1 of Elymus sibiricus. Classification (NCBI taxonomy): domain Eukaryota; kingdom Viridiplantae; phylum Streptophyta; class Magnoliopsida; order Poales; family Poaceae; genus Elymus; species Elymus sibiricus. The sequence goes on along the minus strand of CM077668.1, from coordinate 158,640,473 downwards.
GCTAGGAAAAAGGCCAGCAAAGATCTAGAGAGTTAGACTAGATTCAGACTTATTTCGCATTATGCTGTGTTCAGTTGGACCAAAGAGAGTGAATAAAGTGGGTTTATCTACAATTATCGTACTATCTACTCTTATTTCAATGGTCGCCTACATCAAAAATAGAAAGCGTAATTACATATACATGAAAGTAACATTAACCTGAAAAGCGCAAATCATAATAGTATGCCACCGCAATAGCAAACTCATAGTTTTCAGACAACATGGGGTACATGGGGTGCTAACTTAACAAATTCAGAATTCTAGGCAGAATGAAATCACTTCAAACATGAAGTTCAGAGTTGATAACTTAACAACATCATATAGCATTGTCAAGCCATGGGCACGGAAGGAGGGTGGCTACTTCACGGTGTCAACTTCTGTAATTGGAGCAGGCTCTATAAGCCCCTCGGGTCTCCTATAACAATGCAAGTCAACCATCTAAAATAATTTGTATTCTTCGTTCATCTTCCCAACTATGGTATCATTGGTTAGTTAAGAGATTGTCATCTTGCCACCTGTGCTCAACCTCAACCACCCACTTGAGCTGAACCTCGTCCTACACCTGGGGCTTGACTTCAACATCCTCCTGTAACTTGATCTGAACCTATTCTTGCCACTTATGTTCCACCTGATGGTGTCACTTGACTTCACCCTGCTTCGATAGTAAATAAAATCATTCCGGCCTAACCCATGCTGCACCAACTATTCCTTCAAATTATCAATAGTGATTGAGTCTTCGAGCCATGGCTCAGGTGCTGGTTAACAGAAAGATGCTTTATGCACAATGAACCTAACCATCCACAGCTTATCCATCTGCAACAGATAATAATCAACTTTTACATTCAGAGCATGGACTCACACGTATAGACGAGGTTCATGATTCATCTAAACACACAAAAAAAACACTTGCCCTTGAGGTAGATCGGAAAGGGGCCCTAACATATATTCTAAAACATTAAGACCATGGACTCACACCTACTCACATAGTTCATAATTCATCTCATCACACAATAAAAACTTGCCCTTCAGGCAGATCGGAGGGGGGCCGTCACCGATGATACTTGTAACACAAGGAGTTGACGGCGACAGAGAAGACAAATACCTGCTTCGTCGATGGAGATGGGAACAAGCTCCTACGGCCACAGGGTTTGGCGACGTCCTTGATGCTAGGGAATGGTGACATCCTTCCTTGGTGGATTGGGTTTGGTAGGGGAAGAAGCTCAGGCGGGCAGATTGGGAAGGGAAGAAGCTCAAGCGGGCAAAAATGGGGGTTTCGCGGACGAATGGGGATGGGTCGATGCAGCGCAAACGTATTTAAAGAGACCAAACACGCCTATCAATCTGGCGAGGGATTGGAACGGGTAGGTTGGAGGATCTGACTAGCATGACACGCCAAACAACCAGACTACTTTAGTAAACGGCAGCCTTACACAATTTATCAGATGGTTTGCCATGTGTCAAATAGACGCTCTGGCAAATAAGATGCATCAATCGGTCCGGCGGGTCAGCAGGGCTATGGAGCCATCCAGATAAAACGTCAGACGCTCCGGTATCGTAAATATAAACGCCTAGAAAAAAGGCGTGTCATTATTATAAAACGCCTAACTGTATGACGTGACATCAAGGAAACGCTCCGTTTCATCCGGCGCGTCACACCGGCACCACGCTGGCGGCGTGACCGACGACTGTGGACCGTGGCCGGTCAAAGCTGCCTTAGTATACGGCGTTGTATAGTGTAATTTATACGGCTGTTGGCAAGGCGCGAATGGAGGGTCAGGTGACAAAAAAAGTTTTTCGGTAGTAAAAATAATACTGGAGCAGGATAGGCTGATAGATACGCGCATCGAGACCTAACGTATGTGCCGTGTCAGGGTGCGGGCCCTGCCACTCGTGCTTGCACTGTCGCTTTGGCGGTGCATTGAACCTGACCATGCCAACAGTCGATCGATTCGCACGGACCTGGCTGTGGCCTTGTGCGTACCGGCACTGTCTTACTGTGCTTCCTTCCTTTTCTTCAGGACAACACGACACAAAGTACTACGGCGTCGCTACTTCTCACCTGCCAATAATCAAGGAGCAGAGGACGGACACTTTCACGCATTTGTCTCTACGAAATCCCAGAAACAACAGCTGCAATTATCCGTCTCAGATCTATTTGGATGAACAGACGAGCTGAACCAAAATCCTTCGGTACTCAAAAGGATTTATCTGAAATGGTTGGGCCGAAACAGATGACACAGCCACTAATTTAAAAAGGGGAGACCGCTGACGACTCCTTTGATTGCTGCTACGAAATTTGACCGCTATGAGCAGGAGAAATTGCCCCTAGGCTACGGTGGTTACGCACTCGGTCAGAAAAGGCAAAAGCGTGCGCGTGCACCACGCTGAAAATGCCACGCTGCCGCTGCTGCTCTCATGCGCACGCGCGTTTCTTCTTTCTCACGTCAAGTCGTGCGAGATTCTGTTGTCGGCGGTGGTTGCTCCTACTTTTTGCTAGTAGGGGAATTCGTGATGGGATTGGTTGACTTTCTTCGGTGTCAACTTGCAAAACAAACGTCGCGGACACGCATATGCAACGCAGCCGGACCGAGAGAAGTGATATTCGCTGATTTGATTTTCGGAAAGAATGCACACAATTAGTTCGTTCATTTCTGAGCTGGAGGCGAGAGAAATTAAGTAGCATCAATCGGTGTGAAGGAATATGACGGTGGCAGTGGCGAATCTAGCATGACAACGAAGAATAGGCTCAAAACATCAGTCATTATATGTAAAACAACTCAATATAACTTTCAAATGAAATTGGTAGCTGACTAAAGTGTAGTATCATTTTGGAGGGTGGGCTTAAACATGTTAAAGGCTTCATAGTAAAATCGCCACTCGATGGTGGTGATAAGGCTAAAATGTTTAGCGACACTGCTAAGCTTAACACTCGACGTTAAGTTGAGTAAAAAATATTTTTCACTAATTAGCACCTATGGATGATGCTTATAGATATGACTAAATACAACTAAAAAATGAGATATGACTAAATAAGCTAAGAGGTACATGATTTGTCTACTTTAGGGTCCAATTTATAAGCGGCGAGATGTGGATACTTTCGCGGTGTCATCCTCTAGAACATGGTAGACTCTCCTATGTAGAATGTGAGTTGTACTGATATTTTAAGGTTTAAGTTTGGCCAACCATCCAACTATAAAATAGATACTCAACTATGTGGTGTTCATTTTTTGACTCTCGGCTTCAATATTATATAAACTAATCCTCAGACTTATAAAACCGAACACTTTCAATCCCTCATGCGGCTGGTTTCTCAATGATTTTATTGACCCAAGCTGACATTTGGCAATCTAAGTTGACATCCACCTCGTCTTCTTCCTTCTCATGCTCTTTTGCAGTGGATTATCGTCGATCAGTTGATGACCAAAGATCATGCCACCATTGAAGGAACACTTTGCGTCAGGAAGAGGATGATAAAAGTGCATGTTTTTAAAGTTTTAAGGGTCATTTTGCTTGGTGGTGAATTGGAGAGACTAGAAACAAATGCTATGACAAGTTGATGGAGGAAAACCCACTTTGTGCAATTTAAAACCGAACCAAAAATCCATACCAAAATAAACAGAACAAAATCATTTTTATGGTTTCTAATTTTCAGTAGGGTATGGAATTTTCTTACCGTTTTGAATTTTGTTTTTTTGGGTATATACCAAAAAACCGAATGGTTAAACAACTAAACCGAAGTAAAAAATATATTTATATTTCTTAAGCGAACAACCATACTAAGGCCCAAAAGATCTTGTAATCTACTAATTTTTTCGTACAGGAGCCAGATTCCCTGGTAAGCACGTCCATTTTTGTTGTAATGTAGTCATTTTTCTCTCAAAAAAAGCTAAGCACGTCCATAACACAAAGCAAGGTATACATCACACATTTTCATGCACGAACAACCATCAAAGCATGAATCCATGCATGCATATATACTTATATATAGTTATACATTGTTTGTATAAAAAGTATGTGTTTTAAGTGATAAATTTGTAAAATATTATTATGCCATTTTCAAATTTGCTTCAACTTTGGTTTTTATGGTATATATCGAAACCATACCGAAATAATTTGGTATATAGCGAAACTAAACCGTATTTTAGTTTCATACCATATTTACCGAAGTATCAATATCATACAAACCAGAAAACCGTGTAAACCGAACGATATAAACTGAATAAACCGAATTCACAAAACATACATTTCTCTATGAAATATGAGTTATGTGACTTAAACATGATATTATTGTAAAAGGAGTTTGAAGATGAATATTCAGTGGCACGATTTTATGACACATGGTCCATACGTTATTAGTCTAATTGTTGATCTAACTAGATTCTTAACATATATGGGTATCTTACATCTTATAATTGATGGAATATATGTTTTAAGTGACCGCAGTTTGAGATACTCAACTGACCAGGTGCATTTGATCGCCTAGACATGATACCCCATTTTACAACACTTAACTCGTACTAACCTTAGTGTCAACAAAATGGTATCTACACAACACTTAAAATTTTATTCTCATGAAGATGTGTTGTATTAGAACTATCACCATATTGTTGGTACTTTCTAGATCAACTCAGACCATTAATTATATTATAGTATGACAAAATGTCACTAAATTTTGAATTCCACAACTATCAACCAATTCCCCACTGTTTCCGCATTTGAGGTGGCTTTGGATTGTTTTTGCATCATCATCTATGTCGTTCAGTACACCCATAAAGGACTAAATAATTTTGGCAGTTTCCTCACCTCGAAGATATGCACAACCTAGATTATTGCACAATTATAATTGTATTTGGCAACAAGTTGGCAAACTACATCATGGATAAAAGGCCTTATGAATCAGTATGAATGATACATTTCACATTGGTTTATGTCATTATTCAAAACCCTTTCAACCAAGAATTCATTATTCAAAACCAATGCCCACCACACCCGTTAGAACAATTAAGTTCCGGTTGAACAAGAGTCCCCCTTTTTTAGCTATAACTATTGAATTCCATTTTACTCTACAATCATCTTTTTTTAAATAACATGCCAAACTGTCAATTTTGTAAGCCTACACCAACTAATATATCTTCAAAAACTACATTTAAGATTTCCAATCACTAGCATACTTGTAACTTTTATGAAATATGTTTTATTTGTGTTTTGTGAAAAAAAAAGTGTGCATCCTCTTGGCTTGGCTCTATAGTTCGAGTTTCTTCTCCAACTTCTTTTTGCGAATAACTCGGCATTAATTCTAAACAAGTTCATGCTCATTTGCTCTTGCCCCCTTTTACCCTTCTTAATGCTCATTTGCTCCTTCAGTCCACGATCTTTTTGCTGCATAAAAAAGGGCAAGTTGCCATAACATTGGAGACGACTTCCACCGGATTAATTATCGCAACTACCATGTTGTCTATCTATCACGTGCGACTCCAAGAATGAATTACTAGTATTGTCTAAGTGATATCTATCACCAGCGGGTTCTTCTTCAGCTGCTAGTGATGTCTTGCTAGTTATATACGCTAGCAATTATCGGTGTACTACCTCCGTCCGGGATTAAAAGCCTGGAGAGCCACCACGCCCCGTACGACATTACTAGGCCGCCTGCGCAAGCTCCACTCCTGCGCGAGCTAGTGGTGTCTTGCTAGTACTATATAGTCGCAAACAAAAAAAAATTAGTGTACTAGTAGAAGGACTCTCACATGTTAAGGTTGATGCATGTAGAAAAAGTATTACCTCCGTTCCATAATGTAGTGCACATAGATTTTTTGAAAAGTCAAACCTCGCAAACTGTGACCAAGTTTATGGAGAAAAATATTTACATATAGAATGCCAAACATATATCATTAGATTCATCATAATATGTAGTTTCATATTTTATATATTTGGTATTGTAGATATAAATAGTTTTTTTTATAAATCTGGTCAAAGTTTGTAAAGTCCGACTTTTCAAAAAAATCTATATGCACTACATTATGGAACGAAGGGAATATTGGTTATATTTTCTCTTTCTAAACATGTAGAAATTAGGACATGTATAATGCAGCCGCAATTGATGCCTCTTATACCCCTCCCTAATGTATAAAATTAGCTAAAGGGTGAGCTTATGCGAGACAGTATGTTAGTCTTAAAGCACTAACCTCATGTATCCGTTAAGTCCCATGTTAATACCACATCATCTTGGTAAGAAGATGACAAGATAGAGAGATTACACAGTATTATTTGATTCTAAAAATCAAGTGAAACTCTAATTAAGCACATACTCAGTGGATTTCCCACAGAAAATGTGCATGCATGTAAGAATATGCCAGCTCATGTTGAACATCACTGTATTAATCGTTAAATCCACATTTTCAAAATAATTTATCTTAGAATTTATTATCATATTGATTATGAAGTATGAATTTATTTTGGAGACTATGAATCTGATTAGCAATCTATCTTTGCTGCTAAGTTTTCCTCAAAGAGGGCTGCAAAACAAGATCACATTTTGCTATGTTTCATTTTTTCTGTCACCACAATTACCATTACAATATATTGTGAATAGTCACCACGATATTATAGATAGTCATCATTCTTGAATTCTCTTTGAGAAAACCACCCGAGATTTATAAAGTAATACTAGATAATTGCCTGTGATTTGCAACGGGTTTGAATATTCTGATACATTAGCATGTGATTTGCATTGCATATTAATGTGATTGTGTAAATAAGTGTTTGTCAAATTCCGTCCGTTACTTACCTACCTAAATAAATTTTAAGATTTTATTTGTTAATCACTTATTTGGTAAGAACTTATTAGCTTACCAAAAAAGCATCATTTTATTGCGTAAGTCAATAAAAGTTGGGACGATTAAGGTGGTTTTCACGTAAAACCGATGAAAAATCAGAGATAGAAGAAACAAAATCAAAAAGAAGAGAGGGAGGAGGAATGAATGTAGGTTGGACCAAGGATGAGGTGGACGACAAAATCTTACGTTCTTTTTAAGCAGGAGATTTATATTTATTATTATAAGTAAGAGAGGTGATTTCCTATGCATGGTGACAGCTACGCACGCATAGTGGCAGCTACGCACCCTTTGGAATAAGTGCCTTTTTTATATATGAGGTGTCGGGTTTTTTATGGCATCGGCACAAGTGCCTTTTCATTGTATAGAAATGACTTTTTCTCACTTCGCTTTGCCTTTTTCTTGCCTTTTTTCGCATAAGTGCCTTTTCGTTGTCTAGAAAGGGATTTTTCTCACCACTCTTTGTCTTTTTGCTTGCCTTTTTGGCACAAGTGCCTTTTTGCTTGCGTGGCTGGTCCTACGTCACGAAAATAACTTTATTTCCGTTAGAGAGTTACTTTCCATGGTCCAAAATAATTAGAGGTAAAAATTAGGGCTGTGTGTAGCTGCCACCATGTGTAGAGAGTTATTTTCGTTATAAATAAAATAGAGATAAATAGATAGAATGGATAGGAGAATTTACTGTGCTACCAGATAATTACCGACCATGTTTGATTCCTTCCCGTGAATTTATTGTGTCACGTAATATTTATTGCCAAAGAATAGATTGATTATTGATTGTTAATTTATTGTGTTGCCAAATATTAATATGGTTTGACTGCTAAATAAAAACCTTTATCAAAGACTAGGTGTGTGCCTGTGCGCTGGAACGGGAGCACACATATTCTAGTGACGCAATACTAATCATGTCGAATGCACATCAAGCAACATCGCTAAGGTTTTTACCACTGAATCGGTCTCCCTCCCCCCTCCCTCTCTCTATGTGTCTCTTCCTCTCTCTACAGTTACAAACAATATTATACAAGCTAAACAAAAAGGCCCATTATACCCAACATGTAGGGAAAAGAGATATTTGGGGTTTGTCCAACTTATCTCATGTATATTAGGAAACAACTTCATCAACTAAACATCTGAGATCAAAGGAACTCTAATTAGCGGCTATATATAGGTTCATAGAGCAATTAGCAAAATAAAATAACCGTGATATTCATTCCCATGACAACCTTTTCTACATGGGTACACCATTTTTGTGAAGCCTCTTTAGATACTCAAGCCTCTTGATGGCCCTCCCAGGCCTCCTCTCCACCTTTTTTCTGATCTTGACCTGTCAGAGAGCTCCCTTCTCAACACGTCTAATTGTAGGATACCACCATATCACAAAACAAAAAATTCAATGAAGATGTATTACACCAATAGGAATTATGGAGTTGACACATGGGTATGGAGTACTCATCATCACATTTTCAAGGACAAGCATGTAAATTATTTGCATGAGGTCTAATTGACCATCTGAATTGAAGTTCTAGTCTATACATGTAACTACTTAGTCTAGTTCAGGGTTAAAATTTTGGGGTGTCTAGTCCATACATGTAACTACTCAGCCTAGTTTAGGGTAAGAATTTTCTGTAAAGAAGAATCAAGCAGCTACTTGAGAAGAAAAAGCTTGGATTAGAGCAACTCTACCCGATCCCCTAAAGTTTAGAGGAGTAAATGGCCGAGTATCCATCAGAGGAGCACCTTTTCTCCTCTAAAAATTGCTGGTTTCTAAGGATCCCCAATTAAAACAAATTTGAATGGCACAAGCACAAATTTGGTGCACACAAACACAAATTGGGTTCAAATAATTAAGTACATAAAACTTACTTAAATGAAGTTCGATGTCGATTCAGAATATTTTACATAGAAATTAAGATGAATAAACATAAATTTGGACTAAACTAACAGAAACTTACTACTCGCTATTGGTTTCTTCCTCGATGCTCTTCCACGCCGCTCGGCAGAGCCCACCGATCATAGGGTCGGGGCCGTTGTCGCTGTCGCTATCGTCATTGCCATCGTCATTGCCACCGACATCGTAGCCGCTGTCATTGTCGGAGTCGCTCGACAGAATGATGACGTCCATCCCCCCAGCCGCTGACTGGTTGAACAGCCAGTGCTCCGCCTCGACTAGCTCTGGGCAGCGGCGGTGGAGCTTCGCCATGTAATTCTTGTCCGCTTGCTCCGCTGCAATCTGCTTGAGGGTCCCATTCCTCCCTCCTCTCCCGTGAAGAGACCACCCACTGGTCGATGGGCTCCAACCGCAACATCTCCCCAAAAGAAAAGTTCCGGCAGCCGTTGGTACCGTGCGGGCGGACCGACATTATGTCGTACTCCCATGCCACCTGTCGTGGTTTTGACACGGCAGATGCCCTTGTGAAAGGACTTGGTGATGAGGCCATCGCACGAGTGTGGAAGCTTAACGGGGTTGATCGGGAACGAGAAGACACGGGATTACCCAGGTTCAGCCCCTCACGGTGGAGGTAAAAGCCTATGTCCTGCTTGATTATATTGTTGTGGATCTTGATTACAAGGATGCGGATTCGCTAGCCTAGCTTTCGAGAGATTGCAACTTAGTCTTTTTCGCTTAGGTGCTCCCCTTTATATATACAGGCGGAACCCTAGATTTACATGAGAGTCCGGGTCGTCATCCTGACCCGTCTCCTATTCTTTCCTACTTGTTCTCCAAGACGTCCCTTAAGCCGTTCATCTTCTTCTTGAGCCGGCCCACAGCCTGAGCCGGCCTTTCTTATTAGGCCTCCATCAAGCCGGCCCCTCAATCATCTTTAACCCCGTAGTGAGATGACTCGCTGAGCCTGCTCTAAGGCCGGGTCATCATCCTGCCGGGTCTAAATGCTGGTAAATATCCCCAACATTAGCCCTCAGTTTGACTTGAATTCATTCATGTTAAACTCCACCTGAAAAACAGAAAAAAAAAACCATTACTAGGAAGTAAACCCGCAAACTGCTTCACAAGCCGGCTTTTGGAGCACCATCCTTGTTAACAAACGCCGGGTCATTCTTTCTGTCTTCAGACTTAGCCTTTTGCATCTCCTTTTCTTCATAACGTTACACTTCACCTCCACAAAATTCGGAATGACGTCATGGGGAATCTAAATAGATTTGTATTGTCTCGTTGGGCGCGAAAATCAAGGAGCTCTTTTAGCCACTATTCACTGCGCCGCCTTGGGTTCCGTGCATGCCGTTTGGGCCTCCCGTGTCTTTAAATATGCCGTCGTCTTCCCCCTTCTCCTTTCACTGCTCCTCGTCTTCCTCTCCTTTGCGACGCCGCCGTGCCCGTTCGAGCTCATCGCCGCCGCCCATTCGGCACCGCCCAAACCGTCACCTCGTCGCCGGAGCTCCTTCGGCCCTGCTCGGCCGCATCCGCAGCTCGTCACCATCTGCAAAACTCGCCGACCAGATCTGTAAGTTCCCCCTTCCGCCATTGTTGTGATTTCTTTACTGTTCTTCTAGTTCTTCCTTCGAACTGCTCGTAGATCTGCTAGATCACCATGAGACCACGTTTCGTAGCTCACAGACTCTGTCCACTGCCTTTCCCACGCATCGTAGATCTGCTATTTTGTTTAGACAGACCCCATTGTACTTCATCTCCGAATACGAAGAACGTTCCTAGGTTTTACTTTTTCACTTTTATCCATTTCTCAGATTCGTAAAATTTTCTTACCCAATAAAAATTTGTTTGCGGACTCGTAGCCCAAACCATGCTCAACACTTGTGAAAATCCACGCCATGTAATTGCCGGCTTATCTTTGTTAGTAACCTTGACCTGAATTTCATCCGCGTCCTCTCTCGGAACCCGGCCAAATATCTCAATCGCCGGCTCTTATATTCCAATTATGTTAAATTGAAAACCTCACATTTTGCCGGCTTATGACATCTTTCTCTTTTTCATAGCAGCTGAAACAATGCCTCCTAAGCCCAAGGTCGTCAACTGGGCCAAGTCCAGCATGTCTGAATTGAGTCTGCAAGCCCTGGTGGATTCCGGGTTATTGCCGGCTAAGGAAGTAATTTCACGGCGAGCTCCTGAAGAAGAAGTCCACCCCCAACCCGGCCAGAATGAGATCGCCGTGTTTGCTGATCATGTTTCAAGGGGCTTCCGTCCTCCCGGCTCTAAAATTTTCCGGGACGTGCTGCATTTCTTTAACATCAGGCCTCAAGACCTGGCCCCCAATTCTATCTTCAACCTATGCCAATTCCAAGTATTCTGTGAGGTGTATCTGCAGCTCGAGCCGTCCATCAGCTTGTTCTGGGAATTCTTCTATTTGAACCGCCAAACGGAGCACAAAGATGGTCCAAGTATCGAACTTGGCGGAATTTCTATTCAAAGAAGGAAAAACATAGTCTTCCCCAATGCCAAGCCAGCCAGCCACCCCAAGGGATGGCATAGAACCTGGTTTTATTGCAAATACACATCCCCTGAAGGGCAGCACCCACTGCCGGGTTACAGGTCCAGCCGGCTCGCCGTCAATGCAGCCTTCCCGGGTCTTGCTCCCAGGGAAGAGAGAGAGAACCTGGAGCCTTTATATCCAAAGATGAATGCATTGATTGCTCATGGCCTCACCGGCGTCGATTTGACCCGGACTTGGGTCGAGTGGCGAATTCAGCCACTGAGCTCCAGAACCCGGCTCATGCACACCTACACCGGCCATCACGACGACCCACTTCGGTTCAGCCGGGTTAACCTCAAGGAGAAGGACATCCTAAAATTTGCCAAGAAGCTTCTTGGCGACACAAACGACGACATTAAGCTTGTGGGGCTCGCCCCATTCTTTGTCAATAACCCGGCCCCTGCGGTAAGCCGTCTCTGTCCTCTTGCACTTTGCCACTACTGTTTTATCTTTATCATAATTTCATCAATCCATCATATCACAGGAGAACGCTGACTGGTGGCGGGTGGAAGTTCAAGACCCGACTCCTCCTCGAGAGGACGACGAAGAAGACCCGGAGGATGATGATGATAATGAGGTAGAACTTGACTCTCTCGGCCGCCTTTTTAATCGGATTGCTGATGCTCACTCATCTCAGGAAGAAGCTGAAGTTAGCCACACCATCGAGCCAGAGGTAACTTTGATCTCCTCAGACTCTGACTCCCCAATACCCGTTCGAAAGAAAACCCAGGCTGTAGTCCGCAAAATCCGAAGAAAACCCCGGGTTACCATCCGTAAAGTCCCTTTTTCACATCAAGATGCTCACTTGGATCCCCAATTTCTTTTGAAGAAAATACAGCACGCCGGAACCTCAAAAAGGAAGACCCGGAGTAGTGAAGGAGAGTTGAGTGGCGGGCTTCCAAATGAGCCGACATCCCGTAGAGCGTGGACAGAGGTGCTTCTTAGTCCAACTCCCTCTTTTCCTCTAGCTGGTCGTTTCAAGGAACCCTTACATTTAAATGACTCGGCCTATCAGACGTCCCCCTCTTCGGATGAATCAAGCGCTACTCAGGCGCCGGCTTTCAACATCAACCCGGGGTAAGCACGTTGATTATTCCTGTATCGCACAACGGCTCTTTACCTTTTAACCTTTAACTGAATAACTCTTTGCTCCTCGTATAGTGCCAAGGCTATCCAAAAGAAGACCGCCGCCGCGGCCGGGTCATCTGACCCGGTCATTCCAAAAGGTCCTCCTCATCAAGAAACAGCAACTACCTTGGACATCCAGGATGAGCCGGCATGTCAGAACAGCCCGCCGCCCCAAGACACGGCAAGCCCGGCTCGCGCTTCCTCTCCTCTTGCTCAGGAGAGAGAAAATTTAACTGAGGATCAGCCCAAGGCACCGGCTCAAGATGAAGTAGTGGTGACTAGTGAACGGCAAGCTGCTCCACCAGAAGCCTCTACTGCTCTCACCAAGGTTCCTGCCAAGCCTGAACCGGCCCCGAAAGATAAGGGGAAGACGGCTCTTGAGTTTTCTGCCTTTGAAGACCAAGACGCCAGTACCCTGCACCAAGCCGTGCTGACCCGGCTGTTTGAAAGCCGGGATACAGAAATCACCATGATAACATCATTGAAGTGAAAATATGAGGTAACCTTTGTCCTCTGTTTTGAGACATATATATATGTAGCCCCCAAGGGCCGGGTCATTATCAGATGATGACCCGGGACTTCAAAATTTTATCTTGCCTGTATAACCTCAAGCGGTGACCCCAAAGGCCGGCTCGTCATACTGTGACGGGCGGATCTCCATATCTAATAAGATGCATCAAACTATGCATTAGCCCCCAAGTGACATGTAGAATGCCTGCATCTGCATGGAACTTGCTTTCTTTTTGCTGTACGAGAAACGCTGAAACACGTAGCCCCCATGTGCCGGGTCGACCAGAAGGGCGGCTCGGGACATGCTTAGACAATGCATAACTGAGGTTGCCTTGCAGGACATGCTGAATCAGGTGGAGGCTCAAGCTTCCTTCTTCCGAAAGGAAGCAAGGAAGGAGAGAAAACTGCGCAAAGAGGCTGAAAAGGCATCTGTAGAAACCAACAAGTCTCTGCTCCTTGTAAGGAGCACTTTGCAAGAAACTGAAGCCGAAAGAGCCGCCCTAGCCAAACGTGCTGAGGAAGCCGGGTTGAAATTGGAGCCGGTAACTCGAGAGCTAGCCACTCTGAAGGGCCAGATCACAGCCATGTGCAAGGCTATCTTCGGTAAGTAAAAAGACCACCATGAGTCAATTATACCGACTTAACATGCTAAGCTGGCTTTACTGATCACGCATACTTATCCTTGAAGGCCGCAAGAACCAAACCCTTGTTCAGCAACCACTGGTGAAATTAAAGGCGGTTTACACCTTTGTGGAGCAGTTGTACATAGGCGGCTCCCGGTGCGTAATGGCCGCGAAAAATACCAAGACGCCGCCACAATTGATTTCTGACATGTTCAAGGAACTGTCGGTTGTGCCCAAGTGGTTTGAAGAATTGAAAAAGGCGGCTTGTCGCACTGGCGCTCTAACATCTCTTGCTCGTGCCAAAGCCTATGTGCCAGAACTGGATCCGGCTCAGGTTGTGGGCGGGTATCCGGAGTTCAATGTGAACGACTCTCCTTTTACCAAGAAAGACTTCCAACGCTGTATAAAGGAAACCCGGGTTGCAGCCACCGAGATTGTCGAAGAGGCAGATTTGACCAAGTAGCAGGCTGGCTATTCGAAGGAGAACGAACGGATGGAGCCGCCAAATCCTGAACCGGTTGCCCTAACCCGCATGCGTAAGCCATCTTTCGCTCATGAAGTCGACCCTTCCTCCATGATAACAGCTAATGCCATATTTGAAGCGTTGCGCTCAATCCAGTGGTCGACCGGCGAATCAAGTCAGGAGGAGGCGGAGGATGGCGACGGCCGCGAAGAGCCCGCACATGGTGCTTCATCGGGTGCTGGTGCCAGTTCTAACCCGGCGATATAAAACACCGGCTCGTCCTCTTCTAGTTTGTACTGTGGAAACTTTTGCCCTGTGAAAGCACATTTGCTCCCTTGGTGGTTTTGGTAATTCATAACAACATATATCTCATTGAACTAATATCCATTCAAGTTAAAGATTTCAGGATGTTCAATGATTGGCATGGCAAGGACTAGAGATGTGGACCCCTCAAAATGCTAAGGACATGGATTGGCAAAAGCTCAAGACTCTACATTTTTGGTTTAGTGATCCAAGATCACATTGAGTCCATAGGAAAGCCAATACTATTAAAAGGGGATGAGGTGTTGCTAAATGGTCTTTTTGCTCAAGTGCTTAGTGACAGTACTCCAAAACCCTCAACCACTTTCTCCATCCAAATATGTCCAAAACCTACTTTCCAACTCGGCCCCACCGAAATTTCCTATCCGGAGCCACCGAGTTCATCTGGACTTAGCCACTGCCAAAACCCTAACAAATCGGATCCACCGATATGGATCTCGGTCCCACCAAGATGGCCTTGCCAACTCTCTGTAATCGTTTGCACTTACTTCGGTCCCACCGATTTTTGCAAATCGGTCTCACCGAGATGGCTTGCCAACTCTCTGTTGCCTTATTGCTTCACTTCGGTCCTACCGAGTTGATGCAATCGGTGCCACCGAGATGAGGTTTGCCCTAACCATTGCACATCGGTCCATCCGAGTTGTTCCAGTCGGTCCCGCCGAGATTCCTAACGTTCATATCTTTTACACAGTTCGGTGCCACCAAGATTTCTGATCGGTGCCACCGAGTTGGGTCAAAAGTGTGTAACGGTTGGATTTTGTGTGGAGGATATATATATATACCCCTCCACCACTTCTTACTTAGTAAGGAGAGCCATCAGAACGTGCCTACACTTCCACCATACATTTTCTGAGAGAGAACCACCTACTCATGTGTTGAGATCAAGACATTCCAATCCAACCATTTGAACCTTGATTTCTAGTCTTTCCCAAGTTGCTTTCCACTCAAATCCTTCTTCCACCATAGCCAAATCTGTGAGGAGTTGTTTGAGTGTTGGGGAGACTATCATTTGAAGCACAAGAGCAAGGAGTTCATCAACAACACACTGTCTATTAACTTTTGGAGAGTGGTGTCTCCTAGATTGGTTAGGTGTCACTTGGGAGCCTCCGACATGATGTGGAGTTGAACCAATGAGTTTGTAAGGGCAAGGAGATCGCCTACTTTGTGAAGATCTACCCGAGTGAGGCTAGTCCTTCGTGGACGTAAGCCATGGTGGAATAGACAAGGTTGCTTCTTCGTGGACCCTTCGTGGGTGGAGCCCTCCGTGGACTCGCGCAGCCGTTACCCTCCGTGGGTTGAAGTCTCCATCAACATGGATGTACGATAGCACTACCTATCGGAACCACGCCAAAAACCACCGTGTCTTCATTGCATTTGAAATCTCCGATCCCCTCCTTTACTTACATATGCAATTGTTTACTTTTCGCTGCTACACTCTTAGAATTGCATGTGTAGGGTGATGGTTGACTTGTATACTTGCTAAAATCTGCCTACAACTAAAATTGGGAAAAGGTTAGGTTTTTATTTGGTCAAGTAGTCTAATCACCCCCCCTCTAGACATACTTTCAATCCTACAAGTGGTATCAGAGCTTTGGTCTCCATTGCTTTGGTTTCACAACCTAGGAGAGTATGGCGTCTTGTGAGGATAATTATCACCGTAGAGGTCCATATTTTGATGGTACAAACTTTGCTAGTTGGAAACATAAGATGAAAATGCATATTCTTGGTCATAACCCCGCCGTTTGGGCTGTTGTTCGTGTTGGCTTGCAAGGTGATTTCTTTGAGGATGGCAAGGAACCGGATCGTGAAGCAACCCTGGAAGAATTGAAGATGTTGCAATACAATGCTCAAGCTTGTGACATTCTCTTCAACGGTTTGTGTCCCGAGGAATTCAACAAAATCAGCCGCCTCGAGAATGCAAAGGAAATTTGGGATACTTTGATTGATATGCATGAGGGTACCGAGTCCGTCAAGGAATCTAAGTTGGATGTGCTTCAAAGTCAACTTGACAAGTTCAAGATGAAGGATGGTGAAGGAGTTGCTGAAATGTACTCTAGGCTTGCACTCATCAAAAATGAGATTGCCGGCTTAGGAAGTGAAGAGATGACCGACAAATTCATCATCAAGAAGATCCTTAGAGCTTTGGATGGAAAATATGATACCGTTTGCACATTGATCCAAATGATTACAAATTACAAAGATCTCAAGCCCACGGAAGTCATTGGAAGGATTGTTGCTCATGAAATGTCACTCAAGGACAAAGAGGAGCTACACAACAAATCAAGTGGTGCTTACAAAGCCTCAACCGATGCTCCAACAACTTCAAGTGACAAGCTAGTATCCAATGAAGAGATAAGCCTAATGGTGAAAAGATTCAACAAGTTCTACAAGAACAAAGGGAAAGAAAGAAGCTCTAGCTCAAGACACTATGAGAGAAGATCATCAAGTCGTGACCGAAATTGCTACAATTGTGGAAAACCCAGACACTATTCCAATGAGTGTATGGCTCCCTACAAGAAAAGAGACGAATCACCAAGAGGAAGACATAGAAGAGATGAATCACCTCATAAGGAGAGAAGGAGTAGAGATGATCGTTATGAACGAAGACACTCTCGAAGAAGCAAGGATTCGGAGAGGAAGGACAAGTCATCAAAGAGCTACATAAGAAGAAGACATCAAGCTCATGTTGGTGAATGGGTTTCCGGCTCCGACTCCGACAACCACTCCGAGAGAAGCTATCACTCCAACTCCGACTATAATCAAGATGAAGGTGTTGCCGGACTTGCTCTTGTGTCATCCAACTCCCATGATCTATTTGACTAACCAAATGAAGGAATTGGAAAATGCTTCATGGCAAAAGGCCCCAAGGTATCACACTCCGAGTATCTTGATTTCAATAGTGATGAAGATGATTTGCTTGGTGATGATGATTTACTTGTTGATAAGGCTAGTGATGTGAGCTATAATGAAAATGCTAGTAATTATGATAGTCAAGAGGAAACGAATGACAATGCTATGAAGGAGATTGAGCATCTAACTAAAGAACTAAATGCTCTTAATTTAGCTCATGAAACAACTCAAGAGGATCATAGAGAACTTCTAAGAACTCATGAGAAGCTACGCTTCGAGAAGCTAAATTTAGAGCAAGAGCATGAGTTTCTTAAAGCTATCAATGACGATCTTTGAAAGAAGAGTTCTTCATATCTTGCCAAACGTTTACTCTTGTCTACCTTTATGCCACAAGTTAAACCTAAGCAAACTAGCAACAAGGGTAAAAAGGGTTCTACCTCTAGTAGTAACAATAACAATGCTAAATCCAATATTGTTGCTTCTAGTAGTTCTATTGATTCCACTAATGATTCTCTTAGCCAAGTTACACTTGAGCAAGAAAATATTCTATTAAAAAAAATTATAGAAAAAGGTGTCTACAAGAGCCTTGCCGGGAGTAAGCAATTTGAGGAAATTGTACGCAAGCAAGGAAGGCGCTGGAAGAACCAAGGTGTTGGTTTTGAACGAAAGTTCAATGCCAATGGAGTTGAGTGGGAAGAAGATCAATACCCCAAGACGAAGTTTGTTCCTCAACAAGAGAAGTATGATCCTACTTCTTTCAAGGGAACACAAGCTCAAGAAGATCTTCCACCACAAGACCACAAGCTAAAAGGCAATGACAAGCTTCAAGAAGAGATTGACTCATTTGAAGAAGCGCCTCAATCCTTGGTCAAGTGGGTTCCCAAGACTTCATCAAGTTATACTTCATCAAGTGCTACTACCACTCCAAGGATTCCCATCAACTTGATGTGGGTCCAAAAGAAGAAGAACTAGAGAGTTCTTGAGGGTGACTCCGCCAACAAACTTCACTCATTTTCATTTATGGCAAGAACTTGTGCAATCAACTTTCACATTTTGCACTAGTTCATGGAGTCACAAACCCTCTTGTTGGTAAGGCAAGGGACAAGGTATTCAATGCATTCATGGACATCATCATATATGCATTTCACTCTATGTCTATGGCTATCCTTGTATGTTCCTTGTGTGGGACTAACCCATGTAGGTATTGAAAGCACAAAACTCCAAAGGATTGCTCCCAACTCTTGATGGTCTACATCAACATTGAGCATCCACATCTTCAACATCTACATGAAGTCATCATCGACAAAACCCAAGGTTAGTTCATCCCTCTTTGGGGGGACATCACATATAGGGGGAGCTTTGCTCTAAAAATTGAGCTAAAGCAACTCTAATGGTGTGAACACATCAATGCTTTATGTAAAAGTGGCAACCCCACTTGTGCTTAAACGATGAGTATGACCTATGATCAAATGTTCTCATTTGACTCCTAAGTCAATATACTCATATATAGATGACCTAGTCATCACCATTGCTTGATAGATGCTAGAATTGGTTGTGCATGTTTGACACATATTTCATTTGCTATCTTATTGTGTGAGCATGTTGGTTTGCATGTTTTCTTCATTCGAGGACATCCATTTGTTGTTTTGATTGTCTTGGTTTTTCTGGCCAAGTGGATGTACAAGAATGCCTAAGTACCTTCTCTAGCTATTTATGCTTTCTTGTCTCAAATTCTATTCTTGCTACATCACAAAAATTGAACAAGTCATTTTCGGACCCTCCGGGTGAGGAGCACTCGGAGCCACCGATCTAAAAGGGCTGAACCTCCAAAACCTTCTACATGATTTCGGCCGAACCAATCCACTCACACTCGGTCCAACCGAAATCATTTAGATTGATTTAGGTTTCCATCTCGGTGTCACCGAGTTGAACCATTTCGGCGCCAGCGATGTGTAACTGCTTGTAGTTACACATATTGGTGCCACCGAGTTGTCCAACTCGGAGCCACCGACAGCACACGGGTATATATACTTCGCGGGCCCGAACAATTGAAATTTCTCAAACCTCTTCGTTCCCGCACCCCGTTGCTGTTGTCGCCCAGGTCTCCGGATCGTCGCCCTTGTCTCCTGCGTGCCTTCGCCACCGGAATCCGCCGCCGTCAATGGCAATCTACTCCGCCGTTGCCACCGTAGAGGATCTCCACCAAGTTAGGGTGAGATTCGACCCCCTTCGTGCTCTAAATTCTGATTCAATGCACGGATGGATTGCCATTATTCTTACCACGGATTGAGACTTTCCTTTACACTGCAAATTCCTTAGATTAGATTCGAGTAAAAAAATTAGGTTTAAGTTTCCGCCGAACGCATCTCGGACTGACCGATTAGAGATTTTCGGAGTCACCGATTTGGCCCTAGGCCATTGCACTAGTACGTCTCGGTGCCACCGAGTTGTACGAATCGGTGAGACCGAAAGTAAAATCTCTATGAAACCCTAGCATCTCGGTCCATCCGAAATGCCTTCTGTGAAAACTTGGAACTAAGATTTGAACTCAATTTTCTTGAAAAACATCTGCTTTTTGTGATGACTCATCTACTCTGCACATACCCATCTATTCACAGGGTCAGCTTTGCAAGATGTCTGATGCCAGCGACAGCCAGAATATGTCAGAGTAGCACACCGATCTCAGTTCAGGCTCTAGTCCCGAGGAAAGCTTTTATGAGGGAGAGAGAAGCTCTCCAGATCTTCCAAAAGCTGCAACAAGTACCAGGAAGAAGAGAACCTCAGATGATGAGGATGAGGACTTTGTGGCAAGTGAGGCCACAACAAAGAAGAGGCAAGTGGTTGCTAAGGAGTTTGGCAAAGCAGCTAGCTCAAAACCTGCTGCCAAAGACAAATCTGTTGTAAAGAAAGTCACAAAGAAAACCATGACATTTACACTTGAGGAGCCAAGTGTCACAGAAACATCTGCTACAGGGAAGAAGAAGAGGGCTAGGAAGACAACTGCTCAGGTTGTGGGCAAACCCTCCATGAGGATTGATGATGATGATGAGGAGGAGGAACCTGCAGCTGATGCACCTCCTGCAAAGACTCAGAAGCTTATGTCTGATGCTATAAGGACTGCTGCCCCCACCAAGTCCAAGCCCAAAGCTCCAGCACCCAAGAGATCCACAAGAAATATCCCAGCAACTGAGAAGAACAAGGCCCCAGTGCCTGAAGCTGATGTTGATGAGGAGCCACTAGTGCTCAGAAAATTGAAGCCCAAGATTCCAGATCATGACAATGCACACCCTGTTGCTGAAAATATGATGCTTAGGAAGGACAAAGGACTGCATCAAGGAAATTGTCTGATCCATATGCTGCAAGAAGAAGAACTGCTTGTGATTACCGCTTCCAGACCAGAGAACAACAAGACTTCTATGAGACTGTGCTGCTTGATAAGAAGCCAATCGTCAGTGACATGAGATGGGTGGATTGGAAGTACATCGATGCAAATGAGGACTATTTCCCCCATGTTCATGAGAGTTTCAGGATAGCTGGTGTTGATGACTTTGTTGGATAGAAGCTTACAAAGTGGAATGATGAGATGATCATGCAATTCTACTCCACAGCTCATTTTTATCCAGATGGCAGGATTGTGTGGATGACTGAGGGATCCAGATACCAGTCAACCATCTCTGAATGGGCTACTCTTCTTGGTGCTCCAGAGGAAGAAGATGATGACATTGATATCTATGCCAAGCTCAAGATGGACCATAATTCCATGGCCAATATGTACATAGCTATTCCAGAGAAAGACATCGAGACACACAAGTTAGGGTCAGTGAAGCACTTGCTACCCGGTTTGGCCACCACTAACACTATCTTGAGGTACACTCTGTTGCCCAAGTCAGGAGATGATAAGTTGATACGTGGCCACTCCATCAATTTGCTGCACCTCTTTGATACACCTCAGAAGTTCAAGGTGATGAGCTTGATTGTGGAAACCATCAAGAGGACAGCTGCTGATCAGAAGAGATCTTGTGGATATGCTCCGCACATTCAGATGCTCATCAACTCCAAGGTTGGAACGAGCACTTATCTACTTGATCGTGAACATCTTCCATTGTGTCCAGAGTTCGAGGATAATGTTATAGTGATGGACCCTTCACATCCTACATCTGCTCAAGCACAAGAGAAGATCCGAGCAGTCGCAGAAGCAAAAGCAGCCAAGGAGGCATCTGCTCCCAACGCACCCATTGCAAACCTCAAGTCGAAGAATGACCAGATGACTTATCTGCTGGAAGCCACCCTGAGGATTGAGCGAAGTCTGGCCAACCTCACCAAGAACCAGGCTAGCCTAGAGCAGATAGTCGAGACTAAGATTCATGATCTTGATGTAAAGATCACTGAGGTAAAGACCATTGTGGAGAAGCTGAAGGATGACGTTGATGCAGTCAGGGCAACTTCTGATGACAGTGGAGATGACAGACCCACTACTAAGAGATTCCAGACAGTGCCTAGGGCAGCCAGGTCTGCTGCAGTGCCTGTTGCGGATCCGAGGACCACAGTCTCTGCACCTGCTGCTGCTGCTACAGTGCCACCTCCGGTCTCTACTCCACCAGCCCAGCAGACGTCAGCTGAAGCCTTCGTGGATGCACTTCTCTCAACGCCGTCTACGCACACCGGAGCTGCCAGCCGGAGATCACTTTCAGGAGCTTCCGAGGATCGTGCCTAGAGAGCTGCATAGTCCTATACCTATTCGAACTTTTTGGTACTTGTTGCCAAAGGGGGAGAATTTGTATATATCATAGGCTTCGAGAGAGAGTGTTTTGCTCGTTGGTTTTTCTCGAGTTCTTTTGCTACTATTTGCTTTATGCTACTTTGGTTTGATGTGTGCTTGCTACTACGTGTGTGAGATACTTTGATCGTTATGTTTGTGAGATACTATGTGTGTGATTGATCATACTATGCTTCATGTGATGCTTAATGCTTATCCTTATCTTTATCTTTGTATGATCATTCACTTGTGTCTTTGGTGATGCATGCCTACTATTCCATTCATATCATTTTGTGCGCTCCACCAAGTTGTATGTGACATGGAAGAGTGACTCATGATCCTAATCGATTGTGCATTTGCATTCAAACGCAAATTTTTAATAATGCACGAATTTAGGGGGAGCTCTTGCTTATCACATACTTCTCAAAGCGACGATGTATTCCATTCATTTAATCATTTGACAAAGCTTTGATCTATATGTTGTCATCAATTACCAAAAAGGGGGAGATTGAAAGCACATTTGCTCCCTTGGTGGTTTTGGTAATTCATAACAACATATATCTCATTGAACTAATATCCATTCAAGTTAAAGATTTCAGGATGTTCAATGATTGGCATGGCAAGGACTAGAGATGTGGACCCCTCAAAATGCTAAGGACATGGATTGGCAAAAGCTCAAGACTCTACATTTTTGGTTTAGTGATCCAAGATCACATTGAGTCCATAGGAAAGCCAATACTATTAAAAGGGGATGAGGTTTTGCTTAATGGTCTTTTTGCTCAAGTGCTTAGTGACAGTACTCCAAAACCCTCAACCACTTTCTCCATCCAAATATGTCCAAAACCTACTTTCCAACTCGGCCCCACCAAAATTTCCTATCCGGAGCCACCGAGTTCATCTGGACTTAGCCACTGCCAAAACCCTAACAAATCGGATCCACCGATATGGATCTCGGTCCCACCAAGATGGCCTTGCCAACTCTCTGTAATCGTTTGCACTTACTTCGGTCCCACCGAGTTTTGCAAATCGGTCTCACCGAGATGGCTTGCCAACTCTCTGTTGCCTTATTGCTTCACTTCGGTCCTACCGAGTTGATGCAATCGGTGCCACCGAGACGAGGTTTGCCCTAACCATTGCACATCGGTCCTGCCGAGATTCCTAACGTTCATATCTTTTACACAGTTCGGTGCCACCGAGATTTCTGATCGGTGCCACCGAGTTGGGTCAAAAGTGTGTAACGGTTGGATTTTGTGTGGAGGCTATATATACCCCTCCACCACTTCTTACTTAGTAAGGAGAGCCATCAGAACGTGCCTACACTTCCACCATACATTTTCTGAGAGAGGAACCACCTACTCATGTGTTGAGATCAAGACATTCCAATCCAACCATTTGAACCTTGATTTCTAGCCTTTCCCAAGTTGCTTTCCACTCAAATCCTTCTTCCACCATAGCCAAATCTGTGAGGAGTTGTTTGAGTGTTGGGGAGACTATCATTTGAAGCACAAGAGCAAGGAGTTCATCAACAACACATCGTCTATTACCTTTTGGAGAGTGGTGTCTCCTAGATTGGTTAGGTGTCACTTGGGAGCCTCCGACAAGATGTGGAGTTGAACCAAGGAGTTTGTAAGGGCAAGGAGATCGCTTACTTCGTGAAGATCTACCCGAGTGAGGCTAGTCCTTCGTGGACGTAAGCCATGGTGGAATAGACAAGGTTGCTTCTTCGTGGACCCTTCGTGGGTGGAGCCCTCCGTGGACTCGCGCAGCCGTTACCCTCCGTGGGTTGAAGTCTCCATCAACGTGGACGTACGATAGCACCACCTATCGGAACCACACCAAAAACCACCGTGTCTTCATTGCGTTTGAAATCTCCGATCCCCTCCTTTACTTACATATGCAATTATTTACTTTCCGCTACTACACTCTTAGAATTGCATGTGTAGGGTGATGGTTGACTTGTATACTTGCTAAAATCTGCCTACAACTAAAATTGGGAAAAGGTTAGGTTTTTATTTGGTCAAGTAGTCTAATCACCCCCCTCTAGACATACTTTCGATCCTACACCGTGGCCGCAGCTGATGGGCGGCTTGTAATAACTTAGTATCAAAACTATTTATTCCAGTGCCATCGTGCACTGTGGTGCTTGTACAAACATCTTTGTGGATGTCTTGCCTGTGTATGTTATACATGCGATTTTGCTATTGTGGATCATCTTTGTGACCTCTAGAGCCGAGTTTTTCAACAAGAGTGATTCTGCACAAGCAATAAGTATCACAGATAGCAACAACTTTCATCGATGAATATCACGTTAGTGTTTGTGATAAAAGATTAATCTTAACAAAGGTAGATGCCATGTATGAATGTATAAATGTATGCATGCATGCAGAGATGAAATAAATGCCGAAAAAAAGGAACATAACGGTAACAAGCCGGTTTTTGTAAAACACAACTTAAAAGACCAGCTTATAAAGCTCAAGTCTGAATTGCTTTCATGAAGCTGGCACTTTGGCCTGTTGGTTTATCCTCGCTTTCTGAAAGCCGGCTCTCACGCAACCAATCGAGCGTTTTAACTCTGATGAATTCAGGGTCACCTTTGTGATTGACTCCTCAGGCGTACGCCGGGTCACCTTTAGGGAGTAGCATCTTGCTAACAGGCAGGTTTAACCAACTTGTGGCATCTCGCCGGGTTAAAGGGTTTTGTAAGCTAAACTCAATGAGTTGGAAGCCCCCAAATAACCAAAGATCAACAAATAAAGACTCCACACACAATTTTGAGGCGAAACGACAAAACTCTTATACAGAGTTGCCGGTCTTTATTTCATTGATCAAGAAATATGTATATACATGATAGAAGGTATGTACAAAGTTGTGACCCATTCGACGACTTAGGTGTAGTATGGCCGGAGCTGGGCAATGTTCCAGGGCCGACTTGTTTCCTCCTCGGAGGTTCGTGACTTGTCTGCCTCACGTATGTCAACCAGGTAATATGACCCATTGTTGAGATTTTTGCTGACCACAAAGGGCCCTTCCCAAGGTGGTGAAAGCTTATGCATGCCTGTCTGGTCTTGTATCAGATGGAGCACTAAGTCACCTTCCTAAAAAGTGCAGCTTCGAACTCTACGGCTGTGATAGCGACGTAGGTCTTGTTGATAAATTGCTGATCTGGACGCGGCAAGTTCGCGTTCTTCTTCCAGGGCATCAAGAGCGTCTTGTCGAGTTTGCTCATTATCAGATTCCACATAAGCCGCCACTCGAGGGGAGTCATGACGAATATCGCTTGGAAGTACAGCTTCTGCACCATAGACCAGGAAAAACGGCGTCTAGCATGTTGACCTGTTGGGAGTAGTCTGTATGCTCCAAAACACCGCAGGTAATTCTTCTTCCCAGTAACCCGGCGTGCGTTGAAAAGGCACCATGAGCCGGGGTTTGATACCATGCAGCAATTCCTGATTGGCTCTTTCTGCCTGCCCATTGGACTGAGGATGCGCAACCGATGTTAAATCAAGCCGGATATGCTCGTGTTGACATAACTGCTTCATGACTCCCTTGGAAAGATTGGTGCCATTGTCTGTGATGATACTATGCGGATAGCCAAAACAAAATATCAGCTTTTTCAGAAACTTGACGGCTGTAGCAGCATCACAACGGCTGACCGGTTCCGCCTCTACCCACTTGGTAAATTTGTCCACGGCCATCAATAGGTGAGTATTCTTGTTCTTAGAATGTTTGAAGGGTCCAACCATGTCAAGCCCTCAGACTGCAAAAGGCCAGGTTATCGGTATCATCCTTAATTCTTGAGCCGGCACAAGAGCCTGGCGAGCATATTTCTGGCAACCATCGCATTTGCGCACAATATCTTCCGCATCGGCGTGAGCTGTGAGCCAGTAAAAGCCATGCCGGAAAGCTTTTGCGACCAGTGATCTTGAGCCGGCATGGTGAC
Source organism: Elymus sibiricus (assembly GCA_039707655.1). Lineage (NCBI taxonomy): Eukaryota > Viridiplantae > Streptophyta > Magnoliopsida > Poales > Poaceae > Elymus > Elymus sibiricus. The sequence goes on along the minus strand of CM077668.1, from coordinate 158,614,568 downwards.
CACAGTCACCAGAATGAATCTCATTGAGAATTGCGTGGCCTTCTTCAGGCGAAACACAACGCTGAAAAACACCAGTGACGCTTCGTCGGTGCAACTCACCATTGACAATAGTCATAGACTTGGATCGTCTGATGATCTGTCGAGCAAGGATTTCCTCTGTTGGAAGTTCTCCCCGGCTTAGATAAGCCAAGTAGGGGACTGTCCAATCAGGTACAGCGTGTACAGCAGCTACTAGAGCTGCCTCCGGGTCGGGAATAGCCAAGTCCTCCTCTGTTGGTAACTTGACAGACGGGTTGTCCAAAACGTCCAGGAAAACATTGGGTGGCACCGGCTTGCGCTGAGAGCCCAAGCGAGAGAGTGCATCTGCCGCCTCGTTCTGTCGGCAATCAATATGATCAACTTGATAACCTTTGAAGTATCCAGCAATGTTGGTGACCGCGTGCTGATAAGCCGCCATAAGGGGATCCTTGGAATCCCATGTACCAAAAACCTGTTGGGCCACCAAGTCTGAGTCGCCCAAACAGCTGACCCGGCTCAGGTTCATCTCCTTGGCCATCCGAAGCCCATGAAGCAAAGCCTCATATTCTGCTGCATTGTTAGTACAGGGGAACATAAGTCTTATAACATAACAGAACTTATCTCCTCGTGGGGAAGTAATCACAACTCCAGCCCCCGAGCCTTCAAGCTGCCTTGAGCCGTCAAAGTGTATGGACCAGTATGTTGTGTCGGGCTTCTCTTCGGGAGCCTGTAACTCTGTCCAATCATTAATGAAATCCACCAATGCCTGAGATTTGATTGCTGTGCGGGGCACATATTTGAGATGATGTGGACCGAGCTCGATGGCCCACTTGGCAACCCAGCCTGTGGCCTCCCGGTTCTGGATTATATCCCCAAGAGGTGCTGAGCTGACCACAGTGATTGGATGTTCGTGGAAGTAATGCTTCAGCTTGCGGCTAGCCATAAACACTCCGTAGACCAGTTTCTGCCAATGTGGATATCACTGCTTGGACTCGGTTAACACTTCACTGATATAATACACGGGGTGCTGAACTGGATATTCCTTGCCGTCCTCCTTGCGCTCTACAACGACTGCCACGCTTACAACCTTGTTATTGGCAGCAATATACAACAACATTGGTTCCTTCTCACGAGGAGCAGCAAGGACCAGCAGCTCAGAAAACTGCTTCTTGAGGGCCTCAAAAGCCTGATCTGCAGCATCACTCCAGACGAAGTTATCCGATTTTTTCAGCAATTGATACAACGGAATTGCCTTCTCTCCAAGCCGGCTTATGAACCGGCTCAGCGCCGCAACCCGCCCAGCCATCTTCTGCACGACATTTAGATTGGCCGGCTTAGCCAGGGTCGTGATCGCTTTGATCTTTTTCGGGTTAGCTTCAATGCCACGCTCGGAAACAAAAATCCCAGAAGCTTTCCTGCAGGGACACCAAAAACACACTTCTCCTGGTTAAGCTTCATTTGGTAGACACGGAGATTGTCAAATGTTTCCTTGAGATCCTCCAACAGGGTTTCTTTCTTTCGAGACTTAACCACAATATCATCAACATAAGCATGAACGTTCCGCCCGATCTATTTGTGAAAGCAGCTTTGGACACAACGTTGGTAAGTCATATGTGCACACTTCAGACCAAATGGCATGGTTGTATAACAGAAAGCCCCAAAGGGTGTGATGAAAGCCGTCTTTTCCTGGTCCTCCAGCTTCATTTTGATCTGATGATAACCAGAGTAAGCATCCAGGAAGCATAAACACTCACAACCCGCCGTAGCATCGATGATCTGGTTAATACGGGGCAAGGCAAAGGGGTCACTAGGACAAGCCTTATTTAGATCTGTGTAATCAACACACATCTGCCAAGTCCCATTTTTCTTCAAAACAAGTACCGGGTTGGCCAGCCATTCAGGATGGAAGACTTCAACGATGAACCCGGCAGCTAGGAGACGGGCCACTTCTTCACTAATAGCCCTCCGCCTTTCCTCATTAAAGCGATGGAGATACTATCGAACCGGTTTAAATTTAGGATCCACATTGAGGGAGTGCTCAGCGAGTTCCCTCGATACACCCGGCATGTCAGAAGGTTTCCATGCAAAGATGTCCCGATTCTCACAGATGAACTCGATGAGCGTGCTTTCCTATTTGGGATCCATATTGGCCCCTATAGTGAACTGCTCAGAAGAATTGCCCGGGGTGAAATCAACTTGCTTGGTGTCCCTGGCCGACTTAAACTTGAGCAAAGGGTCTGACTCCATCGTGGCCTTCTTCAGGGAGGTCCTGTCAGACGGGTCAACATTGTCCTTATAATACCGCAACTCTTCTGCAGCGCAAGCCGTCTCGGCATATGCTGCATCTCCTTCCTCGCACTCGAGTGCAATCTTCCGGTTGCCTTCAACTGTGATGGTTCCCCTTGGCCCTGGTATCTTTAATTTCAGATAAACGTAACATGGCCGTGCCATGAATCGTGCGTAAGCCGGCCTACTAAATAAAGCATGGTACGGGCTTTTCAACTTGACTACCTCAAAGGACAGGAATTCAGAATGCCAGTTATCCTCTGAGCCGAAGGCCACCTCCAGGGATACCCTCCCCATGGGGTAAGCTGACTTGCCAGGAACGATGCCATGAAACATTGTAGAGGATGGAGTCAACTGCTTGTCAGACAGATTCATCCGCCTGAACGTGTCATAGTACAGAATATTGATGCTGCTGCCTCCATCCATGAGCACTTTAGTCAATGTATAACCGCCAACCTGCGGTGCTACCACCAAATCCAAATGGTCGGGGTGATCAAGGAGGACTGGATGATCTGCCCTGCTCCAAGTAACCGGCTGTTCGGACCAATTGAGATAATAAGGGGTTGCCAGCTCAACCGTGCGGGCGGCTCGTCGTTGCACCTTTCGATCCCGTTTGCAGGTGCTGGTGGTGAAAACATGATACTGCCCACTATTTAACTGCTTCGGGTTGCTTTGGAACCCTGTCGGACCGGCTTGGTGCTGACTTCCCTGGTTGCTCCGCTGATTGCTGCCTCCAGTATTACCAGCCCCCTAAAACTCGCTGCTCTGGCTACTATTCCCGTGGAAACCAGGACCTGCGAAGGGCCCTTGCAAGCCGGCTCCTGAGAAGTCGGGTCCCTGGTTGCCGGGTTGTCCGCCGCTGCCGCCCCCGTTGTGATGGTTCTGGAAGACCCGTTTGGAAAATTCCTGCATGATGTAGCAGTTTTCCCAGGAGTGGCTAGACGGCTTGCCGTTGTAGCTATGCTTCGGACATGGCCCCTTGAGAGCCTCCTCATAGCTGAGAGGGCGATTACCAGAGGAGTGCCTCCTAGAACCATCGTTCTGACGCTGACTTTTGTTCCTTGTATTTATGTTTGCCACCAGATCGGAGCTACCGTCATAACCTTTGTGTTTACCGCCGTTGTTGTTCTCCCCATTACTATTGTTCTGCTGGTGGCCCTTGCCACCGCCCTTTTTGTCTTTACCGACTTTTTCCTCGTTAGATGGCGGATCTTTAGTATTGTCGGACTCCGCATACCGGGTTAAGACATCCATCAGGTCACCCATGTCATGGGCCTTTCTCTTGAGTCGCCCTAGTTTTTGGACCAGTGGCTGAAATTTGCATGTTCGTTCTAGAACAAGTACCGCCTGAGCCGCCGAGATACTGTCGGAACTGTGTATGACCTCCGCAACCCTGCGAGCCCAATGGTGCGCCGACTCATCCTCCCGCTGAACGCAACGTTCAAGATCAACAATTGTGGTTGGCCTTTTGCAGGTTCCCTGAAAATTCTTGATAAAGCGCTCCTTCAGCTCCTGCCAAGTGTTAATAGAATTCACTGGTAGGTTTTTCAACCAAGTGCGAGCGGGGCCTTCCAACATGAGAGGCAGATAACGTGCACACACTGCCTCGCTTGCGCCCAATAAGTCCATTGCCAGTTCGTAACTCTCAATCCACTCGGTGGGCTCCAGATTCGCTGTGTAATTAGGAACCTTGCGAGGACCTTTGAAATTTGGGGGTATGCGCGCTTCTCGCAGCGCTGGTACCAAACAAGGAGTTCCGATCATGCGGCTCGATAAGCCCCCAAGCCGGCCAGCTGTTTGGGTTGCGGTGGGCGGGTCATGTGCCGTCGGTGGGTTGACAATCGCCGGCGGGTTATACACCGCACGCGCATTTTCCTCCAACGCTCGGAGAGCCCGAGCGGCATCCACAATGTCCCGCGCATTCGGGATTCTGGGTTGGTGTTGATCCTCCAGCGGTTGGGCAGCCCTTGTGCGATGCGTGCTGCTGGAAACCGCCGGTGACTCTGGACGCTGGCTCCTGGTACGGCTCTGGTGAGGAGTTGAGTGAAGCCGATGCTGGCTATGAGAGTAGTTGGCTTGCTGCACTACTGTTGTCTTGAGCATCACAATAGCGTTCCTGGCCTCCGCCTGAATCGGGCCGTCCCCCTCGATCGGAATAGCCACCAAGTTGTGGGTTGCTGCCAGCACGTTATCGACCGGGTTGGAGTAGTGTCCAATTGGGGTCTGGAACCGGTGAGACGACGGCTGCTGTTGCTGATCTGGCATGCGATGCTGGGCCGGCTCCCTCTGCTGAACCGGCTGCTGCAAAGGTGGTCCTCCCGGGGGAACAACTCCAGCCCCCGGGTTCGTCGGAGCCGGCGGTGTGGTGAACAACTGAGTCGGCTCAAGATCAACCGGAAGCCGGCTTTGGTGACGCCTCCGGTGGACGAGCTCTGACTCGGCCTGTCGGCGGCTTAGGTAATGTGCCTCTTCATCCAGGCGTTGCCTCTCCTCGGCAAGCCGGGCCTGCGCCTGAGCCATGCATGTGTTCTCTGCATTGATGTCCTCTTGGATCTTGGCCATCTGCTCGCGACACTTCGTGATCTCCGCGTTGCGTGCCGCTGCGTTCTCCACAGTAACCGACTTGGCCAGCAGGCCAGTCAGCGTATTCATCAAGTCCGTGAGCGCCTGCACTCCGGTTCTCTGAGAGCCGGCGGCCGACGCGCTGGCTCCTCCTGAGCCGACAAGGGTGAGGTTCTGCCCGGCTGCGGGATCAGCTGGGTCACGCACCGGATCTTGCCTACCCGCCATGTATACCGCGGCAAAACGAGGCGGATCTCGGATTTCTGGAAAGACGTCGTCTGTGTGCCCGAGCCTTCCATCATGCAGAGGACGGATCGACTCGGTTTCTCCCGTCGAGGACTCGCCGTCAGATTGGACGAGCGTATCATCTCCAGACAGGGAGTTCTCCGACAAGGCCACCCCTTGGGTGAACTCTACGAAGACATGGTTTCGGCCGGCTTGAGGCGGGCTGGGTCTCGCCTGGCTTGGACCAGCGCGACGCGCCGACTCTACACCGGCGATGTTCTCCAACCCGGCTGCCGACTTGCCGACCATGTCGATGAAGGTGTGGATTTTGCCGAAGGGGACCCGGTACCCATACTCAATCGAGTCGGCGTCGGGGCCCCAGTACGAATCGTCGATGTAGAACTTCCCGCGGCGGCTCTTCGTCATCAAGTCAACCACGTACTTCCCGAACCCTGGGAGAGATCCCGCTAAGAACTCAACTCCACCGTGCGTAGGCCCCACGGTGGGCGCCAACTATCATGGTTTTGACACGGCAGATGCCCTTGTGAAAGGACTTGGAGATGAGGCCATCGCACGAGTGTGGAAGCTTAACGGGGTTGATCGGGAACGAGAAGACACGGGATTACCCAGGTTCAGCCCCTCACGGTGGAGGTAAAAGCCTACGTCCCGCTTGATTATATTGCTGTGGATCTTGATTGCAAGGATGCGGATTCGCTAGCCTAGCTTTCGAGAGATTGCAACTTAGTCTTTTCGCTTAGGTGCTCCCCTTTATATATACAGGCGGAACCCTAGATTAACATGAGAGTCCGGGTCGTCATCCTGACCCGTCTCCTATTCTTTCCTACTTGTTCTCCAAGACGTCCCTTAAGCCATTCATCTTCTTCTTGAGCCGGCCCACAGCCTGAGCCGGCCTTTCTTATTAGGCCTCCATCAAGCCGGCCCCTCAATCATCTTTAACCCCGCAGTGAGATGACTCGCTAAGCCAGCTCTAAGGCCGGGTCATCATCCTACCGGGTCTAAATGCTAGTAAATATCCCCAACACCACCTGCTCGACAGACTGGAAGGAGCCGATCCAGATCCTCTTGTGGGTGTGCCAGTCGGTTATCTCGGCCACCCACTTTCCCTAATTCCGTTGCCCCACGCCGATGTACTGCCACTATGGCGGCGGCGACGGGAGGTCGGGGAAGCCGGGCAGGCGGCCGCAGGTGGAAGAAGATGCGGCACAGGAGGAAGAAAATGAGTTGGCGGGGCGAGAGGAAGACGATACATTGGCGGGGCGAGAGGAAGAATATGTGCCAGCGGCACTGGAGGAAGAAGCTCCGCGGCCTCGGGAGCGCTCATGGCGGCGCGAATCCGCGGTGCGGATGCGTGGCTTGGAGCGGCTACGATACGATCTGCTCATATCGGCGGTGGGCTGGCGGCGGTACGATCCGGTCATATCGGTGGTGGGCCGGCGCCGGAGTGGGTGCGGGTGAGGTTGGGTGGCAGGGATTGAGCAGAGGACGACAGAGAGGAGAGATTGGATTTTTACTCCGTGGCCGCTGATACGTCCATTTTGCATCATGTTTTGCTACTGTTATTTATAGTGTTTTTAATCAATATAACACTTTCTGGAGCAATTCTAATGTCTTTTCTCTCTTAATATGCAAGATTTACACAAGGAGGGAGATTGCCGGTAGCTGGAATTCTGGACCTGAAAAAGCTATGTCAGAGATACCTATTCTGCACATCTCCAAATGAGCTGAAATTTCACGAAGATTTATTTTGGAATAAATAAAAAATACTGGAAGAAAGAAATACCAGAGGGGGCCACCCAAGAGCCCACGAGGCACCAGGGCGCGCCACCCCCCCAGGCGTGCCCTGGTAGGCTCGTGGGGCCCCTGGCCAGCCTCTGGCCCCCATTTTCTGGTATATAAGTCCATTTGCCCTAGAAAAAATATAGATAAGACTTTCGGGACGGTGCGCTGCCGTCTCGAGGCAGAACTTGGGCAGGAGCACTTTTGCTCTCCGGCGGAGAGATTCTGCCGGGGATACTTCCCTCCGGGAGGGGGAAATCGTCGCCATCGACATCACCAACGATCCTCTCATCATGGGAGGACCAATCTTCATCAACATCTTCAACAGCACCATCTCATCTCAAACCCTAGTTCATCTCTTGTATTCAATCTTTGTCTCAAAACCTCAGATTGGTACCTGTGGGTTGCTAGTAGTGTTGATTACATCTTGTAGTTGATGCTAGTTGGTTTATTTGGTGGAAGATTATATGTTCAGATCCATTATGCTATTTAATACCCCTCTGATCTTGAACATGATTATGATTTGTGAGTAGTTACTTTTGTTCTTGAGGACATGGGAGAAGTCTTGTCATAAGTAATCATGTGAATTTGGTATTCGTTCGATATTTTGATGATATGTATGTTGTTGATTCTCTTAGTGGTGTCATGTGAATGTCGACTACATGACACTTCACCATCTTTGGGTCTAAGGGAATGCAATGTGGAGTAGTAATTAGATGATGGGTTGCTAGAGTGACAAAAGCTTAAACCCTAGTTTATGCGCTATTCCGTAAGGGGCTGATTTGGATCCATATGTTTAATGCTATGGTTAGAGTTATCTTAATTCTTCTTTCGTAGTTGCGGATGCTTGCGAGAGGGGGTAATCATAAGTGGGAGGCTTGTTCAAGTAAGAACAACACCCAAGCACCGGTCCACCCACATATCAAATTATCAAAGTAGCGAACGCGAATCAAACCAACATGATGAAAGTGACTAGATGAAATTCCCATGTGTCCTCGAGAACGCTTTGCTTACTATAAGAGATCGTTCCGGCTTGTCCTTTGCTACAAAAAGGATTGGGCCACCTTGCTGCACTATTTGTTACTATTGCTACTTGTCACTTGTTACAAATTATCTTGCTATCAAACTACTCGTTACCGATAATTTCAGTGCTTGCAGAAAATACCTTGCTGAAAACCGCTTGTCATTTCCTTCTGCTCCTCGTTGGGTTCGACACTCTTACTTATCGAAAGGACTACGATTGATCCCCTATACTTGTGGGTCATCAGCCGCTCGGAAGAGTAAATTTAAGGGTCATGCGCCACTCGGAGTAAATTTCTACTCCTCTAAGTTTTTTGGGCTTCGGTTAGGTGCCAGTTAGAGGAGAAAAAACAGATTTTTTCCTCCATTAACAAGTTTTAGGGGATCGGCTATAGTTGCTCTTAGTTTGTACAGAAAAGATCTTGACGATTGTCTCCGAGTACACTGTGCAGTTGTACAGTATGAAGCATCTATATTAGAAGAAAAACCAAACTTCACATAACTGAGATCATTTACCTATTAATAATGGTTTAAAGAACTCTAGCGACCTTAACTGAGATCATAATGGTCCAGAACCAAAAACACCACGTATATGCACCATTCTTCTCTTCCCAAACGCCCGATGACCTTCATTAGATGATACTTGCATTTCTTTGAGGTCTCCTTGCATTGAGTGCAAAATTTATTCACAAGATTGAAATACTCCCTTTTAGCAATATACATGTGCTCAACCAAACGGGGAAATTGATGTAGCTATGCCCATCGTTGAAATATCAATATTGTTGTCTAATTGTTCGTACTCGCTGTATAAGAGCGGTACCTGTCGCGGCCTTGCGCTCGCCTTCCGAGACAGAAACCCCATCAGAGCAAACTCGACGCGGGTAACTGTTGCCTGCAACCACGCTTGCCTTCTCAGATCATCCGTTCTTCACTGCTCAAGATTTTGACCACCTAGACGGTCTCGTCGCAAGCCGCGCTCGCCTTCAATGGGGCATTGGCTTCAAGCTCTTTAGGGATGGCGTTAGCGAAGTGACGACGACAATAGGCGGAGTAGTTGCAGCAGAGTGGCGTCCACGGAGGAACAAAAGGCATGCGGCGACAAAGCGAGAGCTAGCGGGTGTCGTGGCAGCAAAGCGCCAAAGCAAGTGGCAGTCCGACGAGGGGCCGCCAGGCAAGTGGGGCTGGGGCTGGGGTCGGCGCCAACCCTAGCACGCCACCAGTTCGGCACTGTGATGGGAGCATGTGTTTTGGCGTGTGTGTGTTGTGTGTGGCCAGAGAGGTGTGGGTTGGGCTTGGCCCATGTGTTTGTTGACGGGGGCGAAGAGGGAAGTGTGTTGTGCGGAGGAGCGACGATGGACGAAGTGAAACGCAAGTCAAGCGAAACATGGAACCTTATGTATTTTTTAGATAGGAGAGAAAATTAGGAGGGATGGAAAAATGGTGGAGTGGGGTAACATACGGAGGAAGGGCGGATGAAGGATATTTTTTAGATAGTAGAGATTTAGTTTCATCAGTGAATTTAAACAGAGTAATGGTCGCACCAGAGAGTGAACATTAGGGCATCTCCAACATCGTCCATCAAAATGGACACGCAAAACATCCACATACATGTCCGGACGTGTCCGTGAACAGCAGTAGTGGAGCTGGCCATCCAACCATGTACACCAAATGTCCGTCCCTAAAAAAAACAGTTTGAATCATCGATCGATAGCAATTCATTTTAAATCCTAATAAAAGCATCATATATTCAAAAAGTTTTTCGAATTTATCGATCCCAAATTCAACAAAACTCCTCGAAAGCGCCCTTCATCTCAAGATTTATCTCATCGACGCATGTTGTTCACCCACATGGGCTCCCCCTTGACCTTCATCCAACAATGCATCAAAGTGAAGGGCTTGCCCTCCGTTCTTTGGTACATCACCGTAGCACGTGCGGGATATACAATGACATGATCATCAAGTTGCAACAGTGAGTGAATCAAATAATTGACCAACACGTAGAGCAACAAGAAGCAAAAGTTATGATCTCCATGATTGACGCGCCCGTTAGCTACATTCTTTCCACTCATGCATTCACACCGCAATACTTCATGACGGCGTTTGAAATGGTGTACCACCGATAGAGTACTGACTTTGCATTGTGATCATGGACCACATCCAAATTTTAGGGCTTATAGCTTGTGCTCATGAAACAAGAATGCACATGTTGTCAAAATATCGTGCCCTTTTGCTTTATGCCTACAAAAACCCACACTTGTGGTCAACCATGTGTCGCGCAACAATGCATTCTCCATCACCGAGTACCCCTCCATCATGCTAGCTTCATGTTTTTTTGCGGGAAAACTTTCGATCTATTCATCTTCAATCATAGTAGTACAACAAACACTAGAAATAATAAAAATTACATCTAGATTCGTAGACCACCTAGCGACGACTACAAGCACTGAAGCGAGCCAAAGGGGCGTCGCCATCATCGCCCCCCTCCCTCACTGGAGCCGGGCAAAACTTGTTGTAGTAGACAATCGGGAAGTCGTCGTGTTAAGGCCCCATAGGACCAGCGCACCAGAACAACAACCGCCACCGATGAGGAGATGCGTAGATCGGAAGGATCCAACCTAAAGACACATGAACATAGACGAACGAAGACCGGATCCGAGTAGATCCACCAAAGACAACCACCGACCGAATCCTGCGAGATCCGCCGGAGACACATCTCCACACGCCCTCCAACGATGCTAAACGCACCACGAAACAGGGTCTAGGCGGCGAGAACCTTATTCCATCTTCAGGGAGCCGCCACCATAGTGTCTTCTTGAGCATGACACACACCCTAACAAAACTAAAAGAAACATCTAAAAACGGAGCCCTCCCACCAACAAGGGTCGGGATCCACCGCGCCTCCATGGCCCTAGGACCACGGGAGATGAAGCGGACCAGCGACGCCGCTGGCGGGAGACGAAGGAACCCTAGATTTTTCTGGAGGAGGAGGTGACGGCTGGGAGTGCGTGCGTAGCTAGGTCTAACATGGCGTTAAATAAGGAGAAGGTAAAAAAAATCTCAATGACATTTGACCGAACACTTGCCGAGCGTGGTGTCCGCCATCGACGATGTCGACATGGGGCGGACGATACCTGAGCTGCAAACGGATCCGGGATGCAATGACAGTGAAGTACAAGGTGCGTGAGTGGTGCAACGGTAGTCCGGCAAGAATTAGGCATCGGCCGGTGTGGTGTACGGGCGGCGACGGTCTTGGTGGGTGCAAATGCAGAGCAAGAGGGGAGGAATGGAGCGGGAAAAGGGCTTCAGAGGGGGGAGGGGGTTGTGTGGGCCGGGTGTGTCGGAGTAGGACGTGTCAGCTGTCCGGACTCCCCAAACCTTGCGAGCTTTCTTGTTTTTCTTAAAGTGTGTCACGGTAAAGGCCTCTTTGATTCATAGGATTGCAAAAACACGGGAATAGGAAAAACGTAGGATTGGAATGACATGTCCATTGGATCCCTATAAGATTTGAGTTTGGTTGATTGTGTCACCGGAAAAATAAAGGATTTCTACCAAGAGGTTGGAGTAGATGTTAGAATTCCTGCGAAATGTAGTACAAATGAATCCTTAGGAAAAAAATCCTACGGGATTCAATCCTACGAATCAAACGACCAACGTAGGAAAAATTCTTAAGGATTCTAATCCTTCAAATATCCTATGAAAATCCTTTGAATCAAAGAGGCCCTAAATGTTTTTTCTCCGAAATAGCAAACGAGTCTTGAGAAAAGAGTGAGTAAATTGCAACCAAACGAGGCATGTACTAGGACACGAGAATAATGCAGGCACGAGAGCAGTGTACGAAATACACACCGCCTAGGTGTGGCAATAAAACCAAGGACCATGGCTCAACATAACTCGGGCGAGTGCCATAATAGCGAGCTTAACTCCATCAATCCCCCCCCAAGCTAGATCGACCACGCGTGGTCCCAGTCAAGAAGCCCATATATAAATAAATTTAAAAAATCGCGAGAGAAACAAACACCAACCTACCCCCGCCCCCCGTGGCTCTGTGTAAAAACCGGACAGGTGCACGCGACAGTGGTGGGAAAACCAGCGAAAAAGAAGAAGAAAAAGGACAGAAGAGAGAGAGAGAGAGAGCGAGCCGTAGCCCCTCCGTTGTGGTGGAAAGGAAACCAGAGAGAGAGGGAGAGAGAGAGAAGAAACAAAACCCGCCCGATCTCCTCGCCCTCCTCCTACTCCCACTCCGATCGCTCCTGCCCGATTCCCTACCCGATTGCCGCGCGCCTCCTGGTCCCCTCCCGACACCCATGGAGCCTCACCCCGCAGCTGCAGCCGGAGGAGGAGGAGGAGGAGGAGGAGGAGAAGGGGAGGCCGGCCGTGGCGCGGACCCCGACACCGGCCTCGAAGGTAGCAGCACGCTTTTCTCTCTCCCTCTCTCCCTGTAATTTTTTTGCTCGGATCTCCGCGTCCGTACTGCGCGCGGATCTACGTGGATTGGTGTAACGGGACGAATGCGTGGCTTGCAGGGCCGATGTGGAGGATGGGGCTGGCCGGCGACGGCGGCGGGGAGGGGGACGGGGCACGCCTGCCGGAGCGGCCGGACCAGGCGGACTGCATCTATTACCTCCGCACGGGCGCCTGCGGCTTCGGGGACCGCTGCCGCTACAACCACCCCCGCGATCGCGGCGGCACTGAGGTGACAAAGCCTGCTTCCTCTCCCTTTTGCGCGCTCTCCTGATCTCGCTCCGCGCGATTGGGTGAGCGAGCCCATGTGTATGCGCGCGTTTGCGTTGGAGGCAGCTTTACGTTACGTATATTTGCCATGTGATCGATGTAGCGACACTGCAATCCACAGTGAGAATCAGATCACACAAATTTCCAGTGATTCGGGTAATGTAGCTCATCTCTAGCTGAATTACATCTGCCGCTCGTGCAACTCTCCGTGGTGTCTTCCTAGCACTGATGAGGCGGCAGCATGATAGTTTGCACGGTGGCGGTAACTGAACCTAGACGCCCATTGGATGTCCTTTTGGATTCACAAAGTCATGGATGCTCTGCAGAGTGATTCGCTTCTCCACTCCCGCTATGCCAATCGTTTCACTGTATTAGCAGCTTTAAACTTACTAGTTTGGCTTTTATGGGCTACTAAGTTTACTAGGTGTCACTACATGCATTTTCCCACTTTCCCATTCTCCATTTAATCTATCTTATATCATGCCAATGCCATGTTGACCATGATAAACATAAAAGGTTATACCCCCCCACCCCCCTTTTGGTAGTAGCATGTACTTAGATTTCTATGTCAAATGCATGGAAAAACGATATACATGTATAACCATCAATCCCAGAGGTTCAGAGCGGTCCTCAACAGTTTTGTTCTAGATGGTTCATATGCTTTTTGCTGTATCTGTATATATAAATCCATCTCACAGTTGTAAGTACCTTACATTTGACCCTAGTTTTGGTGGATTAAATGCTTTTTGACTTGCTTAATTTGCCAAAGATACTTCGCGTACTGCTTACCATTAGCACTTAAAGTTGACAATTTGACATTAATAAAGCTGCTTCCATCATGGGATGGTTTTCATAAATGATTTATCATGGCTTCAATACTTGCCATGTTTCCGTTAAGGAGATCTGTTTTCTGGTATGGGCCTAGGATTTTTTTTTCTGCTATACTATTTAGGCAATAATCTTAGTTTAACCTAGAACATAAAGAGGAGTTTATCTCCTCCAGTTGAATTCTAGGAATCATATTTACAGTTTTGCAATAGATGACAAAGGGAGTAATCACTGTTTTCCATTTTTTTTTAAATGTAGTTTGGTGGAGGTGCAAAGAATGCAGTAGCATTGGACTACCCGGAGCGGTTGGGTCAACCAGTATGTGAGGTACATAAATCTAACAGTTTCAGGCTCAAATTTAATTACCTTCCAAAAAAGGAGCATCAGTCACACTCTTGAGCATGCATGCACCAACTCCTGCACACCATCTGCATGCACCCAGTTGGCCACTTACTTGTGCTCCTTGACTGGCATACAGAGCGAACAACTGAAAATTTAGTAATGTCTGGCAGGGTATTCGGCATCCTGCCCGTTTTATGTTCTGTCAGATGACTTGTTAACTGTTTGGACTTACTCTTCTGCATTTTTTACAGTATTACATGAAGACTGGGACTTGCAAATTTGGTTCCAATTGCAAATATCACCATCCTAAGCAAGATGGTTCTGTGCAGCCTGTAATGCTAAACAGTAATGGATTCCCTCTACGTCCGGTGTGAAAATTCTCTCCAAAAACATTGCTTCTTTAGTGAAATCTTTCGCTTAGTATCTGTATGGAAAATTATTGATACCAACGAAATGCAGGGTGAGAAAGAGTGCTCCTACTACATGAAGACTGGACAATGCAAGTTTGGTTCGACATGTAAATTTCATCATCCAGAATTTGGTGGTGTTCCAGTTACTCCTGGAATTTATCCACCATTGCAGTCGTCAACTGTACCTTCGCCTCATCCATACGCTCCTCTTACAAATTGGCAAATGGGGAGGCCGCCTGTAGTCCCTGGATCATATATGCCAGGCTCGTACACTCCAATGATGCTATCGTCTGGAATGATCCCCTTGCAAGGATGGAGCCCTTATCCGGTAACTAACTTGAGTTACAAAAAATAGTTTTGGTTAAGTATCAGGTCTCAAATGCAAAAAGGAATTAAGGGTCATAACTCACATGTCATAACAACTGACTTATGTAAAGATGTAAAGCAATGATTGGTGAATATTTTAAGTGTAGATTAGTGGCGTATGCGATCATGGAAAACAAATAAAGGAAAATGTAATCTAAGAATTTCATGCAACAACATAAATATTTTCCTCCAAGTAAAAACTCTTCTGTTTGATGCAGGCTTCAGTAAACCCTGTAGCATCAGGTGGAGCACAACAAACTGTTCAAGCTGGACCTATGTATGGCATAGGGCACCATGGATCTTCCTCTACAATTGCTTATGGTGGTCCTTACATGCCTTACTCTTCTTCAACTATACAATCAAGCAATAATCAACAAGAACATGGATTCCCTGAGCGGCCAGGGCAGCCTGAGTGTCAATATTACATGAGGACAGGAGATTGTAAATTTGGCGCTACATGTAAATATCATCATCCTCGAGACTGGAGTTCACCCAAGTCTAATTATATGTTCAGCCCTTTTTGCCTTCCACTTCGTCCAGTAAGTAACCTGAAACACATCTTATGTATGTTGTAGGAACTAGTGTTGTATATATGATTATTATAATTACCTGGAATCCAGCTAGAACTTCCATAGTTTCTGGTACTTTGAAACAAATAACTGTGTTGAAGCCTCTTATCTTCAAGAGTCAATCTACCTCAGTGATAATCTTCTCCATCCAGATGAGTCTATCTACCAAACCGATAACCTTGAGGAGTGGCATTTCACCTATTAAAGATGCGGGCTAGGTGGACCTTCAATATCGTCAGGAAATCTTGTCATGAATTGAGAACATTGGTGGCCCATATGTTGTGATTTGATTGCATATGAATTTATAATAGAATCTCAAGGAGACAAATGACCTTTTAGTGCAAAGTAAATAGGTTAAGAGAGGCGTTGCATGTTTCCATGGCTGAGCATGAGGCACTCTAAATCTCATGCCACCGCCCCTTAACATGCTTTTTTTGGTTACCTGACCACACAATTGCTTTGTGACTTGCTTAGCTTAAAGGTTGGTAAATATATATTTTTTTGTTTTTGAAAATATCAGAAGGCTTGGTTGGAACTTGTTGAACCTATCAAATAAGATGCTTGGTTGAGCATACCTCCCGAGCTGTGAAGCTGTTTGTAAAATTTATCATGATTGAATGAAGCTCTCATGAAGTCATGATAGTTTGAAAAATGTCTCCCAGTTGGTGGTTCCACAAATCATAAGTTGTTCAGAACTCATGAGGTTGGTTAGTTTGTACTTAGAAGAATACATCCCATTTCCTGATCATATGGCATGCACTCAAACCCATTCTTGAGTCGCAACTCTCAAGTGCTTATAATTAGCTGTCTTAGGTACTGAGGTTGGAAGTACATTACTTTGTCGACAATTTACTGCCGATCAACCATTTGAGTCTCACGTGGCATTTTTCTTAGAAAACTGAATATATTTGTGATAAAAATTGCCGATTAGTCAGTCATTCCTGTCAACTAAATTCTTGGCATAGTATATCAGGGCAGCCAGGGTAGTTCTTGAGACACATATGGTAGCTGGTAGCATAGTGGGGCCTATATTCGTTAGACATCAGCTAAGCCTTTTGGTCAATGAAAACCATCAAATATTTTTCATGTGGCCAAGGTCCTCATTGTTTAGACCCAGATCAACCAGTCCATTCAACTTGGTTGACCGAGCCTGACATTGACCAGATGGCTGTCAAGATCTTAGAAATTTGTGGAGATACCGTGTAAAAATCCAGCATATGATAGTGGAAAAAAAAAATCTCCAAATTTCTTAGCCAGTCAAGTTTCTTCAATAGAATAAACAACTCATCTACCTTTGGATTTATATATTCCAACCAGGAGAGGTTCTAGCCTCTTTTCCTGGTTTTGTATGAGTGTCAGTTTCCGTCAGTTCAGGATCTGTGAAGGCGCATTGATAGAGCTTTCAACTGCCCATTCCTCTACCTTAAGTATTCTATTCTGAGATAAAGCTGAAGAATAATCAAGTAACTTGGTCTTTGGTTCATTGTCATATATTTTACATACTTGCAGTAGTAAGATAGTTCTTTATACTGCAGTATCTTTGGGGTACACTGCTGTGTAGTATGATATGGGTTATTTAACATTATGTCCTAAATAATGGAAATATTTATCAGAAAAAAATGTGATTAATATGTGAACTTGTATATTTGCAAATGAACTACTAGTAGAAAATATAAAGAGTAAGTAATGGGCTAGATTTTTTTTTACATCATATCATCATTGCGTGCACCAGCAGCCAAGAAGGCATGGAAGATATTAACACTTCATATCTCTGTGCCTATCATTTATGTGTATTTACTACGGATACTGTGTAAACATTGGTACTATGTCTCTTAAAATAATTTCCTTGCCATAAGGTAAACATTATTCCATGTTTTGTCTTTTCATTATCCCTTGAGGCATACCAAGATCAAGAAATGCATGCTTCAGTACTGTATCAAGTATCGACTATTCGAAATAGTATTTAATATAGACCTGTCTACTATGGTGCCCTGTCGTAGTGAAATGCTGATATATTAAAACTCATTGACTCTCGCAAACTATGTTATTGTTTGAGTATTAGTTTCGTAAAACAAAAACATAATCAACTTTCTTTGAATATAATCAAGACAAATGTTTTTCGAGAAAGAAATGTGTAGGATCTTCAATCTTTGTAGCAGTAATTGAGGTGCAAGAAGTGTCCCCATCTGTCATTTGCTTGCCGATGATGTTTGCTCTTTCTAATTGAAGTCACCAGCTCGACAAAGCGAAAACTTTAGGGGAGCCTAATTTTCCTTCCTTGAATGGTCCTAGTTGATTGAACTTTGTTGCATAGCTTAATTGTAAAGTGTCCCATCTATCATGGAAGTGTCCATTGATAACAAAATTCTTTGTCCACAAGGTTACATGATCTTACATGAGGGGTCCAAGGATCTTACATGATCTCCTAGATCAGTGTGATATCCTTTCTTTTAACTGAAAAACTGTAGGGGAGGCCCCGAATCAGTGTGGTATCCTGGCTTATCATGCAATGTGCACAAGGTTTACAGCTCTCTGAATTCTCTGTTAGGCACGACACATGCTTTGTCTGGAATATAACATGGGCATAAATCATGTGGGATGCTATATTTGCTTTAATATTGTAGAAAGAGTGTAGTGGCCTTAGACTGCCTATGTATTTATAGTTTTTTTTAAGTATATGCAGTTTCTTACGAGGCTTCTTCTATCATCTCAATTTTCAGGGTGCTCAGCCTTGTTCATACTATGCCCAAAATGGGTATTGTAGATATGGAGTTGCATGCAAGTATGATCACCCGATGGGTACGCTTGGCTACAGTTCATCTCCTTTTCCCCTGTCTGACATGCCAATTGCCCCCTATCCTCTTGGCTTCTCTATTGCCACATTGGCTCCATCGTCATCTTCCCAAGATCTAAGGCCAGAATATATTTCAGCTAAAGACCCATCAGTCAACCAAGTAGGATCACCAGTGGCAGCATCTGAGCCTTCTGGATCAATGTTGCCGAAAGGGGTTTTCCCGCCAGACACGGTGATGCGTGCTCAGACTAATACGACAACTGGTGGTAGTTCAAGCCCTGGTGGTGGTCGCTGATTTTTCTGAGCTGAGTCGAGAGATCTCTTGTCTCTCAGAACAATTTTCCAATCATTTGACACAGGTAGATTTAAACCATCCATGATTTCCCCCCATGTATAATAATATTCCAGTGCTATTGCTAATCGTTCTATCTTATTGTGTTGAAATCAGTTCTCATAGGCCCCTCCGATGTGAATAAAAAGCTGTGGCCTCTGTAGAGAAGGCTCGGCGAGGGTGGTTTTCTCTGCCACCTCAATAAAAAAGCATTGATAGGTTACAAGCAAGCTCGATTCACTTGCAATTTTTGCGCTCTTCTGTTCATCTCTGAGACTGGAAAAGGAAGGTTTTTGGATATCAGGTTCGATATCTCGCAATCGGTGTGGATACTCATATCCATTCCCTTGGTAAATAATTCTTGGGCAAGGAAATCACCACATGAAGAAATTACTGGGTTTTGGTCCTAGCCTTCCCAAGTCATTTTCTTTTTGTTCTGCATATTGTCATATATATTATATTATATATATCACCAACAGACTTGAGACTTAAAACTGCATTAGTACATATATATAGAGAAGCAAGGCACATTGTAATGAACACTGAACGTTTATATAATGAAGTATCGCTGTCAAACCTTATCCAGTTTCAGACTACCGCTGTCTATTTCTCTGCTTCATGTTTACCGCTTCGAACTGAAAGTTATTGCAAGTGGCTGGCACTAGTTGTACTTAGATATTGCATTCAGAGAAATGCAAGTCAAGATTTGTTACTTGTAAATCATTTGATGCACGCATCACGTCTTCATTGTGGTCAATCCGTTTCATTTTTTCTATCAAACAACCATGCCAGTCTTGTTTTTTTTTAGTTAAATGTACGAAACAAGTGGTCATTCATTATTGAGGAATGAGCCCGACGGGTCTT
This sequence comes from Elymus sibiricus, assembly GCA_039707655.1. NCBI lineage: Eukaryota > Viridiplantae > Streptophyta > Magnoliopsida > Poales > Poaceae > Elymus > Elymus sibiricus. Next base: position 158,595,425 of record CM077668.1, on the reverse strand, counting down.
CCACACACACGGTTGTAATCAGGTGCCCTTGGATGTTCCATTACTCCGTGGAGAAACAACTCGTTGGCGTCTTCTCTGATCAATGTTTTTTTTTTTTTTTTGGTTAGCTGAGCGCACGCTCGTTGGAGGTACCGGAAGGAAGACTGTCAAGTGCCAAAATTTCAGCATGTAAACAAAACCGACATAGCCATTGTTAGGATATTGACACACTAGAGTTAAGTATTCTATTCATTCACCATGGATCTTCTGATCATGTCACAGGTTGGGGAAAAACAGTAGATATGACGGTGGAGCCCTAAGGGATCTTGATGGAGACAATAAAGACGTAGTGGTTTAACCTAGATTCAGACCCTCGGATGAGTTGTAGCCCTAGGGATTTAGAGAGTATAGAGAATGAGTTTTGCTTAGGTACACCCCCTTGAAAGTTTACACGAATCTTGAATTTAGTTAAAAAGGCTATCGCCATATTAGCTTGTAGATCAAACATATTGAATAGATTAATTTGGACACAAAGATTATATTACCCTTTTCGATTGAAGGGGTAACTTCTAATCTCCACCTTTAATCTGTATCGAAATGTATAAACTTTTTTAAGGGATGTACTGAAGCAAAGTTCGCAAAGATATATCTATGAAGCTGGATCTGGCAGGAATGGCGATCTTAATGGGTTGACTCTTTGGTAAGGGTCTTAAATCTTTATATAGACATGTCTTCTTTGGCAACAAGTTTTATATATTAATTTCTTTTTCGCGAATACGCAAAGTTTGCGTATCATTTCATTGACAGAAGGCGTTAGAATGAGTACAGTAGATGGTACAACACATGGCACGAACGCAAGAGGTGTGAACATGGTGCACGAAACAGAGAAACATGAGATACTCGACCCAAACATTAAAAACACAGCTAAACTCTCCGACCGGAGAAACATTCCAACCAACAACTAGACGACCGACAGCACCGAGGACGCCGCGAGCTAACAAGACAACACCTTCACAAAGGAGAACAACACCAAGACGTCGTCGTCGTCCGATCCGAAAAACCAGACCTAGGGTTTCCCCTGATGCTCGAAGAGGGGCACAGATAATGGCCATGACAACGCCTCCAAGAAGGGGACGGCACCCGCGGGTGTCGCCGCTGCCAACACGAGATGCAGGGATTTCGCCCTGTCCAAATTCTGAGCAATCCGAAGCCGTCGGAGTACGAGTCAGAGAAGAGGAAGTCAAGCATAGGCCGGAACTGTGACTGCGGGAAGGGGAGCCACGCCCGATGCCAAAGGAGGCACCAGTCGTCGTCGGACGTGCGAGCTTCGGAGGAGGGCAAGGTTGCGTGGCTGCGCGGAATGAGAGGCAATGCGGATGCGACGGCGGCCGGAGCCCCAGACGAGCTAGGATCTGGATGGGAGCGCAGATCCAGGCCACCGGGACCGGAGCAGCAAGAGAACCGGCGGGCCAAAGGAGCTGGAAGGAGACGCAACTCCCAGAGCGTGTCGGACCCAAAGATGCGCCGGGATGGACGACCAACCAGGGGCACCGGCAGGGGGAAAAAAATTCTATGAGACCGGGTCTCATTTTACAGCCCGTGAGACCCCCTCAGATGTATGCCACGTTGCCTCCACAATCTCAAAGCAGGAATCCCATCTACCATCAATTTCTATTCCCAGCTACCGATTTCTGTCGTATCCTGTACGTATCCTAAGCTGTTGTTTTACATACGTACGCAACTCGCACGACCAATTTAGGGTTCGTTTGTCCTCGTTTGGTTGCCATGGCGGCGCCAAATGACCTCGTAGCCAGCACCCACACGGCACCATGCTACCGAGGAATCTCGATCGTCCAGGGCCGTGCCGAACGACATCGTCGCCGGCGGCCAGTCGGACTGCTCGATCACGGCGGCCGCTCGCCATGTTGCTGGCCGGGCGGACTCCTCGACGGCGGCCATGTGCCAACACGTCGTCGCGGGCAGCGGGGCCAACTCCTCGTCGACGAACGGACGCGCACCAAGACGCTTCGAAGTGCTCCATTTCGTTACACTTGCTCAAGCCGGCGCCGTTGAACTCCATGAGACCATGACACTTACGTGATGAGGGTGATTGTAAGGCGCATGCGTATATTACATAATCAGAATATACATGTGCACTGTCTAGTTTGGTTGATCGATTCCTTTAGTCTCATGCTAGCCCTTGATTAGTGTAGTCTGAATGATGCTTGGCCAAACTGTTATATCATTAGTTCAATTTGAAAATACTTAAGACAATGTCGAAATGAACATTTATATGTTTCTTCCTATGCTTCCGAAATCATTTACACATTTCGCACTAGCGAGGGGTTACTTGCAGTAAAATATGCTTCACTCAACACATTGCGCTTCTCAGAAAATGCAGAAAATAATTAGCTTTTCATTAAGATACACACCTAGACCAGAGCATGCATAGGGTGTGAGTAATTATTAATCAGAGTCAAATCGCGCTGAAGAAGAGAGCAACCAAATGTACATGGAGCAGTTAGAAATTCAGCCTGCACTAACTCACGTATGTACATGAATTTCATACATACAATCACTCGGCTACATCACAGCAAAGTCACGTATGCACGCAAGCAAGTAATAAGCAGTACTCATGCAAGCTACGTACACAAGATAAAGGACTCAAATCAAGCCAAAGCCTAGGAGGCTCAGGTTCGCTTAGCTATCCGGTGCCCGCAGCAGTTGCAGCAGGGGCACGAACAAGTTCATGACGCTTCAGGTAGAGCAGCATGGAACACTTCGAAGCTTCTTGGTTCGCGTCCGTTGGTCGACGAGGGGTTGGCCCCGCTTGCCCGCAAGGACGTACGTGTTCCGCCCGGCCAGCAACATGGCGAGCGGCCGCCGTGGTCGAGCAGTCCGACTTGCCGCCGGCGACGATGTCGTTCGGCGCGGTCATGGGCGAGATGTCTCGGTACCGTGATGCCGTGTGGGTGCCAGCGCCGAGGTCATTTGGCGCCGCCATGGTCGAGAACCAAACGAGGACAAGCGAACCCTAACTTGGTCGTGCGAGTTGTGTAGTGTGTACGTATGTAAAACAACAACTCAGGATAGGTACAGGGTACGGCAAGAATCGGTAGTTGGGAATAGAAACTGATGGCAAATGGGATTCCTGCTTTGAGATTGTGGAGGCAACGTGGCATACATCGGAGGGGGTCTCACGGGCTGCAAAATGAGACCCGGTCTCACAGAATTTTTACAGCAAGGAGGGCGCACCCGGCCGCCACGGCGGGCCGGCCGGGGAGCAGGAGCGCCACAACCAGCTGGGGGAGGCCTCAGATCCAATCGGGGGCGGACTGGGACGACGCGCCAGGAGCCGTAGCCGGGGCGATGCCACCCGCGCCAGCAGCGGACCGGGGAAGATACCGCCGGGGGACCGCCGGCGCCACCAGGAACGGATCTGGGGGGAGGAGGGGGGGTGGCGGGTCGGGAGGGCAGGTAGGCAGGGGGAAGAACGGCCTCGCCGCCGCCATCCCAGGGCCCGGCGCGGTTTCACCGGGCAGCCCTCCGGCAACGGCGATGCGGGGGTAGGCAGGAGGAGGGGTGGCGGGCCGCCAGCGGCTGGGTTGCCCCCGAGTCGCCCGGGTCGGGCGACGCGAGGGTCGGGCTTTTCTATCTTAATGTCAAGAAAAAATACAAGTATTTTATCTTTGATACGATACGATAAGATTTGATCGCTTAATGCTACCAGGGACATATCTCCTCGTTACCATAAGATTCCAGAGATGGCGCATTGATCCTACCTCTTCTGAGTACCTATCTTGGCACGACTAGACGCAGTCCCTGAGGATCCGCACAAACCCGTGTTGCTTTGTCCACACTTGTAGGGCATATACCACATATACTATACCATTACTCACAAATAAACACTTGCTAGTACACGAAATTAGGCCGGGGTTGTCTAGAAAAAGAATCGACCAAACTAGTAACTTTCGACTTAACCTTTCTTCAACGTAGCAACCCGAACCTAATAGGATCTGAATCTTTGTGTTTTATTGTGTTATCTCTGGATCGTAACTAGCACACACAATAGCAAATGAATATCAAGATAAACATCATTTATTACAACTTGATGAATCTAGAGTTTAAATTATACAACTTGCACAACTCAGGGTTGGCTCATAACACATTGGAAACATAAATAAAATAGCTTTAAGCTCATCAACGACACTTGGTTGGTTGAGTGTAGCTCTGTGGCCCCAAAACACACATTTCCCCTAGACTTCGTTCTCTGCACATAACAAGTAGCAGGTGGCTACATTGAGTGTACTCGTGGGTCATACCCAAAAGATTAACAAATGCATGCATAAGGAGGGTTCTAGGGTTTCTTTATGGAAAACCAAGCTTTGAGTTTTGAAGCACAATTTTTTTTTGCGGGAAATTGAATATTGAAGTACGGGTAAAATGTTTTTTTTTATCAAACACTACACTAAGTTTTTTATTTTTTATTTTTTTTTATTTTTTACAAATGCCAATCGTATGTTGGGTTCACATATAAAGTATACAAGTGTATTACTTGAGCCCTACATCGGGTTCACATCAAGTATATAGAGCGCTGCTACGTGAACGACGGCCTGCGGCCGATCTACAGCCAACACGCTACGGCTACCACTGGATGCAGCTGGCCAGCACTGCTACACTGTTCGATTGGAGGGTTGTGCGCATGTCGTCCAGGAAACATCGTGTGTATGGCAGTTTCGAAGTATATAATACTTGATCCCTCTACTGGTTTCAGATCAAGCATACAAGTGTACTACTTGAGCCCCATATCGGGTTCACATAATAAAGTATATAATACGCGACCCATCGGTTCACATCAAGTAATTGAATCCAAATCCTTACAAGCGTCCATCTTTATTTTTTGAGGGACAACTTGGGGAGCTCCTATAAGATGATCTATGCGTTGGCTTGTCGCGCACATGGGCTCCTCCTACCGGGCCGGCGCATTCGTGTGAAACCGTAATGGGTGGATTTTATAGATCGGGAACTATAGCAATTTTGTTCCTTGTGTTTGTTTTAGTTTTCAGTTCTTTTTTTGGTCGGTTTTAAAAAGCACACAAAAACAGAACTGGTGTACTGTAGTGAACATTTTTTGAAAAGTGCCAGCAAATTTTGAAATTCCAGAAAATTTCAGAAAATTTTGAACATTTTTTTAAAACCACGAAAAATTCTTCAAATCTCTGAATATTTTTTGAAAATTTAGAATATTTTCTGAAAAACACAACCGTTCTTTAAAATTTGTAAAATCTGAAAACTCTATTTAAAAAAAACTCGAACAAAATGAGAATTTTTTGAACATTGTTGAAAAAGCACAAACAACATTTGAAATTCCGAACAACATTTGGAATTTTGAACATTTAAAAAAAATCATGAACATTATTTGAAATTTTTGAAGTTCCTTAAAAAAGAAAACAGAAGGAAAACAAAAAAAAAGTAAAGAAACAATAAAAAATAAAACAGGTTCAGTAACCTTCTAGAAGGTTCCCAAAATAGGGATTCAATAACACGTAACTAGCTTTCAATGACCCAGCCCATCTAACGTTCGTTCCTGGCTCGCCTGTGCGAATCCCCGACAACTCGGGGGCCTCCTAAATAGTGGATCCTATTGTCACCCGCTGGCGTCAAATAGACTTTTTTTGAGAAAAAGGCGTCAAATAGACGGCTGACGCCGACTGGCAAGGTAAGTTGGGCTGGCCCAGTTTGCCTTTTTCTCCTCTGTTTTGCTGCTTTTTTAATGCAGCGGTTTTTGTTGGGTTTTTTCTTCCGTTTTCTTTTTCCCTTTTTTTTTTCAATTTTTTACAAATTTCAGCAAATGTTTCCATATACACAGTGAAGTATACAAAGAAGTTCACCATGTATTACAAAAATATTTCATCATATATTAAGAAAATGTTCACCGTTTATTACAAAAAGGTTCACCGTGTATTATAAAGATGTTCATCATGTATTAAGAAAATGTTCACCATATATTCGAAAAATCGTCAATGTGTTAAAAAATGTTTAAAGAATATTACAAAAAGTTCACCATATATTAAAAAATCGTTCAGTTTGTAATTTAGAATTGTTCACCGTATATTAAAACATTGTTCAGTTTGTATACAATAAATGCTCACCATATACTATCAAAATGTTTAAAGTACATAAAACAATAAAAAGAAAAAATGCAAAAAAAACTGGGATTTTTTAATGACAAGAAAACAGGGTGGTATAGTGAACCGATTGCTTCAGTACTCGGGTTGCTACAGTAATCCGCCTCGCAAACAGCACCAAGTTCGCTGCAGTAACAGGGTGCTATAGTATGGCGTCTGCTACAGTGAATGCTTACTGGGCTGGCCCATTGCGCTCACCCTTGTACGTCACCTTATCTATTTGACGCATGCGGTGTCGAACAGGAGCTCTCACTTGACATAGTAAGCGTCAAATAGAGATTACCGACAATTTAAGCCTAAGAGTGTGTTTTCTTAGGCAAATTTAAGCCTAAGAGTGACACATCCATAGGTGTACGGCTTGGGCCCAGGCATGATAGCCTGCTAGGTTCACATCAAGTATACTTACTTGAGCCCAAGGTTTCTCTAAAAAAAAATTTGAACCCACGTTTTCTCCTCCCAAAACATGCCATTTTGAAATAACTTGAGAATATGCTCTAGAAACTTCAAACCATAGTTGCAATCCTTCGTCTGTCTTACCCTTTGTTGTTCTGGTGAATTTGCTCCTCCCGAGAGAAAATAATTTTCTAACTGAAGGTCAATTTGTATCACACTTATTGACCTGAGCTTTAGATGTTTTTCATAATATTTTGTCCCCCGTGCTACTCTACCAATCAAGCAAAGGTAAAATAAGTGTGTATAATCTATAATGGTAACCCATGAGCAAGTTGATATGGTTGCAACTAGTAAAATTTCATGGTAATTGCCGGGGCACTGAGACATATCTTTGCATCGTTATTAGACTTGTATAAAAACACAAAATAAGAAAATCAGCCATAAATATAATAAAATCCAATTGCCAAGAACTCTTGCTCCCATTAGATACCGCTCGATTCATCACAACCACCACACCTTGAAGCTCTTTTTTTGTTCTTGCAATCTTTCATTACTAGCACTTAACGTTTATTATTGTCTTCTTAAGTACTTTAGTTACCTCCTTAAAACCCTTTTTTTATGAAGTACCATAGTTTCTACGCTTGCAACCTTTATATCTTAGTTTTAGAGAGTCTAGGTAAAGTAAACACTAAAATGCAAGGATAGTCATGTAAGTGTCATACACACTTGAGAGAGTAGGAAACCTATCTTTAGCTCCCACGAGTACTAACACTCATATACTTCTACTTCCATTTTGAAAAGTGCTACAACTACTCCATGCACTTAGGGATTATCAACCTCTCCCCGGACAATATTCTGGAAACAAAATTTGTCTCCCATCACCGTTTTATTCGCCATGGTTGTAAAAACAGTTCAACCTACTAGCAGGAAATAAATCCTGCACATGCAATTGCTAAGCTGTCAAAACTATTAGCATAATAGAAACATGGGTGATCTATGTAACGCCGTGACCAAACCCACCGCTTCACTCACCAATTCCCGGTCATTGCGCATGGGATCTAGATTGACCCACATACCAACACTAGTCTTTCCTGCGCACTTTGTTCTCACTCGGGCGCACCCGAGATCAACTTCCTAGCGGGTCACCCATCCTTAAATTTCTCCAAGCCAAGCACTCTTTGCACTTTGTCCTCACTCGTGCGCACCTGGGATTAACTTTCCAGTCGGTCACCCATCCTTAAATTGCTCCAAGCCAAGCACTCTTAACTTTGAGGTTCCTTTCAGATGGGCTCCCGAAAAAGAAGGCGCGCCTTGTTGATACGAGTAGTCTATTATTCCTATTAAGCCGAGATGGCACACACACCCCCTCAAAATAACCGATGTCCCTGTAGGCCCTGCAGGAACGTTCCCTCTTCGCGCATGTCTGTGTGCGCTAGTGCTAGCATCCACATGTGCCCCATGTATGCATCACTAACCCGCACACGCCCATGTAACCATGGGGGTCGGATCTGATACCAATTGTAACACTTCGACCAAACCCACCGGTTCACCCATGGTTCCTGGCTATTGCGCCTGGCTACCACCTAGAATCTAGTCTGGCCCACATACCAACACTAGTCTTACCCGCGTACTTTGTTCTCACTCGTGCGCACCTGGGATCAACTTCCCGTCGATCATCCTTAAATTGCTCCAAGCTAAGCACACTTAACTTTGAGGTTCCTTTAGAATGGGCTCCCGGAAAAGAAGGTGCACCTTGTTGATATGAGTAGTCTATCATTCCTACTAAGCCGAGATGTCACAATCTATATGATCAAAGTATGACTTTCCTTATTCTCAATGATGGTGATGATCTATCTTCATAACTCTTCCTCTCAAACATGCTAAATTTAATAATAAAGAAATACCTCCTACAGAAAACAACTCCAAAGAAAGAATCCAGATTGAATCAAATAAATATGAAAAGTGTGGACACAAATGGAAAGCTCCAAATGATAAAGTCAAAATATTATATTTATAGCTTAATACTAGTCCTTAGTTAGGTTCATATAGAAAGATATGGTTAAGTTTGGATAAGCCAACTTAAAATAGGACAAAACTATCGGCGTAAGAAAAACCGGGGTACCTCGAGCATGAAGATACACAGATCATATAAAAAATCCATGAACTATGGTAGTACTTAGGGAGGAGCAACACATTTTGTACCACTATAACAGGGAAGAGAGGAGCCACACAGATCCTTGGGAGAATTTACCACCCACTAAATTCCACATTTATTCCAGGCAGTAACCCTGAAAACGTTAGCCATGATGTCACTAGGGCGGTGCTCGGACCCCCGAGCACTAGCCGCTCGATGAACGTGTCACGCACGCCGACGGCACCCACCGCGGATGGAGAACCTCGCCATTGACCGGTCAATTAATGACTTTTTTGCATGGTAATACGTGTCTCATTTATATCATAAGGATCATAGTACAAGTCACATACATACCGACCTGGCAAAACTGAAAAGATATCAGAATGCTAGCGTTTGCACAAAGGAACACCAGCCAAGAAGTAAAATTACAAACAAGACTGAAGAATCCTCTAAGCTTGACACCAATATCCGTCACCTGCCTCTGGCACCACCACAACAGCCACCAAAGAAAAAATGACGGATCACCTCCACACCCAAGCTCGACGTGACTCCATCGCTGATATGCAGCTTTGTGGACCTCCAAGGTGGCTCACCAAAGACGAAACCATTACCGTTGAATGAATCAGACCGCGGCAACATCCCGGACAGGCCATCGAACTCCAGATCTGGCATCCCCACACGACTAAGACGTCGGAGGAGAAAACCATACCTGCCATTCACGAACCACGAACCCAGCACACGATCCACCATCTTCCATATGCCGTTGATGTAGACCACAATCCGCATCCGCTGCCGGACTACCTCCCAAGCTCCGCGCCGGCGCTGGAGCAAACGCCGCCGCAACGGCGGAGCCCGAGGACACAGGTCCACCATGAGGATGCCGCCACCGACACACCATCCTTGCTTGAACAAACTAGCTTCCAAATCCATCCCCAACCATAGGACCGATCTCCTCGTCGAAGTAGAATCTGAAGAATATTTATTCAGCGCCGCCATTACCGCCACCGAAGCCACGATGATGAACAACCTAAAAACCTAAACTACGAGAGTCTAAAAACGATCTACAAGCATGGATCCGACGACCCCCCTCACCACCGATGACTGAGGTCACCGGTGGAGGGGAGCCGCCGGAGGGCAGCGGCAGGAAAGACTTCTGGCGGCGGCGGCGAGTCACCTTTTCTGTCTTTGAAGGAAAGAAAAGCGAACACCAACTCTCTGGCAGCTTGATTAGTTGTGCCCCACGTACCGGTCATTTAATGCCTTCAAAGGCTACTAAGTATAGCCTGCAGCATGTCTACGTATAGTAGACCGCCATCAACACGGCATACAGGTTGAGCGGGTGCCTTGGGCCAATAAGGTGCATGCCCTATCGGTCAGGTGAGGGCGACAGGGCCCAGACAACCTTTTGACCAAGGGAAGTGGCGCCTTGTATCACATCAGGCAGGATGATGACAAGTGGGACCCAAGACTCTACTAGGAGCACTCGATTATCTAACACGATGCGGTGTCAGCTTATCGCTTGCGCAGACCGAAGACAAATTGCACATATGTAGGGCGGGCGCATACTTCTACTTGTATCCGGTCACACGTAATGCACCTACTATTGTGGTACCCACCCAAGCCTATATAACACACATACACACATGCACCAGCTAGTACGACTTCACTCATCCAAAGCAACACAAAAGAGAGGTAGTTCATCTAGATTAGAGGAGTAGAGATAGGAGTGCCCAGGCACTCAAGTTAGCACCCCGACCACCACCAATCACACACCCGAGCACCCCTTTTGTAACACAATAACACTTGTAATCCCCATTTTCATATCAATGAAGAATAGGACGTAGGGTTACGCTATCAATGGTGGCATGAACCTGTATAAAAATCCTTGTGTCTCTTGTGATCTTTTCCCAAGGAATCAGAGCGTTTTAGCCCCTAGACGAACACAAAAATACAGGGTATCCTTGATCCCTGATGCCTTGAGTTTACACTCCGACATCTGGCGTGAGGTAGGGGGCTAAGGCTCTATTATCTCTGGCCACCCCTAAGGGAAGCTCAATCATGTCCAGCCAATATCAACCGCTGCGTGATCTCGGCCTCCTCTCGACGGCTGGGAGTGGTCGGGAAGAAGGAAGAATCAGAGAAGGATCCTTGACGGCAAGGCTTCTCAAAGGAAGGGGGATCGCCCTTATAGCGGCAGAATGACCTCGGCGCCTGCCCTCGGAATGGCCCACGTGTTTCTTCTGCACCATCCGATAACCGTGAGCGATCAGTCCCCCCCCCTAAACCCTTGGCTCAAGGAAATCACCGAGACGGTGGGGATAGCCCCTACATATACCGACACGACACCGTCACAACAAGCGTCAGGGGCCTCCCCCGGACCACAACACGGCGGACCCCGCCAGTGAAGGGGGGCCCATGGTACAACCTTGTCGTCCTAGCCGCAATCATGAAAGGAGGGACACTGGCGTAAGAGAATGACCTCAACAAGTGGAAGAAGGATCCCCCTACATGGGAGCCACATGTCTTGGCCAAAAACTTCTTGTGGGGCCAGAGGACCTGGAGCGGAGGAACGCGAGAGAAGGCGAGGAGCACGGTGATGGTGAGAGCAGCTGTTGGGAGATCCTGGAGACACCTCCCTAGACTAATCGGGAGGACATCATAGGCGGGTCCGTGTCCCCTCCTCCCCCCGACATTGACCTCGACCGCAATCCACATAGAAGACGAGGGCATGCTTTCCTCCAAGGGGCCAAGATACATCAAAACTACATCAATAATTATATTTCCTTATTATGATTTTCCTTTTATATTAGTCATAATGAATCTTCCAACCTATTGGAACTCACCCGCCGGGACCGTGAACCGCGACACACAATCTCACCTTGGAGTGGGCGGGCCTACATACTGAAGAAGACATTTCGACCAAACATGAGAAGGTGCACGGATCCCCCACCACCATTCTCAAAAAGGGGCCCTCACGGGGACTTGGGGGTCACTCCCCCAATGCCCCCCTCACAGGGACCCATCAAAAAAAATAAGAAATCTATCCACGAAGACAAGACGTTGAAGACCCACCCCCTCAACCATGAACAGTCCACTGCAAGCTGACGAGGGTGGGTCTCTTGTGTTCCTCGTGGATAGCCCGAGGTGGCGAGTCAACCTCAACCAGGAGCAGTCCACTGCAAACTGACGAGGACGTCCCTCCCAAATTGCTTTTGAAGGGACCCAGAGGCACAAAAACCCTCAGCCGGAAGCAGTCCACCACAAGCCGACGAGGCTAAAACTTTCCTCTGGTTCTTCCTGTAAGAACCCTAGGAAACCCCTAAAAATCCTCCAACCAAAAGCGGTCTACCGCAAGCTGACGAAGGTAGCCTCCCCGGTTCTCTCCTCGAGGACCGAGGAAGCCAGGCATCTCTTAAGAAGAGGCGGTCTGCCGCAAGCTGAAGCGTATGACCTGGCTGCTAACCCCAAAGCCCTGAAGTTGTGACCAGGCACGGAGCCCAACGGCTACCCCACTCCACTAACTAACTAAAAACAGAAGCCTTGGAGTCGCGACCAGGCACGAGGGGACCACCCTTCCCACTAACTTACCACACCAAAAATCCCTGGAGTCACAACTGGGCACGAGAACCCGGGGCTACCCCACCCTGATCACTTGAAAGAAAGAAAAAAAACACTAGAGTCATGACCAGGCATGAAGGGTCATCCCCATGACTAAGTCTCCTAACTTAACTAACTCGACTGACTTACTAACCCAAAAATTGTTGGAAATATGCCCTAGAGGCAATAATATTGTATTATTCTATTTCCATGTTTATAATTAAGAGTTTATATTCTATGCTATAACTGCTATGATCCTGGAATGTGCGATTCAGTGGAAAACTCATATGCACGTGTGGAATGACAAACGGTAAAATATGATTCCTACTCTCGCCTCTAAGACTAGCTCAAGTGTTATTGCTGATCATGTTTTCTAGATCTTAGGATATCTTTAAGAGTAACGGTAGTCCTAAAACAACTTTGAGAATATGACGTTGGAAGAATGATCATATTGAATTGACCCAAACTTGTTTGTTATACTTTGAGATACTATCTCACAAGTCAATTGTTACAACACGAAGAGTTAACATGTGATTTAGTTCCTTAGACCATGAGAGTATCGTAGTCACTTCTTACCATACGATGGGCTTTGGGGTTGCTCAAACGTCATTTGTAACACGGTGATCATAACGATAACTTACATAGGTTCATCGAAAAGTTTGACAAGGGACTAGATAGCTCAAAAGTGGGATTTGCTCCTTCGACGATGGAGAGATATTCTTAGGACCCTCTCGGTGTGACGACATCCATCATCGTCTGGCCAGACACATGTGACTAGGTCACAGGGATGCCGGAACATGTTAACGAGAAAGAAGAACAAAACCGGTAACGAGGAGACCGGTATAGTGAGCATGTGAATGACTCAAGAGGATACCGACATATCTCACCTCGGGTTTTGTAAAGTACCGCGAAGCAAAGGAAATAACACATGATAACCAAAGGTTCACTCGAATGTCATTCGTGTACTCATAGGGATCGATATGGATGTCCATGGTTCCGCTATCGGTCATTGAACGAAAGGGGTTTTGTTCATGTCTATGTTTTACCGAACCTACAGGGTCACAATCTTAAGGTAATCACGATATGCTGAGTGTTAGTAGGACATGATTAATGAGGAAATATTTATGAAATAGTTTCATTAATATTCGAAATAGTATCGAGAGGAACCGAAAGCGTTTCGGGGTCACCGGAAGGGTTTCGGGGTTTACCGGGTAATACCGATAAATAATATATAGGTGGAAAATGTTTTTGGAGATGTTGAATTAATAATAAAGGCTCTAATAATAGTTAGGAGGATTTTATATTTAATTAAATATCAACGGGCCTTAAAAGGCCAAGTGGTGGAAAGGATATTGGGCCACATGGGCCCAATAGTAGGTGGCACCCCCTTTCTTCTTGGAGAAGGAAGGAGGGGGGGCGAATTGGAGGGGGACTCCCCATCCTTGGCCGGCGCAAGGGGGAGGGAAACCTCCCCCCTTGTGTGGCTCCCCCTCTCCTCCCTCCAACCTATATATACTAGAGGTTTTAACACTTTTGTACACACAAGTTTTGGAGTCTCCTCTAGCTAGTTCTCTAGTTCTAGTTGATCCAATTAGAGCTAGATCTAGATCCTCTCTAATACTCATAATTAGAAGCCCAGTTTGGTTCTAATCTTCTCCCTCTAATTCTCCGGCGGTGATTAGCTCTGGAAGGCGAAGTGCTGCCGGATCGTGAAGACTGTACGCTTGCAAACTGTGGAGAGGCCGTGCTTCCAGTCTTCCGTTCGAGGGATCGTTCATGAACGGTTCTAGGGACTTCAAGTACGATCTATACCAACTTGTCTTCTTTACTGCAATTCAGAGTTGGTAACGATCCTATCTAAACCATTATTGCATCTTCATAGTGTTCCTGGTTGATCGTAGGACGATTTTTGTTATGTTTTCTACTACGTTTCCCGACAGTGGCATCAGAGCGGTTCTATGAGTAGATGTAGGTTTCGATCTTCATCACATGTGGATGTGAGGGTTTGATGTTCTTGCTATGCTTCCCTCGAGTGTTGCTTCGTTTCAGTTCATTGACGGCATGATGTAGCTTTGCACAAAGTTCTGACAATCGATAGGCTCTGGCTGTCGACGATCTGCTAACAGTTCTTTGGGCTTCATCATAGTCAAGAATAGTGAATTGTCGCAAACACGAGAGGGTGATGAAGATGTTCAATCTTCTAGGGGGTCATGCGTATTGACGAAGTTTAGTGTGGGGCTAGAGATTTTTAATTAAGTCTCTTCCCTCACACACGCCGAAAGTTAATCTAGCAACAAGAATTATCGCCTTAACGGTGGACGTAGGTAGCTAGAGTTCTCCGGAAACCATAGAAGCCACGTAATTAAAATTTGCCAAACCGATTAGTGGACGTCTAACTTGGTTTTGCAGGATGCATGTGATGTGGTATTGCCTTCGTCATGATAATGAGTTTATGTATGAGATGGTTATATGATGTAACATTAAGTGACCTGCGTGTCATAGTACGACATGATGGCTGGAGCCAAGGGATTGTCACTTTAATGACCTGCGTGTCAACATCATTATTTTTATCGACGGAAGTGACAGACGTTCTACGGAGGATCCTAGAGCTAGATGGCTTGACTAGGCGCAGGAGATCATGGTGGTGGCTATGGCATCACCTCAGAGTACTTTCATGAAGACCTTGGAGGATCATGGAGTCATTCCAGGCGCCGAGGGCTATACCATATCATGCTATTATGAATTGCCTGAGATGTTTATCCCTTTGTTGTTTGCACAGTAGACAATTATTAGGGTGATCTCTCACAGAAAATATCAATTTGTTAGTGCTCTTCCCAGTGTAGCAACCGTCTATAACACGTAGCTTTTCGGGGCACATCATGTCCACATGAGTAAAAATGGATAGTGAGGTGTAAGGCGGGTGAAGGTCAGACCTCACGGTGGAAACACTCGGTTGTCTTGAAGTTCTACCAGAAACGTTCTGAGCTCGGAGCACAAAGCATCGAAAGATGAACAAGACTCTTATGGAGATATGATCAACAAAAGTTTGCCTACCGGTTGAAGTTCACGTCATCAGTGATGTCCACATCAATGGTTGTGAATAAGATCAGGGTCTTGAATCACTCACTTTCAATTATGAGAGATATTGATTTGAGTGGGAGTGCACTTTATATTAATTTTTTTAAACACTAGTGCAAATTAATTATGAATGATGTCTAAGTGAATCTTGTGTTTATCGTTGCAGATCAATGGCTCGCAACAATTTCAACTTAGCCCCTATGTTAGAGAAAGAAAAGTTAGCTGCAAGTGGTGGAAACTATGAGGATTGGATCCAGACTCTGAGAAATGTTCTCAGAGGTGCTATGAAAGAATATGTGCTTGAGCAACATCTTGGAGATCCACCTGTGCCAGGAGTGGATCAAGATGTTGTCAACGTGTTCATATCACGAAGGGAATGATTTCAGTGTGGTCAAAAGTATCATGTTGTCTTGCATGGATCCTGTGTTACAGAAGTGTTTTGAATGACTTAGTACCATCAAGATTGTCGAGGCACTAGAAGTTCTGTTTCATAAACAGGAGACAACTGAAGTTCATGAGATGACTGAAGCCATGGAAGAATGCAAAATAACTGAAAACTCTCTAGTTGATGAGCAGAGTGTCAGACTTGCAAACTATTATGATAGTATTGCTGAAGCTGGATTTAATTTTCCAAAGACACCTGGTAATGATTTGATCCTTACTTCGCTTTATGAAGCGATACTCAAGACAAATGAGATTGGACTGCAGAATCAGCAAAAGTTGCTTGTGAACAAAACAACAAGTTTTAAGAAGAAAAGCACCGCCAAGAGGAACAAGGGTGGAGCTACTTCTGAGACTATATGTTTCTACTGCGGTAAAAAGGGACACTGGAAGAGGAATTGCTTGCAATACCTAGCGGATAAGAAGAATGGTTCTCCGGTAAAGGTATAAAAGTTATACAAGTTAATGTTATTGATATTCTACTTGCTAACAATTCCTGTAAGTCATGGGTATTTGATACCGGGTCGGTTGCTCACATTTGCAACACGATGCAGGGACTTCAGAAAGTTCGCAAGCTGGAAAGGAATGAAGTCGTGATGCGCATCAGAAATGGTGATGGGATCGCTGCTCAAGCCGTCGAAGTCATGTCCTTAAGTTTACCTTCAGGATTTATCTTAGAACTGAATAATTGTTATTTCATTGAAATTTGTGTAAGAACAATATCTCTGGATCAGGTTTAATAAACGACGGTTATTCTTATAAGTCTGAGAGCAATGGTTGTTCAATTTATGATAAGAATATGTATTATGGATTTGCCCCTATTATCGATGGTTTATTCATATTTGATCTTGAACGTGAAAAAGATGTCTATAACATTAATTCTAAACATCTTAAGAAGACTGATAATACCACTTACATGTGGCACTGCCATCTTGATCATATCGAAAAGAAGCATATGCAAAAACTTCATAAGTATGTATTACCGTCTTTTGATTTTGAATCATTTGACACATGCGAGGCTTGTCTGATGGGTAAAATGACTAAGACGCCGTTCACGGGTCATCCCGAACAGGCGGGTGAATTATTGGAAATAATACATAGTGATGTATGCGGTCCGATGAGCACACCAGGGCGCGGTGGATATCTATACTTCGTTACCTTCACTGATGATTTGAGTAGATATGGTTATATTTATTTAATGAAACATAAGTCTGAAATATTTGAAAATTTCAAAGAATTTCAGAACAAAGTTGAGAATCATCATGGCAAAAAGATAAAGTTTCTATGATCAGATTGTGGAGGAGAATATCTAAGCCATGAGTTTAGCAAACATCCGAGTGATTGTGGAATTGTTTCACAACTTACTCCTCCCGGAACTCCGTAGAGGAACGGAGTGTCTAAGAGGCGTAACTGAACCTTGTTGGACATGGTGAGTTCAATGATTTCACTTACCGATCTGCCTTTATCATTTTGGGTATATGCACTTGAAACAACAATATATACACTAAACAGAGCACCGTCTAGGTCTGTCGAGACGACACCATATGAGTTATGGAATGGGAAGAAACCCAATATGTCGCATCTCAAGATTTGGGGTTGTGATACTTATGTAAAGCGTTTATAGCCAAATAAGCTCTATCCCAAAGCAGACAAATGCTACTTTGTAGGTTATCCCAAAGAGACAATTGGGTATTCCTTCTATCAAAAGTCCGATGCCAAAGTGTTTGTCGCAAAGAATGGACACTTTCTCGAGAAGGAGTTTCTCGGTAAAGAACTAAGTGGGAGGACAGTATAGTTTGACGAGATTACTAAATCTCCAGTGAAAGTAAGCTGGACTAACGAACCGGAATTTGTTCTGGAAGTTGTCTGCACAACTGAACCAGAAGTTACTACACGAGTTGTAGAAACTCCAGTTAAGCCCGTAACTGAACCGCGTAGGTCAGGAAGAGTTAGCGAACCTCCTGAGTGGTTTCACAATGAAATATTCATCTTAGAGGAAGATGAACCTGCGCACTACAGAGAAGCGATGGCGGCGCTGTCAGTGTATTGAACATTGGTGTTCATACCCTGATGATGCACAGACAAGTTGCAGCCTTCCCGACGGCAATGGCTTGTTAGAGGATAAGCACTTCATCAACACTCAAGACTTGGTAATCAAAACCATGAAGAATACCTCCAGGCAGGTCACCGAGAAGTACTGAAGAACAAGATTCAAGTAGCCGGCAAGCATCGAGCCGGCAAGCTTCGGGGCGAAGACCTCAAGACCGGCAAGCTCCATCCCACCGCTCCACCATGGCAGTTGTCAGAGACTTGCCGACAGGTGTCGAGCGGGCTGGCGGGTTGGTAGATCAGGTTCGGAAACTTAGAATTCGTCGCCGACTTCCGGGGTGATCTTATCCTCACAGGGTCCTCAGCTTCACCTGACGGACCCACAAATCCTGAAGCACCGACTTCGAGTACGGCCAACCCCACTGCCGAGACGGCCGCCGCTGCGGATCCAGCCTTGAGCCCGGACCTAATCTCCGCGCTCGGCTGCCAAAGACCAGCCTCGACCGAACACAACTATGGGGCGAATTCTGATACCCCCGTCACGGCCGTACTGCGGGTTGACCCTGCAAACTGCCAAAACCTGGAGCCAACGGACCTCTCGTCATTAAACGAGATACTAGATCGGATCCAGGCCCTAGGAATCACCGATGGCCAGTCCTCGGTGTACGATCAGATCGGGCTCAAAACCGACGCCAGGAAAATTTACGTCTCCGCCACCACTCACTTTGTCGCCACTATCGAAGGCCCCTCAGAGGGCTTACCCATTCCCTCAGAACCAAAAGCGCATGAGGTGCAAGTTTCTGACCAGCAGGCTTCACCTTCTAGCTCGGCAGCCGAACCCCGCTCCGGAGAGGATTTAGAGCTGAAGACTGGTTCAACATGCAAGTCCGGATCCACGCACCCGCGCCCGGTCAATTATCCAGAGCTCGGCGCACCGGATTCCATGACTGTCCAGGACGCGGCCGCCAAAACTCCGGACTCACACACTGCTGGGATCAAATTTTTCATCCCGCCCACCCCCCATGTTGAGTACTGTCCAGATAACTCAGGACGGCCCGACATATGGGACCTAATGTACGTAAAGCAACAGCCCGGAGAGTCAGTTCGGCACTTCTGGACCAGATTCCTTATCGTCAAAAATAAGATGACGGACGGTTGCAACAAGGACATTCTGGAGATCTTCCGACAGAACTGCCGAGACGAGGGCGTCTTAAACGCCCTCGCTCGCCATCACATCCAAAATTTCTCTGACTTATCGGATCTGGTGTCCAAATACTGCGCCATGGAGTATGCTTGGCAGGCTCAGCTCGAGCAAACGGAGTCAATCCGTACAGAGGAACTAAACCGAGCTCG
Organism: Elymus sibiricus; assembly: GCA_039707655.1. Classification (NCBI taxonomy): domain Eukaryota; kingdom Viridiplantae; phylum Streptophyta; class Magnoliopsida; order Poales; family Poaceae; genus Elymus; species Elymus sibiricus. The sequence continues at coordinate 158,576,213 of CM077668.1, read as the reverse complement.
GGCAAAACGCGCACACCCTTATCGGACACCCCAATACGAGCCATCCGAGAAAAGGATGAAACCCCTGACAAGATCCAGAACGGTCCTCGACGGAATGCTGGATAAACCATGCCCCATACACTCCACAAACCCAACCCACAGCCTTCGAGCTTGATGGGTGGTCAGGCAAGTCGCCAAGAGCGGCGAAGTCATCCTCGGAGGCCCGTACTCAAATAAAAGTCCAGCGATGCCCCTTGATGATGACGCCGAGATTTTCACAATCTACGAGACATACTCCTCGAAGAATCAGAGGAAGAGAGCCCTTCGAGAGCTCACCCAAATTCACCATGTGGCAGAGACAGACTCATGGACTGATACACCCATCACTTTTAGTGAACAAGACCAGCCGAGGTCCTGCCCAACTCGAGCTGCTGCCGCCCTTGTCCTGGATCCCATTGTGGATGGATTCCGACTACAAAAGGTGTTAATGGACGGCGGTAGCGGGCTCAACGTCATTTACGAGGACACCTTGGACAAAATGCAGTTTGACAGACCCCGCATCGAGCAAAGTCACACCACCTTTCGAGGGATCATCCCTGGAAAGGAGGCGCGTTGTAGTGGCCGAGTTGCTCTTGATGTGGTCTTCGGAACTCCCGAGAACTATCGATCCGAAGAACTGCTCTTACACATCGTGCCCTTTTGCAGCGGCTACCACGCCTTATTAGGGCGCGATGCCTTCGCACGATTCCATGCCATCCCACACTACGGGTACATGAAGCTTAAAATTCCAGGGCCAAACGGCGTAATCACAGTCATAAGTGATCCGGACAGAGCCCTTCGTGCCGAGAATAAAACGGCATCGCTCGCCCTCGAAGCACTGTCCGAAGCCCTCGCAGCCGAAGAACTGACCGCGCTCCGCTCAACGGTGGATAAGGACGATGTGATCCTCAACAAAAGGCCCAAATCCACGTCCTTTAAACCAGCGGATGAGATCGTCAAATTCCAAGTACACCCAACCGACCCCAACAAAGACGGCCTCCATTGGAGCTCAGCTGGACCCTGCGGTCGACGAAGAGTTGCGCAGTTTTTTGCGTGCGAACTGGGATATATTCGCCTGGCACCCGTCAGACATGCCAGGGATCCCACGCAGATTAGCCGAGCACAGCCTGAATATAATTAAAGGTTTCAAGCCAGTCAAACAGACTCTCCGACGGTTTTCTGAACCCAAGCGTCAAGCTATGGGCGAGGAACTGGCAAAGCTGCTCGAAGCCGGATTCATCCGTGACATCAAACATCCCGAGTGGTTGGCTAATTTAGTCATGGTACCCAAGAAGGATAAATCCTGGCGGTTGTGTGTCGATTTCAAGGATTTGAACAAGGCTTGCCCTAAGGATCCTTTTCCCTTGCCCCGCATAGATCAGATCATAGATGCCACCGCCGGGCATGACTCGCTGTGTTTTCTTGACGCCTACTCCGGATACCACCAAATCAAAATGAAGGAATCCGACCAGGCGGCCACAACATTCATCACTCCTTATGGACCATTCTGTTTCAACACAATGCCCTTCGGGTTAAAGAACGCAGGGGCTACATACCAGCGCATGATTCAAACATGTTTGGAAAAACAAATCGGCAAAACAGTTGAGGCATATGTGGACGACGTGGTCATTAAGACCAAACACGTTAGCCAGTTGGTGAACGATCTCCGGCAAACCTTCGATAGTCTTCGGACCTTCGATATACGGCTCAATCCGGAAAAATGCGTCTTCGGAGTACCGGCCGGTAAGCTGCTCGGATTCATTGTTTCCCATAGGGGAATAGAGGCCAACCCAGCGAAAATACGGGCACTGTCCGAGCTGGCGATCCCCACTGAGCTAGCGCACGTCCAGAAACTGGCCGGCTGCGTTGCAGCCCTAAGCCGCTTCATCTCACGCCTCGGAGAGAAAGCCTTACCGCTCTATAAATTGCTCAAACGGACGAATCACTTCGAGTGGACCAGTGACGCGGCGGCAACACTCGAGGAGATCAAAACTCTACTCGCTAGCAATCCGATCTTAACAGTAGCCAGTCCGGGCGAGCCAATACTGCTATATATCTCGGCCACGAATCAGGTCGTCAACGAGGTTCTCGTCATCGAACGAGAGACAGAGGGTCACAAGCTCTGGGTGCAGAAACCTGTCTACTACGTATCCGAAGTGCTCACTCCGTGTAAAACGAGGTACCCGCACTATCAGAAGATCGCCTACGTAGTTTTCATGGCATCCCGAAAGCTCCGTCACTATTTTCAAGAGTGCTCGGTCACAATGGCCTCCGAAGTACAACTGAACGACATAATCAACAATCGAGACGCCACCGGCCGTATAGCCAAATGGTCTATCGAACTCCTTCCTTTCGAAATCATATACCGACCGCGCCGAGCTATTAAATCTCAGGTTTTGGCTGATTTCGTCGCGGAATGGATGGAAGCCGAACTCCCTCGGGAGTACAGTACATACTCGCATTGGACGATGTATTTTGACGGCTCTAAAATGCTCGCCGGACTGGGGGCTGGCGTGGTTCTCACATCCCCCACTGGCGATAATATTCGGTACATACTCCAGATCATGTACACCGATTCCAACAATGCAGCCGAATATGAAGCTCTGCTGCATGGACTTCGGATTGCGGTGTCAATGGGCATACATCGGCATGAGGTACGGGGAGATTCCAATCTCGCCATCTCTCAAGTGAACGGCGACTTCGACGCAAAGGACCCGAAAATGACAGCATACCGCAATGCCGTCCTAAAAATCTCCGCCCGTTTTGAGGGACTAGAGTTTCACCATATACCCAGAGACAGCAATCAAGCTGCCGACGTTCTTGCTCTAATGGGCGCTAAACGCGACCGTGTCCCTGAGAACACCTTTTTAGAACGACTCTTCAAGCCATCCATGGTGTGGCAGGAGGACGCCCAGGGCTCGGACACCACTACTTCAGGAGAACTCGTCTCTCCGCCTATCGAACCAGACGGAGGAATTATCGGAGGATCGGCCGTTGAAATGACATCTTCGGCTCACGAAGTCATGGCAGTAATCGCGCCCTGGACCGAGCCCTTCCTCGCTTACCTCCTCCACCAAGAATTACCGGCCGACCAGACCGAGGCAAGGCGTATCATCCGACGATCTAAAGCCTATAAAGTCCACGAAGGAGAGCTATACAAGAAAAGCACTACTGGCATCCTCCAAAGATGTATATCCGAAGAGGAGGGAAGGCAGCTTCTGGCCGAGATTCACGCTGGCATGGGCGGTCACCACGCGGTAGCTTGGGCCCTGGTCAGCAAGGCTTTCCGAGCAGGGTTCTTCTGGCCCACTGCCCGAAACAGACGCCCACACATTGGTCCAACATTGCGTTGGATGCCAGCTCTTCGCAAATCAGAGCCACATGCCTCCCACAGCCCTTCGGACGATACCGATTACCTGGCCTTTCGCGGTCTGGGGGCTGGACATGGTTGGACCACTTAAAGGGGGGACCAAGAAAAAGAAATATCTACTCGTCATGGTAGATAAATTCACTAAATGGATTGAGGCAAAACCGGTAACTTCTGCCAAGTCTAAACCGGTCATTGATTTTATATCCGGCGTCGTACACCGTTACGGTGTCCCTCATAGCATAATAACAGACAATGGATCCAATTTTACCGCCCAGGAAGTCAAAGACTGGTGCGCTAATTTAGGCATTAAGCTCGACTATGCCTCGATATATCACCCACATTCTAATGGACAGGTCGAGAGAGCTAATGGATTGATCTTGAGTGGCATCAAGCCCCGATTGGTCCGATCTTTAAAAGAATCCGACTGCCATTGGGTCGAGGAGCTCGACTCCGTACTGTGGGGCCTGCACACCACTCCTAATCGATCCACGGGCTACACGCCATTTTTTATGGTGTATGGGGCAGAAGCCGTCCTCCCCAGCGACCTTATTCACGATGCCCCTCGGGTGCGTATGTATGAAGAAAAGGAGGCTGAGTTAGATCGGCAAGATGACCTGGACGCCCTGGAGGGCGAGCGCGACGTAGCTCGCGCTCGTTCCACTTTTTATCAGCAGCAGGCCAGACGTTATCAGAGCAGGGAAGTATGAGCAAAGGCCTACAACGTTGCCGATCTAGTCCCGCGTCTGCCAGAGAAGCAGAAGCATAAGCTGTCGCCCAAATGGGAGGGGCCCTTCATAATCGATCAAGTACTCGCGGGCGGAGCATATCGCCTCCGCGACCCGACGGACGACCACCTCGAACCAAACCCATGGAATGCAGCTTGGCTACGACGCTTCTACGGTTAATTCCGCGACCTTACCTGGTCCGGTCGATCCCTCTAGGATTGACATTTTCTAGTTAATAGTCTTTCCCGGGTTGTGTTCGGTTACGCTGAATTACGTTAAGTTTTTCTTCGGCAAACATCTTTGAATGTACCACACACTGTTACATGGGGGCTTCTTTTATGAAGCCAATCATATTCTATTTATGCAACCGTTCTTTTTTTCAGGTTCGCAGCCTTCCTGTATCGTTTTCAAGCCACTATATGCATCAATTTGACTTAAGATTTGGCCAAGCTGGGTTGCCTCGCTCCTGTGTTTACCCCCTACGTTCCCGATTGTTCGGCTAGGGAGTAAAGGGAGCACCTCTGTGATTGTTACGTCCGGATTTCCTGAGTACGTGCCTCAGACGGGTAAAGCCGAAAGCTAGCATTCTTAAGAACACAATTGGTCGGCCACGAGGGAAGTGAAAATAATTGGTCACAGTAGCCAAAGATTCCGGGGTTATCTCCCCGAAGTAACCATCCCCGTCTACTTCGGGTATCCGGTTATTCATCCACGGATAACGTGGCAACCCGACGAAAGGGACCCCTAGAGGAACTATTTTCGTCGGAAGATGTTTCTTACGTTAATCAGTAATATAACATAACTCCCCGAGTACGTTTGTCTGTTTGCACCACATGGCCGGATTGCCTAGTTCTCCGAACATGTTTTCCGTTGTCTTCGGATCACATAGTAGGGATCACTCCTCGGCTCTTGTCCGGGGAGGCGGAAGCCGATGGCCGGTTAAGACAATGTTTTACGCACGGTTTGGAGACTACTTGATGTAAAGTACATAGATACATCGAATCAACCTGTTAATCTTGATCAAGAACGTCTATTATGGTCTCCAGAGTACAATCTGTTTGGGACAGCCGAGCTGCAGGCATAACCTGGTCATATACCAGATGAACGGGCACTTCATGCCCATCTGGCCCTACCGGCCCTACTCTAGCTAAATGCGCCGGTTCCAACTTGGTGAAACGAGTCTTGATCATCGCCCACGCTTCCCGTGCTCCCTCACGACAAGCTGACATCTTCCATAACTCAAAGCGGCGCCGCGCTCCTTTGAAGCGATTCGCGAGTTCGGCCATCCCTTCCGGAGCCACTTCGCCAGGCCACAGTGCTTTGAACATGCTCTTCATGGCTTTTCGGGCCTGCTCGTGTACAGCGGATAGCTCCTTGAGCAGGTCCCGCCCGAAGGAACCGGCCTCTTCTTCGGGACGCCCGGTCAGTAGAACTACAACGAGACGTGGCATTGTTCATATTGCTGCCTAATACATACAGTTTATGAACTGACGAATTAGAGTGCACTTACCGAACATGCCTGCTTTCAGTCTCCGGTTCTCCTCTTGGGATATAGCCAGTTGAGCTTTTAAGCTTTCAATTTCTTGAACCTGCTGTTCGCCTTCCGCCTTCAGCCTATCCCTCTCCTCATGACTTCGGGATAGCACCCGGTAGCCAGCCTCTTGCTGTGACTCCGCATATCTTTGAGCTTCCCTGGCCATATCCAGGTCCTTCTGCAGCTGATTTATCGACTCGGCTGGTATGGAATCATCTTTCATTAGCGGAGGTATTCCATCAATTTTTTTTCAACGAACTTTATGTTCGGCACTTACCATGTGCCTCTCTGGTGAATTTCTTCACCCCCTCTAGCTCGGCTTTCACAGTTTCTAACTCTGTTTGCGCCAGCTTGAGGTCCTCGGACAGCTTCTTGTTTTGCTCCCGAATAGTCTGCACCATAGCATGGCATCATGATATATCAGGCCCTTAACTCGGCCGTTCCGCCCAAATTAAGGCTTGGGGGCTACTGGGTTACATAATAGTTGTCAAAACTAATGCTATACCTACACATTCGTTGACATGAGCTTCACTGCGCTTTCAAGTCCTGTTCGGGCAGCGCCGAGGTACGCGTCCACCGAACTAAAAGCACTAAACTCCTGATCGGAAAACGCGGAATGCCGAAGTGATGCCTTACGCCGCCGATGATTCATCACACTTTTAACCTCCGAGTTAGTAACCGAGATGCCGCCTGAGTCTTCGGGACGTTGGTCCTCGGCAGGAGCTCCGGAGTAACTCCGGTTCTAGCTGGCGATCTCGGGTTTGAGTCACCCCTCGGCACCTCTTTAACGTCCTCGGCCGCGGGTGGTTTCACACATCGTCTACAGGACACCATGGAGTAAAACACTGGCATGATTGGTGGATGATGAAGATAGAGGCTAAGGTGGTACGGCAGATGCGTTACCTCTTCGGGCGGGGCGCAGGCGATGTAGCCCCCGTTACGGCCACGCGTCTGGTCACCCCGCGACTGCTCGTCGCTGGAGCCGCTGGTGCCGCCCTCGTGGTTGTTCGGCGCGTTGAGCGGCAGCCCTTGGGAGTAGGTGTCAGTGTATTCGGGGCAGCAGAGGCTGAGTTTTTCTTTCGAGAGGAAGCCCGCTGGCCACTTACAGCGGAGGAGGGAAGCGCCCCAGGATGATCGGCCAAAAGGGCCACCTTGGAACCGTCAAGGCTCTCCTGGTAGAAGACCCCCTCCTCGAAATTAATTGATGTTTCGGGGTCGTCATGGAACCCAGGATCGTCATCCCGAGAGTAATTCTCCGGTTGAGGAGCAGGGCAGCTTACCGTCTCGATCCATCGCCTCCAACTCTGTTCGGACAAGGTGAAGACCCGATTATGAAAATTCTGGAGTGATATCCGAACTATAAAGAGTGGTCGAACTCACCATTTCGATGGGTTCATACATCGAGAAGCCTTTCTTGAGCTTTAGCCGAGCAAACTCTTGCTCTTCCCCCTTGAACAGATCGGCTAGTATGGCAGCTATCACCGCCTGGTTGTCAGGCCCCTTCCTGGTGTACCGGGCTGCGTCGTCCTCACCGTTATAGTTCCATAGCGGATGAATTCTATGTTGGAGAGGCTGGACACATCGAGCGATAGCTATTGCCATCACGTCGACAATGGTTAGACCGTTATGGGCTTACCACCTCACTTGAGTAGCTCGCCGAGCTACCTCGGCACCTTCCTCTTGGGAAGTACTCTTCGGGCGCGAGTTGAATCGCTTCGTTGGAGAAGCCGATGAAAATTCCGGTAGACCCCTTCAAACTGGATCGAATAAAGGGACGTCTTCGATATAAAACCATTCCGAAGTCCACTCTTCGGCATCCTTCTTCGGAGTCCCAACAGGGTATCCGGTTCCGGCGATGCGCCATACTTCAGCTCCGCCGACCTCATAGATAACCCCTCCCCGGGTGCGGGGGACCAGGCAGAAGAATTTCCTCCACAACTCAAAGTGGGCCTCGCAGCCCAAGAACATCTCGCAGAGAGCAATGAAGCCCGATATATGAAGAATTGATCCTGGGGTCAGGTGGTGGAGTTGGATCCCGTAAAACTCTAGTAAACCCCTCAAGAAATGATGAATGGGGAAACCTATCCCTCGTAAGAGGAAGGGCACGAAGCACACCCTTTCCTCCCCGTTAGGGGCAGGAAAGTTCTCTGCGATGGCCTTCCCGTCTGCGAAAGTTAATCCGGGACGGGTGGATGCGAGATCTGAAGCGGGAAGGTATCCCTGCGTCTCGAGTTTGCGTAAACGCATGAGGGATACAGAGCAGCTCGCCCAATCACCTTGACGGGGGCCGTGAGGGCGTGAGGAAGAGCCTGGGACGCTCGCCATTGTTTGCTGGTCGCGACCTCGCGAGGGTGTGGGGGAGAATGGTAAGGGGTGGGGCGCGTTAACCTCCGCACCCTTGGCCTATTAAAAAAGGCGTTAGCTCCCCCCGAGAGAGGGGTATTTTTGTAAAAACCTGTCAGACCACTCGCATTCCGTAGGTGCGTAGAAATCGAGGGTCGTCATTGGATTTTGGGCGAAGAAAAGTGGTGTGGCAGGCCCTGCGGGGCCTCACCCTTTGGAGGAATCTTTGGCAACCGAGATATTGGTGATCGAACTACTGTTGAACCGAACACAGGTAAAGGGAGGAACTCGCCACCCAAGCCGAAGACCATTGAAGCATGAAGCTGCCGAAGACTGTCAACCTCGGCATTGGAGGCTAGTTTGGGGGCTACTGAGGGTGTCCCGGACTAGGGGGTACTCGGGCTGCCGGCCTATCTCTCATAGGCCGGGCTGGTGGGCCGCTCTCTACACGTTGATGGAAGACCGGACTGAGGGCAACCCCGTGTGTCAGAAGGAAACCTTCGAAGACTTGGTGTCTCCTCCAAGGAATAATTGGCATAACCGACATGTTTATCCTCCGATGGTTACCACCATGTGTAACCCTAGGGCCCTCTGGTGTCTATATAAACCGGAGGGCTTAGTCCGTAGAGGATAATATTCATTACCTAGGGTTTAGCCCAACCGATCTCGAGGTAGATCAACTCTGCAATCTTCATACAATCACATCAATACAATCAAGTAGGACATAGGGTATTACCTCTTCGAGAGGGCCCGAACCTGGGTAAATCGCTGTCTCTACGTTCCCTGTTACCATCGACTCCTTGACCCATAGTTCGGATCCCCTACCCGAGATCTGCCGGTTTTGGTACCGACAGCTGGGCGAGCGGTACAGGTGGAGTTGGACTTCCTTGCCGGCATTCATCCCCAGCATGACACCTAACGGAGCATTTATTACTTTTGTTTTAATCCATCTGTGTTAGGTATGATAGCACTGTTGTTATCATATCACTATGTAATTACTGTTTTGCCACTGTGGTAACCCCATTCACCTATAAAAGGAGGTCCATGGGAACCTTTACAAAGGTCGACACCCTGCCCATTTGCATTACGTAGCTGCACCTCCCGAGCTCCTTGCTGGCAATGTCGCGCTCTCTTGTAACTTGGCCATTTCCACAGATAATCCACCAAAGCAGGAGTAGGGTTTTACGCCTCACAGCGGCCCGAACCTGGGTAAACCTTGTGCGCTTTGCTGCTGGATCTGCTCTTTGTGTATTGTGATTCCCACAGCCGAACCGCAAAGGGACCTTACTGGTCCCATAGATTGTCGTACTTCAACATGTTTGGCGCGCCAGGTAGGGGGATCGCGTACGCGAATCTGCTCCAGCAGTGTAGGCGTCAGATTCATCAGCCATGGTGCCCAAAAAGGCCAAGGGCGCGGCCGCTATAGCTCCGTCTATGTCCAAGCTGCCGTACCAGACATTCGCAGGAGGCGGCGGAGGCAGGGACGGAGGTGGCGGAGGCAGCCAACTTCAGCGTCGCTGGTGATCCTAATCACCAGAGCGGCATTGTCCGGAGTGTTGAAAGCCAAGATCGTGCTGTTGCAACATCCAAAGGCAGTACTGCGACGTCTAAGGATGGCGTGGCAACATCCAAGAACGGCGCAGCGAAGCACACGTCAAGGCCATCACAAGATGGACGTGACATGCTTCCTCGTGACGCCGGCGGCTCCGGTCGATGTCAAGATAAGAACCCTGAGCATCGTTCTCAAGATTCTCACGGGCAACCACCGCGCCAACCTGCCAGTGAAAATGGCCCACGACAGCCGGTCCAGGATGGAGCTCCTGGCTCTGCCAGGAGTCGAGATCCGTCTCATTCCTCGTGCCTAGTCATGCCGAACACGCCGGCAGAGGCCATGGCACGGGACCAAATGTTGCTGAACTTCCCTTCAACGCCGGAGAAGATGGATGAGTGGAGAGCCACTACCCAGAGTATCATCAGCTTCGCCAACAACGATGGAGCAGAGCTGGCGGGACCTTCACGGCGACAGCCAACTGCTCCAGCAAGGGTAGCTGGCGAGCGGACTGGAGGCGCCGCACAAATGGTGCAATCTCCTCCACAACAACACCGGCAAGACATGTGAACCAATGCGCAGGACGAAGTGTCCATGGCATCGTCGGATCCCCGAGGCCAGCAAGATCAACGTCAGGTGCTACAAGACCGACGAGTTGAAGACGCCCGCACGACCATCGAGCGGCGCCGGGAAGCATGTCGCCAGTTAGATGACCGTGCTGGGCCGGCAGTGAACGAGCCTGCGCCGGGGTATCTTGGGTGCTTGCCGTATGATATTGGCTGCCCAACGTTTACTCGCGGGCTGCGGCAAGTTCGCTGGCCCTCCTCCCGAAGTTTCAAGCCAGACTTGCCAGACAAATATGACGGCAAGCTCAACCCATCGGAGTTCCTCGGCATCTACACCATAGCTATTCAAGCTGCGGGTGGTAGAGATGAGAAGGTTCTCGCCAACTACTTCCCATTGGAGCTCCAGCCCAATGTGAGGTCTTGGTTGATGAACTTGCCGGAGGGCTCGATTTCATCTTGGGCAGACTTGTGCCATCAGTTTGTTGGTGCTTACACCGGAGGCCACAAGCTTCCAAGTCAGCGCAGCGATCTACATGTGCTCCCACAGAGGGACAACGGAGCCCTTGCGCAAGTATATCCATAGGTTCAGCCGCGTGCACCACAACATTCTAGATGTTCACCCTGCTGCTGTCATTGCCGTGTTCCACACAAACGTGCACAATCGGAGGATGCGGGAAGAGATGAACATCACGAAAGTGAAGGATATCGCCGAGCTGTACGCTCTGGCCGACAAGTGTGCGCGTGCTAAAGAAGGGAGGCGACTCCCTAGAGAGGATGCAGGAGCTGCTGTTGACTCTGAAGATGACGATGCAGCCACTCCGAAGAAGAAAAACCGCAAGCGCAATCGCAAGCGGAAAGGCAAAGTAGTCATGGCGGTTGAGGGATCTGAGACACCGGCAAGAAGCAGAAGACCCACCGGTGCAACGACGTGCTATACAAACGGTTTTTACCCCCTTTCCGTGATAGAGTTTTAAACCGTCGCCTTGCCTGTGTGTGTGCAATAGGGGGGGGGTGTCGTCGTTTTGTCGCGACAGATGTCCTAGTAAAAGGACTTAGAGATGAAGCCATCGCACTAACGTGGAAGCTTAGCGGAGTTGAACGGGAGCGAGAAGACGCCGGGTTACCCAGGTTCGGCCCCTCACGATGGAGGTAAAAGCCTACGTCCTGCTTGTCTATATTGCTGTGGATCTCGATTACAAGGATGCGGATTCGCTAACCTAGCTCTCGAGGGGATTGCAACTTAAGTCTTTTCGTATAGGTGCTCCCCTTTATATACACAGGCGGAACCCTAGATTACATGAGAGTCCGGGTCGTAAACCCGACCCGTCTCCTACTTGTTCTCCAAGACGGTCTTCTTGCCATCTACCTTCTCGTGAGCCGGCCTACTGCTTAAACCGGCTTATCCTTGCCAGGCCTCGTTAAGCCGGCCCACATAGAGTCTTCGGCCCACAGTGAGTTGACCTGCCAAGCTCGCATTACGGCCGGGTTAACACGCTGCCGGGTCTCCGCACTGGTAAATATCCCCAACATTAGCCCTCAGTTTGACTTGAATTTATTCACGTTAAACTTCATCCTGAAAAAGCAAAACATTAGTAATACCGATCTTTTAAGTCGCCATCTTGGGCCGGCTCAATCTGCCGGGTTAAGTAGTTCAACGAGTTCTCCTCTTCAGATTCAAACTTACCATTTTCAACTCTTGCCCCCCATGACGTCACAATCCACTTCCGCAAAATCTGGGATGACATCGCCTCAAATCTTGAGTGGGTACATATCGTCTTGTCAAGTGCGAAAATCGAGGAACCACGCCGTTGAAAATTACTGCGCCTCCTGGGGTTCCGCCCCTGCCGTTTTAACCTTTACCGTATTTATAAATGCGCCAGCTCACCCTCATTTTCACCTTTCACCGTTGGCTCTTCTTCTTCCTCGCGCCTGCCCTTTCGCAACCCCGAAGCGCCACCGCCAACGAGTTCTCCGGTCACCTCAACAGCAGCCTCGTCGCCGCCCCAGTCACCGCCGGAGCTCATTAGGATCTCTCCGGTTTCGCCGCCGCGCTCAGGTACACTCGAGCCCCTCTCTTCAGATATGCACTACCCATTCTTCTTCTTAGTTCGTCAGCGTTCATCGGAGTTCATCCCTTTTTCCACATTAATAGATCTAAACGTGTCAGAATCACTGAAATAAGCACTTTCTGTATAGCAGCAATGCCATTTTTCGCATCTAGGTCTCCACATTGGCTTCCATAAACCCGCACTGACCTTAGGCCCTTCCATCCATTCCCGCCTAGGTCTTTAAATTTCCTTTTCCGTAGCATTTTTAGATCCGTAAGTATAACCGCCCGGTCAATTTCCTGTTTGTGGCTAGTCTAACACTTAGCAAATTTCCGAACGTCGCTGAAACACTGATACCGGCTGACGAGCTTACCGGCTTACCACCGCCACCAACGGCTTGCGTAGATCCGAGTCATGAGCTTAACCATCATAACCGTTTTATCATTTGCCGGGTCATACCTTCAGATATTCGGACGGCTCGCATGGATCCGGGTCATAACTATTAGCAACCATAGCCACCTTATTGCCTTGCCGGGTTACATCTTCTGGCGGCTTGTCCCTTCCTGAGCTTAACACACCGGCTTATTACCTTTGCAGTTGAACTTCGAAATTGCCATGGCTCCCAAGACCGACAAGGCTTGCAATTGGGTCAGATCCCAGGTCTCAACCCTGATGCTGGACGAGCTTGTGAATCAAGGCCTCTTGCCGGCTCAATCAACAATCAGCTGGCGGGCACCTGAAGAAGAAAGCACCCCGCAGCCCAGACAAGACGAAGTCGTGGTCTTCGCAGATCATCTCCACAAGGGGTTTCGGCCGCCCGGGTCAAAAAATTTCTGTGACGTTCTCAACTTCTTCGACCTCCGTCCTCAAGATCTCGGCCCCAACTCAATCACCAACCTCTGCCAATTTCAAGTTTTCTGCGAAGTATATCTTCAAACAGCACCAACCGTCCTCCTCTTTCGAGAGTTTTTCTATATTAACCATCAGACCGAGTTCACTGACAGCCCCAGTATAGAACTTGGCGGTGTGTCCATTCAAAGGCGAAGGAGTACTCCCTTTCCCGAAGCCAAACTGGCGAGCCACCCCAAGGGCTGGAACAGGACTTGGTTTTACTACAAAAACACAGCTCCCCAAGGCGAAAACCCTCTGCCGGGCTACCGATTAGACCGGCTTGACGCCACAATTGCCTTCTCGGGTTGGCTAACAACTGAAGAACGTAAGCAGCTTGCCCCTGTTTATTCAAAGATAAGGGCCTTGGCTGCCAGTGGCCTTACCGGAGTCGATCTGACCCGGTGCTGGGTAAGCTGGCGTATCCAGCCCCTTAGCCAGAGGGGCGACTTAATGTGCAATTACACTGGTGAGCCGGCCAACGCTCAACGATTCAGCCAAGTTAACCTGTCTATGGGTGACATCAATAAGGCCACCAAGAGATTGCTGGGAGAGTCCCAGGACAAATGCAATAAAACCAGGTTAGCTCCTTTCTGTTTGACCAACCCGGTGCCTCCAGTAAGTGTTTGCCCCTTCTTGTTCATCTTTGATTCATTTCTCTCAACTTCACCTTGAACGCCAGCTCATAACTTAATGCAGGCCGATGACAAATTTTGGAAAAAGAAGAAGCCAAAACAAGCCGCCCCTGCCCCAGCGGAACAGCAAGATGAGCCGGCCAGCGCTGATGAGTCGGCTGCACAAAATGAAGCTGAGGTAGAACTCAATTCGCTTGGCCATCTCTTTATTCAACTTGCTGACGCCTCCTCTCTTCAGGACGATGCTGAAATCAGCCACAATCACGAGCCGGAGGTAACCTTGATCTCTTCTGACTCTGACTCTCCAATACCCGTTCGGGAGAAAACCCGGGCTGTGATCCGCAAGGTTCGAAGGAAGCGCCGGGTTACAGTTCGCAAGGTGCCTTTTTCCCATCAGGAAGCTCATTTGGATCCCAAATTTGTTTTGAAGAAAACCCGTCAAGCCGGAACCTCCAAAAGGAAGACCCGGAGTAGTGAAGGCGACTTAAGTAGCGGGCTTCCATACGAGCCGCCATCCCGCAAGGCGCGAGCTGAGGTGCTTCTTCGCCCAACTCCTTTTCCTCTAACTGGCCGTTTTAAAGAACCCTTACCCTTAAATGACTCGACATACCAGACGTCGCACTCCTCAGGCGAGTCAAGCGCCACACAGGCGCCGGCTTTCAACATCAACCTTGGGTAAGCAAACATTCCTGCGATATATATTGGTTCCTTATTCTTCACCCTTGACGAATCAATTCCTTTGCTCCTTGTGCAGCGCCAAGGCTATCAAGAAGAAGGCGCCCGCCGGGCCATCTGACCCGGTCATTCCACCTGGCCCTCAAGGAGAAAGAGAGGCCCCCATGACCACCCAAGCTGAGCCGGCCGTCTGAAACAGCCCGCCACCTCATGACACAACAAGCCCGGCTCGCACATCCCCTCCAGATCAGGAGAGGGAAGATGTAATTGAAGATCAAGCCGCCCCGCAGCCTGAAGCGCCGGCTCAAGAAGAAGCACCGGCTCAGGATGAAGTGGTGGTGAGGAGCGAGCGGCAAACTGCTGCGCGAGAATACACCGCGCTTACCAAAGTTCCGGCGAAGACTGAGCCATCCCCGAAAGATAAAGGGAAGACAGCTCTTGAGTTTTCTCCATTTGAAGACCAAGATGCTAGCACCCTGCATCGGACCATGCTTACCCGGCTGTCTGAGAGACGGAACACAGAGATCGCCATGATAACATCCTTGAAGCGGAAATACGAGGTAATTTGCGCCCTTTGCTTTGTACCATATATATATGTAGCCCCCAAGGGCCGGGTCATTATGAAATGATGACCCGGGACTTCAAAACTTTAATTTGGAAAACAAAAACTTCAACTGGCGCCCCCAAAGGCCGGCTCGTTATTCATGACGGGCGGGTCTTCATAAATTAGTAGGAAAGACCAATTCGTGCATTAGCCCCCAAGTGCCATGTAGAGTGCTTGCAGCTGCATGGAACTTGCCTCATTGTGTGTTGTAAACTCCAAAATATGTAGCCCCCAAGGGCCGGGTTATGATGGAATGATGACCCGGGACTTTTCAAGAATACACTTGCATGCATAACTCCAGTAAGTGACCCCATAGGCCGGCTTGCCATTTACATCAGGCGGGTCTCCATGACTTGAACATAATAGATCGAAGGATGCATTAGCCCCATGTGCCGGGTTGTCCTTTAGGGCGGCTTGGAACATGCTGATGAAATTTAACCGGCTCTCATGCAGGATATGCTGGATCAAGCAGAAGCCCAAGCTTCCCTCTTCCGAAGGGAAGCAAGGAAGGAAAAGAAACGGCGCAAGGCCGCTGAGGGATCTGCTGCTGAAACCAACAAATCATTGGCTATTGTGCGTGAAACTTTGCAGGAAACTGAAGCTGCGAGAGCCGCCCTAGCCATACGTGCTAAAGAGGCGGAAACCAAGCTTAAGCCGGTGACAGAGGAACTGACAACTCTCAAGAATCAAATCACCGCCATGTGCCGAGCCATCTTTGGTAAGTAAAACTGAAAGCAAGCCAAGTGGACCGGCTTATCATCCTGATCTGGCTTAACTGATCATGCATACTTGTCCATTGCAGGCCGCAAGAATCAAACTTTATTGCAGCAGCCAGTGGTGAAATTGCAAGCCGTATACACCTTTGTGGAAGAATTGTACATAGGCGGCTCACGATGTATTATGGCCGCCAAAAATACCACATCACCACCACAGCTGATTTCAGACATGTTGAAGGAGCTATCTATTGTGCCCAGGTGGTTTGCAGATTGGAAGAAGGCATGTTGCCGCATCGGGGCATTGACAACACTTGCACGAGCCAAGGCCTATGTGCCAGAACTCGACCCGGCTCAAATCATGGGTGGATACCCAGAGTTCAATGTCGATGACACGCCGTTCTTAAAGAAGGACTTCCAACGCTGCATCAAGGAAACCCGGGTTGTAGCCACCGCCATCACAGAAGAAGCCGACTTGAGCAGATACCAGGCGCCTTATTCGAAGAATAATGAACGGATCGAGCCACCAAATCATGAGCCGGTGGCTCTAACCCGTACACGTAAGCAATCCTTTGCTCCTGACGTCGACCCCTCCTCCCTGATATCCGAAGACACCCTATTTGAAGCATTGCGCTCTATTCAGTGGTCGATCGGCGACTCAAGCCAAGAAGAAGAGGATGACGACGGCCGCGAAGAGCCGGCTCATGGCGCTGCATCGGGTGCTGACGCCAGTTCTGACCCGACAATGTAGAACGCCGGCTTAACCTTGCATAGGCAAGACTTGTAGAAATTTTTGCCATGGCCGCCATTGGTGGGCGGCTTGTAATAGGATAGTAAAAAGACCTGATGCTTGCTGATGCCAGTGCCATCGCGTACTGAGCTTTTGTTAGTTGCCTGCGTCAGTACTTGTAAATACCTTGCCTCTAAGTCCTCTTTGGGCTGTGAGAAGCCGGCTTGTGCAATAGACTGGCGCCTGCTGGAACAACAATGGCATGTGATGGTTATTGATGATATCACATGAACGAGTAATCTTTGTTACCGTTTGCAATGAATCAAGAAATACGAAACTGAACAAAGACAAATGCTATGCACAGATGTATGCATGTATGCAAAGATGAATGTAACAAAGAATGTAATCGTAAGCCGGAATATGCATGAAACGACCGGCTCATAAAACATAAGCCGCCTGCGAAACACAACTTTAAATGGTCGGCTCAAAAAGCACAAGCCGGAATACGCTTTCATGAAGCTGGCACTTTGGCCTGTTGGTTTGTCCTCGCTTTCTGAAAGCCGGCTCTCACACAACCAATCGAACGTTTTAACTCTGATGAGTTCAGGGTCACATAAGTGATTGACTCATCAGACGTACACCGGGTCATTTTTCAAGGAGTAGCATCTTGCTAACAGGCAGGTTTAACCAACGTTGTGGCATCTCGCCAGGTTAAAAGGGTTTTGTAAGCTAAACTCAATGGAGTTGGAAGCCCCCAAGTAACCATGATCAACAAATAAAGATCCAACACACCAATTTTGAGGCAAAACATGACATTTACACAGTGCGGCTGATCGCTATTTTATTTGATCAAAAATAGGTATATACATGATAAGAGGAATGTACAAAGATGTGACCTAGTCAATGACTTAGGTGTAATATGGCCGGAGCTGGGCAATGTTCCAGGGTCGGCTTGTTTCCTCCTCAGAGGTACGTGATGTCTCTGCTTCACGCATGTCAATCAGGTAATATGACCCGTTGTTGAGATTCTTGGTGACCACAAAGGGCCCTTCCCAAGGCGGTGAAAGCTTATGCATGCCTGTCTGGTCTTGTATCAGACGGAGCACTAAGTCACCTTCCTGGAAAGTGCGGCTTCGAACTCTACGGCTGTGATAGCGGCGTAGGTCTTGCTGATAGATCGCCGATCTGGATGCGGCAAGGTCGTGCTCTTCCTCCAGAGCATCAAGAGCGTCTTGGCGAGCCAGCTCATTATCTGATTCCACATAAGCCGCCACTCGAGGGGAGTCATGACGAATATCACTTGGAAGCACAGCTTCTGCACCATAGACCAGGAAAAACGGCGTATAGCCTGTTGACCTGTTGGGAGTAGTCCGTATGCTCCAAAGTACCGAGGGCAATTCTTCTTCCCAGCAACCCGGGCTGCGTTGCAGAGGCACCATGAGCCGGGGTTTGATACCACGTAGCAATTCCTGATTGGCCCGTTCAGCCTAGCCGTTCGACTGAGGATGCGCAACCGATGCTAGATCAAGCCGGATGTGTTCCTGTTGACAGAACTGCTCCATGGCTCCCTTAGACAGATTGGTTCCATTGTCTGTGATGATGCTGTGCGGGTAGCCATACCGGAATATTAGCTTTTTCAGAAACTTGACAGCTGTAGCCGCATCGCAGTTGCTGACCGGCTCTGCTTCTACCCACTTGGTAAACTTGTCGACAGCCACCAGTAGGTGTGTATGTTTGTTCTTGGAACATTTGAAGGGTCCCACCATGTCAAGCGCCCAGACCGCGAAAGGCCAAGTAATCGGGATCATCCTCAACTCCTGAGCCGGCACATGGGCCTGTTGAGCATATTTCTGGCAACCATCACACTTACGGACAATGTCCTCTGCGTCAGCATGAGCCGTGAGCCAGTAAAAACCATGGCGGAAAGCCTTTGCGACCAAGGATCTTGAGCCAGCATGGTGTCCACAATCGCCAGAATGAATCTCATTGAGAATTGTGTGGCCTTCTTTAGGTGAAACACAATGTTGAAAGACACCAGTGACGCTTCGTCTGTGTAACTCACCATTGACAATAGTCATAGACTTAGATCGTCTAATGATCTGCCGAGCGAGAAGTTCCTCTGTCGGCAGTTCTCCCCGGCTTAAGTAAGCCAAGTAGGGGACCGTCCAATCAGGGATAGCATGGATAGCCGCCACTAGAGCCGCCTCTGGATCAGGAATAGCCAAGTCCTCCTCTGTTGGCAACTTGACAGACGGGTTGTGCAGAACATCCAGGAACACATTGGGTGGCACTGGCTTGCGCTGAGAACCCAAGCGAGAGAGTGCGTCTACCGCCTCATTCTGCCGGCAATCAATATGGTCCACTTGATAACCTTTGAAATGCCCAGCAATATTTGTGACTGCCTGCCGATAAGCCGCCATAAGGGGATCCTTAGAGTCCCATGTACCTGAAACTTGCTGAGCCACCAAATCTGAGTCGCCCAAACATCTGACCCGGCTCAGGTTCATCTCCTTGGCCATCCGGAGCCCGTGAAGCAAAGCCTCGTATTCTGCTGCATTGTTAGTACAGGGAAACATAAGCCTTAAAACATAACAGAACTTGTCTCCTCGTGGGGAAGTAATCACCACTCCAGCTCCCGAGCCTTCAAGCTGCCTTGAGCCGTCAAAGTGTATAGACCAGTATGTTGTGTCGGGCTTCTCTTCGAGAGCCTGCAATTCTGTCCAGTCATTAATGAAGTCGACCAACGCCTGAGACTTGATTGCTGTACGAGGCACATATTTGAGATGGTGCGGACTGAGCTCGATAGCCCACTTAGCGACCCGGCCTGTCGCTTCCCGGTTTTGGATAATATCCCCAAGAGGCGCTGAGCTAACCACCGTGATTGGATGCTCGTGGAAGTAATGCTTCAGTTTGCGGCTAGCCATGAATACTCTGTAGACCAGCTTCTGCCAATGTGGGTATCGCTGCTTAGACTCGCTTAACACCTCGCTGACATAATACACAGGATGCTGGATAGGATATTCCTTGCCGTCCTCCTTGCGCTCGACGATGACCGCCACACTTACAGCCTTGTTATTGGCAGCAATATACAACAGCATCGGCTCCTTCTCGCGAGGGGCAGCAAGGACCGGTGGCTCAGACAGCTGCTTTTTAAGGGCCTCAAAAGCCTGATCTGCCTCCTTGCTCCAGACGAAGTCATCTGATTTTTTGAGCAACTGATATAACGGAATTGCTTTTTCGCCAAGCCGGTTTATGAACCGGCTTAAAGCCGCGACCCGCCCAGCCAGCTTCTGCATGTCATTTAGCTTGGCCGGCTTAGCCAGGGTCGTGATTGCCTTGATTTTCTCCGGGTTAGCTTCAATGCCTCGCTCCAAGACAAGGAACCCCAGAAGCTTTCCTGCAGGGACACCAAAAACACACTTCTCCGGGTTAAGCTTCATCTTGTAGACGCGGAGATTGTCAAATGTTTCCTTGAGATCTTCCAATAGAGTTTCTTTCTTCCGAGATTTAACCACGATGTCGTCCACATAAGCATGAACATTTTGCCTGATCTGATTGTGGAAACAGTTCTGGACACAACGCTGATAAGTTACCTGGGCGCTCTTCAGACCGAATGACATGGTTGTATAACAGAAGGCCCCAAAAGGTGTGATGAAAGCCGTCTTTGCCTGGTCTTCCGGCTTCAGCTTAATCTGATGATAACCAGAGTAAGCATCCAGGAAACATAAACTCTCACAACCAGCCGTAGCATTGATGATCTGGTCGATACGGGGCAAGGCAAAGGGGTCACTAGGACAAGCCTTATTCAGGTCCATGTAATCAACACACATCCGCCAAGTCCCGTTTTTCTTCAGAACAAGTACTGGGTTAGCCAACCACTCAGGATGGAAGACTTCGACGATGAACCCGGCAGCTAGGAGCCGGGCCACTTCTTCACCAATAGCTTTCCGCCTTTCCTCATTGAAACGACGGAGGTACTGGCGAACTGGTTTAAACTTGGGATCCACATTAAGGGAGTGCTCAGCGAGTTCTCTCGGTACACCTGGCGTGTCAGAAGATTTCCATGCGAACATGTCCCAATTCTCACGGATGAACTTGATGAGCGCGCTTTCCTATTTGGGATCCATATTAGCCTCAATGGTGAACTGCTCAGAAGAATTGCCCGAGGTGAAATCAACTTGCTTCGTGTCTCTGGCCGATTTAAACTTGAGCAGGGGGTCAGACTCCGCGGTGGGCTTCTTCAGGGACGTCCTGTCAGACGGGTCAACATTGTCCTTATAATATCGCAACTCCTCCGCAGCGCAAGCCGTCTCAGCATAAGCCGCGTCTCCTTCCTCACACTCAAGTGCAATCTTCCGGTTGCCTTCCACTGTGATGGTTCCCCTCGGTCCTGGCATTTTCATCTTCAGGTAGACGTAGCATGGCCGCGCCATGAACCACGCGTAAGCCGGCCGGCCAAATAATGCATGGTATGGGCTCTTGAGTTTAACCACCTCAAAGGACAGGAACTCAGAACGCCAGTTATCCTCCGAGCCAAAAGCCACCTCAAGGGAGATTCTTCCCATGGGATAGGCTGACTTGCCAGGAACAATGCCGTGGAAGACTGTAGAGGATGGAGTCAATTGCTTATCAAACAAATTCATCCGCCTGAACGTGCCATAATACAGGATGTTGATGTTGCTGCCCCCGTCCATGAGCACCTTAGTCAGTGTATAACCGCCGACTTGTGGCGCGACCACCAAGGCCAGGTGGCCAGGGTGATCGACAAGGACAGGATGATCCGCTCTGCTCCAAGTAACCGGCTGTTCAGACCAGTTGAGATAATAGGGAGCTGCCGGCTCGACCACATGGGCGGCTCGCCGTTGCACCTTTCGATCCCTCTTGCAGGTACTGGTGGTGAAGACATGATACTGTCCGCTGTTTAACTACTTCGGGTTGCTCTGGAATCCTGCCGCACCAGCCTGATGCTGATTTCTCTGGTTGTTTCTCTGATTGCCACCAGTATTACCAACCCCCTGAAACCCGCCGCCTTGGCCACTACTTCCCTGGAAGCCGGGCCCAGCGAAGGGTCCCTGCAAGCCGGCCCCTGAGAAGCCGGGTCCTGGGTTGGCAGGTTGTCCGCCGTTGCCTCCCCCATGATGATGATTCTGGAAGATTCGCTTGGCAAACTCTTGCATCACATAGCAATTTTCCCAGGAGTGAGTGGACGGTTTACCATTGTAACTGTGTTTCAGGCAAGGGGCCTTAAGAGCCTCCTCGTAAGTGAGAGGGCGATTTCCGGTGGTCTGCCTCCTAGAGCCATCATTCTGACGCTGACCCTTGTTCTCTGTATTCGTATTCGCCACCAGGTCAGAGCTACCTTCGTGACCCTTGCGTTTACCGCCGTTGTTGTTCTGACCATTACCGTTGTTCTGCTGCTGACCCTTGCCGCCAGCTTTCTTCCCCTTATCAGATTTCTCTTCGTCCGACAGCGGATCCTTGGTATTATCCGACTCCGCGTACCGGGTTAAGACATCCATGAGATCTCCCATGTCCTGGTCCAGAAGCTTGGGCGGCTCAAGCGAAAGGTCCAGGGGCTGGAACCTACATGTTCGTTCCAGAACAAGCACTGCCTGAGCCGCCGAGATGCTATCAGAACTGTGTATAACTTCCGCAACCCGGCGAGCCCAATGGTGCGCCGACTCGTCCTCGCGCTGGACACAACGCTCCAGATCAACAATTGTGGTCGGCCTCTTGCAGGTCCCCTGGAAATTCTTGATGAAATGCTCCTTCAGCTCCTGCCAGGTGTTGATAGAATTTGCCGGCAAGTTTTTCATCCAGGTGCGCGCTGGGCCTTCTAACATCAGCGGTAGGTAGCGCGCCAAGACTGACTCGCTTGCTCCCAACAAGTCCATCGCCAGCTTGTAGCTCTCGACCCACTCCGTGGGCTCCAGATTCGCCGTGTAATTAGGAACTTTGCGAGGCCCTTTGAAGTTAGAGGGAATGCGTGCTTCTCGCAGTGCTGGCACTAAGCAGGGAGTCCCGACCAGGCGACTCGAAACACCTTCAAGCCAGCCGTCCAACCGGGTTACGTCGGGCGAGCGATGTGCCTCTGGCGGGTTGACGCTCGGTGGCGGGTTGGTGTTCGGCGGCGGGTTGTTTCGCGCCGGCGCATTGTGCCCCGCACGCGCGTTTTCCTCCTCCCACGCTCGTAGAATTCGAGCTGCATCCGCCACGTCTTGCGGGAACCTGGGCTGATGCTGTTCCGCTAGCGGCTGGGTGGCTCTCCTGCGGTGTGCGCTGCTGGAAACCGCCGACGACTCAGGGCATTGACTCCGGGTGCGGCTCTGATGAGGGGTTGGGTGAAGCCGATGCTGGCTATGCGAGTAGTTGGCTTGCTGCACCACTGCCGTCTTGAGCATCGCAATGGCGTTCCTGGCCTCTGTTTGAATCGGGCCGTCTCCCTCAATCGGAATAGCTGCCAAGTTGTGGGTTGCCGCTAGCACGTTATCAACCGGGTTGGAGTAGTGTCCAATTGGGGTCTGGAACCAGTGAGACGGCTGCTGCTGCTGCTGATCTGGCGTACGAAGTCGGGCCGGTCCTTGCTGCTGAACAGGCTGCTGTATCGGCGGCTCTCCTGTGGGGATAACTCCAGCCCCCGGGTTCATCGGAGCCGGAGGCGTGGTGAACAGTTGAGTCGGCTCGAGATTAGCCGAAAGCCGGCTCTGATGACGCCTCCTGTGAACAAGCTCCGACTCGGCCTACCGGTGGCTCAGGTAATGCGTTTCCTCATCAAGGCGCTGCCTCTCTACGGTGATCTGTGCCTGCTCCTGTACCATGCGGGCGTTCTCCGCGTTGATGTCCTCTTGGATCTTGGCCATCTCCTCGCGACACTTCGTGATCTCCATGTTGCGCGCCGCTGCGTTCTCTGCAGTGACCGGCTCGGCCAACAGGGCTGCCAGCGTAGTCATCAAGTCCGCGAGTGCCTGAACCCCGGTCTTCTGAGAGCCGGAGGCCGAGGCGCCGGCTCCTCCTGAGCCGGCCAGGAGATTGTTCTGTCCCGCCGTCGGATTGGCCGGGTCTCGCGCTGGATCCTACCTACCCGCCATGTACACCGCCGTGAAGCGAGGCGGATCAGGGCTCTCTGGGAAGACGTCGTCCGTGCGCCCCAGCCCTCCATCATGCAGCGGAAGAATTGACTCGGTTTCCCCCATCGAGGACTCGCCGTCAAACTGGACAAGCGTGTCATCCTGAGACAGGGAGTTCTCCGACAGGGCCACTCCTTGGGTGAAGCCCACGAAGACGTGATCTGGGCCGGCTTGACGCCGACCGGGTCTCGCCGAACGCTGACCGGCACGGCGCGCCGACTCGACGCCGGTGATGTTCTCCAACCCGGCGGCCGGCTCGCCGACCACGCCGATGAAGGTATGAATCTTGCCGAAGGGGACCCGGTACCCGTACTCGATTGAGTTGGCGTCGGGGCCCCAGTGTGAATCATTGATGTAGAACTTCCCGCGGTGGCTCTTGGTCATCATGCCAACCGCGTACTTCCCAAACCCTGGGAGAGATCCCGCTAAGAACTCAACTCCACCGTGCGTGAGCCCCACGGTGGGCGCCAACTGTCGTCGTTTTGTCGCGACAGATGTCCTAGTAAAAGGACTTAGAGATGAAGCCATCGCACTAACGTGGAAGCTTAGCGGGGTTGAACGGGAGCGAGAAGACGCCGGGTTACCCAGGTTCGGCCCCTCACGGTGGAGGTAAAAGCCTACGTCCTGCTTGTCTATATTGTTGTGGATCTTGATTACAAGGATGCGGATTCGCTAACCTAGCTCTCAAGGGGATTGCAACTTAAGTCTTTTCGTATAGGTGCTCCCCTTTATATACACAGGCGGAACCCTAGATTACATGAGAGTCCGGGTCGTAAACCCGACCCGTCTCCTACTTGTTCTCCAAGACGGTCTTCTTGCCATCTACCTTCTCGTGAGCCGGCCTACTGCTTAAGCCGGCTTATCCTTGCCAGGCCTCATTAAGCCGGCCCACACAGAGTCTTCGGCCCACAGTGAGTTGACCCGCCAAGCTCGTATTACGGCCGGGTTAACACCCTGCCGGGTCTCCGCGCTGGTAAATATCCCCAACAGGGGGGGTCCTTCCCACATGATCCAGAAACCGTCGGTGATAGGGAGCACACAAGCATACGTTTCGCAGAACTAAGCGTATGCGATGCCCGCATCTTTCCCAAATGCTCTGTCCTTGCTACTCGTGTGTGCTCGCATTACCATCGTACTCGGTATTCCGTGGTGCAACGTTTATGATGCTCGCCCCATCACAAATAGTTCACGATTATAAAACGTGTATGATAAGGAGACTATCACACACATTCACTTTTCCCAAACCGTATGCGATTATATAATTAAGAAGATAAGTTAATCATCGTACGTTTGTTGGACGAGTTTACAAAATGTCCGACTGTCGTACGAGTGTCGGACGGGATAACTATCGCACACGCTATTCTGTGGTGCAACGTTTACGATGCGTACGACATCAAAAATAGTTGATGATTGCAAAGCGTGTACGATAAGGCGACTATCACAAACATTGGGTTTGCTCGCACCGTTTGTGATATTATCTGACATCACACATGCTTTGCAAATAGCAATTGTGTGCATGGTCGCACACATTTTCTCTCTATGAAACATGTCGGATTATGATGTATATCACACACGTTGTGCTTTACAGACCGTGTGCGGCGTAATGACCTGCAGAGCGTATTTTCACCCTAATTTAATTGCTACAATTTAAAATTGTAACAAATTTGAATTTGAATTTGAAAGTAGGCAATAACTTTATTCGTATCCATTAGGTTCAATAACCAATGCATTATTCGATTCACAGGTACATATGTTCAAGAATTACATAAAAAAAGAATTATATTAGCACCAAATAAAGAATGATAAACCAGGGTTGTATACTTGTATTAAAGACGATAAAGAAAGAGGAAAAAGACATTTTGGTTGCCGAACAAGGTGAAGCGGAATGCCCATATTGTGCCCTCCTCCATGCCGAAGGCACGCACGACTCTAGTCCAACCCCTTGTGATGGCCGACCGCCCATCCTTCACCGTCTTCATGAGGACTTCTAGATAGTCATTGTAGTCTGGTACAAATACTTTAACCTTTGCATGCCCACCAATCATGTAGTTTGAGAGGTAATCTTGAGTAAACTGCTTTGGGAAGCACTACAAAGGAAAAAGATTCAGACATTGTCATCTAACACAACTCATTATGGGCAGTGAAAACAAGCCTGCAGAGTTCTTACTTACCATCCCACAGTTCACTGTTGTCTTGGATAAAGTGTAAACAAATAGTTTAATTGCCATCTTTTGACCCATTTTACTAACAATCTTTATCAGTTTCCTCACTTGATGCTAGTTCATGAATATCTCATTGCCCCATACGCAAAAAGGATCGAAGCGCGGATCTTTACCAATGACATATGTACCTACAAGCACCAAGTCAATATTAGAAGCTAAACTGCAATTGCACAATGATGTAGTACAATTTTCCCTCCGTCCCATTATATAAGATCTTATTACATCCAATATATACTCACATATTGGATGAATTAACATCTTATATTATGGGGTGGAGGGAGTATATATAAGCCATGGGATGAAACTAGCCTCGATGGACAACAACAGTCGTTCCCAATATTGTCCTGTGTAAGTACATCGAAAGGCATGTTAAGCACAGCAGGCTAAACATCAACCAAATATATCCATGGTAGACAATGTAATCTCCAAATGATAGCTTCAGTGTGCAGGTATAAGCACGCTAGTTAAGCAAACAAGTGGAAAGGTGTGTTAACTGCAACAGGCCTAACAATTAACAACAACCAAATATAGTCATTCAAACTGGTATTGTGCAGGTTTATGCACACTAGTTATTGTAAAATAAAAATGGAAAGGGGTGTTAACTACAACAGGCTTAACAGCAACCAAATTGTACTGCGCGGTCAATACTTGCACATATAGAGCATCACATTGTGAATAACTGAAATAAAAAAGGCATTCTACAAACAACCAAATATAGCAATTGAAACTGGTCATATGCTCAATACAAACAACCAAAAACCGTTAAACAAGGCATATGCTCATGACAACAGGCTTAACAACAACCAAATATAGTCACTAATAGTGGTATTGTTGAAATTGCATAGAACTAAGCTTGTGCTTAAACATCAAATTGTATGATTGCACATCACATTTTGAGAAAACTAAAATAAACAGGGGGCGTGTTAACTACACCAGCTTTAACAGGAACCAATTTTGGCCGTTGTAACTGGTGTTGATGAAATTGAACTGCACAGTACATTCTTGCACATATAGAACATCACATTGTGAATAACTGAAATAAACAAGGCATACTACAAACAACCAAATATAGCAATTAAAACTGGACGTGTGCTCAATACAAACAACCTAACAACCAAAAACCATTAAACAATGCATATGCTCACTACAACAGGCTTAACAGCAACCAAATATAGTCATTAATAGTGGTATTGTTGAAATTGCATAGAACTAAGCTTGTGCTTAAACATCAAATTGTATGATTGCACATCACATTTTGAGAAAACTGAAATAAACAGGGGGCGCGTTATCTACACCAGCTTTAACAGCAATCAATTTTGGCCGTTGAAATTGGTGTTGATAAAATTGAACTGCACAGTACATTCTTGCACATATAGAACATCACATTGTGAATAACTGAAATAAACAAGGTATACTACAAACAACCAAATTTAGCAATTGAAACTGGACATATGCTCAGTACAAACAACCTAAGAACCAAAAACCATTAAACAATGCATATGCTCACTACAACAGGCTTAACAGCAACCAAATATAGTCACTCATAGTGGTATTGTTGAAATTGCATAGAACTAAGCTTGTGCTTGAACATCAAATTGTATGATTGCACATCACATTGTGAGAAAACTGAAATAAACATGGGGCGTGTTAACTACACTAGCTTCAACATGAACCAATTTTGGCCGTTGAAACTGGTGTTGATAAAATTGAACTGCACAGTACATCCTTGCACATAAAGAACATCACATTGTGAATAACTGAAATAAACAAGGCATACTACGAACAACCAAATATAGCAATTGAAACACGGCATGGTTAAAACATAGCGTGACAAAAGCTACGAGCGTGATCATATGATGTTTCCCCCTTAGAAGAGGCATGGCAAAACAAATCATGGGTTTCCTCACTTGTCACAGATGGGCTCCTACCAATTGGAAGAGAACGTACTCTGGGTGCGCTCCCTATTGTCGCAGATGGGCTCCTTCCCCTTGGAAGAGCACGGCTGCAGGGTGCCCTCCCTGATGTCGCAGATGGGCTCTTTCCCGTTGGAAGATCCGGAGAGGATGCCCTCCTCGTGGTCGCCGTCGATGATGTCCGACTTGGCAGTTGAGGATCCCAAGCCAGCGGCGCAGAACGTGTCCTTCAGATATGACAAAAGGGGCTCGTTGGCGATGAAGGATGGCAAATTCTTGACAGCGAGGAATAGGAGATCAGCGGCGGGGCCATGGGTGAGATCGATGGCGGTTGAACCCGTGGGGTTGGGGGTGGGCCACTTAAGCTGTGACATAGCCCGCGTCAAGCCGCCTCTGTCGACGACCTCGATGTCGTAGCCAGCATCCATGAGATGCCGATATACGCGACACCGCTGATCAAAAGCCTCCGGCGAGTCATTGTCATCAGCTTCCCCAGCGGCCACCTCGCCATCGTCGGGCGAAGAGGCCACGATAAACCTCTTTTTGGCCATTCGCTCCTCGAGCTCCCCGGGAAGCATAGCCGGGCTTAGGTCGCGACGCTCTGAATTGGGGGAGGGGGATGGGGATCTGTGGGAAAGGGGGTGTTTCGCAGGCGTAATCTAAGAAACTCAGGGCGGCAAGGGCATGGAGATTGGTGGGTAACCTACACGGGCAGACCGACAAAGGTTGACGGTCGAGGCGAGGCGGCGGCGGGCTAGCTAGGGTTTCGAGCGAGGGAGGGGTGGTGTGTGTGTGAGCCGAGGTTTTGGCTGGGGTGTGTGTGTGGAGGGGGGGGGCAAGGTGGTGTTTGAGGAAATGCCGCGGTTAGTGAAAATTTACTAGGCGGCAGTAAAATGCCGGGGCTACTGAAAATTTGGATGAAGGGATTGAAGCGGAGCGGGAGCAACAAACATCGCACACGGCCCAAACATAATAATCGTGTGCTATCAAATAGAAAAACCCTCCAGGCAGGTAGATATTTTTAAGCGGAGCGGGAGCAACAAACATCGCACACGGCCCAAACATGATAATCGTGTGCTATCAGACAGAAAAACCCTCTAGGCGGGTAGATATTTTTGAGATTGCGAGGGATGCAGGCGGGAGTAAAATGCTAGGGCTACTGAAAATTTGGATGAAGGGATTGAAGCGGAGCCGGAGCAACAAACATCGCACACGGCCCAAAAATAATAATCATGTGCTATCAAACAGAAAAACCCTCCACGCGGGTAGATATTTTTGAGATTGTGAGGGAAGCCTCGTGGAGCCCAATCGACTGTGCTAATGTGATAGGGGCACGAGCTTGGCACACGGGTACTGTGGCACCCCGGCTCAGAGAACCGGTTTACTAGTGTTTCCAGCCCAGAGATCATGTCCTCTGGAAACACACAACAACTTGGAACAGAACAGAACTGAACTTTATTAAGATACCTCGAGTACAAGCTCATAATTTACATCGATAGCGAGGCCAGAAGCACTGCACGTGCTGAGAACAATATCTACATTATTTATGGAACATGGCAGGGCCTCGAAACTACTGGGTAGTCTACGGCGTAGCGGAACATAGCGCCGAAACTCCATCCACAGGGACACTGCTGTGGACACGACCTAGTTAGCATAGCACGAACCATCGGGACCTCCGTCCTCGGCTTCTCCTGCATCTGGCATGATACGCCAGGTGAGTACTTGGAATGTACTCGCAAGCTCATGGCAACCAAAACAATGCAGCAAACAATAGCATGGCAATTAACAGGTTAACAGGTTAAGTTGCTCACTTGCTGGTACCAACTTACTCACATCTGGGTTGTCCCACAACCATCAGAATGCTCACCATCCACAAAGCACTTCCGAACAGAAGACAAGTTCTTCCATCATTATAATTATTATAGTTGATCATCCTAGAGAGGCCTAAACGGACTGTCCAATACCGTGGACGCGGCTATTCGAATAGGTTTTTACACTCTGCAGAGGTTGCGCACTTTACCCACACCATGGAGTACCTGGCCTCGTGATCCCATTCGGGTGGACCGGTGGTGCTCCAACGAAACCTGCCTGACCCATGATCCCTCTACCGTACCACCGACAATCATACCCTCCCAGGGTCATGTCCTGGGTGGCCCCTGTGTCACCCCGTGACACCTGCCACCGTCGTGGCCAAACAAACTGTCCCAAACAGGGACGCCGGCAAAATAACTCAACTGGGCTCACAGGATTATGGTCGCCTACCTGATCAGGGTAGCACGCACGCATAACCCTCCCTAGTTTGGTGGTACCGATAAAAGAGCACAAAGCCAGACCAAGTCAAGGCCGTCCCATACCGGCAAATGTGGCTGCACGAAAAAGTCCGGGTAGGTGGCTCTTGATCAACCAACTAAGTTTAGTATAGCGAAGCATTTAAACAGTATGGATATTTATCAGGAATAATTTAGTATGGCAGTAGCTAAACAATTAAATAATTTACTAGGAATTTAGCACATATTAAAATAATGCATGAAATTCAATTAAATAACCAACACTATTGAAATGCTTCATGCAATGGATGACATGGCTTGCCTTGCTCTATTGGGTTGTCCACAAACTTCTGGGCTTCAAATCCAAAGTTATTTCCCTCTGAAAATATTTTTTTAAAAGCAATTGGAAATGTCACATGCTACTGTTTTGAGCACCAGAAATTCTGTGAACAAGGGAAAAATACCAAATTTGGCAAGCAAATAGAGGAGCTCAAGACAAACCAGATGCAAAAAGAATCAATTGATTTGGACTTATGGTTTAAAAGTTATGAACGGTCAAAGTTCTGGTCAAAATCTGGAATTTAAATAGAAAATAGAAAATCTGCTAGGGGGCCACGTCGAAGGCGTAAAGTGGAGGGGCGCCTCCACTTACCGCTTCGGCGTGTCGCTGACAGGCGGGGCCCAGCGTCAGATTTAAAAGGAGGGGGAGGGAACAGAGAGAGAGCGGGACTCCGGCGATCGTTGCCGGCGATACGGGCGGCGGCGAGGTCAGGTGACTACGGGAATCGAACGGGCTCATCGAGACGAACGCGTACGTACCCGTGGCTTCGCAAGAGACGGCCGGACGACGTCGCCCCCTTCCTCTCCGGCGGCGGCGGCGCTCGGGTGTCGACGGAGACGGCAACTCCGGCAGCAATTCGACTCGGGCAGGGCTTGGGCAGGGTCAGTGGAGTGCGGCGAACTCTATAGAGGAGGCAGTGGAGCTCGGGGAGGAGTAGAACGGCGGGGAGGCTGGGCTCGGGTGGCAGCGGTGCTCCGGTGAGATGCGAGGCCAGAGGGCCTCTCGGCCGTGGCTCGGTGCTCGGGGGCTCGATAAGAGGTGGAGAAGGTGGGGTGAGGAGCTCGGGAGAGGCCGGGGAGGCGTATTTATAGGAGGGGGAGGAGCTCGGGCGAGCTCTCTGGAATGGCCGGGATTCGGGCCACGTCGCCGGCCCGAGGAGGCCTCGTTGGCTGGCCAGTTGCGGGCGACGAGACGGGAGCTAGCAGGGGAGTTAAGGCGTGCAGTGGCGGGTAGTGGAGGAAGACGACGCGCCGCACGCCACAGTGCAGCCACGGGCGGCACAGGGCCCGGGTGCGTGGCGGCCGGCGAGGGCGATTCCGGCGAGGGGAAGGGTCCAGAGCAACCAGGTGGAGGGAGGGGAAGATGTCGGCGCACGGAGACAAGCCGCTGCGGCGCGAGGCAGGCGGACGCGATGGATCAGAGGCAGGCGCGATGCAAAGCGCGCGCAGTGGCATGCCATTGTCGTGCTCACCACGGAAGTTGATGTCGGCAGGCCGTCCAAGTCCAGTGTACCATGTCTAGCAGCTTCTCCTTCGATCACTTAGCCTCTCTATGCCTCTGGTTTGACTAGGTTCATTCTGAACCGAAGTGTAGCTTCAGCTACAGTCTCTGACAGAAAAATTGAGAGGGATCTAGAGAAGACATGAGCTGGGGATGGAGCCAAAGGAGATGTCTGGGGTGATCTATGTTGGAAGGACTCCAATCTGACCAAGTTTGAGAAGATTTGATCAAGATTTGAGGGTAGTTCATGTACAACTGTTGTACTGAACTAGAAACAGAGATGAGCTTGATGCACTCATCTGGTTAATTTTCTGGAGCTGAATTTTGGTGTGGCAAGGTTATATTGTGAGGAGAAGATGCCACAAAAATTTCAGCTCAATTGGATACCTCTAGCTGGTACTTCCTTCACAGAGGTTCCAACTGAACAGAAACTTGGCAGAATTTTGGTGGTGAACATTTGTACTGGACCAGATCATATTTTTGGATATTGTGGAAAGATAGATTCCCTAATATCTCAGGGAATTTTCTGGGAATTAATTGAGTAGGGAAAATATGAGCTCCTTCACAAATGACCAATACTGTCCAGAGAGCAAATGGGGTTTTCTGGACTAAACTTTGTACTGGACCATGAGATGGTTTTGAAGATTGTAGGAGTAGATGATGACAATAAGGTCTGGGATTAATTTGGGATTTTTCTGATCACCAGAGCTATAGGTTGCTGTGTAACCCATAGTGATGACAGATTTTCCCAAAGAAAGAAAATGAATATTTGGGAAGAATAAAGAATTGGAAATTGATCCAGATGGTGAGGGGCAAGATTTTGGCAAGATACTGAGGGCTTTGGATCACTGAGAGGAATTCATAAGTCCAAAGTCAACTGAAAAGGTTCAAAATCCAACCAGATTGCAAATAAAGCCAGAAAGATTTTGAAAAGAAAAAGTTGCCAAAAACCAGGGTGTCACAAACCTACCCCCCTTAGGATGAATCTCGTCCTCGAGATTCGGTTGCTCAGGGAACAAGTATGGATATGCTGATCCCAGAAAATCCTCTCTTTCCCAGGTAGCTTCTTCCTCAGTATGATGATCCCATAGTACCTTGTAAAACTTAATTGTCTTACTCCTGGTAGTCCTTTCCATCTCATCCAATATTCTGACAGGTCTTTCCTCGTAGGTCAAATCCTTAGTCAGCTCTAGTTCACTCATATCTGCCTGCTTGATCGGAGGTGCAATGCACTTTCTCAGCTGTGACATGTGAAAGACATCGTGAACGTCTGCCAACTCTGGTGGTAACTCTAGCTGATATGCCACTCTGCCTCTTCTAGCCATGACTGGAAAGGGCCCGATATACCTCGGTGCAAGCTTTCCTCGGGTGTGAAGCCTTTTTATTCCTTTCATGGGGGTAACTTGGAGATAGGCATATTCTCCTGGTTCAAAAGTTACTTCCCGATGCTTTGGGTCATAATAGCTCTTTTGACGGGACTTGGCTGCTCGAAGACGCTCCTGGATATCCTTGACTTGTCTCTCAGCCTCGAGCATCAAATCCGTGCCGAAGATACGGCTGTCCCCTGTCTGAGACCAATTTAAAGGAGTGCGGCATTTCCGTCCGTATAAAGCCTCGAATGGTGACATTTTGAGGCTTGACTGATAACTGTTATTGTAGGAGAATTCTGCATAAGGTAGGCTATCCTCCCATTTGGGTCCATGGGCGAGAGCACATGACCGAAGCATATCTTCCACTATCTGATTCACGGGTTCGGTCTGCCCATCTGTCTGTGGATGATATGCTGTACTATGCCTTAACACAGTTCCCAGGGCTTGATGTAGTCGCAGCCAAAATGCTGAGGTAAACAAGGAGCCTCTATCGGACGTGATAGATTTGGGTACTCCATGAAGGCTGACTATCCGGGACATGTAGAGATGTGCGAGCTGATTCGCGTTGAAGGTGGTCTTTACCGGAAGGAAGTGAGCCACTTTCGTAAGTATGTCCACGATGACCCAGATAGCATCATGGCCTCTTGTTGACTTGGGTAGTCCAACAATGAAGTCCATGCATATATCATCCCACTTCCACTAGGGAACTGGTAGAGGTTGCAGTAGCCCAGCGGGTTTCTAATGTTCAGCCTTGACTCTGTTGCAGATGTCACAACAGGCGACATAGTATGCTATGTCCCTTCTCATGCCTGGCCACCAAAAGGTTTCTCGCAGGTCCTGGTACATTTTTGTTCCTCCCGGATGGATAGAATATGCAGATTCATGTGCCTCTCTGAGTATTTGCTGTCTCAAGCTGTCTTGATCAGGCACACATATTCGGTTCTCAAACCATACTCTGTCCTGGCCATCAATTCGGAAGGACTTGGCCTTCCCTAGCGGAATGCGCTCTCTGATCTCTTGTATTTCTTGGTCTGATTTCTGAGCTGCCTTAATCTCTTCCATAAGTGTCGGAGTAATTTCCATTGTATCCGGGCTAGTTGGGCCACATAACACCATATTCAACTTGGCAAATTCTTCTCGCAGCCTCGGATGCATTCCCTCCATGAGTGCATTGAGGGTACCTTGCTTTCTGCTGAGGGCATCGGCGACCACATTGGCTTTTCCCGGATGATAATTTATCCCAAGGTCATAATCCTTGACCAATTCAAGCCATCTTCTCTGTCTGAGATTCAGATCAAGCTGAGTGAAAATATACTTGAGACTTTTGTGGTCCGTGTATATTTCACATCGCTGCCCAATGAGATAATGCCTCCAAATCTTCAATGCATGAATCACGGCTGCCAGTTCCAAATCATGAGTGGGGTAGTTCTCTTCATGAGGTCATAGCTGTCTGGATGCATAGGCTACAACCTTTCCCTCTTGCATTAAAACGCAGCCGATTCCACGCCTAGAAGCATCACAATATATGTCGAAGCTCTTGTGAATGTCTGGAAGAACTAAGACTGGAGCGGTGGTTAGCCGCGTCTTTAGCTCCATGAAGCTGCTGTCACATTCTTCCGTCCAGTTAAATTTGTGGTTCTTCTTCAGCAATTCTGTCAGTGGCTTGGCTATTTTTGAGAATCCTTCGATGAAGCGACGGTAGTAGCCTGCCAATCCCAGAAAGCTACGGACTTCCGTTACCGTGGCTGGGGTCTTCCAGTTTAATACAATGGTCACTTTGCTGGGGTCGACAGCCACACCTTGTTCTGACAGAATATGTCCCAGAAATCCCACCTCTCTTAGCCAAAATTCACATTTGCTGAACTTGGCATACAGGCGATGGGTCCTTAGTCTTTCCAGGACAGTACGGAGATGTTGCGTGTGCTTGTCTTCATCTCTGGAGTAGATGAGAATATCATCGATGAATACTACCACAAATTTGTCCAGAAAGTCCATGAAGACTTTATTCATCATGCTCATGAAATATGCCGGAGCATTTGTCAGCCCAAATGACATGACTGTAAATTCATACAGACCATATCTGGTGGTAAAGGCGGTCTTGGGGATATCCTCTTTTCTGATTTTTAGCTGATGATACCCCGTTCGGAGGTCAATCTTGGAGAATACCCGGGCTCCGTTCAATTGGTCGAACTAGTCGTCAATGCGGGGAAGCGGATATTTATTTTTGATGGTGACCTCATTCAGCTGGCGATAGTCTACACACATTCGTAGGCTGCCATCCTTCTTTTTGACAAACAACACGGGTGATCCCCACGGTGAAGTGCTTGGACGAATATACCCTTTTTGCAATAATTCATCCAGCTGTTTCTTCAATTCCACTAGCTCTGGGGAAGGCATGCGGTAGTACTTCTTGTAGATTGGAGCAGTTCCGGGAACAACCTCAATAGCAAATTCTAGTTCCCGATCAGGTGGCATTCCCGGTATCTCTTTTGGAAATACGTCCGGAAATTCGCTGACCACCGGAATCAGACTTATGTCTGTAGCTGTGGCTTTGAATGCCATTCCTTTCTTTGTCATCACTCTGCTAGCAGTGAATTGCACCGTTTGGCCTGCCGGGTTAACCAGTGTCACCTTCCTGGTGGCACAGTTGATACACACCTGGTGTGGTACCAACCAATCCATTCCCAGTATTATATCCAGTCCAGGGGATTCAATGGCAACAAGAGTGGCTGGAAACTTCACATCGTGTATCAAGATTTCCAGATTCTTGTATATCACATTTGTTCTGAGCATGGAGCCAGGGGATTGTACCACCATGATTTTGTCCAAAACGGACTGAGGAAATTTGTGCAAGGTGGCAAAACTCCGCAAAATAAACGAATGAGAAGCCCCAGAGTCAAATAAAATTATTGCAGGTATGTTGTTAACAGAAAACATACCAAGGACCACATCTGGTGCTTCGCGGGCTTCCTCAGTGGAGATATGATGGACTTGGCCGCGATAGAAGTTCGGATTGGGGCGGCGTCCAACACTGTTGACACGTGGCTTGAAATCGGATGATGGCTTCCCATTTCTTGCGGGGCATTGCTTGGAGTAGTGCCCGCTCTGGCCGCAAGTGAAGCATGTGTTGTTGCGGCGGCAGTCCTCCAGTACTGGCTGTTTGCCGAAGGTCTTGTCCTGGCTGAGAAGCTTGTTGTTGTTGTTGCCATTGTTCCATGCAGGCTTGTATTCAGATGAACTTGGTTGCCAGATACGTGGCTTCTGCACCAACTGCTCACGGTTGTCCTTCTTGGGTTCAAACTTCCTCTTGTGATCGTTATATCCTGACTTATGCTCTCGTTCAGCTATGAAGGCCTTGTTTACCAGAGTCTGGAAGTCAGGGAAGTCCAGCATACAAAGCTGACAACGGAGGGTATGATTCAGCCCTCCGAGGAATCGGTCAATCTTTCTCTCTTCGGTGGACACATCATGAGGAGAGTACCGTGCCAGATTGTTGAACTTGTTCAGATATTCACCCACTGCCATATTCCCTTGAGTAAGAGCCAGAAATTCCCTTTGCTTCACCTTCATTATACTAGTAGGAATATGATACTTGCGGAATACCTCTTTTAATTTTTCCCAAGAAATATCCTCTCTA
Source organism: Elymus sibiricus (assembly GCA_039707655.1). NCBI lineage: Eukaryota > Viridiplantae > Streptophyta > Magnoliopsida > Poales > Poaceae > Elymus > Elymus sibiricus. The sequence continues at coordinate 158,539,718 of CM077668.1, read as the reverse complement.
GAAGGCCATAACATTTTGGTGTTGTCCCACCATATAGCTGCTGGTCCCTCCAGGTAGTGGTTGACGAAAGGAACCTTATCTGCCTCATCACAGCGGGCTATTTCCAATTTCTTTTCCATAGTCCTTAGCCAGTCATCAGCTTCCATCGGATCCACAGCTTAACCAAAACTGGGTGGCTTTGTTCGCTGAAAATCAGACAGCTTAGAGTGCGCACCATTATGGTTGTTCTGACCCACCATAGTCTGCATACTTTTCAGAAATTCCATGAGATCTTGGTTTCTCTTCTCTTCAAACATTCTCATGATCTGATCAGTGGTAGGTGACTGTGGTGGTGGAGGTGGCAAATCTTCTGGTGGCTGTCCTGCCTGTCGGGCGGATCGACGAACAGGAGTTCCATCGCCGCCTTGAGTACTACACCTCTTCAACCTAAATTTTGTTCCCATTGCAAATACCGAATCGATGAGGAAAAGCAGGGTAGTATGACACCAGAAAAGAAGCCAAATAAAAAGAGCGAATGAAGAAAGCAACATAATTATACAAGGCAACCCAACATCATACATGACAAGCTAGTAGGGGAATGATCATGACTCGACTGCTCAGACGGTAGTTGACATATGCAGGGATGCTATGGTGCATGCACTGAAACTCAAGCCTCCGCTCTAGTGACGTCGGTGGCACGAACACTGGTACACTGAAGACTCCTCGTCATCTGACTCTGACTCGGAATCTCAGCTGATGATGTGCACCTCGGCCTCCGGGTCAAAGGAAACACGACGACGCTGACGGGAAGGTTCTCCCCCAGAAGGAGAAGAAGCACGACGCCGCAGCATCAGAGCAGCTGGAGTAGCTTGGAGTGAGGCCCACTCTGACGGGGTCTCACGTCGGCTACCAGACGAAAAGCCTGGCGGTCCGAATGAACTAGAAGGAGTGTCGGAAGGTGGAGTGGGTGGAGTGTATATAGGTGAAAACGGAGGGGGAGGAGGAGACTGTGCTGCCGCAACAGCAGCAAGTGCCTCACGGGCAGAAGTCAGCTCCTCGGCTAAAGAAGTGATCATACAGTAACTGGCATGCATATAGCGAGATAAAACACCAGTAGCACGATCACTCGCCGGATCAACGGGTGCGAAAAGGACTCGCCCGGTCGTAGGCGACAGGGTGGGGTAGTGAAAGAAACCTGGATGAGTCTGCATCTCGACCTCGTGAAAGCGCAAGTCAGTGAGAGCCTCCATCGCAGCAAACTGGATCGCCAACTCCGGAGTAGAAGCAGTTCCGCCCTTGGAAGAACGGGAGTAGCTGCCGATATCTGAACTCGTAGTCAGAAAGGCTTCCGCGTGATACTCAAATACTGAACCAGCAAGCTTCTCTCGAAACACCTGGTACACTGGGTCTTCGCCGTTGGGATACAGCTGAAGCCAGACGTTACGAAGCAGTACTGGAAAAGTGAACAGTGCCGGCTCACGATTGTAGTGGTACGGAACTGGTGCCATCTACACTCATCAAACCAGCGGTTAGCACAATAAAACTATATGCATGCCATGCAATGCAACCATCAAATGCAACAATCAGATGCAGCAAGCAAGACACACCAAGACTCTAAACTACTCGCGGTTCTAGCGCAGGGTTAACTAGGGTGTCCTACAGTCAGCGTGGCTCTGATACCAAGCGTTGTGGCACCCCGGCCCAGAGAACCGGTTTACCAGTGTTTCCAGCCCAGAGATCATGTCCTCTGGAAACACACAACAACTTGGAACAGAACTGAACTGAACTTTATTAAGATACCTCGAGTACAAGCTCATAATTTACATCGATAGCGAGGCCAGAAGCACTGCACGTGCTGAGAACAATATCTACATTATTTATGGAACATGGCAGGGCCTCGATACTACTGGGTAGTCTACGGCGTAGCGGAACATAGCGCAGAAACTCCATCCACAGGGACACTACTGTGGACACGGCCTAGTTAGCATAGCACGAACCATCGGGACCTCCGTCCTCGGCTTCTCCTGCATCTGGCATGATACGCCAGGTGAGTACTTGGAATGTACTCGCAAGCTCATGGCAACCAAAACAATGCAGCAAACAATAGCATGGCAATTAACAGGTTAACAGGTTAAGTTGCTCACTTACTGGTACCAACTTACTCACATCTGGGTTGTCCCACAACCCTCGGAATGCTCACCATCCACAGAGCACTTCCGAACAGAAGACAAGTTCTTCCATCATTATAATTATTATGGTTGATCATCCTAGAGAGGCCTAAACGGACTGTCCAATACCGTGGGCGCGGCTATTCGAATAGGTTTTTACACTCTGCAGAGGTTGCGCACTTTACCCACACCATGGAGTACCTGGCCTTGTGATCCCATTCGGGTGGACCGGTGGTGCTCCAACGAAACCTGCCTGACCCGTGACCCCTCTACCGTACCACCGACAATCATACCCTCCCAGGGTCATGTCCTGGGTGGCCCCTGTGTCACCCCGTGACACCTGCCACCGTCGTGGCCAAACAAACTGTCCCAAACGGGGACGCCAGCAAAATAACTCAACTGGGCTCACAGGATTATGGTCGTCTACCTAATCAGGGTAGCACGCACGCATAACCCTCCCTAGTTTGGTGGTACTGATAAAAGAGCACAAATCCAGACCAAGTCAAGGCCGTCCCATACCGGCAAATGTGGCTGCACGAAAAAGTCCGGGTAGGTGGCTCTTGATCAACCAACTAAGTTTAGTATAGCCAAGCATTTAACCAGTATGGATATTTATCAGGAATAATTTAGTATGGCAGTAGCTAAACAATTAAATAATTTACTAGGAATTTAGCACATATTAAAATAATGCATGAAATTCAATTAAATAACCAACACTATTGAAATGCTTCATGCAATGGATGACATGGCTTGCCTTGCTCTGTTGGGTTGTCCACAAAGTCCCGGGCTTCAAATCCAAAGTTATTTCCCTCTGAAAATATTTTTTAAAAAGCAATTGGAAATGTCACATGCTACTGTTTTGAGCACCAGAAATTCTGTGAACATGGGAAAAATACCAAATTTGGCAAGCAAATAGAGGAGCTCAAGACAAACCAAATGCAAAAAGAATCAATTGATTTGGACTTATGGTTTAAAAGTTATGAACGGTCAAAGTTCTGGTTAAAATCTGGAATTTAAATAGAAAATAGAAAATCTGCTAGGGGGCCACGTCGAAGGCGTAAAGTGTTGGAAATATGCCCTAGAGGCAATAATAAATTGGTTATTATTATATTTCCTTGTTCATGATAATCGTTTATTATCCATGCTATAATTGTATTGATTGGAAACTCAAATACATGTGTGGGTACATAGACAACACTGTGTCCCTAGTAAGCCTCTAGTTAACTAGCTCGTTGATCAAAAGATGGTGAAGGTTTCCTAGCCATGGACATGAGATGTCATTTGATAACGGGATCACATCATTAGGAGAATGATGTGATGGACAAGACCCAAACTATAAACGTAGCCTATGATCGTGTCAGTTTATTGCTATTGTTTTCTGCATGTCAAGTATCTGTTCCTATGACCATGAGATCATGCAACTCACTGACACCGGAGGAATACCTTGTGTGTATCAAATGTCGCAACGTTACTGGGTGACTATAAAGATGCTCTACAGGTATCTCCGAGGGTGTCTGTTGGGTTGGCATGGATCAAGACTGGGATTTGTTACTCCGTGTGACGGAGAGGTATCTCAGGGCCCACTCGGTAATACAACATCACAATGAGCCTTGCAAGCAATGTGACTAAAGTGTTAGCCACGAGATCTTGTATTACGGGCCGAGTAAAGAGACTTGCCGATAACGAGATTGAACTAGGTATAGAGATACCGACGATCGAATCTCGGGCAAGTAACATACCGAAGAACAAAGGGAACATCATACGGGATTAACTGAATCCTTGACATAGAGGTTCGACCGATATAGATCTTCGTAGAATATGTAGGAACCAATATGGGCATCCAGGTCCCGCTATTGGTTATTGACCGTAGAGGTGTCTCGGTCATGTCTGCATAGTTCTCGAACCCGCAGGGTCTACACACTTAACGTTTGGTGACGATTAGTATAGTTGAGTTATTGTGTTGGTGACCGAAGGTTGTTCGGAGTCCCGGATAAAATCCCGGACATGACGAGGATCTCCGGAAGAGTCCGGAGGTAAAGATTGATATATGTGATAATAGTGTTTTGATCTCCGGAAGGGTTCCGGAATTCACCGGAAGGGGTTCCGGATGTTTACCGAAGTGTTCGGGTGCAGCAACACTTTATATGGACCAAAGGGGTAAAGCCCACGAGGTATTGGAAAGTGCAAAAGGAAGTTTTGCTGCTGCCTTAAGCGGTACTACCGCTGGTAAGGCAGTACTACCGCGTAAGCGGTACTACCGCTTGTGTGAAGCGGTACTACCGCTCAAGCGGTACTACCGCTCATGAGCGGTACTACCGCTTGTACGCGGTACTGCTGGAATCCGAGTGGGACTCTTTCCGTGCGGGCCAACCGACCTTGTGCGGGCAAAACCGACCTTGTGGAGGCTTTCTCTCCAAGTTTAGACCCCAGGGCTCAACATATAAATAGAGGGGCATGGCTAGCACACGGGATACATCAAGATTTCCCAAGCCGTGTGCCAGCAACCCTAACCCTCTAGTTCCTCCCGTCACAATCTCCGTAGTGCATGGCGAAGCCCTGCAGAGATTGTTCCTCACCACCATCACCACGCCGTCGTGCTGCCGGAACTCATCCACTACTTCACCATCGCTCGCTGGATCGAGGAGGTGAAGGCGTCATCAAGCCGTACGTGTGTTGAACGCGGAGGTGCTGTCCGTTCGGCGCTAGATTGTGTTTGGATCGAGGGACGACTTGCGATTTGGATCGCGAAGATGTTCGACTACATCAACCGCGTTTCTTAACGCTTTCGCTTAGCGATCTACAAGGGTATGTAGATTCACTCTCCCTCTCGTAGATGCTCATCACCATGGATAGATCTTGCGTGTGCGTAGGAAATTTTTTGTTTCCCATGCGATGTTCCCCAACAGTGGTATCAGAGCCTGGTTTATGTGTAGATGAGATCTCGAGTAGAACACAAAGGAGTTTTTGGGCGTTGATATTCAGATTGCTTCCTCCCTTGGTCTTTTCTTGTTTCGGCGGTATTGTGGGATGAAGCGGCTCAGACCAACATTACTCGTATGCTTACGAGAGACCGGTTCCATCAAATGACATGTAATTTCGTTGCATAAAGATGGCTGGCGGGTGTCTGTCTCTCCTACTTTAGTCGGATCGGATTTGACAAAGGCGGTCCTTGAGAAGGTTGAAAAGCATTTTTTGTATCACCGTTGTGGTTTTTGCGTAGGTAAGAATTGTTCTTGCTAGATACCCGTAGCAGCCATGTAAAACTTGCAACAATAATTAGAGGACGTCTAACTTGTTTTTTTAGGGTATGTTGTGATGTGATATGGCCAATTACATGATGAGATATATGTGATGTATGAGATGATCATGTGTTGTATAGAATATCACGACTTGCATGTCGATGAGTACGGCAACTGGCAGGAGCCATAGAGTTGTCTTTAATTATTTTCGCCGTTTTGCTTTACTTTATCGCTATGAGTTAGCAATAGTCGTGGAAGCAACAGTCGGCACGACAACCTCATGGCGACACGTTGATGGAGATCAAGATGATGGAGATCATGGTGTCATGCCGGTGACGATGGAGATCATGCCGGTGCTTTGGAGATGGAGATCAAAAGCACAAGTTCATGGCCATATCATGTCACTTATGATTTGCATGTGATGTTAATCCTTTTATGCATCTTATTTTGCTTAGGACGACGGTAGCATTATAAGGTGATCCCTCACTTAAATTTCAAGATAAAATTGTGTTCTCCCCGAGTGTGCACCGTTGCGAAAGTTCGTCGTTTCGAGACACCACGTGATGATCGGGTGTGATAGACTCTATGTTCGCATACAACGGGTGCAAGCCAGTGTTGCACATGCGGAACACTCGGGTTAAACTTGACGAGCCTAGCATGTACAGACATGGCCTCGGAACACAAGAGACCGAAAGGTCGAACATGAGTCATATAGTAGATATGATCAACATGAAGATGTTCACCATTGAAACCACCTCAACTCACGTGATGATCGGACTTGAGTTGGTGGATTTGGATCATGTGACACTCGAATGACTGGAGGGATGTCAATTTGAGTGGGAGTTTTTTAAGTAATATGATTAACTGAACTCATTATCTTGAACAATAGTCTAAGTTGTCTTTGCTATATTTATGTTGTAGATCATGGCTCGCGCAGTAGCACCCCTGAATTTCAATGCGTTCCTAGAGAAAGCTAAGTTGAAAGATGATGGAAGTAACTTTGTGGACTAGGCCCGTAATCTAAGGATTATCCTTACGGCTTCCCAGAAGGCTTATGTCCTTGATGCACCGCTTGGTGATCCACCCGCTCCAGTTGAGTCTCTAGACGTTGTGAACGCCTGGCAGGCTAGCTCTGATGATTACTCAATAGTTCAATGTGCAATTTTGTATGGCTTAGAACCGGGACTTCAAAGACGTTTTGAACGTCATGGAGCATCTGAGATGTTCCAGGAGTTGAGGTTTATCTTTCAGAAGAATGCCCGGATCGAGAGGTATGAGACCTCTGATAAGTTCTATCCTTGCAAGATGGAGGAGAACGGGTCTGTTAGTGATCACATACTCAGAATGTCTGGGTACTCCACCCGTCTGGCTGAATTAGGGATGCCCCTTCCGCCAGAGGCTATCACTGACAGAGTTCTTCAATCATTGCCACCTAGCTACAAGAGCTTCGTGTTGAACTATAACATGCACGGGATGAACAAGTCAGTCGCCGAGCTGTTTGCGATGCTGAAAGTCGCTGAGTCTGAAATTCAGAAGGAGCATCAAGTGTTGATGGTCAATAAAACCACTAGTTTCAAGAAAAATGGCAAGGGTAAGAAGGGTAACTCCAAGAAGAGTGGCAAAGCAGTTGCTCCTCCTATGAAGAAACCCAAGGCTGGACCCAAACCAGAAACTGTGTGCTTTCATTGCAAGGGAACTGGACACTGGAAGCGGAACTGCCCCAAGTATTTGGCTGACAAGAAGGCGGCAAACAACAAACAAGGTATATATGATATACATGTTATTGATGTGTACCTTACCAACTCTCGTTGTAGTGCCTGGGTATTTGATACCGGTGCGGTTGCTCACATTTGCAACTCTAAACAGGAACTGTGGAATAGACGGAGGCTGGCAAAGGATGAAGTGACGATGCGCTTGGGAAAACGTTCCAAGGTTGATGTGATCGCCGTCGGCACGCTCGCTCTTCAATTACCATCGGGATTAGTGATGAACCTGAATAATTGTTATTTAGTGCCTGCGTTAAGCATGAACATTATATCTGGATCTTGTTTATTGCGAGACGGTTACTCATTTAAATCAGAGAATAATGGTTGTTCTATTTATATGAGTAATATCTTTTATGGTCATGCACCTGAAGTGAGGGGTTTATTCTTATTGAAGCTCGATAGTAATGATACACATGTTCATAACATTGATGCCAAAAGATGTAGAATTGATAATGATAATACCACTTTCTTGTGGCACTGCCGTTTAGGTCATATTGGCGTAAAACGCATGAGGAAGCTCCATGCTGATGGACTTTTGGAGTCACTTGATTTTGAATCACTTAACACATGCGAGCCATGCCTCATGGGCAAGATGACTAAAACGCCGTTCTCTAGAACAATGGAACGGGCAAGTGACTTGTTGGAAATCATACATACTGATGTTTGCGGTCTGATGAGTATTGAGGCGCGCGGTGGTTATCGTTATTTTCTCACCTTCACTGATGACTTAAGTAGATATGGGTATATTTACTTAATGAAACACAAGTCTGAAATGTTTGAAAAGTTCAAACAATTTCAGAGTGAAGTTGAGAATCATCGTAACAAGAAGATTAAATTCCTACGATCTGATCGAGGAGGAGAATATCTGAGTTATGAGTTTGGCAGTCACTTTAGACAATGTGGAATTGTTTCACAACTGACACTGCCTGGAACACCACAGCGTAATGGTGTGTCCGAACGTCGTAATCGAACCTTATTGGATATGGTGCGATCTATGATGTCTCTTGCCGATTTGCCACTATCGTTTTGGGGTTATGCATTAGAGACAGCTGCATTCACTTTAAATAGGGCACCATCGAAATCCGTTGAGACAACGCCATATGAACTTTGGTTTGGCAAGAAGCCAAAGCTGTCATTTCTTAAAGTTTGGGGATGTGATGCTTATGTCAAAAAGCTTCAGCCTGAAAAGCTGGAACCCAAAACGGAGAAATGCGTCTTCATAGGATACCCAAAAGAGACAGTTGGGTATACCTTCTACCTCAGAACCGAAGGCAAAGTATTTGTCGCTAAAAACGGAACATTTCTTGAGAAAGAGTTTCTCTCGAAAGAATTGAGTGGGAGGAAGATAGAACTTGATGAGGTTGTTGAACCTTTACTTCAACCTGAGAGTAGCGCAGCGTAGAAAGATGTTTCTGTAGAGCCTACATCAGCTGAAGAGGAAGTTGATGATGATCATAAAGCTTCGGATCAAGTTGCTATCGAACCTCGTAGGTCGACAAGGACGCGTACTGCTCCTGAGTGGTACGGCAACCCTGTCTTAGAGGTCATGTTGTTGGACAACGATGAACCTACGAGCTATGGAGAAGTGATGATGGGCCCGGATTCCGAGAAGTGGTTAGAGGCCATGAAATCCGAGATGGGATCCATGTATGAAAACAAAGTGTGGACTTTGGAAGTATTACCTGAAGGGCGTAAGGCCATTCAGAACAAATGGATCTTTAAGAGGAAGACGGACGCGGACGGTAATGTCACCGTCTATAAAGCTCGACTTGTGGCAAAGGGTTTTTCACAAGTTCAAGGAGTTGACTACGATGAGACCTTCTCACCCGTAGCGATGCTTAAGTCCGTCAGAATCATGTTAGCAATAGCTGCATTTTTCGATTATGAAATTTGGCAGATGGATGTCAAAACAGCGTTCCTTAACGGTTTCCTTAAGGAAGAGTTGTATATGATGCAACCAGAAGGTTTTGTCGATCCAGAGAATGCTGACAAAGTTTGCAAACTCCAGCGATCCATTTATGGACTGGTGCAAGCATCTCGGAGTTGGAATCTTTGCTTTGATGAGGTGATCAAAGCGTTCGAGTTTATACAAGTTTACAGAGAAGCTTGTATTTACAAGAAAGTGAGTGGGAGCTCTATAGCGTTTCTAATATTATATATGGATGACATATTACTGATTGGAAACAATATCGAAATGTTGGAAAGTGTGAAGGAATATTTGAACAAGAGTTTTTCAATGAAGGACCTAGGAGAAGCTGCTTTCATATTAGGCATCAAGATCTATAGAGATAGATCAAGACGTTTAATAGGACTTTCACAAAGCACATACCTTGATAAGATTTTGAAGAAGTTCAAAATGGATCAGTCCAAGAAGGGGTTCTTGCCTGTTTTGCAAGGTGTGAAGTTGAGTAAGACTCAAATGCCCAGTAACTGCAGAAGATAGAGAAAAGATGAGTGTCATCACCTATGCTTCAGCCATAGGCTCTATCATGTATGCAATGCTGTGCACAAGACCCGATGTCAGCCTTGCCATAAGTATGGTCGGAAGGTTTCAAAGTGATCCAGGAATGGAACACTGGACGGCGGTCAAGAATATCCTGAAGTACCTGAAAAGGACTAAAGGATATGTTTCTCGTTTATGGGGGTGATCAAGAGCTCGTCGTAAAAGGTTACGTCGATGCAAGCTTTGACACTGATCCGGATGACTCTAAGTCGCAAACCGGATACGTATTTATTCTTAATGGGGGTGCGGTTAGCTGGTACAGTTCCAAGCAAAGCGTGGTAGCTGATTCTACATGCGAAGCGGAGTACATCGCTGCCTCGGAGGCAACGAAGGAAGGTGTCTGGATGAAGGAGTTCATGACAGATCTTGGAGTAGTGCCTAGTGCGCTTAACCCAATGACTCTGTTTTGTGATAATACTGGTGCCATTGCTCTAGCCAAGGAACCAAGATTTCACAAGAGGACTAGACACATTAAGCGACGTTTCAATTCCATCCGCGATTACATCAAGGAGGACGACATAAATATTTGCAAAGTACACACGGATCTGAATGTTGCAGATCCGATGACTAAACCTCTCCAAGGGCTAAACATGAACAACACCAGAACTGCATGGGTGTTCGATTCATTACAATGTAAATCACATAGTGATGTGAACTAGATTATTGATTCTAGTGCAAGTGGGAGAATGTTGGAAATATGCCCTAGAGGCAATAATAAATTGGTTATTATTATATTTCCTTGTTCATGATAATCGTTTATTATCCATGCTATAATTGTATTGATTGGAAACTCAAATACATGTGTGGGTACATAGACAACACTGTGTCCCTAGTAAGCCTCTAGTTAACTAGCTCGTTGATCAAAAGATGGTGAAGGTTTCCTAGCCATGGACATGAGATGTCATTTGATAACGGGATCACATCATTAGGAGAATGATGTGATGGACAAGACCCAAACTATAAACGTAGCCTATGATCATGTCAGTTTATTGCTATTGTTTTCTGCATGTCAAGTATCTGTTCCTATGACCATGAGATCATGCAACTCACTGACACCGGAGGAATACCTTGTGTGTATCAAACGTCGCAACGTTACTGGGTGACTATAAAGATGCTCTACAGGTATCTTCGAGGGTGTCTGTTGGGTTGGCATGGATCAAGACTGGGATTTGTTACTCCGTGTGACGGAGAGGTATCTCAGGGCCCACTCGGTAATACAACATCACAATGAGCCTTGCAAGCAATGTGACTAAAGTGTTAGCCACGAGATCTTGTATTACGGGCCGAGTAAAGAGACTTGCCGATAACGAGATTGAACTAGGTATAGAGATACCGTCGATCGAATCTCGGGCAAGTAACATACCGAAGAACAAAGGGAACAGCATACGGGATTAACTGAATCCTTGACATAGAGGTTCGACCGATATAGATCTTAACCAATATGGGCATCCAGGTCCCGCTATTGGTTATTGACCGTAGAGGTGTCTCGGTCATGTCTGCATAGTTCTCGAACCCGCAGGGTCTACACACTTAACGTTTGGTGACGATTAGTATAGTTGAGTTATTGTGTTGGTGACCGAAGGTTGTTCGGAGTCCCGGATAAAATCCCGGACATGACGAGGATCTCCGGAAGAGTCCGGAGGTAAAGATTGATATATGTGATAATAGTGTTTTGATCTCCGGAAGGGTTCCGGAATTCACCGGAAGGGGTTCCGGATGTTTACCGAAGTGTTCGGGTGCAGCAACACTTTATATGGACCAAAGGGGTAAAGCCCACGAGGTATTGGAAAGTGCAAAAGGAAGTTTTGCTGCTGCCTTAAGCGGTACTACCGCTGGTAAGGCAGTACTACCGCGTAAGTGGTACTACCGCTTGTGTGAAGCGGTACTACCGCTTGTATGCGGTACTGCTGGAATCCGAGTGGGACTCTTTCCGTGCGGGCCAAACCGACCTTGTGCGGGCAAAACCGACCTTGTGGAGGCTTTCTCTCCAAGTTTAGACCCCAGGGCTCAACATATAAATAGAGGGGCAGGGCTAGCACACGGGATACATCAAGATTTCCCAAGCCGTGTGCCGGCAACCCTAACCCTCTAGTTCCTCCCGTCACAATCTCCGTAGTGCATGGCGAAGCCCTGCAGAGATTGTTCCTCACCACCATCACCACGCCGTCGTGCTGCCGGAACTCATCCACTACTTCACCATCGCTCGCTGGATCGAGGAGGTGAAGGCGTCATCAAGCCGTACGTGTGTTGAACGCGGAGGTGCCGTCCGTTCGGCGCTAGATCGTGTTTGGATCGAGGGACGACTTGCGATTTGGATCGCGAAGACGTACGACTACATCAACCGCGTTTCTTAACGCTTCCGCTTAGCGATCTACAAGGGTATGTAGATTCACTCTCCCTCTCATAGATGCTCATCACCATGGATAGATCTTGCGTGTGCGTAGGAAATTTTTTGTTTCCCATGCGATGTTCCCCAACATAAAGTGGAGGGGCGCCTCCACTTACCGCTTCGGCGTGTCGCTGACAGGCGGGGCCCAGTGTCAGATTTAAAAGGAGGGGGAGGGAACAGAGAGAGAGCAGGACTCCGGCGATCGTCGCCAGCGATACGGGCGGCGGCGAGGTCAGGTGACTACGGGAATCGAACGGGCTCATCGAGACGAACGCGTACGTACCCGTGGCTTCGCAAGAGACGGCCGGACGACGTCGCCCCCTTCCTCTCCGGTGGCGGCGGCGCTCGGGTGTCGACGGAGACGGCAACTCCGGCAGTAATTCGACTCGGGCAGGGCTTGGGCAGGGTCAGTGGAGTGCGACGAACTTTATAGAGGAGGAAGTGGAGCTCGGGGAGGAGTAGAACGGCGGGGAGGCTGGGCTCGGGTGGCGGCGGTGCTCCGGCGAGATGCGAGGCCAGAGGGCCTCTCGGCCGTGGCTCGGTGCTCGGGGGCTCGATAGGAGGTGGAGAAGGTGGGGTGAGGAGCTCGGGAGAGGCCGGCGAGGCGTATTTATAGGAGGGGGAGGAGCTCGGGCGAGCTCTCTGGAATGGCCGGGATTCGGGCCACGTCGCCGGCGCGAGGACGCCTCGCTGGCTGGCCGGTTGCAGGCGACGAGACGGGAGCTAGCAGGGGAGTTAAGGCGTGCAGTGGCGGGTAGTGGAGGAAGACGACGCACCGCACGCCACAGTGCAGCCACGGGCGGCACAGGGCCCGGGTGCGTCGCGGCCGACGAGGGCGATTCCGGCGAGGGGAAGGGTCCAGAGCGACCAGGTGGAGGGAGGGGAAGATGTCGGCGCACGGAGACAAGCCGCTGCGGTGCGAGGCAGGCGGACGCGATGGATCAGAGGCGGGCGCGATGCAGAGCGCGCGCACTGGCATGCCATTGTCGCGCTCACCACGGAAGTTGATGTCGGCAGGCCGTCCAAGTCCAGCGCACCATGTCTAGCAGCTTCTCCTTCGATCACTTAGCCTCTCTATGCCTCTGGTTCGACTAGGTTCATTCTGAACCGAAGTGTAGCTTCAGCTACAGTCTCTGTCAGAAAAATTGAGAGGGATCTAGAGAAGACATGAGCTGGGGATGGAGCCAAAGGAGATGTCTGGGGTGATCTATGTTGGAAGGACTCCAATCTGACCAAGTTTGAGAAGATTTGATCAAGATTTGAGGGTAGTTCATGTACAACTGCTGTACTGAACCAGAAACAGAGATGAGCTTGATGCACTCATCTGGTTAATTTTCTGGAGCTGAATTTTGGTGTGGCAGGGTTATATTGTGAGGAGAAGATGCCACAAAAATTTCAGCTCAATTGGATACCTCTAGCTGATACTTCCTTCACAGAGGTTCCAACTGAACAGAAACTTGGCAGAATTTTGGTGGTGAACATTTGTACTGGACCAGATCATATTTTTGGATATTGTGGAAAGATAGGTTCCCTAATATCTCAGGGAATTTTCTGGGAATTAATTGAGTAGGGAAAATATGAGCTCCTTCACAAATGACCAATACTGTCCAGAGAGCAAATGGGGTTTTCTGGACTAAACTTTGTACTGGACCATGAGATGTTTTTGAAGATTGTAGGAGTAGATGATGACAATAAGGTCTGGGATTAATTTGGGATTTTTCTGATCACCAGAGCTATAGGTTGCTGTGTAACCCATAGTGATGACAGATTTTCCCAAAGAAAGAAAATGAATATTTGGGAAGAATAAAGAATTGGAAATTGATCCAGATGGTGAGGGGCAAGATTTTGGCAAGATGCTGAGTTCTTTGGATCATTGAGAGGAATTCATAAGTCCAAAGTCAACTGAAAAGGTTCAAAATCCAACCAGATTGCAAATAAAGCCAGAAAGATTTTGAAAAGAAAAAGTTGCCAAAAACTAGGGTGTCACAGGTACTCTGAGGGAACCGTGTCTGTTGCGTCTATAAATTTGGCAAAAAAAACGCGGGAAAGGGTCAGAACACAAACACACATGCATGTGGACCAAATATATGTATGAAAGGGGGGGGGGTTGATGTTCAAATATCCAATGCACAACTTTGGTGTGGCACCTGTCTCACAAAGCGCACAGTTATGCTCATCTGGCCCCCACTTCGTGTCGGCAGGAGGGGAATCATAGCTATGAAAGCATGCCCCCAAATAGCTAGGTCTGGCATCTTACCCCACCGTAACATAAAACCTATAGGAATCCATCATGGTCAACCCCCACCCCCCTCTCGCTTGCGGTCAACAAGGTAGACCATGCGGGCCCACAAATGTGCTTGTGCGCGGTGGATGGGTGAGACTACGAACCACCTGCCGGTGGCAATGTATGAAAAGGGTGGTGTGATATTTAAATACCCATTTCACAACTTTGATGTGGCACATGCACCTCGCAATCCGGACATCCCCGACCCCACGGAGGTTCAGGACGTACGGAGTAGTGCCCCCCCCCCCACACACTTCGAGTCAGTGGGAGGGCATCTCACCAAGACCTACTGTAACATGGACCAAGAAGAATCCACCTTGGTAATCTCTCTCATTGTCGGTCGAAGTGATGGACGTCCACGTGGCCCCACAGATGGGCTTGCCGCCGATAACCACATGAGGGAGTGCCCAAAGACAACCACTGCCTGCATGTGGCCCAAACATATGTATGGAAGTGTTGTGTGGTGTTTGAATACACAATGCACAACTTTGATGTGGCACCGTGCTTTGGAACTGGAAAGTCCCCACATGGTGTGAGGGTTCACGACGCGCAGTATGTCGCCCCCCCACCTCGAGCCTACTATAACACGAACCAAGAAGAATCCACCTTAATTAGTAACCTCTCTCGTTGTCGGTCGAAGTGAGGGATGTCCATGCGGGCCCACGAATGGGCTTGCCACCGATAGCACTGAGGGAATGTTCGAAGACAACCACCACATCCATGTGGGATAACATATGTATGTAAGTGTTGTCTCATGTATGAATCATATATATACCCACAACTTTGATGTGGCACCTGCTTTGGAACCGGAAAGTCCCCACACGGAGCGAGGGTTCACGACGCGTAGTATGCCGGTCCCCCGGCACCACTGCGAGCCGGTGAGAGGGATTTATGCATACGTACGCGTGCGCTCAAACTTTGGTCTGGAATCTCACCATGACCTACCATAAAATGAACCAAGAAGAATCAATCCACCTTGGTAACCTCTCTCATCGTTGGTCAAAGTGATGGACGTCCACGCGGACCCACGAATATGGGCTTGCCACCGATAACCACGCGAGGGATAGTGTCCAAAGTCAACCATCGCCTGCATGCATGTGTCCCAAACATATGTATGGAGGTGTTGTTGTGTGATGTTTGAATGTACCCAATGCACAATGTTGATGTGTCACCTACCTCACAAACCGTAAAGTCCCCAAATGGAGCGAGGTCCAT
Source organism: Elymus sibiricus (assembly GCA_039707655.1). NCBI lineage: Eukaryota > Viridiplantae > Streptophyta > Magnoliopsida > Poales > Poaceae > Elymus > Elymus sibiricus. The sequence goes on along the minus strand of CM077668.1, from coordinate 158,524,175 downwards.
GACGCATCGTGTGCAGCCCCCCCACTTCGATCCGTTGTGAGGGATTCATGTTTACACATGCGCTCAAACTATACTATATATGTAATCTTAGCATGACCTATACGCAAGAGAAACCAAAATTTAGTCCCCTCCTATGTCAAATATTAACCTCTCTTGCTGTCGGTCAAAGTGATGGACCAGGCGCGTACACAGATGGAAGCATCGCTGATAACCGCGTGAGTGAGTGCCAGAGGACAACTACCGCTTGCATGTGTGGGCCAAACATATGTATTGGAGGTGTTGTGTGATGTTTGAAAACCCAATATGCACAACTTTGATGTGGCGCCTGCCTCGGAAACCGTAAAGTCCCACACGGAGCGAGGTTCACGACGCGTAGTATATGATGCCCCCCTATTTTGCGCGTGCTATATATATATACTCCTACCGTAACACAACCCAAAAATAATCCTCCTTGGTCAAATTAACCTCTCTCGCTGTAGGTCAAAGTAATGGACCTCACAGGCCCACGGATGGAAGCATCGCCGATAAACCGCGCGAGATAGCTATAGGACAACCACCGCCTGCATGTGGCCCAAAGAGGTGTTGTGTGATGTTTCAATACCCAATGCACAACTTTGATGTGGCACCTGCTTCGCAAACTAGAAACGCCCCACACGGAGGTTCACGACGCGTAGTTCCCCTCACTTTGAGCCGGTGGGATGGATTCGTGTGTACGCACGCACTCGAACTTTGGTCTAGAATCTCACCATGATCTACACCATAACACATGCGAAGATGAATCCACCTTTGGTCAAATGCCTCTCGCTGTCGGTCAAAGTGATAAGCTGCGCGGGCTAACGAATGGGCGCATCGCTGATAACCACACGAGGGAGTGTCCAAGGACCACCACTGCATGCATGCATGTGGCCCAAACATATGTATGAATGGGTTGTGTAATGTTTAAATACCTAATTCATGAATTTTATGTGGCACATGCCTCACAAACCGGCCAATCCCACATGGAGGCTCACGACGCGTAGTGTGCCGGACCCCCCACCCACCGCACCACCACCGCCACTTCGAGGCATGCATGCATGTCAAACTTTTTCTGCAGTGAACATGTGACCAAAGGAGTGTCGTGTTAAAATTTGAAAAAACTTCAGAGATCATTCAGACGTTTTTATACATTGATTGATTTCCTAGGGATTTAATGTGTAAATATCAAATTTGAACTACATGCACACGCGATAGTGCACCAAAATGGATTGGAAAATCATATGCGTGTCCTTGGGTGCATGTTTAGTCCCCATGATATGACACCAATAGACTGTGATATTTTTTGGGGTCAAATTCGAGACAAGTTTTGATATAAGTTTCTTGCAAGTGGGAGATTATTAATAATTGGAACACAATATCGCGAACGGTTTATTTATTCGAACTATGGGCGTTAGGCTAACAATGTACGGGCCATGCTTCGGTTAATTAATAAAGCGGCAGAATTAATCCTCAAAAAAGAAAAACAACATACGTGCCGCCACGCGTCCCATGTGCCGTGCGAGCAGGCATGAGTTGACGGGACGCATGCGAGCAGTCCGCCACGCAGGCAGACCGGGAGGCGTGCGAGCAGGTGTGTGAATCACTGAATTGACGGGAGGCGTGTTCGCTGCACAGTGTCATCAGGAGACGTGCGAGCAGCTGTGTGAAATGACGTTAGGCATGCGAGAAGTCCGCTGCGCAGGCTCGCCGGGAGGCGAGCCATCCCTTCGACTGGCGCCCGCCTCGCTCCCACTGCTTCATATTAATGGGGCGCCCTAGCCGCTGGTTATAATAGGCGGTTACACCCCCCATTCTGGCTACACACACAATCCTCTCTCTCCACCTGCATCCTCGACGCCGTTCTCAGTCGTCACCGCCGTCTGAAGTGTACCAGGATGCCGACGAAGCGCCCCATGGGAGGGACTGGGGATGCCAGGGCTGGTGAAGCACAGCACGATGTGAAGCCGGGCACAGAGGTTGCCGTCACCGCGGACGAGGTCTCGCGCGGGCAGCAGCGCGGCCTTGAAGTCGGCGCCGCCGTCGTGCTTCCCCAGACAGAGCCGGAGGTCCACAACGACCCCGACAACCACTCTGGCGATGGCTCCGACGACCACTCCATCGACGACTTCGACGACGCCGGAGAACCGGTTAGTCATCTATACCAATTTTTTGGCTAATTTAATCCTAGGTTTTCTCTTATTAGTCCTGCCTCCCCCTATTTGGAATATAAATCCTATGGTTATATGTTCTCTGCAAATATAATCCTCCGTCTAGGGTTAGTGATTAATTGTTAGTTCCGTACAAATGATTTTTGCTATTAATCCAACTAGGGTTAGTGTTTCTGCTAATATTTCGTAGCCAGATCTTGAGAATTGATTTTTAATGTCCTACATATATGTTTGTGCCAATTTTTTTCCAGATTGGTTTGAACATAGATGATTGTGCTAAAAAAATCGAACCAAAATCTTGCTAATAACACGTCTAGGGTTAGTGATTAATTGTTTGTTTTGTACAAATGATTTTTGCTATTAATCCGACTAGGGTTAGTGTTTCTGCTAATATTTCGTAGCCAGATCTTGAGAATTGATTTTTAATGTCCTACATATATGTCCTAAAAATGATTTTGAATGTACATAGATGATTGTGCTAAAAAAAGCCGAACCAAAATCTTTGGATCTGTCTAGAATAATAGCCATCAAATCCTAATCCTACTTTACGACATGTAAATTGGCTTGATGCTAAAAGTTGGCATGCCTAATTTTGGCAACTGCCAAATGTTGGCTAGAGATTGGTTGCATATACCAATTTTCATTGCCAATCTCAGAAATGTTGGCAACTTTTGATTTTGCCAAATGTTGGTAGCAAATCAACCAACCTCTTAATTTTGTTGCACTAAGTTGTGTGCTCTCAATTTATGCATGCCGAATTCGCATTATACTATGTTTCATAAACTCTGCCTGCCGAATTCGCATTATAAAATATACCGACGCCACATTTTCTACTATATGTATAGGTGCTATCTGACTATGTCGACAGCGAGGATGAAGATAGCCAGAGGAAGTTCGAGAAGCAAAAGCTCAGGGAGCTTTATGCTGGAGAGCATAACAGGTGTGTTAGGACCTGGAATGGGGGCTTTGGATGCCCGTTCTGCAACCAAATCCTTCATGACGCGTTTGAAAGTGTTCCGGCACATGCAAGAGGAAGAGCCATTGGCTTCTTCAAGCAGAAGTATTCGCGCTGGGTGGCGCACGCCGCGTACGCTGAGTACCTGGAGAAGCTTCACCTTCATGCAGGCCGGGAGACCCGTTGAATTATGGTTGAGTACCTAGAGAAGCTTCACCTTCGTGTAGGCTGGGAGACCCGTTGAATTATGGTTATGTTCAGAAGTACCCTAGCTATCTAGTGTGTGCGTATTAAATATATCTAGGCTTGAGTATGCTTATTATTATCGGTGGAACTATGGTTGAGCTATGCTTGAGTACACTTATTATCTATGCCTGAGTATGTTTATATCTATGCTTAATTATATCTAGATGTGGGCTGAGTATGCAATCAGTTTGGTTGATGGAATTTTATGCTTCGCTTAGACCAACCTATGATTGCCCACAGCACACACAGCTTATTAGCGCGAATCGTCAGTGTTACTTTTGGTCTTCCCACATAATTTTATACTAGCAACCGTTTGCCCAAAACACGCACAACTACGTGTGGAGAGTTGGCAAAAAATTTGAACACGTACGGTGCATATTAGGGTGAATGTTTAGCATGGGTAAAAATTTCAGGGTCAACCGACGAAGGAAATGTGGACCTTGGAACCGTCTGCGATGACTTTTATTGTGCCGCGACACGTGTGTTCTGATTGGCCAGAACGCATCCCCATGGATCGCACGTCCGCACCATAGGATGTAAACAGATCGAACGACAGTCCGTATCGCCCTCATACCGGAGTGATGTTAACACACACGGTTGGGTCTACCAAACCGTTGCCTCCGAAACGCATTCTGGGACAGAAAACCCTCACCACCCAATTCAAAAAGGAAAAAAGAAAACCCTCACCACCCCCCATGTCACAAAACCCTCACCCCCGCCTGCCACCCCCCGTCCCCAGTCGCACCTGCACTCCTCCGCGACTCTGCATGTCACCGCCTATCGCCGCGGCAACCACTTAGCTCGACGCCTATCGCCACCGACGGTTGGCGGCAAACCCCATCCCATTTCACCACTGCCGCTTGCCGCCTCCTATCTCCACCGGCTTTCTCGACGCTGCTCGCCATCGACCCAGCTCCGCGTGATTGGGGAATCTGCGGTATTGGAGGTTTTTCTCATGGAGAACCAGGTAACTAATTTACTAAAATATTCGCTCATCTCTTATCCCAGTCTGTCTGCCCCTTTTAATCACCCGGACGAAATCGCCGTAAATTCATTTTTCTTCTAGATGATTCGAGGGTTTTCTTTCATTCATAGAGTGTATACTGCAAGGAGACATCAAGCCTATGCGGCCTCGGCCAGACAGCCGAGGAGTTCCATCTCACCGTACCAGATGACTTCAGGAAGCGCACAGTATGTTCAATCTCACCCTACCTCGGTTGGCATGGCCTACTTTTCTGAACATATACTATATATTGCTACATTTGGATAAAAGGTGCCACATGCAGCATATACGTCAAAGGGGATTTTTCTTGTTTCTATATTAGGCAAATTAATGCCATAATGTTCTTTCGATTACTCTCATATTTGCATGACATCATGGTTACACTATCTTTTTAATTATAAATTTGTGTCCTTTGATTTCAACTGTTGTGTACTGTTCTTTCAATTACTCCCATATTTGCATGTTACGCTATTCTTTAACAATCTTATCATTTCCTACAGTACATCCCTTACTTTGCAACAGCAACTATAGTACACAATCTTGGCCTTTACATAACTGAAGACTCCAGGAATGTCATATTGAACACAAACCATGGATTTACAATCGTTGCTTATGTAAAACTTGATGAACATGGTTACTCCTATTTTGGAGCGGGCCTTTGGACAGAAATTTCTAAGTTTTATGTATTGAAAGCTAGCACTAAAATTGCACTGCACCTAAAAGAGCCTGGTCATATGATATATGCTAACTTCCCCGACGATATCATCCGTCCAGACTTTGTTCGAAGTAAGTGTTCTTTTTCAAGTACCTGCATGTTGACTTACCTAGCAATATCAAAGTAATTGTGTAGTATTTAAGCAACCAATTGGGATTCCACTTTCTGACTCTGTTAAGTCTGTTCCTACCTAGTAACTTCTAGTTACCAATACACTTTTCTTTTGCCCTGTTCTAACTAAATATTCCCTATCCTCCCACTCCTCCACTCCTATCAGATTGCGTCGCCGCCGAGGAGACTCTGGAGGTGGAGGATGAGGATGCCAACAAGCAGAGGTGGGTCGAGCAAGAACCGCAAGCGACTCCGACGGGCCTAGACTTCATCAGCAGCCTCCTCGATGATACGTTGATCGTCATCATCACCCTCCTCCCAATCAAATATGGCGCACGGACAACCTTCCTTTTCCAGCGGTGGCATCCCTATGGCACTCCACCCCTATCGACCTCATCGACGTCCACAAGCTCTGCCATGGCTATCGCAAAAGTTTGGACGCATTGTCCCAGATTCTCGGCAGGCACCTTGGCCCAATCAGAGGCCTTATCACGGGCAAGTTCCGTTCCAACGGCAAAGACCGAGCCAAGCTTGATGAGTGGTTCCGATCCCCTGCCCTACATCACCTCGAGGAGCTCAGTTTTAATGATGGACATATGCGCTTGCTACCACCGTCCGTGCTCCGCCTTGCGCCCACGCTGTGGCTCGCCAGGTTCATGAACTGCCATTTGCCCCCGATTAATGACACCCCCGCTCTTTTTCTCCCTTGACTGAAGCACCTCAAGCTTGTCGCCGTCTGCATCCCCAAGGATGACATGGAGCGCCTGCTCTGCGGCTGTACTGCACTCGAGTACCTTCGTCTTCAGGCGATCAATGGGTTGAGTAGCTTCCACATCACCTCCATGACTCTCCGGACAATTTATGTGTGTTGCTGGTGCTGCAACAAGAGATCACATAGGTGTATCACAGTATGGTCATTGAGGATACACCTTTACTTGAGAGATTACTTGTAGTTGATCAACAAGGTCCAACAAGAATCGGTGTCATTTTTGCGCCGAAATTGACAGTGGTGGGCTACTCATTTATTAAATTCTCTGAACTTGTTATTGGATCCACACCCGTTCAGGTACAACAGTCGCCTTCTTCTTCTCCTTCTTGAAATTGACATTTTTTTTTCTAATTTTGAAGATGTATGTTCATCTGTCATCCAGAAAATGAACCCGACAAGCTTGACCCCATATCTGCGCACAGTGAAGGTCTTCACACTAGAATCTATCGGCCCCAACCTGGATGAAGTTGTCACTTTCCGTGCCTGGAGAAGCTATATATCGAGGTGATGCTCCTTTCCTGTTAAATGTTAACCATAAGGGAGTTCAATTTTTTGGTACCTTTTCCCAAGTTTACAATGACGAATGTATTACGATTTCTGAAGGAATTTTGGAGGATTTCAGTACATAGATGTTTTTTTTCCTATAGTGGTTGCTTGATTCATAAGGTTATAATCCATATGCATTTCTCCTTTGGATTCATCTGTACTACTTCACGTAGGGAAATTTCCATCCACTCCAACCTCTTGGGAAGAAGCCTATGTTTTTTCTAGATTGTATTCAAATGCCCATGTTAATCATGTAGGATCGAAGATGGCATGTCACTCTATTCGTGTATTTTAGAAATCCTGCAAATCAAAGAGGCCTGTAGTAGTGTTCAAAACTGCATGTAGGCACTAATACGTTCTCTTCTTTTGTAGATAAGATTAGGCCCTGTAGTGGATAATGTGATACAATATAACAATCACATCGAATGCCTTGATCTGCATCTCTCAGAAATTACTTTGAACTCCTACCGAGGGACCTTACCGGAGATTATATTCGCCAGGTTCTTTGTTGTGAGAGCAAGGGTGCTAAAGGTAATAAGGTTTGCCCTACATTTGCTTCGCGAAACTGAATGGTTTGCTGATGAGCACCGGCAGGTAGGGAAGAATGGAAAAGGCTCTGCAGAAGCTGAATTTCATTTTGGAAGTTCAGTTGACAAAGTAATCGGAAGTCATTATGTCAAGCCCATACATGACTTGTCAGTGGATGATCCCTTTGCAGAAATGTTGAGGTTTCGAAACGGGTGTTACAAGTTGTAATATCAATTTGAACCTCTCATATGTCCATGTTCAGCTGATCAGCGTGGGCGTTTGCAGCTGCATGAGCTGAATTTCATTTCTAATATCAGTTTGAACCTTGTAATCTTCGAATTTGAGCCTTCTAACTCTGGAATTTGAACCTTGTAATATTTTGGGCTTTTGTGGTACAATCGTTGAAATGGCATCGTATATGAGACTCGTATATTGGTAGTACTATTTTGACCTTAATATGCAATGGACGATTAATATCTGGTCCTCAATGGACTTGATTTTATTTACCATTCTTGAATGTGTTTCCCCTGTCGATCTCATCGCAAATGATCTATATTGCGGACTCAAGAGCGATCTTCAACATTATTGTACACAGTTGGTTTCTTCAACTGTGTGCCCAGAATTATCGCACTCGAGTGTCCATCATTACCCCGTCTGTGTAACTTTGACCTCACCACCCACGGGTAAACTTGGCACCTCTTCGAGCCCACGCGTGGTCAAACGAAACGCGTGTGGGGTGCTCAAGCGTGCACTGGAAGCCTCCGCTAGGAACGCGGTGACAAGATGTGACGATTACAGGTCGTCCGGCCCCTATTTATTACAGCGGCCATTTAACCCTTGTGTCTCTTCAACCTTTTGATCGCGCCCCAGTATTGCAAGAAGCACACCCACGACAACAAATACAGAGAGGGTATCCTGCGCGGCTCCAATGGCGCTCCCAACGGCTGCCGACGACGAGTGGCAGTTCACCATGCATGCCATAGTGGACACCCACAGAAGGTTCATGGAGCTCTCGGTGGTGTACACCAACAACCCGATCTGGGTGGAGAACTCCATCCACACTATGGAGCTGTTGCTTGCTGCGAAGAAGTACAAGGTGGTCGGGTTCGACCTCGAGTACACCCGCGCTCGTGCCGGGTCTTGTCACAAGGTCGCCGTCGCCCAGATGTGCATGCGCAATCACGTCCTCATCTACCACTACTGCCTGGCCACAAGGCCTTGCAAGCGTTTCGCCAGGTTTGTCAACAGCCCCCACTACATGTTCACTACGGTGGACATCACCAATGATGTAAAGGTGCTCAAGAATTTGGGCATCGCCTGCCAGAATCTTGTCGACATCCAGGGCCAATAAAAGATCTTGGGAAGCAAAAAGCATGAGAAGGACTCACTGGTTCGCCTCGCCGAGGCCATCATCGACCCCTACTACAGAGACATGAAGGATTCCTACAACAAGGACAAGCGTGCCTGGCACTCGGCCTGGATGGAGAAACTCGATGAAGCTCACATCGTGTACGCGGCCAAGGAGGCGTACATGAGCTACGAGATGTACATGCGGATCGTTGACATGAGGAAGTCCCTCCTTCTTCCCCAAAATGGCCAGGGATCCAGCCGGAAGCAGAGCAATGGCAAGCGTCGTCACAACAAGAAGTAGATGATTAGATGATCGTTTCTCCTAGTTTAGTATGCATGTAATTGTTTACTTTGGTGTGTGTAGTCACTTATGTAATTGGATGTTTAATTTTCTTATGCAATCATGTTCTTATAAGTATATATGTTGTTGTTGTGTAGACAGAGCATAGATGTTGTGCGGACAGAGCAAATCACATCGCCCATGGGCTAAACTAGGGAACCCGTCGGTGATGATTTCATCAATCACTGACAATTGTATACCAGCAACCGTTTGCCCACAACACACACGGCTAATTAGCAGGAATCATCTGTGTTGTTATCAGTCTTCCCACACATTTCTGATTATTGACCTATTTGCCGCATATCATACACATCTTGTTAAGTTGAACCGTTTCTGTTGTTTTGGCTCATCACACACAGTTCATCCGAGTGAACTGTATGCCGTGTATCGCACAAACCTTGATCTGTCTGAACATTTCTATTGTGTTGGGTAATCACAGACAGTTCATCCGAGTGAACTGTATGCCGTGTATCGCACACACCTCGAACTGGCTGCCCGTTTATGTTGTTTTGGCTCATCGCAAACAGTTCGTATGGATCAACTATATGCCACGTATCGCACACACGTCTCTAATCTGAATCATGCTTGATGTCTCCGCCATCGCACACAGTTCATCTTATTGGTGATGGTTTTATTATGATACCGTTTGCGAATGCATCACACATAGTTTGGTCGGGGGGTCTTTGATTCATGTGTCGCGTTAGCAGTCGCCTGCAGTAGTGACCGAAGATGCCAGCAAGAAGGTTGCCGCGTGTACCTGTGGTGACGAAGCTGCTACCGGTGAGAAGGCAGATGGTCCATACTGCAAGATCCATCGCACCATTGGTCACAATCTCCAGGAGTGCCGACAAGTCGAGCATCTCGCTGAAAAGCAGAGGCTCGAATACGAGAAGCGCGACAAGGAGAAAGGCCAAGATGGCACTGGTGGGTCCAGTAAGAAGAACCGTGGTGCCCGTGGGGGCCACCGCGGCAAAGCTGGCAAGCAGAAGGAGAAACCTGCACGTGGCCGTGACAAGGAGGACGCAGAGGACGATGGTGATGACGACGAAGAAGCGTCTGAACACGAGTCCCAGAATGCGGTGGACGCGATGTGCGTTGATGGAGGTGCATCTTTGCACTCCTCTCATCGGCAACTCAAGCAGTGGGACCGTGAGATCAATGCGACAGAGCTGACAGTTGCAGCACAGAAGCCATTGAAGTGGTCCAACACTCCCATCATTTTTGATGCCGAGGATCACCCTGATCTCACAACTGCGGTTGGGTGTTTGCTGTTGTTGGTTTCACCAACGATACACAACCTCAAGGTCACAAAAATGCTGGTTGACAGTGGTGCTGGCCTGAATTTGATTTCACTAGATGTAATCAAGAGGCTGCAGATTCCCGATGAAGATCTTCAAGAAACAGGGTCATTTCAAGGGGTCAATCCGGGAAGAACCAAGCCCAAAGGTCAGATATTGTTGCCGGTCACTTTTGGCAGCGAGCTCAACTACAAAACAGAGAAGATAGTCTTCGATGTCGTCAAGATCCCATTGCCTTATAATGGGATTCTTGGACGCCATGCTCTGGCAAAGTTCATGGCGACATACCATTATGCCTACAACACCCTGAAGATGCCAGGGCCCATGGGTGTGTTCACCATTCAGTCCGACAAGAAGGACGCAGTTATTTGTGCCTACAAGCTGTATCGGGTGGTAGTAGCAGCATCTGCCGGCAAGGCACTTGCTCCTGCCGACAAAGCTCCCGGGGGGAAGGAGACCGGCAAGTCCTCAGGCAAGACCTCCGGAAAGCGCACTACAGAGTGCAACACGTTCGTTGAGGAGCCAAAGACCTCTGCTGGCAAGAGCAAGAAGTCCAAAGCCAATGCACCTGCAACAAAACAAGTCTCTGCAAGGGAAGATGGGATGGGAGGCACTTTCACCATAAGTGCCACCCTTAATGACAAATAGGAAAGCACGCTCATCGCTTTCCTACGGGCGAATGAAGATGTGTTTGCATGGCAACCATCTGACATCCCTGGCGTTCCCAGGGAAGTGATTGAGCACCACCTTGCCGTCTGTACTAAAGCGAGACCCGTCAAGCAGAAGGTCATGAAGCAAGCTTTGGAGCAGCAAGAATTCATCGCCCAAGAAATCGAAAAACTTGAAGCAGCAGGTCTAGTTAGAGGAGTGCTACATCCAACTTGGTTAGCCAATCCAGTGGTAGTTCGCAAAGCAAATGGAAAATGGAGACTTTGTATTGATTTCACTGATATCAACAAAGCTTGTCCAAAAGATCCTTTTCCTTTGCCGTGGATAGACCAGATTGTTGACTCCACTGCCGACTGTGATCTTCTCTCTTTTCTTGACGCCTACTCTGGTTATCATCAGATGTTCATGGCAAAGGAAGATGAGGAGAAAACTGCATTCATAACTCCATGTGGGACATACTGTTTTATACGTATGCCTATCGGGTTAAAGAATGCCGGAGCTACATTTGCAAGAGCTGTCCAGATTGGTTTTGGTCCTCAGCTGCACAGAAATGTGGAAGCCTATATGGATGATATAGTGGTCAAGACCAAGGACAAATCAACACTTATCTAAGACCTGGAAGAAACATTTGCAAATTTGCGCAAGATCAACTTGAAGCTCAACCCTGAGAAGTGTGTTTTCGGCGTTCCATCCGGCAAACTTCTCGGGTTCTTTGTGTCTCAACGAGGAATCGAAGCTAATCCCACCAAGATCAAAGCAATTGAGCAGATAGAAGCACCAAAGCGCGTCAAGGACGTACGGTGTCTTGCCGGTTGTGTTGCCGCACTGAGCAGGTTTATTTCCAAGTCAGCTGAGCGCGCCTTGCCGTTTTTCAAAATCTTGAAAAAGGTAGGTCCTATGAAATGGACCCCGGAAGTGGAGGCCGCACTCCAAGACTTGAAGAAATACCGGTCCTCTCCACCAGTATTAGTTGTGCCCAAACCACAAGATCCGTTGCTGCTATACTTGGCGGCAACTAATCAAGTGTTAAGTGCTGCACTAGTTGCTGAGAGAGAAGTAGATGATGAAGAGGCAGCAACTGCAGAGCCGCGAGCCGACAAGCCAAAATCTTCTCTGGCAAGGCCAGGTGCCGACAAGTTGAGTTCAACACAAGCAAATGATCCAGAACAAGAAACTGTGCCGAAGAAGAAGATGGTGCAGCGCCCAGTCTATTTTGTCAGCTCTTTGTTACAGGGGCTAGGTCAAGATATTCTGGAGTGCAGAAGTTGCTCTTTGGCCTTCTCATGGCCTCAAGAAAGCTGCGCCATTACTTCCAAGCACACCAAGTTACCGTCATCACTCGCTTTCCACTTCAGCGCATCTTGAGAAATCCAGAAGCCACCGGCAGGATAGTGGAGTGGGCGTTGGAGCTGTCAAGCTTTGATTTGAAGTTTGAGAGCACATCAACAATTCATAGTAGAGCTTTGGTAGAGTTCATTGCAGAATGGACACCAACGCAAGACGAAGAAATTCAAGAAACCTCTCTCCCTGGCAAGGAAACTATAGATGATTGATGTCTACTACGCAACTTTTATTCTTGTAGACGTTGTTGGGCCTCCAAGTGCAGAGTTTTGTAGGACAGTAGCAAATTTTCCTCAAGTGGATGACCTAAGGTTTATCAATCCATGGGAGGCGTAGGATGAAGATGGTCTCTCTCAAACAACCCTGCAATCAAATACAAGAAATCTCTTGTGTCCCCAACACACCCAATACAATGGTAAATTGTATAGGTGCACTAGTTCGGCGAAGAGATGATGATACAAGTGTAGTATGGATAGTAGATATAGGTTTTTGTAATCTGAAAATATAAAAACAGCAAGGTAGCAAGTGATAAAACGGAGCACAAACGGTATTGCAATACTTGAAAACAAGGCCTAGGGTTCATACTTTCACTAGTGCAATCTCTCAATAGTGCTAACATAGTTGAATCATATAAGAATCCCTCAACGTGCGACAAAGAATCACTCCAAAGTTCCTATTAGTGGAGAACATAAGAAAGAAATTGTTGTAGGGTACAAAACCACCTCAAAGTTATCCTTTCCTATCAATCTATTGAGCCATCCCTTTAAGTGTCACAAACAACCCTAGAGTTCGTACTAAAATAACACCATATGATACGCATCAACCGACTCTAATGTCACCTAGATACTCCAATGTCACCACAAGTATCCGTGAGTTGATTATTCGATATGCATCAAACAACTTCAGATTCATAATATTCAATCCACACAAAGAACTTCAAAGAGTACCCCAAAGTTTCTTATCGGAGAAAAGATAATGAAAACGTGCAACCAACCCCTATGCCTAGATCAGCCCAAGGTCACGGGAATCCGCGAGTTGATCACCAAAACATACATCAAGTGACTGAATAGAATACCCCATTGTCACCACGGGTATCGACATGCAAGACATACATCAAGTGTTCTTAAATTTGAAATATTCAATCCGACAATAACGAAACCTCAAAGGGAAAGATTCACTTCATCACAAGAAGATAGAGAGGGAAGAAACACCATATGATCCAACTATATTAACAAAGCTCGCGATACATCAACATCGTGCCAAATCAAGAACACGAGAGAGAGAGAGAGAGATCAAACACATAGCTACTGGTACATACCCTCAGCCCCGAGGGTGAACTACTCCCTCCTCGTCATGGAGACCGCCAGGATGATGAAGATGGCCTCCGGTGATGATTCCCCCCCTTCGGCAGAGTGCCGGAACAGGGCTCCGGATGAGATCACTTCGGTACAGAGGTTTGCGGCGGCGGTGTGGAAGTTCTAGGTTTCTTTCTAGGGTTTTTGGTATTTATAGGAATTTGTGGCATTGGATTCATGCCAGGGGGGCCCACGAGGGAGCGACAAGCTCGCTAGGCCCTCCCTACCCCCCAGGGCGCGCCTAGCAGGCTTGTCGCTTCCTCGTGACTCTTCTGGTCCTTCCACGAAGCTTCGGTGGTCTCTTATGTTCCAAAAAAAATCACCAAAAAGTTTCAGCCAATTCCGAGAACTTTTATTTCTGCACAAAAAACAACACCACGGTAGTTCTGCTGAAAACATCGTCAGTCCGGGTTAGTTCCATTTAAATCATACCAAAACCTTATAAAATTGTTGTAAATAGGGCATGAATACTTCATAAATTATAGATACGTTGGAGACGTATCAGCATCCCCAAGCTTAATTCCTGCTCGTCCTCGAGTAGGTAAATGATAAAATAAATAATTTATGAAGTGTGAATGCTAGCATAGTGCATAAGTTTGATCAACGATAATTTCAATCACTTTTCCTTGCATCATAACAGCAACTCTTTCTCATAAAACTCATCATGATCAAGTAGCAATCAATTCACATGTTATGGTTTAAACAATGCATTCTCTTGAAACTTAACAACCTATGTTCTTAGTCACCAAACAATTACAATTCAACTTATCTTCAACAGAGTCTAAGTAAGAGCTCCACATACTCAATTATCATATAGTCTTCTATGATTGCTAGTACTCAAAGCATATTTTTAGAACAAATGGCATCCATCAAACACAGAGAAAGATAGGGGCTTAATGTTTCGCCTCCCAACTCATTTATCATAGAGATAATTGTCAACAATAATAATTCATGGTCAAATATATTTGAATGGATATATGTGCCTGGATCTATCCCCACCACATGATGCTTGCCAACTATAGAATAGGTTGGAATAAGAAGTTGACTCAACAAAAATAAATAGCATGAAAGTAAATGGAATGTCCCTTTGCAGAGGGAAGTAGGGATTTGCAGAGGTGCCAGAGCTCATAGCTTAAAACAGAGATGAATACATTTTGAGTGGTGTGCCTTTCCTGTCAACGTCACTACCGAGAGTTCTCAATATCTTCCATGCTAAACACATTATAGGCGGTTCCCAAGGGGAAAGGTAAAGTTTACTCCCCCTCAACCATTCAAACACAAGCCATGGCTAGCCGAATCCTCGGGTGCCCTCCATACAATCAACTTTCCGGGGGAGTTTGTTTAATTATATATTTTTGTTTTGCGGGACTGGGCATCCCAATTACCGCCCTCTCTCATGCAATGACAAGTGAATAAACACCCATCATGAGAATAACCCGCTTAACATGGAAGATACTGACCACCCCCTGCCGCTTCATGAGCGGTACGGGCACACAAAACAGATGCTTATTTGAATGATTAGAGGTGGCACATGCAAATTTACTTGGAACGACCGGGTAATACCGTATATAGGTAGGTATGGTGGACACTCATGGAAGAAACTTGGCTCAAAGATTTTGGATGCACAAGCAGTATTCCCGCTTAGTACAGAAATTTAGGCTTGCAAAAGATTCTAAACAAGCACCACATGTTAGAGGATCCATAACAATATAACTTCGATGCAAATATACCCAAGCATAACTCATTACGTTGTCTTCCTTGTCCAACTTCAACCAATTTTCTCAAGTTTGAAAATAATTAATGGGTATTCACAATCATAAAAGATGTCCAAGATAATATATTTATATGTGAAAGTTCTCTTCCATATACTATCTTTCATGAATTGCTCGTATGACTAATATTGTGATTGTCAAATTTCAATAGATTTTACTTTCTAAACCCAATGTGAAATATTACTAAGCATATGGAACATATATAATTTCAGATTTATGATATTCAATTCATTCAACAATTTACTCATAGGATATAAGTGAAGCACAAGAGTAAATGACAAACTATTCCAAAAAGATATAAGTGAAGATCAACGAGTAGTCAAACAATTAAGTAGCTATGTGAAGACTCTCTCCAAATAAAGATTTCTCATCCAAGTATTTTATTAAAATAGCAAGAAAAAATGAAAATAAAAGGACACACCAAGAATGGCACATATCATGTGAACAAGTAAAAACTTAGGCTAACCGATAGGTGTTGATGAAGAAAGGTGGGATGCCCACTCGGGCATCCCCAAGCTTAGTTGCTTGAGACTTCTTGGAATGTTATCTTGGGTTGCCTTGGGCATCCCCAAGCTTGAGCTCTTGTGTCTCCTTAATTCCTCTCATATCATGGCCTCTCCTAAATCTTAAAAACTTCATCCACACAAAACTCAACAAGAACTCATGAGATAAGTTAGTATAAATCAACTCAAAACCTTAACATTCTCTACTGTGACAAATCACTAAAATTATAATTAAACATTGCATACTAAATGCCTCTGCATATTTAATACTCCTATCCACAAGTAGAAACATTAAACAAGCAAACATATGCAAACAATGCAACTATAACCGAAATCTGTCTAAACAGTAACAGTCTGTAAAGGGGGATAAAACTTCATACTTATCTAAATCCAAAAATTCTGAAAAATTACCACGTGACAGAGAACTCATGCATTCTTACTGTGTAAAAATTTCAGATTTTTATCGTGTTCTGACAATTCACAAATATTCAGGACATAACAGAAAACTTTCTGTTTTCAAACAACAACACATAAACTTGCAAACTGAGCATGGTAAAGGCTTTAATTGGCATTTTATTAAACTAAAAGATACAAAACATGATTATTGATAATAGCAAGAAAATATCAACAAAATAAAATGGCACTCCAAGCAAAACTCATATTATGTGATGAATAAAAATATAGCTCCAAGTAAGGTTACCGATAGTGTTGAAGACGAAAGAGGGGATGCCTTCCGGGGCATCCCCAAGCTTATACGCTTGAGTCTTCCTTGAATATTACCTTGGGGTGCCTTGGGCATACCCAAGCTTAGGGTCTTTCCACTCCTTATTCTCCTCATATCGATATCTCACCCAAAATTTGAAAACTTCAATCACACAAAACATAACGGAACTCCGTGAGATAGGTTAGTATGAAAATAAATCATTCACTTTGGTACTGCCAAGACAAGATTCATATTTTTTATCACATAATTCCTACTGTACTATATCATTTCCACAATTTATATTGACCAATATAAGTCATAGAAACTATAAAACAAGCAAACTATGCATTGAAAACAGAATCTGTCAAGAACAGAACAGTCTGTAATAATGTGAATTAAAGTCATACTTCTGCAACTCCAACAATTATGAAAAATTAGGACAGCGTAAAAAATTTATAACCCAATAATGTGAAAAAAATTCAGAATTTTATCATGTTTCAGTACAGAATATAAATTCCAGAACTGGGCGCAAAAGTTTCTGTTTTTGCACAGAATCAAATCAACAAGTATCCACACTATCCCAAAGGCTTTACTTGGCACATTATTGAAAGAAAACATATAAAACATGATTACTACAGTAGCTTAATCATGTGGACACACAAAAACAGTAGGTATAAGTATTGGGTTGCCTCCCAACAAGCGCTTCTCTTTAAAGCCTTTTAGCTAGGCATGATGATTTCAATGATGCTCACATAAAAGTAAAGAATTGAAACACAAAGAGAGCATCACGAAACATATAACAAGCACATTTAAGCCTCACCCACTTCCTATGCATAAGGATTTTGCGAGCAAACAATTTATGGGAGCAAGAATCAGCTAGCATAGGAAGGCAAAACAAGCATGACTTCAAAACTTTCAACATAAAGAGAGGAAACTTGATATTATTGCAACACCTACAAGCATATGATCCTCTCTCATAATAATTTTCAGTAGCATCATGAATGAATTAAACAATATAACTATCACATAAATCATTCTTTTCATGATCCACAAGCATAGAATTTTTATTACTCTCCACATAAGCAAATTTCTTCTCATTCATAATAGTGGGAGCAAACTCAATGAAATAACTATCATGTAATGCTTGATTGGCATAATCAAATTGAACATTAAAATTATGATGACAAGTTTCATGGTTATCATTACTCTTTATAGCATACATGTCATCACCATAATCATCATAGATAGCAACTTTATTGTCATAATCAATTGAAACCACTTCCAAAATAGTGGATTCATTACTAAATAAAGTCACGACCTCTCCAAATCCACTTTTATCATTATTGTAATAAGATTCAACACCCTCCAAAATAGTGGGATCATTACCTAGAGTTGACACTCTTCCAAGCCCACTTTCATCAATATAATCATCATAATAAATTTGCTCATCAAAACTTGGGGGACTAAAAATATCATCTTCATCAAACATAGCATCCCCAAGCCTGTAGCTTTGCATATCATTAGCATCATGGATATTCATAGAAAGCATACTAACAACATTGCAATCATGCTCATCATTCAAAGGACTCACATTAAACATTTTATTAAATTCTTCCTCTAACAATTGAGGACAATTATCGGAATCCTTATTTTCAAGAAAGACATTATAAAGATAAAGCATTTGAGGCAACCTCAATTCCATTTTTTGTAGTTTTCTTTTATAAACCAAACTAGTGAATAAACAAGAAACTAAAAGATTCAATTGCAAGATCTAAAGATATACCTTCAAGCACTCACCTCCCCGGCAACGGCGCCAGAAAAGAGCTTGATGTCTACTACGCAACTTTTATTCTTGTAGACGTTGTTGGGCCTCCAAGTGCAGAGTTTTGTAGGACAGTAGCAAAATTCCCTCAAGTGGATGACCTAAGGTTTATCAATCCATGGGAGGCGTAGGATGAAGATGGTCTCTCTCAAACAACCCTGCAATCAAATACAAGAAATCTCTTGTGTCCCCAACACACCCAATACAATGGTAAATTGTATAGGTGCACTAGTTCGGCGAAGAGATGATGATACAAGTGTAGTATGGATAGTAGATATAGGTTTTTGTAATCTGAAAATATAAAAACAGCAAGGCAGCAAGTGATAAAACAGAGCACAAACGGTATTGCAATACTTGAAAACAAGGCCTAGGGTTCATACTTTCACTAGTGCAATCTCTCAACAGTGCTAACATAGTTGAATCATATAACAATCCCTCAACGTGCAACAAAGAATCACTCCAAAGTTCCTATTAGCGGAGAACATAAGAAAGAAATTGTTGTAGGGTACGAAACCACCTCAAAGTTATCCTTTCCGATCAATCTATTGAGCCATCCATTTAAGTGTCACAAACAACCCTAGAGTTCGTACTAAAATAACACCATATGATACGCATCAACCAACTCTAATGTCACCTAGATACTCCAATGTCACCACAAGTATCCGTGAGTTGATTATTCGATATGCATCAAACAACTTCAGATTCATAATATTCAATCCACACAAAGAACTTCAAAGAGTACCCCAAAGTTTCTTATCGGAGAAAAGATAATGAAAACATGCAACCAACCCCTATGCCTAGATCACCCCAAGGTCACGGGAATCCGTGAGTTGATCACCAAAACATACATCAAGTGACTCAATAGAATACCCCATTGTCACCACGGGTATCCACATGCAAGACATACATCAAGTGTTCTCAAATTTGAAATATTCAATCCGACAATAATGAAACCTCAAAGGGAAAGATTCAATTCATCACAAGAAGATAGAGAGGGAAGAAACACCATATGATCCAACTATATTAACAAAGCTCGTGATACATCAAGATCATGCCAAATCAAGAACACGAGAGAGAGAGAGATCAAACACATAGCTACTGGTACATACCCTCAGCCCCGAGGGTGAACTACTCCCTCCTCGTCATGGAGACCGCCGGGATGATGAAGATGGCCTCCGGTGATGATTCCCCCCCTCCGGCAGAGTGCCGGAATAGGGCTCCGGATGAGATCGCTTTGGTACAGAGGTTTGCGGTGGCGGCCTGGAAGTTCTAGGTTTCTTTCTGGGGTTTTCGGTATTTATAGGAATTTGTGGCATTGGATTCACGCCAGGGGGGCCCACGAGGGAGCAACAAGCTCGCTAGGCCCTCCCTACCACCCAGGGCGCGCATAGCAGGCTTGTCGCTTCCTCGTGACTCTTCTGGTCCTTCCACGAAGCTTCGAGGGTCTCTTATGTTCCAAAAAATCACCAAAAAGTTTCAGCCAATTCTGAGAACTTTTATTTCTGCACAAAAAATAACACCACGGCAGTTCTGCTGAAAACAACGTCAGTCCGGGTTAGTTCCATTTAAATCATACCAAAACCATATAAACTTGTTGTAAATAGGGCATGAATACTTCATAAATTATAGATACGTTGGAGACGTATCAATGATTGGATCATGTACTTTGACGGTGCTTTTACGCTTCTGGGCGCCGGTGCCGGCGTGCTACTTGTCACACCCACCAGAGAGCATCTCAAGTATGTGGTTCAAATGCACTTTCCTAGGGAGAAGGCTACTAACAACACTGCTGAATACGAAGGGTTACTTGCCGGTTCCGAATCGCAGTAGACCTTGGGATCAGAAAGATGATTATCAGAGGCGACTCGCAACTTGTTGTGAAATAAGTTAACAAAGATTACCAGAGCCCGTTGATGGAGGCATATGTTGATGAAGTGAGAAAGTTAGAAGAGCACTTTGACGGTCTGCAAATGGAGCACATCCCCCGTGCTCAAAATGAGATTGCCGACGACCTGTCAAAGCGTGCCGCCAAAAGATCACCCGTGGAACCAGGAACTTTTGTGCTACAACTGACTCGGTCATTAGTTGCACCATCAACGAAGCCATCAAAGAGAAGAAAATCAAACATAGGTGGTTACTTTCCGGCAGAGCTGCCAGTGCCCGCCGGTAAAGCTAACGCTACCGATAAGACACCTCTTGCCAGTGAGAAGCAGGCAAGCCCTTGCCATTGAGATATGCGCTCTAGCAGATGGAGAATAGCCATTGCTCCTTGTCGTCGAGCCACAGGCTCTGGCATGGGTGCAGAAAATTGTCCATTACCTTCAAATAGGTCAACTTCCTGATGATCAAGAATAAGCTGAATTAGTAGCCCGACAGTCAAATATGTACCAGTTTGTTGACAGCATTCTGTATAGAAAGAGACCAAATGGGGTGAAATTGAAGTGCATTTGCGGGGAAGATGGACAAGCGCTGCTGGCAGAGATACATGGAGGAATGTGTGGTTCCCACATCAGGTCACGTGCCCTTGTCGGAAAAGCTTTCCGGCAAGGTTTCTACTGGCCGACAACCCTCCAAGATGCAGTGGCGGTGGTAACAAGATGCGAAGTTTGTCAGTTCCACGCCAAGAACATACATTAGCCAGTTCAAGCCCTTCAAACTATCCTGTAGGATCAAAAGTATGTCTAGAGGGGGGGGGGTGATTAGACTACTTGACTAATAAAAACTTATCCTTTTCCCAATTTTAGTTGTAGGCAAGTTTTAGCAATTCTACCAAGTCAAGTAACACCCTACACATGCAAGTCTAAGAGTTGTGCAGCGGAAAATAACAACTTTGCATATGAATGTAAAGGAGGGGTTGGAGATTTCAAACACAATGAAGACACGATGATTTTTGGCGTGGTTCCGATAGGTGGTGCTATCGTACGTCCACGTTGATGGAGACTTCAACCCACGAAGGTTAACGGTTGCGCGAGTCCATGGAGGGCTCCACCCACGAAGGGTCCACGAAGAAGCAACCTTGCCTATTCCACCATGGCTTACGTCCACGAAGGACTAGCCTCACTCGGGTAGATCTTCATGAAGTAGGCAATCTCCTTGCCCTTACAAACTCCTTGGTTCAACTCCACATGATCTTGGAGGCTCCCAAGTGACACCTAAACAATCTAGGAGACACCACTCTCCAAAAGTTAATAGATGGTGTTGTTGATGATGAACTCCTTGCTCTTGTGCTTCAAATGATAGTCTCCCCAACAGTCAATCACTCTCTCACAGATTTGGCTTTGGTAGGAGAAGGATTTGAGTGAAAAGCAACTTGGGAAAGGCTAGAAATCAAGGTTCAAATGGTTGGATTGGAATCTCTTGATCTCAACACATGAGTAGGTGGTTCTCCTCAGAAAATGAATGGTGGAAGTGTAGGCACGTTCTGATGGCTCTCTTAGAGAGTAAGTGGTGGTGGAGGGGTATAAATAGGCAGTACCAAAAATCCAACTGTTACAAGTTTTTGACCCAACTCGGTGACACCGACATGAAAATCTCGGTGAGACCGACTAGTGTAAAAGACTTGACCGTTAGGCTTTTCGGTGAGACCGAACAAAACATCTCGATGAAACCAAAGTGCAATGGCTAGGGCAAGACCATGTTTTGGTAGTTCCAAAAAATTCATCTCGGAAATTCCGAAGTGAAGTGACATCGTTACAGCAACTTGGTCAAGCCGTCTCGGTGAGACCGAGAACCATTTCGGTTGCACCGAAGTGTTAGGGTTTGGCATGTGGCAATGTATATGGCAATCTCGGTGGGTCCGAATGGGAGTGTTTCGGTGGGACCGAGATCAAATTTAGGGTTTTGGATAGGAATGTAGTGGAGAAGAATTTAGGGTTTTGGAGCAATACCACTAAGCACTTGAGCAAATGAGTCATGACCAAAACCTCATCCCCTTTTAATAGTATTGGCTTTTCCTATGGACTCAATGTGATCTTGGATCACTTAACCAAAAATGTAGAGTCTTGAAGCTTTGCCAATCTTTGTCCTTAGCATTTTGAGGGGTCCACTTTCACTAGTCCATGCCATGCCAATCATTGATCTTCTCTGAAATCTATTATCAATGAGCATTAGATCAATGACTTATATGTTGTTATTAATTACCAAAACCACCCAAGGATTAGTTGCACTTTCATATCCCTCTCTCCCGGCCCTTCTCGGTCTGGGGGCTCGACATCCTCGGCCCCTTTCCCCGTGCAACTGGGGGCTTTGAGTTCTTGTACGTAGCAATCGACAAGTTCACAAAGTGGCCTGAGGTAGAGCCGGTGAGGAAGGTGATAGCACAGTCAGCTATCAAGTTCTTCAAAGGATTGGTTGCTCGTTTTGGCGTACCCATCAGGATCATCACCGACAATGGCACCCAATTCACGAGTCGCGCCTTCACAGCATACTGTCAAGAAATTGGTAGCAAGATCTGTTATGCCTCTGTTGCTCACCCGAGAAGCAACAGACAGGCAGAGAGAGCTAATGCTGAAGTGTGATACGTCTCCATCGTATCTACAGTTTTTGATTGTTTCATGCCAATATTCTACAACTTTCATATACTTTTGGCAACATTTTATATTATTTTTTGGACTAACATATTGATCCAGTGCCTAGTGCCAGTTCCTGTTTTTTGCATGTTTTTTGTTTCGCAGAAAATCCATATCAAACGAAGTCCAAACGCGATAAAATTTTACGAAGATTTATTTTGGAATATATGTGATTTTTTGGAAGAAGAATCAACGCAAGACGGTGCCCGAGGGACCTACTAGGCAAAAGGGCGCGCCATGGGGGGTATGGCACGCCGTGTTGCCTTGTGACTCCCTCGTATGCAGGTTGGGGCCTTTCTTTCGCTGCAAGAAAGATAATTTCTGGATAAAAATCCCTCCAAATTTCAGCCCAACCGGAGATACAGATCTCCGGGAATATAAGAAACAGTGAAGGGCCAGAAAACAGGAATGCGAAACAGAAGAGAAACAGAGAGAGAGATCCAATCTCGGAGGGGCTCCTGCCCTCCGGGAGCCATGGCGGCCAAGGACCAGAGGGCAAACTCTCCAGCCATCTAGGGGGGAGGCCAAGGAAGAATAAGAAGGAGGGGGGCTCTCCCTCCTCTCTTCCGGTGGCGCCGGAGCGCCGCCGGGGGAACCAACGTGACGGCGATCTACACCAACAACTTCGCCGCCGTCATCACCAACTCTCTCCCCCTCTATGCAGTGGTGTAGCACCTCTTCTCCCCACTGTAATCTCTACTTGAACATGGTGCTTAATGATATACATTATTATCCTATGATGTGTGGCAATTCTATGATGTTTGAGTAGATTTCTTTTGTCCTACGGGTTAATTGTGGTATGGTGTGATTGATATAAGTTGTATGTTAAATTGGTGCTGTCCTATGGTGCCCTCCGTGTCGCGCAAGCGTGTGAGATTCCCGCTGTAGGGTTTTGCAATACATTCATGATTCGCTTATAGTGGGTGGCTAGAGTGACAGAAGCTTACACCCGAGTAAGAGGTTGTTGCGTATGGGAGTAAAGGGGACTTTTTACTTAATGCTATGGTTGGGTTTTACCTTAATGATCTTTAGTAGTTGCGGATGCTTGCCAGAGTTCCAATCATAAGAACATGTGATCCAAGTATGGAAAGTATGTTAGCGTATGCCTCTCCCTTATTGCATATGATAAGTATCTATCGTGTTATATTCAATTGCCTATATACAATTTTTCTCTTTGTGTTACAAAAAGCTTTCTACTAAACAACTAACTTTTATTATCTCTCAGAGTGCTCCTAGTTTTATTCTTGCAAAGTAGTTCTAACATCACACCTACAAAGTACTTCTAGTTTCATACTTGTTCTAGGTAAAGCAAACGTTAAGTGTGTGTAGAGTTGTATCGGTGGTCGATAGAACTTGAAGAGAATATAAATTCTACCTTTAGCTCCTCGTTGGGTTCAACACTCTTATTTATCGAAAAAGCTATAATTGATTCCCTACACTTGTGGGTTATCAAAGTGCTGCGAGGCCTCAAGACAAGAACTTTTGACAAGCTGCCCAAGTGTGGAAGGCGCTGGATAGATGAGTTACCGGCGGTTCTTTGGTCACTCAGGATGACACCAAATCGAGCTACTGGCCAGAAACCCTTTTCCCTTGTCTATGGTGCAGAAGCGGTGCTCCCCACAGAACTCAGATACGGATCATCTTGAGTACAAGATTTCGATGAAGTAGATCAAGAAGAGTTGAGGCATGATGATGCCACACTCCTCGAGGAAGATCGTCTCCGGGCTGCTGTGCGTGCTGCACGTTACCATCAAGCTTATGAAATTGCTTCTTTGATTGAAAAGTATGATGCTACTCTTTACAAATATGAAAATTTTGCCATACTTAAATATTGCTATGAAAACTATGCTTCTAATGCTTATGTTAAAGAATATATTTAGGAAGCCTCCGTTGTCCAAGAAGAGACTAATATTTTGCAGGAACCTATGGAAGAAGAAATTGCTGAAACTGTGAGCTCATTGGATGAAAAAGATGATGAGGAGAGCGAAGAACAAAAGGAGGAAGAGCGGATTAGCTACCCATGCCCACCTTCTAATGAGAGTAACTCTTCAACTCATACATTGTTTAATTTCCCTTCGTGCTTACCGAAGGATGATTGCTATGATCCCTTCGATTCGTTTGAAATATCCCTTTTGATGAAATTGATGCTTGCTATGCTTGTGGCCATGATGCCAATACGAATTATGCTCATGGAGATGAACTTGCTATAGTTCCTTATGTTGCTATTGCACCCACACATGATAGTCCTATTATCTTTTTGAATTCTCCCAACTACACTATATCGGAGAAGTTTGCTCCTATTAAGGATTATATTGATGGGTTGCATTTTACTATTGCACATGATAATTTTGATGAATATAATATGCTTGTGCTTGCTGCTCCTACTTGCAATTATTATGAGAGAGGAACCACATCTCTGCCTCTCTATGTTTCCAATATGATAAAATTGCAAGAAACTATTTATACTATGCATTGGCCTTTACTTGGTGTGCATGAATTGTTCTTTTATGACATGCCGATGCATAGAAAGAGAGTTATACTCCGTTGTTATGTGATATATGTTGCTTTGTGCTCACTACTAAATTATAAATCATTGTTAATTAAAATTGGCTTTGATATACCTTGGGATCCTGGTGGATCGATTACTTGAGCACTTTATGCCTAGCTTAATGGCTTTAAAGAAAGCGCTGCCTGGGAGACAACCCGGAAGTTTTAGAGAGTTATTTTATTCTGTTGTGTGCTTTTAAAATATTTAAAAACAAAATAAATATAGAGGAGAACCTAAAACTTTTTCAAAAAGAGAAGCGATTGGAAAGCTATGCATTGAAGAAGTGAGGGTCGACCTTGAACACTTGTGTTCATGCACATGGAAACAATGTATAATTTTTCATGGAAGTTTCTCGCAAAAATAATTATACCCTTGTACAAATCCATTGTATTATAAAAATATTGTGCCAAGATTTACCTTTAGGGTGTTTAAATTGCTTGTTTGGTGTGTGCTGTGCAAAAACAGAAACTTTTGCTGTAGTATTTGAATTTACGTATTTTACTGGAACGTGAAAAAATTCTTAATTTTTTACACAGTACTTCTATGCAAATTGTTTATTACGTCCTCATTTTTCAGAATTTTTGGAGTTCCAGAAGTATATGTTTCATCTGCATCTTTACAGACTATCCTATTTTCACAGATTGTTGTTATAGTTTCTTTATGGGACATTTACATTTATGCCCCTAACTGGAACCCACTACTCAGATTTGCCACTAATTTCGAAGCATGCTCAAATTTTCCCCTCTGCCGTTAGTTGTCCTTATAGAAATGCCCTTCTGTGCCATTACCGTCCGGTCAAAGGGCTTTGACCGTCTCGAAAAAAATAGCAAAAAAATTCAAAAAAACCCTGAAATTTTGTGGGATCAAAGATACTCAGGTGCGCAAGGTGCGTGCAAATTTTTGTGCTATTTAGACATACCACGAGCTCGTGGCAAAGGAAAACAATAAATATGTATCCCTGTGAATAGTAAATTCAAAAAAATAGAAAGAAAATTCAAAAAAATATGAAATTTTTTGGCATCCAAGATGCTCGGGTGCGCAAGGTGTGTGCAAAATTTTGTTATCAAATGACATGCGAGGAGCTCTAGCAAAAAAACAAAATAGTGTATTTTTTCAAAGTTTTTTCTGAGCCAAATTTTGTTTTTTTCTTCGCGAGCTCCTACAATGTCCAAACACAACAAAATTTTGCACACACCTTGCGCACCCAAGCATCTTGGATGCCAAAAAATTTCATATGTTTTTGAATTTTCTTGCTAATTTTTTCGGATTTACTGTTCACATGCGTACAGATTTACTGTTTTTCTTTTGCCACGAGCTCTTGGTATGTCTAAACAGCACAAAAATTTGCACGCACCTTGCACACCTGAATATCTTTGATCCCACAAAATTTCAGATTTTTTTGAATTTTTTTGCTATTTTTTTTGAGACGGTCAAAGCCCTTTGACCGGACGGTAACGGCGCAGAAGGGCATTTCTTTAAGGACAACTAACGGCAGAGGGGCAAATATGAGCATGCTTCGAAATTAGGGGCAAATTTGAGTAGTGGGTTCCAGTTAGGGGCACAAATGTAAATGTCCCTTTCTTTATTTGCATATGTTTGAAATCTTGTTGAGCCCCATTGACTTGGGAGACATAGAATTGTGATAGAATACAGTGGGTAATGTTTGATTATAATTATACAATAATGTTACAGCAGGACATGATGGGATTTGATGTTATATGTACTAACCTCTCTAACGAAAAAGTTCGGTTAAGTTTTGTGTGGATGAAGTGTTCGAAGAACGAGGAAGTATCGATATGAGGAGAATAAGGAGAGGCAAGAGTTCAAGCTTGGGGATACCCAAGGCACCCCAAGTAAATATTCAAGGAGACTCAAGCATCTAAACTTGGGTATGTCCCGGAAGGCATCCCATCTTTCTTCTTCGACAATTATTGGTATGTTTCGGTTTTTGTTTTGTTCACATGATATGCGTAAATTCTTGGAGCGCCTTTTGTGTTTATTTTTTCCCTTTACTTTTATGCACCATGCTGGTATGAGATAGTCCTTGGTTGATTTATAGAATGCTCTTTGCACTTCACTTATATCTTTTGAGTATGGCTTTATAGAATTCTTCTTGTGCTTCACTTATATCATTTGAAGTTTGGATGCCTGTTTCTCTACATTTGGAAAACCGTTATTTATAGAATGCTCTTTTGCTTCACTTGTATTTATTACAGCATGGTCTTTTGTAGAAAGAATTAAACTCTCATGCTTCACTTATATCTATTTAGAGAGTTAACAGGAATTGGTCATTCACATGGTTAGTCATAAAATCCTACATAAAACTTGTATCACTGAATATGATATGTTTGATTCCTTGCAATAGTTTTGCGATATTGAGGTGGTAATATTTTGGGGCATGCTAGTAAAATAATTAAAGTTGAGTATTAATAATGGTGTTAAGGGAAGTAAGTCTTTACGCAAGTAAATCCCCACGCATGTAAAGTGGTGGCCACTCACATTTGCAGTGAGGTCGGACCATATTTTATCATTGATTGATCATTTGTGTTGTTTGAATTGGGGGCGCATGATGGTTAACTCCTACCAACCTCCTCCCTAGGGGCATGTGAGTAGTACTTTGCTTCGAGGGCTAATAGGCTTTGCAATAAGTATGTGAGTTATTTATGACTAATGTAAGTCCATGGACTATACGCACTCCTATCCTTCCACAATTTGCTAGCCTCTTCGGTACCGTGCATTGCCCTTTCTCACCTCGAGAGTTGGTGCAAACTTCGCCGATGCATCCAAACCCCGTGATATGATACGCTCTATCACACATAAGCCTCCTTATATCTTCCTCAAAACAACCACCATACCTACCTATTATGGCATTTCCATTGCCATTCCGAGATATATTGCCATGCAACTTCCACCGTTCCATTTTTATGACATACATATTCATTGTCATATTGCTTTCCATGATCATATAGCTGACATAGTATTTGTGGCTAAGCCACCTTTCATAATTATCATACATGTTACGCTAGATCATTGCACATCCTGGTACACTGCCAAAGGCATTCATATAGAGTCATATTGTTCTAGTTTTTATCGAGTCATAATATCGAGTTGTAAGTAAATAAAAGTGTGATGATCATCATTATTAGAGCATTGTCCCAGTGAGGAAAGGATGATGGAGGCCATGATTCCCCCACAAGTCGGGATGAGACTCCGGACAAAAAAAAGAGGCCAAAAAGAGCCCACAAAAAAGAAGAGAAAAAAAAGAAAAAAATGAAAAGAAAAAAATGAAAACAAATGAGAGAACGGGCAATGTTACTATCCTTTTACCACACTTGTGCTTCAGAGTAGCACCATGTTCTTCATATAGAGAGTCTCCTAAGTTATCACTTTCATATACTAGTGGGAACTTTTCATTATGGAACTTGGCTTGTATATTGCGATGATGGGCTTCCTCAAATGCCCGAGGTCTTCATGAGCAAGCAAGTTGGATGCACACCCACTTAGTTTTAGTAGTGAGCTTTCATACACTTATAGCTCTTAGTGCATCCGTTGCATGGCAATCCCTACTCCTCACATAGATATCGATTGATGGGCCTCTCCATTACCCATTGATCCACCGTGTTGATGCGAGACTTTCTTCCTTTTTGACTTCCCTTATTGATCTCTATCACCGCATTCTATACCACCCATAGTGCTATATCCATGGCTCACGCTCATGTATTGCGTGAAGTTGAAAATACTAAAGCGCGTTAAAAAGTATGATCCAATTGCTTGGTTTGGCACCGGGGTACTCTTGATTTGATATATCTATGCAGGGAAGAACGAGCATGTCATGCTTACCACAACTAAGTGTATAGAGGCTGTTTCCTTTAGCTCCATTATTATGAAAGGCAATGATGAAATACATGCATTTTTTGTATTATTATTTCAATATCAAATCGATAGACTATTGCCTTGAATCACTCGTATCCTAATATTCATGCCATGCTTAGATTATATGATCAAGATTATGCTAGGTAGCATTCCACATCAAAAATTATCTTTTTACCATTTACCTACTCGAGGACGAGCAGGAATTAAGCTTGGGGATGCTGATACGTCTCCATCGTATCTATAATTTTTGATTGTTTCATGCCAATATTCTACAACTTTCATATACTTTTGGCAACATTTTATATTATTTTTGGGACTAACATATTGATCCAGTGCCAAGTGCCAGTTCCTATTTTTTGCATATATTTTTTTCATAGAAAATCCATATCAAACGAAGTCCAAATGTGATAAAATTTTACGGAGATTTATTTTCGAATATATGTGATTTTTTGGAAGAGGAATCAACGCAAGACGGTGCCCAAGAGACCCACAAGGCAATAGGGCATGCCATGTGGGGTAAGGCGTGCCGTGTTGCCTTGTGACACCCTCGTACATTGGTTGGGGCCTTTCTTTCGCCGCAAGAAACATAATTTCCAGATAAAAATCCCCTCAAAATTTCATTCCAATCGGAGTTACGGATCTCCTGGAATATAAGAAACGGTGAAGGGCCAGAACACAGGAATGCGAAATAGAAGAGAAACAGAGAGAGAGAGAGAGAGAGATCCAATCTCGGAGGGGCTCCTGCCCTCCGGGAGCCATGGTGGCCAAGGACCAGAGGGGAAACTCTCCTCCCATCTAGGAGGGAGGCGAAGGAAGAAGAAGAAGGAGGGAGGCTGTCTCCCCTCTCTTCTGGTGGCGCCGGAGCGCCGCCGGGGGAACCAACGTGACGGCGATCTACACCAACAACTTCGCTGCCGTCATCACCAACTCTCTCCCCCTCTATGCAGCGGTGTAACACCTCTTCTCCCCGCTATAATCTCTACTTGAACATGGTGCTTAATGCTATACATTATTATCCTATGATGTGTGGCAATCCTATGATGTTTGAGTAGATTTCTTTTGTCCTACGGGTTTATTGTGGTATGGTGTGATTGATATAAGTTGTATGTTAAATTGGTGCTATCCTATGGTGCCCTCTGTGTCGCGCAAGCGTGTGGGATTCCCGCTGTAGGGTTTTGCAATACGTTCATGATTCGCTTATAGTGGGTGGCTAGAGTGACAGAAGCTTACACCCGAGTAAGGGGGTTGTTGCGTATGGGAGTAAATGGACTTTTTACTTAATGCTATGGTTGGGTTTTACCTTAATGATCTTTAGTAGTTGCGGATGCTTGCTAGAGTTCCAATCATAAGAACATGTGATCCAAGTATGGAAAGTATGTTAGCGTATGCCTCTCCCTCATTGCATATGATAAGTATCTATCGTGTTATATTCAATTGCCTATGGACAATTTTTCTCTTTGTGTTACAAAAAGCTTTCTACTAAACAACTAACTTTTATTATCTCACAAAGTACTCCTAGTTTTATTCTTGCAAAGTAGTTCTAACATCACACCTACAAAGTACATCTTGTTTCATACTTGTTCTAGGTAAAGAAAACGTTAAGTGTGCGTAGAGTTGTATCGGTGGTCGATAGAACTTGAAGAGAATATAAATTCTACCTTTAGCTCCTCGTTGGGTTCGACACTCTTATTTATCAAAAAAGCTACAATTGACCCCCTGCACTTGTGGGTTATCAAGACCTTTTTCTGGTGCCGTTGCCGGGGAGCAATAGCGTTGGGTTGATATTGTCGTGTTTGCTAGTTTGCTTTATCTCTAAGTAGTTTTTATTTTGTGCTCCTGTTTACTATCTTTAGTTATGGGCAGGAAACGCAAAATACCAAAAAAAATAGTTGTACTTGCTAACCCAGTGGTTGAGGAACCACCCAAAATCTACCGTTCTGCTGAATCTTTTTACTTGGATCATCTTCGATACATTTGTGCTTGTGTTGAAAACCAACTAGCTTAGTTGAGAGAAAATTATTAGATGAGCATGCTTACTTTGTGCAACACCGCTTGTCTCAAAAAGGGAAACTCTTATGGCATCATATTAATTGTTTGAATTGCTATGCTTGGAATTTATGTGAAATACATGATTTTACTTGTTGTTCTGAAGACCCTAAAAAACACCTTCCCTACCAATGTGAGTTTAATGATAATGGAATCTTATCTTCTTATGTCAAAGGTGTTTATAGTTACTATGATATTGAACAAATTGAAGAATTTGTTTCCTTTAAGGGTGCCTATGAAATTGCTTCTTTGATTGAAAAGTATGATGCTACTCTTTACAAATCTGAAAATTTTGCCATACTTAAATATTGCTATGAAAACTATGCTTCTAATGCTTACACTACTAGGGAAAAGCCTATAGGTAGATTCTTAGCAGTAGCGCGGGTAAAGAGGGACGCGCTGCTAATACTTAGCAGTAGCGCGCTCTTAGACACCGCGCTGCAGGTAAAACATAGCAGCAGCGCCGGTTAAACACACCCACACTACTGCTAAGTGGGGCCCAGAGTGCCCCCGGGGCTAGCCATAGTAGCAGCGCGTTATGCTGGGCACGTGCTACCACTAACGTGATAGCAGCAGCGCCTGGTGCGCCACCCGTGCTGCTACTATGGTTAGCCCCGGGGGCACTGTGGGCACGGGGGCCTGGCTTAGCAGTAGCGCCGTGTTCGAGGCCCGCGCTACAGCTAACAGGCTTAGCAGTAGCGCGGGCCCGTGACCCGCGCTACTGCTAAGGCACCCTTATCCTCTTCCTCCGTGGACCGTCCACCTCTCCCTCACTCTCCCCTCACACTCTCTCGCTCGCTCTGCCACCACCGTCTCCCGCCGCAGCCGCCGCCGCCGCCCGCTGCAGCCGTCCCCCGTCGTTGCCCTGAGGTATCTCCCTCCCTCCTCCTCTTGCCGCCCTCCTCTCTCCTCCCTCCTCTCACCGCCCGCCGTCCTCCTCTCCTCCG
Source organism: Elymus sibiricus (assembly GCA_039707655.1). Classification (NCBI taxonomy): domain Eukaryota; kingdom Viridiplantae; phylum Streptophyta; class Magnoliopsida; order Poales; family Poaceae; genus Elymus; species Elymus sibiricus. The sequence goes on along the minus strand of CM077668.1, from coordinate 158,491,984 downwards.
GACGCCTCCCTCCTCTCGCTGCCCTCCTCTCTCCCCCCTCCTCTCGCCGCCCGCCGTCCTCCTCTCCTCTGGCCACCTCCCTCCTCCCTCCCTCCTGCCTCCCTCCCTCCCTCCTCCCTCCCTCCATCCCTCCTCCTTCTGTTCTTGTAGAATGTAGGTTTTTTTTAATGTTTTTCGAATACAATAGAATGTAGATTATTTGAATGGAATAGAAAATTTTCAGTAAATGTAGGTCTTTTGAATAGAATAGAAAATTTTCAGTAAATGTAGGTCTTTTGAATAGAATAGAAAAAATTTATTCGTTCGATGTAGGTCTTTTGAACCAAATACCTTTAAGTATTTTAGGTATCAAATAAAATTTAAAAATGTTGTTGCCAATTATATCGTGAATTATTTTTATGTCATTCTCACATTGTCATCAAAGTTATGCTTGCCAAATTTAGAGAGAGAGAGAGAGAGAGAGAGACCTACTTTTTTGAAGAACTAGGGTATTTAGAATAGACATTTTTAGTAAATTTTTAGTAATTTTTTAGTAAATGTAGGTCTTTTGAATAGAGTAGACATTTTTAGTAAATGTAGGTCTTTCGAACCAAATACCTTTAAATATTTTAGGTATCGAGAGAGAGAGAGAGAGAGAGAGAGAGAGAGAGAGAGACCTACTTTCTTGAAGAACTAGGGTATTTAGTTAAGCTTGCTAAATTTAGTTATGCTTGTTGTCCAAATGAAATGTTAGGGTTAGAAGATAAATTGCAATGTTCTTTGTCAAAATTGAAATTTGCTATATAAATGCTCATGTGGCGCAGGGTAGATCACTGACGAGCCAGTCGACAATGCCCAGAAGATCACCGACGACATCCGCATCTTGGACAGCCATCGTCTATAGTGAGTAAACATGGTCTATGTGGTTGCTCATGTATATCTAGTGTTGTGTACTTGTGTTGCTCAAATAGGATGGAGATTTGGACATGTGATATGTGCTTGCCCAAGTGGCCTATGTTTGCAGGGAAACTGATCCGAGTGGCCTATGTTTTGCCGGAATGTTGATTCATTTCCGTTCCGGCAAATTTCAGGCGCTCGATATGTCCTATTTTAGCAAAGGTCATGCCGAAATTTTTCGTGAATTTTGGCATGACTTGTGCTAGAAAGTAGGACCTATCGAGTGCCCGTGATTTGCCGGAACGGGAATTAATCAACATTTCGGTAGAACATAGGACATTTTTTATGCCATTGCTCCATATATATAACGGGTTGACTTTCAGTCTGTTGGGGCTCCTTGCTCCATATATGAGAGAGGAAGAATCCTGACTGTTGTCGTGGGGGTCGTTTCCTCTCCTTCTTCTCGTGATATACCTTGGTAATGCACGAGAGAAGGAGGGGAAGCGACCATCGCCGACAGTTGAAATATCTGTGAGGGAGTGTCCACCATATACTGTCAAAATATCAGAGAGGAAGAATCCCGACTGTTGTCGTGGGGGTCGCTTCTCTTTCTTTCCAAGGTGCTAGACATTTTGGTGTAATGCACTTTGGAAAGATAGGAGGAGTGACCATCACCGACGATCACAATATCAGAGAGGGAGTGCCCACCATATACACCACGTGAGATGAGACTTTTTCAAGGAAGACTCGATGGACGGAAAGTCAACCCATGCTGAATAGTGATCTGTGTGTTGAGTTCCTGGTCATTGTCGTCGATCGATTTTTAATCTTTGAATTATGAACGTAGGAAATGTCTGATGATGATAGGATCCCTGAGTGCGAGTACTACTCTGACGACCGGGGTATCTGCGACAGGCCTCACCTGGAAAACGGTAGGCGCATCACCATCAAGCTCGATGAGACGTTCGAAGTTTTTACAGTACGTAACGACGACAAGTATTTTTTCGTAATTAAGCATGACTTGTGCTTCTTTGCATCAATGTGTAATTTCATTTTTTTACAATTCGACTAGTGCATCCCATGCCATGCAAGACCATATGTCTTGGATAAGCTCGGTTTCAAAGATCGTGAGAATATGGAGACCAAGAGAGCTCACCTGAGGACGCAACATGGTTTCGCTTTTGTGGTTAAGATATACAATGCAGTGAGCCACTCCCATTTTGGTTGCTCAAATTGGAGAGCACTATGAAGGCATATGGATTTCAGGAGGATATCCATGTCACCTTCGATATTCGTCCGGCAGATGATATTGAAGATAATATCGACATTTGGGTCGATGTGGATACGCTTCCAGTTCTACCTCTATGTGAGTTTGTCAAACAAATTTGTTAAGTAATTTATATTGTTTATTTAAAAATAGTTGAGAGCTTATTTCCATTGACAACTTATTTTCATTCTCCAAGAAATATACGGAAGGTAATAGACAATACCTACTACAGTTGTGGCTCCAAACTAAACTGGGAGGAGAAAAACTATCTTGTCTCATTTATTAATAATGTTGAGACTTTCAATACCGATTATGAAATGAGCCCACATTATGGTCAATACATGCCACTAGTCCCCGTGTTGAACTATGGTAACATCCATGGAGATAGCATGGTAAGAATTTTTACTATTATGTCACTAGTCCATATTTTGAATACACATTGTTCTTAAGCTAAACTGCATTGCTAACTATGTTACTATTATGTTCTTCAACAGAGGCTCCCGAAGGAATGTGTGCCTCATCTGATGTATATTGAAGGTCACATGGATATTGTTAGCTTACGGCCAAATCTGTCTAGGCTTTCCGCTGTCCATACACGATTTCTCGAAGAGACGAAGACATCAGAATCAAAGCATTGCAAAAAGTAATGACTGCGCGCAGGGAAGTACTTGGAGGCAACATGGTGCGCAGCCCACGAGTTGGAGATAGGTGGATCTCTATTCTCCATAATGGAGATGGAGGGGCTCACCTATTTTATGCTCTTCTACCTAGCAGAGAGGAGTAGGTCCTAGGTAGTTAGTACTCATCATGTGCTAAGAACATATCAGCTAGAGTTGGTTATGACTATGATGATGATCAAGGGTTGTTATTATGATGATGATGAGTTATGTGCTACAATGTGCTAGAATGATGAGTTTTTATATGACTATGATGATGATGATGATTGAGTTATTATGATGATGATGATGATGAGTTCTTATGTGACTATGATGATGATGAGTTCTTATGTGACTATGATTAGTAGAATGATCCTACTAATCCAACTTGGTCACTTTGGACCCATCCACTTGAATCTAATCCGCGTTTCTTCCACCCAATGATATAATAACTCATCATGATCATAATGATATAACAATCTCTTAATTGCTACTGTATCAAAATTTGTATAATGGTGTATAAATACAGTATAAAACAAAAGTAATGAAATAGAGAGGAATAGCAGTAGCGTGGGGGACAGCCCACGCTGCTACTACTTAGTAGTAGTGCCGGTCCAGCACAACGCTACTGATAACAGAATTAGTAGTAGCGTGGGGTCAAACCAGCGCTACTGCTAAAAGTTAGTTGTAGCGCCCTAGCAGCGCGGGACCCCGCGCTAATGCTAGGGAAAAAAACCCACGCTACTACTAGGGTTTTCCCTAGTAGTGTTATGTTAAAGAATATATTGAGGAAGCCTCCGCTGTCCAAGAAGAGACTAATATTTTGCAGGAACCTATGGAAGAAGAAATTGCTGAAACTGTGAGCTCATTAGATGCAAAAGATGATGAGGAGAGCGAAGAACAAAATGAGGAAGAGTGGATTAGCTACCCGTGCCCACCTTCTAATGAGAGTAACACTTCAACTCATACATTGTTTAATTTCCGTTCGTGCTTACCAAAGGATGATTGCTATGATCCCTTGGATTTGTTTGAAATATCCCTTTTTGATGAAATTGATGCTTGCTATGCTTTCGGCCATGATGCCAATACTAATTATGCTTATGGAGATGAACTTGCTATAGTTCCTTATGTTGCTATTGCACCCACACATGATAGTCCTATTATCTTTTTGAATTCTCCCAACTACACTATATCGGAGAAGTTTGCTCTTATTAAGGATTATATTTGTCGGGGTATGACCATCTATGGGGCCATGCAGCCCCTTTGTGGTTCGGCGGGGAGGATCGGCGCGCACAAAGAGCATGAACAATGGAACGCGAGGGATTTTACCCAGGTTCGGGCCGCTGAGAAGCGTAAAACCCTACCCCTGCTTTTGGTGTATTAGTGGTGTGGAAGCACAGTACCAGGAGCGCTTCTCCCGGCAAGGCGCAGAGAGAGCAGCTACGCGAGAGGTGCTTGTGTTTGAAAAGGGGTCCGAATCCTCTAAACTGTTGCCTTGGCCCTCCTTTTATAGTCCAAGGGGTTACCATAGTGGCAAAACAGTAATTACAGCGTGATTAGATAGTGAACAGTGCTATCATACCTAACTCTGCCAGTTTAGGACAAAGGCATTAAATGCGGCGCTTAGGTGTCGCGTGGAGAGGCAGTCCCGGCAAGGTTTCTGTACCGCTTGCCCAGCTACCTCGTATTATCTTGACACGCCTCCTGGACGGGTGTCATTAGAGGCAAATCTTGTCCCAGCGAGCTGACACGTGCCCGACAAGCCTCACCAACCAACCTGCGCGGTCGACACCTCACGCATCAGCGAACACCTGTGCGGCGAGGTGGAGCGCTGGGGGGCTGGCATAAGCTTGCCGGCATGGAGCTTGCCGGGTCTTCATCTTGCCGGTTTATGCTTGCCGGCAAGGAGTGTCTTCACCTTTGGTACTGGTTGAGTGCCGAGCCTTGAGCTTCTCTCTGGTAGCTCCTTCGGCTGGACTTGGAGTCTTGGCCTTGGCAGTTCCTGGCAAGGCCTTGGCCGGCAAGGAGGCTGCTACTGTCTGTGCATAAGTCAGGGTATAAAATACCCATGTTTTATACATCGACAGGAGCCCCCGGGCTTGGGCCATACGCGCGTCAGAAGCGTCGTTGGGCTAGGCCCAAGTAATGCACAGACACGCGGGAAACTGTCGTTACAATTTTGGTCATGACGGCCTCCATTCTCTGAGATCTTCTTTGCTTCCTCACTAATCTGGACTTGGGTGCGTCCTCGGCCGTCTTCTGGCAACTCCTGCCGTTGGGCTAGTCGTGAACCGGCGCGCGGCTACGCGTGGCAAGGGGTAACTACCATATCTGTCTTTACTCCTCCTTTTTCTGCGCCCCTCCATCATGCGCGTCTGCATACATGCAAGGCAGTGGATTGGCGAAGAGGGGCGGTCGTTGGAGTGGGGCACCTGTCAATGGGCGCAGAACGCGGGATTGGCGAACTTGGACAGTCGCCGGAGTAGTGAGCCTGCTCATGAATGCAGGGCGCAGGACTGGGGAGTTTGGGCGGCCGCCCGAGGACGGTGAAGAGCCAGCCCCCGCATCCTCTCTATAAAGAAGGGGCTGCGGGATGCGATGCTCATCCACTTCCTTCGCCCCATCCTTCCGGCGACTGCTTCCCTCGCCTCCTTCCTCTTCCTCCCGCTTCCGTGGGCACCATGGTGAGGGGGAAAGGCCGGGCTCGTGGGCCTGCCACCGCCACGCGGGCTCCTCTTCGGGATCGTGCTGGCGCTTCTGCTGCGGCCGCGGAGGCCGGCCCCAGCGCTCGGGGTGGAACCGCGGGCCGTGGATGTGGAAGACGCGTCGCCCGGGGACGAGGTGGTCGTGGCGGTGCGCTCGTTCTCCGCCTCCGGACAACCAGTCGTTGGCAGAAGGCCACACGGAGGACACAGCGCGTGAGTTCGTCGTGGAGCTGCGCGACCGGCCACGGAGCCGGCTGCGGCTTCCTCGCCCTTTCGCCAGGGAGATGGAGGGCGTCGATCCGCGCAGCTTGTGGCTGCGTGTTGACGGCTGCTGCAATGGCTCGGTCCGGGTGGCCGTCGAAGCTTCCGCCAATGGCATCTTGTACTTCAGGGGAGGGTGGAAGTCCTTCGTCCGTGCTCGCTGCCTGGGGCAGGGGCATCTCCTCCACTTCAGGCTGGACGGGGCCGACACGCTCGTCGTGAAGTTCTTCGGGGCTTCAGGCGCTCGTCTAGAGTGCTGCGCGGAAAGCTCGAGCGACTCCGACACCGCTTCCTCCAGCGAGACTGAGGACGACGACGATGACGGCGATGACGACGGCGGCGCTCCAGGCATGAAGGTCGAGGACGACGGCTCCGACTCCTTCGTCTCGTATTGATCGCCGGCAGCACCATCATCTGGCTCTCCAGGAGCGATCCGCCTAGGCGCCCCTTTTGCCCTTGTATTGCACTTGAGATAAACCCTGGCAAAGGGCTGATGAACATGTAATCGAGTACTTTCTTAATGAACATCGGGTGTTTGCCAGGTTTAAATAAGCGTGCGTCGTTTTCCCTTGTTTCATTTGCCTTTGCATGATCATGTTCCCTATGCTTGTTGGAAGCTTGCCGGTGCGCACACTTGCCGCGAGCGCTTTGAGGAACGGGTCCTTAGCAGCCTGCTGGAAGTGCCGCTGCCGGCAAGGCGACTTGCCGGGACAGGACGCAGCTACTAGGCTTGCCGAGCGGACTCGAGGCAAGCTAGAGCGCAGACCAATCGCGACAAGGTGCCTCTCGCGTGCAAGTTTCTCATACAAAGTGCAAAATCGTTCAAGGGAGAACGCGAATGTAACTAAGGAATTTTTTTAAAATATTCCAACTTAGCTTTTCTCTGCGTCGTTTTTCTTGTTGCATGAAATGATCACTTGAACGTCATTTAGAAATGGTACCCATCTCCACTCCCCCCGGGAAACTTGCGCGCGAGGGATTCCCTTGTCCTTTTAAGAAAAAGGCAGAAGAGAAAAGAGAGTTTTGGGAACCTTGACGGCTCGTTAGCTATCTCATACAAACCAAAGTGTACATCACAACATCATATGCATCGATACGTAAATGAACATGTCTGAGGAGTCGCGAAGCACTTAGCTTTATTATGCACAGGTTCTGCGCCTGGCTTTGTACGAAGGGTTACATGTCTTGCCGACAAGGCTTGTACAAAAGGGGTTGCCGGGAGATGTCCCGGCAACTGCGCCTCACGGGTAGAACTTGCGAAGATGCTCAATATTCCATGAGTTTTGCACTGGGGTGCCATCTTCGGTCTCCAGCCGGACTGCGCTAGGCCTAGTGACTCGTACTACCCGGTAAGGGCCTTCCCACTTCGGCGTCAACTTGTTTGATCCTTTGGCAGACTGGGCGCGCCGAAGAACAAGGTCGCCTTCCTCAAGGCTCCGGGCGCGCACTTTGCGGCTATGGTAGCGGCGCAAGGCTTGCTGGTAGCGTGCAGCTCGCACAGCCGCCCGAAGACGATCTTCCTCAAGGAGCAACGCGTCGGCTTGCCGCAGTTGCCCTTGCTCAGCTTCATCATAAGCGAGTACTCGAGGTGACCCATATTTGAGTTCCGTGGGAAGCACCGCCTCTGCACCATAGATTAGGGAGAAGGGTGTCTGGCCGGTAGCTCGATTTGGTGTCATCCTGACTGACCAAAGAACCGCCGGCAACTCATCAACCCAGCGCTTTCCGCACTTGCGCAGCTTGTCGAAAGTGCTTGTCTTGAGACCACGCAGCACTTCAGCATTCATCCTTTCTGCTTGGCCGTTGCTTCTCGGGTGAGCGACAGACGCAAAACAGATTTTGGTGCCAAGGTCTTGAATGTACTGCATGAAGGTGCGGCTCGTGAATTGCGTGCCATTGTCGGTGATGATCCTGTTAGGAACCCCGAAACGGCAAACTAATCCTTTGAAGAACTTGACGGCTGATTGCGTTGTCACCTTCCTCACTGGCTCCACTTCTAGCCACTTCGTGAACTTGTCGATAGCGACGTACAAGTACTCGAAGCCCCCGGCAGCGTGGGGGAAAGGGCCCAAGATATCGAGCCCCCAGACCGAAAAGGGCCAGGAGAGAGGGATCGTTTGGAGAGCTTGAGCTGGTTGATGTACATTCTTTGAATGGAACTGGCACGCTTCACACTTGGTTACTAGCTCAGTCGCATCCTGGAGGGCGGTGGGCCAATAGAAGCCTTGCCGGAAAGCTTTGCCGGCGAGTGCCCTTGATCCTATGTGAGAGCCACATATGCCTCCATGTATCTCCGCCAATAGTTCTAGCCCGTCTTCCTGGCAGATACACTTCAATTTCACACCGTTTGGTCGTTTTCTGTATAGGATGCTATCCACAAACTGATACATACTTGACTGGCGGGCTACTTTCTCAGTTTCCTCTTGCTCATCGGGAAGTTCTCCTATTTGAAGGAAACAGACTATCTGCTGTGCCCATGCCGGAGCCTGTGGCTCGACGACAATGGCCAAAGACTTCTCTTCGGCCATGGGAGCGCTTGCTTCCGTGGCAAGAACCTGTGGTCCCGCGCTAAGCCGCTGCTCACCACTAGCCGTGTCGTTGTTCCCGGCAGCGTTGTTGCCGGTGGCTTCTGGGAGCTCCGCCGGAAAGTACTTGCCGGTACTCAACTTTCTTCTCTTACTGGCCTGCGTTGATGGAGTAACTGTGGGTTGATTCAAATGGAGCACAAAGGTTCCTGGTTCCACGGGAAGCTTTCGCGCGGCACACTTTGACAGGCTATCAGCATGCTGTTTTCCGCACGAGGGACGTGTTCTGTTAGCAGTCCGTCAAAGTGTTCCTCCAATTTCCTCACTTCTTCCACATATGCTCTCATCAATGGGCTTTGGTAATCCTTATTCACTTGCTTCACAACAAGCTGCGAGTCACCGCGGATGATAAATTTCTTGATTCCAAGGTCCACTGCGATCCGAAGACCGACAAGGAGCCCTTCGTACTCAGCAGTGTTGTTTGTAGCTTGCTCCCCAGGAAAGTGCATTTGGACCACGTACTTGAGGTGCTCCCCGGTGGGTGCGACAAGCAGCACTCCGGCACCGGCGCCTTGCAGCGAAAAGGCACCATCGAAGTACATAACCCATTCTTTCGCTGTTTCCTTGCCGGGGAGAGCCGTTTCTTGAATCTCTTCGTCTTGCGTTGGTGTCCATTCAGCAATGAAATCTGCCAAGGCTCTGCTCTGGATTGTTGAAGTGCTTTCAAACTTGAGTGCAAAGCTTGATAACTCCAACGCCCACTCCACTACCCTGCCGGTTGCCTCTGGGTTTCTCAAGATGCGTTGCAGCGGGAAGCGAGTGACAACGGTGATCTTGTGTGCTTGGAAGTAGTGACACAGCTTCCTTGAGGCCATAAGGAGGCCGAAAAGCAACTTCTGCACTCCAGAGTATCTCGATCTAGCCCCCTGCAGGAGGGAACTAACGAAATACACCGGTCGCTGCACCGTTTTCTTCTTCGGCACCACCTGCTGATCAGCTCCATCTACTTGCGATGTATCTGCCTTGTCGGTGTCAGACCTTGCCGGTGAAGATTCCGGCTTGTCGCCGGATGGGCTTGCCTCGGTTGCTCCTTCGTCATTGATTTCCCTCTGTGCCACTAATGCAGCACTGGCCACTTGATTCGTTGCCGCTATGTATAGCAGCAACGGCTCTTGTGGTCTAGGCGCAACTAGTGTTGGCGCAGAGGAGAGGTATCCCTTCAAGTCTTGCAGCGCGGCCTCCGCTTCTGGAGTCCATTTCATTGGACCTGCCTTTTTCAAAATTTTGAAGAATGGCAAGGCGCGCTCGGCAGATTTTGAAATGATCCTACTCAAAGCAGCAACACAACCGGCAAGACGCCACACATCCTTGACGCTTTTCGGCGCTTGAATCTGCTCAATTGCCTTGATCTTGTCGGGATTTGCCTCAATTCCCCGCTGAGATACAAAGAATCCGAGAAGCTTGCTGGACGGGACACCAAACACACACTTCTCGGGGTTGAGCTTCAGGTTAATCTTGCGCAGGTTTGCAAACGTCTCTTCCAAGTCTTGAATGAGGGTTGATTTGTCCTTGGTTTTGACCACTATATCATCCATGTAGGCTTCTACATTCCTGTGCAGCTGGGGCTCAAAACCGATCTGGACTGCTCTTGCAAACGTGGAACCGGCACTCTTTAATCCGAAAGGCATACGCACGAAGCAGTAAATGCCACATGGAGTAATGAATGCGGTTTTCTCCTCGTCCTCCTTGGCCATGAATATCTGATGGTATCCGGAATATGCATCAAGGAAGGAGAGCAGATCACAGCCAGAGGTGGAGTCCACAATTTGATCGATGCGCGACAAAGGGAAAGGATCTTTTGGACAGGCTTTGTTGATATCAGTGTAGTCTATACAAAGTCTCCACTTCCCGTTTGCCTTGCGCACCACCACCGGATTCGCCAACCACGTGGGATGTAACACTCCTCTGACCAGGCCTGCTGCTTCGAGTTTCTTGATTTCTTCGGCAATGAACTGTTGTCGCTCCAAAGCTTGCTTCCGGACTTTCTGTTTGACGGGCTGAGCGTGGGGACAAATGGCAAGGTGGTGCTCAATTACCTCCGTGGGAACGCCGGGGATGTCAGACGGTCTCCACGCGAACACATCGACATTCGCCCGCAGGAAGGCAACGAGCGCGCTTTCCTATTTGCTGTTAAGAATGGCGCTGATGGTGAAGGTACCATCAGCGCCGTCCTCCCTCACCGGCACCTTCTTGGTTGCCGGTGCAGTGGCTTTGGATCTCTTACCGGCAGAGCATTCCGGCGAGTCTTCAACGGATGCACAGCACTCCGAAGAGGTGCGCTTCCCGAAATCCTTGCTAGAGGTCTTGCCGGAGTTCTTCTTTTCTTTCTTCTTGGCGGGAGCTGGCACCTTGGCCGCCTCTGCTGCAACCGTGTCCCTGTACATCTTGTCGACGCAAATGACTGCATCTTTCTTGTCGGAGTTGATGGAAATGACACCCATCGGCCCTGGCATCTTTAGTGAGTTATAAGCGTAGTGAGACGCCGCCATCAATTTTGCCAAGGCTGGGCGGCCAAGAATTCCATTATACGGCAGGGGGTCTTGACGACATCAAAGACAATCTTTTCCGTCCTGTAATTCAGTTCCCCGCCAAACGTCACCGGCAACGTGATCTTTCCCTTGGGCTGGCTTCTTCCCGGGTTTACTCCCTGAAACGTGCCCGTTTTCTCGAGTTCCTCATCAGGGATCTGCAGCCTCTTGATAACTTCTGGAGAGATCAGGTTCAGGCCGGCCCCACCGTCAACTAACATCTTTGTTACCTGGAGGTTGCGAATTGTTGGCGAGACCAACAATGGCAAGCACCCGACCGCGGTTATGCGATCAGGGTGGTCCTCAGCATCAAAGATGATAGGCGTGTGCGACCATTTGAGTGGTTTTTGAGAGCCCATTGCCGGCTCTGCCGCGTTAACTTCACGAGCCCACCGCTTAAGTTGGCGGTGGGATGAGTGCAAAGATGCGCCTCCGTCAACGCACATGGCGTCAGTCGCCTTCTGGAATTCTTGCTCGCTGGTCCCATCGTCATCCTCTTCTTCTTCACTTCCATCACCTCCCTCTTTCTTTTCACGGCCCCTAGCACGCTTCTCCTTCTGCTGCTTGGCCTTGCCGTGGTGGCCCCCTCGACCACTGCGGCCTTTCTTGCCAGACCCATCAGCACCATCTTGACCCTTTTCTTTGTCCCGCTTCTCGTATTCAGCCTTCTGCTTCTCGACAAGGTGCTCGACTAGTCGGCACTCTTGGAGATCATGGCCCTTGGTGCGGTGGATCTTGCAGTACGGTCCATCGGGTCTGTCGGCCTTCTCATTTGCCGCCGCCTCCCGACAAGCGGCGCATGCAGCTGCCTCCTTGCCGGGGCTCTCTGTTTTGGCTTTCTTGGCGGGCTCAGAGTTGCCGGAACCTTCGACGGCCATCACAGTTTTTCCCTTGCACTTCCTGTTGCGCTTTCGGCCCTTCTTCCCCGGGGTGGCAGCATCATCGTCCTCAGAATCTACCTCGGCGCCAGCGTCCTCCCCGGGAAGCCTTCTCCCTTCCTCGGTACGCGCACACTTATCCGCCATCGTGTAGAGCTCGTTGACGGTTTTGGGCAATTTGGCGTTCATTTTCTCCCGCATCCTCCGATTGCGCACATTCGTGTGAAAGGCGGCAATCACGGCTGCGGGGTGCACGTCTGGAATGTTGCGGTGCACACGGCTAAATCTCTGGATGTACTTGCGCAAGGTTTCACCGTCTCTTTGTGGGATCACCTGCAGGTCGCTGGGCTGTCCAGGAGTCTTGTGGCCTCCGGTAAAGGCACCAACGAACTCGTTGCAGAGGTCTGACCACGAAACTCTTCCTGCGGCAGCTTGTACGGCAATCGTATAGATGCCCAGAAACTCTGCCGGGTTTAGCTTGCCGTCGTATTTTTCCGGCACTTCTGGCTTGAAGGCTCGAACGGACGGCCACCGGACTTGCCGCAGCTCATGAGTGAAGGCAGGACACCCAACCTCGTAAGGTAGGTATCCGCCGACCCATGGCGCAGGCTCATCAGCGACGGGGCCATTACGCGCGTCGGATTGACGCCGTGCCTTGCGGCGCCGTTCGATGGTGGTGCGGGCGTCCTCAGCTCGCCTGTCTTGCAGTACTTGTCGCTGATCTCGCCGAGCTCGTGGATCCAAAGACGCGATCGACATCTCGTCGGGCCCAAAAGATTGTGGGCTTGTCGCGGCTGTTGGCATTGTTGCTTTGTAGCTGTTGCCGTGGCGGAGACTGCACCGTTAGTGTAGTTCTGTCAGCGCGGCCACCAGCTGGAGATGCCGACGCCGGTCGCGGACGCCGTGAAGGCTCTGCTTGCTATGATTTACTGGCTTCGGCAAATCCAATCAAGCTCTGGATGGTGGCTCTCCACTCGTCCATCTTCTCTGCTGCCGGAGGGAAGTTCAGTAACATCTGAGCCCGCGCCATTGCTTCTGCCGCTGTGGCTGGCATGGCTGGGAACGAAGAGCGCGACGTCGCTCTACTCCTGGCAGAGCCAGTAGGAGCGCCATCGTGGCTCTGCTGCTACGGCCCATGATCAGCAGCGGGTCGCCATGGCGGAGGCGGTGCCTGAGGACCTGGGGCTGGGTCCACGGGCGTCTTGCCGTGAGGTTGCCGCTGCCCAGAGTCGTTGGCGCCGCTCGGGGTCGTACCGCGCCCATTGTGTGAGGGGCGCGGCGTTCGTCCTGAAGCAGCGTCCTTGGATGTCGCCGTAGCGGGGTCTCGGCTCGCGCCAGCCCAGGCGTTGCCGCTCCGGTGGTTGTGTTCGTCGTCGCGGCGGGGAGGAGGAGGAGAAAGGGGTCCGCCTGCTCCGCCTGCGCTGTCATGGCCTCGTTCGCTAGAGGACCGAGGAGGTCGACCGGCTCCGTGGTGCCCGTCCCTTGTGCTGGTCGCGGTGGGCGTAATGACCGCGCTGCCCGCGCTGGTCGTGCCGACCGCAGTGCCCGCGCCACCCGCGGACGCGTGCGAGGTGGCCGTCATCGTGATGCCCTTCTTCTTGGGCGCCATCGATGACGAGGAGGACGGTGATGAAGTTGATGAAAGATGCGCAGTCCGTTGATCAAGGTTCGCACAAACGCCTCTCCGCCCCTACCTGGCGCGCCAAAGATGTCGGGGTACGACCATCTATGGGGCCATGCAGCCCCTTTGTGGTTCGGCGGGGAGGATCAGCGCGCACAAAGAGCATGAACAATGGAACGCGAGGGATTTTACCCAGGTTCAGGCCGCTGAGAAGCGTAAAACCCTACCCCTGCTTTTGGTGTATTAGTGGTGTGGAAGCGCAGTACAAGGAGCGCTTCTCCCGGCAAGGCGCGGAGAGAGCAGCTACGCGAGAGGAGCTTGTGTTTGAAAAGGGGTCCGAATCCTCTAAACTGTTGCCTTGGCCCTCCTTTTATAGTCCAAGGGGTTACCATAGTGGCAAAACAGAAATTACAGCGTGATTAGATAGTGAACAGTGCTATCATACCTAACTCTGCCAGTTTAGGACAAAGGCATTAAATGCGGCGCTTAGGTGTCGCGTGGAGAGGCTGCCCCGGCAAGGTTTCTGCACCGCTTGCCCAGCTACCTCGTATTATCTTGACACGCCTCCTAGACGGGTGTCATTAGAGGCAAATCTTGTCCCAGCGAGCTGACACGTGCCCGACAAGCCTCACCAACCAACCTGCGCGGTCGACACCTCATGCATCAGCGAACACCTGTGCGGCGAGGTGGAGCGCTGGGGGGCTGGCATAAGCTTGCCGACATGGAGCTTGCCGGGTCTATATCTTGTCGGTTTATGCTTGCCGGCAAGGAGTGTCTTCACCTTTGGTACTGGTTGAGTGCCGAGCCTTGAGCTTCTCTCTGGTAGCTCCTTCGGCTGGACTTGGAGTCTTGGCCTTGGCAGTTCCTGGCAAGGCCTTGGCCGGCAAGGAGGCTGCTACTGTCTGTGCATAAGTCAGGGTATAAAATACCCATGTTTTATACACCGACAATATTGATGGGTTGCTTTTTACTATTGCACATGATAATTTTGATGAATATAATATGCTTGTGCTTGCTGCTCCTACTTGCAATTATTATGAGAGAGGAACCACATCTCCGCCTCTCTATGTTTCCAATACGATAAAATTGCAAGAAACTGTTTATACTATGCATTGGCCTTTACTTGGTGTGCATGAATTGTTCTTTTATGACATGCCGATGCATAGGAAGAGAGTTAGACTCCGTTGTTATGTGATATATGTTGCTTTGTGCTCACTACTAAATTATAAATCATTGTTAATTAAAATTGGCTTTGATATACCTTGGGATCCGGGTGGATCGATTACTTGAGCACTTTATGCCTAGCTTAATGGCTTTAAAGAAAGCGCTACCCGGGAGACAACCCAGAAGTTTTAGAGAGTTATTTTATTCTGTTGTGTGCTTTTAAAATATTTAAAAACAAAAAAATATAGTGGGGAACCTAAAACTTTTTCAAAAAGGGAAGCGATTGGAAAGCTATGCATTGAAGAAGTGAGGGTCGACCTTGAACACTTGTGTTCATGCTCATGGAAACAATGTATAATTTTTCATGGAATTTTCTCACAAAAATAATTATCCCCTTGTACAAATCCATTGTATTATAAAAATAATATGCCAAGATTTACCTTTAGGGTGTTTAAATTGCTTGTTTGGTGCGTGCTCTGCAAAAACAGAAACTTTTGCTGTAGTATTTGAATTTACATATTTTAGTGGAACGTGCAAAAATCTGAACTTTTTACACAGTACTTCTACGCAAATTGTTTATTACTTCCTAATCTTTCAGAATTTTTGGAGTTCCAGAAGTATATGTTTCATCTGCATGTTTACACACTGTCCTGTTTTCACAGATTGCTGTTATAGTTTCTTTATTTGCGCATGTTTGAAAGTTGAGCCCCATTGATTTGGGAGCCATATAATTGTGATAGCGTACAGTGGGTAATGTTTGATTATAATTATACAATAATGTTACAGCAGGACATGATGGGATTTGATGTTATATGTACTAACCCCTCTAACGAAAAAGTTTGGTTAAGTTTTGTGTGGATGAAGTGTTCAAAGATGGAGGAGGTATCGATATGAGGAGAATAAGGAGAGGCAAGAGTTCAAGCTTCGGAATGCCCAAGGCACCCCAAGTAAATATTTAAGGAGACTCAAGCTTCTATGCTTGGGGATGCCCCGGAAGGCATCCCATCTTTCTTCTTCAGCAATTATCGGTATGTTTCGGTTTTTGTTTTGTTCACATGATATGCGTAAATTCTTGGAGCGTCTTTTGTGTTTATTTTTTCCCTTTTCTTTCATGCACCATGCTCGTATGAGATAGTCCTTGGTTGATTTATAGAATGCTCTTTGCACTTCACTTATATCTTTTGAGTATGGCTTTATAGAATGCTTCATGTGCTTCACTTATATCATTTGAAGTTTGGATGCCTGTTTCTCTATATTTGGAAAACCGTTATTTATAGAATTCTCTTTTGCTTCACTTATATTTATTACAGCATGGTATTTTGTATAAAGAATTAAACTCTCATGCTTCACTTATATCTATTTAGAGAGTTAACAGGAATTTTTCATTCACATGGTTAGTCATAAATCCTACATAAAACTTGTATCACTGAATATGATATGTTTGATTCCTTGCAATAGTTTTGCGATATTGAGGTGGTAATATTTTGGGGCATGCTAGTAAAATAATTAAAGTTGAGTATTAATAATGGTGTTAAGGGAAGTAAGTCTTTATGCAAGTAAATCCCCACGCATGTAAAGTGGTGGCCACTGACATTAGCAGTGAGGTCGGAGCATATTTTATCATTGATTGATCCTTTGTGTTGTTCGAATCGGGGGTGCACAATGGTTAACTCCTACCAACCTCCTCCCTAGGGGCATGCGAGTAGTACTTTGCTTCGAGGGCTAATAGGCTTTGCAATAAGTATGTGAGTTCTTTATGACTAATGTAAGTCCATGGACTATACGCACTCCTATCCTTCCACAATTTGCTAGCCTCTTCGGTACCGTGCATTGCCCTTTCTCACCTCGAGAGTTGGTGCAAACTTCGCCGGTGCATCCAAAGCCCGTGTTATGATACGCTCCATCACACATAAGCCTCCTTATATCTTCCTCAAAACAGCCACCATACCTACCTATTATGGCATTTTCATAGCCATTCCGAGATAAATTGCCATGCAACTTCCACCGTTCCGTTTTTATTACATGCATATTCATTGTCATATTGCTTTGCATGATCATATAGCTGACATAGTATTTGTGGCTCATCCACCATTCATCATTATCATACATGTTACGCTAGATCATTGCACATCCTGGTACACTGCCAGAGGCATTCATATAGAGTCATATTGTTCTAGTTTTTATCGAGTTGTAAGTAAATAAAAGTGTGATGATCATCATTATTAGAGCATTGTCCCAGTGAGGAAAGGATGATGGAGACCATGATTCCCCCACAAGTCGGGATGAGACTCCGGACGAAAAAAGAGGCTAAAAAGAGCCCCCAAAAAAAGAAAAAAAAGAAAGGAAAAAACATGAAAACAAAAAATAAATAAAAAAATGAGAGAAAAAGAGAGAAGGGGCAATGTTACTATCCTTTTACCACACTTGTGCTTCAGTGTAGCACCATGTTCTTCATATAGAGAGTCTCCTGAGTTATCACTTTCATATACTAGTGGGAATTTTTCATTATAGAACTTGTCTTGTATATTCCGATGATGGGCTTCCTCAAATGCCCGAGGTCTTCATGAGCAAGCAAGTTGGATGCACACCCACTTAGTTTCAGTAGTGAGCTTTCATACACTTATAGCTCTTAGTGCATCCGTTGCGTGGCAATCCCTACTCCTCGCATTGATATCGATTGATGGGCCTCTCCATTACTAGTTGATCCGCCGAGTTGATGCGAGACTTTCTTCCTTTTTGACTTCCCATATTGATCTCTATCACCGCATTCTATTCCACCCATAGTGCTATATCCATGGCTCACACTCATGTATTGTGTGAAGTTGAAAATGCTGAAGCGCGTTAAAAAGTATGATCCAATTTCTTGGTTTGGCACCAGGGTACTCTTGATTTGATATATCTATGCTGGGAAGAATGAGCGTGTCATGCTTACCACAACTAAGTGTATAGAGGCTGTTTCCTTTAGCTCCATTATTATGAAAGGCAATGATGAAATACATGCATGTTTTGTATTATGGTTTCAACATAAAAAATTATCTTTTTATCATTTACCTACTCAAGGACGAGCAGGAATTAAGCTTGGGGATGCTGATACGTCTCCGTCGAATCTATAATTTTTGATTGTTTCGTGCCAATATTCTACAACTTGCATATACTTTTGGTAACATTTTATATTATTTTTGGGACTAACATGTTGATCCAGTGCCCAGTGCCAGTTCCTGTTTTTTGCATATTTTTTGTTTTGCAGAAAATCCATATCAAACGAAGTCCGAACGCGATAAAATTTTATGGAGATTTATTTTAGAATATATGTGATTTTTTGGAAGAAGAATCAACGCAAGTCAGTGCACGAGGAATCCACTAGGCAACATGGCGCTCCATGGGGGGTATGGCGCGCCGTGTTGCCTTTTGACTCCATCGTACGTCGGTTGGGGCCTTTCTTTCACCGCAATAAATATAATTTCCGGATAAAAATCCTCTCAAAATTTCAGCCCAATCGGTGTTACGGATCTCCTGGAATATAAGAAATGGTGAAGGGCCAGAAAACAGGAACGCGAAACAGAAGAGAAACAGAGTGAGAGATCCAATCTCGGAGGGGCTCCTGCCCTCCGGGAGCCACGGCGGCCAAGGACCAGAGGGGAAACTCTCCTCCCATATAGGGGAAGGCCAAGGAAGAAGAATAAGGAGGGGGGGCTCTCTCCCCCTCTCTTTTGGTGGTGCCGGAGCGCCGCCGGGGAACCAACGTGACAGCTATCTACACCAACAACTTCGCCGCCGTCATCACCAACTCTCTCCCCCTCTATGCAGCGGTGTAACACCTCTTCTCCCCACTGTAATCTCTACTTGAACATGAAGCTTAATGCTATACATTATTATCCTATGATGTGTGGCAATCCTATGATGTTTGAGTAGATTTCTTTTGTCCTACGGGTTAATTGTGGTATGGTGTGATTGATATAAGTTATATGTTAAATTGGTGCTGTCATATGGTGCCCACCATGTCGCGCAAGCGTGTGGGATTCCCGCTATAGGGTTTTGCAATACGTTCATGAATCACTTATAGTGGGTGGCTAGAGTGACAGAAGCTTACATCCGAGTAAGGGGGTTGTTGCGTATGGGAGTAAAGGGGACTCTTTACTTAATGCTATGGTTGGGTTTTACCTTAATGATCTTTAGTAGTTGTGGATGCTTGCTAGAGTTCCAATCATAAGAACATGTGATCCAAGTATGGAAAGTATGTTAGCGTATGCCTCTCCCTCATTGCATATGATAAGTATCTATCATGTTATATTCAATTGCCTATGGACAATTTTTCTCTTTGTGTTACAAAAAGGTTTCTACTAAACAACTAACTTTTATTATCTCGCAAAGTACTCCTAGTTTATTCTTGCAAAGTAGTTCTAACATCACACCTACAAAGTACTTATAGTTTCATACTTGTTCTAGGTAAAGCAAACGTTAAGTGTGCGTGAGTTGTATCGGTGGTCGATAGAACTTGAAGAGAATATAAATTCTACCTTTCGCTCCTCGTTGGGTTCGACACTCTTATTTATCAAAAAAGCTACAATTGATCCCCTACACTTGTGGGTTATCAAAGTGCTGCGAGGCCTCAAGACAAGAACTTTCGACAAGCTGCACAAGTGTGGAAGGCGCTGGATAGATGAGATGCCGGCGGTTCTTTGGTCACTCAGGATGACACCAAATTGAGCTACTGGCCAGACATCCTTCTCCCTCGTCTATGGTGCAGAAGCGATGCTCCCCACAGAACTCAGATATGGATCACCTCGAGTACAAGCTTTCGATGAAGCAGATCAGGAAGAGTTGAGGCATGATGACGCCACACTCCTCGAGGAAGATCGTCTCTGGGCTGTTGTGTGTGCTGCATGTTACCATCAAGCTTTGCGCCGCAACCATAGCCGCAAAGTGCATGCCCGGAAGCTTGAGGAAGGCGACTTTGTTCTTCATCGGATTCAGTCTGTGAAGGGATCAAACAAGTTGGCGCTGAAGTGTGAAGGCCCTTATCGGGTAGTTCAACTCACTAGACCTGGCTCAGTCCAACTAGAGACCGAAGATGGCACTCCAGTGCAAAACTCATGGAACATTGAGCATCTTTGCAAGTTCTACCCATGAGGCGCGGTTCCCGGGCCTCCCGGCAACCTCTTTTGTACAAGTTGGCTGGCAAGGCATGTAATCCTTTGTACAAAGCCGGGCGCAGAACCCGTGCGTAGTGAAATAAAGCTAAGTTTTTCACAACTCTTTGTCAAAGTACATATTTACTTGTGTATGTCAAATGCAATGTTCTGTTACATTTTATCTTGTATGAGATGATTATTGAACCGGCAAGGGTTCTAGCCTACTCGTTTCTCTTCTTTCTTTTTCTAAAAGGCAGAAGGGTTCCTCCACGTGCAAGTTTCCTGGGGGGGAGTAGTGGTGTAGAAACCCAATGACGTTCAAGTTATCATCAAGTACAAGAAGCATAACAGAGAAAGCTAAGTTACAAAACTTTGTAATGAATTTCTTTGTTGTTATTGCCATTTTTCCTTGAACGATTTCTGTCTTTGTATGAAAAACCTGCACGCAAAGGAATTTGTTGGGATTGGTTGCGCTCTTACTTGTTTCGAGTCTGCTCAACAATGTAAGTAGCTGCGCCAAGACCGAGAAGTGTTAACTGTACCGAGAAGCGGCATTTCCGGCAAGCTGCTAAGGACCCGTTCCTCAAGCGCTGTCGGCTAGAAGGTGCGCATCGGGAAGGTTTTCTGGCAAGCGTAGGGCACAATAATTACAAAGGCAAAATAACACAAGGAAGATGCATGCATTCATTCATTTCAGACATAAAAGTTATATCATACATATAACAAAACATAACTAACTTAAGAATAAATGTGTCTTTTACATGGCAGCTACCAGAACAAAGGCGTGAATTTAATTCCTGAGTTGGCCTTGTTGCCGGCTGCATCTCTCGGCAATTTCATTGGCAAGGGGCGTCACAAGTTCCCGAGCAGCTGAGGTGTCGATGTTGTCGGGAGTCTTCTTGAGGATCATGGAGAGATCAATGCCAGGGTTGTAGTGCACCACTTTGGTGAAGATCCTCAGGAAGGCACTGCGCACAAGTATGCGTGCTTCATCAGCAAACTTCATCACGTGACCCTTATGATGTGCGTCCAATGCCGTCAAGAGTCCCTCGAAGAACAGAGTCAGCGTCAGGCTTGCCGGTTGGTGGGATCTTTGCTCGAAGCTCCAGCTTCCCATCTCCATAACCGCCAACTGCTTGGTGATGCGTTCAGCAATGTCAACAAGCCGGCTAGTCTAGACAGCCATATATAGAGTTCTGTAGCTGCACAAACTTCTCTTCGGCGTCAGTTAGAAGGACCTTGGTCTCCTCCAGTTCCTTCGTCAGAAGCCAGTTCTTGGCGATGGCATCATTAAGAGATTTCTCCGAACCGGAGGGCCTAGACAACAGGTCTTCTTTGGCATTTGCAGCAGATTGGAGCTCACGGTTTTTGGTTGCCAGCGAAGTTTGGAGCTCCACCAAGGTGTGGGTGTCCTTCTGAGATGACTCTTTGAGGGCAGCGATATCCTCATTCTTGGTGGCCAGCTCTGCTTCAAGCTCTTTGATCCTGGATTCAAGTTGGACCTTGACGGCATCTGCAACATCAACATCAGCAAGGGCCTCTTTGAGCTTGCCGGCATGTTCCGTGGCCTGAGCTTGAAGGGATTCTCGGTCTTTCTGCTCCAGTTCCTCGGTTTGCTTGGCCAGCAGAGTTTGGATTTCATCATCCTTCGCACGAAGCTTGGCGGCAAGATCTTCCTCGTGAGAGTCGAGGGCAATCTTGCGTTCAACCAAGTCAGCGTTGGTTGCTGCAGCTATCTTGTAGGCCTCTTCCCTGGCCATGTCAGTAGCAGCTTGTTCCAGAACAAAGGCCTCTCTAGCAGCGGCAAGCTGGGCTTCCTGCTCTTTGATGTTCAAGACCCGGTCCTCATACCACATGTGGGCCTCCTCGATCTTCTCCTTCAGCTTTCTCCTCGGCCATCTCCATGACGAATTACCGTGTTTGGAGCTTCTCCCAATGCTTACTATAGCACTCTTGCACATCCTTGAAGCCATTGCCCATGGCCTTCAGGAAGGCAAGATCTGCAATATTATCATTGGCGGTGCGCATCTCTTCTGTGCTCCGGGACATGGGCATGATGACCTCATCATCCACAAGCCCGAGGACATCATTTCCAGCACCAGATGAGCTGGGGGCTTCAGATTCATGCGGCTGGCCCAAGAGCATCAGGAAATCCCTCGTTGGAGGAGCAGTAGATGTAGATGGTTGGTCGCGAGTGGCCGGCAAGGTGTTGTCGGCTGCTCCCACATCTATGTCCATGCCAGCGCTTGGCGCTCCTGGGGCAGGAATGCCACCAGTGGCCTCGGTGGCCTCATCTGTGGCCACCTTGGCGGCCTCCTCTGTGGCAATCATGGTGGCCTCTTCTATGACAGCCTCATCAGCCTCTGACGCGGCGATTCTGGTGGCCTCTTCGGCGGCGCTCTTCGCAATCCCTTCCATGTCAACAGAGATATCCATATCTTCTGGTGGGGTTGGATCTGCGAGGATGGAGAAGATAGAAACAAAGCTCAAAATTCAAGATCAAGAAGTAAAAACAAACAAGAATGACAGCGGAAGATAGGCACTCGAGGAAAGTTGATTACCTATGTTGGTCTATTGAGAGGAGACAACTTCCTCTCCGGCAACATTTGTTGCTGTTGCCTGGCTGCCGGCAGTTCCACTTGCCGGCACGTCCTTAGCGCAGACGGGCTCTTCAATGGTGATCCTTCCCAATGAGCTGCTCTCCGGGATGGCAGTTGATGAAGACGTCACCAAGGGATCAGTTTCTTGGCGCTCTTCTTCTTGGCAGCCACCTTCCGTTCCCTTGTTAGCTTCGGTGGTGGGGACGTCAGTCGTGGTGCTGACCAGCGGGTATTGAACTACAACTTCCAAAGTTGCTGTTCCCCGATCAGTGCTTGCCGCCGACTCATTTGTCTCAGCAGTCCTTGGCCTCTTTCGAGACCTGTGCTGCAGTGCCTCCTCATCCCTTCAAGGGTAAAACATACAACACGTCAAGTCGACAACAACGAGTAATCAAGAAATGCAATGCGTAGAGTAAGAAGCAAGTACTCACTCTTATTCTTCCTCCTCGGAAAGGCAAGAAAGGTCCCAGTACGCTTGATTTCCACTATTAGAGGCTAGGGCTGGAGGTGGAGAAGACTGGATGTGCTCTTCTGCTGCTAAAGCCGGGGGCTGAGAAGTTCCTTCTTCCTCTGCAGTTGATGGAGTCCATCACCGGGAAGCTGGGCGCTTGCGCTATTGCCGAGGGGGTTGTTGCCGGGGAGCTTGGACTGCTGTGTCTGTGCCGGCAAGGTTGCTGCTTGCCGGTTCGTTGTGCGTCTGCTTCTTCCTGGTCTGCCTTCTTGGAGAAGCAGACCTTGTTCGAGCAGGAGGAGTAGGGGCTCTCCCTCCATTTCTTCCTCCTCCACACGCTCTTCGGCGCGCTCCTCTTCGCCGTGCTGCTCGTCGGCGTGTTCGTCTCCACCCTTCTACATCACCGCGTGCTCTTCATCGCCTTCAGGCTCATCGGCATGCTCCCCCTCTTCAGTGTCGGCAACCACTGCCTTGGAGCATGTCGCCTTCTTCAATTCCTCTGCCCTCAAAGTGATGAACTCCAGTTCATCGTCTTTGGTGGGGTGGATCATGTCCTTCTCTTCTTTGAGGGGCGTCTTTGTCAAGTTGTTGAACCATGTTTTAACTTTGCCTTTGCCGGGCACCCTCCAGTCTGCTAGGACACCCCTGGCATTGCATGCCGGCATCATTGCCAGGATGGAGTCCTTGGCGGTATCGTTGCGCATAACGGAATCACCGTCGCCGACAAGGCAAACTGACAACCCTTGTTGAAGAGTTGATAGATTAACCAATAGTGTTCCATGACCGTCAAGTTATTGTGGAGCCCAGGATACAGCCGCATCGTGTCGGCTGGGTTCTTGTACACCCAAGCTCGCTGGCCTCCTCTCTACTTCAAAGGGGCAATTCGGCGCCAGATGAAATCCGCGCCAACCATTTCAATGGTCAGTCCAGCGGCTTGGAGGCAGAGGATCCTTTCCAAAGCGAGGCCGAGCTTGTCGTCATTGGGGCCTACATCACTCCAGCACTGGTTCCTCACGATCTTCTCAGTTCTGGGAGCGCAGTATGCCGAGAAGTTTTCTTGCTTTATCCAACACCAATCTGCCCTCCATTCAGGCCACTTAATGTGAAACTTGCCGTCAAGATAGTGCTTCTTCAACCCTGATCTTGGAATCCAGGTAACACTGCTGGAGAGGGCGTCGCCACTCTCAATCCGAGGGATGAAGAAGTGACAGAAGAGGGGCACATTGAGCACAACCCCCACAAAGTTTTCGTAGAGATGAGCAAAAACAGACATGCAAGTGATGGCATTCGGGGCAAAATCAAGCAACCTGAATCCATAAGAATGCATAATCTCTTCGAAGAAATCTAAGAAAGGGTGACAGAACCCGCAATAAAAATATCTAGCGAAGAACCGATACTTGTCTTTGGTTTGGGGGGCCGTTCCTGGAACCACTTCTGTGGATTCATGATCTTTGGTTTTCCCCGACCACACGTATGCGTATCTGGTGACGAGATCATTCTCTGTCAACGCCGGCGGGAAGACGACGCTCTCCCTCCTCTGCTTGGCGATGGCGGCTTTCCTCTTCTCCACTTCTGGGTCAGCCTTCTTTGGAGCCATTGCAGACTGGGGAAGGAGGAGATTTCATGGAAATCGCTATCTAGGCGATGCGGCGGCGGAGAGCTCTGTTCTTGCGCGAGGAAGAAGAAGGAAATGGGCGCTGGGAGATGGATTGCAAGCAAAGGAAGCGCTGGATTGAGCACCGCACCCACAGATTCCCTTTTACGGGGAAGGCGCGGGGGCTAGCTCTTCACTGCTTGGCGTGGTCGCACTTTTTCAGGCGCATGCTACTTGTGAGCTGCGTTGGTAATTCCTTGAAGAGGAAGGGATATGCAGTACAATAGAGATAAGTATTTCCCTCAGTTATGAAACCAAGGTTATCAATCCAGTAGGAGAATCACGCAACACCTCGTTAGCAACACCTACACACAAAACAACAAATCCTTGCACCCAACGCAAATAAGGGGTTGTCAATCCCTCCGTGGTTAATTGCAAGATTAAATTGTATGTGATAGATAGATAGATTGAAACAAAAATACAAAATAAAATAAATAAAGAAAAAGTGCAGCAAGGTATTTTTAGGGTTTTTAATATATGATTTAGATAGATCTGGGGGCCATAGTTTTCACTAGAGGCTTCTCTCATAAAAATAGCATACGGTGGGTAAACAAATTACTGTTGGGCAATTGATAGAAAATCAAATAATCATGACGATATCCAAGGCAATGATCATGTATATAGGCATCACATCCGAGACAAGTAGACCGACTCCTGCCTGCATCTACAACTATTACTCCACACATCGACCGCTATCCAGCATGCATCTAGTGTATTAAGTCCATAAAGAACGGAGTAACGCCTTAAGCAAGATGACATGATGTAGACAAAGTAAACTCACGCATGAATAAACCCCATCTTTTGACCCTTAATAGCAATGATACATACGTGTCATGTCCCTTTCTGTCACTGGGATTGAGCACCGCAAGATCGAACCCATTACAAAGCACCTCTTCCCATGGCAAGATAAATCAATCTAGTTGGCCAAACCAAATCAATAGATCGGAGAAGAAATACGAAGCTATAATAATCATGCATAAAAGAGTTCAGAGAAGACTCAAATAATATTCATGGATAATCTGATCATAAACTCACAATTCATCGGATCCCAACAAACACACCGCAAAAAGAGATTACATCGGATAGAACTCCAAGAACATCGAGGAGAACATTGTATTGAAGATCAAAAAGAGAGAAGAAGCCATCTAGATACTAACTATGGACCCGAAGGTCTGTGGTAAACTACTCACGTATCATCGGAAGGGCAGCAAGGTTGATGTAGAGCCCCTCCGTGATCGATTCCCCCTTCGACGGAGTACCGGAAAAGGCCTCCAGATGGGATCTCTCGAGAACAGAAGCTTGCAGCGGCGGAAAAAGTATTTCGTGGACTCCTTTGTTGGTTTCCCAATTTTAGAGAATTTATAGTGGTGGAATTTGGTTAAAAGGGGTAGAGGTGGGCCCACGAGGCACCAGGGCACGCCTGCCCCCCCAGGCGCGCCCTGGTGGCTCGTGGCCACCTCCTGGGTCTTCTGGCCTTCTCCCGAAGCTTCTAGTGTTTGGTATGTCCAGAAAAAAATCTCCAAAAAGTTTCGTGGCATTTGGACTTCGTTTGGTACTAATATTCTGGAAAACCAAAAACAGGCAAAAAATAGCAACTGGCACTGGGCACTAAGTTAATAGCTTAGTCCCAAAAAATGATATATAATTGTTGTAAATGTATATAAAAACATCCAAGATTGATAATATAATAGCATGGAACAATCAAAAATTATAGATACGTTGGAGACGTATCAGCGCATAACCACGAGTTCCGTTTCAATCCACCTCTCCCACGTCCGCATTTACTGTGCCATCGTGGGTGTGCAGTAAAGATAATCATTGTGATAGTTATCCTTTGCCATGTGTGTCTGTGCATTGTTATGGGCCTAGCCCAACAACGCCTTGCATACGTGTGTGGCCCAGGCCCAGGGGCTCCTGTCGGTGTATTGAACATGGGTGTTCATACCCTGACGATGCACATACAAGTTGCAGCCTTCCCGATGGCAAAGGCTTGTCGGAGGATAAGCACTTCATCAACACTCAAGACTTGGTAATCAAAACCATGAAGAAGACCTCCAGGCAGGTCACCGAGAAGTACTAAAGAAGTACTAAAGAACAAGATTCAAGTAGCCAGCAAGCATCAAGTCGGCAAGCTTCGGGTCGAAGACCTCAAGACCGGCAAGCTCCATCCTACCGCTCCACCGTGGCAGTTGTTAGAGACTTGCCGACATGTGTCAAGCAGGCATGCGGGTTGGTAGAGCTTGTCGGGTCATGTGGTGACCCGTGGCTGAAGAAGCAACTTTATTGCCACCCGTCCAAGGGGCATGGCAGAAGAATAGGAGGTAGCTGGGCGAGCGGTACAGGTGGAGTTGGACTTCCTTGCCGACATTCATCCCCAGCATGACACCTAATGGAGCATTTATTGCTTTTGTCCTAATCCATCTATGTTAGGTATGATAGCACTGTTGTTATCATATCACTATGTAATTACTATTTTGCCACTGTGGTAACACCTTTCACCTATAAAAAGAGTTCCATGGCAACCTTTACAAAGGTCGACACCCTGCCCATTTGCATTACGTAGCTGCACCTCCCAAGCTCCTTGCTAGCAAGGTCGTGCTCTCTTCTAACTTGGGCATTTCCACAGATAATCCACCAAAGCAGGAGTAGGGTTTTACGCCTCACAGCGGCCCGAACCTGGGTAAACCTTGTGTGCTTTGCTGCTGGATCTGCTCTTTGTGTATTGATTCCCACAGCCGAACCGCAAAGGACCTTGCTGGTCCCATAGATTGTCGTACTTTGACAGGCGCCTGATACGTCTCTAATGTATCTATGATTTTTGATTGTTCCATGCTCTTATAGTATCAATCTTGGATGTTTTATATGCAATTATATACAATTATATATCATTTTTTGGGACTAACCTATTAACCTAGTGCCTAGTGCCATTTGCTGTTTTTTGCTTGTTTTTTGCTTTTCAAAAAATCAATATCAAATAGAGTCCAAACGGAGAAAAAACTTTGGATTATTTTTTTCTGGACCAAGAGGGACCCTACAAGGTTCGGGAGAAGACCAGACGAGTCACGAGGGAGCGACAAGCTCGGGAGGCGCGCCCAGGGGGGTAGGCGCGCCCCCAGGCTTGTGGCCCCTCGTGGCACATCTTGACCTAATTTCAAGCCTATAAATTCTCAAATATTACCCATATACCAGAGAGCCACCTCGAATAACTTTTCCACCGCCGCAAGCTTCTGTTCTTCCACGATCCCATCTGGAGGCCTTTTCCGGTACTCTGCCGGAGGGGGGATCGATCACGGAGGGCTTCTTCATCAACCTTGCTACCCTTCCGATTATGTGTGAGTAGTTTACCACAGACCTACGGTTCCATAGCTAGTAGCTAGATGGCTTCTTCTCTCTCTTTGATCTTCAATACCATGTTCTCCTCGATCTTCTTGGAGTTCTATCCGATGTAATCTTCTTTTGCGGTGTGTTTGTTGGGATCCGATGAATTGTGGGTTTCTGATCAGATTATTCATGAGAAATATTTGAGTCATTTCTGAACTTATTTATGCATGATTGTTATAGCTTTGTATTTCTCTCTGATCTATCCGTTTGGTTTGGCCAACTAGATTGATTTATCTTGCAATGGGAGAGGTGCTTTGTGATGGGTTCAATCTTGCGGTGCTCTATCCCAGTGACAGAAAGGGACAAGACACGTATTTGTATTGTTGCGATTAAGGATAAAACGATGGGGTTTATTCATATTGTTTGAGTTTACTTTGTCTACATCATGTCATCTTCTTAAGGCATTACTCTGTTTTCATTAACTTAATACCCTAGATGCATGCTGGATAGCGGTCGATGGGTGGAGTAATATTAGTAGATGTAGGCAGGAGTTGGTCTACTTGTCTCAGACATGATGGCTATATACATGATCATTGCCTTGAATATCATCATAACTATGCGCTTTTCTATCAATTGCCCAACAGTAATTTGTTTACCCACCGTATGCTATGTGTTCGAGAGAGAAGCCTCTAGTGAAAACTATGGCCCCCGGGTCATTTATCCATCATATATAAAATCCAAAAATACCTTGCTGCAATTTTATTTCCTTTATTTTGTTTTGCAATTTATTTATCTATCTGTCACTATCAGAATTAATCCTTGCAAGTAACCGCCAAGGGGATTGACAACCTTCTTGTTTGCGTTGGGTGCAAGTATTTGCTTTTGTGTGTGTAGGTGCTGCTCACGAGGTTCTATGTGGTTCTCCTATTGGATTGATAACCTTGGCTCTTAACTGAGGGAAATACTTATCTCTACTGTACTGCATCATCCTCTCCTCTTCGGGGAAATCCCAACGCAGTTCACAAGTAGCAGGAAGAATTTCTGGCACCGTTGCCGGGGAGACATCACCAAAACCTATCAAGTACCTTCGCATAAACTAGCATCTACTTGCTCTTATTTTCATTTGCCCTTTTATTTGCATTTTCTTCTTATTTTCATCTCCCCCACTTCTAAAACAAAATTACAAAAACACAAAAATATTTTATTTGCTTGTTTGCTCATTTGCTTGCTAAAATTGTGTGACTCAATGAAAATAAAAATATAGACTTATGGATCCTCATCCACTTGCTAATCTTTTCAAACAGTCCAATTATGATGAACCAATTGCTAGTTAGTCAAGTGTACTTGATTATCTTTATGAAGTTTTGCATGAAAATCATGAATCTGAAAAATTGTGATGAAGTGCTAAAAGAATAGGTTTATAAAGTGGTTCATGGTAGCTCCTTAAATGAAAAGCATGATTGCAATGATGTTATTATAAATTATATTTATGTCAATTGTGCTAATGATATGCAAAACTACAAGCTTGCGGATGACAATTTTTTTATGTCCACTACTTATTGCAATGATCACGATTGGGGTGATAATGCTTCTTATGATCTTGAAAAGTTATTTAAGCCTCATGATGAATATGTTATTGAGAATAATGTTTGCAATAATATTGAAAGTGGGTTTGGAAGAGTGTCAACTATAGGTAAAAAGAATCCCACATATTCAGAGAGTGTTCAATCTTACGAAATTTTTGATAAAAGTGGGTTTGGAGAGGTCATGACTTTAGTTGATGTTAATCCCACTATCTTGGAAGATTATAATTTTTTTATGCATGTGGATCATAGAGAGAATATTGTTTATGATAGCTATATTGTTGAGTTTGATTATGATCCTACATGTAATTATTATGAGAGAGGAAAATATGGTTGTAGAAATCTTCATGTTACTAAATTGCCTCTTGTGATGTTGAAATTATTAATGTTTCATTCTTCCTATTTGCATATGCTAGATATTGCTTGTCTTGATAATTTGTTTGCTTATAAAATGCCTATGCATAGGAAGTATGTTAGACTTAAATGTGTTTGTCACATGTTTTATGATGCTCTCTTTGTGTTTCAATTTTTATCTTTAATGAGAGCATCATTGAAATCTCAAGCCTATCTTAATGGCTATAAAGAAAGAGCTTGATGGGCGACAACCCAATAATCTTTTATTTTCTGTTTTGTGTGTTTACACAATTTTAGCTTCTTTTATGATTGTGTTTTTATCTTTTAATTAGTGTTTGTGCCAAGTAATGCCTTTGGGATGATCTGGATGATAGTATAATTGATGCTGTTTGAAAACAGAAAGTTTTGCGCCCAGTGCTGGATTTTTGGTTTTGAACTGGAATGACATAAAAATCTGAAATTTTTACACAGTATTTATATATGAATTATTTACTTTTTCCTAATTTTTCAGAAATTTTGTAGTTACAGAAGTATAGCTTTTGAATAGATCTTTACAGACTGTTCTGTTTTAGACAGATTCTGTTTTTGTTGCATAGTTTGCTTATTTTGATGAATCTATGGATTGTATCGGGGGGTATAATCCATGGGAAAGTTGGAGTACAGTAGCATTATGCCAATATTAAATATTAATCAATTTATAACAGTACCTAAAGTTTAATAATTGTTTGTTATACTAACGGATCTCACGATGTTTCTGTTGAGTTTTGTGTGCTGAAGTTTTCAAGTTTTGGGTGAGACCACGATGGATGAAGGAATAAGGAGCGGCAAGACCCTAAGCTTGGGGATGCCCAAGGCACCCCAAGGTAATATTCAAGGAAGACCCAAGCGTCTAAGCTTAGGGATGCCCCGGATGGCATCCCCTCTTTCGTCTACAATCTATAGGTATATCACTTGGAGCTATATTTTTATTTATCACATGATATGTGTTTTACTTGGAGCGTCTTGTGCCATAGTTTTATTTTCTTTATTTTCTTTTTAGTTTGCCACAATTATCTTTGATGAACACACCTTTTTGAGAGGGACACACATTATTCGTGAATTGCTAGAATACTCTATGTGCTTCACTTATATCTTTTGAGCTAGGCAGTTGCTCTAGTGCTTCACTTATATCTTTTAGAGCACGGCGGTGGTTATATTTTAAACAAATAGTTGCACTCTCATGCTTCACTTATATATTTTTGATAGTCTAATAAATAGTAATGGTAATATGCACGGGTTATGAATTTGGTCCTAATATGATAGGTATTCAAGAGGGATATAATAAAAACTTTCATGTAGATCACTGAATATGATAAGTTTGATTCCTTGCAATAGTTTTGCGATATTAAGATGGTAATATGTGGGAGGTACTAGTAGATAATTGTGGTTTAGTAAGAATATTGGTGTTAAGGTTTGTGATTCCCGAAGCATGCACGTATGGTCTGTCGTTATGCTAAGAAGTTGGAGCATGGTTTATTATTGATTGTCTTCCTTTGCGTGGTGGTCGGGGGCGCGCGTTGGTTAACTCCTACCAACCTCCCCCCTAGGGGCATGCATAGTAGTACTTTGCTTCGAGGGCTAATAAACTTTCGCCATAAGTATGTGAGTTCTTTATGACTAATGTGAGTCCATGGATTATACGCACTCTCACCTTTCCGTAATTTGCTAGTCTCTTCGGTACCGTGCATTGCCCTTTCTCACGTCGAGAGTTGGTGCAAACTTCGCCGATGCATCCAAACCCCGTGATATGATACGCTCTATCACACATAAGCCTCTTTATATTTTCCTCAAAACAGCCACCATACCTACTATTATGGCATTTCCATAGCCATTCCGAGATATATTGCCATGCAACTTCCGCCATTCCGTTTATATGGCACACACCATCATTGCCATATTGCTTTGCATGATCATATAGCTGACATAGTATTTGTGGCTCAGCCACCGTTCATCATTTTCATACATGTTATGCTAGCATCATTGCACATCCTGGTACACTACCAAAGGCATTCATATAGAGTCATATTTGTTCTAGTATCGAGTTGTAATTTTGAGTTATAAGTAAATAGAAGTGTGATGATCATCATTATTAGAGCATTGTCCCAGTGAGGAAATAAAAAAAAGAGAAAAAAGAGAGGCCAAAACGAGCCCACAAAAAAAAGAAAAAAAATGAGAGAAAAAGAGAGAAGGGGCAGTGTTAGTATCCTTTTCCATACTTGTGCTTCAAAGTAGCACCATATTTTTCATATAGAGAGTCTCCTATGTTGTCACTTTCATATACTAGTGGGAATTTTTCATTATAGAACTTGGCTTGTATATTCCGATGATGGGCTTCCTCAAATGCCCGAGGTCTTCATGAGCAAGCAAGTTGGATGCACACCCACTTAGTTTTTATTTTGAGCTTTCATACACTTATAGCTCTTAGTGCATCCGTTGCATGGCAATCCCTACTCCTCTCATTGACATCAATTGATGGGCATCTCTATAGCCCGTTGATTAGCCGCATCGATGTGAGACTATCTTCCTTTTTTGACTTCCCCTTATTAATCCCTATCATCATATTCTATTCCACCCATAGTGCTATATCCATGGCTTGCGCTCATGTATTGCGTGGGGGTTGGAAAAGCTGAAGCGCGTTAAAAAGTATGAACCAATTGCTTGATTGTCTCTGGGGTTGTGCATGATAAATACTTTATGTTAAGAAGATGGAGCATGACAGGATTATATGATTTTGTAGGGATAGCTTTCTTTAGCATTTTTATTTTGAAAGACATGATTGTTTGTTAGTATGCCTGAGTGTTGATGTCTTTATATCAAATTATAGACTATTGCTTTGAATCATTCGGATCTTAATATTCATACCGTAAAAGAGAATTACATGATGAACATGTTACGTAGCATTCCACATCAAAAATTCTGTTTTTATCATTTACCTACTCGAGGACGAGCAGGAATTAAGCTTGGGGATGCTTGATGCGTCTCCAACGTATCTATAATTTTTTATTGTCCCATGCTATTATAGTATCAATCTTGGATGTTTTATATGCAATTATATATCATTTTTTGGGACTAACCTATTAACCTAATGCCCAGTGCCATTTGCTATTTTTTGCTTTTCAGAAAATCAATATCACACAGAGTCCAAACGGAGAAAAAACTTTGGATTATTTTTTTCTGGACCAAGAGGGGCCCTAGAAGGTTCAGGAGAAGACTAGACGAGTCACGAGGGAGCGAAAAGCTCGAGAGGCGTGCCCCCTGGCTTGTGGGCCTCTCGTGGCACATCTTGACCTAATTCCAAGCCTATAAATTCTCAAATATTCCCCATATACCAGAGAGCCACCTCGAATAACTTTTTCGCCGCCGCAAGCTTCTGTTCTTCCGCGATCCCATCTGGAGGCCTTTTCCGGTACTCTGTCGGAGGGGGAATCGATCACGGAGGGCTTCTTCATCAACCTTGCTGCCCTTCCGATGATGTGTGAGTAGTTTACCGCAGACCTACGGGTCCATAGCTAGTAGCTAGATGGCTTCTTCTCTCTCTTTGATCTTCAATACCATGTTCTCCTCGATCTTCTTGGAGTTCTATCCGATGTAATCTTCTTTTGCGGTGTGTTTGTTGGGATCCGATGAATTGTGGGTTTATGATCAGATTATTCATGAGAAATATTTGAGTCTTTTCTGAACTTATTTATGCATGATTATTATAGCTTTGTATTTCTCTCCGATCTATCTGTTTGGTTTGGCCAACTAGATTGATTTATCTGGCAATGGGAGAGCTGCTTTGTGATGGGTTCAATCTTGCGGTGCTCTATCACAGTGACAGAAAGGGACAAGACACGTATTTTTATTGTTGCCATTAAGGATAAAACGATGGGGTTTATTCATATTGTTTGAGTTTACTTTGTCTACATCATGTCATCTTGCTTAAGGCGTTACTCTGTTTTCATTAACTTAATACCCTAGATGCATGCTGGATAGCGGTCGATGGGTGGAGTAATAGTAGTAGATGTAGGTCGGAGTCGGTCTACTTGTCTCGGACGTGATGCCTATATACATGATCATTGCCTTGAATATCATCAAAACTATGCGCTTTTCTATCAATTGCCCAACAGTAATTTGTTTACCCACCGTATGCTGTGTGTTCGAGAGAGAAGCCTCTAGTGAAAACTATGCCCCCCCCCCCCGGTCATTTATCCATCATATATAAAATCCAAAAATACCTTGCTGCAATTTTATTTCCTTTATTTTGTTTTGCAATTTATTTATCTATCTATCACTATCAGAATTAATCCTTGAAAGTAACCGCCAAGGGGATTGACAACCCTCTTGTTTGCGTTGGGTGAAAGTATTTGCTTTTGTGTGTGTAGGTGCTGCTAATGAGGTTCTGTGTGGTTCTCCTACTGGATTGATAACCTTGGTTCTTAACTGAGGGAAATACTTATCTCTACTATACTGCATCATCCTCTCCTCTTCGGGGAAATCCCAACGTAGTTCACAAGTAGCAGCGCCCAGCTCAAAATGATGGCTTAAAGCCATGAAATCCGAAATGGAGTCCATGTACGAGAATCAATTTGGAACTTGGTTGAGCCTCCATAGGGTGTGAACCCCATACAATGTAAATGGATCTTCAAGAGAAAGACGGACGCGGATGGTAATCCTACTATCTATAAAGGAAGGCTAGTTGCGAAAGAGTTTTCATAGATTGGGGGAGTCGATTATGACGAGACTTTCTTGCCAGTAGCAATGCTAAAGTCTATGCGGATTATGATGGCAATTGCTGCATAATCCGACTACGAGATACGGCAGATGGATGTCAAAACTGCTTTCCTAAATGGAAATCTTAAAGAGGATGTATATATATGATACAACCAGAAGGTTTTGTCGATCCTAAGGATGCCGGAAAGGTGTGTAAGCTTCAAAGGTCTATATATGGTTTGAAGCAAGCATCGAGGAGCTGGAATCAACGTTTTGATGATGTAGTTAAAGAGTTTGGCTTCATTAAAAATGATGAAGAAGCTTGTGTATTCAAGAAATTTAGTGGGAGCTCTATAGAATTTCTAATCTTATATGTGGATGACATCTTATTGATTGGAAATGATGTAAAGTTTCTTAGCACAATAAAAGATTCATTGGAAAGTGTGTTTTCGATGAAAGACTTAGGCGAGGCAGCTTATATATTGGGCATAAAGATCTATAGAGATAGATCAAGACGTCTAATTGCGCTGAGACAGAGCACGTACATTGACAATGTTTTAAAGAGGTTTAAAATGGAGAACGCAAAGAAAGGTTTTCTCCCAATGTCACATGGCACAACACTTAGCAAGAATCAATGTCCTAAGATAGTTGATGAGTGTGTGCAGATGAGTGGAGTTCCATATGCCTCGGCAATTGGATCCATCATGTATGTTATGATATGTACAAGACCAGATGTTTCTTATGCGCTAAGTGTTAGTAGCAGGTACCAAAGTGATCCTGCAGTGGCTCACTAGGCAGCAGTTAAAAATATTCTTAAGTACCTCAGGAGGACAAAATACATGCTCCTTGTCTATGGAGGATATGAAGAGCTAGCTTCATGACTGCTATAGATGACTATAAATCTCAATCGGGCTATGTTTTCACCCTCATTGGTGGGGCAATGGTTTGGAAGAGTTTCAAGCAGAACACTGTTGCGGATTCTACGGCGGAAGCAGAATATATTGCGGCTTCAGAAGCTTCGAAGGAGGCAATATGGATTAGTTTCTTGAAGAGGTTGGTGTGGTCCCAAGTGCGATGAACGTTAACCCAATGGCACTCTATTGTGATAATAGTGGTGCCGTTGCTCAAACAAAGGAACCGAGATCCCACATGAAGCCCAGACATATCGAACACAAGTATATGACATTATCCGACAGTATGTCGATAAGGGGTTTGTGAAAGTACTCAAGATTCACACGGATTGAATCTGTCAGATCCGATGACGAAGCCTTTACCGCGAGCAAAGCATGAGCAACACCGGATATCCATAGTGTTAAAGAAGCTATGTAACTAGATTATTGACTCTAGTGCAAGTGGGAGTCTGTTGGAAATATGCCCTAGAGGCAATAATATTGTATTATTATATTTCCATGTTTATAATTAAGAGTTTAAATTCTATGCTATAACTGCTATGATCCTGGAATGTATGATTCAGTGGAAAACTCATATGCACGTGTGGAATGATAAACAGTAAAATATGTTTCCTAGTCCCACCTCTAAGACTAGCTCAAGTGTTGTTGGTGATCATGTTTTCCGGATCTTAGGATATCCTTAAGAGTAATGATAGTCCTAAAACAACTTTGAGAATATGACGTTGGAAGAACGATCATATTGAATCGACCCAAACTTGTTTGTTATACTTTGACATACTATCGTCACAAGTCAATTGTTATAACATAGAGAGTTAACGTGTGTTTTAGTTCCTTAGACCATGAGAGTATCATAGTCACTTCTTACTGTACGATGGGCTTTGGGGCTGCTCAAACGTCATATGTAACATGGTGATCATAATGACAACTTACAGGTTCATCGGAAAGTTTGACAAGGGACTAGATAGCTCAAGAGTGGGATTTGCTCCTACGACAATGGAGAGATATTCTTAGGGCCCTCTCGGTGTGACATCATCCATCATCGTCTGGCCAGACACAGGTGACTAGGTCACAGGGATGTCGGAACATGTCAACGAGAAAGAAGAACAAAACCGGTAACGAGGAGATCGGTATAGTGAGCATGTGTATGACTCAAGAGGATACCGATATATCTCACCTCGGGTTTTGTAAAGTATCACAAAGTAAAGGAAATGACACATGATAACCAAAGGTTCAGTCGTATGTCATTCGTGTACTCGTAGGGATCGATATGGATGTCCATGGTTCCGCTATCGGTCATTGAACGAAAGAGGTTTTGTTCATGTCTATGTTTTACTGAACCTATAGGCTCACAAGCTTAAGGTAATCATGATTTTTTGAGTGTTAGTAGGACATGAGTAATGAGGAAATATTTATGAAATAGTTTCATTAATATTCAAAATAGTTTCGAGTGGTACGTGAAGCGTTTCGGGGTCACCGGAAGGGTTTCGGGGTTTACCGGGTAATACATATAAATAATATATAGGTGGAAAATGTTTCTAAAGATGTTAGATTAATAATAAAAGGCTCTAATAATAGTTAGGAGGCTTTTATATTTAATTAAATAAATATCAACATGCCTTAAAAGGCTAAGTGGTGGAAAGGATATTGGGCCACATGGGCCTAATAGGAGGTGGCGCCCCCTTTCTTCTTGGAGAAGGAAGGGGGAGGCCGAATTGGAGGGGGACTCCCCATCCTTGGCCGGTGCAAGGGGGAGGGAAACCTTCCCCCTTGTGTGGCGCCCCCTCTCCTCCCTCCAACCTATATATTCTAGAGGTTTTGGCACTTTTGTACACACAAGTTTTGGAGTCTCCTCTAGTTCTCTAGTTCTAGTTCTAGTTGATCCAATTAGAGCTAGATCTAGGTCCTTTCTAATCATCATAATTAGAAGCCCAGTGTGGTTCTAATCTTCTCCCTCTAATTCTCGGGCGATGATTAGCTATGGATGGCGAAGCGCTGCCGGATCGTGAAGACCGTACGCTTGCAAACTATGGAGAGGCCGTGCTTTCGATCTTCCGTTCGAGGGATCATTCATGAACGGTTCGAGGGACTTCAAGTACAATCTACACCAACTCGTCTTCTTCCGCTTCCACTCGGAGTTGGTAACGCTGCGATCTAAACTATTATTGCATCTTCATAGTGTTCCTGGTTGATCGTAGGACAATTTTTTATATTTTCTACTACGTTTCCCAGCAAAAATCCCTGGAGTCGTGACCAGGCACAAGAAGCAGGCCCCGTTACCTAACTAAAGTCCCGAGCACCCAGCTCGAAAAGACATGAGTGTTCAAGATGTAGAACCATGTTCCCTACGGTTACTGCAGATGCCTGAGCACCCATCTTGGAAGACGCTAGCGTCCTAGATGTAGGACCGCATTCCATGCAACACCTGCATAAACCCGGACACCTGCCTCAGGAGTGATCTAAGTGTTGGGAATCATAGTAGAAAACAAAAAAAATCCACCCTACGAATTAAGAACCAGGATCACCATGAAGATGCATACAAGGTTAGATCGGATCGTTACCAACTTCGAGTTTCAGCGGAAGAAGAGTTGGTGTAGATCGTTCTTGAAGTCCCTCGAACCGTCCCACGAACGATCCCTCGAACAAAGATTGAAATCACAATCTCTTTACGAATTGCACGCGTACGGGCTTGATGATCTGGTAGTGCTTTGCCGTCCAGAGGTTTGCGTCGCCAGAAAACTAGAGGAGGGAGAAGAGAGCCTCACATGGTCTCTCTATTATCTGGGAACTAGAGAAAACTAGAGAGAACTAGACGGGGCACCCGAAATGGAGGGACTTGTGTGTCCTTTGGGGATTGCCCCCTCTAGTATATATAGGTGGAGGGGAGGGGGCAGATGACTTGGGAAGGGGTCTCCCCTCCCTTGGCGCGCCTCCAACTAGAGGAGGAGTCTGATTAGTCCCTTTAGTGATCCGGTAAAGGAACATAAATGATTCCCGCCTTTTCCCCCAGAGGTGACCCTAAGTTATCGAACCCACGAGGGGAAGGCACCCTTGAAGTCAGGGGTTTCTATCAAGCTTTTGCAAGAGTATTAATTCCAGATTTTGACCGGATCAAAATCAAATTGAATCTCAAAACGCTTCTAATAAAAATAGGCATGGGTATGAGGACTTTTCTTACAACCATATATTTGTGAACAGGACCATTATGATATTAATTTGTGCCCCGCAAGTCATCCATCAAGATGTGCTTGCAACATGTTGAAGTGGGGGATGTGTCCAAATTACGTCTTGACCAAAGCGCGTCCTGCATCAAGAGTCAGTTGTCCAACCGAAAGGCCCTATCCATCGCGCGGGGTTGCCCCGGTAATTTAGATAGAAATTAGACAAAAGCATTGTGCGTTTAATGACTACACCTCTTGTGTGCACAGAGATAGGATCCATGTTACTGTACTAAACCTTTCTATCACTGGTGTTCAAGATAACAAATCACGGTCTCCCTGCCCTCAGCCTCTCCGTGGTTCGCTCTCATGATCCTGGGTACCTGCAGTGCCGAAGAACATAGACGAGACAAGAGACAACTACGAAGCAATTTTATGTTACACATACAGGATGTTAATTCAAAATACTTCCATCGGTCCCTCCAACAAATACATCGGGTTGTAGGGCTATGCCTCAACCCATGACCTTATCGAACTACTCACACATGGAGATCAGATCACAAGGAGAAATCATTGTAGAACACTTCATGAAGATTGATTGATTGATAATATGTCTTACAAATAGATGCCGGATGTGATACACGATTACAAAGTATGGCTAGTTGGATGAATGCTATGGTGGTGGAGATAGTGGCGGCTATGGAGACGTAGATGGGAAATGGCGGCGTCTAGGGTTGTTGTGGATGACGAAGATGGAGGTTTCAACGATGTTCTGTGTTGTTTCTGGCGTTGCCCCCTTCACGGTATTTGTAGTGGTGGATCAGAGGGAGCCACTCACAGGCCATACAACCGCGCATACGAGCGCGTGCGGTCATATGGAACGCCATCTTTTGCTCTGTTTCTTCCTGTGTGCCTCCCACTTGATCTCTGCTATCTCCTCTTTACTTCTTTCCATGTATTGGATTGATTTCGTCCATAAATAGCCCATTTTAAATAAAGATAGGATATTTGGAGTCCTTTGCATTCATTAATCATTAGTAGCAATATCAGAGCAAATATCTCAATTTTTATGGAATACCTCGGTTTAACCTCGGGTTTGATGAATGTTGGGGATATTTCCCAGTGCTAAGACCCGGCAGGGCAATGACCCGGCCATAGAGTTGTAAGTCTCAATGGGTCATCCCACTGCTGGGCCTTGAAGGTTCATGGTGGGCCAGTTCGGAAGAGACCTGGCGTAAGGGTCGGCTTATCATGTGGGCCGGCTCGTGTTGAAAGAATCAGATAAGAAAATTACCTTGGAAAGCAAGATAATTAGAATAAGAGTAGGATACGGGTTAAGACTATGACCCGGACTCTCATGTAAACCTAGGGCTTGACCTGTTATATAAAGGGGAGCACCTAGGGCAAAAAGACTAAGTTGCAATCTCTCGAGAGCTAGGTTAGCGCATCTGCGCCCTTGTAATCAAGATCCAAAGCAATACAATCAAGCATGACGTAGGCTTTTACCTCCACCGTGAGGGGCCGAACCTGGGTAAACCTCGTGTCTTCTCGTTCCCGATCAACCCCGCTAAGCTTCCACCTTCGTGCGATGGCCTCATCATTAAGTCCTTTCATGAGGACATCTGCCATGTCAAAACCACGACAGTTGGCGCCCACGGTGGAGTTGAGTTCTTGGCGTGAGCTCTCTCAGGGTTCGGGAAGTACGCGGTCGGCCAAATGACGAAGAGCCGCCGTGGAAAGCTCTACATCGATGACTCGAGCTAGGGCCCCGAGGCTGACTCAATCGAGTATGGGTACCGGGTCCCCTTGGGCAAGATCCATGTCTTCATCGGCGTCATCGGCGAGTCGGCCGCCGGGTTGGATGCCGTTCCCAACACCGAGTCGGCCCATCACGCCAGTCCCCGCAGAGCAAGACCCGGCCTGCCCAGAGCCGATCGGATGCACGCCTTTGTGGGTTTCACCCAGGGGTGGCTTTATCAGAAAATTCGCTATCTGGAGATGAGATGCTCGTGCAGTCTGATGGCGAGTCATCGATGGGGGAAACCGAGTCAATCCGTCCCCTGTATGACGGGAGGCTCGGAGGATGCACTGATGAAGTTTTTTCTGAATCCCTTGAGCTGCCTCGGTTCGCTGCGGTTTACATGGCAGGCAGGCAAGATCCACCTCCCCTTTGCGACCCAGCAGATCCAGCGGCAGGGCAGAATCTCACCCTCGCCAGCTCAGGCAGAGCCGGCACGGCCGCTGCCGGCTCACAAAGGACCGCGGCACCGGCGCTCGCGGAGATGATGAATACTCTGGCGACTCTACTGGCTGAGCCGGTGACTATAGAAAACGCTACCGCTCGCAATGCAGAGATCACGAAGTGTCGCGAGCAATTGACCAAGATCCAAGAGGACGTCAATGCAAAAAATACCCACATGGCGGAAGCACGAGCCCGGCTTGTCGAGGAGACAAAGCGCTTGGAGGAGGAAGCCCTCTATCTAAGCTGCTGGCAGGCTGAGTTAGAGTTCGTCCACCGGAGGCGGCATCAAAGCCGGCTTCCGGCCCACATTGAGCCAACTCAGCTGTTTACTACACTGAATGATCTACAGGCTCCGGTAAACCCGGGGGCTGGTGTTATGTCCCTAGGAGGGCCACCGCCGCGGCAGCCAGCTCAGCGGAGGGAGACGGCTTAGCATCAGACGCCAGTTCCACAATAGCAGTTGCCGCCTCGTCCTTTCCAGACCCCAAATGGACACTATTCCAACCCGGTGGACAATGTCTTAGCAGCGACACATAACTTAGCAGCAATCCCGATTGAAGGAGATGGACCGGCTCAGGTGGAGGCTAGGAATGCCATTGAGATGCTCAAAACAGTGGTAACGCAGCAGGCAAACTATTCTCATAGTCAGCATCGGCTTCACTCAACTCCTCACCAGAGCCGCACCAGGAGCCGGCATCCTGAGTTGCTGGCAGTTTCCAGCAGTGAGCAGCGCAGGAAGGGAGCACAACCACTCACGAATCAGCAACAGCCTAGGATCCCTAATGCCCAAGAGATTGTTGACACCGCTCGGGCTCTATGAGCATTGGAAGAGGAAAACGCACGAGCAGTGTACAATCAGCCCACGGCGCAAAACCCTCCCACCACAACCCCAACAGCTGCCCGTTCAGGGGGTCTGTCAAGCCGGATAGTTGGAACTCCTTGTTTAGTCCCAGCATTGCGAGATGCACGGATGCCACCAGATTTCAAGGGTCCTCGCAAGGTGGCTAACTACACAGCTGATCTCGAGCCGGCTGAGTGGATAGAGAGCTATGAGTTAGCTATGGATCTGATGGAGGCTAGTGAAGCGGTCTACGCACGCTATCTGCCTCTCATGTTGGAAGGTCCGGCACGTACTTGGTTGAAAAACTTGCCGGTAAATTCTATTAGCACTTGGCAGGAGTTGAAGGAGCACTTCATCAAGAATTCCCAAGGGACTTGCAAGCGTCCGACCACAATTGTTGATCTTGAGCATTGTGTTCAGCGTGAGGATGAGTCGGCACATCATTTGTCTCGCCGAGTTGCGGAGGTCATCCACTCTTCGGATTGTATCACAGCACAGCAGGCAGTGCTTGTCTTGGAGCGAACTTGTAAGTTCCAGCCCTTAGTTCAGAAGCTAGGGCGGCTCAAGCAGAAAGTCCAGGACATGGGTGATCTCATGGATGTGTTAACCCGGTATGCTGAGTCAGATAGCACAAAGGATCCTACGTCTGATGATGACAAGTCTGGCAAGGGCAAGAAAAACGGTGGCAAGGGTTATCAGCAGAACAATGGCAATGGGCAGGCCAATAATAGCAACAAGTGTAAGCATTATGAGGGCGGCTCTGATCTGGTAGCAAATACCAATACTGGTGGGAAAAATCAGCGCCAGAACAATAGTTTCAGGAAGCCTTTTTCCGGTAATCGCCCTCGAAGCTTTGAGGAGGCTCTCAAGGGTCCGTGTCCCAAACACAGTTTTGATGGTAAACCCTCTACCCATTCATGGGAAAACTGTTACATTATGCAAGAGTTCTCCAAGCGGATATTCCAGAATCATCACAACGGAGGCGGCACTGGAGGACACCCTGGCAACCCCAGACCTGGCAATCAGGGAGCCGGCTCACAAGGGCCCTTCGTAGGCCCCGGGTTCCAGGGGAACCACGGTCATAATGCCGGGTTTCAGGGAACTGGCAATATTGGAGGCAATAATCAGCGCAGCCAAGGAAATCAGAATCAAGGTGGTCAGTCCGGGTTCCAGAGTAATCCGAAGCAGTTGAACAGTGGTCAGTATCATGTTTTTACCACCAGTACCAGCAAGCGTGATTGGAAGGTTCAACGGAGAGCCGCCCACCTGGTTGAGCCGGTAGTTCCATATTACCTCAATTGGTCGGAGCAGCCGGTCACTTGGAGTCGAGCGGATCATCCAGAGTTCATTGACCACCCTGGCCATCTGGCCTTGGTGGTGGCACCACAAGTCGGTGGGTATACATTGACAAAAGTGCTCATGGATGGCGGCAGCAGCATCAATATCCTTCACTATGATACTTTCAGACGGATGAATGCTACTTGTAGACTGCATTGGTATTTCCCCGAAGAAGAGAGGATGATACAGTATAGTAGAGATAAGTATTTCCCTCAGTTAAGAACCAAGGTTATCAATCCAGATAGGCCTGTGGGGGGGGGAGCACGGCGGTGGGAGGCGGTTGAGGGGAGGGCGGGGCGGCGGCAGCAAGCGGTTAGGCCTGTGGCGGCTCGATGTTTGAGAGAGAAGATGAAGAGTGCATCATTTTCGGAGGTTGAAGAAGCCCTTCTGGCCGTCCATGTTGCATCCAACGGCCCACAAGAGTCGACTGACCCAAATTGTTCCTTTAGATTGTATTATCCATGTGGCGTTCAAGGTCTCGAGGGTAGATTCCACGTCCGCACCCGGTTTGCAGCCTCGGCGCGGACGCGACCGGCTTCCGCCGTGACAGCCACCATGCGGGCCTCCTCCTCGCGGGCGGAGACCTGCTACTTGTAGACTGCGTTGGTATTTCCCCAAAGAGGAGAGGATGATGCAGTATAGTAGAGATAAGATATTCCCTCAATTAAGAACCAAGGTTATCAATCCAGTAGGAGAACCAAGCAAAATTCCGTTAAGCGCACCTGCACACAAAAAAGCAAACACTTGCACCCAACGCAAATAAGAGGGTTGTCAATCCTCTTAGCGGTTATTTGCAAGGATTAATTATGATAGTGGTAGATAGATAAACTAAAATACTAAATAAAATAAAAGTAAATAAATTGCAGCAAGGTATTTTTAAAATTTTTATATATGATAAAGTAGACCCGGGGGCCATAGTTTTCACTAGAGGCTTCTCTCTCGAACACATAACATACGGTGGGTAAACAAATTACTGTTGGGCAATTGATAGAAAAGCAAATAATTATGACGGATTCATGGCAATGATCATGTATATAGGCATCATGTCCGAGACAAGTAGACTGACTCCTGCCTGCATCTACTACTATTACTCCACCCATCGACCGCTATCCAGCATGCATCTAGGGTATTAAGTATGAAACAGAGTAACGCCTTAAGCAAGATGACATGATGTAGACAAAGTAAACTCAAGCAATATGATTAAACCCCATCTTTTTATCCTTAATGGCAACAATACAAATACGTGCATGTCCCTTTGTATCACTGGGATTGAGCACCGCAAGATTGAACCCATCACAAAGCACCTCTCCCATTGCAAGATAAATCAATCTAGTAGGCCAAACCAAATCTATAGATCGGAGACAAATACAAAGCTATACTAATCATGCATAAAAGAGTTTAGAGAAGACTCAAATATTTCTCATGAATAATCTGATCATAAACTCGCAATTCATTGGATGCCAACAAACACACCGCAAAAGAAGATTACATCGGCTAGAACTCCAAGAACATCGAGGAGAACATGGTATTGAAGATCAAAGAGAGAGAGAAGAAGCCATCTAGCTACTAGCTATGGACCCGTTGGTCTGTGGTAAACTACTCACACATCATCGGAAGGGCAGCAAGGTTGATGTAGAAGCCCTCCGTGATCGATTCCCCCTCCGGCAGAGTACCGAAAAAGGCCTCCAGATGGGATCACAGAAGAACAGAGGCTTGCGGCATCGTAAAAGTTATTCGGGGTGGCTCTCTGTTGGTTTCCC
This sequence comes from Elymus sibiricus, assembly GCA_039707655.1. Taxonomy (NCBI): domain Eukaryota; kingdom Viridiplantae; phylum Streptophyta; class Magnoliopsida; order Poales; family Poaceae; genus Elymus; species Elymus sibiricus. The sequence goes on along the minus strand of CM077668.1, from coordinate 158,447,370 downwards.
AATATGTGAGAATTTATAGAAGTGGAATTAGGTCAAACGGAGCCATGAGGGCCCCACAAGGCATCAGGGCGTGCCCCCAGAGCCGCACCCTATTGCCTTGTGGAGGCTTCGTGAACCTTCTGGCATCCTCTCCAAGTCTCCAGGGTCTCTTTTGTCCAGAAAAAAATCTCCAAAAAGTTTCGTGGCATTTGGACTTCGTTTGGTACTGATTTCCTGAAAAACCAAAAACAAGCAGAAAACAGCAACTGGCACTGGGCACTAGGTTAATAGGTTAGTCCCAAAAAATGATATATAATTGCATAAAAAAACATCCAAGATTGATACTATAATAGCATGGAACAATAAAAAATTATAGATACATTGGAGACGTATCAAGCATCCCCAAGTTTAATTCCTGCTCGTCCTCGAGTAGGTAAATGATAAAAACAGAATTTTTGATGTGGAATGCTACATAACATGTTTCATCATGTAATCTTTCTCTTACGGTATGAATAATAAGATCCGAATGATTCAAGGCAATTGTCTATAGTTTGACATAAAGACATCAATACTCAGGCATACTAATAAACAATCATGTCTTTCAAAATAAAAATGCTAAAGAACGTTATCCCTACAAAATCATATAATCCTGTCATGCTCCATCTTTTTAACACAAAATACGTATCATGCACTACCCCGATGACAAGCCGAGCAATTGGTTCATACTTTTTAACGCGCTTTAGCTTTTTGAACCCCCACACAATACATGAGCGCAAGTCATGGATATAACACTGTGGGTGGAATAGAGTGTGGTGGTAGAGATCAATAAGGGGAAGTGAAAAATAAGAAGATAGTCTCACATCAACAAGGCTAATCAATGGGCTATGGAGATGCCCATCAATTGATGTCAATGCGAGGAGTAGGGATTGCTATGCAACGGATGCACTAAGAGCTATAAGTGTATGAAAGCTCAACAATGAAAAGCTAAGTGGGTGTGCATCCAACTTGCTTGCTCATGAAGACCTTGGGCATTTGAGGAAGCCCGTCATCGGAATATACAAGCCAAGTTCTATAATGAAAAATTCCCACTAGTATATGAAAGTGACAAAATAGGAGACTCTCTATATGAAAATCGTGGTGCTACTCTGAAGCACAAGTGTGGAAAAAGGATAGTAACATTGCCCCTTCTCTCTTTTTCTCTCATTTTTTTCGTGGGCTCTTTCTGGCTTTTTTTTAGAACGGTCTCATGGACCTCATCCCCACTTTTTCGAGGACTCATTAGTCTCCACCATTCTTTCCTCACTGGGACAATGCTCTAATAATGATGTTCATCACACTTTTATTTACTTACAACTCAAGTTTACAGCTCGATACTAGAACAAAATATGACTCTATATGAATGCCTCTGGCAGTGTACCATGATGTGCAATGATGCTAGCGTAACATGTATAAAAATGATGAACGGTGGCTGAGCCACAAATACTATGTCAGCTATATGATCATGCAAAGCAATATGACAATGACGACGTGTGTCATAAAAAACGGAACGGTGGAAGTTGCATGGTAATATATCTCGGAATGGCTATGGAAATGCCATGATAGGTAGGTATGGTGGCTGTTTTGTGGAAGATATAAGGAGGCTTATGTATGATAGAGCGTATCATATCACGGGGTTTGGATGCACCGGCGAAGTTTGCACCAACTCTCGATGTGAGAAAGGGTAATGCACGGTACCGAAGAGGCTAGCAAATTGCGGAAAGGTGAGAGTGCGTATAATCCAAGGACTCACATTAGTCATAAAGAACTCACATACTTATTGCGAAAGTTTATTAGCCATCGAAGCAAAGTACTACTACGCATGCCCTTAGGGGGATAGATTGGTAGGACAAGTCCATCGCTCATCCCCGACCGCCACTCATAAGGTAGACAATCAATAATAAATCATGCTCCAACTTCTTAGCATAACGACAGATCATACGTGCATGCTTCAGGAATCACAAACCTTAACACCAATATTCTTACTAAACCACAATTATCAACTAGCACCTCCCACATATTACCATCTTAATATCGCAAAACTATTGCAAGGAATCAAACTTATCATATGCAGTGATCTACATGAATGTTTTTATTATATCCCTCTTGAATACCTATCATATCAGGACCAAATTCATAACCTGTGCATATTACCATTGCTATTCATTGGACTCTCAAAAATATATAAGTGAAGCATGAGAGTGCAACTATTCCTTTAAAATATAACCACCGTCGTGCTCTAAAAGATATAAGTGAAGCACTAGAGCAATTGCCTAGCTCAAAAGATATAAGTGAAGCACATAGAGTATTCTAACAAATCACGAATAATGCGTGTCCCTCTCAAAAAGGTGTGTTCAGAAAATATGATTGTGACAAACTAAAAAGCAAACAAAAGCAAAAAAACTATATCACAAGACGCCCCAAGTAAAACACATATCATGTGATGAATAAAAATTTAGCTCCAAGTGAGTTACCGATAGACTGTAGACGAAAGAGGGGATGCCTTCCGGGGCATCCCCAAGCTTCGACGCTTGAGTGTTCCTTGAATATTACCTTGGGGTGCCTTGGGCATCCCCAAGCTTAGGCTCTTGCCGCTCCTTATTCCTTTATCCTTCGTAGTCTCACCCAAAACTTGAAAACTTCAGCACACAAAACTCAACAGAAACCTCGTGAGATCCGTTAGTATAACAAATAAATCTTAAACTTTAGGTACTTTTGTAAATTTATTCCTATTTAATATTAGCATAATGATACTGTAATCCAACTTATCCATGACTCATACCCCCCCCCCCCCCCCCCGATACGATCCATAGATTCATCAAAATAAGCAAACTATGCAACAAAAACAGAATCTGTCTAAAACAGAATAGTCTGTAAAGATATATTTAAAATCCATACTTCTGTAACTCCAAAAATTCTGAAAAATTAGGAAAACGTGGGAAATTCATATAAAAAAACTGTGTAAATTTTTTATATTTTTCTTACGCTCCAGTACAGAACTAAAATTCCACCACTGGACGCAAAACTTCTGTTTTCCAAACAGCAGCAATTATACTATCATCAACATCATCCCAAAGGCATTACTTGACACAAACACTAATTAAAAGATAAAAACACAATCATAACAGAGGCTATAATTATGTAAACACACAAGAACAGAAAGTAAAAATAAAAATTTATTTTATTCATTGGGTTGCCTCCCAACAGGCGCTATTGTTTTATGCCACTAGCTAGGCATAATGCATAGTTTCAAGTGTTGTCATCCTTCAAGTTAATTCCGTAAGTGGCCCTCATAATTGATTCATAAGGTGCCTTAATTATCTTTCTAGGGAAGTGTTCCATCCCTTTCTTTAATGGAAATTGAAATCTTATATTACCTTCTTTCATATCAATAATAGCACCTATTGTTCGTAGAAAAGGTCTACCAAGTATTATGGGGCAAGAAGGATTGCATTCAATATCAAGAACAATAAAATCCACGGGCACATAATTTCTATTTGCAAGAATAAGCACATCATTTATTCTACCCAATGGCTTTTTAATAGTGGAATCCGCAAGATGCAAATTAAGGGAACAAGGATCCATGTCGGTGAGATCTAGCACATCACCCAAAGACTTTGGTATAGTGGAAACGCTAGCACCAAGATCACATAGAGAATTACATTAATAATATTTAATTTTGAATTTAATAGTAGGTTCCCATTCATCTTGTAATTTTTTAGGAATTGAAACTTCCAATTCAAGTTTTTCTTCATGCGCTTTCATCGTGGCTTCTACAATGTGTTTAGTGAAAGCTTTATTTTGTTCATATGCATTTGGTGAATTAATCATGGATTGTAATAAGGAAATACACTCAATTAAAGAACAACTATCATAATTAAAGTCCTCGTAATCCAAAGTAGTGGGTGCATTACTATTTAAAGTTTTGACCTCTCCAAACCCACTTTTCTCATTTTTATCATTAAGGTTATCACCTTCCAAGCAATTGGGACTCCCTCTAAATAAAGTTGACTCTTCTTCAGTCCCTTTTTCATCAAATTTTATATTACTAAATAATGATTCAATAGGACTAACACCAATCATTTTAATATCTTCATCATTATGACGGTAGAAATCGGGTGGAATCTCTTTTTCTAGGAATTCTCTCTTAGCTCTCAACCTAGCGGTCCTTTCTTTACTTTCATTAATGGAGACATAGATAGCTTTAATAGACTCATTTATATCATGATTGGGTGGCAAAATTTTAGTTTTGAGATTTTCCACATCATGAGCAATTCTATCAATGTTCCTAGCCAATTCATCAACTCTATTCAATTTTTCCTATATCATAGCATTGAAATTCTTTTACGAATTAATAAATTCTTTAATATTACTTTCAAGATCAGAGGGCATCCTATTATTATTATTATTATTATTATTATAAGAATTACCATAATTATTAGAGGAACTTCTAGGAAACGGTCTAGGATTGAAATTACCCCTATAAGCATTGTTGTTGAAATTATTTCTAGAGAAAAAATTCACATCAATAGCATCATTATTTTGCTCAATCAAAGTAGACAATGGCACATCATTAGGATCAATATGAGCATTTTTACTAGCAACCAATTTCAACAAAGCATCCATCTCATCACTCAAAGTATTAATTTTTTTGACAGAATTTACCTTCTTACCAGTTGGAGTTTGTTCAGTGTGCCATTGAGAATAATTTGTCATGATATTGTCAAGAAGTTTTGTAGCTTCTCCCAATGTAATTTCCATAAAAGTACCACCTGCGGCAGAGTCTAGCAAATTTCTAGAAACAGAGTTTAGTCCCGCATAAAATTGTTGTATGATCATCCATAGATTTAAGCCATGAGTTGGGTAATTTCTTATCATTAATTTCATTCTCTCCCAAAATTGTGCAACATGTTCATGCTCAAGTTGCTTAAAATTCATAATTTGATTTCTTAAAGAAATAATCTTAGCGGGAGGAAAATACTTCGTAATAAAAGCATCCTTACACTTATCCCAAGAATCAATACTATTTCTAGGCAAGGATGAAAACCAAGTTTTAGCGCGATCTTGTAGTGAGAACGGAAATAATTTTAATTTGACAATATCATTATCCACATCTTTTTTATTTTGCATATCACCAAGCTCAACAAAAGTATTAAGATGGGATGCAGCATCTTCATTAGGACTACCAGAAAATTGTTCTTTCATAACAAGATTAAGCAAATCACCATTAATGTCACATGACTCCGCACTAGTGGCGGGAGGAGCAATAGGAGTACTAATAAAATCATTATTATTACTATTGGAAAAGTCACACAATTCTGTATTTTCTTGAGACATCGCGACGAAACAAGCAAACTAGCAAACAAAAATATTTTTGTGTTTTTGTAAAAAAATTGTAGAAGTGGGGGAGATGAAAACTAGAGGCAAATGCAAATAAAAAGGAAAATAAAATAAATGCAAGTGGATGATAGTTTGTGCAAAGGTACTTGGTAATTTTGATGATGTCTCCCTGGCAACGGCACCAGAAATTCTTCCTGCTACTTGTAGACTGCGTTGGTATTTCCCCGAAGAGGAAAGGATGATGCAGTATAGTAGAGATAAGTATTTACCTCAGTTAAGAACCAAGATTATCAATCCAGTAGGAGAACCAAGCAAAATTCCGTTAAGCGCACCTGCACACACAAAAGCAAACAGTTGCACCCAACGCAAATAAGAGGGTTGTCAATCCTCTTAGCGGTTATTTGCAAGGATTAATTCTGATAGTGATAGATAGAGAAACTAAAATACTAAATAAAATAAAAGTAAATAAATTGCAGCAAGGTTTTTTAGGTTTTTAATATATGATAAAGTAGACCCGGGGGCCATAGTTTTCACTAGAGGCTTCTCTCTCGAACACATAGCATACGGTGGGTAAACAAATTACTGTTGGGCAATTGATAGAAAAGCAAACAATTATGACGGATTCATGGCAATGATCATGTATATAGGCATCACGTCCGAGACAAGTAGACCGACTCCTGCCTGCATCTACTACTATTACTCCACCCATCGACCGCTATCCAGCGTGCATCTAGGGTATTAAGTATGAAACAGAGTAACGCCTTAAGCAAGATGACATGATGTAGACAAAGTAAACTCAAGCAATATGATTAAACCCCATCTTTTTATCCTTAATGGCAACAATACAAATACGTGTCATGTCCCTTTCTGTCACTGGGATTGAGCACCGCAAGATTGAACCCATCACAAAGCACCTCTCACATTGCAAGATAAATCAATCTAGTAGGCCAAACCAAATCGATAGATCGGAGAGAAATACAAAGCTATAATAATCATGCATAAAAGAGTTCAGAGAAGACTCAAATATTTCTCATGAATAATCTGATCATAAACTCACAATTCATCGGATCCCAACAAACACACCGCAAAAGAAGATTACATCGGATAGAACTCCAAGAACATCGAGGAGAACATGGTATTGAAGATCAAAGAGAGAGAAGAAGCCATCTAGCTACTAGCTATGGACCCGTAGGTCTGTGGTAAAATACTCACACATCATCGGAAGGGCAGCAAGGTTGATGTTGAAGCCCTCCGTGATCGATTCCCCCTCCGGCAGAGTACCGGAAAAGGCCTCCAAATGGGATCGTGGAAGAACAGAGGCTTGCAGCGGTGTAAAATTTATTCGGGGTGGCTCTCTATTGGTTTCCCAATATTTGAGAATTTATAGAAGTGGAATTAGGTCAAACGGAGCCACGAGGGTCCCACAAGGAAACACGGCGCCCCCCTGGGCCGCGCCCTGTTGCCTTGTGAAGCCTTCGTGAGGCTTCTGGCCTTCTCCCGAAGCTTCCATGGTCTCTTTTGTCCAGAAAAAAATCTCCAAAAAGTTTCGTGGCATTTGGACTTTGTTTGGTACTGATTTCCTGAAAAATCAAAAACAAGCAGAAAACAGCAACTGGCACTGGGCACTAGGTTAATAGGTTAGTCCCAAAAAATGATATATAATTGCATATAAAAACATCCAAGATTGATACTATAATAGCATGGAACAATCAAAAATTATAGATACGTTGGAGATGTATCAATGAACTTGTCCGAGAAACAGCTCACCCCTTCAACTACAGCTTTTCATGGCATCGTTCCCGACAAGTCGGCTTATCCCATTGGCAGGATTTCGCTGGAGGTGGCCTTTGGCGATGAATTTAATTACCACTTGGAGTTCTTGTCTTTTGAAGTGGTGAAGCTTAAAAGCCCCTATCATGCCCTTTTTGGTAGGCCGGCTTACACGCGGTTTATGGCGCGGCCGTGCTATGTTTATCTGAAATTAAAAATGCCGTGTCCAAAGGGCACAATTACTATTGAGGGCAACTGGCGAGTTGCACTGGAGTGCGAAGAAGGAGATGCAGCTTATGCTGAGTCGGCTTGTGCAGCCGAAGAGCTGAAGTACAACAAGGACAATGTTGACCCAGCTGACAAAACCTCTCTGAAGAAGCCAACGACTGAGTCTGACTCTTTGCTCAAGTTCAAGTCGGCCAGAGACACCAAGCAAGTGGATTTCACCCCTGGTAATTCTTCTGAGCAATTTACCGTCGGGGCGAATATGGATCCAAAATAGGAAAGCGCACTCATCGAGTTCATCCATGAGAACCGGGACATTTTTGCATGGAAACCTTCTGACATGCCAGGTGTACCGAGAGAACTCACTAAGCACTCCCGTAATGTGGATCCTAAGTTTAAACTTGTTCGTCAGTATCTCCGGCATTTCAATGAGGAAAGGCGGAAAGCTATTGGCGAAGAAGTGGCTCGGCTCCTAGCGGCCGGGTTTATCGTTGAGGTCTTTCATCCAGAATGGCTTGCTAACCCGTTTCTTGTTCTGAAGAAAAACGGGACTTGGCGAATGTGTGTTGATTACACGGACCTGAATAAAGCTTGTCCTAGTGATCCTTTTGCTCTGCCCCGTATTGACCAGATCATTGATGCTACAACGGGTTGTGAGTCTTTATGCTTTCTGGATGCTTATTATGGTTATCATCAAATCAACATGAAGCAGGAGGACCAGGAAAAGACAGCTTTCATTACTCCTTTTGGAGCTTTCTGCTATACGTCCATGCCATTTGGTCTGAAATGTGCACAGGCGACTTATCAGTGATGTGTCCAAAATTGTTTGCACAAACAAATTGGGCGTAATGTTCATGCTTACGTTGATGACATCGTGGTGAAATCTCGAAAGAAGGAAACCTTGTTGGCTGATCTCAAGGAGACGTTTGATAACCTTCGAGTTTACCAGATGAAGCTTAACCCGGAGAAGTGTGTCTTCGGTATTCCTGCAGGGAAATTACTGGGATTCCTAGTTTCCGAGTGTGGGATTAAGGCCAACCCAGAAAAAATCAAAGCAATCACGTCCCTGGCCAAGCCGGTTAATCTCAATGCCGTCCAGAAGCTGGCTGGGCGGGTTGCGGCGTTGAGCCAGTTCATAAGCCGGCTTGGGGAGAAGGCAATCCCACTTTATCAGATGCTTCAGAAGTCAAATGATTTTGTTTGGAGCGATGCTGCAGATTAGGCTTTTGAGTCCCTCAAGAAGCAGTTGTCTGAGCCGCCCATCCTTGCTGCCCCTCGGGAGAAGGAGCCCATGCTGTTATATATTGCAGCTAACAGGAAAGCTGTCAGTGTTGCAGTTGTTGTGGAGCGAAAGGAAGCAGGCAAAGAGTATCCAGTTCAGCGCCCGGTGTATTATATCAGCGAAGTTTTAACAGAATCCAAGCAGCGGTATCTGCATTGGCAGAAACTGGTATATGGTGTATTCATGGCAAGCCAGAAGTTGAAACACTATTTTTATGAGCACCCAATTACTGTGGTCAGTTCAACACCCCTTGGAGACATCATTCAGAACAGGGAAGCTACTGGCCGGGTTGCCAAGTGGGCAATTGAGCTTGGGCCACATCATCTCAAATATGTGCCACGAACTGCTATTAAATCTCAAGCTTTGGTGGATTTCATCAATGACTGGACTGAATTACAGGCTCCGGAGGAGAAGCCGGATACCACATATTGGTCTATTCACTTTGACGGTTCCAGGAAATTGGAAGGCTCGGGGGCTGGAGTTGTGATAACTTCCCCACGAGGTGACAAGTTTTGTTATGTTTTACGGCTTATGTTTCCTTGTACTAACAATGCAGCTGAATATGAGGCCTTGCTTCATGGGCTCCGTATGGCAAAGGAGATGAATTTAAGCCGGGTCAGGTGCCTGGGCGACTCAGATTTTGTGGCCCAGCAAGTGTCTGGAACCTGGGATTCCAAGGATCCCCTCATGGCGTCTTATCGACGTGAAGTTACCAATGTCGCCGGGTATTTCACAGGATATCAGGTGGATCATATTGATCGCCGGCTTAACGAGGCGGCAGATGCATTGTCTCGTTTGGGGTCTCAGCGAAAGCACGTTCCACCCAATGTTTTTCTGGATGTGTTGCACAACCCGTCAGTCAAGTTACCGATGGAGGAAGACCTTGCTATTCCTGATCCAGAGGCGGCTCTAGTGGCCGCTGTTCATGCTATACCAGATTGGACAATACCTTACCTGGCTTATTTAAGCTAGGGCGAGCTCCCAGCAGAAGCAATCCTCGCTCGACAGATCATCCGGCGGTCCAAGTCCATGACTATAGTCAATGGCGAGTTGCATCAACGAAGTGTCACAGGCATCTTTCAGCGTTGTGTTTCTCCTGAGGAAGGTTGAGCCATTCTCAACGAAATCCACTCTGGTGATTGTGGGCATCATGCCGGCTCAAGGTCATTGGTTGCGAAGGCTTTTCGGCATGGTTTTTTCTGGCTTACGGCTCATGCAGATGCAGAGGACATTGTCCGCAAGTGTGATGGTTGTCAGAAATTTGCTCGTCAAGCTCATGTGCCGGCTCAAGAGTTGAGGATGATTCCCATAACCTGGCCTTTTGCAGTCTGGGGCTTAATATGGTTGGACCGTTCAAGAGATCAAAAAATAAGCATACTCATTTACTAGTGGCTTTTGATAAGTTCACCAAGTGGGTTGAAGCAGAGCCAGTCAGTCATTGTGATGCGGCTACGGCTCTCAAGTTTTTGAAAAAATGGATCTATCACTTTGGTTATCCACATAGCATCATCACAGACAATGGAACCAATCTGATCAAAGGAGTCATGAAGCAGTTTTGTCAACAAGAGCACATCAGGCTGGACTTAGCATCTGTGGCGCATCCTCAGTCTAATGGACAGGCGGAACGGGCTAATCAAGAACTGCTATGCGGTATCAAACCCCGGCTCATGGTGCCTTTACAATGCATGCCGGGTTGCTGGGAAGAGGAGTTACCCGCAGTACTTTAGAGCATACGGACGACTCCCAACAGGTCGACAGGCTACACGCCGTTTTTCCTGGTGTATGGTGCAGAGGCTATCCTTCCAAGTGATATTCGTCATGACTCCCCCTGGGTTACAGCTTATGTGGAGGCTGATAATGAGCAAGCTCGTCAAGATTCTCTTGATGCTCTGGAAGAAGAACATGAACTTGTCGCATCCAGATCAACAATCTATCAGCAAGACCTACGTCACTATCACAGCCGTAGAGTTCGAAGCCGTACCTTTCAGGAAGGTGACTTAGTGCTCTGTCTGATACAAGATCAGACAGGCATGCATAAGCTTTCGCCGCCTTGGGAAGGACCTTTCATCGCCAGGAAGAATCTCAACAATGGGTCATATTACCTTGTTGATATATGTGAGGCAGATCAGTCACGTACCTCTGAGGAGGAGGGCAGCCGACACTGGAACATTGCACATCTCCGGCTGTACTATACCTAAGTCACAGACTGGGCAGTATCTTTTGTACATACCTTCATCATGTATATACATATTATGATCAATGAAATAAAGCCGGCGTCTCTGTATAAGAGAGATTGTTGTTTCGCCTCAAATTGTGTGTTGAGTCTTTATTCTTTGATCAGTGGTTGCTTGGGGGCTTCCATCTCATCGAGTTTAGCTTTAACATCCCTTTTAACCCGGCAAAACGCCAAAATTTCCTTGGTTAAACCTGCCTGTTAGCAAGATGCTGCTCTGAAAAGGTGACCCGGTGTACGCCTAAAGAGTCAATCACATAGGTGACCCTGAACTCGTCAGAGTTAAAACACTAGTTGGTCACGTGAGAGCCGGCTTTCAGAGAGCTAGGATAAACCAAAAGAGGCGCAAGGCCTGCTTCACAGAAGCGAATCAGACTCGTGCCTCGAAAGCCAGTCTTTATGTCGTGCCTTGCAAGCCGGCTTTTTAAATTTTATGTTTTGTATTATTATTATCTTCTGCATGCATGCATCCATCCTTGCATACATTTTGTCTTACATGTTTTCTTGCTTATTAAGCCGGCATTAAGAATCGCCGGGTTGTTTTATCATTAATGTTTTTATCTTCTCACCACCACTGGTGTTTGAGTTCAATATCGGCACAGCTGGGTCACTGATATTATTTCAGCAATGAAAGACTTGTCATACAAAGATGATAAACAAGTTTATACAGGCAAAAACAACACAAAGTGCCCAATGACACTTGCATCAGCAGCAATTTACATCTATCACTATTACAAGCTGCTTCAGGGCTGTGGACAAGCCAGATATTCCATCATGTTCAAATTACAATGACTTATAAGCCGGCAATCTGCTCCTCCGGGTTGAGGTTTGCACCAGAGGTTGATGGATCATCATGAGCCGGCTCTTCATGTTCGTCGTGATCCGCCGCCTCTTCCTGACTTGCTGACTCGCCGACCACCCACTGGATTGAGCGCAAAGCTTCAAATACTGCATTGTCTGTTATCACAGATGAAGGGTCAACGTCAGGGGCAAAAGTTTGCTTACGCGGACGGGTTAGGGCGACTGGTTGAGGGTTAGGCGGCTCAATTCATTCGTTGGCATCAGAATATCCGGCTTGATATTTGGTCAGATCTATTTCCTCCGTCAATTGTGTTGCAGCTACCCGGGTTTCTTTCACGCACCGCATAAAATCTTTCTTGGTAAATGGCATGTCGTCGGTATTGAATTCCGGGTAGCCGCCCACTAGTTGAGCCGGATCAAGCTTCGGTGCATATGCCTTGGCACGCGCAAGGGCGGCCAGCGCTCCATGACGGCAAGCCGCCTTCTTCCACTCTTGGAACCATTGAGGCACAATGGATAGCTCTTTAAGCATGTCCACAATCAGCTGGGGTAGTGACTTCGTGTTCTTGGCTACCATGATGCAGCGTGACCCGCCAATATATAACTGTTCCAGGAATGAGTACACAGCTTTCAGCTTCACCAAGGGAAGTTCCCCAAGGTTATGCGTCCTACGGCCTGCAAATTACAGCTGAGGTGTCAGAAAGTCCGGCTCAATATATTAAGTTGGTTTATTTCAAGAGTTTGGTGAATCCTTTGGCTTACCGAAGATGGCACTACACATTGTGGTAATATGGCCTTTTAATGTGGCTAGTTCTTGAGTCACCGGCTCAAGCTTTGCCTCGGCCTCTTCTGCGTGTTTGGACAAGACAGCCTTCTCATTCTCAAATGATGCTTCGGCCTTCTTCAGGGTCTCTTTCGCCATGAGCAGCGATTTGTGGAATTCTGAAGATAAGCATTCAGCTCTTTCTCGAAGTTTCTTCTCTTTTTTAGCTTCTTTCTGGAAGCCGGTTGCTTGTGATTCCACTTGATTCAACATGTCATGCATGGCAGATCACAAGGTTACAGGAGACAAACAAAGTCCCGAGCCACCGTATGGTTGACCCGGCACTTGGGGGCTACGTCTATCAAAATTCTCTTGAAGTGTAACAAGTCCCATATTGATGCAGGCATTTCACATGGCACTTGGGGGCTAATGTGTAATTTTGTCTTCAGTACATGAAGAGACCCAGCTCATCATGCGATGATGAGCCGGCTCTCGGGGGCTACTGCTACTTGTAGACTGCGTTGGTATTTCCCTGAAGAGGAGAGGATGACGCAGTATAGTAGAGATAAGTATTTCCCTCAGTTAAGAACCAAGGTTATCAATCCAGTATGAGAACCAAGCAAAATTCCGTTAAGCGCACCTGCACACACAAAAGCAAACACTTGCACCCAACGCAAATAAGAGGGTTGTCAATCCTCTTAGCGGTTATTTGCAAGGATTAATTCTGATAGTGGTAGGTAGATAAACTAAAATACTAAATAAAATAAAAGTAAGTAAATTGCAGCAAGGTATTTTTAGGCTTTTTATATATGATAAAGTAGACCCGGGGGCCATAGTTTTCACTAGAGGCTTCTCTCTCGAACACATAGCATACGGTGGGTAAACAAATTACTGTTGGGTAATTGATAGAAAAGCAAATAATTATCACGGATTCATGGCAATGATCATGTATATAGGCATCATGTCCGAGACAAGTAGACCGACTCCTGCCTGCATCTACTACTATTACTCCACCCATCGACCGCCATCCAGCACGCACCTAGGGTATTAAGTATGAAACAGAGTAACACCTTAAGCAAGATGACATGATGTAGACAAAGTAAACTCAAGCAATATGATTAAACCCCATCTTTTTATCCTTAATGGCAACAATACAAATACGTGTCATGTACACTTCTGTCACTGGGATTGAGCACCGCAAGATTGAACCCATCACAAAGCACCTCTCCCATTGCAAGATAAATCAATCTAGTAGGCCAAACCAAATCGATAGATTGGAGAGAAATACAAAGCTATAATAATCATGCATAAAAGAGTTCAGAGAAGACTCAAATATTTCTCATGAATAATCTGATCATAAACTCACAATTCATCGGATCCCAACAAACACACCGCAAAAGAAGATTACACCGGATAGAACTCCAAGAACATCGAGGAGAACATGGTATTGAAGATCAAAGAGAGAGAAGAAGCCATCTAGCTACTAGCTATGGACCCGTAGGTCTCTGGTAAACTAATCACACATCATCAGAAGGGCAGCAAGGTTGATGAAGAAGTCCTCCGTGATCGATTCCCCCTCCGGCAGAGTACCAGAAAAGGCCTCCAGATGGGATCGCAGAAGAACAGAGGCTTGCGGCGGAAGAAATGTTTTCTCTTCTGTCTTTCTGGTATATTGGGAATATTTGGGAATTTATAGCGCTGGAATTAGGTCAGGAGGGGCAACAAGGGGCCCACAAACCTGGGGGCGCGCCCTACCCCCCTTGGCGCGCCCTCCTGGCTTGTCGCCTCCTCGTGGCTCTTCTGGTCTTCTCCTGAAACTTCATGGGTCTCTTCTGGTCCAGAAAAAAATTAATCCAAAGTTTTTTTTCTCGTTTGGATACTTTTTGATAATGATTTTCTGAAAAGGCAAAAGCAAGCAGAAAACAGCAACTGACACTGGGCACTGGGTTAATAGGTTAGTCCCAAAAAATGATATATAATGGCATATAATTGCATATAAAACATCCAAGATTGATACTATAATAGCATGGAACAATAAAAAATTATAGATACGTTGGAGACGTATCAAGCATCCCCAAGCTTAATTCCTGCTCGTCCTCGAGTAGGTAAATGATAAAAACAGAATTTTTGATGTGGAATGCTACCTATCATGTTTCATCATGTAATCTCTCTCTTACGGTATGCATAATAAGATCCGAATGATTCAAAGCAATAGTCTATAGTTTGATATAAAGACATCAATACTCAGGTATACTAATAAACAATCATGTCTTTCAAAATAAAAATGCTAAAGAACGTTATCCCTACAAGATCATATAATCCTATCATGCTCCATCTTCTTAACACAAAATATTTATCATGCACTACCCCGATGACAAGCCGAGCAATTGGTTCATACTTTTCAACGCGCTTCAGCTTTTTCAACCCCCATGCAATACATGAGCGCAATCCATGGATATAGCACTATGGGTGGAATAGAGTATGGTGGTAGAGATCAATAAGGGGAAGTCAAAAATAAGAAGATAGTCACACATCGACGAGGCTAATCAACGGGCTATGGAGATGCCCATCAATTGATGTCAATGCGAGGAGTAGGGATTGCCATGCAATGGATGCACTAAGAGCTATAAGTTGATGAAAGCTCAACATGAAAACTAAGTGGGTGTGCATCCAACTTGCTTGCTCATGAAGACCTCGGGCATTTGAGGAAGCCCATCATCGGAATATACAAGCCAAGTTCTGTAATAATAAATTCCCACTAGTATATGAAAGTGACAAAGTAGGAGACTCTCTATATGAAAAACATGGTGCTACTCTGAAGCACAAGTGTGGAAAAAGGATAGTAACATTGCCCCTTCTCTCTTTTTCTCTCATTTTTTTGTGGCTCCTTTTTGGCCTCCTTTTTTTTACAACGGTCTCATGGACCTCATCCCCACTTTTTCGTGGACTCATTAGTCCCCACCATTCTTTCCTCACTGGGACAATGCTCTAATAATGATGATCATCACACTTTTATTTACTTACAACTCAATATTACAACTCGATACTAGAACAAAGATATGACTCTATATGAATGCCTCTGGCTGTGTACCAGGATGTGCAATGATGCTAGCGTAACATGTATAAAAATGAAGAACGGTGGCTGAGCCACAAATACTTTGTCAGCTATATGATCATGCAAAACAATATGACAATGACAATGTGTGTCATAAAAACGGAACGGTGGAAGTTGCATGGCAATATATCTCGGAATGGCTATGGAAATGCCATGATATGTAGGTATGGTGACTGTTTTGAGGAAGATATAAGGAGGCTTATGTGTGATAGAGCGTATCATATCACGGGGTTTGGATGCACTAGCGAAGTGTGCACCCACTCTCGATGTGAGAAAGGGCAATGCATGGTACTGAAGAGGCTAGCAAATTACGGAAAGGTGAGAGTGCATATAATCCATGGACTCACATTAGTCATAAAGAACTCACATACTTATTGCAAAAGTTTATTAGCTCTTGAAGGAAAGTACTACTACGCATGCCCCTAGGGGGATAGATTGGTAGGACAAGTCCATCGCTCATCCCCGACCGCCACTCATAAGGTAGACAATCAATAATAAATCATGCTCCAACTCCTTAGCATAATGACAGATCATACATGCATGCTTCGGGAATCACAAACCTTAACACCGATATTCTCACTAAACCACAATTATCTACTAGCACCTCCCACATATTACCATCTTAATATCGCAAAACTATTACAAGGAACCAAACTTATCATATTCAGTGATCTACATGAAAGTTTTTATTATATCCCTCTTGAATACCTATCATATCAGGACCAAATTCATAACCCGTGCATATTACCTTTGCTAATTATTAGACTCTCAAAAAGATATAAGTGAAGCATGAGAGTGTAACTATTTCTTTAAAATATAACCACCGTCGTGCTCTAAAAGATATAAGTGAAGCACTAGAGCAACTGCCTAGCTCAAAAGATATAAGTGAAGCACATAGAGTATTCTAACAAATCATGAATAATGTGTGTCCCTCTCAAAAACGTGTGTTCAGCAAAGATGATTGTGACAAACTAAAAAACAAACAAACTATATCACAAGACGCTCCAAGTAAAATACATATCATGTGATGAATAAAAATATAGCTCCAAGTGAGTTACCGATAGATTGTAGACGAAAGAGGGGATGCCTTCTGGGGCATCCCCAAGCTTAGGCTCTTGCCGCTCCTTATTCCTTTATCCATCGTAGTCTCACCAAAAACTTGAAAACTTCAGCACACAAAACTCAACAGAAACCTCGTGAGATCCGTTAGTTTAACAAACAAATCTTAAACTTTAGGTACTGTTGTAAATTGATTCATATTTAGTATTGGCATAATGCTACTGTACTCCAACTTCTCCATGACTCATACCCCCCGATGCGATCCATAGATTCATCAAAATAAGCAAACTATGCAACAAAAACAGAATCTGTCTAAAACCGATCAGTCTGTAAAGATCTATTTAAAAGCCATACTTCTGTAACTCCAACAATTCATATACCAATACAGTGTAAAAAATTCAGATTTTTCTGACGCTCCAGTACAGAATTAAAATTCTAGCACTGGACGCAAAACTTTCTGTTTTCCAAACAGCATCAATTATACTATTATCAACATCATCCCAAAGGCATTACTTGGCACAAACACTAATTAAAAGATAAAAACACAATCATAACAGAGGCTATAATTATGTAAACACACAAGACCAGAAAGTAAAAAACAAAAAATTATTTTATTCATTGGGTTGCCTCCCAACAAGCGCTATTGTTTTATGCCCCTAGCTAGGCATAATGCATAGTTTCAAGTGTTGTCATCCTTGATCCCCAAGTCCTTTTTGATTAAATCTTCAAAACTTTTCTCATTAATTCTCTACTCTCATGCTCTTCTTTTCTAGTGGGTGAGCTTAGGTAATTGAAGGGGCTTTGATTAGTAACTTTAACATTCATAACTTCAAACTCAGGGTCATCACCATAGACATCCTCATATAAAACATGTATCTCATCATCAATAGGATCTCTTGCCGTACCCTCAAACCATTCTTCACTAAATCCCTCATCAATTCCTTTAGTAACCCACTCAAATTTATCACAAGCATGGTGGTACTTATTTTTAATTATTTCGGCGTATGGAACTCTCCTTCTAATATTTTTACCATAAGCAAAGTAATCTTTAGATTCCAACCTACTAATGGTATCTTTGTCATGAAGAATCTCCTGTATAGGGGGATGCTCAAAATTAATTTTGTAAAAGGAAAAAATATCCCTAGCTTCTTGGATTATATAATCAAATTCATGCATAAGGATTATTGTGGCAATTTTCTTAGCCCTAGGATCATGTATGTTGGGAAGTTCATAAAATATCTTTTGTAAGGCGGGGTGGATATGTAGAAATTTTCTTTCTAATTTAACCACAAGCATGGCAATAGCATCCACATAACAATTTGTTTTATCAAGAATAGATCCACGAATTATTGGTATAACTCCCGTGCAATTAAAGAATCCCTAAATAATGTTTTTCCCAATAATATTACCACTTCGCACATGATAAACTTTAGTCTTAACATTAGTGGAGGGCTTAGTCTCCGGAGGGTCATGATCAAGATCAAAAGAGCGTGTTTTCTCGCCAAGAGATTCACTACCACTATCCTCGCTAGCACTTTCAACCAGAACTTTCTCAAATTTAGACATGATAACAATTTCAAGCAAAGCAAGCAAACAAGCAAATAAAAATGTTTTTGTGTTTTTGTAAAAAAAATTAGAAGTGGGGGAGATGAAAACCAGAGGCAAATGCAAATAAAAAGGCAAATAAAATAAATGCAAGTGGATGATAGTTTGTGCGAAGGTACTTGGTAATTTGATGAGGTCTCCCCGGCAACGGCGCCAGAAATTCTTCCTGCTACTTGTAGAATGCGTTGGTATTTCCCCGAAGAGGAGCGGATGATGCAGTATAGTAGAGATAAGTATTTCCCTCAGTTAAGAACCAAGGTTATCAATCCAGTAGGGGAACCAAGCAAAATTCCATTAAGCGCACCGGCACACACAAAAGCAAACACTTGCACCCAACGTAAATAAAAGGGTTGTCAATCCTCTTAGTGGTTATTTGCAAGGATTAATTCTGATAGTGGTAGATAGATAAACTAAAATACTAAATAAAATAAAAGTAAATAAATTGCAGCAAGGTATTTTTAGGCTTTTTATATATGATAAAGTAGACCCGGGGGCCATAGTTTTCACTAGAGGCTTCTCTCTCGAACACATAGCATACGGTGGGTAAACAAATTACTGTTGGGCAATTGATAGAAAAGTAAATAATTATGATGGATTCATGGCAATGATCATGTATATAGGCATCACGTCCGAGACAAGTAGACCGACTCTTGCTTGCATCTACTACTATTACTCCACCCATCGACCGCTATCCAGCATGCATCTAGGGTATTAAGTATGAAACAGAGTAACGCCTTAAGCAAGATGACATGATGTAGACAAAGTAAACTCAAGCAATATGATTGAACCCCATCTTTTTATCCTTAATGGCAACAGTACAAATACGTGTCATGTCCCTTTCTGTCACTGGGATTGAGCACCGCAAGATTGAACCCATCACAAAGCACCTCTCCCATTGCAAGATAAATCAATCTAGTAGGCCAAACCAAATCGATAGATCGGAGAGAAATACAAAGCTATAATAATCATGTATAAAAGAGTTCAGAGAAGACTTAAATATTTCTCATGAATAGTCTGATCATAAACTCACAATTCATCGGATCTCAACAAACACACCGCAAAAGAAGATTACACCGGATAGAACTCCAAGAACATCGAGGAGAACATGGTATTGAAGATCAAAGAGAGAGAAGAAGCCATCTAGCTACTAGCTATGGACCCGTAGGTCTGTGGTAAACTACTCACACATCATCGGAAGGGCAGCAAGGTTGATGAAGAAGCCCTCCGTGATCGATTCCCCCTCCGGCAGAGTACCGGAAAAGGCCTCCAGATGGGATCGCGGAAGAACAGAGGCTTGCGGTGGCGGAAAGGTTTTCTCTTTTGTCTTTCTTGTATATTGGGAATATTTTGGAATTTATAGCGCTGGAATTAGGTCAGGAGGGGCAACGAGGGGCCACAAGCCTGGGGGCGCGCCCTACCCCCCTGGGCGTGCCCTCCAGGATTGTCGCCTCCTTGTGGCTCTTCTGGTCTGCTCCCGAAGCTTCGTGGGTCTCCTCTGGTCCAGAAACAATTAATCCAAAGTTTTTTTCTCGTTTGGACAGTTTTTGATAATGATTTTCTGAAAAGGCAAAAACAAGCAGAAAACAGCAACTGGCACTGGGTACTGGGTTAATAGGTTAGTCCCAAAAAATGATATATAATGGCATATAATTGCATATAAAACATCCAAGATTGATACTATAATAGCATGGAACAATAAAAAATTATAGATACGTTGGAGACGTATCAGCTACCATTTGTTAATCTATATGAAGATGCATTTGCAGAAGTCCCGAATCATTATCTCCTAATGACCCGGCCCTTGGGGGCTACATACATATATATGTATAAAGATAGGTGACATGGATTACCTCATACTTCCATTTGAGAGAAGTCAGCATGGCAATCTCAGTGTCCCGGCTCTCAGATAGCCGGGTTAGGACAGACTAATGCAGCGAGTTGATGTCTTGGTCTTCAAAAGACTGGAAATGAAGAGCCGCCTTCCCTTTATTTTTGATTGGTGACTCAGCCTTAGCAGGGATTTTTGTTAAGGCGGTGGAAGTTTTTGGCTGGAGGGTCTGGTTCTCACCATTCACTACTACTTCATCCTGAGCTTTTTCGGCAGGTTGCTCTTCTACCATATCTTCCTTCTCTTGATGGATAAGGGGAGGGGAAGCGTGAGCCGGACTCACGATAGTGTCTTGGTGTGGTGGATCGTCTTGGAAGGCCGGCTCATCCGGAATATCCGGGTTATTTGTTGCAACTTCCTGAGAAGGGCCTTTCTGAATGACGGGCTCTGAAGACCCGGTAGCAGGTTTCTTCTTGATGGCCTTTGCACTGCACAAAGTAAAGAAGTGTTCAGTTAATGGATAAAGGCAAGTGTTTTAAATATGAAAGGCAAGTAGTCAGATTTTTTACCCAGGATTGATGTTAAAAGCCGGCGCTTGAGTGGCGCTGGATTCATCCGAAGAAGGGGATGTTTGATATGCCGAGTTGTTCAAAGGTACCGGCTCTTTGAAGCGGCCGGCTTGAGGAAGAGAGGAAGTGGGGCTATGGGGCACTTCTGTACAAGCCCTTCGTGCGGGCGGCTCACTTGTTAACCCGCCGCTCAGCTCTCCTTCGCTGCTCTGGGTCTTCCGCTTTGAAGTACCAGCATGCTGAGTTTTTTTCAAAACAAAGTTTGGATCTAAGTGAGCATCTGGGTGTGAGAACGGGACTTTGCGGACTGCGACCCGGATTTTTTTTGGACAGGTATTCTTGAGTCGGAATCGGAGGAGATCAGGGTTACCTCTGGCTCGCCGGCATGACTGGTTTCAGCTTGTTCCTGTGAAGAGTCAGCATCAGCAAGCTGGTTAAATAGACGACCAAGGGAGTCGAGTTCTACCTCTTGATCTTCCTCATCTTCAGGGTTTTCATCATCGTCCTCTCGAGGAGGTGTGGGGTCTTGAGCTTCAACTTTCCACCATTCAGCATCCTCCTGCGTAGCAACAGACTAATAAGTTTACAACAAAGGCAAAGCAGTATAAGTAAGATGAAGGAAAACAATAAGGGCGGCTTACCGCAGGTGCCGGGTTTTTCTTATAAAAGGGGGCAAGTCCCACGAGCTTAATGGAGTCCTTTGTCTCACCTAGAAGCTTCTTGGCGAATTTTATGACATCCTTCTGCTGGAGGTCGACCCGGCTAAATCAGAGCGAGTCTTCTGGCTCGCCTGAGTAGGTGTGCATGAGTCGGTTCCTCAGGCCCAGAGGTTGGATGCGCCAGCTCACCCAGGTCCGGGTCAGGTCAACACTGGTGAGGCCATGGGAAGTCAAAGCATTTATCTTTGAATATAAGGGTTCCAGAGCCTTTCTTTCTTCCTTGGAGGCGAAAGCCGGGAAAACGATGGTGGCATCAAGCCGGCTTGCCCTGTAACCCGGAAGTTGGTGTTGTTCATCTGGGGAGGTATCTTTGCAATAGAACCAAGTTCTGTACCATCCTTTGGGGTGGCTTGCCGGCTTGGCTTCTGGAAAAGCGGAGTTCTTTCTTCTTTGAATGGTGACCCCACCAAGTTCTAGGCTGGGTCCACCTTTGTGTTCTGTCTGGTGGTTCAAGTAGAAGAACTCTTGAAACAAGCTGATGGACGAATCGATTTGCAGATAAACTTCACAGAAAACTTGGAACTGGCTCAAGTTGTGAATAGAGTTGGGGCCAAATCTTGTGGCCTCATAGCGAAGAAATGCAGTATGTCCCGAAAGAATTTAGAACCCGGGGGACAAAAACCTCAATCCAAGTGGTCAGCAAATAAGATGATCTCATTTTGAGCCGGCTGTGGGTGGATTTCTTCTTCAGGAGCTCGCCATTCAATTTCTTCCTTGGATGGAAGTAACCCGGATTCTACCAAGGCTTGCAACCTGAGCTCCGACATGTTGGACTTTGCCCAATTAACGATCTTAGTTTTCAGAGCCATGGACTCAGCTACAGAGAAAGTAAGAAAGTAATATAAGTCGGCAGAATTCAGAAGCTTGCCGGGTTGCTATAAAGCAGAAAGGTAAGCCGGCACATTCCCGGGTCATGACTTCCAGGACAAGTTAAGCTGGCAATTCCTAAAGTCACGGATTTTTACAAGTGATATAAGTGGCCTGGACTATAAGTCAGCAAACAGTTTTCAAACAGGTCACAAGATTGTTTGGATCTAAAAAATGGCTTTAAATGAAAGATTAAAATCTAGGTTTGTTCTTCGCGGATATGGAGAAGTTGCAGTGAGATTCAGTGAAGCAATGTAGCAGATCAACAAAATAATGAAGATGCTGCGGAGCTATCCTATGGTCTAACAAATGAGGAGTCAAAGACATTTTAGATCTACGATAGCCATGGCGAAGAACTACAATGAACTAGTAGCAATGGAGGGAGAGATCTTACAGATATGGAGGTCAAAGCTTGAGGTCTTCGGGTGTTGTGGACGCGGCCGCACAGCGTTGGATGGACTCCGACGACGATGAGAGGACGCAACTGGTGCTATCTCCGGCGGCGACGAGCTCGGGACGGCGTGGCGGCATCGGGAGCAGAGGGAGAAGACGAGTAGGAGTAGTAAAAGGTAATGCTGGGGGGGCGCCAGCCTATTTATAGGCGCGGTGGAACCCGAAACGGTGGGGACGGAGCCCCAGGCGGCGCAATAAATTTCGGCTAAGGGCTCCTCGATTTTCGCACCTGACAAGACAATACAAACCCACTCAAAGATTCGCTATGATGTCATGCCCGGATATTGTGGGGGTGGATCATGACGTCGTCTTCAGAAGAAGAAAAGTGTTAAGTTAAAGGACGCAGAATGACCCGACAACAATGATTGACCCAGAAAAATACGTTGGAAGACAAGGATGGAATCTGGAAGGAGGGAGAAAAAAAGACGGCTCAGGAACTGATCCGGAGATCAAAATTATTCACCACTTATTCTCTATTCTATCTTTCAGGGTGGAGTTTGACATGGATGAATCCAGGCCAAACTGAGGGCTAATGTTGGGGATATTTCCCAATGCTAAGACCCGGCAGGGCAATGACCCGGCCATAGAGTTGTAAGTCTCAATGGGTCATCCCACTGCTGGGCCTTGAAGGTTCATGGTGGGCCGGTTCAGAAGAGACCTGGCGTAAGGGCCGGCTCATGTTGAAATAATCAGATAAGAAGATTACCTTGGAAAGCAAGATAATTAGAATAAGAGTAGGATACGGGTTAAGACTATGACCCGGACTCTCATGTAAACCTAGGCCTCAGCCTGTTATATAAAGGGGAGCACCTAGGGCAAAAAGACTAAGTTGCAATCTCTCGAGAGCTAGGTTAGCGAATCTGCGCCCTTGTAATCGAGATCCAAAGCAATACAATCAAGCAGGACGTAGGCTTTTACCTCCACCATGAGGGGCCGAACCTGGGTAAACCTCGTGTCTTCTCGTTCCCAATCAACCCCGCTAAGCTTTCACCTTCGTGCGATGGCCTCATCATTAAGTCCTTTCACGAGGACATCTGCCGTGTCAAAACCATGATAATGAGCGTAATAATAACACTCATCAGAGTCCTACTCCAACTCCCCACCGCCCCTTAGCTTATTGGACAAGCTAAAGGGGGGTGCCACCCTTATTAGGCCTCTAGGCCCATGTGGCTGCCCCCTAATATGCTTTAGCCTATTTTGGTAGCCCATGGCACCTAGAATAACCCAGGGGCTCCCAGTAAATACCGGAGCCCTCCTATGTTATTATTAGGTCCTCCAAAACCTTTTCACCTTTCCAGTTTAACCCGGTTTTCTCCGAAATGCATCCGGTTCTTCCAAAACACTTCCAGTTTTCTCTCGAAACTATTTATATTATCTCCGAAACTTTTTCGGTGATATTTTCTCAAACTCCTAAATCCATTAGAACTCAATTGATCATAAACCCTTAAGCGTGTGACCCTGCAGGTTCGGTGAAATATAGACATGAACGAAAAGACCTTTCCTTCAATGATCAATAGCGGAATCGTGGGCATAAATATTGACCCCTATACTCACATGTATGTCGAGGGAATGTTTGGTTATCATATGTTATTCCTTTTGCTTCGCAATACTTTACAAAACCCGAGGTGAGATCTATCGGTATCCCTGTGAGACCAATACATGTTCACTATATCGGTCTCCTTGTTAACAGTTTTGTTCTATTTTCTCGTTCTCGTGTTCCAGAATCCTCGTGATCATTTCATGTTGTTTTTGGCAAGACGATGATGGATGCCATCACATTGAGAGGGCCCTAAGAATATATCTCCATCGCCGGAGGAGCAAATTCCAATCTCGAGCTATCTAGTCTCTCGTCATATGTTTTCGATGAACCCGTAAGTTGCCATTATGATCACCCTATTAAAGTCGATGTTAGAACAACCCCAACGTGCATCGTCCGATATGGAGTGACTCAATACTCTCATGGGTCTAAGGAATCATACATACGTTAACTTCCCGCGATATGGACTAGACTTTTGACGATTTCATCTCTAAGTATAACAAACATCTTGGGTCAATTCAACACGAGTGTTCTACCAACATCGTTCTCTCAAATGTTGTTGCATTATTGTCATGCCCATGATCAGGAAAACAGAGCCATCCTTGAGCTAGTTTTAGAGGCAAGATTAGGAATCTTGTTTTATCGTTTATAACTCTATTAGCACAACTCTTCCGCGCTGTGGCCGCAGTGGAGCTGGAGGCAGCTAACAATATCTCCAACTTGATGGCATGCGCGAAGGAAATGATCCACGATGCCAAACGTGCCGCCGATGAGGCTGTCTTGGCGGCAGGCATCAAGATGTCCGCAACCACGTCGTATTCGGAAGACGTGGTTGCTACTTGTGAGCTGCGTTGGGATTTCCTCGAAGAGGAGAGGATGATGCAGTACAGTAGAGATAAGTATTTCCCTCAGTTAAGAACCAAGGTTATCAATCCAGTAGGAGAACCAAGCAAAATTACGTTAAGCACACCTGCACACACAAAAGCAAACACTTGCACCCAACGCAAATAAGAGGGTTGTCAATCCTCTTAGCAGTTATTTGCAAGGATTAATTCTGATAGTGATAGATAGATAAACTAAAATACTAAATAAAATAAAAGTAAATAAATTGCAGCAAGGTTGTTTTAGGTTTTTAATATATGATAAAGTAGATCCGGGGGCCATATTTTTGACTAGAGGCTTCTCTCTCGAACACATAGCATACGGTGGGTAAACAAATTACTGTTGGGCAATTGATAGAAAAGCAAATAATTATGACGGATTCATGGCAATGATCATGTATATAGGCATCACGTCCGAGACAAGTAGACCGACTCCTGCCTGCATCTACTACTATTACTCCACCCATCGACCGCTATCCAGCATGCATCTAGGGTATTAAGTATGAAACAGAGTAACGCCTTAAGCAAGAAGACATGATGTAGACAAAGTAAACTCAAGCAATATGATTAAACCCCATCTTTTTATCCTTAATGGCAACAATACAAATACGTGTCATGTCCCTTTCTGTCACTGGGATTGAGCACCGCAAGATTGAACCCATCACAAAGCTCCTCTCCCATTGCAAGATAAATCAATCTAGTAGGCCAAACCAAATCGATTGATCGGAGAGAAATACAAAGCTATAATAATCATGCATAAAAGAGTTCAGAGAAGACTCAAATATTTCTCATGAATAATCTGATCATAAACTAACAATTCATCGGATCCCAACAAACACAATGTAAAAGAAGATTACATCGGATAGAACTCCAAGAACATCGAGGAGAACATAGTATTGAAGATCAAAGAGAGAGAAGAAGCCATCTAGCTACTAGCTATGGACCCGTAGGTCTGTGGTAAACTACTCACACATCATCGAAAGGGCAGAAAGGTTGATGTAGAAGCCCTCCGTGATCGATTCCCCCTCCGGCAAAGTACCGGAAAAGGCCTCCAGATGGGATCGCGGAAGAACAGAGGCTTGCGGCAGTGTAAAAGTTATTCGGGGTGGTTCTCTATTGGTTTCCCAATATTTGAGAATTTATAATAGTGGAATTAGGTCAAACGGAGCCACGAGGGCCCCACAAGGCATCAGGGCGCGCCCCCTAGGGTCGTGCCCTGTTGCCTTGTGGAGGCTTCGTGAACCTTCTGGCCTCCTCTCCAAGTCTCCAGGGTCTCTTTTGTCCAGAAAAAAATCTCCAAAAAGTTTCGTGGCATTTGGACTTTGTTTGGTACTGATTTCCTAAAAAACCAAAAACAAGCAGAAAACAACAAATGGCACTGGGCACTAGGTTAATAGGTTAGTCCCAAAAAATGATATATAATTGCATATAAAAACATCCATGATTGATACTATAATAGCATGGAACAATCGAAAATTATAGATACGTTGGAGACGTATCAAGCATCCCCAAGCTTAATTCCTGCTCGTCCTCGAATAGGTAAATGATAAAAACAGAATTTTTGATGTGGAATGCTACCTAACATGTTTCATCATGTAATCTTTCTCTTACAGTATGAATAATAAGATCCGAATGATTCAAGGCAATAGTCTATAGTTTGACATAAAGACATCAATACTCAGGCATACTAATAAATAATAATGTCTTTCAAAATAAAAATGCTAAAGAACGTTATCCCTACAAAATCATATAAGGGACAATTGCATTTTTATCTCTAGTTGGTTCCTACCCACGGGTTTTGCCCTTACTTTTCGAGCTTGCTCAGTTTTGCCCTTACTTTTTCCGTCGAGGTCCCTCGAATGCCCTTTGACCGTTTGACCAATACTTTGAAAATTCATAACAAATTCATATGAACTCAGAAAAATGCAAAAAGATATGAAAATGTTCAGATAAACATTACCTTTATGTGCATATCATTTGCATTCAGGACAAAAGCACCGTTTAAACTACCCGAGGTTATTAATGTTATTAACATTATTAAAAATAAAAAGGTATAAACAATATTTTTTTTCATGAATAAAAATTACATGCAAATGTAGGTGATGTTTTCTGAACATCCTGATATCTTATTTGCATTCTTCTGAGTTCATATCAACTTGTTATGAAGTTTCCAAATAATGGTCATATAATCCTGTCATGCTCCATCTTCTTAACACAAAATACTTATCATGCACTACCCCGATGACAAGCCGAGCAATTGGTTCATACTTTTTAACATGCTTCAGCTTTTTCAAGCCCCACGCAATACATGAGCGCAAACCATGGATATAGCACTATGGGTGGAATAGAGTGTGGTGGTAGAGATCAATAAGGGGAAGTCAAAAATAAGAAGATAGTCTCACATCAATGAGGCTAATCAATGGGCTATGGAGATGCCCATCAATTGATGTCAATGCGAGGAGTAGGGATTGCCATGCAACGGATGCACTAAGAGCTATAAGTGTATGAAAGCTCAACAATGAAAAACTAAGTGGGTGTGCATCCAACTTCCTTACTCATGAAGACCTCGGGCATTTGAGGAAGCCCGTCATCGGAATATACAAGCCAAGTTCTATAATAAAAAATTCGCACTAGTATATGAAAGTGACAAAATAGGAGACTCTCTATATGAAAAACATGGTGCTACTCTGAAGCACAAGTGTGGAAAAAGGATAGTAACATTGCCCCTTCTCTCTTTTTCTCTCATCATTTTTTTTTCATTGGCACTTTTTGGCCTCTTTTTTTTAGAACGGTCTCATGGACCTCATCCCCACTTTTTCGAGGACTCATTAGTCTCCACCATTCTTTCCTCACTGGGACAATGCTCTAATAATGATGATCTTCACACTTTTATTAACTTACAACTCAATATTACAACTCGATACTAGAACAAAATATGACTCTATATGAATGCCTCTGGCAGTGTACCAGGATGTGCAATGATGCTAGCGTATCATGTATAAAAATGATGAACGGTGGCTGAGCCACAAATACTATGTCAGCTATATGATCATGCAAAGCAATATGACAATGATGATGTGTGTCATAAAAACGGAACGGTGGAAGTTGCATGGCAATATATCTCGGAATGGCTATGGAAATGCCATGATAGGTAGGTATGGTGGCTGTTTTGGGGAAGATATAAGGAGGCTTATGTGTGATAGAGCGTATCATATCACGGGGTTTGGATGCATCGGCGAAGTTTGCACCAACTCTCGATGTGAGAAAGAGCAATGCACGGTACCGAAGAGGCTAGCAAATTGCGGAAAGGTGAGAGTGCGTATAATCCATGGACTCACATTAGTCATAAAGAACTCACATACTTATTGCGAAAGTTTATTAGCCCTCAAAGCAAAGTACAACTACGCATGCCCCTAGGGGGATAGATTTGTAGGACAAGTCCATCGCTCATCCCCAACCGCCACTCATAAGGTAGACAATCAAGAATAAATCATGCTCCAACTTCTTAGCATAACGACAGATCATACGTGCATGCTTCGGGAATCACAAACCTTAACACCAATATTCTTACTAAACCACAATTATCTACTAGCACCTCCCACATATTACCATCTTAATATCGCAAAACTATTGCAAGGAATAAAACTTATCATATTCAGTGATCTACATGAAAGTTTTTATTATATCCCTCTTGAATACCTATCATATCAGGACCAAATTCATAACCCATGCATATTACCATTGCTATTCATTAGACTCTCAAAAAGATATAAGTGAAGCATGAGAGTGCAAATATTTCTTTAAAATATAACCACCGCCGTGCTTTAAAAGATATAAGTGAAGCACTAGAGCAACTGCCTAGCTCAAAAGATATAAGTGAAGCACATAGAGTATTCTAACAAATCATGAATAGTGTGTGTCCCTCTCAAAAAGCTGTGTTCAGCAAAGATGATTGTGACAAACTAAAAAGCAAACAAACTATATCACAAGACGCTCCAAGTAAAACACATATCATGTGATGAATAAAAATATAGCTCCAAGTGAGTTACCGATAGATTGTAGACGAAAGAGGGGATGCCTTCCTGTCGGCATACAACACCTATGGGACCGCGTGGATCCCTTTTACGGTTCGGCTGGGGAGAAGATGTACACAAAGAGCGGATCCAACGATCAACATGGGGATTTTTACCCAGGTTCGGGCCGCTGAGTAGCGTAAAACCCTACTCCTGCTTTGGTTTATTGTGGATGTTTAAGCTCAGATACACGGAGCGCTTCTTGGTGAACAGTACGCAAGAAGGGCGGCTACGCATGCAGATGGGCCAGAAAAGCTTCGCCCCCCCCCCTCTGTAGCTTCGCCTTGGGCCTCCTTTTATATGTCAAAGGGGTCACCAACAGTGGCGAATAGCAAGTACAAGAGGTGTAAAGTTGCTACAGTGTTTACATGCTTATCACTGACGACTTAGGACAAAACACATTAAATGCTCCACTTTGGTGTCCCTTACTTTCTTGGGGACGGAAAAAGAGCCCGTCCCATCAGCACCGCTTAATCCCATCCGCCGCTAATGCCATGACACGCATCCAGGAGGACAAACCCTAAACGACAGGCTGTTCGCTGCGCTGGAGCGGTGGCAGGGCGGTGGGATCTTGCCGGGTGCGAGTCCTTGCCGGGCCTTCGCGAGCCTTCCCGGCAAGATCTTGCCGTGAATCCAGCCTTCGGTCTTCTGTCTTCTGATCATCGGCTCGAGTGCCTTCTTGATAAACTTCTATTTGTTTCCAGCTGTCCTCCGGCAGGTCTTGCCGCTGGTATGGCTACAACCGTCCGTGCACAAGTATGGGGTACTAAAAGACCCAAACTTTAGTACACCGACAGGAGCCCCCGGGCCTAGGCCATACACGGGTGCGAGGCGTTGTTGGGCTAGGCCCAAACAGTGCACGGGCACGCGTGGCAGGAGTTAACTGTCGTAATCTTCTTATTTACCGCGCCCCCCACGACGCGCATTAAATGCGGGACGTGGGATACGTGCGCGGAACGGCTGCAGTAGCAGTGCGCTCGTAAAAGCGCATTCACATTGGTTTAGTAAAGAGGCAGCCCCGCGCCTTCCCCATAAAAAGGAATACGCAGAGGCGCTGCTCATTTACCTCTCGTCTTTTCCAATCTGGAAAATCGCCGTCGCCTTCTTCCTCGAGCTTGAAATAGAGCCTCTCCCATCCATCCGCCACCTCCACGCCCTCACCATCCTCGGCCTCCGCTTCCACAGTCATCATGCCGCCCAAAGTAAGCAAGGGCAAAGCGGCGAAAGCCATCGACTCGGATGCAGAGATGGAGAAGATCAATCTGGTGGAGATGCGGAAGGAACACGTCGTCTTCGCCCCGACGCTTGACATGCGCGCCCTGATTGAGCGGTACATGTGCATGTGGGGAAAGGAGACGAGGGCTCACCCTGCTACTCGCGTGCTCCCAGCTTCCGTGAAGGGCGGTCCAGATAAATTCCCTTTCTTTGTCGCTTACTTTTACTGCGGGCTTTGCCCTCCGTTTTCTGATTTCTTCATCGACATCATGTACACATACGGCTTTCATCTCTTGGATTTTACGCCGAATGCTGTGACATGCATGTCAGTTTTTGCCCATCTCTGTGAAAATTTTGCCGGAGTAGTTCCCAGCACAGCCCTCTTTCGCCACTATTTCATTCCCCGTATCGAAACAGGAGACGCCCTTTCTGGTTCTATCACCTGGATTCCAAGGGCATGGAATAAAGAGATATACCCAGACGGTCTCTACCGTAAGAAGTAGGATGAATGGCGGGCCGAGTGGTGCTGGATTAAGGAGAAAGATCCTCAGCCATTCTGTTTGCCCCAACAAACGAAAGTGGTTCGCGGCAAGGACTGGAGCGGCCTCGATCCTCAGGATGAGAAGCTCGCAATCGCAATTACCAGGATCCACCGTCTCAGGGTTGCCGGGCTCACAATAGAAATGATTGGCGCTGATTTCCTCCGCCGCCGCATCGCCCCTCGGCAGAACAAAGGGAGACCAGCCTGGGAGTTCAAGAATGCAGCAGATATCATGACGCTGCGCCCTGGTCTGAACAACAACTTGACAGTCTTGCAGCACACAGCTCTCTGCCACAAACTGTTCAGGCCTGACGGGAAATATAAGTTGCCGGCTGGCGTAATTCCCCTGTGCAACAACTCTGCTTTGAGCTCAATCATCGCCATGATGCCGGTGTGTAATGCCCATGGCCTCGACGGAACTTGGGAAGAGCCATCCTCAGAGCACGCACAGGAGTTCTTTGATAACCTGTCGGAGAAAGCCATCCGGGAAGAGCCAACCCTTATCCGCCCTACCACTGATGACGAAGTGGCCTACATCGCCAGCAGGGCGGAAGAGGTGAATCTAGCCGCGGAGGCCGGCAGCTTTGGCTTCACGGAAGAGGAAACCAGTGAAGAAGAAATAATGTCAGAGGAGACCCTTGCCGAGCAAGGTGAAATTCCCGGGGAGCAGAGTGGCACGGTTGCCGGGAGCTCTTCTGTCGAAGACACAACCGAGGAGCAGCTGCATGAGGAGCCCCCAGCTCCAGAGAAGAAGAAACGTGTTCTTCGGAAAGCCGTCTCTGGCGTCCCAACACATCAACCTTCCTCGAGTGGTGAGGTTCCCAGTGAGGGGGCGGCCGGCAAGGCTGCGCAGCGGCAAGGAGCCCAACAGCAACCTGTGCGATGTACGAGACGCACAACCGCAGCAACAACTGGAGCGGCGGGGGCGTCTCATACGACAGCACCAACAGCTGGAGCAGCAGGATCACATCAACCCACTGCTTCTGCCGCATCCAAGCGTCCCAGGACCCCTTCTCCACCCCCTCGCACGGACACTGCAGCGGAGATTGACTTTGACATCTCCGCCTTTAGTCCAGAAAGAGAAGAGTAAGGGTCCTTGCCGCATCTTTCAACTTCTGAATCCCTGGTTTTGCTTAACTCATTTGTTTTGCTTTGGCTTGTCCCCACAGAGATACGGAAACATTGGCGCAAAGGATGGCGAAGAAGGCGAAGACTTCAACGGGTGATGAGCCTCCGGCAAGCACGGTAGGTGCGCCGGAGCCCATCGTCACCAGCCCGGAGCCCAGCCCTCGACGCAGCCCCCAGCTCAGCCCCCAGTGTGAGCCCACTACTCATTTTCCGCTGGCGAGCGTTGGGGTGAATATCTTCGCTATTGACGTCACCGGGCTTGTAGGAGAAGAACGGCAACAAGGAGAGCCATTGGAGGCCGTCCCTGACGTGCCGCCTCCGTCAACCACGCCGCCCAGAGATGAACCTTCGGCAAGGGCTTCCACTGGCGAGCCCATTCGCGTTGAAGAGGATCCGGCAAGCACGGGCACTGGCAATCCTACATCGGCAACCCATGTTGCCGGGAAAGGAGAAACCACCTCTCAATAGCTCGACACAGGTAAACCGTTTGCCTTGGTGCACTTATCATTCTTTCTTTATTTTTGTCTTCTTGAACTTCAACTTCGGTCTCATCTTGTTTCCTTCCTTGGTCTTCAGATCTTCCTTCGATGGAACAAATGGATGGCGCGCCAAAGATGTCGGCGTACGACACCTATGGGACCGCGTGGATCCCTTTTACGGTTCGGCTGGGGAGAAGATGTACACAAAGAGCGGATCCAACGATTAACGCGGGGAATTTTACCCAGGTTCGGGCCGTTGAGTAGCGTAAAACCCTACTCCTGCTTTGGTTTATTGTGGATGTTTAAGCTCAGATACACGGAGCGCTTCTTGGTGAACAGTACGCAAGAAGGGCGGCTACGCATGTAGCTGGGCCAGAAAAGCTTCCCCCCCCTCTGTAGATTCGCCTTGGGCCTCCTTTTATATGTCAAAGGGGTCACCAACAGTGGCGAACAACAAGTACAAGAGGTGTAAAGTTGCTACAGTGTTTACATGCTTATCACTGACGACTTAGGACAAAACGCATTAAATGCTCCACTTAGGTGTCCCTTACTTTCTTGGGGATGGAAAAAGAGCCCGTCCAATCAGCACCGCTTAATCCCATCCGCCGCTAATGCCATGACATGCATCCAGGAGGACAAACCCTAAACGACAGGCTGTTCGCTGCGCTGGAGCGGTGGCAGGGCGGTGGGATCTTGTCGGGTGCGAGTCCTTGCCGGGCCTTCGCGAGCCTTCCCGGCAAGACCTTGCCGGGAATCCAGCCTTCGGTCTTCTGATCATCGGCTCGAGTGCCTTCTTGATAATCTTGTATTTGTTTCCAGCTGTCCTCCGGCAGGTCTTGCCGCTGGTATGGCTACAACCGTCCGTGCACAAGTATGGGGTACTAAAAGACCCAAACTTTAGTACACCGACACTTCCAGGGCATCCCCAAGCTTAGACACTTGAGTCTTCCTTGAATATTACCTTGGGGTGCCTTGGGCATCCCCAAGCTTAGGCTCTTGCCGCTCCTTATTCCTTTATTCATCGTAGTCTCACCCAAAACTTGAAAACTTCAGCACACAAAACTCAACAGAAACCTCGTGAGATCCGTTAGTATAACAAACAAATCTTAAACTTTAGGTACTGTTGTAAATTGATTCATATTTAATATTGGCATAATGCTACTGTAATCCAACTTCTCCATGACTCATACCCCCCGATACGATCCATAGATTCATCAAAATAAGCAAACTATGCAACAAAAACAGAATCTGTCTAAAACAAAACAGTCTGTAAAGGTCTATTTAAAATACATACTTCTGTAACTCGAAAAATTCTGAAAAATTAGGAAAACGTAAAAAATTCATATACCAATACTGTGTAAAAATTTCAGATTTTTCTGACGCTCCAGTACAGAATTAAAATTCCAGCACTGGAGACAAAACTTTCTGTTTCCAAACAGCATCAATTATACTATCATCAACACCATCCCAAAGGCATTACTTGGCACAAAGACTAATTAAAAGATAAAAACACAATAATAACAGAGGCTATAATTATCTAAACACACAAGAACAGAAAGCATTGGGTTGTCTCCCAACAAGCTCTTTGTTTATAGCCATTAAGATAGGCTTTGGGATATTAATGATGCTCACATAAAAGACAAGAATTAAAGCACAAAGAGAGCATCATGTAGCATGTGACAAACACATTTAAGTCTAGCATACTTCCTATGCATAGGAATTATATAAGAAAACAAATTATCAATACAAGCAATATCTAGCATATGCAAATAGGAAAAATGGAGCATTAATAATTTTAGCACAAAGAGAGGTAATTTAGTGACATGAAAGTTTCTACAACCATATTTTCCTCTCTCATAATAATTACATGTAGGATCATAATCAAATTCAACAATACAGCTATCATATAAAATTTTATCTTAATGATCCACATGCGTAAAAGTTTTATAATCTTCCAAGATAGTGGGATTAACATCAACTAAAGTCGGGACCTCTCCAAACCCACTTTTATCAAAAATTTCATAAGATTAAACACTCTCTGAACGTGTGGGATTCTTTTTACCTGAAGTTGACACTCTTCCAAATCCACTTTCAATATTATTGTAAATATTATTATCAATAACATATTCATCATGAGGCTTAAATAAAATTTCAAGATCATAAGAAGCATTATCACCCCAATCATGATCATTGCAATAAGTAGTGGACATGACAAAATTATCATCCCCAAGCTTGTAGCTTTGTGTATCGTTAGCACAATTAACACTAAAAGAATTTATAATAACATTATTGCAACCATGCTTTTCATTCAAAGAGCTATCAAGTGTGGGTGCAATAGCAATGATTTCATTTTTAACGTAAGGAACTATAGCAAGTTCATCTTCATAAGCATAATTAAAATTGGCATCCTGGCCACAAGCATAGAAAGCATCAAATTCATCAAAAAGGGATATTTCAAGCGGATCAACAGAATCACAATTATCTATAGATTCATGCATATCATTATTCTCTTCCAAAGCAGCAGACATTCTCCCAATGAATTCACTAACATAGGTGTTGGAAGCAAAGTTTTCATCACAATATTTAAGTATGGCAAATTTTCAGATTTGTAGAGAGTAATATCATACTTTTCAATCTAAGAAGCAACATCATGGGCACCCTTAAAAGCAACAAATTCTTCAATTTGTTCGATATCATAGTAGCTATAAACACCCTTGGCATAAGAAGATAAGATTTCATTATCATTAAACTCACATAGGTAGGGAAGGTGTTTTTTAGGGTTCTCAGAGCAACAAGTAAAATCATGAATTTCACATAGATTCCAAGCATAGCAAAGCAAACAATTTATTTGATTCCATAAGAGTCTCCCTTTTTGAGAAAACTGGCGACACACAAAATGAGCATGCGCATCTAATGATTTTCCCTCAACTAAACTAGTTGGGGTTTCAGCACGAGCACAAATGGATCGAAGATGATCCAAGTAGAAAACTTTAAGGTGATCCATAGTGTCTTAAATTTTTGTTTTATTTTCTGTTCTTGTGTGTTTGACATGAAGGCAATAAAAGCAAGCAAATAAAATATTTTTGTGTTTTTTGTAAAAAAATATTAGAAGTGGGGGAGATGAAAACAGGAGGCAAATGCAAATAAAAAGGCAAATAAAATAAATGCAAGTGGATGATAGTTTGTGCGAAGGTACTTGGTAATTTTGATGATGTCTCCCCGGCAACTGCGCTAGAAATTCTTCCTGCTACTTGTAGACTGCGTTGGTATTTCCCCGAAGAGGAGAGGATGATGCAGTATAGTAGAGATAAGTATTTCCCTCAGTTAAGAACCAAGGTTATCAATCCAGTAGGAGAACCAAGCAAAATTCCTTTAAGCGCACCTGCACACACAAGAGCAAACACTTGCACCCAACGCAAATAAGAGGGTTGTCAATCCTCTTAGCGGTTATTTGCAAGGATTAAATCTTATAGAGGTAAATAGATAAACTAAAATACTAATTAAAATAAAAATGAATAAATTGTAGCAAGGTATTTTTAGGTTTTTTATATATGATAAAGTAGACCCGGGGGCCATAGTTTTCACTAGAGGCTTCTCTCTCGAACACATAGCATACGGTGGGTAAACAAATTACTGTTGGGCAATTGATAGAAAAGCAAATAATTATGACGGATTCATGGCAATGATCATGTATATAGGCATCACATTCGAGACAAGTAGACCGACTCCTGCCTGCATCTACTACTATTACTCCACCCATCGACCGCTATCTAGCATGCATCTAGGGTATTAAGTATGAAACAGAGTAACGCCTTAAGCAAGATGACATGATGTAGACAAAGTAAACTCAAGCAATATGATTAAACCCCATCTTTTTATCCTTAATGGCAACAATACAAATACGTGTCATGTCCCCTTCTGTCACTGGGATTGAGCACCGCAAGATTGAACCCATCACAAAGCACCTCTCCCATTGCAAGACAAATCAATCTAGTAGGCCAAACCAAATCGATAGATCGGAGAGAAATACAAAGCTATAATAATCATGCATAAAAGAGTTCAGAGAAGACTAAAATATTTCTCATGAATAATCTGATCATAAACTCACAATTCATCAGATCCCAACAAACA
This sequence comes from Elymus sibiricus, assembly GCA_039707655.1. Classification (NCBI taxonomy): domain Eukaryota; kingdom Viridiplantae; phylum Streptophyta; class Magnoliopsida; order Poales; family Poaceae; genus Elymus; species Elymus sibiricus. The sequence continues at coordinate 158,410,741 of CM077668.1, read as the reverse complement.
CACCGCAAAAGAAGATTACATCGGATAGAACTCCAAGAACATCGAGGAGAAAATGGTATTGAAGATCTAAGAGAGAGAATAAGCCATCTAGCTACTAGCTATGGACCTGTAGGTCTATGGTAAGCTACTCACACATCATCGGAAGGGCACCAAGGTTGATGAAGAAGCCCTCCGTGATCGATTCCCCCTCCGACAGAGTACCGGAAAAGGCCTCCAGATGGGATCGCGGAAGAACAGAGGCTTGCGGTGGCGTAAAAGTTATTCGGGGTGGCTCTCTGTTGGTTTCCCAATATTTGAGAATTTGTAGAAGTGGAATTAGGTCAAACGGACCCATGAGGGCCCCACAAGGCATCAGGGCGCGCCCCCTGGGGACGCGCCCTGTTGCCTTGTGGAGGCTTCATGAACCTTCTGGCCTCCTCTCCAAGTATCCAGGGTCTCTTTTGTCCAAAAAAAATCTCCAAAAAGTTTCGTGGCATTCGGACTTCGTTTGGTACTGATTTCCTGAAAAACCAAAAACAAGCAGAAAACAGCAACTGGCACTGGGCACTAGGTTAATAGGTTAGTCCCAAAAAAATGATATATAATTGCATATAAAAACATCCAAGATTGATACTATAATAGCATGGAACAATGATGAATTATAGATACATTGAAGACGTATCGGCCCTCGATTACTTACGGTCCGTTACTGGCCTGTTATGCTAATGGGCCAAATTCAGCCCGTGATTACAATCGGCCCGTTTGTGGTTTGTTAACCCATTGGGCCATTTTCAGCCCATCATGTATTCCGGCCCATTAACAACCCGTTATACCTGTCGATAGAATTAGGCCTGTGATGACTTTCGACTTGTTAACGACCCATTATGCTACGGGCCCTTAAACCGACCGTTCCCAAATTGGCCCGTTTACGGCCCATATTGCGCTCCGGTTTTAGCTTGTTAAAAGCCCATTGTATTTTGTGGCCCATCTAAGGCAAGCGGTTTACTCGGCCTATAAAAGGCCCGAAACTAATAGTGGGCTAGTTTAAGTCTAGGCACCCTAGATGATTGTGGGCCCACGATTTGGCCCATTTATAGCGAATGGTGGGCCATCCAGTTTTTGTACCATTTTCTTATATAAACCTAACAATTTGGCCCATTGCGCTCGGTCGAAGCTTACGGCTTTTTCAGAGAGTGACGACAACATATACAGTAAATAAATTACAGCATCGTGACGAAGAATTAACCTAGACTATACAACAAAGAAATTACGGCATATTACATCCACTGGGCATTAAAGGTTTCCACCAGTGCAAATAAACACGCCGACAAAATAATATACAGAACTGACAGCACTTCAACATAGTTCAAGAAAGGTTAGCCCTGCCCGGGAGCTGCAGCGCAAGCAGCTGAGCAAGCTGATGAGACTGCGCTTGTTTGACACTTGTATCCTCCAACTCTAGCTGCATAGCATCAATAGACGTCTTGTACTTTTGGTTAATATTCCATAGAGATTGGAGTTCCAGTAGGAGTTGAGCTGAAGCATGTCTTTCTGCTTGAATTTGAGACTGAAGAAGTCGAACAGATTCAGGCGGCGACTTCATCGAGCTTGTGTCACTGCTATTAGCGAGTAACTTCGACACTACATCAAGACATGACTTTGGGGTTGTATCGCTATCCCCAAGATGTGTTGCCTTCTTCCCTGCAATATATGTTAGAGGGACAAGCAATGGGTTTGTCTCACTATCATTGTGGCAGTTCTTCCTGGCGTCAGAGATATCACTCTGAAAGACAAAGAAGAAAACAGATAATAGGTTTTGCACGTATAAGCATCAGTGCTGTCAATTCATCCCATTTCTTATGGGCAAATAAAGAGACACGGTTTAAAATAGCATTAACATCATATGGCATTGTTCATAGTTAAGACATGGCAGGATATGGCATTGTGCAGGAGTGGCCAGCTTCACCACACCACTGGATTACAGATCAAGAACACAAGCATAAATGCGGTGCTAAAGAACGTATAAGCATCAATGGCCAGTGTGTTGTCAATTAATCCCATTTCAGATTGGCAAATAAAGCGACATGATTTAAATAACATTAACAAAATATGGCATAGTTCATAGTTAAGACATAGCAGGATATGACATTGTGCTGGAGTGGGTAGTTTCACCACACCCCTGGATTACAGATCAAGAACACAAGCATGCATGCACTCTAAAGAAGATGACTTGCTCTGTTTAGTTTCATTTACATGATATGAATAAGGAACTTGGTTGTACAACTAAAAACTGAAATTGAGAAGGACAAACTTATGTTTATGAACTTCTTCATAAGAAACTTTAAACATGCAATTTGATGCAAACGCGAAAAATAAACAGCAATTGCAGTCATGCCTATCCAAATATACTCAAAAAAGTTTGAAGGCTCGAGAAGGACAAACTTACGTTAGTACTGAAGACGGGCTCTATAAAGCCCTTGTCCATGCTGATGGGGGGGGGGAATTCAAGTAGTTTACCACAGAATCTTCTTCATAACCATTGCCTTTATTCTACATTTTGTTAAGCGTAAATATAGATGTGATAATATAGGAACAAATGGAGAATATTTAAGCTAAGATGCAGAGTGATGCTACATAATCAACTAGCTAGAAATGTAAGTACAACGGTACAGGGAAAAAGGTACTGATAAGAGCAATGCAGAGCTAAACTTCTTCGATAGCATTTGTTTTATTCAACATTTTGGTAAGAGTAAATCTAGATCTGATAAGGTCTAGAAAATGGAGGGCAAGGGGAAATAAGCTGCAGAGTGATGGTACATGAACAACTAGCTGTCAATGTAAGTACAGTGATAAAGGACAATAGGTACTTACAAGAACAATGCAGAGCTAAACTTCTTCATAAGCATTGGGTTTCTTCTACATTAATGTAAGCATTAATATATATCTGATAATTTGGAGCGAACAATGGATAAGCAAGCTATCATGCACACAGATGTCACATAATCAACCAGGTATGAATGTAAGTACAGCGATACAGGGCAGCAGGTACTAACAAGAGCAAAGTAGCGAGCATCCTAGTTGTGATATCCTGTCGTCCATTTCAAACCATTATTCTTCTTCGAGCAGTTTTCCTGCAAATGAGATCGGTAAGGCACATGCAAAAATGTAGGAGTTCAAATTGTCATGTGATCTCATAGACAGTACCTCTTCCTGGGGACGAGACCAGTGCATAACAAGGTTTTTCCATTCAATATCTTGTAAATTTAGCATAGGAGACTTCACCGAAATTTCGTTTATAGACTTGCCATCAAAGTGTGTTTGCCTCAGGTAACACCGATACTGCTGCAACGCGTCCTTGAAAAGCGCAAGCAAGTTTGCTTGTCATGACTATCCAGATTGACCCTCTCCTATTTAGAAGAATGTAATATAAATCATTGATGTGTTTAATCAATAGAAAACAAGACAATAATCACCATGAATAATAGCACTTACACATAAGTGCGACAGGAAGATGTGAAAATGGTGTTTGTCTTCACTATAATCTTCCCATGATGGGAAGATACGCACATGGTTCCTAACAACATTGAAAGCATTGTCTTTTAAACTGGGAATAACTAGAATGGGGTTCCAATCTGCAGGAATTGGGGCACTCTGCAGTTGGAATAGGTCTTTGGCCTGTGGATTTGGTGTACTTTTTGCTGGATTGGGATTTTTCTGTGGTACGGCTGGTGGTATGGCAACTGAAATCGGCATACCTTTTGCTGGAGTGCGGTTCCTATGTGGTGGGGCTAGTGATATGGCCAGTGGAGTATGGGTACAGTCTGCTGGAGTCGGGCCTAGGTTTTGTGGCGCTAGTTCTGTTGCCAATATAAGTGGGGTGATATCTGATTTCTCCGGTACCACCACCTTTTTCAAAGACTTTGCTTGTACTCCTTCAGGTTCTGCAATCACCCTCTTCCTTTTGGATGTCTGATACACAAGAACAACATTTGAATGGAAAAACATGGTATGATGATAGATGGAATAGGTATTGATAATGGATGGGCATGGCATCTTCACATATATGATGACTAAACTAAGCAGATGGCGGTGCAACAAAGTAGAAGAAATGCAAGACACCTTATGCAAGATACGTGCAACCAATAAAACCTTGCCAAATTAGAACAGGCGCCTTGATGGGTGAACATGATAGGCGATCTGCCTTTGACTGCACGAGCTCAGAATAGTCATTAGGATCATATTCTGAACACGAATCTGTAGGTGGGGAGCGTGTGGGTTTCATTCCATCCAGAATGGAACTCAATCCCTTGATGCCAAGTTTGTTAGCCATTGCACTTTTCCGCAGTATTTCTCTGATGCACGCATTCTCATATTCATTGTGATTATGTTCAATATCTGATATGCATGAAAACAGAAATAGTAGTGAGATTATCTTTGAAATGCATAGGATATCCTAATATAATAGGGGCTCCCTGATATGCCTCTGTCGTATCTATAATTTTTGATTGTTTCATGCCAATATTCTACAACTTTCATATATTTTTGGCAACATTTTATATTATTTTTGGGACTAACATATTGATCCAGTGCCTAGTACCAGTTCCTGTTTTCTGCTTTTTTTTGTTTCATAGAAAATCCATATCAAACGAAGTCCAAACGCGATAATATTTTATGGAGAATTATTTTAGAATATATGTGATTTTTGGGAGGTGGAATCAACGCAAACGGAGGCCCACAGCCTCCACAAGGCATCTTGGCGTGGCCTCCCCCCCCAGCCGCATGGTGTTGCCTTGTGGGCACACCGTAAGTCAGTTGGGGCCCTTCTTCGGCCGCAAGGAAGCTTATATCGAGAAAAAAATCGTGTTAAAATTTCAGCCCGATCGGAGTTACGGATCTCCGGATATTTAAGAAACGGTGAAAGGCCAGAAAAGGGGGACGCGAAACAGAAGAGAAACAGAGAGAGAGATCCAATCTCGGAGGGGCTCCTGCCCTCCAAGAGCCATGGCAGCCATGGACCAGAGGGGAAACTCTCCTCCCATCTAGGGGGGAGGCCAAGCAAGAAGAAGAAGGAGGGGGGGTTCTCTCCCCCTCTCTTCCGGTGGCACCGGAGCGCCGCCGGGGGAACCATTGTGGCGGCGATCTACACCAACAACTTCGCCGCCGTCATCACCAACTCTCTCCCCCTCTATGCAGCGGTGTAACCTCTCTATTCCCGCTGTAATTCTCTACTTGAACATGGTGCTTAACGCTATATATTATTACTCAATGATGTATGGCCATCCTATGATGTTTGAGTAGATTCTTTTTGTCCTACGGGTTAATTGTGGTATGGTGTGATTGATATGAGTTTTATGTTGATATGGTGGTGTCCTATGGTGCCCTCCGTGTCACGCAAGCGTGAGGGGTTACCGCTGTAGGGTTTGCAATACGTTCATAATTCGCTTATAGTGGGTGGCTAGAGTGACAGAAGCTTACACCCGAGTAAGGGGGTTGTTGCGTATGGGAGTAAAGGGGACTTATTACTTAATGCTATGGTTGGGCTTTACCTTAATGATCTTTGGTAGTTGCGGATGCTTGCTAGAGTTCCAATCATAAGTTCATATGATCCAAGTACGGAAAGTATGTTAGCGTATGCCTCTCCCTCATTGCATATAATAATTATCACACATGTCATATTCAATTGCCTATGGACAATCTTTCTCTTGTGTTACAAAAAGCTTTCTACTAAACAACTAACTTTTATTATCTTGCAAATTACTCATAGTTTTATTCTCGTGAAGTACTCCTAGTTTTATTCTTGCAAAGTAGTTCTAGCATTACACCTACAAAGAACTTCTAGTTTCACACTTGTTCTAGGTAAAGCAAACGTTAAGTGTGCGTAGAGTTGTATCGGTGGTCAATAGAACTTGAAAGGAATATTGATTCTACCTTTAGCTCCTCGTTGGGTTCGACACTCTTATTTATCGAGAAAGGCTACAACTGATCCCCTATACTTGTGGGTTATCACTCCCTGTAAACCCTTGTGTGCTACCTCTGGAATTCTGATGAGAGAGCCCATGTGTGCTGTAGTTTGGTGCGTACATTAATATAATCTGGCACTACTGCTCAAAAAAATAGGCTCCCTATTGGGAGCTCTAGAAGTAATGATAGTTGGCACATGATAGGTTCAAAGTATACTGTATGCAAAGTTTATTGCCAAAGCATGATGACGAGAGCGCACAGAGAAATAGTATTCCGTCAATGACACTATATGTGGCGCACATGCATTTCAAAACTCGCGTAGTAACATTAGCTGATCAATTAAATGTGTCTCTATTTTATTAGTATCTGTATCGTATCTGATTTGAATTTGATAACTAAGCTTAGGAATTATGAGTGGCATGTAGTTTAGCTTGAAGGATGGAGTGCTGCTAGTACGACACAAAGCATCTAGGCAGATAGTAGTGTAGATAAAAGGGGGAAACCATAACATCATAAATAAATCTGGAAAGTGGAACTGGCTTGAAAATATGGGGTTGTATTGCATCTACTAATCGAAAGCATTTCGACCCCCTACAGGCCAGCTCTATTCAACTGAAGGCGCACTACTGTTACTATCAGTCTAGTCTCTCAAAGGCCACATAGCTCCTAGCATTTCCTGGATATTATGGCAGACCAACTCAAAGTGCTGAAAGCATCTAGCAGAAGCAGCCAATAGACCTATTTACTGCAGATCTCCCTGCTCCCCTTCCTGACAAGGAACATACTGTACTTATTAAAGAAGAACAGAAGAGGAACATGTTAAAGAATAGAAGAGGAATCATATTATGGAGATTCCACTTCTTTCTATACATTTGGAAACTAAGCTCATGATAAACCAGGCCACGTACATTTGGACACTCAAGTGGGAACATTAGCTGACCAATTAAATGTGTCTGTTAACTAATATCATTATCATATCGCATTCGGATATGAACAACTAAGCTTTGGAAATATGAGTGGTGTGTTGTTTAGCTTGAAGGGTGGAGTGCTGCTAGTACAACACAAAGCACTTACGCAGCTGATAGTGTAGATAAAATGGGAAGACCCTAAGCATCACGAGTAAAATTGGGAAAGTGGAACTAGCTGGAAAATATGGGCTTGTATTGCCGGTATGGCTACAAAGGCTTTGGATCCCCTATAGGGGCAGCTCTCTTCAACTGAAAGCGCACTACTGTTACTATCAGTCTAGACTATCAAAGGCGACACAGCTCTCAGCATTTCCTGGATATTATGGTAGACCAACTCAAAGAGTTGAAAGCATCAATCAGAAACGACCCAATAGACTTGTGGACTGCAAATGTCCCTGCTCCTCTTCCCGACAAGGAACATACTATACTACTATACTTATTAAAGAAGAACAGAAGAGGAACAGGTTAAAGAAAAGCAAGCAGAGTTTGGATACTACAATGTTCGTTGCCCACCCATGATGAACGAGAGCGCATAAAGAAATGCAATTCCCTGATGTCTCTCTATATGTGGCACACATGCTTTTTCGAAACTAAAGTAGGAACATTAGCTGACCAATTAAATGTTCACTGTTTTAGTAATATCAGCATCATATCAGATTCGTATTTGAACAACTAAGCTTTGGAAATATGAGTGGCATGTTGTTTCGCTTGATGGGTAGGAGCAGTGCTGGCATGACACGAAGCACCTAGGATGATGGTAGTGAATATAAAAGGGGAAAACCATAAGCATTGCGAGTATAGTGTTGAGCGTACCATGGCGGATCTGAAGGTGCAAAGGATACAAAGGCTACTTCGCAAACAATGTTTGCTTTCAACTAAGAAGTAAGATTCTAAGTGATGGACAAGAAATCACAGTAAAGCAGGCGACCTATTTTCTGGCTGAGATAAATAACTTGAGCAGATATGAAAGAGTACCGCCTCTGTTGCGGCGCCGTGTAGGCATCTGCTGAGAAGTTGAGAGTGCTACGGTTGCGATGGTTGTCGGCGGCGTGGAAGCAGATCTGGGAGGGCAGATGGTGGCGGCGGGGGATATGTCCTGGCGCGGTGGACGAGACGGTCATAGGAGCAGCCCCGGCAAGGTGGACGATGACGCGGATGAAGCGAGAGGACGCGATGCAAGGATCCTGGTCCGGAACCGTGGATGAGAGAAGTCGATCTCTTGTAATGGACGATGGCGTCGGGGTATCAGCTCTGGCATGGTGGAGGAGGACGGCGGTGGATGGGGTGGCGGACGGAGGAGGCTGGGGTGGAGAGGGTGTTTTGGCGCCCACGGAGTACGAATGGGGAAATGGAGGGACAGAGAGGTAGGGGGGAACCATGTCTTTGGGACGCGCTTGTCTCAGATGCGGGGAAGTTACAAACTTAGCCCCCGTTTAAAATTTCAAACATCAAAGCGATATTGGTCGGTTGGGGGTAGGACGGTAATCTCGCATACCCCGAATATTGGGCGAGAGCGATTTTGGCCGAGGAGAGTTTGTTTTGGCGCCCACTGTTGGCACCCACCATGTATGAATCGGGGTGAGAGCCGATTTTGGCCGACGAGAGACTGTGTTTTGGCGCCCACCGTGTATGAATCGGGGTGAGAGGCGGTTATGTCACATTTGAGTGAAATTACAAACCTACCCCTATCGAGACCAATAGAAATCGAGCCTGCAGGTTTTGCATGTCAGGGCATAGGCAGTAATTTCCATCACCCAAAATTTGGTTTCGGGCGGTTACGGCCGATGAGGGACTGGGTGTTTCGCCGCTTCGTTCAAATTTTAGGAGAATAAGCTTGCACGTTTACTGTGCCATCTCAATTCGAATCCATTTTGTATTCTTTTTTTCGGGCAGGATCCAGTTTGTATTCGAATACAAATCTATATACATCATTTTTTATATACTTTCAAAAGCACAACACCCTTTATATATATAAATGGTTTACAAATGCCATAATCTCAAATTCATAAGGTTGAATTCAAATATTTGAAACCACTTTATGTTCAACTCAAGTGCTTGGATCACTAATATCAAGAAATTAAATAACATACATGTGCCCAAATTCAAATGAATATGCATGTTTGATAGATCAATTTTGGTTCGAGTATGAATAACATGTATCATCATCTCCAAATCCAATATTTGAATCCCTTTTATGTTGACATCTTTTACACACGCAACTAAATATTTGAATCTCCTTTCATGCCCATCTCTCTCTAGGTCTCTCTCGCGTGCTCCTTCATATAGCAGTATAACTATCACACTCTTTTCTCTATCTCACCCGCACACTCAGTACATGTTTCTCTTTTTTCACAAACACAGTCTCTCGCCGTCTCTCTCGACACGTGTCACACTCTCTTTATCTCTATAGACCACTCGGCTTTCATTATCTCTTACGTCTCTATCGTGCCCCGGTATCTCTCCGGCTACCTAGTGTTATTTTTCCCCACCACACACACTCTCTCACTCGGCTTTCATTTTCTCTCTCTCTCTCTCTCTAGGGATCTATCACGCACCTCATCTCTTTCTAGATATGACTCCTACCACTAAAATTTATCTCTCTCACACACACACATCGTTTGTCGGCGTCTCCTTTCTCTCTTCACCTCCGTTCCAAAACTAAAATTGTTCCTTTGTTTACTGGTCAGACAATCTCTCTCTCTCTCTCTAACTCTCTCACAAACACACACACACCTCTTTGCTTTCGCCCGCCCCTTCCCGACCCCTGTCTCCCTCACACACACACACACAACTCTCCCTTTCGCACCCCCGACTCCTGTCTCTCCCACACACACTTATCGACCAGCCTCTGGCTAGGTTTATCCATCTATTACACACTATCGCTTCCCCTCTCTCGTATATGTCTCTCTCGCGCTCCTTGTATCTATGTAGATATCTCGCCCCTTCTTGAAACACACCCTCTCTGTGTAGTGTCTCCCGCGCTCCCTATTTGTTTGTAGCAAGAACTCTCTTTCTCCGCAGCACACATACACACGCACTCGGCATTATTTCTCATGTGCTGTCTCTAGGTCTCTCTCGCACAATGTTTGTAGGCCCCTTCGTTCCACGCACCCCGTCTCTCTCGGCCTCCCTTGCACACAATGTATCTCGCTCCCTAACCATTCATGTGTACTCCATGTAACTTCTCCCATCCTTTCTCCGTCACACACAAACGCACTCAATCGATCACCGAGCCTTCTTCCCTACATCTCTCACACCCGCATACTCCGATGTCTCCCTTTGATCCTCGATCTTTTGTCTGCCTCTATTTCTCTTGATCGTGCACACACACTAGCTACCGTCTCTCTTTATGTCGATACCTCTCGCACACACACTCTTTGTGTCTTTTCACACATGTAGTACTCCATCCTCTCTCTCTCTCTCTCTCTCTCTCTCTCTCTAATCCTCGATCTTTTGTCTACCTCTATTTCTCTCGATCGTGCACACACACTAGCTACCGTCTCTCTTTATGTCGATACCTCTCGCACACACACTCTTCATGTCTTTTCACACATGTAGTACTCCCTCCTCTCTCTCTCTCTCTCTCCCTCTCTCTCTTTCAGACACACAATCTATCTCGAGGTCGATCTCTCATATGCACGCTCTCCCCCCTCTCTCTCTATTTCTAGGTTACTCTCTTTCTCTATGCCGGTTCTCACGCACACACACCATTTGTTTGTAGGACGATCCCTTGCAGGAAAAAATCTGGTGCTCCAAGGCCTCCCAAGCTCCCACGATACGATAGTTCTCCGGTCGTTGGATCATGGAAAAAACCTCTGGACCCGAGCGAAATTTTGAGACTCTTTGAGGGGTTTTCTGCAAATTTTTACGACCTCTACCTGTGTCTGTTTGATCGACGATCCAACGGTCCCCACAGGAACGCTGGAGTATTATAATTATTTTTTGGACATCACACAAACAGTGGAGTACATATACGAAGAGAAGAGGCGCACGCAGTCGGTCTCTCGCTGTCTCGCACATATGAGAGTTACGTAACGCACAGTAAACAAATAAACCCGTAGGTGCACGATTTCTGCATGCGCAGGTACCGGGTATGTGGTGGAGCGCACTTTTGTACGAAGAGTCAGCTCGTGTGATAATTTGATCCGCAGGTGTTGACGGTCCGAGACTACACGTGAACGACCTGGAGGCGGTGGCTTGCTACTGATCGAGTTGCCACGATTATAAAATACATTTTTTTAGCAGGACATGAGTTCCGTTTTTCAATGGCGTGTTATACTTTTTTTTGAGAATCGCGTTATACAATTTATTAAAACGATTAGTATGGAGCGAAAAATGAAAATCGGGACTATACATGTAGGCTGGACTTTCAGCGCTTGCTGCTAGCCAGGGTTGCTCCCTTCACACTCTCACCCTCTCCTGATCTAAACAAGACGGGTGGTAGCCATTGTCTCTCTCCTCACCAACGGTGAAAGATCCGACCGGATCTTGTCCGCCGTGGAAGGGCGGCGATGAAGCATTGATGCGGTCGCCATCGGTGAGGTAGGAGACACACTGCCGGCGTGTCCCGATCTGCGGACCGTGCCATCCTCTCTCACCCGGTGCCAGAGCGGACGCGACCTCTCACTGGCGCAGGCATTGAACTGGCGCGCCGGCCGAGAGAGCAGCACCTGTTGCACGCCAGGCTGAACACGCCTCCTTGCCGCATTATATCTTTGCTTAGTTGGAGGAGAGAGAAGAGGAGAGAGAAGGAAAGCGGGTTGTAGAATAAGAGCCGGCTATAGCATGAGACCCAAGACACTTTGTGAGAATGTATGGTGGGCCAGCTATTAACAAAGTATTACATATTTAAATCTTACTATTGTACAAGCCGGCTATTAGGTTGACTCTAATAAATGACATGGCAACTTCTTATGGCCAATTGTTGTCTATATTATTAACCATGCTCTCAACCAGCTTCAGACTGCCCCGCCTACGTCCATTGAACCCTTGCGTGTGCCGAGAAACCAACTCCTCCCACATGTCCGTCCGCGATCCTACTGGCATTCAACACAACGCCGCTTGGCTCCTAGCGTCCGCCCACTAATTAAACGAGGCTAGATGCCTGGCAAGAACCGCACCACACCTCCGCTCCCCATCTCCTCCTTGCACCATTTTCTCCAAACTCTCCATAGCATCCGGCGAGCATGAAGACGAGTTCTCCGGCATAAAAGCCAGCTGGGTGCCAAGCCGAGCCTGCCGGATACGAGCCAGGAAACTCGCTGCTCCACCTCCCTCCCCACCCTAGGTCGTAAATACCATGGGCGAGGCTGCAGGCGGGCAAGCGGAGGAGCAAACCGCCGCTCCAAGCTGGCCCCTGGTGCAGCAACTCGTTGCTCCAAGCCAGCTCGCAGAGGAGTGGCTAGTTGCTCCACGCCGGCACGTGGGGGAGCACGGCGTCCAGTGCACCGTGGCCGGCCGCGCCATCCGCTGCAAACATTGGTGGAACCGCGGCTTGCCGGCGGAGGCGGCCAGCACCTCCATGGCCGCCGCCGCTTGGGTCCCACGAAGGCCACCGCCACCGCGTCGCCGGCATACACACCCGGTGTGTTGCCCGGTTTAGCGCACAACACCGTTGACCCCCCGCCTCGGCTTCACAGAAGCGGAGGAGCCACTCTTCCCCTGGGTCATCCCCTTCGGCTGAAGCACAGCCGGACACAGGGAAGTTATGGCGGAGGCGGAAGGCACGGAGGGCCGTCGCGACCGGCATTAGATTATACCTGCCTCCGGAAGCTATTCTCGTTTAGTTAAAAAATGTCCGAAATGTAATTAATTTCATACGCTCTAGTTTTGTTGTGCTCGCACTGATATGTTTGTTGCTCTCGGCAACGAGCTCTACCTCGACAATTTATTGCATCTGTGGAGGTACTTTACATGGTGTTGGCGCGTGCTACTTGTAGACTGCGTTGGTATTTCCCCGAAGAGGAGAGGATGATGCAGTATAGTAGAGATAAGTATTTCCCTCAGTTAAGAACCAAGGTTATCAATCCAGTAGGAGAACCAAGCAAAATTCCGTTAAGCGCACCTGCACACACAAGAGCAAACACTTGCACCCAACGCAAATAAGAGGGTTGTCAATCCTCTTAGCGGTTATTTGCAAGGATTAAATCTTATAGAGGTAAATAGATAAACTAAAATACTAATTAAAATAAAAGTGAATAAATTGCAGCAAGGTATTTTTAGGCTTTTTATATATGATAAAGTAGACCCGGGGGCCATAGTTTTCACTAGAGGCTTCTCTCTCGAACACATAGCATACAGTGGGTAAACAAATTACTATTGGGCAATTGATAGAAAAGCAAATAATTATGACGGATTCATGGCAATGATCATGTATATAGGCATCACGTTCGAGACAAGTAGACCGACTCCTGCCTGCATCTACTACTATTACTCCACCCATCGACCGCTATCCAGCATGCATCTAGGGTATTAAGTATGAAACAGAGTAACGCCTTAAGCAAGATGACATGATGTAGACAAAGTAAACTCAAGCAATATGATTAAACCCCATCTTTTTATACTTAATGGCAACAATACAAATACGTGTCATGTCCCCTTCTGTCACTGGGATTGAGCACCGCAAGATTGAACCCATCACAAAGCACCTCTCCCATTGCAAGACAAATCAATCTAGTAGGCCAAACCAAATCGATAGATCGGAGAGAAATACAAAGCTATAATAATCATGCATAAAAGAGTTCAGAGAAGACTAAAATATTTCTCATGAATAATCTGATCATAAACTCACAATTCATCAGATCCCAACAAACACACCGCAAAAGAAGATTACATCGGATAGAACTCCAAGAACATCGAGGAGAACATGGTATTGAAGATCAAAGAGAGAGAAGAAGCCATCTAGCTACTAGCTATGGACCTGTAGGTCTGTGGTAAGCTACTCACACATCATCGGAAGGGCAGCAAGGTTGATGAAGAAGCCCTCCGTGATCGATTCCCCCTCCGGCAGAGTACCGGAAAAGGCCTCCAGATGGGATCGTGGAAGAACAGAGGCTTGCAGTGGTGGAAAGGTTTTCTCTTCTATCTCTCTGGTATATTGGGAATATTTGAGAATTTATAGCGTTGGAATTAGGTCAGGAGGGGCAACGAGGGGCCCACAAGCCTGGGGGGCGCGCCCTACCCCCCTGGGCGTGCCCTCCAGGCTTGTCGCCTCCTCGTGGCTCTTCTGGTCTTCTCCCAAAGCTTCGTGGGTCTCTTGTGGTCCAGAAAAAATTAATCCAAAGTTTTTTTCTCGTTTGGACACTTTTTGATAATGATTTTCTGAAAAGGCAAAAACAAGCAGAAAACAGCAACTAGCACTGGGCACTGGGTTAATAGGTTAGTCCCAAAAAATGATATATAATGGCATATAATTGCATATAAAACATCCAAGATTGATACTATAATAGCATGGAACAATCAAAAATTATAGATACGTTGGAGACGTATCAGCGCGCCCAACATCGCCATGCCCTTATATTGCCATTGTTTAATTGCTGTCAATCCAATGTCACTTGAAAAATGATGCAATGTCACACAGGGAGTAATATGCCGCTTTCAATCTAGTGCCATCGATAAATCCAATGGCACTTGTGAAATGACGCAATGCCATCGATAACCCTTTTACATATTTTTGCAAACATGGATGTCAATCTCAGGCATGTTTGTGCAAACAGAAGCAGATACCTCAATTTTAGTGGAACCACAAAATTATACGGGAGCCCCTCCGCCATTGGTAGAAAATGCACCTTTTTCATCAATGCTCTCAGAAGGAATTTGTGTTTTGGCTGTGAACTAAATGTTGTTTTGGAGAAGCATTGATGTTGGTAGTAAGAACTATAGATTTTTCTTTATTTCTAATTCTCCTCACTTTTTTTAGCTTTGAAGTGAATCATTGAGATGCATAAACTATTTCAACTATGGCTATTAATTGGTTGTGGACATTATCTATGAATGTGAAGATATCTATGAACATGAGTTTGATGTGAAAGTTAAACTTGGAATGTTGGGCTTGCATGTGAACTATACCATGTCCCATGGTTTGTCTGTTATTGTTCTGGAAATAGAGTAAGTTATTACATGACCCGTAAAAAATATATTCTATGCCACATCTCGGCATCAGACTTACATACATCTCAGTCGATGCACGAACATCACAATATGCATGCTGACTGGATCAACATTTGAACCTAGCTATTCTGAATGAAAATTTGGATTGACATCAGTTTTAGATAGCAGGAGACGCTTAGCCTGCTCTGCCTCTGCTAGCTTCTTTCTGGCTTCTTCCATCTCTTGTTTGGCTTGGGTGAAGAGAGCATCCGATTGCTCTTTTCGCATCTTCAGGAACTCAGCTACATTCTCAAGGGCTGCTGCACGCTTTCTTTCGGCCTTTACTAGAGCCACGAGGACACGAACACTTGACGACTTCACCTGGCTAGTGTGTAATCCAGCATCATTTAGGAATTGGCACCTTGTGTCTAATCTGGCATCATTAAGGAACTGGTACCTTGTGTGTAATCCAGCATCATTTGGGAACTGGCACATAGGACTAGCCTCAAAACGTGATCTTGAGGTTGACCATACTTCCCTCCTCGCACGAACTGCATCCTGACATGAAGAAGTTACTTCTTTTTTAGATCAATAGTGAGAGCTCCACAGATCCATTCAGTAGAAGCCCCATAAACAGTACTAGTAGAAGTGAGTTTAGAAGGAGAAATATAAAAACAGACTCATAGGGTGAGAACACCTACTTCCTACATTAAGCTAAGGGCCTCTTTGATTCACAGGATTTTGAAAATGTAGGAATAGGAAAAGTATAGGATTGGAGTGGCATGCCAACTTGAATCCTCTAGGATTAGCAAGGAGTGTTTGATGCCACATGTAAAAGAAAGGAATTGTAAAAGAGGTTGGAGTGCATGTTAGATTTCCTATAAAGAGTAGTACAAAAGATTCCATAGGAAAAATTCCTATGGAATCCAATCCTATGAATCAAAGGGCCAACATAGGAAAAAATCCTAAGGGTTTCAATCCTTCAGAAATCCTATAGAATTCCTTTGAATCAAAGGAGCCCTAAAAAGGAAAGCATTAGGACGATTAAGAGTGCTTAGTACATATCGAGCAGAGCTACTTTACAGAAACTACAATATATACATCAAAGAACACAAGGCTAAGCCAAATAGGAAAACCAGCAGAGGGGTGCACTAAGCCAAGGGTAGCTGCAGCAAAACAACCGGCAACCAGATGATCTCCAAGGCCTCTGTAGCCGTGTTTGACTGACTAGTTTTTCATCCTACGGCATGGTGGGTCCAGTGAGTAAATTGAGATCCTACAAATGATAGAGAGCCTAATCAAGTGTAGAGGCAATTTTTTGTCCCGCCTATTACTGTTTAATAATTTGCCACACCGCTGGATTGCATGGCAAGAACCCTAGCCAAGCACACAACATTGGTTGACACTGTTTTCGGCTCGGGGCTTGTCCAGGGCCTGGCCTGCTCCTGTCTACAATACTGCTGCCAGACACATACCATGTCAAAGTAATTGAAAGGCTATTACTTACCAAAGCTCGTTTTACAGGTTCGGTGTAGCTCATCTTTATCTTGCGACGTTCCTTGAAGATGTCCCCAACATCCCATATTTGATCTTCATTTCCCTTCTTCATGTTGGCATTAGTAGTTTTGTAAAATCCCAACATGGCAAGAAAAATATAGTAGTACTCACACATCTTGTAGGCAACATTAAAGCACTCATCTGCAATGTTGGCACGAGTAATTTTTAATATCCTACTTTGTGGTTATTCAACTTTGCTACAAATACGTTGTGGTCTCATTCTGAGTCAATAGAACTGGGGAATCACCTCCCTGCTATTCTCAAAACCTTTTAACCATCTGCCACACTACTGGTTAGAGATGAAGAACCCCAATACAGGAGGGACGCCCAATTACAAGACGATATTCTGTTGGATAATGCAAGCTATAACCAATTACTTTTACTGGAACAATAGCAGCCGGGAAAGGGGAACAATAGCAGCACGGAAATTTGATGGGTAGGTATGAACAAAATCGGAACTGCACAAGTACAGCTAAGAGAATCAATGTACACATTACCAATCGCAGAGGAGCACGAAGGTCACGGCCTCGTCTGTGCATCATGGGCGGCAACGAGAGTCAGTTCATTGTCGCCGACGGTGCTGCTGCTGCCCTTGCCGTCGGCTACCGGGAAGCAAATCTGAGACCGTGGACGACGGCGCCGGGGAAGCGGCTCCTGCGCAGTGTACGACGGCGACGGTGGACCGGCTCCAGTGCGGCGTATGACGTCGTCGATGAGGCAGATGCGCTGCGGTGGACGAGTGCGCCGATGTAGAAGGGGATGGGCAGGAAGGCCGGCTAACCGCAGCCGGCTTGTTGTGGGGTGCTGCGGTGCAGTGGAGAAGTGTATTTTGCTGTGGGGATAGAAAATGGGGATTATTGAGGTGTCCTCTGGGTGCGGGGGTGGGGGTGGCTGGGCGGGGTGAACGTGAAGTTACCAAAGCAACCCCCGACCCAACACCGTCCTTCGGCCAGTTGTACAAAGGGTATGATGGTCATTTCGCATTGCTCGAATCTGGGTCGCGGGAGATATCGATGGAAGCGGGAGATTTTGCCGCCGACCTGTAAATTTGTAACACTATACTCCCCATCCGGCGTGTTGGATGATTGGGCTAAGAAACTAGGAGTACTAGTACACATCTGTTTTCTTAGTTTACTGTCGTGACATTAATTATTTGTTGTAGTTGTCAAATAAATATATTAAGCTATTGACTTCGAATGTAATGGTTTATACAATTCAACAGTTAGAATCATTGTTGAATTCCAAGATGAATACCAAGTCTATGGTACTTCAAAATATACTCAAACTCACATAATCCAACTCAAATGAAAATCTAAATGCATTTCATAATTATTAATTAGTTGGATGCAACGAAACCATCAATAACTCTACATGATCCAGTCCAAAACAATATTTGAACACATCCCAATGTGTGAATTCCTGCATTTGTGAATGAAGCGTAGAGAGAGAGTGTGTGTGACGATGGAGCAGTGGCGGGAGAGTGATGTGTGCGCGCAACACACAAGATATACACCCCATGGAAGAGAGAGACACAGGGCGGGAAAGATTGTATATATGTGGGTGAGAGAGTAGGAGAGAAACCTCACGAGAGAGAGAGACAGAGAGGAAGTGTGCGAGAGAGGGACATTAGTATAGGGAGGAAGAAGTTAGGTCTGTGAGAAAGATGGAGACATGTATATATATAGAGTGAGATGCGTGCGTGCGATCGAGATTTTGTACATGTGGAAGGAGAAGAGACAAAAGGTTTGATGAGAGAGCTCAAAAAAACATGGACGAGAGGGGGGGAGCTAGTGTGTGTGCTTGTGGCCATGTGGGTTCTGGGATTGATATTTTTGTGCGGGAGAGAGAGAGAGAGAGAGCAAAGGAGTCAGTCAGGCGCTTTTATGTCAGCCTGCTTCCAACTGGCCCCGCATTCTCTAGTGCGGTCTGGTTGGCGTCTTCGTTCTTCCCGATGCCCTCCTTGAAGATCGAGGTGGTGTGCATGCCGGGGTGCAGAGAAGCACAAGCGATAGTGGTCGCTATATAACCTTGGACGGGGATGGATAGTGTGAGAGGGGGGGGGTGTGCGGAATATTGAGAGAAATCAAACCTAGGGAGAGAATGTGTGTGCATTGTGTGCAGGCGAGAGAGGCTAATGGTGCGAGATGGATACATCGTGTGTGTGAGTGTTTAAGCAATATAGAGAGACCGTGTGCGGGATACGAAGAGAGGACTATGGGGAGTGTGTTTGTGAGGCAGAAAGACATAGCGAGAGATAAATGTGTGTGTGTGGTATAGGGTGTATGTGACGGAGAGGTACATGCTAAATAGGGTTTTCAGGAAGAGATTTTGTGTGCAAGAGAGAGAGAGAGGGGGGGGGCCTTGAGGCGGGCAGGGGCTGGGTGAGGGTGTGAAAATATCTGCGTTGATGCATGTGTTACATGCGAGTGTGCGAGGGAGGGTCGAATCGAGAGAGATGGTTGTTGTGTTACGGATGCCTTTCTCTCTCTCTCTCTCTCTCTCTCTCTCTCTCTCTCTCTCTCTCTCTCTCTCACGCACACACACACACACACACACAAACACAAATACAAGACCGTTCTCTCACGCATACACCATATCTCGGCATCTCTCTATGTCTCACTTATACATCATCATTTGCACATTCACACCTCTCTATATCACACACACACCGTCTCCACATTGCCCTTTCGCCACAACACATATAGACACATACACACGTTCTCTCTCCGTCACACCCACAGAATCTCTCTCAAAAAAATACTATTAGGGTGCACCTAAAACGTCCAAATCCAAATAAGCACGAACTGAAGCTAAATTCAAATATATGGAAATATTGTAGCGTGAAGAACTTTTCCAGCAAAAAAGTGTAGCATGATATTCGGGGATTGTTTTCACACACACACAAAGGTTCGGTGGATGTCCTTCGAGCGCGACACCGTGACGCACCGTTCGATCAACTACGCGGCCGCGGTGCACGCGCTTGCAGAGGATTCCGTATCGATGCTGTGCTAATTAATGTGGTACTACTCCGGCCGACCATTTCTCGCCCATCACCACCGTGTCCCTGCCATCCCGGTGCCATGAAGTCGCAGGCTTGCCCGCTCACGTCATTTGCAGTCCCTCCGGGCGATGCCGCCGCGCTGCCAACGACACGAGCAGCTGGAACCACGTCTATGCCCGCAGCGTACGAAGAGGAGGAGGACGAGTGCGTGCTCCAGCACGCCGGCGAGGAGGAGGAGCTAGCGGGTCATTGTGGTCTTGATACGTCTCCAACGTATCTATAATTTTTTATTGTTCCATGCTATTATAGTATCAATCTTAGATGTTTTTATATGCAATTATATATCATTTTTTGGGACTAACCTATTAACCTAGTGCCCAGTGCCAGTTCCTGTTTTTTGCTTATTTTTGGTTTTTCAGAAAATCAGTACGAAACGAAGTCCAAATGCCACGAAACTTTTTGGAGATTTTTTTCTGGACAAAAGAGACCTTGGAAGCTTTGGGAGGAGGCCAGAAGCCACACGAAGGCTTCACAAGGCAACAGGGCGCGGCCCAGGGGGGCGCACGCCGTGTTGCCTTGTGGGGCCCTCGTGGCTCCGTTTGACCTAATTCCACTTCTATAAATTCTCAAATATTGGGAAACCAACAGAGAGACACCCCGAATAACTTTTACGCCACCGCAAGCCTCTGTTCTTCTACGATCCCATCTGGAGGCCTTTTCCGGTACTCTGTCGGAGGGGAAATCGATCACGGAGGACTTCTACATCAACCTTGCTGCCCTTCCGATGATGTGTGAGTAGTTTACCATAGACCTACGGGTCCATACCTAGTAGCTAGATGGCTTCTTATCTCTCTTTGATCTTCAATACCATGTTATCCTCGATGTTCTTGGAGTTCTATCCGATGTAATCTTGTTTTGCGGTGTGTTTGTTGGGATCCGATGAATTGTGAGTTTATGATCAGATTATTCATGAGAAATATTTTAGTCTTCTCTGAACTCTTTTATGCATGATTATTATAGCTTTGTATTTCTCTCCGATCTATCGATTTGGTTTGGCCTACTAGATTGATTTATCTTGCAATGGGAGAGGTGCTTTGTGATGGGTTCAATCTTGCGGTGCTCAATCCCAGTGACACAAAGGGACATGACACGTATTTGTATTGTTGCCATTAAGGATAAAAGGATGGGGTTTAATCATATTGCTTGAGTTTACTTTCTCTACATCATGTCATCTTGCTTAAGGCGTTACTCTGTTTCATACTTAATACCCTAGATGCATGCTGGATAGCGGTCGATGGGTGGAGTAATAGTAGTAGATGCAGGCAGGAGTCGGTCTACTTGTCTCGGACATGATGCCTATATACATGATCATTGCCATGAATCTATCATAATTATTTGCTTTTCTATCAATTGCCCTACAGTAATTTGTTTACCCACCGTATGCTATATGTTTGAGAGAGAAGCCTCTAGTGAAAACTATGGCCCCCGGGTCTACTTTATCATATATAAAAACCCTAAATATACCTTGCTGCAATTTATTTACTTTAATTTTATTTAGTATTTTAGTTTATCTATCTACCACTATCAGAATTAATCCTTGCAAATAACCGCTAAGAGGATTGACAACCCTCTTATTTGCGTTGGGTGCAAGTGTTTGCTTTTGTGTGTGCAGGTGCGCTTAACGGAATTTTGCTTGGTTCTCCTACTGGATTGATAACCTTGGTTCTTAACTGAGGGAAATACTTATCTCTACTATACTGCATCATCCTCTCCTCTTCGGGGAAATACCAACGCAGTCTACAAGTAGCAGGAAGAATTTCTGGCGCCGTTGCCGGGGAGACATCATCAAAATTACCAAGTACCTTCGCACAAACTATCATCCACTTGCATTTATTTTATTTGCCTTTTTATTTGCATTTGCCTCTAGTTTTCATCTCCCCCACTTCTAATTTTTTTTTACAAAAACACAAAAATATTTTTATTTGCTTGTTTGCTAGTTTGTTTTGCTTGAGGTTGCCACCATGTCTGAGTTTGTTATTGAAAAAAGTGAGGATGGTAAAATACCTAAGATAGAAATTCCCTCAAATTTAGACTCAAAATTTTTTATAGTAGGGAGTGGAAATATCATAGGGAAAAACATTATTCAATAGTTCTTTAATTGCACGGGAACTTTGGTTTGCAATGACACTCCAATTCTTAAAAGAACCAACAGTTATGGGGAGGCTATCTCCGCACTTATTTTTAAACTTGAAAGAAGATTTATTCGTACTCATCCTACCTTGCAAAGATTGTTTTATGAGTTGCCGGTTATAAACAACCCTAAGGCTAAAAAGGTAGCTACTCTTATCCTTATGAATGAGTTTGATTACATAGTACGAGAAGCTAGAGAGATCTTTAATTTCTATAATATGAGTCAAGAAAATCCTGTGATGGATGAAATTTTATATAATGAGGAATATATGTTGAGATATGTTTTTCATGATCACCATGCTTTTGATGAAATACTAAAAAGGAAGTTCCTCCCCTACATATCATCCAACAAGTTTTCAATGGAATTAATCAGAAGTATTCTTGGATTGTAAAAGGGAACCAACAAGGGTTTAAAGAAAGTAGCCTTAATGACCCTAAAATTTTGGTTGATGATGTGTTCCCCATTGTTTTTGAAAAACCTCCTAAAAATCACACACCTAAGGATGTCAAAACCAAGGATGACAACAGTTGAAACTATGCATTATGCCTAGCTAGGGGCATAAAACAATAGCGCTTGTTGGGAAGCAACCCAATGAATAAAATAATTTTTTGTTTTTACTTTCTGTTCTTGTGTGTTTACATAATTATAGCATCTGTTATGATTGTATTTTTATCTTTTAATTAGTGTTTGTGCCAAGTAATGTCTTTGGGATGATGTTGATAATAGTATAATTGATGCTGTTTGGAAAACAGAAAGTTTTGCGTCCAATGCTGGAATTTTAATTCTGTACTGGAGCGTCAGAAAAATCTGAATTTTTTACACAGTATTGGTATATGAATTGTTGGAGTTACAGAAGTATGGCTTTAAAATAGATCTTTACAGACTGTTCTGTTTTAGACAGATTCTGTTTTTGTTGCATAGTTTGCTTATTTTGATGAATCTATGGATCATATCGGGAGGTATGAGTCATGGAGAAGTTGAAGTACAGTAGCATTATGCCAATATTAAATATGAATCAATTTACAACAGTACCTAAAGTTTAAGATTTGTTTGTTATACTAACGGATCTCACGAGGTTTCTGTTGAGTTTTGTATGCTGAAGTTTTCAAGTTTTGGGTGAGACTACGATGGATAAAGGAATAAGGAGTGGCAATAGCCTAAGCTTTGGGATGCCCAAGGCACCCCAAGGTATAATATTCAAGGAAGACTCAAGCGTCTAAGCTTGGGGATGCGCCGGAAGGCATCCCCTCTTTCGTCTACAATCTATCGGTAACTCACTTGGAGCTATATTTTTATTCATCACATAATATGTGTTTTACTTGGAATGTCTTGTGATATAGTTTGTTTGCTTTTGTTTGCTTTTTAGTTTGTCACAATCATGTTTGCTGAACACCTCTTTTTGAGAGGCACACACATTATTCGTGATTTGTTAGAATACTCTATGTGCTTCACTTATATCTTTTGAGCTAGGCAGTTGCTCTAGTGCTTCACTTATATCTTTTAGAGCACGGCGGTGATTATATTTTAAAGAAATATTTGCACTCTCATGCTTCACTTATATCTTTTTGAGAATCTAATGAATAGCAATGGTAACTAGCTAAATACCCGTACGTTGCTACGGGATACCAAAAAGTATAGCAACCAGCCCCTCTAGCAAAGTGCAACTCATAATTTATGGAATACTGCGCCAAGCATTTTGGTAGACATGAGTGTAGGTACTCAAATGAGCAACCCGATAGGCAAATTATGTCATCTTATCATTAGAAGCAATCACAATATCACTATGTTGTCCATATGAACACACTCTTTCTGGTTTCTGAAACAATTAATAAAGACTCGAGCGATGCTATGTGAACGACAGCCTGCAGCCGATTTACGGCCGACACGCTACGACTACCATTGGATGCAGCTGGCCAGCACTGCTTCCCTGTTCGATTTGAGTGTTGTGTACATATCGTCTAGGAAACATCGTGTGTATGGCAGTTTCGTAAAAACTCCATCAAATACATGAGATTATAATCACGGAGTGGTATTTATTGGTAGGATAGCTTCATATAGATGGTGTGTGACATCCTGGGTAGTTTGGTTGGAATGCCAACACATGTGCATGCCAAGATCACTGCAATACCACTATATTGTCTATGTTATTTCTTCTTCTCCTCATCTAGAAAGTTTTGCACAAAGAGAATGGAAGGAGTGAGCAACTTGAGAAAGTATGTACCCTATATACTACAGTCGAAACAACCAGACCTAAATTTAGAAGAACGTCGTTGCATCACAGTAAGCACTCGTATAGTGCAAAAGACTTTCATATACAATCTTTGGTGTAAGGATTTAAGCATTAGTACCATTATCTCAAAATTTGTAGAAATTTCAGTCAGCAGGAATTCCATCTATACTATTACTTGTAGGAGTTGTTATCTTATAAACTTGAAAAAAAAAATCGATGTAATAAGATTTGGATTCCTTATCGTGTCCATGTTATAACCATAATTTACACAGCAAGTACTTTGTTCCCTCTTCTCAATAGTATTTTGGCCGAGCTGCCGCTTGGTTCTTCAGAAAATAAAACACTCATACATAGCCATTGGGAAAAATTCAGTTAGGAATTTGAGTCTAGTATCATGCAAGTTATGCTTGGTTGACCTTTTCCTATTACCAATTGCTGACCTTTTCCTATACCAAAACAAATTACTAACCTAAGTTACAGTTTATTAAATTTCAGCCCTAAAACAAATTGGCACGCAGTTACTTAATTAAACCGACTTGTATTATTTAAGATTGCGGAGGCTACCAAGTTAATTCAAACCTACATATACTATGCAACAAAATTATTTATAGATTGCTCTGGATGAGCACACATTGCAGATAGTCAAAGAGAAGCATCAATGAATCATTTTCGTGACCACACACCTAATCTTCTCCACACTCATAGTCATGGGCTCTCTCCTCGGAATCATTGAGGGGCATAACTGAGTGGACGGAGGTGGTAGACATCTGCGGGTGACAGCTCGATGATGTAGCACGTGAGGCACTGCTGACAAGGAGCTTTGCATTGGGATCATGGCTGGGGCTTGTGGTCGAGGGAGAAAGCTTGCTTCTCTTCTCCCAGATGTGCAGGTTAGTGGATGGACGCAAGTGTTCAGTGAAGCACAGAGGAAGAAGGCATCCAACCAAATCATCATCCTTGACACTTCACAATCTGCATCCTTGGACAGAATCCCCGTTTGCGACGCCGAGGTTACCAGCTGGCAAGACCCTGCATGGAAGGAAAATACTCACCATAATAATCGTATACATTTTCAGGTTAGATGCATACAGCAGCAAACATCTTAAATGTATGAAAATGTGGACCACAAAAAAAGGTAACTGAACGAATTCAGTGAATTTGGAAGAGAAGCTTGCACCAGACATATGCAACCTCCAGTAGCATTGCCATCATACGTACATCTCCTGGCAACAGTTCACCGTGGCACTTGTTCGCTTCTGACCAAGCCAGTAGCATAATATCAGCAATCAATTTACATGACCTACATCGAGGTTACATTGCCATGATACGCACATCTCCAGGCAACAGTTCACCGTAGCACTTGTTCGCTTCTGACCTACTCCCTCCGTAAAGAAATACAAGAGCGTTTAGATCACTACTTTAGTGATCTAAACGCTCTTATATTTCTTTACAGAGGGAGTACATCGGGGTTCTTACAAAATGCATAATATTTTATTGACCTCAAGGATTACTTCTGTTTATGAGACAAAGCGGAAATCTGGATACAATATTCAGTCATTTACATGCGAACCTTTTTTGGGGTTTTTTCAGCTGAGTGCAAATTATATGTTTTTAAACAGACCATGTGATCCCGAGAAACATCAGTTGTGTTCACATCTATTTGGTTCTATTTATGCCACAGAACATATACATGATCCATCTGTTTTGATATGTTCCTCTCCAAATATATGAAGTGACGAAAAGATCGATAAATCTCCTAACTAATGGGAATTAAGAATGTTTCTTTCAAATATTCATACATAAAATACATTTAATTCTTATATTTAGTTAAATGTGGGAGACGCTGATCATCAATCACCTGCAACCTACACTATACATGGATTAAGTATTCCCGTGGACAAATATATAGACTTACTGATTGTTATATTTAGTTAAATGCGGGAGACGCTCGATCATCAATCACCTGCAACCTACACTATACATGGATTAAGTATTCCCGTGGACAAATATATAGACTTACTGATTGTTATTTTTAGTTAAATGTGGGAGACGCTCGATCATCAATCACCTGCAACCTACACTATACATGGATTAAGTATTCCCGTGGGACAAATATATAGACTTACTGATTGTTATATTTAGTTAAATGCGGGAGACACTTGATCATCAATCACCTGCAACCTACACTACATGGATTAAGTATTCCCGTGGGACAAATATATAGACTTGCTGTTGGTTTAAAAACTAATTATCTTGCTGGTGTGGCCGGGTGGGCATATTCCAACAAAATAAGAATGCACAATTTTGTTGGAATATGCAGTCAGTAATTATCGACCTCTAAAAAAATTATCAACTTCCCTATTGAGAATGTAATAGACCATTTGTCCATCTAAGATTATCAAGAGTCCAATCATATATGTATGCATCCATTTATTGCATCTATTCATCGTCAGGTGTCTAATTATGCATCCATTAATCCAACGTATCTATCAAAAACATATTTGTATAACCAAGTGCCATACATATAAGAGCATGGGACACTGGAAAGAGATCATATCTGAGATTAAAGGGGCTGGAGCACGGCCACCATATATCCCACTTCGTATGCATCGGCCATGGAGGTGAGGTGGCAGCTTGATGCATGCTAATTTTTCCACAGAAGTACGTTTAGACAGGCATGATTTAGATGGAGAGGGCGTCCGGCCGTGGAGGGATATCCTGATGCAAACGAATCAGTCAAAAAACAAATTCCTTGTGTTGTACTATATGGTTAATATATGGTTCTATAAGTCTAATTATTCTGCTATTACACAGAAAACTAATTCCTTGTCTGTTAGAAACTAAAAAGAGAATCGAGCTACACTTGGTATTAGTTATTCCCTAAAACTATTTAGAAATGGACAAATAAGAACACATGTGCTAATTGCACGCAAACTTTGTATGAATATGTAACATGAAATATTAATTTAGGCTATTAGTAGCCGCAACATTAATTTACTAATACTCAATATCACAAGAGGGATAAAACCTACATATTCACTTGTTCTCTGAAGCGATTAACAAATCAAATTTTCCAGTCAAACAATACATGTTAAATCTGGACACAGGTAGGCAATCTAAGGAACTGAACATGGATAAACTGGATTAACTGGACGTGGTGATATGGCCCTGACCGGTCATGCAGAGAATATTTATGATGTATTCCACTTCATCCTGATTAACAAGCTGAAAATACATACCTCTACACTCCATGTCTGCATGAGGTGCTACCACTAAATACCCCGGTGAACCACACCATTCCCACAGTCATTTCACAGGAACTAATAAACCTAGCAACACAAAAAAATACATCAAAAAAGATGCCAAGTGTGATGGTCACAAACTCACAGTTATCAAATCTGGGTAAAGATGCATAGATAGTGTAAGCACCTCCAGATTTCATAAATCTTCTCTTAATATATTGAAGCAGCGCTACTGCCTTCGTCCAAAAAAATTGTAAAGCACAGCCGATGCAGATCATGAGGGCATTGGCTAATGGGTTGACCACCAAAAATCCCATGTGCTGCAAGAATTGACAACAAGACCATGTTTCCTGCCTTGATGCATAAGAAAGAATATGTATGCTGAATACTTCACACCGATCAATTTGTTGATCCCCAATTTTTATTGAGGCCCATGTGGAAAAAATGGATCTGAAAAAGAATAAGAAGAGCACATACCTTGGTGCAGCAGCTGCTGCCCCCTATGAAGTCGAGACCAGCAGGTGAGCTTCTCCGCTGTGGACCTGTGTTGGCTTGAGTTCATGTCCGCCGTATCGTCCCGCCCATCACCCAAGCCGGCTCCACCGTCGCCAACACAGGAGATTCCCGGCCCGGCTGGAGCCCCTGACGATCGGCCAAGTTTACTGATTCCTGATGCACGTAGGCCGCAAGTTCCGTCCCGACGGCAAAGCATGAGAGAACACTTGGTCTCGTATCATTAAACCGACGCAGTACGATGTTCAGTTGTTTGCCTGCGAGCTTGGAGTTTTTCGGTCCAGGAATGTGTCACCGTTCTCTCCTTTCTCTCCATGGCTTGTGCTGGCCGGCCAGTTCCACGGTACGCGCGTGCGGTTCAGGGGCACGTACAGCGGCGCAGACACGTGTGGCGGAGAACGCAGCGGCAGTGCGTCTGCGTGTGTGTGTGTGGCGCGAGCGGAGATGGGATCATGGGGAGGAGAGTACGGGGAGGAGCCGGTTGTTATCTACATCACGTTCTAACAGATGCGCCTCCCGCTGCACTTCGCCCTCGGCCTCCCCGCCTAGCCCGCCTCCTCCTCTTCCCCCTCCCCGTCGTCGGCGACCGTGGGAAGGAGGCGGCGACCTGTAGCAGCGGCCGAGAGCGCGGGGGGTGAAGGTGCTGCCATTCAGGAGTACGGAGGCGACGATCTGCAGTGCCGGCTTGCAGAGGCGTGGCGACCAGGAGGGAGGCGCGAGCGGGGGAGGAGGAATCGGGCGGCGGCGTAAAACATCTCGACGAACCCTAGGCGCGAGCAGGGGAGGAGGAATCGGGCGGATAAGATAAAGAGCAGGGGAGAGGAGAGGAGCGGCTCGCGTTGGAAAAATCATTCGGAGGGGTGGTGCGAAGTCAAAAAAAAAAAAAACCGGACGAAAATAAAACTGATGTACCAGGCTACCAACTAAGACTTTAGGAGTGGAGAAGATATGCACGGGTTATGAATTTGGTCTTGATATGTTAGATATTCAAGAAGGATATAATAAAAACTTTCATGTAGATCGCTGAATATGATAAGTTTTATTCCTTACAATAGTTTTGCGATATTAAGATGGTAATATGTGAAAGGTGCTAGTAGATAATTGTGGTTTAGTAAGAATATTGGTATTAAGGTTTGTGATTTCCGAAGCATGCACGTATGATCTGTCGTTATGCTAAGAAGTTTGAATATGATTTATTCTTAATTGTCTACCTTATGAGTGGCGGTCGGGGACGAGCGATGGACTTGTCCTACCAATCTATCTCCCTAGGGGCATGCATAGTAGTACTTTGCTTCGATGACTAATAAACTTTCGCAATAAGTATGTGAGTTTTTTATGACTAATGTGAGTCCATGAATTATACGCACTCTCACCTTTCCGCAATTTGCTAGCCTCTTCGGTACCATGCATTGCCCTTTCTCACATCGAGAGTTGGTGCAAACTTTGCCGGTGCATCCAAACCCCGTGATATGATACGCTCTATCACACATAAGTCTACTTATATCTTCCTCAAAACAGCCACCATACCTACCTATCATGTCATTTTCATGGCCATTCCGAGATATATTGCCATGCAACTTTCACTGTTTCGTTTTTATGACACACATCATCATTGTCATATTGCTTTGCATGATCATATAGCTGACATAGTATTTGTGGCTTAGCCACCGTTCATCATTTTTATACATGTTACGCTAGCATCATTGCACATCCTGGTACACTATCAAAGGCATTCATATAGAGTCATATTTTGTTCTAATATCGAGTTGTAATCTTGAGTTGTAAGTAAATAAAAGTGTGATGATCATCATTATTAGAACATTGTCCCAGTGAGGAAAGAATGGTGGAGACTAATGAATCTTCAAAAAAGTGGGGATGAGGTCCATGAGACCGTTCTAAAAAAAAGAGCCAAAAAAGAGCCCACAAAAAAAATGAGAGAAAAAAGAGAAGGGGCAATGTTACTATCATTTTTCCACACTTGTGCTTCAGAGTAGCACCATGTTTTTCATATAGAGAGTCTCCTATTTTGTCCCTTTCATATACTAGTGAGAATTTTTCATTATAGAACTTGGTTTGTATATTCCGATGACGGGCTCCCTCAAATGCCCGAAGTCTTCATGAGCAAGCAAGTTGGATGCACACCCACTTAGTTTTTCATTGTTGAGCTTTCATACACTTATAACTCTTAGTGCATCCGTTGCATAGCAATCCCTACACCTCGCATTGACATCAATTGATGGGCATCTCCATAGCCCGTTGATTAGCCTCGTTGATGTGAGACTACCTTCTTATTTTTGACTTCCCCTTATTGATCTCTACCACCATACTCTATTCCACCCATAGTGCTATATCCATGGCTTGCGCTCATGTATTGCGTGGGGGTTGAAAAAACTGAAGCGCGTTAAAAAGTATGAACCAATTGCTCGGCTTGTCATCGGGGTAGTGCATGATTAGTATTTTGTGTTAAGAAGATGGAGCATGACAGAATTATATGATTTTGTAGGGATAACGTTCTTTAGCATTTTTATTTTGAAAGACATGATTGTTTATTAGTATGTCTGAGTATTGATGTTTTTATGTCAAACTATAGACTATTGCCTTGAATCATTCGGATCTTATTATTCATACCGTAAGAGAAAGATTACATGATGAAACATGTTAGGTAGCATTCCACATCAAAAATTCTGTTTTTATCATTTACCTACTCGAGGACGAGCAGGAATTAAGCTTGGGGATGCTTGATACGTCTCCAACGTATCTATAATTTTTAATTGTTCCATACTATTATAGTATTAATCTTGGATGTTTTTATATGCAATTATATATCATTTTTTGGGACTAACCTATTAACCTAGTGCCCAGTGCCAGTTGATGTTTTCTACTTGTTTTTGGTTTTTCATGAAATCAGTACCAAACAAAGTCCAAATGCCACGAAACTTTTTGGGGATTTTTTTTCTGGACAAAAGAGACCTTGGAAGCTTCGGGAGGAGGCCAGAAGCCTCACGAAGGCTTCACAAGGCAACAGGGCGCGGCCCAGGGGGGGCGCGCTGTGTTGCCTTGTGGGGCCCTCGTGGTTCCGTTTGACCTAATTCCACTTCTATAAATTCTTAAATATTGGGAAACCAACAGAGAGCCACCCCGAATAATTTTTACGCCGCCACAAGCCTCTGTTCTTCCGCGATCCCATCTGGAGGCCTTTTCCGATACTCTGCCGGAGGGGGAATCGATCACGGAGGGCTTCTATATCAACCTTGCTGCCCTTCCGATGATGTGTGAGTAGTTTACCACAGACCTACGGGTCCATAGCTAGTAGCTAGATGGCTTCTTCTCTCTCTTTGATCTTCAATACCATGTTCTCCTCGATGTTCTTGGAGTTCTATCCGATGTAATCTTCTTTTGCGGTGTGTTTGTTGGGATCTGATGAATTGTGAGTTTATGATCAGATTATTCATGAGAAATATTTGAGTCTTCTCTGAACTCTTTTATGCATGATTATTATAGCTTTGTATTTCTCTCCGATCTATCGATTTGGTTTGGCCTACTAGATTGATTTGTCTTGCAATGGGAGAGGTGCTTTGTGATGGGTTCAATCTTGCGGTGCTCAATCCCAATGACAGAAGGGGACATGACATGTATTTGTATTGTTGCCATTAAGGATAAAAAGATGGGGTTTAATCATATTGCTTGAGTTTACTTTGTCTACATCATGTCATCTTGCTTAAGGCGTTACTCTGTTTCATACTTAATACCCTAGATGCATGCTGGATAGCGGTTGATGGGTGGAGTAATAGTAGTAGATGCAGGCAGGAGTTGGTCTACTTGTCTCGGACATGATGCCTATATACATGATCATTGCCATGAATCCATCATAATTATTTGCTTTTCTATCAATTGCCCAACAGTAATTTGTTTACCCACCGTATGCTATGTGTTCGAGAGAGAAGCCTCTAGTGAAAACTATGGCCCCCGGGTCTACTTTATCATATATAAAAACCCTAAAAATACCTTACTGCAATTTATTTACTTTTATTTTATTTAGTATTTTAGTTTATCTATCTACCACTATCAGAATTAATCCTTACAAATAACCGCTAAGAGGATTGACAACCCTCTTATTTTCGTTGGGTGCAACTGTTTGCTTTTGTGTGTGCAGGTGCGCTTAACGGAATTTTGCTTGGTTCTCCTACTGGATTGATAACCTTGGTTCTTAATTGTGGGAAATACTTATCTCTATTATACTGCATCATCCTCTCCTCTTCGGGGAAATACCAATGCAGTCTACAAGTAGCAGGTCTCCGCCCGCGAGGAGGAGGCCCGCATGGTGGCTGTCGCGGCGGAAGCCGGTCACGTCCGCGCCGAGGCCGCAAACCGGGTGCGGATGTGGAATCTACCCTCGAGACCTTGAAAGCCACGGTGATAATCCAATCTGAAGTAACAATTTGGGTCAGTCGACTCTTGTGAGTCGTTGGATGCAACATGGACAGCCAAAAGGGCTTTTTCAACCTCCGAAAATGATGCACTCTTCATCTTCTCGCTCAAACATCGAGCCGCCACAGACCTAACCGCCTGCTGCCGCCGCCCCGCCCTCCCCTCAACCGCCTCCCACCGCCGTGCTCCCCCCTCCCCGCCATCCGTCTAACCCTGGGCATGATCCATTTTTTCCGGCGAACTGCATCCCACACCCAACACTCATAAGATAGATCATGGGCACCCTGCCACCATAATAGAGATACTGGGGTAGCATCTCTGCCGTCTTCTTCCTTCCCTCCGGCGAACTTCTTCTTTCACAAATCGACTGACCCAAATTGCTATAGCTGTTGTGTAAGAAATGAGTAGTACAGACGAATAGCACCAACTAGTTAAACGGATGGAAATAATACTATTAGTACTTATTAAGTACAGTAGGAAGGTGAAGAAACGAGTAGTAGTACCATCTACAACTCGAACTATAAGAAATACTAGTATGTACAGTAAAGAGTTCAAGTAACGAGAAAGAGCATAACACAGTTCTGCTGGGGGCTCAGCACAACACACCCCTGAAATAAAACTAAGCACACTGAAATAAAACTAAGCAACTAATCCGGTTGACACTGCATCAGAACCAACATGAGAAACGACACTGCCACCTTACCCGGAGTCCTTGTCCACGTCCTCGACTTCGTCCTTGTCCCTCTTCCTCTTCGCCAATACTTCCTTGCTTGAACCGGACACTAGGCTCCGCCTCTTCATCCAACCCTTGTAGATATTTAAACAAAGGTAGGCATCCAGTGCTGCGTACTCGATGTGAGCTTGATCTACATTCTTGCACTCCCATGAATAATGAAACCTATAGTGAAGTTTCTTCAGTTTACCGTACGAAGGATCAATCATGGCTTCTGCCAGGGTCAGCATTGAAGGCAGAGAGGAGGACACCAGGCATTTCTTCTAGAGGTCGAAGGGCTGGTGTACAACGAGGCCTATCCGACCCAGGACTTCCTTGTCGTTGTTAAAGTCTACAGTAACGAATTTGACTCTTTCGTCCTTGAGGAAGTCTTCAAAATTCTGGCACCTTACGTCGGCATGGCATATGTGGTACACCAAGCACAAGTTATGTACGCAAACCTGGATCATGGCGGGCTTCTTCTTCTCTTCCTCCTTTAGAAACTTCTCTTTCTCCAAGACTGTGGTGTACTCAACATCTAGCCCAGCGACCCACTCATCATTTGAATTTTGGAACATGCGTTGGAAGCGACCAAGGCATCCTTGCACCGTCGCGGAAGAACGGGTGTAGATGACATCGAACTCATCGCCGGTGATGGTTTTAACCTTATACTCACCACCGATCATGGAGATTTGGGAGGCCATGGAGTTTGGAGGAGGGCTAGGAGAAGTGGAACTGCTGCAATGCGAAAGGACGGGACGAGTGGGAGCGAACTGTTGTAATGTTAAAGGACGGGGACGAGTCGGAGCGAACCGCTAGCGGTTTTCCGATTGTAAAAATGCTAAGTAGGGCATGCGAACGGCGTGGGGTAGTGGCTTGCCCGGTGGATAAATGGCTGCATGCCCCCAAAGAGTTCTCTAGTACTATGGGGGACCCACTAGATGTCATGTCTATTAGACCCACTTCGTAGGGCTGACAGTATAGGATCTGCGTGTTCGCACGCCATGCCGGCGAGTGCTTGCAACTTTGACTTAATTCCGTCAAGCATCACGCCTCCCACGACCATCGCCTCGCTCACGCGGTCGCGCCCTTTGAGTCTTCGGACGGCTATAAATGAGCTTTTTTTTATTCCGATTTATCCTCTCTCTAAGGCTCGTCTCCTAAGGCGAATTACTCATGCTAATTACTCTCTATCAGTCCTTTCTCCTTTTTTCCATTGGTGGAAACGACTAGCATGCCAGCGGGTGGGAATTCCATTGGTCTTCATGAGGGGGCTGCATTGACCGCACCGTGAGAATACAATTGCATGCATGCATATCGTGGGAAACCAACTCTATTTAATTAACTAAACAGGATCTTGATTGGAGGAAAGGAACGAGACGAGTAATCGCTATTAGCCAGTAGTCATCCACCTTGGTCACGATGCGATTCCTAATTACACACCAGACCAGAGTACTACTTCCTCCGTCCGGGTGCGTTAGGCTATATGATGTTGCCATGTTATATATAGTCATCACTTATAGTCACTCATACAACAAGGTTAGCTATAAGGTTGGCTATAAGAGTACTGTTTTTTTACCTTCTCTCTATCTTGTTCTTCGTATTTCTTGCATTTGCCAAGGAGTACGCATATAGCTAGGCTCTTGCATGAGAGCCTAGTCCCACCATTTTTCCATTTCTCTCTACTCCACATAGGCAAAAGTGCCATGTAAGCGGGCTATAAGCTCATTATTGTACTTACTCCAAGAGAATTCAGAAAATCTTAAAGTATTAGCTGCGATATACAGTAGTAATTAAACTGCGCCTCGTTTAACTCAACCGCCTCATGCGCCCACCTCCCTCTCGATTCATTTTTCTCGTTCGGCCTACCAGGAAACCCGTTCGCCTCCAAATCTTTTCCTCTCCATGTGTGAAAACAGTCTGCTGCATGACTCTCCTTCTCTCCCCCCCCCCCGCAGTCCCACCTGTCCTCCCCGTGTGAAAACAATCTACATGCATGAGAGCAAGTAGTACAGTAAGGTGATGTAGGCGGGCTGTAATATTTTAAATACTAATATATTTTTGTTGAGTTGGATGAGAGAGAAGAGGAGAGAGAAGAGAAGCGGGCTACAAACTTACAGCCGGCTGTAGCACGAGCTCCAACACACTTTCTGAGAGAAACATGTGGGCCATATATTAATGCTATAGCATACTAGTATAGCCGATTGTTGACTCTCCCTCCGTGCTCGTCCAATCTCCTCCTGTCTAATAAATCGTAGATCACCTAAACCCTAAACCGTTGTGACCAGCAATATCTCCACCTCGCCCCCTGAATTCAGCTCGGTGCCCCCCACCTCCCCCTTAATTTCCTCCAACAAAAAAATGCCCACCTAGCTGTTATGTTAATCATGCAACCTATCTTATGTAGGTGTACCATTGCTCGCTATAAATAATGCACCTCCCACGGCATTCTGAAGAACGCTCACATTCATCTCGTCGCCCTCCCTCTCAATTACGGACCTGTCGACCACCATGGCATCGCCCCTCCCTAGCCCTAGGTGCCCCTCGCTGCCCCGCGCGGAGGGTCACGCATCGGTATTCCGTTCCTCGGCGCCATGATTCGAGGAGGACGCGTCGGCGTTCTGCTCCTCGCTGCCACGAGTCGAGGATGACGTGTCGGCGTTCCGCTCCTCCCCGTCGTCGCAACGCATTGAGGTGGACGCGTCGGCGTTCCCAGACTCGCCAGCACACGCATCGGAGGACGCGTCGCCGCCCCGCTACGAGGAGGACATCGTGCCGGTCCCCGAGCCGCCCAGCTTGGAGGAGCTATGGAAAGAAATGGAGGTCGCCTTGTGGGAGGCTTTGCCTCCGGCGGAGCGCGCCAAAAGAGAGGTGGAGAAGAAGGCCGAGGAAGAGAAGCGCGTCGCGAGGGATGCTGCTTGGCAGGCCTATGTCGCCTCCGAGAGAGTCAGGCAATTCGCCCTTTGGTAGAAGGCTCATGTGAGGGCCGTGTGGGTGGCGGAGGACGCCCATGCCAAAGCCCTGAGTGCAGTCGGGTCGATGCGCCTCATCTACGCTTGGCGGTACGTCGATCGGGTGCACGCTTCCAGTGAGGAGGAGTACCTGTTGGCGCCGGATCACCAGACCGGTGAGATCGCGCTCACCCGCCGGCAAGCCGCTAATCAGCACCTCGCGACTTGCGAGGCCGAGGAAGTGGCATTGTCTCGCCGCACTGGGAAACGGCCGCGCACCAGGGCACTCGTGACGCGCCGCAAGCGCTCCTGCGAGCGTCGTGGCTTTTATTAGGAATAATTTATTGTCATAAAGTGATCCCATTAGTAGGTAGGAGTACTCGTAGTTTTCTATGGTATTGGGACGGAAATGATAAATCCCGAATGCTCGGGACTGATTAGCGTCCTTAATTAATTATGTATAAAAGGAACAAGTTTGAAAACCTTTTGTATCCGTACGCTTGTTACTTTTTGTAAGTAGAGTACGTACTCCCTCCGGTCCTTTTTACTCTGCATATAAGATTTGTCCAAAGTCAAACTTCATCGACTTTGACCAGATTTATATGACAAAATAGCAACATCTACAATATTAAAGTTATACAACATGAAAATTAACTTCATGACGCATCTAATGATATTGATTTTGTAATGTGAATGTTGATACCTTTTTCTATAAAATTGGTCAAACTTTACAAAGTTTGACTTAAGACAAATCTTATATGCAGAGTAAAAAGGACCGGAGGGAGTACATAGCACGAAGTTCAACACTATATATTGCAGTACACGTCTCTCTCTAGTACACGTCTCTCTCTATATCTAGGCTTATGCACTAGGACAACTAGTATATATGTATACACACGTGCGAATGCACGTTTGAATATTACGATGCGGTTTTGGTAAAAGTAGTAAAATAGTAGACAACCTTGTGAAATGATTCAATGCGAAAGAAATGCAAGAATGAGAAGTGAAAACTCCATTGATTGTTTTCTGATGAGCTAATAATGGTAGGACTCACTCTCATTTGATTGTTTACTTCCTTCTTTCTGTAGATTTTTCTCTATCGTAGTAGTTATATCTCACTGGTCGGGAGTCATGCAAATTTTACGGACAAGTGCCCTTGTGATTGTTCCAGAACAGTACCGATGCAGCAGCTATTGTTCAAGCGAATCCCGCAGATCAGCCATTCGATCTATGCCCTATGCACCAGGGAGGGAGTAGTGGCCTTTGGCGGCATACCGTACGTACTAGCACGTACTCCTACGAGTGACTCCTACTACCCTCCGTTCCATAATGTAGTGCATATAGACTTTTTCAAAAGTCAAACTTCACTAAATTTGACCCAGTTTTTGGAGAAAAATATTTGCATCTAGAGTGCAAAACATATTTTATTAGATTAATCACAACACATAGTTTCATAATTTATATATTCACTATTATAGATACAAGTAGTTTTCTATATAAACTTGGTCAAAGTTTGTAAAGTTTGACTTTTCAAAAATCTATACGCACTATTTTTTTGCAAGTACTACTACTACTCCCAAATCGCTTCGTACATGAAGTTGTGCCGTGCAATTGGAATTCCAACTTGAGTACTACTAGTAGATAGGGATCGAGCGTGCCGCTTTAGGATCGACCGTAAATGTGGAGAGATGAACCGGACTGCAGAGAGATGAAATGCAATAAAGACAGGAGTGATATGATGGTTGCTTGTCCGTTCATTTTACCAGGCCACTTATTACTGGGAGTGGTGGGGTTTTGTGATATGACGGCTTTACTGCCGCGCCACGAGCGGGGTGAGACTCCCCTGCAGCACCGCGCTCTACTCTAGTAGCCCCTACTACTCCTACTTCCGTCCAGGTTTACTAGCACCTCTCGTATTTCGACTTTTCGACCTATATTTTTTACCGTAAATTTAACTAGTAGGGAAATAGTACTCCAGTATAAAGTTCGACGTCGGAACCACATGACACATGTGGTAAGCAATCCAAACAATTCAAAAAAAAAAGAATTCGACGTTGGATTCGGGTTAAAAAATAGTGTATGTTATATGCCCTGGCAAAAATAATATTACTGGAAAGTGCATTCAAATGCAAATTATGATGGCTGTGAGTCGAGAAACCGGTTCCGATGATCAAAGAAGATCCAGGAAGTGGTAGATTTTTTTAGAGAAAAGGCAGATCGCCTGCCCAACCAGCCAAATCACAGAGTAGCAACATGAACAGTACGACAACATGGAAGGTTTAATACAGCCAAGCAGGCAAAAGGCACGCAGGCCCAACAAAACGAACGAAGATAAAGCAGCACAAATCACACTCGAGGGAGCTGGCTCTCACGGGCTGCAGGACGAAGGCTAAGGGCAGATGTACGGATCTTGGTAATGAAACCGGTGAGAGCGTCGGTGTCCACATGCTTAGATAGCTGCTTCCATTGAGCGAAGACTAATGATGAACAGTTAGCTTGGTAATGCATATGCCCAGGTGAACACGCGTGATCCGCGTGGCTGGGGTTCCGGCCATTTAGAACACAACGCACAATAGGTCAGCGCACACGGTTCTCATAGGCAATCAGATCTTGAGTGCTCTAAAAAACCCCCGCACTATACGGTTGTCCGGCCACCCCATCCCAGAGCTCTCTCCAAGCATCGTCGTTCATGCCACCGCGCCGCACACTAACTGGTAAGGAAGCGATGGCATCCCTCCGCACCGAGTTCATCGCTGCCCGCGACTGCACATGAACTAGTAAGGAAGCGATGGCATCCCGCCGCGCCGAGTTCATCACCGCCCGCGACCGCACACCTACGTGGGCGGACTTTGAAGCTGCCATGGCCGAATGGGCGGTGGAGCAACAGGAGGCCAAAGCCGCATAGAAGGAGCGGAAAAGGCAG
Source organism: Elymus sibiricus (assembly GCA_039707655.1). NCBI lineage: Eukaryota > Viridiplantae > Streptophyta > Magnoliopsida > Poales > Poaceae > Elymus > Elymus sibiricus. Next base: position 158,371,997 of record CM077668.1, on the reverse strand, counting down.
AAAGCACTCAAGAAAAGAGAGTCCCACCGCCGCAAGAAAGAAGCTACCGCACGCGCCGCTGAGGAGAGCAGGGCGGAGATCCAAGCATGGCGGGCTGCCACCGAGAAGGCCGAGAAGGAGAACAATGGTCTCTGGCCAGCATGGCCCGATGCCTCCACCTGCCAGGATCGCGGCGGTAGCTACCGCGATGCCGAGGAGAGCTGGGTAGAGGTCCAACAAGCACGGTGGGCTGCCGCCGACAAGGACGAGAAAGAGAACGATAGCGTTTGGGTCTGGCCAGCATGCGAGAAGTAGTTAGTGTGTGTGTCGCCCGTACATTTGTTTAATTAATTATGAGCATCTACCAGTACAACTTACTACTACCTCCGTCTTGGTTTATTGGTCCTCATTGTATTTTGTACCAACTTTTGACCAAAGATTTAACTAACAAAATATTAATGCATGTCATTAAAAATAATATCATCTGAAACTATGTTGAAATACGAATCCAATGATATAATTTTTGGTGACATGCATTAACATTTTATTAGTTAAATCTTTGGTAAAAATTTAGCACAAAATACAATGAGGACCAATAAACCAAGACGGAGGTAGTAGTTAGTAATGATACCTGGCGAACATTCGCCACGAGCTCAATGCGAACGCCCACATAACCGCCAGATTTCCATCTGACGGTGGCCTTTTTTTATAAGCCCATGGTATTTGACAAAACTGTCACCCCTACACATGTAAGTGCGACGAGGGCGTTTGCAACTGCCATGTCTCCCAGCGAACGTTTGATGGGGATTGGCGTTAGCACCGATGGTGGTTCGTAGTCGTTCCACGCTCGGGCATTGAATTTGTACTATTTACTATACTACTCCGGTAGAGCAGAGTCCTACCCCACTATAGTAGGTACTGTAGTTTATAGGAGTATATTTTAGTAGTACTATAATCAGTCAAGTTGTCTCACATCGATATGACCCTACGCTGCTGGGATGTGTCTCATAAGTCAAGCGGCATGCTGCTGTTACATTGTCATCATCACGTGTCCACTTCCCGCAGCACATATTCGCTTCTCCATCCTCGCTAGCACAAAATCGTCCAATCTTCCATCCCCGCTAGGTGCCTCCCCCCTCTTCCGAAACCCAAGCACTAACAATGGCAGAACCGAGCAGCGTCCGCCAAAAGAGTGGCTGGAATTCGCTCCCCACAGAGGTAAGGAAACTCATTGTTCCGCGTGTGGACAATATCAGTACCATGCCGCTCGCCGCGTGCTCGTCGGGGCTGTACCGTTTATTCAAAGCCCTCGGGCTGGAGCTTTTTAAGCCAGCTCCCTGCTTGATGATGCCGCCTGATCTTCAGAAACGGTGTGTCACGCAGCTTAAGGATCCTAGGGTGGCGAGCATCAACCCCCTCGACTGCGATCCGATCCCCGTCACCCTCAACTACATTAACGGTATGTACTGGGTCGGCATGAACATGTCTTGGATGGTTCTCATCGACGGACGCAGCAGGTGGATGCTCGTGGAGGTCTACACCCGGTGATTGATACCCCTTCCTTCGACTAACACTGCACTGCTTTGGGACCGCGGCCCAGAATACTTGGAATCTTACAGTAGCCAACATGATACCAAGTTTGATTTGCTCAAGGTTGTAATCTGCCAAGTGCCCACAAGATCTGCGAATTATAAAGACTTCAGGCTAATTGCGTTCTTCAACCGCGGTCTCGCCTATCTGACAGGTCACTACGGTAAGTGGATAAATCTCCACCTCCATCGCAGGATCGTACATCCTCCATGGCTCTCTGATGCCATTGAACACAAGGGCTTCATTTACGCTGTGGACTCCTTCTATGGCTGGACATATTGCTGGCCTACTCCAGTCATCGCTACAAATGGCTGTTACAGCAGTATGTTACTCCTAATTTCCTATGATATCATGATGGCTTGCTTCCTATTGTCAGAGTATAGTTTGAGAAGAGTTAGAATCATGACATTGTTGTTAGAAATTAACACCACGCTATCAAATACACCCTCTGTTCAGTAACGTGGACGTTTTGACAGTTTAATTCGAACTGCCAAAACGTCCCACATTGGTGATCAGATGTAGTAGAATTTTGGTGAAATCAAATCATCCTTCCCATGCTTATATTAGTGTCAACATTTACTAAAAAAATATTCATGCTCTGAACATGCTGTTCTTAGATTTACAGTACTAGCCCATTTTTATTTGACTACAACTTTATATGATGTTGTAGGCCGCGTGGTGTCCCTTCCCTTCCTAATCCCAGAACCTTTCAAAGAAAAGCGGCATGGCAGTTGCAGGTGGTTCCTGGCTCGATCAGACGACGGCGAACGATTGATGATCATTCGCACGTATCAGACGTGTTATTTTGCGGAATACAATCACAGTCACTTCATGGTCTTTGAGCAGGATCCCAGCTTCTTTGGGCCTTCAGGAATTTGTACATCAAGGATCCTGATGGCAGCGTGGTTCCGTTCATCAGGCAAAATTGTGTGTACACAGCGTACCATGCGTCTCTCCATGCACCATACCCTGATATGTGCCGCCACGCTCTGCAGCCCAAAGTAGGAGAGAGGGTCGCATGTATCAGACTTCGACCTGCTGGCTGGAATTTCCCCCGTCAGGCACCCATCTGGTTCAAGCCTTCAGCCAATCTCCACAGCTTAATAAATAGTAACGTCTAACTAAGCCAGTTAATTAGATGCGTACACTTGGTGTAGTAGGATCTTTATTAAGTTTGATGCATACACTTGGTTTTATTGGTAGCCCTTTTGTAATGTTGGCTGATGTTTGGTTGGAAGAGAGAGCCGCGTCTTTACTCTTCTGGCCTGCTTACTGCTTCTATTGCACCCCGACCCCTGGTGGTATCTTCAATCCCAAGGCTCCTTTGTAGGGCTCTAGTTTGCTGTGAACCTCTAGTGGTTTTTACTAACGAAAAATTGGCGGCAAACCCCTTTTACTAAAAGAATATAGAGCCATGGATGCTGCTGGTGTTTTCAATGTACAATGAGTAATATATTTTGTCTGTTCATTGAATAAATAATGGTGTTAGAATGATAAAAACAATGTTTTGGAAGTCGTTGCACGCTCCGATCCTTTAGTGCCCCGTACGTTTTTTTAGAGGTTAGTGCCCCGTACGTAGCACATACTATTTTTTTCTAGGGAACAAATCTTCAACTTGTCGAGGACCCCCAGTGAGTTAGGCCCAATAGAAGAGCCCATAATTAACTGGGAGGGAGGCTCTCACATGAATCCGGTCCAGCTACATGCTCATTCTCCCCTAAATAAATAAATAAAGCTAAATGTTCATGCACATGTTGTTTAAATTTATGATTTGAAAAGTATGATTTTAAATGGAGGATATTATTTTCCTATGAGAGTATCTTTACATTCAATCGATATTATTCCTTGGCCAAGATAGCGACCAATCTTTTTTCTCACACCATTTTCTTCGTGCAACCAGCGGACTGTTATTTGGTACCCACCAGGTTGAAGCCGATGCAAATCGTAGTCAATGTGGTCAACATCTAACAATTATTAGCGGCAAGTTGTAATAAATATCATAATTTTTTCCCGTTGTATTTGTATGTTTTATGGATTGTGCTGCCCAGGTCTCCCGTTCAAAACCCAGGTACCACAAGTTTTTTGACAAGCCGAGTTTTTTTTATGATAAAAAGTTTCAGCCCAACATTATTTTTCGATAAGAATGCCCAGCCCAGCCCAACACATGTGGCGACCCCACTTTATCCCAGGGCTCCTGAATGTGCTCGGCTTCACACCTAAAGAAAAAAAAGTGCTCGGCTTCATTTTACAATAAGTTGTAGCCATGTAAAATTAATTCTAATTATCAAGCATGCTGACTTTTTGGGTCTGACCGATCCAGGCGCCAAAACCAAACCAGCACCGGTGGGATAGCCTGTTCCCGCCTTCCACGGCTGGTTGCGGTGCCGTGCCCAGATCGCCGCCCTGTCATACCATGAAATGTTGGCCAGGCCATTCCTCTACTCCCCCACACATCCTATTCTTCTCCAGCGATGGCAGCCCACCCCGCACCAGAACCAGTCAACCCTCGTACTCCCCGTCGCCTACAACCACACTGCCGCATCTTCCCCAGCTCCTGTTCATTCCCGTCCGAGGCCATGCCGTCGTCCTCCGCCTTGGTGCGCTCGCCGCGGCACCGCCGTCCGGCCTTGTCAACATGGTCAACATGGTGAAACGAGGGAGGACTGTACTTGAGAGTATGATAGTAGGGACCCACCAGGTCCACTGCCGAACACAAGCAAGTGCCTCCTTACTACTCAGATCCACCCCTCAATTTTTTTACTCATATACACCTTGCTGATATCTGGGACCGACATCATTGTCAACATATAGTCAATTAACGACAGAATTGCACAAGGAGCGGCTGACACCAGGGATCCAGCAACTCGAGCAGTTTTTTTTGGTTGTTCAGACGGAGCAGCGTATAAACTGGGTTGTGCGGTGTCTGTGGCCCGTCTAACAACATGACTAGGCCAGCTGTTTTTTCTTTGGGAAAATGGGTAGCCCACCATTTTTTTTGAAGAATACCCAACCTAGGCCTATTTGTTTTCTCCGACTTGCTGGGCTGCAAATCTTTCAAGACGAGGAGGGATTCATTCGGCCTGGCCAGAAAATGGGCAGGAAATCATAAAAGTAATATGAAATGGGCTGCAAATGTAAAAAAACACAGCAAATGGGCAATTAGTTTCATATTTTGTTTTTCTTCTTCTTTGAGATTTTATATTTCATTGGATTTTAACATTTTTTTAAATTAGTTTTAATCTTGCTCCTAATTTTGGGATTAAAAATAGTTCGGACCCTAGCAAAAATATGCGAAATTTCAAAAAATTTGCATATTTTTTAGCTATTTTTTAACCCTGGTCCTAACCAGAAAAGGGCACCAATTCTAAAAATGGCAAATGGGCTATAATAAATTCCATATGAATTAGTAAATGGGCTTTAAATTGTAAAAATAATAGCAAATGGGCTGTACACGCCACAAATTTCCAGGCTGACTTGTTGGCCGACTAAGTTGACGCCTACGTAAGGCTTTGTCAACTTATAGTCAACAAACGATTCTAGCAGCAGTGACTGTTGGATGTCCATCCAACGGCCGTCGTGCTTCTTCAATCTCTGATCTTCCTGCTCCAGCCGCCCAAACCAGCACTGGCTTTACTGCCTGCTCCCACCCTACTCCCACCGCAGGCCAGGCCATCCTTCTACCCACCCGCACCTCCTGTTATTTTCCGGCGACGGCAGCCTCACCCCGCAGCCGAACCAGTCAACCCTCGTACTCCCCTCCGCGTGGGCATCCACTGCTGTGTCTTCACCGGCTCCAGGTCGTTCCCTTCCTAGGCCTCGCCGTCGTCCACCGCGTTGGTGCTCTCGGCACGGCGTGGTCAACGTGGTCAACAAACGACAGTCATCGGAAGAGGGATGTAGGTGGAGAGGTTGACAGTAGGGCCCTACATGGTCCATGGCCGCACGCAAGCAAGTGCCTCCTTATTATGCGAAAAAAATGATTCTTCCCCCTGACAGGTTGGACCCACCAACGACATCTTCGCACGCAAGGAAGTGCCTCCTTATTACGCGGAAAAAAAAGTTTCGTCCCTCTGACAGCTGGGACCTACCAGCTGCATCTTTTTCAAGAAAGTGCCTCCTTATTAGGCGCAAGAAAAATAATTCCTCCCCCTGCTAGCTGGGTCCCACCTGATTTGGAGGCTGACTTGTGGGCCTACTAAGTTGACGCGTACGCAGGGCTGTGTCAACTTAGTTAACAAAATCGACTCTAGCAGCGTGAGACCGTTAGATGTGAATCCAACGGCCGGCATGCTTCTTCAATATCTGATCTTCCTGCAACAGCCGCCCAAACCAGCGACGGCATGACCGTCTTCTCCCGCCTTCCGTGGCCGACTGTGCTGCCGCGCAGGCCTTACCGCCCCACCCTACTCCCATCGCTAGCCAGGCCATCCCTCTACTGACCCACACCTCCTATTATTCTCCGGCGACAGCAGCCTCACACCGCAGCCAAGCCAGTAAACCCTCATATTCCCCTCCGCGTGGGCATCCACTGCCGAGTCTTCCCTGACTCCGGGTCGTTTCCCTCCCTAGGCCTCGCCATCGTCCGCCGCCTTGGTGCTCTCGGCACGGCGTCGTAAACATGGTCAACGAACGACAGCCAACGAAAGAGGACTGTACGTGGACAAGCTGACAGCTGGGACCCACGAGGTCCATGGATGCACACAAGGACGTGCCTCCTTATTACGCGGAAGAAAAATGATTCCACTCCCTGACAGCTGGGACCCACCAGCTACATCTTCGCACGCAAGGAAGCTCCTCCTTATTACATGAAAAAAATGCTGCTGACACGTGGGTCCCAGTTGCTGGATCAGTTTTGTTGTTGTTGTTTTTTTGTTGTTGTTGAGAGGGAATAGGTTATCAACTGGGCTGTGCGGTGTCTGTGGCCCGTCTAGCCCAGGCTTTTATTTTATGTTTACAACATGACGAGCCCAGATGTTTTTTTCTCAGTGAAAATGGCTAGGCCACCTCTTTTTTTCGTAGAATAGCCTACACAGGCCGATTTCTTTTTCTCCGCCCTGCTGGGCTGCAAATCTTTCAAGACGACGAGGGATACATTCGGCCTGCCTAGACAAAAAGGGCTGTAAATCTTATAAGTAATATGAAATGGGCTGTATATGTATAAAAACAAAGAAAATGGGCAATTAGTTTCAAATTGCGGATTTTCTTTTATTTTTTGATATTTCAATTTTCATTTTTTTAACATAATTTAAATTTAGTTTTTATTGGGCTCGAAATTTCAGGATTAGAAATAGTTCGGCAATTTCAATGAAATATCGCTGAAAATTTTAATCCTGTCCTTGCGAGAAAATGGTAAGGTATTCTAAAATATAATATGGGCTGCAATAAATTACGTAATAATTAGCAAATGGTCTATAAATTTAGGAAAATAGAAAATGGGCTATATGCTGTCCGCCACAGATGTTATGCTGACTTGTGGGCCTACTAAGTTGACGCGTACACAAGGCTTTGTCAACTTAAAGTCAACAAACGATTCTTGCAGCGGTGACCGTTGGATGCTAATCCAACGGCCGTGCTGCTTCTTCAATCTCTGATCTTCTTGCTCCAGCCGCCCAAACCAGCGCCGGCGGGACCGCCTGCTCCTGCCTCCCATGGCCGGCTGTGCTGCCGCGCAGGCCTCAATGCCCCACCCTACTCCCACCGTTTGCCAAGCCTTCCCTCTACTCACTCACATCCCCTGTTATTCTCCGGCGATGGCAGCCTCACACCGCAGCCGAACCAGTCAACCCTCGTACTCCCATCCGCATGGGCATCCACTGCCGCGTCTTCCCCGGCTCCGCGTCATTCCCTTCCGAGGCCTCGCCGTCGTCCACCGCCTTGGTGCTCTCGGTGCGGCGTAGTCAACGTGGTCAATGAACAACATCCATCGAAAGAGGACTGTGCGCGGTGAGGCTGACAGCTGGACCCACCAGCTACATATTCGCACGCAAGGAAATGCCTCCTTATTACGCGCAAAAAAAATGATTCCCCCCCCTTACAGCTGGGACCCACCATCTATATCTTCGCACGCAAGGAAGTGCCTCCTTATCCACTGACATCTAGGACCCACCAGGTCGAAGCGTACATAGCGTTGTTTGTCTGGTCGCGAACGTGTACGTACATACTGGTCGATTGGTCTCTCTGCATGGTTGAACCGTGGCCGAGTAAGTAGCGGCACGTGTCGTAGTAGAGCCCCCGACGTGGCAGTTCAGACAGTCCCGTCTAAATCGTGTACACGTACGTATAGCCACACGGCAAAGAATACGGCCACGTACGTACATACGGGAGGGGTCTCGAACGCGTACTCGCGCATACGTATGGCCAGGGCTCGTGTACATGGAGAGGCAATGGACAGCAGCAACGGCGTCGTGTTCATCGGCAGCCAATCGGCTGGGTCGGAACAGAGGAAACAACGTCGTGTTCATCGGGAGCCAAGCGACTGGGTCGGAACGCGTCCTATTCATCGGGAGCCAACCGGCTTGGACGGAACAGCCGAAACGGGATCCTGTTCATCGACTCTGGGTCTGGTGTAAACCTGTGCATGGGCAGCCCGGCCCGGAGGCCTGATCCCGAAAGCCCGGCATCCGGGCCGGGCTCGGGCTCCATTTTCCCGCCCGAAGCCCGGCCCGAAAGCCCGAAAAAAGCCCGAAATGGCCATAAATCTATATTTTATTCGAAATATAGGTATAGTTTATTATTTTAATACCCCGAATATAATTATTTTAATTAAAAAATGACACTGTTCATGTGCTTCGGGCCGGGCCGGGCCCGGGCTTGGAATTTTTGCTTCGGGCTTTACAAAGCCCGGCCCGAAACCCGGCCCGGCCCGGGGTTTGCTCAGGTTTAGTCTGGCGTACCGCAAAACAGAGGAAACGACCTTCTGTTCGAGCGCCTATGGTCAAAACGGGGTCCTGTTCATCGGCTGGGGGTCTGGCGTACCGCAAAACAGAGGAAACGGACTTTTGTTCGAGCGCCTACGATCGAAACGGGGTCCTGTTGATCGGGAGGTCCCTGGCGTACTGCAAAACGGAGGAAATGGACTTCTCCCCAACTGCCTACGGTTGAAACGGGGGTCCTATTCATCGGGAGGGGTGTGGCGTTCCGCAAAATGGGACTCCACGGGCTACTGTTCATCCACCGTCGACTTCCTCCAGCCTCCACCAGCTACTGTTCATCCAGCCTCCACGGGGTCATGTTCATCCAGCCTCCACCGGCTACTATTCATCCAGCCTCCACGGGTCTTGTTCATCCACCCCCAACCGGCTGGGGTATGGCATACCGCGGCACGGCCTCCTCGGGGTCCTGTTCATCCAGCGCCAACCGCCTACACAGCCGGGGTCCTGTTCATCCAACCCCGACCGGCTGGGGTGGGGCGTACGAGCATGCGGCAGCAACGGGACCTATTCATCCACAGCCAACCAATCGGCTTGATCGATGCATCTCGACTCGTGTCTACGTGTATCGCGCGCACGGCAGTAACGGGCACCGTTTATCGAGAGGCAACCCAACCGGCTATCTACGTCTTGCACGGGGGCTCGATCGGCTTCAGTAAGCAGCGAGAAGGATCGATCGGGTTCAGTTAGTAGCGAAGGAATTTCTTGGGTTCAGTTAGTAGCGAAGGGATTGCTCGGGTTCAGTTAGTAGTGAACGGATCGCTTGGCTTCAGTACGCAGTGGGATCGATCGCTCGGGTTCAGTACGTGTAGTAGTGTGAGGGATCGATCGATCGCTCAGGTTCAGTAAGTGAATGCCTCGCTGGGGTTCAGTTAGCGAACGCCTCACACACACGCGTGCGTACAAGAGAAACGTGCAAACCACACTGCATCGCTCGGCCCCGACCACCCACCGTAACCGGAAACTCCCCGAAAATTTCCTTGCCCTCACTTCTACCACGATTTTTTACGTCATGGACGGCCCAAACAATGTCATGCAGGTGCGTCTCCGGCCCGCCCAGGACGAAAAGCCCATTTTCTGTCATAATTTTTTATCATAGAAGTAGGAGCCCACCACATCTATGATGATACGTGTTTTAGTCACAATTATTGTCCTAGAAGTGTCACAACCATGACAGAAAAAGTTTTCGTTCGGGCCATAATGTCACGGATGTGTCTTTTTTTTGTAGTGGTGGCTGTTTTGAAGAAGGTAAAAGGAGGCTTATGTGTGAAAGAGCATATCATATCCCGGGGTTTGGATGCACCGGCAAAGTTTGCGCCAACTCTCGAGGTGAGAAAGGGCAAGGCACGGTACCGAAGAGGCTAGCAAATTGCGGAAAGATAGGAGTGCGTATAATCCATGGACTCACATTAGTCATAAAGAACTCACATACTTATTGTAAAACCCTATTAGCCCTCGAAGCAAAGCACTAACCGCATGCCCCTAGGGAGGAGGTTGGTAGGAGTTAACCATCGCGCGCCTCGATTGTAACAGCACTCAAGGATTTCATTTCAGACCTATAAATGCTCGAACTTCTTTACCATGCCACAACTAATACTTAGATGAATAGTCATAACAAAATTTAATACCGATATTCCTACTAACCAATGATCATGAACCTATATCCTTGCATATTACGACATTAATACAATTAACCATACACTTCATATTTAGTGATCTACGTGAAAGTTTTTATTATATCCCCCTTGAATACCTTATCATATCAGGACCATTCTTTTAACATGAGTAAATTGCCCTTACTATTTATTAGATTCTCAAAAGATTTAAGTGAAGCATGAGAGTGCAATCATTTCTATAAAATATAACCACCGCCGTGCTCTAAAAGATATAAGTGAAGCACTAGAGCAACTACCTAGCTCAGAAGATATAAGTGAAGCACATAGAGTATTCTAACAAATCACGATAATTGTGTGTCCCTCTCAAAAGATGTGTTCAAAATATGATTGTGGAAAACTAAAAAGCAAACAAATAAAATAAAACTATGGCACAAGATGCTCCAAGTAAAACACATATCATGTGATGAATAAAAATATAGCTCCAAGTGAGTTACCGATAGATTATAGACGAAAGAGGGGATGCCATCCGGGGCATCCCCAAGCTTAGATGCTTGGGTCTTCCTTGAATATTACCTTCGGGTGCCTTGGGCATCCCCAAGCTTATGGTCTTGCCGCTCCTTATTCCTTCATCCATCGTGATCTCACCCAAAACTTGAAAACTTCAGCACACAAAACTCAACAGAAACCTCGTGAGATCCGTTAGTATAACAAACAAATCTTAAACTTTAGGTACTGTTATAAATTGATTCATATTTAATTCTTGCATAATGCTACTGTACTCTAACTTCTCCATGACTTATACCCCCCGATATAATCCAAAGCATCATTAAAATAAGCGAACACTACTAGGAGAAAGCTTATAGATAGAACCTTAGCAGTAGCGCGGGGTTGTGGCGCGGCGCTACTCCTACTTAGCAGTAGCGCGTTGCATGTACAAGCGCTACAGGTAGGATAGTAGCAGTAGCGCGGCTCGGCCGACAAGCGCTACTACTAAGTGGTCCCATCCTCACCCCCCGAGGCTGCCCATAGTGGTAGCGTTCTTCAAAAAACAGCGCTACTACTAGTCCCGTAGCAGTAGCGTGTGTCTTTGGCCCACCGCTACCGCTATGTGTGCACGGTGCCAGCAGGTGGGCCGCACTTAGCAGCAGCGGTGGGCCACAGACACGCGCTACTGCTATAGAGCTTAGCAGTAGCGCGGTTGCCTATCCCGCGCTGCTGCTATGCTACCTTATCCAACTCCCCGCGCCCAGACCTTCTTCCTCCCTTCACTCCTCACTGCCTCACTCTGCCTGCCTCCCGCCGTCGCCACCGCATTGCCGCCGCCGTCCTCCCTCCTCCTTCCTTGGTATGCCGCGGCCCTCCTCCCTCCTCCTCCCACCGCCCTCCTCCCTCCTCCTCCCTCCTCTTCCCACCCTCCTCCTCCCACCGCCCTCCTCCCTCCTCCTCCGGCCGCGTCCTCCTTCCTCCTCCTCCGGCCGCGTCCTCCTTCCTCCTCCTCCGGCAGCCCCCCTCCCTCTCCTCCGGTCGCCCTACTCCTTCCTCCTCCTCCATCCTCCTCCTCTCTCCTCACTCCTCCCTCCTCCCACCTCTCCTCTATGCTATTGAAATGTTAGACAAATTTTTAGGTATTATGTTGTGATAGCAAATTTTAGTAGTTTTGTTATAGAAAGTACTATGAATGTTTAGGTATAGTGTTGTTATAGAAAATGTTAGTAGTTTTGTTATAAAAAAAGTTAGTACTAATTTAGGTATAGAAAGTTTCAAAAGTTTTACTAATTTTGTTCATAGGTTTAGATGTAGTTGATGCCTAGTGAATTTTGAGAGAGAGAGAGAGAGAGAGAGAGAGAGAAAGAGAGACCTAATGAAATGAAATGGTTTCGCAAAAAAAAATGTTATGCTTGCTGTCAAAATTGAACCACTGAAATGCAATGAGCATACCAAGTTTGGAATTTTCTATATAAATGTTCATGTGTTTATGCTCATGTGTGGCGCAGGGTATATCACCGACGAGCCGGTCGACGACGCCCAGAAGATCACCGACGACACCCGCATCCTCGACAACCATCGTCTATAGTGAGTAAACATGTATATCTAGTGTTGTGTACTAGTGTTGCTCAAATATGATGGAAATTTAGACATGTGATATGTAGTGTTGTGTACTACTAGTGCTGTCACACATGAATATTTGGAAAATGAAGGATATGTGCTTGCCCAAGTGGCCTATGTTTGCAGGGAAACTGATCCGAGTGGCCTATGTTTTGCCGGAATGTTGATTCATTTCCGTTCCGGCAAATTTCAGGCGCACGATATGTCCTATTTTAGCAAAGGTCATGCCAAAAAAATTCATGAACTTCAACATGACTTGTGCTATAAAATAGGAAATATCGAGTACCCGTAATTTGCCGGAACAGGAATTAAATGACATTCCAGAAAAACATATGCCATATTTTATGTCATTGCTCCATATATGTAACGGGTTAACTTTCAGTCTGTTGGCGCTCCTTGCTCCATATATGAGAGAGAAGAATCCCGACTGTTGTTGTTTCTGGTAATTGCCATCGACCGAATTTTAATCTTTGAATTATGAACATAGGAAATGTCTGACGATGAAAGGATCCTAGAGTGCGACTACTGCGGCGACAACCGGGGTCTGTGCTTCACTATTAAGCTCGACGAGACCTTCGATATTTGTATGGTACACAACGACGACAAGTCTTTTTCGTAATTAAGCATGACTTCTGCTTCTTTGCTTCAATGTGTAATTTTCGTTTTTTACCATTCTACTAGTGCATCCCCTGCCATGCAAGACGTTATGTCTTGGAGAAGCCGGGGTTCGAAGATCATGAGAATAAGGAGACAAAGAGAGTTATCCTCAGGATCCAACATGGTTACGCTTTTGCCGTAAAGCTATACAATGCAGTGACGTACTCCCATTTTGGTTGCTCGAATTGGAATGCACTATGCAAGGCGTATGGATTTCAGGAGGGTATGCATGTCACCTTTGATATTCATCCTCAAGATGACATCGAAGATAATATCGACATTTGGGTCAATGTTGATACGCTTCCAGTTCTACCTCTATGTGAGTTTCTCAAACATATTTATTAAGTAATTTATATTGTTTATTTAAAAATAGTTGGCAGCTTCTTTCCATTGACAATTTATTTCCATTCTTCAAAGTATGTACGGGACGTAGTTTACAAAACCTACTACAGTTATGGGTCTGAACTAACTTGCGAGGAGATAAATCATTTTGTTTCATGGATTAATGATGTTGAGACTTTTAAGACGAATCATCATATTCCTTCGAGTTATGATAAATACGTGCCACTAGTCCACGAGTTGAACTACGGTAACATGCATCGAGATATCATGGTAAGATTTTTCCTATTATGTCACCAGTGCATCTTTTGCATACATTCTTCTTAAGCTAAACTACATTTTGCTAAGTATGTTATTATGATGTTCGTCAACAGAAACTCCCGGCGGATTGTGTGCCTCGTCTTATGGTTATGAAAGGTCACATGAACATTGTTAGCTTACGGCCAAGTTGGCCTACGTGTCAACGCAGTGCATACACGATTTCTCAAAGAGATGAAGTCCTCACAATCAAAGACTGGAGAAAAGTTCTGAATGATCGCAGGGAACTACTTGGGGGCAACATGAAGCGCAGCCCACAAATGGGAGACAGGTTGATCTGTATTCTCCATAATGGAGATTCAAGGGTTTACCTGTTTTATGCTATTTTACCTTCGAGAGAGTAGCAGGTCTTAGGTAGTACGTACTCATCATGTGCTAAGAACAATTAGCTAGTGTTGGTTATGAGTATGATGATGATGTTGAGTTGTTATCATGATGATGATGAGTTATGTGCTACATTGTGCTGGAATGATGAGCTATGATGATGAGTTGTTATTATGATGATGATGATGTATGAGTTCTTATATGAATATGAGGATGATGATGATGAGTTATTATGATCATGATGAGTTATTATATCATTTGGGTGGAAGAAACGTGGATTAGATTCATGTGGATCGATCCAAAGTGATCAAAAGTTGGATTAGTAGGACAATCCTACTAATCCAACTTTTGATCACGATCCATCCACATGAATCTAATCCTACTAATCCAACTTTTGATCACGATCCATCCACATGAATCTAATCCACGTTTCTTCCACCCAATGATATAATAACTCATCATGATCATAATTATAACAATCTCTTAATTGCTACTATATCAAAATTTATATAACGATGTATAAATACAGTATAAAACAAAAGAAATGAAATACAGATGAATAGTAGTAGTGCGGGGTAAAGCCCACGCTGCTACTACTTAGCAGTAGCGCTGGCACAGAAGCATGCTACTGCTAACTGCGTTATTAGTAGCGTGGGTCTGGCCAGCGCTACTACTAAAGTTTAGCTGTAGCGCCCTAGCAGTAGCGCGGGTGCCCGTGCTACTGCTAGGCAAAAACCCCGCGCTACTACTAAGGTTTTCCCTAGTAGTGGAACTATGCAATAGAAAATAGAATCTGTCTAAAACAGAATAGTCTGTAAAGATCTATTTAAAAGCTATACTTCTGTAACTCCAAAAATTCTGAAAAATTGGGACAAAGTAAAAAATTCATGTACAAATATGGTGTAAAAATTTCAGATTTTCTTACGTTCCAGTGCAGAAGCAAAAATCTAGAACTGGGCGCAAAACTTTCTGTTTTCCAAACAGCATCAATTATACTATCATCCAAATCATCCCAAAGGCATTACTTGGCACAAACACTAATTAAAAGATAAAAACACAATCATAACAGTAGCTACAATTGTGTAAACACACAAAACAGAAAACAAAGCAAAAATTTAAGATACATATTGGGTTGCCTCCCAACAAGCTCTTACTTTGTAGCCATTAAGATAGGCTTGAGATTTCAATGATGCTCACATGAAAGATAATAATTGAAACACAAAGAGAGCATCATAAAACATGTGAAAACCACACTTAAGTCTAACCCTCTTCCTATGCATAGGCATTTTATAGGAAAACAAATTATCAAGACAAGCAACATCCAGCATATGCAAATAAGAAGAATGAAGCATTGATAATTTCAACATCAAGAGATGTAATTGAATAACATGAAAGTTTCTACAACCATATTAACCTCTCTCATAATAATTACATGTAGGATCACAATAAAATTCAACAATATAGCTATCATATAAAATATTCTCTTCATGATCCACATGCATAAAAGTTTTATAATCTTCATTAACCATATTAACCTCTCTCATAAAAGTTTTTCTTTTTCTTTTTCTTTTTCTTTTTCTTTTTCTTTTTCTTTATCTTTCATTTGCATTTTTCTTTTTCATTTCCTTGTTGTTTAAGTTGTAGCAGGGGTATAGCTAGGGTTAGGTCTGTTGGAGCTATAACACCGTACCCTCCGGATAATAATTAGTGTATAATATATATTACATCATTTGACTGCTAACGGTGTGTTAAGTACGTATACAAAATAGATATAGACAAATTATGATAGTTTGTCAGCTTGGTCGATGACGCTTCAGACTGATCTTCTTCTTTCCTCTTTTGTTCGTTGTCGAATAATTGAGCCCATGGTCGTGACTTTTCCTTTTCCAGGGAGTACGATCTTTCGTAGGTAATGTAGTCTTCATCCTTCTTTTGACGTATGTTTCATCGTCATCAGCATCATCTTCCCTCATCGGGTCACCGTACTAGTCGTAGTCTTCCTCGTTGGCGACTCCATCCATTCTGACGATGCTCCTTTTGCCTCTCCTCACGACAACACGGCTGGGATTGCTCGGGTCGGTTATGAAGAAAGATTGTGTCACATGTTTAGCGTGTACCCATGGCTCATTTTTGGCGGTGGCGTTGACGGTACCGCTATCGGAGTCGGGTATACACATGGTAGTGAAATGTCGGTTTTTTCTTTGTATGTTCTTAGCCCATCTGACACGGAACATCGTCGCGCTATGCAATCCAGAGTAGTCAAGCTCCCAGATCTCATCGACCCTTCTGTAATATCTTTCAATTACGTTCCCGGTCATGGCTTCCATCGTCACCCCTGAGTTCTGGTTATCACTGTTTATATCTTTGGCCTCCGCGTAGAACGTGTATCCGTTGATATCGTATGCTTGATAAGTCGCGAGGTTGACCGACGGGCCATGTGCTAAGGCGTATATGAGCGTTCCGTCTGGACAGCCCTCTTCCGGGGGATTAGCCAAAACTCGCTCTTTGAACCAACGCAAGAAAGTGGAGTTGTGCTCTCTAATAACTTCAGCGTCCGTCCTGTGCACCCCACGGTCACGGTAGTTCTTTGCGATGTTCTCTTTGTGCAGTGTCACGAAATCTTCTAGCACATCTAGGTGTTGTAGCACTACTAAGTTTGCCCTGTCAAAGTCGTTTTGTCGGCCCGAGCGGAACACATTCACATCCCTCCGACCTTTGGTGTGACCTTCGCCTTCGAGCCTTCCACAGTGCTTGCTGACGGGCAAACCAACAACAGGGTCTCCGGTGCCTAGATAACTCTCGCAGAAAGAGATGCACTCTTTGGTCAGATATCCCTGGGCTATGCTTCCATCCGGACGGGACATGTTACGAACGAATCCTTTGATGACCCCATTCATCCTCTCGAACGGCATCATGCTGTGCAGGAATGTCGGCCCTAGGTCGATGATGTCATCCACGATGTGGACACATAGATGCACCATGACATCAAAGAACGCGGGCGGGAAGTACATCTCTAGCTCATTTAGTACGACAACGATCTCTTCCTGTAGCCTATGGAGTTGCTTGACACTGATCGACTTTCGAGAGATAGCATCAAAAAAGTGGCATAGGTCAGTAAGCCTCTCACGGACGTGTGTGTCCATAATCCCTCTAAGTGCAACCGGGAGTAACTGCGTCATCATCACGTGACAGTCATGAGACTTCATCCCGCTGAACCTTTTTTTCTTGGTGTCCAGATATCTGCTAATCTTCCCACAGTATCTGGAACTAACTTTGATTCCGGCAAGGCACTTGAACAATTGATCGACCTCCTTCGGATGTAAGGTGAAGCAAGAGGGGGGGCAATATTGTTCTTCCTTCTTGTTTACTTTTTCCCCCTATCTTCCGTCTCCGTCTCCGTCTCCGTCTCCTCCGACGACTTTTTACCGGGAATTTGGAGATCTTTCCTGATATTAAAAAATTCCAAGTCTTTTCTTGCCTTCAGCCCATCCTTGGTCTTCTCCGGCATGTTCATCAATGTTCCACGCAAGCTCTCGAGAATATTCTTCGTGATATGCATTTGATCAAGGCTATGAGGCGTGTCGAGTTTGGGCCAGTACTCTAAGTCCCAGAAAATAGACCTCGTCTTCCATACCTTCAGCAGTGGCTCCGGCGCCTTTTTCTTCGTCTTTCCCGGCGAGGGGCACTCTTCCTAGTTCTTCAATAACTCATATATTTCGGCACCGCTACGCTTACGTGGAGGACCTCGATGCTCAGCCTTACCATTGAATAGATCTCCACACTTTCTCCACGGGTCATCCTTCTCGAGCCATCTTCGATGCCCCATGTACACGATTTTTGAAGACCCGCCATCTTTCGATAGCTGCTGAGAAGTTGTATCATCCATGCACCTGGTGCATCCGCAATATCCGTGGCACACCTGGCCGGAGATATAGCCGTAACCGAGATAGTCCTGCACCGTCGTGATCAGCGCGGCTCTCATGTAGAAATACTCTCCTTTGCTTGCGTCCCATGTCTTGGCCGGTGTTGTCCATAAGGTCTGTAGCTCCTCTTTCAGTAACCCGAGATACAGATTTATATCATTTCCCGGTTGTCTCGGCCCTTGAATAAGCATAGTCATGTGTATGTATTTTTCCTTCATGCACTTCCAGGGGGGGAGGTTGTACATCCATACAAACACGGGCCATGTGCTATGATTGGTGTTCTGGTTGCCAAACGGATTCATGCCATCAGTACTAGCACCAATCACGATGTTCCTTGCATCATCTGTGAAAAATTTAAATTCAGCGTTTAATGCTTTCCACTGGCTAGCATCTGCGAGGTGTCTCAGCTTCGGATCATCTCCGTCATCTGGCTTCACCCTCTCCGCGTGCCAGCGCATAAGCTTTGCTTCCTTAGGATTTACGAAATACCACTGCAGACGCGGAGTGATCGGAAAGTACCATACAACTTTCTGTGGAGCTTTCTTTCCGGCCTTCTTATATCGTGAAGCATTGCACTTTGGACAGATGGTTTTTTCCGCGTGCTCGTTCCGATATATGATGCAATCGTTGATGCATGCGTGATATCTAATGTGTGGCAGATCAAGAGGGCACACGATTTTCTTTGCCTCCTCGACACTAGTAGGACACAGGCTTCCCGCGGGAAGAACCTTCTTTAGATACTTCAGAAGCTCATCCAGGCTTGCATTCGTCCATTTGTTTTTTGCCTTCGTCTTTAGAAGTTCTAGCGTGAAACTCAAGCGGGTCACCTCGGGATCGCAACCATCATACAATGGAGTCATCGAGTCTACCTCCAGTTGCGCCAGTTTGGCCTCCTCTCTAGAAGCAGCTCTGTCGCTAGTCGTCTCCTTGCGAAGCAGGTCTCGAACATGCGGGTCCCGCATGGCTGAACTTAGTAGTGACGAAGGCTGCGGCGTGTCCGCGTCTTCTCCGCCTTGTACTGCCTCTTCGCCATCACCATTTCTAAGGCCCTCTTCTTCGGGCCCATAATCGGTCATCTCTTCGTCTGGCCCCATGTTGTTATTTCCTGCCCCGTCGACGTCCTCCTCATCATCATCTTCACTTATCCACCGAGCATGGCCATCCGTGAAACCATGCATGAGCAGGTGCGCCTTGAATTTACCACCCTTAAAGGGGTCGAGCCTGACTCCTCCTTTGCATTTTCGACACGGACATAAAACATCCTTCAGTCTTTTTTCATACATGTCGTCCACCGCGCATTGCCAGTATCTTTCCACCATCCTTCCATTGACCTTCATGATCACCTGCATGCGCGGAGCAAAAGAATTATAACCACATACGCATGCATGGATCAAATTCATACAAAAATTCGACATGACCTTCCCTAAACATAGGACATATTGAGTTTGCCCGAAATTTGCCGAAACGGAATTGAATCGACATTTCGGCAAAACATAGGCAACTCATGTCACTCACATGCCACACACAATTCGGTATATTCTTATCGCGCATAGTTTCGGTCCTAATCGCACACACACATATTTCCATTCTTGCACAACTCTTTTTTTGCTCACCTATGTGTCGAGAGGGATATCGAGCACCTTCTTAATTAGCTAGTAGCTCTAGATAGTGAGGTACCTACATATAGCTCTAACTAGGGAGAGAGAGAGAGCTAGTGGAGATGGGTGGATGGGCAAAGAAAGAGAGATGGAGGAGGGAGGCCATTAATTAACGGAGAGGTGGTGGAGGGGCAAAGAAAGAGAGAGGGAGGAGGGAGGGCATTAATGGAGGGGTGGAGGGGCAAAGAAGAGAGGGGGAGGAGGAAGAACCAACAAGTAAGTGCAAGAGGACGGGGAGAAAGGAAGGGGGAGGGAGAAGAGGGGGGGGGGAAGGTGACAGATATTTTGGCTGGCGACCATAGCAGTAGCGCTGTCACCCAACGCGCGCTACTGGTATCTGCACTAGCTATAGCGCAGGTTGCAAAACACGCTACTGCTAAATGGACCCACAAATTTACACGCAGAAGAAACAGCAGTAGCGCACTTTGTAGACCAGGCGCTACAGATAATGCTTTAACAGTAGCGCTGGGTAGATCGCCCACGCTGCTAATATATCTTGACCTGGGGGTGTGGTGTGGCACACTTACCAGTAGCGCGTCCGAGCAAAACCAACGCTGCTGCTAAGTTATACCAGTAGTGCGTTTTGTACCAAGCGCTACTGGTACTTACCAGTAGCGTGGGGGCTCAAATAGGCGCTAATGGTAAAGTTCTACGTATAAGCATTTTCCTAGTAGTGTAAAGTCATGACCTCTCCAAACCCACTTTTATCAAAAAATTCATAAGATTGAACACTCTCCAAATATGTGGGATTTTTTATACCTAAAGTTGACACTCTTCCAAACCCACTTTCAATACTATTGCAAATCTCATTATTAATGGTAGATCTATTATGAGGCTTAAATAATTTTTCAAGATCAAAAGAAGCATTATCACCCCAATCATGATCATTGCAATAAGTAGTGGACATGACAAAATTATCATCCCCAAGCTTGTAGTTTTGCATATCATTAGCACAATTGACATTAATAGAATTTATGGTAACATCATTGCAATCATGCTTTCATTCAAGGAGCTATCATGAATCACTTTATAAACTTCTTCTTTTAGCACTTCATCACAATTTTCAGATTCACGATTTTCAAGCAAAACTACATAAAGATAATCAAGTGCAATCAACTCACTAGCAATTGGTTCAACATAATTGGATTGTTTGAAAAGATTAGCAAGTGGATGAGGTTCCATATGTCTATATTTTTATTTTCATTGAGTCACACAATTATAGCTAGCAAGCAAACAAGCAAAGCAAAATATTTTTCTGTTTTTGTATTTTTATGAGAAGTGGGGGAGATGAAAATGAGAGGTAAATGCAAATAAAAAGGCAAATAAAATAAGAGCAAGTAGATGATAGTTTGTGCGAAGTTACTTGATAGGTTTTGGTGATGTCTTCCCGGCAACGGCGCCAGAAATTGGCAAGTTGATGGGAGACTATTTTGACGTGACTTCTCCCCGGCAACGGCGCCAGAAATTCTTCCTGCTACTTGTGAGCTGCGTTGGGATTTCCTCGAAGAGGAGAGGATGATACAGTACAGTAGAGATAAGTATTTCCCTCAGTTAAGAACCAAGGTTATCAATCCAGTAGGAGAACCACACAGAACCTCGTTAGCAGCACCTGCACACACAAAAGCAAATACTTGCACCCAACGCAATCAAGAGGGTTGTCAATCCCTTGGCGGTTATTTGCAAGAATCAAATCTTGTATTGGTAGATAGATAAAATAAACTGCAAAGTAAAATAAAATAGAAAAAGTGCAGTAAGGTGTTTTTGGATTTTATATATGATAAAAGTAGACCCGGGGGCCATAGTTTTCACTAGAGGCTTCTCTCTCGAACACAAAGCATACGGTGGGTAAACAAATTACTGTTGGGCAATTGATAGAAAAGCGCATAGTTATGACGATATTCAAGGCAATGATCATGTATATAGGCATCACATCCGAGACAAGTAGACCGACTCCTGCCTGCATCTACTACTATTACTCCACCCATCGACCGCTATCCAGCATGCATCTAGGGTATTAAGTTCATAACAAACGGAGTAACGCCTTAAGCAAGATGACATGATGTAGACCAAGTAAACCCAATCAATATGAATAAACCCAGTCGTTTTACCCTTAATGGCAACAATACAAATACGTGTCTTGTCCCTTTCTGTCACTGGGATACAGAGCACCGCAAGATTGAACCCATTACAAAGCACCTCTCGCATTGCAAAATAAATCAATCTAGTTGGCCAAACCAAACGGATAGATCGGAGAGAAATACAATGATGCGGAGCATCCCGAGGTCATCCCCATGGACTCACCTACGTCACCTCAAGTGCCAGGAGGACCTATGACACGAGCACGAGCAAGAGCCATCGAGAACGAGGTGACATCACTCCTCTCGCAATTCCCCTTCGATGCACATGAGAATTGGATGCTACCTCAAGCGGAGATCCTATGCATACTCAGTACCAAGGAGATCGTCATGGAGAAGCTAAGGAGCAAGGTCCAGCAAAGGAGAAAGAGGAACGCGAAGACGGAGGACAAAAAGGACAAGTCTGCACTTGCC
Organism: Elymus sibiricus; assembly: GCA_039707655.1. Taxonomy (NCBI): domain Eukaryota; kingdom Viridiplantae; phylum Streptophyta; class Magnoliopsida; order Poales; family Poaceae; genus Elymus; species Elymus sibiricus. The sequence continues at coordinate 158,350,009 of CM077668.1, read as the reverse complement.
CGGATGATCCAGACCCAGGTCCGGATGATCCGGCCAACGCCCAGACGATCCGGACCCTGGTCCGGATGATCCGGTTGAAGCGCCCCACGGCAACAGCAAGCACCCGCAGGAAGCCGGATCATCCGGACCAGCCCGGATGTCCGGTCCTCTCGCGCCTGAAAACGACCTGCCCGGACGTCCGGGCGACCGCCCGGATCATCCAGGCTCCCGAAGGCCGGATCATCCGGGCCGACACTCGGATCGTCCGGGCACCCCCAGCTCATGTGTGTGTGTGTGGCCCGAGGCCTATGTCACCATTTCATCCCCCTAGACAATATATACCCCTCCTCCTCTATGTTTTAGGGTTAGCAAAGTGTTGGCTCTTGAGATAGAGCTTTGCTCATCCATACCTCTCTTACGGAGATCAAGACCTCCTTGAGGAGAAGATCCACACCGGATATCAAGACCTCGACTCTTCTCCGGATCGGGATGAACTAGCTACCGTGTATCCTCCCGTGTTGACTTTGTATCGTGATTCATCGTATGTGTATGTGGATCTAGTGTATGTGTGACTTGTGATTGTGTCAATTGAGTGATTTGTGTTCTTGTGTTCTTCGTGTTCTTGCCTTTTCCCCCTCCAATTGTGAAAAGATCGACGAACTAGGGTTCCACCCTACATCATCTTGGTATCAGAGCCACGTTGATTCACAATTTGGAGTCCTTCCCCTCCATTTGCTACCCTCAATTTTGTTGTTTTTCCCCAATTTCAAAAATTCCCACAAAAATAGCCCCACCAATTTTTTTGTGATTTGTGAGTTTGATGATGTTTTGTTGATTTAGATCCGTGGATTTCGTGTGTTGCAAGTGGATCTACCCTTCCCAATCTTCCCCACCCTGAAACCCCCCTCAAAATTCTTGAATTTTTCGATATTTAGAGGATTTTTGAGCCCCTCCCGAGCCACACCCGTTCCCGGTTGACCTACCCGGATCATCTGGACAGGCGCCCGGATCAGCCGAACCGGGGCCCGGATCAGCCGGCCTCGCCTGATTTTTCTGAAAATTTTTTCAGCCACCTTTTAGCCACCGCCACCGCTTCCACTTCGTTTCCCCAAGCTCCACCATAGCTTCACCACCTTCACCTATACCCCTAGACCACCACCATTTGACATTTTCTTTGAGATTTTGAGTGCGGATTTCCATTTCCTAGTGTGTTTCGGCTAACTAGGCACGGTTCGACATCGACCTCATCGCCACTCATTATCGCCACGGACTCGACATCGACAACGACCGTCTCACCATCTTGACACCACCACCGTAAGCAAGGACGATAACCTCGACAACAACTCGTTTATTCCCTTGCCATTGCATTGTTAACCCAAAGGCCCTCTTTTGCATCGCTTTCCTACGAGACTAGCCATTTGAGTATTGCCGGGCAACGATTACTTGTGCACTCTAGTGTTACCATCATATCATCATATCATCTCTTGTGCCAAAATTTTGTTCCCGCATATACATCATTGCTACCATCGTGAGAGCATTTTGCATAAGTGGCCAAAGAAAAATATCAAAAGAAAGAGAAGCTTTTAACAAAGAGAAAAGAGCAACAACAAGCTTGTAAGCAATAGCCATAGCATCGCCACATTACATATCATATTTGATCATCTTGGATCATCGTGACAAGTTCACCGGGACTCATACATACAAAGCATATTTGAGATTGAAGTTGATCGTTTTGTTTCCATAGGTTGTGCACAAGTGTCGTATCCGCCTATTATGCAATCGTGCTAGTGTCTCTCTAGAGTTGTGCAACACGAGCGTTTCTGGGTGTTCCACATTTTATGCTCATTCCTTGGTTGCACGACCTCACTTATCTTTCCGTGTGTGTGTTTCCGTGTAACTTTGCTATTGCTCTACTTGTTTCACTTATGAATTTGCGAATCTTTCTCAACATTATTGATATCTTGCTTACAATTGCAAATATTTTGTGCCACCATCCTAACCAAACTCCTCCAAAAGCTTTACTTGTGTAGGTGTGAGAATTGATACGATCCGGTACCAATTGCACTATTTCCATAATACCATATCGAGTGATCATTGATCCATCTTCAACATTGGATAAGGTACATTGGTCTAGTTCGTTCCCTTCTTCCACTAACACTTGTTTGAGAATCATGGATAGGTTGGGCACTACTTCGAATCATCTCTTCGACGAGAAACACGATGCACCAAACGACTACGTCACCAAGGCACACCTCTTTGGCGTCCAACGAGCCTTACATCAAGAAAGTGAAGCTTTGGGCGAACGCATCGAACAACTCGCCTACGACTTTCGACAAACTCTTGATGACAAGCTATCATCTCAAATGGAAGAGTTCCGTGCCATGATGGTCAACCGTGCTTCTTCCACTTTGTCAAGTTCAAGATCAAGACGACGCCACTCAAGACGCAACTCTTCGGCAACTTCTTCGGATGAAAGTCTTCCACGAGCACGCTCTCATCGCCCTCAAGTACATGAAGACCGGCAAGCTCCAAGAAACCCATTCCACAATGGTTTGCAAGACCGTCTTCGAGAGCGTGAACGACAAAACCGGCAAGCAAACGCCAACATGGAGCAAGATCAAGTTCCAGAACGCCAACGTCAAGTAAACCAAGACGACGACACTCTATTACAAGGACGACAATGCCGTGAGGAGCAAGCACTTGAAGCTCAACGTGCCCTACGAGAGGCAACTCACAACGTTGCCAAACGCCGTGTGCGATAACAACAAGAGGCCCCCCAACACGAGCAACAAGAAGAGGCCGCAAGAAATGAGGAGCGCCAAGAGATGAGGAACCGTGCAAGAATTCCATGACCTCGACGTCAAGCCAATCAAGATGAGCACGACGAGCAAGAGCTAGAAGATCCTCCTCCAAGACACGAGCGTCATCGCCATCGCCAACAACACAATGAAGAGCGCTATGACAAGCTCAAGTTCACCATGCCTAAATTCTCCGGTGGAAATGACCCCGAAGAATACCTCTCATGGGCATTGAAGGTCGACATGATATTCCGTCTTCACAACTACAAAGAGGAAAAGAAGATTGCCATGGCATCTCTTGAGTTCCAAGACTATGTTCTCATTTGGTGGGAGCAAGTTATTCAACGACGCCAAGAGAAGGGCGAGCCACCCATCACCACTTGGACTCAAATGAAGGATGCCATGCGATCTCGCTTTGTGCCTACACACTATAGCCGTGACCTCTTCAAGAAGCTATAACTCCTCAAGCAAAGCACCAAGTCCGTTGAATAATACTACCAAGAAATGGAGATTGCAATGATACGAGCCAATGTCAAGGAAGATGATGAACAAACTATGGCAAGATTCTTGAATGGCCTCAACCATCCCATCAAGAAAATTTGCGGATTTACAACCATACTCCAACCTCCTCGAGCTAGTGCACCAAGCAACCAAAGCGGAGCGACAAGTACAAGAGGACTACAAGTACTGCAAGTACTCTTCCAAGACCTACGGTTCATATACACAAGCTTCAACGACTTCTACAACTCCTTCCACGACTCTATCTACACCAAGTACCGGCGACAAGTCAAGCTCCAAGCAACCTACGACATCTTCGAGTCGTCATACAAGTACATCCAAGCAAAAGCCTTCGTCATCAACAACTCCTATGGACGACACCAAGACGAGTGACATCAAGTGTTTCACTTGCAAGGGACGAGGCCACAAGTCATTCGAGTGCCCAAGACGATGCACTATGATCCTCAACGCGGACGGCACCTACGATTCCATGAGTGAAGATGAAATGGAAACCCTCGAGCAATTAGCCATGCACCGCCAAGTGAATGAAGATGAAGACAATCAAGTCTTTTGCGATAATGATTCAAACCCCACTCTTGTTGTCTCCAAGGTCTTGACACTTCAACAACATCAAGATAAAGACCAACGTTGCCACATCTTCCATACCAAAGTGGGTATTCAAGGACGTTCCGTCAAGGTCATCATCGACGGCGGAAGTTGCCACAACTTGGCAAGTGAAGAGTTATGTTCCGAGCTACAATTGGTCAAGAAGAAGCACCCTCGCCCCTACAAGGTCCAATGGCTAAGCGGCTCCGGCACCATTCAAGTGGAGCACACCGTTCAAGTCTCCTTCAAGATTGGAGCATATGAAGACACCTTAGAGTGTGATGTGGTTCCTATGTCCATATACCATCTCCTCCTTGGAAGACATTGGCAATTTGACTGCGGCGTCATCCACAAAGGACAAGGAATTCATACTTCGACCAATGACGCCAAGTCAAGTCATCGCCGACAAGCAAGCATCTACACATCGTGGAGAGACTAGTGAGCGAGTGAACCAGCAAAAAGAGAGTGAGCGCCACAAGCCAAAAATGAGAGACTCCACGATGAGCGACAAAAGAGATCTAGTTCTTTTAGCCACCAAAAGAGATTTGAGGGATGTGAGTGAGAGCCCATCAAGTGTTCTTCACTTTGCGCTTTTATGCAAAGGTGAAGTTGAGCGGATTAATAATTCACAACATCTTCCTCTAGTGTTGTCTCATCTCTTGCAGGAATACAAGGACGTGTTTCCCGATGAGCTACCTCCCGGACTTCCTCCTCTATGCAGAATCGAACACCGCATCGATCTCATCCCCGGTGCACCTCTACCAAACAAGGCACCTACCGCGTCAACCCCGACGAGACTAAAGAGATCCAAAGGCAAGTGCAACATCTCATGGAGAATGGGTATGTACGCGAGAGCTTGAGCCCATGTGCCGTTCCGGTAATTCTTGTGCCTAAGAAAGATGGTTCCTATCGCATGTGTTCTGATTGCCGTCCCATAAATGCTATCACCATTAGATATCAACATCCCATTCCACGCCTAGATGACATGCTTGATGAACTTAGTGAAGCCACTATTTTCTCTAAAATTGACCTTAAAAGTGGTTATTATCAAATACGCATGCAAGAAGGTGATGAATGGAAAACCACTTTCAAAACCAAATTTGGTTTGTATGAATGGTTAGTCATGCCTATGGGTTTATCACAAGCTCCTAGCACTTTTATGCGTGTGATGCATTATGTTCTTCGCAAATATATTGGCATTTGTGTTGTGGTTTACTTTGATGACATCCTTGTGTTTAGTGAAACTCTAGAAGATCATGTCAAACACCTTAGAGACGTATTGCAAGTTCTTAGAGACGAGCGACTTTATGCTAACATGGAAAAATGCACTTTTTGTGTTGATAAGCTTGTTTTCTTGGGCTTTGTTGTCTCATCTAAGGGTTCATGTTGATGAAGCTAAAATTGATGCTATTAAAAATTGGCCACAACCAACAAATTTGCTTCAAGTGCGTAGCTTCCTTGGCTTAGTTGGATTTTATAGACGCTTTGTGAAGGATTTTAGCACTATTGCATCACCATTGCACGCATTGAGTAAGAAAAATGCACCATTTGTTTGGGGTCCATCCCAAGATGCCGCATTTCATGAGCTTAAGAACTTGCTTACACATGCTCCATTACTTGCATTACCCAACTTTGAGAAAACTTTTGAAGTGCATTGTGACGCTAGTGGTAATGGCGTAGGTGGTGTGTTAATGCAACAGAAGCGACCAATTGCATATTTTAGTGAAAAACTCTCCGGCGCACAACTTAACTACCCTATCTATGACAAAGAGTTATATGCTTTAGTGAGAGTATTGCATGTGTGGGAACATTATCTCTATCCACGTGAATTTGTCATCCATACGGATCATGAAACGCTTAAGTACCTAAAGGGTCAAACTAAATTGAATAAGTGTCATGCTAAATGGAGTGAGTTCATTGAGTCATTTCCTTATGTTATCAAGTATATCAAAGGTAAGGAAAATGTAGTGGCGGATGCTCTTTCCCGCAAGTGCATGTTGGTTACTCAACTTGAGTTGAATATCATAAGATTTGAGCACATTAAAGACATATATGAGCATGATCCATCATTTGCAATTCCTTATGCAAAATGTTTACCTCATAAAACTTGGGAGCAATATTACTTGAAAGATGGTTATCTTATGAGAGCTAACAAACTTTGTATTCCCGAGTCTTCTCTTCGTTTGCTACTTTTGCAAGAAGCTTATGGTGGAGGACTCATGGGACATTTGGACGTGACAAGACCTTCGCTACGCTCTCCAAGAACTACTTTTGGCCAAAGATGTCTCGAGACGTTTCACGCTACACCAACCGGTGCTCTACATGCCGCAAAGCTAAGTCAAAAGCTCAATCTCATGGTCTATATATGCCACTACCTATTCCATATCAACCATGGGAAGATATTAGCATGGATTTTGTGCTTGGTTTGTGTTGGGGATATTTCCAGCATAGGAGACCCGGTAGGAGGATGACCCGGCCATAGAGCTATAAGGCTCAGCGGGTTATCTCACTGCTGGGCCTTGAAGATACATAGTGGGCCGGCTTAATGGAGGCCTGGTGAAGAGGGCTGGCTCAGCATGTGGGCCGGCTTAAGAAGAAAAACAAGATAAGAAAGATTACCTTGAAGAACAAGTCAATTAGAATAAGAGTAGGATACGGGTTAAGGTTACAACCCGGACTCTCATGTAAACCTAGGGCTCAACCTGTTATATAAAGGGGAGCGCCTAAGGCAGAAAGACTAAGTTGCAATCTCTCGAAAGCTAGGTTAGCGAATCTGCGCCATTGTAATCGAGATCCAAAGCAATACAATCAAGCAGGACGTAGGCTTTTACCTCGATCGTGAGGGGCCAAACCTGGGTAATCCCGTGTCTTCTCATTCCTGATCAACCCTGTTAAGCTTCCACCTTCGTGTGATGGCTCCATCACTAAGTACATTCACAAGGGCATCTGCCGTGCTAAAACCATGACAGTTGGCGCCCACCGTGGGGCCTACGCATGGTGGAGTTGAGTTCTTGGCGGGAGCCCTCCCAGGGTTCGGGAAGTACGCGATCGGCCGGATGAATAAGAACCATCGCGGAAAGCTCTACATCGATGACTCGTGCTGGGGCCCCGAGGCCGACTCAATCGAGTATGGATACCGGGTCCCCTTCGGCAAGATCCATGTCTTCATCGGCGTTGTTGGCGAGTCAGCCGTCGGGTTGGATGCCATCACCAACACCGAATCGGCCCACCGTGCCAGCCCCCCAGGCAAAACCCGACCCGCCGAGAGCCGGCCGAATGCATGCCTTCGTTGGCTTCACACAGGGGGTGACTTTGTCAGAGAATTCGCTGTCCGGAGACGAGACGCTTGTGCAATCTGATGGCGGGTCATCGATGGGGGAAACCGAGTCAATACATCCACTGTATGACGGGAGGCTCGGAGGATGCATAGATGAAATTTTTCCGGAAACCCTCAAGCCACCTTGGTTCGCGGCAGTTTACATGGCAGGCAGGCAAGACCCACCTCCCCTTCGTGACCCAGTGGATCCAGCGGCCAGGCAGGATCTCACCATCGCTGGCTCAGGAGGGGCTGGCGCAGCCGCCGCCAGCTCACAAAAGACCGGGGCGCAGCCGCTCGCGGAGCTGGTGAGTACTCTGGCGACTCTACTAGCCGAGCCGGTGACTGTAGAGAACGCCGTGGTGCGCAACGCGGATATCACGAAGTGCCGTGAGCAGATGACCAAGATCCAGGAGGATATCAATACTAAAAACACCTGCATGGTAGAAACGCAAGCCCGGCTCGCCGAGGAGAGACAACGCTTGGAGGTGGAATCTCTCTATTTAAGCCGCTGGCAGGCCGAGTCGGAATTCGTCCATCGGAGGCGACATCAAAGCCGGCTTCCGGCCAATATTGAGCTGACTCAGTTGTTTACTACGCCTAATGATCCACAGGATCCAACAAACCCGGGGGCTGGTATTGTGCGACGCTGTTGCAGCAGCTAACTCAGCAGAGGGAGCCAGCTCAACATCATACGCCGGCTCAGCAACAGCAGCTACAGACTCGCCGGTTCTAGACCCCAATTGGACACTATTCCAACCCGGTGGACAATGTCCTGGTGGCGACTCATAACTTGGCAGCAATTCCGATTGAAGGGGACGGTCCGGCTCAGGTGGAGGCTAGGAATGCCATCGCAATGCTTAAAATAGCAGTAACGCAACAGCCAACTATTCTCACAGTCAACACCAGCTTCACTCAACCCCTCACCAGAGCTGCACCAGGAGCCAATGCCCTGAGTCGCCGGCAGTTTCCAGTAGCGCATAGCGCAGGAGGGCCGCACAACCACTGGTGAATTAGCAACCCCCAGGATCCCAAACGCGCAGGAGATTGTGGACACCGCTCGAGCTCTACGAGCGTTGGAAGAGGAAAATGCGCGAGTAGGGTATAATCAGCCCATGGCGCAAAACCCTCCCACCACAGCCCAGACAGCTGGTCGCCTTAGGGGTCTATCAAGCCGCATGATTGGAACTCCTTGTCTAGTCCCAGCGCTGCGAGATGCACGTATGCCTCCAGATTTCAAGGGTCCTTGCAAGGTTCCCAATTATACAGCGGATCTGGAGCCGGCCGAGTGGATTGAGAGCTATGAGTTAGCAATGGACCTGTTGGGGGCTAGTGAGGCTGTGTGCGCACGTTATCTACCTCTCATGATGGAAGGTCCAGCACGTACTTGGTTGAAAAACTTGCCGGCGAATTCCATTAACACCTGGCAGGAATTGAAGGAGCGCTTCATCAAAAAAATTTAGGGAACCTGCAAGCGGCCAACCACAATTGTCGATCTAGAACATTGTGTTCAGCATGAGGATGAGTCGGCACACCACTGGTCTCGCCGAGTTGCAGAATTCATTCATTCTTTAGATAGCATCACGGCTCCACAGGTGGTTCTTGTTCTGGAGCGGACTTGTAAGTTTCAGCCCCTGGTCCAGAAGTTTGGGCGGCTCAAGAGAAAGGTCCAGGACATGGGCGATCTTATGGACGTCTTAACCCAGTATGCTGAGTCAGACAATACGAAGAATCCTACATCTGATGATGACAAATCTGGCAAGGGCAAGAAAAATGGTGGTAAGGGTCACCAGCAGAACAATGGCAATAGGCAGGCCAACAGCAACAAGAAGCGCAAGAGTTATGAGGGCAGCTCCGATTTGGTCACAAATACCAATACCGGTGGGAATAACCAGTGACCAAACAATGGCTCTAGGAAGCCTTTCTCCGATAACCGCCCCCGCAGCTTCGAAGAGGCCCTCAACGGTCCATGTCCCAAAAACAGTATTAATGGTAAGCCATCTGCCCACTCATGGGAGAATTGTTATATCATGCAAGAATTCTCCAAGCGGGTATTTCAGAATCATCACAACGGAGGCGGCAACGGTGGACACCCTGGCAACCCCAGACCCGGCAATCAGGGAGCCGGCTCACAAGGGCCCTTTGCAGGCCCCGGGTTCCAGGGGAACCACGGTCATAATGCTGGGTTTCAGGGGGCTGGCAATGCTGGAGGTAATAATCAACGCAACCAAAGCAATCAGAATCAAGGTGGCCAGTCCGGATTCTAGAGTAATCCGAAGCAGTTGAATAGCGATCAGTATCATGTCTTTACCACCAGTACCTGTAAACGGGATCGGAAGGTTGAGCGGAGAGCCGCCAACTTGGTGGAGCCGGCAGTCCCATATTACCTCAACTGGTCGGAACAACTGGTCACTTGGAGTCGGGCGGATCATCCAGAGTTCATTGATCACCCGGGTCATCTGGCCTTGGTGGTGGCGCCACAAGTCGGCGGGTATACATTGACAAAAGTGCTTATGGATGGCGACAGCAGCATCAATATACTTTACTATGATACTTTCAGACGGATGAATTTATCCGAGAAATAGCTCACCCCTTCCACCACAGTTTTTCATGGCATTATCCCCGGCAAGTCAGCTTATCCCAGTGGCAGAATTTCTCTGGAAGTAGCCTTTAGCGACGAATTTAATTACCGCTCGGAGTTTTTGTCTTTTGAAGTGGTAAACCTTAAGAGCCCCTATCATGCCCTCTTCGGTAGGCCGGCTTACGCGTGTTTCATGGCACGACCATGCTGTGTTTATCTGAAGTTAAAAATGCCGGGTCCAAAAGGAACGATTACTGTTGAGGGCAACCGGCGGGTTGCGCTGGAGTGCGAAGAAGGAGATGCGGCTTATGCGGAGACGGCTTGTGCAGCCGAGGAGCTGAAGTACTACAAGGATAATGTTGACCCGGCTGACAGGACCTCCCTCAAGAAGCCGACGACCGAGTCTGATCCTTTGCTCAAATTTAAGTCGGCCAGAGACAAAAAGCAAGTTGAATTCATCCCGGGTGATTCCTCTGAGTAGTTCACTGTCGGGGCAAATATGGATCCTAAATAGGAAAGCACGCTCATCAAGTTCATCAGTGAGAACCGGGACATCTTTGTAGGGAAACCTTCTGACATGCCAGGTGTACCAAGAGAACTCGCTGAGCACTCCCTTAATGCGGATCCTAAGTTTAAGCCCGTTCGGCAATATCTCCGCCGCTTTAAGGAAGAGAGGCGGAAGGCCATTGGTGAAGAAGTGGCCTGGCTCCTAGCTGCCGGGTTCATTGTGGAGGTGTTTCATCCTGAATGGCTGTCTAACCCGGTCCTTGTTCTGAAGAAAAACGGGACTTGGCGAATGTATGTTGATTACACGGACCTGAATAAGGCTTGTCCTAGCGATCCTTTAGCGCTGGCCCGTATTGACCAGATCATTGATGCTACGGCGGGTTGTGAGTCTTTCTGCTTTCTGGATGCTTATTCTGGTTATCATCAAATCAAGATGAAGCAGGAGGACCATGAGAAAACAGCTTTCATTACACCTTTTGGAGCTTTCTGCTATACGTCCATGCCGTTTGGTCTGAAATGCGCACAGGCGACGTATCAGCGTTGTGTCCAGAATTGTTTCCACAAGCAGATTGGGTGTAATGTTCATGCTTATGTTGATGATATCATGGTCAAATCTCGGAAGAAGGAAACCTTGTTGGATGATCTCAGGGAGACGTTTGATAACTGATATGTCTCCAACGTACCTATAATTTTTGATTGTTCCATGCTATTATAGAATCAATCTTGGATGTTTTATATGCAATTATATGCCATTATATATCATTTTTTGGGACTAACCTATTAACCCAGTGCCCAGTGCCAGTTGCTATTTTCTGCTTGTTTTTGCCTTTTCAGAAAATCAATATCAAAATGTGTCCAAACGAGAAAAAAACTTTGGATTAATTTTTTCTGGACCAGAAGAGACCCACGAAGCTTCGGGAGAAGACCAGAAGAGCCACAAGGAGGTGACAAGCCTGGAGGGCGCGCCCAGGGGGGTAGGGCGCACCCCCCAGTCTTGTGGGCCCCTTGTGGCACCTCTTGACCTAATTCAGCGCTATAAATTCCCAAATATTCCCAAACCAACAGAGAGACAGAAGAGAAAACCTTTCCTCTGCCGCAAGCCTCTGTTCTTCCGCGATCCCATCTGGAGGCCTTTTTCGGTACTCTGCCGGAGGGGGAATTGATCACGGAGGGCTTCTACATCAACCTTGCTGCCCTTCCGATGATGTGTGGGTAGTTTACCACAGACCTACGGGTCCATAGCTAGTAGCTATATGGCTTCTTCTCTCTCTTTGATCTTCAATACCATGTTCTCCTCGATGTTCTTGGAGTTCTATCCGATGTAATCTTCTTTTGCGGTGTGTTTGTTGGGATCCGATGAATTGTGAGTTTATGATCAGATTATTCATGAGAAATATTTGAGTCTTCTCTGAACTCTTTTATGCATGATTATTATAGCTTTGTATTTCTCTCCGATCTATCGATTTGGTTTGGCCTACTAGATTGATTTGTCTTGCAATGGGAGAGGTGCTTTGTGATGGGTTCAATCTTGCGGTGCTCAATCCCAGTGACAGAAGGGGACATGACACGTATTTGTATTGTTGAGATTAAGGATAAAAAGATGGGGTTTAATCATATTGCTTGAGTTTACTTTGTCTACATCATGTCATCTTGCTTAAGGCGTTACTATGTTTCATACTTAATACCCTAGATGCATGTTGGATAGCGGTCGATGGGTGGAGTAATAGTAGTAGATGCAGGCAGGAGTCGGTCTACTTGTCTTGGACGTGATGCCTATATACATGATCATTTCCATGAATCCGTCATAATTATTTGCTTTTCTATCAATTGCCCAACAGTAATTTGTTTACCCATCGTATGCTATGTGTTCGAGAGAGAAGCCTCTAGTGAAAACTAGGGCCCCCCGGTCTACTTTAACATATATAAAAAACCTAAAAATAACTTACTGCAATTTGTTTACTTTTATTTTAATTAGTATTTTAGTTTATCTATTTATCTCTATAAGATTTAATCCTTGCAAATAACCGCTAAGAGGATTGACAACCCTCTTATTTGCGTTGGGTGCAAGTGTTTGCTCTTGTGTGTGCAGGTGCGCTTAACGAAATTTTGCTTGGTTCTCCTACTGGATTGATAACCTTGGTTCTTAACCGAGGGAAATACTTATCTCTACTGTACTGCATCATCCTCTCCTCTTTGGGGAAATACCAACACAGACTACAAGTAGCAGGAAGAATTTCTGGCGCCGTTGCCGGGGAGGCATCATCAAAATTACCAAGTACCTTCGCACAAACTATCATCCACTTGCATTTATTTTATTTGCCTTTTATTTGCATTTGCCTCTCATTTTCATCTCCCCCACTTCTATTTTTTTTTACAAAAACACAAAAACATTTTTATTTGCTTGCTTGCTAGTTCACTTGCTCTGTCACTATGTCGCTAGAGGAATTTTGCGATGGTTTCTATAATAGAAGATTGTCTGAAATTGAAAATGTCACTAAAAGTTTTATGACTTCGCAATTTGAGCAAAATAAATTCTTTTTCGAAGAGCTTAAGGAACATTCTAGCTTGTTGGATGCTATCAATAAACAACTTGGAGATGTTAATCTAGAAGTATTCAACCTTCAGGCTCAACTTGCTAATACTGAAAATTTACTCGGAAAAATCTCGGATAAACAAACAACTTTAGTGAATAGGATGGCTGCTAAACCAGAGTCACTATCTAGTAATGATGAAGATATTAAAATGATTGGTGCCACTCCTATTGAATCATTATTTAGTAACATAAAACTTGATGAAAAAGGGACTGAAGAGGAGTCAACTTTAGATAGAAGGAGTCCCAATTGCTTGCAGGGTGATAATCTTGATGAAAAAAAATAAGAAAAGTGGGTTTGGAGAGGTCAAAACTTTAAATAGTAATGTACCCACTACTTTGGATTACAAGGACTTTAATTATGATAGTTGTTCTTTAATTGAGTGTATTTCCTTGTTGCAATCCATGATTAATTCACCAAATGCATATGAACAAAATAAATCTTTCACTAAACATATTGTAGAAGCCATGATGAAAACACATGAAGAAAAACTTGAGTTGGAAGTTTCAATTCCTAGAAAATTACAAGATGAATGGGAACCTACTATTAAAGTCAAAATTAAAGATTATGAATGTAATGCTCTTTGTGATCTTGGTGCTAGCGTTTCCACTATACCAAAGTCTTTGTGTGATATGCTAGGTCTCACCGACATGGATCCTTGTTCCCTTAATTTGCATCTTGCGGATTCCACTATTAAAAAGCCATTGGGTAGAATAAATGATGTGCTTATTCTTGCAAATAGAAATTATGTGCCCATGGACTTTATTGTTCTTGATATTGAATGCAATCCTTCTTGCCCCATAATACTTGGGAGGCCGTTTCTACGAACAATTGGTCCTATTATTGATATGAAAGAAGGTAATATAAGATTTCAGTTTCCATTAAAGAAAGGGATGGAACATTTCCCTAAAAATAGAATTAAAGCACCTTATGAATCTATTATGAGGGCCACTTATGGAATTAACTTGAAGGATGACAACACTTGAAACTATGCATTATGCCTAGCTAGGGGCATAAAACAATAGCGCTTGTTGGGAGGCAACCCAATGAATAAAATAAATTTTTGCTTTTTCTTTCTATTCTTGAGTGTTTACACAATTATAGCCTCTGTTATGATTGTATTTTTATGTTTTAATTAGTGTTTGTGCCAAGTAATGCCTTTGGGATGATTTGGAAGATAGTATGATAGATGCTGTTGGAAAACAGAAACTTTTACGTCTAGTGCCGGATTTTTTTTCCGCTGGAGCATCAGAACCTTCTGAATTTTTTACACAATATTTATATATGAATTGCGCACGTTGTCCTTATTTTTCAGAATTTTTGGAGTTATAGAAGTATGAAGTTAATTCAGATCTTTACAGACTGTTCTGTTTTAGACAGATTCTGTTTTTGTTGCATAGTTTGCTTATTTTGATGAATCTATGGATCTTATTGGGGGGTATGAGTCATGGAGAAGTTGGAGTACAGTAGAATTATGCCAATATTAAATATGAATCAATTTACAACAGTACCTAAAGTTTAAGATTTGTTTGTTATACTAACGGATCTCACGAGGTTTTTGTTGAGTTTTGTGTGCTGAAGTTTTCAAGTTTTGGGTGAGACTACGATGGACAAAGGAATAAGGAGCGGCAAGAGACTAAGCTTGGGGATGCCCAAGGCACCCCAAGGTAATATTCAAGGAAGACTCAAGCGTATAAGCTTGGGGATGCCCCGGAAGGCATCCCCTCTTTCGTCTACAATCTATCGGTAACTCACTTGGAGCTATATTTTTATTCATCACATGATATGTGCTTTGCTTGGAGCGTCTTGTGATATTGTTTGTTTGCTTTTGTTTGGTTTTTAGTCTGTCACAATCATCTTTGCTGAACACACCTTTTTGAGAGGGACACACATTGTTTGTGATTTGTTAGAATACTCTATGTGCTTCACTTATATCTTTTGAGGTAGGCAGTTGCTCTAGTGCTTCACTTATATCTTTTAGAGCACGGCGGTGGTTATATTTTAAAGAAATAGTTGCACTCTCATGCTTCACTTATATCTTTTTGAGAGTCTAATGAATAGCAATGGTAATACGCATGGGTTATGAATTTGGTCCTGATATGATAGGTATTCAAGAGGGATATAATAAAAACTTTCATGTAGATCACTGAATATGATAAGTTTGACTCCTTGCAATAGTTTTGCGATATTAATATGGTAATATGTGGGAGGTATTAGTAGATAATTGTGGTTTAGTAAGAATATTGGTGTTAAGGTTTATGATTCCCGAAGCATGCACGTATGATCTATCGTTATGCTATGAAGTTAGAGCATGATTTATTATTGATTGTCTTACTTTGTGTGGCGGTCGGGGGCGCGCGATGGTTAACTCCTACCAACCCCCCCTAGGGGCATGTGTAGTAGTACTTTGCTTCGAGGGCTAATAAACTTTCACAATAAGTATGTGAATTCTTTATGACTAATGTGAGTCCATGAATTATACGCACTCTCACACTTCCGCAATTTGCTAGCCTCTTCGGTACCGTGCATTGCCCTTTCTCACATCAAGAGTTGGTGCAAACTTCACCGGTGCATCCAAACCCTGTGATATGATACGCTCTATCACACATAAGCCTCTTTATATCTTCCTCAAAACAGCCACCATACCTACCTATCATGGCATTTCCATAGCCATTCCGAGATATATTGCCATGCAACTTCCACCGTTCCATTTTTATGACACACATCGTCATTGTCATATTGCTTTGCATGATCATATAGCTGACATAGTATTTGTGGCTCAGCCACCGTTCATCATTTTTTATACATGTTACGCTAGCATCATTGCACATCCTGGTACACTGCCAGAGGCATTCATATAGAGTCATATTTTTGTTCTAGTATCGAGTTGTAATATTGAGTTGTAAGTAAATAAAAGTGTGATGATCATCATTATTAGAGCATTGTCCCAGTGAGGAAATGATGATGGAGACCATGATTCCCCCACAAGTCGGGATGAGACTCCGGACGAAAAAAAAGAGAAAAAGAAAAAAAAGAGGCCAAAATGAGCCATGAAAAAAAAATAAAAAAAATAAATGAGAGAAAAAGAGAGAAGGGGCAATGTTACTATCCTTTTTCCACACTTGTGCTTCAGAGTAGCACCATGTTTTTCATATAGAGAGTCTCCTATTTTGTCACTTTCATATATTAGTGGGAATTTTTCATTATAGAACTTGGCTTGTATATTCCGATGATGGGCTTCCTCAAATGCCCAAGGTCTTCATGAGCAAGCAAGTTGGATGCACACCCACTTAGTTTTCATGTTGAGCTTTCATACACTTATAGCTCTTAGTGCATCCGTTGCATGGCAATCCCTACTCCTCGCATTGACATCAATTAATGGGCATCTCCATAGCCCGTTGATTAGCCTCGTTGATGTGAGACTGTCTTCTTATTTTTGACTTCCCCTTATTGATCTCTACCACCACACTCTATTCCACCTATAGTGCTATATCCATGGCTTGCGCTCATGTATTGCGTGGGGGTTGAAAAAGTTGAAGCGCGTTAAAAACTATGAACCAATTGCTTGGCTAAAACCGGGGTTGTTCATGATAAATATTTTGTGTTAAGAAGATGGAGCATGACAGGATTGTATGATTTTGTAGGGATAACATTTTTTAGCATTTTTATTTTGAAAGACATGATTGTTTATTAGTATGCCTGAGTATTGATGTCTTTATATCAAATTATAGACTATTGTTTGTAATCATTCGGATCTTATTATTCATACCTTAAGAGAGAGATTACATGATGAAACATGATAGGTAGCATTCCACATCAAAAATTCTATTTTTATCATTTACCTACTCGAGGACGAGCAGGAATTAAGCTTGGGGATGCTTGATACGTCTCCAACGTATCTATAATTTTTGATTGTTCCATGCTATTATAGTATCAATCTTGGATGTTTTATATGCAATTATATGCCATTATATGTCATTTTTTGGGACTAACCTATTAACCCAGTGCCCAGTGCCAGTTGCTGTTTTCTGCTTGTTTTTGCCTTTTCAGAAAATCAATATCAAAAAGTGTCCAAACGAGAAAAAAACTTTGGATTAATTTTTTCTGGACCAGAAGAGACCCACGAAGCTTCGGGAGAAGACAAGAGGTGTCACGAGAAGGCGACAAGCCTAGAGGGCGTGCCCCCCAGGCTTGTGGGCCCCTCGTGGCACCTCTTGACCTAATTCCAGCGCTATAAATTCCCAAATATTCCCAAACCAACAGAGAGACAGAAGAGAAAACCTTTCCGCTGTCGCAAGCCTCTGTTCTTCTGCGATCCCATCTGGAGGCCTTTTCCGGTACTCTGCCGGAGGGGGAATCGATCACGGAGGGTGTCGGTGTATAAAAACATAGCTGGTTTTATAAACCTGACTTATGCACAGACAATTGTAGCTTCAAGATCAAGACGAAGCGTCGAAATCAACACAGAAGGCAACCCTTGCCGGCAAGGCTGAGCCGGCAAGGTGTAGGCCCGGCAAGCTCCATGCCGGCGAGCTTTCGCTAGCTGTCAGCGCTCCACCTCATCGAGCAGCTAGTCGTTAATCGATGAGGTGTCGAGCTCGCAGGCAGTTAGGTGAGATTTGTCGAGCATGTGTCAGCATGCTGGAAGGAGATTTACCTTTAATGACACCCGTCCAGAAGGCGTGTCAAGCTAATTGGAGGTAGCTGGGTGAGCGGTGCAGAAACCTTGCCAGGGCTACTCCACATGACACCTAACGGAGCATTAAATGCTTTTGTCCTAAACTGGCAGAGTTAGGTGTGATAGCACTGTTTGCTATCTAATCACTATAAAATGACTGTTCGCCACTGTGGTAACCCCTTGAACTATAAAAGGAGGGCCAGGGCAACGTTTACAAGGATCGACCCTTTGCACAACTTGCATGCGTAGCTGCTCTTTCCGCACCTTGCCGGGGGAAGCGCTCCTTGTACATTGTGCTTATACACGTCCAATACACAAAGCAGGAGTAGGGTTTTACACCTCACGGTGGCCCGAACCTGGGTAAAATCCTTGCGTCTCTGCTGGTTCTGCTCTTTTTGCTCGTCGATCTCCATATTCGAACCGCAAAGGGGCTAGATGGCCCATAGGTGGTCGTACGCACAACAGAGGGCTTCTACATCAACCTTACTTCCCTTCCGATGATGTGTGAGTAGTTTACCACAGACCTACGGGTCCATAGCTAGTAGCTAGATGGCTTCTTCTCTCTCTTTGATCTTCAATACCATGTTCTCCTCGATGTTCTTGGAGTTCTATCCGATGTAATCTTCTTTTGCGGTGTGTTTGTTGGGATCCGATGAATTGTGAGTTTATGATCAGATTATTCATGAGAAATATTTGAGTCTTCTCTGAACTCTTTTATGCATGATTATTATAGCTTTGTATTTCTCTTCGATCTATCGATTTGGTTTGGCCTACTAGATTGATTTGTCTTGCAATGGGAGAGGTGCTTTGTGATGGGTTCAATCTTGCGGTGCTCAATCCCAATGACAGAAGGGGACATGACATGTATTTGTATTGTTGCCATTAAGGATAAAAAGATGGGGTTTAATCATATTGCTTGAGTTTACTTTGTCTACATCATGTCATCTTGCTTAAGGCGTTACTCTGTTTCATACTTAATACCCTAGATGCATGCTGGATAGCGGTTGATGGGTGGAGTAATAGTAGTAGATGCAGGCAGGAGTTGGTCCACTTGTCTCGGACGTGATGCCTATATACATGATCATTGCCATGAATCCATCATAATTATTTGATTTTCTATCAATTGCCCAACAGTAATTTGTTTACCCACCGTATGCTACGTGTTCGAGAGAGAAGCCTCTAGTGAAAACTATGGCCCCCGGTCGACTTTATCGTATGTAAAAAACCTCAAAATACCTTGTTGCAATTTATTTACTTTTATTTTAATTAGTATTTTAGTTTATCTATTTATCTCTATAAGATTTAATCCTCGCAAATAACCGCTAAGAGGATTGACAATCCTCTTATTTGCGTTGGGTGCAAGTGTTTGCTCTTGTGTGTGCAGGTGCGCTCAACGGAATTTTGCTTGGTTCTCCTACTGGATTGATAACCTTGGTTCTTAACTGAGGGAAATACTTATCTCTACTGTACTGCATCATCCTCTCCTCTTCGGAGAAATACTAACGCAGACTACAAGTAGCAATAACCTCCGAGTTTACCAGATGAAGCTCAACCCGAAGAAGTGTGTCTTTGGTGTTCCTGCAGGAAAGTTACTGGGATTCTTAGTGTCTGAGCGTGGGATTGAGGCCAACCCGGAAAAGATCAAAGCAATCACGTCCCTGGCTAAGCTGACCAATCTCAGTGCCGTCCAGAAGATGGCTGGGCGGGTTGCGGCATTGAGCCGGTTCATAAGACGGCTTGGGGAAAAGGCAATCCCACTTTACCAAATGCTCCAGAAGTCAGATGATTTTGTTTGGAGCGATGCTGCAGATCAGGCTTTTGAATCTCTCAAGAAATAGTTGTCTGAGCCGCCCATCCTTGCTGCCCCTTAGGAGAAGGAGCCCATGCTGCTATATATTGCAGCTAACATCAAAGCTGTCAGTGTTGCAGTTGTTGTAGAGCGAAAGGAAGCAGGCAAAGAGTATCCAGTTCAGCGCCGGTGTATTATATCAGTGAAGTTTTAACAGAATCGAAGCAGTGGTATCCCCATTGGCAGAAGCTAGTATATGGTGTATTCATGGCAAACCGGAAGTTGAAACACTATTTTCATGAGCACCCAATTACTGTGGTCAGTTCAGCACCCCTTGGATACATCATTCAGAACAGGGAAGCTACTGGCCGGGTTGCCAAGTGGGCGATTGAGCTGGGGCCACATTATCTCAAATTTATGCCGCGAACTGCTATTAAATCTCAAACTTTGGTGGACTTCATCAATGATTGGACTGAATTACAGGCTCTGGAGAAGCCGGATACCACGTATTGGTCTATTCACTTTGACGGTTCCAGGCAATTGGAAGGCTCGGGGGCTGGAGTTGTGATAACTTCCCCACGAGGTGACAAATTTTGTTATGTCTTGCGGCTTATGTTTCCTTGTACTAACAATGCAGCTGAATATGAGGCTTTGCTTCATGATATGGGCTCCATATGGCAAAGGAGATGAATTTAAGCCGGGTCAGGTGCCTGGGCGACTCAGATTTGGTGGCTCAGCAAGTTTCTGGCACCTGGGAATCCAAGGATCCTCTCATGGCGGCTTATCAATGCGAAGTTACAAACATTGCTGGCTATTTTATAGGATATCAGGTGGATCATATTGATCACCGGCTTAACGAGGCGGCGGATGCATTGTGTCGTTTGGGGTCTCAGCGTAAGCCCGTTCCACCCAATGTTTTTCTAGATGTGTTGCACAACCCGTCAGTCAAGTTACCGACGGAGGAAGGCCTCGCTGTTCCTGATCTAGAGGCGGCTCTGGTGGCCGTTGTTCATGCTATACCTGATTGGACAGTTCCTTTCCTGGCTTATTTAAGCCATGGTGAGCTCCCAGCGGAGGAAATCATCGCTCGACAGATTATAAGGCGATCCAAGTCTATGACTGTTGTCAATGGCGAGTTGCATAGACGGAGTGTCATAGGTGTTTTTCAGTGATGTGTCTCACCTGAGGAGGGCCGTGCAATTCTCAATGAGATCCATTCTGGTGATTGTGGTCATCATGCCGGCTCAAGGTCATTGGTCGCGAAAGCTTTTCGTCATGGGTTTTACGGGCTCACAGTCCACGCGGATGCAGAGGATATTGTACGCAAGTGTGATGGTTGCCAGAAATATGCTCGTCAAGCACATGTGCTGGCTCAAGAGTTGAGGATGATTCCAATAACCTAGCCTTTTGTAGTCTGGGGGCTTGATATGGTTGGGCCTTTCAAGAGATCCAAGAATAAACATACTCACTTGTTGGTGGCAGTTGACAAATTCACCAACTGGGTTGAAGCAGAGCCAGTCAGTCGTTTGGATGCTGCTACAGCTGTCAAGTTTTAAAAAAATTGATTTATCGCTTCGGTTATCCACATAGTATCATCACAGACAATGGCACCAATCTTTCCAAGGGAGTCATGAAGCAGTTCTGTCAGCAGGAGCACATCCGACTGGATCTAACATCTGTGACGCATCCTCAGTCCAATGGACAGGCCGAACGAGCTAATCAGGAGTTGCTACGAGGAATAAAACCCCGGCTTATGGTACCTTTACAACGAACACCTGGTTGCGGGGAAGAAGAGTTACCTACCGTGCTTTGGAGCATATGGACTACTCCCAACAGGTCAATAGGTTACACGCCGTTTTTCCTGGTCTATGGTGCAGAGGCTGTGCTTCCAAGTGACATACGTCATGATTCTGCCCGAGTCACAGCTTATGTGGAGGCTGATAATGAACAAGCTCGCCAAGATGCTCTTGATGCTCTGGAAGAAGAACGTGAACTTGCCGCGTCTAGATCAGCAATTTATCAACAAGACCTACGTCGCTATCACAGCCGTAGAGTTCGAAATCGTACCTTTTAGGAAGGTGACTTAGTGCTCCGTCTGATACAAGACCAGACAGGCATGCATAAGCTTTCACCTCCTTGGGAAGGACCCTTCGTCGTCAGCAAGAATCTCAACAATGGGTCATATTACCTGGTTGATATACGTGAAGCAGACAAGTCACGTACCTCTGAGGAGGAGGGAAGCCGGCACTGGAATATTGCACATCTCCGGCCGTACTATACCTAAGTCACAGGCTGGGTAGTATCTTTTGTACATACCTTCATCTTGTATATACATATTCTGATCAATGAAATAAAGCCGGCGTCTCTGTATATGAGAGATTGTCGTTTCGCCTCAAATTGTGTGTTGAGTCTTTATTCTTTGATCAGCGGTTACTTGGGGGCTTCTAATTCATCGAGTTTAGCTTTAACATCCCTTTTAACCCGGCAACATGCCAAAAAATTTCTTGGTTAAACCTGCCTGTTAGCAAGATGCTACTCTGAAAAGGTGACCCGGTGTACGCCCGGCGAGTCAATCACAGAAAGTGACCCTAAACTCGTCTGAGTTAAAACACCAATTGGTCACGTGAGAGCCGGCTTTCAGAGAGTTAGGATAAACCAAAAGAGGCGATAAAGCCTGCTTCATGAAAGCAAATCAGACTCAAGCCTCGAAAGCCGGTCTTTAAGTCGTGCCTTAAAAGCCGGCTCTTACATTTATGTTTTGCATTATTATTATCTTTTGCATGCATGCATACATCCATACATGGCATATGTTTTGTTAAAGTTGTTTCTTGTTTGGCGGGTTATTATACCATCAATCTTATTTGGCAATCCTGACTACTAGTCTTGGAGATAAGCCTCCATCAATATTACCGGGATTCAGATTATTGACCCAGAAGTAATTAAAGACCTGTTGCACTGCTGGCCTTCATCAAAAAGACTAGCCCCAGAGGCCGGATGGTCAAACAAACACTTTGAAAGCAGCAACAGAATTTCATGGCTGACAAATAGTAAGGTTTCAATAACGAGTTATACAGGCAAAATAACACAAGTCCCCGATGACAGTTCACCAGCAAAAGTTTGCACCTATTACTATTACAAGCCGCCACAGGGCCCTGGTCAAGCCAGATATTCCATCATGTTCAAATTACAACAGAATGTGAGCCGACGGTCTACTCTTCTGGGTTGAGATTTGCACCAGAAGTTGATGGAATGTCAAGAGCCGGCCCTTCATGCTTCGTCATCACCCGCCGCCTCGTCCTGACTTGCTGACTCGCCGACCACCCACTGGATTGAGCACAAAGCTTCAAATACTGCATTATCTATTATCACAGATGAAGGGTGGATGTCAGGGGCAAAAGTTTGCTTACACGGACGGGTTAGGGCGACTGGTTGAGGGTTAGGCGGCTCAATCCGTTCATTGGCTTCAGAATATGCGGCTTGGTATTTGGCCAGATCTATTTCTTCCGCCATTTGTGATGCAGCTACCCGGGTCTCTTTCACGCACCGCATAAAATCTTTCTTGGTAAACGGCATGTCGTCAGTGTTGAATTCTGGGTAGCCGCCCACCAGTTGAGCCGGATCGAGCTCCGGTGTATATGCCTTGGCACGTGCAAGGGCGGTCAGCGCTCCATGACGGCAAGCTGCCTTCTTCCACTCTTGGAACCATTGCGGTACAATGGATAGCTCTTTCAGCATATCTGCGATCAGTTGAGGTGGCGCCTTTGTGTTTTTTGCTGCCATGATGTAGCGTGAGCCGCCTATGTACAACTGCTCTGCAAAGGTGTAGACGGCTTTCAGCTTTACCAAAGGCTGTTCCACGAGGTTATGGCTCCGTCGGCCTGAAAGTCAAAGGGGAGAAAAGTGTCAACAAAGCCGGCTCGGCATATTAAGCCGGTACATTTGGCGGCTTGTGAGGTTTTCTGCTTCCCAAAAATGGTGTTACACATGGTGGTGATATGGCCTTTTACAGTAGCCAATTCCCGGCTCACGGGTTCAGGTTTTGCTTCAGCCTCTTCGGCACGTTTCTTCAAGCTGGCTTTTTCATCGTCATAAGCCACTTTAGCTTTCTTCAGGGTGTCTCTTACGATGCGTAAGGATTTGTGGGCGTCAGCAGATGATTGCTTAGCCTTTTCCCGAAGCTTCTTCTCTTTTTTCGCTTCCCTTTGGAAGCAGGCTACCTGAGTTTCAGCTTGATTTAATATGTCCTGTATGGCAGTTTCGCAATGTTAAATAAGATGTATAAAGTTTCGAGCCGCCGTGAGGTCGACCCGTCTAGGATCGAAAGTATGTCTAGAGGGGGGGTGATTAGACTACTTGACCAAATAAAAATCTATCCTTTTCCCAATTTTAGTTGTGGGCAGATTTTAGCAAGTATGACAAGTCAAGCATGACCCTACACATGCAATTCTAAGAGTGTGGCAGCGGAAAGTAAACAATTGCACATGTAAGTAAAGGAGGGGATCAGAGATTTCAAACGCAATGAAGACACGGTGATTTTTGGCGTGGTTCCGATAGGTGGTGCTATCGTACGTCCATGTTGATGGAGGCTTCAACCCACGGAGGGTAACGGTTGCGCGAGTCCATGGAGGGCTCCACCCACAAAGGGTCCATGAAGAAGCAACCTTGCCTATTCCACCATGGCTTACGTCCACGAAGGACTAGCCTCAGTCGGGGTAGATCTTCACGAAGTAGGCGATCTCCTTGCCCTTACAAACTCCTTGGTTCAACTCCACATCATGTCGGAGGCTCCCAAGTGACACCTAACCAATCTAGGAGACACCACTCACCAAAAGGTAATAGACGGTGTGTTGTTGATGAACTCCTTGCTCTTGTGCTTCAAATGATAGTCTCCCCAACACTCAAACAACTCCTCACAGATTTGGCTATGGTGGAAGAAGGATTTGAGTGGAAAGCAACTTGGAAAAGGCTAGAAATCAAGGTTCAAATGGTTGGATTGGAATGTCTTGATCTCAACACATGAGTAGGTGGTTCTCTCTCAGAAAATGTATGGTGGAAGTGTAGGCGCGTTCTGATGGCTCTCTTCACTTAGGAAGAAGGGGTGGAGGGGTATATATAGCCTCCACACAAAATCCAACCATTACACACTTTTGACCCAACTCGGTGGCACCGATCAGAAATCTCGGTGGCACCGACCTGTGTAAAAGATATGAACGTTAGGAATATCGGTGGGACCGATTGGAACAACTCGGATGGACCGATGTGCAATGATTAGGGCAGACCTCGTCTCGGTAGCACCGATTGCATCAACTCGGTGGTACCGAATTGAAGCAATAAGGCAACAGAGAGTTGGCAAGCCATCTCGGTGAGACCGATTTGCAAATCTCGGTGGGACCGAAGTAATTGCAAACGATTACAGAGAGTTGGCAAGGCCATCTCGGTGGGATCGAGATCCATATCGGTGGATCCGATTTGTTAGGGTTTTGGCAGTGGCTAAGTCCAGATGAACTTGGTGGCTCCGGATAGAAATTTTTGGTGGGGCCGAGTTGGAATGTAGGTTTTGGACATATTTGGATGGAGAAAGTGGTTGAGGGTTTTGGAGCACTGTCACTAAGCACTTTAGCAAAAAGACCATTAAGCAACACCTCATCCCCTTTTAATAGTATTGGCTTTCCTATGGACTCAATATGATCTTGGATCACTTAACAAAAAATGTAGAGTCTTGAGCTTTTGCCAATCCATGTCCTTAGCATTTTGAGGGGTCCACATCTCTAGTCCTTGCCACGCCAATCATTGAACATCCTGAAATCTTTATCTTGAATGGACATTAGTTCAATGAGATATATGTTGTTACAAATTACCAAAACCACCAAGGGAGCAAGTGTGCTTTCAATCTCCCCCTTTTTGGTAATTGATGACTACATATAGATCAAAGCTTCGACAAATGATTAAATGAATGAAGTACATCATCGCTTTGAGAAGTATGTGATAAGCAAGAGCTCCCCCTAAATTTGTGCATTATTAATAATTTCTGTTTGAATGCAAATGCACAATCGATTAGGATCATGGGTCACTCTTCCATGTCACATACAACTTGGTGGAGTGCACAAAATGATATGAATGGAATAGTAAGCACGCATCACCAAAAACACAAGTGAATGATCATACAAGATAATGATAAGGATAAGCATTAAGCATCACATGAAGCATAGTATGATCCATCACACATATAGTATCTCACAAACATGGCGATCAAAGTATCTCACACACATATCAAACCAAATAGAAATAGTAGCAGAAACTCAAGAAAAACAACGAGTAAAAGCAAGACACTCTCTCTCGAAGCCTAATGATCTATACAAATTCTCCCCCTTTGGCAACAAGTACCAAAAAGTTCGAATAGGTATAGGACTATGCGTCTCTCTAGGCACGATCCTCGGCAGCTCCTGAAGGTGATCTCCGGCTAGCAGCTCCGGTGTGCGTAGATGGCGTTGAGAGAAGTGCATCCGTGAAGGCTTCAGCTGACGTCTGCTGGGCTGGAGGGGTAGAGACTAGAGGTGGTACTGTAGCAGCAGCAGCAGGTGCAGAGACTGTAGTCCTCATATCTGCAATAGGGACTGCAGCAGACCTGGATGCCCTAGGCACTATTTGGAATCTCTCAATTGTCGATCTGTCATCTCCACTATCATCAGTAGCAGCCCTGGCTGCGTCAACATCATCTTTCAGCTTCTCCACGATAGTTTGAACCTCAGTGATCTTCACATCAAGATCATGAATCTTTGTCTCGACTATCCGCTCTAGGCTCGCCTGGTTCTTGGTGAGGTTGGCCAGACTTCGCTCAATCCTCAGGGTGACTTCCAGCAGATAAG
This sequence comes from Elymus sibiricus, assembly GCA_039707655.1. NCBI lineage: Eukaryota > Viridiplantae > Streptophyta > Magnoliopsida > Poales > Poaceae > Elymus > Elymus sibiricus. The sequence continues at coordinate 158,323,800 of CM077668.1, read as the reverse complement.
TCATCTGGTCATTCTTTGTCTTGAGGTTAGCAATAGGTGCATTGGGAGCAGATGCCTTCTGGGCTTCTTTTGCCGCCTCAGCTGCCCGGATCCTCTCTTGAGCTTGGGCAGATGTAGGGTGTGAAGGGTCCATCACCACTACATTGTCCTCGAACTCTGGACGCAATGGGAGATCCTCACGATCAAGGAGATAAGTGCTCGTTCCAACCTTGGAGTTGATGAGCATCTGAATGTGCGGAGCATATCCACAAGATCTCTTCTGGTCAGCTGCGGTTCTCTTGATAGTTTCAATAATAAGGCTCATAACTTTGAACTTCTGCGGTGTGTCAAACAAGTGTAGCAGGTTGATGGAGTGGCCACGTATCATCTTGTCATCTCCAGACTTGGGCAAAAGAGTGTGCCTCAAGATTGTGTTAGTGTTGACCAAACCAGGTAGCAAGTGCTTCACTGAACCTAGCTTGTGAGTCTCAATATCTTTCTCAGGAATTGCTGTGTACATATTTGCCATGGAATTGTGGTCCATCTTGAGCTTGGCATATATATCAATGTCATCTTCTTCTTCCTTTGGAGCACCAAGAAGAGCAGCCCACTCAGAGATGGTTGACTGGTATTTGGATCCCTCAGTCATCCACACAATTCTACCATCTGGATAAAAGTGTGCTGTCGAGTAAAATTGCATGATCATCTCATCATTCCATTTGGTAAGCTTTTGTCCAACGAAATCATCAACACCAGCAATTCTGAAGCTTTCATGAACATGGGGGAAATAGTCTTCATTTGCATCAATATATTTCCAATCCACCCACTTCATATCACTGACAATAGGCTTCTTGTCAAGCAACACAGTCTCATAGAAATCTAGTTGCTCTCATGTGTGAAAGCGGTAATCACAAGCAGTCCTCCTCCTTGCAGCATATGGATCTGATAATCTCCACTAACGCAATCCTTTGTCCTTCCCGAGCATCATGTTCTCTGCAACTGGATGAACATTGTCATGATCTGGAATCTTGGGTTTCAACTTTCTGAGCACTAGTGGCTCCTCATCAGCATCAACTTCAGGCATTGGGGCCTTGTTCTTCTCAGTAGGAGGGATGTTTCTTGTAGATCTCTTGGGTGCTGGAGCTTTGGGCTTGGATTTGGTGGGAGCAGCAGACCTTGGGAGCAGCAGACCTCATAGCATCGGACATGACCTTCTGACTCTTGGCAGGAGGTGCATCAGCTGCTGGTTCCTCCTCTTCCTCTTCATCAGCCATGGAGGGTTTGCCTATAACCCAAGCAACTGATTTCCTTGGCCTCTTCTTCTTTCCTGCAGCAACTGCCTCTGTATCACTTGGTTCCTCAAGTGTAAATGTCAAGGTTTTCTGTGGCACTTTCTTCACTGCTATCTTCTCTTTGGTGCTAGCAGCGGCCTTGGAACTTGCTGCAGTTCCATACTCTTTAGCAAGAACGACTTTCTTCTTCTTTGAAGTGGCCTCACTAGCCACTAAATCCTCATCCTCATCATCTGAGGTTCTCTTCTTTCTTGCCCTAGTAGCTGCTTTGGGCAATTCTGGAGAACTCCTCTCTCCCTCATAGTAGCCGCCCTCAGGGCTAGAGCCTGAACTGCGATCAGTGTGTGCTTCTGAGACATTCTGACTATCACTGGCATCTGACAACTTGCAAGGCTGACCCTGTGAATAGATGGGTATGGGTAGAGTACATGAGTCATCACAAAAAAAGCAGACATTTTCCATGAAAATTGAGTTCAAATCTTAGTTTCAAGTTTTCACAGAAGGCATTTCAGATCCACCAAGTTGATAATCTCGGTGATACCGAAGCACTCAACAAAAACAAAACACTCCATTTCGGTCAGACCGAGATGTGGTTTAGTGTCTCCGAGATGCTAGGGTTTCACTGAAACGTTACTTTCGGTCTCACCGATTCGTACTTCTCGGTGGCACCGAGTTGTACTAGTGCAATGGCCTAGGGCCAAATCGGTGACTCCGAAAATCTCAATTCGATCGGTCCGAGATGCTTATGGCGGAAACTTAAACCTAAATTTTTTGCTCAAATCTAATCTACGGAATTTATTCGTGGAACATGCATTGCAATCTGTGGCAAGAATAATGGCAACCCATCCGTGTATTGAATCAAAAAGAGGAACACGGAGGGGGTCGAATCTCACCCTAACTTGGTGGAGATCCTCTACGGCGGCAACGGCGGGGAAGATTCCCATTGACGGTGATGGATTCCGGCGGTGAGGGCGCGCTGGACACAACGATGAAGTCCGGAGATGAGGGCGACGGCAGCAGAGGGGGTGCGGGAGTCATGACGTTTGAGTAATTTCAACCGTACGGGCCCGTTGAGTATATATACCCAACTGCTGTCGGTGGCTCCGAGTGGAACAACTCGGTGGCACCGATATGTCTAATTGCAAGCAGTATAGCAAATCGGTGACTCCGAAACGTTCAACTCAGTGACACCGAGATTGAAACCTAGATCAATCTAAATGATTTCGGTTTGACCGAGTTTGAGTGGATTGGTCCAACCGAAATGCATAAAGAAGGTTTTGGAGGTTTAGCCCTTTCAGATCGGTGACTCCGAGTGCGCCTCACCCGGATGGTCCGAAAATGACTTGTTCATTTTTTGTGATGTAGCAAGAATAGAGTTTGAGACAAGAAAGCAAAGATAGCTAGAGAAGGTACTTAGGCATTCTTGTACATCCACTTGGCCAGAAAAACCAAGACAATCAAAACAACAAATGGATGTCCTCGAATGAAGAAAACATGCAAATCAACATGCTAACACAATGAGATAGCAAATGAAATATGTGTCAAACATGCACAACCAATTCTAGCATCTATCAAGCAATGGCGATGACTAGGTCATCTATATATGAGTATATTGACTTTGGAGTCAAATGAGAACATTTGATCATAGGTCATACTCATCGTTTAAGCACAAGTGGGGTTGCCACTTTTACATAAAGCATTGATGTGTTCACACCATTAGAGTTGCTTTAGCTCAAGTCTTAGAGCAAAGCTCCCCCAAGATGTGATATCCCCCCAAAGAGGGATGAACTAACCTTGGGTTTTGTCGATGATGACTTCATGTAGATGTTGAAGATGTGGATGCTCAATGTTGATGTAGACCATCAAGAGTTGGGAGCAATCCTTTGGAGTTTTGTGCTTTCAATACCTACATGGGTTAGTCCCACACAAGGAACATACAAGAATATCCATAGACATAGAGTGAAATGCACATATGATGATGTCCATGAATGCAATGACTACCTTGTCCCTTGCCTTACCAACAAGAGGGTTTGTGACTCCATGAACTAGTGCAAGATTTGGAAGTTGATTGCACAAGTTCTTGCCATAAGTGATTGTGAGTGAAGTTTGTTGGCGGAGTCACCCTCAAGAACTCTCTAGTTCTTCTTCTTTTGGACCCACATCAACTTGATGGGAATCCTTGGAGTTGTAGTAGCACTTGATGAAGTAGAACTTGATGAAGTCTTGGGAACCCACTTGACCAAGGCTTGAGGTGCTTCTTCAAATGAGTCAATCTCTTCTTGAAGCTTGTCCTTGCCTTTTAGCTTGTGGTCTTGTGGTGGAAGATCTTCTTGAGCTTGTGTTCCCTTGAAGGAAGTAGGATCATACTTCTCTTGTTGAGGAACAAACTTCGTCTTGGGGTATTGATCTTCTTCGCACTCAACTCCATTGGCATTGAACTTTCATTCAAAACCAACACCTTGGTTCTTCCAGTGACTTCCTTGCTTGCGTACAATTTCCTCAAATTGCTTACTCCCGGCAAGGCTCTTGTAGACACCTTTTTTTATAATTCCTTTCAATAGATTGTTTTCTTGCTCAAGTGTAACTTGGCTAAGAGAATCATTAGTGGAATCAATAGAACTACTTGAAGCAACAACATTGGATATAGCATTGTTATTGTTACTACTAGAGGTAGAACCCTTTTTACCCTTGTTACTAGTTTGCTTAGGTTTAACTTGTGGCATAAAGGTAGAAAAGAGTAAACATTTGGCAAGATATGAAGAAATCTTCTTTCAAAGATCATCATTGATAGCTTTAAGAAACTCATGCTCTTGCTCTAAATTTAGCTTCTCGAAGCGTAGCTTCTCATGAGTTCTTAGAAGTTCTCTATGATCCTCTTGAGTTGTTTCATGAGCTAACTTAAGAGCATTTAGTTCTTTAGTTAGACGCTCAATCTCCTTCATAGCATTGTCATTCGTTTCCTCTTGCCTATCATGATTACTAGCATTTTCATTATAGCTCACATCACTAGCCTTATCAACAAGTAAATCATCATCACCAAGCAAATCATCCTCATCACTTTTGTAGTCAAAGTATTCGGTGATACCTTGGGGCCTTTTGCCATGAAGCATCTTCCAATTCCTTCATTTGGTGAGTCAAATAGATCATGGGAGTTGGATGACACAAGAGCAAGTCCGGCAACACCTTCATCTTGACTATAGTCGTAGTTGGAGTGATAGCTTCTCTCGGAGTGGTTGTCGGAGTCGGAGCCGGAAATCCATTCACCAACATGAGCCTGAAGTCTTCTTCTTGTGTAGCTCTTTGATGACTTGTCCTTCCTTTCCGAATCCTTGCTTCTTCGAGAGGGTCTTCGTTCATAACGATCATCTCTACTCCTTCTCTCCTTATGAGGTGATTCATCTCTTCTATGTCTTCCTCTTGGTGATTAGTCTCTTTTCTTGTAGGGAGCCGTACACTCATTGGAGTAGTACCCGGGTTTTCCACAATTGTAGCAATTTTGGTCACGACTTGATGATCTTCTCTCATAGTGTCTTGAGCTAGAGCTTCTTTCTTTCCCTTTGTTCTTGTAGAACTTGTTGAATCTTTTCACCATTAGGCTTATCTCTTCATTGGATACTAGCTTGTCGCTTGAAGTTGTGGGAGCATCGGTTGAGGCTTTGTAAGCACCACTTGATTTGTTGTGTAGCTCCTCTTTGTCCTTGAGTGACATTTCATGAGTAACAATCCTTCCAATGACTTCCGTGGGCTTAAGATCTTTGTAATTTGGCATCATTTGGATCAATGTGCAAACGGTATCATATTTTCCATCCAAAGCTCTAAGGATCTTCTTAATGATAAATTTGTCGGTCATCTCTTCACTTCCTAAGCCGGCAATCTCATTTATGATGAGAGCAAGCCTAGAGTACATTTCAGCGAATCCTTCACCATCCTTCATCTTGAACTTGTCAAGTTGACTTTGAAGCACATCCAACTTAGATTCCTTGACGGACTCGGTACCCTCATGCATATCAACCAAAGTATCCCAAATTTCCTTTGCATTCTCAAGGCGGCTGATTTTGTTGAATTCCTCGGGACACATACCGTTGAAGAGAATGTCACAAGCTTGAGCATTGTATTGCAACATCTTCAATTCTTCCGCTGTTGCTTCACGATCCGGTTCCTTGCCATCCTCAAAGAATTCACCTTGCAAGCCAACATGAACAACAGCCCAAATGGCGAGGTTATGACCAAGACTATGCATTTTCATCTTATGTTTCCAACTAGCAAAGTTTGTACCATCAAAATATGGACCTCTACGGTGATAATTACCCACACTAGACGCCATACTCTCCTAGGTTGTGAAACCAAGGCAATGGAGACCAAAGCTCTGATACCACTTGTAGGATCGAAAGTATGTCTAGAGGGGGGTGATTAGACTACTTGACCAAATAAAAATCTATCGTTTTCCCAATTTTAGTTGTGGGCAGATTTTAGCAAGTATGACAAGTCAAGCATCACCCTACACATGCAATCCTAAGAGTGTGGCAGCGGAAAGTAAACAATTGCACATGTAAGTAAAGGAGGGGATCGAAGATTTCAAATGCAATGAAGACACAGTGATCTTTGGCGTGGTTCCGATAGGTGGTGCTATCGTACGTCCACATTGATGGAGGCTTCAACCCACGGAGGGTAACGGCTGTGCGAGTCCACGGAGGGCTCCACCCACAAAGGGTCCACGAAGAAGCAACCTTGCCTATTCCACCATGGCTTACATCCACGAAGGACTAGCCTCACTCGGGGTAGATCTTCATGAAGTAGGCGATCTCCTTGCCCTTACAAACTCCTTGGTTCAACTCCACATCATGTCAGAGGCTCCCAAGTGACACCTAACCAATCTAGGAGACACCACTCACCAAAAGGTAATAGACGGTGTGTTGTTGATGAACTCGTTGCTCTTGTGCTTCAAATGATAGTCTCCCCAACACTCAAACAACTCCTCACAGATTTGGCTATGGTGGAAGAAGGATTTGAGTGGAAAGCAACTTGGGAAAGGCTAGAAATCAAGGTTCAAATGGTTGGATTGGAATGTCTTGATCTCAACACATGAGTAGGTGGTTCTCTCTCAGAAAATGTATGTGGAAGTGTAGGCACGTTCTGATGGCTCTCTTCACTTAGGAAGAAGGGGTGGAGGGGTATATATAGCCTCCACACAAAATCCAACCGTTACACACTTTTGACCCAACTCGGTGGCACCGATCAGAAATCTCGGTGGCACCGACCTGTGTAAAAGATATGAACATTAGGAATATCGGTGGGACCGATTGGAACAACTCGGATGGACCGATGTGCAATGGTTAGGGCAGACCTCATCTCGGTGGCACCGATTGCATCAACTCGGTGGGACCGAAGTGAAGCAATAAGGCAACAGAGAGTTAGCAAGCCATCTCGGTGAGACCGATTTGCAAATCTCGGTGGGACCGAAGTAATTGCAAATGATTACATAGAGTTGGCAAGGCCATCTCGGTGGGACCGAGATCCATATCGGTGGTTCCGATTTGTTAGGGTTTTGGCAGTGGCTAAGTCCAGATGAACTCGGTGGCTCCGGATAAGAATTTTTGGTGGGGCCGAGTTGGAATGTAGGTTTTGGACATATTTGGATGGAGAAAGTGGTTGAGGGTTTTGGAGCACTGTCACTAAGCACTTGAGCAAAAAGACCATTAAGCAACACCTCAACCCCTTTTAATAGTATTGGCTTTCCTATGGACTCAATGTGATCTTGGATCACTTAACATAAAAATGTAGAGTCTTGAGCTTTTGCCAATCCATGTCCTTAGCATTTTGAGGGGTCCACATCTCTAGTCCTTGCCATGCCAATCATTGAACACCCTGAAATCCTTATCTTGAATGGACATTAGTTCAATGAGATATATGTTGTTACAAATTACCAAAACCACCAAGGGAGCAAATGTGCTTTCATCCCGGCACTTGGGGGCTACATCTATCAAAATTCTCTTAAAGTATAACAAGTGTGTATTTTTGTCTACAGTACATGCAGAGACCCGACTCATCGTGCAATGATGAGCCGGCCCTCGGGGACTACCATTTGTTGTTCTGCATAAAGATACATTTTCGGAAGCCCCGGGTCATCATGTAATAATGACCCGGCCCTTGGGGGCTACACATATATATGTATCAAGCCAAGAGACATGAGTTACTTCATACTTCCGTTTGAGGGACGTCACCATGTCAATTTCAGTGTCCTGGCTCTCAGATAGCCGGATCAAAATAGACTGGTGCAGCGAATGGATATCTTGGTCATCAAAAGAATGGAAGTCAAGAGCCGCCTTTTCTTTATTCTTCATTGGTGACTCAGCCTTGGCAGGAATCTTTGTCAAGGCGGTGGAGGTTGCTGGTGGAAGATTCTGATTTTCACCAGTCACCACTACCTCATCCTGAGCCTTTTCAGCAGGCTGCTCTTCTATTATATCTCCCTTTTCCTGATGGCCAAGGGGAGGAGAGGCGTGAGCCGGGCTCACTGTAGTGTCTTGGTGCGGCAGATCATCTTGAAAGGCCGGCTCATCCGGAATCTCCGGGTTCTCTGTTGTGATTTCCTAAGAAGGGTCTTTCTGAACAACAGGTTCAGATGACCCGGCGGCAGTTTTCTTTTTGATGGCCTTTGCGCTGCACAGAGTAAAAAGTACTTCAGTTAATGGATAAAGGCAGGAGTTTTAAGTATGATAAGCAAGTAGTCACATTTTGTACCCAGGATTGATGTTAAAAGCGGGCGCTTGGGTGGCGCTGGATTCATCTGAAGAAGGGGATGTTTGATAAGCCGAGTCGTTCAAAGGTAGCGGCTCTTTGAAGTGGCGGCTTGAGGCAGAGAGGGAGTGGGACTATGAGGCACTTCTGTCCGTGCCCTCCGTACAGGCGGTTCATTGGTTAACCCGCCGCTCAGCTCTCCCTCACTGCTCCGGGTCTTCCGTTTGGAGGTTTCTGTGTGCTGCATTTTCTTCAAAAGAAATTGTGGGTCTAAATGAGCATCTCGGTGTGAAAATGGAACTTTTCGGACTGCAACCCGGAATTTCTTTCGGACGGGTATTGGTGTCGGAATCTGAAGAGATCAAAGTTACCTCTGGCTCGCCGGCGTGACTGGATTCAACATGTTCCTGTGAGGAGGCGGCGTCAGCAAGTTGGTTAAACAGACGACCAAGGGAGTCGAGTTCTACCTCTTGGTCTTCATCATCTTCCGGGTCTTCCTCGCTATCTTCTCGAGGAGGAGTGGGGTCTTGAGGTTCGACCTTCCACCAATCAGCGTTTTCCTACAATGACAGGTCGATAAAATTACAATAAAGGCAAGGAAGTGTGAGCAGGGCAAGAGGAAATAGCTAAGGCGGCTTACTGCAGTGGCCGGGTTGCCCGTATAAAAGGGAGCGAGTCCCACGAGCGCGATGGAGTCCTTCGTCTCAGCAAGAAGTTTCTTGGCGAACTTGATGATATCTTTCTATTCGAGGTTGACTCGGCTAAAGCGTAGTGGGTCTTCTGGCTCACCAGAATAGGTGTACATAAGCTGGTTTCTCAGGCCAAGGGGCTGGATGCACCAGCTTACCCAGGTCCGGGTCAGGTCCACACCAGTGAGGCCATGAGCAGTCAAAGCATTTATTTTTGAATATAAGGGTTCCAGAGCCTTCCTCTCCTCCTTGGATGTGAAACCTGGGAAAATCATGGAGGCGTCAAGCCGGTCTGCTCTATAACCCGGCAGTGGGTGTTGTTGGTCTGGGGAGGTGTCCTTGCAATAGAACCAAGTTCTATGCCATCCTTTAGGGTGGCTAGCCGGCTTGGCTTCAGGAAAAGCTGAATTCTTCCTTCTTTGGATAGTGACCCCGCCAAGTTCCATGCTGGCTCCACCCTTGTGCTCTGTCTGGTGATTTAGATAAAAGAGTTCCTGGAAAAAGCTGATGGACGGCTCAATCTGCAGGTAAATCTCGCAGAATACTTGAAATTGGCACAAGTTGTGGATGGAGTTGGGACCCAAGTCTTGAGGCCTAACACCGAAGAAGTGGAGCACATCCCGGAAGAATTAAGAACCCAGGGGACGGAAACCTCTATACAAATGATCAGCAAATAAGATAATCTCATTTTGAGCCGGCTGAGGATGGATTTCTTCCTCAGGGGCTCGCCAGTCAATTTCTTCCTTGGATGGGAGTAACCCAGAATCTACCAAGGCCTGCAGCCGAAGCCCTGACACGTTGGATTTTGCCCAGTTAACAATCTTGTTGATTTTCGGAGCCATGGATTCAGATGCAGAGAAAGTAGGTAAGTAATGAAAGCCGTCAGAATTCAAAGCTTGCTGGTTTGCAAAAAGATAAGCTGGCATATTCCCGGGTTATGACTTCCGATACAAGATAAGTCGGTAATTACTAAGGTCACCGATTTTCACAAGTGATAAACGTGGTCTGGACTATGAGTCGGCGAACAATTTTCAAATGGATTGAGGAATTTTCTAGATCTAAAAAATGACTTTAATTGACAGATTAAACCCTAGGTCTGTTCTTTGCAAACGGGGGTAAATTGCAATGGGATTCATTTGAAGCAGTGTAACAGATCTGAAAAAAATCATGAAGATATTGTGGGGCAGTTCTATGGTCTAGCAAATGAAGAATCAATAAAATTGTGGCTCGACAGTTGTTGCTGCAAAGAACACCGAAGAACCATGAAGAACTATGAAGAACTAGCAACAATGGTGAAGAGGCACTTACAGATCTGAATGGGAAAACTTTCGGTCTTTGGGCGTTGCGGATGTGGCCGTGCGATGCTAGACGGATTCCGGCGATGATGAGTGAGCACGGTCAGCGCAGTATGAGCTGCGGCGGTTAGCTCAGAATGGCGCAGCGGCATTGAAGAGCAGAGGAGGAAGACGAGGAGCGAGAGCTGTAAAGAGAAGCACTAGAGATGTGCTGGCCAATTTATAGGTGCGGTGAAACCTGAAACGGCAGGTGCGGTTCCCCAGGCGGCGCAATAAAATTCGGCTGAAAAGAGCTCCTCGATTTTCGCGCCTGATAAGACAATACAAATCCACTCAAGGATTCGCTATGATGTCACCCCGGATTTTGCGGAAGTGGATTGTGACATCATGAAGAAAAGTTGTGAGTAGATACCAAGTCTATGGAGGGTGGATGATCCGACAAAATGGTTGAGCCGGCAAATGTGTCTGCAGATGAAGGATGCTCAAGAGCCGGCTTGAGAAGCAGGTTCAGAGATGAAAATTCTTTGCAGATTATTCGGTTTATTTTGTTTTGTTTTTCAGGATGGAGTTTAACATGGATAAATCCAAGTCAAACTAAGGGCTAATGTTGGGGATATTTCCAGCATAGGAGACCCGGCAGGAGGATGACCTGGCCATAGAGCTATAAGGCTCAGTGGGTTATCTCACTGCTGGGCCTTGAAGATACATAGTGGGCTGGCTTAATGGAGGCCTGGTGAAGAGGGCCGGCTCAGCATGTGGGCCGGCTTAAGAAGAAAGACAAGATAAGAAAGATTACCTTGAAGAACAAGTCAATTAGAATAAGAGTAGGATACGGGTTAAGGTTACAACCCGGACTCTCATGTAAACCTAGGGCTCAACCTGTTATATAAAGGGGAGCGCCTAAGGCAGAAAGACTAAGTTGCAATCTCTAGAAAGCTAGGTTAGCGAATCTGCGCCATTGTAATCGAGATCCAAAGCAATACAATCAAGCAGGATGTAGGCTTTTACCTCGATCGTGAGGGGCCGAACCTGGGTAATCCCGTGTCTTCTCGTTCCCGATCAACCCCATTAAGCTTCCACCTTCATGTGATGGCTCCATTGCTAAGTCCTTTCACAAGGGCATCTGCCGTGCTAAAACCACGACAGTTTGCCTCGTACTCAAAATGACAAAGACTCGGTATTTGTTGTTGTGGACCATTTCTCTAAGATGGCACATTTCATTCCTTGTAACAAGAGCGATGATGCTTCACATGTTGCAAATCTCTTTTGTAGGGAAATCTTGAGATTACATGGAGTGCCCAAGACAATTGTATCGGACCACGACGTCAAGTTCCTAAGCTACTTTTGGAAGACACTATGCGCCAAGCTCGAAATCAAGCTACTATTCTCTTCGTCTTATCATCCTCAAACTGACGGCCAAACAGAGGTCACGAACCAGACGCTATCCACACTCCTTCGCGTGTTGATCAAGAAGAATATAAGGGAGTGGGAGGAATGCTTACCCATCGCCAAGTACGCCTACAATTGAGCAAGACATTCGACTACCGGCAAGTCCCCCTTCGAGGTCGTCTACGGCTTCAACCCATTGTCTCCATTGGACATCCTACCGCTACCACTACAAGAGCGCATCGACATGGACACAAGTGCACGAGCTACATACCTCAAGAAGATGCATGAAGATACAAGGCAAGCAATCAAGCACCAAGTACAATAACTTGCCTCCAAGGTCAACATCAACAAGCACCCCATGGTGTTCAACCCCGGAGATCTTGTGTGGCTACACCTTCACAAAGAACGCTTCCCTAACAAACGCAAGTCAAAGCTACTTCCTTGAGCCGATGGACCGTTCAAGGTGCTAGCACGCTACAATGAAAATGCCTACAAGATCGACATACCATGCGACAAGTATAACGTGAGTGACATCTTCAACGTCAAGGACTTATCTCCCTTCCATGGTGATGTGGATCTTGATCCGAGGACGGATCTTTCCCAAGGGGGGGGAGATGATGCGGAGCATCCCGAGGTCATCCCCATGGACTCACCTACGTCACCTCAAGTGCCACTAGGACCTATGACACGAGCACGAGCAAGAGCCATCGAGAACAAGGTGACATCACTCCTCTCGCAATTCCCCTTCGATGCACATGAGAATTGGATGCTACCTCAAGCGGAGATCCTATGCATACTCAGGTACCAAGGAGATCATCATGGAGAAGCTAAGGAGCAAGGCCAATCGAAGGAGGAAGAGGAACGCGAAGACGGAGGACAAAAAAGACAAGTCTGCACTTGCCCGGATGATCCGAACCCAGGTCCGGACGATCCGGCCAACGCCCGGACGATCCGGACCCCGGTCCGGATGATCCGGCCAAAGCGCCCCACGGCAACAGCAAGCACCCGCGGGAAGCCGGATCATCTGGGTCCCGACCCGGATCATCCGGACCAGCCCGGATGTCCGGACGGCCACCCAGATGTCCGGCCCTCCCGCGCCTGAAAACGACCTGCCCGGACGTCCGGGAGACCGCCTAGATCATCCGGGCTCCCGAAGGCCGGATCATCCGGGCACCCCCAGCTCATGTGTGTGTGTGTGGCCCGAGGCCCATGTCACCATTTCATCCCCCTAGACTATATATACCCCTCCTCCTCTATGGTTTAGGGTTAGCAAAGTGTTGGCTCTTGAGATTAGAGCTTTGCTCATCCATACCTCTCCTCCGGAGACCAAGACCTCCTTGAGGAGAAGATCCACTCCTGATATCAAGACCTCGACTCCTCTCCAGATCGGGTTGAACTAGCTACTGTGTATCCTCCTGTGTTGACTTTGTATCATGATTCATCGTATGTGTATGTGGATCTAGTGTATGAGTGACTTGTGATTGTGTCAATTGAGTGATTTGTGTTCTTCGTGTTCTTTCCTTTTCCCCCTCCAATTGTGAAAAGATCGACGAACTAGTGTTCCAACCTACATCATACAAAGCTAACAATCATGCATAAAAGAGTTCAGAGAAGACTCAAATATTTCTCATGAATAATCTGATCATAAACCCACAATTCATTGGATCCCAACAAACACACCGCAAAAGAAGATTACATCGAATAGAGCTCCAAGAAGATCGAGGAGAACATTGTATTGAAGATCAAAGAGAGAGAAGAAGCCATCTAGCTACTAGCTATGGACCCGTAGGTCTGTGGTAAACTACTCACACATCATCTGTAGGGCAGCAAGGTTGATGTAGAAGCCCTCCGTTATCGATTCCCCCACCGGCAGAGTGCCGGAAAAGGCCTCCAGATGGGATCATGGAAGAATAGAAGCTTGCGACGGTGGAATTTTTTTTACGCCTGGCTCTCTGTTGGTTTGGGAATATTTGGGAATTTATAGGCTTGGAATTAGGTCAAACGGAGTTACGTGGGACCCACAAGCTCAGGGGGCGCGGCCACCCCCCTGGGGCGCGCCCCTCGAGCTTGTGGCTCTCTCGTATGCCTTCTGGTCTCCTCCTGAAGCTTCTAGGGTCCCTTCTAGTCCAGAAAAAATTAATCCAAAGATTTTTTTTCGTTTGGACTTCGTTTGATATTGATTTTCTGAAAAAGCCAAAAACAAACAAAAAACAGCAACTGGCACTGGGCACTAGGTTAATAGGTTAGTCCCCAAAAATGATATAAAATAGCATATAATTGCATATAAAACATCCAAGATTGATACTATAATAGCATGGAACAATAAAAAATTATAGATACGTTGGAGACGTATCAAGCATCCCCAAGCTTAATTCTTGCTTGTCCTCGAGTAGTTAAACGATAAAAATAGAATTTTTGATGTGGAATGCAACCTAAAATGTCTATCATGTAATCTCTCTTTACGGCATATAAATTGTGAAGCGATGAATTAACAATATCAACATAATAATATCCATGAACATAAGAAGCATAATCATTAAACTTTCAAAATATACGATCCTTAACGAATGTTATACCTACTCACTTTCTCATATTAGTAATGGCATGACTCCATCTTCACTGCAAATATATAAATTATGAGCACCTCGGTGTTAAACCAGGCAATTGGATCGTACTTCTAACGCGCTTCAGCATTTTCAACTCTCACGCAATACATGAGCGTGAGCCATGGACATAGCACTAGGTGGAATAGAATGCGGTGATAGGGATCAAATAATGGAAAGAGAAAGAAGAAAGTCTCGCATCAACTCAGCGGATCAACGGGCTATGGAGATGCCCATCAATCGATATCGATGCGAGGAGTAGGGATTGACATGCAACGGATGCACTAAGAGCTATAAGTGTATGAAAGCTCAGACTGAAAACTAAGTGGGTGTGCATCCAACTTGCTTGCTCATGAAGACCTCGGGCATTTGAGGAAGCCCATCATCAGAATATACAAGCCAAGTTCTATAATGAAAAAATCCCACTAGTATATGAAAGTGACTACATAAGAGACTCTCTATATGAAAAACATGGTGCTACTTTGAAGCACAAGTATGGAAAAGGATAGTAACACTGCCCCTTCTCTCTTTTTCTGTCATTTTTTTGTGGGCTGTTTTTGGCCTCTTATTTTTCTATTTTTTTTTATTTCCTCATTGGGACAATGCTCTAATAATGATGATCATCATACTTCTATTTACTTACAACTCAAAATTACAACTCGATACTAGAACAAATATGACTTTATATGAATGCCTCTGGCAGTGTACCAAGCTGTGCAATGATCTAGCGTAACATGTATAAAAATGATGAATGGTGGCTTTGCCACAAATACTATGTCAGCTATATGATCATGCAAAGCAATATGACAATGATGATGTGTGTCATAAAAACGGAACGGTGGAAGTTGCATGGCAATATATCTCGGAATGACTATGGAAATGCCATAATAGGTAGGTATGGTGGCTGTTTTGAAGAAGGTAAAAGGACGCTTATGTGTGAAAGAGCGTATCATATCATGGGGTTTGGATGCACTGGCAAAGTTTGCGCCAACTCTCGAGGTGAGAAAGGGCAAGGCACGGTACCGAAGAGGCTAGCAAATTGCGGAAAGATAGGAGTGCGTATAATCCATGGACTCACATTAGTCATAAAGAACTTACATACTTATTGTAAAAACCTATTAGCCCTTGAAGCAAAGCACTAATCGCATGCCCCTAGGGAGGAGGTTGGTAGGAGTTAACCTTCGCGTGCCCCCGATTGTAACAGCACTCAAGGATTTCATTTCAGACCTATAAATGCTCGAACTTCTTTACCATGCCACAACTAATACTTAGATGAATAGTCATAACAAACTTTAATACCAATATTCCTACTAACCAATGATCATGAACCTATATCCTTTCATATTATGACATTAATACAATTAACCATACACTTCATATTTAGTGATCTACGTGAAATTTTTTATTATACCCCCCTTGAATACCTTATCATATCAGGACCATTCTTTTAACATGAGAAAATTGCCATTACTATTTATTAGACTCTCAAAAAGATTTAAGTGAAGCATGATAGTGCAATCATTTCTATAAAATATAACCACCGCCGTGCTCTAAAAGATATAAGTGAAGCACTAGAGCAACTACCTAGCTCAAAAGATATAAGTGAAGCACATAGAGTATTCTAACAAATCACGATAATTGTGTGTCCCTCTCAAAAGGTGTGTTCAAAAGATGATTGTGGCAAACTAAAAAGCAAACAAAGAAAATAAAACTATGGCACAAGACGCTTCAAGTAAAACACATATCATGTGATGAATAAAAATATAGCTCCAAGTGAGTTACCGATAGATTGTAGACGAAAGAGGGGATGCCATCCGAGGCATCCCCAAGCTTAGACGCTTGGGTCTTCCTTGAATATTACCTTGGGGTGACTTGGGAATCCCCAAGTTTATGGTCTTGCCGCTCCTTATTCCTTCATCCATCGTGATCTCACCTAAAACTTGAAAACTTCAGCACACAAAACTCAACAGAAACCTCGTGAGATCCGTTAGTATAACAAACAAATCTTAAACTTTAGGTACTGTTATAAATTTATTCATATTTACTTCTTGCATAATGCTACTGTAATCTAACGTCTCCATGACTTATACCCCCCGATATAATCCAAAGCATCATTAAAATAAGCGAACTATGCAATAGAAAACAGAATCTGTCTAAAACAGAACAGTCTGTAGAGATCTATTTAAAAGCTATACTTATGTAACTCCAAAAATTCTGAAAAATTAGGAAAACGTAAAAAATTCATATACCAATACTGTGTAAGAATTTCAGATTTTTCTGACATTCCAGTACAGAACCAAAAATCCAGAACTGGGTGCAAAACTTTCTATTTTCCAAACAGCATCAATTATACTATCATCCAAATCATCCCAAAGGCATTACTTGGCACAAACACTAATTAAAATATAAAAACACAATCATAACAGTAGATACAATTGGGTAAACACACAAAATAGAAAACAAAGTAAAAATTTAAGATACATATTGGGTTGCCTCCCAACAAGCTCTTTCTTTGTAGCCATTAAGATAGGCTTGAGATTTCAATGATGCTCACATGAAAGATAATAATTGAAACACAAAGAGAGCATCATAAAACATGTGAAAACCACCCTTAATTCTAACCCTCATCCTATTCATAGGCATTTTATAGGAAAACAAATTATCAAGACAAACAACATCCAACATATGCAAATAAGAAGAATGAAGCATTGATAATTTCAACATCAAGAGATGTAATTGAATAACATGAAAGTTTCTACAACCATATTTTCCTCTCTCATAATAATTACTTGTAGGATCACAATAAAATTCAACAATATAACTATCATATAAAATATTCTCTTCATGATCCACATGCATAAAAGTTTTATAATCTTCCAAGATAGTGGGATTAACATCAACTAAAGTCATGACCTCTCCAAACCCACTTTTATCAAAAATATTCATAAGATTGAACACTCTCCAAATATGTGGGATTCTTTTTACCTAAAGTTAAAACTCTTCCAAACCCACTTTCAATACTATTGCAAATCTCATTATTAATGGTAGATCCATTATGAGGCTTAAATAAATTTTCAAGATCAAAAGAAGCATTATCACCCCAATCATGATCATTGCAATGAGTAGTGGACATGACAAAATTATCATCCCCAAGCTTGTAGTTTTGCATATCATTAGGACAATTGGCATTAATAGAATTTATAATAACATCATTGAAATCATGCTTTCATTCAAGGAGCTATCATGAATCACTTTATAAACTTCTTCTTTTAGCACTTCATCACAATTTTCAGATTCACGATTTTCAAGCAAAACTACATAAAGATAATCAAGTGCACTCAACTCACTAGCAATTGGTTCAACATAATTGGATTGTTTGAAAAGATTAGCAAGTGGATGAGGATCCATATGTCTATATTTTTATTTTCATTGAGTCACACAATTATAGCTAGCAAGCAAACAAGCAAAGCAAAATATTTTTGTGTTTTTTGTATTTTTATGAGAAGTGGGGGAGATGAAAATGAGAGGCAAATGCAAATAAAAAGGCAAATAAAATAAGAGCAAGTAGATGATAGTTTGTGTGAAGGTACTTGATAGGTTTTGGTGATGTCTCCCTGGCAACGGCACCAAAAATTGGCAAGTTGACGGGATACTATTTTGACGTGACTTCTCCCCGGCAACGGCGCCAGAAATTCTTCCTGCTACTTGTGAGCTGCGTTGGGATTTCCTCGAAGAGGAGAGGATGATGGAGTAAAGTAGAGATAAGTATTTCCCTCAGTTAAGAACCAAGGTTATGAATCTAGTAGGAGAACCACACAGAACCTCGTTTGCAGCACCTGCACACACAAAAGCAAATACTTGCACCCAACGCAATCAAGAGGGTTGTCAATCCCCTGGGCGGTTATTTGCAAGGATCAAATCTTGTAGTGGTAGATAGATAAAATAAATTGCAAAATAAAATAAAATATAAAAATTGCAGCAAGGTATTTTTTGATTTTATATATGATAAAAGTAGACCCGGGGGCCATAGTTTTCACTAGAGGCTTCTCGCTCGAACACAAAGCATACGGTGGGTAAACAAATTACTGTTGGGCAATTGATAGAAAATCGCATAGTTATGACGATATTCAAGGCAATGATCATGTATATAGGCATCACGTCCGAGACAAGTAGACCGACTCCTGCCTGCATCTACTACTATTACTCCACCCATCGACCGCTATCCAGCATGCATCTAGGGTATTAAGTTCATAACAAATGGAGTAACGCCTTAAGCAAGATGACATGATGTAGACCAAGTAAACCCAATAAATATGAATAAACCCAGTCGTTTTACCCTTAATGGCAACAATACAAATACGTGTCTTGTCCCTTTCTATCACTGGGATATAAAGCACCGCAAGATTGAACCCATTACAAAGCACCTATCCCATTGCAAGATAAATCAATCTAGTGGGCCAAACCAAACGGATAGATTGGAGAGAAATACAAAGCTATAACAATCATGCATAAAAGAGTTCAGAGAAGACTCAAATATTTCTGATGAAAAATCTGATCATAAACCCACAATTCATCGGATCCCAACAAACACACCGCAAAAGAAGATTACATCGAATAGAACTCCATGAAGATCGAGGAGAACATTGTATTGAAGACCAAAGAGAGAGAAGAAGCCATCTAGCTACTAGATATGGACCCGTAGGTCTATGGTAAACTACTCACACATCATCGGTAGGGCAGAAGGGTTGATGTAGAAGCCCTCCGTGATCGATTCCCCCTTCGGCAGAGTGCCGGAAAAGGCCTCCAGTTGGGATCGCAGATGAACAGAAGCTTGCGGCAGCAGAAAAGTTTTTACGTCTGGCTCTCTGTTGCTTTGGGAATATTTGGGAATTTATAGGCTTGGAATTAGGTCAAACGGAGTTACGTGGGACCCACAAGCTCAGGGGGCACGACCACCCCTAGGGCGCACCCCTCGAGCTTGTGGCTCTCTCCTATGCCTACTGGTCTCCTCCCGAAGATTCTAGTGCCCCTTCTGGTCCAGAAAAAATTAATCCAAAGATTTTTTTTCCGTTTGGACTTCGTTTGATATTGATTTTCTGAAAAAGCCAAAAACAAGCAAAAAACAACAACTGGCACTGGGCACTAGGTTAATAGGTTAGTCCCAAAAAATGATATAAAATAGCATATAATTGCATATAAAACATCCAAGATTGATACTATAATAGCATGGAACAATCAAAAATTATAGATACGTTGGAGACGTATCAGTGGTCCGCCAGGCATTCACCGAAGTAGACGCCGCTAATGATGCGCGCTACGCTGACGAGGAGGATGACGACGGCGAGGAGGAGGAGGGGGTGGCGAGGATGAGGACGGCATCGACGATGAGGATTAATTTCAAGTAGTTCTGTTAGGTTTCTAGTAATATGCATGTTATTTATGTAAGTACTTTTGCTAATATTGTAATGACATTAGTTACTACCTAGTATATGTTTTATGTAGTTCTCCATGGAATCCACTTAATTGCTGCGCTACCATTCCATCCTGTTCGGGAAGTGACAACGCCATTTTGCATGCAATTTAGGTGGTCACCACGGCACTGGCATCTAGTTCAGGCAGGGACCACACCCTTTTTACATGCAATTCAGGTGGTCACCACGGCACTGGGATCCGATTTCAGGCTGTGACCACGCCACTGGCATGCAACTCAGGCGGTTAGCACGGGACTGGCATCCAATTTCATGTTGGGGAACGAAGCATGAAAATCAAAAAAATTCCTACGAATCACCCAAATCTATCTATGAGAGGCATAGAAACAAGAGGGGAGAGTGTGTCTATGTACCCTTGTAGACCGTTAAGAGGAAGCGTATATCACGCGGTTGATGTAGTCGTACTCTTCGCGATCCGATCATGATCCAAACCGATCAAGCGCCGAACGGACAGCACCTCCGCGTTCAGCACACGTGCGGCTCGATGACGTCTCCTCCTCCTTGATCCAGCAAGCGGGAGAGGAGAAGTAGATGGGATCACAACCAGCACGACGGTGTGGTGGTGATGGTGGTGGTGGAACGCCGACAGTGCTTCGCTAAGCGTCGTCGGGACGAGGCGGTGGTGTAACAGGAGAGAGGGGTGCCCAAGGGCTGGTGTGTGCTTTGGTGTGCCCCCTCCTCTATATTTATATGGGTGGAGGGGCTAGGAGTCCAGCCCCTCTTCCCTCTAGGGCCGGCGGCCAAGGGAGAGGAGTTGGACTCCTAGTCCAACTCTTCCCCTTGTCCCTTGGGGACTCCTCCCTTCTCCTCTAGGCGCCTGGGCCTTTGAGGGCTAGTGTGCCTGGCCCAATAAGGCCAGGGCACCTCCCCTCAGCCCATGTAGGCCCTAGGGACGTGGTGGATCCCTTGGTGGACTTCCGGACCCCTCCGGAAGTTTTCGGAACCTTCTGGAAGCTTCCCGGTACAATAGCGACAAAACCGAACTTTTTCCGAAACCCTGAAAAGAACTTTCCATATATAAATCTTTACCTCCAGACCATTCCGGAGCTCCTCATGACGTCCAGGATCTCATCTGGGACTCCGAATAACATTCAGTTACCAACATCAAAATATCCAATATTACTCTAGCATCATCGAACGTTAAGCGTGCGGACCCTACGGGTTCGAGAATCATGTAGACATGACCGAGACACCTCTCCGGTCAATAACCAATAGCGGAACCTGGATTCCCATAATGGTTCCTACATATTCCACGAAGATCTTTTATCGGTTAAACCATGATGTCAAGGATTCAGTTAATCCCATATGCAATTCCCTTTGTCCAGCGATATGTTACTTGCCCGAGATTCGATCGTCGGTATCTCCATACCTAGTTCAATCTTGTTACCGGCAAGTCTCTTTACTCGTTCCGTAATACAAGATCCCGTGACTAACTCATTAGGCACATTGCTTGCAAGCTCTTTATGATGTTGTATTACCGAGAGGACCCAGAGATATCTCTCCGTCATACGGAGTGACAAATCCCAGTCTCGATCCATGCCAACCCAACAGACACCTTTGGAGATACCTGTAGAGCATCTTTTATGATCAGCCAGTTACGAAGTGACGTTTGATAGCACAAAAAGTATTCCTCCGGTATCCGGGAGTTGCATGATCTCATGGTCTTAGGAATAGATACTTGACATGCAGAAAGCTATAGCAATAAACTCAGTCATACAATCAAATGCTAAGCTTACGGTTGGGTCTTGTCCATCACATCATTCTCCTAATGACGTGATCCCGTTATCAAATGACAACTCATGTCTATGGTTAGGAAACCTTAACCATCTTTAATCAAAGAGCTAGTCTAGTAGAGGCTTACTAGGGACATTGTATTTGTTTATGTATTCACACATGTATTTAAGTTTCCGGTCAATACAATTATCGCATGAATAATAAACCTTGATCATGAACAAAGAAATATGATAATAACCAATTTATTATTGCCTCTAGAGCATATTTTCAACATTTCAGAGGGTGACCACGCCATTGGCATCCAACTCAGGTGGTCACCATGGCAATGGCATACGATTTGAAGCGGTGACGATGGCCATGCGATGGCACCCTAGAGTAATAGTAGAACGCGACTACAAATGGAAGACATGCCATAAACCTGGTTCAAGTGTTAATATTCGTATATGATCCAGCTAGTTAGGTGCAACTCCTTAAGTGCATCAGGTCCTTGGTTCAACTCTAGGACATCAAATTTTTCATGCTAATGATTTGTTTTCCTGTCACTGTCAAGTGGCCCCACGCATGGAGATGCTCACGTATAGTCACATCAACATCGGCGTCGCTCTAATTCCACACTAAGCCATCTTCGCTCCCCATTCCAATCAGAAATCCCCCCAATCATCTGTAACACTCCTGTGTAATGAGCAACAGCGATCCATAATGATTATGCTAAGTCACTGTGATTTGCAATGCTTGATCATATTGGATTCATATCTCATTTCAAATTCCATCTTTGAATTCAATTCAAATCATAAGTGAAATTTGAAGTTGCTCAAAAATTGCTAGAAAATAGTTCATCATTTAGCAAAAATTCCAAAACAAATATTTGTTCAGGAAAACAACATCACCATCAATGCTAAATGTGGACTAGGGCAATTAAACAATGCTAAAACAGCAATTTAAGTGCCATTTCATTTATGAAAAATTCAAATAGCTTCCCAAATTTTTGTGGCAGTGCAGAATAATGCAATGTATTTTTGTGGACAAGTTTCACATTTTACAAAATGCATTTGGCAGCTCATTTATTTTGCAAAACCTTCTGTAAAAAGAAAAGCATAAAAGAAATGAAAAAAGGCTGAAGTCTACTATGCATATGGGCTTAAGTTTGAATAGTGCCAGGCCCAGCCCAACCTCTCTCTCTCTCCTACCTCCCGCCTCTCTCCTCCCCGTGTCACCGCGCCCATGGCCGCGCTGGCGTGCTCCGATGAAACGGCGACACCGCGGCGCTACAGGAGCCGCGGAGGAGATAAGGGCGACGCCCTCGGCCCCTCGTCGTCCTCATCCACACCCTCCCCTCTCTCCTGCGCTCGCGCTCTCTCTCTCTCTCGAGCTCACCCGCACGCCGCCGTTGCCGTGCTGCCTCGCCACCATGGCCACCGACCTCTCCTCGCCTCGCCACCTTGTCCGTCATCTCCACCGTCGTCGACTACCTCGTCCCCGTCCACGCGCGCAAAGCCAGGGAGCACTCCATCGCCGGATCCGCGTCGTCTTCCCCGTCTGTGGTCGCAATCGTTCTTCCCCGAATCCGGCCGCCACTGCTGCTCCCGTTGCTCACCGAGCCTCCTTGTGCTCCCACGGTGAGCATCCGCATGGATCCCCTCCTCCTCCTCCTTTCTTTCGCGCCATAGTCGCCGCATTCGACGAGGCCGTACTCGTCACCGCCGTCGTGCTCATAGCCGTGGCCATGCTCGCCGTCGAGCTCAACTGAGCACGATAACGTGCTCAGTGCACGCGTAGGAGCCCAACGCCACCGTTAGCGTGCCTCCCCATGCCCCGCATCGCCGTAACCGGCTTCGCCCGATTCCGGCTGCCGCCTCCACCACTCGCCGCCGACGTCTCCGGCTGTTTCCGGCCAAGCCACCGCCACCATTCGACGCAGCGCGGAGCGCATGTTCGAACGGTGCCTCCAGCGCGCCAAATGGCCGCCGGACGGTGAAATCCGATGCGCGCCCGTGCACCTCCACCGTGAAACGAGGCCGCCGGCGTTTAAACGCCGGCGCCGCTGAGCTGGCCACCACGTGGGGCTCCCTGGGTCACTGACCAGTGGGCCCAGGGGCCCCAGTTGACCACGTTGACTGGTCAACGTGCTGACGTGGCAGCACAGTGCCGTTGACATGTGGGCCCCCGTGTTTAATTAAAATATTTAATTTTAAAAATTAATCTAATCACTAATTAGACACTGACAGTGGGGCCCACCCTTTAATTAACCTCTGTTAGTTTAATTTTAGTCTCTGTTTAGTCCAAAGTCACTGATGTGTGGGTCCCAGCTGTCAGGTTTGACCTGGAACAGCTCGGGTTGACTTGCTGACATCACGCTGACGTAGTAAATCATTTTCTGTTAATTTTGAATTAGATTTAAATTCCAGGAATTTCAGAAAATGGTTTAAATCTTTGAAAATTCCTAGAAAATAAACCGTAGCTCGGATCGAAAAGTTTTCAACATGAAAGTTGATCAGAAAAATGAGACAAATCTGAATATGTGGTCAAAATGCTTGACCATCACTCCTATCTAGATGAACATGGAACCTTCCCCTCCGGTGCAGTATGTCGATAACTGCCTAAGGCCAGGAAAATATCCCAGATATTTTCCCGCTTCGCCTACAACGCGTAGCATTGCATTAGGCCACCCCCAGCACTGCATATTGCCATGTCATGCATTGTGTTGCATTTGTTTGCTTTTATTTATTGTTTCTTCCCCCTCTTCTTATCCGGTAGCCCCCGAGACCGGCGCAGCTCCGGAGTACGACTACACCGTCGACGACCCCTCTTTCCCCACAGAGCTTTCAGGCAAGCAAACCCCCTTGAACATGCCTATATTACCTATTCTTTCTCCCTCATGCTTGCATTAGAATTGCTACAGTTGTTGTTCCTAAATACCTATTCTGATGTATAGCCTATTTTTGTAAACTGCTATTGATACCTTACCTGCTATCCTAAATGCTTAGTATAGGTTGGTAGCAAACCATCTGTGGCCCCTCTTCCTTGTCCTAGTTGCCCCGCTTTGTTACTGGTGCCCCGATCAATATGATCGGTGGGCTGAGTCTGACTCATCACTACGCACCCCTTTAGTTGCACTACTCTGCAGAGCTACCATCGAGTGCCGAGGGTGATACCTCTTATCTCACTCCTGATGTTGCCTCTGTAGTATAGCTAGTCGGGTGTGGGTCAACGAGGGTGATTCCTCTTTCACCACCTCCGATGAAGCTTTTGTCGTGCAACCCCTCAAGTGTGAATCCATCGAGGGTGATTCCTCCGGGTTCACCTTGACGGGTACATCGAATAGGAATCCAACGCGGGTGATTCCTCGGATTCCTCCTTGATGTTATGGACACACGGATATCTTATGTTTATTTTCAGGCACTGATTAAAGACGGGTCGACCCCGAGGGGTACCCGTGAGTATTGTGGAGTCGGGTTGACCGTGAGGGTACCCGCGAGATGATTATGTGGCACAACCGGGCATTCTTAGCCCTTGCCGTAGGCCCACGAGACGGGGCGACGGGGGTCACATGATCGTGAGTCTCTGCTCGTTACCGTGAGCTCCCAACACACTAATGGGTTAGGATATGTGATCTGAGTAGGCCTTTGGCCTTTTCGCACTAACCACCACGCGGGAATAGTATGGGCACTCGGTGTCGTATGTATCAGCCGAAGTTCTTCAGACGTCAGCGGTTGAACGGCACGCGCCCGGGTTGGACCGCGAAAGCCTGCGTGTGTATACATGGGCTAGGTCTGCTCCCTACCATCCTCGCAACGCGCAGGAGTGCAAAGGGCGATGGGCCCAAGACCCCTGAGCGCTTAGGGTGTAGACCGGCGTGCTGGCCTCTCTGTTGAACATAGGTAGGGCTACGACATGTCGATCAGCCAAGGCCGGGCATGGACCCAAACAAGTGTGTCCGGCCAGAGTTAATCGAGCGTGTTGGGCAAGTTGGTGCACCCGTGCAGGGAAGTATATCTATTCGAATAGCTGTGTCCACGGTAACAGGACGCTCGGAAAGTATCCCGATCTACTACAACTAGAACTGGATACCTGTGAACTTAATAATATGTTTGCTCTGGGATTGCTTCCTCGCAGGGGAGTCGAGGAAGAATCTCTGGGCTTGGTTAATTATACTTATTACTATATGTTATGTACTAATCTACACTCTTCTAATGCTGCAAGACGCTGAAGATGCTAGTCTTCGATAGGCTAGGCCTTTCTTTCTATTCTGGCATTTCTGCAGTCTAGTCCACAGATACAGCCCTTTCTTGATACCAATGCATATTTAGAATAGATCTGATGTAAGTCTTGCGAGTACTTTGGATGAGTACTCACGGTTTCTTTGCTTCCCCTTTTCCCCATACCCGATTGCTGCGACCAGATCATGGAGCCCCGGATCCAGCTGCCCCTGTCGACGACTACTACTACCCCTCCGGTGGAGAGTACTACTACGTGGAGACCGCCGACGACCAGGAGTAGATAGGAGGCACCCAGGCAGGAGGCCTGCGCCTTTTCATTCCAGTGTCGTTGTTTTGCCCAGCCTTCTTAAGGCATATCTGTTTAATTTTATGTCTGCACTCAGATATTTGATGCTTCCGCTGATGCTTGTATGACTCAAGCTTATGTATTTGAGCCCTCGAGGCCCCTGGCATGTAATATAAAGCTTGTATGACTTTTATTTGTGTTTAGAGTTGTGTTGTGATATCTTCAAGTGAGTCCTTAGGTTGATCGTGTGCATTTGCGTGTATGATTAGTGCACGATTAAGTCGGGGGCGTCACAAGTTGGTATCAGAGCCGACTGCCTGAAGGAACCCCCCCCCCTTTCCAACTCCTTGGCCGAAGTTGAGTCTAGTCTTTGAAAAACTGTTTTACTAACATGGCTGTGTGGCTTACGGGCCCACGTCGCCAATGGGTGGTATTAGGATCTTTTATTCCTCTTCCTTACTCAGGGATTCTGTTCTTTCTTCCTTTCAGGTTAAAGATTTTACTAACTCTGACATTAGGTTCTCGTGTTCATATTCAACCAGAGAGCTGGATTATCTGCAACATTTCTTTCCAATGCTAACTTATGCTTCTCACACTGTCGTTTGACATCTTGCACTCCTTGTTTCAGATGCGTCCTGCAAGACAGCTCGTACGCCAGACTATAGCCGTTGATGCGACTGGGTTCCCTGCTATCTTGGTCGATCTCTTGACCAGGCTGGGATATCACTGGTACCCCGAGTACACTGTTTACGAGGACTACCGCGAGTTCAACCAGGAGCAGTACCACGCTGTGGTTCGTATCTTTGACCGGCAGAACAACTCCATCACTGAGTTGCACACCTTTCATGGTGTTGGAGTGACTGTTGACATGGCCATCCATGATGCTGCCTATATTGCTATTGCCCGTCTCCATGGAGAGCACAGTCGCTTGGAGGAGACCGCTTTCAGATATATCCCGTATGCCCCCGCTGGGGACGAGAGTGGATATTACACTGCTGTCTGTACCCCTTACGTGCCACATCATTATGACCCGCATGTTTTGGTACAGTACACTCAGGCTCTGGACCGCACTGCCTGAGCTCTTACTGTCGAGTTGTATGCCACTCGTGCTCGTCTTTACGATGCTCTGACACAGTTGCTGCCAGCAGTCAGTGCACGGATGCATCCAGAGTACATCCTTTACCTGCGCAGGACGGAGATGCCACCAGTTCTTGAGTGGCCTGCTGTTGCAGGTTGTACTCCCCCACGTGGTCCTCTTCTTCCAGTCCGGGACCAGGTTCTGCACCAAAGTGTTCATGGAGCACAGTATCCTTACATCGAGGGTACCCTGCGTCGTCACTTGCAGCTGCCTGGCTTCAGTGGTTTTCTCCGACGTTGATGTAGCTATCGCTATGTCCCATTGTTGTATCCCTCCACCGCGTGCCTGCATGCCGCCTAGTTGTCTAGCTTTCCTTTTTGCTATTGTAACGCTGGTTTGTAACTGAATCTATGTATGGATCTGTATGTCATGTTTGACTATGATGATGTATCTATTGCACTTCCATTATTGTGCATGTTACTTCATGAATGATTCCATACAACTGCAATGCTCGTTGCTAAACTACCCCCTCTTGAATTTTAGCAGGATGGTTAGACCCACAGGTCGTGGCCGTGGTGCCAACAATCCACCACCGCCCGACTATATGGCTGCAATGATGCAACAATTTGAAATGCACCGTCAATTCATGCAAGGACTTATGGATCAATTTCCTCGTCCCAATGCCAACTAGCAGCCAGCCTCAATAACTTTGAAAGAGTTTGTGCGCCTCAATCCAACTATCTTCCGCAACTCAGTTCAGCCGCTTGACGCTGATGACTGGCTCCACGACATCACTTTCGAGATGGAGTCTGCGAATGTGGCCCCTGCCAGCTATGTCACTTTTGCATCATACTTTCTGAAGGGTCCCGCAGCCCAATGGTGGGACAGTCACAGGCATACCCTAGCTGCTGGAACCATCATCACTTGGGTGGAATTCCAAGTTGCTTTCCGTGCCCGTTACATTCCGCAAGGAGTCATGGACCGGAAGAAGCGTGAGTTCCGCAACCTTACCCAGGGCAACAAGTCTGTGGAGGCATATCAGCGGGAGTTTCTTGAACTATCCCGCTATGCTGAAGAGGATATTACTACTGATGCCCGCAGACAAGAGAAGTTCCGTGAAGGGCTCAACCCAGATATCAAGCTCGCACTGCTAGTCCAAGACTTTGCCGACTTTGCCACCTTGGTGAACAAGGCTATTCAGGAGGAGACTGGTTTGAAGGATCATAAGGACGTGCTCAAGCGCACTCGTGAAGCGGGCTCATCTTCGGGCTCGTCTTCCCAGAAGCACCGTATTTGGATCCCTCACAGCATGTACCGTCCGACTGTACCTGCCCCAAGGCCATCATATGCTGCACCTCGTATGCCTCCTCCACCTCTGAGGCAGCCAAGACCTCAAGATGCACCACCTCGAGCTCCTGCTCCCCGTCCCAATGACGGGCTGTGCTTCACTTGTGGTCGTCCAGGTCATCGTGCCAGAGAATGTCCTCAGAACCAGAATCAGTTGGCACTTCCATCTGCTGGCCGTGGTAATACCCGTGGAAACAACCAGCCCCGCAACAACAATGCCAGGCCTTCTTATGGTCGTGGTCAGGCTTATCATGTCAACATGAATGAAGACCAAGACCAACCAGCTACTGTGATGGGTACACTTCCTGTTAATTCAGTACTAGCTTCTGTTTTGTTTGATTCAGGAGCATCGCATTCTTTTATATCAGAAGAGTTTGCATTCATACATGGCATTAAAAAAGAAAATTTGCACCAGCCGTTAGTGGTTAACACTCCCGCGGGCCATTGTCGGACCTCTATGTTCAGCCCCGATGTTACCATTGAAATTGAAGGGTTGGAATTCCATGCATTTCCCATTATTTTGAAGTCTTCCAAGGTTGACCTCATTCTAGGAATGGATTGGTTGAAGGCTCACACCGCCTTAATCAATTGTGCCACTAAAGCCATCCAACTTCTGCACCCCTCGGATGAGATAGTAAATTATCATGCTCATATCGTTCAAAATGCCGAGGCTCAAATCTATGCCCTGAATGCGTTGAACGCTTCTCCTCTTGTGGGGATCGAAAACGTTCCAGTCGTTCGCGACTTCCAAGATGTCTTTCCGGAAGAACTTCCAAGAGTACCCCCTGTTAGAGCTGTCGAGTTTGTCATCGACCTAAAACCAGGCACCACTCCTATTGCGAAGCGTCCTTATAAGATGCCGCCGCATGAGCTTCTTGAGCTTAAGGAAGAAATCGACAAGTCACTTCGCAAGGGTTTTATTCGTCCAAGTTCCTCTGCCTGGGGAGCACCTTCTCTCTTTGTCAAGAAGAAAGATGGTACAAACCGATTGGTCCAAGATTACCGACCTATCAACCAGGCAACCATTTAGAACAAATATACGCTTCCTCGGATCAATGACCTGTATGATCAACTTGCTGGATCATCAGTATTCTCTAAACTTGACTTGAGGTTGGGTTATCATCAGATCCGAGTCTGTGAAGAGGATATTCCCAAGACCGCCTTTGTAACTCGCTATGGCTCTTATGAGTACACTGTCATGTCATTCAGCTTAACCAATGCTCCAGCAATGTTCTCCCGCCTGATGAATTATATCTTCATGGATTACCTCGACAAGTTCGTCGTGGTTTATCTGGATGATATCCTGGTATATTCCAAGAATAAGGAAGAACATGCTGAACATATTTGTCTGGTTCTGGAAAAGCTTCGAGAACACCAACTATATGCCAAGTATTCCAAGTGTGAATTCTGGTTATCCGAAGTGACCTACCTTGGACATGTGATTTCCAAGGATGGCATTGCTGTCAATCTAGAACGAGTTTAGGCTATTCTTGACTGGACTCCCCCGAAAAATGTCAAGCAAGTCAGAAGTTTTCTCGGACTCGCAAGCTATTGTCGTCGATTTGTCGTGAACTTTTCTAAGATTGCCAAACCTCTGACTAATCTGCTTCACAAAGGCGTTAAGTTTGAGTGGACGGATAAATGACAGGAAAGTTTCTAGACCCTCAAGGACAAGCGGACCTCTGCTCCAGTGCTTGCTCCTCCAGATTCTCGCAAGGACTTCTTGATTTATTGCGACGCCTCTCATCAGGGATTAGGCTGTGTCCTGATGCAAGAGCGCAGAGTGATTGCTTATGCCTCGCGCCAGATGCGTCCTCATGAAGAGAACTACCCAGTGCATGATCTTGAACTTGCTGCAGTTATATATGCATTGAAGCCGTGGCGACATTGCCTCCTCGGTAATCGATGTGAGATATACACTGATCACCAAAGTTTGAAGTATTTGTTTACTCAGCCGGATCTCAATCTCCGACAACAGCGATGGTTGGAAACAATTACAGACTATGACTGCGGTATTTCGTATACCCCTGGCAAGGCTAATGTGATGGCTGATGCCTTGAGCCACAAGTCCTATTGTAACAACCTCATGGTTCAGCGAGCTCAACCCCATCTTTATGAAAAACTGCGCAAGCTAAATCTCCACATCGTTCCACAAGGTTCTCTTAATACCCTTGTTTTACAGCCAGATCTTGAGAAAGCTGTTAAGTCTGCGCAAGCAAAAGATGCCGAAGTTGATCAGATGAAAAGAGATCTTGACCTTGAAAAATCCAGAGATTTCTCGCTTGCTGAAGACGGAACCTTGTATTTCAGAGATCGCATTGTGGTACCTCGGTTCGAACTTATGACCGACAAAGTTATGAAGGAGGCCCATGATACACCACTGTCTATTCATCCGGGTAGCACCAAGATGTATCGTGATCTCCGTCAAAGGTACTGGTGGTCCAAAATGAAGCAAGGCATTGCTCGCTATGTTGCCGAATGTGACGTTTGCCATCGCGTTAAGGCAGAACATCAAAAACCGGCTGGAATTCTGCAACTGCTCCCTATTCCTGAATGGAAGTGGGATAAGGTTCAGATGGACCTCATTACTGGCCTTCCCAAGTCACAAAAGGGTCATGATGCTATTCTTGTCATCATCAATCAACTCGCCAAAGTTGCCCACTTTCTGCCAGTCAAGGAGACGATCACTGCTAGTCAGTTAGCAGATTTGTATATCTCCAGAATTGTATCACTCCACGGTATTCTGAAGGAGATCAGTTCAGATCGTGGCAGCCTCTTCACCTCTAAGTTCTGGGCAAGTTTCCAAGAAACTATGGGAACTCATATAACCTGGAGCTCTGCTTATCACCCCCAGTCCCAAGGCCAAGTCGAACGAGTCAATCAAGTGCTTGAAGATATGCTGCGTGCTTGTGTCATTTCATTTGGCAAGAAGTGGGAAGAATCTCTCCCGTATGCTGAATTCTCTTACAACAAGAGCTATCAAGCTAGCTTGAAAATGGCCCCCTTTGAGGTACTATATGGACATAAGTGTCGAACCCCTCTGAATTGGTCAGAAACTGGGGAACGGCCGCTCATTGGTCCAGATATTATCCAACACGCTGAAGAGCAAGTCCGTATTGTTAGGGAAAATCTCAAGGTGGCCCAGTCTCGCTAGAAGAGCAATTATGATCATAAACACTGGGGATCGATCTATCAACCTGGTGAGCAAGCTTATCTGTGTGTCACTCCTATGAAGGGCACTCATCGCTTTGGAATCAAGGGCAAGTTAGCACCTCGCTACATTGGTCCCTTCCGCATTGTCGCCAGACGTGGACATGTGGCTTATAAATTGCAGTTGCCGCCGCAATTCTCTCACATCCACGACGTCTTCCATGTGTCGCAACTTCGTCTTTGCTTCAAGGAATCTCCGCACCGAGCAGTGGATCAGGAATTGCTCGATTTACAAGATGATCTATCTTATAAAGAGCATCCGATCCGCATTCTCGATCAAGCTGAACGTCAGACCCGCCAGAAGACAACCAAGTTCCTAAAAGTGCAGTGGTCAAATCATACTGAAGATGAAGCCGCTTGGGAACGCGAGGATCGTCTTCGGGAAGAATACCCCGATCTTTTCCCTTCAACCTCCTGAATTCTCGGGACGAGAATTTCTTTTAGAGGAGGAGAATTGTAACACCCCTGTGTAATGAGCAACAGTGATCCATAATGATTATGCTAAGTCACTGTGATTTGCAATGCTTGATCATATTGGATTCATATCTCATTTCAAATTCCATCTTTGAATTCAATTCAAATCATAAGTGAAATTTGAAGTTGCTCAAAAATTGCTGGAAAATAGTTCATCATTTAGCAAAAATTCCAAAACAAATATTTGTTCAGGAAAACAACATCACCATCAATGCTAAATGTGGACTAGGGCAATTAAACAATGCTAAAACAGCAATTTAAATGACATTTCATTTATGAAAAATTCAAATAAATTCAAATGGCTTCCAAACTTTTTGTGGCAGTGCAGAATAATGCAATGTATTTATGTGGACAAGTTTCACATTTTACAAAATGCATTTGGCAGCTCATTTATTTTGCAAAACCTTCTGTAAAAAGAAAAGCAGAAAAGAAATGGAAAAAGGCTGAAGTCTACTGTGCATATGGGCTTAAGTTTGAATAGTGCCAGGCCCAGCCCAACCTCTCTCTCTCTCCTACCTCCCGCCTCTCTCCTTCCCGTGTCACCGCGCCCGTGGCCGCGTCGGCGCGCTCCGGCAAAACGGCGACACCGCGGCGCTACAGGAGCCGCGGAGGGAATAAGGGCAACACCCTCGGCCCCTCGTCGTCCTCATCCACTCCCTCCCCTCTCTCCTGCACCCGCTCTCTCTCTCGAGCTCACCCACACACTGCTGTCGCCGCGCTGCCTCGCCACAGCAGCCACCGACCTCGCCTCGCCTTGCCGCCTTGTCCGTCGTCTCCGCCGTCGTCGACTACCTCGTCCCCGTCCACGCGCGCAAGCCGGGGAGCACTCCGTCGCCGGATCCATGTCGTCTTCCCCGTCTGCGGTCGCCGTCATTCTTCCCCGAATCCGGCCGCCACTGCTGTTCCTGTTGCTCGCCGAGCCTCCTTGTGCTCCCACGGTGAGCATCCGCACGGATCCCCTCCTCCTCCTCCTCCTTTCTTTCGCGCTGTAGTCACCGCATTCGACGAGGCCGTACCCGTCGCCGCCGTCGTGCTCATAGCCGTGGCCATGCTCGCCGTCGAGCGCAACTGAGCACGACAACGTGCTCAGTGCATGCGTAGGAACCCAACGCCACCATTAGCGCGCCTCCCCGTGCCCCGCATCGCCATAACCGGCTTCACCCGATTCTGGCCTCCGCCTCCGCCGCTCGCCGCCGACGTCTCTGGCCGTTTTCGGCCAAGCCACCGCCATAATTCGACGCAGCGCGGAGCGCACGTTCG
The DNA here is from genome assembly GCA_039707655.1 of Elymus sibiricus. Taxonomy (NCBI): domain Eukaryota; kingdom Viridiplantae; phylum Streptophyta; class Magnoliopsida; order Poales; family Poaceae; genus Elymus; species Elymus sibiricus. The sequence continues at coordinate 158,290,720 of CM077668.1, read as the reverse complement.
AACAGTGCCTCCCGCGCGCCAAATGTCCGCCGGACGGCAAAATCCGACGCGCGCCCGTGCCCCTCCGCCGTGAAACGAGGCCGCCGGCATTTAAACGCTGGCGCCGCTGAGGTGGCCGCCACATGGGGCTCCCTGGGTCACTGACCAGTGGGCCCAGGGGCCCCAGTTGACCACGTTGACTGGTCAACGTGCTGGCGTGGCAGCACAGTGCCGCTGACATGTGGGCCCCCGTGTTTAATTAAAATATTTAATTTAAAAAATTAATCTAATCACTAATTAGACACTGACAATGGGGCCCACCCTTTAATTAACCTCTGTTAGTTTAATTTTAGTCTCTGTTTAGTCCAGAGTCACTGACGTGTGGGACCCAGTTGTCAGGTTTGACCTGGAACAGCTGGGGTTGACTTGCTGACGTCATGCTGACGTCATGCTGATGTAATAAATCCTTTTCTGTTAATTTCGAATTAGATTTAAATTCCAGGAATTTCAAAAATGGTTTAAATCTTTGAAAATTCGTAGAAAATAAACCGTAGCTCGGATCGAAAAGTTTTCAACATGAAAGTTGATCGGAAAAACGAGACGAATACGAATATGTGGTCAAAATGCTTGACCATTACTCCTATCTAGATGAACATGGAACCTTCCCCTCCGGTGCAGTATGCTGATAACTGCCTAAGACCGGGAAAATATCCTAGATATTTTCCCGCGTCGCCTGCAACGTGTAGCATTGAATTAGGCCACCCCCAGAACTGCATACTGCCATGCCATGCATTGTGTTGCATTTGTTTGCTTTTATTTATTGTTTCTTCCCCCTCTTCTTATCTGGTAGCCCCCGAGACCGACGCAGCTCCGGAGTACGACTACACCGTCGACCACCCCTCTTTCCCCGCAGAGCTTCTAGGCAAGCAAACCCCCTTGAACATGCCTATATCACCTATTCTTTCTCCCTCATGCTTGCATTAGAATTGCTACAGTTGTTGTTCCGAAATACCTATTCTGATGGATAGCCTGTTTTTGTTAACTGCTATTGATACCTTACCTGCTATCCTAAATGCTTAGTATAGGTTGGTAGCAAACCATTTGTGGCCCCTCTTCCTTGTCCTAGTTGCCCCGCTTTGTTACTGGTGCCCCGATCAATATGATCGGTGGGCTGAGACCGACTCATCACTACGCACCCCTTTAGTTGCACTACTCTGCAGAGCTACCATCAAGTGCCGAGGGTGATACCTCTTATCTCACTCCTGATGTTGCCTCTGTAGTATAGCTAGTCGGGTGTGGGTCAACGAGGGTGATTCCTCTTTCACCACTTCCGATGAAGCTTTTGTCGTGCAACCCCTCAAGTGTGAATCCATCGAGGATGATTCCTTCGGGTTCACCTTGACGGGTACATCGACTAGGAATCCAACGCGGGTGATTCCTCGGATTCCTCCTTGATGTTATGGACACACGGATATCTTATGTTTATTTTCAGGCACTGATTAAAGACGGGTCAACCCCGAGGGGTACCAGCGAGTATTGTGGAGTCGGGATGACCGTGAGGGTACCCGCGAGATGATTACGTGGCATGACCGAGCATTCTTAGCCCTTGCCGTAGGCCCACGAGACGGGGCGACGGGGGTCACATGATCGTGAGTCTCTGCTCGTTACTGCGAGCTCCCAACACACTAATGGGTTAGGATATGTGATCTGAGTAGTTCTTTGGCCTTTTCGCACTAACCACCACACGGGAATAGTATGGGCAATCGGCGTCATATGTATCAGCCAAAGTTCTTCAGACGTCAGCGGTTGAGCGGACCGCGAAAGCCTGCGTGTGTATACAAGGGCTAGGTCTGCTCCCGGCCATCCTCGCAGCACGCATGAGTGCAAAGGGCGATGGGCCCAAGACCCCTGAGCGCTTAGGGTGTAGACCGGCGTGCTGGCCTCTCTGTTGAACCTAGGTAGGGCTACGACGTGTCGATCAGCTGAGGCCGGTCATGGACCCAAACAAGTGTGTCCGACCAGAGTTAATCGAGCATGTTGGGTAAGTTGGTGCACCCCTGCAGGGAAGTATATCTATTCGAATAGCCGTGTCCACGGTAACAGGACACTCGGAAAGCATCCTGATCTACTACAACTAGAACTGGATACCTGTGAACTTAATAATATGTTTGCTCCGGGATTGCTTCCTTGCAGGGGAGTCGAGGAAGGATCTCTGGGCTTGGTTAATTATACTTATTACTATATGTTATGTACTAATCTACACTCTTCTAATGCTGCAAGACGCTGAAGATGCTAGTCTTCGATAGGCTAGGCCTTTCTCTCTATTCTGGCATTTCTGCAGTCTAGTCCACAGATACAGCCCTTTCTTGATACCAATGCATATTTAGAATAGATCTGATGTAAGTCTTGCGAGTACTTTGGATGAGTACTCACGGTTGCTTTGCTTCCCCTTTTCCCCATACCCGATTGCTGCGACCAGATCATGGAGCCCGGAGCCAGCTGCCCCTGTCGACGACTACTACTACCCCTCCGGTGGAGAGTACTACTACGTGGAGACCGCCGACGACCAGGAGTAGATAGGAGGCACCCAGGCTGGAGGCCTGTGCCTTTTCGTTCCAGTGTCGTTGTTTTGCCCAGCCTTCTTAAGGCATATCTGTTTAACTTTTATGTCTGCACTCAGATATCTGATGCTTCCGCTGATGCTTGTATGACTCAAGCTTATGTATTCGAGCCCTCGAGCCCCCTGGCTTGTAATATAAAGCTTGTATGACTTTTATTTGTGTTTAGAGTTGTGTTGTGATATCTTCAAGTGAGTCCTTAGGCTTGATCGTGTGCATTTGCGTGTATGATTAGTGCACGATTAAGTCGGGGGCGTCACATCATCGCCAACTCCCGTGCGGGACTGCCGCCCCCTTCACCGCCTCTCATCTCCGGAGAAGATCGCCTTCGCCTACTGCCACAACCGCCGTCGTCGACCACCTCGACTACATGAAGAAACAATAGGCGGGCCGATTCATCAACACAAAATGTAGGTAAATCCTTCTTCAATATCTTCGATTCCGGTTTAAATCAAGTGTGAATGCTATCTGTGTATTGAATGAATTGTTTGGATTCGCAGTGCCCAAAGTGTTTGGACACCAAGGGTTTGTGCGACAATGGCCACATAATGTATGCCAAAACCTTCTTCATAAGACTTCCAGTTGGCTTTGAAGACAGGACAGTATGGTTTTTACATTAGCTATTCTTTCATTCATGGTGTGCCTGAATTGATGTTACTTACTTCATGAAATTGTACTAGTGGTCTATGATTTAGGCCTTTGTTTAGGTCATGACCATGGCCGGCCTGCATGCAACCGACTAACAGTCAAATTGATATGTGAACATACATGCAGCTTGTTTACATGATTGCTTCATAATTACAAAGGAGTACTGATCAGATTTTAGATCATTCACATTGCTTTCTGAAAAATCCTAACAATAGCTATCCATGCATAAATTAGGAAAGATGCTAAAAATAGAACATTACAGTTTTTTGAAATTTATGCCACATAGTGCACATTTTTGTTAATGCTTGAATAGGCATATTGATCTCTTGCACATTCATCTTGTTGTTTTGTGCAAGTATGTAAAAAAGAGCAAGCCATTGTTAAATTTGTGAACATGCTGACATAAGCCACTGTGAATTAATGGACAATTGGTATATGTAATTATTTATGACTTGTAAGCGTAACTATTCCAATCCTTCCATTTGTCCATAGTTCATCCCCTGCTTTGCAAGAAAACAAGTCCTGAAGAAGCTGGGCGTTTATTCATTTCAAAACTCCTCTGCTAAGCCTCGGATTAAAACAAAGCATGGATTTCTTTTCTATTGTTGTCTCGTCAACGATGAAAGGAAAATGTTTTTCACTGGACCAACTTGGAGAGAATTTGCCAAAGTATACAGATTCCAAGTTGGTATGAGGCTGTACTTCGATATTAGCACACATGGACATCAAATCGATGTCGAATTGGAAAATGTTCCAATGGTTCATCCATGTAAGTGTTCTCAAACATACATACCTTGCTTACATAGACTTGCGTTTACTTGCCTATTCTGAATAGCCCTAAATATAAATATTAGCACATGCTCTCAATCTTGTTTATGTATATCTGATAACCCACAAGTATAGGGGATCGCGACAGTCTTCGAGGGTAGTATTTCACCCAAATTTATTGATTTGACACAAGGGGAGCCAAAGAATATTTGCGAGTATTAGCAGTTGAGTTGTCAATTCAACCACACTTGGAGAACTAAATATCTGCAGCAAAGTGTTTAGTACAACAGTAGTATGATAGTTTTGATAGCAGTAGTAACAGTAGCAATAGTAACAGGAACAGTAACAAAAGCAGTTTTGTAGTGATTGTAACAGCAGCAGCAACGAAAGTAACTTAGCAAAGATCAATATGCGAAAAGCGTAGGCATTGGATCGGTGATGGATAATTATGTTGGATGACATTCATCATATAACAGTCACAACCTAGGACGATACACAATAGCTCCAATTCATCAATGTAATGTAGGCATGTATTCCGTATATAGTCATACGTGCTTATAGTAAGAACTTGCATGACATCTTTTGTCCTACCCTCCCGAGGCAGCGGGGTCCATAAGGAAATCTAAGGGATATTAAGGCCTCCTTTTAATAGAGAACCAGAACAAAGCATTAACACTTAGTGAATACATGAACTCCTCAAACTACGGTAATCACCGGAAAGAATCCCAATTATTGTCACCTTGGGGTATGCGGATCATAACACATAATAGGTGCATATAACTTGCAAGATAGGATCAAGAACACAAATATATTCATGAAAACATAGAGGGCTCAGATCTGAAATCATGGCACTCGGGCCCTAGTGACAAGCATTAAGCATAGCAAAGTCATAGCAACATCAATCTCAGAACATAGTGGATACTAGGGATCAAAGCCCTAACAAATTGACTCGATTACATGATAAATCTCATCCAACCCATCACCATCCAGCAAGCCTACGGAGGAATTACTCACACCCGGTGGTGAGCATCATGAAATTGGTGATGGAGGATGGTTGATGATGACGACGGCGTCAAATCCCCCTCTCCAGAGCCACGAATGGACTCCAGATCAGCCCTCCCGATGAAGAACAGGAGGTGGCGGCGGCTCCGTATCGTAAAACGCGATGAAACTTCTTCTCTTATTTTTTTCTCAGGGAAAGTGAATTTATAGCGTTGGAATTATGTCAGACGGCCGCCTGTAGGCCCCACAAGGCATCAGGGCGCGCCCTAGGGGGGGTCGCGCCCTGTTGCCTTGTGGGCAACAGGTGGCCCCTCTTCTGTTGATTCTTGCGCCAGTTATTTTTATTTATTCCATAAAAAATCTCCAAAAAATTTCGTCCAATTCCGAGAACTTTGATTTCTGCACAAAAAAAACACCATGGTAGTTCTGCTGAAAACATTGTCAGTCCGGGTTAGTTTCATTCAAATCATGCAAATTAGAGTCCAAAACAAGAGCAAAAATGTTTGGAAAAGTAGATATGACGGAGACGTATCAACTCCCCCAAGCTTAACTCATTGCTTGTCCTCAACCAATTCAGTTGACAAACTGAAAGTGATAAAGAAAAACTTTTACGAACTCTTTTGTTCTTGTATCCGTATATAAGCTTAAATAGTACCCAAGTATTCAGCAAAGATCATAAACTAACCATGCTCATAATAACACTTAGGAGTTATATTTACTCATATCAATGGCATAATCAACTAGCGAGCAATAATAACATATCTCAAGTGCCAACAATTTGTCAAAACAATCATGATATAATATGATAACATGGTATCTCGCTAGCCCTTTCTGAGACCGCAAAACATAAATGCAGAGCACCTCCAAAGTTCAAGCAGTGACTAAACATTGTAATTTAGGGTAAAAGTGATCCAGTCATGATTTACACAACATTAACTATACTCAATGCATAAGGATGACAATAGTGCTCTCAGGATTGGTGCTTATAATGAGAAGGTGAGACTCAACAATAAAAGTAAAATAACATAAAAGTAAATAGATAGGCCCTTCGCAGAGGAAGCATGGATTTGCAGAGGTGCCAGAGCTCGAAGCTTAAATCAGAGATGAAAAACAATTTTGGGAGGTGTACTTTTCCTGTCAACGTCACGACCGAGAATTTTCAATATCTTCCATGCTAAACACATTATAGGCGGTTCCCAAGCGGAAAGGTAAAGTTTACTTCCCCTCCACCATACCAACACAAGCCATGGCTAGCCGAATCCTCGGGTGCCCTCCATACCAACAACTTTCCAGGGGAGTTTGTTTGCATTATGTATTTTCACTTTGAGCATAGGACTGGGCATCCCAAATACCAGCCTCTCTTGTGCAATGACAAGTGAATAAACACTCATCTCGAGAATAACCCGCTTAGCATGGAAGATACTGACTGCCCCCTGTCGCTCCATGAGAGGTACAGGCACACAAAACAGATGTTTATTTGAATGATTAGAGGTGGCACATGCAAATTTACTTGGAATGGCAGAGTAATACCGCATATAGGTAGATATAGTGGACTCATCTGGAACAACTTTGGTTTAAGGATTTTGGATGCACAAGAAGTATTCCCGCTTAGTACAGGCGAAGGCTAGCAAATAGATTGAGAAGCGACCAACTAGAGAGCGAAAACGGTCATGATCATGCATTGAGAATAATTAACATTGAATACTAGCATGAGTAGGATATAAACACCCTGACATAAATATCGTCGAGGCTATGTTGGTTTTGAATCAACTACATGTATAAACATGTGCCAAGTCAAGCCACTTGAAACATTCAGAGGAGGATACCATATTAACATACTACATCATAACCATTTTAATGCATGTTGACATCCAAGATAAATCATTATCCACTCCTAGCTACTTAAGCATGGCATGAGCAACTATAATCTCTAATTGTCATCACAAACATGTTTACCCATAATATGTTGAATCATGGATACTGAGTTAAACATATTTACAAAAACAAAAACAAGAAGAGTTCATACCAGCTTTTCCTTGCCACAGTCACTTCATCAAATCATCATCATTATTGCCTTTCACTTGCACGACCGAATGATGCGAAAATAATAATAGTGCAAGTGTGCCATGGACTAAGTTGGAATCTGCAAACATTTTATTCAAGGGAGAAGACAAGGTAAAATTGGCTCTTCATTAGATCAACAATAAAGCATATGAGAGCCACTCAACATTTTGATCGTGGTCTTCCCCCTACGACGACTCAATGAAAAGAAAAGAAAATTCAGAGAAACACACTGAAATATTTTTGGAGTTTTTAGTTTTTTTTGAAGAAAGCATATTAAAGAAGAAAAACGAAAAGCGAGAAAAACTATTTACACGGGAGAGCTCCCAACAAGCAAAAGAAGAAACGAGAAATCTTTTTGGGTTTTCTTTTAATACTACAAACTAACAAACAAGAAAGAAAAACCGAAAAGAAGCGAGAAATATTTTTGGGTTTTTGAAGTTTTTCAAACACACAAGAAGAAAGCGAAAATAAAGCTAACATGGATATACAATGAAAAAGGATGAACACCGACAACTGGAATGAATGTGTGAACATGAATGTAATGTCGGTGAGAAATATGTACTCCCCCAAGCTTAGGCTTTTGGCCTTGCTTGGTCTACTGCCATGGTTGTCTGATACGTCTCCAACGTATCTATAATTTATGAAGTAATCATGCCATGGTTATTATAGTTTTGTATGATTTTGGTGCACTTTTGTATGGCTTTTATATGATTTTTATGGACTAACATATTGACCTAGTGCCCAGTGCCAGTTGCTGTTTTCTGCTTGTTTTTGGTTTTCAAGAAAATCCATATCAAATGAAGACCAAATGCAGCAAAACTTTTTGATGATTTTTTCTGGAAGGAAACAGACCTAGGAAGCTTCGGGGGAGCAGCAGAAGAGCCACAGGGGCCCCACAAGCCACCAGGGCGCGCCACCCCCCCCAGGCGCGCCCTGGTGCCTCATGGGCCCCCTGTGGCACCTCTTTGCGTGATTCCAACGCTGAAAAATCCTATATATTCAGAAACCCCCGAAAGTTAACCTAGATGAGTTTTTATGCCGCCGCAAGCCTCTGTACCTCCACGATCTCATCTACAGCCCTTTTTCGGCACCCTGCTGGAGGGGGGATCATCACCGGAGGCCATCTTCATTATCCCGGCGGTCTCCATGACGAGGAGGGAGTAGTTCACCCTCGAGGCTAGGGGTATGTACTAGTAGCTATGTGTTTGATCTCTCTCACTCGTGTTCTTGATTTGGCACGATCTTAATGTATCACGAGCTTTGTTAATATAGTTGGATCATATCGTGTTTCTTCCCTCTCTATCTTGTTGTGATGAATTGAATCTTTTCCCTTTGAGGTTTTGATATTGTCGGATTGAATATTTCAGATTTGAGAACACTTGATGTATGTCTTGCATATGAATACCCGTGGTGACAATGGGGTATTATATTGATTCTCTTGATGTATGTTTTGGCACTCAACTCGTGGATTCCCGAGGTGACATTGGGGTAATCTATGCATAGGGGTTGATGCACGTTTTCATTATCTTTTCTTCGATAGAAACTTTGGGGTGCTCCTTGGAGTTATTTATGTGGATTGAATATTATGATTATGAAGTTGTTTGATGCATATCATATAATCAACTCACGGATACTTGTGGTGACATTGGAGTATCTAGGTGACATTAGAGTTGGTTGATGTGTATCATATGGTGTTATTTTAGTACGAACTCTAGGGTTGTTTGTGACACTTATAGGAATAGCTCAATAGATCGATCGGAAAGGATAACTTTGAGGTGATTTCGTACCCTACAAACAATTTCTATCTTATGTTCTCTGCTAATAGGAACTTGGGAGTGATTCTTTATCGCACGTTGAGGGATGGTTATATGATCCAATTATATTTGCATTGTTGAGAGATTGCACTAGCGAAAGTATGAACCCTAGGCCTTGTTTCTAAGCATTGCAATACCGTTTATGCTCACTTTTGTTACTTGCTACCTTTCTGTTTTTTATTGTTCGCACTACAAAAACCTATATCTACTATCGATACTACACTTGTATCACCATCTCTTCGCCGAACTAGTGCACCTATACAATTTACCATTGTATTGAGTGTGTTGGGGACACAAGAGACTCTTTGTTATTTGGTTGCAGGGTTGTTTGAGAGAGACCATCTTCATCCTACACCTCCCATGGATTAATAAATCTTAGGTCATTCACTTGAGGGAAAATTGCTACTGTCCTACAAAACTCTGCGCTTGGAGGCCCAACACGAGTCTACAAGAATAAGTTGTGTAGTAGACACCACTGTCCAGGATAATAATCGAAGTGGTAGCTCGTGGAGGCGTTCTGTGCCGCCTCCTCAGCGAGATGAGCAGCCTCAACTGCCGCGTTATACTCATGCACCTCATTCTCATGAAGAAAATATCTTTGCTTGTTCTGGAAATCAAAGAGGACAGGAGCAGGCAAAACAACAAACACAGAACGATATTTATTGAATATCAAGTTATAGTCATATCTATGAGTGTTGCGCTTAATAAACTCATGGTTCTGCATTGCCTCAAAATTCAAATATTTATCGGGTAAAAGAGGATCATTCAGCCTGGGCGAGACCCCTAGCCTTGCAGCTACACGGGAGGCATAAATTCCTCCATACAAATCACCATTACCCGAGTTGCAGTGCAACCTACGTGCAACAATAGCCCCAAGATTATAATTTCTGCTACCCGTTAAAGCAGCGTGAATAAGGCTCAGGTCAGGAGCACAAAGTGCACTACAGTCTTGTTTACCAACAATGCATTTGCCATTAAAGAGCGCAAAATACCAAATAGAGGGAAAGTGAATGATTTTTATTCTAGCTTGCGTAACTCCCCTATTCTCAACATTGCAAAGGCTATTGAGAAACATTTCATATTCAGATTGCCGAGGTTCGCTAAGTGAACCGCAAAATGGAATTTTGCATGCATCACAAAACTCTTCTAGAGACATACCATAAGATGTATCATAGAGATAAAATAAAACTCTAGAAGTACGAGGGTGATACTCAAAATTTGAGTGAATGAAAGAGTAAGGTTGTAGTGCTGCAGTGGCTTATTTGCAAGGCTGCGAGCTCGGTGTAGTGAATATATTGGTCAAATTCTTCCTTAATGCTTGCACCTAGCATGAACTCGTTGCATGACCATCGACACGATTTTGCTTCGGCACCACTCACCGAACTTGCCCTTGGTTCAACATATGATTGGCGTGCCGGGCTCTCACTCGATGATGCTTCAGAGGACCTCCTTCTTGAAGAACTCCTCCTGAAAAGGTTCATATTCCTACGAACAAATTTCTGAAAATTTTTGGACCACAAAAAGATGTTAACAAAACTTCACAAGATTGATAGCAACTACTCATATAAGTGCCTAGAGGCTATATCAAGCATTCAAACTACTTAGAACTCAAAGAATTTAACATGCAAGCTGATTTTCAGTAGCACCAATAGCAGCAATTTATGCAAAATATAATCCACTGAAGCAAAAACTAATTGGAGCAATGGGAGAGTCACATACCAAGGAGCAATCCCTCAAAACAGTTTCGGAAACGGAGCTCCGAGCAAAGAGATCGAAAATCTCAGGTTTGGGAGCAAGAACATGAGAGAGCGAGAGCTACCACGATTTTTTTTGGAGGTAGGAGATGAAGTGGGCTGAATGGATAAGTGAGCGGGTTCCTGTGGGACCCACAAGGCATCTTGGCGCGCCCTGGGGGTTGGCCGCGCCCTGTTGCCTTGTGAGCAACAGGTGCACCCCCCTAGGTTGTTTTCAGTGCCAAAAATTCTTATATATTCCAGAAAAAATCATGTTAAAATTTTATTGCATTCTGAGCACTTTTATTTTTGGGCCATTTTTTATTGCACGGATAATTCAGAAAACAGGATAATCATGGCATTTTATTTTATTAAACTATAAATAACAGCGAGCAAACTATGATTACAGAAAGTTGTGCTTACTAAATTCATCGACCACATGCCCCTCAAAAAGAATCCATTAATAAGGTTGATCAAGTCTTATTAACAAACTATTTCCGAGTGCCATGAAACCAAAGAATTTTCGTATAACACTAAGTTACCTCAACAGGGATATGCATCTCCCCAACAATAAGAATTTCATATTTCTTTTTGACAGTAGGGAGAGGAAATTTGAATCCTCCAATAGTGATTGTCGAAACCTTTTCAATACAATTGATACCATTCACTGAAGTTTGTTTCTTCGGGAAATAAACCGTATGCACATTACCATTGACATGAAAAGTCACCTTGCTTTTGTTGCAATCAATAACAGCCCCTGCAGTATTCAAAAAGGGTCTTCCAAGGATAATCGACATGTTGTCATCCTTGGGCATATCAAGTATAACAAAGTCCGTTAAGATAGTAACATTTGCAACAACAATAGGCACATCCTCGCAAATTCCAATAGGTATAGCAGTTGATTTATCAGCCATTTGCAAAGATATTTCAGTAGGTGTGAGCTTATTCAGATCAAGTCTTTTATATAAAGAGAAGGGCATAACGCTAACACCAGCTCCCAAATCACATAGAGCGGTTTTAACATAACTTCTTTTAATGGAGCATGGTATAGTAGGTATTCCGGGATCTCCTAACTTTTTAGGCACTCCACCCTTAAAAGAATAATTTGCAAGCATGGTGGAGATTTCAGCTTCAGGTATCTTCCTTTTTATTAGTGACAATATCTTTCATATATTTAGCGTAAGGAGACATTTTCAACATATGAATCAAGCGAGTGCGCAAAAAGACATGTCTAAGCATTTCAACAAAGCACTCAAAATCTTCCTCATCTTTGCTTTTAGATGGTTTAGTAGGGAAAGGCATAGGTTTTTTAACCCATGGTTCTCTTTCCTCTCCATGTTTTCTAGCAACAAAGTCTCTTTTGTCATATATTTTATTCTTAGGAGGTGGGTTATCAAGATCAGCAGCAGGTTCTATTTCTACATCATTATCTGTTTGAGCATCAACATGAACATCATCATTATCATTATCACTAGGTGTATGTTCATTACCAGATTGTGTGTCAGCATCAGAAATAGAAGCATCATTATGATTCTCAGGAGGTTTTTCTATCTTCGGTTCACTAGAAGTATGCAGAGTCCTATCATTTTTCTTTTTCTTCTTAGATGGACTAGGCACATCAATATTATTTCTTTGAGAATCTTGCTCAATTCTTTTAGGAAGACCTTCAGGATATAGAGGATCCTGAGTCATTCTACCTCCTCTAGTGACAATTCTAACAACATGATCATTCATTTTATTATTCATCTCATCAAGCAAATCATTTTGTGACTTAGCTATTTGTTCTAACTGAGTCCAAACCATAGAAGCATGTTTACTCAAGCATTTAACATCATTAGCAGTCCTAAACATTAAATCACTCAAGCGATCAATCATGATGGCATTTTGTTTTAATTGATTGCTAACATATATATTGAAATTCTCTTGCTTAACAATGTAGTTATCAAATTCATCCAAGCATTGACTAGCAGATTTATTATAGGGAATATCACTTTAATCAAATCTACGAAGAGAATTTACCTCTACTACCTGTGTCAGGATATCAAGACCATGTATTTCTTCGATAGGTGGTAGATTCTTAACATCTTCAGCTTTAATACCTTTTTCCTTCATAGATTTCTTGGCTTCTTGCATATCTTCAGGACTGAGGAATAGAATACCTCTTTTCTTCGGAGTTGGCTTAGGTGGTGGTTCAGGAAGTGTCCAATCATTGGCATTTCTCAATATATTATTCAATAGTTCTTCAGCCTGTCCAACAGTTCATTCCCTGAAAACACAACCAGCACAACTATCTAGGTAGCCCCTAGAAGCATCAGTTAGTCCATTATAAAAGATATCAAGTATTTCATTTTTCTTAAGAGGATGATCAGGCAAAGTATTAAGTAATTGGAGAAGCCTCCCTCAAGCTTGAGGGAGATTCTCTTCTTCAAATTGCACAAAGTTAAATTTTTCCTGTAAGGCGGCTTGTTTCTTATGACCAGGAAAATATTTTTCATAGAAGTAATATATCATATCCTAGGGACTACGCACACAACTAGGAGCAAGAGTATTAAACCATTTCTTAGCATCACCCTTTAATGAGAAAGGAAACAACTTAATAATATAATAGTAGCGAATTTTTTCCTCATGGGCAAATAGGGTGGCAATATCATTCAACTTAGTAAGATGTGCCACAACAGTTTCAGTTTCATAACCATGAAAAGGATCAGATTCAACCAAAGTAATTAACTTAGGATCGATAGAGAATTCATAATCCTTATTGGTAACAAATATGGGAGAGGTAGCAAACTTAGGATCATATTTCATTCTCTCCCTCATAGATTTTTCTTTCAACTCAGCAAGCAATTTTCTAACATCATCTCTATCATTACAAGCAAGAATTACCTTAGCTGTCTCCTCATCGAAAACATAACCATCAGGTATCTTAGGCATTTCAACTCTAGTAGGAGGACTAGGCATAATAGGTGAATCAAAATTTTCAAGAGTTTCAACATTTTTAGTTTCTTTAGCTCTAGCAATTTGTTCATCAAGAAATTCTCCTAGTGGCACAGTATCATCAAGCATAGCACTAGCATCATCAATAGTTTCATTTATAGCAGAAGTAGTATCATCAATAACTTGCAACATATCAGAATGAATAGCAGGTGGTGGTGTCGCAAGCCTACTCAAAAGAGAAGGTGAATCAAGTGCCGAGCTAGATGGCAGTTCCTTACCTCCCCTCGTCTTAGAGGGAATGATCTTGGTCTTAGCATCTTTCAGATTCTTCATAGTGATCAACAGATATAAATGCCAAGTGACTCAACAATTAGAGCTATGCTCCCCGACAACGGCGCCAGAAAAAGGTCTTGATAACCCATAAGTATAGGGGATCGCGACAGTCTTCGAGGGTAGTATTTCACCCAAATTTATTGATTCGACACAAGGGGAGCCAAAGAATATTTGCGAGTATTAGCAGTTGAGTTGTCAATTCAACCACACCTGGAGAACTAAATATCTACAGCAAAGTGTTTAGTAGCACAGTAGTATGATAGTTTTGATAGCAGTAGTAACAGCAGCAATAGTAACGGGAACAGTAACATAAGCAGTTTTGTAGTGATTGTAATAGTAGCAGCAATGAAATTAACTTAGCAAAGATCAATATGCGAAAAGCGTAGGCATTGGATCGGTGATGGATAATTATGTTGGATGGCATTCATCATATAACAGTCACAACCTAGGGCGATACACAATAGCTCCAATTCATCAACGTAATGTAGGCATGTAATAAGCTTTGATGTATCTCTCTCTCCCCCTTTGACATCAATTTCCAAGAAGGGACTTCAAGATTATTGGTCAAGTGGGTTTGGTCCTTGAGAAACACATCTAGCCATTGAGTAACTCTAGATGCAAGTAGAGGATAAGAATCATTGAGTGGAGCTGGATCAAAAAAACTCAGAAGATATTTGACAGAAATCTCCTTAGAGCAGCAAAGTCGGTGACTCCGAGTTGAAACAATTCGGTGGAACCGAGTTTGGTGCAAAGAAACATCTGTTAACTCAGCTCACTAGGCAAAGGAATTCTCACAAAGATTTGCAATGAATTAGCTGCGAGACTCGCTAAAAGAAAAAACACAGGAAAGAAATAAAGAAAGAAAGAAACATCTAGATGAAGTTTTTTTTAGCAAAAGGAGAAATGCAAAAGAAACACTAGAGAACTTCATCTAGAGGGGTCGGCGACTAGGTCACCTATGTTAGAGTATATTGACTTAGGAGTCAAGTGAGAACACTTGATCATAGGTCATACTCATCGTTATGCTCAAAATGGGGTTGCCATTTTTCCTTTAAGCATTTCAATGTATTCACATCTTGTTGAGTTGCTTTGGCTCCTGACTTTGAGTAAAGCTTCTCTAAAATGTGAGAACTTACGTTGGGATTTGGTGGTGAAGTCCATCATGTAGTTGAACTTGAAGTGGATGCTCATGAGTTGAAGTTGGGAGCGACCCTATCATTTGTAGTTCATCTTCCTACATGGGTTAGATTTGCAAGGAACATATATATAGGCAAAATACATCCTATTACCGGGTGTAGTTACACCCATATCTCATATACTACCATGTGGTAGTATATATACTACTTTATCATTTTTAGTATGTTCATATACTATATCTAAGATACTCCAAAACGAGTTATGTGAAAAAATTGCATGTAAGACCATGTTTTTATCATATTTGTGAAATACGTACATATTTGTACGTAAAAAGGAGTATGCTCAAAATATGGTACATACTACCTACAAAATAGTATATATACTATCCAAACATTCTTACATACTACATACTACACGTACGTGCTCTGCAATATAATAGATACTACCTAGAACGTACGAAACCAAAGTGGGAGTAACTACACCCGGTAGTAGAGAAAATGTGTCCTATATATATATATATATATATATATATATATCCAAAATGACAAGAATGAAGCATAACTCAAAAGTTGTCAAAGGATATGTGATGTTTTCTTGTTCCTTGTTCCACCAAGATTGTTGATACTTGGATTATACAAGATTGCTCAAGATAAGAGTGAGATGCAATCTTGTGACATGAAGCTTGTCCAAGTACCTACAAAAGGTTAGATACAATACAAGGGAGCAAAAGTGTCCAAGATATAATATGATCATGGAAGTATCATGGATTAGTCAAGAATGCTCATGCCCTTGTATGCATCCACGTGAATCTCTAGTTCACGTTTGAAGCATCAATGATGTTCAACTCACACCTCAAGTGACAAAACACTTTTTCATCAAGAGGTTTGGTAAAGATATCCGCCAATTGCTTGTCGGTACGAACATGTTTAAGGTCAATGTCACCTTTCTCAACATGGTCTCAAATGAAATGATGACGAACCTCAATATGCTTAGTTCGAGAATGTTGCATGGGATTGTGTGCAATCTTAATAGCACTCTCATTGTCACATAGTAATGGTACATGTCTCACATGCACACCATAATCTTTAAGAGTTTGAGTCATCCATTGTAATTGAGCACAACATGATCCCGCGGCAATGTATTCTGCTTCGGCGGTAGATAGAGATACCGAGTTTTGTTTCTTGGAGGACCAAGACACAAGAGATCTACCAAGAAATTGACATATACCCGAAGTAGATTTTCTATCAACCTTGTCTCCGGCATAATCAGAGTCGGAATAGCCAACAAGATTAAAAGAAGATCCTTTGGGATACCATATGCCAAAGTTTGGTGTATGTATCAAGTATCTCACAATTCTTTTCACCGCCTTAAGGTGACACTCTTTTGGTGCCGCTTGGTACCGTGCACACATGCACACACTTAGCATAATGTCGGGATGGGAGGCACATAGATATAGCAATGAACCAATCATAGATCGATAAACCTTTTGATCATCCGGTTTGCCATCCTTGGTCAAGTCAAGATGTCCACTCGTGGGCATGGGGGGTTTTCATACCTTTACTCTCTTGCATGTTGAACTTCTTGAATAAGTCCTTGGTATACTTTGTTTGAGAAACAAAGGTGCCCTCCTTAGTTTG
Source organism: Elymus sibiricus (assembly GCA_039707655.1). NCBI lineage: Eukaryota > Viridiplantae > Streptophyta > Magnoliopsida > Poales > Poaceae > Elymus > Elymus sibiricus. The sequence goes on along the minus strand of CM077668.1, from coordinate 158,274,053 downwards.
CTTGATTTGCAAACCAAGAAAGAATTTGAGTTCACACATCATAGACATCTCATACTTTTCCGACATCAACCTTCCAAACTTTTCACTAAAAGAGGGGTTAGTAGATCCAAAGATAATATCATCAACATAAATTTGGCATACAAATAATTCTCCATTAACCCTCTTAGTGAACAAGGTTGAATCAATCTTCCCAATCTCAAAACCTTTTTCAAGAAGAAACTTTGTCAAGCATTTGTACCAAGCTCTAGGAGCTTGTTTAAGACCATAAAGAGCTTTACGAAGTTTGTAGACATGATTAGGTTTCTTGGGATTAACAAAGCCGGGAGGTTGTTTAACATACACTTCCTCCTCAATTTCACCATTTAAGAAAGCACTTTTAATATCCATTTGGTAAAGAGTAATATCATGGTGATTGGCATAAGCAAGTAAAATGCGAATGGACTCAAGTCTAGCAACGGGGGCATAGGTCTCACCATAGTCCATACCTTCGACTTGTGTATAACCTTGTGCTACGAGACGAGCCTTGTTGCGTACAACTTGTCCATCTTCATCTTGCTTATTCCGAAACACCCATTTAGTTCCGATGATGTTTTGCTCATCTTTTGGCTTCTCAACCAATGTCCAAACTTGGTTCCTCTCAAAGTTGTGTAGCTCCTCATGCATTGCATTCAGCCAATCGGGGTCCTCGAGAACTTCTTCTACCTTCAAAGGTTCAACACTAGAGATGAATGAGTAATGCTCACAAAAGTTAGCTAAACGATATTTAGAGCGAGTGATTCTCCCGGATTGGATATCTCCAAGTATTTGTTCGACGGGATGATTCTTGTCGATCCTTGCTCTAACTCGAGGTAGCTTTTGCTTGGGTTGTGGTGAGGTTTCCTCGTCATCATCATTGTCTTCCTGTTCGTTGGTGTTGTTGTTTGCTTGAGGTGGTGGAGAAGGAGGTTGAGGTGGATCATCTTGTCGCCCTTCTTCATTCCCATCGTCTTGACGTGTTCCACTTGTGGATGCCTCCATATCAACTTGTTGTTCACCTTGATGTGAAGTTGGGGTTTCCACTTGAATAGACGAGGTACTCTCCTTTACTTCCACGGGGCGAATCTTGCCAATGGACAAGTCTTGGATTGCTTCCGAAGGTTCTTGATCTCCTACATCAATTGGCAATTGCTCGACTTGCGAGCCGTTAGTCTCATCAAACTTCACATCTACCGTCTCTTCAACTTTTCGAGTGAAGTTGTTGTAGACATGGTAAGTGTGAGAGTTCGATCCATAACCAAGTAGAAAACCTTCATGAGATTTAGGAGCAAACTTTGAACGACGATGCTTATCAAGAATGTAACATTTTGAGCCAAATACTCGAAAGTATCCAACTTGTGGTTTGTTACCGGTGAGCAGTTCATACGCCGTTTTTCCAAGAAGCTTGTCAAGATAGAGTCGATTTGTTGCATGACAAGCTGTTTCAACTGCTTCCGCCCAAAAGTGTTTTGGCGTCTTGTATTCATCAAGCATTGTTCTTGCCATCTCAATAAGAGTCCGGTTCTTCCTCTCAACAACTCCATTTTGTTGAGGTGCGTACGTAGCCGAGAGCTCATGTGAAATACCCTCCTCATCAAGAAAGGTGTCCACATTTGCGTTCTTGAACTCCATTCTGTTGTCACTCCGAACCTTCTTGATCTTCACTTAAAATTGATTTTGGGCCTTTCTTGCGAAGTTCTTGAAGATCTTTTGTACCTGCGATTTGTCATCGAGAAAGAACACCCATGTAAATCTGGAAAAATCATCAACAATGACCAAACCGAAAGAGTTACCACCAAGACTCTTATAGGAGTTGGGACCAAAAAGATCCATATGAAGTAGCTCGAGTGGTCTCCTCGTGGTCATAATGTTCTTCATGGGATGGCTTCCTCCAACTTGTTTTCCTGCTTGACAAGCACTACAAAGTCGATCCTTGTCAAATATAACATCTTTCACACCAAGAATGTGATCTCCTTTAACAAGTTTATCAAGGTTACGCATGCCAACATGTCCAAGTCTCCTATGCCATAACCAACCTTTAGAAGATTTAGCAATTAAACATGTGCGAGGTTGGGCGCTCTTAGTGAAATCAACAATGTATAGATCACCTCTACGAATGCCGGTAAAGACCATATTATGATTATCTCGATGAAACACTTGGCAATCTACTTCGGTAAATAGAACATTGAAACCAAAGTCAGCTAGTCTAGATATGGAAAGAAGATTGTAGCCAAGAGATTCAACAAGCATAATATTTTGTATGGAGCTATCATTGGATATGGCCACCTTACCAAGGCTAAGTACCTTACCCTTGGAGTTGTCTCCAAAAGTCACATACTTGCGTGGACCATCATTTTTAGCAAGCTCACGAAACATGTCTCTATCTCCGGTCATGTGATCGGTACATCCACTATCAAGAATCCACTCTTTTCCTCCGGCCATGTAATCTCGAAGATTTGCCATAAGACTAAGATTCCTCATGGTCTTCTCAAATTCCATATCAAAATCTTCATCTTCATCATAATAGCCATGCTCAACATCATCATCAACATGTATATGATCATCACCTAGGGCAATGAATTCACTAGTTTCATGATCATGACAATGTTCAAGTTTATGAATTCTAATAGCTTTCGTGATAATGTTACTAATAGTTACAGCATCTCCTTTAGCATGCATAAGATCACGAAGCTCAAACAAGCAATCATCAAAGTTGGGATCATTAGGGCTCATCTTGTGAAAAGCAATAGTCTTATGAAGAATCTCATCAAGATTCTTGAAGGAGTAATTGGGATATCACTTTTCCAAGTCATGCCATAGGGTACAAGCACATCCAAAGTTTTGCATACAACGAAGCACAACTTTAGGTAATCCTCTAATGATAAGATTGACGGTTCTAAGATTACGAAGCATGTCAATTTCCTCTTCATGAGTAGGATGCAAGGGATCAATAGGTGGCACATAAGGATTATGAATATACTTGCTCAAGTTAAATTCATCAAAGATATCAAGCATCTCATTCTTCCAAACATTGTAATACTCCCCATTGAGAATAGACACTCTACGTCTAAGACTCCCCAAAGTAGACACATCCATCTCCCTCCAATGGTGATTAAACCAAAGCAATGGAGACCAAAGCTCTGATACCAATTGTGGGATCGAGGAGATAGGTCTAGAGGGGGGTGAATAGACACTTAACCAACCAAAGGGGCAGTCTTTAGTTTCTCTTAGAACTTAGGCAGATTTTGGCACAAGTTAAGATAACACCAAAACTTTCTACACATGCAAATCTAGAGATAGAGCAGCGGAAATAGTAAAGCATGCAAGTGTACGGAAAGTAAAGGGGTAGAGTATGGAAGATCAAATGCAATGAAGACACGGTGGTTTTTGGCATGGTTCCGATAGGTGGTGCTATCATATGTCCACGTTGATGGAGGCTTCAACCCACGGAGGGTAACGGTTGCGCGAGTCCATGAAGGGCTCCACCCACAAAGGGTCCATGAAGAAGCAACCTTGCCTATTCCACCATGGCTTACGTCCACGAAGGACTAGCCTCACTCGGGGTAGATCTTCACGAAGTAGGCGATCTCCTTGCCCTTACAAACCTCTTGGTTCAACTCCACATCATGTCAGAGGCTCCCAAGTGACACCTAACCAATCTAGGAGACACCACTCTCCAAAAGGTAATAGACGGTGTGTTGATGATGAACTCCTTGCTCTTGTGCTTCAAATGATAGTCTCCCCAACACTCAAACAACTCCTCATAGATTTGGCTATGGTGGAAGAAGGATTTGAGTGGAAAGCAACTTGGGAAAGGCTAGAAATCAAGGTTCAAATGGTTGGATTGGAATGTCTTGATCTCAACATATGAGTAGGTGGTTCTCTCTCAGAAAATGTATGGTGGAAGTGTAGGCACGTTCCGATGGCTCTCTCACTTGGTAAGAGGGTGGTGGAGGGGTATAAATAGCCTCCACACAAAATCCAACCGTTACACACATTTGACCAAAATCGGTGGGACCGAAACAAGAATCTCGGTGAGACCGACTTGAGCAAAGATGTGAACGTTTGAGCTTTCGGTGGGACCGACTGGAACATCTCGGATGGACCGATGTGCAATGGTTAGGGCAAACCTCATCTCGGTGGCACCGATTGCATCATCTCGGTGGGACCGAAGTGAAGCAATAAGGCAACAGAGAGTTGGCAAGCCATCTCGGTGAGAATGATTGCAAAACTCGGTGGGACCGAAGTAATTGCAAACGATTACAGAGAGTTGGCAAGGCCATCTCGGTGGGACCGAGATCCATATCGGTGGATCCGATTTGTTAGGGTTTGGCAGTGGCTAAGTCCAAATGAACTCGGTGGCTCCGGATAGGAATTTCGGTGGGGCCGAGTTGGAATGTAGGGTTTGGACATATTTGGATCAAGCAATTGGCTGAGGAGTTTGGAGCAATATCATTGAGCACTTGAGCAAATAGATCATTAAGCAACACCTCATCCCCTTTTAATAGTATTGGCTTTCCTATGGACTCAATGTGATCTTGGATCACTTAACTAAAAATGTAGAGTCTTGAGCTTTTGCCAATCCATGTCCTTAGCATTTTGAAGGGTCCACATTCCTAGTCCTTGCGATGCCAATGCTGAACTTATCTAAAATTTACTAGATAGAAACATTAGTCCAACACCATGTATGTTGGCATAAATTACCAAAACCACCAAGGGAGCAAATGTGCTTTCAGCTTGCTAAAAAACTATTGATATGGATCCTCATGCACTTGCTAATCTTTTAAAAAAATCCAATTATGATGATCCAATTGCTAGTGAGTTGAGTGCACTAGATTATCTTTATGAAGTTTTGCTTGAAAATCATGAATCTGAAAATTGTTATGAAGAAATTTATAAAGTGATTCATGATATCTCCTTGACTAAAAAGCATGATTGCAATAATTTATTTATAAATTCTATTAATGTCAATTGTGTTAATGATATGCAAAACTACAAGCTTGGGGATGATGATTTTGTTATGTCCACTACTTATTGCAATGATCATGATTGGGGTGATAATGCTTCTTATGATCTTGAAAAATTATTTAAGCCTCATGATGATAATAATGTTTGCAATAATATTGAAAGTGGGTTTGGAAGAGTGTCAACTTTAAGTAAAAATAATCCCACATATTCGGAGAGTGTTCAATCTTATGAAATTTTTGATGAAAGTGGGTTTGGAGAGGTCATGACTTTAGTTGATGTTAATCCCACTATGTTGGAAGATTATAAAACTTCTATGCATGTGGATCATGTAGAGAATATGTTATGTGATAGTTATATTGTTGAATTTGATTATGATCCTACATGTAATTATTATGAGAGAGGAAAATATGGTTATAGAAATCTTCATGACACTAAATTACCTCTCTTTGTGTTGAAATTATTAATGCTTCATTCTTCCTATTTGCATATGCTAGATATTGGTTGTCTTGATAATTTGTTTTCCTATAAAATGCCTATGCATAGGAAGTATGTTAGACTTAAACGTGTTTTTCATAGCCTTGATGATGCTCTATTTATGTTTCAATTATTATCTTTCGTGTGAGCATCATTAAAAGGTCGAAGCCTATCTTAATGGCTATAAAGAATGAGCTTGTTGGGAGGCAACCCAATATGTATCTTAAATTTTTTCTTTGTTTTCTGTTTTGTGTGTTTACACAACTGTATCCTCTGTTATGATTGTGATTTTTATCTTTTAGTTAGTGTTTGTGCCAAGTAATGCCTTTGGGATGATTTGGATGATAGTATAATTGATGCTGTTTGAAAAACAGAAAGTTTTGCGTCCAGTATTTGATTTTTTTTTATTCTTTACTGGAGCGTCAGAAAAATCTGAAATTTTTACACAGTATTGTATATGAATTGTTTACGTTGTCATAGTTTTTCAGAATTTTTGGAGTTACATAAGTATGGATTCTAAATAGATCTTTACAGACTGTTCTGTTTTAGACAGATTCTGTTTTTGTTGCATAGTTTGCTTATTTTGATGAATCTATGGATCGTATCGGGGGGTATGCGCCATGGGGAAGTTGGAGTATAGTAGCACTATGCCAATATTAAATATGAATCAATTTACAACAGTACCTAAAGTTTAAGATTTATTGGTTATACTAACGGACCTCACGAGGTTTCTGTTGAGTTTTGTGTGCTGAAGTTTTCCAGTTTTGGGTGAGACTACGATGGATAATGGAATAAGGAGCGGCAAGAGCCTAAGCTTGGGGATTCCCAAGGCACCCCAAGGTAATATTCAAGGAAGACTCAAGCGTCTAAGCTTGGGGATGCTCCGGATGGCATCCCCTCTTTCGTCTACAATCTATCGGTAACTCACTTGGAGCTATATTTTTATTCATCACATGATATGTGTTTTACTTGGAGCGTCTTGTGCTATAGTTTGCTTTTTAGTTTGCCACAATCATCTTTGCTGAACACACTTTTTTGAGAGGGAGACACATTATTCGTGATTTGTTAAAATACTCTATGTGCTTCACTTATATCTTTTGAGCTAGGTAGTTGCTCTAGTGCTTCACTTATATCTTTTAGAGCATGGCGGTGGTTATATTTTAAAGAAATAGTTGCACTCTTATGCTTCACTTATATCTTTTTGAGAGTCTAATATATAGTAATGGCAATTTGCACATGTTAAAAGAATGGTCCTGATATGATAAGGTATCCAAGGGGGATATAATAAAAACCTTCATGTAGATCATTAAGTATGAAGTGCATGGTTAATTTTATTAATGTCGTAATATGAAAGGATATAGGTTCATGATCATTGGTTAGTAGAAATATCGGTATTAAAGTTTGTTATGACATATTCACCTAAATATTAGTCGTGGCATGGCGAGGAAGTTTGAGCATTTATATGTCTGAAATGAAATCCTTGAGTGCTGTTATAATCGGGGTCGCGCGATGGTTAACTCCTACCAACCCTCCTCCTAGGGGCATGCGGTGAGTGCTTTGCTTCGAGGGCTAAGTAGACTTTTGCAATAAGTATGCGAGTTCTTTATGACTAATGTGAGTCCATAGATTATACGCACTCCTATCTTTCCATAATTTGCTAGCCTCTTCGGTACCGTGCCTTGCCCTTTCTCACCTCGAGAGTTGGCGCAAACTTTGCCGGTGCAACCAAACCCCGTGATATGATACACTTTTTCACACATAAACCCCCTTTACCTTCCTCAAAACAGCCACCATAACTACCTATTATGGCATTTCCATAGCCATGGAACTTCCAACGTTCTTTTTAAATGACAGACATCATCATTGTCATATTGCTTTGCATGATCATATAGCTGACATAGTATTTGTGACTCAGCCACCGTTCATCATTTTCATACATGTTACGCTAGATCATTGCACATTCTGGTACACTACCAGAGGCATTCATATAGAGTCATATTTGTTCTAGTATCGAGTTGTAATTTTGAGTTGTAAGTAAATAAAAGTGTGATGATCATCATTATTAGAGCATTGTCCAAGTGAGGAAAGGATGATGGAGGCTATGATTCCCCCACAAGTCGGGATGAGGCTTCGGACGAAAAAGAAAAGAGGCCAAAAAGAGCCCAGCAAAAAAAAGAGAAAAAAAATGAATGAGAGAAAAAGAGAGAAGGGGCAATGTTACTATCCTTTTCCACACTTGTGCTTCAAAGTAGCACCATGTTTTTCATATAGAGAGTCTCCTATGTTGTCACTTTCATATACTAGTGGGAATTTTTCATTATAGAACTTGGCTTGTATATTCCGATGATGGGCTTTCTCAAATGCCCGAGGTCTTCATGAGCAAGCAAGTTAGATGCACACCCACTTAGTTTTCAGTTTGAGCTTTCATACACTTATATCTCTTAGTGCATCCGTTGCATGGCAATCCCTACTCCTCGCATTGATATTGATTGATGGGCATCTCCATAGCCCGTTGATCCGCCGAGTTGATGTGAGACTTTCTTCTTCTCCTTTCCATTATTTGATACCTACCACCACACTCTATTCCACCTAGTGCTATATCCATGGCTTGCGCTCATGTATTGCGTGAGAGTTGAAAATGCTGAAGCGCGTTAGAAGTACGATCCAATTGCCTGGTTTGACACCGGGGTGCTCACTATTTATATATTTGCGGTGAAGATAGAGTCATGCCATGATTAATATGAGAAAGTGAGTAGGGATAACACTCATAAAGGATCGTATATTTTGAAAGTTAATGATTATGCTTCTTATGTTCATGTATATTATTATGTTGATATTGTTAATTCGTCGCTTCACAACTTATATGCCGTAAAGAGATTAACTAATAAACATGTTGGGTAGCATTCCACATCAAAAATTCTGTTTTTATCATTTACCTACTCGAGGACGAGCAGGAATTAAGCTTGGGGATGCTTGATACGTCTCCAACGTATCTATAATTTTTGATTGTTCCATGCTATTATAGTATTAATCTTGGATGTTTAATAGGCAATTATATGCAATTATATATCATTTTTTGGGACTAACCTATTAACCTAGTGCCTAGTGCCAGTTGTTGTTTTTGCCTGTTTTTGCCTTTTCAGAAAATCATTATCAAACGGAGTCCAAACAAAGAAAAAACTTTGGATTAATTTTTTCTGGACTAGAAGGGACCCTACAAGCTTTGGGAGAAGACCAGAAGAGTCACGAGGGAGCGACAAGCCAGGAGGGCACGCCTAGGGGGGTAGGCACGCCCCCCATGCTTGTGGGCCCCTCGTGGTACCTCTTGACCTAATTCCAGCGCTATAAATTCCAAAATATTCCCCGTATACCAAAAATACAGAAGAGAAAACCTTTCTGCCGCCGCAAGCCTCTGTTCTTCCGCGATCCCATCTGGAGGCCTTTTCAGGTTCTCTGCCGGAGGGGGAATCAATCACGGAGGGCTTCTACATCAACCTTGCTGCCCTTCCAATGATGTGTGAGTAGTTTACCACAGACCTACGGGTCCATAGCTAGTAGCTAGATGGCTACTTCTCTCTCTTTGATCTTCAATACCATGTTCTCCTCGATGTTCTTAGAGTTCTATCCGATGTAATCTTCTTTTTCGGTGGGTTTGTTGGGATCCGATGAATTGTGGGTTTATGATCAGATTATTCATGAGAAATATTTGAGTCTTCTCTGAACTCTTTTATGCATGATTGTTATAGCTTCGTATTTCTCTCCGATCTATCCGTTTGGTTTGGCCAACTAGATTGATTTATCTTGCAATCGGAGAGGTGCTTTGTGATGGGTTCAATCTTGCGGTGTTCTATATCCCAGTGACAGAAAGGGACAAGACACGTATTTCTATAGTTTCCATTAAGGATAAAAAGATGGGGTTTAATCATATTGCTTGAGTTTACTTTGTCTACATCATGTCATCTTGCTTAAGGCATTACTCTGTTTTATACTTAATTCCCTAGATGCATGCTGGATAGCGGTCGATGGGTGGAGTAATAGTAGTAGATGCAGGCAGGAGTCGGTCTACATGTCTCGGACATGATGCCTATATACATGATGATTGCCTTGAATATCGTCATAACTATGCGCTTTTCTATCAATTGCCCAATAGTAATTTGTTTACCCACCGTATGTTGTGTGTTCGAGAGAGAAGCCTCTAGTGAAAACTATGGTCCTCGGGTCTACCTTTATCATATATTAAAATCCAAAAATACCTTGTTGCAATTTATTTACTTTTATTTTATTTTGCAATTTACTTTTCAATTTATCACTATCAGAATTAATCCTTGCAAGAGACCGCTAAGGAGATTGATAAGAAATTCCCGTCCCGAGAATTTAGGAGGTAGAAGGAAAGAGATCAGGATATTCATCACGAAGACGATCCTCGCGTTCCCAAGTGGCTTCATCTTCAGTGTGATTCGACCACTGCACTTTAAGGAACTTGGTTGCCTTCTAACGGGTCCGTCGTTCAGCTTGATCAAGAATGCGGATTGGATGCTCCTTATAAGATAGATCATCTTGCAATTCGAGCAACTCATGATCCACTGCATGGTGTGGATCCTTGAAGCAACGGCGAAGTTGCGACACATGAAAGACATCGTGGATATGAGAGAACTACGGTGGCAATTCCAATTTGTAAGCCACATATCCACGTCTGGCGAGAATGCGGAAGGGACCAATGTAGCGAGGAGCTAACTTGCCCTTGATTCCAAAGCGATGAGTGCCCTTCAAAGGAGTGACACGCAGATAAGCTTGTTCACCAGGTTGATAGATCGATCCCTAGTGTTTACGATCATAGTTGCTCTTCTGGCGGGACTGAGCCGCCTTGAGATTTTCCTGGACAATACGGACTTGCTCTTCAGCTTGTTGGATAATATCCGGACCAATGAGCGGCCGTTCCCCAGTTTCTGACCAATTCAGAGGGGTTCGGCACTTACGTCCATATAGTTCTTCGAAGGGTGCCATCTTCAAACTAGCTTGATAGCTGTTGTTGTACGAGAATTCAGCATATGGAAGAGATTCTTCCCACTTCTTGCCAAATGAGATGACACAAGCACGTAGCATATCTTCAAGCACTTGGTTAACTCGTTCAACTTGACCTTGGGACTGGGGGTGATAAGTTGTGCTCCAGGTTATATGAGTTCCCATAGCTTCTTGGAAACTTTCCCAGAACTTTGAGGTGAAGAGGCTGCCACGGTCTGAACTGATCTTCTTCGGAATACCGTGGAGTGTTACAATTCTGGAGATATACAAGTTTGCTAACTGACTAGCAGTGATCGTCTCCTTGACAGGCAGAAAGTGTGCAACTTTGGAGAATTGGTCGACAACAACAAGAATAGCATCGTGACCCTTTTGTGATTTGGGAAGGCCAGTGATGAGATCCATTTGAACCTTATCCCATTTCCATTCAGGGATAGGAAGCGGTTGCAGAAGTCCAGCAGGTTTTTGATGTTTGGCTTTGACGCGACGGCAAACGTCACATCCAGCAACATAGCGAGCGAGGTCTTGCTTCATATTAGACCACCAGTACCTCTGACGAAGGTCTTGATACATCTTGGTGCTACCCGGATGAATAGACAGTGGTGTATCATGTGCCTCCTTCATAACTTTGTCTGTCATAAGCTCGAACCGGGGTACCACAAGGCGATCTCTGAAGTACAAGGTTCCATCTTCAGCAAGTGAGAAATCTCTGGCTTTCTCAAAGGCAAGATCCCGTTTCATCTGATCAACTTCAGTGTCTTTTGCTTGCGTCGACTTAATAGCTTTCTCAAGAGTTGGTTCCAAAACAAGGGTATTAAGAAAACCCTGTGGAACAATGTGGAGGTTCAACTTGCGAAGTTCTTCATGAAGAAGGGGTTGAGCTCGCTGAACCATGAGATTGTTGCAATACGACTTGCGACTCAAAGTATCGGCCATTACATTAGCCTTACCCGGGGTATATTTAATACCGCAGTCATAGTCTGTAATTGTTTCCATCCATCTTTGTTAACGGAGATTCAGATCCGCCTGAGTAAACAGATATTTCAGACTTTGATGATCAGTGTAGATCTCGCACCGATTACCGAGAAGGTAATGTCGCCACAACTTCAGTGCATAGATAACTGCAGCAAGTTCGAGATCATGTACTGGGTAGTTCTCTTCATGAGGACGCAGTTGTCGTGAGGCATAAGCAATCACTTTGTGTTCTTGCATTAGGATACAACCTAATCCTTGATGAGATGCGTCACAATAAATCATGAAGTCCTTGCAAGAATCTGGAGGAGCAAGCACTGGGGCAGATGTTAACTTGTCTTTGAGTGTCTGGAAACTTTCCTGGCATTTCTCTGTCCACTCAAACTTAACGCCTTTGTGAAGCAGATTAGTCAGAGGCTTGGCAATCTTGGAAAAGTTCTCGACAAAGTGGCGGCAATAGCTTGCGAGTCCGAGATGACATTCTTCGGGGGAGTCCAGTCAAGAATAGCCTGAACTCGCTCTGGGTTGACAGCAATACCATCCTTGGAAATCACATGACCAAGGTAGGTCACTTCGGATAACCAGAATTCACACTTGGAATATTTGGCATAAAGCTGATGCTCTCGAAGCTTTTCCAGAACAAGACGAAGATGTTCAGCATGTTCTTCCTTATTCTTGGAATATACCAGGATATCATCCAGATAAACCACGACGAACTTGTCGAGGTAATCCATGAAGATATAATTCATCAATCGGAAGAACGTTGCTGGGGCATTGGTTAAGCCGAAAGACATGACGGTGTACTCGTAAGAGCCATAGTGAGTAACGAAAGCGGTCTTGCGAATATCCTCTTCATGAACTCGGATCTGGTGGTAACCCAACCTCAGATCGAGTTTAGAGAATACTGAAGAACGAGCAAGTTGATCATAAAGATCGTTGATCCGAGGAAGCATATACTTGTTCTGAATTGTTGCATAGTTGATAGGTCGGTAATCTTGGACCAACCGATTTGTACCATCTTTCTTCTTGACAAAGAGAGAAGGTGCTCCCCAGGCAGAAGAACTGGGGCGAATGAAACCCTTACGAAGTGACTTGTCAATTTCCTCCTTAAGTTCAAGGAGTTCATGCGGCGGCATCTTGTACGGGCGCTTGGCAATAGGAGTGGTGCCAGGTTTCAAGTCTATGACGAATTCGACAGCTCTAGCAGGGGGTATTCTTGGAAGTTCTTCTGGAAAGACATCTTGTAATTCATGAACGACTAGAATGTTTTCTATTCCCTCAAGAGATGAAGCATTCAATGCATTCAGTGCATATATCTGGCTCTCAGCATTCTGAACTGTTCGGGCTGAGTATTTGATTGTCTGGCCAGAAGGGTGAGTGGGCTGGACTATCTTGGCGGCACAGTCGATCAAAGCATTATGGGCTGCCAACCAATCCATACCGAGAATAACATCTATGTTAGAAGCCTTGAGGGTGATGAGCGGTGCAGAGAATAATAACCCTCCAATTTCGATCTGGTTGTTGTGACTTATCAAAGCCGTGTTCCATCTTCCTCCGGGAGAATGAACCAATAAGGGAGGGTGCATCTCTTCAAATTGCATTTCGTGCTTGTGCGCAAATGCTTCAGACAAAAATGAATGTGATGCTCCTGAATCAAAGAGAACAGAGGCTGGTACGGTATTGACAGAAAGGGTTCCCATCACAATTTTGGTGTCCTGTCGAGCTTCTTCAATCTTAACATGATTGATACGAATGCGACCGACTGCAGGCAGTCTTGCTTTAACTCTTTGGGGTTGACCAGTTGGTGCCTTCTGATTCAGAGGGCAGAACCTTGCAAAATGACCTGGCTGCCCACACTCAAAGCAATTCCCATCATTGGGGCGAGGAGCCTTAGCATTGGGCTGTCCACCCTGAATCGTTAGCTGTCTCGACGGCGGAGGCAGACGAGGTGCAACATAAGACGGCCTTGGTGTTGGAGCAGGTCGGTGATAAACATTGTGCGGGATCCGGACTTGACGTTTCTGAGCAGGCTGACCCGAGGATGGGCCAACATCTCGAGTATGCTTGAGCGACTCCTGGTACTCAGTCAGACTAGTTTCAGCTCAGAAAGCTTGGCTGACAAGCGTCCCAAAGTCTGCGCAATCATGGACAACAAATGCGAGCTTTATATCAGGACGCAGTCCTTCACGGAATTTCTCCTGCTTGCGAGCGTCAGTGCAGACATCATCCTCAGCATAGCGGGATCAGTCGAGAAATTTCCTCTGATATTCATCAACAGTCATTTTGCCCTGGGTGAGTTTGCGAAATTCCTTCTTCTTCTGGTCCATCAGACCTTGAGGAATATGGCATGCACGGAAGGTTGTCTGAAATTCTATCCATGTGGTGACTGTTCCAGCAGGCAGCATACGCCTGTGGCTTTCCCACCATTGAGCAGTTGGGCCCCTCAGGTGATACGTCGCGAAGGTGACGTAATTGTCAGGGGCAACATTAGCCGACTCCATCTGAAAAGCGATGGCATGGAGCCAATCATCAGCATCCATTGGATCAGTCAAGTTACGGAAGGTGGACGGGTTGAGGTGCACGAATTCTTGCAGTGTTATCGGGGCAAGCTGTTGATTGGCATTCTGGTTTGGAAACTGGGCCATTACCCCAGTCATAAACTGACGATTTAGCTCAAACTGCTGCATCATAGCGGCCATGTAATCTGGCGGTGGTGGAGCACTGGCAACACGGCCACGACCACGGGCATTGGACCTAACGATCCTGTTTAAAATAACAGGGGGTAGTTTAGCAAGAACAACTGCAAGCGTATGGAGTCATTCACGATGTAACAAGAGCAATGAACAAGAAGTGCATTAGATACATATTGGTAGTCATTAAAGACATACAGATCCATGCACAAAGTTGGATACAAACGGGCAGCACGAGTTCAGAAACACTCGCAACTAGACAAACTAGGCGGCACACAGGCACGCGGTGGAGAGATACAACAACGAGACATAGCAAAGGCTACATCAACGTCGGAGAAAACCACTGGAGCGAGGAATCTGCAAGTGACAACGCAGGGTACCCTCGATAAAAGGATCCTGCGGTCCGTGAACACTCTGAAGTAGAACCTGGCCCTCAACTCGAAGAAGGGTTAATTCAAATCTCCGGGTCGATGTGTGCTACTTGTAGCTTGTGTTGGTATTATCCCCGAAGAGGACGGGATGATGCAGCACAGTAGAGATAAGTATTTCCCTCAGTTATGAAACCAAGGTTATCGAACTAGTAGGAGAATCACGCAACACCTCGTTAGCAGCACCTGCACACAAACAACAAATCCTTGCACCCAACGCAAACGAGGGGTTGTCAATCCCTCGGCGGTAAATTGCAAGATTAAATTGTATGTGATAGATAGATAGATTGAAACAAAAATACAAAATAAAATAAATAAAATAAAATGGCAGCAATATTTTTAGGGTTTTAGTAATATGATTTAGATAGACCCGGGGGCCATAGTTTTCACTAGAGGCTTCTCTCAAGAAAATAGCATACGATGGGTAGACAAATTACTGTTGGGCAATTGATAGAAAAACAAATAATCATGACCATATCCAAGGCAATGATCATGTATAAAGGCATCATGTCCGAGACAAGTAGACCAACTCCTGCCTGCATCTACTACTATTACTCCACACATCGACCGCTATCCAGCATGCATCTAGTGTATTAAGTCCATGAAGAACGGAGTAACGCCTTAAGAACGATGACATGATGTAGACAAGATAAACTCATGCATGAATAAACCCCATCTTTTTACCCTTAATAGCAACGATATATACGTGTCATGTCCCTTTCTGTCACTGGGATTGAGCACCGCAAGATCGAACCCATTACAAAGCACCTCTTCCCATGGCAAGATAAATCAATCTAGTTGGCCAAACCAAATCAATAGATCGGAGAAGAAATATGAAGCTATAATAATCATGCATAAAAGAGATCAGAGAAGACTCAAATAATATTCATGGATAATCTGATCATAAACTCACAATTCATCGGATCCCAACAAACACACCGCAAAAAGTGATTACATCGGATAGAACTCCAAGAACATCGAGGAGAACATTGTATTGAAGATCAAAAAGAGAGAAAAAGCCATCTAGCTACTGCCTATGGACCCGAAGGTATGTGGTAAACTACTCACGCATCATTGGAAGGGCAGCAAGGTTGATGTAGAGCCCCTCTGTGATCGATTTCTCCTCCGGTGGAGTACCGGAGAAGGCCTCCAGATGGAATCTCTCGAGAATAGAAACTTACGGCGGCGGAAAAAGTATTTCGTTGACTCTCCTGAGGGTTTCTGATTTTTTGGGAATTTATAGTGGAGGAATTAGGTCAAACGGAGCTCTGTGGGCCCCACGAGGTACCAGGGCGCGCCTGCGCCCCCCAGGCGCGCCCTGGTGCCTCGTGGGCACCCCCTGGGGCTTCTGGCCTCCTCCCAAAGCTTCTAGTGTTTATCTTGTCCAGAAAAAAATCTCCAAAAAGTTTCGTGGCATTTGGACTTCGTTTGGTATTGATTTTCTATAAAACAAAAACAGGGCAGAAAACAGCAACTGGCACTGGGCACTAAGTTAATAGGTTAGTCTCCAAAAATGATATATAATTGCTGTAAATGCATATAAAAACATCCAAGATTGATAATATAACAGCATGGACCAATCAAAAATTATAGATACGTTGGAGACGTATCAGCATCCCCAAGCTTAATTCCTGCTCGTCCTCGAGTAGGTAAATGATAAAAACAGAATTTTTGATGTGGAATGCTGCCTATCATATTCATCACATATTCTTTTATTTTATAGCATGGACGTTGGACTTGAATGATTCAAAGCAATAGTCTATAATTTGACATGAAGATATAAATACTCAAGCATGCTAACAAGCAACCATGTCTTTCAAAATATCAATGCTAAAGAAAGTTATCCCTAGCCCATTATGCTCAATCATTGATCCATTCATGAAACACACTCCATATTAGCTACACACAATGCACAAGTATGACAATAGTGCTCTCTAGTTGGTACTTTATAAAAGAAGGTCGAGACTAAAAGTAAATAGATAGGCCCTTCGCAGAGGAAAGCAGAGATTTGCTAATGTGCCAGAGCTCAAAGCTTAAATTAGAGAGATAAAATTTTTTGAGAGGCAAGCTTTTCCTGTCAACGAAAACGACCAAGAATTCCCAATATTTTTCATGCTAGACACATCATAGGCGGTTCCCAAACAGAAAGTAAAGTTTATTTCCTTTCCACCATTCTTTCACAATCCATGGCTAGCCGTATCCACGGGTGCCCTCCATACCAACACTTTCCAAGGAATTTTGTTGTTATTAATTTTTTTTATTTCATTGTGGGACTAGGCATCCCTATTACCAACCACTCTCTCGTGCAATGAAAAGTGAATAAACACTCATCGTGAGAATAACACACCTAGCATGGAAAATAATGGCCATCCCCTGCAGCTTCATGAGCGGTACGGGCACACAAAACGGAAAAATTATTTTAAAAATTAGAGTTGGCACACGCAAATTTACTTAGAACGGCATTGAAATACCGCATATAGGTAGATATAGTGGACTCATTTGGCACAACTTGGGTTTAAGGATTTTGGATGCACAAGCAGTATTTCCGCTTAATACAAATGAAGGCTAGCAAATAGATTGAGAAGCAACCAACCAAAAAGCGAAAACGGTCATAAACATGCATTGAACATAACTAACACCGAATAATGCACCATAAGTAGGATATAATTTCTTTGCATAACTATTGACTTGATGTGCATGCATAGGGAATCACAAACCTTAACACTAATATTCTTACTAAATCACAATTACTCACTAACATGACTCACATATTATCATTTCCATATCGCAAAACTATTGCAAGGAATCACACTTATCATATCCAATGATCTATATGAAAGTTTTTATTATATCCCTCTTGAATATTCATCACTTTGGGACCAAATTCATATCTTGTGCAAATTACCGTTACTAACATCAACTCTCAAAAAGATTTAAGTGAAGAATGAGAGTGCAAATATTTATTCAAAATTTCAATCTTATCAATTCTCAAAATAATATAAGTGAAGCATGAGAATTCATTTCTTCAAAATATAGCCACCACCGTGCTCAAAAAGATTTAAGTGAAGCACTAGAGCAACTGCCTAGCTCAAAAAATTTAAGTGAAGCACATAGAGTATTCTAACAAATGATGATAAACGTGTGGCTCTCTCAAGATAGGTGTGTTCAGCAAAGATGATTGTGACAAACTAAAAAGCAAACAAATCAAAGACTCATATTATACAAGACGCTCCAAGCAAAACTCCTATCATGTGACGAATAAAAATATAGCTCCAAGTAAAATTACCGATGGTTGGTAGAAGAAAGAGGGGATGCCTTCCGGGGCATCCCCAAGCTTAGACGCTTGAGTCTTCCTTGAATATTACCTTGGGGTGCCTCGGGCATCCCCAAGCTTAGGCTCTTACTACTCCTTATTCCTTCATCCATCGTGATCTCACCCAAAACTTGAAAACTTCAATCACACAAAACTCAACAAAACCTTCGTGAGATCCGTTAGTATAACAAAATAAATCACTACTTTAAGTACTGTTGCAAACCCATTCATATTTTATTTTTCGGGCTCGGGGTCCCCATGGCGAGACGAGAGCTTGACAAAAAGCGGGGTGTGAAGGCGCTGTAGCCCGTCTCTGGTATGTCGGACCGGAAGTACCACGTGGTCGCGGGCGAGAGGGGGGCAAGTGGGTGCGCGGGTGAGGAAAAGAAAAGGAGGGGTGCGCGGGGCGAGCTGGGCTGGTGAGTTGCTGGGTCGGCTGGGCTGCTGCGCTGGGTGCTGTGGGCTGCGCTGCCGCTCTCTCTCTCTTCTTTCTCTTTTCAATTTCCTCAAACAGAAATACCAAGGGAAAAGAATAGAGAGTTTGGGATGGGGTGAGAGATATATGAAAATACCCCTGGAGTCCTGGAAATGTGTAGAATTTGAATAAATTGGTTTGGGCATTTTTAGACGAAGAAAAATAATTCAAGTTTGAATTAAATTCAAACTTGCACCATTTTTGAACCCAACCAAATCAATCCCAAAATTGCTGAAATTTGGCAGAGGGGTTTAGGACATGGACTAGAGAATTTAGAAATATGGTGAACATTAATTTGGGACAGAAATAATGACCACAAAAATAATATTGGAAAAGAGAAGGATTGGAGATGGTGATGGGGAAGTGGTGTGCATGGGTGATACCTCAAGACAGAAAAGAAAAAGGGAAGATGCTCACACAACCACAATGCATACATGATGAGCATAACAAAATTAAAATGATGGATGCAATGCACATGACAAAAGAATGGCATGAAGATAAAATGCAAAATGAAAAGAAGCAAAACACAACACGAGAAGAACCCATCCATCAAGATCATCATGACAATTCCATAAATTGTAATGTTGGGAAGTACAAATATGGAAGGAGCACTCTTGGGGTGTTACAACTCTCCCTACTACAAGAGGATCTATTCTCAACCGGCGTGCTTCTCTTTGAGTTAATTCAATCCTTTCAACATTGCACGATCTATTCTCAGTTTTCTCAACGGTGTTCG
The DNA here is from genome assembly GCA_039707655.1 of Elymus sibiricus. Classification (NCBI taxonomy): domain Eukaryota; kingdom Viridiplantae; phylum Streptophyta; class Magnoliopsida; order Poales; family Poaceae; genus Elymus; species Elymus sibiricus. The sequence goes on along the minus strand of CM077668.1, from coordinate 158,254,963 downwards.
TTTCACCCGTCCCAAGTTGTCTTAATTTTTTCCCACCCTCCCACTCCTTTTCACAGAATCAGAGATCTCAATTCAAGTATCCATTATATTCACGTGAAGTCTCTTCATTCTTTCCTTTAATGTTCTTAGCCGGTGATTTCTCATGAAGATCCTCAGGAGCTACAAGTTCATCATTCTTCGTTCTCGTTTCTTCTCCGGTGGTCTAAATTCAAGCTCTCGGTGTTCAGCATATCCTTTTCTTCGATTCTAATGATTTTCCTGTGTTGAAAGTAGTTATCCAAGCTTCTCTTGCTTATTCACCTCTCTCTATTCTTCCCCGGAGTGCCGAAATTATCTCAGAAGATTCGTGTTTTCCATTCAAGATCCGTTCGAGCTATTTGGAGGTTGTCATTTCATTCAAGCCATTCAAATCAATCGGTGCAATCTCTCTTTCTGAGCATTCATTCCAACGGTGTTTCTTTTGAGTGGGCCCATAACCCACAGGTCTTTTCCCAAGATCTTACCTGGCTCTTCTAATTTTCCCGGAGTTATTCTCAAATTCTTTCAAAGTTTGACGTAAGAATGGATTCCATCAGTCAATTACCTTCTCCAAGATCGCTTTCAAATTCTTTTCATCTATGGCTCAACCTTTCTATTTTTTATTATTCCGGAGTACCCCACAAATTCCTCATGGTGGTTCTCATCGGCATTCTCAATGTTCTTCTCTCGTTCTCAAAATTCTTCCAGTGCATCGATCAAGTATTCTTTTGTTAGCGCGTGCTCTTTTCGTTCTCTTGTATCTAAATTCCCTCAAGTATCTTCGTTCGTTTTCTAATTCTTCCCGGCGGTTCGTTCTCTTTTCTTAGTTCGTTTCCAATTCTTACGGTGGTTCGTTAAAGATTCCTCTTCCTTTGCTATCGTATCATTTCATTCGTTCTTTCCAAAATCCTACCGGTGGTTCGTTGAAGACCTTCCCAAGTTTGCGCTATATGTTTCTTCAATCCTTGCAAGAAGAATAAGTGGCATGTGCCAATCCATTGTTTGTCATCAAATTAATTTGATGAGGATAAGCATAACGTAATTCTTATTCTTATTTCATCGTGGTGATTTAATTCCTTCGTCTGGAGTTTTGTTCATGATAAATGAAATCTCGGTTCCTTTGCTTCATCTTTTCTTCCGGAGTTCCAAACATTATCGATTATCTCGTCTCGAAGCTTCAATCCTTTGTTGCCAAAGGTGTTAGAAGATAATCTTTGCGAGGCTTCAATCTTGTTCTTTTGTAACCTTCAATTCTTTTCGATCATCATTTTATATCCGGAGTCCTTCGAGAGGTTCTTCATGGTGCTTCATCAAGGATTTAATTCATTCTCGAAGTGTTCTTCGATGAGCTCAAGCATTCTTCATATTGCATTCCAAAGTGCTAATCCTTTATACCTTATCTTTTGAGGTGGTATTATGTCCTTCTTGACAATTTGTCTTTGTGTTTCATGATTCACAGTTGTCAAGAATGAGATATTTTAAACCCATCAACCTCTTCGTTGGAGTTATCTTGGTATAGATTTCACCTAAAGCCTTTCCGAAGGATTGTTGCTATTTGTGGTACTTATCAATGATCCAAGTTTCTCCTTCTCTTCTCGGTGAAAGAGGTTTTCATCTCTTCGAGATCTCAAGCAATCAATTGTTTTCGTTAGTGGCCGGTTGTCATCTCATAATTTTGAGATGTTTCTATAATTCCACTACAAGCTTAATCTTTTAGTTGTTGAATTTCCAACAACTCCATTCAATCCTTCTTTATAAGGACGCTTTTCATATTCAATGGTGAGAGAAGTTCTCATTTTCTTCCCCATTCTTTCTTTCCAACGATTTAGCTTCTATTCTTTCATTCCAGAGGCATTGTGATGTTGCTCTCTTCCACCCGTTATTTTGTTTCACCAAGATCATGTCCTTTCCTTGCTTATCCATGTTACCGGAGTGTTGTGTCCTCTTTTCAAGTTCTTTTCATCTTATCAAGCTTTGCTTCTCTTTTCTACCGGAGTGCTGCCAAAATTCTTTTTGTTCTCATTCCTTATCTATCTCGTTTCAACCAGAGTGGTTTTGAATTCTTGCTTGTTCCTCAAGCCATTCTTCAACTCGTTGCAACCTTCGAGGTTTGTTGGTTTCACTCGTTTGTCCAAGAAGCAACTTTCTTTTACCTCTTCCTCTTCCCCTTCCGTTTCCTTCCTAAGATCTCGGGTCGAGATCTTCTGTTAGTGGGGGAGAGTTGTGATGCCCCGAGACCGATGCTCCAGATGCCTTCCATTTATTTCCGTCGTTGCCGTGTGATTCGTTTGCTTGTTGCACCTTGCCATGTCATCGTATGCATTTCATTCGTATTTTTTCATAAAACTTGCATCCGTTCGTAGTTGTCATTCTCCCCGTTCTTTCCGTTGTCCGTTCTGAGTCCAACCACACTCGCACGCGCCCACGGCACCTCCGAAATATTATTTTGTAAGTGCGATAAAAATGTTCTCGGAATGGGTTGGAAGTCGGCGTGCGGTCTTATTATGTTGTAGGTAGACCGCCTGCCAAATTTCGTTCCATTCAGAGGTCGTTTGATGCCCTAACGGACAACTATAGCGGCACTATAGCCGGATAAAACGTCGGACGTTTTCGGTGTTCCGAATACCGTGCTGGGCTGCCAACCTCTCTCTTCTCTCAGCCCAAACCACTCCTACACAGCCCACCTAACCCAGCCTAGCCCCCCTCCGACCGGAGCCGTCGGATCACGATCGGAGGACTCCGAAACCCCCCTCAATCCCCCTCCTGCTATATAAGGAAGCCTACCCCCTGCCTAATCTGGAAAACCCTAGCCCTAGCCTTCTTCCCCACTGCCCCGCCGCCACTTGGCGCGCCGCTATGGGCCAGCCGCCACCTGCACCGCCAGCCACCCACCTCCCAGCCGCGCGGCCCCGCAGAGCCCATCTGAAGCCCGCCCGGGCCCGGATCCCGCCGTCGCCCGTACGCCGTTCTCCTCGCGCCCGATCTGGATCGATGGGAGGAGCCCCTTCATTCCCGAGCTCCTGCTCGACCCCACCGCCACGCCGCCGCCCTCCTTCGGTGACCGAAACCCACTGGAGCCCCGCCGGACTTGCTGCTCCTCCTTCCCTGCCTCCCCTTCCATCGTTCTCTCCTCTTTCCCCTCTCCCTCTCACGATCTCTCTCTCTCTGTTGACTTCTACAGGACGCCATGGACAGCCGATGGAGCTCTGCGCCGCCCTGCCATTTGACCTCGCTACCGGCTGGATCCGGCGCCCCGAGGCCAGATCCGCCCATCCCCAGCCGTCCTCGCCCAATCCCCGCCGGCCGGAGTCACCCGAACGCCGCCGTGCAGCTCCGTCCATGGCGCCAGGAGCCATTCCCGCGCCAAGCCGCCTCGGCCTCCTCCAACCGCGCCGGAGCGCGCCACCACACCGAAGACCAAGACCCTCCCCGTGCCACCGTCCTCTGCCCACGCCCTCGCTGCACCTCGCCTTCCTCGCGGCAAGCCGCATCGCCGGACAGGGAGCCGCCACCGTTGCCTACATCTTCCTCCTCTTCGCCTGGACCACGCCGTCCCGGAACCGCGGTGTTCCCTGAACCAAACAGAGCCCTGCACCGCTTCGTCCAACGTCCGCCCCGTCCTGGTACCCCGGCGTCCGCTTCTTCGCCTGGACTGTGCTGTCCCTCGATTCAAACGGGACCGTGCCGTCCGCCTGCACCGAGCCATCCCGTCCTCCATACCCAATGTGAGCGCTCCCACCTATTCAGCGCCCAGTGCGCCATATACTATCTTACGCTCGTGTCTGTTAGGCCCAGCTACACCCGATTCGGCCCGAAACGTATTTTTTTCCCGTGGACGAATTTGTCTAATTATCCAGGGAATTGCAGTTTGCAGAAAACCCCCTCATTTTCATGCATATAATAACTCAATAACCGTGCACCGGAATTAAACAAACTTTATATGTAAAATGCTTAGATTTTCATGTAGTTTCATAATATCCAACTTTCATCCATGTTAAAAATGTTAAAATTGCTGTTTGCATTAATTTGCATAAATGACATGCTAAAATGGTTTATTTCATAACTAATTAACCATAGCTCCGAATTAAATAAACTTTATATGTAAATGGGGTAGAAAAATGTGTTGATTAACATCGTGCACTTACTTTGCATGTCTAACAACAATAAAATATGGTTTAGGGCAGAACAGTACCAAATTCGAAATTACATATGGGGATTTTACAGAATTGTTGTTTGTTGTTTCCGGCCTCATTTAAATTGCCTGGATAGGTAGATTAATTATGCTTCATCTCTTGACATGTCTAACAACGTTTAATATTGATGAGTAGCATAAACGGGAGTGAACTAAATAATTGTTTGTGGAGTTTCGTCAATATGCAACTCGTTTCATATTGAGCTTCACTTAATGTGTAGTATTTGATTGTTGCATTTTGCCATGCCATGCCCCATTAAACTTGACATGCATCATATTTGGTTGTGCATCATGCCATGTTTATGCTTGTGTGTTTACCATGTTGTCTGCTTCATTCCGGTTGTGCTTCTTCTCGATAGTCCGGATATGTTGCGAATTGTGAGGATTCGTTCGACTACGTTGGTTCGTCTTCTTCATGGACTCGTTCTTCTTCCGAGCGGGATTTCAGGCAAGATGACCATAACCTTGGATATCTCTACTATCCTTGCTTGCTAGTTGTCTCGTTGCTATCGCTATGTCGCGCTTCCTACCACATACATGTCAGCCTCTCATATGCCATGATACAGCCTCTAACCACCCCTACCCAGCAAACCGTTGTTTGGCTATGTTACCGCTTTGCTCAGCCCCTTTCTTATAGCGTTGCTAGTTGCAGGTGCAGTTGCAGGTTGTTCCATGTTGGGATATGGATATCATGGGATATCACAATATCTCTTATTTAATTAATGCATCTATATACTTGGTAATGGGTGGAAGGCTTGGCCTTTTGCCTAGTGTTTTGTTCCACTCATGCCGCCCTAGTTTCCGTAATACCGGTGTTATGTTCCTTGATGAGCGCTTCTAATACATGTGGGGCATATGGGAACCCCCCTGTCCATTCGTTTTAGGCTAAGACTTCTCCAGCAGGGCCCAACATTGGTTTTAACATTTGCCAACATGAACCTAATAGTTAATGCATAGAGGGTCGCCACCTCGGGGACTCTTTTAATTCCAACATAACTCGGGCCAGTGGCAAAACACAACCGTTGGTCCACCTACCTAGCAGTCGGCGGAGCCGCCTCGGGGCAACTCGGGTTCTTTTGGCTACCGTCCACTATGCATAGACGAATGATGCCCGTCGACAGAGTGCGCGCGGCTCTAGACACGGATCTGGCTCACCGGGAGGTCTTGCTGGTTTAGTTTTACCTGTTACGAGTGGCTTGTCCACCTGAATTCCTTATCGTAAGCATCGTGTTATCATGGTGTGAGGATGTTCCATTGGATGCGTGTGGTAATTTATAATGGACTACTTGGAGCACCCCTGCAGGGTTAAATCTTACGCGAAGCCGTGCCCGCGGTTATGTGGCGACTTGGAAATTTATAACCTCCGGTTGTAGAGAACTTGACACTAATTCTAATTAAAATACACCAACCGCGTGCGTAACCGTGATCGTCTCTTTTCGAGGGAGTTCGGGAAGAGAACACGGTGGGGTTATGTTTGTACTCGTAAGTAGGTGTTCAGGATCACTTCTTGATCATTATTAGTTTGCGACCGTTATGCGTAGTTACCCTTCTTATTCTTGTACTCGTAAGTTAGCCACCATACAATGCTTAGTGCTTGCTGCAACCTCACCACCTTACCCTTCCATACCCATTAAGTTTTGATAGTCTTGCTACCCATGGTTATGGGATTGCTGAGTCCTCGTGGCTCACAGATTACTACAACAACAGGTGCAGGTACAGGTAAAGTGATGTTCTGACGTGAGAGCGATGCATCTTTGCTCTTGGAGTTCTTCTTCTGCTTCTTCCTCTTCGTCGATCTTGGGATAGGTTCCTGGTCGGCAGCCTGGGCTAGCAGGGTGGATGTCGTTCTTCTTTTTGTTTGATTTCATCCGTAGTGGGATTCTGCTCTTCTGTATGGTGTTTGCTATGTATTGGTGTATTCATGTGATGATTGAATGTATTTGTATGTATCCGCATCTATTATGTACATGGTACGATGTAATGATATCCACCTTGCAAGCGTCTTCAATATGCGCTTCTACTCTTGGTGGGACCTCCGAGTTCCTCGAGAATAGGATCGCATATTGGGCGTGACAAGTTGGATATTGCTTGATTTGGAAAGTGCCCACTTACCAGAAATGGAAATTTAAAAAAATGGCTAAAAAGAAATAGAATAAAAAAATAAATAAAGGAGGGGGTGTGTGGCGTGTGAATGACAGTGGGACCCACGAGGACCCACTGGTCAGTGGCAAAACAATTGGGGGAAAACCCCCTGCCCCCGACGGGTTTCGAACCCGGGGCCGCTCGCTCGTTGCGGTGCGGCTCGACCAGCTCGGCTGGTGTGGTGCTCGTGACAGAAACGGGCTCGACCCCTCTTGACTTGGTGCAGCAGAGCAGGGGAAACAGAGCAAGCGGCGCGGCGAGACAGAGACGGCAGTGGGCTCGTCGGAGTTGCTCCAGTGAGCATTTAACACGGGGGTGAGGTTCATTGGAATCGCGGGGAAATCCCGCACACCCGCATACTTCTCACGCCACCGGACGGCGATGGAGGCGACGCCGGCGACGTGGAACAGAGGCGGCGGCGATGGGCTCGTGCCACTCGCTGCAGTGGTCCAACGCGACGGGAGTTAAGCGGGATCGGCTCTATGCACTACAGCGAGCACGGCGGACAAGCTAGCGAGGCCTAAGGGGGTCGGAACCCTCGCCGGAGACGAGGTCCGACGGCGGCGAGATCGGGTGCGCACGGCATACGGCGATGAAGGGCTCTAACGAAGGGGAAAAACGGTCGGGGAGATGCGGCTTCTCACCACGAACACGTGAGTGTGCTCGGAATGGCGGGAGGTGGACGGAGTCGACGTCGGCGGCGATCGAATGGCTTCGGCACCGACGGGGAAGAAGAGAAAGGAGACGACTGCATCTTGGCGTCCCGCGGGCTGTAGAGGAAGTAGACGACGTAGTCGACGACGGGGAAGGCGATGGACAACCTTGGCGAGGTGGAGGACGATGGAGATCACGGCGGCGCCATGGCCGTGCTCTCTGTTGCATACGGGAGCGGCTCACTGCGGTGGATCTGGTGGATGCTACTCTCCTGGCGGCGGTGGAGGCGGGAGAGAGGGAACCCTAGAGTGTGCTGGACACGGTTGGCGGCTTTATAGGGGACTAGGGCGAGCGGGGCGAGCTCGTTGTGTGCTCGTGCTCGGGCTCGGGGTCCCCATGGCGAGACGAGAGCTTGACAAAAAGCGGGGTGTGAAGGCGATGTAGCCCATCGCTGGCATGTGGGACCGGAAGTCCCACGTGGTCGCGGGCGAGAGGGGGGCGACTGGGTGCGCGGGTGAGGAAAAGAAAAGGAGGGGTGCACGGGGCGAGCTGGGCTGGCGAGCTGCTGGGCCGGCTGGCCTGCTGCGCTAGGTGCTATGGGCTGCGCTGCCGCTCTCTCTCTCTTCTTTCTCTTTTCAATTTCCTCAAACAGAAATACCAAGGGAAAAGAATAGAGAGTTTGGGATGGGGTGAGAGATATATGAAAATACCCCTGGAGTCCTAGAAATGTGTAGAATTTGAATAAATTGGTTTGGGTATTTTTAGAGGAAGAAAAATAATTCAAGTTTGGATTAAATTCAAACTTGGGCCATTTTTGAACCCAACCAAATCAATCCCAAAATTGCTGAAATTTGGCAGAGGGGTTTAGGACATGGACTAGAGAATTTACAAATATGGTGAACATTAATTTGGGACAGAAATAATGATCACAAAAATAATATTGGAAAAGAGAAGGATTGGAGATGGTGATGGGGAAGTGGTGTGCATGGGTGATACCTCAAGAGAGAAAAGAAAAAGGGAAGATGCTCACACAACCACAATGCATACATGATGAGCACAACAAAATTAAAATGATGGATGCAATGCACATGACAAAAGAATGGCATGAAGATAAAATGCAAAATGAAAAGAAGCAAAACACAACACGAGAAGAACCCATCCATCAAGATCATCATGACAATTCCATAAATTGCAATGTTGGGAAGTACAAATATGGAAGGAGCACTCTTGGGGTGTTACAACTCTCCCCTACTACAAGAGGATCTCGTCCCGAGATCTAGGAACGAAAGAACTCCGGATATTCGGAACGGAGGTGGTCCTCGCACTCCCATGTGGCTTCTCGGTCAGAATGATGAGACCATTTCACTTTCAGGAACTTGATAGACTTGTTGCGAGTCTTGCGCTCAGTTTCTTCGAGAATGGCAATAGGATGCTCACGGTAAGACAAATCATCTTGGAGCTCAATGTCTTGGAAGTCAATGGTGCGTTCAGGAGTCTTGAAGCACTTGCGAAGTTGCGACACATGAAACACATCGTGCACATTTGAGAAGTTGGAAGGTAGCTCGAGTTGGTAGGCTAGATCGCCTCTTTTGCCAACTATCTTGAAAGGGCCCACGTATCTTGGAGCAAGCTTTCCTTTGATACTGAATCGTTGGGTGCCTTTCATGGGAGAAACATGGAGATAGACAAGGTCTCCAATCTCGAAAGCCAATTCACGGTGCTTACTATCATAGTAGCTCTTCTGGCGCGATTGCGCTGCTTTCAGATTTTCACGGATGATACGACACATCTCTTTAGCTTTAGAAATCATATCATTGCCAAGAAGTTGGCGTTCGCCGGTTTCAGACCAGTTGAGCGGAGTACGGCACTTTCTGCCATAGAGAATCTCGAATGGGGCCTTGCCCGAGCTTGCTTGGAAACTATTGTTGTAGGAGAACTCGGCAAAAGGGAGGCAATCTTCCCACTTCATGCCGAAGGAGATGACACACGCTCTCAGCATATCCTCAAGAATTTGATTAACTCTCTCGACTTGGCCACTAGTCTAAGGATGAAAAGCTGTGCTGAAGCAAATCTTTGTGCCCATGGCCTGCTGGAAGGAATCCCAGAATCTGGAAGTGAAGATGCTTCCACGATCTGAGGAGATCAACTGAGGAACATCGTGCAAGGAGACCACTCTGGAAGTGTACAGCTCTGCCAACTGGGCTGCAGTGATAGACTCCTTGACTGGAAGGAAGTGAGCGACTTTAGTGAGCTTGTCAATGACCACAAAGATGGCATCATTCCCTTTCTTGGACTTGGGAAAGCCGGTGACAAAGTCCATCTCAATATGATCGAATTTCCACTCGGGAATGGGTAGAGGTTGAAGAAGTCCTACTGGACGCTGATGTTCCGCCTTCACTCTGTGGCACACACCGCACACGTTTACAAACTGAGCAATCTCACGTTTCGTACGAGTCCACCAATAAGTTGACTTGAGATCATGGTACATCTTGGAGCTACCTGGATGGATAGACAAGAGATAATTATGTGCTTCATTCATTATGACCTTCCTGAGATCCCCTTTTGGCACAACTAGCCTGTCCTCAAAGAACAAGGTATCCGTGTCATCCACTCGATAGCACTTATATTTAGGAATGCTCTTTGCAACGCCGAGTTTCACCCTCTTCACCATGGCATCTAAAAGCTGAGCTTCGCGAATCAGATCCTCCAATGTGGGAGTGATCTGGAGGTTTGCGAGAAATCCTTGCGGAATGAACTGGAGATTGAGCTTCCTGAAAGCCTCACAAAGATCAGGCTGGACTGGCTTGAGAATTAGGCTGTTGCAATACACTTTTCTGCTTAAAGCATCCGCGATAACATTAGCCTTGCCTGGAGTGTATTCAATGCTCGGCTTGTACTCTTGAATCATCTCCACCCATCGGGTCTGACGGAGATTAAGGTTGGGTTGAGTGAATATGTACTTGAGGCTCTTGTGATCGGTGAAAATGTCCACCTGCCTGCCCAACAAGAGATGTATCCATGTGATCAAGGCATGGATGACGGCTGCCAACTCCAAGTCATGAGTAGGATAGTTCCTCTCGTTCGGCTTCAACTGCCGAGATGTATAAGCCACCACTTTCTTCTCTTGCATTATTACTCCACCGAGACCTTGCAGAGAAGCATCACAGAACACTTGGTAAGGCTTGGATTCATCTGGAGGAGTGAGAACTGGAGCAGTTACGAGCTTCTGTTTGAGTGTATTGAACGCAACATCACACTCAGGAGTCCAAGAATATTTGACATTCTTCTAGAGAAGGTTAGACAGAGGCTTGGCAATCTTGGAGAAGTTCTCCACGAATCTTCTGCAATAGCTTGCAAGCCCGAGGAAGCTTCGAAGTTGCTTGACATTTTGAGGAGGCTGCCAGTTGACAATGGCTTCAACCTTTTCAGGATTTACCGAGATGCCCTTGGCAGAGATAATGTGACCGAGGTAAAGAACTTCATCAAGCCATAATTCACACTTAGAGAACTTTGCATAGAACCGATGCTCCCTGAGCTTATCAAGTACCAAGCGCAAATGCTTTGCATGATCCTCTTTAGTCTTGGAGAAAACCAGGATGTCATCGAGATAGACAAGAACGAACTCATTGGTGTAAGGATTGAACACCCAGTTCATCACACGAGAGAAAGTAGGAGGTGCATTTGCAAGGCCGAAGGACATGACTGTGTATTCATAAGAACCAAAGCTCGTCCTGAAAGCTGTTTTGGGAATGTCTTCTTCGCGAATACGGATTTGGTGATACCCCATCCGAAGATCGAGCTTTGAGAACACCTTTGCACCTTTGAGTTGCTCGAACAATTCATTGATATTGGGAAGTGGATATTTATTCTTGATTGTCTTCTTATTCAATGGCCGGTAGTCAACACAAAGTCTTTCCGTGCCATCTTTCTTCTTGACAAAGAGAACTCCACAACCCCAAGGAGATGAACTCGGTCTGATCAAACCCAGACGCTCTTGTTCATCGAGCTGTCTCTTCAATTCTTTCAGCTCTTCTGGCCCAAGCTTGTAGGGACGTTTGCATACGGGTTCTGTGTCGGGATCGAGCTCAATGACAAACTCAACAGGCCGGTGAGGAGGCATTCCTGGCAACTCTTCTGGAAAAACATCCTCATATTCACATACCACTGGAATTTGAGATATGGCATTAATCTCGCCTTTCTCATTGAGGGAGAATAACCGAATGGTATCATCATGAGCAGCAAAGATAATGACCTCTTCAGAAGGATGAGTCAATTTAACTTCCTTGGCCGCACAATCAAGAGAAGCCTTGTGTTTAGAAAGCCAATTCATCCCGAGGATAAGATCAATATCAGAATTCCCAAGAACAATTGGATCCGCCAGAAAAGAATAATTGCCCATCTTGATACCAACATTAGGAACTACCATTTGAGCCATCATTCTCTTACCCGGAGACACTACCGAGAGAGGTTTATGCATGTCTTGTGTAACGAAACCATGGTTGGCAGAAAAAGGACTTGAGATGAATGAATGCGATGCACCAGTATCAAAAAGGACTTTAGCTGGAATAGAGTTAACCAAGAGATTGCCCATGATCACTTCAGAAGACTCCTCTGCTTGAGCTGAATTCATCATGTTCACTCTTGCAGACTTGGGATTGTGCTTGACAATAGCATTGCTTGGGGGCTTGCCGGGAGGAGGAGGTGGAAGGCGCTTTTGGGTGCACTTGTTGGCATAGTGTCCTTTCAGCCCACATTTGTGACAAGTAACCTCTGAGAGCGGGCGAGGAGGAGGAACGACTGCCCTTGGAGCCTGAGATCTCTGCTGGTACACTGGGTTGGGTGGGTGGGAAGAACCACGACCACCAAACTGCTTTTGCTGATGCTGAGGACGAAACTGAGGAGGAGGAGGTAACCAGAATTTCTGCTGCTTGGCAACCACTTGAGACGAGGAAGAAGAGTGAACTGCATCTCTGATTCTCTTCTTAGAAGCATCAAACTTGATCTGAGCTGATTCTTGCTTGAGAGCCATGTTATAGAACTGATCAAACTCAAGCGGATCGACTAGGATGAGAGCAAGCTGTAGGTCCTCTCTGAGACCACCTCGAAACTGGTAAATCTTGCTCTTGTCATCTGGAATGTCTTGCTTGGCATACCGAGCGAGATCTGGAACTCAGTGTTATACTGGTAGACAGACATGCTTCCCTGCTTGAGATTTCTGAATTTCTCACGCATCTCCTAAAACACACTTGACGGAATGTGATGTGCTCTGAAATCACGACAGAAATCGGTCCAAGTGATGACTCGACCACCTCTTGAATCTTTGTATTGCTGCCACCACTCGGCTGCCTGATCCTTGAGCTGGAAAGAAGAGAACTTGACATAGTCCTCAGGTCTGACATTGCTGCACTCGAAGTGTTTGTTGATATCCAGTAACCAATCGTCAGCATCGAGAGGCTGAGTGCATGAACTGAAGGACTTGGGCTGGTTGCTGAGAAACTGGCTGAGAGTTGCATATTGAGGTTGATTGTTGAAGTTGCCTTGGCCTTGATTGCCTTGATACCCTTGATTCTACTCTTGCATAAACTGGAGCAGCATCTAAGTATTGGCATTGGTTGCTGCCATCAAAGCTTTCCATGCCTTCGGAGGTGGAGGTGGAGGCGGAGGTGGTGGTGGCGGTTCTAACTGCTCCCCGTCATCACGGGTCGGATTCGAACGGGTTGCGGGAGCCATCCTGAAGATGGAAACAACCGTTAGAATCTTCAATGAGATAATTGAAAATGTGAATCAACAGGATAGATATTGCAACAAAATTCTTCACAAGCTAGCATCCGAACAGATATGAACGAATGCATTCCGAAAGATAGATGACACACCAAAGATTGAGAAGCCACTTGGAAAGAATGTTAGAATAATGCACAAGGTAACGAAGATGGAAACAAACATATGATAGACCCCATATCATATCATGTGTCTGTTAGAAAGATAACCTAGGTGATACTTGAATTCCCCTAGGAACTTCCGAAACTTCTTGGTTATGAGATCAGGTTGCGGATCCAGGAACCTACTCATCAAACAACAACCTAATCAGCTGCAACCGCATCCGCAACCTTCAACACACGACTGAGAAACTTTGCAAACTCGTCTACCTCAGACCTTAGAAAACACAATGATACTAGCCATGGTGGATCATCCGAGCTATCTCCTCCAGTACTGGGGAAAACTCACGGCACTATTTGCCACCACAAAAAGTATAGAAGCGTTTCGATGTCGGTGTCCTCTGGTATTCCGGAACCGAAACGATAACGAGTGTGACAAAACCCCTTGGAGCTCAACTCCCCGGGTCCAATCCATACGGTCGGGAGGCACCAAGAACAGAGTTACATCACACCGATATCACAATCATTCCAACAATACCCGCGTGATCCTAAAAAAAATTTGAGTGAGAAGAGGTAGTAGAATAAAACACCTACGCCATAATTCCTCACCAGAGCGATGAAGGGGATAAGGAGTAAAAAGAATTCCTACTCTCCGATATATAACTAAGACTCAAAATATATTTTATTCTAGACTCTAACTTCACCATGTCTTATACCCACCGATACAATCCATAGATTCATCAAAACAAGCAAGCAGTGCATCAAAAATAAATCTGTCAAAAACAGAATAGTCTGTAGCAATCTATTTAAAAGCCATACTTCTGTAACTCCAAAAATTCTGAAAAATTAGCAAAACGTGGGAAATTCATATACCAATACTGTGTAAAAATTTCAGGTTTTTCTGACGCTCCAGTACAGAAACAAAATTTGGGCACTGAACGCAAAACTTTCTGTTTTCCAAACAGCATCAATTATACTATCTTCCAAATCATCCTAAAGGTATTACTTGGCACAAACACTAATTAAAAACACAAAAACACAATCATACCATTAGCATAATTGTGAAAACACACAATAACAGAAAAATATATTTTATTCATTGGGTTGCCTCCCAACAAGCGCTATTGTTTTAGGCCCCTAGCTAGGCATAATGCATAGTTTGAAGTATTGTCATCTTTAGTTTTAGGGAACCTAGCAATATCTATTTCACCTTCTTTGTAATTGTCAATAATATGAACCAAGTGATCAAGCTTGGTGCTAAGAATTTTTATTTCCTTCAAAAGACAAAAAGCATCCACCTTTTGCTCCAAAGTATCGAACCTTCTATTATGCGACACCACATTGCAATTTACTTTGGAAACAAGATTAAATATACCTCCAAAATTGGATTCCATGCTAGCCTTAGTTTCTTTTACTAACTCAGTTTGACGATAGCTTACTAGCGTGGTAGGCTCAATTGTTTCTATCTTTGGTTGTCCAAAAATACTTTTCATCTTTTCATAGGTGTCAAAAGCATTATTTCCAAGGAAATCATTTTCAAACATAGAATCTAGGACACGCCTATGAGCAAGAGGTAGACCAACATAAAAACTTCTAAGGAGTAATTTAATGTGACTCTTGGGCCTAGCTTTCATTTGGATTTCTAGCAATCTATCCCAAGATTCTTTTAAAGATTCATCACTCAAATACTTAAAATTCAAAATTCCCGAACCTTCTCCTAGATAAGGAGGGAGAGGTAGATCGGGAGAAGAACTAGCCATAACGATAAAGCAAGCAAACAAGAAAAAGGCAAACGGAAAATATTTTTGTATTTTTGTAAAAAATGTTTTAGAAGTGGGGGAGATGAAAACAAGAGGCAAATAGCAAATAAAGTAAATGCAAGGAGATGAGAGTTTATGCAAAGGTACTTGATAGATGTTGATGATGTCTCCCCGGCAACGGTGCCAGAAATTCTTCCTGCTACTTGTAGCTTGCGTTGGTATTATCCCCGAAGAGGAAGGGATGATGCAGCACAGTAGAGATAAGTATTTCCCTCAGTTATGAAACCAAGCTTATCAAACCAGTAGGAGAATCACGCAACACCTCGTTAGCAGCACCTGCACACAAACAACAAATCCTTGCACCCAACGCAAACGAGGGGTTGTCAATCCCTCGGCGGTAAATTGCAAGATTAAATTGTATGTGATAGATAGATAGATTGAAACAAAAATACAAAATAAAATAAATAAAATAAAATGGCAGCAATATTTTTAGGGTTTTAGTAATATGATTTAGATAGACCCGGGGACTATAGTTTTCACTAGAGGCTTCTCTCAAGAAAATAGCATACGGTGGGTAGACAAATTACTGTTGGGCAATTGATAGAAAAGCAAATAATCATGACGATATCCAAGGCAATGATCATGTATATAGGCATCATGTCCGAGACAAGTAGACCGACTCCTGCTTGCATCTACAACTATTGCTCCACACATCGACCGCTATCCAGCATGCATCTAGTGTATTAAGTCCATGAAGAACGGAGTAACGCCTTAAGAACGATGACATGATGTAGACAAGATAAACTCACGCATGAATAAACCCCATATTTTTACCCTTAATAGCAACGATACATACGTGTCATGTCCCTTTCTGTCACTGGGATTGAGCACCGCAAGATCGAACCCATTACAAAGCACCTCTTCCCATGGCAAGATAAATCAATCTAGTTGGCCAAACCAAATCAATAGATCGGAGAAGAAATACGAAGCTATAATAATCATGCATAAAAGAGATCAGAGAAGACTCAAATAATATTCATGCATAATCTGATCATAAACTCACAATTCATCGGATCCCAACAAACACACCGCAAAAAGTGATTACATCGGATAGAACTCCAAGAACATCGAGGAGAACATTGTATTGAAGATCAAAAAGAG
Organism: Elymus sibiricus; assembly: GCA_039707655.1. Classification (NCBI taxonomy): domain Eukaryota; kingdom Viridiplantae; phylum Streptophyta; class Magnoliopsida; order Poales; family Poaceae; genus Elymus; species Elymus sibiricus. Next base: position 158,239,160 of record CM077668.1, on the reverse strand, counting down.
AGAAGAAGCCATCTAGCTACTGCCTATGGACCCGAAGGTCTGTGGTAAACTACTCACGCATCATCGGAAGGGCAGCAAGGTTGATGTAGAGCCCCTCCGTGATCGATTCCCCCTCCGGCGGAGTAGCGGAGAAGGCCTCCAGATGGGATCTCTAGAGAACAGAAACTTGCGGCGGCAGAAAAAGTATTTTGTGGACTCTCCTGAGGGTTTATGATTTTTTGGGAATTTATAGTGGAGGAATTAGGTCAAACGGAGCTCTGTGGGCCCCACGAGGTACCAGGGCGCGCCTGCCCCCCCCCCCCCCCAGGCGCGCCCTGGTGCCTCGTGGGCACCCCCTAGGGCTTCTGGCCTCCTCCCAAAGCTTCTAGTGTTTATCTTGTCCAAAAAAAATCTCCAAAAAGTTTTGTGGCATTTGGACTTCGTTTGGTATTGATTTTCTGTAAAACAAAAACAGGGCAGAAAACAGCAACTGGCACTGGGCACTAAGTTAATAGGTTAATCTCCAAAAATGATATATAATTGTTGTAAATGCATATAAAAACATCCAAGATTGATAATATAATAGCATGGAACAATCAAAAATTATAGATACGTTGGAGACGTATTAATGTGATCACGAGAACCTAGAGTTAGAGTTAGTAAAATCTTTAACCCGAATAGAAGAGAGATCAGAATCCCAGAGAAAAGGAGAGGAATAAAAGATCTTAATCCCATCCATTTGCGATGTGGGCCCGTAAGCTACACAGCCATGTTAGTAAAACTGTTTTTCAAAGACTAGACTCAACTTCGGCCAAGGAGTTGGAAAGGGGCTTCCTACAGGCAGTCGGCTCTGATACCAACTTGTGACGCCCTCGACTAGACCATGCACTAATCATACACACAAATGCGCACGATCAAGCCCAGGGACTCACGGGAAGATATCACAACACAACTCTAGACACACACAAAAATAATACAAGCTTTATATTACAAGCCAGGGGCCTCGAGGGTTCGAATACATAAGCTCGAGTTACACAAGAGTCAGCGGGAGCAACAAGATCTGAGTACAGACATTATTAGACAAGTTTGCCTTAAGAAGGCTGAGCAAAACAACGACAACTAGATCGAAAAGGCACAGGCCTCCTGCCTGGGAGCCTCCGAACTACTCCTGGTCGTCGGTCTCCACGTAGTAGTAAGCTCCGTCGATGCAGTAGTAGCCGTCGGTGGGATCAGCTGGCTCCTGGGCTCCGTCATCTGATCGCAGCAATCGGGTAGAGGGGAAAAAGGTAGCAAAGCAACCGTGAGTACTCATCCAAAGTACTCGCAAGACTTACATCAGATCTATGCTAAGTATGCATCGGTATCAAAGGGAAGGGGCTATATCTGTGGACTATACTGTAGAAATGCCATAATAGAGGGGAAGACCTAGCCTATCGAAGACTAGCATCTTGCAGCATTAGAAGAGTGCAAATTAGCATCATAACAGAAAGTAATAAGTAATAGTAGCAATGCCCAGAGATCCTTCCTCGACTCCCTGCGAGAAAGCAATCCCGGAGCTAACATATTATTAAGTTCCACAAGTATCCAGTTCTAGTTGTAGTAGATCGGGATACTCTCCGAGCATCCATTACCATGGACACGGCTATTCGAATAGATATACTTCCCTGCAGGGGTGCACCAACTTACCCAACACGCTCGATTAACTCTGGCCGGACACACTTTCATCGGGTCATGCCCAGCCTCGGCTGATCGACACGCCATAGTCCTACCTAGGCCCAACAAAGAGGCCAGCATGCCGGTCTACATCCTAAGCGCTTAGGGGTCTTGGGCCCATCGCCCTTTGCACTCATGCACGTTGCGTGGGCGGCTGGGACTAGACCTAGCCCCTGTATACACACGCAGGCGGTCGTGGTCCACCCGGGCGCGCACCGCTCAGTTGCTGACATCTGAAGAACTTGGCTGAAACATACGACGCCGAGTGCCCATACTATTCCCGCGTGGTGGTTAGTGCAAAAAGGCCAGAGGCCTACTCAGATGACATATCCAAACCCGTTAGTGTGTTGGGAGCTCGCGGTGACGATCAGTGATCCTGTCGCCCCGTCTCGCGGACTTACGGCAAGGGCCAGGCCCATCCCTCTCCTGGGGCGGTCTGCCTGCCCGGCCGTGCCGCGTAATTATCTCGCGGGTACCCTCACGGTCAACCCGACTTCACATCTCTCGCGGGTACCCCTCGGGGTCGACCCGATTTCAACCTGGGACTGAGGTAAATACAGGGTATCCGTGTGTTCATAACATCAAGGGGGAAATCCGAGGAATCACCCTCGATGGATTCCCACTCGATGGATCCGTCAAGGTGAACTTGGAGGAATCACCCTCGATGGGTTCACACTTGAGGGGTTGCATGACAGAGGCATCATCAGAGGTGGTGAAAGAGGAATCACCCTCGGTAACCCACAACCGACTAGCTATGCTACAGAGATATTATCAGGAGTGAGGTAGGAGGTATCACCCTTGGCACTCGATAGTAGCTCTGCAGAGTCATAACTAAGGGGGTGTGCGGTGCTGTGTCGGTCTCTGCACATCGATCACTCTGATCGGGTCTTCCGGTAACAAAGCAGGGCAACACGGACAAGGGTGTGGGGCCACTAATGGATCACTAACCAACCTATACTAAGCATTTAGGATAGCAGGTAAGGTATCAACAGCGGTTACAAAAATAGGCTATGCAGCAGAATAGGAGTTATCGAACAACAGTAGCAAAATCTAATGCAAGCATGGGAGAGAAAGAATGGGTGATATAGGAATGATCAAGGGGTTTTTGCTTGCCTAGATGCTCTGCTGAAAGGGGCTGGTCGTCAGGGGCGTAGTCGTACTCGAGAGCAGTGTCTGTCTCGGAGTCTACCGGAGAGAAGAGGGGGGAGAAACAATAAATACAAAGCCAACAAATGCATCACAATGCATGACAGGGCAAAATGCTGTGCTGGGGTGACCTAACGCGGTGCTACATGTTATAGACGGAGCGGGAAAATATCTGGGAATATTTTCCCGGCTTTAGGCAATTATCGGAGAGACGATCTGGAAGGGAAGGTTCCATGTTTGCAGTGTTGGAGGCATGTGACAGGTATGTGGATGGCATATTCGGATTCGTCTAATTTTTTGATCGTTTTTCATATATAAATTATTTTCATCCGAGTTACGGATTATTTTATATGATTTTTCAAAGTTTTAATCATTTTCTGGAATTATTTTAATTATTAAATTCGAATTATCCAGAATAGTAAAATGCTAAGGGTACCCACAACTATACCCAGCTGACCAGCAGAGAGGCTGACCAGTGGGCCCAGTTGACTGGGTCAACTGCCTAGTCAGTAGAGGCTGACTGGTGGGCCAGCTGCCCAGTCAGCAGGCTGACTCGGTCAGCCTTATCTACTGGAATAGTGGCTGGCCCCACCTGTCAATGTCACATGGGCTAAAACGTTTTAATTTAATTAAACTGAGTTTAGTTAGGGGTGGGCCCACATGTCAGTGACTATTATCTTAACTGATTTTAGTTATTAGTTAATTAAACTAATTAACGGCGGGGGCCCACATGTCAGTGACTGGGACTAGCCCAGTCAGTACGTTGACCAGGTCAACATGGTCAGCGGGGCCCCTGGGACCCACTGGTAGTGACCCAGAGTTGGCCCCAGGCGGAGCCACGTCAGCGGCGCCGGCGGCTCGCCGCCGATGACCAAAAACGTGGCGGCGCGTTCGGGAGGCCATCGGGATTCGGCTACAGGCGATGGTTTCGGGCGCGGTTGGGCTCATTCGAACGTGTGCTCGACGCCGCGTCGATCTGTGGTGGTGCCACGGTCAGGGGTGGCCTATAGCGACGGCGGCGAGCTGGCGGAGGGCGCCGGAGTTCGGGCGGAGGCGGATCTAGGGCAAGGGGGCACGGGAGTACGCGTGTGTGTGTGTGCGTTGGACTCCTGAGGGCTCTAGGAGTACGCCAGCGCGCACGGACGCGAGCTGCAGCGGCAGTGGTCACGGTGGCGAGCCCAACCGCGGTGGTGGGTTCGGTCACGATGAAGACGACGGCTATAAGCACGCGGAAGAGCAGGGGAGAGAGGGGTTCGGTACGGGTGCTCACCGCGGTCCTGCAGGTGTGCTAAATGGGCTCGGGGGAGGCCTGACGGCGCCGGAATCGTCGAAGCTTTGCCGGTGACCGAAGGTTGAAGACGGCGATGAAGCGGTCGACGTAGGGGCTCCCTGCTCCAATGGGTCAGCGTAGACGACGCAGACGAGGCCGGCGATGCTTGCGGACATGCCGGTGGGGTGCGGGGAGGTCAGTGGCCACGGTTGCGACGGGCCATGGCGACGACGGCGCTCGGGCGAGATCGGGATCGAGGGAGGAGGATGAGGGGAGAGGGGGATGAGGACGGGCGCGAGTCCCAGGGGGCCGCGGTGGCGTTCTTATCCCCTTCTCTGCGTTGTAGCGGCGCGGAGCGGCGAGGTGGTTCGGCGGCGACGGCGCTCGGTGTCGGGCGCGCGCGTGCAGCTGACACGGGGAGGAGAGAGGTGGGAGACGAGGGCGCAGCGAGCTGGGCAGGCTGGCTAGGCACTGTGCACTAAGGCCCAGTGCACAGTGGTCTTTTCCTTTTTCTTTATTTCTTTCTCTGTTTTTCTTTATTCTTTTCTGTTTTGCATTTTTTTCTGGATAGCAAATGATTTTTGTAATTTGTGAAACTTGCCACATAAATACATTGCATTATTTGGCACTGCCACAAAAAGTTTGGGAGGCAATTGAATTTGTTTGAATTTTTCATAAATGGAAAGGCATTTAAAAATGCTGTTTTGGCACTGTTTTAATTGCTATAGCCCATTTTAGTAAATAGGTGATGTTGTTTTCCTGAACAAATAATTGTTATGGAATATTTGCTAAATGATGAACTATTTTGCAGCAACTTTTGTGCAACTTCAAATTTCACTTGCAATTTGAATTGATTTCATTGGTGGAATTTGAAATGAGATTTGAATCCAAAGTTATCAAGCATTTCAAATCAAGGTGACTTAGCATAATCATTATGGATCATTGTAGTTCATTACACAGGGGTGTTACAATTGACAACCCTCTTATTTGCGTTGGGTGCAAGTGTTTGCTTTTGTGTGTGTAGGTGCTGCTAACAAGGTTCTGTGTGGTTCTCGTACTGGATTGATAACCTTGGTTCATAAATGAGGGAAATACTTATCTCTACTATACTACATCATCCTCTCCTCTTCAGGGAAATCCCAACGCAGTTCACAAGTAGCAATGCTTAGTGACGCCCAAAAGCATCGCCAAAAATTAGGCCAGAACGGCGCCAAAGTTGGCTAGGGCACTGCCCCGATAGGAAAACACCTGGTGATGGTCGACCGTCACAGAAATGATTTTAGGCGACGTTTCCTGTTTCGTCACCAGGGTTTTGTCACTGAATAGAGCAGATTTTGTAGTGCTTGGAGCACACGACAAGTCTTCCGGAGCCTTCTGTTTACATGTCATGTGCCACACGGTGTGGCCCATTCCTGAACCGACAAAGGGGTCCTCGGCCCGGCCCACCAAGCCAGGAGCAGACGTGCTAAGAGGCCCCCTAGCGGGGACACCATCAGATACGTACTAAAAAAATTAAATTCTTCTGAGAATAAAATCAAATTTATAGCAAATTCAGACAATAATACTTAATTATTTATTATTAACATTCTGGGTAGTTACATTCAAATTTTGGGATGTTACATTGATCGTACTCGTACAATGAAAAGTAGGACTCGTTAGGGACTATTCATTTGAGGTATAAATAGCCCATTCCAGGTCGCTTTGTAAGCTTATACTCATGTAGGTACCATATCATGAGTGAGATATCCAGAGTTTGGAATACAGACCGTCTTCTCTCTCAAAAGGAAATACTCCTTTAAAGGATGCTGGAGAACCCGATTTCTGGGGCATCCGCACCCTCGCACACCCTCCACCATCTGATCCGCGTGCGCACCGCGCCGATGCCTGCCTGGCATCCTCACCATGTCCGATTAGGCTCGAGAGTTCCTCACAATGCCGACATCCTTGGGGGTCCATGACGTATGGGCCGACGACGCGCCCGTGGTCGCCTCGACTGGCGGTCATTACCCTCGCCCCATGAAAGAGTGTTTAATAGCAGTATGAAGAAATACTTGCAGAAAGGAAACTAAGATAAACATGCATTCAATGAAGAGACATTCATCAAAACATAGGAAAGCACACAAACAAAGTAGAAGTACAAATAACTAGACGCGCAAATAGGGAGACAGACTTAAGTACTACTAGGTTGAAGACAGCAAAACATAGCATACACAGCAGAATAAGAAAGTAGACAGACGAAGTCTTCAGAGAGACGAGAGACAAAACATTCACAACACATAAATACTGAATGTAAATGATGAAGAAATGAAACCAGTAGCTCAGAGAAGACATAAAATTTGTTTGACCAGTTCAAGTTGTCCTGATAACTTTATGTCTGGTTGGAGAGTGATACGTCTCCAACGTATCTATAATTTTTAATTGTTTCATGCTATTATATTATCAATCTTGGATACTTTATATGCTTTATATGCAATTTTATATCATTTTTTGGAACTAACCTATTAACTCAGTGCCCAGTGCTAGTTGCTTTTTTTGCCTGTTTTTTGGTTTTTCAGGAAATCAATACCAAACGAAGTCCAAATGGAAATAAAACCTTAAAATGACTTTTTCTGGACCAGAAGGGACCCTAGAAGCTTTCGGAGGAGGCCAGAAGACGTACGGGAGAGCCACGAGCTCACGTGGCACGCCCCTGGGGGGGAGGGCGCACCACCCAAGCTCGTGGGTCCCACGCAACACCGTTTGACCTAATTCCACTTCTATAAATTCCCAAATATTCCAAAACCAACAGAGAGCCACCCGAAATAACTTTTCCGCTGCTGCAAGCTTCTATTCTTCTGCGATCCCATCTGAAGGCCTTTTCCGGTGATCTGTCGGAGGGGGAATCAATCACGGAGGGCTTCTACATCAACCTTGCTGCCTTTTCGATGATGTGTGAGTAGTTTACCACAGACCTACGGGTCCATAGCTAGTACCTAGATGGCTTCTTCTCTCTCTTTGATCTTCAATACAAAGTTCTCCATGATCTCCATGGAGTTCTATCTGATGTAATCTTCTTTTGCGGTGTGTTTGTTGGGATCCGATGAATTGTGGGTTTATGATCAGATTATTCATTGAAAGTAATTGAGTCTTTGCTGTACTTTATTATGCATGATTGTTATAGCTTTGTATTTCTCTCCGATCTATCCGTTTGGTTTGGCCAACTAGATTGATTTATCTTCAGTGGGAGAGGTGCTTTGTGATGGGTTCAATCTTGCGGTGTCCTCACCCAGTGACAGTAGGGGTAGCGAGGCACGTATTTGTATTGTTGCCATTAAGGGTAAAACGATGGGGTTTATTCATATTGCTGTAGTTTATTCTGTCTACATCATGTCATCTTGCTTAAAGTGTTACTCTGTTTGTTATGAACTTAATACCATAGATGCATGCTGGATAGCGGTCGATTGGTGGAGTAATAGTAGTAGATGCAGGCAGGAGTCGGTCTACTTGTCACGGACGTGATGCCTATATACATGATCATTGCCATGAATAACATCATAACTATGTGCTTTTCTATCAATTGCCCAACAGTAATTCGTTTACCCACCGTATGCTATTTTCCGAGAGAGAAGCCTCTAGTGAAAACAATGGCCCCCGGGTCTACCTTTTATTATATTAGAAACCCTAATTTCCTTTGCTGCAATTTATTTACTTTTTATTTACTTTGCAATTTATACTTCTACCACTACCAATTTTGATCCTTGCAAATAACGAGTACAAGGGGATTGACAACCCTCTTGCCCGCGTTGGGTGCAAGTATTTGTCTGTTTGTGTGCAGGTGCTGTTTGACTAGGATTTGCGTGGTTCTCCTATTGGTTCGATAACCTTGGTTCTCACTGAGGGAAATACTATCCGCTACTATATTGCTTTACCCTTCCTGTTCGGGGAGAATCCCAACGCAGCTCACAAGTAGCAAAGAGGCTGAGATTTACTCAGAAGCCCAAGTCTTCACCTTATTCTCCTTGAGCTAAGGTCACTTAGACCTCGCCCAATCACGCGAGGTAAGTCTTCAAGGTATACTTATGAAACCTTCACATACTCGTTCTTCGGCTTTCCACGATGACTCTTGGAAGCTCTGAACTGACGCCTAACCGTCTGGAAGATTACAGTCTTCAAGAGTAATAAGTCTTTGGTTCTCTCAGAACAGATGCTTTAGTAATGCTCAATCACTTTGGCTCTGGGTATTTGGGGTTTTCCTCGCTAGGATTCTCTCTAATGCTTTAGGAGGATGGGTTGCTCTAAACGACACTTGTCAAAAATTAACTTGGAGGATCCAACCAACTAATGGTGGAGGGGGTGGCTATTTATAGCCGGGGCGCAACCCGAGGTCCTAATATGATGTTGGATGGGACGGGACCGCCAACCAGTTGTTGCCAACAGTTAGAATTTGAAATTTTGAAATTCTTCATGGTAGGTGAACCATACCGCTAGTTTCCTAACTCTTCAGTGAGAACATTGACTACAGCGTCCCAAAGAACATCGCCTCAGATGCTGAAGAAAATGGACTACACTCAGAAGATTTCCAAAGTCTTGACTCGAAGAAATAGGTTTGGGTTGATCATCACATTGGAAATACTGTCTCCGTATCACCTTAACCCCTCTTAACAGTATGACGTTCTGTATGGCTCAAATAAGAGAAAAAAGAACTACCAAAAGACTAAGTCTCCGTGTTCAAATTCTTCGGCTAATTCTTCATGAGGGCACACCGAAATGTTCAATGTTTCCATACATTTTTAGAGGTTGTTTATGACGGCTAAACTAGGGACTTTCACCTGTGTATACTCACAAACATATTAGTCCCTTAACAATTTTTGTCGTCAATACTCCAAAACCACAAATGGGGCACTAGATGCACTTCCACATTGCGTGCGGGCTGTTTGGTTCCCACTCGTCGGGCACGCGTCGTACGGGCGGCCACCAGATGTGTGTTGGGTCGGCCTGTCCACGTCGTTCGTTTGCTGCTGGGTTGTTTGGTTCCGTTAGCCTGGTACGCCTGTGCGGATGGGCATACGATGTGTGTTTGGTCGATCTGTCTCGTCATGGTGTGCCCGAGTGTTCAAGGGAACCCCGTGTCAGGTGCTACCGTGGATCTTCAATGGGGGTGCTACCCATGAGTGTCGGTGTAAAAACTGGCTGACCTCGGGGTAGGGGGTCCCGAGCTGTGGATCTCGGATCGATGGTAACAGGAATAAGGGAGATGATGCTTACCCAGGTTCGGGCCCTCTCTATGGAGGTAAAACCCTACGTCCTGCTCTTGTTTATATTGATGATGAAGTATCGAGTACAAGCTTGATCTACCTCGAGATCGTCAGGAGAAGCCTAACCTTAGAGCTAGGTGGATGATAATTATGATTTCGTGTCCTCTACAGGCTAAACCCTCCGGCTTATATACACGCCAGGCAGGGGTATTTAGGGTTACAAAGGCGGTATCTAGGGATGCGCATGGAGGCGGCGGGAGATATCTTGGGGTACACTCCAAGTCTTCGGTAGATGCAGTCTTGATCACGTCACGACCTCCAGAGTCCATCTGGATGAGAACAGGTCCTTCAGGCCTAGCCCGCGGACTATGGGCCGACTAGGTTGGTACCCCCTAGTCCAGGACACCGTCAATAGCCCCCGAACTGGTCTTCTATGCCGAGGACGACACTCCTGCCTTTGACAACTTCGGATCCGGAGTTCTTGGCTCGACAGACGAGTTCCCTCTTCCTGCTGATACTTATCTTTTTATGCAAAGCCGTCACAAATCACTCCTCAAAGGGGTGGCATCCCTCGCTCGGATCCCAAACATGACCCATATCCGAGGTCATGGGATTACTTAGCCTCAAAGGCCTACCGTATGGGTGTGAACAGTGCTTTCTAGCCTGACAACTTTTTCAAAGAGGCACCACCCACGACCCGGCGAGCAGTTACTACTTGCTCGAATCGCAGCCCGAGACAGTCTTTTTACTGGCATGTCTTGTCAAAATGGAGATCGTGCCCGTTTTTTAAGGGATATCATCAAGATTTTGTTTCTCCCTATACGCACAATGACATCTTTTGCAGATTAATGACGATTTTTGCGGTGCGACCAGAAGGACTCTTGGCCTTTTTACCAGCTTATATAAGAGCGTGGGGTTAGCAACAGAGAGTTCACGCTCCCTTGCCTCCCTGTCTATCGCCTCCCAAGCTCCACCGCTTAGATCCAATCCCGAGCTCCTCTGACCCCTTCAGCACCCCTTGCCTCAACAATGGCGGAGCCCAACCTCAAGGGGCACTGGGGCAGCTCCTCCGTGACGGAGGGCACCATCCTTGAGCTGCGCAGCGCGGGATATATTCCCGCGGAGGTCAGCACTCGCGCGCCGACCCCGAAGCAGCGCGTACCCACTCCCGAAGCCGGGGAGCGGGTCGTCTTCGTCCCCCACCTCAACAGAGGCCTGGGGTTCCCGCTGCACCCTTTCGTGCGCGGGATCTTGTTCTTCTACAGGCTAGATTTCCACCATCTAACCCCGAATTCTATCCTTCACCTCGCCTCCTTCATCACCGTCTGCGAGGCCTTCCTCCGCATCGAGCCGCACTTTGGGCTATGGCTTAAGATCTTCGGCGTCAAGCCGAAGTCCAGTGACTCCGAGCTCTCCGAGTGCGGGGGCGCTATGATCAGCAAGAACCAGAAGGCGGTCTAGTTCAAGGGCACATTCATCGAGACAGTCAAGGAGTGGCAGCGCGAGTGGTTTTATATCACCGAACCGCTTGCCAATGTCTAGGCCGGGGTCGAGTTCTCCGCCGGCCCCCCGAAGAAGCTTGCATCCTGGAAGAAGAAGGACTGGGGGGAACCTAGCCGAAGTGAAGGTACTGATCCAGAAGATCGAATTCTGGATCACACAGAGGAACATCAAGCTGACGGACATGGTGAACGTCATGCTCCACCTACGCATCCTGCCACTCCAATCCCGGGCTACGCCGATGTGGGCGTACAAGCCCGCGGACGCGGTCCCCGTCCACCACTTCTTCCGCTACACCCCGGCAGGGATGTGGAAGCTGCTATTTAAGCCGTCCAAAGACAGTTTTCCTGAGGCGGGGAGTGACCTCGGTTTTGAAACCGGCCATGACACCCCCGAGGTAAATTTTCGCACATAGTTTTACACTTTGCGTTTCCTGGCACATTACAGATTTTGACTAACCAGTTTTCCCTATTGTTTGCAGAACTGGATCCCCAAGGCACAGAAGATGTTGTGCACGGCGCCGCAGCCTGAGGGGGAGAGGACTCCCCAGCTTGTGGCCCTCCTAACCTAGGAGCCACATGTTGTGGTCCTCAAGGAGTCCAGACCTCCAAGGGGCAGAGTGGGCCTCCGAGGTCGGGAGACCTCGGTCACTCGGTTCGAGGAAACCCACGCCTCCTCCACCCACGAAGATGAGGAGGAAGGCGAGGGGGAAGAGAAATCTTCCCCTAAAGGGAAGAGGGCGGTGTCCGAGGGCGCCGTAGAGGAGGTGAGGCCGAAGGGCCCGAAGAGGCCGCGTAAGGCTTCCGCCGATCCTATCCTACCAGAGCAGACCAGCTTCCCAGAGGACTCGGACAAGGACCTCATCGCCCTGAGGAGGAACAAGACGGCGCCCCGGAGGTATGTAACCAGTATTTTAATTTAGACTTCGAGAGCCTGCCTTGCCACATAAGACTTATGAGAGTTTTTTCAACAGCCCGCCCAGGGCTCACCTCAGCGGTGACACTTCGGGGGATCTGCCCCTGTTGGACAGCGGGATGTCGGAGCGCGCCAAGACTTCCCCAGCTCTTGAGGTGCTGGGGGAAGTGTCGTCCAGGTCCGGCCCCCCAGGCCAACACATCGGGGGCCGAAGAACTGGTTGTTGTGGCCGAGGTTAACACCTCGGCCGATCCGGGCCAAGGGGAACCAGTCCCCGAGGTCCCAAAGGAGGGGTTGGGCCAGGCCTTGGCACAGCCCGAACAGTCTCCGGCCCAGGCACCGCGCCCAGAGACCCTCGTCCCAGCACTTCGGTGGTGGGTTCAGAGGCTGCTCCACCCCCGCCTCCCGTCCAAGGGCGGGTTAGCGTGGGGTGGCCCGAGGAGATGGAGGTGGCTTTAACAGGCTCCTCCATTTGTGGACGAGCACCGTGTTTTAATCGGCACGGCGCCGCAAGGCTTCCGGTCAGCGGAAGCCGGAATACGCAAGGTCTTCAAGGGCCTCATGAGGAGCTTCGAGGTATGTCTTTTATCTCTCCATTGATTTATAGTAGCGGCTTTTTGTCCGAAGACTTGTCGCCTAGCCCATCATCTATAGCCAGTAGCCCCCGAGCCCAAGGCTAGTTTTAAAAAACCGGCCTTGGGGTCGATGTAGGAATAAGTATTAGGTGCTGGTCTAGCAGCCCCCAAGACTCTGGTCGCTCTTTAAAGTCTAAGAAATAGGGACTAAGGCCTGAGTGCATGTTCGCAGGTATCAACCTCGGCTCCGAACTCCGCATCTGAGGAGGTGGTGGAGATGAACAGGAAGCTCCAGAGGTCCAAGGAGGACCTCGATCTGATGAGAAAGCAGATCGAGGTGTCTCAAGGTAAACGTCAAGAAGTTTTGAGAGTACCGATTTCACATCGGGAGGTGTCTTAAAAGATCTAATCCTGACACTGAGCTGTTTTTGCATGACAGCTGCTACGGTGGAGCTTGAGACACTGAAGGCCGAGCTGGCCAAAGCTCGGCAAGAGGCCGAGCAGCAGAAGGCTGCGGCCTCAAAGGCCAGGGAGGAGCTGGCGGCCGAGAAGGCGGCTGATACGTCCAATTTGCATCATGATTTCTTATTGATAATCATTATGTTTTTTATCATTATTTCACTTTATGGTACAATTCTTATGCCTTTTCTCTCCTGTTTTGCAAGATTCACATGAAGAGGGAGAATGCTGGCAGCTGGAATTCTGGACCTAAAAGGGGTGAAACTGAGATAGCTATTCTGCACAACTCCAAATGACCTGAAAATTTACGGAGAATTATTTTGGAATATATAAAAAATACTGGCGAAAGAATCAATAGGAGGGGACCCACCAGGCAGCCACAAGCCTGGGGGGCACGCCCTACCCCCCTGGGCGTGCCCCCCAAGCTTGTGGGGCCCCTGGCAGGCCTCCGGGCCCCTCCTTCTGCTATATGAAGCCATTTGCCCTAGAAAAAATCCGAAGAAGACTTTTGGGATGAAGCACCGCCGTCTCGAGGCCGAACTTGGGCAGGAGCTATTTTGCTCTCCGGCGGAGCGATTCCGCCGGGGATACATCCCTCCGGGAGGGGGAAATCGAAGCCATCGACATCACCAACGATCCTCTCATCGTGGGAGGACCAATCTTCATCAACATCTTCACCAGCACCATCTCATCTCAAACCCTAGTTCATCTCTTGTATTCAATCTTTGTCTCAAAACCTCAGATTGGTACCTGTGGGTTGCTAGTAGTGTTGATTACATCTTGTAGTTGATGCTAGTTGGTTTATTTGGTGGAAGATTATATGTTCAGATCCTTAATGCTATTCAATACCCCTCTGATCTTGAACATGAATATGTTTTGTGAGTAGTTAATTTTGTTCTTGAGGACATGGGAGAAGTCTTGTCATAAGTAATCATGTGAATTTGGTATTCGTTCGATATTTTGATGCTATGTATGTTGTGCTTCCTTTAGTGGTGTCATGTGAACGTCGACTACATGACACTTCGCCATCTTTGGGCCTAAGGGAAGGCATTGTGGAGTAGTAATTAGATGATGGGTTGCTAGAGTGACAGAAGCTTAAACCCTAGTTTATGCGCTATTCCGTAAGGGGCTGATTTGGATCCATATGTTTCATGCTATGGTTAGAGTTATCTTAATTCTTCTTTCGTTGTTGCGGATGCTTGCGAGAGGGGGTAATCATAAGTGGGAGGCTTGTTCAAGTAAGAACAGCACCCAAGCACCGGTCCACCCACATATCAAATTATCAAAGTAGCGAACGCGAATCAAACAAACATGATGAAAGTGACTAGATGAAATTCCCATGTGTCCTCGAGAACGCTTTGCTTATTATAAGAGTTCGTTCCGGCTTGTACTTTGCTATAAAAAGGATTGGGCCACCTTGCTGCACTTTATTACACTTGTTACTTGTTACTTGTTACGAATTATCTTGCTATCAAAACTACCTGTTACCGCTACTTTCAGTACTTGCGGAGAATACCTTGCTGAAAACCGCTTGTCATTTCCTTCTGCTCCTCGTTGGGTTCGACACTCTTACTTATTGAAAGGACTATGATTGATCCCCTATACTTGTGGGTCACCAAGACTCTTTTCTGGTCCCATTGCTGGGGAGTGAAGCGCCTTTGGTAAGTGGAATTTGGTAAGGAGATATTTATATTACGTGCTGAAATTTATTGTCACCTGTCACTATGGAAAGTAATCCTTTGAGGGGCATGTTCGGGGTATCTTTACCTCGACCAGAAGCATTGAGATTTGCTCCTCAACCTATTGAACCTACTAAAAATATTTATTATGAAATTCCTTCGGCTATGGTAGAGAAACTGCTAGCTAATCCTTATGCAGGAGATGGAACGGTGCATCCTGATATGCACTTGATATATGTGGATGAAATTTGTGGATTGTTTAAGCTTGAAGGTTTATCCGGAGATGGAGTTAAGAAGAAAGTATTTCCTTTATCTTTGGAGGGAAAGGCATTGACATGGTATAGGCTATGTGATGATACTGAAACATGGGACTGGAACTGGTTGAAGCTGGAATTCCACCAGAAATTTTATCCTATGCATTTGGTTCATCGTGATCGGAATTATATATATAGTTTTTGCCCTCGTGAAGGAGAAAGTATCGCTCAAGCTTGGGGGAGGCTTAAGTATATGTTGCACACATGCCCCAATCATGAGCTCTCAAGAGAAATAATTCTTCAAAACTTTTATGCTCGGCTTTCTCATAATGATCAATCCATTCTCGATACTTCTTCTGTTGGTTCCTTTATGAAGAGAACTACTGAATTCAGATGGGATCTTCTGGAAAGAATTAAACGCAACTCTGAAGATTGGGAAATCGACAAAGGTAATGAGTCAGGTATAAATCTTGACTTTGATTGTGTTAAATCTTTTATGGAAACCAATGCTTTTCATAAGTTTAGTACTAAATATGGACTTGACTCTGAGATAGTAGCTACCTTTTGTGAATCTTTTGCTGCTCATGTTGATCTCCCTAAGGAGAAATGGTTTAAATATCATCCACCTATTGAATTGAATGAAGAACCTATTAGTGTTAAAGAAGAAACAATTATTTACCATGTTGATCTAATTGTGCCTACTGCTTATATTGAGAAACCTCCTTTCCCTATTAGGATTAAGGAACATGCTAAAGCTTCAACTGTGGTTAATAAGAGTAATATAAGAGCACCTAGACCTCCTGAACAAATTAAGGTTGAACCTAATGTTGCAATGGTTAAAGATCTTTTGGTTGATAGTATTGATGGACATGTCATATATTTCTGTGATGAAGCAACTAGAATTGCTAAGCCAGACACTAAAGATAAAAACAAACCTGTAATTGGCATGCCTGTTATTTTTGTTAAAATTAGAGATCATTGCTATCATGGTTTATGTGATATTGGTGCTAGTGTGAGTGCTATTCCGTTTACTCTCTATCAAGAAGTCATGAATGATATTGCACCTATTGAGATTGAAGATATTGATGTCACTATTAAGCTTGCAAATAGAGATACAATTCACCACTTGGGATTGTTAGAGATGTTGAAGTCTTGTGTGGTAAGATCAAATATCCTACTTATTTTCTTGTTCTTGGATCACCACAAGATGATTTTTGTCCCATTATATTTGGTAGACCTTTCTTGAATACAGTTAATGCCAAGATTGATTGCAATAAAGAAACTGTTAGTGTTAATTTTGGTGAGGTGTCTCATGAGTTTAATTTCTCAAAGTTTCGTAGACAACCTCATGATAAAGAATTACCTAATAAGGATGAAATTATTGATCTTGCTTCTATTGTTGTGCCTCCTACTAATCCTTTAGAACAATATTTGCTAGACCATGAGAATGATATGCATATGAATGAAAGAAATGAAATAGATGAGCTGTTCTTCAAACAAGCACCTATCCTTAAACATAATTTGCCTGTTGAAACCTTGGGAGATCCACCTCCACCCAAGGGTGATCCTGTGTTTGAATTAAAGCAATTACCTGATACACTTAAATATGCTTATCTTGATGAAAAGAAGATATATCCTGTTATTATTACTGCTAACCTTTCATAGCATGAAGAAAACAGATTACTTAAAACTCTGAAGAAGCACCAGGATGCTATTGGATATACTCTCGATGATCTTAAGGGCATTAGTCCCACTTTGTGTCAGCATAAAATTCATATGGAGCCAGACGCTAAACCCGTTGTTGATCATCAAAGAAGGCGGAATCCTAGAATGAAGGATGTGGTAAGAACTAAAATATTAAAGCTTCTGGAGGCAGGTATAATTTATCCCATAGCTGATAGTAGATGGGTAAGTCCTGTTCATTGTGTTCCTAAGAAAGGAGGTATTACCGTTGTTCCTAATGATAAAAATGAACTTATCCCGCAAAGAATTGTAACTGGTTATAGGATGGTAATTGATTTCAGGAAATTAAATAAAGCTACTAGGAAAGATCATTACCCCTTGCCTTTTATTGATCAAATGTTAGAAAGATTATCTAAACATACATACTTTTGCTTCCAAGATGGTTATTCTGGTTTCTCTCAAATACATGTTTCACCTGAAGATCAAGAGAAAACCACCTTTACTTATCCTTTTGGAACTTATGCTTATCGTCGTATGCCTTTTGGTTTATGTAATGCACCTGCTACCTTTCAAAGATGTATGACTGCTATATTCTCTAACTTTTGTGAAAAGATTGTTGAGGTTTTCATGGATGATTTCTCCGTAGATGGAACTTCTTTTGATGATTGCTTGAGCAACCTTGATCGAGTTTTGCAGAGATGTGAAGAAACTGATCTTGGCTTGAATTGGGAGAAGTGCCACTTTATGGTGAATGAAGGTATAGTCCTTGGGCATAAAATTTCTGAAAGAGGTATTGAAGTTGATAAAGCTAAAGTGGATGCTATTGAGAAAATGCCATGTCCTAAAGATATCAAAGG
Organism: Elymus sibiricus; assembly: GCA_039707655.1. Classification (NCBI taxonomy): domain Eukaryota; kingdom Viridiplantae; phylum Streptophyta; class Magnoliopsida; order Poales; family Poaceae; genus Elymus; species Elymus sibiricus. The sequence goes on along the minus strand of CM077668.1, from coordinate 158,221,896 downwards.
TATAAGAAGTTTCCTTGGTCATGCTGGTTTCGATAGAAGGTTTATAAAGGACTTCTCTAAAATTTCTAGGCCTCTTACTAATCTCTTGCTAAAAGATGTTCCATTTGTTTTTATGATGATTGTGTAGAAGCCTTTGAAATACTTAAGAAAGCCTTAATCTTTGCACCTATTGTTCAACCACCTGATTGGAACCTACCCTTTGAAATTATGTGTGATGCTAGTGATTATGCTGTTGGTACTGTTCTAGGACAAAGAGTTGATAATAAATTAAATGTTATCCATTATGCTAGTAAAACTCAAGACAGTGCTCAAAGAAATTATGCTACTACTGAGAAAGAATTTTTAGCAGTTGTGTTCGCATGTGATAAATTCAGATCTTACATTATTGATTCCAAAGTTACTATTCACACTGATCATGCTGCTATTAAATATCTTATGGAAAAGAAAGATGCTAAACCTAGACTTATTAGGTGGTTCTTTTGCTACAAGAATTTGATTAGCATATTGTTGATAGAAAGGGAGGTGAGAATCCCGTAGCTGATAATTTGTCTAGAATGGAAAATGTTCTTGATGACCCACTTCCTATTAATGATGATTTCCCTAATGAAAAATTAGCTGTGATAAATGCTTATCGTAACACTCCTTGGTATGCAGACTATGCTAATTACATTGTTGCTAAATATATACCACCTAGTTTCACATACCAACAAAAGAAAAAGTTCTTCTTTGATTTAAGAAATTACTTTTGGGATGACCCACATTTATATAAAGAAGGAGTAAATGGTATTATTAGACGTTGTGTACCTGAGCATGAACAGGAACAAATCCTACGTAAGTGTCACTCCGAGGCATATGGAGGACACCATGCGGGAGACAGAACTGCACACAAGGTATTACAATCTGGTTTTTATTGGCCTACTCTTTTCAAAGATGCATGTAAGTTTGTCCTCTCTTGTGATGAATGTCAAAGAATTGGTAATGTTGGTAGACGTCAGGAAATGCCTATGAATTATTCACTTGTTATTGAACCATTTGATGTTTGGGGTTTTGATTATATGGGACCTTTTCCTAAATCCAATGGGTATACTCACATTCTAGTTGATGTTGATTACGTTACTAAGTGGGTAGAAGCTATTCCAACTAGTAGTGCTGATCATAACACTTCTATTAAAATGCTTAAAGAAGTTATATTCCCAAGGTTTGGAGTCCCTAGATATTTAATGACTAATGGTGGTTCACACTTTATTCATGGTGCTTTCCATAAGTTGCTTGCTAAATATGATGTTAACCATAGAATTGCATCTCCTTATCATCCTCAGTCTAGTGGTCAAGTTGAATTAACTAATAGCGAAATAAAATTAATTTTGCAAAAGACCGTTAATAGATCCAGAAAGAATTGGTCTAAGAAACTTGATGATGCATTATGGGCTTACAGAACTGCTTATAAAAATCTTATGGGTATGTCTCCATATAACATGGTTTATGGAAAAGCATGTCATTTACCTCTTGAGTTAGAACATAAAGCATATTGGGCAATTAAAGAACTCAACTATGATTTTAAACTTGCCGATGAAAAGAGGTTATTTGATATTAGTTCTTTAGATGAATGGAGAACCCAAGCTTATGAAAATGCCAAGTTGTTTAAAGAAAAAGTTAAAAGATGGCATGATAAGAGAATTCAAAAATGGGAATTCAAAGTAGGTGATCATGTTCTATTATACAATTCTTGTTTAAGATTTTTTGCAGGAAAACTTCTCTCTAAATGGGAAGGGCCATACATCATCGAAGAAGTTTATCGCTCCGGAGCCATCAAAATAAACAACTCTGAAGGCAATAATCCGAGAGTGGTTAATGGGCAAAGAATTAAACATTATATATCAGGTACGCCCATTAATGTTGAAACTAATATTATTCAAACAATGACACCGGAAGAATACATAGAGGAAACCTTCCGGAATGCTCCAGAATTCTGAAAAGGAGTAGGTATGTGGTACGGTAAGTAAACCGACTCTAAAACTTCCATAAAAGTACTTTCTGTCCATTTTGGAATATATAAAAAATTAGGAAAATAATAAACAGTCCGAAAAGTGCACGAGGAGGCAACAAGCCTGAGGGGTGCGCCCTACCCCCCAGGGCGCACCTACCAGGCTTGTGGCGCCCTCGTGGACTTTCCCGACTCTATTTTTCTTCCATATTACTTGTTATGCACGGGAAAATTCATTATATATACTCACGGGTGTTTTGACCACCACATCGCAAGTTTCTTCTCTGTTCTTGTTTCGTGCTGTTTTCTGTCAGACTCTTGAGGTCAAGCGCCATGTCATCTCAGGATTCGGACGGGGAAAGCTATGTTTCTCATCTTGTTGCAAACCCTAGAGTCTATGGGGACACTGATCCCTATGGTTGGACAACTGATGAAGAGGAAGATGCTGATTTGAGGGAAAAGCAAGGTCATTCCAGTGAGGAGGACGAGGATCTTCCCCTGCCTCAACCAGGGGATATGCACATTGAATTCAAGAGGTCCAGCTTACCCAATACGGTGAAGGTTCCTAAAGTTCAATTCACTCCTTTTCGTCATGTGCAGGAAGATTCGGATAAACTACGTCGCAAAATTTGGCATCTCGAAAGAGAGAATGACAAATTAAAAGAAGAAATTCGTATCCTCGAGTGGAAGGACAAGCCCACCACTTCATCACCACCATCACCCAAGAAGGAGATTTGAGTACATGGGTATGGGCACCACCCTTGGCTTGTGCCAAGCTTGGGGGAGGTGCCCCGGTATCGTATCATCATCACTTTTTATCATCATTATCTATCTTAGTTTGATCCTTAGTTATTTCATGATTTAGAAGAATAAAGTTTTAGTATGATTTAGTTTTGAGTGCTTGCTTTGTGATCTATCTATCTATCTATCTATGTAATCATGTGTGAAAGTTATATAATAAAGAGTAGTTTGAGTTGAGTATTTTGCTTTTGATGATCCAATCTTAGAAATAAATAAAGAATAAAAAGTAAGATCATATGCTAATCCCATGGGGAGTGATGACTTCACATAAAAGAAGTATAATTGATAAAACTTGTTGGAAGTTGACAAACATAGCATTGGTCATTGTAGCAATTCATGAAAAGGTACTAAAGGAAGAGAGGTCTCACATATAATACACTATCTTGGACATCTTTTATGATTGTGAGCCCCCATTAAATATTCTATGTCAATTAGTTGACGTTGGACAAGGAAGACAACGTAATGAGTTATGGTTGCTTATATTCACATAGAAGTTATATTGTTTTGGATCCTCTAACATGTGGTGCTTGCCCCCTATCTTTTGCTAGCCGAAATTCTGTACTAAGTAGAGATACTACTTGTGCATCCAAAAACCATTAAACCCAGTTTCACGCTATGAGAGTCCACCATATCTACCTATGGATTGAATAAGATCCTTCAAGTAAGTTGTCATCGGTGCAAAGCAATAAAAATTGCTCCTAAATATGTATGATCTTTTATTGTAAGGGAAAATAAGCTTTGTACGATCTTGTGATGGTGGAGTAATAAAAGCGATAGACTGCATAATAGAGGTCGCTATCACAAGGGGCAATATAAAGTGACATTCCTTTACATTAAGAGCTTGCACATCCAAAAACTGAAAGCGCATGACAACCTCTGCTTCCCTCTGCGAAGGGCCTATCTTTTAATTTATGTATTTACTTTCATGCAAGAGTCAATAGTATTTTCCTCTATTCCATTTTTATTTTCTCTCTTGGCAAGCATCATGTGGTGGGGATTAATCCAGGCATATATATCCAGTTGGATGTAGGTGATCATGAGTTATTATTGTTGACATTACCCTTGAGGTAAATACGTTGGGAGGCAAAATTATAAGCCCCTATCTTTCTATGTGTCCAACTGAAACTTTTGCTCCATAAGTATGCCGTGAGTGTCAGCAATCATAGAAGACTAAATGATAGTTGAGTATGTGAACTTACTAAGCAAAGCTCTTACATAGACTCTTTCTGATAATATGATGAATTGTAATTGCTTCAGTGACTAAGATCGCAGTTTGTTAGTTTTCAATTTGGTTTATGGTTCATACTTTAACTTGTGGATGAATTGTCACTTTTTCATGAGAAGTTTTACGATGATATATTGCTGTTATAATAAAGATCATGATGCTCCATGTCCGTATTTTATTTTTATCGACGCCTCTCTCTCTCTAAACATGTGGTCATGATTATCGATTTCGGCTTTCGCTTGAGGACAAGCGAGGTCTAAGCTTGGGGGAGTTGATACGTCCAATTTGCATCATGATTTCTTATTGATAATTATTATGTTTTTGATCATTATTTCACTTTATGGTACAACTCTCATGCCTTTTCTCTCCTATTTTGCCAGATTCACATGAAGATGGAGAATGCCGGCAGCTGGAATTCTGGACCTGAAAGGGGTGAAACAGAGATAGCTATTCTACACAACTCCAAATGACCTAAAAAATTACGGAGAATTATTTTGGAATATATAAAAAATACTGGCAAAAGAATCAACAAGAGGGGACCCACCAGGCAGCCACAAGCCTGGGGGGCGCGCCCTACCCCCCCTGGGTGCGCCCCCAAGCTTGTGGAGCCCCTGGCAGGCCTCCGGGCCCCTCCTTCTGCTATATGAAGCCATTTGCCCTAGAAAAAATCATAAGAATACTTTCGGGATGAAGCACCGCCGTCTCGAGGCGGAACTTGGGCAGGAGCTATTTTGCTCTCCGGCGGAGCGATTCCGCCGGGGATGGGGGAAATCGAAGCCATCGACATCACCAACGATCCTCTCATCCTGGGAGGACCAATCTTCATCAACATCTTCACCAGTACCATCTCATCTCAAACCCTATTTCATCTCTTGTATTAAATCTTTGTCTCAAAACCTTAGATTGGTACCTGTGGGTTGCTAGTAGTGTTGATTACATCTTGTAGTTGATGCTAGTTGGTTTATTTGGTGGAAGATTATATGTTCAGATCCTTAATGCTATTCAATACCCCTCTGATCTTGAACATGAATATGATTTGTGAGTAGTTACTTTTGTTCTTGAGGACATGGGAGAAGTCTTGTCATAAGTAATCATGTGAATTTGGTATTCGTTCTATATTTTGATGCTATGTACGTTGTGCTTCCTTTAGTGGTGTCGTGTGAACGTCGACTACATGACACTTCACCATCTTTGGGCCTAAGGGAAGGCATTGTGGAGTAGTAATTAGATGATGGGTTGCTAGAGTGACAGAAGCTTAAACCCTAGTTTATGCATTATTCCGTAAGGGGCTGATTTGGATCCATATGTTTCATGCTATGGTTAGAATTATCTTAATTCTTCTTTCGTAGTTGCGGATGCTTGCGAGAGGGGGTAATCATAAGTGGGAGGCTTGTTCAAGTAAGAATCAGCACCCAAGCACCGGTCCACCCACATATCAAATTATCAAAGTAGCGAATGCGAATCAAACAAACATGATGAAAGTGACTAGATGAAATTCCCATGTGTCCTCGAGAACGCTTTGCTTATTATAAGAGTTCGTTCCGGCTTGTCCTTTGCTATAAAAAGGATGGGCCACCTTGCTGCACTTTATTACACTTTTTACTTGTTACGAATTATCTTGCTATCAAAACTACCTGTTATCGCTACTTTCAGTACTTGCAGAGAATACCTTGCTGAAAACCGCTTGTCATTTCCTTCTGCTCCTCGTTGGGTTCGACACACTTACTTGTCGAAAGGACTACGATTAATCCCCTATACTTGTGGGTCATCAGCGGCCAGGGATAAGGACCAAGCATGGTTCCTCGAAGTGGAGGAGGACTTGGAGGGTGTCTACAAGGAGCGCGACACCTTCCAGGAGAAGGAGAAGGCGAGCACCGAGCTTGGAAAGCTGTGCCAGGCCCACGCCGAGGTCCAGTCCCAGTCCCGTGCAGACCGTGAAGTGCTTCAACAAGTGAAGCAGATCGCTGCCGTTAAGCCGTTTTTGCTACAGTGTGTTTTTGGCCGCAAGGGGTTCGTCGAGCTCACCCAGCTGTGTCGATCCGCAGAGGCCTTCACAGAACTTCCGAGGAGCGCGGCGGCCGCCGGCTGCTACTATGGCGCGCAGGAGGACCATGCAGTGGAGAAGGCGTTCTGGCTGCAATTCCAGGCGCCTTCACATCCAGAGCTGCTGAACAATCAAATGAAGCAGCTGATGGAGCTCTTGCGCATGGCGAGGCCGGTCCTTCAAGACGTCTACGCCAACCTCTGGCCCACGGAGGCCCTACCGACCAGCCTCTTCGGGTTCTTCGCCCGTCTGTGGGAGGCCGCCCCTAGTTGATGCGCTGGAAACGTTCAGCGTGCCTGGAGGGTGCTCAGCGGGCGTATGCCCGCGTCAACACACACTACCCGCGCGTTGAATCGGCGGTCGTGGCCGCCCGGCTCCCCGAAGGGAAGAACCGGACCGTGGAGCAGTACATGAGCAAGGCGATGGACGGGGCCCGGATCACCGAGCTGCAATGCTCTAAGGAGAACTTGTATTTTAAGATTTGTACTTCGGTATGCCAAAGTGTAGATCAGATGTAAAAAATGATCCTTTATTTTGTAATGAATTCGGCTTTAATTTCCAACATGTGCCTGCTTCCGTATATGCTTGTATGTGTGTTTTTTTTACTCCTGTGTGCCCGTATGTGACTGAAAGTGACCAGTCGTCGGCTTCAGCCCCTTTGCACAAAGTACAGCAGGTGTTTCCGAGGCAATCGTGACCCTTAGCCGATGTCTCGGTGCCCGAAGGCGGTCCATGCTCATGGAAACAAGGCAATCAGACTATAGCGGTTTTATTGCTTTCAATTAGTCATAGGAGCTTAACTGTGGGGGCTAATGATGCGCCCCCGGTCTTGAAGTGGATTGGCTATTTTAGCCGAGGTCGATGCCGATAACCACTTCGGCTAGTTTAATAAAAAGCCCTTCGTTTGACACGGGTATCCTCTAACGGTACTTTGCTGGACGCTGTCTTTGGATGGCCGACCAGTTTACGCTTACCAAGATAATCAGTTTTCGGCTTTCTCCACTGAGGCGCTTTGCCATTCGAGCTGGCAGCGCGATCGCAGTGGTTCTCCCTTTACACCCTTAGCCGAAAAAAGGTCAGAACATAAGGGGTAAGCACAGTAGCCGGGCAACCCAACTATTGACCAAAATTGAGGTTCGAAACTGATTCATCTAATGCAACATCCGAGACGCCGAATAAATACTTCAAACTTGTAGGGGGCATGAGATCAAAAAAGCGAAGCCCATGGTAGTTTTAAACAATAGTTGTATCGTAAATGTATGCTTTTGGCTCAAAGGCAATGAACATAAAGAGATGCGTAATGACCTCGATGGGTGCACTTTTATTAAATGTGGTCAAGCCGTACATGCCGAGCTTTATCAAAAGGAACTTGTAAAAGATACAACTTAAAAAGCAAAGGAGTAAAAATAGGGCGGATATGCTAATGGGATTATTCACCCAAGCCCGTCGCTGTCGCACGTCTGCGTCTCCATGCTGTTAATCAGCTTGCCTTCGTTGAAAGCGAAGGAGGTGTGGGTTGTCCGCGACCTCGGCCTCTTATTTGCTTGATGCTTTTCGAGTCCTTTGAAAAGGTATGTGGCTACCATTTGGATGGTTTAAGCCATGTGGATATGCTGCCTCTGCTTGAGCCTTTTACAGTGCCCTGCTGGTCTGGAAGTCCGAAGTGGGTTGCCGCTCAGTCGAGCTGATAGCAACGCGTAGTGTACTTTGGCTCCTCGGCCACCCATGGTATTTTTAGTGCGAAATTGTGCACCCTGGGGACGTAATGTCCTTGCCAGGGGAGGCAAGCGAGGAGCCCGCGCCCCTATTTAGGGGGATTGTGGCTTGGCCGAGGTCGGCTTGCACGGCCCGTACACGCTTTGAAGAGCTGGGCTTGGGGCGAGCTGCCTCCTCGGTTGCCTGCCTCGGCTGCGAAAGCCGCGGTTTGTTCCTCTGTTCGGAGTGAGCGCTCGGTGTTACCATTGACTGTAATAACACCATTTGGTCCTGGCATTTGCATCTTTAAGTATGCATAATGCGGGACTGCGTTAAAGCAGGCGAATGTTGTACGCCCGAGCAGCGCGTGGTATCTGCTCCGGAAAGGGACTATGTCGAAGATTAACTCTTCACTTTGGAAGTTCTCGGGTGAACCAAAGTCTACTTCCAGCGTTACTATTCCCGTGCAGCGGGCTTCCACGCCTGGTATGACACCTTTGAAGGTGGTTGTGCTAGGTTTGATCCTGGATGGGTCAATGCCCATATTCTTGATCGTATCCATGTAGATTAAATTGAGGCTGCTGCCTCCATCCATAAGGACGCGTGTCAGATGGAATCCGTCAACGATCGGGTCCAGGACCAAGGCAGCCGATCCGCCATGTCGGATGCTGGTTGGGTGATCGTGTTTGTCGAACGTGATCGGGTAGGCCGACCACGGATTGTACTTCGGGGCGACAGGCTCTAAAGCGTAAATGTCCCGAAGTGCACGTTTCTGCTCCTTTTTAGGGATGTGGGTCACATAAATCATGTTTACTTCCTTCACCTCGGGAGGGAACTGTTTTTGGTTTCCATTGTTGGGTCTCCGAGGTTCATCCTCGTCCTCGCTGCGAGGTTGAGCTTTAGTTTGGCTCTCCGTCGCTATTTTTCCGGCATGCTTGAAGACCCAGCAGTTCCGGTTTGTGTGATTCGCTAGTTTGTCCGAGGTACCATGTATTTGGCATGGCCTGTCAAGGATCCTGTCGAGCTGGCTGGGTCCGTCCTTGTTCCCTTTAAAGGGCCTCTTTTTCTGTCCGGATCTAGGTCCGTTGAACCCTGCATTTACTGCGACGTCCTCAGTGTCGCTCCCACCATTTTTATGCCTGCGCTTATTTTTATTGCGCCTCGGCTTGCCATTGGCGTCGCGAGTTTCCGAAGTGTCGGCCTCGCCGTTATGAGTACTGCGGGCCAGCCAGCTGTCCTCTCCTATGCAAAAGCAAGTCATGAGTGAGGTAAGGGCCGCCATGGTTCTCGGCTTATCCTGCCCGAGCTGGCGTGTGTGCCACTCGTCTCGGATACTATGCCGGAAAGCGGCGATAGCCTCGGCATTAGGGCAGTCCATAATTTGGTTCTTTTTAGTTAAGAACATGTTCCAGAATTTCCTTGCCGACTCACCGGGCTATTGGATGACATGGCTGAGGTCGTTGGCATCTGGAGGCCGGACGTAGGTGCCCTGGAAGTTAGCTCTAAAGGCGTCCTCCAGTGCTTCCCAGCTTCCAATTGAATGAGGAGGCAGGCTATTAAGCCAATGCCTCGCCGGCCCCTTTAATTTGAGCGGCAGGTATTTGATGGCGTGGAGGTCATCTCCATGGGCCATGTGGATGTGGTGAAGAAAATCTTCGATCGACACCACTGGGTCGGTAGTACCATCATACGGTTCGATGTTGATGGGCTTAAATCCGTCAGGGAACTGATGTTCCATTACCCTGTCTGTGAAGCAGATCGGGTGGGCGGGACCTCGGAACCGAGCAGTCTCACGTCGGTCTTCGGGGGCATTCCGTGTATAGGCTTGCTCCCGAGTTCGGCCGTTCCTATCTATCCAGGCATCGTAGCCATCGAGCCCGGCCGGTGCACATCCTCTTGACCCGTATATGGACCGAGGCGGTGCCCAATTTGCCTCTATCTAGCGTTTTGCATCATATGGATCGGTGTAATCGACCGGATCCTTGCCATAATAGCGAGTAGTTCTTTGGGTGCGTAAATTTTCCCGCACTGGCCTGTCGTGCCCTCTAGGGGGACGGTCAGGTTCATCAGCCCGTCCGCGTGTTAAGAGCACGTCGTCGGCTAGTTCTTCGTCGAATTTGGGCAGCAAATGCCTGCGCGGGTAAGATTTAGGCGCACTCTGGAGTCGGTCCTCGAGGTCTTGCTTGGCCGAGAGTATCTCGACCCACTTATCATTCAACGCGTCTTGGTTGGCTTGCAGCTACTGCTGCTTTCGTTTCATGCTTTGGGCCGTGGCCACGAGGCGTCGCCGGAACCGCTCCTGCTCGAAGGGGTCTTCGGGGACTATAAAGTCCTCGGTGCCCAGGCTTTCGTCCTCTTCTGACTGAGGGAAGTAATTGTCATCGGCCCCTTCAAAGAGGTCGTCGAGGTCTTCATTCTCGGGGACTCCCGCAGCGCCATGCGGTTGCCCTGGGGAGGCTTGGAAATCCTCTCCCAGGTCATCGGCGTCGTCTGCCGCTGCCCTGGTGTTAGTAGCAGCGGCGTCGTGCCCACTAGGGTCCCCATTGGTACCTCGTCCACGCCTTCGCCAGCGTCTTGATGGAGGTTTCGGAGTATCCACCATGTATACATCATAGGTGGAGGTGGCAGTCCACTTGCCGGTGTTGACCGGCGGCGTGGTGGTTTCTGCGGGGCCGTCGACATCTTCATCCATGTCGGTGGATTCATCATAATCCAACACGTTGGTTAAATCATTGATCGTGGCGACTAGATGGGTGGTAGGTGGTACATAAATTTCCTGATCATCGGCTTTAAGTCCGATCTTGTCATAGACCGAAGCCTGGCTATTGGAGATTGATAGGCTTCGGATGCGATCCAGCATCTCATTTAAGTGAGATAGCTCTTCGGAGTCCATGGCCTGGCTATAAGCCGGGCTGACTCGAAGCACGACTGGTAGATCGTCTGATGCGTCATTAGCCTAGTGCGGGGCCGGGGTTGATTCTGAATCCGCCTTCCGAGCCGGCTCTATATCCGACGTAATATCCGAAGTGATGATCGGAGCGTCGTCGTGGCTTGATGCCAGGACGAGGCTGTCGGTGGTGGAGGTAGCCGACCTCTCTGCGACCTCTCTGTAGGGTCCTGTAGGGGCAAGGGATTTGACCCGACATCCTCGAGGGAGGTCGGTTCTGGGACCGTGCCCTCGATGTCCGCTAGGCCCTCAATCCGGCCTGGCGTCCAACCGGTAAGGACGAGTTCTCCGCGCGAATCCGCGGTGTACTCCAGGCCTCCGAAGGTTATGACGTGATCTGGAGCGTAATTCTTAACGGAGGCCAGATGGCCTGAGGAGTCGGCACAAAAGACCATGCTGCCGAACACGAAGAGCTGGCCGGGGACGAAGATGTCCCTGTGGCCGGGACCGCAGTTGATCTGCAAGTGAGCCATCGATCCTTTATTGACCTTGCTACTTGTAGACTGCGTTGGTATTTCCCCGAAGAGGAGAGGATGATGCAGTATAGTAGAGATAAGTATTTCCCTCAGTTAAGAACCAAGGTTATCAATCCAGTAGGAGAACCAAGCAAAATCCCGTTAAACGCACCTGCACACACAAAAGCAAACACTTGCACCCAACGCAAATAAGAGGGTTGTCAATCCTCTTAGCGGTTATTTGCAAGGATTAACTCTGATAGTGACAGATAGATAAACTAAAATACTAAATAAAATAAAAGTAAATAAATTGCAGCAACGTTTTTTTGATTTTAATATATGATAAAAGTAGACCGGGGGGGCATAGTTTTCACTAGAGGCTTCTCTCTCGAACACATAGCATACGGTGGGTAAACAAATAATTGTTGGGCAATTGATAGAAAAGCAAATAATTATGACAGATTCATGGCAATGATCATGTATATAGGCATCACGTCCGAGACAAGTAGACCGACTCCTACCTGCATCTACTACTATTACTCCACCCATCGACCGCTATCCAGCATGCATCTAGGGTATTAAGTATGAAACAGGGTAACGCCTTAAGCAAGATGACATAATGTAGACAAAGTAAACTCAAGCAATATGATTAAACCCAACTTTTTATCCTTAATGGCAACAATACAAATACGTGTCATGTCCCTTTCTGTCACTGGGATTGAGCACCGCAAGATTGAACCCATCACAAAGAACCTCTCCCATTGCAAGATAAACCAATCTAGTTGGCCAAACCAAATCGATAGATCGGAGAGAAATACAAAGCTATAATAATCATGCATAAAAGAGTTCAGAGAAGACTCAAATATTTCTCATGAATAATCTGATCATAAACTCACAATTCATCGGATCCCAACAAACACACCGCAAAAGAAGATTACATCGGATAGAACTCCAAGAACATCGAGGAGAACATGGTATTGAAGATCAAAGAGAGAGAAGAAGCCATCTAGCTACTAGCTATGGACCCGTAGGTCAGTGGTAAACTACTCACACATCATCGGAAGGGCAACAAGGTTGATGTAGAAGCCCTCCGTGATCGATTCCCCCTCCGGCAAAGTACTGGAAAAGGCCTCCAGATGGGAACACGGAAGAACAGAGGCTTGCGGTGGCATAAAAGTTATTCGGGGTGGCTCCCTGTTGGTTTCCCAATATTTGAGAATTTATAGAAGTGGAATTAGGTCAACGGAGCCACGAGGGCCCCACAAGGCATTAGGGCGCCCCCCCCCCCCCCGGGGTCGCGCCTTGTTGCCTTGTGGAGGCTTCGTGTACCTTCTGGCCTCCTCTCCAAGTCTCCAGAGTCTCTTTTGTCCAGCAAAAAATCTCCAAAATGTTTCGAGGCATTTGGACTTCGTTTGGTACTGTGAGGGTGTCCCGGACTAGGGGGTACTCGGGCTGCTGGCCTATCTCTCGTAGGCCGGGCTGGTGGGCCGTCCTCTACTCATCGATGGAAGGCCGGATTGTGGGCGACCCCGTGTATCAGAAGGAAACCTCCGAATACTTGGCGTCTCCTCCAAGGAATAATTGGCGTGGCCGGCATGTTTATCCCCTGATGGTAACCGACCATATGTAACCCTAGGACCCTCTGGTGTCTATATAAATCAGAAGGTATAGTCCGTAGAGGATCATCATATCCATTGCCTACGGTTTAGCCCATCCGATCTCGAGGTAGATCAACTCTGTAACCTTCATACAATCACATCAATATAATCTAGCAGGACGTAGGGTATTACTCACTCTGTGCATTTTGAAACCGAACCGAAAAACCATACCGAAAATAAACCGAACCGAACCAATTTTACGGTTTTTATGGTTTCTGGTTTCGGTATGGTATGAACTTTTCATACCGTTTTGAACTTTGGTTTTTATGGTATATACCGAAAAACCGAATGGTTAACCGAATAAACCGAATTAAAAAATATATTTATATTTCTTGAGACGAACAACCATACAAGTTGTCATTTTTCTTGTACATGAGCCAAATTTCCTACCAAGCACGTACATTTTTCTTGTAACATAGTCATTTTTCTCATAAAAAATGCTAAGGACGTCCATAACCATCAATGTATGAATCCGTGCATGCAAATATACTTATATATATACTTATACACTATTTATGTAAAATAGTATATGTTTTGAGTCATAAATTTGCAAATTGTTATTACGTCATTTTCAAATTCGCGTCAACTTTGGTTATTATGGTATATACCGAAACCATATCAAAATAATTTGGTATATACCGAAACCGAACCGTATTTTAATTTCATACCGTATTTACCAAAGTATTAATACCATACAAACCGAAAAACCGTATAAACCGAATAAACCGAATGCACAGAGTGAGGTATTACCTCTTCGAGAGGGCCCGAACCTGGGTAAATCGTTGTCTCTACGTTCCCTGTTACCCACTAATTACTAGACTCACAGTTCAGATCCCCTACCCAAGATCTGCCGGTTTTGGTACCAACATTGGTGCTTTCATTGAGAGTTCCGCCGCGGGTCACCAAGAATCAATGGCTCGCCTTCTCATCAGCGATGGAATCCGCAGCGGGGACATCTTCGTCCCCGGACAGCTCTTCGCCTTCGGCAGCATTGTGCTGCACGCCGATCCGACCGGTCACCTTAACTAGGTCGGTAGCTTCGCCCCGGAGCAGGAAATCAGGTTTGGCGGCCTTGAGTACATCGCTGATGCTCGAGGCGACCTGGTCTTTACTGGGTTCTCGGCTTTACCCGGAGAACCCACCAATCCCGAGGCCTTGACCTCAGATTCCCTCCCCGTCCCTATCCCCGGGCCGGGCCTCAGTTCGGATCTGGCCTTGAGTTCAGATCCAACCCCAGCGCCAGAAAACCAAGGGTCACCCTTGACCGGACACATTCATAGCATTGGCGCGCCGGAGCTCGACTCCGACGGATGCCCGAACGTGAATCCGGTTGACCCCTCGTTTTTAAACGAGATGTTAGATCGGATCCAGAGGATGAATATCGCGGATGGCCCATCCTCGGACCAGGAGCAGGTCGGACAGGAGGCCAGCCGCGGGGAGTTTTGCGTCCCACCCACCACCCACTTGGTAGCCACTGTCGAAGATTTAACCGACATGCTGGACTACGCCTCCGAGGAGGCTGACGACATGGACGAGGATATCGATGTCCTGCCCTACACGGCTCCCTCCCTTGCCACTTCCAACACCGGAAAGTGGACTGCCACCTCCACCTATGACGTTTACATGGTCGACACCCCCATGAAGGATGGTGACACAACCAAAAAGGGCGGCGACGATCCCGCCGAAGAACCGCCCAGACGCCGACGACGGTGAGCCAGAGGGCGAGGAAAGGGCAAGGAAAATCACACAGACACGAACAGCACCGGAGATAACGAGACTCCGGACAACTTGGGGGACCTCGGCGACAATACACCCGAGCAGCGCCCCGACGCCCCTGAGGGGCACGAGGACCAGGGTGACCCCGAGGACCTCAAGGATTCCGAGGACAGCAATTACCTCCCTCCGTCCGAGGAGGAAGATAGCCTCGGACCCGAAGACTTTATCGTCCCAGAGGATCCCCTGGAGCAAGAGAAATTCAAGCGGCAACTCATCGCCACTGCCCGAAGCTTGAAGAGGAAACAACGACAGCTAAAAACCGAACAGGATACGCTCAACGACAGATGGACGATGGTCTTAGCTGCCGAAGAAGGCCTTGACGATCAACGTCAGGGCCAATACAAGAGTTACCCACGGCGGCGCCTACTCCCAGAATTTGAGGATGAGGCCTTCGAGCCCATGCCTCCCAGACGAACTTACGCAAACCAGCCCGACCGCCCCCCTCGAGGACGGGATAGGGCGGCCGGGGAAGCCGAACTCCCACCCGCGCCCCCTCGAGGACGTGATAGGGCGACGGGGGAAGCCGAATACCCACCCGCGCCCCCTCGAGGATGGGATAGGGCGGCCGGGGAAGCCGAATACCCACCCGCGCCCGCTCGAGGACGTGATAGGGCGGCGGGGGAAGCCGAATACCCACCCGCGCCCCTTCACCGAGCAGGCAAAGACCCGGTTCAACCGAACGACCAATACGATCTGCGCCACGACCTGAACGCTAGAGGGATCCAGTTGAGATCCATCTATGGATCCACAGGATACGCACCCGCCGGACGAGACGGATACCAAGCCTGGCGCGATAGAAACGACAGAGCTCGGGAGCAGCACCGTGCCGGGATGATAACCGATCTCCGGCGCTATGTGGCCCGGATCAGGGGCGCCGCACACCCAATGTGTTTCACTGATGAGGTGATGCAGCATCAGTTCCCCGAGGGGTTCAAACCCGTCAATATAGAATCCTACGATGGGACAACTGATCCGGCCGTGTGGATTGAGGATTTTCTCCTCCATATTCATATGGCCCGAGGAGATGATCTCCACGCCATTAAGTACTTACAGTTGAAACTCAAGGGACCAGCAAGGCATTGGCTGAACAGCCTACCCGAAAACTCCATCAGGAGCTGGGAAGAGCTCGAGGATGCATTCCGAGCTAACTTTCAAGGCACCTACGTTCGGCCACTGGACGCCGATGACCTGAGCCATGTCATTCAGCAGCCCGGGGAGTCAGCCCGGCAATTCTGGAACCGGTTCTTGACCAAGAAGAACCAGATCGTCGACTGTCCGGATGCCGAAGCGATTGCGGAATTCAAACATAGTATTCCGGATGAGTGGCTCGCCCGCCAGCTCGGCCAGGACAAGCCGAGAACAATGTCGGCCCTTACCTCCCTAATGACCCGCTTTTGCGTGGGTGAGGATAGCTGGTTGGCTCGTCGAAGCAACCACCCCGAAGACCCCGGCACTTCAGAGGCCCGGGACGGGAACGGGAAACCCCGACGCAATAGGAACAATAAGCGTCGGCACTCAAACAACGGCGGTGAAGCCGATGACGCAGCAGTAAACGCCAGATTCAGCGGCTCGAAATCGGGACCGCGGAAAAAACCCTCTAAAGGGAACCGGGTGTCGGCGTACGACACCTATGGGACCGCGTGGATCCCTTTTACGGTTCGGCTGGGGAGAAGATGTACACAAAGAGCGGATCCAACGATCAACGCGGGGATTTTTACCCAGGTTCGGGCCGCTGAGTAGCGTAAAACCCTACTCCTGCTTTGGTTTATTATGGATGTTTAAGCTCAGATACACGGAGCGCTTCTTGGTGAACAGTACGCAAGAAGGGCGGCTACGCATGCAGCTGGGCCAGAAAAGCTCCTCTCCTCTTTAGCTTCGCCTTGGGCCTCCTTTTATATGTCAAAGGGGTCACCAACAGTGGCGAACAGCAAGTACAAGAGGTGTAAAGTTGCTACAGTGTTTACATGCTTATCACTGACGACTTAGGACAAACGCATTAAATGCTCCACTTAGGTGTCCCTTACTTTCTTGGGGACGGAAAAAGAGCCTGTCCCATCAGCACCGCTTAATCCCATCCGCCGCTAGTGCCATGACACGCATCCAGGAGGACAAACCCTAAACGACAGGCTGGTCGCTGCGCTGGAGCGGTGGCAGGGCGGTGGGATCTTGCCGGGTGCGAGGCCTTGCCGGGCCTTCGCGAGCCTTCCCGGCAAGTATCTTGCCGGGAATCCAGCCTTCGATCTTCTGTCTTCTGATCATCGGCTCGAGTGCCTTCTTGATAATCTTGTATTTGTTCCCAGCTGTCCCCCGGCCAGCCTTGCCGAGTCTTGTCTTGCTAGGACATCATGCCGCTGGGAAGAAGCTTCTCCCCAACGAGCTCTTGTTCTTGCTTGTTAATATAATGCTTGCCAGATATGGTATTCTCCGGGAAGCTTGGCCTCGCCGGGGTTGCCAGGCAACAATCCTGGACGGGAATGACCCATGCTAAGAAGGTTGATGAGACCCTGGTTCTCATTACACCGACAGGAGCCCCCGGGCCCGCCTTCAGCAGAGAACTCAAAGATCTCGATGCTGGAGGTGGGGCCAAATTTGGCGTGGGTCATGACTGCCATGCCCTTTCCTTCTGGAAGTATAGTTGTTTAAGAAAAACAGCCCTTGTCGGAGTGCATGGCTCGACGACAAGGTTGAAAGCCCCCTTGTCGGAGCGTATGGCTCGACGACAAGGTTGAAAGCCCCTTGTCGGAGCGCATGACTCGACGACAAGGTTGAAAGCCCCCTTGTTGGAGCGCATGACTCGAGGACAAGGTTGAAAGCCCCCTTGTCGGAGCGCATGACTCGACGACAAGGTTGAAAGCCCCCTTGTCGGAGCGCATGACTCGACGACAAGGTTGAAAGCCCCCTTGTCGGAGCGCATGACTTGACGACAAGGTTGAAAGCCCCCTTGTCGGAGCGCATGACTCGACGACAAGGTTGAAAGCCCCCTTGTCGGAGCGCATGACTCGACGACAAGGTTGAAAGCCCCCTTGTCGGAGCGCATGACTCGACGACAAGGTTGAAAGCCCCCTTGTCGGAGCGCATGACTCGACGACAAGGTTGAAAGCCCCCTTGTCGGAGCGCATGACTCGACGACAAGGTTGAAAGCCCCCTTGTCGGAGCGCATGACTCGACGACAAGGTTGAAATCCCCCTTGTCGGAGCGCATGACTCGACGACAAGGTTGAAAGCCCCCTTGTCGGAGCGCATGACTCGACGACAAGGTTGAAAGCCCCCTTGTCGGAGCGCATGACTCGACGACAAGATTGAAAGCCCCCTTGTCGGAGCGCATGACTCGATGACAAGGTTGAAAGCCCCCTTATCGGAGCGCATGGCTCATGGCTCGACGACAAGGTTTGCTATTCTTCCGCCGAAGAATATTTCTGGAAAAGTTTGCGATTTCAGCAGAGAACTTTGACGTTCTCGATGCCGGCCTCCGGCAAAGATGTTGCCGGGAAGGCTTATGACTTCAGCGGAGAACTTTGACGTTCTCGACGCCGGCTTCCGGCAAGGATGTTGTTGGGAAGGCTTATGACTTCAGCGAAGAACTTTGACGTTCTCGACGCCGGCTTCTGGCAAGAATGTTACCGGGAAGGCTTATGACTTCAGCGGAGAACTTTGACGTTCTCGACGCCGGCTTCCGGCAATGATGTTGCCAGGAAGGCTGCAAACTAATCGCCCACCTGTATACCTGCAACACTGATTCGGACATGTAATGCCACGACAGCGTTTTAACACAACAAATTAATTAGATTCTGGCTTTATGACTAATTTGTTGTAATTTTGACTTCTGCCGAATATTCCCTTGCTTGCCGGAACACTTTCCGGTGCGCACGATCCAATCAGCAGCGCTTTGAGGAGCGGGTCCTTAGCGGCTTGCCGGGAACGCCGCCTCCCGAAAAAGGTTTTTCCTTCCCAGCTTTAGTGCAGCTGCTCACATCGCCGAGCGGACTCGAGGCGACAAGGAGCGCAACTAGCCTCAGCATACGGGTTTACGCAGAAACCTTAAAATAAAACTTGCTAAGCCCTTTTCTTAAATGATTGCATTTTTGTACAATGAATCCCTATGCTTGCCGGAATACCTCCCGAATGCACACGTCCTGGTCAATGATGCTTAGGACCGGGTCCTATCTAGCAGCCTATCGAGAACGCCGCCTCTTCGGGAGCTTAACGCTCTAGAAACAACTACAGCTGCATCTGTGTTGCTGGGCGGACCCAGAACAACCAGGAGCGCAGAGTGTTTTAAGAGCGCTCCCCCGCGCACAAGTTATACAAAAACACCATCAAGGATAAGACTACGCAGCAGGAAGCAATTAAGTTTTAGGACTTAGCTTTCGCAAGGAATTTCAGCCGCCCCCGCTTCTTCTTGGGCGCCATGACGATGAAGACGATCAAAAACTGACGCGCTGACTGCTAGATCGGGTTCGCGCAACCTCTCCCTCTACCTGGCGCGCCAAAGATGTCGGTGTACGACATCTATGGGACCGCGTGGATCCCTTTTACGGTTCGGCTGGGGAGAAGATGTACACAAAGAGCGGATCCAACGATCAACGCGGGGATTTTTACCCAGGTTCGGGCCGCTGAGTAGCGTAAAACCCTACTCCTGCTTTGGTTTATTGTGGATGTTTAAGCTCAGATACACGTAGCGCTTCTTGGTGAACAGTACGCAAGAAGGGCGGCTACGCATGCAGCTGGGCCAGAAAAGCTCCTCTCCTCTGTAGCTTCGCCTTGGGCCTCCTTTTATATGTCAAAGGGGTCACCAACAGTGGCGAACAGCAAGTACAAGAGGTGTAAAGTTGCTACAGTGTTTGCATGCTTATCACTGACGACTTAGGACAAATGCATTAAATGCTCCACTTAGGTGTCCCTTACTTTCTTGGGGACGGAAAAAGAGCCCGTCCCATCAGCACCGCTTAATCCCATCCGCCGCTAGTGCCATGACATGCATCCAGGAGGACAAACCCTAAACGACAGGCTGGTCGCTGCGCTGGAGCGGTGGCAGGGCGGTGGGATCTTGCCGGGTGCGAGGCCTTGCCGGGCCTTCACGAGCCTTCCCGGCAAGTATCTTGCCGGGAATCTAGCCTTCGATCTTCTGTCTTCTGATCATCGGCTCGAGTGCCTTCTTGATAATCTTGTATTTGTTCCCAGCTATCCCCCGGCCAGCCTTGCCGGGTCTTGTCTTGCTAGGAGATCATGCCGCTGGGAAGAAGCTTCTCCCCAACGAGCTCTTATTCTTGCTTGTTAATATAATGCTTGCCAGATATGGTATTCGCTGGGAAGCTTGGCCTCGCCGGGGTTGCCAGGAAACAATCCTGGACGTGAATGACCCATGCTAAGAAGGTTGATGAGACCCTGGTTCTCATTACACCGACACCGGGACGGCCCGTCTGCGCTGGATAGAATATTGGATAGACCCTGCCAGATTCACGGCACCCCCGACAAGCCCGCTAACCACACCAACCGTAACTGTTGGGTAATCAAACAGGCCGGCAAAGTCACAGCCGAAGAATAGGGCAAGGGCCCCCGTAGCGAGGATGACAACGAACCTCGCGGGCCGAACAACGGAGGCCAAAAGCAGTTCCCTCCATAGGTCAAAACCGTGAACATGATCTATGTCACGCATATACCAAAGAAGGAGCGGAAACGCGCACTTCGGGATGTCTACGCCTTAGAGCCGGTAGCCCCGAAATTCAACCCGTGGTCGGCTTGCCCGATCACTTTCGACCGTCGAGACCATCCGACTAGTATACGCCATGGAGGAACGGCGGCTCTGGTGCTCGACCCCATCGTGGATGGATTTCACCTCACCAGAGTCCTTATGGACAGAGATAGCAGCCTCAACCTGCTCTACTCAGATACAGTGAAGAAAATGGGGATCGACCCGTCAAGAATCAAACCCAGCAACACCACCTTTAAAGGTGTAACCCCAGGTGTTGAGGCACGCTGCTCGGGATCCGTGACATTGGAAGTTGTCTTCGGCTCGCCCGATAACTTCCGCAGCGAAGACTTGATCTTCGATATTGTCCCCTTCCGCAGCGGTTACCACGCACTCCTCGGCCGGACTGCGTTCGCCCGCTTCAACGCCGTCCCGCACTATGCATACCTGAAGCTCAAAATGCCAGGACCAAAGGGCGTTATTACCATCAACGGTAACACCGAGCTCTTGCTCCGAACAGAGGAACACACGGCGGCTCTAGCCGCCGAAGTCCAAGCCGCCGAAGAGGCGTCGCAAGCCCAGTCTACTGCCAAGACACTGGACGCACGCAAGCGCTCCTGAGCTGCAGCCTCGGTCCCGGAGCACTCTCATGCACACTCCAAATAGGGGTACGTGCCCCACAGCACGGCCCACCTAGTCGCAAAATACGTACCTCGAGTGCACAATTTCGCGCTCAAAATTCCATGGGCAGTTGTGGGGACACATGAAACAAAGACCGAAAGCTCGGTTCGACCGAGCAATGGCCAACAGATGTCTTCGAATCAACATCAACAACGGGCACCATCTAGGGTCTGATCAGCCTCAAACTGATGCACCACGATGACTTCTCAAAACCCTTCCCCAAGGGCTCGTCTGCCGAACATTATTACTTACACCAAACATACGGTCGAGAGCTCCACTCACACGGAAGCTTCTTAAAGAGCAAAGGCGCAGACGTGCAGCAGGGCGTAGTAGGGACGTCAAACCACTCATGAAGGCCCTGTGTCAATCTTTACTCTAATGTATCTATTTCTTCAAAAGTATATATCAAAGTTACTTCGGCAATCCGGACTGTACGGTTGGACGTCATATATTCAAAGGAAATAAAAGACCAATTTTTCTCTGGTAATAGTGCAGTCATTCGCGCTGCATATTCCTTTCCGCTTTTTTAGGCCGAAGTAAACTATTACGATACGTCCCTTTTTTGGTAACCGGCTAATAGACCGGGGGCTCGAACATGAATCTTGCCTCAAACTTTATCCCGGCACTTATTTTTATGTGCTCGGCGTCGCGGATATTGCACTATATGAATCAGTTCCGAATTGCGTCTTTGGTCAATAGTTGGGTTGCCCGGCTCCTGTGTTTACCCTCTTACGTTCCGCACTGTTCGGCTAAGAGGGTAAAGGGAGAACCACTGCGATTGTACTTCTAGCTAACCTGGTTAAGTACCTCAGTGGAGAAAGCCGAAAACTGACTGTCCCAATAAGCGAGAACTGGTCAGCGATCCGATGACTCGTGTCAAACTAATATCATTAGAGGTTAGTCCATGTTAAACGAAGGGTTCTCTGTTACAGAAACCATGTGATGATGGTATCAATCGCGGCTTGTCCGAATATCACAAACACTGGGGGCTAGTCACCAGCCCCCACAGTCAAGCTCCTATGGCTAAGTGAAAGCACTAAAACCTCATAGTCTGATTGCCTGGTTCTCCGTACATACAACCGCCTCCGGGCACCGAGACGTCGGCTAAGGGTTCAAGTATTACGAGAAAACACCCCATGTAGTATCTGCAAGGGGGCTGAAGCGGACGACTGGTAACTTTCAGTTTACAAACGGCCGCACAGGAGTCAAAATCAACATAAGCAGGCACTTTATTCACAGCCAAACAACTTGCATTACAATAAGACAAAAGTTTCAACTCCTTGGCTACAAGGAAACTAAATCTACTCATAAATTACATCTTTTGAGCACTGGGCCTCTACTGTCCGAGCACCATCCATCACGATGGGAAAGTATTGCTCGGGGCGCCTATGCTCCTTCCCTGGCGGCGGAGGTCCGGTGGTCATCTCGGCTGGCTTTATCTTCGGCCAATGTACCATTGTTTTGCCGAAGGCCATCCGAGCCCCCTCAATGCATGTGGAGCACTTCCAGGCGTCGATCCGGGAAGTGGCGTCGTACAGCCTCTGCACCAGACCGAAGTAGTTGCTCGGCAGCGGCTCCGACGGCCATAGCTTGACGCAGAGGTCCTTCATCACCGGCTCCACCATCCGATGCAGCTCCATCAGCTGCTTCATTTGGTTGTTGAGGAGGGGAGGGTGTTCGGGCGCTTGAAATTGCGCCCAGAATAACCTCTGCTCGGCCCGACCCTCCTGGGCGGCGAAGAACCTCGCCGCATCAGCCGCACTCCTTGGGAGGTCCGCAAAGGCGCCTGCGGAACGCCACACCCGCGTGAGCAAAGCGAACCTGTTACCACCAAAGACACTCTGCAGCAAATATGGCTTACCATCCGCAATGATCTTCACTTGGCGGAGTTCTTCCTGGTAGCCGTGCGCCTCTGTCCTCGCTTCCTTGGCCACCGACCCCAATGAGATTAGCTCGGCAGCCTGCTCTTTATTCTTCTGCTCGAGAGCCTCACAATTTGTGACGGCATCCGCGAACTCTTGTTGCACTTCCGCCACTCTGGCTTCGTGCTTCTGACTAGCGGTTTTCACCGAAGTCAGTTTGGTTGCCGACCTCTGCTCCGCCGCTTCTAGCTGAGCCATCCTCAGCGCGGCCTTGAGGTTCTCGACCTCCATGGCGGCAGCTGTAGTCATACCAGTTGATTCCGTTTAGGCTAATTTAAACCTTACTTAACAAATATGCAATGGCCGTAAGTAAATACTGCAGTCCGGACTTGCCTTGCGCCTCGTCGAACCTCTTGTTCACCAGGCTGAGGTCGTCCTCGGAGCTTTTGAGCTTCCGATTCAGCTCGGCCAACTCCTCGGCGTTGGCAGCTGCTGCCGAAGACGATGCCTGCGCATCACCCTACGCACATTAGTATCCAAGATATTGATTTTTGATCCTCTGACCGGCTTTGATCCAGCCAGCCAGAGTCTCGGGGGCTACTGTGTATAAGGCCATACATTTATACAGAAGAAATTCTTTAAGGGAAAACATTACTTGGCTCACCTTGAAGCCTGTGAGAAGGCCATTGAAAGCCTCCTTCAGTCCGCTATCAACGGACCGAAGACTTTGCAACACCGTGCCCATAAGGGCACGATGCTCTTCGGTGATAGAGGAGCGGGTTAGAGCATCATCCATCTCATCCGGCCACCCAGTCGACGCTCGCTCTGGGGCAGGCGGGGGTGGCGGGGGCACTTCGGCTTCTTCCCTCTCGAGGACCGGCGTGCCCGAGTCCGGACGTCTTGATGACTCCGGAGCCGCTCTCGGAGAAAGCTCGGATTGTCCGGGCTCCTCCTCTTCGTGAACCAGAGGGGCCCTCCCCTCCTGGTCTTCGGCGACCGAGGTGTTCGCCTCGGCCATGATGACGTCGCCCCCTCCCCCTGTGTGCGGCACGAGGGGGGTCCTCCTCGACAGGACCTCCTCAGCCTCCTCGACAATAGGGGGAGGCGAGGCGCGCGATTCGGTCCCGCTCTCCGCCAGCGCGGCCGGTGGAGAATCCCCCTCCGAGACTCGGTCGGTGGGGAGGTCGCGCAGCGGGCTGCGATATCAAAAGCAAAAGGTGATCGATATTGAGCTTAGTTCGGCCGAAAACACTTACGAGGATACTGGAATGCGTACCCTTGGGCCAGCGGTTTGGCCCTGGGGATCCTCCGAGGAACCTCTTCGGAGGGCTCGGAGTCCTCGGCAGAAGCCGAGCTATGGTCAGACAGGGCCACCTTGGCCCTGCATGCTCTCTTGAGGGGAGGGCGAAGCAGCTCCTCCTCGACGTCTTCGGACGCCGCCCTTTTCCCTGTTCGGGAGGAATCATCTTCCTCCCCTTCTCCTCCCTGCTCCTTCTCCTCCTCTTGTGCGGAGGGAGCATGGGTGTCCCCGGATCTAGTGTCCGGGGGTCCTCGGGAACGGAGGCCCTCTCTGGCCTCCTTCTTCTGATCCTTCTTCTTTTCCTTCCTCTCCGGCGCCTCGTATGGCTCCATGGCCAACATGGCCATCAGTAGGGGTGTCCTGGGCCCCTCTGGCACCGGCGCCGGACTATTGATCCGCTCGGCCTTCTTCAGCCAGTTCTGTGGATGGGAAGTAAAAAGGCTAAGTACCTTATCGAAAGGGAATAGTTCGGGTATAAGTACAAAATTATTCATACCTCCCGTGGGGGATTTGCGGCGTCGAGTCCGATGTCTTCCTCCTCGGCCGGCCAGTCCTTCTGCGGCTTGAACAGCGCCCTCCACAGCTGAGCGTGGGAGGTGCGGAAGAAGTTGCGCACGGTGGGCGGGTCTTCGGACTTGTAGGCCCACATGGGGGAGGCCATGTCCTGGCAAGGGAGGATTCGGCGGCCGAGCATGATCTGGATCACGTTGGGTAGCTCGACGCCCTGCTCTATCATCTTGGCGATCCGGCTCTGCAGCTGCGCCACCTCCTTGTTCACCCCCCAGTCAAGGCCCTTCTTGGTCCATGAGACCAGCCTCGTAGGGGGTCCGGATCGGAAGGCCGGAATCGCCCCCCAATCCACGCACCTTGGCTCGGTGATGTAGAACCATTCCTTCTGCCAGACCTTGACGGTCTTGATGAAGGTGCCCTCTGGCCACTCCACTCGGGGGAGCTTGCTGACCATCGCACCCCCGCAGTCCGCCTGCTGGCCATCGACGATCTTCGGCTTGATGTTGAAGATCTTCAGCCACAGGCCGAAGTGTGGCCGGATCCGAAGAAAGGCCTCGCAAATGATGATGAAGGCCGAGATGTGGAGGAAGGAGTTCGGCACGAGATCGTGGAAATCAAGCCCGTAGAAGAACATGAGTCCCCTGACGAAGGGGTGGAGGGGAAAACCCAGGCCTCGAATGAAGTGGTGCAGGAATACCACCCTCTCGCCCTGCCGCGGTGTGGGAACGACCTGGCCGGCCTCTGGGGCGCGGTGGGCGACGTTGGCGGGGAGATAGCCCGCGTCCTTCAACTCCAAGATGGCGCTCTCAGTGACGACGGACGCCTCCCACTTGCCTTTGGACCCGGAGCCCACCATTGCTGGATTGAAACTAGCGGCCGGGAAGGTTCTTGGATAGGAAAGTGGATCTGAGCGCTGGAGCTCGAAGAATGGCGAAGGCAGAGAGGGAGCGTGCGAGGGAAATGGGGACCGTTCCCCTTTTATGGGCTGTAAAACCCACGGCCCCTTTACTGCGCCACAGTCCTGGCCATTTCCCCATGTAACCGTGCCATCGTGCGCGCGTGGGGCGGGGCAGATTATTGATCATATCCCTTAAAACCAGGGCGCGATCTCCATATCGAAGGGATGTGCCAATGAAAAAACCGCCTCGAACCGCGGATCGAGTTTTTCATAAAACAACTCGTGGTCGTGGCGCATTGTGACCCTTCGGTAAAAAGTTGTCAGATGGGGGTACTGTTCATACCGAGGTAACTAACCTTCGAGGCTAAGTTATCGAAACCCCTTGGTGACCGAAGTGTATTTCGGGGTTTGTGCGGCCAGGCAACACTTAAAGACTCGACTTAGAGGGGATACCGGCCAGTCATTGATATCACAGAAGGAAGGGAACTGGTCCACAAAGCCGATGGTGTTCGGCGTCTACCTCGGCTTCGAAGACTAGTTCGGGGGCTACTGAGGGTGTCCCAGACTAGGGGGTACTCGGGCTGCCGGCCTATCTCTCGTAGGCCGGGCTGGTGGGCCGCCCTCTACTCATCGATGGAAGGCCGGATTGTGGGCGACCCCGTGTATCAGAAGGAAACCTCCGAAGACTTGGCGTCTCCTCCAAGGAATAATTGGTGTGGCCGGCATGTTTATCCCCTGATGGTAACCGACCATATGTAACCCTAGGACCCTCTGGTGTCTATATAAACCAGAAGGTATAGTCCATAGAGGATCATCATATCCATTGCCTAGGGTTTAGCCCATCCGATCTCAAGGTAGATCAACTCTGTAACCTTCGTACAATCACATCAATATAATCTAGCAGGACGTAGGGTATTACCTCTTCGAGAGGGCCCAAACCTGGGTAAATCGCCGTCTCTACGTTCCCTGTTACCCATTGATTCCTAGACCCACAGTTCGGATCCCCTACCCGAGATCTGCCGGTTTTGGTACCAACATACTGATTTCCTGAAAAACCAAAAACAAGCAGAAAACAGCAACTAGCACTGGGCACTAGGTTAATAGGTTAGTCCCAAAAAATGATATATAATTGCATATAATTACATATAAAAACATCCAAGATTGATACCATAATAGCATGGAACAATCAAAAATTATAGATACGTTGGAGATGTATCAAGCATCCCCAAGCTTAATTCCTGCTCGTCCTCAAGTAGGTAAATGATAAAAACAGAATTTTTGATGTGGAATGCTATCTATCATATTTCATCATGTAATCTCTCTCTTACGGTATGAATAATAAGATCCGAATGATTCAAAGCAATAGTCTATAGTTTGTTATAAAGACATCAATACTCAGGCATACTAATAAACAATCATGTCTTTCAAAATAAAAATGCTAAAGAAAGTTATCCCTACAAAATCATATAATCCTGTGATGCTCCATCTTCTTAACACAAAAAATTTATCATGAACAACCCCTGTTTTAGAGATCAATAAGGCGAAGTCAAAAATAAGAAGATAGTCTCGCATCAACAAGGCTAATCAATGGGCTATGGAGATTCCCATCAATTGATGTCAATGCGAGGAGTAGGGATTGCCATGCAACGGATGCACTAAGAGCTATAAGTGTATGAAAGCTCAACATGAAAACTAAGTGGGTGTGCATCCAACTTGCTTGCTCATGAAGACCTCGGGCATTTGAGGAAGCCCATCATCGGAATATACAAGCCAAGTTCTATAATGAAAAATTCCCACTAGTATATGAAAGTGACTAAACAACAGACTCTATATGAAAAACATGGTGCTACTTTGAAGCACAAGTATGGAAAAGGATAGTAACATTGCCCCTTCTCTCTTTTTCTCTCATTTTTTTTGGTGGGCTCTTTTTGGCCTCTTTTTTCGTGGGCTCATTTTGGCCTTTTTTTATTTCCTCACTGGGACAATGCTCTAATAATGATGATCATCATACTTCTATTTACTTACAACTCAAAAGAAAATTACAACTCAAAACTAGAACAAAAATATGACTCTATATGAATGCCTCTGGCAGTGTACCAGGATGTGCAATGATACTAGCGTAACATGTATAAAAATGATGAATGGTGGCTGAGCCACAAATACTATGTCAGCTATATGATCATGCAAAGCAATATGACAATGATGATGTGTGTCATAAAAACGGAACGGTGGAAGTTGCATGGCAATATATCTCGGAATCGCTATGGAAATGCCATGATAGGTAGGTATGGTGGCTGTTTTGAGGAAGATATAAGGAGGCTTATGTGTGATAGAGCGTATCATATCACGGGGTTTGGATGCACCGGCGAAGTTTGCACCAACTCTCGATCTGAGAAAGGGCAATGCACGGTACCAAAGAGGCTAGCAAATTGCGGAAGGGTGAGAGTGCGTATAATCCATGGACTCACATTAGTCATAAAGAACTCACATACTTATTGCGAAAGTTTATTAGCCCTCGAAGCAAAGTACTACTACGCATGCCCCTAGGGGGATAGATTGGTAGGACAAGTCCATCGCTCATCCCTGACCGCCACTCATAAGGTAGACAATCAAGAATAAATAATGCTCCAACTTCTTAGCATAACGACAGATCATACGTGCATGCTTCGGGAATCACAAACCTTAACACCAATATTCTTACTAAACCACAATTATCTACTAGCATCTCCCACATATTACCATCTTAATATCGTAAAACTATTGTAACGAATCAAACTTATCATATTCAGTGGTCTACATGAAAGTTTTTATTATATCCCTCTTGAATACCTATCATATTAGGACCAAATTCATAACCCGTGCATATTACCATTGCTATTCATTAGACTCTCAAAAAGATATAAGTGAAGCATGAGAGTGCAACTATTTCTTTAAAATATAACCACCGCCGTGCTCTAAAAGATATAAGTGAAGCACTAGAGCAACTGCCTAGCTCAAAAGATATAAGTGAAGCACATAGAGTATTCTAACAAATCACGAATAATGTGTGTCCCTCTCAAAAAGGTGTGTTCAGCAAAGATGATTGTGACAAACTAAAAAGCAAACAAGAGCAAACAAACTATATCACAAGACGCTCCAAGTAAAACACATATCATGTGATGAATAAACATATAGCTCCAAGTGAGTTACCGATAGATTGTAGAAGAAAGAGGGGATGCCTTTCGGGGCATCCAAAAGCTTAGACGCTTGAGTATTCCTTGAATATTACCTTGGGGTGCCTTGGGAATCCCCAAGCTTAGGCTCTTTCCGCTCCTTATTCCTTTATCCATCGTAGTCTCACCCAAAACTTGAAAACTTCAGCACACAAAACTCAACAGAAACCTCGTGAGATCTGTTAGTATAACAAAAAAACCTTAAACTTTAGGTACTGTTGTAAATTGATTCATATATAATATTGGCATAATGCTACTATACTCCAACTTCTCCATGACTCATACCCCCGGATACGATCCATAGATTCATCAAAATAAGCAAACTATGCAACAAAAACAGAATATGTCTAAAACAGATCAGTCTATAAAGATCTGAATTAACGTCATACTTCTGTAACTCCAAAAATTCTTAAAAATTAGGACAATGTGAGAAATTCATATATCAATATTGTGTAAAACATTCAGAAGGTTCTGACGTTCCAGTAAAAAAAATTCCAGCACTGGATGCAAGAGTTTCTGTTTTCAAACATCATCAATTATACTATCATCCAAATCATCCCAAAGGCATTACTTGGCACAAACACTAATTAAATGATAAAAACACAATCATAACAGAGGCTAAAATTATGTAAACACAAAAAAACAGAAAGTAAAAACAAAAAAATATTTTATTCATTGGGTTGCCTCCCAACAAGCGCTATTGTTTTATGCCCCTAGCTAGGCATAATGCATGGTTTCAAGTGTTGTCATCCTTCAAGTCAATTCCATAAGTGGCTCTCATAATAGATTCATAAGGTGCTTTAATTCTCTTTCTAGCGAAGTGTTCCATCCCTTTCTTTAATGGAAATTGAAATCTTATATTACCTTCTTTCATATCAATAATAACACCTATTGTTCGTAGAAAAGGCCTACCAAGTATTATGGGGCAAGAAGGATTGCATTCAATATCAAGAACAATAAAATCCACGGGCACATAATTTCTATTTGCAAGAATAAGAACATCATTTATTCTACCCAATGGCTTTTTAATAGTGGAATCCGCAAGATGCAAATTAAGGGAACAAGGATCCATATCGGTGAGACCTAGAACATCACACAAAGATTTTGGTATAGTGGAAACGCTAGCACCAAGATCACAAAGAGAATTACATTCATAATCTTTAATTTTGACTTTAATAGTGGGTTCCCATTCATCTTGTAATTTTCTAGGAATTCAAACTTCCAACTCAATTTTTTCTTCATACGCTTTCATCATGGCTTCTACAATATGTTTAGTGAAAGGTTTATTTTGTTCATATGCATTTGGTGAATTAATCATGGATTGCAACAAGGAAATACACTCAATTAAATAACAACTATCATAATTAAAATCCTTGTAATACAAAGTAGTGGGTACATTACTATTTAAAGTTTTGACCTCTCCAAACCCACTTTTTTCATTTTTATCATTAAGATTATCACCCTCCAAGCAATTGGGACTCCTTCTATCTAAAGTTGACTCTTCTTCAGTCCCTTTTTCATCAAGTTTTATGTTACTAAATAATGATTCAATAGGAGTGACACCAATCATTTTAATATCTTCATCATTACTACGATAGAAACCGGGTGGAATAGCTTTTTATATGAATTCTCGCTTAGCTCTCAACCTAGCGGTCCTTTCTTTACTTTCATTAATGGAGACATAGATAGCTTTAATAGACTCATTTATATCATGCTTGGGTGACAAAATTTTAGTTTTGAGATTTTCCACATCATGAGCAATTCTATCCATGTTCCTAGCCAATTCATCAACTCTATTCAAATTTTCTTCTATCATAGCATTGAAATTCTTTTGCGAATTAATAAATTCTTTAATATTACTTTCAAGATCAGAGGGTATCCTATTATTATTATTATATGGATTGCCATAGGAATTACCATAATTATTAGAGGAATTTCCAGGAAACGGTCTAGGATTGAAATTACCCCTATAAGCATTATTATTGAAGTTATTTCTAGAGAAAAAATTCACATCAATAGCATCATTATTTTGCTCAATCTAAGTAGAAAATGGCACATCATTACGATCAATATGAGCACTTTTACTAGCAACCAATTTCATAAGAGCATCCATCTTATCACTCAAAGTATTAATTTCTTCAACAGAATTTACCTTCTTACCAGTTGGAGTTCGTTCAGTGTGCCATTGAGAATAATTTGTCATAATATTGTCAAGAAGTTTTGTAGATTCTCCCAATGTAATTTCCATAAAAGTACCACCTGCGGCAGAGTCTAGCAAATTTCTAGAAACAAAGTTCAGTCCAGCATAAAAATTTTGTATGATCATCCATAGATTTAAGCCATGAGTTGGGCAATTTCTTATCATTAATTTCATTCTCTCCCAAGATTGTGCAACATGTTCATGCTCAAGTTGCTTAAAATTCATAATTTGATTTCTTAAAGAAATAATCTTAGCGGGAGGAAAATACTTGGTAATAAAAGCATCCTTACACTTATCCCAAGAATCAATACTATTTCTAGGCAAGGATGAAAACCAAGTTTTAGCACGATCTCGTAGTGAGAACGGAAATGATTTTAATTTGACAATATCATTATCCACTTCTTTTTTCTTTTGCATATCACAAAGCTCAACGAAAGTATTTAGATGGGATGCAGCATCTTCATTAGGACTACCAAAAAATTGTTCTTTCATAACAAGATTAAGCAAAGCAGCATTAATGTCACACGACTCCGCACTAGTGGCGGGAGGAGCAATAGGAGTACTAATAACATCATTATTATTAGTATTGGAAAAGTCACACAATTTTGTATTTTCTTGAGACATCGCGACGAAGCAAGCAAACTAGAAAACAAGCAAATAAACATATTTTTGTGTTTTTGTAAAAAAAGTTTAGAAGTGGGGGAGATGAAAAAGAGAGGCAAATGCAAATAAAAAGGCAAATAAAATAAATGCAAGTGGATGATAGTTTATGCGAAGGTACTTGGTAATTTTGATGATGTCTCCCCGGCAACGGCGCTAGAAATTCTTCCTGCTACTTGTAGACTGCGTTGGTATTTCCCCGAAGAGGAGAGGATGATGCAGTATAATAGAGATAAGTATTTCCCTTATTTAAGAACCAAGGTTATCAATCCAGTAGTAGAACCAAGCAAAATCCCGTTAAACGCACCTGCACACACAAAAGCAAACACTTGCACCCAACGCAAATAAGAGGGTTGTCAATCCTCTTAGCGGTTATTTGCAAGGATTAATTCCGATAGTGATAGATAGATAAACTAAAATACTAAATAAAATAAAAGTAAATAAATTGCAGTAAGGTATTTTTAGGGTTTTTATATATGATAAAGTAGACCCGGGGGCCATAGTTTTCACTAGAGGCTTCTCTCTCGAACACATAGCATACGGTGGGTAAACAAATTACTGTTGGGCAATTGATAGAAAAGCAAATAATTATGACGGATTCATGGCAATGATCATGTATATAGGCATCACGTTCGAGACAAGTAGACCGACTCCTGCCTGCATCTACTACTATTACTCCACCCATCAACCGCTATCCAGCATGCATCTAGGGTATTAAGTATGAAACAGAGTAACGCCTTAAGCAAGATGACATGATGTAGACAAAGTAAACTCAAGCAATATGATTAAACCCCATTTTTTTATCCTTAATGACAACAATACAAATATGTGTCATGTCCCTTTCTGTCACTGGGATTGAGCACCGCAAGATTGAACCCATCACAAAGCACCTCTCCCATTGCAAGATAAACCAATCTAGTTGGCCAAACCAAATCGATAGATCGGAGAGAAATACAAAGCTATAATAATCATGCATAAAAGAGTTCAGAGAAGACTCAAATATTTCTCATGAATAATCTGATCATAAATTCACAATTCATCGGATCCCAACAAACACACCGCAAAAGAAGATTACATCGGATAGAACTCCAAGAACATCGAGGAGAACATGGTATTGAAGATCAAAGAGAGAGAAAAAGCCATCTAGATACTAGCTATGGACCCGTAGGTCTGTGGTAAACTACTCACACATCATCGGAAGGGCAGTAAGGTTGATGTAGAAGCCCTCCGTGATCTATTCCCCCTCCGGCAGAGTACCAGAAAAGGCCTCCAGATGGGATCGTATAAGAACAGAGGCTTGTGGTGGCGTAAAAGTTATTAGGGGTGGCTCCCTATTGGTTTCCCAATATTTGAGAATTTATAGAAGTGGAATTAGGTCAAACGAAGCCACGAGGGCCCCACAAGGCATCAGGGCACCCCCCCCCCCCCGGGTTCGCGTCCTGTTGCCTTGTGGAGGCTTCGTGAACCTTCTGGCCTCCTCTCCAAGTCTCCAGGGTCTCTTTTGTCCAGAAAAAATCTCCAAAAAGTTTCGTGGCATTTGGACTTCGTTTGGTACTGATTTCCTGAAAAACCAAAAACAAGCAGAAAACAGCAACTGTCACTGGGCACTAGGTTAATAGGTTAGTCCCAAAAAATGATATATAATTGCATATAAAACATCCAAGATTGATACTATAATAGCATGGAACCATCAAAAATTATAGATACGTTGGAGACGTATCAGACCTCACAGCGGAACTCTCAATGAAAGCACCAGTGTCGGTGTAAAAACCGGCTGACCTCGGGGTAGGGGGTCCCGAGCTGTGGATCTCGGATCGATGGTAACAGGAATAAGGGAGACGATGTTTACCCAGGTTCGGGCCCTCTCTATGGAGGTAAAACCCTACGTCATGCTCTTGTTTATATTGATGATGAAGTATCGAGTATAAGCTTGATCTACCTCGAGATCGTCAGGAGAAGCCTAACCTTAGAGCTAGGTGGATGATAATTATGATTTCATGTCCTCTACAGGCTAAACCCTCCGGCTTATATACACGCCAGGCAGGGGTATTTAGGGTTACATAGGCGGTATCTAGGGATGCGCATGGAGGCGGCAGGAGATATCTTGGGGTACACTCCAAGTCTTTGGCAGATGCAGTCTTGATCACGTCACGGCCTCCAGAGTCCATCTAGATGAGAATAGGGCCTTCAGGCCCAGCCCGAGGACTATGGGCCGACTAGGTTGGTACCCCCTAGTCCAGGACACCGTCAATGAGAGTTTCAAAGCAATATAAAGCCAGGGCACCAGAGGTTAGCCAGAAGCGCCCATAGGCTGTAGGCGCCTCCTGTAAGGTGAGGGCCTAGACAAGACATTGTGGGCCACCCCTGGCCCAATTTGAGGCCACAGGCCCCTTATTTTATGCAAAACTTCGCCTCCTATTTTTATTTTATTTTTTTCGATACTTTTCTGCACAGAAAGATAACATCATGGAAATTTTGCTGAAAACAACACCAGTCCAGATTAGTTATTATTCACTAGAACAAGTTTTGAGTCTAAAACTAAGAAAAAGTGTTCAGAAAAGTAGATATGTTTGAGACGTATCACGCGATGCCTCCGTGACGTCATACCTCGCAACATTCTTAAAAGCATCGAGTACGGATTCACACAAGAGGTGCCTCGAATCACTATTTCGCTCGTTTGCGCTATATAAGGAGAAGAAAACCCTTTAGAGAGAAGAGTTTCGGAGTTTCACAAAATTCACCCTAGCAGTCGCCGTCACCATTCCCATGTACAACCATCTCCATAACCATCATCATTTCCATCACCATCGCTTCCATCTTCATTAGCCATATATATTACTTCTAATCGAGAGTACATCACGCTCAGCGACACTGTAAGACTTCTAATCATTCACCTTAAGGTATCTTTGATTACAATGTCTTTTGGTTGTGATCTGTTCGTGATGTGTGAGTAGTCCCCTCAGGCTAAGGGCCGAGGTGGATCCTCGCAACCCCATGTACATGCAAAAAGAGATTGTTTTATTCACTTTAAGAGAACCTTATTATTATGTGTTGTGCAACGATTTTGTCTCTTGTCTCTGCTCGATCCTAGGGCTTGTATGTACCCGTCGAAGATTGAAACACGGAGAGGTAAAGGGAAGAGAGAGGAGTGGAAGGCTATGTTGAATGTTAGTGGCAGTAAATTGCTACAGTAGCTAGAATGAAGTCTTCGGGGGGTACATATGGTGCAGTCATTAAACACTCAATGGGTTGGTCTAGTTTTATCCTTAATAACTGAGATAATCTCGTGAGTCAGAAGGGTCTCGGTTGGACAATAGAACCTCGATGCGTCTTGTAATTCGGTCGTGGGGTAATTTGGACACATCTCTCACAACAATTCGTTGGCAAGATATATGTAACGATGTTTACCATCATCTTGAATATCTACATATAATCCCGTGTGCATGTACAACTGCAATTGAAACCTTTAGACCTGGCCTATTTATTTTTATTGTCTTTTTAATCACCTCTATGATTTGATCCAGGAAACCGGAATGTTTTGAGATAGCAAGTTATTGCAGAAATTTCCTTTTCCAAAGCACCACTTCCCGTGGTACGATAACCTAGGGCCTCTAGGGAAGAAAGCTATATCTACATCCTAAACCGGATCTAAGGTAATAGCTAAGCTAAGTTTTTCTCCATGTGTTTAAAGATCACACTCCAAAGCCCTAAAAAACATTTTATTCCTCCACTATATTTGCCTATTTTCAAACTTCAGAGCCTCTGAGCTCTTCCACTTCGTACCCTCCGAACTACTCATCCAAATATAGGCATTTCAAACCCTAGTCACTCGGAGCTCCTAAGCTCTTCCACTCTCAACCACCAAAATACTATGTCTCTCTTTTATACACTCTGGAGTTTCAGGCAGTCTTGGTATGAATTTCCAAACAGTATCTAAAGACATGCGGGTGTGTGTCATTGGTCAGTTGGATCCGCCGAACGACTTCAGGTCAGACTTTTCAAGCTATCTAAAAGTTTCCACTTTTATCTTTGTTAGGATATTACGGACTTATCATTTGGGGATTCCAAGCTTTGCAAAAAGGCTATGATATTCCAAACTTATCATTTTGAGCTTCCATGCTTGTGTAAAGACCAGATTTTTGGTCCTGCCTACCCCCACCTATCCCATCAGTTCACTCAAAGAAATATTCACTCAAATCATTTTTTTAGAGAACATCACCATCTTGTGCTGACTCCAAAGGGCTTTCTACTTCAACCATCAAGCCACTCCTTTGATCTCTAATCCCCTCCTTGCTTTGCAATCCTCTCCATCCAAAGTCATATGATTGAGAGAGTTTTGAGTGTGGAGCAGATTATCTTTTGAAGCACAAGAATGAAGGATTCATCACCAAGCAAACTCAATCTTGGTACTTTTGGAGGTGTGCGCCTCCTAGATCGTCTAGGTGTTCTTGGGAGTCTTCCGTGTATGAAGAAATCAAGAAGTTCGTACGGGCTTCACGATTGCCTACTTCCTGAAAATATACCCCGAGTGAGGCTAGACCTTCGTGGTCGTATGCCATGACGGGATAGGTTGGTTGCTGCTCCATGGACGCTTCATGGGCTCAATCCCTCGTGGATCTCACAATTGGGATCTCCGTGATTCTAGAACCTTCGTGGCTCAAAGCCTGCATCAACGTGGAGTAGGATGGCACCAATTATTTGAACCACGAGAAAAATCTTCTCGAGTCTCCCTGTGTTTGCATTCCTCTAGCCTTTATCTTTACTTCTACTTGTCCAAGTGTTTGTCTTCCGTTGCTATACTCTAGTAGATTTGAATGTGTAGAGTGTTCCTAGGCTACCTCTTAAAAAGCTTAAAACTGTCATGATAATTAAAATTTGGAAAAAGAGTACCATTGACTAGTAGTCTATTCATCCTCTTTTGGACTATAATAAATGATCCTACACCCAGCTACAATGCTAATAGGAAGGAAATAGATTGATTGTTAGATAACACCCTTTGTCAGAAATTAACCTACTCCCTCCGATCCAAATTAATTGACACAACTTTAGTATAACTTTAATACAAAGTTGTACTAAAGCTGCGCCAATTAATTTGGATCGGAGGGAGTACATACTTAAATTGTATATTATATAGGGACAGATGAAGTATAATAACATTTTATATTATGGAACGGAGGGAGTATAAGAAACTAGATTGATTGTCAGTATAATTAATTATGATGAATGACCCGGACATGTGTGTTATATGACAGAAAGTAACAAATAAACAATGTCTAATTATAGATGAATTATACTGTCGTTGTTAATCTTATCTCTGTTTGGAATACAAGTTTAAACAACTTGGAAACTTACATGCAAAAAGACTCGAGCTCTAGAATTGGCGGTACAAGTAGGTTCCACCCTTTAGC
Organism: Elymus sibiricus; assembly: GCA_039707655.1. NCBI lineage: Eukaryota > Viridiplantae > Streptophyta > Magnoliopsida > Poales > Poaceae > Elymus > Elymus sibiricus. The sequence goes on along the minus strand of CM077668.1, from coordinate 158,184,892 downwards.
CACAATATGTATCGTGAGTGGCAGCACCCATAAGGCAGAAGAGCAGAGTGCAGGACCGAAACCCTAATTGTCCTACAACACCTCCACGAAAAACAAGATATTCAGTGTGTCGTTGCTCTAGTAATTCGGTTGATGGGGCCACATAAAACCCCCAAGGAAACTATAGGGCTACAGAGGCGCTCACTGTTGTGAGAAGCCCATGAATCAGATCTCCGGCCACATAACCACCAGTATGATCTCAAATTCAACTGTGTGGCTTAAATGATTTGCTGGCGAGTTGCTACCATAAATGAAACGGGCAGCAGGCCCAGCTCAACCACATCGATTATTTCACTATTTCTGTCCTCTCATGTTGTCTGTTTGGTGCTTAGCTCACTGATATCACCACCGTATTAACACAAGCATTTGTCATCTAAAGAAAAAGAAAAAAAAAAAACATAAGCATTCGTAGAGGATGTTAAGACGCTTCCATCAGCTCTGGTGCACAGTCCAGTTCACTGGCCTCCGGGTAATCATCTCATAACCGAATTGCTTTCTTCAATGACGGACAACCTAGCAAGACAAGACAGCCATCATGTGCTCAATTTGCAGGTGCCATACAAGTCCTTGCTGTGACCACTCAAACATGTTGCCAGTTGGCGCTCCATGTACATGTAATAAGTGCATTCAGACGTAGTACATTCTAGTTTATCCTAGTAGTTATCTGAAAGACAACAAAAGTAAGCCGTCATACATATAGTACTCCCTCCGTATCGAAATAAGACGTTTTTGACACTATGATAGTGTCAAAAAAGTCTTATATTTTGATACAGAGGGAGTATAAAACAGCTGCAATGTAATGAATTTTGTTTTGTATAGTATGTGTTTCGAGTTTCCAATTTAACACTTGAAATCAGCAAGCAAGAAACAATTTCTACTGTTAAAACACTTCAGAACCTCCGTCGTGCAGTCATGGTATACTGTCCCCAGAGGCCCGCACCATGTGGCCTTCTCCTTTCTCATTTAAGGATTTGCGTTGCAATACCGCTGGATTTCTATGTGCATGCTGGAGGCAAATCGACGGACCATTACACTACTACGAACAGAATAATCATCATTGGTAAGTTCACAATAGTTTCCTTGCAGGACTGATTTTCCATCTTACCGAGCAGATCTCATTGGCTCTCAGGAGGTCCCTGTCCAACAGCAGAAGCCTTAAAAGGAGGCGACGCCATTCTTGGTGTGCAGACAGTTTTTATGAATTACACATTATGGATCATCATTTTCTCGAAGCATATGCTCTTGCCCCGCTTTATAGATAAAGCACAAACCAAAATACACGGTCGAACGATATAAGGTAATGAGGAAGCCCTCTTACAAAGCAGATCCCGAGATAGCCGAACAACATAAACACACGCGACTACGCTGCCGAGAAAAGAAAAACACAGGTAGGCCTGAAAACACCGCCACGACACGCCATAGGACACCTAAGCTCCACGACAATGCCCTCAGGAGGGGAAACTGCGCTAAACATCGCTCTTGGCAAGTCCGAGGCGGACAAGGGTCTTCACCCGGGATCCCAGCACACCATCATGGCTGAAAAGGATGAAATGAAAACAACACGAACAAGTGTTTACACATGAGGTAGATTAGATGTAATGCTTGGGATTATTCCTAACGTTTCGCTTGTCTACTTGTTGCGGCGTATCTATTATACCATTTTGGTGGTTGATGTGATGGGCATAAATGCTGTACCTTCATTGCTGAACATTGTTTCAAAGATGATTTGGACGTCCAATTGCAGTTCTTTCTTTCAGTACATCGTACTATCAAGTTGACATCAAGAATTTCGATCAGTACTAGACGTCCATGCCTTTTTGTTCTTTCAAGAAACGCAAAGTTTTGTGTCTCGATGCATTGATACAAGGGAGTTTTACAAGCCCGCACATGGGCAACACCCAGAATTTACGGTAGGCAAAGCCTCCACTGGTGGCAACACTGCAACAGCCCTAGCGCCCGCCCTTGCCCACAGCCTAGCTTCCGAAAGGATAGTGTCAAGGAGGCCGGCTAAAGTGAGTCGGGCGTTGTCGAAATGCCTATGTAATCTAGACGTCCACACCTGCCGACTGGATAGTACTAGACGTCCATGCCTACCACTGACAATGCCTATGTAATCTGGAGTACGATGATGCTAACCTCAAACTTGCTAACCAACTGAGCGAGACCATTCAATAACAGACACACTGGTGGTACAAAACCATTTTTGAACTAAAGGTAAAATCTCTCCGATCCATATTAATTGTCGCTGATCAATGCAGAAGCTAGGTCATACGATTGGATTATTCAAGAACAGATCAGTTTCGAACCCTCTTTTGCATAGCATGCGTCTTACTGACGTTTATCTCCATAAGTAAGATCAGTGGAGAAGGGTGTTAAGATAAGGTGCCCTTCTCCCCCAGTCCCTATCGCACTCATGGTCGAAAACATGAGATAAGATCAGAAGGTCTCCTAGGTTTGACCACTCGGTTCCTATTGCCCCTGATACATGTATCAGGCCAATCAGGCCAGATAGCGGTTTGTCATCCGAGCAGTTTTACCCCCCCCCCCTCCTCTTTTCACATGAGATGTAAGAGTATATAATAGATCTGAGCCGTTGATCTCATTAATTAGTGGTCTGATTAACTCTTACCTTCTTACCTCACGTGTAAAAAGAGGGGGTAAGAGGGAGCATATTAAAATTTGCCCATCCGAAACAGTGTCTTTTCTACACCCTCCTCAGCCCTTCTCTTTCTTGAAAGCAACTCCTCTGGCTTTCAACTACGACATAATAGAATTAACAAATCTAGTCTTCTTTTCCCTCAAATCAAAAAATAAAGAAAGAAAAGAAATCTAGTCTTCTTGGAACAGGATTCGGCTGAAGGGGGTGGGTTTATTAAAAATAATAAAGTCCATTCGCAAAAAAAAAAGTCTAGGTGAACGAGGACTCTTAACTGTATCAGAAATTGTCTACGGTATCCAGTTTTATTCAAAATGGTCAATGGCCTACTCAGACTAAAAATACACATGTCTGTTTAAATTGAGTAAATTTCACAAAATTACATATCTTCTAATTGAAAGGTGTGCCCCTGTCCTCGGAAAGGAAATGTAAAAACCAATAGCAGAAAAGTACTGATTTGAGGATCAATCTCACGAAACTACAGATGTATGGAGCAAGTATATCACATAACTCTTCCTAAAGAAGTTTGTCACAGAACTACAGATTTAAGAAACAAAGTAACCTAATTAGGGATCAAATATATCACAAAACTATCTACTTAAGAATCAATTTCTCAAAACTATAAGAACCAAAGTGTATCCCAAAACTACAGATGCAATAATATGTTGCTTAAACTATAGGAAGCGACGCCCCTCGTACCCCTCGCGTCGCCTCCCCTGGGCGACGCCAGGGGCCCAACAACCTAGCGCCGCCAGCCCTCCCTCGGCCATCCTCCTGCCGCCGCTGCCGCCGGCGAGGTCCACGGTGGCGGCGGACCCAGTGCCCAAGGCGCTAGGGCGGGCGGATCTGCAGCTGGATCCACCTGAGGAGGCAGGGGCGCCTCTTGTGGCGTGCCCGTGGGCAGCAGGTAGGGCGGCGCCTCTAGCCTGTGCGGCGGCGGCCGGCGGTCCATGGTCGGCGGGATGGGCTTCCCTGCGTGCATGGATGGCGGCCATGGCGGGCACTCCATGGTTGACGTGGTGGATGGCTCTGCTTGGAGATGGGTCGCGGCGGCCGCGGATCTGGTGTCCTGTCCAGATCCGTCGCGGCATGGTCTTGGCCAGCCGGCGGCGCGTGGATGAACCGGTGAGGGGCGGCTGGAGGCCCTCTGCCGGAGATCGGGGTGACGCGACTTCCGGTGAAAATCGCGCCGACTGCGGTCATGGCGGACGATGGCGGCGTCTGTGATGTCGTTCCCCTCTCGAGGCATCGTCGTTGCAGGTTGCGGCACCACGCTCGGGATGTTCCGGGCGAAACCCTAGATCTGGGTCTCCCAGATCGGACGATGACGGAGTCTTCGATACCGTTCTCCCTCCTGGGGCATCGTTTTGGGGCAGTAGCTGGCTGGAGGAGACAAGAGGAGGAGCGGTGTTGCATCTACTGCAAGTCCGACGGCGGGTCTCAGCGGCGTGGCGCAGCGGAGTCTCGGCGACGGGCGCATGTGGATGGACACGTGCGGGAGGGTGACACTGTCTGGCGTCGTGGTGGTGTCGACGCAGTATGGCCTAGCAAGGTGAATGCGTTGATCGCCCCTGAAGATGGAACGGCGGAAGATGGCGGCGGCGGATCCAGAGCGTGCGCATGCGGTGCGCGCTGCGGGTCGGCCAGACCGGGGGTGCTCCTGACCCGATGCGGTTTGGGCACATTATCATGAGTGTAGGTGTTGTGACTTTGTTCATCAACTGGGTGGCTTCGGGTTGATCTATGTATGCATGTTGTCAGACTCTGTTGAATAATAATAAAAATGGTTGTGTGCATCGATTGATGCAGAGGCCGGGGGTAATCCTCCTTTTCCAAAAAAAATTGTATTCTGATGTGATAGTTTGTACATTAAACTTGTACTTTTGTGAATTTTACTCATTTAAATTAGGAAAAAAATGCTCTCTCTTCTAATCGCTAATCTGTATTGTACTTCTCTACCTATCCCTTTCACTTCTCTTCCCAGCCAAGCCAGGTTCCTGGTTTCTCGATTTTTGTAGAAGTTTTGATTAGCATCGCAGCGCTGGCGTGTAAAATTGATGCTCGTTCATCTCATGAGTTGTGCCTGTTAGCAAAAAATCATCTGCGATAGGGCCAAGGGGGTTAAGTGAACTGATTCAAGAGATCAAAGTTGAAAACAACCAACTAGTTTCAGAGTTCAAGGTCGAAAAATGAACTTCTGCAATAACTCAGGTTTTAAAAGGTGTCATTCTTCAAAAAACAAACACACTAGCTAAAACTGCCACCAGTCACCAAAAATGAAAGCGAAACATCGTTGAATTTCAAAGAAGTGAGAGGGAGATATGCATGTAAATCAGGGTGGTGGGTAATATATTCACAGCAGTTTCGTTGTGGTTGGTTGGCTGATGAGGAAGTCCATAAATCTGAGTTGTAGTACTACTACTACTACACTGAACAGTGCTGCACTGCATTGAATGGCAATTAATGGTGTGGGTGAGCGCCCTTGAATGAATGTACACAATAGCTCTCTCAATCCCTCAGTGCCTACATAAACGAGTGAAATGCATTGGGCAAGGTTGCGAGGTGGTGAAATCAGAGAGCACAAGACAGAAGGCAAGTACGCGAGTCAGAGGTGCCTGGGTGAAAAAGAAAGGGCAAAAGAGAACAAGGGGAGCTCGGGAAAGGGGTCGCTTAATCTTACGATCCCAACCAGGCACCCCTTGGATTTCAATGGGTTTGATCAGCGGAGGGGTGTTCTTCAAGATCTTGGCGTTCCTCTGCTTCGTCAGATTATCTCAAGGTACATTCCATCAACTTGAGTTGATCTATGCTTCTCAAAAGCTCAATGGTTCAGAGTTGGAGTTTGATCCCACGATGTTTACTTTCTTTGCTTCTGCCGATCAGCTTGTTATTACACCCACCATGGCTATTATCTAGAGATTTTGAACTCGCTTAGGAACATGGGGCTTTATTTAGACATTTTGGCTACATTTATAGATAACAAAGGCCACTTTTCATCTATTTCTAATTATCCTACATTCTGATTTTGATATGTTTTCCTTAGTCCTGAAGTGGCACTCCATCATTGTAAGAATCTTTAGCATGTAATGGTACAAAAGAAAGCGTCATTTTCAAGTAAAAGGCTGGAAAAACAAGGTGTGGAATCTGGAAAAGATGCACCTTCTTTTCGCAACCTGTAGAATTATAACCGGAAGAAACCTGATGAAAAATAGGAAGAGTTTAGCATAACCAGGTTGAGACATCCTCATATATCAAGATAGAAGAAGGAAACTGATTGAATTAGTATTAACCTGAAACCAAGCAGCTTCAGGCAATAATATCAAACACTTAAACTTGCAGGAAGAAACCATTCCGCCACACCGGATCTCCCTCCCCTCCGGAAGGCAAGCAGTTTCTCCAAAATCCAGCATGAGGTGTATGACTACATCATTGTCGGCGGGGGCACGGCTGGATGCCCATTGGCAGCAACGCTGTCAAAAAAGTACAAGGTGCTGTTGCTTGAGAGAGGTGGATCTCCATATGGCAACCGCAACATCTCATACCTTGAGAACTTCCACATTTGCTTGACCGATGAATCGAAGAATTCCCCATCTCAGGGATTCATCTCCACTGATGGTGTCATCAATTCCCGAGCAAAGGTTCTAGGTGGTGGAACATGTATCAATGCCGGCTTCTACAGCCGAGCCAACCGAAGGTACGCAATGTGTCATGTTTTCAGCTATCTCACCTAACTTGAGATCCATTTACTGTGCAAATAAACTTGAGCGAAAGTTAAAATAAGTAGCTAGTTTAATGGCCTGAATAGGAAACGTCGATATCAAAAGAAGAATTAAGTGGTTCAGCGTGGTTGATCAGATATACCAGGATATTTCACAGCTATTCAATCTGAAGCCTCACTGTAGGTGTGTTAGTATGTCACATTCACAAAGCAGTGTTCATATCTTCTGTCTTAAGCAAAGATTAGACCAGTCTCAACACTAAAAAGTCAACGAAATGGCTGTTGGGAGAAGCCAACGATCTTAGAAGGCAGTTATAATTGCCAGGCCAAGAGATAGCCATAAAAGTTAGTACTACAAAACCTTTTATGCCTCATAACTGTACCTGGTCTTGAAATACCTTATGCTTTGACAGGAGATTTGTCACATGTTTTTTCACATGGATTTTTCATAGCTTCTAGTTGAGTATCATAGTGGTAGAATTGATTTTGCAGTTGCAGGACAGATATCAGACGCATTAATCATCGCTCAACAACATTAGAGCTAGCAGAGGAGTAATTAGATTTGGAGGGAAGCCAGTAAGGCTATCTGACTTTCTTATTGGAGTTTATATAGCTGCACACTGATGCATACTATGGAGTGGTGAAGGACTGAAAATGAGCATCGAAGAAAAATTGCAAAAGATCACTAATACATTTTTGTTTGATTTGGTAACATAGAATAATGAATAACCAAATAGCCGAATTCCACTAAGGTTTGCCGTAAGTCCTGAAAGGCTTAGAATGTCGTGGCAGAATTCATTAACCATTGCAGTATCTGAGTTTTTTGAAACATCTGCAGTGTCAAACTAGAAAAATATATGCCAGTTATTACAGCAACCTTAAGAATATAAGAAGGAAATTTCTCACATAAGCATACGGCCAACTATAACTATAAGATAGCATAAAATCTGGTTTCAACAAGACGGGCAACTGTGCCTATTGGACTGAACCTATCATGTCAAACATTAGTATTAGTAAGGCCTTATAAGTTTGTAACCAATTATCATGCGCTTGTCCATGCAGATTTGTGAAGGATGCAGGATGGGATGAAGAGTTGGTGAATCAGTCCTACCCCTGGGTCGAAGAGAGGATTGTTTATTGGCCAAAGATTGCACCTTGGCAAGCTGCCCTTCGTGATGGGCTGCTTGAAGCAGGGGTATCACCTTACAATGGATATACCTATGACCATCTCTTTGGAACCAAAGTTGGGGGAACCATCTTTGATGAGGCTGGGTACCGGCACACTGCTGCTGACCTCCTAGCTGCTGCAAATCCTGACAACCTCAGAGTGCTGCTTCATGCTAGTGTGAACAAAGTAATTTTCAAAACGAGACATGGTAAGCGATAATCCAAGTAAGGCATAGTTCTTATAATCACAAAAAAGTTGCATGGTAGAAAAGAACCAAACACCCAGTGAGAAATCTGGTAACTGGAGATCACAGAAATATTGTTTCACAAAAATTTAGTACAAATTTAACTATTTGTAGAAAAAGGAAACTGAACAGAAAAATGGTGTTTTGAGGATTCAAACCCACGAGTCCACTTATAAATCACGATGAGCACATGCGCCTTTAATATGATAACTGTCTTTGTCAATAATTTTGCTTCTGGCTGAATGTAGTTAGTCTCAGTCCATTGAGAAGTCCAGTTACCAGCACCGGACATACAATTTCCTCCATAATCTGTATCCACTTCCACAAGAAGGAAGCTAGGAAAACACATACTTCAAACAAAAACAGTAGGTACTGCACAATCATTTTGTTATAGTAACCTCATCTCTTGCACAGGACATCAGAAACCGAGTGCTATTGGGGTTCAATTTAAGGATGAGAATGGTGGGAACCATCAAGCCTTTCTCAGCCACAAGAGAGGCAGTGAGATTATTGTCTCTGCCGGTGCAATTGGAAGCCCCCAGCTGTTATTGATCAGCGGCATTGGACCAAGGAGTGAGCTTAAGAAGCATAACATTTCTATAGTCCTCCACAACGAACATGTGGGTAAAGGGATGTCAGACAACCCACTGAGCTCTGTATTCATACCCACCAAGGATCCCCCAAATCAATCTCTTATTGAGACTGTTGGAATAACTGATGACGGTGTGTTTATCGAAGCCAGCAGCGGTTTCGGCCAGACAGGGGACAGCATCCACTGCCACCATGGAATCATGTCTGCTGAGGTTTGGCATCAATCATGATTGTTACCTAAAATAAAACTCAAGGACTTCAATACAGTTTACAAGTATCGTGGTGCATTTCAGTTCACAAAAGTATCATGGTAGTGCATTTCAGTTTACAAAAGTATCATGGTGCATCACAAAAGCTTTTGAGCAAAACAATACATCTTGCACGAGCAATCTATAAAAATATGCACCCTAAAATGGGCTTTTTGGAGCCAACTTCCCAAGCTTTATCTGTTAAGCTTTAGTTTGCAGGTGCCCAAGATAAGCATATAGACAAATCAGAATATATACTAACATGTAGGTAAGAATCAAATTGTGGAGCAGCTACACTCATTTGCAACTACCTACTTTCCTATTTGTATCACATAATAAAAATTTCTGAATTCCTTATCGTGAATGTTATAAACTAGAGTTATCTTTCAAAGTTATTGACAGTTAGATTGTACAATCGGAATGAAGTGCCTTAGAAAAAACTTAAGCATATGTCCACTTCCTTAGAAGCACGGCAGTTTTCATGCTTATGACCTTTTGGCATTCTAATGCAGATTGGACAGTTGTCGACGATTCCTCCAAAGGAAAGAAGTTTAGAAGAAGTCCATAAGTATGTAAGTAACAAAAATAGCCTGCCAAAAGAAGTATTCCATGGAGGGTTTATTCTTTCGAAGATTGATGGTCCGCTGTCTACTGGCAATCTAGTTCTTGTGGACACTGATCCCAACAGCAATCCTAACGTCACCTTCAACTACTTCAAGCATCCACAGGATCTGAGACGATGTGTTTACGGGATCAAGACCATAGAGAAAATAATTAGTACAAACACTTTCTCAAACTTCACTCCCAAAGATGGTGGATATTCAATGGAAAAACTGCTCAACATGAGTGTAGCAGCTAACATAAACCTGATACCGAAGCACACAAATGACAGCACATCCTTGGAGCAGTTTTGCAGGGATACAGTGGTCACCATCTGGCATTACCATGGAGGATGCCATGTGGGCAAGGTGGTTGACCAACAGTACAAAGTGATTGGCGCCTCAGGCCTCCGGGTAATTGACGGATCAACCCTATCCAGGTCGCCAGGAACAAACCCACAAGCCACAGTCATGATGATGGGCAGGTATAGCACAGAAAAATAATATAGTTTGCATTTTAGTAAATTCATTTGAACTCCAGAGTTTGATCTTTCTTTGTTGTGTTTGATGTGCAGATACATGGGAGTAAAGATCTTAAGGGAAAGGTTAGGACGGGCGGCTGGAGTATAATAGATACTTGGACATTATTATCTTGTTCATCATGTAAGAATGTGACTTAGGAGAGAAGTAAATAGTAATTTTTGAAGAGATTCATCAACGACCACCAAAGAAAGAAGCGTTAGTAGTATCATCTGTATTCTTACCATTCATGTGGAAATATATATATGGCCTACCAAAATATTATGTTACATTCACATTCCCACCCTTTTTGCTCCAAAGGATCTTCTAAAATAAAGCATTCATATGATAGTTCCTTACACTGTGGACAAGACAAACTCTACGAAATGTAATCATAGACTATGAAACATTTTGATTCATGAAGAATCAATGTGCAGACAGTGCCATGTTATCTATAATTACAGAAAATGATACTAACATGTCAGAAAATAGCGCCAAACAGATAAAAATAATATACGGCCGGGCGCCAGATCTTCTAACCATCTGTTGTTGGTAGAAGCAGAGGTGAATTCTACAAATCACAAGGAAGTAGCCTCTCTTGTCCCCTAATGGCTTCTTCAAGTACTGGTCCAGGAAACAATAAGGATGATGATGAACATCAACCACAGAAACTAAAAGAATCTCACTCATACGCTTTAAGATTTCACTCAACTATATCCAGTCGTGTGCTTCCCATCCTGCAAACTGCAGGAAATTTTTGTTCCCATCCTATATTACAAAGAGCAAGAATCAGATCCTTCCACGTCAAATAATCTGTATCACGTATTTTGGTCTGCATTGCGTGATAAGATTACGAGTAGTAGTGAAACTGCAACAAATTGTATCAACAGAAGGTTATTAATGCTTGGCATGACATTAAGTTGGATTTACCTGATTCTTTTTGTTCTAGCTACTTGGACCTGGAGCACCGTCTCCGCACCCAGCTGACATGAATCATCGGGAGCTCCTCCGTGTTGCCGTGCTTTCCCAGTTGGCCAGGTGACTTGTCTCCCGCTCGTCAAACCACCTCCTCGCACACTGAACGAACATGCAAGTACCAAAAACTTCAGAATCTTCAGAAATTTAGGTGTTCAGTTCAGCAATTTACTCTGCACTTCACATACAGTCTGAAGAGAAACGGCGGCGACGCCTCGGGGAGGTCAAGGCCGATGTAGAGCAGCAACGCGAGTGCGATCTGCAGCAGCGCTGGAACCAAGTTCTTCCGGCGCCTGTCCGCTCGCGCGGGAGGGCACCGGTGAGGCTGCTGGTCGCTGCCTCTGACAGCGTCGTCTCAGCGGAGGCATCTAGCGGCGGGAGAGCGCCGTCGTCTGGACGTGGGCGGCGCAACCACTGTGGTGCGACGGGGCAGAGGATAGAACATGCCAAATTCCCGCTTGCCGCGCTCCTCCTTCACGGCGACCTCCTGCTCGAGGCGGCGGCCGCGGTTGTTTTCTTTTTCTTCAACGCAGATGCGAGCGCGGGTATTTACGCGCGGGCATATCATCTTAAGATTTTAAGAAATTATTATAGACGCCTCATAGTCGAGGGAAACGTCTCCTCCAATGTGTATCGCCGGAAATCCTGAAATAAATCCAGAATAAATGCGAGCACCAGGACTTGAACCCTGGTGAGCTGGGATACCACTGTCCATCTAATCATCCAACCCAGGTTGTTTTCTTTTTGTGAGGTAAGGTTGTCCAGCACTTTTATTTCTGCAAAAAAGAGGAGATGTCCGCGGTTATTCTCTTTTTTCAAGGGTAAAGGTTGTCCAGCACTTTTATTTGGGAAACCCTTCCACCCGGTCGACCGGCGGAGCACTGGGTCGGTCGTGCGCGTCATCTGATTTAGGGAAATCAGACGCTCTTGTTCGCACCCACGTGTGTGTTTTTCGTTGGGTCACCCACCGCACTCGAGCCTCATCATCTCAACCAGGCCAGCTCTTCGTTCTTATCCACACATCTCATCCTTCCCCTATCCATTGACATTGGCGCCGGCCGTCGTCGCTTCACCACGCCATGGATTCGTCTCCCCTTGGCGTTGTTGCTTACTCTCTCCTCTCCAAGCTTTTGTCTCGCTGCCATGGTCTCGCACCTTGCGCCCTCCCCCGCGAGCTCGAGGCGACGGTGCTTGCACACCCCTGCGGATGCAACACCATGTTTTCGCAAGGCCGTCGTGCTCCTGCTATAGCTTTGTTTTCGATTTAGCCGGTTGCAGCTTTTTAATTTGTCGGCTCCAACTTTCTATTTGTCGGTCGCAGCAATTTCATCCCCCAATACCAATTTTTGATTCGTTGGTTCCAACATTTTTTTCACCGGTAGTAGCTTTTTGCATCGCTGGTTCCAGCTTTTGATTTTGCCGGTCGCAGCAATTCCTTTTTCGATAGTAGCTACTTTTTATCCGTCGGTTGTAGCATTTTATTTTGCCGGCAGTAGCTTTTGGCAACGATGGTTCCAGCTTTTGATTTCACCGGTCCCATACGTGGTCACAGCACTAGTGCAGAATCGGCCTATAGTGCCGATTCGTAAGGGCCTTTAGTCCCGGTTCAGGAACCGGCACTAAAGGGTGGGGACTAAAGGCCCCCCTCCCCCTAGTCCCGGTTCAACACGGCCTGGGACCAAAGGCCCACCACGTGGCACGAGCCGTCGCCGGGGGCTGGGGGACCTTTAGTCCCGGTTGGTAACACCAACCGGGACTAAAAGTATTTCATTTAATTCTGGGTTTATGAATTATGGTTTATTTTTCCTTTTAATTTTGTGTTTTCCATTTAATTCTTTTTCATTTCGAACATATTTTACGCTACTACATACTGTACACGTTATGCATATATATATAAATAGAATTTCTCGTAGAACCGATCATATATATATATCATCGAATTTCTCGTATGACCATTCACATACACATATATATATACAATTTGGTATATACAATTTCTCCTACAATTTGCGGATCATTACATGCAGGCATTACAGCTTGTAATGGTATTCTCCTTTGGGATCTATGACCTGGTCGAGCAAAAATCCCGCTATTTCCTCTTGAATTGCTCGTATGCGATCCGTTGGTAGGAGCTTGCCCCGCATCTCCGACAGCTTTAAAGAAGGAGATCAAGATGAATATATTAGTTGTGTGTATATATATTAGATCATGATAAAAAAATTGTGGATAGTGTTCTGGCAAACGTACCCAAAGTTGTCTTTCAGATTTTTCCATTTCGGACGTCATCATGCGAATGGTCTCGCAAACGTAGTATGCGCATAAATTATTCCCCGGCGCCTGGCTCAGCCACTTTACGAGAATAAAATTCAATCAGATAATAATTAATCAAGCATGATAATGGTATTGAAACTAGAATTAATCAAGCTAGCTAGTACTCCCTCCGTCCGAAAAAGCTTGTCCCAAGCTTGTGCCTCAAATGGATGTATCTAGCACTAACTTGGTGCTAGATACATCCATTTGAGAGACAAGCTTTTTCGGACGGAGGGAGTACTACTTAATTACCTTGGGTCGCACCCATTTCAGTTGTTGTTTCCATTCGCCGGTGACCTCTTTGATGAACTTTTGCCAAGCCCTGCCCGCCGGCAAAGAAAATGAATAAAGGAGTTATTAATTAGTTGATATCAGGAAATGAACTAAAGAGGCCGACATAGTGCGATAATGATTGAAATTACCTGTCGACCATCCCCTTCACGATTTCGTAGTCGGATGGGTCTTTATATAGTGAGTCCAGTACTTGAACTTTTCCCTTGTCAACTTCAATGATTAACAAGATCCAGTGAAAACTGCATGCGCACATGTTTGTATAATTAAGCGGGCATGTGCATAACTCATCAACTACACTTATTAACATCTAGTAAGCAAAAATAGAATTTGTAGTACAAGATATAGTAACACTCACCCGAAGTTGTAAGGAAGTAGTATTTCTGGTTGGGTGTTTAGTCGCTTCAAAAACTCTAGCAAGCTGATCTCTGTGTCTTCTCTCGACCATTCAATTGACCATGTCTTTTGATTAATCGTATTTGGGTCAATGAATCCAATGCCATAGCGTCTAGCTTTTTTCATTTCATACATCTTCATTCTGCATAATACCACAGAAAAGAATATAGTGAGGATAATTACAGGTAATGAACGAGCACAGCTAGCTAGAGACTTAAATTACAGAAAGGAATCACTTACAGACAATAGCAACTGACGATAGATTTGTCGAGTGCGTCTTGATTGAATAACTGAAACATCTCTTCAAACTCAACCCACAAATCTTTTGCATGGAAGTAATGCTCTTCCTTGACTTTCACCATGAGGGACTCTCGATCGGTCTTTGCTGCTTCTATCATGTACCACTTATGCAAATTGTACATTCTCGTTGGTAGAAGCGGGACCTGCTCAGGCTTGACCAGAGGTTGGCCGCGGACATATTTCCATCTTAGTTCCTCCTCTTTAAACACGGGGAGTTCCTCGGTGCCTAGGAGTTGTTCAACAGTGAGACCGGCCTCTTTAGACTGCCTTTTATGATCGTCGGTTATTACCAGCTGATGGGCGGTACTCACATGTGTTTGTACAATGAGCGGGGGGATCGATTGCACTGCCTGTTCTCCCAGCTGGGGAACAGTTTTCCTGCTTTTTTGCCAACTGCTTGGCTCGAGCTCGAGCTCGACTCCTTCTTTTGTTGTGCCTGATATAACTTCTTGATACAGCGCTCATAGTCTGAGTCCGTATGCTTGACAGCCGGTTGAGCATTATCAATAAAGTGTCGTATGACATCCTCACGTACTTTCTCCTTTGGCGGCGGGGGCGGTTTCGGTCCAAAATGGGCCTTCAATTGGGCAGCCACTTCGGCTTTGGTTTCCTCCTCAGTCAGGCGGTAAGGCAATTTGTATTTCTTGCCTGTTGTACCGCTAGCCGCCGTAGCTGCGGTGCCTCTCTTCAGCTGTTGCCTAGGCGGCGGAGCCCGCTGAGACGGCGGAGAGGGCTGACGCGGTGCCGGACTTGGAGGAGGAGGAGTCGGCTGACGCGGTGCCGGTGGAGACGGCTGACGCGGTGCCGGGCTTGGAGGAGGAGGAGTCGGCTGACGCGGTGCCGGCAGAGGAGTCGACTGACGCGGCGGCGGACTTGGAGGAGTAGGAGTCGGCTGACGCGGTGGTGGACTTGTTGCAGCAGGAGTCGGTGGCCTTGGAAAGACGATGCAATCCTTTTTCCATAGAATGATACGATGTATGGCCTCTCCCAGTGTGCTCTCCTCGTCACCTCCAGGAATGTCAAGCTGTAGCTCGTAATATCCTGACATCACTTCATCAACCCCGACACGAGCATAGCCAGCTGGAATCGGATTGCAATGGAAGGTTGCTTCAGGGGGATTTGTTAAAGCATAGCCGTCCGCCACCTTCATGGATAGGTTCTTCACTTTCATGTGTAGCTCACAAGTAGTCCTATCTTTGATATCATCCACAGGGTATCTAGCCAGCAGTGCATCATCGGCCGGGGTGGAACCCACGCTGCTTCTCGGCATAGATGGGACGGTGCTATCCAATGCTGGATCGATCTGCTTTGCTGCCGCTGAGACGCCCTTTCCTGGCTAAGTGAGTCGATCTGCTCCTGCTGCCGCCTGAAAGCGCGTTCCAACTCCAAGTGCCTTGATTCTAGGCCATCAAGGCGGAGTGCTTCCTCCTTCCTCTTCTGCTCCTCCAGCTTCCTCTTCTGCTCCTCCTGCTGCTTCTTTCTCGCACGACTTCTGTAATCGGCGTTCCAATCCGCAAACCCCTCAAACCACGGAACAACGCCTTTGCCTCGTGTTCTTCCCGGGTGTTCAGGATTCTTCAGGGCGCGCGTAAGCTCGTCGTTCTCTCTGTTGGGCGTGAACAACCCCGTTCGAGCTTCTTCTATTGCAACAAGTAAATCGTCCTGAGCTTTTTTAAGTCTTGCCCGCTCCATAATTAGCCCTGTCTCTGGGTCCAACTTCCCCCCATGCGCATAAAACCAAGTCCTGCACCTGGGGGGCCAGTCCAATGTAACTGGAGTGACCCCTGCATCCATCATCTTTTGCTCAGCGAGATCCCACTTAGGCAGGGCCACCTGGTAGCCACCTGGCCCCAGAGTATGGTGCCACTTCTTTTTCGCAGCATTAATCTTGTTTTGTCTCGACCGTTCCTGAGCTAGTTCCGATTCCTTGAACTTCATGAAATCGTCCCAGTGATCTCTTGCCTTCTCCAGTGTTCCATTGAATTCTGGAGTCTGCTTTCCTGCTCTGACGTACGCGGCCCATATATTTTTCTTGTGGTTGTTGAATGCTATCGCCATCTTCTTAAGAGCACTCTTCCTGACTTTCGCCAGATCTGCATCTGTCAAATGATCTGGTAGGGTGAAATGTGACATGAGCGATTCCCAAAGCAGATCTTTTGCTCTTTCGTCGACAAAAGTAACTCCTGGATCTTCCTTTGCTGGCTTTTTCCATTCTTGAACGGAGATCGGGATTTGGTCCCTGACAATAACTCCGCATTGACGAGTGAACTTGGTCGCATTCTTCTTAGGTTCAAGCGGTTCGCCATTTGATTTGATGGCATCGATGTTGTACTTTACGCCAGCCTGCAACCTTTTGGCCGGGCCTCGAACTGCCCTGCCGCTTGTAGAAGATTTGCTGGATCCGGAGGGCTAAAAGAAGAAAGATCTATTCGTTAATATATACAAATCAATTAATACATGTAATGATCACCGGATGGCTTATATAATAAATATACCTCGGCGGTCTTTGTTATTTGAAGAACATTTCCTTTGTCATCATTGTTGTCGCATTCATCTATTCGTTCGTCTTCATCAAACATCATACCCTCACCCGTAGTGTTCAGATATTGCGAGCCGTCATCATGATCATCTGGGCTCGGGGAGCGTATGATGTCGAACAGAGCCTCTTCTCCTTCTCTGCCGGTATTGTCCATAGCTTTTATTTAACTAATCCAGAAGAAAGATAAAACAATTTAGTATTTAAATTAGAATGCATGCAATCAATAAGGAAAAACTGAATCATAGTAGATAATATGCATCTCGAATAATCCAGATAATATGCATCATCGAATATAATCTCGAATACATCGTCTCGAATATTATCGAATAATATAATCTCGAATACATCGTCTCGAATATTATCGAATATAATCTCGAATACATCTCGAGTATTATCACTAATACATCTCGAATATTATCATATATATAACATCACTAGCTAATTAACATCACTCGCGGTGGACACCCAAAGAGAAGGAACGATCACATGATCATAGCTCGGGTGAGATCCCTGAAGAACCTGCCAGGTATTGGAGAACCTAACGTCCAACGCAATCATGTAGCGACGGACATGCTCGTCCTCCTCCCTGACACGGTGACGTACCACCTCCGCGGGGGACGCCAGCCTCCGCACCGAATGTGGCCCACGCGCCCGCCACCAAAGAAGCTCCGGGTCGACGACGGGACCCGAGTTCCTCACCAAGATGCGCGCCCCTGAAGGTAGCACCTCCCAGTGCCAGCCCGGCGGAGCCCAGTCCCGAACGTGGCGCCTCTGAAGCAGGACGTCGTCGCGAACGAGTCGACGACGAGGATGCGGGCCGGGTATCGTTGACGTCGAGAACAAATTCTTATGAAAAAAATTTCCTATATATGCAATGTCATTTTATTAGGAAATTTTGAGCAAAATATCCTCTTTTCAATTATAATGTCCCATTCCTAGGTTATAACTACCCTAATAATATTCCTTTCTCAAAAAATTCCGAAACTTTTCCCACTTATATATAGTCCTTCTAACAAATATATATATGGTCAACTTTTTCCTATTCAACTTTTTTATATGCAAATTTTTTCTATACTATGATATACAACATTATATAAAATTAAAAAACAGAAAAAGAAACACTAATTAAGCATACTTCTATACATCCATTAAAAAACAGAAAAACAACATTATATAAAAAAAATTCTATACTAATTAAACACTAATTATATCCATCTAACATGCATTCATACATACATATATACTAGTGAAAAAATAATCATCTAAAACAACTAAAACATCTAAATAAAACATCAAACATTCATGCATACATGTATAAAAAAAACTAGTGAAAAAAAATCGCCGGAGGGGGCGGCCGCGCGAGCTCATAGCGGACGGACGGCGGCGTCGAGGTGCAGGGGCGCGGACGGACGGCGACGGCGACGGCGAGGTGCAGGGGCGCGGCGGCCACGACGTCGAGGTGCGGCAGAGGCGCGGACGGACGGCGGCGTCGAGGTGCGGTAGGGGCGCGGACGGACGGACGGCGACGTCGAGGGGCAGGGGCGCGCGGACGGACGGCGATGGCGAGCTCTGGCAGCCTGGCGGCGTGGTGGTACGTTCGGCGGCGTCGAGAAGAAAGGCAGATTTGGGGAAAAATTCGTAAGTGTTGTATATATAGGAGGCACCTTTAGTCCCGGTTGGAGCCACCAACCGGGACTAAAGGGTGAAATTTGGCCAGGCAGAGCGGCGGGAAGACAAGCCTTTAGTCGCGGTTGGTGGCTCCAACCGCGACTAAAGGGGGGTCTTTAGTCGCGGTTGGAGCCACCAACCACGACTAAAGGTGGTGTGCCAGGCGAGGGGCGCGGTGGATGTTTAGTCCCACCTCGCTAGTTGAGAGGAGCTCGCACCGGTTTATAAGCCCCGCCGCGGCTACCGTGTCGAGCTCCTCTCTAATGCAGGCCTTCTGGGCCTACCGCACCTGTGCCGCCCAGTGGGGCCTACTGGGCCGTACGAGCCTGCATCCTGGCCCAACTAGAGGTTTGGTTTCTAGTCGTATGCAGGCCGTGGCGGCCCAATAGGCGGGCTTTTTTAAAAAAAAAAATTAGTTTTTTTTGTTTTCTGCTTTATTTATTTTCTTTTGTTTCTGAGTTGTTTTTTGCTTTATTTAGAGTTTCTTTGTGAATCTTTTTGCTTTAGGTAAAAAAAAATATAAACTTTCTGTTAGTGCCAGTAGTTTTCAAATTTGAATAGTTTAAATTTGAATTATTTGAAATTTGTGTGAATCACTAGTTTGTGAATAACTTTACTTTAAAAATAGATTTTTCAGTGATTCTTTTTTCTGCTGTTTAATATTAGTGTGTTTTATCATTATATTCAATTTGGTAATTCTTAGGTTATTTAAAAAAATGAAATGCCTTTGTAACAGACGAGTTTTTGTCAGAAACCCTGATACTTCGAAAGAGATTGTCCAGTTTGTACACGAAGTGCATCCAGATTTTGCCGTAACCTTCTCAACTTTTTAGCACATGCTATGTGGGTGAAATGATGATACCATGCCAACTTTCAACCTTTTCAGAGTTCATTTGTAGTGCTTTTCAATTTCAGGGTCATTTAGCTCAAAAAAATCAGTAAATGCATGAAAAATAGCAAATGAAGTCAGAAAGGGTTGAAAATTGATGACGTGGCTTCGAATGGTGCATACTGAACGCACAAAAAGTCTGGAGTTGAAATAAGTTTAAAAAAATGAAATGCCTTTGTAACAGATTTGTTTTCGTGTGAAACCCTGATACTTCGAAAGAGATTGTCCATTTTGTACACGAAGTGCATCCAGTTTTTGCCGTAACCCTCTCAACTTTTTAGCACATGCTATGTGGGTGAAATGATGATACCATGCCAACTTTCAACCTTTTCAGAGTTCATTTGTAGTGCTTTTCAATTTCAGGGTCATTTAGCTCAAAAAATCAGTAAATGCATGAAAAATAGCAAATGAAGTCAGAAAGGGTTGAAAATTGATGACGTGGCTTTGGACATAATATTTCTTCGCGTTTCAAATGCCAAAACACATAAGTACCC
Organism: Elymus sibiricus; assembly: GCA_039707655.1. Lineage (NCBI taxonomy): Eukaryota > Viridiplantae > Streptophyta > Magnoliopsida > Poales > Poaceae > Elymus > Elymus sibiricus. The sequence goes on along the minus strand of CM077668.1, from coordinate 158,165,248 downwards.
AAACTATTACAAAGATTCCCTCCGGTTTGTCCGAAGTGGGACTTTCCAGATATATAAGTCCGGAAACTCACTAGAGAAGAAAGTGATGACAGTGAAGCCGGTCACATCCCAGAGTGGGATCTTTGGGTATAAAACTTTTTCTTCGCGTGTGTCCCTTTGCGCCGTAACCATGGACAATCTTCATCGTTTAACTTGATGCTCGGGTCAATATTCACTGTGAAGGGAGCAATTTCATGAAACTTTTCATAATCTTCTGACATGTCTGTCTTGTTCTCCACTCCCACGATGTTTCTTTTCCCTGAAAGAACTATGTGGCGCTTTGGCTCATCGTATGATGTATTCGCTTCCTTATCTTTTCTTTTTCTCGGCTTGGTAGACATGTCATTCACATAGAAAACCTACGCCACATCATTGGCTAGGACGAATGGTTCGTCTGCGTACCCAAGATTGTTGAGATCCACTGTTGTCATTCCGTACTGCGGGTCTTCCTTTACCCCGCCTCCTGTCAGATTGACCCATTTGCACCGGAACAAAGGGACCTTCAAACCACGTCCATAGTCAAGTTCCCATATCTCCTCTATGTAACCATAATATGTGTCCTTTGGCCTATTGGTGTTTGCTGCATCAAAGCGGACACCACTGTTTTGGTTGGTGCTCTTTTTTATCTTGGGCGATCGTGTAAAATGTATTCCCATTTATCTCGTACCCTTTGAAAGTCAATATAGTCGAATATGGTAACTTGGACAGCAAGTACAGCTCATCTGCAACAGTGTCGTCATGCATGAGACGTGTCTGCAACCAACCGGCGAAAGTCCCCGTTTGTTCATGTGTAATCCAGTCGTCAGACTGTTCCGGGTGTTTGGAGCGTAGAATATTCTTGTGTTCCTCGATATACGGAGCCACCAAGGCGGAACTTTGTAGAACTGTGTAGTGTGCTTGCGCCCAAGAATGCCCGTCATGGCATATTACTGAATTCTTTCCTAGCGTGCCTTTTCCACCCAGTCTGCCCTCATGCCGCGACTCAGGAACACCAATCGGCTTAAGGTCAGGAATAAAGTCAACACAAAACTCAATGACCTCCTCTGTTTCATGGCCCTTGGAGATGCTTCCTTCTGCCCTAGCACGGTTATGAACATATTTCTTTAAGACTCCCATGAACCTCTCAAAGGGGAACATATTGTGTAGAAATACAGGACCCAGAATGGCAATCTCTTCGACTAGGTGAACTAGGTCGTGCGTCATGATATTGAAGAAGGATGGTGGGAACACCAACTCGAAACTGACAAGACATTGCACCAAATCATTCTCTAACCTTGGTATGATTTCTGGATCGATTACCTTCTGAGAGATTGCATTGAGGAATGCACATAGCTTCACAATGGCTAATCGAACGTTTTCCGGTAGAAGCCCCCTCAATGCAACCGGAAGCAGTTGCGTCATAATCACGTGGCAGTCATGAGACTTTAGGTTCTGGAACTTTTTCTCTGCCATATTTATTATTCCCTTTATATTCGACGAGAAGCCAGACGGGACCTTCATACTAAGCAGGCATTCGAAGAAGATTTCCTTCTCTTCTTTGGTAAGAGCGTAGCTGGCATGACCCTGATACTGCTTTGGATCCATGCCGTCTTTTCCGTGCATACGTTGCTGGTCCTCCCGTGCCTCTGGTGTATCTTTTGTCTTCCCATACACGCCCAAGAAGCCTAGCAGGTTCACGCAAAGATTCTTCGTCACGTGCATCACGTCGATTGCAGAGCGGACCTCTAGGTCTTTCCAATAGGGTAGGTCCCAAAATATAGATTTCTTCTTCCACATGGGTGCGCGTCCGTCAGCGTCATTCGGAACAGATTGTCCGCCAGGACCCTTTCCAAAGATTACTTTTAAATCCTTGACCATATCAAGTATATCATCACCAGTACGGTGGCGAGGCTTCTTCCGGTGATCTGCCTCACCTTTGAAATGCTTGCCTTTCTTTCTTACGGGATGCCTGCTCGGAAGAAATCGACGATGTCCCAGGTACACATTCTTCTTACATTTATCCAAATATATACTGTCGGTATCATCTAAACAGTGCGTGCATGCGTGGTATCCCTTGTTTGTCTGTCCTGAAAGGTTACTGAGAGCAGGCCAATCATTGATGGTTACAAACAGCAACGCTCGCAGGTCAAATTCCTGTTGTTTGTGCTCATCCCACGCACGTACACCTTCTATACTCCACAACTCTAAAAGTTCTTCAACTAATGGCCTTAGGTACACATCAATGTCGTTGCCGGGTTGCTTGGGGCCTTGGATGAGCACTGGCATCATAATGAACTTCCGCTTCATGCACAACCAAGGAGGAAGGTTATAGATACATAGAGTCACAGGCCATGTGCTATGATTGCTGCTCTGCTCCCCAAAAGGATTAATGCCATCTGCACTTAAACCAAACCATACGTTCCTTGCGTCATCTGCAAAGTCCTTCCACTTTCTCTCGATTTTTCTCCACTGCGATCCGTCAGCGGGTACTCTCAACTTCCCGTCTTTCTTACGGTCTTCTTTGTGCCATCGCATCAACTTGGCATGCTCTTTGTTTTGGAACAAACGTTTCAACCGTGGTATTATAGGAGCATACCACATCACCTTGGCAGGAATCTTCTTCCTGGGGCGCTTGCCCTCAACATCACCAGGGTCATCGTGGCTGATCTTATAGCGCAATGCACCGCATACCGGGCATGCATTCAAATCCTCGTACTCACTGCGGTAGAGGATGCAGTCATTAGGGCATGCATGTATCTTCTGCACCTCTAATCCTAGAGGGCAGACAGCCTTCTTTGCTTCGTACGTACTGTCGGGCAATTCGTTGTCCTTTGGAAGCTTCTTCTTTAACATTATCAGCAACTTTTCAAATCCCTTGTCAGATACACCATTCTCTGCCTTCCATTGCAGCAATTCCAGTGTGGTACCCAGCTTTTTCTTGTCATCTTCGCAATTTGGGTACAACAATTTCTTGTGATCCTCTAACATGCGCTGCAACTTCAGCTTCTCCTTTTCACTTGCGCAGTTTCTCTTTGCATCGGCAATGGCCTGACCAAGATCATCAGCGGGCTCATCTGATGCCTCTTCTTCAGCTTCTTCCCGCATTGCCGGCTCAGCTTCTTCCCCCATTGTTGTACCATCGTATTCAGGGAACCCATGGCCAGGATAGCTGTCGTCATTCTGTTCTTCTTCATTCTCTTCCATTAGGACCCCTCCTTCTCCGTGCTTGGTCCAACAGTTATAGCCGGACATGAAACCGGACTCAAACAGGTGGACGTGAATGGTTCTTGAGTTAGAGTAATTTCGATCATTCTTACAGCCAGCACATGGACAATACATAAAACCATCCGCCCGCTTGTTTGCCTCAGCCGCAACCAGAAAAGTACGCACGCCATTAATGAACTGGGGAGAGCATCGGTCATCGTACATCCATTGCCGGCTCATCTTCATTACACAACACCGAAAAGACCAAATTAATACAAGTTCATACACACTTGTTCTCATAAAACAACATACAAACTCTCTAGCTAAAGCATTTAAATGCAACAACAAATGCGATCAAGATCGCAACTAAGGTAACAATTGATCCAACAGCATAGTGATACCAAGCCTCACTATCAATGGCATATTTTTTAAATTTTCTAATCTTCAAGCGCATTGCATCCATCTTGATCGTGTGATCATCGACGACATCAGCAACATACAACTCCAGTTTCATCTTCTCTTCTTCAATTCTTTTTAATTTTTCTTTCAAATACTCGTTTTCTTTTTCAACTAAATTTAACTTCTCGACAAGAGGGCCGGTTGCAATTTCCGGTTCACATACCTCCTAGATAAAAATATCTATGTCAACTTGATGGGCATAATTTTCATAAACACGAAATGCAACAAATAGTTATAAAAGAGAATATACCACATCCGAATCATAAACCGGACGAGGGCCCACGGGGACGGATATCAAAACCATGCCACTATGTATAACAAACAACGTACGGGTAAGAAAATTATACAAGTAACTATCTAAATCACACAAACATGATTTTCTTTTTATAAAAAGGATAAGAACAAGAGGCTCACCAAGGTGGTGCCGGCGACGGGACGGTGCGGGCGATCGACGGTGGTTAGGACGGGGACGGGAAGGCACTAAGTAAACCACACCTACACATCCAAACTAAGAAGTTAATTTGAGCTCAAATTGCATATAAATCAAATAAACTACCACATATAAATACTCCCAAACTAAAACCCACAAATCACTATACTTATAGAGCATTGCAAGAGCTAATCTAGCAATGAGAGATGAAAGGACAAAGTTGCTAACCTTTGTGAACACTTGGATGGATGGGGTGCCTCCAAATCTTGACAAATTTTGGCAAAAATGGAGGATGAGCTCGAGGAGAGGGGAAGAACAGAGAGGAGAGGAAAGGGAAAGAACAGAGAGCTAGGGCTGGACGAAGGGTTTATATAGGAGCATCTTTAGTCCCGGTTCGTTACACAAACCGGGACTAAAGGTGAGCCTCTAGTACCGGTTCGTGACACGAACCGGGACTAAAGGTGATCGTGGGGCCCCAGCCTGACACCAGCCTGCCACCACCCCTTTAGTCCCGGTTCGTGTCACGAACCGGTACTAGAGGTTCAACACGAACCGGGACTAATGATGCCCGCCCCCCTAGTCGTTGGAACCGGGACTAATGGTCACATTAGTACCGGTCCGTTTCCAAACCGGGACTAATGGGGCTCACATAAAGTCCTTTTTCTACTAGTGCAGGTTCCAGCAAGTGTGACCGCCGTTTCCAGCAAATCGTCTCGCTGGTCGCAACATCCGTAGTCGCCGGTTCCAGCAAATGCAATTGTCGGTTCCAGCATCTCGGTTTTGTAGCACTTTTTTTGGTGCTGGACAGGAATGAAGTTGTGCTACAATCGACGATGGAAAACGAGAGAGGGCACTACACGCTGGTGCTGCCGGAGCCGCCGCCGCGCGTCGCGAAGGAGCACCCGATGGAGGAGGTGTGCTGGGAGTGGTGATTTTTGTTTTTTTCCACTCCATGTGTTCGTTGATGTGATTTGGGGGAAAAGAACAGGGGTGGCCGGTGGGAGGTTAGGGACGAAGGGGGGTGGGGGCGCTGGCTGGATCCGATGGCTGGGAGGTGCCAAATCGGACGCGCAGGGTTCGACCGGCCCAAAGTTGGGACGTTCGGCCGGCGCCTAATACCGCCCCTTTTATTTTTGCACAAAAATAACGTCATGGTAGTTCTGCTGAAAACAATGTCAGTCCGGATTAGTTTTCAATCAAATCATGCAAATTAGAGGCCAAAACAGGAGCAAAAGTGTTTGGAAAATTAGAACTATTACTTCTAGTATTTTTTACTTGCATGGCAAAAACAATTCAAGGAAAGACCATCATCGCTAGCTTTATTGAATCAAAACACGTTTACATTGTCACGAGCGGACGGGCGATACAATCAGGAGGCTCATCCAGCCAACTAAAAGAGGATTTATTACAATAACTGTAGTTAGCCAGCACATGAGCCGCTTGATTACAAGAACATAAAACAATGCTTGATGACCTTCCCTATTGCAGTACCTATATCCAAGCACTCTGCAAATAATGTTGTAGCTTCATCCCACCATCTTATGTGCCCAGTACAGAAATTAATGAATTGAAGGAATCTTACTCCGCCTCTATCCGGTTAAAGCCAAGGGAGTTAACAAATAACAAACCATGTCTCATGTCTATCACTTCAGTGGTAATTGCATCAGCTGCAAATGGAATGAACTTGCACTGGGCGGCGACAAAATTTCCCCTATCATCTCTGACAACGGCAATTGTCGCACCAATTCCTTCATCCGCAAAGAAAGCTGCATCAACATTTAGTTTAGTAAATCTTGGGTCTGGCTTGCTCCATTTTGTTTCACGCAACTCAGGCGTATGTGCTGGAGCGGTCTGAAAATTTCGTGCTATGAAGAGAACTGAGATTGGCCATCTCCATGACAGTTGATTAATAGATAAGAAGTTTTTATCGCAGAAAAATCTCACATGAGGATACATTGCAAGCATGGGGCCTTGATGGCACGAGCTCGTTGCAAGCATGGGGGCTCGTTTATAGCTGGGAGAATATCATACGGAAACCAATATTCGGTGGAAACCGATGAAAACCACGAAAAAAAGATTTTGGAAAGCTTCAAAAAAATCTGAAAAAAATACGGGATGTTAAGAGGATGATGTTTTATTGCCACGCCAAATTTCAAGTTGAAACACATTACGAGATGTGAGCTATGAAAAAGACAAAAACAACATTGAATAGTGCCGAACAGTAATCTCACTATTCAGGGCTGAAATTTGTCTTTTTCATAGCTCACATCACGTAATGTGTTTCAATTTAAAATTTTGCGTGGCAATAAAACATCACCCTCTTAACATCCCATATTTTTTTCAGATTTTTTTGAAACTTGAAAATATGGTTACCACAAAGTTTTCATTGAATGTTGGTTTCCGTATGATATTCTCCCTTTATAGCTCACGGCTGAGACGGATATATATGTGCCATGGGTCCTGTATTTCTACTATCGTGAGTACTCCAGTCTCCAGTCTAGAGAAACCGCTGACAAATCCCTTTCAATTTTGACTGGTTGCAAATATGGATAGATTTAGGATTCTTGATTCAGACCAAGAAGAATCCTTTCAATTCTTGATTTAGGAGTAGGATTCAAGAACATGGATAGATTTAGGGCAAGACCAAAATTGATAGAGCAAGGTTGTGACAAGTTCAAATTGATAGACCAAAATCTACAATACCAGAATGATACTGGAGTAAAACAAGACTAGAATGATACTGGAGTAGATGTAGATGGAGTATGTTTGGACATTTGTGCTCCTAGTAGCTGTAGATGGAGTATGTTTGGACATTTGTACTCCAAATCAACAACCGTTTCCTTTAATTTAAATGAAATAAATTTTCCTTTAATTAATTAAACTGAAACATTCCTTGTTTAGGAGTACATTCCTTTAATAATTTTTCCTTTAATTAATTAAACATTTTGGATTAGGAGTACATTCCTTGTTTCAGTTTAATTTGTGGATTAAAGAACCTGTGATCACCATTTTGGATTAGGAGTACAGTATATGCACTACTGTCATTCATCAAAGAGGTGGTAGTCTGCTTGCTTACTTGGTTTCCCTGAATGTCTGTATTTTGGGCAGATATCACTATGGCATAAATATGGAATAAATGGGAATTTGTGCGTCAAGCTACTGATATTAAGGTTAGGGCCTTAGGGGCAGATATAACTGAATTTTAATGCACCAATGTGCATAAAAATTCAGAAAAGTGATTTTGAAAGCACTTAACTGACAACAACAACAACAAGTTGTTTTTATTTGTTTGTTTGTTTTCTGTCTATGTCCTGTACTCCAATGCCAGAAGAGATCACACACACAATGCGAGAAGATACTGCTTGCTGCATCACACAGGTACACTGCTGCTAGCTGCATCACAATAACTTGCTGCATCACACAGTAGCTCACACACAGGTACACATAGTACAAATAATTGGTGAGAGTTGCCAATGTTGAAAGACAGCAAAAATAATTGGTGAGCATGTACAGTTTGCTTTTAAACAATCCAGACAAAAACTGAATTATGAGGTTTCAGGATAATAATCCAGTTAGTTTCCCAAGAATCTACTCCTTGCTGTTGATCATTAAGAGTACTTGGATTAAAAAGGAAGTAGCTCACCTATTGTTGAACTTGCTTTGTCAATTTTATGCTTATTTGTCAATCTTGCTTTTGTTTTCACAGGTGGACAGATGGACAGTGGTCAATCCAAGCAATTCTGATAAAAATGGGAGGACCCTTGTTGCTGCAACACTTATGATCAATCCAAGCAATTGTTCAATCCAAACACAGACCCCTATTACAGGTAGCAATCCAAACACAGACCCCTGTTGTCGTTCTTCCTCCAAACAGACCCCTGTTGATGTTCTTCCTCCAATTTGCTTGTTCTTGCTCGATTTGCTTTGTCCGCCGAGAGCAGGAGAACCAGGGAGGAAGAGAGGCGCGATGAGGTGACCTGCCTGCTCGCCGACGAGGTCAATTGGCCGGATCCGGAGCTCCGGCGCTGGGAGTCGCACAGCAGGAGTCGCCGGCGTAGGAGTCGCGCGGCAAGCGGTGGAGGCTGTGCTGCTACAGCAGGTGCGACGGGCTGGAGTCGCCGGCGGCTGGAGGCGGTGCTGCGACAGCGGGTGCGACGGGGCAGGAGCCGGGGGCGGCTGGAGGTGCGGGCGCGACGGGGCAGGAGCCCGGGGCGGCTGGAGGTGCGGGCGCGACGGGGCAGGAGCCCGGGGCGGCTGGAGGTGCGGGCGCGACGGGCACGAGTCGCCGGCGGCTGTGCTGCTACGGCGGAGGGGCGGCTACGGTGGAGGTTCGGAGCCTGGCGGAGGGAAGACGACGATGCAATTAGAATTAGGGAGTATTTCCGTTTCAAACGAGGGGTACTTTGGTACATTTGCCCCTTTTCACCTGGTCGGAGATTTACTCCAGCGACAAATAAAACGGAACGGAGGGAGTATATTGTAAGGAAAACGATTCTAATCGATCGGTTGTCGCCCACTCACACAACAATCTTTCTTTTTTCTTTTTTCACGTGTAGCCACGTGCACCAGTCGGACCCACCCACCGCCCAACTTTCCTCCTTATCCTCTCACACGCCCCCACCTGCCGCTCACTCGTCTTCTTCCCTTTTCTCTCCTACCGTATCCTACCTAGCACCCAGCAACACGTCGTCGCGTTCCTCACTCCCGTTGAAGGGAGCCATGGCCAAGGTTCCTGGCGAGCTATGAGCACGTCGTATTCTACCTCACCTTCTCCACCGTTGACCACACTCCCTTTTTTCCCGTGGTGGTCGACTGGTCGTCGTCTCCTCCATGAACGGCGACGAGCTACAACCAGCGCGCCGACGGAGCTGCATCCGGCACAGCGGCCAGCTGCAACCAGCGCCCAACGCAGCTCCATCTCGCACGACGGCGAGCTGTATCCGGCAAGTTGGTGAGCTACAACTGCGACGCCAGGATGCTGCAACTGCATTTGCTAGATGCTAGAGCCATGTTGGGCGTATGCTGGAACCGCGGTGACCATGAACCACGGGATGCTGGAACCGCGGTGACCACACCCGCCGGATGTTGCAACGACATTGATGGATGCTCGAGCCGTGTTGGTAGATGCTGGAACCGCGGTGACCACAAACCGCTGGATGTTGGAACCGCGGTGACCACGCCCGCCGGATGTTGCAACCGCACTTACTGGATGCTGGAGCCGATACTACCGACGACAACATTTACTACATCCAACACGGCGTTGTTGTAACCCATGACTACGGCGACGACAACTTTTGCTGCAACCGTGTCGGTTATTAGCTGCTACTAGAGATGCCAATTGCTACTTGCATCCCTGGCGATGTTAGAATCTGCTACAACAGATGGGGCATACGACGGAGCTGCATCCCAGCTGCTCAAATGCTACCACCGACATTTGTTTTTGCTGGAATCAGGGGAGGGCGTGCTTATGTGATGGTGCTAGAAGACCGCCACGGTGAGCTGCGACCATGGCAGAGGCGTGCTGGAACCAGCGGAGCAAAATGCTAGAACCAGGTGGTGGGGATGCTTCAACCATGGCCGCCACAAGCTGGAACCAACATGGGTGCGAAGTTGCAACCGGAGGCGCTGATGCTTCTACCGGTTCTTCAGCGAGCTGGAACCAGCACATCGCCGCGTGGCTGCGAGCGGGGGCATGGCCTGCTGCAAGCGGGGCTCGAGGGAGTGGGCGGCAACGCCGAGCGTTCATGGAAGGGAGGAGGAAGGAGGGCGAGCATAGCGCACGGATCTAACACGTGGGAGAGGAAGGAGACAACAAGAACGAGAGGAGTTCGCTCAGATCAGACGGTCGGGGGCGAGTGCCTCGCGGACCGGCCCAAATTTCGGCCAGTCGGCCGGCGCCTAGGCACGCCAGTAACGGCTGGTGAATTGTTGTTTCCGCAAACAAAAGGAAAATTAATGCCCGCTCGGTCGTATTAGATTTTTTTTTTACAAATTCGCTCGGTCCTATATAAATACGCTACGATTCAGGCGTTTCTTTTCTAACCTCGATCCACCACGCTATGTAAATACGCGAGATATCTATATACCCGTACCAGAACACATATTTTCATCGTCCGTCCGGCCAGCGCTCGTCTAGGGCCTAGTTCTTTTGCAAGATTCTCCCAGAATTTGACCTCTCCTCAGCTTCTTCCAGAATCTTTGAGCCCCATTTGTTTTACAATCCTATCTAGTTAGGGTCTAATTTGCTAGGATTGTAAAACAAATGAGGGTCAAAGATTCTGGGAGAAGCTGGGGAGGGGTCAGATTCTGGAAGAATCTTGCAAAAGAACTGTGCCTAGTTTTGATATATCAATCAAAAAACACCTTTTCTCTCGGCGTGATTGTCGATCGGCCCCGGTAAACCTACCATGGACATCCCGATCCCGATCTTGTAAGTTCTTTCTTGTTCCCCCACTTGCCTTTTGTCCCAACTAATTTTTGTTTCCTTCATGTTCTTGTCTTGCATCGATCGGTCTCGTCTTATTTTTGCTACCAACTCACTTCCGTTTTACATATTGATCGAAACTGAAGTAGTGGTTTAGTACAATCACTCCCGTGTTATCTAGGTTTTCTCTTCTTCTTTTTTCGAATTAAGGTGCTCGCAGCTAGGGTTTCTCTGGTTGAAGTTTAAGCAGAGAATTTTCTCTTCACCTCTTAGTATTAGCAGTAGTATTATTTTAAAAATACACATATATTAATCAAATAATAATGTTTTTACAATTACGAAACACAATATCCATTCGCACAACCTCCTGAACTAACATGCAGCTATGGTAGAAAAACAAAATTTTGCCCTATGATGAGCAACTCAATTAGCATCTCTTCTAATCTTTAGCAATTGAAAACCCAACAACAATTAGGTAATCTCCCTCGCTTCATTCTTAAGATAATGGAGGGTTGATCTACCCATGACATCCTCCGACAGATATTTATGATCATATGCACAACGGTTTCAAGCATATATAAATAGTGACGTAAAGACCAACGATACAAGTTTATATTAATAACGTGTCCCACCCACGCCGCAATTCCCACACCAGTCATACCATTTGAAGTACAAAAACTAGCATCCACATTGATCTTTGTAATATCAACATGCGGGGCACCCATTTCACCAAGCTTGATTCAATCACATTATCACCATGAAGCATTGCTCCGCCGCCTGCCGCGGAGGAGGCTTCCCTAGCTCCGCGACCTGCTGCTGAGGCTTCCCTTGCTCCGCCGCCACCTGCTGTTGAGGCCTCCCTTACTCCGCCGCCTGCTGTCGAGGAGGCCTCCCTTGGTCCGCCGCCACCTACTGTTGAGGCCTCCCTTGCTCCGCCACCTGCTTCTGAGGCTTCTTCTAAACCACCAACTTATGATTGGAGAGAAGAGCAACGAGAGAAAGGTCGCCAAGCCGAGCTATACCTGTAAGAAAACTTGCCTTTGGCACTGGTTACACTTTTACCGCAAATTATATTTATTTTCATTTTCATGCTTTTTGCTGGTCATGTGGTACAACTTGTTTCTATAGTTGAAGTCCTAATATAATAAAGCTCGTTTGTAGTATAACCGTATCACAACTGTATATTTATTGTCATGCCTAAGTCCACATATATTTGCAAAACAATAGAAATATATCACCTCTAGGGATTTGGAGGACTGCTGGTGATCGCGGTGTATCATACCCCAAGTTCATGGCCCCTGCACCATGCCAACTGCCTGTAACTACATTAGCTTGCATGGGGTTCCCTGTTATTCTGCGTTCCGTGGTGCACCCCCCCTCCCACATATTTAAGAGTCCTTCATTTCTAATCGTTTGCAGACATATATATGAGACATCTAAGTTTGGCATCATTGTGATATATATCTGTAACTTTAGTAAGTAGAAGTTCCGGCCATATAATTGTTATTTTTCTCTCTAAAACATATTGTAAGAGTAAGAGAGTAAGAGATGTCGCTAATTTTTTTGAAACCATTGCAGGTCTCAGCTTGATCCTGCTAAATGCTTAGAACTTGTCAATGCAACATTAGAAAGGATGAAGAATTATCATAATAGGTAAGATATTTCTTCTTAATTTCACATCCACTTAAATGTCTAATATTATTCCCTGTTTGTTGAACTTGGATTATGCCACATATATCTACTATAACCTATGATTGTTAGGACCATATACACTCAAATTCTGACCTGCATATATGCAAATAAAACCATTTTTGTTTCACCGCTAGTGTCCCTCACTTGCCTAATGCCTTAAGTGTGGGTAACCCAGCTACACGGACGCTCTGCTTAGGCCAGTGAGGGACATGCCTAATGCTAGACAATTCTTCTCTCGACTAGTCGCGACTACCCGCGTGACTCATAATCATTGTTAACTACATAAATCAAACTAGCAAACGTGCCCATGTGTTGCAACGGGAGAAAAAAAACATTTCTTCCGTGTCTCTAGCTCATTGACCCGTGCGTTACAACGAAGAACACTCACGTATGCATGGGTGGTATAGTCAAGTGATCAATGAATGTATGTGCCAGAAAATACATTATTGAACTCCTTACGCATGTATGAGACAAAAAAATAAACCATGATAATTATCCAATTCAATGGCCAAAGAACATAATTTAGTTCAATGGCAAAATGATACATCAACTGCATATGTTCTAGTTAGCAATTCTAATTAAAGCCTAGGCGATACGAAGTAGTTCTTGTACTTTCTCACAATATAACAATTGCTCAATTGAAATATGTGAGACTTCCAAAATCATTTGTTTAGGATCGACCGGGAGCAGCAAAATAGAAGCGCTATTTATTTAGTTTCTGGCATGGAGCAGCAATATATATAAGAGGGTCAAACATTGTCAGTATCAATCATTCAATTAACGCCTTCTTGCTAACCCCCAGACATGCACGCTCATATTCCTGCCTGCAAGTAACAAAAGACTAAGCAATAAGCTTAGAGCACCATTGGAAAATGCAAAAATTGTCAACAAAGAACATGCAAAGGGTATAAATACACCATGGATTATTTTCTCACCGGAGTGCAACACTGGATGCATAGCATGGGAGGGAACTCTTAATATCAAATGATTCAGATGTATAAAGCTACACCACACAGTACAGTTGGAATCCTAGGGGAAGAAAATTATCATGGTAGAACAAATATTATTAAAATCATGAGGCCAAATGGCCAACAGTTTAGTGCAGCCCTGTGAGTTTGGGCCAAAAGTGCTCATATATTTCCAGTGCATCTATCCAAAAGAACTTATGTTACATCACTTTAGAGTTTTATGGAATATTTGTGCAGAACACTCACATCGTGTAAAGTCAGGACAACATACTCACTTGTATGTCATCACACTTATGTCCCAAATTATAAATCTTGGTATTGAACCTCTGCCTGCCTAAAAAATTAAATGAAGTTGGATAAGAAATCTGCTCCTATTTCACGTGAATAACATGAGCGAATTAATCAGCAAGCAGTTTAATTTCTGAGTGTGAACCCAGTATTTGAAATCTCATGTGCTCACCAGATGTACCATGGTAACTGACCTGACAGGGAAAGAGGTAAACAAAAATGCAGCTTCTAACTGATGATCAGCTCTCACCGGCAGGCGGATCGTTATCCGCAACCTTTACAGAAAAAAGTAATATCTTGAACTGTGATGCCCAAAGATTCCGAACAAACCAAGGCCCCTGTCCTAAAGAAAATAAGTTTTCTGATTCATTAATTTTACGCACCAATTATCATCCAAATAGGAATACGTAGCACTAAGATTGACGAATAGTGAACCTGAGCCGGAGGTTGGATGAGCCGTAATTTGGTTGGGGCTAGAGTACCACCATTAACCCACATCATAAGCATATTATATCATCCAACAATCGAGCAGACTAGTTGAATCCATCATGATTGATGTTCTTGCCGCTGGTTCCATGCCATGTTGCCCAGAGGGCTCCATCCTGAATTCCTGATCGAAGTTTTTACCATTGAATCCATCCCTCCCCCCTACACCTGCTGGCTCTTTGTCCCTTCGCCAACGCCCTGTGGCTGCTCGTCTTCAACAAGCTCCGGAGAGCCGCCTCTGCTGCCCCGGCCCCGACGGGTGTGTCGCTCATTGCATGGTGGGAGTGCAGCAGCTCTAGCTTGAACAAGGAGGAGGCTAAAGGGTGGCGGTCTATCATCGCCCTCATTTTGTGGTCTCTTTGGAAGGAACGAAACGAGAGTCTTCAGACAACATTCCCGCTCGGTAACCATCGTTTTTCGTCAGTTAATGCTTGAGGCTCGCTTATGGGCTGATGCTGGCAGGGTGGGTGTGCTGCCTGTTGCTGTGCACCCCCTTGAGCCGGACTAGAGTTTCATTTGAATCCAGCTTTATTTTCTTCTTGGATTGGGCTTCAGCCTTGTAAGCCTTTTCTATCTCTACCTAATCACAATGAAAGCAGTGCCTACTGCATTTCGTAATTTATTTTTTACCTCTGTCAGTTATTGACATTTTACACCATGTTCAAACTTTGGTTATGTATACTTGTTACCGACCACTGATATGAATAATGCAAATGTTTTCTACTTATCGTACCGTATTGTGATGCAGGGGTGACAAGTGTGCTAAACAACCTGTAGAGAAATTAAAACCAACAACTACTGACCCGGCTATCCTGGAAGCACCTATCGCTATGAAAGACTTATGGAGGAGAAAGAAACAATCAAGAATGGAATGAAATTGATGCAAAAGGAGGTTGTTCGAGCATTTGAGAACTATAGATCAGAAGCTGGTTATGATAAAGTATGTCCAATGTCCCCTCTAAAATTCCAATGAACAGCTATTGACATATGGCCTTTTACCTTATAGCAAGTCATCAACTTTTTGTAACCCTATTTACAAATTTGAGAATGCTTCTAATAAAATGATTGACGTTTCAGAATCTTGAGCACGAGCTTGTGATGATTCACTCCCAGTGTCTCATATATGACACCTTCTCAAAATCATACCATCACTACAATTTTACAATGAGGACAAGACAGCCTAGGTCAAAGCATTGGAACTACCAACAATTCTTCACTGAAGCCAAATCCACGGGGGGTAAAACGCAGTACTTTTGCTGCCCACTGCAGCCTAGTGAGCATGGTACTTATCTCTTTCTACTATCACCGTGTTTCATTTCTTAATGTCCTTTCTGAAATTTATGTGCCACCAAATACTTTTGAACTCTTCTAAAAGGTCATTGCTCTGGATGCCGGAAGGTTGGCGTTTCTCTTAGACATCCCAAGAGTGGTGGCTATGAGAAGGGCAATTCAGGCTCTGGATTTCCATTTGACACTGATAGTGAGAGTGCTGACTGACTACTAGGTATGTATTGTTGTGCCCATGTTCCTCAGGGTGGCCTCGAATATGCCGGTTTGATCATTAACTTCTCTTCTTGTTATAATTTTTTTTTCAAAATGTAACTGCATGGAACCTTTGTTGACAAAATCCAAATGATTTTTGTACATCAATGGTCAGAGTCATAAAATTTGAATGCATGCATCACTATCTAGGGGAAAATGCGGAAGGAGTATTTCTCAAGTGAACGAAGGGAGTTGTTTGTTACTGTTACTGATTGTGTTTTCTTCTTAGAACTTTATTGGCTTGATTTATTGTGTTCCGATTTGTTCCCTATCGAAGCTTTTCATGGATAATATGTTACACTTCGGAAGCCGATATACAGATGCTTTTATTTGCCAGGTAAGATAGCAAAGTGTTTCAAAGGTTATGTGCAAAAATTTCACCATATTAGTATTTTATTGCTAGAGCTATGTACCATACATGTGAGATGCGCTGATAAGGCTAGACTAAGTTTGACAGATTGGTCCAATAATCTGTTTATCCATTTTTTTGAAAGAAGAACAAGTGTGGTTTCATGTTACACTTGCTCGAAATACCGTTTTTGTGCAATCTACTCCTTCGCACATGAAGAGATAATTCCAGGACTGTTGATATTTGTCACGGGCCCAGTGACAGGCCGGCCCACCAACAACGACTCCCAGAGCAGGCCCAAGAGGAGGAAGCGACCCAACCGGCTGTTCGACCCAGCCACCTGGGAGATGAGTGGATAAGTAGGTGTGTGTGTGTGCCGGTGTGGGGCATCGATGATTTGGGCTGTAATCCTATTCCCCTTCCCGACCTCTCTCCTCTCTGGAACCCTAGCTTCCTCCTCCTTGAACCTCCCCTCTTCTCGAATTACCTGTATCTCTCCATGGATTCGTGGAATTGAGTAGAGAGACCATAACATATGGTATCAGAGCAAAAAGTGGAGGAGTTGTCGGCGGCGCTCAAGTCGATCCAGGAGCAGAACGCCGCGATCATGAAGGCGGTTGAGGCGTCCACCACCATCTTCGCCGAGATCCAGCCGGTGGTGGCGGACCTGGCGGCATGGAGGCCGACTCTGGAGCAGTCTATCGCGGAGCTGCGGCAAGACATCGGAGGAGTGCGCAAGGATATCGACACCGTCGCACGCAACCCCGTCCTCGCCCTCAAGCCGTCGGATTTTCCGCCGATTTTTCCCAGACCGGGCAGCGCGCCGATTCCCAACTCAGGCAGCAGCGCCCAGAGGCCCGATGGCCGCAGCGTTGATCCTTTTCACCGGGGGGTCGGACCTGGGGTGGTCACCACCTTAGTCCCACCTCCGGTCACGGGTACGTGCCCAACACCAAATCCTCTTTGTCCTGGGAGTCAATTAGCAGTAGATCATCAGTTTCGAGCGTCGGGGCGATCACCGCAGCGTGGCTCGTCCCAGTCAGGCAGTCCTCGACATCCCCGATCTGGCAGTCCCTTCCAGCGCCGCTCATCCATCCTGCCCCGGCCCAAAATGGATTTTCCTCCATTTTGGGGGGAGCGACCACGCAGTTGGAAACGCAACTGTGAGTCTTACTTTCGAGTCTTCCATTTGGATTCAGAGATGTGGGTAGATACAGCAGCTATGCATTTCACGGGGGCTGCCATGGTGTGGTTAGAGAACAATGATTTTAATCTTAGCAACATGGAGTGGGATAAATTCTGCGCTATTGTCTGTGAACAATTTGAGCGCAACGAGTTCACTGGGCTTCTTCGTCAGTTGTTTCACTTGAGTCAGACAGATTCCGTATCAGATTATGTTAGCAAGTTCAATGAAATCATGCACTCCTTATTGGCTCATAGTACTACTTGGGATCCTGCTCTTTTTCCATCTCGCTTTGTTGATGGTCTTAAGGATGAAATTCGAGTTGTTGTTATAGTTCACAACCCTCGCGACCTGGATACTGCTGTTTCTTTGGCATATTTGCAGGAAGAGGCGCTGGAAATTTCGAAGAGACGTGAACCACGCCGAGCAGACAGTGGCTCGGGAGGTCGTTCGCACCTGAGAGGTGCCATGCCCTTACCTCCACCACCTGGGCGTCCACCTCCACCTGCTGACACAGCGGGGAATCGAGGAACAGCGCCCAATACTATGGCGCACTCAGCTCAGTCTACTGATGAGCGGTTGACCACTCTCCGTGCTTATCGTCGTGCCCGTGGTCTCTGCTATCTCTGTGGAGAGAAATGGTCCAAGGATCACAAGTGTGCTGCCGCGGTGCAATTACATGTGGTGCAGGAATTGTTTGATGTGCTAGGTATTCACCGGCCGGGTTCGGCAGCTGAAGATGAGGACACATACAGCGAGTGCCATACTATCTCCCGGGCAGCGCTGGAAGGGTCTGTCACCCCTCAAACTGTTCGGTTGCAAGGAGTTATTCAGAAGCAAAAGGTACTCATTCTGGTTGATTCAGGCAGCTCTCACAGCTTCGTCAGCTCAGACTTGTCGACTCGCCTGTCGGGAGTTGTGGCAGCCCGTCGTTCCTTTCCGGTTCGCGTAGCAGATGGAGGACAGTTGCAATGCACTCAAGAGATCCCTGCTAGTGAGTGGACAGTACAAGGCCACACTTTCCGTTCCACCCTCAAGGTCCTGCCGCTCGGGTGCTATGACATGATAATTGGTATGGATTGGTTGGAAGCCCACAGTCCCATGCACATTCATTGGGGGAGAAGCTGTTGCAATTTGCACACAAGGGACAAGCGATTTCACTTCATGGTGTTCAACCTCAGTTGCAGCAGTGCTACCAGTTGACACCAGAACAATTGTATGCCTTGTTTGATCACAATGATGTCCACCAGATAGTGCAGTTGTGTGCAACGGATGGTGCAGCGACTCCTGAAGTTCTGCCTGTCTCGGTGACTGAATTGCTCCAGCAGTTTGCTCATTTGTTTGCCGAGCCTGTTGGGTTACCTCCCCAGCGAGAGTTTGATCATAGTATTCCCTTGCTTCCAGGGGCATCACCGGTCAATCTGCGCCCTTATCGGTACACACCAGCTCAGAAAGATGAGATCGAAAAACAAGTGGCAGAGATGTTACGGCAGGGCATCATTCAAAACAGCTGCAGCCCTTATGCTGCCCCAGTTCTCTTAGTCCAGAAGAAGGATCTGAGTTGGCGATTCTGCATTGACTTCCGGAGGCTTAATGCGATCACCATCAAAAACCGGTACCCGTTGCCCATCATTGAGGAACTGTTGGATGAGTTGGCTGGATCCGTGTGGTTTACCAGCCTGGATCTGCGTGCGGGGTACCATCAAATTCGCATGAAGCCCGGCGAGGAGTTTAAAACAGCGTTCAAGACACATCATGGGCATTATGAATTCAAGGTTATGCCGTACGGAGTCACAGGTGGACCGTCGACTTTCCAAGGAACTATGAATATTCTCCTTTCACCGTTCCTGCGTAAAGGGGTGCTGGTTTTTATTGATGATATTTTGGTTCATAGTGACACCCTGGAGCGGCATGTGTCATTGTTGAAACAAGTGTTTGAGCGGCTAGAGGAGCACCAGTTCTATCTCAAGAGGAGGAAGTGTCAATTTGCCCAGCCTCGCCTCACCTATTTGGGACATGTCATTAGTGCCGAAGGTGTGGCCACAGATGATAAAAACATTGCTGCTGTTCGAGATTGGCCGACTCCAACCACAGTCAAGGAGGTCCGTGGTTTCTTGGGGTTGGCTGGGTACTATCGCCGCTTTGTCCGTAACTTTGGCATTATCAGTAGGACTCTGACAAACTTGCTGAAAAAAGGGGTAGTTTTTCAATGGACCGAAGACACGGAGGCAGCATTCCAGCACCTTAAGACAGCTCTCATTACTGCCCCAGTGCTAGCTCTACCACGGTTCGATCGCACGTTTGAGGTGGAAACAGATGCCTCCAATACGGGTGTCGGGGCTGTGCTTATGCAGGATGGCCACCCTTTGGCCTTTTTCAGCAAGGCGTTGGGTCCTCGCAACCAGGGATTGTCGGCATATGAAAAAGAGTTCATGGCCGTTCTGATGGCAGTGGACCACTGGCGACCGTACCTGCAAACTGGTGAGTTTATCATTCGAACAGATCAGCGCAGCCTGTCTCACTTGGATGACCAGCGGTTAACAACACCTTGGCAGCGCCGAGCACTTACTAAGCTGTTGGGGCTGCAATACCGGATCGTGTACCGAAAAGGGATTGAGAACCGTGCAGCTGATGCTCTATCACGGCGCGAAGGGACACTTGCAGCCGTGTCGGTGGTACTTCCCAAGTGGTTGGAGGAAATTGCTACTGGGTACCAAACAGATCCGCAAGCTCGGGCTATCCTTCAGAAATACAGTGGCTCTCAGGATGCCTCGGATCCTTACACGGTGCAGGATGGAGTAATCCGCTATAAGGGCCGTGTTTGGCTGGGATCCAATTCCGCAGCTCACCAGATGATATTGCGGTCGGTGCACTCGAGTCCAGTGGGTGGCCACTCAGGGATACATGCCACTTATGATCGTCTCAAACGCCAATTTGCTTGGCCTAACATGAAGGCTGATGTCACCAAGTTTGTGTCTGATTGTGATGTGTGTAAGCAAGCAAAACCAGAGCATGTCCGCACCCCTGGTCTGCTTCAGCCACTGGAGGTGCCGCCACATCCTTGGCACACAGTCACTCTGGACTTTGTGGAGGGTTTACCCAATTCCAGGGGTTACACTTGTATCATGGTGGTAGTGGACAAACTCACCAGGTACGCGCACTTTGTGCCTCTCACCCATCCCTTCTCGGCTATCCAAGTCGCAACTGCCTTTATGACAAGTATCTACAAGTATCATGGCCTTCCGTATGCTCTTGTCTCCGACCGAGATCGGATTTTCACCAGTGCTGTTTGGAAAGAGTTGTTCCGTCAAGCCGGTACAGATCTGCGAATGTCTTCGGCATATCACCCCCAAACTGATGGCACGACGGAACGAGTCAATCAGTGTATGGAATCGTATCTCCGTTGCTTTGTCCAGAGCTGCCCTCATCGCTGGTTCCAATGGCTGCATTTGGCTGAGTTCTGGTACAACACAGCATTGCATTCGGCTCTCGGCATGTCCCCGTTTGAAATGCTTTACGGTCACCCTCCTCGGCACTTTGGCATTCTGGATGCGTCAGCAGCAGCGCCGCAAGACCTTTCTGCCTGGATGCATGAACGAACACTGATCTTGGACCTCCTGAAGCAACATCTACACCGAGCACGGCAGAGAATGAAAGAGCAAGCAGATAAGCACCGCTCAGAGCGCGTCTTTGCTGAAGGAGATTGGGTGTTTGTCAAGCTGCAGCCATATGTGCAGGTGTCCGTCGCAGCGCGAGCTAACCATAAGCTGTCCTTTCGCTACTTTGGTCCCTTTCAGGTACTCAAGCGCATCGGTTCGGTGGCGTATCGCTTGCAGTTACCAGCACACAGCAAGGTACACCCGGTCTTTCATGTATCTCTCCTCCGAGGCGCTCTTCCACCATACACCACAGCAATGCCCGAGCTACCTACTCCGGCTGCCCCATCTTCGGTACCGGCGATTCCGGAGCGCGTGCTGGCCCGACGGGTGGTGAACCGGGGTGCAGCCAAGATCCCTCAAGTTCAAGTTCAATGGGCAGGTCAACCAGCTTCACTTGCATCATGGGAGGACTACTTCGAGCTTCGCAGCCGTTTCCCTGGTGCTGCGGCTTGGGGACAAGCCGACGCTGAAGGGGGGGAGAATGTCACGGGCCCAGTGACAGGCCGGCCCACCAACAACGACTCCCAGAGCAGGCCCAAGAGGAGGAAGCGACCCAACCGGCTGTTCGACCCAGCCACCTGGGAGATGAGTGGATAAGTAGGTGTGTGTGTGTGCCGGTGTGGGGCATCGATGATTTGGGCTGTAATCCTATTCCCCTTCCCGACCTCTCTCCTCTCTGGAACCCTAGCTTCCTCCTCCTTGAACCTCCCCTCTTCTCGAATTACCTGTATCTCTCCATGGATTCGTGGAATTGAGTAGAGAGACCATAACAATATTATGTTATTTTGCAGTGGATTACCTCGATCGTGTGTGCGTCTCGACCTAATCTAAGTATTATGGAGTTGTGTGATGTACTAAATCGTGTGTTTATGTGCTTGAGACATAAATACATCTAGCCTACCCTTGTGTCCTCTCGGTTTGTGCACCATTATGTGTGAACTTTTAGAACATCTAGATTTATCTTATAATGATTATGGACTCATCACATCCAATGGATGTTGTACTGTTGTGACTTGCGACTATATCCTGCGTGTGTTTCTATATGTCAGAAGAAGATGGGTGCTACTGATTTCTAGATATATTTGCTATAGATGGCCGAGCCCACAATGTCTTGTGTGAAGTGTCAATACCCAATACGAGGATGGTTTGCTCTCCTCTTCCGCGGCTAGCCACTCCGGCTACTGCGGCCACCCATCCCCGGCTCGCGGCAGCCTCCCTCTTTCTCCGCGATGGTAGCATGCCCTCCCGCACTATGGTCCATGGTCGTCGAGCCCCACCGCGCCTTCGAGAAGGAGCGGCGCTGGTTGGCTGCCAGTCCTGGGTGTACCTCGAGGTCACCCCCACCGCGTCGCCCCATCCGGCATCTGAGCCTGTGCTCTGCCTCCTCCACCGCGCGGCCCTCCTATATATGCCGTGGTCGCATCAACATCCTCGTCTCCTCCTCCTACGCGCACCCCTGTGGCATCGTCGTTCCCCGTGCCCCTACGCCCACGCTGGTTGCCCCGTCGCACGCCGCATCAGATGATGGAGGTTGGCAGCTGGTCAAGTCAAGCCACGTGCGCCACTCCCCGCGGCCTGCTCCCGCTCCGCCGGCCAGGCACCCCTTTCCTACTGAGGTCGACGGGAAGTGCCTCAACTGCTTCTTTGAGCGACACCAGAGAAAGGACGACACCCCTCCTCCCCCACCGCCGCGTTGTCTTCGCTGCAAGGAGTTCTTGCACCATGTCAAGAACTGCAAACGGCTGCGCAGCCATACGGCCAACAGCAGTGCCGGCAACAACATGCTCTGGCGGCTGGCCGTGCTCGGGATCGGGCGCCGTCGAGCTCCAGCATCGTGTCCGGATCCCGCGGGTCCACCCCGCCACTCCCTCCCCCGCGCTCACTGTTGGTAGTGCCTTCACCGCCGCACGTTGCGCTTGTTATCCGAGGTGCTCCCGGAGCTCTATTGATGGTGTCTTGGCTAAAGGGCCTCTCACCACATCGACTCTTGGCATGGTGGGCTGGCACGAAGACCCCTTGTCGGTTCCATCCTGGGCAACTTCGGGCAACCCAAGACGTATACAAGGAAGATCTAGAAGACATGACATACACGACAAGATGCTGGATTCGTGGGAGACTCTACCTCCACGTGTGTAGCTGACTAGGATCATGAACCCTCGGTATCCTATATAAACCGATGGGCCTGGCTCGTAGAAAACACATTACAATCTCTGGGTAGTTTACCTGTACTCTGTACACACTCCAACGCAATAAAGCAAAAGTAGGACGTAAGGTTTTATCTCCTCAGAGAGTCTGAAACTGGGTAAAATCTTCTGTCCCTGTTACCATTGTCCCAAGACGCCTAGCTTAGGATCCCCTACATAGAGATCTGCCGGATTCAGCTCCGTCACTGGTGGCCCATATAGGTCCCGCTAGGTGATCGCCGCGGTACAATGGGAGTCAAGATCAACCCTTAGATCGGTTATGACACGATCTTCGTGTCGGGGCAGATGTTTGTTTTTGGCAGTGGCACTCTTGTCGCCACCTTGGCCAGGTCGAGTCCTTCGCTCTAGGTCGGATCTTAAGATTCGGTAACATGGAGTACGTCGCGGATGTCCGCGGAGAGCTGGTCTTCTCGGGTTTTGTGCCGCGCCAACCTGAGGAGCGGCATGAGCCGCTTCCCCTGGCCCCGATGTCAGAACAGGCCATCGAGGAGCGTGAAAATCCCATTTCAAGGTCGATGTCAAATCAGATCTCGAAGCCGCTTTCCCTGGGCCCGATGTCTGATTAGGCCAATGAAGAGCGTGAAAATCCGAGGTCGATGTCAGATCGGATCTCGAAGCCGCTTCCCTTGGTCCCGATGTTCGATCTAGCCTAAGAGGAACGCGTGGTGCCTACACCGAGGTCGGTGTCAGATCAGACCCCCAAAGCCGCTGCCCCCAATCTCGGTATTAGACCGAGATCTAGAGGAGCGTGAGAAACTTCTTCTGGAAGAGATGTTAGATCGGTTCCAGAAGCTCGCGACATCGGATTCCCTTATCTCACTGTACGATCGGATATGGAAGTCCCCAGGAAAAGTCAATTTTTTTAACCCACCCACCACTCATTTCGTTGCTAACATCGAGGATCTTATCGACATCCTCAACGGCATGCCCGACGAGGCCGAAGATGAGGAAGGAGGCTGGTGATTCCGCAGAAAGCCGATCACCAGCTACGGCCAGGTGTATAGCCACCTCGACCTACGACCTTTACATGGTGGACACGCCTAACTCCAGTAACAATGGTGGAGGCAGCAACGACGCCGGCAATGGCAATGGAAACAATGGGCGCTGGTAACTATGCTAACGACAACGACAATGGCGACTACCCCGACAGTCCATCAAGGGACGAGGATGGGAACCCCCTGATGTCTACTACGCAACTTTATTCTTGTAGACTCCGTTGGGCCTCCAAGCGCAGAGTTTTGTAGGACAGCAGCAAATTTCCCTCAAGTGGATGACCTAAGATTTATCAATTCGTGGGAGGTGTAGGATGAAGATGGTCTCTCTCAAACAACTCTGCAATCAAATACAAAAAATCTCTTGTGTCCCAAACACACCCAATACAATGGTAAATTGTATAGGTGCACTAGTTCGGTGAAGAGATTGTGATACAAGTGTAGTATGGATAGTAGATATAGGTTTTTGTAATCTGAAATAATAAAAACAGCAAGGTAGCAAGTGATAAAAGTGAGCACAAATGGTATTGCAATGCTTGAAAACAAGGCCTAGGGTTCATACTTTCACTAGTGCAATCTCTCAACAGTGCTAATATAATTGAATCATATAACTATCCCTCAACGTGCGACAAAGAATCACTCCAAAGTTCCTATCAATAGTGGAGAACATAAGATGAAATTGTTGTAGGTAGCAAAACCACCTCAAAGTTATCTTTCCGATCAATCTATTGAGTCATCCCTATAAGTGTCACCGATAGTCCTAGAGTTCGTACTAGAATAACACCATATGATACGCATCAATCAACTCTAATGTCACATAGATACTCCAATGTCACCACAAGTATTCGTGAGTTAATTATTCGATATGCATCAAACAATTTCAGATTCATAATATTCGATCCAACACAAAGAACTTCAAAGATCACCCCAAAGTTTCTATCGGAGAAAATAGGACGAAAACGTGTATCAACCTATGTGCCTAGATTACCCCAATGTCACCTCGGGAATCCGCAAGTTGATTACCAAAACATACATCAAGTGACTCAATAGAATACCCCATTGTCACCACGGGTATCCACATGGAAGACATACATCAAGTGTTCTCAAATCCAAAGTATTCAATCTGATAATAATGAAACCTCAAAGGGCAAGACTCAATTCATCACAACAAAGATATAGAGGAAAGATCACCATATGATCCAACTATATTTACAAAGTTCATGGTACATCAAGATCGTGCCAAATCAAGATCACGAGAGAGAGATCAAACACATAGCTACTGGTACATACCCTTAGCCCCGAGGGTGAACTACTCCCGCCTCATCATGGAAGCAGCGGGGATGATGAAGATGGCCTCCGGTGATGACTTCCCCCCTCCGGCAGGGTGTCGGAACAGGGCTCCGGATGAGATCGCTTCGGAACGGAGGCTTGAGGCGGCGTAAAAACTCATCTAGGTTAACTTTCGGGGATTTCCCAATTTATAAGAATTTTCAGCATTGGATTCACGCCAGGGGGAGTCCCTAGGGTCCCACAAGCTCAGGTGGCGTGCCCTAGGGGGGGCGCCACCCAAGCTTGTGGCCCCCCTGGACACCTTCTGGTCCTCCGAAGCTTCGCGGGTCTCTTATTTTGCATTAAAAATCACCGTAAATTTTCGTGGCATTTGGACTTCATTTGGTATGGATTTTCTGGAAAACCAAAAACATGCAGAAAACAGCAACTGACACTGGGCACTAGGTTAATAGGTTAGTTCATGAAAATCATATAAAAATGCACCAAAACCATATAAAATTGTTGTAAACATGGCATGAATACTTTATAAATTATAGATACGTTGGAGACGTATCACCCCCGGAGTGAGTTCGCTCCCTACGATGAGGACATACTGAACGTGTCTCTAGATAGTGAGCGCCATGACGAATGCCGGCAAAGGCTAATTAGGTCGGCAAAAAGGTTGTCAGAGATAAAGATGTGCTGGTCATACGTGCCCAACACCTCAATTATTGTTGGCAGGAGCTCTTCCAATACGAGGAGAACCTCAGAAGCAAGAAAAACTCGATGTCCAGGGCAGCAGCCAAGCACAGCCGAAACCTGATGAAGGACTTGGATGCGGCTGCACACCACAGTGTGGTTTCCAAGCGCACGTGGGGTGAAGGACCTGCACCGAGGGGCAGGAGATCGGCCTTCCCGATGTGAGGGCAGGTGGGCCGATACCGATAGACATGCTCCTAAGGTGCCGAAATGACGAAAGAAAGACGCGATTATGCATCTGGCAACCTGGGCAGTTCAAGGCCGAGCTCAAGCACCCCACACCAAGGACAAGTGTCGGGTTCCACCCGAGGACAAGCCTCCTCGGACGATCTACCAGTCCGGACGCCATCCGAAGACGTTCGCCGAGCAGGTGGCTTGGTTACGCTGGAAGGCCAAGGAGAGGAGCGAGCCGACTTTCTCCAAATATGACGAGGAGATCGGCATCAATGAGGCACGTCGCACCATCAACACTGCCCGAAATCGGGGCGAGCCATCGATGATGTATCCACCCTGCTTCTCGGATCGGTGTATTGCTCACGCCTTTCCAACGAGCATAAAGCTCGTAAACTGTGAGAAATATGACAGGTCCACGGATCCCTCGATGTGGATCAAGGATTGTATCCTTGCGGTACACGTGGCAAACAGTGATGACCTATGCGCCATAAAGTACCTGCCACTGATGCTAAAGGGTTTGTCCCAACATTGATTACACACTTTGAGGCCAAGGTCGATCAACACCTGGGCGGCTTTGTAGTTTGAGTTCATGGCAAATTCCCAAGGCAGTTATGTTAAGCCTCCGGACGCCAATCATCTAGCCCTCTCATGTCTACTACGTAACTTTATTCTTGTAGACTCTGTTGGGCCTCCAAGCGCAGAGTTTTGTATGACAGCAGCAAATTTCCCTCAAGTGGATGACCTAAGGTTTATCAATCCATGGGAGGTGTAGGATGAAGATAGTCTCTCTCAAATAACCCTGCAATCAAATACAAGAAATCTCTTGTGTCCCCAACACACCGAATACAATGGTAAATGTATTGGGTGCACTAGTTTGGCGAAGAGATGGTGATACAAGGGTAGTATGGATAGTAGATATAGGTTTTTATAATCTGAAATAATAAAAATAGCAAGGTAGCAAGTGATAAAAGTGAGCACAAACGGTATTGCAATGCTTGGAAATAAGGCCTAGGGTTCATAGTTTCACTAGTGCAATCTCTCAACAGTACTAACATAATTGAATCACATAACAATCCCTCAAAGTGCGGCAAAGAATCACTCCAAAGTTTCTATTCCTATCGGAGAAAGTAGGATGAAATCGCGTAGGTAGTAAACCACCTCAGAGTTATGTTTCCACTCAATCTATTGAACCACCCCAAAGTGTCACGAATAGTTCTAGAGATCGTACTCCGACAACACCATATGATACACATCAATCAACTCTAATGTCACCTAGATACCCCAATGTCACCACGAGTATCCGTGAGTGAGACATTGAGGTGGCGGAAAAACTCATCTAGGTTAACTTTCGGGGGTTTCTGGATTTATAGGATTTTTCAGCGTTGGAATCACGCCAAAAGGAGTTGCGAGGGGCCCACAAGGCAGGAGCGCCCTCCCTACCCCCAGGGCGCGCCCAAGTGCCTTGTGGCCATCTCGTGGGTCTTCTGGTCCTCCCACGAAGCTTCGGGGGTCTCTTATGTTCCAGAAAAAATCGTCAAAAAGTTTTGTCGTGTCTAGACTTCGTTTGGTATGGATTTCATGGAAAACAAAAAACAAGCAGAAAACAACAACTGGCACTAGGCAATAGATTAATATGTTAGTCCATAAAAATAATATAAAAGTGCACCAAAACCATATTATAGAACTCATGTAAATATAGCATGAATACTTCATAAATTATAGATACGTTCAAGACGTATCATCATCCCAAAGCTTAATTCCCGCTCGTCCTCGAGTAGGTAAATGATAAAAGAAATAATTTATGAAGTGTGAATGCTAGAATAAAACAGACCTTTGATCACATAGGCAATAATAATCTAATAACAAGTAGCATCTTTCCAATAAGTTCAACATATCATACAGTGGTAATGAAGTATCTCGCAACCTTTCAAGATTATATTGCAAACATAAAGCAATCAATGAATTAAAGATGACGATTAGGTACCCCAATTTGAAGATAACCATCACACTTATAAAATGCTCAACTCATTTCTATTAGAAGAATGCATGCAAAGCTAAGAATGATCCCCATGCTCAGTACGTGGTGCCAAGAGAAAGAAAGATGGAATTGACTCAACATAAAAAGTAAATAGATAGGCCCTTCGCAGAGGGAAGCAGGGATTTGGTTATGTGCCAGAGCTCATTGCTTAAAAAAGAGATAATTTCATTTAAGAGGTGTACTTTTCCTGTCAACGGTTTTACAACAAAGTTTCCAATATCCTCCATGCTAAACACGTTAATGGCGGTTCCCATGCAAAAGTTTTACTCCCTGCTACTTGTAAACTGCGTTTGGATTTCCCCGAAGAGGAGAGGATGATGCAGTAAGGTAGACATAAGTATTTCCCTCAGTTAAGAACCAAGGTTATCAATCCAGTAGGAGAACCACACAGAACCTCGTTAGCAGCACCTACACACACAAAAGCAAACACTTGCACCCAACGCAAATAAGAGGGTTGTCAATCCCCTTAGCGGTTACTTGCAAGGATTAATTCTGATAGTGATAGATAGATAAAGTAAATTGCAAAATAAAATAAAGTAAATAAAATTGCAGCAAGGTATTTTTGGATTTAAGATATGATAAAAGTAGACCCGGGGTCCATAGTTTTCACTAGAGGCTTCTCTCTTGAACACATAGCATACGGTGGGTAAACAAATTACTGTTGGGCAATTGATAGAAAAGCGCATAGTTATAATGATATTCCAGGCAATGATCATGTATATATGCGTCACGTCCGAGACAACTAGACCGACTCCTGCCTGCATCTACTAATATTACTCCACTCATCGACCGCTATCCAGCATGCATCTAGAGTATTAAGTATAAAACAGAGTAACGCCTTAAACAAGATGACATGATGTAGACAAAGTAAACTCAATCAATATGATTAAACCCCATCTTTTTATCCTTAATGGCAACAATACAAATACGTGTCTTGTCCCTTTCTGTCACTGGGATATAGAACACCGCAAGATTGAACCCATCACAAAGCACCTCTCACATTGCAAGATAAATCAATCTAGTTGGCCAAATCAAATGGATAGATCGGAGAGAAACACAAAGCTATAACAATCATGCATAAAAGAGTTCAGAGAAGACTCAAATATTTCTCATGAATAATCTGATCATAAACCCACAATTCATCGGATCCCAACAAACACACTGCAAAAGAAGATTACATCGGATAGAACTCGAAGAACATCGAGGAGAACATTGTATTGAAGATCAAAGAGAGAGAAGAAGCCATCTAGCTACTAGCTATGGACCTGAAGGTCTGTGGTAAACTACTCACACATCATCGGAAGGGAAGCAAGGTTGATGAAGAAGCCCTCCATGATCTATTCCCCCTCCGATAGATTGCCGAAAAAGGCCTCCAGATGGGATCGCGGAAGAACACAAGCTTGCGGCGGTGGAAAAGTTATTCGTGGTGGCTCTCTGATGTATTGGGAATATTTGGGAATTTATAGCACTAGAATTAGGTCAAGAGGTGCCACGAGGGGCCCACAAGCCTGGGGGCGCGCCTACCCCCCTGGGCGCGCCCTCCGGGCTTGTCGCTCCCTCGTGACTCTTCTGGTGTTCTCCCGAAGCTTCTAGGGTCCCTTCTGGCCAGAAAAAATTAATCCAAAGTTTTTTCTCCGTTTGGACTCTTTTTGATATTGATTCTCTGAAAAGCCAAAAACAAGCAAAAAACAGCAACTGGCACTGGGCAACTAAGTTAATAGGTTAGTCCCAAAAAATGATATATAATTGCATAATAAACATCCAAGATTGATAATATAATTGCATGGAACAATAAAAAATTATAGATACGTTGGAGACGTATCAAGCATCCCCAAGCTTAATTCTTGCTCGTCCTCGAGTAGGTAAATCATAAAAACAGAATTTTTGATGTGGAATGCTACCTAACATGTTTCATCATGTAATTCTCTTTTACGGTATGAATATTAAGATCCGAATGATTCAAAGCAATAGTCTATAATTTGATATAAAGACATCAATACTCTGGCATACTAGCAAACCATCATGCCTTTCAAAATAAAAATGCTAAAGAAAGTTATCCCTACAAAATCATATAATCCTGTCATGCTCCATCTTCTTTAACATAAAGTATTTATCATGCACAACCCCGGAGACAATCAAGCAATTGGTTCATACTTTTTAACGCGCTTCAGCTTTTTCAACCCCCACACAATACATGAGCGCAAGCCATGGATATAGCACTATGGGTGGAATAGAATATGGTGGTAGAGATCAATAAGGGGAAGTCAAAAGAAGAAGATAGTCTCACATCGACGAGGCTAATCAATGGGCTATGGAGATGCCCATCAATTGATGTCAATGCGAGGAGTAGGGATTGCCATGCAACGGATGCACTAAGAGCTATAAGTGTATGAAAGCTCAAAAATAAAAACTAAGTGGGTGTGCATCCAACTTGCTTGCTCATGAAGACCTCGGCCATTTGAGGAAGGCCATCATCGGAATATACAAGCCAAGTTCTATAATGAAAAATTCCCACTAGTATATGAAAGTGACAACATAGGAGACTCTCTATATGAAAAACATGGTGCTACTTTAAAGCACAAGTATGGAAAAAGATAGTAACACTGCCCCTTCTCTCTTTTTCTCTCATTTTTTTTCGCTGGGCTCTTTTTGGCCTCTTTTTTTTATCTCACTGGGACAATGCTCTAATAATGATGACCATCACACTTCTATTTACTTACAACTCAAAAATTACAACTCGATACTAGAACAAATATGACTCTATATGAATGCCTCTGGCAGTGTACCAGGATGTGCAATGATACTAGCGTAACATGTATGAAAATGATGAACGGTGGCTGAGCCACAAATACTATGTCAGCTATATGATCATGCAAAGCAATATGACAATGATGATGTGTGTCATATAAAAAGAATGGTGGAAGTTGCATGGCAATATATCTTGGAATGGCTATGAAAATGCCATGATTGGTAGGTATGGTGGCTGTTTTGAGGAAGATATAGGGAGGCTTATGTGTGATAGAGCGTATCATATCATGGGGTTTGGATGCACCACCGGTGAAGTTTGCACCGACTCTCAAGGTGAGAAAGGGCAATGCATGGTACCGAAGAGGCTAGCAAGTTGTGGAAAGGTGAGAGTGCGTATAATCCATGGACTCACATTAGTCATAAAGAACTCACATACTTATTGCGAAAGTCTATTAGCCCTCGAAGCAAAGTACTACTACACATCCCCTAGGGGGGAGGTTGGTAGGAGTTAACCATCGCGCACCCCCGACCGCCACGCAAAGGAAGACAATCAAGAATAAATCATGCTCCAACTTCTTAGCATAACGACAGACCATACGTGCATGCTTCGGGAATCACAAACCTTAACACCAATATTCTTACTAAACCACAATTATCTACTAGCACCTCCCACATATTACCATCTTAATATCGCAAAACTATTGCAAGGAATCAAACTTATCATATTCAGTGATCTACATGAAAGTTTTTATTATATCCCTCTTGAATACCTATCATATTAGGACCAAATTCATAACCTGTGCATATTACCATTGCTATTTATTAGACTCTAAAAAAGATATAAGTGAAGTATGAGAGTGCAACTATTTCTTTAAAATATAACCACCGCCGTGCTCTAAAAGATATAAGTGAAGCACTAGAGCAACTGCCTAGCTCAAAAGATATAAGTGAAGCACATAGAGTATTCTAACAAATCACGAATAATGTGTGTCCCTCTCAAAAAGGAGTGTTCAGAAAAGATGATTGTGGCAAACTAAAAAGAAAAAAAAGAAAATAAAACTGTGGCACAAGACGCTCCAAGTAAAACACATATCATGTGATGAATAAAAATATAGCTCCAAGTGATATACCGATAGATTGTAGACGAAAGAGGGGATGCCATCCGAGGCATCCCCAAGCTTAGACGCTTGAGTCTTCCTTGAATATTACCTTGGGGTGCCTTGGGCATCCCCAAGCTTAGGCTCTTGCCGCTCCTTATTCCTTCATCCATCATGGTCTCACCCAAAACTTGAAAACTTCAACACACAAAACTCAACAGAAACCTCGTGAGATCCGTTAGTATAACAAACAAATCTTAAACTTTACATACTTTTATAAATTGATTCATATTTAATATTGGCATAATTCTAATGTACTCCAACTTCCCCATGGCTTATACCCCCTGATACAATCCATAGATTCATCAAAATAAGCAACTATGCAACAAAAACAGAATCTGTCTAAAACAGAACAGTCTGTAAAGATCTATTTAATAATCATACTTATGTAACTCAAAAAATTCTGAAACATTAGGACAGCGTAGGCAATTCATATTCCAATACCGTGTAACAAAGTCAGAATTTAATCACGCTCCAGTACAGAACGAAAAATCCAGCACTGGACTCAAAACTTTCTGTTTTCAAACAGCATCAATCATACTATCATCCAAATCATCCCAAAGGCATTACTTGGCACAAACACTAATGAAAAGATAAAAACACAATCATAACAGAAGCTAAAATTGTGTAAACACACAAAATAGAAAACAAAGCAAAAAAATTAAGATACATATTGGGTTGCCTCCCAGCAAGCTCTTTCTTTATAGCCATTAAGATAGGCTTGAGATTTCAATGATGCTCACATGAAAGATAATAGTTGAAACACAAAGAGAGCATCATAAAACATGTGACAAACACATTTAAGTCTAACATACTTCCTATGCATAGGCATTTTATAGGAAAACAAATTATCAAGACAAGCAACATCTAGCATATGCATATAAATAGAGTGAAACATTATAATTCCAACACAAAGAGAGGTAATTTAGTGATATGAAGATTTTTATAACCATGTTTTCCTCTCTAATAATAAATACATGTAGGATCATAATCAAATTCAATAATATAGCTATCATATAAAATACTATCTTCATGATCCACATGCATAAAAGTTTTATAATCTTCCAAAATAGTGGGATTAACATCAACTAAAGTCATGACCTCTCCAAACCCACATTTATCAAAAATTTCATAAGACTGAACACTCTCCAAATGTGTGGGATTCTTTTTATCTAAAGTTGACACTCTTCCAAACCTACTTTCAATATTATTGCAAACATTATTATCAATAACATGTTCATCATGAGGCCTAAATAAATTTTCAAGATCATAAGAAGCATTATCACCCCAATCATGATCATTGCAATAAGTAGTGGACGTAACAAAATTATCATCCCCAAGCTTGTAGCTTTGCATATCATTAGCACAATTGACATTAATAGAATTTGTAATAACATCATTGCAATTATGCTTTTCATTCAAGGAGCTATCATGAATTACTTTATAAATTTCATTTTTTAACACTTCATCACAATTTTTCAGATTCATGATCTTCAAGCAAAACTTCATAAAGATAATCAAGTGCACTCAACTCACTAGCAATTGGTTCATCATAATTGGTTTGTTTGAAAAGATTAGTAAGTGGATGAGGATCCATATGTCTATATTTTTATTTTCATTGAGTCACACAATTATAGCTAGCAAACAAAATAAAATGTTTTTGTGTTTTTCGATTTTTTAGAGAAGTGGAGGGAGATGAAAAAGAGAGGTAAAGGCAAATAAAAAGGCAAATAAAAATAAGAGCAAGTAGATGATAGTTTATGTGAAGGTACTTGATAGGTTTTGGTGATGTCTCCCCGGCAACGGCGCCAGAAATTCTTCCTGCTACTTGTGAACTGCGTTGGGATTTCTCCGAAGAGGAGAGGATGATGCAGTACAGTAGAGATAAGTATTTCCCTCGGTTAAGAACCAAGGTTATCAATCCAGTAGGAGAACCACACATAACCTCGTTAGCAGCACCTACACACACAAAAGCAAACACTTGCACCCAACGCAAATAAGAGGGTTATCAATCCCCTTAGCGGTTACTTGCAAGGATTAATTCTGATAGTGATAGATAGATAAAGTAAATTGCAATATAAAATAAAGTAAATAAAATTGCAGCAAGGTATTTTTGGATTTAAGATATGATAAAAGTAGACCCGGGGGCCATAGTTTTCACTAGAGGCTTCTCTCTCGAACACATAGCATACGGTGGGTAAACAAATTACTGTTGAGCAATTGATAGAAAAGCGCAAAGTTATAACGATATTCAAGGCAATGATCATGTATATAGGCATCGCGTCCGAGACAAGAAGACCGACTCCTGCCTGCATCTACTACTATTACTCCACTCATCGACCGCTATCCAGCATGCATCTAGAGTATTAAGTATAAAACAGACTAACGCCTTAAACAAGATGACATGATGTAGACAAAGTAAAATCAAGCAATATGATTAAACCCCATCTTTTTATCCTTAATGGCAACAATACAAATACGTGTCTTGTCCCTTTCTGTCACTGGGATATAGAACACCGCAAGATTGAACCCATCACAAAGCACCTCCCCATTGCAAGATAAATCAATCTAGTTGGCCAAACCAAACGGATAGATCGGAGAGAAATACAAAGCTATAACAATCATGCATAAAAGTGTTCAGAGAAGACTCAAATATTTCTCATGAATAATCTGATCATAAACCCACAATTCATCGGATCCCAACAAACACACCGTAAAAGAAGATTACATCGGATAGAACTCCAAGAACATCGAGGAGAACATTGTATTGAAGATCAAAGCGAGAGAAGAAGCCATCTAGCTACTAGCTATGGACCCGTAGGTCTGTGGTAAACTACTCACACATCATCGAAAGGGTAGCAAGGTTGATGAAGAAGCCCTCCGTGATCGATTCCCCCTCCGACAGATTGCCGGAAAAGGCCTCCAGATGGGATCACGGAAGAACAGAAGCTTGCGGCGGCGGAAAAGTTATTCGTGGTGGCTCTCTGATGTATTGGGAATATTTGGGAATTTATAGTGCTATAATTAGGTCAAGAGGTGCCACAAGGGGCCCACAAGCCTGGGGGGCGCGCCTACCCCCCTGGGTGCGCCCTCCGGGCTTGTCGCTTCCTCGTGACTCTTCTGGTCTTCTCCCGAAGCTTCCAGCGTCCCTTCTGGTCCATAAAAAAATTAATCCAAAGTTTTTTCTCCGTTTGGACTCTTTTTGATATTGATTTTCTGAAAAGCCAAAAACAAGCAAAAAAAAACAGCAACTGGCACTGGGCACTAGGTTAATAGGTTAGTCCCAAAAAATGATATATAATTGCATAATAAACATCCAAGATTTATACTATAATAGCATGGAACAATCAAAAATTATAGATACGTTGGAGACGTATCACTCCCCTTCCACCATACCAACACAAACCATGGCTAGCCGAATCCACGGGTGCCTGCCAACTTTCAAATTTCCGGGGGGAGTGTTTTTATAAATGAATTCAGGACTGGGCATCCATATTACCAGCCTCCCTCAAAATTGACGAGTGAATAAATTCTCTTCGCGAGTAAAATACAGTTAGCATGGAAGATATTGACTACCCCATCGCTCCATGAGCGGTACGGGCACACAAAATATATGTTCATTTGAAGGTTTAAAGAGGTGGCACATGCAAATTTACTTGGAATGGCAGTGAAATACCATCTATAGGTAGGTATGGTGGAAACTTTATGGCATAAACTTGTTTTAAGGATTGGATGCACAAGCAGTATCTCCTCTTCGTAAAGGAAAAGGCTAGCAAAAGACTGGGGGCAACCACCTTACCAAGCACAAAAAACCACAATCATACATTCCCTAATAGTAACATAATTGAGAAAATATAATCATGATGATAACCTACAAATCTTTAATACCATCGAGGCTGAATTTGGAATTTATCAAATATGTGTAAACATGTGCCAAGTCAATCATCCATTCTTCATTGGAAGATACTTATCACAACAACATGACAGGTTCAACTTGATAAAGCTAATGCTCATTGTTATTATAATATAATTCCCTTACTTGATTAAAGACATGTACTTTCATAGTCTCACTTCTTCTTTAATGGATTAAACGGAGGATGCATGTTTACTTCTCAATACACATATAATAAATGATGCACATGACATTCAATTCATTCATAGATATCTTACTCTAAAGATGTAGGTGAAACACAAGATTAAATAAGAAGCTACTCCAAAAGATATAAGTGAAGAACAAAGAGTAGTTAAGTGAATAAGTAGCTATGTATAAGCTCTCTCCAATTTAAAATTTTCAAATCTAAGGATTGTATCAAATAGCAAACAAAATAAAAATAAAAGGACACTCCAAGAATAGCACATGTCATGTGAACAAATAGAAATCGAGACTAACCGATAGTTGTTGATGAAGAAAGGTGAGATGCCTACCGGGGCATCCCCAAGCTTCGATGCTTGAGACTTCTTGAAATATTAACTTGGGATGCCTTGAGTATCCCCAATCTTGAGCTCTTGTGTCTCCTTAATTCCTCTCATATCAAAGTTTCCCCTGGGTCTTAAAAACTTGATCCACACAAAACTTAACAAGAACTCGTGAGATAAGTTAGTACAAATCAATTCAAAATCTTAACATTCACTACAGTAGAAAATTAATAAAATTATAATTAAACATTGCATACTAAATGTCTCTGCATATTTAATACTCCTATCACCTAATAGAAACATTAAGCAAGCAAACAATGCAACTATAACAGCAATCTGTCTAAACAGAACAGTCTGTAAAGAAAGAATAAAATTTATACTTCTCTAGCTTCAAAAATTCTGAAAAATTACCACGTGACAGAGAACTCATGCATTATTACTATGTAAATTTTTTAGTTTTTTATCACGTTCTGATTATTTAGGAATATTTAGGGCATAACAGAAAACTTTCTGTTTTCAAACAACAACTCATAAACTTACAAACTAAACATGGTAAAGGCTATACTTTGCCCTTTATTTAAATAAAATATACAAACATGATTATGAATAGCAGAAAACAAAGTCAAATAAAAGAAAATGATGCTCCAAGCAAAACACATATTATGTGAAGAATTAAAATATAGCTTTAGGTGGGATTACCGATAATATTGAAGACGAAAGAGGGGATGCCTTCCGGGGCATCCCCAAGCTTAGATGCTTGATTCCTCCTTGGATATTACCTTGGGGTTCCTTGGGCATCCCGATCTTAGGGTCTTGCCACTCCTTGTTCTCCTTCATATCGCTTTCTCACCCAGAACTTGAAAACTTCATTCACACAAAACTTAACGGAACTTGTGAGATAGGTTAGTACATAAGAGATAAACCTTATGATCATGTACTATCAAGACAAGATTCACATTTGTTTCCAAGTAATAGCTACTGTATTATATATCATTTCCACAATTTATATCTCCCAATATAAGTCATGGAAACATCCAAACAAGTAGATAACGAAAACAAAGCAGAATCTGTCAAAAACAGAATAGTCTGTATAGATCTAATATTCTACGTACTTCTGTAACTCCAAAAATTCTGAAAAATAAGGAAAATGTAAAAAAAATCATAGCAGTATTGTGTAAAAATTTCAGAGTTTTATCTCGTTCCAGTACAGAATGTAAATTCATGCACTGGACGCTAAACTTTCTGTTTCTGCACATAACCAAATAAACAAACATCCACATTAACCTAAAGGCTTTACTTGGAACTTTATTGAAATAAAATATACAAAACATGATTGCTACAGTAGCTTTAATCATGTATACACACAAAACAGGAACAAAAAAAATAAACATATTGGGTTGCCTCCCAACAAGCGCTTTTCTTTAAAGCCTTTTAGCTAGACATGATGATTTTAATGATGCTCACATAAGAATAGGAATTGAACCATATAAGAGAGCATCATGAATCATATGGCACGCACATTTAAACCTAACCCACTTCGTATGCATAGGGATTTTTTTAAGCAAACAATTTATTGGAGCAAGAATCAACTAGCATAGGAAGGCAAAACATGCATGACTTCAAAACTTTCAACATAAAGAGAGGAAACTTGATGTTGTTGAAATATATATATATATATATATATATATATATATATATATATATATATAAAAGCATATCTTCCTCTCTCATAATAATTTTCAGTAGCATCATGAACAAATTCAACAATATAACTATCACATAAAGCATTTTTTCAGGATCCACATGCATAAAAAATTTTATTACTCTCCACATAAGCAAATTTCCTCTCATTAATAGTAGTGGAGCAAATTCAATGAAATTACTATCATATGACACTTGATTTACATAATCAATTTGAGCATTAGAGTCATGATGACAAGTTTCATGGTTATCGTTACTCTTATAGCATACATGTCATCACAATAATCATCATAGATAGCAACTTTGTTCTCATAATAATCAATTGAAACATCTTCCAAAGTAGTGGATTCAAAATTATATAAAGTCATGACCTCTCCCACTTTTATCATTATAATAAGATTCAATACCCTCCAAAATAGTGGGATAATTATTACCTAAAGTTGACACTCTTGCAAACCCACTTTCATCATCATTGTAATCATCATAAATAGGAGGCATGGTTTCATCATAATAAATTTGCTCATCAAAAGTAGGGGGACTGAAAAGATCATCTTCATCAAACATAGCATCCCCAAAAGTTTATGGCTTTGCATATCATTAGCATCATGGATATTCAAAGAATTCATACAAGCAACATTGCAATCATTCTTATCATTCAAGGAACTCACGCCAAATATTGAGTTAAATTCTTCTTTTAACACTTCATAACTATTATCAGAATCCATGTTTTCAAGAAAGACTTCGTAAAGATAAAGAATTTGATGCAACTTCACTTCCATTTTTTTGTAGTTTTTTATAAACAAAACTAGTGAAAAACAAGAAACTAAAAGATTCAATTCAAGCACTCACCTTCCCGGCAACGGCGCCAGAAACAGCTTGATGTCTATTGATACGTCTCCGTCGTATCTACTTTTCCAAACACTTTTGCTCGTGTTTTGGACTCTAATTTGCATGATTTGAATGAAACTAACCCGGACTGACGCTGTTTTCAGCAGAACTACCATGGTGTTGTTTTTGTGCAGAAATCAAAGTTCTCAGATTTGGACGAAACTTTTTGGAGAATTTTTATGGAATATATAAAAAATATTGGCGCAAGAATCAACAAAAGAGGGGCCACCTGTTGCCCACAAGGCAACAGGGCGCGACCCTCCCTTAGGGCATGCCCTGATGCCTTGTGGGGCCCACAAGCAGCCATCTGACCTAATTCCAACGCTATAAATTCTCTTTCCCTGAGAAAAAAAATAAGAGAAGAAGTTTCATCGCGTTCTACGATACGGAGCCGCCGCCACCTCCTGTTCTTCATCGGGAGGGCTGATCTGGAGTCCGTTCGGGGCTCCGGAGAGGGGGATTCGACGCCGTCGTCATCATCAACCATCCTCCATCACCAATTTCATGATGCTCACCACCGGGCGTGAGTAATTCCTTCGTAGGCTTGCTAGACGGTGATGGGTTGGATGAGATTTATCATGTAATCGAGTCAATTTGTTAGGGTTTTGATCCCTAGTATCCACTATGTTCTGAGATTGATGTTGCTATGACTTTGCTATGCTTAATGCTTGTCACTAGGGCCCGAGTGCCATGATTTCAGATCTGAACCTTTATGTTTTCATGAATATATTTGAGTTCTTGATCCTATCTTGCAAGTTATACGCACCTATTACGTGTCATGATCCGCATACCCCAAGGTGACAATAATTGGGATTCTTTCCGGTGATTGCCGTAGTTTGAGGAGTTCATGTATTCACTAAGTGCTAATGCTTTGTTTTGGTTCTCTATTAAAAGGAGGCCTTAATATCCCTTAGTTCCCTTAAGGACCCCGCTGCCACGAGAGGGTAGGACAAAAGATGTCATGCAAGTTCTTACTATAAGCACGTATGACTATATACGGAATACGTGCATACATTACATTGATGAATTGGAGCTATTGTGTATCGCCCTAGGTTGTGACTGTTATATGATGAATATCATCCAACATAATTATCATCACCGATCCAATGCCTACGACTTTCTCATATTGGTTTCTGCTAAGTTACTTTGTTGCTACTGCTTTACACTTGCTGCAAAACTGCTACTGTTACTGTTTCCATTACTATTGTTGCTATTGCTACTACTACCAAAACTATCATATTACTGTGCTACTAAATACTTTGCTGTAGATATTTTATCTCCAGGTGTGGTTGAATTGACAACTCAACTGCTAATACTTGCAAATATTCTTTGGCTCCCCTTGTGTCGAATCAATAAATCTGGGTGAAATACTACCCGTGAAAACTGTTGCGATCCCCTATACTTGTGGGTTATCAAGACCTTTTTCTGGCGCTGTTGCTGGGGAGCATAGCTCTATTTGTTGAGTCACTTGGGATTTATATCTGTTGATCACTATGAAGAATCTGAAAGACTCTAAGACCAAGATTGTTCCCTCTAAGACGAGGGGAGGTAAGGAACTGTCATCTAGCTCTGCACTTGATTCACCTTCTGTTTTGAGTAAGCTTGCGACACCACCACCTGTTATGCATTCTGATATGTCGCAAGTTATTGATGATACTACTTCTGCTATGAATGATACTTATGATGATGCTAGTACTATGCTTGATAATACTGTGCCACTTGGTGAATTTCTTGATGAACAACTTGCTAAAGCTAAAGAAATTGAGAATGCTGAAAATGTTGAAACTCTTGAAAACTATGAATCACCTATTATTCCTAGTTCTCCTACTAGAGTTGAATCACCTGATGAACATGTCTTTGATAGGGAGACGTCTAGGGCCATTCTTGCTTGTAAGGATAGAGATGAAGTTAAAAAATTGCTTGCTGAAATGAAAGAAAAATCTATGAGGGAGAGAATGAAATATGATCCTAAGTTTGCTACCTCTCCCATATATGTTACCGATAAGGATTATGAATTCTTTGTCGATCCTGAGTTATATACTTTGGTTGAATCTGATCCTTTTCATGGTTATGAAACTGAAACTGTTGTGGCCCATCTTACTAAATTGAATGATATTGCTACCCTATTTGCTCATGAGGAAAAAATTTGCTATTACTATATTCTTAAGTTGTTTCCTTTCTCATTAAAGGGTGATGCTAAGAAATGGTTTAATACTCTTGCTCCTGTTTGTGTGCGTAGTTCCCAGGATATGATATATTACTTCTCTGAAAAATACTTTCCTGCCCATAAGAAACAAGCTGCCTTACAGGAAATACTTAACTTTATGCAAATTGAAGAAGAGAATCTCCCTCAAGCTTGGGGGAGGCTTATCCAGTTACTTAGTGCTTTGCTTGATCATCCTCTTAAGAAGAATGAAATACTTGATATCTTTTATAATGGAGTAACCGATGCTTCTAGGGACTACCTAGATAGTTGTGCTGGTTGTGTTTTCAGGGAACGAACTGTTGGACAGGCTGAAGAATTATTGAATAATATATTAAAGAATGATAATGAGTGGACACTTCCTGAACCACCACCTAAGCCAACTCCAAAGAAGAGAGGTATTCTATTCCTCAGTCCAGAAGATATGCAAGAAGCTAAGAAATCTATGAAAGAAAAATGTATTAAAGCTGAAGATGTTAAGAATCTGCCACCTATTGAAGAAATACATGGGCTCGACATCCCAACACAGGTAGTGGAGGTAAATTCTCTCACTAGATTTGATGAAGGTGATATTCCGTATAATAAATCTGCTAGTCAATGCCTATATGAATTTGATAATTACATCATTAAACAGAAACACTTTAATATGTATGTTAGAAATCAACTAAAACGGAATGCCATCATGATTGAACGCTTGAGTGATTTGATGTTTAGAACTGCTAATGATGTTAAAATCTTGAGTAAACATGCTTCTATGGTTCAGACTCAGTTAGAACAAATTGCTAAGTCATAAAATGATTTGCTTGATGAGATGAATAATAAAAAGAATGATCATGTTGTTAGAGTTGTTACTAGGGGAGGTAGAATGACTCAGGATCCTCTATATCCTGAAGGTCATCCTAAAAGAATTGAACAAGATTCTCAAAGAAATAATATTGATGCACCTAGTCCATCTAAGCAGAAAAAGAAAAAGAAGAATGATAAAACTTTGCATGCTTCTAGTGAACCTGAGGTAGAAAAACCTCCTGAGAATGAAAATGATGTTTCTATTTCTGATGCTGAGACACAATCTGGTAATGAACATACACCTAGCGATAATGATAATGATAATGACAATGATAATGATAATGATAATAAAGATGTTCATGTTGATGCTCAACCAGATAATGATGCAGAAATAGAACCTGCTGTTGATCTTGATAACCCACCTCCTAAGAATAAAAGATATGATAAAAGAGACTTTGTTGCTAGAAAACATGGAAAGGAGAGAGTGTTGTGCGTACAACCATCTATGGGGCCATCTAGCCCCTTTGCGGTTCGACTAGGGAGATCGATGAGCACAAAGAGCAGAACCAGCAGAAACGCAAGATTTACCCAGGTTCGGGCCACTGTGAGGTGTAAAACCCTACTCCTGCTTTGGTGTATTGGATGTGTATGAACACAAGTACAAGGAGCGCTTCCCCGGCAAGGTGCGAGAGAGGCAGCTACGCATGCAAGTTGTGTTAGGGATCGATCCCTGTAAACGTTGCCCTAGCCCTCCTTTTATAGTTCAAGGGGTTACCACAGTGGCAAAACAGCCATTTTCAGTGATTAGATAGCAAACAGTGCTATTACACCTAACTCTGCCAGTTTAGGACAAAAACATTTAATGCTCCGTTAGGTGTCATATGGAGGAGTAGCCCCGGCAAGGTTTCTGCACCGCTCGCCCAGCTACCTCCTATTAACTTGACACGCCTTCTGGATGGGTGTTATTAAAGGTAAATCTCCTTACAGCATGCTGACACGTGCCCGACAAATCTTACCTAACTACCCGCGGGCTCGACACCTCATCGATTAATGACTAGCTGCTCGATGAGGTGGAGCGCTGACAGCTAGCGAAAGCTTGCCGGCACGGAGCTTGCCGGGCCTTCACCTTGCTGGCTTAGCCTTGCCGGCAAAGGTTGTCTCTGGTGTTTGAATATTGATGCTTCGTCTTGATCTTCTCCCCAGTAGCTTCTGCAACTGGATCTTGAATCTTGATATCAGCAATCCCCGACAAGCCTTGGCCAGCAGGGGAGCTACTCTTGTCTGTGCATAAGTCAGGGTATAAAATACCCATGTTTTATACACCGACAGGAGCCCCCCGGGCCTGGGCCATACGCGCGTCTGAAGCGTCGTTGGGCTAGGCCCAAACAATGCACAGACACGTGGTGAAAAATTACCGCCATAGAATCCTGATGATGATTATCTCCCTCAAGCACGCCCGCGCCTCACATTAAATGCGGCTGCATGAGTGGTGGACTATAGCGACGATTTCGCGTAGTGCGCCTGCAAAAGCGCACCCACGTCATCCTGAGTGAAGAGCCAGCCCCCTCGCGTCTTCCCCATAAAAAGGCAACCGCAAGGAGGCGCTGCTCATTTGCAACTGCTCCCCTCTGCTTCATCTCCTTCCTCTCGCTAGAGCCCCTTCCGCCGCCGCCGCCATCAATCCGCATCTCACCTCGACCCCGTCCTTCTTCTCCAAGCCCTGATGGCACCTAAGAAGGCCGACGCGGCGGGGAAGAAACCCGCCAAGCCGCTCGACCCCAAAGCGGATAAGAAGAAGAAGGAGTTGGAAGAGCTGGAGAAGCGGCGGAGGACGAATGTGGTTTTCTCTCCATCATCCATGGATGCCAACACCCTGATCAGGAGGTACGCATACATCTGGGGAAGGGATACCAAGGATCACAAGGCCCCCGTGGTGCTCCCTGAAGGTGACAGAGTTCCGTCAAATTCCTATCCGTTCTTCTGTGCGTACTTTTACTGCGGGCTAGTTCCCCCGTTCTCGGATTATTTCCGTGCCA
Source organism: Elymus sibiricus (assembly GCA_039707655.1). Classification (NCBI taxonomy): domain Eukaryota; kingdom Viridiplantae; phylum Streptophyta; class Magnoliopsida; order Poales; family Poaceae; genus Elymus; species Elymus sibiricus. The sequence goes on along the minus strand of CM077668.1, from coordinate 158,121,175 downwards.
TGATGGATAGCTTTGGATCCAGACTATTGGATTTCACTCCAAATGCGATGACATGCATGGCAGTCTTTGCTCATCTGTGTGAAAATTTTGTTGGAGTTGCCCCCAATGTTGATCTGTTCCGCCACTTCTTCGTTCCTCGCATTTAGGAAAAGTCACTATCCGGCAGCGTGACATGGACTCCCAGGGCCAAGACCAAGGGCCAGTATCTTGCCGGGCAGCTCCACCTCAAATGGGATGAATGGAGGGCAGAATGGTGCTGGATCCAGGAGAAGGATTCTCCCCAGTTTTGCTTGCCGCAGACAGTGAGGGTCCAACGCGGCAAGAATTGGAGTAATCTTGGCGCCACTGACGAGAAGCTTCGCCCGGCGCTGAACAGGATCGCTCGCCTCAAGGCCGACTAACTGACTGTAGAAATGGTTGGCGCTGACTTCCTTCGGCGACGCATCGCGCCGCTGCAGAAGAGCGAGAGGTTTGCTTGGGATTACCAGGGTGCCGCTGATATCATGCGGCTGTATCCTGGGCTTGGCAACAACCTGACGACTCTGGAGCATGCCGCCCTTTGTGAGCAGTTTTTCAGAAAGACTGGCACATTTCACTTGCCGGGCCAAATCGTCCCGCTGCACATCAATTCCACCAAGGATTCTATCTTGGCGATGATGCCAGATTGCAACGCTGATGGAGTCAATGCAGATTGGCCGATGCCCAGCCTGGTGAATGAAATGGATTGGGCCTCCAATTTAACAGAAAAAGCCACCCGGAAAGAAAGAGATATTATCCAGGCTACCAAAGCTGAAGAATTGGCGTATATCGCCAGCATAGCCGCAGAAGCCGCACGGGTTAACGCAGCTGGTGATTCTGGTGCAGCGGCAACTGGGGATGATGATGAAGAAAATCCCGACGAAGAAGAAGTTGCCGAGGAGCAACAAGAAGATTCTGCCGGGGATGAAGTTGCCGGGACCAACGTTGCCGGTGAGCTCGGAGAAGAGGAGGAAGCAGGTCCTCGAGCCCCAAAGAGGAGACGCCGTCTTCGAAGGGCAGACAGTTTGGAACCGGTACGTGCTTCTTCTCCAAAGGCAAACCCTACGGTGAAGAAGACGACCACCAAGACTGGGCACCAAGAAGAGGTGCGCCGGCAATCAAGCAGACGTCCACGAACACATCCTTCATCTACCCAGCAAGTGATTGTCGGGGATGTTGGATCTTCTCAGCCGGCGAGTTCATCTCCACCGGCACTCAAGAGGGCCAGGGAATCGCCCCCGCCAGCGAGATATGACCTCTCCGTCCTCAGTGAATCTGAAGAAGAGGAGTAAGTGAAAATTGTTTATCTTCATCAAGTCTTGACTATATTCGATCGCCATTCTGACTGAATTCCTTCTGTCTTGACAGAGATCCAGAACCACCTGTTCATCAAGTGAAGCGGGTCAAATCTGCAACAGAGCAAGATCCCGCGGCAAGTGCTGGGCAGGGAGCTACAATGGATGAAACCATCGTTAACAGCCCCCAGCCTAGCCCCTGCTACTTGTAGCTTGCGTTGGTATTTTCCCCGAAGAGGAAGGGATGATGCAGCACAGTAGAGGTAAGTATTTCCCTCAGTTATGAAACCAAGGTTATCAATCCAGTAGGAGAATCACGCAACACCTCGTTAGCAGTACCTGCACACAAACAACAAATCCTTGCACCCAACGCAAACGAGGGGTTGTCAATCCCTCGGCGGTAAGTTGCAAGATTAAATTGTATGTGATAGATAGATTGATTGATACAAAAATACAAAATAAAATAAATAAAAGAAAAAGGGCAGCAAAGTATTTTTAGGGTTTTTAATATATGATTTAGATAGACCCGGGGGGGCATAGTTTTCACTAGAGGCTTCTCTCAAGAAAATAGCGTACGGTGGGTAGACAAATTACTGTTGGGCAATTGATAGAAAAGCAAATAATCATGACGATATCCAAGGCAATGATCATGTATATAGGCATCACGTCCGAGACAAGTAGACCGACTCCTGCCTGCATCTACTACTATTACTCCACACATCGACCGCTATCCAGCATGCATCTAGTGTATTAAGTCCATAAAGAACGGAGTAACGCCTTAAGCAAGATGACATGATGTAGACAAAGTAAACTCACGCATGAATAAACCCCATCTTTTTACCCTTAATAGCAACGATACATACGTGTCATGTCCCTTTCTGTCACTGAGATTGAGCACCGCAAGATCGAACCCATTACAAAGCACCTCTTCCCATGGCAAGATAAATCTATCTAGTTGGCCAAACCAAATCAATAGATCGGAGAAGAAATACGAAGCTATAATAATCATGCATAAAAGAGATCAGAGAAGACTCAAATAATATTCATGGATAATCTGATCATAAACTCACAATTCATCGGATCCCAACAAACACACCGCAAAAAGTGATTACATCGGATAGAACTCCAAGAACTTCGAGGAGAACATGGTATTGAAGATCAAAAAGAGAGAAGAAGCCATCTAGCTACTAACTATGGACCTGAAGGTCTGTGGTAAACTACTCACGGATCATTGGAAGGGCAGCAAGGTTGATGTAGAGCCCCTCCGTGATCGATTCCCCCTCCGGCGGAGTACCGGAAAAGGCCTCCAGATGGGATCTCTTGAGAACAGAAACTTGCGGCGGCGGAAAAAGTATTTCGTGGACTCCTCTATTGGTTTCCCGATTTTTGGGAATTTATAGTGGTGGAATTAGGTCAAAATAGTCAAAGGTGGGCCCACGAGGCACCAGGGCGCGCCTGCCCTCCCCCCAGGCGTGCCCTGGTGGCTCGTGGCCACCTCTTGGGTCTTCTGGCCTCCTCCCAAAGCTTCTAGTGTTTGTTATGTCCATAAAAAAATCTCCAAAAAGTTTCATGGCATTTGGACTTCGTTTGGTATTGATATTCTGTAAAACCAAAAATAGGCAGAAAACAGCAACTGGCACTGGGTACTAAGTTAATAGGTAGTCCCAAAAAATGATATATAATTGCTGTAAATGTATAGAAAAACATCCAAGATTGATAATATAACAGCATGGAACAATAAAAAATTATAGATACGTTGGAGACGTATCAACATCCACAAGCTTAATTCTTGCTCGTCCTCGAGTAGGTAAATGATAAAAACAGAATTTCTGATGTGGAATGCTGCCTATCATATTCATCATATTTTCTTTTCTTTGTAGCATGGACATTGGACTTGAATGATTCAAAGCAATAGTCTATAGTTTGACATGAAGATATAAATACTCAAGCATATTAACAAGCAACCATGTCTTTCAAAATATCAATGCTAAAGAAAGTTATCCCTAGCCCATTATGCTCAATCATTGATCCATTCATGAAACACACTCCATATTAGCTACACACAATGCACAAGTATGACAATAGTGCTCTCTAGTTGGTACTTTATAAAAGAAGGTCGAGACTAAAAGTAAATAGATAGGCCCTTCGCTGAGGAAAGCAGAGATTTGCTAATGTGCCAGAGCTCAAAGCTTAAATTAGAGAGATAATTTTTTTTGAGAGGCAAGCTTTTCCTGTCAACGAAAACGACCAAGAATTCCCAATATTTTTCATGCTAGACACATCATAGGCGGTTCCCAAACAGAAAGTAAAGTTTATTTCCTTTCCACCATTCTTTCACAATCCATGGCTAGCCGTATCCACGGGTGCCCTCCATACCAACACTTTCCAAGGAATTTTGTTGTTATTAATTTTTGATTCATTGTGGGACTGGGCATCCCTATTACCAGCCACTCTCTCATGCAATGACAAGTGAATAAACACTCATCGTGAGAATAACACATCTAGCATGGAAAATATTGGCCACCCCCTGCCGCTTCATGAGTGGTACGGGCACACAAATCGAAAAAATTATTTTGAAAATTAGAGTTGGCACATGCAAATTTACATGGAACGGCATGGAAATACCGCATATAGGTAGATATGGTGGACTCATTTGGCACAACTTGGGTTTAAGGATTTTGGATGCACAAGCAGTATTTCCGCTTAGTACAAATGAAGGCTAAAGCAAATAGATTGAGAAGCAACCAACCAAAAAGCGAAAACGGTCATAAACATGCATTGAACATAACTAACACCGAATAATGCACCATAAGTAGGATGTAATTTCGTTGCATAACTATTGACTTGAGGTGCATGCATAGGGAATCACAAACCTTAACACGAATATTCTTACTAAATCACAATTACTCACTAATATGACTCACATATTATCATCTCCATATCGCAAAACTATTGCAAGGAATCATATTTATCATATCCAATGATCTATATGAAAGTTTTTATTATATCCCTCTTGAATATTCATCACTTTGGGATCAAATTCATATCTTGTGCAAATTACCATTACTATTATCATCTCTCAAAAAGATATAAGTGAAGCATGAGAGTGCAAATATTTCTTCAAATTTTCAATCTTATCAACTCTCAAAATAATATAAGTGAAGCATGAGAGTTTATTTCTTCAAAATTTCAATATTATCAACTCTCAAAATAATATAAGTGAAGCATGAGAGTTTTTTTCTTCAAAATTTTAATCTTGTCAACTCTCAAAATAATATAAGTGAAGCACTAGAGCAACTGCCTAGCTCAAAAAATTTAAGTGAAGCACATAGAGTATTCTAACAAATTATGATGAACGTGTGGCTCTCTCAAAATAGGTGTGTTCAGCAAGGATGATTGTGACAAACTAAAAATCAAACAAAGCAAAGACTCATATAATACACAACGCTCCAAGCAAAACTCATATCATGTGACGAATAAAAATATAGCTCCAAGTAAAATTACCGATGGTTGGTAGAAGAAAGAGGGGATGCCTTCCGGGGCATCCCCAAGCTTAGACGCTTGAGTCTTCCTTGAATATTACCTTGGGGTGCCTCAGGCATCCCCAAGCTTAGGCTCTTGCTACTCCTTATTCCTTCATCCATCATGATCTCACCCAAAACTTGAAAACTTCAATCACACAAAACTCAACAAAACCTTCGTGTGATCCGTTAGTATAACAAAACAAATCACTACTTTAAGTAATGTTGCAAACCCATTCATATTTTTTTTACATTATACCTACTGTATTGTAACTTGTCCATGGCTTATACCCCCCGATACAATCCATAGTTTCATCAAAACAAGCAAGTAGTGCATCAAAAACAGAATCTGTCAAAAACAGAATAGTCTGTAGGAATCTATTTAAAAGCCATACTTCTGTAACACTAAAAATTCTGAAAAATTAGAAAAACGTGGGAACTTCATATACCAATACTGTGTAAAAATTACAGATTTTTCTGACGCTCCAGTACATAACCAAAATTCCAGCACTGGACGCAAAACTTTCTGCTTTCCAAACAGCATCAATTATACTATCTTCCAAATCATCCTAAAGGCTTTACTTGGCACAAACACTAATTAAAAACACAAAAACTCAATCATAACAGTAGCATAAATGTGAAAACACGAAATAACAGAAACAAAAAGAAAAAATTATTTTATTCATTGGGTTGCCTCCCAACAAGCGCTATTGTTTTATGCCCCAAGCTAGGCATAATGCATAGTTTCAAGTGTTGTCATCTTTCAAATTGATTCCATAAGTGGCCCTCATAATGGATTCATATGGTGCTTTAATTCTTTTCCTAGGGAAATGCTCCATACCCTTTTTAATGGAAACTGAAATTTTATATTCCCTTCTTTCATGTCAATAACGGCGCCTATGGTTCGTAAAAACGGTCTACCAAGTATTATTGGGCAAGTAGGATTGCATTCAATGTCAAGTACAATAAAATCAACGGACACATAGTTCCTATTTGCAAGAATAAGAACATCATTAATCCTACCCATAGGCTTTTTAATAGTGGAATCCGCAAGATGTAAATTGAGAGAGCATTCATCTATATTGGTAAAACCTAGCACATCACATAGAGATTTTGGAATTGTGGAAACGCTAGCACCCAAATCACATAAAGCATTGCACTCATAATTTTTAATTTTAACTTTAATGGTGGGTTCCCATTCATCATATAATTTCTAGGAATTGAAATTTCTAATGCTTTCATCATTGCTTCTACGATGTGTTTAGTAAAAGCCTTGTTTTGCTCATAAGCGTTGGGTGAATTTAACATGGACTGTAACAAAGAAATGCGCTCAATCAAGGAACAATTATCAAAATTAAAATCTTTGTAATCCAAGAGAGTGGGCACATCACTATTTAAAGTTTTTACCTCTCCAAACCCACTTTTAGCCATTTTCTTATCAACATTTTCACCCTCCGAATTATTGGGACGCTCTTTAGCTAAAGTTGACTCTTCTTCAGTCCCCTTTTCATCAAGTTTAATATTGCTAAACAAAGAATCAATAGATGAAACACCAATCATTTTAATATCCTCATCGTTACTACGTTCCAATGATTCTGGCTTAGCTGCCGTTTGATTTACTAGCGTAGCTTGCGCATCAGAAATTTTTCCTAGCAAATTTTCAGTAAGAGCAAATTGCGATTGAAGACTAGCAACTTCTTTACTAACATCATCGAGTTGTTTTGCAATAGCATCCAATAAAGGAGAGTGTTCCTTGAGTTCCTCGGTAAAAAATTTGTTGTGCTCAAACTGCGTAGTCATGTAATCTTTAGTATTTCTCTCAATTTCGAACAAGATTTTATAATAAGTATCATGATAATTTTCTCGGGGCATCATGATTAAGCGAACAAGGTAACGAGCAAGCAAACAAGCAAACAAGAAAAAGCCAAACGGAAAATATTTTTGTATTTTTGTAAAAACTATTTAGAAGTGGGGAGATGAAACGAGAGGCAAATAAAATAAATACAAGGAGATGAGAGTTTATGCAAAGGTACTTGATAGATGTTGATGATGTCTCCCCGGCAACGGCGCCAGAAATTCTTCCTGCTACTTGTAGCTTGCGTTGGTATTTTCCCCGAAGAGGAAGGGATGATGCAGCACAGTAGAGGTAAGTATTTCCCTCAGTTATGAAACTAAGGTTATCAATCCAGTAGGAGAATCACGCAACACCTCGTTAGCAGTACCTGCACACAAACAACAAATCCTTGCACCCAACGCAAACGAGGGGTTGTCAATCCCTCGACGGTAAGTTGCAAGATTAAATTGTATGTGATAGATAGATAGATTGATACAAAAATACAAAATAAAATAAATAAAATAAAAAGTGCAGCAATGTATTTTTAGGGTTTTTAATATATGATTTAGATAGACCCGGGGGCCATAGTTTTCACTAGAGCCTTCTCTCAAGAAAATATCGTACGGTGGGTAGATAAATTACTGTTGGGCAATTGATAGGAAAGCAAATAATCATGATGATATCCAAGGCAATGATCATGTATATAGGCATCACGTCCGAGACAAGTAGACCGACTCCTGCCTGCATCTACTACTATTACTCCACACATCGACCGCTATCCATCATGCATCTAGTGTATTAAGTCCATAAAGAACGGAGTAACGCCTTAAGCAAGATGACATGATGTAGACAAAGTAAACTCACGCATGAATAAACCCCATCTTTGTACCCCTAATAGCAACGATACATACGTGTCAAGTCCCTTTCTGTCACTGGGATTGAGCACCGCAAGATCGAACCCATTACAAAGCACCTCTTCCCATGGCAAGATAAATCAATCTAGTTGGCGAAACCAAATCAATGGATCGGAGAAGAAATACGAAGCTATAATAATCATGCATAAAAGATATCAGAGAAGACTCAAATAATATTCATGGATAATCTGATCATAAACTCATAATTCATCGGATCCCAACAAACACACCGCAAAAAGTGATTACATCGGATAGAACTCCAAGAACATCGAGGAGAACATTGTATTGAAGATCAAAAAGAGAGAAGAAGCCATCTAGCTACTAACTATGGACCCGAAGGTCTGTGGTAAACTACTCACGCATCAACGGAAGGGCAGCAAGGTTGATGTAGAGCCCCTCCGTGATCGATTCCCCCTCCGGCGGAGTACCGGAAAAGGCCTCCAGATGGGATCTCTTGAGAATAGAAACTTGCGGCGGTGGAAAAAGTATTTCGTGGACTCCTCTGTTGGTTTCCCGATTTTTGGGAATTTATAGTGGTGGAATTAGGTCAAAATAGTCAGAGGTGGGCCCACGAGGCACCAGGGCGCGTCTGCCCCCCCAGGCATACCCTGGTGGCTCGTGGCCACCTCCTGGATCTTCTGGCCTCCTCCCGAAGCTTCTAGTATTTGTTATGTCCAGAAAAAAATCTCCAAAAAATTTCGTGGCATTTGGACTTCGTTTGGTATTGATATTCTGTAAAACCAAAAACAGGCACAAAACGACAACTGGCACTAGGCACCAATTTAATAGGTTAGTCCCAAAAAATGATATATAATTACTGTAAATGTATATAAAAACATCCAAGATTGATAATATAATAGCATGGAACAAACAAAAATTATAGATACGTTGGAGACGTATCAGCCCCCTGCGCGAGAACGTGGTGCAGACCCCGCCCACTAGCGCCGGTACTGAAGTCCCTCCCTCTGAGCTTGATAAAGAGATGGGAGAGGTCCGCCAAGAGGCGGATCCTACTATGGCTTCCCCGTCAACCATCGCTCCGGAGAGTGCTTCTCCGGCAAGGGCCTCCACCGATGAGCTTGTCCGCACAGAGGCTACTCCGACAAGCGAAGCCGCCGATGACCGTGCGTCGGCAACACAGGTTGCCGGGAGAGGACATGCTCCTCCTCAATAGGTGTCAACAGGTAATCCTCTTGCCTTTACACATCTCTGACATAATTTTTTGTTTTCTTGAACTTGACTTGTAATTTGAATCTCATTTCTGCCTTTGCTCTTGCTTCAATCCACAGTTCCAGCCTCTCCCGAAGAAGGTGAAATCCTTGTGGAGGTAGCTGATATTGCAAAGGACGCCGCTGACAAAGCTACCAAGATCGTTGCCGAAGAGAATCGCACACAAGTTGCCGAGGATATCAGAGAAATCCCTGAGGAGCCCGAGAAGTCCTCCGGCAACACGTCTGACTCCGCCAGGATGGATGTGGAGAAAGCGCTCGTCAACACTGACACACCGAACCCCGACAACCAACCAGCGGTGTCGACTTTGCAAGTACCATCAAGCAGCTTGGCGCTGGTCACCTCTCAGCATGAGTCCGGAGCCCCCAGTTCATCAGGCACTGCAGGGCCAAATTTCGATGAAGAAATTGCTCGGATCCTGCTCCCCCTATCCCAAAGAACCGCCGAGACCACTGATGCTATTGACAGTGCTGAAGATCTTGCCTTCCTGGAGATCATGGCCATCGGGTTGAAGGTGTACAAGAGAAGTACAACCAAAGATGGAACGGGGTCCAAGAAGAGCGCAAATCTGCGGATCTAGTTGAGCAGAAACTGAAGGAGAAGGCGAACGAACTGCGTGCATGGTACAATCAGCAGTCTCGCGTCCTCAGGGATCAAGAAGAAAGGCTTGCCGCCTCTAAAGAAGAAGCAGTAACCTTGGATGGCAAGCTGACAGAGCGCGCAGCGCAGCTCGACGCCACAGAAAGGGAACTTGCCGCCCGCATAGAGGCCCTTGCCGCCAAGCTCCGCGACAAGGATGAAGAAATCGAGAAACTCCTTGAGCAAAGGATGCAAGAGCTGGAAAAGAATCATAAAGATACTATTGAAACCCAGGCTCGAGATAGCGCCGCCAAGCTCAAGGAGGCTTCCGACAAAGTTGCTACCGCCGCCGCCGCCAAGGTGGAATTGGAATCTCAAGTGGCCAAACTAAAGGAAGACCTTGCCGGTAGCGGCAAAGAAGTCGAGGCTCTTAAGGACGAAGCGCTGAAGGTAGCCCGCACTCTAGGGGACTTGCAAACGCAGCTGTCGTCTAAGAACCAAGATCTTGATGCCACCACCAAGACCATTGAAGATCTGAAGTCTCAATCAGCCACTTTGGTAACGGATTTGGAATCCGCCAAAGAAAGGGAGAGAGCCTTGACGGAGAAACTGGGAAAGGAAGAGGCCTTGAGGAAGGATGCTGAGAACAACTATAGCCAACTGCATGAAAACCTTTCCCTCTGGATCGGTAGGCTTGTCAATGCTGCTGAGCGCATTACTTCCCAGATTGCCGTCATGGACATGAAGAGCTGGGGCTTCACAGTCAATGATAAGGAGGCCACCAGTGTTAGACTGACCAAGTTCTTCGAGGACAATATTGACGCCTTGAAGACATATCATGAGGACAGGTCTGCCGCGTTCGTTGATGAATCCCGGAAGTTTGCGCGTGAGGTTGTGTACAAGGTACTGCTCTGATACGTCTCCAACGTATCTATAATTTTTTATTGTTCCATGTTGTTATATTATTAATCTTGGATGTTTTATATACATTTACAGCAATTATATATCATTTTTGGGACTAACCTATTAACTTAGTGCCCATTGACAGTTGCTGTTTTCTGCCTGTTTTTGGTTTTACAGAATATCAATACCAAACGAAGTCCAAATGCCATGAAACTTTTTGGAGATTTTTTTCTGGACATAACAAACACTAGAAGCTTCAGGAGGAGGCCAGAAGACCCAGGAAGTGGCCACGAGCCACCAGGGCGCGCCTGGGGGGGCAGGCGCGCCCTGGTGCCTCGTGGGCCCACCTCTGCCCCTTTTGACCAAATTCCACCACCATAAATTCCCAAAAATTGGGAAACCAATAGAGGAGTCCACGAAATACTTTTTGCGCCGCCGCAAGCTTCTGTTCTCGAGAGATCCCATATGGAGGCCTTTTCTGGTACTCCGCCAGAGGGGGAATCGATCACGGAGGGGCTCTACATCAACCTTGCTGCCCTTCCGATGATGCGTGAGTAGTTTACCACAGACCTTCGGGTCCATAGTTAGTAGCTAGATGGCTTCTTCTCTCTTTTTGATCTTCAATACAATGTTCTCCTCGATGTTCTTGGAGTTCTATCCGATGTAATCACTTTTTGCGGTGTGTTTGTTGGGATCCGATGAATTGTGAGTTTATGATCAGATTATCCATGAATATTATTTGAGTCTTCTCTGATCTCTTTTATGCATGATTATTATAGCTTCGTATTTCTTCTCCGATCTATTGATTTGGTTTGGCCAACTAGATTGATTTATCTTGCCATGGGAAGAGGTGCTTTGTAATGGGTTCGATCTTGCGGTGCTCAATCCCAGTGACAGAAAGGGACATGACACGTATGTATCGTTGCTATTAAGGGTAAAAAGATGGGGTTTATTCATGCGTGAGTTTACTTTGTCTACATCATGTCATCTTGCTTAAGGCGTTACTCCGTTCTTCATGAACTTAATACACTAGATGCATGCTGGATTGCGGTCCATGTGTGGAGTAATAGTAGTAGATGCAGGCAGGAGTTGGTCTACTTGTCTCGGACGTGATGCCTATATACATGATCATTGCCTTGGATATCGTCATGAATATTTGCTTTTCTGTCAATTGCCCAACAGTAATTTGTTTACCCACCGTATGCTATTTTCTTGAGAGAAGCCTCTAGTGAAAACTATGGCCCCCGGGTCTATCTAAATCATATATTAAAAACCCTAAAAATACCTTGCTGCACTTTTTGTTTATTTATTTTATTTTGTATTTTTGTTTCAATCTATCTATCTATCACATACAATTTAATCTTGCAATTAACCGCCGAGGGATTGACAACCCCTTGTTTGCGTTGGGTGCAAGGTTTTGTTGTTTTGTGTGCAGGTGCTGGTAACGAGGTGTTGCATGATTCACCTACTGAATTGATAACCTTGGTGTCATAACTGAGGGAAATACTTATCTCTACTGTACTGCATCTCCCTTCCTATTCAGGGAATTACCAATGCAGCTCACAAGTAGCATGCTCAAACTTGCGTATTGCCACCCTGATCTTGATCTCTCTGGGATCTTCAAGAGGTTGCCGAAGAACACTGATGTCACCGCCATCGATAAGATCGTTGCTCCTCTTGCCGACAAGGTCCTCAACGTTCCCCGGGTTCAAGGCGACCGCCAAGATTAAGCTTGCCGTTGTATTCATCGTCAGTGCTATCATGTAAAGATACATTCGTCCTTAAATTAGACATGCACTGGATTTATGATGTAAAATGACTTAGAGTCACTGGATGAATGTATGCCGTTTCCCCTGTCTTATTTTGTCTTTGCATGTTTTTATACCCTACGCTTGCCAGAAGCTTGCCGGGGCACATGCTTGCCGCGAGCGCTTTGAGGAACGGATCCTTAGCTGCCTGCTGGAAGCGCTGCTGCCGGCAAGTTTTCCTTCGATATTTTCAATGCAGCTACTTAAATTGTTGACCGGACTCGAAACAAAGTAAGAGCGCAACTGATCACGACAAGGTTCCATCGCGTGCAGGTTTTTCATACAAAGACTAAATCGTTCAAGAAAAATTGCAAATATAAAAAGGAATTTGTTTCAAAGTTTTTCAACTTAGCTTTTCCTTGTCTCGTGTTCCTTGTCGCAAAATGATCACTTGAACGAAACTTAGCTTAGCGGTGTCCACACCATCACTCCCCCCGGGAAACTTGCACGCGAGGAACTATTCTTTCCCTTTGAGAAAAAGAAAGAAGAGAAAAGAGCAGGTTGGAGACCTTGCCGTCCCGTTAATCATTTCACATAAGTCAAAGCATAACACAAGATACACGCAAACATACATAAAGAATGTACTTTGACAAAAAGTTGTGAAATACTTATCTTTATTTCACTTATGCACAGGATCTGCGCCTAGCTTTGTACAAAGGGTTACAAGTCTTGGCGACAAAGCTTGTACAAAAGGGGTTGCCGGGGCAAGGCCCGACAACTGTGCCTCATGGGTACAACTTACGAAGATGCTCAATATTCCATGAATTTTGCACTTGAATGCCATCTTTGGTCTCCAGACGGACTGCGCCAGGTCTGGTGACTCGCGCTACCCGATAAGGGCCTCCCACTTCGGCGTCAACTTGTTTGATCCCTTGGCGGACTGAACGCGCCGAAGGACAAGGTCGCCTTCCTCAAGGCTCTGGGCATGCACTTTGCGGCTATGATAGCGGCGCAAAGCTTGCTGGTAGCAAGCAGCTCGCACAGTAGCCCGAAGACGATCCTCCTCAAGGAGCGTTGCATCATCTTGCCGCAACTGCTCTTGCTCTGCCTCATCGTAGGAGAGCACTCGAGGTGACCCGTATGTGAGTTCTATGGGGAGCACCGCTTCTGCACCATAGACTAGGGAGAAGGTTGTTTGGCCGGTAGCTCGATTTGGTGTCGTCCTGAGTGACCAAAGAACTGCTGGCAACTCATCAATCCAGCGTCTTCCACACTTGCGCAGCCTGTCAAAGGTTCTCGTCTTGAGACCACGCAGCACTTTAGCATTCATCCATTCTGCTTGTCCATTGCTTCTCGGGTGAGCGACAGAGGCAAAACAAATCTTGCTTCCGAGGTCTTGGATGTACTGCATGAAGGTGCGGCTCATGAACTGGGTGCCATTGTCGGTGATGATTCTGTTAGGAACCCCAAAACGGCAAACCAGCCCTTTGAAGAACTTGACGGCTGATTGTGTTGTTACCTTCCTCGCTGGCTTTACCTCAGGACACTTTCTGAACTTGTCGATGGTGACATACAAGAACTCAAAGCCCCCGGTAGCACGGGGGAAGGGGCCCAAGATATCAAGCCCCCAGACCAAAAAAGGCCAGGAGAGAGGGATTGTTTGAAGAGCTTGAGCTGGCTGATGTATGTTCTTTGAATGGAACTGGCATGCTTCACACTTGGTTACTAGCTCAGTTGCATCCTGGAGGGCAGTGGGCCAATAGAAGCCTTACCGGAAAGCCTTGCCGACAAGCGCTCTTGATCCTATATGAGAACCACATATGCCTCCATGTATCTCTGCCAACAGCTTCAGTCCATCCTCCCGGCAAATACACTTCAATTTCACCCCATTCGGTCTATTTCTGTGCAGAATGTTGTCCACAAACTGATACATACTTGACTGACGGGCTACTTTCTCAGCTTCTTCTTGCTCATCGGGAAGTTCTCCTGTTTGAAGGAAATGAACTATCTGCTATGCCCATGCCGGAGCTTGTGGCTCGATGACAAGAACTAAAGGCATTTCTTCGGGAGCGGGAGCGCTTGCTTCAGCGACAAGAACCTGAGGTTCCGCGCGAAGCCGCTGCTCATTGTCGGACGTGTCATTGTCCCCGACAACCTTCTTGCTGGCGGCTTCTGGGAGCTCTGCCGAAAAATATTTGCCGGTGTTCAACTTTCTTCTTTTGTTGGCCTGCGCTGACGGAGTGACTGATGGTTGATTCAAATGGAGCACAAAAGTTCCCGGTTCCACGGGTATCTTCTGAGCGGCACACTTTGACAGATGATCAACAATGCTGTTTTCCGCATGAGGGATGTGCTCTGTTTGCAATCTGTCAAAAGCTCTTCCAATTTCCTCACTTCTTCCACATATGCTTCCATCAACGGGCTCTGATAATCTTTACTCACTTGCTTCACAACAAGCTGCGAGTCTCCACGGACGATCAATTTTCTGATCCCTAAATCCACTGCGATCCTGAGAGCGGCAAGGAGCCCTTCGTACTCTGCAGTGTTGTTTGTTGCTTTCTCCCTGGGAAAGTGCATTTGGATTATATACTTGAGGTGGTCTCCGGTGGGTGCAACAAGCAGCACTCCGGCACTGGCGACTTGCAGCGAGAAAGCTCCGTCAAAGTACATGATCCATTCCATAAATGTTTCTTTGTCGGGGAGAGCTGATTCTTGAATCTCTTCGTCTTGCGTTGGCGTCCATTCTGCAATGAACTCTGCCAAGGCTCTGCTCTGAATAGTTGAAGTGCTCTCAAACTTAAGTGCAAAGCTCGACAATTCCAACGCCCACTCCACTATCCTACCGGTTGCATCTGGATTCCTCAAAATACGCTGCAACGGGAAGCGAGTGACGATGGTGATCTCATGTGCTTGGAAGTAGTGACACGGCTTTCTCGAGGCCATAAGAAGGCCGAAAAGCAATGTCTGCACACCAGAGTATCTTGACCTAGCCCCCTGCAGGAGGGAACTAACAAAATAAACTGGCCGCTGCACCACCTTCTTTTTTGGCACCACTTGTTGATCAGTTTCACTTGCTTGCGATGTTTCTGATTTGTCGGCATTAGACCTTGCCGGAGAAGATCTCGGTTTGTCGTTGGACGGGCTTGCCGCTGCTGCTTTTTCGTCATCGACTTCTCTCTGTGCCACTAATGCAGCACTGACCACTTGATTTGTTGCCGCCAGATATAGCAGCAACGGCTCTTGTGGTTTAGGTGCAACTAGCGTTAGCGCAGAAGAGAGGTATCTTTTCAAATCCTGCAGCGCGGCCTCCGCTTCCGGAGTCCATTTCATTGGACCTGCCTTTTTCAAAATCTTGAAAAACGGCAAGGCGCGCTCAGTAGACTTTGAAATGAACCTGCTCAAGGCAGCAACACAGCCGCAAAGACGCCGCACATCCTTGATAGTTTTTGGTGCTTGAATCTGCTCAATTGCTTTGATCTTGTCGGGATTGGCTTCAATTCCACATTGAGACACAAAGAACCCGAGAAGCTTGCCGGATGGAACGCCAAACACACACTTCTCAGGGTTGAGCTTTAAATTGATCTTGCGCAAGTTTGCAAATGTTTCTTCTAAGTCTTGAATGAGGGTTGATTTGTCCTTGGTTTTGACCACTATATCGTCCATATATGCTTCCACATTCCTGTGCAGCAGAGGCTCAAAACCAATCTGGACCGCTCTTGCAAATGTTGAACCAGCACTCTTTAATCCGAAAGGCATGCGCACAAAGCAGTATGTGCCACATGGAGTAATGAATGCGGTTTTCTCCTCATCTTCCTTAGCCATGAATATCTGATGGTACCAAGAATATGCATCAAGGAATGATAGTAAATCAAAGCCGGCAGTAGAGTCTACAATTTGATCAATGCACGGCAAAGGGAAAGGATCCTTCGGACATGCTTTATTAACATCAGTGTAGTCGATACAAAGTCTCCACTTTCCATTTGCTTTGCGCACTACAACCGGTTTTGCCAACCAAGTTGGATGTAGTTCACCTCTAACTAATCCTGCTGCTTCAAGTTTTCTGATTTCTTCGGCAATGAACTGTTACCGTTCCAAAGCCTGCTTCCGGACCTTCTGCTTGACGGGCCGAGCATGAGGACAGACGGCAAGATGGTGCTCAATTACCTCCCTGGGAACACCGGGGATGTCAGATGGTTGCCATGCAAACACATCAACATTCGCCCGCAGGAAGGCAACGAGCGCACTTTCCTATTTGCGGTCGAGGGTGGAACTGACGGTGAAGGTACCGCCAGTGCCATCCTCCTTCGCCGACACCTTCTTTGTCGCGGGTGGAGTGGCCTTGGATTTCTTGCCGGTAGAGCACTCCGGCAAATCTTCAACAGGTGTGCAGCACTCCGAGGGGGTGCGCTTCGCGGAATCCTTGCCAGAGGTCTTGCCGGACTTCTTGCTTTTTAGCTTCTTGGCGGGAGCTGGCGCCTTGGCGGCTTCTGCTGCAACCGCATCTCTTTAGAGTTTATCAACGCATATGACTGCATCCTTCTTATCAGAATTGATGGAAATGATACCCATCGGACCTGGCATCGTCAACGTGTTGTAGGCATAGTGGGATGCTGCCATAAGCTTAGCCAAAGCTGGGCGGCCAAGAATTCCATTATACGGCAAGGGGATCTTGACAACATCAAACACAATCTTTTCTGTTCTATAGTTCAGTTCCCAGCCAAACGTCACCGGCAATGTGATCTTCCCTTTGGGCTGGCTCCTTCCCGGGTTGACTCCTTGGAATGTACCAGTCTGTTCGAGCTCTTCATCAGGAATCTACAGCCTCTTGATTACTTCTGGAGAGATGAAATTTAGGCTGGCCCTACCGTCAACTAACATTTTCGTGACCTGGAGGTTGCGAATCATCGGTGAAACCAACAACGGCAAACACCCGACCGCAGTTGTGCGATTAGGGTGATCCTCAGCATCAAAATGATAGGCGTGTGTGACCATTTGAGTGGCTTCTGGGCGCCTATTGACGGCTCAGCTGCATTAACCTCACGCGCCCACTGCTTTAGTTGGCGGTGAGAGGAGTGCAAAGATGCGCCTTCGTCAATGCACATGGCTTTTGTTGCCTTTCGGAATTCCTGCTCACTGGACTCATCATCATCCTCTTCGTCACTACCATCATCTTCTTCTTTCTTCTCTCGGCCCCTAGCAGGTTTCTCTTTCTGCTGTTTGGCCCTGCCGCGGCGACCTCCTCGACTACCACGGCCTTTCTTGCCGGATCCTCCAGCACCATCCTGGCCTTTCTCCTTGTCGCGCTTTTCGTATTCAGCCTTCTGCTTTTCAACAAGATGCTCAACTTGTCGGCACTCTTGGAGGTCATGGCCCTTAGTGCGGTGAATCTTGCAATATGGTCCATCGGACTTGCTGGCCTTCTCGTTTGCCGCCGCCTCCTAGCAAGCGGCGCATACAGCAGCCTCCTTGCCAGAGTCCTCTGTTTTGGCTTTCTTGGCGGTGTTGGAATTGCCGGACCCTTCGACAGCCATCACAGTTTTGCCTTTGCGCTTCCTGTTGCGCTTTCGGCCCTTCTTCTTCGGGGTGGCAGCATCGTCATCCTCGGAATCAACCTCAGCACCAGCGTCCTCCCTAGGAAGCCTTCTCCCCTCCTCAGCACATGCACATTTGTCCGCCAATGTATAGAGCTCGTTGACGGTCTTCGGCAGCCGGGCGTTCATCTTTTCCCGCATCTTTCGATTGCGCACGTTTGTGTGGAACGTGGCAATCACAGCTGCCGGGTGTACATCTGGGATGTTGCGGTGAACACGGCTGAATCTCTATATGTACTTGCGCATATTTTCATCATCTCTTTGCGGGATCACTTGTAGATCGCTGGGCTGACCAGGGGCTTTGTGGCCTCCGGTAAAAGCACCAACAAACTCATTGCAAAGATCTGACCACGAAGAAATAGAGTTCTCCGGCAAGTTCATCAGCCAAGATCTCACGTTGGGCTTTAGCACCAACGGAAAGTAATTGGCTAGAATCTTCTCATCTCTTCCCCCTGGTAGCTTGTACAGGGATCGTGTAGATGCCTAGAAACTCTGCCGGGTTCAGCTTGCCATCGTACTTTTCTGGTACTTCTGGCTTGAAGGCCCGGACAGACGGCCAGCGGACTTGCTGCAGCTCACGAGTGAAGACTGGACATCCAACCTCGTAAGGCAGATATCCGCCAACCTCGGGCACAGGCTCATCAACGACTGGACCATTGCGGGTGTCGGATTAACGGCGCGCCTCCCGACGCCTTTCAATGGTGGTGCGGGCATCCTCTACCCGCCTGTCTTGCAGCACTTGCCGCTGATCTTGCCGCGCCCGTGGATCCGAAGAAGCCATCGACATCTCGTCGGGTTCTGCGGTTCGCTGGGTTTGCCACGGCTGTTGAAGTTGTTGCCGCGAAGGTGACTGCACTATTGGTGCAGCGCCATCTACACGGCCACCAGCTGGAGCTATTGGTGCTGTTTGCGGACACCGTGGAGGCTCCGCCTGCTGTGACTTGCTCGTCTCGGCGAATCCAATGAGACTTTGGATGGTGGCCCTCCACTCATCCATCTTAAGGAGCATCTGCTGCCGTGGCTGGCATGGCCGGAAGCGAAGAACGCGACGTCACTCTACTCCTGGCAGAGCCAGCAGGAGCGCCATTGCGATCTTGCTGCCGCGGCACATGTTCAGCAGCGGGCTGTCATGGCAGAGGTGGTGCCTGAGGATCCGGAACGTGATCGACAGGAGTCTTGCCGTGCGGTCGCCGCCCTGATTCATTGACGCCACTTGGAGTCACACTGCGCCCATCATGCGACGGTCGTGGTGTATGTCTTGATGCAGCATCTTTGGACGTCGCCGTGACGGGATCTTGACTCACGCCGGTCCGAGCATTGTTGCTCCGGTGGCTGCGTTCGTCGTCGCGGCGGGAGGAGGAAGATGTCCATCCGCTCCACCCGCACCAATGCGGTTTTGCTCGCCAGAGGGTCGAGGAGGTTGGCTGCCTCCAGCGCCTCCACCTCCTGCTCCGACCACGGTAGGCACAGCGACCACGCCACCTGCGCTAGTCGTGCCAACCGCGGTGTCCGCACCGCCCGCATTGGCTGCGCCACCCGCGCCACCTGCGGATATGTGCGAAGGAACCTTGGAGGTGGAAGGAGCTGTCATTGTGTTGCCCTTCTTCTTGGGGGCCATCGACGACGAGGAATATGAAGAAATTGATGATGCTGACGCGCAATCTACTGATTCAGGTTCGCGCAAGCGATCCCCCTACCTGGCGCGCCAAAGATGTCATGCGTACGACCATCTATGGGGCCATCTAGCCCCTTTGTAGTTCGACTAGGGAGATCGACGAGCACAAAGAGCAGAACCATGATACGTCTCCAACGTATCTATAATTTATGAAGTATTCATGCCATGTTTATTATAGTTTTGTATGATTTTGGTGCACTTTTATATGGTTTTTATATGATTTTTATGGACTAACATATTGACCTAGTGCCCAGTGCCAGTTGCTGTTTTCTGCTTGTTTTTGGATTTCCAGAAAATCCATATCAAATGAAGTCCAAATGCAGCGAAACTTTTTGACAATTTTTTCTGGAAGGAAACAGACCCAGGAAGCTTTGGAGGAGCAGCAGAAGAGCCACAGGGGCCCCACGAGCCACCTGGGCGCGCCTGCCCCCCCAGGCATGCCCAGGTGCCTCGTGGGCCCCCATGTGGCACCTCTTTGCATGATTCCAATGCTGAAAAATCATATATATTCAAAAACCCCTGAAAGTTAACCTAGATGAGTTTTTACGCCGCCGCAAGCCTCTGTACCTCCACTATCTAATCTACAGCCCTTTTTCGGCACCCTGCCGGAGGGGGGAATCATCACCGAAGGCCATCTTCATCATCCCAGCGGTCTCCATGACGAGGAGGGAGTAGTTCACCCTCGGGGCTGAGGGTTTGTACCAGTAGCTATGTGTTTTATCTCTCTCTCTCTCTCGTGTTCTTGATTTGGCACAATCTTGATGTATCACGAGCTTTGTTAATATAGTTGGATCATATGGTGTTTCTTCCCTCTCTATCCTTGTTGTGATGAATCGAATCTTTTCCCTTTGAGTTTTCGTTATTGTCGGATTGAATATTTCAGATTTGAGAACACTTGATGTATGTCTTGCATATGAATACCCATGGTGACAATGGGGTATTATATTGATTCACTTGATATATGTTTTGGCACTCAATTCACGGATTCCCGTGGTGACATTGGGGTAATCTATGCATAGGGGTTGATGCACGTTTTCATTATCTTTTCTCCAATAGAAACTTTGGGGTGCTCCTTGGAGTTCTTTGTGTGGATTGAATATTATGATTATGAAGTTGTTTGATGCATATCGTATAATCAACTCATGGATACTTGTGGTGACATTGCAGTATCTAGGTGACATTAGAGTCGGTTGATGTGTATCATATGGTGTTATTTTAGTACGAACTCTAGGGCTGTTTGTGACACTTATAGGAATAGCTCAATAGATTGATCGGAAAGGATAACTTTGAGTTGGTTTCATACCCTACAAACAATTTCTATCTTATGTTCTCCGCTAATAGGAACTTGGGAATGATTCTTTATCGCACGTTGAGGGATGATTATATGATCCAATTATATTAGCATTGTTGAGAGATTGCACTAGCGAAAGTATGAACCCTAGGCCTTGTTTTCAAGCATTGCAATACCGTTTATGTTCACTTTTGTTACTTGCTACCTTGCTTTTTTTTATTGTTCGCACTACAAAAATCTATATCTACTATCCATACTACACTTGTATCACCATCTCTTCGCCGAACTAGTGCACCTATACAATTTACCATTGTATTGGGTGTGTTGGGGACAAAAGAGACTCTTTGTTATTTGGTTGTAGGGTTGTTTGAGAGAGACCATCTTCATCCTACGCCTCCCACGGATTGATAAACCTTAGGTCATCCACTTGAGGGAAAATTGCTACTGTCCTACAAACCTCTGCGCTTGGGGGCCCAACACGAGTCTACAAGAACAAGTTGTGTAGTAGACATCAAACCAGCAGAAACGCAAGGATTTTACCCAGGTTCGGGCCACCGCGAGGTGTAAAACCCTACTCCTGCTTTGGTGTATTGGATGTGTATGAACACAAGTACAAGCAGCGCTTCCCCGGCAAGGTGTGAGAGAGGCAGCTACGCATGCAAGTTGTGTAAGGGATCGATCCCTGTAAATGTTGCCCTGGCCCTCCTTTTATAGTTCAAGGGGTTACCACAGTGGCAAAACAGGCATTTTACAGTGATTAGATAGCAAACAGTGCTATCACACCTAACTCTGCCAGTTTAGGACAAAAGCATTTAATGCTCCGTTAGGTGTCATGTGGAGGAGTAGCCCCGGCAAGGTTTCTGCACCGCTCGCCCAGCTACCTCCTATTAACTTGACACGCCTTTCTGGACGGGTGTCATTAAAGGTAAATCTCCTTCTAGCATGCTGACATGTGCCCGACAAATCTTACCTAACTGCCTGCGGGCTCGACACCTCATCTATTAACGACTAGCTGCTCGATGAGGTGGAGCACTAACAGCTAGCGAAAGCTTGCCGGCACGGAGCTTGCCGGGCTTACACCTTGCCGGCTCAGCCTTGCCAGCAAAGGTTGTCTCTGGTGTTTGAATCTTGATGCTTTGTCTTGATCTTCTCCCCAGTAGCTTCTGCAACTGGATCTTGAATCTTGATATCAGCAATCCCCGGCAAGCCTTGGCCAGCAGGGGAGCTACTACTGTCTGTGCATAAGCAGGGTATAAAATACCCATGTTTTATACACCGACAGAGAGAACCATGGGTTCAAAAACCTATGCCTTTTCCTACTAAACCATCTAAAAATAAGGATGATGAGGATTTTGAGCGCTTTGTTGAAATGCTTAGACCTGTCTTTCTGCGCACTCGCTTGATTGATATGTTGAAAATGTCTCCCTATGCTAAATATATGAAAGATATTGTCACTAATAAAAGAAAGATACCGGAAGCTGAAATTTCCACCATGCTTGCTATTTATTATTTTAAGGGTGGGGTACCTAAAAAGTTAGGAGATCCGGGAATACCTACTATACCACGCTCCATTAAAAGAAGTTATGTCAAAACTGCTTTATGTGATTTGGGAGCCGGTGTTAGTGTTATGCCTTTCTCTTTATATAGAAGACTTGATTTGAATAAACTCACTCCTACTGAAATATCTTTGCAAATGGCTGATAAATCCACTGCTATACCTATTGGAATTTGCGAGGATGTTCCCGTTGTAGTTGCAAATGTTACTATCTTGACAGACTTTGTTATATTTGATATGCCCGAGGAAGAGAACATGTTGATTATAATTGGAAGACCCTTTTTGAATACTGCAGGGGCTGTTATTGATTGCAACAAAAGCAAGGTCACTTTTCATGTCAATGGTAATGAGCATACGGTTTATTTCCCGAAGAAACAAACTTCAGTGAATGGTATCAATTGTATTGAGAAAGTTTCGACAATCACTATTGGGGAATTCAAATTTCCTCTTCCTACTGTCAAAAAGAAATATGAAATTCTTATTGTTGGGGAGATGCATATCCCCATTGAGGTAACTTAGTGTTATACGAAAATTCTTCGGTTTCATGTCACTCGGAAATAGTTTGTTAATAAGACTTGATCAACCTTATTAATGGATTCTTTTTGAAGGGCATGTGGTCGATGAATTTAGTAAGCACAACTTTCTGTAATCTTAGTTCGCTCTCTGTTATTTTTAGTTTAAATAAAATAAAGTGCCATGATTATCCTGTTTTCTGAATTATCCGTGCAATAAAAAATGGCCCAAAAATAAAAGTGCTCATAATGCAATAAAATTTTGACATGATTTTTTCTGGAACATATTAGAATTTTGGGCACTGAGAACAACCTAGGGGGGGTGCACCTGTTGCCCACAAGGCAACAGGGCGCGGCTGATACGTCCATTTTGCATCATGTTTTGCTACTGTTATTTATAGTGTTTTTAATCAATATAACACTTTGGGGAGCAATTCTAATGCCTTTTCTCTCTTAATATGCAAGATTTACACAAGGAGGGAGATTGACGGCAGCTGGAATTCTGGACCTGAAAAAGCTATGTCAGAGATACCTATTCTGCACATCTCCAAATGAGCTGAAATTTCACGGAGAATTATTTTGGAATAAATAAAAAAAATATTGGAATCAAGAAGTACCAGAGGGGGCCACCCAGGAGCCCACGAGGCACCAGGGCGTGCCACCCCCCCCCAGGCGCGCCCTGGTACCTCGTGGGGCCCCTGGCCAGCCTCTGGCCCCCATTTTCTGGTATATAAGTGCATTTTCCCTAGAAAAAATATAGAGAAGACTTTTGGGACGGTGCGCCGCCATCTCGAGGCGGAACTTGGGCACGAGCACTTTTGCTCTCCGGCGGAGAGATTCTGCCGGGGATACTTCCCTCTGGGAGGGGGAAATCGTCGCCATCGACATCACCAGCGATCCTCTCATCGTGGGAAACTAATCTTCATCAATATCTTCACCAGCACCATCTCATCTCAAACCCTAGTTCATCTCTTCTATTCAATCTTTGTCTCAAAACCTCAGATTGGTACCTGTGGGTTGCTAGTAGTGTTGATTACATCTTGTAGTTGATGCTAGTTGGTTTATTTGGTGGAAGATTATATGTTCAGATCTATTATGCTATTCAATACCCCTCTGATCTTGGACATGATTATGATTTGTAAGTAGTTACTTTTGTTCTTGAGGACATGGGAGAAGTCTTGTCATAAGTAATCATGTGAATTTGGTATTCGTTCGATATTTTGATGATATGTATGTTGTTGATTCCCTTAGTGGTGTCATGTGGATGTCGACTACATGACACTTCACCATCTTTGGGCCTAAGGGAATGCATTGTGGAGTAGTAATTAGATGATGGGTTGCTAGAGTGACAGAAGCTTAAACCCTAGTTTATGCGCTATTCCGTAAGGGGCTGATTTGGATCCATATGTTTAATGCTATGGTTAGAGTTATCTTAATTCTTCTTTCGTAGTTGTGGATGCTTGCGAGAGGGGGTAATCATAAGTGGGAGATTTGTTCAAGTAAGAATAGCACCCAAGCACCGGTCCACCCACATATCAAACTATCAAAGTAGCGAACGCGAATCAAACAAACATGATGAAAGTGACTATATGAAATTCCCATGTGTCCTCGAGAACGCTTTACTTACTATAAGAGATCGTTCCGGCTTGTCCTTTGCTATAAAAAGGATTGGGCCACCTTGTTGTACTCTTTGTTACTATTGCTACTTGTCACTTGTTACAAATTATCTTGCTATCAAACTACTCGTTACCGATAATTTCAGTGCTTGCAGAAGATACCTTACTGAAAACCACTTGTCATTTCCTTCTGCTCCTGGTTGGGTTTGACACTCTTACTTATCGAAAGGACTACGATTGATCCCCTATACTTGTGGGTCATCAAGACTCTTTTCTGGCTCCGTTGCCGAGGAGTGAAGCGCCTTTGGTGAGTGGAATTTGGTAAGGAAACATTTATATTATGTGCTGAAATTTACTGTTACTTGTCACTATGGAAAGTAATCCTTTGAGGGTCTTGTTCGGGGTATTTTCACCTTGACCGGAAACACAAATAGTTGCTCCTCAACCTACTGCACCTACTGAAAATATTTATTATGAGATTCCTCCGGGTATGATAGAGAAACTGCTAGCTAATCCTTATGCAGGAGATGGAACGGTACATCCTGATATGCACTTGATCTATCTGGATGAAATTTGTGGATTGTTTAAGCTTGCAGGTTTATCCGGAGATGGAGTTAAGAAGAAAGTATTCCCTTTATCTTTGGAGGGAAAGGCATTGATGTGGTATAGGCTATGTGATGATACTGACACTTGGGACTGGAATCGATTGAAACTAGAATTCCAACAAAAAATTTATCCTATGCATTTGGTTCATCGTGATCGGAATTATATATATAACTTTTGGCCTCATGAAGGAGAAAGCATCGCTCAAGCTTGGGGGAGGCTTAAGTATATGATGTACACATGCCCCAACCATGTGCTCTCGAAAGAAATTATCTTACAGAATTTTTATGCTTGGCTTTCTCATGATAATCAAACTACGCTCGATTCTTCTTCGACTGGCTCCTTTATGAAGAAAACTATTGAATTCAGATGGGATCTTCATAAGTTTAGTACTTGAGTTCGATTGTGTTAACTCTTTTATGGCCACCGATGCTTTTCATAAGTTTAGTACTAAATATGGACTTGACTCTGAGATAGTAGCTTCCTTTTGTGAATCATTTGCTACCCATGTTGATCTCCCTAAGGAGAAGTGGTTTAAATATCATCCCCCTGTTAAAGAAAAGATTGAGGAACCTGTTAGTTTTTAAGAAGAAACAATTATTTACCATGTTGATCCAGTTGTGCCTATTGCTTATATTGAGAAACCACCTTTTCCTGTTAGGATTAAGGAACATGCCAAAGCTTCAACTGTGGTTAACAAAAGTAATATTAGAGCACCTAGACCCTCTAAACAAATTAAAGTTGAACCTGATGTTGATATGGTTAAAGATCTCTTAGTCGATAATATAGATGGGCATGTCATTTACTTTTGTGAGGAAGCTGCTAGAATTGCTAAACCTGTTAGAAATGAACAAGATATGTTAGACAAGAACAAGCCCGTAGTAGGCATGCCTGTTATTTCTGTTAAGATTGGAGATCATTGCCATCATGGTTTGTGTGATATGGGTGCTAGTGTGAGTGCTATTCCATTTTCCTTATATCAAGAAGTAATGCATGATATTGCACCCGTTGAGATTGAAGATATTGATGTTACTATTAAGCTAGCGAACAGAGATACTATTACACCACTACGGATTGTTAGAGATGTTGAAGTCTTGTGTGGTAAAATCAAATACCCTATTGATTTCTTAGTACTTGGTTCACAACAAGATAATTTTTGTCCCATTATATTTGGTAGACCTTTCTTGAATACCGTTAATGCTGAAATTGAATGTGTTAAAGAAAAGGTTCGAGTTAAGTTTGGTGATATATCTCATGAGTTTAATTTCTCCAAGTTTCGTAGACAGCCTCATGATAAAGAATTGCCTAGTAAAGATGAAATTATCGATCTTGCTTCTATTGCCGTACCTCCTACTGATCCGTTAGAACAATATTTGCTAGACCATGAAAATGATATGCATATGAATGAAAGAAATGAAATAGATAAGATGTTCTTTGATCAACCACCTATCCTTAAACATAATTTGCCTGTTGAAACTCTTGGAGGCCCTCCTTCACCTAAAGGTGATCCTATATTTGAATTGAAGCAATTGCCTGATACATTTAAATCTGCTTATCTTGATGAAAAGAAGATATATCCTGTTATTATTAGTGCTAACCTTTCAGCGCATGAAGAAAAGAAATTACTGAAAACTCTAAGGAAGCACCGAGCTGCTATTGGATATACTCTTGATGATCTTAAGGGCATTAGTCCCACTCTATGTCAGCACAAAATTAATATGGAGCCTGATGCTAAACCAGTTGTCGACCACCAACGACGATTAAATCCTAAGATGAAAGAGGTGGTAAGAACCAAAATATTAAAACTTCTGGAAGCAGGTATAATCTATCCCATAGCTGATAGTAGATGGGTAAGTCCCGTTCATTGTGTCCCTAAGAAAGGAGGTATTACCGTTGTTCCTATTGATAAAAATGAACTCATTCCACAAAGAATTGTAACTGGTTATAGGATGGTAATCGATTTTAGAAAATTAAACAAAGCTACTAGAAAAGATCATTACCCCTTACCTTTTATTGATCAAATGTTAGAAATATTGTCTAAGCATACACACTTTTGTTTTCTAGATGGTTATTCTGGTTTTTCTCAAATACCTGTATCACAACCCGATCAAGATAAAACCACCTTTACTTGTCCTTTTGGAACTTATGCTTATAGACATATGCCTTTTGGTTTATGTAATGCACCTGCTACCTTTCAAAGATGTATGACTGCTATATTCTCTGACTTTTGTGAAAAGATTGTTGAGGTATTCATGGATGATTTCTCCATTTACGGAACTTCTTTTGATGATTGCTTAAGCAACCTTGATCAAGTTTTGCAGAGATGTGAAGAAACTAATCTTGTCTTGAATTGGGAGAAGTGCCACTTTATGCTGAATGAAGGCATTGTCTTGGGGCATAAAATTTCTGAAAGAGGTATTGAAGTTGATAAAGCTAAGGTTGATGCTATTGAGAAAATGCCATGTCCTAAAGATATTAAAGGTATAAGAAGTTTCCTAGGTCATGCTGGTTTCTATAGGAGATTTATTAAAGACTTCTCTAAAATTTCTAGGCCTCTTACCAATCTTTTGCTAAAAGATGTTCCATTTGTTTTTGATGATGATTGTCTAGAAGCCTTTGAAACACTTAAGAAAGCCTTAACCACTGCACCTATTGTCCAACCACCTGATTGGAACTTGCCTTTTGAAATTATGTGTGATGCTAGTGATTATGCTGTTGGTGCTGTTTTAGGACGAGAGTTGAAAAGAAATTAAATGTTATCCATTATGCTAGTAAAACTCTAGACAGTGCCCAAAGAAATTATGCTACTACTGAAAAAGAATTTCTAGCAGTTGTGTTTGCATGTGATAAATTCAGATCTTACATAGTTGATTCTAAAGTAACTGTTCACACCGATCATACTGCTATTAAATATCTTATGGAAAAGAAAGATGCTAAACCTAGACTCATTAGGTGGGTTTTATTGCTACAAGAATTTGACTTGCATATTACTGATAGGAAGGGAGCTGAGAATCCCGTAGCAGATAATTTGTCTAGAATGGAAAATGTTCTTGATGACCCACTACCTATTAATGATGATTTTCCTGATGAACAATTAGTTGTCATAAATGCTTCTCGTAATACTCCATGGTATGCGGACTATGCTAATTACATTGTTGCTAAATACATACCACCTAGTTTCACGTACCAACAAAAGAAAAAGTTCTTCTTTGATTTAAGACATTACTTCTGGGATGACCCACATCTTTATAAAGAAGGAGTTGATGGTATTATTAGACGTTGTGTACCTGAGCATGAACAGGAACAAATCCTACGGAAGTGTCATTCCGAGGCTTACGGAGGACACCATGTGGGAGACAGAACTGCACACAAGGTATTGCAATCTGGTTTTTATTGACCTACTATTTTCAAGGATGCTCGTAAGTTTGTCCTATCGTGTGATGAATGTCAAAGAATTGGTAATGTTGGTAGACGTCAGGAAATGCCTATGAATTATTCACTTGCTGTTGAACCATTTGATGTTTGGGGATTTGATTTTATGGGACCTTTTCCTAAATCCAATGGGTATACTCATATTTTAGTTGCTGTTGATTACGTTACTAAGTGGGTAGAAGCTATTCCAACTAGTAGTGCTGATCATAAAACTTCTATTAAAATGCTTAAAGAAGTTATTTTCCCGAGGTTTGGAGTCCCTAGATATTTAATGACTGGTGGTGGTTCACATTTTATTCATGGTGCATTCCGTAAACTACTCGCTAAATATGATGTCAATCATAGAATTGCATCTCCCTATCACCCTCGAACTAGTGGTCAAGTTGAATTGAGCAATAGAGAAATAAAATTAATTTTGCAAAAAACCGTCAATAGATCTAGAAAGAATTGGTCTAAGAAACTTGACGATGCATTATGGGCATATAGAACTGCTTATAAAAATCCTATGGGTATGTCTCCTTATAACATGGTTTATGGAAAAGCATGTCATTTACCTCTTGAGTTAGAACATAAAGCATATTGGGCAATTAAGGAACTAAATTATGATTTTAAACTTGCCGGTGAAAAGAGGTTATTTGATATTAGCTCATTAGATGAATGGAGGACCCAAGCTTATGAAAATGCCAAATTATTTAAAGAAAAAGTTAAAAGATGGCATGATAGAAGAATTCAAAAATGGGAATTTAAAGTAGGTGAGCAAGTTCTATTATACAATTCTCGTTTGAGATTCTTTGCAGGAAAACTTCTCTCTAAATGGGAAGGACCGTATATCATCGAAGAAGTTTATCGCTCCGGAGCCATCAAAATAAATAACTCCGAAGGCACTAATCCGACAGTGGTGAATGGGCAAAGAATTAAGCACTATATTTCAGGTACTCCCATTAATGCTGAAACTAATATTATTGAAACAATTACACCGGAGGAATACATAAGAGAGACCTTCCGGAACACTCCAGAACCCTGAAAAGGAAGAGGTATGTGATATGGTAAGTAAACCGACTCCAAAAATTCCATAAAAATACTTTCTGTCAGTTTTGGAATAATAGAAAAAATACAAAAATAAGAAACAGCCGAGGGGACCCACCTGGTGCGCACGAGGCACCAGGGCGCGCCACCCCCCTGGCGCGCCCTGGTGGCTCGTGGGCCCCACGTGAGCCTTCCCGACTCCGTTTTCTCCTGGATTACTTGTTTTGCAAGATAAAAAATCTTTATATATACTCCCAGACGTTTTGACCACCGTATCATAGAAATCTCCTCTGTTCTTGTTTCGTGCTGTTTTTCTGACAGATTTAGATCGCCATGGCTCCCCAAAAGCTATGTGCCAAGCACCGCATTGTGCAACCATCGCCGGGCAAATGCCCCTACAGTGAGGTTTACTACGAGTTGTCATCGGGAGAAGAAGACAATGGCAAGGAGGACAAGGTCGAGGAAGTTGCAGGAGCCCAGGCTCCGGAAGGAGGGCAAGCCATCCCCATGGAGGAGACCGCAGAGAAGGGAGATATCCTTCAACCTTTATATGATCATCTCTCCCCATCCGTAATTGAAGCCCTAAGAGTCTTTGAAATAGTTAGTGTTCAGAATACATCTCTCACTCGTGAAGTTATTTTGTTGGAAGAGAAAAACATCACCCTTCGGAGAATCAACCGCAGATTGATGTATTTGCTTGAGCTGAAGGACAAGCTCGCCACTTCATCACCACCAGCATCACTGAAGAAGGAGACTTGAGCACATGGGTATGGGCACTCCCCTTGGCTTGTGCCAAGCTTGGGGGAGGTGCCCCGGTATCATATCACCATCACTTTTATTATCTTTACCTATTTTAGTTCGATCCTTAGTTATTTCGTGATCTAGTTGAATAAAGGTTTAGTATGATCTATTTTCGAGTGTCAGTTTCGTGATCTATCTATCTATGTAATCGAGTTGAGAGTTATATAATAAAGAGTAGTTTGAGTTTTTGCTTCTTTACTTTCATGTTCCAACTCTAGCAATGAAAATAATGAAAAAGATCATATGCTAATCCTATGGAAAGTAATGACATTACATAAAGAAAAGTATAAGTGGTAAAATTTATTGGAAGTTAACAAACATAGCATTAGTCAATGATGCAATTCATGAAAGAATTAATAAGGGAAGAGAAGATTCACATGCAAATATACTATCTTGGACATCTTTTATGATTGCGAGCCCCCATTAAGTATTTTATGCCAAATTGTTGATGTTGGACAAGGAAAACAATATAATGAATTATGTTTGTTCATATTCACATAGAAGTTATATTGTTATAGATCCTCCAACATGTGGTGCTTGCCCAATATCTTTGCTAGCCAAAAATTCGCACCAAGTAGAAATACTACTTGTGCATCCAAAACCCTTAAACCCAGTTTCATGTCATGAGAGTCCACTATATCTACCTATGGATTGAATAAGATCCTTCAAGTAAGTTGTCATCGGTGCAAATAGCAATAAAAATTGCCTCTAAATATGTCTGAACTTTTATTGTAAGGGAAATAAGCTTTGTACGAACTTGTGATGGTAAAGAAATAAAAGCAACATACTGCATAATAAAAGTTGCTATCACAAGGGGCAATATAAAGTGATGTTCCTTTGCATTAAGAGCTCTTGCATCCAACAACAAAAAGCACATGACAACCTCTGCCTCCCTCTGCGAAGGGCCAATCCTTTACTTTTATGTATTTACTTTTTATGCAAGAGTCAATAGTGTTCTCCTCTACTTCCTTTTTATTATTTTTTTCTTTTGTAAGCATCATGTGGTGGGGAAATATCTAAGCATATATATCCAGTTGGATATGAGTGATCATGAGTTATTATTGTTGACATCACCCTTGAGGTGAATAAGTTGGGAGGCGAACTCATAAGCCCCTATCTTTCTATGTGTCTGGCTGGAACTTTTTGCTCCATATATATGTCGTGAGTGTTAGGAATCATAGAAGACTAAATGATGGTTGAGTATGTGGACTTGCTGAAAAGCTCCTACATGAGACCCTTCCTGAAAATATGATGAATTGCAATTGCATTGTTGACTAAGAACATAGTTTGTTAGTTTTCAAGAAAGTTTATGCCTTATACTCCATTGTTGTGATGAATTGTTACTTGCTCATGAGAAGTTTATGATAATAAATATTGCTGTTATAATAATGATCATGATGCTACTATGTCCGTTTTTTTTATCGACACCTCTCTCTCTAAACATGTGGACATGATTATCGATATCGGCTTTCGCTTGAGGACAAGCGAGGTCTAAGCTTGGGGGAGTTGATACGTCCATTTTGCATCATGTTTTGCTACTGTTATTTATAGTGTTTTTAATCAATATAACACTTTGGGGAGCAATTCTAATGCCTTTTCTCTCTTAATATGCAAGATTTACACAAGGAGGGAGATTGTCGGCAGCTGGAATTCTGGACCTGAAAAAGCTATGTCAGAGATACCTATTCTGCACATCTCCAAATGAGCTGAAATTTCACAGAGAATTATTTTGGAATAAATAAAAAATATTGGAATCAAGAAGTACCAGAGGGGGCCACCCAGGAGCCAACGAGGTACCAGGGCGCGCGACCCCCCCGGGCGCACCCTGGTACCTCGTGGGGCCCCTGGCCAGCCTCTGGCCCCCATTTTCTGGTATATAAGTGCATTTGCCCTAGAAAAAATATAGAGAAGACTTTCGGGATGGTGCGCTGCCGTCTCGAGGCGGAACTTAGGCAGGAGCACTTTTGCTCTCCGGCGGAGAGATTCTCCCGGGGATACTTCCCTCTGCGAGGGGGAAATCGTCGCCATCGACATCACCAGCGATCCTCTCATCGTGGGAGGACTAATCTTCATCAACATCTTCACCAGCACCATCTCATCTCAAACCCTAGTTCATCTCTTGTATTCAATCTTTGTCTCAAAACCTCAGATTGGTACCTATGGGTTGCCAGTAGTGTTGATTACATCTTGTAGTTGATGCTAGTTGGTTTATTTGGTGGAAGATTATATGTTCAGATCTATTATGCTATTCAATACCCCTCTGATCTTGGACATGATTATGATTTGTGAGTAGTTACTTTTGTTCTTGAGGACATGGGAGAAGTCTTGTCATAAGTAATCATGTGAATTTGGTATTCGTTCGATATTTTGATGATATGTATGTTGTTGGTTCCCTTAGTGGTGTCGTGTGAACGTCGACTACATGACACTTCACCATCTTTGGGCCTAAGGGAATGCATTGTGGAGTAGTAATTAGATGATGGGTTGCTAGAGTGACAGAAGCTTAAACCCTAGTTTATGCACTATTCCGTAAGGGGCTGATTTGGATCCATATGTTTAATGCTATGGTTAGAGTTATCTTAATTTTTCTTTCGTAGTTGCGGATGCTTGCGAGAGGGGGTAATCATAAGTGGGAGGCTTGTTCAAGTAAGAACAGCACCCAAGCACCGGTCCACCCACATATCAAATTATCAAAGTAGCGAACGCGAACCAAACAAACATGATGAAAGTGACTAGATGAAATTCCCATGTGTCCCCGAGAACGCTTTACTTACTATAAGAGATCGTTCCGGCTTGTCCTTTGCTATAAAAAGGATTGGGCCACCTTGCTGCACTCTTTGTTACTATTGCTACTTGTCACTTGTTACAAATTATCTTGCTATCAAACTACTCGTTACCGATAATTTCAGTGCTTGCAGAAAATACCTTGCTGAAAACCGCTTGTCATTTCCTTCTGCTCCTCGTTGGGTTCAACACTCTTACTTATCGAAAGGACTACGATTGATCCCCTATACTTGTGGGTCATCAGCGGCCACCCCCCCAGGGCGCGCCAAGATGCCTTGTGGGTCCCATAGGGACCCACTCACTTATCCATTCAGCCCACTTCATCTCCTACCTCCAGAAAAAAATTGTGGTAGCTCTCTCTCTCTCATGTTCTTGCTCCCAAACCTGAGATTTTTGATCTCTTTGCTCGGAGCTCCGTTTCTGAAACTGTTTTGAGGGATTGCTCCTTGGTATGTGACTCTCCCATTGCTCCAATTAGTTTTTGCTTTAGTGGATTATATTTTGCATAAATTGTTGTTGTTGATGCTACTGAAAATGAGCTTGCATGTTGAATTCTTTGAGTTCTAAGTAGTTTGAATGCTTGATATAGCCTCTAAGCACTTGTATGAGTAGTTGCTATCAATCGTGTGAAGTTTTGTTAACATCTTTTTCTGGTCCAAAAATTTTCAGAAATTTGTTCTTAGGAAAATGAACTTTCTTCGGAGGGGTTCTTCGAGCCGGAGCTCCAAGGGTGTCCTTGGGGATGCCCATGACCACGACCTCAACATTCCGCGCAGGACGGAGGTCTGACCATGCGAGTGGCCGCACAACACCTTCATGAACGAAGTCGGGTTCCGTCAAGAGTTCACGCAATTTGTTGCGAACGTCGGGCTGACCGACTTCCTCGCAGATGAGTGTGACCAGCACCACATCCTTACAAATTCCTTTGTGCAAATTTTTTATTTCATGCCTAGGCTTGATATTCCCATGGTGCGTTTTGATTTATATACTGAACATCATGAGTTAACGCTAGATGAGTTTAGTGAGATATGCTTGATCCCTTCTGATGGGGATTTGAGGGAGCCTCGGCCTGAGGAGTTCGAGGACTTCCTTCGCACTTTGACTGTGGGGGAAGTTAGGGGCGTTTCAAAAGCCCGTGTCACTAGCTTGCATTTTCCTGCTGTGCACTACTTTGCTTTATTTATAGTGAAATGTTTGACTGCCAGTGAGGAAGGTGGTACGCTCAGTGCCCCTGACCTCGCCATCTTGCGTCGTGCTATATACGGCGATAATACTTTTAGCTTGGGAGCTATTATTGCACGCTGCTTACACACCAACAGAACTAAGGGTAAAATCCATGGCGGTATTTATGCTTCGCATCTTGCGAAACGTTTTAATGTTGCTATCCGCCCAAATGACTATTTGCTGCCAAAGGCTTATTTAGACCAACCGTGCATGATCGATCATCACTTTATTGATGAACCTGAACCTCCTCAGTATATTCGTTATAACTTGGTTTTCAGCGAGACGACTCGCGATATTATTCCGTTTCCTGCACCTTCTTTGTTTGACTCTCATGCCAGGAATGGATACACCATCATGCCCGGCGGACATCATAGCTTACAGGAACGAGCTGGCGGCAGCGGAGAACGAGGTCTAGCAGTGGGAACCTCAGGTGCCTCCGCCCCAGTACTATCCACCCGGTTCTGATGGATAGTACGGGTGGTGATTTCCAAGCTAGGCCAAAAGCCTAAGCTTGGGGGAGTACATATCTCTCACCGACATTACATTCATGTTCACACATTCATTCCAGTTGTCGGTGTTCATACTTTTTCATTGTATATCCATGTTAGTTTTATTTTCGCTTTCTTCTTGTGTGTTTGAAAAACTTCAAAAACCCAAAAATATCTCTCGCTTCTTTCGGTTTTTCTTTCCCGTTTGTTAGTTTGTAGTATTAAAAGAAAACCCAAAACGATTTCTCGTTTCTTCTTTTGCTTGTTGGGAGTTCTCCCGTGTAAATAGTTTTCCTCGCTTTTCGTTTTTCCTCTTTAATTTGCTTTCCTTCAGAAAAACTAAAAACTCCAAAAATATTTCAGTGTGTTTCTCTGAATTTATTTTCCTTTCATTGAGTTGTCATAGGGAGAAGACCACGATGAAAATGTTGAGTGGTTCTCATATGCTTTATTGTTGATCTAACGAAGAGCTAATATTACCTTGACTTCTCCCTTGAATAAAATGTTTGCAGATTTCAGCTTAGTCCACAGCACACCTACACTATTATTATTTTCACATCATTCGGTCGTGCAAGTGAAAGGCAATAATGACGATGATTTGATGAAGTGACTGTGGCAAAGGAAAGCTGGCATGAACTCTTCTTGTTTTTGTTTTTGTAAATATGTTTAACTCAATATCCATGATTCAGCATATTATGAGTAAACATGTTTGTGATGACAATTAGAGATTATAGTTGCTCATGCCATGCTTAAGTAGCTAGGAGTGGATACTGATTTATCTTGGATGTCAACATGCATTAAAATGGTTATGATGTAGTATGTTAATATGGTATCCTCCTCTGAATGTTTCAAGTGGCTTGACTTGGCACATGTTCATGCATGTAGTTGATTCAAAACCAACATAGCCTCCACGATATTTATGTTCAGGGTGTCTATATCCTAATCATGCTTGTATTCAATGTTAATTATTCTCAATGCATGATCATGACCGTTTTCGCTCTCTAGTTGGTCGCTTCTCAATCTATTTGCTAGCCTTCACCTGTACTAAGCGGGAATTCTGCTTGTGCATCCACAATCCTTAAACCAAAGTTGTTCCAGATGAGTCCACTATATCTACCTATATGTGGTATTACTCTGCTGCTTCAAGTAAATTTGCATGTGCCACCTCTAATCATTCAAATAAACATATGTTTTGTGTGCCCGTACCGCTCATGGAGCGACAGGGGGCCGTCAGTATCTTCCATGCTAAGCGGGTTATTCTCAGATGAGTGTTTATTCAGTTGTCATTGCACGAGAGAGGCTGGTATTTGGGATGCCCAGTCCTATGCTCAAAATCGAAAATATATAATGCAAACAAACTCCCTCGGAAAGTGTT
The DNA here is from genome assembly GCA_039707655.1 of Elymus sibiricus. Classification (NCBI taxonomy): domain Eukaryota; kingdom Viridiplantae; phylum Streptophyta; class Magnoliopsida; order Poales; family Poaceae; genus Elymus; species Elymus sibiricus. The sequence continues at coordinate 158,085,160 of CM077668.1, read as the reverse complement.
TGGTATGGAGGGCACCCGAGGATTCGGCTAGCCATGGCTTGTGTTGGTATGGTGGAGGGGGAGTAAACTTTACCTTTCCGCTTGGGAACCACCTATAATGTGTTTAGCATGGAAGATATTGAAAACTCTCGGTCGTGACATTGACAGGAAAAGTACACCTCCCAAAATTATTTTTCATCTCTAATTTAAGCTTCGAGCTCTGGCACCGCTGCAAATCCCTGCTTCCCTCTGCGAAGGGCCTATCTATTTACTTTTATGTTATTTACTTTATGTACTTTACTTTTATTGTTGAGTCTCACCTTCTTGCACTAAGCGCCAATCCTGAGAGCACTATTGTCATCCTTATGCATTGAGTATAGTTAATGTTGTGTGCATCATGACTGGATCTCTTCTACCCTGAATTACAATGTTTAGCCGCTACTTGAACTTTGGAGGTGCTCTGCATTTATGTTTTGCGGTCTCAAAAAGGGCTAGCGAGATACCATGTTATCATATTATATCATGATTGTTTTGACAAATTGTTGGCATTTGAGATATGTTATTATTGCTCTCTAGTTGATTATGCCATTGATATGAGTAAATATAGTTTCTAAGTGTTATTATGAGCATGGTTAGTTCATGATCTTTGCTGAAAACCTGGGTACTATTTAAGCTTATATACGGATACAAGAACAAAAGAGTTCGTAAAAGTTTTTCTTTATCACTTTCAGTTTGTCAACTGAATTGCTTGAGGACAAGCAATGAGTTAAGCTTGGGGGAGTTGATACGTCTCCGTCGTATCTACTTTTCCAAACACTTTTGCTCTTGTTTTGGACTCTAATTTGCATGATTTGAATGAAACTAACCCGGACTGACGTTGTTTTCAGCAGAACTACCATGGTGTTGTTTTTGTGCAGAAATCAAAGTTCTCGGATTTGGACGAAACTTTTTGGAGAATTTTTATGGAATATATAAAAATTATTGGCGCAAGAATCAACAGAAGAGGGGCCACCTGTTGCCCACAAGGCAACAGGGCGCGACCCCCCCTTAGGGCGCGCCCTGATGCCTTGTGGGGCCCACAAGCGGCCGTCTGACCTCATTCCAACGCTATAAATTCTCTTTCCCCGAGAAAAAATAAGAGAAGAAGTTTCATCGCGTTTTACGATACGGAGCCGCCGCCACCTCCTGTTCTTCATCGGGAGGGCTGATCTGGAGTCCGTTCGGGGCTCCGGAGAGGGGGATTCGACGCCGTCGTCATCATCAACCATCCTCCATCACCAATTTCATGATGCTCACCACCAGGCATGAGTAATTCCTTCGTAGGCTTGCTGGACGGTGATGGGTTGGATGAGATTTATAATGTAATCGAGTCAATTTGTTAGGGTTTTGATCCCTAGTATCCACTATGTTCTGAGATTGATGTTGCTATGACTTTGCTATGCTTAATGCTTGTCACTAGGGCCCGAGTGCCATGATTTCAGATCTGAACCTTTATGTTTTCATGAATATATTTGAGTTCTAGATCCTATCTTGCAAGTTATACGCACCTATTACGTGTCATGATCCACATACCCCAATGTGACAATAATTGGGATTCTTTCCGGTGATTATCGTAGTTTCAGGAGTTCATGTATTCACTAAGTGCTAATGCTTTGTTCCGGTTCTCTATTAAAAGGAGGCCTTAATATCCCTTAGTTTCCTTAAGGACCCCGCTGCCACGGGAGGGTAGGACAAAAGATGTCATGCAAGTTCTTACTATAAGCACGTATGACTATATACGGAATACATGCCTACATTACATTGATGAATTGGAGCTATTGTGTATCGCCCTAGGTTGTGACTGTTATATGATGAATATCATCCAACATAATTATCATCACCGATCCAATGCCTACGACTTTCTCATATTGGTTTCTGCTAAGTTACTTTGTTGCTACTGCTTTACACTTGCTGCAAAACTGCTACTGTTACTGTTTCCGTTACTATTGTTACTGTTGCTACTACTACCAAAACTATCATATTACTGTGCTACTAAATACTTTGCTGTAGATATTTTATCTCCAGGTGTGGTTGAATTGACAACTCAACTGCTAATACTTGCAAATATTCTTTGGCTCCCCTTGTGTCGAATCAATAAATCTGGGTGAAATACTACCCGCGAAAACTGTTGCGATCCCTTATACTTGTGGGTTATCAAGACCTTTTTCTGGCGCTGTTGCCGGGGAGCATAGCTCTATTTGTTGAGTCACTTGGGATTTATATCTATTGATCACTATGAAGAATCTGAAAGACTCTAAGACCAAGATCGTTCCCTCTAAGACGAGGGGAGGTAAGGAACTGACATCTAGCTCTGCACTTGATTCACCTTCTGTTTTGAGTAAGCTTGCGACACCACCACCTGTTATGCATTCTGATATGTTGCAAGTTATTGATGATACTACTTCTGCTATGAATGATACTTATGATGATGCTAGTACTATGCTTGATAATACTGTGCCACTTGGTGAATTTCTTGATGAACAACTTGCTAAAGCTAAAGAAATTGAGAATGCTGAAAATGTTGAAACTCTTGAAAACTATGAATCACCTATTATTCCTAGTTCTCCTACTAGAGTTGAATCACCTGATGAACATGTCTTTGATAGGGAGACAGCTAGGGTCATTCTTTCTTGTAAGGATAGAGATGAAGTTAAAAAATTGTTTGCTAAAATGAAAGAAAAATCTATGAGGGAGAGAATGAAATATGATCCTAAGTTTGCTACCTCTCCCATATTTGTTACCGATAAGGATTATGAATTCTCTGTCGATCCTGAGTTAATTACTTTGGTCGAATCTGATCCTTTTCATGGTTATGAAACTGAAACTGTTGTGGCACATCTTACTAAGTTGAATGATATTGCTACCCTATTTGCTCATGAGGAAAAAAATTGCTATTACTATATTCTTAAGTTGTTTCCTTTCTCATTAAAGGGTGATGCTAAGAAATGGTTTAATACTCTTGCTCCTGGTTGTGTGCGTAGTCCCCAGGATAAGATATATTACTTCTCTGAAAAATATTTTCCTGCCCATAAGAAACAAGCTGCCTTACAGGAAATATTTAACTTTGTGCAAATTGAAGAAGAGAATCTCCCTCAAGCTTGGGGGAGGTTTCTCCAGTTACTTAGTGCTTTGCCTGATCATCCTCTTAAGAAGAATGAAATACTTGATATCTTTTATAATGGACTAACCGATGCTTCTAGGGACTACCTAGATAGTTGTGCTGGTTGTGTTTTCAGGGAACGAACTGTTGGACAGGCTGAAGAACTATTGAATAATATATTGAAGAATGATAATGAGTGGACACTTCCTGAGCCACCACCTAAGCCAACTCCGAAGAAGAGAGGTATTCTATTCCTCAGTCCAGAAGATATGCAAGAAGCTAAGAAATCTATGAAAGAAAAAGGTATTAAAGCTGAAGATGTTAAGAATCTGCCACCTATTGAAGAAATACATGGGCTCGACATCCCGACATAGGTAGTGGAGGTTAATTCTCTCACTAGATTTGATGAAGGTGATATTCTGTATAATAAATCTGCTAGTCAATGCCTGTATGAATTTGATAATTACATCATTAAACAGGAACACTTTAATATGTATGTTAGAAATCAACTAAAACGGAATGCCATCATGATTGAACGCTTGAGTGATTTGATGTTTAGAACTGCTAATGATGTTAAATGCTTGAGTAAACATGCTTCTATGGTTTAGACTCAGTTAGAACAAATTGCTAAGTCACAAAATGATTTGCTTGATGAGATGAATAATAAAAAGAATGATCATGTTGTTAGAGTTGTTACTAGGGGAGGTAGAATGACTCAGGATCCTCTATATGCTGAAGGTCATCCAAAAAGAATTGAACAAGATTCTCAAAGAAATAATATTGATGCACCTAGTCCATCTAAGCAGAAAAAGAAAAAGAAGAATGATAAAACTTTGCATGCTTCTAGTGAACCTGAGGTAGAAAAACCTCCTGAAAATCAAAATGATGTTTCTATTTCTAATGCTGAGACACAATATGGTAATGAACATACACCTAGCGATAATAATAATGATAATGACAATGATAATGATAATGAAGATGTTCATGTTGATGCTCAACCAGATAATGATGTAGAAATAGAACCTATTGTTGATCTTGATAACCCACCTCCTAAGAATAAAAGATACAATAAAAGAGACTTTGTTGATAGAAAACATGGAAAGGAGAGAGTGTCGTGCGTACGACCATCTATGGGGCCATCTAGCCCCTTTGCGGTTCGACTAGGGAGATCGACGAGCACAAAGAGCAGAACCAGCAGAAACGCAAGATTTACCCAGGTTCGGGCCACCGTGAGGTGTAAAACCCTACTCTTACTTTGGTGTATTGGATGTGTATGAACACAAGTACAAGGAGCGCTTCCCTGGCAAGGTGCGAGAGAGGCAGCTACGCATGCTAGTTGTGTAAGGGATCGATCCCTGTAAACATTGCCCTGGCCCTCATTTTATAGTTCAAGGGGTTACCACAGTGGCAAAACAGGCATTTTCTATGATTAGATAGCAAACAGTGCTATCACACCTAACTCTGCCAGTTTAGGACAAAAGCATTTAATGCTCCGTTAGGTGTCATGTGGAGGAGTAGCCCCGGCAAGGTTTCTGCACCGCTCGCCCAGCTACCTCCTATTAACTTGACACGCCTTCTGGACGGGTGTCATTAAAGGTAAATCTCCTTCCAGCATGCTGACACGTGCCCGACAAATCTTACCTAACTGCCTGCGGGCTCGACACCTCATCGATTAACGACTAGCTGCTCAATGAGGTGGAGCGCTGACAGCTAGCGAAAGCTTGCCGGCACGGAGCTTGCCGGGCCTTCACCTTGCTGGCTCAGCCTTGCCGGCAAAGGTTGTCTCTGGTGTTTGAATCTTGATGCTTCGTCTTGATCTTCTCCCCAGTAGCTTCTGCAACTGGATCTTGAATCTTGATATCAGCAATCCCCGGCAAGCCTTGGCTAGCAGGGGAGCTACTACTGTCTGTGCATAAGTCAGGGTATAAAATACCCATGTTTTATACACCGACAGGAGCCCCCGGGCCTGGGCCTTACGCCGTAGAATCCTGGTGATTATTATCTCCCTCAAGCACGCACGCGCCTCGCATTAAATGCGGCTGCATGAGTGGTGGACTGTAGCGACTATTTCGCGTAGTGCGCCTGCAAAAGCACACCCACGTCATCCGCAGTGAAGAGCCAGCCCCCTCGCACCTTCCCCATAAAAAGGCAACTGCAAGGAGGCGCTGCTCATTCAAAACTGCTCCCCTCTGCTTCATCTCCTTCCTCTCGCTAGAGCCCCTTCCGCCGCCGCCGCCATCAATCCGCATCTCACCTCGACCCCGTCCTTCTTCTCCAAGCCCTGATGGCGCCTAAGAAGGCCGACGCGGCGGGGAAGAAACCCGCCAAGCCGCTCGACCCCAAAGCGGATAAGAAGAAGAAGGAGTTGGAAGAGCTGGAGAAGCGGCGGAGGACGAATGTGGTTTTCTCTCCATCATCCATGGATGCCAACACCCTGATCAGGAGGTACGCATACATCTGGGGAAGGGATACCAAGGATCACAAGGCCCCCGTGGTGCTCCCTGAAGGTGATAGAGTTCCGTCAAATTCCTATCCGTTCTTCTGTGCGTACTTTTACTGCGGGCTAGTTCCCCCGTGGTGCTCCCTGAAGGTGACAGAGTTCCGTCAAATGCGATGACATGCATGGCAGTCTCTGCTCATCTATGTGAAAATTTTGTTGGAGTTGCCCCCAATGTTGATCTGTTCCGCCACTTCTTCGTTCCTCGCATTGAGGACAAGTCACTATCCGGCAGCGTGACATGGATTCCTAGGGCCAAGGCCAAGGGCCAGTACCTTGCCGGGCAGCTCCACCTCAAATGGGATGAATGGAGGGCAGAATGGTGCTGGATCCAGGAGAAGGATTTCCCCCAGTTTTGCTTGCTGCGGACAGTGAGGGCCCAACGCGGCAAGAATTGGAGTAATCTTGGTGCCACTAACGAGAAGCTTCGCCCGGCGCTGAACAGGATCGCTCGCCTCAAGGCCGCCAAACTGAATGTAGAAATGGTTGGCGCTGACTTCCTTCGGCGACGCATCGCGCCGCTGTAGAAGAGCGAGAGGTTTGCTTGGAACTACCAGGGTGCCGCTGATATCATGCGGCTATATCCTGGGCTTGGCAACAACCTGACAACTCTGGAGCATGCCGCCCTTTGTGAGCAGTTATTCAGAAAGACTGGCACATTTCACTTGCCGGGCCAAATTGCCCCACTGCACATCAATTCCGCCAAGGATTCTATCTTGGCGATGATGCCAGATTGCAACGCTCATGGAGTCAATGCAGATTGGCTGATGCCCAGCCTGGTGAATGAAATGGACTGGGCCTCCAATTTAACAGAAAAAGCCACCCGGAAAGAAAGAGATCTTATCCAGGCTACCAAAGCTGAAGAATTGGCGTATATCGCCAGCATAGCCGCAGAAGCCGCACGGGTTAACACAGCTGGTGTTTCTGGTGCAGCGGCAACTGGGGATGATGATGACAAAAATCCCGATGAAGAAGAAGTTGCCGAGGAGCAACAAGAAGAGTCTGCCGGCGATGAAGTTGCCGGAGATGAGGTTGCCGGGACCGAGGTTGCCGGTGAGCTCAGAGAAGAGGAGGAAGTTGGCCCTCGAGCCCCGAAGAGGAGACGCCGCCTTCGAAGGGCAGACAGTTTGGAACCGGTATGTGCTTCTTCTCCAAAGGCAAACCCTACGGTGAAGAAGACGACCTCCAAGACTGGGCACCAAGAAGAGGTGCGCCGGCAATCAAGCAGACGTCCACGAACACAGCCTTCATCTACCCATCAAGTGATTGTCGGGGATGTTGGATCTTCTCAGCCGGCGAGTTCATCTCCACCGACACTCAAGAGGGCCAGGGAATCGCCCCCGCCAGCGAGATATGACCTCTCCGTCCTCAGTGAATCTGAAGAAGAGGAGTAAGTGAAAATTGTTTATCTTCATCAAGCCTTGACTATATTCGACCGCCATTCTGACTCAATTCCTTCTGTCTTGACAGAGATCTAGAACCACCTGTTCATCAAGTGAAGTGGGTCAAATCTGCAACAGAGCAAGATCCCGCGGCAAGTGTTGGGAAAGGAGCTACAATGGATGAAACCATCGTTAACAGCCCCCAGCCTAGCCCCTGCTACTTGTAGCTTGCGTTGGTATTTTCCCCGAAGAGGAAGGGATGATGCAGCACAGTAGAGGTAAGTATTTCCCTCAGTTATGAAACCAAGGTTATCAATCCAGTAGGAGAATCACGCAACACCTCGTTAGCAGTACCTGCACACAAACAACAAATCCTTGCACCCAACGCAAACGAGGAGTTGTCAATCCCTCGGCGGTAAGTTGCAAGATTTAATTGTATGTGATAGATAGATAGATTGATACAAAAATACAAAATAAAATAAATAAAAGAAAAAGTGCAGCAAAGTATTTTTAGGGTTTTTAATATATGATTTAGATAGACCCAGGGGCCATAGTTTTCACTAGAGGCTTCTCTCAAGAAAATAGCGTACGGTGGGTAGACAAATTACTGTTGGGCAATTGATAGAAAAGCAAATAATCATGACGATATCCAAGGCAATGATCATGTATATAGGCATCACGTCCGAGACAAGTAGACCGACTCCTGCCTGCATCTACTACTATTACTCCACACATCCACCGCTATCCAGCATGCATCTAGTGTATTAAGTCCATAAAGAACGGAGTAACGCCTTAAGCAAGATGACATGATGTAGACAAACTAAAACCACGCATGAATAAACCCCATCTTTTTACCCTTAATAGCAACGATACATACATGTCATGTCCCTTTCTGTCACTGGGATTGAGCACCGCAAGATCGAACCCATTACAAAAGCACCTCTTCCCATGGCAAGATAAATCAATCTAGTTGGCCAAACCAAATCAATGGATCGGAGAAGAAATACGAAGCTATAATAATCATGCATAAAAGATATCAGAGAAGACTCAAATAATATTCATGGATAATCTGATCATAAACTCACAATTCATCGGATCCCAACAAACACACCGCAAAAAGTGATTACATCGGATAGAACTCCAAGAACATCGAGGAGAACATTGTATTGAAGATCAAAAAGAGAGAAGAAGCCATCTAGCTACTAACTATGGACCCGAAGGTCTATGGTAAACTACTCACGCATCATCGGAAGGGCAGCAAGGTTGATGTAGAGCCCCTCCGTGATCGATTCCGCCTCCGGCGGAGTACCGGAAAAGGCCTCCAGATGGGATCTCTCGAGAACAGAAACTTGCGGCGGCAGAAAAAGTATTTCGTGGACTCCTCTGTTGGTTTCCCGATTTTTGGGAATTTATAGTGGTGGAATTAGGTCAAAATAGTCAGAGGTGGGCCCACGAGGCACCAGGGCACGCCTGCCCTCCCCCAGGCACGCCCTGGTGGCTCGTGGCCACCTCTTGGGTCTTCTGGCCTCCTCCCGAAGCTTCTAGTATTTGTTATGTCCAAAAAAAATCTCCAAAAAGTTTCGTGGCATTTGGACTTCGTTTGGTATTGATATTCTGTAAAACCAAAAACAGACAGAAAACAACAACTGGCATTGGGCACTAAGTTAATAGGTTAGTCCCAAAAAATGATATATAATTGCTGTAAATGTATATAAAAACATCCAAGATTGATAATATAATAACATGGAACAATCAAAATTATAGATACATCGGATAGAACTCCAAGAACATCGAGGAGAACATGGTATTGAATATCAAAGAGAGAGAAAAAGCCATCTAGCAACTAGCTATGGACCCGTAGGTATGTGGTAAACTACTCACACATCATCGGAAGGGCAGTAAGGTTGATGTAGAAGCTCTTCGTGATCGATTCCCCCTCCGGCAGAGTACCGGAAAAGGCCTCCAGATGGGACCGCGGAAGAACAGAGACTTTCGGCGGCATAAAAGTTATTCGGGGTGGCTCTCTGTTGGTTTCCGAATATTTGAGAATTTATGGAAGTGGAATTAGGTCAAATGGAGACACGAGGGCCCCACAAGGCATTAGGGCACGCCCCCCTGGGCCACGCCCTGTTGCCTTGTGGAGGCTTCGTGAACCTTCTGGCCTCCTCTCTAAGTCTCCAGGGTCTCTTTTGTCCAGAAAAAAAATCTCCAAAAAGTTTCGTGGCATTTGGACTTCGTATGGTACTGATTTTCCGAAAAACCAAAAACAAGCAGAAAACAACAACTGGCACTGGGCACTAGGTTAATAGGTTAGTCCGAAAAAATGATATATAATTGCATATAAAAACATCCAAGATTGATACTATAATAGCATGGAACAATCAAAAATTATAGATACGTTGGAGACGTATCAAGCATCCCCAAGCTTAATTCCTGCTCATCCTCGAGTAGGTAAATGATAAAAACAGAAATTTTGATGTGGAATGCTACCTAACATGTTTCATCATGTAATCTCTCTTACGGTATGAATAATAAGATCCGAATGATTCAAAGCAATAGTCTATAATTTGACATAAAGACATCAATACTCAGGCGAACTAATAAACAATCATGTCTTTCAAAATAAAAATGCTAAAGAAAGTTATCCCTACAAAATCATATAATCCTGTCATGCTCCATCTTCTTAACACAAAATATTTATCATGCACTACCCCGATGACAAGCCGAGCAATTGGTTCATACTTTTTAATGCGCTTCAGCTTTTTCAACCCCCACGCAATACATGAGCGCAAGCCATGGATATAGCACTATGGATGGAATAGAGTGTGGTGGTAGAGATTAATAAGGGGAAGTCAAAAATAAGAAGATAGTCTCACATCGACGTGGCTAATCAACGGGCTATGGAGATGCCCATCAATTGATGTCAACGCGAGGAGTAGGGATTGCCATGCAACGGATGCACTAAGAGCTATAAGTGTATGAAATCTCAACATGAAAACTAAGTGGGTGTGCATCCAACTTGCTTGCTCATGAAGACCTCGGGCATTCGAGGAAGCCCATCATCAGAATATACAAGCCAAGTTCTATAATGAAAAATTCCCACTAGTATATGAAAGTAACAAAATAGCAGACTCTCTATATGAAAAACATGGTGCTACTTTGAAGCACAAGTATGGAAAAAGGATAGTAACACTGCCCCTTCTCTCTTTTTCTCTCATTTTTTTTCTTTTTTTCGTGGGCTCTTTTTGGCCTCTTTTTTTTCCTCACTGGGACAATGCTCAAATAATGATGATCATCATACTTCTATTTACTTACAACTCAAAAGAAAATTACAACTTGAAACTAGAACAAAAATATGACTATATGAATGCCTCTGGCGGTGTACCAGGATGTGCAATGATATTAGCATAACATGTATAAAAAATAATGAACGGTGGCTGAGCCACAAATACTATGTCAGCTATATGATCATGCAAAGCAATATGGCAATGATGATGTGTGTCATAAAAACGGAACGGTGGAAGTTGCATGGCAATATATCTCAGAATGGCTATGGAAATGCCATGATAGGTAGGTATGGTGGCTGTTTTGAGGAAGATATAAGGAGGCTTATGTGTGATAGAGCGTATCATATCACGGGGTTTGGATGCACCGGCGAAGTATGCACCAACTCTCGATGTGAGAAAGGGCAACACACGGTACCGAAGAGGCTAGCAAATTGCGGAAAGGTGAGAGTGCGTATAATCCATGGACTCACATTAGTCATAAAGAACTCACATACTTATTGCGAAATTTTATTAGCCCTCGAAACAAAGTACTACTACGCATGCCCCTAGGGGGATAGATTGGTAGGAAAAGACCATCGCTCGTCCCCGACCGCCACTCATAAGGTAGATAATCAATAATAAATCATGCTCCAACTGCTTAGCATAACGACAGATCATACGTGCATGCTTCGGGAATCACAAACCTTAACACCTATATTCTTACTAAACCACAATTATCTACTAGCACCTCCCACATATTACCATCTTAATATCACAAAACTATTGCAAGGAATCAAACTTATCATATTCAGTGATCTACATGAAAGTTTTTATTATATCCCTCTTGAATACCTATCATATTAGGACCAAATTCATAACCCGTGCATATTACCATTGCTATTCATTAGACTCTCAAAAATATATAAGTGAAGCATGAGAGTGCAACTATTTCTTTAAAATATAACAAACGCCGTGCTCTAAAAGATATAAGTGAAGCACTAGAGCAACTGCCTAGCTCAAAAGATATAAGTGAAGCACATAGAGTATTCTAACAAATCATGATTAATGTGTGTCCCTCTCGAAAAGGTGTGTTCAGCAAAGATGATTGTGACAAACTAAAACTAAAACAAACTATAGCACAAGACGCTCCAAGTAAAACACATATCATGTGATGAATAAAAATATAGCTCCAAGTGAGTTACCGATAGATTGTAGACAAAAGAGGGGATGCCATCCGGGGCATCCCCAAGCTTAGACGCTTGAGTATTCCTTGAATATTACCTTGGGGTGCCTTGGGCATCCCCAAGCTTAGGCTCTTTCCACTCCTTATTCCTTTATCCATCGTAGTCTCACCCAAAACTTGAAAACTTCAGCACACAAAACTCAACAGAAACCTCGTGAGATCCGTTAGTATAACAAACAAATCTTAAACTTTAGGTACTGTTGTAAATTGATTCATATTTAATATTGGAATAATGCTACTGTACTCCAACTTCTCCATGACTCATACCCCCCGATACGATCCATAGATTCATCAAAATAAGCAAACTGTGCAACAAAAACAGAATCTGTCTAAAATAGAACAGTCTGTAAATATCTGAATTAAAGTCATACTTTTGTAACTCCAAAAATTCTTGAAACTTAGGACAACGTGGGAAATTCATATATCAATCTTGTGTAAAAAATTCAGAAGGTTCTGACGCTCGAACAAAAAATCAAAATTCCAACACTGGACGCAAAAGTTTCTGTTTTCAAACAGGATCAATTATACTCTCTTCCAAATCATCCCAAAGGCATTACTTGGCACAAACACTAATTAAAAGATAAAAACACAATCATAACAGAGGCTATAATTGTGCAAACACACAAAAACAGAAGGTAAAACAAAAAATTATTTTATTCATTGGGTTGCCTCCCAACAAGCGCTATTGTTTTATGCCCATAGCTAGGCATAATGCATAGTTTCAAGTGTTGTCATCCTTGGTTTCCAAATCGTCAATTACACACCCACTCTTTCAAGGAGAATTAACATAGGAATTTCTTATGATCACGCTCCTAGGCACAAAATTAAGAATTTTGCTTTTATAGATAGGTTCCTTTATTATATCAACGAAATTGGGGTGCACACTAATCTTTTTAAGATCCTCATTCCCCTTGCTAGAAGTAGCACCCTTATTCTTAGGAACATACACAAACTTGCTATTTTTATTGGGACAAGTCCTATCAATGGTTTTAGCAGAGGAAAAAGCGGAACCCAAATTATTGATAATCTCCTCTAACTTATCGATTCTAACGGGACTTTGTTCTATCCTCTCGTTAATTATTGGTTCCTTTTCCTTTAAGGTTTTCAATGTAATCCCCACCTTAGAACCAAATTGAGTAATGTGATTATGGACCTTTTTATCTAAATTCTCAAGATGTTCAATAGTAGGCATTTTCTTTTCAATTGCTTCTAACCTTTGCATAACATGTTCCAAAGTTAATGATGTTTCATTAATAATGATAGGTGGTGATCCCACTAAATTCCCCATAGCATTGAAAGCATCCATAGAGGGACACATCAAGAAATTCCCTCCTGTAATAGTGTCAAGCACAAATCTATACCAAGTAGGGATTCCCACATAAAAATTGCGAAGAAGAACGGTGGTGGATTGCTTACTAGTTGACCTATTTTGAGCATCGCAAATCCTATACCAAGCATCTTTTAAATTTTCTCCTCCCCTTTGTTTAAAATTAAGCACTTCATTTTCAGGGGTAATAGTAACAAGTGAAGGACTAGCCATAGCGGTAGAGCAAGCAAACTAGCAAAACAAGCAAACGAAAATATTTTTGTGTTTTTGTAAAAAAAAAAATAGAAGCGGGGGAGATGAAAATGAGAGGCAAATGCAAATAAAAGGCAAATAAAATAAATGCAAGCGGATGATAGTTTGTGCGAAGGTACTTGGTAATTTTGATGATGTCTCCCCGACAACAGCGCTAGAAATTCTTCCTGCTACTTGTAGACTGTGTTGGTATTTCCCCGGAGAAGAGGGGATGATGCAGTATAGTAGAGATAAGTATTTCCCTCAGTTAAGAACCAAGGTTATCAATCCAGTAGGAGAACCAGTCAAAATCCTTTAGCAGCACCTACACAAAACAAAAGCAAACACTTGCACCCAACGCAAATAAGAGGGTTGTCAATCCTCTTAGCGGTTATTTGCAAGGATTAATTCTGATAGTGATAGATAGATAAAGTAAAATACTAAATAAAATAAAAGTAAATAAATTGCAGCAAGGTATTTTTGGATTTTAATATATGATAAACATAGACCCGGGGGCCATAGTTTTCACTAGAGGCTTCTCTCTCGAGCGCAGAACATACGGTGGGTAAACAAATTACTGTTGGGCAATTGATAGAAAAGCAAATAATTATGACTGATTCATGGCAATGATCATGTATATAGGCATCACGTCCGAGACAAGTAGACCGACTCCTGCCTGCATCTACTATAATTACTCCACCCATCGACCGCTATCCAGCATGCATCTAGGGTATTAAGTATAAAACAGAGTAACACCTTAAGCAAGATGACATGATGTAGACAAAGTAAACTCAAGCAATATGATTAAACCCCATCTTTTTATCCTTAATGGCAACAATACAAATATGTGTCATGTCCCTTTCTGTCCCTGGGATTGAGCACTGCAAGATTGAACCCATCACAAAGCACCTCTCCCATTGCAAGATAAACCAATCTAGTTGGCCAAACCAAATCGATAGATCGGAGAGAAATACAAAGCTATAACAATCATGCATAAAAGAGTTCAGAGAAGACTCAAACATTTCTCATGAATAATCTGATCATAAACTCACAATTCATCGGATCCCAACAAACACACCGCAAAAGAAGATTACATCGGATAGAACTCCAAGAACATCGAGGAGAACATGGTATTGAAGATCAAAGAGAGAGAAAAAGCCATCTAGCTACTAGCTATGGACCCGTAGGTCTGTGGTAAACTACTCACACATCATCGAAAGGGCAGCAAGGTTGATGTAGAAGCCCTCCGTGATCGATTCCCCCTCCGGCAGAGTACCAAAAAAGGCCTCCAGATGGGATCGCGGAAGAACAAAGGCTTGCAGCGGCGTAAAAGTTATTCGGGGTGGCTCTCTGTTGGTTTCCGAATATTTGAGAATTTATAGAAGTGGAATTAGGTCAAACGGAGCCAAGAGGGCCCCCCAAGGCATCAGGGCGCCCCCCCTAGGGCCTCGCCCTGTTGCCTTGTGGAGGCTTCGTGAACCTTCTGGCCTCCTCTCCAAGTCTCCAGGGTCTCTTTTGTCCAGAAAAAAAAATCTCCAAAAAGTTCTGTGGCATTTTGACTTCGTTTGGTACTGATTTCCTGAAAAACCAAAAACAAGCAGAAAACAGCAACTGGCACTGGGTACTAGGTTAATAGGTTAGTCCCAAAATATATATATATATATTTGCATATAAAAACATCCAAGATTGATACTATAATAGCATTGAACAATCAAAAATTATAATCAAAAATTATAGATACGTTGGAGACGTATCAGCTTCAACCCACTTGGTAACATAATCTACAGCCACAAGAATGTGAGTAACATCAAAATGTTCACAAACTAGACTGTAGTTCATTGGCATTTCTTGTCTCCTATCTATATTACCTCTGTGTTGACAGGCATCACAACTTTTAACAAACCTGTGCGCATCTCTAAAGAGTGTAGGCCAGTAGAATCCTTATTGAAGTACCTTTGCAGAAGTTCGGTCAGCTATGTGATGTCCTGCATATGGGCTGCTATGACACTTATCAACTATAGCATTCATCTCGTGCTCTGGGATACAATGCCTAATCATGTCATCTGGCCCATGCCAATAAAGAAAAGGATCATCCCAGAAATAGTGTTTCAGCTCACTGAAAAACTTTTTTCTCTAATGATAATTCATATTCGGTGGCATGTACTTTCCTACAAGAAAGTTAGCGTAATCTGCAAACCAATGTTCCATTTTTTTAATCATGGCTAAACTCTCACCTGGAAAGGATTCATTTATTGGAACTGGGCCGTAAGGTATTCTTTCCATGTGTGATAGGTGGTCCGCCACTGGGTTGTCCTCACCTTTGCGCTCTACTATCTGCAAGTCAAACTCTTGAAGTAGTAATATCCATTGAATCAATCGAGGCTTAGTGTCCTTCTTGGCAAGAAGGTAACGTAAGGCACGATGATCCGTGTGAACTATTACTTTTGAGTTAATAATATAAGGCCTGAATTTATCACAAGCGAAAACAATAGCAAGTAATTCTTTCTCAATTGTGGCTAAATGCTTTTGATCTTCGATATCCAAACTCCTGCTAGCATAAAAGACAACATTAAGTTTTTTCTCATCCCGCTGCCGCAAGATAGCTCCAATAGCATAGTTGCTAGCATCACACATGATCTCAAAGGGTTCATCCCACTTCGGAGGTTGGATGATCAGAGCCGTGGTCAAAGCATCTCTCAGTTTTTCATAAGCCTGGATACATCTTGTCAAAAGAATACGGCACATCTTTTTGCAAAAGGTCAGTCAAAGTTTTGACAATTTAGAGAAATCCTTAATGAATCTTCTATAGATACTAGCATGTCCCATGAAAGTTTGCATACCTTTGACATCTTGAGGGTAAGGTAAGTTTTCTATTACCTCAATTCTTTCTTGGTCTATCTCGATGCTCCTACCTGAAACTCTATGTCCCAGCACTACATCTTCACTGACCATGAAGTGGCTTTTCTCCCAATTCAGCACGAAACCTATTTCTTCACATATTTACAAAACCTTTGTGAGATTATAGAGACAATGATCAAAATAAGTACCTTGGACAGAAAAACTGTCCATAAACACTTCGACAAATTTCTCCACAAAGTCAGGAAATATTCTATAAATGCATTTCTGAAAAGAGGGTGGCCCATTACATAATCCAAAGGGCATTCTATGATATGCACATGTAGCATAAGGACAAGTGAAGGTAGTATTGTCTTGGTCTTCAGGTCAGATGGGTATTTGTGAAAATCTGGAGTACCCATCGAGATAGCAAAAATAAGAGTTGTTAGCCAACCTTTCCAGTATCTCATTTATGAAAGGTAGTGGGTAGTAATCCTTTCGAGTCCATTTATTTAATTTCC
Source organism: Elymus sibiricus (assembly GCA_039707655.1). Classification (NCBI taxonomy): domain Eukaryota; kingdom Viridiplantae; phylum Streptophyta; class Magnoliopsida; order Poales; family Poaceae; genus Elymus; species Elymus sibiricus. The sequence continues at coordinate 158,068,740 of CM077668.1, read as the reverse complement.
TGAAATAAACGCACATTCCATATCCAATAATAGCCCTAGTAGGGACTAGGTCATTATTTTCATTAGTTACTAAGGAGACTCCTCCTTTCTTAGGAATACAATGAACTGGACTCGCCCACTTACTATCAGAGATAGCATAAATTAATCCAGCGTCAAGAAGACGTATTACCTCTTTCCTTACCACGTTCTTGGAGGAAGGATGCAATCTTCGTTGACTTTCAATTACTGGTTTGGCTCCTTCTTCAATAGGGATAGCATGGGAATAAATATATGTGTCTATTCCCTTCACGTCTTTCATTGAATACCCCAGTGCCTTCCGGTGCCTAGTCAGCATCGTTAATAGCTTCTCTTTTTCTTTTCCTGAAAGGTGAGCATTAACAATAATGGGGAATCTTTCGGTATTGTCCATGAACTCATACCTTAGTCCTTTGGGTAAGGGTTTAAGAATGGGAGGAGGCAGTTCCTCATCTCCTTTTCTTCTGAGGACTTCATACACTCTATTCATACAAGGGCTCACTATCGGAGTGGGATCCATTATCATTTCAATTTCCCCCTCTTCTTCTTCTTCAAATAGAGACTCGAGCCTTACCAGGACCCTTTCAACTTCGTCATTTGGAATTTGAAGATGAGTCTCAACCAATTGATTTAGTTTCAGTTCTTCTTCATCTTGAGCTTCTCTTTGATACGGTTTGCTTATCATAGAAGAAAATGGAAATTTAATCACCCCACTTCATAGAGATAGTTTTCTTTTTGATATATTCCCCTGCAACGTTCAGAAAAGAGGTTCCAAATACAATAGGACAATCTTTATCCTCTGAAATCATTAGCACATAAATATCAATAGGATAAATAAGGGAACCTATTATAATGTTGACATCCTTGATGATGCCACAAGGTACTCTATCAGTCTTATCTGCAAGCTTAATAACCACGTCAGTAGGCTCAAGGGTGCGTGGAGAAATCTCATCATAAATTTTTGCATAGAGAGTGTAAGGGATAATATTAACCGGAGATCCAGGATCACACAATCCAAAGTAAGACTTGTTGCCGAAGGAACATGAAAAAATGTGTTTACATGTATCTTTACCTTCGGTACACCCCTTTAGATAAGAGGTGGTGTCTCGGTCTAGATGAACTTCTTTATTAACCACTGACATAGGTGTAGCAAGTTCTTTTACAATATTAACATGCCGTGGAGTCCCGTATTGTTCTACCTTAATACTCTTCTTATGCTTAGCTGAAAGTGATTCTCCCTTCTCTTTGGCCTTCTGTTTGAAATAAGCTTTCCTCCGATCAGTGGGTGGAATTGCTTTCTTCATAATTGCTTCTACCATGTGAATTGCTTTAGCTTCTATCATGACCCACCTTTTCAGGCATACGGTCTTCGTGTGTTTCTATGCCAACCCCTGGATCGAATCGTCGGCATACACGGTAACGATGTTGTATCATACAAAAATGCGTCCTTTATTACATCGCTTGATCTAGAAAGCAAATAGTCTTACAAACTCCGGCCATAGGCTAGTCAAATACATAGTCTTATAATAAGCAAACAGAGTTCATAACAAGTGGAAACGAAAGTAAATCTGAGGTAGACATCTGGATAAGCTCCATCAACACCACGGGGAAGCATGTCGAGTGGAGGCACGAAACCCTACATACTCCTCATAGTAATCACCTGCAACATGATACGTTGCAGCCACTAGGGTCAATACTTGGAATGTATTGGCAAGTCCATAGTTTAATGGAAACCTATTCACCTACATGCACTTTGGCTGGTGGGGTTCAAGGCTCTTTGTAGAAAATATAGTTTTTCCCTATTATTTTAGTAGTGGTCTACTCTAATAGCTGGACATACCGCATCACACAGTAGTCCTGGGTAGATCGTATCCCGCGATCACCCATAATGCAATTTGAGTATGTGGGCTTCTGCATCACACGGTTACCCCAAGCCTTTCTCCAGAGACCGTGGGTCCTCCAGTCCTCTGAGATCAGCTCCACACTCGCCGTTGGTTCAACCCATTGCTTTTAAAAGAAGAGGTGATGAGATCAAGCTGAAAATTCTCAGGAGAGTTGCTCAAGTTGTCCGTAACCTGGGACACAGCTAATCATGATCAGTTTTATACACTCTGTAGAGGTTTGTGTACTTTACCCGTGATTCCCGATCACACCCTTATGCCACTAGACTTCTTTTGTGAAGTAGCTAGGTAGATCAAGACAAGACTTTTGGGAAGCGGTAGCCCTCTTAGAAATTGCAGACCTAGTCCAACCTACACACCTACATCTGCTGGTCTACCCAGGATGGTTCCCACAACCTACTTGGTCCCGACAGAGCCCATATTATATCATGGTTACACACGGAATCCACTCAACTTTGAACTCGTACAATCCCTTTGAGCCTGGGTGGTCGCCCACAAAACTGTCGACCACCAAGCAATACCAAAGCACCACCCAGATGATTCATTAATTAAGTTGTAATTAAGTAGTCAACCCTAAAGTTGTATGGTGGAATAATAATAGATGTTTTCGAATCCATGTCATAACAGCTAGGCGTCCACTCGATGGTTACAAGGTCAGGGTAAGTTTTGGACCTAGGTTGTCAACTACTGGGTTATACAAATTTAGCATCCTAAACTCACACACCTAACATGGAAAAACTACAATGCAAGTAAAATACTGGGAAACATGATCAAAGTGGAACTTGCCTTGGTTGTTGTTGATACCAGTGCACTCCTCACAGTCACAGGGGTTGCACTCCTCGTAATCTAACGTTGACAAAAGATACAACACATAGCAATCATAAGCATTCAATTCATGCAAAGGGAATACTTGCATGAATGCAAAAGCACAATTCACACATCATCAGTGTTGGGTTGCTGGGTTTGGTTTCATCCAAATTGGTCCTCCAATTTGTGTTTAAGGTTTAGTTGATGTTTAACTTCATCACAATCTTCAACTAGGGTTAGCTAACTAGCTTCAACATGACAAACTTAGTTAAATATTTTTGAACCCTAAATGAATTAGACCCTATTAATTAATGCAACTTGATTTGAATTTGAGATTTGACTTACATCATTTGACAACATTTTACCTAAGTTTGACTCTCAGATTTGAAGTTCATTTGTTTCAAGTCTTTATGATTTAATTATTATATTTTAGTAAACCATTAATTATTCTATCATTTTATTTTATAAAGATTTACCATTAAATTCCCTTTAATTCAACTATGATTCAAATTATTTCATAATATTTTATTTAATGTTCTCATATGTCACAATTAAGTCTGGTATTTAATCCAAATCAATTCAATATAATGTGGACTTAGGGTTTCTTAGTTTCTGTCCAAAAACTATTTAATATATTTTTACCAATAGTAGACATAATTAAACTACATTTCACTAGCTCCAAAATGCAAAAAGAATCACCTAATTTAGATTCGTAGATTAAAAGTTATGCCCAATTTGGTATTTAAACCATTCTGTTTGAAATTCAAAATTACAAATTTCAAATTAACTTTCTCTAAAATTATTCTGAAAGTACATTTCCTAAGGTTTCATTTGCAAAAAGAATCATTCAATTTGGACCTCCGGATAATTATTTATGACGGTTTTAAGTTCCATGGGCTTTTCTGCAAAACTGCATTTTCTTTTAATTAAACGAATTTCTTCTGGACAAGGTTTCGGATAAGGTTGGCCATGTGGCGCGTTCTGATTGGCCCGTACGATTCGTTTCAGTGATCTAATGTGGGCGCTCTGATCTAGATCTAACGGCTGAGATTAAACGGAGGGGTTAGAGTTTTGAAGCTCACCGGAGATCTCGCCGGAGAGTCGCCAGAAAATGCGGGCACGGCGGCGCGGCGCTCGGGTGTGGAGGTTTCTGGCGTTCCAGGAGGTTCTAGGCTGTGCGAGGGGCACGGCTGGACGCGGCAGACGATGGCGGAGACGATGGTGGCTTCGGGGACGACGGAGACGACGACGAGGAGGCTCGTCAGAGTTGTGCAGACGGCGAAGAGATTTGGGTGTATCGTGGTGTTCGTTTCCGTGCGTCTGGAGATCAATGAGTGGGTCAGGAAGATGCGCGAGATCGTGGCGAGCACGAGGGACAAGGTGCGCGTCCAAATGGATGACGGAGCTCACCGGAATGAATGGCGGGGCGGCGGTGAGGTTCGGCCTCTGACGAGGTCGTCGATGCCGTGGGTTCTAAGCTCGAGGAAGATGTCCAGGAGGGTCGCCATGGAGTGGTGGTTCGAGTGGTGACAGCGGCGGGTCAAGGCGGTGGCTGCCTCGCCGGAATTTGGCTGGCTAGGGTTTCGGTCAGTGGCGGATAAGACGTGCTCGCGGCGGAGCAGCCTGACGGCGACTGGTGCTGCGAGTTGGGGCGAAAGAGAGAGCGGGGCAGGGGCTTCTTATAGGACATGGAGGCAAAGGTAGGCATGCATGGTGGCCACGTGGATGTGGGATCGTGCGCAAGTGCGTGCACGGGGACGTGGGCGTGTGGGTCGGGCGACGGTTGGGAGAGGTTGGGGTGACCCTGATGCGCGGGGCCCGCTGTCAGTGAGAAGGGGGGAGAGAGGGGGCACGGGCGTGGGCGTGGCCTGGCTGGCTAGCTGGGCCGGCCTGGCTAGCTGGCTGGCTAGGCCTTTCTCTTTTTTTTCATTTCTGTTTTCTATTTCTGCTCTCCATTTCAAATTTCAAATTTGAATTTGAATTTTCTTCAAAAGAGAAAATGTTCCTAAACTACCTTGGGAATATTTCTGACTAGATGAACTTTTTCTCCAGGGTTTTGATAAACTATAATTTGTCAATAACTAATTGGACCTATTTGCAAGGTTATTTCATTTTCTTTTCTGTTTTATTATTTTTATCCAAAATTTTACTTATAGTTTAATTGCCCAAATTAAACTATTTTCAAATCGTGGATCACTCAAAATAAATAGGGCAAATATAATCTTAGGAAATTTCTTTCCCGCCCTTATGCAAGTTTTTCCGAAAATCATTTTTGGGCGAAACCTTCATGGCTTCCAATTAAATTCAAATTGTAGTTTGAATTCAAATGTTGGCCTTGTTGGTCTCAAAACTAAATGTGCAAGGAAATCATGGATGCGCATGCTTCTAATTTCACAACCAAAATTTAGGGGAAATTTGGGTTGTGACAGCTTCTCTAGTATGCTTTATGATGGCTCTATATTTTACGCATTTTTTAGAGCTCATTTGTTGCATGTTCTCTTTATGTATCATGTCCCATTGAACCAAATAGTTGTCCATTATGCATGATTACTGGTTTTTGCACTTATCATGGTGAGCATTGCACATTTAGTATTTTATTTGGTTTTTATTAGTTTTCCTTGTTTTCTTGTGTCTACGTGTGTTTTGGAGCAACCTAGGACCAAGCACGATGAAAGGACCAAGGATGGGTTCGACACGGAGTCAGCAAGGGGTCAGACTTAACCATTTTGAAGGTCGGAAAAAGTCATTTTTCCAAAATGCTCCAAATCAAGATCTAAAACAAGAAATGGATCGGCGTCGTTCATACGAATCCAACAAGCCCAAGAATATCAAATTCCGAGTTCATATGAAGAATTGGCGACCGTTTTACCGGAGGAGGACAGACTGAAAGACGACGTTCCAAACGACCGCACCCGGTCGTTTTAGTAGTCGTTTGACATGCAGAGAGCTCTGAAAGTTGCCCTTCTAGACGGGATTCTTCACCGATTTCGTTCCCGTTCGATCCCACAAGATCCTTGGCTCGTGAAGAGATTGGGAGAGGATAAGGCTCATCTTGAGCCCTTTGATGAAGCCCATCAAGAGAGGAGGCTGGGGAGGCTCCATATATATCATTTTCAACCCTAGCCGCTGCTATATACATCATCCATATCACGTCATTCATCTCATTCATCCACAACCCATCTCCATTGCTGCTCCACACCTGAGAAGAAGGGACAACCACCAAGGGAAGAGGAGGAGGCTCCGCTACCATGAGCACCAGCCTTCGGGCCGGTGCCCTCGCGCCGGCGCCGCCACCACCGGTGGCGCCCCCATCTCCATCACCACCGCGGCGACCACCATCATCATCATCACCACCGCGCCGCCGCCATGCCACTGTTGAACTTATCTGAAATATACTAGATAAAAATATTAGTCCAACAACATGTATGTTGACATTAATTACCAAAACCACCAATTGAGCAAATGTGCTTTCAATCTCCCCCTTTTTGGTAATTGATGACAACATACATCAAAGCTTCAAGTAGAAATGTAATAGAAGATCCTATGAAAGCTTTGAAGCAAACATGTAACATGCATATGCTCCCCCTACAATTATGCAGCTAGTAAGTAATGATGGCTTATGGATGGTAGAAGCACACAGTGAAGGAATTGTAATGAGTCACATGTATCTTGGCTATATGCATCAGAGCAACAAGATGAAAGTGAAGTACTCTCATGTCCATGATTCTTTCTTGCAAACAATATGTACAAGAGCAAGAGGTCATCATGCACATGAGTATGATGCACATACTTACCTTGAGGTTCTTGATCATATTCCTGAAGAAATACACTTGAGAAAACAGGGTTAGATAACGCAAGATAACTTCTCCAAGAAAAGACACAAGATCATAAAAGAGTACCAAGATTGGGATGACATGTAGAAGAGAGTATCACTAAGTGAGTACTTCTTTTAGATGCAGACATGTCCCCAAAAAGGTCAAACAAGATTTCCAAGATAAACTTTCAAGAAATTCTCCCCTAAAGTGAACTTCGTCTCCCCTGAATCTAGCATTGGATATTGGGAGTAGGTAGGGTGAGATAACACCAGAGTAAACAGAAACAGAAAGACATGTTTCTCCCCTCTTAGAAACATGTAGAATTCTCTCCTCTTATAAACTGCATCACTCTCCCTTAGGATGTACCTTTAGATATGGAGATTGTGGTGATAAGCTTTGATGTGCATCTCTCCCCCTTTGACATCAATTTCCAAGAAGGGATAGCTTCTAGGTCATTGGTCAATTGGGTGTGGTCCTTGAGAAGCACAGCCAGCCATGATATAGTGTCAGATGCAGGCAGAGGGAAAGAATCATTGAGTGGAGCTGGAGCAAAAAATACAGAAAATATTTGACAGAAAGTTCTTTGAGCAATGAAGTCGGTGACGCCGAGTTTGATCTATCGGTGTAGCCGAGATCAGTGTATCACTGAAGTGCAGTGTTAAGTGCATTTCGGTGTATCCGATGTATTTCAAGTCGGTGTGACCGAGTTCAGCGCAGAGAGAAAGTTTTGTCAACTCAGCTCACTAGGCAATAGGTTCTCACAAAGATTTGCAAGGAATTCAAATAAGATATGCAATGAATTTACTGAAACGGAAAACTAGCAGAAGAAAGAAAGAAAGAAACATCTAGATGAAGTTTTTTTTTGAAAAAGAAAAAGAAATACACATAAGCAACAAGAGAAACACAACAGAACTTCATCTAGAGGGGTCGGCGACTAGGTCACCTATGTTAGAGTATATTGACTTAGGAGTCAAGTGAGAACACTTGATCATAGGTCATACTCATCGTTAAGCTCAAAATGGGGTTGCCATTTTTCGTTCAAGCATTTCAATGTATTCACATCTTGTTGAGTTGCTTTAGCTCATGTCTTTGAGTAAAGCTTCTCTAAGATGTGAGAACTTACATTGGGATTTTTGATGTTGATGTCCATCATGTAGTTGAACTTGAGGTGGATGCTCGTGGAGTGAAGTTGGGAGCAATCCTATCATTTGTAGTCCATCTTCCTACATGGGTTAGATTTGCAAGGAACAACATATATAAATATATATCCAAATTGACAAGAATGAAGTGTAAGATCAAGTGTTGTCAAAGGATATGTTTGAGTTGTCTTGTTCCTTGGACACACCAAAGATTTAGATACTTGATCCAATTTGCTTGCTCAAGATGGAAGTTGGAGAGCAACCTTATGGAGTGATGTACATCCAAGTACCTACAAGGGGTTAGATGCAATACAAGGGAGCAATGTATCCAAGATATGAAATGATAAGTGTATCATCAAGGATTAGTCAAGAAAGCTCATGCCCTTGCATGCATCCAAGTGAGTTTCTAGTTCACATTTGAAGCATCAAGGATATTCAACTCACTCCTCAAGTGAAAAAATATCTTCTCATCAAGAGGTTTAGTGAAGATATCCGCCAATTGCTTGTCGGTACGAACATGCTTAAGGTCAATATCACCTTTAGCAACATGATCTCGAATGAAGTGGTAACGAATCTCAATATGTTTAGTTCAAGAATGTTTCACGGGATTGTGTGCAATCTTAATAGTACTCTCATTGTCACATAGTAATGGAACATGTTTCACATGTACACCATAGTCTTTGAGAGTTTGTTTCATCCATAGCAATTGAGCACAACAAGATCCGACGGCAATGTATTCTGCTTTGGCAGTTGATAGAGATACCGAGTTTTGTTTCTTGGAAGACCAAGACATAAGAGATCTACCAAGAAATTGACATGTACCCGAAGTGGATTTTCTATCAACCTTGTCTCCGGCATAGTCCGAATCGGAGTAGCCAACAAGATCGAAAAAGGATCCTTTGGGATACCAAATGCCAATGTTTGGTGTATGTAACAAGTATCTCACAATTCTTTCCATGGCCTTAAGATGACACTCCTTTGGTGCCGCTTGGTATCATGCACACATGCACACACTTAGCATAATGTTGGGATGGGAGGCACATAGATATAGCAATGAACCAATCATAGATCGATAAACCTTTTGATCAACTGGTTTGCCATCCTTAGTCAAGTCAAGATGTCCACTAGTGGGCATGGGAGTTTTCATACATTTGCTTTCTTGCATGTTGAACTTCTTGAATAAGTCTTTGGTATACTTTGTTTGAGAAACAAAGGTACCCTCTTTAGTTTGCTTGATTTGCAAACCAAGGAAGAACTTGAGTTCACACATCATAGACATCTCATACTTTTTTGACATTAACCTTCCAAACTTTTCACTAAAAGAAGGATTAGTGGATCCAAAGATAATATCATCAACATATATTTGGCATACAAATAGTTCTCAATTAACCCTTTTAGTGAACAAGGTTGAATCAATCTTCCCAATTTTGTAACCCTTTTCAAGAAGAAACTTTGTTAAGCATTTGTACTATGCTCTAGGGGCTTGTTTGAGACCATAAAGAGCCTTATGAAGTTTATAAACGTGGTTAGGTTTCTTGGGATTAACAAAGCCGGGAGGTTGTTTAACGTACACTTCCTCCTCAATTTCACCATTTAGGAAAGCACTTTTAATATCCATTTGATAAAGGGTGATATCATGGTGATTGGCCTAAGCAAGTAAAATGCGAATGGACTCAAGTCTAGCAACGGGGGCATAGGTCTCACCATAGTTCATACCTTCGACTTGTGTGTAACCTTGAGCTACAAGATGAGACTTGTTGTGTATAACATGTCCATCTTCATCTTGCTTGTTACGAAACACCCATTTGGTTCCGATGATGTTTTGCTCATCTTTAGGCTTCTCAACCAACGTCCAAACTTGATTCCTCTCGAAGTTGTGTAGTTCTTCATGCATAGCGTTTATCCAATCCGGGTCTTCGAGAGCTTCTTCTACCTTCATTGGTTCAACACTAGAGATGACTGAGTAATGCTCACAAAATTTAGCTCAACGAGAATTAGAGCGAGTGATTCTCCCGGATTTGATGTCTCCAAGAATTTGTTCGACGGGATGATTCTTTTCACCTCTTGCTCTAACTCGAGGTAGCATTTGCTTGGGTTGTGGTGATGCTTCCTCATAATCATTCTCGTCTTCCTCATTGTTGTTGTTATCGTTGTTCACTTGAGGAGGTGGAGAAGGAGGTTGAGGTGGATCATTTTGTTGCACTTCCTCATTCCCTTCGTCTTGACGTGTTCCACTTGTGGATGCCTCCATATCAACTTGCGGTTGACCTTGACGTGAATTTGGGGCTTCCACTTGAATGGACGAAGTACTCTCCTTTACCTCCATGGGACGAATCTTGCCAATGGACAAGTCTTGGATTGCTTCTGATGGTTCTTGATCTCCTACATCAATTGGCAATTGCTCGACTTGTGAGCCGTTAGTCTCATCAAACTTCACATCTACCGTCTCTTCAACTTTTCGAGTGAAGTTGTTATAGACATGTTAAGTGTGAGAGTTCGATCCGTAACTGAGTAGGAAACCTTCATGTGATTTAGGAGCAAATTTTGAACGACGATGCTTATCAAGAATGTAATATTTTGTGCCAAATACTCGAAAGTATCCAACTTGTGGCTTGTTACCGGTGAGTAGCTCATATGCCGTTTTTCCAAGAAGCTTGTGAAGATAAAGTCGATTTGTAGCATGACAAGCCATCTCAACCGCTTCCGCCCAAAAATGATTTGGCGTCTTGTATTCATCTAGCATTGTTCTTGCCATCTCGATAAGAGTCCGGTTCTTCCTCTCAACAACTACATTTTGTTGAGGTGTGTACGTAGCTGAGAACTCATGTGAGATGCCTTCTTCATCAAGAAAGGTATCCACATTGGCATTCTTGAACTCCATTCCGTTGTCGCTCCAAACCTTCTTGATCTTCACTTCAAATTGATTTTGGGCCTTCCTAGAAAAGTTCTTGAAGATCTTTTGTACCTGCGATTTGTCATCGAGAAAGAACACCCATGTAAATCTGGAAAAAGCATCAACAATGACCAAACCAAAAGAGTTACCACCAAGGCTTTTATAGGCATTGGGACCGAACAGATCCATATGAAGTAGTTCGAGTGGTCTCCTTATGGTCATGATGTTCTTCACGGGATGACTTCCTCCAACTTGTTTTCCTGCTTGGCAAGCACTACAAAGTCTATCCTTGTCAAAGATAACATCTTTTACACCAACAGTATGATCTCCCTTAACAAGTTTATCAAGATTACACATGCCAACATGTCCTAGCCTTCTATGTCATAACCAACCTTTAGAAGATTTAGCAATAAGACATGTACGAGGTTGGGCTCTTTTAGTGAAATCAACAATGTATAGATCACCTCTACGAATGCCGGTAAAGACCATATTATGATTATCTCGACGAAACACTTGGCAATCTACTTTGGTAAATAGAACATTGAAACCAAAGTCGGCTAGTCTAGATACGGAAAGAAGATTGTAAACAAGAGATTCAACAAGCATAACATTTTGAATGGAGCTATCATTCGATATGGCCACCTTACCAAGGCCAAGTACCTTACCCTTGGAGTTATCTCCAAAAGTCACATACTTGGGTGGACCATCATTTTTAGCAAGCTCACGAAACATCTCTCTATCTCCGGTCATGTGATCGGTGCATCCACTATCAAGAATCCACTATTTTCCTCCGGCCATGTAATCTCGAAGATTTGCCATGAGACTAAGATTTCTCATAGTCTTCTCATATTCGATGTCGAATTCCTCGTCCTCATAATAATAGCCATGTTCAGCATCGTCATCATCAACATGTATGTGATCATCACCTAAGGCAATGGATTCATTAGTTTCATGATCATGACAATGTTCAAGTTTATGAATTCTAATGGCTTCCATGATGATGTTGCTAATGGTTGTAACATCTCCTTTAGCACACATAAGATCACGAAGCTCAAACAAAAAATCATCAAAGTTAGGATCACTAGGCTTCATCTTGTGAAAAGCAATGGTCTTATGAAGAATATCATCAAGATTCTTTAAAGAGTAGTTGGGGTACCACTTTTCCAAATCATTCCATAGAGTATTGGCGCACTCAAAGTTTTGCATGCAGCCAAGCACAATTTTAGGTAATCCTCTAATAATAAGATTGAGAGTTCTAAGATTACGAAGCATGTCAATTTCTTCCTCTAGAGTGGGATGCAATGGGTCAATGGGAGGCACATATGGGCTATGAATATACTTGCTCAAATTAAATTCATCAAAGATATCAAGCATTTCATCCCTCCAAAAATGATAATACTCTCCATTGAGAATGGGCACTCTACATCTAAGACTCCCCAAAGTAGACACATCCATCTCCCTCCAATGGTGATTAAACCAAAGCAATGGAGACCAAAGCTCTGATACCAATTGTAGGATCGAGAAGAGAGGTCTAGAGGGGGGTGAATAGACTCTTAACCAAAGAAAGTTGCAGTTTTTAATTCTCTTTGAATTAAGACAGATTTTAGCACTAGTTAAGATATCACCAAGACTTCCTACACATGCATATCTAGAGATAGAGCAGCGGAAATAGTAGAGCATGCAATTGTGCGGAAAGTAATGGGGTAGAGAAGAGAAGATCGAACGCAATGAAGACACTGTGTTTTGGCGTGGTTCCGATAGGTGGTGCTATCGTACGTCCATGTTGATGGAGACTTCAACCCACGAAGGGTAACGGTTGCGCGAGTCCACGAAGGGCTCCACCCACGAAGGGTCCACGAAGAAGCAACCTTGCCTATTCCACCATGGCTTACGTCCACGAAGGACTAGCCTCACTCGGGTAGATCTTCACGAAGTAGGCGATCTCCTTGCCCTTACAAACTCCTTGGTTCAACTCCACATGATCTTGGAGGCTCCCAAGTGACACCTAACCAATCTAGGAGACACCACTCTCCAAAAGGTAATAGACGGTGTTGTTGATGATGAACTCTTTGCTCTTGTGCTTCAAATGATAGTCTCCCCAACACTCAATCACTCTCTCATAGATTTGGCTTTGGTAGGAGAAGGATTTGAGTGGAAAGTAACTTGGGAAAGGCTAAAAATCAAGGTTCAAATGGTTGGATTGGAATCTCTTGATCTCAACACATGAGTAGGTGGTTCTCTCTCAGAAAATGAATGGTGGAGGTGTAGGCATGTTTTGATGGCTCTCTCACAGAGTAGGTGTGGGTGGAGGGGTATAAATAGGCTTCACCCAAAGATCCAACCGTTACAAGTCTTTGACCCAACTCGGTGACACCGGACCAAAAATCTCGGTGAGACCGACTAGTGTAAAAGATTCGAACATTGGAAGTCTCGGTGAGACCGATCAGAACATCTCAGTGAGACCGAAATGCAATGGCTAGGGCAAGACCTCGTGTCGGTAGTTCCGAAAATTTCATCTCGGAAATTCTGAAGTGAAGTGACATCGTTACAACAACTTGGTCACGCCATCTCGGTGAGACCGAGAGCCATTTCGGTTGCACTGAAAAGTTAGGGTTTGGCTTTGGCAATATGTGTGATCAACTCTGTGAGTCTGGGATGTGGAAATTCGATAGGACCGAGATGATGCTTTTAGGGTTTTGGATAGAAGTGATGTGGAGAAGTGTTTGAGGGTTTTGGAGCAATACCAGTAAGCACTTCAGCAACTGAGTCATGAACAAAACATCATCCCCTTTTAATAGTATTAGATTTCCTATGGACTCAAAGTGATCTTGGATCACTTAAAAAATGAAGAATCTTGAAGCTTTGCCAATATTTGTCCTTAGCATTTTGAAGGGGTCCACATCCTCTTGTCCTTGCCATGCCACTGTTGAACTTATTTGAATAAACTAGATAAAAATATTAGTCCAACAACATGTATGTTGACATTAATTACCAAAACAACCAAGGGAGCAAAAGTGCTTTCAGTTTTTTGGTCTCTCTGGGTGTCTGATCCCCGATCCAATTTCACGGGGTGTAAGTAGTCGATCATGCGGCGGCGCTGGGCCGCTGGCACTCCATACGACCTCCCATACGAGCGGGCGCGGTCATATGGAACGTTGTCTTTTGCTCTGGAAGTGTTGCAACAACTCCTCCTTTGGCCTCCTTGCTTGATTCTTTTATGGTAGGTGATTATCACATTAAATACGTGATTCCACTACCATTTCCTAGGAATTCTTCCATAAAGTGCTAAATGGTCCAAAAAGCATTACCTAAGGGATATCAAGAAAAAGAGGTGCGCGAACGCGGTAAAATTGGACTCATCATCAGTACGTAAGTTCGGGACCTGGTTCCTCCAGAAGAAGAATGAAACCATCGATGGTAGTGATGCTAAGGCCATCGCAGCGTTCAGGAACAATGTCAACGATGAGTGGCTTGCCAGAGTTTACGGCCATTACAAGCCGAAGGCCATGGCCGCCATCACAATCATGATGGCCAAGTTCTAGGAGGGGAAAGACAACTGGTTCGGCAAGAATGGTCGCAACAATGATCCCAGAACATTCGAGGTGCCAATGGAAATGAGAAGCCATGATGCAACAGATGGAACAAGCGTCGGAATAACAACAATGATGCTGCGGATATCGATGTCAATGCCGGATTCGGCAACCAGCGCCAGGGCAAAGTCCCTAAGCGATGACCCACAAGTATAGGGGATCAATCATAGTCCTTTCGATAAGTAAGAGTGTCAAACCCAATGAGGAGCAGAAGGAAATGACAAGTGGTTTTCAGCAAGGTACTCTCTGCAAGTGTTGTAAACAGTGGTGACAGATAGTTTTGTAGCAAGTTGATTCGTAGCAACTAACAAGTGACAATAGTAACAAAGTGCAGCAAGGTGGCCCAATCCTTTTTATAGCAAAGGACAAGCCGGAAAGTTCTCTTATAGTAAGAAAAGTGTTCTCGAGGACACACGGGAATTCTCATCTAGTCACATTCATCATGTTTAGTTGATTCGCGTTCACTACTTTGATAATTTGATATGTGGGTGGACTGGTGCTAGGGTGTTGTTCTTACTTGAACAAACAACCCTCTTATGATTACCCCCTCTCGCAAGCATCCGCAACTATGAAAGAAGAATTAAGATAAATCTAACCATAGCATGAAACATATGGATCCAAATCAGCCCCTTACGGAATAACACATAAACTAGGGTTTAAACTTCTGTCACTCTCGCAACCCATCATCTACTTATTACTCCACAATGCCTTCCTCTAGGCACAAATATGGTGAAGTGTCATGTAATCGACATTCACATGACACCACTAGAAGAAGAACAACATACATATCATCAAAATATTGAATGAATACCAACTTCACATGATTACTTATAACAAGACTTCTCCCATGTCCTCAAGAACAAAAGTAACTACTCACAAATCATGTTCATGTTCAAGATCAGAGGAGTATTGAATAATGATTAAGGATCTGAACATTTAATCTTCCACCAAATAAACCAACTAGCATCAACTACAAGATGTAATAAACACTACTAGCAACCCACATGTACCAATCTGAGGTTTTGGGACAAAGATTGAATACAAGAGATGAACTAGGGTTGGAGATGAGATGGTGCTGGTGAAGATGTTCATGAAGATTGGTCCTCCCACGATGAGAGGAACGTTGGTGATGTCGATTGCTTTGATTTCCCCCTCCCGGAGGGAAGTATCCCCGGCGGAATCGCTCCGCCGGAGAGCAAAATTGCTCCTACCCAGGTACCGCTTCGAGACGGTGGCGCTTCGTCCCGAAAGTCTTCTTCTAATTTTTTTATAGGGCAAATAGCATCTTATAGCAGAAGGGGGGGCCACGGAGGCCTGCTGGTGCAGCCACAAGCTCACCTGTTGCACCCCAGGGGGGCGCCACCTGAGCTCGTGACTCACTAGTGGGGCCCCTCCCGATGATTCTTCTTCCAATATTTTTTATTAATTCCAAAATAATTCTTTGTAAATTTTTAGGTCATTTGGAGCTCTGGAGAATATCTATCTCTACTGTAGCTTTTTCAGGTCCAGAATTCCAGCTGTCGGTAATCTCCTTTTTCATGTGAAACTTGTAAAATAAGAGAGAAAAGGCATTAGGATTGCATCATAAAGTGAAATAAAGACCAAAAACATTATAAATATCGGTAGGAAAACATGATGAAAAATGGACGTATCAACTCCCCCAAGCTTAGACCTCGCTTGTCCTCAAGCGAATACCGAACTCGATAATCATGATCACATGTTTATGGAGAGAGGTGTCTATAAAAACAAAATACGGACATGGTACCATCACGATCATTATTATAACATCAACTAATTATCATAAAACTTCTCACGATCAAGTAACAATTCATCCACAATGTTTAAAGTATGAGAGATAAACTTTCTTGACAACTAGCAAATTGTGCTCTCAGTCATAAAAGCTATTACAATTCATCATATTTTCGGGAAGAGTCTATATAAGAGCTTTTTGGTTTAGCAAGTTCCACATACTCAACCATCATATAGTCTTCTATGATTGCTGACACTGACGACATATTTTTGGAACAAAAGTTTCAACCAGACACATAGGAAGATGGGGGTTTGTTGTTTTCACCTCCCAACTTATATACCACGAGGATAATGTCAACAATAATAACTCATGATTACCTACATTCAACTAGATATATTGCCTGGATCTTTCCCTACCACATGATGCTTGCCAAGTGGAGAATAATTAAGAATGGAATAGGGATGAACATTATTAACTCTTGCATAATAATTCAAACAAAAAAAGATAGGCCCTTCGCAGAGGGAAGCAAAGGTTGTCATGCACTTTTTATTTGGGATGTGCAAACTCTTAATGAAAAGGAACATCACTTTATATTGCCCTTTGTGATAGCAACCTTTATTATGCAGTCCATCGCTTTTATTCCTTTGCCATCACAAGATCGTACAAAGCTTATTTTCCCTTACAATAAAAGATCATACATATTTAGGAGCAATTTTTATTGCCTTGGCACCGATGAAAACCTACTTGAAGGATCTTACTCAATCCATAGGTAGGTGTGGTGGACTCTCATGACAAGAAACTTGGTTTAAGGCTTTTTGGATGCACAAGTAGTATTTCTACTTAGTACGAAATTTTGGCTAGCAAAAGATTATGAGCAAGCACCACATGTTAGAGGATCCATGACAATATATCTTCTATGTGAATATGAGCAAACATAACTCATTACGTTGTCTTCCTTGTCCAACATCAACTATTTGATCAAGCAAAGAATATTTGATGGGGGCTCACAATCATAAAAGATGTCCAAGATAGTATATTTATATGTGAGACCTCTCTTCCTTTATTACTTTTTTATGAATTGCATCAATGACCAATGCTATGTTTGTTAGATCCCAATAAATTTTATTCATCATGTAGGAACAAAGTATGTCTACCAGAGGGATGAATGGGAGTTTTAAAATTTCTTCGGAAACTTCAAAACTCTCAGAACCCAGCAGTGGAGCGAACTAAATTAGACTATAGTGAGCGAGTAAAAACTAGTGAGCAAGAAGTAACAACATGAACTGAAATGAATCACATGATTGAATCTACTCGAATAGTTCAAAGAGAATAAAAACTAGAGAAGATATAACCAGTGGTGCTCGATGGCGACAAGGTATTTGGTTGACCAGTTCGCCCTTCTGCAAAAGGACTACATCTGGTTGGAGGGGTTGTGACTAAACACGGAAGATAAACTCTTTTCGCCCTATTCTCCTCGACAATTGGTTCAACAACCAATGTCGATTACTCGTGATAGATGCTTGAGGTGATCTCCGAACCTTTACAGACTTCTTCTTCAAGAACCACAATTACTCTTGGTCTCTAAAGAGATTGACACCTAACCGTCTAGAGAGTTCACAGCTCTCAAGAGTAATAGGCGGAGCGTACTGGACTTAGATTCGAGTGTTGCTAAACCACTATCTAATTTTTTCGGCTCTGGGGTTTTTCTCTCAGTGGATTTTAAACTCAAATCACTCAGGAGAGAGGGTTGCTCAACTAACTTCTCGAAATCAAACGGAGCAGCCTCCGAACAAAGCCAGTGCGGGTGGCTATTTATAGTCGCAGCCTTCCCTTGAGGGAAATGACCATTATGGATACGCGGTCCAGCCAATGGCCAATCGACACGTTCTCAACGGTCGGATTTTTGAACCAACGGTAGCATTACTTGAGGAACAAGTAATGCTAACTCTTTGGTCAGAGACAAATCTCTCGCAGCGAAGAAGATCACAGTCTCTTGCTGGCAAGTATTTGCTCGGAACACAAAGAGATTTCTCTCTCAACTCACATAGGATAGGGTTTAGCATCAGAGAATCAAAGTTTCGAACACTATACCCCTCTTAATAGTACGGTGGTCCTATGACTAAATAAAGAGAAAGAAGAACGACGAAATAAATGCTACGTCTTCACTTCATCTTCCACTTCTCGTCTGCAGTCAATTTCTTCGGACAACACCGAACTAATTGCTTTGCGTCAACAATTTTTGGGGGTCACTCTTGACAGCATAATCTTCGGTGATAATCCTCGCTGCAACGCAGGAGATTATCTTCGGAGTTTGTGCCAAACTCCTCATGACTTCAGGGACCTGTTACTCTATGTGCACTAGCAAATACATCAGTCCCTTACTATGTATGTCAACAATCTTCAAAACACAAGGAGGCAAACTATTGCACCAACAATGTTCCCCTTTTTGAACGATTGTTGACAAAACAGATAATCATCGAAGAAAGATGGATATGCGAGAAATAAGCAATCAAGAGTGAGAAAGTGTTACTCTTGATGCTTCGCTCCAGTGATTATCAACCGCACGCAAAACTCGCCAATTTGTACCGTTAGATGGCTCTCCTCTCCCCTCTCCCCGCCCCCTCCTCTCCTCTTCCCGTGGCGCTTCCCCTAGCCGGGGCTGGTGCTGGCTTCGGCTCCCCCTCTCCCTGGTGCTTTACCCCGCTCCTCCCTCCTTCCCCTCTTCCCCGCCTAGGACCTCGCTCCCTCCTCCTGCGCGGTGGGCTGCCAATCGGTTCTGGGCCTTGGACCCGGAGGCCTCGGAGTTGGCGTCATCGTCTCCTGCCTCGCCGAAGGTGGTTTGGCGGGCGGTGGCTTCTGCTGCTCCGGCGTTGGCCGGGGTCCGGCCCAGGAAGTTCGCGCCGGGTGGACGGGGTTGTTCTGCTCCTCCTTCGGCGGCGGATCTCAAGTGGACGCGGGTCTCGCGCCGTGGGTAGTGGTGTTCTCGGTTTGGCGCCGTCGGATGGCGGCGGCGCGCTGTTGGCCGGCTTGTCGTGTTCTCATGTTCCTTCCATCACGGTCTCGTCGCCGGTGGGTAGTGGCCCATTGGTGGCGGCGGTGGCGGGGTCGGGGGAAACCCTAGCGCTAGGTGCGGGAGGGGAGGACCCGACTGGTGGTGGGCAAGGTGCGGGTTTGGTTCTGGTGGTTGGGCCGGGTGGGCCGCTCGCTGACCCATTGGCGCTATCTAATTCCTCCCCTTTCTGTCTCTGGACCTGGGCCGGCTGCGTTGGGTAACACCTGTGTTAGGGCCCATAACTTGTCGCCCAGGTGTGATGGCCCATAGTTGTGCGGGTATTTATGGGTGTGCAAAGGGTCCTTTCTCCCCCACTTAGGGTTTCCTGCTCCCATTTCAGACGTTCGCCACTACCACCTACCCATCCGGCGTCTCATCGGATCTATCCCTCTCCCTCCTCTCTCCCTCTCATTCGTGGTGGTTCTTTGCATGGATAAGTCGCGGGGTTCCTCTTCCGAGGCGGTCTCGGGTGGCAAGCGTTGCCGCGAGGGCTCCGTGGAGGCGGCCTCAGATCTGGCCTACGAGGCGGCCATGCGCTCCAAGTTGGAGGCGGAGCAGGCGGCTCATGGGCTGGTGGCGCATGAGCGGGCAACATGGGCTGCGGGGCCTGAGTGGTTGCAGCGTGATGAGCAGGAACGCTCAGCGGCGACGGCGGCGGAGGCTGCGGGTGGATCTGGTTCTGGATCTGGCAAGGCGCCGGCGGCCTCATCTGATGGCTAGGCTGCGGCGGTGGCGGACCCCTGGGAGGCGGCGGCTTCTGGTGCTGCGACGGCTCCGGCTGCCCCCGCGCCCCGTTCTAATCCGCCTCGCGGTGTGGTGGCCCCTTCTCGCCCGGCGGCGCGCTCGGGCCCCAATGGTCAGGGCTTTGGTGACCGCCAGTTCCAACGTGGGGGGTTTGGCACGGCCTCTTACCAGTCCAAGTCTCGCAGGCTTTCCTCCGATCCTGGCTCTTCTTCATCCAATCTTGGTGATGGCATACTTCCTAACCCCCTCCTCCTCCTGCCCGACCGGCACCGCCTCCCTCTTCCGGTCCCTCCTCCACCCTGACTTGCTTCGCATGTCACCAACCTGGCCACTTCCAATCGAGATGCTTCAATCCTCCATTCTGTTTCATCTGCCGGGTTGAGGGCCATCTTACTGTTGACTGCCGTAATTGCTGCAAGCCGCCCTCTTTTGTGCAGTTCGGTCTTGGGCTCCCTGGCTTTCTTTGCCTTGGAGGGGGACGCGCCCATCGTTGTTGCTGTCCCTACCCTCTCCAACGCGGCCATCATCTCTGTTCAGTCCCAGGAGGTCTCTCCCCAGGTCATTTCGGATGAACTTCACGAGTGGGGGCTGGAGGGCTGGGATTGGCAAGTACAACAAATCTCGCCTTCGAAGTTTGTAGTGGTTTTCCCCTCTAAAGAGAGTCTGAAGATGGTTTCGTCTTGCACTAACTTCATTTTACCTCTAAATCAACTTGTGGTCTTGGTCAAGGCAGCGGAAGGGGGTGCTCGCTCGGTGGGATCCTTGTCTGATGTCTGGGTGCTGGTGGATGATGTCCCCCTGGGCTTGCGTAGCTCTTCCTTCCTCATGGCGTTTGGTGTGCTCGTGGGTAAACCTATTGCAGTGGATTCTGCTTCTCTGGATCGACTTGGACCGGCTCGTGTGAGGATGTGGTGCCTTGATCCTGCTCGTGTTCACGGCTCGGTGGATGTCTTCCCTGTGTCGGATGGTAATCGTCTCCGGGTCCGAGTTGAGGGGGCGCAGGCCCCGCAGGCGCCTCCTCCGCCTCCTCCAACTGTGACGTCTCCTCCTGGCCCTAAGGAGGACGGTGGCCCTGGTGACAACAACACTGGTGGTGGCTCGGAGGCCCAGTTTACCAAATCTGAGTGGGAGGATCTTGGTTCGGAGGCTCGTGAGCTCTTCAAGGACAATGCTCCCAAGGGTGGTGCCACGGAGGGGGTGGCCGATGGATCGGCTGAGCTGGCTGGTACCGAGGCTGCGGTGGCTCCTCTGGATCCGGCTACTAAGGGCTTGGGCACTCCCTTCTCTGGTGTTTGCTCCAATGTGCCGGTGCGCCCTTCCTCACCGTTGATTTCTGGGATTGTGGACGTGCCTCCATCTCCTACACCTGCTATTGTGGCTCCGTCAAGCAAGAAGTAGAAGTCGTCGATCAGGAAGTTTTCAGCCAAAAGTAGGGCTTCCTCTAGCTCCAAGCAATCCATGGCTGGTCTGTATCATCGTCTGGACGAGGAACTTGGCGCGGCTTCGGGCTCGGCCTCTGCTGGTGCGGCCTCTTCGCCGGTGGCCTGCTCCATCCCGCTTCGTTCTCCCGTTTCCACTCCACGCAAGGGCCGCAGGGTTCGGGACTGCGGGGAGCCGGTCCAGGCGCGCGCGGCGCGGCTGGTGGCTACCAAGGATCTTCCTCAAGGTACTTCTACCCCTCCTTCCCCTTTGCAGTCTCCTGTTCCGTTGGTTCTTCCGTCTCTTCCTGATAATCATCTAATTAAGGTGTTGGCGGATGTTGGGGTTTCCTTGGACCCTCTTGTTGGGTCTCCCTCGTCTCTGCTTTCTCTTGTTCGTGCAAATGAGGTGGCCCAGGCTGCAATAGCCAAAGCCAAGGAAGAGGCAGCGGGGAAGCTGTTGTCTTCTTCCGTGACACAATCCGGCCTAGTGGAGGCTGGTAGGGACTAGCCTTCCACACTGCCTTCTAAACGGGTGCCTGCTAAGCATGCCAAATCCTGCGTTGCCCCGTGCAGGTCGAGTCTTCGTATTAAGAATTTGTCCTTCAAATGAGGTCTCTGTTTTGGAATATTACAGGTTTCGGGGCTCGGGGGCGCCGGGACCAGATTCGTGATTTGGTTAGAGGTGACAATGTGGACTTGGTTGGTTTGGTTGAAACTTTTAAAGAGTCGTTCTCTAATAATGAACTTTCTTCCATCGCTGGGGCGGACCGCTTTTTCTGGAAATTTCTTCCTTCCTCTGGTCATTCTGGGGGCACTCTTATTGGGGCCAAGATGGATGTGTTTGACTTTGTTACCTTTGAACATGGGGTGTTTTGGGCTAGTATGGTGGTTTTTCATAAGCATTTGAACATTCTTCGGGAGTTTATGGTGGTTTATGGCCCAGCCGATCACTCGATTACCTCTGTGTTCCTTGATAAACTTTCTAACAAGATTGAGTCTTGCTCCTTGCCTCTGCTTATTGGTGGTGATTTTAATCTTTTGAGGTCCCCTAGGGATAAGAACAACAACAACTACTCGTGGCCTCTTGTTGATGCTTTGAATGAGTTTATTCATGATTCCGCTTTGCGGGAGATTCCAAGGGTGGGAGCTCGCTTCACGTGGTCTAATCAGCAGGCTTCTCCTGTCCGGTCGGTCCTTGACCGTGTCTTTGTGTGCTCTCGATGGGATTCCACTTTTCCTCGTGCTTCCTTGCTTGCTAAGTCTCATGTTGGTTCGGACCACTCACCGCTCCTGTTGGATGCGGGTATCTCTTCCCCTCCTGTCTTGTCCCAGTTTCAATTTGATGCCTCCTGGCTTCTCATGGAGGGTTTTCATCCTATGCTTTCTGAGAAGATTACTTACTTGCTTACTATGAGTAGACGCTCTTTTGGGCCCATGGACGATTGGCACTTTTGTTCGTATATGTTGAGAAAATTTCTGAGGGGTTGGGACCAAAATAGGGCCGCAGAGGCCAAGAGACAGAAAGTTGTTCTGTCAGATCAGATTACGGCTCTGGATGTGGTGGCAGATGGGCCGGGTCTGTCCGAGGCTGAGTGGCAGATGAGATATGGGTTGGAAGAGTTGTTGATGCAGTTGCATCACCAGGCAGAAATATATTGGTGGCAGAGGGGTGCTTTGAATTGGACGCTCAAAGGGGATTCGCTGACGGCTTATTCTTTTGCTATAGCTAACGGGCGTAGAGATCGGTGTGTCATTGATTCATTGCTAGTGGATGGGGTTCGGACTTCGGATCAGCATCTCATTCTCGCCCATGTTTTCTAGTTCTTTGCCTCGCTGCTTGCCGCTAGACCGGCCTCTGGGTTTGTTATCTCCCCTCATTTGTGGTCTCAACGCTGGAAAGTTTCTAGAGAGGAGAATGATGCACTTATGTTGCCTCTGTCCGAGGAGGAGATTGAAGCTGTCATCAATTCTTCTAATGCTAATTCAGCTTCGGGCCCCGATGGTTTCTCTATCCCATTTTTAAAAAAATCTGGCCTGCCTTGCGGGGCTTGGTGTGTGCGGTCATTCAAGGGTTCTGTTTGGGGACAGTGGACATCTCGCGGCTTAACTATGCTATAATTTCCCTCATTCCTAAGGTCAAAGGGGCCGACCTCATTACCCAATTTCATCCCATTGTTCTGATTAATAACTTTGCCAAATTCCCCGCCAAGGGTTTTGCTTCTCGTCTCTCGCCTGTGGCTCACAGGGTTCTCGACCCTTTCCAGTCGGCCTTTGTGAAAGGCAGATATATCTTAGATGGGATTCTAAGCCTTCATGAGATTGTTCACGACCTCAGGGCGAGGAACTGTAAGGCGATCATTCTTAAACTGGACTTCGAGAAGGCGTATGATTCGGTCAGTTGGAGTTTTCATCAACAGGTCCTGTTGGCTAAGGGGTTTGATAGTGCATATGTACATCGTATCATGCAGCTCGTGACTGGTGGCCACACGACTGTTTCTGTTAATGGGCAAACCAGTAAATACTTTGCCAACGGTAGGGGCTTGCGGCAAGGGGATCCTATCTCTCCCTTGTTGTTTAACTTTGTGGCTGATGCTTTGTCCTGTATCCTTTCTTGGGCAGCTGCGGCTGGGCACATTACTCCTGTAGTCTCTCACCTCATTCCGGAAGGGATCACGCACTTACAATATGCGGATGATACGATCATCATGGTGGAAATGAATGATTCCTGTCTTGCTCATCTCAAATTTCTTCTGCTTTGCTTCGAAGCGCTTTCTGGGCTTAAGATTAACTTTGCTAAGAGCGAGGTCATTGTAACGGGTGTCCCTGAGGATGAAGCTCTTAGAGTGTCTCAGCTGCTAAATTGCTCTTTCGGGTCCTTTCCGTTCAAATATCTGGGGCTTCCCATCTCGCCAGCTAGGTTGTGTGCCAAGGAGTTCGCTCCTCTTGTCACTAAGGTTGGGAATCGAGTGATGCCTTGGCGGGGCAAGTACAACACCAATGCTGGCAAGGTCTGCCTCACCAACGCTTGTCTCTCCTCTCTACCTATGTTTACCATGGGATTCTATCTTCTTTCTGGAGGGGCTCATGATGGTTTTGACAAGCATGGGGTGCCTTTTATTGGAATGCTGCGGATAACAAGCGTAAGTTCAGGCTGGTGAAATGGAAGCTTATGTGTGGAACGAAGAGCCTTGGGGGGCTGGGTATTTTAAATACTTCGGTGATGAACAAGTGTCTCATTATTAAGTGGTGGTGCAAAATCATGATCATTGGGGAAGGGTGCCTCTGGTTTTCTTTGTTAAAAGCTAAGTACTTTCCTCTTGGCAGCCCGATGTTCACTTCGGCCATGGATGGCTCCCAGTTCTAGAAAGATTTGGTGAAATTGCGGGACGTCTTCAGAGAACATGTTAAGTTTGTGGTGGGTAATGGCCATTCCATTAGGTTTTGGTGTGATTGGTGGTGCGGCGAGTCGCCTCTGGCAATTTCCTTTCCTGTCCTTTTTTCCTACTATTCTGATCCGGAGATCTCCATCTTAGAGCTCTCTGCTAATAATTGGGACCTCGCCTTCTGACGTTCTCTTTCGCCTGAAGAGTTGGCTGACTGGTAGCATCTTGCTGCTTGCCTGCCGGTGCTCACTGCCCATTCCCCTTCTGGTATTTTTTCTGTTAAATCTCTCTACTCCAGATTAATTTTGGGCTCGCCTACTGGTAGGTTCAAGTGTGCTTGGAAAGCTAGGGTCCCTCCTGAAATCAAAATGTTTTTGTGGCACGCTATTAGGGGCCGGCTTCCTGCGGCAGACCAAATTCGCAAGCGCAATGGGCCTGGATCAGATCAGTGTGCCTTGTGCTCGGTAATGGAGGACACTAATCATATCTTCTTTGGTTGCGTGCTGGCCAAGGTGGCATGGTGTTGCATTCGATCCTGGATGGGGGTGTCTTGGGCGCCCTCCTCCTTTTCTGAGCTCCCTGTGCTTTCGGCCCAACTTATGGGTTCTCGGAAACGCTTGTTTTGGGTGGGCTTTGCGGCTTTATGTTGGTCTCTGTGGACTGTCAGGAACAAGTTTACCATCGAACATGTGTTCCCTAACAAACCTGCTGATTGCTTGTTCAAAACATGTTTGTTTATGCAGCAGTGGAGATTATTGACTAAGGCGGCGGATCGCGATGCTTTGGATGAGCTGATTCTGAAAGTTCGTGCTTCGGCTGTCTCTCTCTCTCAGATCAATTCAGATGACCAAGACTTACCTTAGGAGATCTCTCTCTTTCTGGGTAGTAGGTTGGTGGCCTGCATGCCAGTATCTTCTTTGGCATGCGTGCCGTTAAACTTATTTGGCCTGTTGGTGCTGTTTGGTTGTGTGACTTTCCTGGTTCTGTTCCGGCCGAGGCCTGGTGATGTTGGTTTTATGTTGAACGCTGCCTGGTGGCTTTATTTATAAAGTCGGGCATATGCCTTTTCTCTAAAAAAAAGAAAGTGTTACTCTTCTCGAATGTGAAATGGGCTCTCCCTGATTGTATGCAAGGAAAAGATTTCCGGATATAATCTCCTGCAGTATATGATGTATATGGAGGGAATTTCAATCATTCGAGACAATGATTCGCAATGAAGATATAAAATCCATTTTGGAATAGAGTGCAATCATTCTTAACTTCTGATAACATTTTCACCTACAAAACAGATACTTCGAGATAAATGGTGCAGCAGGCTGGATTATTAACATTACATCACAGAAGTTAACGAGAGTTGTACAAAAGTACATAACAGAACATAGAACAAGTTGTAAACTCGAGAGAAAACCAAATCATCAAAACATCAGAAAGCAAATCTATCAAACAGTCGATGTAATTCTCCCCCTTTTTGTCAACAAGTGGCAAAAAGGTGACGAATAACATGAGGCTTGAAGCGCAGAACATGGTTCACTTTGATGCATCGCCAGACGAACTATCAGAGGAGTCTATTTCTTCTTCGGATGTGATTGGCGGCACAAGAATCTCGTCATCCTTGGCAGCAGCAGATTTCCCTTCGGGGGACTTGGCTTGAGGCTGAGCAGATGAACTTGGTGCATTTCACTACAAAAAAAAACACTTTCGGGATGATACGTCTTTGTCACAGTAGGTCAAGTTTTCTGTCATGCATGTACATCCGTGACAATTTTATGACAGAATCAAGATAGTCATACCTGTGCTGTCGTAGAAGTGTTCCATGACAATACTGAAATTATCATCACGAAAGTGTCCACTTCCATGACGAAAAATGTCGCGTCATGGAAGTGTTTTCATCAAGGTTGACCGACACGTGGCTTCCACCATAACGGGTCACCGTTAAGCTATCGGGTCCGGTTTTGGATCCGATAACCCATTAACAGCCCTGACCAATGAGGATTTTCCACGTGTAAAATTCTCATTGGCCGAAGGAACCACGTGTCAGCTGGGCGTCGTGACAGATGTCATTCCTCCAATGGACGAGACGGGCCTATGGAAATGTTACACGTGGCACGGCCCAACAGTGGCCCATTTAGATTAAAAAGGCCGGCCCGTTTGACTTGGTCAAAAGTTAGCAGGCTGGCCCAAGGAAAGCCTGTTAACGGCCTGTTCGCATATAGCCCATTTACGGCCCGGGTACTCACGGCCCGTTATGGCCTTTCAAAATTCGGCCCAGTAGCGTCATATGGGCCGTCCCATATGATTCCAGCCCGTTCTCACTTTCGGCCCATCTATGGCCCGTGACGTCTTTCGGCCCATATGAGGCCTTTTGTATCCTTGGGCCCATTGACGGCCCGTGGTGATTCTGGCCCATCATGAACAGTAAAGAGCTTTGAGCCCATTTAAGGGCCCATGATTCAGTTGGGCCGTTTCCAGCCGGTGTTCTCTTTCGGCCTTCTAAGGGCCCATAAATTCTTGGGCTCATTTTTGGCCCTCGATTACTTACGGTCCGTTACTGGCATGTTATGCTAATGGGCCAAATTTAGCCTGTGGTTACAATCGGCCCGTTTGTGGTTTGTTAACCCATTGGGCCATTTTCAGCCCGTCATGTTTTCCGGCCCATTAACAACCCGTTATACCTGTCGATAGAATTAAGCCTGTGATGACTTTCGGCCTGTTAACGGCCCGTTATGCTACGGGCCCTTAAACCGACCGTTCCCAAATTGGCCCTTTTACGGCCCATATTGCAGTCCGGTTTTAGCCCACGAACAGTACGGCCCATGGATCATACGGCGCGTAGGAGGCCCATGAATCCTAAAGCCCGTAGGAGTCCCATGGATCCTACGGCCCCGTATTTGGCCCATGGTTATTGCGCCCACTAGCAAACCAAGGAAAAAGAACTGCAGTGACTACAAGCAATAAACATGACTATAAGTAAATAAATAAGCAAGCAACTAACGCTAGGCTATTACGGCGATTACATACATTACATCCACTGGGCATCAAAGTTCGCCACCAGTGCAAATAAAAGGAACAACAAAGCATCATATTACAAACACCGGGCGACTAAGTTGGCCACCAGTGCAAATAAATGCGGCGGCAAAACAAGTCCAGAAATGAAACCACTTCAGAAGAGCTCAAGAAACGATATCCTGGGCACCCACCATGCTGGCAAGAAGGTTAGCAAGCTTATTAGCTTTCTCTTGTTTGGCGCTAAACTCCTCCAACTCTTGTTGTTGCACCAGAAAGTGTGCATCTGAATTTTGCAGGGACTACCTCAGTCCTTCGGCTTCTTGTCACGGCACAGCTGATCGTTGTCTTTCAACTTATAGTTGAGACTCAAGAAGCCGAACTGATTCAGGCAGCGAGTTCGAAGAGCTTGTGCCAGCGGTAGTGACCAGTAACTCAAACACTACATCAAGGCAGGACTTTGGGGTTGTCTCACTGTCTTGAAGATAGTTTTTATCAGCTTTCTTGGAGACCAACAGGGTTGTCTCACTATCTTGAACCTTGTCTGCATTACTTCCTTTATCATTGCATAATGGGGTACTCTTCTCCAATATTCTGGCAGCATTCTAAAAGAGGAACAAGCAGACACATCACAGGTTCAGCATGTAGTATATGAAACTCATTTTGGTAAACCAGTTCAGTGGTAATGTTGACAGGATAACAGCATGAAACAAACATATATTTATGTACTATGGTCACTGTATTGTCTATATCATCCTAGTTTATGTTGCGAAATCAAGATAGAGACACAGTTCAAATCATATATGTTTAAGACAAAGCGTCATAGACTGAATATAAGTGTGGGAAACTAACATCACTAACAACACTTGTAATGTGCATGGCATGAGAACATAACTGTTTATACAATTGAAACTGAAATCAACATAGAGCAAGAAGTTACAACAGCAAACCAGTTAAAGAAACAGGTTTAAAACATACCTGTTGTGCCATTGAAGTTTCAATTGGATCCTTCAAATTTGAAATTAGTTGGTATGAGTAAATACAGTGATGCAAGAGCAAAGGAGTATGCACCATAGCTACGGAATCTGACCTGAGAACAGTTGTTCTTCTGCTTTAAGCGTTGAGTTGGGGTTCGCAGTGCTGGTCCTCGTGCTTTGGGCACTGCAGTTGCCTTACTAACTGCTCGTGTTTGGGTGCTCTGTGGTGGAGATGGTATTGTGTCAAGTGGAACTGGGTTACTATCTGCTGGGGTTGGGGTTAGATGGGGTGTAGCTGGTTCTCTGTCCAACTGGGTAGGGGTACAATCTACGAGAGTCTGGGTTATGTGTGGTGGGGCTGGTTCTTGGGCAAGTACAACCGTGGTTCTATCTGCATCGACGGGTAGCACTGCCTTTTCTGAAGACCGTGTTTTTACTCCCTTAGATACTACCATCACCCCCTCCAATTCAAATGGCTGATAAACAAGAAAAGTAATTTAATGTATAGACATTGTATGATAGACAGGTGCAATGGATAGTGGGGAATAAAAGAGGGCATGAAATAATTCACATATATGTTGTCTAACCAAACAGGATAGCATGACACAATTTCACATATATGATGGCTAACTAAACAGGATATCATGACACAATTTCACATATATGATGGCTAACTAAACATGATAGAATGACATAATTCAAATATGATGTCTTTATTAAATAGGTTGGCAAGCCATAATTCACATACATGTTGTCTATGGAAACATGATGGCATGATATAATTAACGGATAGAATGACATAATTCAAAATATGATGACTATGTAAACAGGATGAGATGATATAACTACATGATGTCTTTATTAAATAGGTTGGCATGCCATAATTCACATACATGTTGTCTATGTAAACATGATGGCATGATATAATTCACATATATGATTTATATACTAAGCAAGTAAGCAGATGGCAATCGCAAATATGATGTCTAAACTAAGCAGATGGCATTCAATATTGTGTATATGATGACTAAACTAAGCAATGCAAGACAACATATGCATGATATGAGTAATATAACCCTGCCAAGTTTGAGCATACACCTCAGGGGCAAAATAGGACTGGTCATCTGTCTCTGAATCCTCCTTTGAGGAGCTATCTATAACCAGCAAGATATCTGCTTCAGCAGGTAGCATTGTCTGCTCTGAAGACCTTGTTTTCACTCCAGATTTTTCCATCACCGATTCAAATGGCTGATGCACAGGAAGAGTAGTTGAATAAACAAACATTGTCGACAAATGGAATACGTAATACAAAAAAAGGATGGCATGATATAATTCACACATATGATGCCTGGCTAAACAGCATGGCATTGCACATAATTCACATATATAATGCCTTGCAACAAGATGGCATTGCATAATTCACATATATGGTAATTAGACACTAAACAGGTGGCATTCACACAAAGCATGTCTAAACTAAGCAAATGACATAGCAATGCAAGACACCATGTGCATGATATGAGGAATATAACCCTGTCAAGTTAGAGCATACACCTTGGGGGGAAATACGACAGGTTATCTGTCTCTGAATCCTCCTCTGAGGAGCTATCTATAACTGGCAAGATATGCGCTTCGTCAGATAGCACTGACTTCTCTGAAGACCTTGTTTTCACTCCAGATTTTTCCATCACCGTGTCAAATGGCTGATGCATAGGAAGAGTAGTTGAATGTACTAACATTGTTGCAAATGTAATACGTAATGAAAAAAAGGATGGCATGATATAATTCACATATATGATGACTGGCTAAACAGGATGGAATTGCAAAATTCCCATATATGATGCCTGGCTAAACAAGATGGCATTGCATAATTCACATATATGATATAGAAACTAAACAGATGGCATTCACACAAAACATGTCTAAACTAAGTAGATGACATAGATGATGTGTAAAGTAAGCAATGCAAGGCGCCATATGCATGATATGACCAACATCAGCATGCCAAGTGAGAGAAAAGACCTCAGGGGGTAAATAGGAGTGGTCTGCTGATACGTCTCCATTGTATCTATAATTTTTGATTGTTTCATGCCAATATTTTACAACTTTCACATATTTTTGGCAACATTTTATATTATTTTTGGGACTAACATATTGATCCAGTGCCCAGTGCCAGTTCCTGTTTGTTGCATGTTTTTTGTTTCGCAGAATATCCATACCAAACGAAGTCCAAACGCGAATTTTTTTTACGGAGATTTGTTTTGGAATACATGTGATTTTTGGGAAGAAGAATCAACGCAAGACGGTGTCCGAGGTGGCCACGAGGCACCAGGGCGCGCCTGGGGTGGCAAACGCGCCCTGGTGGCTCGTGAGCACCTTGTAAGTCAGTTGACCCCCTTCTTTCGCCGCAAGAAATATAATATCCAGAAGAAAATCGTGTTAAAATTTCAGCCCAATCGGAGTTACGAATCTCTGGGAATTTAAGAAACGGTGAAGGGCCAGAAAATAGGAACGCGAAACAGAAGAGAACAGAGAGAGAGAGATCCAATCTTGGAGGGGCTCCCACCCCTCCGGGTGCCATGGAGGCCAAGGACCAGAGGGGAAAACCTCCTCCCATCTAGGGGGGAGGCCAAGCAAGAGGAAGAAGGAGGGGGCCTCTCTCCCCCTCTCTCCCGGTGGCGCCGGAGCGCCGCCGGGGCAATCATCGTGACGGTGATCTACACCAACAACTTTGCCGCCGTCAACACCAACTCTCTCCCCCTCTATGCAGCGGTATAACCTCTCTTTTCCCACTGTAATTCTCTACTTAAACATGGTGCTTAATGCTACATATTATTATCCAATGATGTGTTGCCATCCTATGATGTTTGAGTAGATTCGTTTTGTCCTATGGGTTGATTGATGATCGTGATTGGTTTGAGTTGTATGTTTTATTTTGGTGCTGTCCTATGGTGCCCTCCGTGTCGCGCAAGCGTGAGGGATTCCCGCTGTAGGGTTTGCAATACGTTCATAATTCTCTTATGGTGGGCGGCTAGAGTGACAGAAGCTTACACCCGAGTAAGGGGGTTGTTGCGTATGGGAGTAAAGAGGACTTGAAACTTAATGCTATGGTTGGGTTTTACCTTAATGATCTTTGGTAGTTGCGGATACTTGCTAGAGTTCCAATCATAAGTGCATATGATCCAAGTACGGAAAGTATGTTAGCTCATGCCTCTCCCTCATATAAAATTGCAACAATGATTACCGGTCTAGTTATCGATTGCCTAGGGACAAATCATTCTCTTGTGTTACAAAAGCTTTCTACTAAACAACTAACTTTTATTATCTTGCAAATTACTCGTAGTTTTATTCTCGCAAAGTACTTCTAGTTTTATTCTTGCAAACCAATCCTATCACCTACAAAATAGTTTCATACTTGTTCTAGGTAAAGCGAACGTTAAGTGCGCGTAGAGTTGTATCGGTGGTCGATACAACTTGAAGGGAATATTAATTCTACCTGTAGCTCCTTGTTGGGTTCGACACTCTTATTTATCGAAAAAGCTACAATTGATCCCCTATACTTGTGGGTTATCATCTGCTCCCTCTGAATCCACCTCTGAATAGCTATGTTCCTCTTGATTACCATCTGGAATGGGGGGAGGGGGGCTGCCATTGCGGCCACCATGGAGTGACGTCTGCATGACATTATATTGCCACGCAAGGCTCTTCTCTTTTGCTCTACATGTTCAGTACCATTGTGTACAATAACGGACATGCATAGGAATAAAACATAGTGAGATTATGTAAGGAATGCATGCAGAAATCTATAGTGATGGTAGCAACCAGTGGATAGACCCAAACCAATGATAGCAGGCAGATAATAGCTTCAGTTAAAAAATACAGGTAATGGCTCCTTTACAGTTTGTTTCCCACCCAACATGAAACACATAGTAGACACCCGAGATTAAGCAGATAGTAGACAGAGATACTATTCGTTGTTGCCCTGATTTGTACCCCACAACCATTTAAAAACTCAAGTTTGATTATTAGTTTGGACCTGACTCGAAGTCTAAGAGGTGATAAGGATGATAAAGTAGCAGGTAATATTAAGCGATGCATAACATAAGCAGACACGAAAGAGTGCAACCTCTCTTGCGGACCCGTGTAGTCCTTAAGGTCATCTCCTCGGTTCATGATGGTAATGCAGTGGTGGTGGCTGCCGGCAGCGGGGAAGAAGATCTGAGGCAGCGAAAGACGGCCTGGAGGGGGGATCTCTGCTGCGGTGGACGCTTCCGTCATTGGAGCAGCTCAGCTAGGGCGGACGATGGTGCGGCAGGAGCGGGACAAACCACACAAAGTTTTCTTTGACACCTATCTGTATCAAAAGTATAATTCTGTAAAGGCTCATTTGAATTGGATGATTCTAACAACGCAAGGATAGGAAATACACAGGAATAGGATAGGAATGCACGTGCAAAACAGAGCATTTGCTAACACAGGATTTCTGTCAATCTGGGTGTTTGGTTCACAGGAATTGGAAGATCACAGAAATGCAAAGAAGCATGGTCATATTAAAGTCAAACCACATGAAAATGTATAGTTATAATGTGATTATGCTACTATCACTTAGTCTTGTTCTTCATGAATAGGAATTTGAAAAGGAGGGCCAAGTGGATATTAAAATTCCTACGGTTTTTCTTTGAAAGAGACACTAAAGGAAAAAATCCTACAGTTTTCCCTTGCTCCATTCCTTTGAACCAAATGCATGAATAGTAGTACCATAGGAAACTTTCCAATTCCTATGTCTTTCCTTCACTTTTCCTTTCAACCAGTGGCCATTCTAGTAGGCAGGCTTGAACAGGCAAAAGCCTACACTCCAAAAATGTTTTTGTACTACTTCTACTACTTTGGACCCAGCCCATTGCCCTACTAGCTCAACTCCCAGGCCCATCTACACATGCACAGCTCCAACGCGCAGAAATAAATAATGATGGCTTTCGAGAGAGTTCATCACGGATAGCTAACTTGCCTAGTACCTCACTGCTTGTCATATAGGAGAAACTATTCGTATTTCTCATTACTATGTGTGCTCAGTGGACAATATAACTTACATAAAGAGTAAAAAAGCGATGCAACAAGTGTACAACCTCTTTGGCGAAGCCATGTCGATCTCAGCATCATTGGGTTGGTCGCTGAGGATGCCGCGGCTGATGTGGCTATCGGAGGCGGGGAAGAAGATCTTAGGTGTCTGGAGATGGAGCCGAGGGTACGGCTCTGCTGTGATGGACAGTTTTGTCGTTGGACCAGCTCCGGTGAGGTGTACGACGGCGAGGCTGAAGCAGGACAAGAGAGGCAACGTTAACCTGAAGTGGGATTCTAATAGCATCTCCAATAGATGATATAAATACATCACCAAAAAGTGCTAGATTTAAAAGACATCAGCCGCTCGTCTCTGAACTTAACTGTCAAAACTGAATTTAACTGTTGAAACTAAATTTTACTGTCGAAACTGAAATGTACTCTCAAAACTGAATGTTGCTGTCGAAACTGAATTTTACTGTCGGAACTGAACGTAATAGTAGCAGAGAAGCAATGCACTAGTCGTTTTGGCCGCTCGAGCATTAGTGGCAGAGAAGCAGTGATCTAAATCGGCAGCCGCTCCAGCAGGGAACGTACTACCAGAGAGCAGCCGGGACAGCTGGTCGTGCAGCATTAGCAGCGCCCGGAGCATCAGCGCGTGCGAGAGCCGTAGCAGCAGCAGGAGCGCGAGTGAGTGTCGGAGCTGCTGCTCGTGTAACAGCAGTGCGAGCAAGAGTAGAGCAGCAGCGCGAGCAAGAGCAAGAGCAGAGCAGCAGTGAGAGCCGGAGCAGCAGCAACACGGCCAGCGACAACCGGAGCCACAGCAGCAGCAGCTCCTGCTGATGTGGGCGTTGCCACCGAGGAAGCAACGCCATGGCGGAGAGACGCCGTGGAGGAAGTGGCCGGTGACGCCGCCGTCGATGGAGCCATGCCATGGCAGCTCGGGATCGAGCAGCGGCAACACCGTGAGATCAAATAAAGGAGAAAATGCAGCGATTAGTGTAGAACCTCTTTGGTGGCGCCGACTAGGCCACAGCTTCATCCGAGGAATCGGTGATGGTGCTGTGGTTCCAGTGGTGCAGGTGAAGATGGCGCTGTGGAAATGGAGGTGGCGCGATAGATGAGGCGAACGTCGGGGCAGCTCCTTGGAGGTGGAGGACGGGGCAGCTGAACCGGCGGGACGATGAGATCGACGACGGATCCTCATCCGATGCGGTGGATGAGGGACATCGAGCTGTTGCGGCGGACGATGTCGTCAGGGAAGAGGCTCCGGCTGGGCGGCGGTCGGGTGGCGGACGGAGGAGCGTGGGGTTTCGTGGGTTTTGGTGGCCTCAATGTACGAATGGGGGGACGGAGGGGGTGGGAGGGGGAACCATGGCTAAGGGACGCGCTTGTCCGAAATGTGGGGTAAGTTACGAAAGTACCCCTACCCGTTTGGACCATGGGACGTTGATACGTCTCCAACGTATCTATAATTTTTGATTGTTCCATGCTATTATAGTATCAATCTTGAATGTTTTTATATGCAATTATATATCATTTTTTGGGACTAACCTATTAACCTAGTGCCCAGTGCCAGTTGTTGTTTTCTGCTTGTTTTTGGCTTTTCAGAGAAACAGCACCAAATGAAGTGCAAATGCCACGAAACTTTTTGGAGATTTTTTTCTGGACAAAAGAAACCTTGGAAGCTTCGGGAGGAGGCCAGAAGCCTCACGGAGGCTTCA
Organism: Elymus sibiricus; assembly: GCA_039707655.1. Taxonomy (NCBI): domain Eukaryota; kingdom Viridiplantae; phylum Streptophyta; class Magnoliopsida; order Poales; family Poaceae; genus Elymus; species Elymus sibiricus. The sequence goes on along the minus strand of CM077668.1, from coordinate 158,033,468 downwards.
CAAGGCAACAGGGCGCGCCCCAGAGGGGGTGTGCTGTGTTGCCTTGTGGGGCCCACGTGACTCCGTTTGACCTAATTCCACTTCTATAAATTCAAAAATATTGGGAAACCCCCAGAGAGCCAGAAGAAATAACCTTTCCTCCGCCCCAAGCCTCTGTTCTTTCGTGATCCCATCTGGAGGCCTTTTCCGGTACTCTGGCGGAGGGCGAATCGATCACGGAGGGCTTCTACATCAACCTTGCTGCCCTTCCGATGATGTGTGGGTAGTTTACCATAGACCTACGGGTCCATAGCTAGTAGCTAGATGGCTTCTTTTCTCACTTTGATCTTCAATACAATATTCTCCTTGATGTTCTTGGAGTTCTATCCGATGTAATCTTCTTTTGCGGTGTGTTTGTTGGGATCCGATGAATTGTGAGTTTATGATCAGATTATTCATGAGAAATATTTGAGTCTTCTCTGAACTCTTTTATGCATGATTGTTATATATTTGTATTTCTCTCCGATCTATCGGTTTAGTTTGGCCTACTAGATTGATTTATCTTGCAATGGGAGAGGTGCTTTGTGATGGGTTCAATCTTGCGGTGTTCAATCCCAGTGATAGAAGGGGACATGACACGTATTTGTATTGTTGCCATTAAGGATAAAAAGATGGGGTTTATTCATATTGCTTGAATTTGCTTCTCTACATCACGTCATCTTGCTTAAGGCGTTACTCTGTTTCATACTTAATAACCTAGATGCATGCTGGATAGCGGTCGATGGGTGGAGTAATAGTAGTAGATGCAGGCAAGAGTCAGTCTACTTGTCTCGGACGTGATGCCTATATACATGATCATTGCCGTGAATCCGTCATAATTATTTGCTATTCTTTCAATTGCCCAACAGTAATTTGTTTACCCACCGTATGTTTCTGCGCTCGAGAGAGAAGCCTCTAGTGAAAACTATGGCCCCCGGGTCTATCTTTATCATATAAAAACCCTAAAAATACATTGCTGCAATTTATTTAGTTTTATTTTATTTAGTAGTTTAGTTTATTTATTTACCTCGATAAGATTTAATCCTTGCAAGTAACCGCTAAGAGGATTGACAACCCTCTTATTGGCGTTGGGTGCAAGTGTTTGCTCTTGTGTGTGCAGGTGCGCTTAACGGAATTTTGCTTGGTTCTCCTACTGGATTGATAACCTTGGATCTTAACTGAGGGAAATACTTATCTCTACTATACTGCATCATCCTCTCCTCTTCGGGGAAATACCAACGCAGACTACAAGTAGCAGGAAGAATTTCTAGCGCCGTTGCCGGGGAGACATCATCAAAATTACCAAGTACCTTCGCACAAATTATCATTCACTTGCATTTACTTTATTTACCTTTTATTTGCTTTTGCCTCTCGTTTTCATCTCCCCCACTTCTATTTTTTTTACAAAAACACAAAAATATTTTATTTGCTTGTTTGCATGCTTTGTCGCGATATCTCAAGAAAATACAAAATTGTGTGACTTTTCCAATACTAATAATAATGATTTTATTAGTACTCCTATTGCTCCTCGCTCCACTAGTGCGGAGTCATGTGATATTAATGCTGCCTTGCTTAATCTTGTTACGAAAGAACAATTTTCTGGTAGTCCTAATGAAGATGCTGCATCCCATCTAAATACTTTCGTTGAACTTTGTGATATGCAAAAGAAGAAAGATGTGGATAATGATATTGTCAAATTAAAATTATTTCCGTTCTCACTACGACATCGTGCTAAAACTTGGTTTTCATCCTTGCCTAGAAATAGCATTGATTCATGGGATAAGTGTAAGGATGCTTTTATTACCAAGTATTTTCCTCCCGCTAAGATTATTTCTTTAAGAAATCATTATTATCAAAAAGTTTTGTAGCTTCTCCCAATGTAATTTCCATAATCTTAAAGAAATAATCTTAGCGGGAGGAAAATACTTGGTAATAAAAGCATCCTTACACTTATCCCATGAATCAATGCTATTTTTAGGCAAGGATGATGTTGGCGAGGAAATTCGCACCGCGCAACACAACGATAATCCTCGCACTTTCGCGGCGAGGGGCGGATGCTTTTCGAGCAAAGCAACAAAGAAGGTTCCTCGATTTCGGAGAGGAGGGACGGATGCTTTACGAGCAAAGCAACAAAGATGAAAACAGTAAACGAAAGTAAAAGTACGAAAAAGTAGTAGATGTGTTTGTTCGATTGTGTGTTTCTCAATCGGCCGTCACCCCCAACATATATAAGAGGCGGATGGACTTCCCATACAAGCAAAGGATTCATCTAGGCTTTCCTTACAAGAAAATTACATCAATTCACGTCCTAGAGTCCTAGTTCTGGTCCCGCTCGGATTCAGCCCGAATCTGGTCCAATCTTCTGTCTTGCTCCTTGCGTGGGCCGTGGAATCTGCACATGACCTCCGATGGAGATGGTTCAAACACAAATTTTGTGCGTTTCGACGAGGCCAATAATCCGTATGTTGATCACTTTTCCAAATAAGTCCATCTTGAATACTCCACGGGGTCATCTTTAATTTCGAGTCGGACTCGGTTATGTAGCTGACTGGACCGTCCGACTCTTGCAACGTCTCTGCAGGTCGTATACTATGTCGGATCATGATGACTCCAAAAGCAAAGTTGACCGTTTCGACGTTACGAACAACTTTCATGTTGAACACTTTTTCATCTGAGGCCATGTAGATAATTATTTAAGCCCATCTTCAGCTTCTGGTCGGATTTGAGAGTTTCCACCCCGGCAAGCTTTCCCCGGCAAGGTTTCCATCCCGGCAAGCTTTCACATCCCGGCAAGGTTTCCATCCTGGCAAGATTTCCCCGTAAAGGTTTCTATCCCGGCAAGGTTTCCATCCCGGCAAGATTTCCATCCCGGCAAGATTTCCCCGGCAAGGTTTCCATCCCGGCAAGCTTTCTGGCTGTATCTTGCGGGTCTTTTTTGTGGCAGTAAACAACCTCGGATGAAAATGTGCCCAAAAGCAAAGTTGACCGTTTCGACGTTACGAACAACTTTAATGTTGAACGTTTTTCGATTTGAGGCCATCTTGAATGGCTAATTGCTCACGCATTGCATCAGACACTCGCCAAGACGTGTCTGGTCTCCCGCGTCTTATTTCGCCTCTTGACATGGCTGCATTCAGATAGCTCTAACTTTTGCATACGAACTCCGATTGAGACGATGTTTATATGAAAATCGACCGATTCGACGAGACGAAGACAATTCATGTAGAAAGTTTTCTCATATGAGATCATCTTGAGGGCGTAATCAGCCGAATAGTGTTCTAGATACAAAATCTCAGTACTTCGAACACAATTTCGGCCTTAGAGATGAGGTCGGATGGCTATGGCCCAAATATCAAAGTTTCTCCTTTTGACAATATGGAGCTTTCTCACTTTGAGCACTTTTCCATTTGAGGCCTTCTTAATTACGTTTTTGTCCATGCCAAAATCTGGTGTCAACACATGCCTCCCTGTTTTTCGGCAAAGCTTGCATGCCGAAAAATAACTTGCACAATGCTTTTTCTAAAGACGATGTCAACACTCCATCGGCCATTTATATTCTTAGGGCGATAATCATATACCGGCCACGTTTTCTCTTAGGACGATAATCATATATCGGCCATCGCCTATTTAGGCTTCTTGCCACACACTTGGATGGTACTTCTTCAGATATTTTCCATTGAGCGCTTTAGCCAGCTTCTCCCCTTGCAAAGATTGTACAAAATATGAATTGCCAGGGACAATCTCTACAACTTTATATGGACCCTCCCAACTCGGCGACCACTTGCCGAATTTTCTATCTTTAGTTCCAATGGGTAAAATCGTTTTCCATACTAAATCTCCTATTTGAAACGACTTTTCTTTCACCCTTTTGTTATAAGCCTTGGCTACTCTTAATTTTTCTTTCTCAATTTCTCGCAAAGCTTTTAACCTTTCTTCTGGAACGTCATCTATTTTGTCCATCATCAAATCAGTATATTCAACAGCCGACAAATCATTTTGTCTGGCTACCCTAAGAGCTTGCAACTTAAGTTCCACAGGTAACACCGCCTCCTGGCCATACACCAGCTCAAAAGGTGATACTTGAGTAGCTCCATGCTTAGATATTCTATGAGCCCATAAAGCTTCCGAAAGCACCTCGTGCCACCTTCTCGGATGTTCTTCAACTTTCTTCTTTATAAGCTTGATCAAAGTCTTATTGCTAGATTCGGCCTGTCCATTAGCTTGAGCATAATAAGGCGACGAATTCAACAATCTAATTCCATAAGATTCGGCAAATTCACGAAATTGATGGGACATAAAAGAAGCACCTTGATCACTAGTCAAAGTTTGAGGAACACCGAATCTATGAATAATATGCTCCAAAACAAAATTAATTACTTCTCTATGAGTCATTTTCCTCAAAGCAATCGCTTCCGTCCACTTGGTGAAATAATCAGTGGCTACCAGGACGAAGCGATGTTGTTTAGAAGACGAAGGATGTATCTCACCAATAAAATCTAAGCCCCATCCTCTAAACGGCCATGGCTTAATTATGGGATTCAACATAGCTGCGGGTGCTAATTGTATGTTGCCAAATTTCTGACAAGCTTCACAGCCTTTATAATAACGGAAACAATCTTCTAACAAAGTCGGCCAATAAAAACCTGCTCTTTTTATCAACCACCGCATCTTATGAGCCGACTGGTGGGTCCCACATATGACCTCATGCACTTCACCCATGGCTAATCTAGATTGGTCAGAATCCAAACATTTTAACAATAGCCCATCTATAGTTCGGCGATGTAACTCGTCGTTAAACAGAGTATACTTCAAAGCTTGTCGCCGAATTTTTCTATCTCTCGTTTGACTTGGATCTTTTAAATGATTAATCAAAGGAATTCTCCAATCTACAATCTCCGAATTAGTAGCTAATTCGATCACTGGTGATAGTTCGTTTATTTGTAACTCGGTCTCACCCTTTGTAGCAATCAACATCGGTTTTTCTAAGACGAAGAACTTTCCTCTACTGATATTGTAACCGGATGCTTGCTGTGCCAAAGAATTAGCTCTAGAATTTTCTTCTCTAGGTATATGATGGATGGTGAATGTATCTAGAGATTTAATCATGTCCAAACATCGGTCCAAATAACTATTTAACAACCCGTCAAAACATTGGAATTCGCCTTTAATTTGTTGCACTACCAGAAGCGAATCACCAAAAGCATCTACATCCTTAACACCCATATCCAGTAAATTTTGTAAACCAAACAAAAGAGCCTCATACTTAGCTTGGTTATTCGTGCAAGGATATTCTAAGCGAACCGATGTTTCATATATAACATTATTAGGAGAAATCAAAATATTGCCGACGCCTTGTCCCTTTCTACAAACCGATCCATCAAAATAAAGTTTCCATGGGCATATGCTAACATAATTAATATCTTCTTCATCCTTAACCCTATGATCAACAATGAAATCAGCGATAATTTGACCTTTCATAGCACGCAACGACTCATATGTCAAATCATACTCTATTAGTGCATAAGCCCATTTACCAATCCTACCACTAAGAAATCGGTTTTTGCAACATGTGTTTAACTACGTCGGCCTAACAAGCTACCACACAAGTACTGGACAGCAAATAAGGTCGAAACTTGGTACATGCATAATATAAGGATAAGCATAACTTTTCAATAAACACATACCGAGTTTCGGCGTCAATCAAGCGACGACTTAAGTATGCTATGATACACTCCTTCCCGCCATATTTTTGTGCCAATACTGCGCCGATCACTTTATCTTGTGCAGCAATATATAATTTGAACGGCGCACCAGATTTGGGTGCACGCAACACCGGAGGATTCAACAAATATGTCTTTATGTTATTAAAAGCCTCTCGTTGGTCTGCCCCCCAAGTGAATTCGGCTTCATTCTTTAGCCGAAGTATTGGAGCAAACGATTCAATCTTCCCTGCCAAGTTAGATATAAATCGTCTCAAGTAATTGGTTTTCCCCAATAACTTTTGCACATCTCTTTTGCAAGTCGGCTGTTCCAGATTTTTAATTGCCTCTACTTTCTTAGGGTCAATCTCTATACCACCTTCATGAATTATAAATCCTAAGAATTTTCCAGCCGACACACCAAAAGCACATTTAAGGGGATTCATCTTCAACCCATACCGGCGCATTCTTTCAAAACCGAGTCGTAAATCGGCAAGATGATGCTCAAACCCATCCGATTTAACAACTATATCATCAATGTATATTTCTAATATAATGCCTAGAAGATCATGAAATATTAGATTCATGGCACGTTGATATGTAGCACCGGCATTCTTTAACCCAAAAGTCATGACTACCCACTCAAACAAACCGACAAAGCCAGGGCACCGAAAAGTAGTCTTAGACATGTCCTTTTCGGCCATAAATATTTGATTATAACCAGCATTGACATCTAAAAAACTGATTATTCTATGTCCCGAAGCATTATTAATAAGGATGTCGGCAATAGGCATAGGATATTCATCTTTTGGAGTAGCCTTATTCAGGTCCCTAAAATCAACACATATTCTAATTTTGCTAGTATTCTTCTTTTCAACAGGAACAATATTAGACACCCAATCCGCATATCTACATGGCCGAATAAACTTTGCTTTTATCAACCGGTCAACTTCTTCTTTGATACGGTCATACATGTTAGGATTAAAATTTCTACGCGGTTGCTTATACGGCCTAAAACCAGGTTTGATAGGTAATCTATGTTCCACTAAATCTCTATCTAAGCCAGGCATTTCGGTATAATTCCAAGCAAAGCAATCAACAAATTCTTTAAGTAACACGGTTACCTTGCTTTTCTGATCGGCTTTTAAATTAGCATTGATAAATGTAGGTCTCGGAGTGCTCCCATCACCAATGTCTATTTCTTCAAGTGGATCAGCCGATGAGAATCCATGCCCAAGCTTGTCCATGTCTTCAAATTCTTCAATAGTCTCATGCATATCGTTCTTTCCGGAACGATATTCTTCTGTACGTTTTTGTAACCATTTAATGCTATCTTCTTTATTCATCACTTACATAGATAGATCATTAAGCCGAGCTACATCAGCCGGCTGTACATTTATGGGTACAAAACCATGTCGACCTATACTAATGTAATCATAGTCCGATAGATCTCTACCGGTCAAGCATTGCATATCACCGAGTTGCCAATCAACCGGCGCTTCTGTCAAGGCTATGCAAGTTGAGTTGTCTGCCCCAATCACCTCTACATCATCATCTACCCATTGAATTAAGCACTGATGCAAAGTAGATGGAATGCAACAATTCGCATGGATCCAGTCACGCCCTAACAGAATATTATATCGGGCTTTGACATCAACTACAAAGAAAGCAGTCGGCAATGTCTTGCTTCCGACTGTAAGCTCCATAGATATAACGCCTTTGGCTTCAGATAGCTCTCCTGAAAACCCACTGAGTGCCATGTTGGTCTTCATTAGCTCGCTCTCCTTTCGGTTCAGCTTGGAAAACACCGAAAGAGGCATGATATTCACACCTGCGCCACCATCAACAAGCATACGCCCAATAGGCTTGCCATCAACATGTCCTTTGATGAATAACGGCTTCAAGTGTTGGTCGGGTTTTTCTGGTTTTTCGAACATAGCCTTACCCGGCCCAAGAATTAACTCAGCAACCTCAGACTCAGGTGCGCGGAACTCGGCGGGCAATGCAAAAACATGTTAATATCCATATCAGTGAATATATTGTTGCCATTCTCCGAGTTGACGCCGTCAACCTTGTCATCTGTCATGTCATCATCTGAGTACTTGCCATCATCTTCCGAGCAATCGCCACCATCTTCCAGATTGTGAGCGGTATCTTCCGAATAACTGGTGACTGCATCAACCGAGCCAGTGGGAGCATCAATGGAGTTATTGGCAACTGCATCTTCTTCTTTTGATATGCGCTTTTCTCTCCACACCAGTCGGGGTATCATTGGTCTATCCTCATTGAATTGCTCATCCCGCTTTTTCTCGGCTATTTCTTTTTCGATTTCCAACGCTCGCAGCCGCTGCACTCGGCGTTTCTGAGTGTGATTTAATCCTGTCGGACACCATTGAGGTTCTGGTTTGGTCCCTGGAGCGACAGATTTGCTGCCCCCCGAACTACTCGGCATTTTCCGACGTACTGTCCTGTTGCCCCCCGAGTAACCCGGCCTGTACTGACTGCCTCCTGAGTATCTCGGCATGTTGCTTCTCATGTAACTCGGCCTATTCCGAGTAGCCGAAACACCCTTCTGCTGATGCAATACACCCCCTGCTGCAAATTTCTGGCTTCCATTAGTACTTGGGTTCCCATGATTGAGCGAGCCAAAAATAACTGGAGACTGTCCAGGGGATGCACGTGAGCTGTTCTCTTTGATGAGTGGATCAATTATCACACCAACCGCTCCAATTTTCTGAGTTACGCCGGCAGATTCAGTATGTGCATTAGCATCTTTTTCCTGAACAGAATTATCTTTCAACTCGGCAATCTCCTCCTTTCCTGGACTTTTCTTTTCACCGAGTTCTTTTGCAGACTTACGCACCCAAGTGAGCCCATGGCCATTACTATTTTTGTCAGCCACTTGGCGCACTGGTGACCGATCCCTTAGAATCGTGTCTTCATCAAACCGAGTCATTTTCTGACGCACTGGCCCCCTGTGCATATTACTCGGCTGATTCCATTCTGGCTGAAAATAACCCGGTGGCCCCATAGGGTGTGGTACCCAAGGATTAAACCCCCACGGAGGACACGGAGGAAAATATGGGTGCATAGGAGGTGGGCATCCCCAATAAGCCGGTTGCATTGGAAAACACGGCTGTTGCTCATATGAATTTCTCCCCCAATGCTCATGATCATCAAGTCTAGGAGGGGACCTCGGACGCTTGACTCCTCCAAGCCAATTGAACACATTGCTGTTTCTACGCGAAGTGTATTTTTCCAACAGCATGTTGACAGTCGGCTTTGGTCTTGGACCTTGCTTTTTATTGACTTTCCATACTCCGACCTCTGGGCTCCTGGGTTTAATCATTTTTGGTGGAGCATTCTCATCAACAGTATTTTTCTCCTTGGCTGACTCGGCCTGATCCGACCGAATTAGCATCCTTTTGCCTTCAAACTCGATCACATTAACAGGGAAAGGATCACTATCGAGCTTCATCTTGGCATCCTCTATGAATGTCAATCGTCCTTCGTTAATGGCCGATTGCACTGTCGACGAAAAATATTACAATCATTAGTAGCATGTGAAAAAGAATGATGCCACTTACAGTAAGCTCTTCGTCCCAATTCTTCCGGAGATGGGATCACATGATTTCCTCTCAATCTTATTTGCTTCCCTTGCAATAACATATCAAAGATCTTATCACCCTTGCTAACATCAAAAGTATATTTAATCTCATCTTTTTTAGCAGGTGTAGGTTTTAAAGCTGGACATGCAAAGGGTTTAGACTTTGGCGTTTGGATCCACTCGGCTACACATATGTCTAGATCATCATCACTAGCCGAATTATCTTCACACTCTAAAGTATTAACAGCAGGAATAACCTTATCTTTATTTTTGTTTTCTCTGAACCGACTAGATTGCTTAACTTCTCTAACTCGGTTTTCCTATGCCAAAGCCTTTTGTAACACTTGGTTTACATCTACAAATTCATGCCCTTCTAGTTTATCTTTAATGTGAGCATGCAAACCCGAAAAAGCTAGATCAACCAAATCTTTTTCGGCTATATTTAAGCTGTAGCAGCGGTTCTTTACATCCCTAAACCTTCTAATGTAATCATGCACCGGCTCATTATACTTCTGCCTAACCATAGTTAGGTCAGAAAGCCGAAGCTCAGCTTCACCGCTATAGAAGTACTCATGAAATCGCTGCTCTAACTGTACCCATGAAGAAATAGAGTTAGGAGCAAGGGATGAAAACCAAGTAAATGCAGTGCCGGTTAAAGACAAAGGAAATAGTCTAACTCTATAAATATCTGAATTACCAAACTCACTGCATTGTGCTAAGAACTGTGCCACATGTTCAACAGTAGACCTACCACCTTCCCCGGTGAATTTAACAAAATCAGGGATCCTAACACCTCGAGGATAAGGAGTGGATTCAAAGTATTCGGGGTATGGTTTCCGATAGGTACGTGCCACACCTTTCGGCGCCAAACCGTATTGACTCAGGATCTCAGTTATTTGATCTTTCACACTAACATATGTTTGTGGAACAGCATGTGGTGGAGTCTCCGGCAATATGTTTTGAGCATGTGAAGTTTGCAACGGAGGATCATTAGTTTGCGAATCAAGTACCGGCCATATGGAATCCCGGTACTGACAGCTGGCGGCATAACCTCTGAATTATTTACAATTCGGTGAGGGTTCGTACCGAATTGATTGTAACTCGGTGGTGAGTTTGCTCCGAGTTGATTGTAACTCGGTGGCGTGGTATATGCTACTGTTTGATAATAGGGTTGCTGCAGATTTGAATTCAAAACCCTACTTCGGTTATTGCTATCATAACTTTGTGCAACCGAAGTAGAAACGATAGGAGGAGCAACACTAGGGATAAAGTTATGGGCCGAACTATTAGTATAGTTCCGGCCACTTTGATCATTGTTTAGAACAGCATGAATTTGATCTCTGTTAGCCGATGCACTTTCAACATGTTGCCCTAATGATTGAATATAATGAGATGAACCATCCCCTAAACCTTTGCTAAGTCGCTTTTCAAGTTCTTCAAATTTATCAGCCATGGATTTAGAAAGTGTGTTCATCGCATTTGTCATGTCGGATCCAAATTTGCTAGCTACGGACACATCAATTAAATGAGCAATTTCTTCGGTTGGCTTTTTTACCTCAGCATCGGAAGGACTTGGCGCAACTACCTTTTTGATGACGCCGTTCCTTGTCTTCTGGTATCCCGCCAAAAACATGTTCTTCTTTTCAGCGTTCTGTCTCTCGAGCTTCTGTTCAAACTCGCGCCGATCATCTTCCGACAGGTCATCGAACGTAACGGCGATGACGTTCTCCGGGTCGATGTCGCTCCCGTTCCTGGACTCGGTATTCATCATGTCCTGAGTAGATGTTGCCCTTGTTCTTCTCGTCGCCGAGTAGATTGGAAGTACTCGGCGTTCTTCGTGTCCCCAGCGGAGTCGCCAATTTGTGTTGGCGAGGAAATTCGCACCGCGCAACACAACGATAATCCTCGCACTTTCGCGGCGAGGGGCGGATGCTTTTCGAGCAAAGCAACAAAGAAGGTTACTCGATTTCGGAGAGGAGGGACGGATGCTTTACGAGCAAATCAACAAAGATGAAAACAGTAAACGAAAGTAAAAGTACGAAAAAGTAGTAGATGTGTTTGTTCGATTGTGTGTTTCTCAATCGGCCGTCACCCCCAACATATATAAGAGGCGGCTGGACTTCCCGTACAAGCAAAGGATTCATCTAGGCTTTCCTTACAAGAAAATTACATCAATTCACGTCCTAGAGTCCTAGTTCTGGTCCCGCTCGGATTCAGCCCGAATCTGGTCCAATCTTCTGTCTTGCTCCTTGCGTGGGCCGTGGAATCTGCACATGACCTCTGATGGAGATGGTTCAAACACGAATTTTGTGCGTTTCGACGAGGCCAATAATTCGTATGTTGATCACTTTTCCAAATAAGTCCATCTTGAATACTCCACGGGGTCATCTTTAATTTCGAGTCGGACTCGGTTATGTAGCTGACTGGACCGTCCGACTCTTGCAACGTCTCTGCAGGTCGTATACTATGTCGGATCATGATGACTCCAAAAGCAAAGTTGACCGTTTCGACGTTACGAACAACTTTCATGTTGAACACTTTTTCATCCGAGGCCATCTAGATAATTATTTAAGCCCATCTTCAGCTTCTGGTCGGATTTGACAGTTTCCACCCCGGCAAGCTTTCCCCGGCAAGGTTTCCATCCCGGCAAGCTTTCACATCCCGGCAAGGTTTCCATCCCGGCAAAATTTCCCCGGCAAGGTTTCTATCCCGGCAAAGTTTCCATCCTGGCAAGATTTCCATCCCGGCAAGATTTCTCCGGCAAGGTTTCCATCCCGGCAAGCTTTCTGGCTGTATCTTGCGGGTCTTTTTTGTGGCAGTAAACGACCTCGGATGAAAATGTGCCCAAAAGCAAAGTTGACCATTTCGACGTTACGAACAACTTTCATGTTGAACGTTTTTCGATTTGAGGCGATCTTGAATGGCTAATTGCTCACGCATTGCATCAGACACTCGCCAAGACGTGTCTGGTCTCCCGCGTCTTATTTCGCCTCTTGACATGGCTGCATTCAAATAGCTCTAACTTTTGCATACGAACTCGGATTGAGACGATTTTTATATGAAAATCGACCGATTCGACGAGACGAAGACAATTCATGTAGAAAGTTTTCTCATATGAGATAATCTTGAGGGCGTAATCAGCCGAATAGTGTTCTGGATACAAAATCCCAGTACTTCGAACACAACTTCGGCCTTAGAGATGAGGTCGGATGGCTATGGCCCAAATATCAAAGTTTCTCCTTTTGACGATACGGAGCTTTCTCACTTTGAGCACTTTTCCATTTGAGGCCTTCTTAATTACGTTTTTGTCCATGCCAAAATCTGGTGTCAACAGATGAAAACCAAGTTTTAGCACGATATCGTAGTGAGAACGGAAATAATTTTAATTTGACAATATCATTATCCACATCTTTCTTCTTTTGCATATCACAAAGTTGAACGAAAGTATTTAGATGGGATGCAGCATCTTCATTAGGACTACCAGAAAATTGTTCTTTCATAACAATATTAAGCAAGGAAGTATTAATATCACATGACTCCGCACTAATGGCGGGAGGAGCATTAGGAGTACTAATAAAATCATTATTATTAGTATTGGAAAAGTCACACAATTTTTTATTTTCTTGAGACATCGCGACAAAGCAAGCAAACAAACAAATAAAATATTTTTGTGTTTTTGTAAAAAAAATTAGAAGTGGGGGAGATGAAAACGACAGGCAAAAGCAAATAAAAGATAAATAAAGTAAATGCAAGTGAATGATAATTTGTGTGAAGGTACTTGGTAATTTTGATGATGTCTCCCCAGCAACGGCGCCAAAAATTCTTCCTGCTACTTGTAGTCTTCGTTGGTATTTCCCCGAAGAGGAGAGGATGATGCAGTACAGTAGAGATAAGTATTTCCCTCATTTAAGAACCAAGGTTATTAATCCAGTAGGAGAACCAAGCAAAATTCCATTAAGCGCACCTGCACACACAAGAGCAAACACTTGCACCCAACGCAAATAAGAGGGTTGTCAATCCTCTTAGCGGTTACTTGCAAGGATTAAATCTTATCAAGGTAAATAAATAAACTAAACTACTAAATAAAATAAAAGTAAATAAATTGCAGCAAGGTATTTTTAGGTTTTTCATATGATAAAGATAGACCCGGGGGGCATAGTTTTCACTAGAGGCTTCTCTCTCGAGCGCAGAAACATACGGTGGGTAAACAAATTACTGTTGGGCAATTGACAGAATAGCAAATAATTATGATGGATTCATGGCAATGATCATGTATATAGGCATCACGTCCGAGACAAGTAGACCGACTCCTGCCTGCATCTACTACTATTACTCCACCCATCGACCGCTATCCAGCATGCATCTAGAGTATTAAGTTAAAAACAGAGTAACGCCTTAAGCAAGATGACATGATGTAGAGAAGCAAATTCAAACAATATGAATAAACCCCATCTTTTTATCCTTAATGGCAACAATACAAATACGTCTCATCTCCCCTTCTGTCATTGGGATTGAGCACCGCAAGATTGAACCCATCACAAAGCACCTCTCCCATTGCAAGATAAATCAATCTAGTAGGCCAAACTAAACCGATAGATCGGAGAGAAATACAAAGCTATAACAATCATGCATAAAAGAGTTCAGAGAAGACTCAAATATTTCTCATGAATAATCTGGTCATAAATTCACAATTCATCGGATCCCAACAATCACACCGCAAAAGAAGATTCCATCGGATAGAACTCCAAGAACATCAAGGAGAACATTGTATTGAAGATCAAAGAGAGAGAAGAAGCCATCTAGCTACTAGCTATGGACCCGTAGGTCTGTGGTAAACTACTCGCACATCATCGGAAGGGCAACAAGGTTGATGTAGAAGCCCTCCATGATCGATTCCCCCTCCGGCAGAGTACCGGAAAAGGCCTCCAGATGGGATCGCGGAAGAACAGAGGCTTGCGGTGGCGTAAAGGTTATTTCTTCTGTCTCTCTGGGGGTTTCCCAATATTTTTGAATTTATAGAAGTGGAATTAGGTCAAACGGAGTCACGTGGGCCCCATAAGGCAACACGGCACTCCCCCCTGGGCGCGCCCTGTTGCCTTGTGAAGCCTCCATGAGGCTTCTGGCCTCCTCCCGAAGCTTCCAAGGTTTCTTTTGTCCAGAAAAAAATCTCCAAAAAGTTTCGTGGCATTTGGACTTCATTTGGTACTATTTCTCTGAAAAGCGAAAAACAAGCAGAAAACAGCAACTGGCACTGGGCACTAGGTTAATAGGTTAGTCCCAAAAAATGATATATAATTGCATATAAAAACATCCAAGATTGATACTATAATAGCATGGAACGATCAAAAATTATAGATACGTTGGAGACGTATCAGCAACCGCGCACGTTCTCGCCCCCTCTCTTAAAATATCGATCGCACTTGTACTCTCCTTCCGAGTCTCCCTCCAGTTGGCCTCTCGCACCATCTCCCACCCCCCCTCTCCCAGTGCTTGTAGGCTCATAGAGTTCTTCCCTCCATCTGTCTCTATCGAGATATCGCGCATACGACCCCTCCCCTTCCTTCTCGTATATCACCCGCATGCACATACATATATGTATAATATAGGCCTCTCTTTCACACAAATTGCATCATTGACACATACTCCATCTATATTTCCCTTCCCCCCTCCCCCACCCACACACAAATTCACGAATCTCCCGTGATTTCTTGCACACACCATCTCTCTCTCTCAGACACACAGACTATGTGTACGAAAGAGAAGAGGTGCACGCACACACTCGTTCCCACATACAAACGCGCGGGTACACGGTGGAGCACATTTGTATAAGAAATGTGCGTGTGTAGAAAGGCTTTAGATGATGTGGCACTAGTACTTCCAGTATGTGCAAAAGCACGTAAGTTAGAATTCCAATGGCACGCTACAAAATGTCTCTCTTTTTTCAGTCAATATATTATGATTAAAATGATGTGGGTGCACCCATGAGGCCACGTGGCACATGGGGGAGGGGTTGTTGCAAGCTTCTTCTGTGGATTGATCACAGTGACGTGTTGCTGGTTCCAGAAGAATGTTGTAGACACAACAGGGTACACACGTGAACGATTGAAAATTTCAAAGCTGATTATATAGAAAATAGATTCGCAAAAAAAAGATTATATAGAAAATAGCCAGCCGCGGGCTCCTCGCTATCGCTACGAGAGGTTAGCGGGCGTCCGGCTCCGCCACGTACGCATCCGAGAACGCGGGCCCACGTACGCCTCCGACAAGCGTAGTAGTACTGCCCACCGCTTTGACTTTTGCAGTACCAGGTCCATCCCATTGTAAAAAAAACTACCACACCTCCCGCACGGCAAAAACGCCGCCCTACCCTTTCTTAATCAGGATTTATATCGACCAATCTCATCAAGGAGTAGGCGGTAAACTTATAGCCTGTCGCCTTCGCGTCGCACCAACACACGGTCGGTCCGGCCCGCCGCTCACTGAAGGGACGCGCATCGACTTGGTACATCACTGACATGTGCGACCGCATGTGAGCAAACCGACGGTCCAAGCTCCCCGCCTACCGCCAAAAGCCCGGCCTATCGGGATTTCTACCAAACCGGTAGTTGCGAACGATCGCGTGGCAGTTTCATGTGTAGGGGAGGGGCGTGTGGTGTGGCAGTAAAAAGAAATGCCATGGCATTTCTTTTTTTAGTGTTGTTTTCGTCCAATAACTTCCACCGTCAGATGCAAATCTTACGGTTATTGGGGCGTTTGCTAGGAATAGTCTCGTGGTGAACTATTGACTAGCCTCATTTTCACACGCACTGCGTTGACACATAAGTATCATCTCTCTCCCTCCTCCCCACGCACACACCTACACTGACGACTCTCTCGGGAGTTCTGGCACACACCATCTCTCTATAGGTCGATGTCACACACATACACAAAGAGGAGAGGTGCACGCATGCACTCGTCCTCTCTCACACTGTCACACACACGCGCAGGTACTCTTTCCGACACACACCATCTCTCTCTTTTTTGCGGGGACACACCATCTCTCTCTAGGTCTATATATACCACGCTCTCTCTCTCCCCCACACACACACTGGTGGAGTACGTGCACGAAGAGAAGATGTGCACGCATGCACTCATTCCCTCACACACACACGCGGGTACACGGTGGAACGCATTTTTGTACGAAGAGCCACCCCACGTGATAATTTGATGCGTGTAGAGTCGTTCACTTAATGGATGGTCAATTAATACAGCGCATGCAAATTGAGTGGTGTGACCGTGTGAGGGAGGAAGTACTCAATTTGCATGACATTGATATCATCCACTGCATGCATGCGAGTAGTTAGATCATGGGTTGCTAGTACTACGAGGCAACATCATCAATTTTTGCCTCGGTTGCTGTTGGTGGCCTTTGTATTTAAAAATGGACGGAGTGGAGTACTACGCTCGCCTACTAGGGCTCTCCCACCGCCTACGCTCGCCTCCCCGCCTCGACCATCCGATTCCGCCATGGATAATCCCTTAGATCCCAGCATCCCGCAGGCTTCCCTCTTCCTGCGGCCCGCAGCACTGCCGCCTTTGAGCGAAACCCACATGTGTTTCAGAGGGGATCCATTGCTCTAGAATTACAGATCGGTGGCGCCGGAGGACATGCCGGGGCTGCGTTTCAGGTGGTGGGCAGCAAGGGCAAATCGGATCAAGGAAGCGTCGCATCGATTGGAGAGAAGTTTGAAGGAGCTGCGCCTGGCGAAGCACAAGGCGGAGGCGCATGTCGATCTCAGGGGTGAGATGCTGAGGGATGTTAGCATCTAGCAGCGTCGCGTTGATTTCGAGCGGGGGCTAATGGCAGAGATCATATTCACGGAGTCGACTACGGAGGAGAGAACGCGCATGCCTGCGGAATGGCATGAGAAGTCAGTGCAACTATTCAAATGGGTGGTAGGAGAAGCCAAATCGCTCAACCAGCAATGGCGGCGGCGCTGGGGATGCATCGTAGGCGAGGTGACCTGCCCTCCTTCCCCGCCAGCGATGGACTGCCTGCTCAGTTGCTGCTGCAGTGAACACATGGCGCCATGGCGGTTTGCAACCGTGACAATCACTGCATCTATGTATTGTATTTCTATGAAAATACTCCATCTATATGTGTTGTATTTCTATGAAAATAGTTGGTCGTTTGGAAAAAGATGGTCATTGATTTATCACGAGTTTTTGAATGCTTGGTCGTGAGAACTCATCGGGAGTCGTTCCAAAACCATCAATAAATTTCGAGCTTGTTTCCCATCACATTCCAAAGTAGCATGCTATAATTAATTGCAAACCTGTTCACACAGATCAAACCTAAACGTGTTACCACTTTGCAGCATATTAGTACTAGGTTATAAAAAGGGAAACTAACTACTCGAATATTACAACACATTCCTCCCCATAAGCCTTTCATGTTCGTCGTTCCTTGCGTCTGCCATGGCCGGTAGGAAGAGCTCTGGGCTGAGAAATAACAAGGGAGCGACGACCAAGGCGGCGGAAAAAAAGAGAGGTC
Organism: Elymus sibiricus; assembly: GCA_039707655.1. Classification (NCBI taxonomy): domain Eukaryota; kingdom Viridiplantae; phylum Streptophyta; class Magnoliopsida; order Poales; family Poaceae; genus Elymus; species Elymus sibiricus. The sequence continues at coordinate 158,015,611 of CM077668.1, read as the reverse complement.
CCGCCCTGCTGCGGAGGCCTCGAAAGATCTCTCATGGGCAGGAGAGGGCTCTCAGAAGCGCATTCGCCGCGGAGGCGAACATGCCGAGCGGGCAATGCTGAAGTCGTTAGCCCGCGATGACATGCCCGCTCAGCTCAACAAGCAAAAGGAGTTGATCGCCGGCTTGCTGAAGCTGGTGAAGGAGAGCAATGCCTCGGTTGATAAGGCAACCGGCGAAATCGTGGAACTTCGGGAGGACAAAGTGAATCTCTGCCATGAGCTCGACCTGCGGAAGGAGGAGATCGCCAGCTGGGAGAAGCTGCGAGAGAAGAGCAGTGCCTCGATGAAGATGCTGACCATCGTCATCGGGGAACTTAGGGATGACATGGCGAAGCTTCGCACCGAGAACGTGGCTGCTGTCAAGCAACATCATGCGGACGTGAAAGAGATCATCCACGCTCGCCTCGAGAAATCCCACGCCATGGAAGCAATGAAGAAGATGGTGGATGAGAGGCGAGAGGAGATGAAGGTCGTGGAGGCGATGAAGAAGCAGTTAGAACTCCGCGCCCAGCAACCCTTCATGAAGTAGAGAGCAGCACCCAGACCGTTGTCTGTGTCTTCCTTCTTCTTCTTTTTTGCGGGTAATCTTCCTTCTTCTTTTGCCCCTCTGTCTTCTTCTTTTGCCATTGTGTCTTTCGGGCGTTTCCACATGTGTCCTTCTAAATTATCCTGAATAGGTAAGAAAATTATTATCCATTGCCATTGTCATCATATTATTTTGTTTGTACTAGGCTGCGAGGCACGACTAAAACGGTGCTAAAGATGAGCGGTGCCGTGGGATCACAAGCAAACTAGATCATTTTTTATCGCCATATCGCACTGGGCTGCCGTGTTTCGCACTCCTCCGCGTCGGGCTAGTACTCCAGTGGAAAACTAGAGTATACCGCACGGTTCTTTGCTCCTCCTTAGGTCGTCAGCAACAATTATACCTCCTTTCGTCGACATGTGGGACAGCCAGCATCCGGGTCGACGTGTCATGCACCAGATTAGAGTGGGGAACGGAAGGGGAGACTTACCCCTCGCAGTAATAATGACTATAACGAGAAGTCAAATCACAAGGCCCCACCTTCCAGCAGTAATGAGCCGTCAAATCACAAAGCCCCACCTTTCCCGCAGTAAGTTGAATCCGCTACTCCCTCGTCCTCCTTGCCTCTCTGTCAAACCGACCAGGCGAAACTTGCCCCGCTCTCGCCTTTTAAATATAGTTTTGTAAGTACCGATGGATTGCGCCATGGAGCAAAACTAACAAGCTCAAATTAAAGAAAAAGGTGGGACATATACAACACGCTCCTTGCATTCGCGTCGCACCTACATGGTTGGTCCGGCACGCCGCTCACAGAATGGAACGCACGTCGGCTGAGTTACTACTAAAGTAGGAAAGAGAGAACAACGATACTAGTACAGTACGTACATAGTACTACTATACTAGTATATGATGCTGGATGAGGGACAGCCGGACAGCCAACATCTGGAACGACGTTTCATGCACCAACTTATGCATAGTACTAAGTCTTTCTTTGACAACTAAACTCCTTCATGCGTTCAGGGCCGGTCCTGAGATATCGGGGGCCCGGGACGAAACTAGAACCCAGGGCCCCGTAATACAACATCACAATAATAATAAGCATGCCTAAATTGCATTTAACAACTATGTATAGGATCATTAATTTGTCGAGAAACTTAAGTTATTTACTCCAAGAAATAAGTTGCAACGATGTTTCATATGAGACAAAAGGTAAATTTGATTTTCACACACCTCTTGTGAAATCAGACACAAATAAAACTCCATATATTAGGTGGGCAAGAAGTTGTCTATCCACCAATAACCTATCCTCCTAACCATCCAACTTACAAACAAAAATTTTGATGGCATGAGAAAATTCCATCGCATAAAATGTCCAATCGGCCAGATGACAATTACAATCAGCCTATGCAAAAAAAATTAAGACTAGAGAAGGATCCTGAAAATTTTACACTAAATTATAGTGATAAAACAATCAGCTGTAATTCATAACATAAATTTGGACGCCATAAAAAGCAGGGAAAACAAAAATACCTACGGTGCCGCGCCTCTGCTTCGCTATCACCACGGTGTGCGCCCAGGCGGGAAGCCTCGTTGGTCGTGTGTGCAGTTCCTGGATCTCCGCCATTCATTTTACTTTGTTAGGGTTTGGCTTGGTGTGCTGCTGCTTTTCTGCCACCGCAGGCAACAAGGGAAACGAGGAAGGTATAAATCAATCGATCGCTTCAATCTTCCAAAACAGGATCTCTATTTCCTGCTAAAAAAAGGCCCTGAGGCAACCAGCCCACCACCACGTAACTCACGTTATACTAATACTAATAAAGAAATAAAGGCCCAAGGCCCATTGCGCTAGAGCATAAACATAACGTATCGTCTTTCTTCTTCATTGACACACAGAACAGCAGTTGGAGCGCCTTCAATGGCTGAATTTAGGGTACCAATGCTCACACATATACCTGGAGAGGGGGCCCCTTGGTTTCGGGGGCCCAGGGCGGCCGCCCCCCCTCAGGGTCGGCCCTGCATGCGTTGCGTAAACTTCTCTCATTTAAGTGTTTTGCATAGGTCCGCGCGCTTCGCATTCATTCTTCCTGGGGAAACCAAACTCCTCTCTCTTCTCTTTACTCCTACCTTGTCACATCAGATTTTTTTGCATATGTGGCATGCTTAGCACCTGTACACCATGGAGGGGGAGACTCACCCCGGTTGTAGCACCGCAGTAATAATGACTATAATGAGCAGTCAAATCACAAGGCCCCACCTTTCCATCAGTAACGAGCCGTCAAATCACATAGCCCCACCTTTCCAGCAGTAAGTTGAATCCGCTACTCCCTCGTCCTCCTCGCCTCTTTGTCGAACCGACTAGGCAAAACTGCCCCACCTAACGCGCGGGAAAAGCCCCGCCCTCCACTTTTAAATATAATTTTGTATCGATGGATTGCGCCATGGAGCAAAACAAAAAAGAAAACGGTGGTACTACATGTATACAGCACGCACGTCGCGTTCGTGTCGCACCCCACACGGTCGGTCGGTCCGGCACGCCGCTCACGGAATGGAACGCGAGTCATCTTGCATTTGCACTCACATGTGGGACCGCAATTGAGCAGCCGACCATAGGCACACTCTCCCCCGTCCCTCAGGCCCCATGCGTCGGCTGAGTTGTACTAGAAGAGAGACACCAGCGATAGTAGTACTAGAGTAGTGTTGTACACACGTCGTTGCTTGGACGATCCCTGCATGATAGGGGAGATTAGTTCGTCCATCCATGTAACCAGAGTCCAGTAGACGGCTGGATTGGCTATCATGTACATATTGTGCAGGCTGTGTCGTACTAACATACGGCTGTAGTTCTGTTGATAAATCTAAAAAAAGTAGGAGCACTAAGTATATTGCAATACCAATAAAATTTGAATCCATTCTCGGTATGAATACAAATCTAGTCCACTCACCCTAGGCGGCTAGGGCAACCTCTCCCCTCCCTGCTTCACCGATGAGCCGGTGGATTCACCCCTCCCCTCTTCCCACCGCTTCGTCGACCGGTGGCGGGGACGGGAATCCCGGTGCCTATGCTCCAGTTATTAGTTTATGTTAGGGGTTTTAGTCCTCACACGCACAACGCTCAGGCGGATGATGTCGGCGCTTCTTATTCCGAGTCTGTCTTCCGAGCTTCGATCCTCCTTGAGTTCATTCGTCTAGACATAGTCGATGGAACTCCAGCGTAGATTCTTGCCGTCTCCTTTGGGGCGGTGAGGTTAAGGTTTCTTGTCATCCGGCGAGATTTGGTGTCATGTGCTTCGGATCAATGCGAGGGTTAAACAACGACAACTGCGTTCCTCCAAGGCACTGGTTATTAGGGGCGCATGCACAAAGACTACTCGGTTGCCATCAAGAAGGTGAAGCCGGCTACGTTAGGACATCGGCGACATCGATTGATGCCTTTTCTACTAGTTTGATCTTTGAGCTTTGATCCTCGTCGAGTTTGTCTATCGGGACGTAGTCGATGGAGCTCCGGCATAGATTCATGTTGTCTCCTTGGGGAAGTGAGGTTAGCGTTTCTTGTCATATGGGAGAATTTGGTGTTATATTAATTAGGTGCCTTAGATCAATGATGACAACTACACCTCCAGGGCGCTGCTCCTTAGGGGCACGTGCACGAAGACTCCTCGATAGTCATTGACGAGGTCAAGCCGGCTCCGGTAGGATAGCAGCGACAACGACGCTTCGACGGCTCTTTCTGACTGCAGTTGGTTGTTCGCTGGTCTCGGAATTTGGATGCATTTTTTATCAGAAATGCTATGTACTTGCAAACATTTACAATAGACCCGGTCTCCCTCAAAAAAGGTGGCATATAGTTTATGTTCAAAATCAGAACAAAGATTGATGGCTCTTACATTTTTTTACAAATGCTAAGATCACGAATTTTCAGAAATTTGATTTCCCTTTATGTTGGAAACAATACATTTCAAGCTCTAGCTAGCTATTCGAAATGTAAATTGTGCATGTTTTATAAATATAGCGTGGTAAGCAAACAAAATGTATGGTGTGCCCCCATTTATATGTGAAATGCAAAAGCCACACATTACCTCAAATTCAAACTACTTACTCCATGGATGCAATGTGTTCAAACGGTGCCATCGACATCTCAAATTCAAAAGAGTTCGAGCTTGTTCGTTCTATATTTTCACCTGTGATAATTTGACCCGTGTGGTTGTTCAATTAATGGAGGGCCGGGGACCAGAAGTGAACAATACAAAGTGCAACCTGGCTCATATGCAATTTTAAACGATTGTTTTTATGGAGAGAAAAAAAGAAAACTACTCCACTATATGTACATAAGCAGGAGCCTCCGCTCTTGCTTGCTAGGGTTGCTCTCTTCACACACTCATCCTCTCCAGATCTAAACACGACAGCGGTGGCCACACTCTCTACTCACCGCTGGTCACAGATCCGACCGGATCCCCTCCGCCGGGGAAGGGGTGAAGGTGCAACGTTCACGTGGTCCTCGTCGACGACGGAGCAAACCCACTGCCGGCGCGTCCTGATACGCGTGCCTTGCCATTCTCTCCCACACAGCGTCGGCTAGGGAGGGCCTTCGACACAGTCTTCCTCGCTGCCGTGGTGTGGGCAGATCCGGCCTCCCACCGCCCACCTAGTCAAATCCCGACGAACCTCAGGTATAACTTCCTTCAAAATCGGCCTTGCTCTACTACCCCAGGTCCCCACGTCGATGCATGTGAATCTTTTTCTACTTCTCAGCCCCCCTCGTAGATTGGCTCAATCGGCTCTTCCAAAGCCACTAGAATTATTACTATTGGAGGTAAAGCTACTTCATGCAGTCGAATCTACGACTTGGTTCAAAGCGGGAAGAATGGGGGAAAAGTTCTAGCATGACTCTAGGACTTGGTTCAAAGAGGAAAGATTGGGGGGTGGGGGTAGTAGAGACTGGCTACCCAACCGGTCTCTTGGTTGAAAAGGGAAATAAAGGGAAAACAAAGTACAAACTGGATATAGAACCGATCTACTGGTTGAAAAAGGAAAGAAAGTGGGGACTGGGGGACAAGTCAACAGAGTATTTCTAGCACTAGATTTGCTGCCCTCACATAGTAAAAGGTGGCTATAGTGTACAAAAATGGGACCAACCGAGATATCCTGTTTGGATGCTTGTTTGCATCACCACTTTATGCATCGGTGGAGGTGCATGGTGCTGGTGCACCCACTGTCCGATGCCCTTATGGCAATTTTCAACTGTTGTTAATCTAATGCCGCTGGTAAAATGCAGCAATCTCATTGTTAAAGTAAGGACATGTTTAACTAATGTTGTTTTTTAATGTAATGCCCCCAGTAATATGAAGCAATGGCCATGTTTTAATGTGCTGCTATATTTCCCGTTAAGATAAGTAACTTGCTTCTTTTCGTTCGAAATGCAACTGTCCTGGTCTGCCTACTGTAACATGCCCTTATACCAACTCTTTAGCACCTGTTAATCTAATGTAGCTGGTAAAATCAAGAAATGGCACCATTAAAGTAATGTCAAATTTAACAGTTGTCATTGTTAATCTTAATGCCCCCGGTAGTACGAAGCAATGCTGCAGCTTTAGAAATTGCTATTGTCCTTCTATGATTGCCATTAAGATAAGGATGATGCTTCTTTTCATTTGACGTATCTTTCATCACTTGTTATTCACCCGCCTTTCTACCTATTTGTGCAAACAGAGATATACATTTCACCTCATTGCTATTGCGACCTTTTGGTGAACTGCACAGAACACTTCCTTTTTGGAAAGAGTGTCTTGTGTAGTTCTACTAAAATGTCACACGGGCAACATCTCTTGATTTTAGTAGAACCGCACAAAGGGTGATTGGAGTTCCTAACCTTCTCGTTGAACTATGTGGTTAATCTCCTCCAAACGTTAATTAGCCTTTGCAAGATTAGCCGTCACTGTCACCATAATGGCACTTTGCACATATTTGTGTAACGAACATGGACGGTTGATTTTAGTTGAACTGCATAAAAGCATATCAAAATTATAGTTGCACATTCCATGAGCTTGATGACCAACCTTGATGTTGCTCAGTTTTAGTGCAACTAATGAAGAAGCTGCCAGCTCATGGGACCAAGTACTTCTTGCTAACTGCATCATGCAAACATTGCTTCATTTTAGGTGAACTGCACAAAAAGGTCGCATGAATATAATCATCCATGTTGGTGACTGGTGTCAACCCATCTACTATGGCGTTGACTGCAGATATGGTTCCCATGACGAGGTATGTTCCATTTTGGTGCTACCCTTTGCCAGAACGATCCTTCATGTTGACTCTGCATGCAGCTAGTGATCTTGTCCTAATGTTTTGGCACTGTCATGAGAAAGCAATAATGTTATGTATTATTTCGCACCTTAATCTAATGCCACTAATAATTTGAGGCAATGTTTTGGCATCGCTAGTGCCACTAATAAAATGAAGTAATAATACAGTTAAAATAGAGCTACTGTCTTCGCTATCATTTCATTTCCAATGTAGATAATGAAAGTGCTTCTCTTTGTTAGTATATGTTTCATCAAATAGTCCCATTCTTAAAGTAATGACACGTTTAAGTATCTCTGCAAACCAGGATGCTTAATTTTAGTTGAACTGCACAAAAAAAGTGATTGGAATGACGCAAGGCCCTTCCTGGTTCATCACTTGTAGAAGGTGTATCCGGGAGAATTGGGTCAATGTGCCCTATCAGGCCTACCGTTGAGTCCACTCATCGGTCCCTATGACACCTACCGTCGAGGCGGCACAGGGCCCCTCTCTCCCTCGCAGCACGGCGGGCGCCATAGTTTTAGTTGAATTGCAAAAGGAGATTGGAATGACTCAAGTCCCCTCCTATTGCCACACTGAATTTGTTCATAGTTTTCAACGAATTGCCTTCATGGCAAGATACGACGACCTGAAGAATAACTTGATCTCACTAAGTCATCTCACACAGGTCAGTCCTGTCCTTCATCCACATCATCGTGCTTTGTCATAATGTGCTACTGTTGTATTTTCTTTTAATAAACTTATTGTATCACAATCTTTTCCCATTAAGAAAATGAAGTTGCTTCTATTTTTTTGTGTATGTTTCATCAACTAGTGCCACTATTATATTAATCATGCTTTTTCATTGTAACACCCCGATAATTAAGCTACAGTAATCCCATGCTAATGGTGCCACATCATCACAATCACTTTTGCTAAATCTCACGTTGATTTAAACACAATTCAAATTCAAATTCAAATTTAAAATAAAGTCAAATAATTAAAGTTTTCAAATGTAAAAACTAAAATGTTCAAAAGGTGGCAAATAATCCCTGGATATTTGTCATGTTGAAACCCATGTTTTACAAAGTATTTAATTGTCCTAAAATAATTAAAACAGTAGCTAAAACAATTAATTAAATGGCTTTTATAAATTATAAAATACTAAACTGAATTATTTAGGTGCCAAAGTTATTGTGGCAGTGGTATAATTAGTATTACTAATTTAGGTGCTGTTTGTATATTTTATAAAACAAAAACAAATTGGAGGATAAAATAAAACAAGAAAATAAAAGAAAACAAAAAAAACCCGGCCCAACTGGGCCTTAGCCTAGTCGGCCACCCCTGGCCTATATGCCCCTCCCTGAAAACCCTAAACCTAACCCCCCCCCCCCCCCCGCCCACTCCTCCTCGTCTCCCTCTCTCCCCCGCGACGCCCGACGCCGCCGCCCGTCGCCGCCACCCCGTCCTCGTCTCCGCCTCGTCCTCGCCATCGCCTCCCCGACCTCCTCCTCGCCGGACTCCCTCGCGCCTCGCCGACGTACCCCTGCATCGGGGGTGAGGAGCTCGTCTTCCTTTTCCTCTCTCTGTCGCCGTCGCCGACGCCGTCCGCCGCTGCCCGTGCTCCCTCGCGCCTCGCCGCCGCCCGCCAGCGCTTGCCTCCCGCCCGCGCGCTCGCCCGTGCTGCTGCTCCCCGTGCTGCCTACTGCTGCTGTTCCGCCCGCCGCCGCCGCCTCCTGTTGCTGCCCCGCACCGGCGCTCGCCGCCTCCGCCCGCGCGCTGCTCCCGCTTGCCTCGCCGCCCGCGCAACCCGTGCCCCGCTCGCCGCCTGCGCCCCTGCGCAGCTTGCCGTCGCCCGCAGGCTCTCTGCCCGCGCGCAATGTGAACCCCCGGACATGTCCGGCCCCGAATGGGCACAGCCCGGACATGTCTGGCTGAGCCACTGACCACTAGGGCCCAGCCCCTGTTAAAACAAAAAAAAGTGAAAAGAAAAGAAAAATAAAAATAAAGAATTAAAATAAATAAATAACAATTAATTAATTAATTAATTAATTTAATTAATTATTTTTAATTAAACTAATTACTTAATTAGCCTAATTAATCTATTATTAGTGTAATTAAACCCTAATTAGACTAAACAGACAATGACAGGCGGGACCCACATGTCAGGTTTGACTCTGACCTGTCAGAGTTGACTCCTGACGTCACAGTGACGTCATGATGACGTCATCATTACTGTTTCGGATAATTCTAATTTAAATAATTAAATAAATTCCAGAAAATCCAGAAAATGATTAAAACTTTGAAAAATCATATAAAATAAACCGTAACTCGAATTAAAATAATTTGTATATGAAAAATGATCACAAAAATATGAAGTATCTGAATATGCCACTCACATACCTGCCACCCCTCTCTAGCATGCCGAACATGGAACCGTCCCCCTCTGTTTCATCTGTCCGATATGCCAAACACTGGGAAAACATTCCCCGATGTTTTTCCCCTTCGCCGGTAACGTGTAGTATTGCGATAGGGCACCCCCCCTCGAATAGCGTGCTGCCATGCCATGCCTCTGTGATTGCATTTGTTGCTTGTATTTACTGTTTCTTCCCCCCTCTTCTCTCCGGTAGACTCCGAGACCGACGCTGCCCCTGTGATCGACTACGTCCCCGACGACCAGCCCCTTTCAGCAGAGCTTCCAGGCAAGCAAACCCCCTTGAGCATGCCTATATCACCTATTCCATCTCCCTCCTGCTTGCATTAGAAATTGCTACTGCTCTGTTTTATCCTATTCTGCTGCATAGCCTATTTTTGTAACTGTTATTGATACCTGCCTGTTATCCGAGATACTTAGTATAGTTTGGTTGGTAATCCACTGGTGGCCCCTCATCCTTGCTCTAGTTGCCCCGCTTAGTTACTAATGCTCCGATCGATGTGATCGACGGGCTGAGACCAGCACAGCACCGCACACCTCCTAAGTTGTTCGACTCTACAGAGTTATCCTCGGGTGACGAGGGTGATACCTCTTAACTCACTCCCGATGATGCCTTTGTAACACAGCTAGTCGGACGTGGATTCCAACGAGGGTGATTCCTCTTCCTCCACCTCCGATGAGGCTTCTGTCGTGTAACCCCTCAAGTGGAAACCACCGAGGGTGATTCCTCCTGGTTCTCCTTGACGGATTACATCGAGTAGGAATCCATCGAGGGTGATTCCTCGGATTCCCCTTTGATGTGATGAACACACGGATACCCTACTTTTACTACAGTCCACGGGTAAAGTCGGGTCGACCCCGAGGGGTACCCACGAGAGTCGTGTAGTCGGGTTGACCTGGAGGGTACCCGCGAGATAATTACGAGGCGCGGCCGGGCAGGCAGAGACCGCCCTAGAGAGGGATGGGCCTGGCCCTTGTTGCACTTCCTCGAGACGGGACGATAGGAGTACTGATCGTCACCGCGAGCTCCTAATAATACGCTTAACGGATTTGGTTATTGATCTGAGTGGGTCGTTGGCCCTATACGCACTACCACCACGTGGGATAATGGTTTATGGGGCCCTCTACGCCGTATGTATCAGCCGAAAGCTTTGTCAGACATCCAGTTCAGCATTGCGGCACGGTTGGGCCGGCGCCATCCAGGACGGAGGTGGTGCCTGGACCCGCCATGTGCGCAACGACCCGGAGTGCAAAGGGCGATGGGCCCAAGACCCCTGAGCGCTTAGGATGTAGACCGGCGGGGACCTCTCTGCTGAGCTCTAGGTAGGGCTACGGCGTGTCGATCAGCCGAGGCCGGGCATGACCCGATAAAAGTGTGTCCGGCCAGAGTTAATTGAGTGTGTTGGGTAAGAGTAGTGCACCCCTGCAGGGAAGTTATCTATTCGAATACCCGTGTCCACGGTAACAGGACGCTCAGTGTTGTATCCCGATCTATTACTATTTCAACTGGATACTTTTAATTAATTGGAAGCTCCGGGATCGCTTTCTCGCTGGGAGTCGAGGAAGGATCTCTAGGCTTCGGTTCAACATGCTTGTTACTTTATGTTATGCTACTAATCTACACTCGTCTTATGCTGCAAGACCGCTGAAGATGCTAGTCTTCGATAGGCTAGGCCTTTCCTCCCCCCTGTTCTGGCATTTCTGCAGTTTAGTCCAAAGATACAGCCCCATTCCTTTGATACTAATGCATAATTAGTATAGATCTGATGTCAGTCTTGCGAGTACTTTGGATGAGTACTCACGGTTGCTTTGCTTCCCCTTTTCCCCATACCCGATTGTTGTGACCAGATGATGGATCCCAGGAGTCAGCTGCTACCGCCGACGACTGCTACTACTACTCCGGTGGAGCCTACTACTACGTGGAGACAGACGACCAGGAGTAGATTCGGAGGCTCCCAGGCGGGAGGCCTATGCCTTTTCGATCAGTGTCGTTGTTATGCTAGCCTTCTTAAGGCAACTTGTTTAACTTTGTGTCTGTACTCAGATACTGTTGCCTCCCCTGATGCTTGTATGACTCGAGCTTATGTATTCGAGCCCTCGAGGCCCCTGGCTTGTAATATAAAGCTTGTATGTCTTTTATTTGTGTTTAGAGTTGTGTTGTGATATCTTCCCGTGAGTCTCTGATCTCGATCGTGTGCATTTGCGTGTATGATTAGTGCACGGTCGAGCAGGGGCGTCACAAGTTGGTATCAGAGCCGACTGCCTGTAGGTAGCCCCCTTTCCAACTCCTTGGCCGAAGTTGAGTCTAGACTTTGAAAACTCTTTTACTAACTTGGCTGTGTGGCTTACGGGCCCACGTCGCCAAATGGGAGGTATTAGGATCCTTTATTCCTCTTCCATACTCTGGGACTCTAATCTCTCTTCTTTTCGGGTTAAATGATTTTGCTAACTTTAACATTAGGATCTCATAATCACATTCACCCGGAGAGCTGGATTATCTGCACTTATTCCTTTCTGTTAGTCTTTTAATCTGATTATCACATTTTCTTTTCCATTGGTCTGTTTAACCTTTCTCATAATCTGTCTTATCTGAGCAGTGATAATGCCCTGCTTAAGTCAACACCCCCCAAATAAAACCTTGTTACTATTGTTGATGACATTCCGGTAACCACCGATGGACGAGAACTTTGCCTATTGGCCCGCCTCGTTTTAATGAGCAGGAAAATGGTTCTCTTCGCTCCCCGCCCTTGGTACCGACATTGTTGCCAACATAGATGACAGGCTTTCCTCTGACACGCCTGGTTGTCGTGACCGCGCAAGATGTCATTGCCTTCCCACTCCTAATTGACACTCACCACAGTTCCACAGGATCGAAACTTGACTCTCCTGTGCATCCTTGATCCCGAAGTTCCCCTTACTCCACCTCTTAAATCTCGGGACGAGATTTCTTGTAGTGGGGGAGATTTGTAACACCCCGATAATTAAGCTACAGTAATCCCATGCTAATGGTGCCACATCATCACAATCACTGTTGCTAAATCTCACGTTGATTTAAACACAATTTAAATTCAAATTCAAATTTAAAATAAAGTCAAATAATTAAAGTTTTCAAATGTAAAAACTAAAATGTTCAAAATGTGGCAAATAATCCCTGGATATTTGTCATGTTGATACCCATGTTTTATAAAGTATTTAATTGTCCTAAAATAATTAAAACAGTAGCTAAAACAATTAATTAAATGCCTTTTATAAATTATAAAATATTAAACTGAATTATTTAGGTGCCAAAGTTATTGTGGTAGTGGTATAATTAGTATTACTAATTTAGGTGATGTTTGTATATTTTATAAAACAAAAACAAATTGGAGGATAAAATAAAACAAGAAAATAAAAGAAAACAAAAAAAAACCGGCCCAACTAGGCCTTAACCCAGCCGGCCACCCCTGGCCTATATGCCCCCCTGGAAACCCTAAACCTAACCCCCCACTCCTCCTCGTCTCCCTCTCTCCCCCGCGATGCCCGCCGCCGCCGCCCGTCGCCGCCACCCCGTCCTCGTCGCCGCCTCGTCCTCGCCATCGCCTCCCCGACCTCCTCCTCGCCGGACTCCCTCGCACCTCGCCGACGTACCCCTGCATCGGGGGTGAGGATCCCGTCTTCCTTTTCCTCTCTCTGTCGCCCTCGCCGACGCCGTCCGCCGCTGCCCATGCTAGCTCCCTCGCGCCTCGCCGCCGCTCGCCAGCGCATGCCTCCCGCCCGCGCGCTCGCCCGTGCTGCTGCTCCCCGTGCTGCCTATTGCTGCTACTCCGCCCGCCGCCGCCACCTCCTGCTGCTGCCCCGCGCCGGCGCTCGCCGTCTCCGCCCGCGCGCTGCTCCCGCTCGCATCGCCGCCCGCGCAGCCCCTGCCCCGCTCGCCGCCTGCGCCCGTGCGCAGCTCGCCGTCGCCCGCAGGCTCTCTGCACGCGTGCGCGCTGTGAACCCCCGACATGTCCGGCCCCGAATGGGCACAGCCCGGACATGTCTGGCTGAGCCACTGACCCCTTGGGCCCAGCCCCTGTTAAAACAAAAAAAAGTGAAAATAAAATAAAAATAAAAATAAAGAATTAAAATAAATAAATAATTAATTAATTATGTTTAATTAAACTAATTATTTAATTAGCCTAATTAATCTGTTATTAGTGTAATTAAACCCTAATTAGACTAAACAGACAATGACAGACGGGACCCGCTTGTCAGGTTTGACTCTGACCTGTCAGAGTTGACTGCTGACGTCATGATAACGTCATCATTACTGTTTCGGATAATTCTAATTTAAATAATTAAATAAATTCCAGAAAATCCAGAAAATGATTAAAACTTTGAAAAATCATATAAAATAAACCGTAACTCAGATTAAAATAATTTATATATGAAAAATGATCAGAAAAATATGAAGTATCCGAATATGCCACTCACATACCTGCCACCCCTCTCTAGCATGCTGAACATGGAACTGTCCCCCTCTGCTTCATCTGTCCGATATGCCAAACGCTGGGAAAACATTCCCGGATATTTTTCCCCTTCGCTGGTAACGTGTAGTACTGCGATAGGGCACCCCCCCTCGAATAGCGTGCTGCCATGCCATGCCTCTGTGATTGCATTTGTTGCTTGTATTTACTGTTTCTTCCCCCCTCTTCTCTCCGGTAGACTCCGAGACCGACGCTGCCCCTGTGATCGACTACGTCCCCGACGATCCGCCCCTTTCAGCAGAGCTTCCAGGCAAGCAAACCCCCTTGAGCATGCCTATATCACCTATTCCTTCTCCCTCCTGCTTGCATTAGAAATTGCTACTGCTCTGTTTTATCCTATTCTGCTGCATAGCCTATTTTTGTAACTGTTATTGATACCTGCCTGTTATCCGAGATACTTAGTATAGTTTGGTTGGTAATCCACTGGTGGCCCCTCATCCTTGCTCTAGTTGCCCCGCTTAGTTACTAATGCCCCGATCGATGTGATCGACGGGCTGAGACCAGCACAGCACAGCACACCCCCTAAGTTGTTCGACTCTACAGAGTTATCCTCGGGTGACGAGGGTGATTCCTCTTAACTCACTCCCGATGATGCCTTTGTAGCACAGCTAGTCGGACGTGGATTCCAACGAGGGTGAATCCTCTTCCTCCACCTCCGATGAGGCTTCTGTCGTGCAACCCCTCAAGTGGGAACCACCGAGGGTGAATCCTCCTGGTTCTCCTTGACGGATTACATCGAGTAGGAATCCATCGAGGGTGATTCCTCAGATTCCCCTTTGATGTGATGAACACACGGATACCCTACTTTTACTACAGTCCCCGGGTAAAGTCGGGTCGACCCCGAGGGGTACCCGCGAGAGTCGTGTAGTCGGGTTGACCTGGAGGGTACCCGCGAGATAATTACGAGGAGCGGCCGGGCAGGCAGAGACCGCCTTAGAGAGGGATGGGCCTGGCCCTTGTTGCACTTCCTCGAGACGGGACGATAGGAGTACTGATCGTCACCGCGAGCTCCTAATAATACGCTTAACGGATTTGGGTATTGATCTGAGTGGGTCGTTGGCCCTATACGCACTACCACCACGTGGGATAATGGTTTATGGGGCCCTCTACGCCGTATGTATCAGCCGAAAGCTATGTCAGACGTCCAGTTCAGCATTGCGGCACGGTTGGGCCGGCGCCATCCAGGACAGAGGTGGTGCCTAGACCCGCCATGTGCGCAATGACCCGGAGTGCAAAGGGCGATGGGCCCAAGACCCCTGAGCGCTTAGGATGTAGACCGGCGGGGACCTCTCTGCTGAGCTCTAGGTAGGGCTACAGTGTGTCGATCAGCCGAGGCCGGGCATGACCCGATAAAAGTGTGCCCGGCCAGAGTTAATCGAGCGTGTTGGGTAACAGTAGTGCACCACTGCAGGGAAGTTATCTATTTGAATAGCCGTGTCCACGGTAACAGGACGCTCAGTGTTGTATCCCGATCTATTACTATTTGAACTGGATACTTTTAATTAATTGGAAGCTCCGGGATCGCTTTCTCGCTGGGAGTCGAGGAAGGATCTCTAGGCTTCGGTTCAACATGCTTGTTACTTTATGTTATGCTACTAATCTACACTCGTCTTATGCTGCAAGACCGCTGAAGATGCTAGTCTTCGATAGGCTAGGCCTTTCCTCCCCCCTGTTCTGGCATTTCTGCAGTTTAGTCCAAAGATACAACCCCATTCCTTTGATACTAATGCATAATTAGTATAGATCTGATGTCAGTCTTGCGAGTACTTTGGATGAGTACTCACGGTTGCTTTGCTTCCCCTTTTCCCCATACCCGATTGCTGTGACCAGACGATGGATCCCAGGAGTCAGCTGCTACCGCCGACGACTGCTACTACTACTCCGGTGGAGCCTACTACTACGTGGAGACAGACGACCAGGAGTAGATTCGGAGGCTCCCAGGCAGGAGGCCTGCGCCTTTTCGATCAGTGTCGTTGTTATGCTAGCCTTCTTAAGACAACTTGTTTAACTTTGTGTCTGTACTCAGATAATGTTGCTTCCGCTAATGCTTGTATGACTCGAGCTTATGTATTCGAGCCCTCTGGCTTGTAATATAAAGCTTGTATGTCTTTTATTTGTGTTTAGAGTTGTGTTGTGATATCTTCCCGTGAGTCTCTGATCTCGATCGTGTGCATTTGCGTGTATGATTAGTGTACGGTCGAGCAGGGGCGTCACAAGTTGGTATCAGAGCCGACTGCCTGTAGGTAGCCCCCTTTCCAACTCCTTGGCCGAAGTTGAGTCTAGACTTTGAAAACTCTTTTACTAACTTGGCTGTGTGGCTTACGGGCCCACGTCGCCAAATGGGAGGTATTAGGATCCATTATTCCTCTTCCATACTCTGGGACTCTAATCTCTCTTCTTTTCGGGTTAAATGATTTTGCTAACTTTAACATTAGGATCTCATAATCACATTCACCCGGAGAGCTGGATTATCTGCACTTATTCCTTTCTGTTAGTCTTTTAATCTGATTATCACATTTTCTTTTCCATTGGTCTGTTTAACCTTTCTCATAATCTGTCTTATCTGAGCAGTGATAATGCCCTGCTTAAGTCAACACCCCCCAAATAAAACCTTGTTACTATTGTTGATGACATTCCGGTAACCACCGATGGACGAGAACTTTGCCTATTGGTCCGCCTCGTTTTAACGAGCAGGAAAATGGTTCTCTTCACTCCCCGCCCTTGGTACCGACATTGTTGCCAACATAGCTAACAGGCTTTCCTCTGACACGCCTGGTTGTCGTGACCGCGCAAGATGTCATTGCCTTCCCACTCCTAATTGACACTCACCACAGTTCCACAGGATCGAAACCTGACTCTCCTGTGCATCCTTGATCCCGAAGATCCCCCTTACTCCACCTCTTAAATCTCGGGACGAGATTTCTTGTAGTGGGGGAGATTTGTAACACCCCGATAATTAAGCTACAGTAATCCCATGCTAATGGTGCCACATCATCACAATCACTGTTGCTAAATCTCACATTGATTTAAACACAATTTAAATTCAAATTCAAATTTAAAATAAAGTCAAATAATTAATGCTTTCAAATGTAAAA
Organism: Elymus sibiricus; assembly: GCA_039707655.1. Classification (NCBI taxonomy): domain Eukaryota; kingdom Viridiplantae; phylum Streptophyta; class Magnoliopsida; order Poales; family Poaceae; genus Elymus; species Elymus sibiricus. The sequence continues at coordinate 157,998,736 of CM077668.1, read as the reverse complement.
ACTAAAATGTTCAAAATGTGGCAAATAATCCCTGGATATTTGTCATGTTGAAACCCATGTTTTATAAACAATTAATTAAATGCCTTTTATAAATTATAAAATATTAAACTGAATTATTTAGGTGCCAAAGTTATTGTGGTAGTGGTATAATTAGTATTACTAATTTAGGTGATGTTTGTATATTTTATAAAACAAAAACAAATTGGAGGATAAAATAAAACAAGAAAATGAAAGAAAACAAAAAAAAACCGGCCCAACTGGGCCTTAGCCCAGCTGGCCACCCCTGGCCTATATGGCCCCCCTGGAAACCCTAAACCTAACCCCCCCACTCCTCCTCGTCTCCATCTCTCCCCCGCGATGCCCGACGCCGCCGCCCGTCGCCGCCACCCCGTCCTCGTCGCCGCCTCGTCCTCGCCATCGCCCCCCCGACCTCCTCCTCGCCGGACTCCCTTGCACCTCGCCGACGTACCCCTGCATCGGGGGTGAGGATCCCGTCTTCCTTTTCCTCTCTCTGTCGCCGTCGCCGATGCCGTCCGCCGCTGCCCATGCTAGCTCCCTCGCGCCTCGCCGCCGCTCGCCAGCGCTTGCCTCCCGCCCGCGCGCTCGCCCGTGCTGCTGCTCCCCGTGCTGTCTACTGCTGCTACTCCGCCCGCCGCCGCCACCTCCTGCTGCTGCCCCGCACCGGCGCTCGCCGCCTCCGCCCGCGCGCTGCTCCCGCTCGCCTCGCCGCCAGCGCAGCCCCTGCCCCGCTCGCCGCCTGCGCCCGTGCGCAGCTCGCCGTCGCCCGCAGGCTCTCTGCACGCGTGCGCACTGTGAACCCCCGGACATGTCCGGCCCCGAATGGGCACAGCCCGGACATGTCTGGCTGAGCCACTGACCACTGGGGCCCAGCCCCTGTTAAAACAAAAAAAAAGTGAAAAGAAAATAAAAATAAAAATAAAGAATTAAAATAAATAATAAATAAATAATTAACTTAATTAATTAATCATGTTTAATTAAACAAATTATTTAATTAGCCTAATTAATATGTTATTAGTGTAATTAAACCCTAATTAGACTAAACAGACAATGACAGGCAGGACCCGCTTGTCAGGTTTGACTCTGACCTGTCAGAGTTGACTGCTGACGTCACAGTGACGTCATGATGACGTCATCATTACTGTTTCGGATAATTCTAATTTAAATAATTAAATAAATTCCAGAAAATCCAGAAAATGATTAAAACTTTGAAAAATCATATAAAATAAACCGTAACTCAGATTAAAATAATTTATATATGAAAAATGATCAGAAAAATATGAAGTATCCGAATATGCCACTCACATACCTGCCACCCCTCTCTAGCATGCTGAACATGGAACCGTCCCCCTCTGCTTCATCTGTCCGATATGCCAAACGCTGGGAAAACATTCCCAGATGTTTTTCCCCTTCGCTGGTAACGTGTAGTACTGCGATAGGGCACCCCCCCTCGAATAGCGTGCTGCCATGCCATGCCTCTGTAATTGCATTTGTTGCTTGTATTTACTGTTTCTTCCCCCCTCTTCTCTTCGGTAGACTCCGAGACCGACGCTGCCCCTGTGATCGACTACGTCCCCGATGACCAGCCCCTTTCAGCAGAGCTTCCAGGCAAGCAAACCCCCTTGAGCATGCCTATATCACCTATTCCTTCTCCCTCCTGCTTGCATTAGAAATTGCTACTGCTCTGTTTTATCCTATTCTGCTGCATAGCCTATTTTTGTAACTGTTATTGATACCTGCCTGTTATCCGAGATACTTAGTATAGTTTGGTTGGTAATCCACTGGTGGCCCCTCATCCTTGCTCTAGTTGCCCTGCTTAGTTACTAATGCCCCGATCGATGTGATCGACGGGCTGAGACCAGCACAGCACCGCACACCCCCAAAGTTGTTCGACTCTACAGAGTTATCCTCGGGTGACGAGGGTGATTCCTCTTAACTCACTCCCGATGATGCCTTTGTAGCACAGCTAGTCGGACGTGGATTCCAACGAGGGTGATTCCTCTTGCTCCACCTCCGATGAGGCTTCTGTCGTGCAACCCCTCAAGTGGGAACCACCAAGGGTGATTCCTCCTGGTTCTCCTTGACGGATTACATCGAGTAGGAATCCATCGAGGGTGATTCCTCGGATTCCCCTTTGATGTGATGAACACACGGATACCCTACTTTTACTACAGTCCCCGGGTGAAGTCGGGTCGACCCCGAGGGGTACCCGCGAGAGTCGTGTAGTCGGGTTGACCTGGAGGGTACCCGCGAGATAATTACGAGGCGCGGCCGGGTAGGCAGAGACCGCCCTAGAGAGGGATGGGCCTGGCCCTTGTTGCACTTCCTCGAGACGGGATGATAGGAGTACTGATCGTCACCGCGAGCTCCTAATAATACGCTTAACGGATTTGGGTATTGATCTGAGTGGGTCGTTGGCCCTATACGCACTACCACCACGTGGGATAATGGTTTATGGGGCCCTCTACGCCGTATGTATCAGCCGAAAGCTTTGTCAGACGTTCAGTTCAGCATTGCGGCACGGTTGGGCCGGCGCCATCCAGGACAGAGGTGGTGCCTAGACCCGCCATGTGCGCAATGACCCGGAGTGCAAAGGGCGATGGGCCCAAGACCCCTGAGCGCTTAGGATGTAGACCGGCGGGAACCTCTCTGCTGACCTCTAGGTAGGGCTACGGTGTGTCGATCAGCCGAGGCCGGGCATGACCCGATAAAAGTGTGTCCGGCGAGAGTTAATCGAGCGTGTTGGGTAACAGTAGTGCACCCCTGCAGGGAAGTTATCTATTCGAATAGCCGTGTCCACGGTAACAGGACGCTCAGTGTTGTATCCCGATCTATTACTATTTGAACTGGATACTTTTAATTAATTGGAAGCTCCGGGATCGCTTTCTCGCTGGGAGTCGAGGAAGGATCTCTAGGCTTCGGTTCAACATGCTTGTTACTTTATGTTATGCTACTAATCTACACTCGTCTTATGTTGCAAGACCGCTGAAGATGCTAGTCTTCGATAGGCTAGGCCTTTCCTCCCCCCTGTTCTGGCATTTCTGCAGTTTAGTCCAAAGATACAGCCCCATTCCTTTGATACTAATGCATAATTAGTATAGATCTGATGTCAGTCTTGCGAGTACTTTGGATGAGTACTCACGGTTGCTTTGCTTCCCCTTTTCCCCATACCCGATTGCTGCGACCAGATGATGGATCCCAGGAGTCAGCTGCTACCGCCGATGACTGCTACTACTACTCCGGTGGAGCCTACTACTACGTGGTGACAGACGACCAGGAGTAGATTCGGAGGCTCCCAGGTAGGAGGCCTGCGCCTTTTCGATCAGTGTCGTTGTTATGCTAGCCTTCTTAAGGCAACTTGTTTAACTTTGTATCTGTACTCAGATACTGTTGCTTCCACTGATGCTTGTATGACTCGAGCTTATGTATTCGAGCCCTCGAGGCCCCTGGCTTGTAATATAAAGCTTGTATGTCTTTTATTTGTGTTTAGAGTTGTGTTGTGATATCTTCCCATGAGTCTCTGATATCGATCGTGTGCATTTGCGTGTATGATTAGTGCACGGTCGAGCAGGGGCGTCACATTCATTATCTGTGCAAATATGGTTATTCAGCTACATTTTAGTGGAACTGCACAAATGTTTGGATGGAACCCGCATATGCAGAGTGTGAGTGCCACCATCTAAAATAGCGTGGCTTCGAAGGGGCACAGATGTTCGGATGGTTCCACAAGTTGTTGGCGACCAGCTTATGCAGAACATGTTAATCTGCCGGTGTTTGACATGCGTGCCCATAAACTGGACTGGTTTCAGTATTGCAGCAAATCCTTGAATCAAATAGCTTACATGAATTAGGTTTATGCTTTGCTGAATATATTGGCACTTCTCCAGGGATTACTCTTTTCTCAGAGAAGCATCAATCGATTTTTCTTTACATGTACACATTCTCACAACTTTGTTTTAGTTTTAAAGTTAATATTGGCTCTGATCTGTGAATCAATGAGATGCATAGGCATCTTTGTTGTACTTATTATGGGAATCTTATGAGTTGGTTGTGAATCTTGGAAGCTGTGACACACGGCATGATGATGCAGGCGACAGCAACCCTATCAAGCTCTTCAATACTCCCTCTGTTTCTTTTGACTTTGACCAAATTTATATAAAAAAAGATCAACATCTACAATACCAAAGATATATGGTATACGAAAGTTAATTTTGTGATGAAACTAATAATATTGATTTCATGTTGTGAATGTTAGTATTTTTTCCTATCAAGTTAGTCCAACATTACAAAGTTTGACTTTGACCAAATTATATATGCAAACTAAAAAGAAAGTTTTAGGGTGGTAGGCATTTTTGTAAGCCTTCCGTTGGTCAGTACTAGGTAACGTGGGGTCAGTACTCAAGTTTATGTGGGATCGCTTCGTAAGTGAGGGGTAAATTAGTTATTAGGATGGATCCACTGACAGCGCGCCGCCGCTCTCGTCCATTCCAAAACTGCCGCCCGCCGCTCCTCTTGCATTCCAAGACCACCGCCGCTCCTCTCCTCTTCCATTCCAAAACTGCCACCGCTCCTCTTCCATTCCAAAACCACCGCCGGCGAGTGAAGGTGCTGTGGAGAAGTAGATCGATGGAGGAGTACAACCGATACGTGACGATCGCAGACGGCGACCCTGTGAAGCTAGCCAGGATGATGGAGATACAGTCTTGGTTTGACAACCAGCGGCAATTAGCGGTGATGGTGATGGCGATGGCCAAATATCTGAAAAAGAGCGAAAAGGTGGCGATCCACCTGAATGGAGTCGCGTGGGAGTCCATAGAGCTGCTCCTCTGGGCCATGGAGCAGACAGATTCGCCGAATCCGGTCGTGAGGCGGAGGTGGTGGGAGTATCGATCCAAGATCGAGCATCCAGAGGATCAAGGATCGAGCATCCACACGGTGCCGTTTGTGAGGGTGCTGTGTCAGAGCGAGCCGGTGGAGTCTTCGTCGACCGTACCCAACCGCAAGAGGAGAAAAACAGTTGGCGCGACGACGCTTCCCCGCCGTTCTAAAAGGCTCCCTCGCCATTCACCTCGTCTCACGGGGCGGCGGTCTGCCGCCGAGGAATAGGAGGGGAGTGCCCCGACGAATAATCATAGGAGGAGCTTAGGGTTATCAGTATTTGCAGGTTGCGAATTGTGTTTTGTGTTGTGTATTTTGGGTACTTTCAGATATGAATGTCTTTTGAATTTCAGATCTTTGCAGTATTGAGCATATGAAGTATTTTCTGAATTCCAGAGATCTATTTTTAGTACTTTCAAAAATGTAGTTTCATATAAAAGTGCAGGCCATGTGATTTTCAGAGAAGAAACTGCAAGTTTCAGTTTCAGATAAGAAACTGCAAGTTTCAGAGGCAGAGCATTTATATCAACCCACCCTTTTCAAACAGGGATAATAGCATGTTCCAAATTTCATTCATGGTCAAAAATGGAACTAACAGCAAGCTAACATCATGCCGATCAACATTCATGTATAGCACATCTTCATATGATGCACAGTCAAAAAGATATGCTATTTTCAAAATGCCCAGACAATGTTGAGAGTGTGAAAAACAGAGAAAACTAGGGACGAAATTCCGGCTAGTGTTGGAGGTGGTGTGTGTGGATGACAAGGGGAGACTCACATGTCAGTAATAGCAGAGGCAAAAAAATTGGGAATATAGGGGTAATCGATCCCGGGCCGAGCAGGTGCGGGTAAGGGGGTATAACTACTGGGCTACTACGGCGTACTCAACACAAAGAAGGCGCGCAAACTACTACTACACTGCCCTGTCTTCCCCGGCTCCGGTTCGTTCCTGTCCTGTACGTGGAGAGGCTGACAGTCGGGACCCACAAGGTCCATGGCCCTACGCAAGCAAGTGACTCATTGGAAAAAAAGCTTTCTCTCGGAAATGGATATTCGTTTCTCCTAATGTTATACTGACATTGGGGCCCACGGGTCTGTCAACGTAGTCAATAAACGAGATAAATTTACAACGAAGACTGTCATCGGGGAGCTAGCAGGTATAATTTTTTCAGAGGGCGAACAAGTATCAGCTGGGTTGTGGCCTGCCCAGCCTAGGTTTTGTTTTTTAACATGCGCAGGGCGCAGCCCATGACATGCCGACACAGTGTTTTAAACTTATTGTTTTGAGCTCCAGCATGTATCTACTGGCCCATGGGCCTCCCAGCCTAGGTTTTATTTTTTCTTAAACATCCGCAGCCCAACTTATGTTTTTTTTGAAGAAAACACAGAACTCTTTTCTATTTTTCTATATATAAGAATAAGAATTCCAGGTCCAACTTATGTTTTCCCTTCTAACTATATTATATATATTTAAATTATTTTATGTTATTATATATTGTTATCATATATTTAATAGATACATATATATATATATATATATATATTATATCCCACGTCTTATTAACTTATAAAAAATAAATGTTTAACAGAAGTTCGCAAGGAAAATCCTGGTTTTTTTTTTACAACGAAAATCCTGGTGATTGCGTACAAAAGCTTGCTCGGATTTAAGGACCAATGTAATAATAACGCGCTCATTTTTTTTGAGCAATAACGCGCTAATTATCTAATTTTATATACAATAAAATGCCCAGCCCCGGTTTATTTTTTGATAACATTGCTCCGTCCAACCCAATATTATATTTACAACAAGCCCAGCAAATTTGTGTATTTCGAGAAAGTGCAAATGGGCTGTGATTTCTAAGAAAAAAATTAAATGGACCGCATAGATGCTACATTATTTGTTCACCCATCCCAGCAAATGGACTGTAAATTCTAAAAAGCATGGGTTGAATATGTGCCACATTTTTGCAGGCTGACATGTGGGCCAATAGGTCGAAGCCCATGCAAGGCGTTGTCAACTTGGTCAACAAATGATTCTGACATCCATATCCATTGGATTTACATCCAACGGCCGGCATGCATCTTTAATCTGTCGTCCTCTTCCTCCAGTGCCGCCGGGAACGCCCGCTCCCGCCTCCGGCAGCTAGCGGCTCTGCTTAGCACGCCTCGCTACGAAGCACTACCCCACCGCCGGCCAGGCCATCCCTCCAACCCTCCACACCTCATGTTATTCTCCGCCGACTACAGCCCACGCCGCACCAGAACCAGTTAACCCTCGTAGTCTCTCCGTCTGCGACTCCACTACCGCGTCTTCCCCATCTCCTGGTCGTTCCCGTCCGGGGCCTCGCCGTCGTCCACCGCCTTGGTGCGCTCGGCGCGGCGTGGTCAACGTGATCAACAAACGAGAGTCATCGGAAGAGGACTGTACGTGGAGAGGCTGACAGTGGGGACGCACCGGGTCCATGGACGCACGCATGCAACTGCCTCCTTATTATGTGAAAAACAATTATTCTTCCCCCTGACAGCTTGGACCCACCAGTTACATCTTCTCACGCAAGGAAGTGCCTCCTTATTACGCAAGAAAAAAGTTTCATCCCCCTGACAGCTGGGACCCAGCAGCTACATCTTCGCACGCAAGGAAGTGCCTCCTTATTACGGGCAAAAAAAATGTATTCCTCCTCCTGACAGCTAGGAACCACCAGCTATATCTTCGCATGTAAGGAGACTAACATTGTGGACCAATAGGTCGAAGCCTACGGAAGGCGTTGTCAACTTAGTCAACAAATGATTCTGACATCTGTAGTCGTTGGATGTACATCCAACGGCCGGCATGCATCTTCAATCTCTCATCTTCTTCCTCCAGCGCCAGCGGGACCTCCTGCTCCCGCCTCTGGCGGCCGGCAACGCTGCTTCGCACGCCTCGTTGCGAAGCGCTACACCACCGCCGGCCAGGCCATCCCTCCACCCCTCCTGTTATTCTCCGCCGACTGCAGCCCCAGGTCACACCGAACCAGTCAACCCTCGTACGTCGTACTCCTCTCCATCAGCGACTCCACTGCCGCATCTTCCCCATCTCCTGGTCGTTCCCGTCAGGGGCCTCGCCGTCGTCCACCGCATTCATGCGCTCGGCGCGGCGTGGTCAACAAACGAGAGTCATCGGAAGAGGACTGTACGTGGAGAGGCTGACGGCTGGGACCCATGAGGTCCATGGTTGCACGCAAGGAAAGTGCCTCCTTATTACGCTGGAAAAAAAGTTTCCTCCCCCTGACAGCTGGGACCCACTAGCTACATCTTCGCACGCAAGGAAGTGCCTCCTTATTGCGCGAAAAAAAATGATTCCTCCGCATGACAGCTGGGACCCACCAGCTATATCTTCGCACGCAAGGAAGTGCCTCCTTATCCCCCAGATAGCTGGGGCCCACCAGGTCGAAGCGTACGTATCGTTATCTGTCTGGTCGCAAGCGTGTACGTACATATTGGTCAATCAGTCTCTCTGCCACGATGAACTGTGGCCGTGTAAGGAGCGGCACGTGTCGTAGTAGAGCCCCCGACGTAGCAGTTCAGGTAGCCCCGTCTAAATCGTGTATACGTACGTACAGCCACACGGCAAAAAAATACGGCGACGTACGTACATATATGAGCGGGGTCTCGAACGCGTACTCGCGCAGACGTACGGCCAGGGCTCGTGTACATGGAGAGAGGCAACGGACGGTAGCAACGGCCTCCTGTTCATCGGCAGCCAACCAGCTGGGTCGGAACGGAGGAAACAGCGTCGGGAGCAAAGCGACTGGGTCGGAACGCGTCCTGTTCATCGGGAGCCAACCTGCTTGGACGGAACAGCCGAAACGGGGTCCTGTTCATCGACTCGGGGTCTGGCGTACCGCAAAACGGAGGAAATGGCCTTCTGTTCGACTGCCTACGGTCGAAACGGGGTCCTGTTCATCGGCTGGGGGTCTGGAGTACCGCAAAACGGAGGAAACGGACTTCTGGTCAACCGCCTACGGTCGAAACGGGGTCCTGATGATCGGGAGGGGTCTGGCATACCACAAAACGGAGGAAACAGACTTCTACCCAACTGCCTACAGTCGAAACAGAGTCCTGTTCATCGGGAGGGGTGTGGCGTACCGCAAAATGGGACTCCACGGGCTACTGTTCATCCACCGTCGACTTCCTCCAGCCTCCATCGGCTACTGTTCATCCAGCCTCCACGGGGTCCTGTTCATCCAGCCTCCATTGGCTACTGTTCATCCAGCCTCCACGGGGTCCTGTTCATCCACCCCCAACCGGCTGGGGTATGGCGTACTGCGGCACGGCCTCCTCGGGGTCCTGTTCATCCAGCGCCAACCGCCTACACGGCCGGGGTCCTGTTCATCCAACCCCCACCGGCTGGGGTGGGGCGTACGAGCGGGCAGCAGCAACGGGAACTGTTCATCCACAGCCAACCAACCGGCTCGATCGATGCAAGTCTCGACTCGTTCTACGTGTATCGCGCGCGCGGCAGCAACGGGAACTGTTCATCGAGAGGCAACCCAGCACCGGCTGGCTACGTCTCGCACGGGGGCTCGATCGGCTTCTGTAAGCAGCGAGAAGGATCGATCAGGTTCAGTTAGTAGTGAAGGGATCGCCCGGGTTTAGTTAGCAGTGAAGGGATCACTCGGGTTCAGTTAGCAGCGAAGGGATCGCTCGAGTTCAGTTAGCAGCGAAGGGATCGATCGGGTTCAGTACGTAGTGTGAGGGATCGATCGCTCGTGTTCAGTACGTAGTGCGAGGATGATCAATCGCTCGGGTTCAGTAAGCGAACGTACGCCTCGCTCGGGTTCAGTTAGCGAGTGCCTCGCACAGACGCACGCATACGAGAGGGAAACGCGCAAAACCACACTGCATCGCTCGGCCCGACCACCCACCGTAACCGGGAACTCCCCAAAAATTTCCTCGCCCTCACTTCTACCACGATTTTTTACGTCATGGACGGCCCAAAGAATGTCATGCGGGTGCGTCTCCGGCCCGCCCAGGATGAAAAGCCTATTTTCTGTCATAATTTTTTGTCATAGAAGTAGGAGCCCACCACATCTATGATGATACGTGCTTTTGTCACAATTATTGTCATAGAAGTGTCACAACCATGACAGAAAAAGTTTTCGTTCGGGCCATAATTTCACGGATGTGTCTTTTTTTTGTAGTGTTTGGATCAGCAGCAGGAGGAACGTGAGACAAGACATTTGCTTCCGAGGGCTTTACAGTTGGTGAGGTGGCTTCAGATTCTTCGAGTAGTTTGCGAAGCTTTAAATGAAGTAGATTTGTAACAGGCTGACAATCAGGCAGTGGAGGAGTGCGACGCTCTTGAAAATCGTCAAGAGTGAAGCCTTTGTCAATGTAATCATAGAGCTCTTGAAGGTTCACGTCCAGGAGTTGCTTCTCGGTGAAGAATTTGCGAAGCAGATTCCAAAGCCTTTTCTTGTTTCATCAGGGATCAAATGTACCAGCCTGGTGCAATTATTGATAGCATTCAGCTCATTGGCGAGATGTTCTTTCTCCTGCCTGTCATCTTCAATATGCTTCAGAAGCAGTTGTTGTGTCCGCAAACTGACTTCAAGTTGTGATAGAGGTTGAGGAGAAAACATTCGATCACGTTGAGGAAGTTTAGGACCATCGAACTTCTTGTGGTAATCTTGAGGAGAGGTGGGAGATTTTCCCGAGGTGAAATCTTCCATAGCTTGCAAAGTATCGTGAACGGGAGGAATAAAGCACTTGTGGCTTCCCTTCGCCAGATACACAGTTCCCATTACATGATCAATAACCTTTTGTATCCAGGGAGCGAAAACATTCATAGTGAATGGATATTGAGCAGAGTCCTCCAGAATGTGAAGAAACATGTCTTCAATATCGAAGATATATCATTCTGAGATAGCATTCTGAAAAACATCAGATATAGCTCCGTCATGATTCATGTCAGCCAAAGGACAGATGGTATAGGAGAGCAAATGATATAGCGTCTGGTTCTCGAAAGTTAATAGTTTGGGACAAGGAGGACCAGAGTAGTCGAGAATCTTTTCCTGGTCCATCATGCATCGAAAATCTTCATCAGAAATCACATCAATATTGTGCACCCGAATTTCATTATTTCCATGCTCAAAGCGAGGAAAATGAAAGTGTGAGATAAAATCAGTTGAGGTGCATTTGATCTGTTTTCCTTCAGTCATCCACTCAAATATCCACTTTGAACTATCAGATTCATCACCAGTGATGTAAGGTGTGGCATAGAATTGAAGGATAAGTTCTCGGTTCCAAGGGTGCTCGAATGCAAACACCTTGGTCAGACAGAAGTCATCCAAATCTTGAAGCAACTGAGTGAAGCATCCAATGTTTCGCATAGCAGGTATATTGGGATATTCATGAGGGAATATCTTGCGACTTTCATAGAGCACATGAGAATAATAGATCGCCTATTCCTTAGTCCAGAAATGAGGGGATTCAGAAGTGCATGGTCCATCATATGGGCTGGCCTGAAAGAATTGCGGATGCGCATTCCTGTTGAATATAGGACCTTTTGCGCCAGCTCCAGCAAAAAATATGGGCAATTCCTCTCAAGGATTGGGGTACTTGACTTCTTCCTCGGGCGAAAGGAATTCATCGCCGTAAACAATGGAGTCTGGATGACGAGCAGAAACTGATTTCCTTGCTGAGGGACCCGCTTCATTTGTTCTCAAGGAGGTATCAACAGTCAACTTGAGTGGTGAAGGGGTTGGTGCTACAGACAGTGGAGCTTCAGGAACAGTTGGTCGTTGAACAGGATTTGATTCGTTGACCACTGGGGTGGAATCTTGTGCAGGCGGTGGGACTAGGTTAGCCACCAGATGTTGTTGTTGCTCAATCACTATGGGATCAGAAACTTTCGGAACATCTTGAGGAGGAGGAGCATGGGTCTCGGAATGAGGGATTTCACCCTCTTCAGATACAGGCTGTTTTGGGGAACTATTAGCTCACACAGATGAGGCCACAGGCACTGATTCAGTTGGCCTTGGTGAGGGAGCTGCTTCTGAGTCCTTCATAACTTGCTCTGGAGGAACAACTGGCTCAGGAGAGACATTTCTCGGTGATGGCGCTGCTTGTGGGTCAGGTGAGTTTTCCTTCGAAACAGGAGGCACATTCTTCTTCGCAATTTTCTTGCGTTGTTTCTTCTGCTTCGCAGTATGATCGATGTGCCCTTTCACCAGATCATTATACCCTGCTACCTTAGCTTGGTGTGCATCACAGATTTTACGAACCATTTCATCCAGATCAGAATGAAAACAAAGTCGCATGTTCCGAAGGATGGTCATGGCACGGTTGACATCTTTGTAAGCTGCTTCGAGCTCTTTGATGACAAACTTCGAAGAGGTTGCCATCATGCGATTGTTTAGATCAGTTAGCTCAGCAGACAGAGTGTTGATTTTGACAGCATCTTCACGCATGTCGTTCACCAGGGAGCTGGCCTGTTGTACAACCTCCGAGGGTATTGGCAAAGATGCCACTTCTCCATCAAAGGGGTTATCAAAAAAACGATCGAGTTGTTCCATGATGAAATGTAGGTTGTAACCGTGAGGAGCATCAGACGAGGCAACAGGAGCAGTCTGCACAGGAATTTGCTCGGACGGGGGCATAGAAGCCAGAGGCTGGGTCAGAGTGGGAGCAAATTTGGCAGCCTTTTCTTTCGTTGTTTCGGCCTGAGGAGTAGTTTGCTCGGTAGAGGGAGCAGTGATTTTCTTCAGTGCAGGCTTGGGAATGCGCTTGCCTGGCTTGGCAGTTTGCACACGGGCATCCATAACCAAATCTTTCATGTCAATAGCATCTGGATGAGGAGTGGTATTGACATTCTTGACCATCGTGACAGTCATGCCAGGAGTCTTTCGGACGTGAATTTTCTTCGGAGGTGCCTGAGGCACAACTTGAGTCCGAAGATCAGGCAGAACCATGGAGGTGGTGATATTTACTTGCTCACTAGGAGTGGATTCAACTTCTTCCTTGGTGGATCATCAGCATCGGAAGAGTCACTCATCTCGGATTCATCAGCAGGCTGGGCCTTCTTCTTTCTCGGAGCATACTTGCATTTTGAAGAGCCAGTGGTATTTGGATCATGTGAGCGCTTTGTGCAGCCTTCGGACTTGCCTTCGGCCTTTTTCTTGTCATGATCATCCTTTAAAAGGTGAAGGTTTTCCTCTTCACGAGCCTTTTTCTTGGCTTCCTTTTCTGCTTTCTTGATCGCATTTCGTTGTCGCTTGGCAGGCTCATCAGGATATGATTTGGGCATGCGAGTGGATGACTCATGAGCATTTGGTGGTGGAGGAGGTCTTTCTTTGGGGCCTTGTGGCTTGATGAGAGAAATTTCTCGGCAGTCACCCCATGGTGGATGAAATGCGAAGTTCTAAGCAAACCGAGGATGAACAAACTCATAGTTGAACCATTTTCGCACCCAACCAGGCGTCGAATCCATTGTTGACGCCAATCCCTGGAGTTCTTACTTTCTCCGGGAATAGTGTCATACCGGTCATGAGATATATACTCAGCAGTGTTGGTATACGGCTGTCTGCCACCCTTTTTCTTTTTCTTTTTCTTCGGAACATCTTCTTGCTCATTATCGTTCGGATCAGATGCTCTCTTGAGCTTGCTGGTAGATGGGCCTACCGTTGGGCCCTTTGCATTTGGAGCTTTTGACTCATCTGCAGTTTCCAGAAACAAATCTTCATCTTTATCATTGCGGCCCACTAGCTGGGCAGAGTCTTCAACAAACTGCATTAACCTGTGAAAGAGAATTGATGCGAGGGAAAATGGGGACAGTGTTACGAATGCACACAGCAAAGATTTTGAAGAAAAAACATTTTGTCAAAGAGGTAGATACAGACTTTGAGGAATGTTTCGGACGAAAGAAATGAGTTGAACGAACTAGTAATGAGTCAAATGAAGACAAGTCACTAGTTAACGTGCTAACTATTCCATTCGTACGAGACATAGACCAAACCCTAGATCTGAGATTTGAGATGCGAGGGACAACTACAAACTGCATCCATAGGAATTTACCTATCAGTAATGATCTGAAAAATACGGTAAAAACATGCAATTTCTACCATGGATGAACTCGAACAAGAAGAAGGAAGCATGAGTTTGTGCTGCACATACCCCAACTTGGTGGTGTGCAACCCCTAAGGCGGCGTGGGGAGGAAGATGACCCGCAGCGGCGAGGAATGACTCCGGTGACCACTTTCCGGTAGCGAAGCAGCGAAGATGGCCGGCGTCATTGAGCTCAAGGTGGAGCGGTACGGTAGGGCTTCGGAAAGTGAAGGAGGCGATGAGACGAGGTGAATGAGGGAGGTTGGGGGCGGCGTAGAATTTATACGCGAGGGTAAATAACCGCACCCAGTGAATCTGATCGGACGGCCACAGTCAGAGGACCTTTGCAATTCAACGGACCAGATAAGATGGCAGTTGTTGAACAGCACATGGCAACCGCAACTAAATACGTGGTCCTAACTTGGTGGGAAACCCCAAATTTTGGACGGCTTTCGCCAAAATGGATCAAGTTCGGACCGAAACTTTATCGTGGTCAAGGACACCAGATAAAGTTTCATTGCCAGACAAAATTTGTGCATTCATAACGGAGTCAGCAAAGACTAGGAGAGATAGATATGAGGGAAAACAGGGTCCTAGGTACTTCACTCAGACGAAGAAGCACAAACACGTAAGAGAAAAGTATGAGTGAAATACATTCGGACGAACAGAAATATCCAAAGAACGACAAACGCTCAACGAGAAAAGAAAAATTGTGGTGGCGTGACCCACCGTATAAGAACTGTATGACCCCGAGCGTCGCACAATTTGTCGTGGCACCCGATTAGTCTAGTTCTTCGTTAATGTACTCACTCTCAGAAAGAAAATTTCACTTTGTCAAAATTTTCAAATTCTTCGAGTGTTATGCACCCATTCCTTCTAAGATGTGGAAGTGTTGGTACGGGTGCCGAGTCCAACTTAATGCACGTTTGCAGAATCTGGGATATTTAGCTCACACTGTAACCCACATAATCTTTTCTCATCGAGAGGCTTGGTGAAGATATCAGCGAGATTCTCCTCGGTCTTGAGTGAAGTACCTAGGATTATGTCAAATCTCAATATGCTTGGTGCGAGAGTGTTGCACAGGATTATGTGCCTTGGGCATCCCCAAGCTTAGGGTCTTGCTGCTCCTTATTCCTTCATCCATCGTGATCTCACCCAAAACTTCAAAACTTCAGCACACAAAACTCAACAAAACCTCATGAGATCCGTTAGTACAATAAATCAATCATCCACTTTAGGTACTATTATAAATAGATTCATAATTGTTCTTACATAATACCTACTGTATTCTAACTTTTCCATGACTTATACCCCCCTATATAATCCATAGTTTCATCAAAATAAGCACACTATGCAATAAAAACAGAATCTGTCTAAAACATAACAATACGTAATGACAGAATTTTATCCATACTTCTGTAGCTCCAAAAATTCTGAAAAATTAGGACAACGTAAAAAAATTATAACCCAATATTGTGTACATTTTTTTAGAATTTTATCACATTCCAGTAAATAATGTAAAATCAAATACTGGGCGCAAAAGTTTCTACTTCTGCACACGATCAAATCAACAATCATCTTAATCATCCCAAAGGCTTTACTTGGCACAAAACTCAAAATAAAAGATACAAACATAATCATTACAGTAGCAATAACCATGTTGACACACAAAAAAGTAAAGGATAACTACTGGGTTGTCTCCCAACAAGCTCTTTCTTTATAGACATTAAGATAGGCTTCAAGATTTTAATAATGCTCACATAAAAGATAAGAATTAAAGCACAAAGAAAGCATCATATAACATGTAACAAACATATTTAAGTCTAACCCTCTTCCTATGCATAGGCATTTTATAGGAAAACAAATTATCAAGACAAGCAATATCTAGCATTAATAATTTCAACACAAAGAGAGGTAATTTAGTGACATGAAGATTTTTATAACCATATTTGCCTCTCTCAAAATAATTACATGTAGGATCATAATCAAATTCAATAATATAGCTATCATATAAAATATTCTCTCCATGATCCACATGCATGCATGTTTTATAATCTTCCAAGATAATGGGATTAACATCAACTAAAGTCATGACGTCTCCAAACCCACTTTTATCAAAACTTTCATAAGATTTATTATTCTCCAAAATAGTGGGATTTTCTAAAGTTGACACTCTTCCAAACCGACTTTCAATATTCATAGCATTATGATCGTCACCCCAATCATGATCATTAGCACAATTGACTTTCATGGAATTCATACTAACAACATTGCAATCATGCTTTTCATTCAATAAATGTATCCCAATAGCATTTCCTTTTATCACTTCTTCATTATTAGCTATTGGTTTACAATAAGCAGCAAGTTTGAAAATATTAGCATGTCGATGAGGATCCTAAGTCTTTATTTTTATTTTATTGAGTCAACATGATAGCAACAAAAGCAAAGATAGAAACACAAAATATTTTTGGTATTTTTAATATTTTATAGAGAAGTGGAGGGAGATGAAAAGGAGAAGGCAAAAAAAGGCAAATTGCAAAAGAAAGTATAACAAGAAAATGATTAATGTGCGTGAAGGAACCTGTAGGATTTTGGTGAAGTCTCCCCGGCAATGGCGTCAGAAATTCTTCTACTACTTGTGATAGGCGTTGGGATTTCCCCGAAGAGGAAGGGTGATGTAGTATAGTAGCCTCTGTTGGAAAAGGCAGTGCCTAGGAGGCGCTTAGGCATGCTTAGACGCTAGGCGATGGCCAAACGCCTCGCCTAGGGCATAAATGGATGTCTAGGCAGGGAAAGCATGAAATTGTCTACCCAAGTAAGAAATCATGCCATATTGCATTGATATGCCAAGCGGGCATATTCCAATGGCAGTAGCTGGTAGTTCACTTATTTATAAGACATAAATTAATATCGATACACATATAATAACCACATATACATCGTGATAGTGAAAACTATATTACCGCCTAGGCCGCGCCTAGGGTGCTTAAGCACCTCCTAGGCACTAGGCGAAGGCCAACCACCTCGCTTACGCCTACCACTTTTTTCAACCTTGATAGTAGCAGATAGTATTTCCCTCAGTTAAGAACCAAGGTTTATCGAACCAGTAGGAGACACCACACAAAACCTGTAAGCAGTACCTGCACACACACAAAGCAAATACTTGCACCCAACGCGGGCAAGAGGGTTGTCAATCCCCTTGTACTCGTTAATTGCAAGGATTAAATCTGATAGTGATAGATATATAAATATAAAGTAAAATAAAAGATAAATAATTGCAACAAAGTATTTTTAGGGTTTTAGTAAATATAAAGTGAATGGACCCCGGGGCCATAGCATTCACTAGAGGCATCTCTCTCATAAGCATAGCATCGGTGGGTAAACAAATTACTGTTGGGCAATTGATAGAAAAGCGCATAGTTATGACGATATTCATGGCATGATCAATATATAGGCATTACGTATGAGACAAGTAGACCGTTAATCTTACTAAATCTACTACTATTACTCCACCCCTCGACCGCTATCCAGCATGCATCTTAAGGTTCATAACAAACAGAGTAATGCTTGGAGCATGATGACATAATGTAGACAAGATTAAATCAATTAATATGATCGAACCCCATTGTTTTACCCTTAGTAGCAACAATACAAATACGTGCCTTGCAACTCCTCCTGTCACAGAGTAAGGTCACCGCAAGATTGAACCTACAACCAAGCACCTCTGCCACTGAAGATAAATCAATCTAATTGGCCAAAGAAGATAGATAGACCGGAGAGAAATACAAGGCTATAAAATCACACATAGATAAATCTCAGAAAAGACTCAAATACTTTCAATGAATAATCTGATCATAAACCCACAATTCATCGGATCCCAACAAACACACCGCAAAAAGGTTAAATCGAATCGATCTCCGAAGAGAACATGGTATTGAAGATCAAAGAGCGAGAGAGAGAGAGAGCCATCTAGTTACTGCTATGGACCCGTAGGTCCTGTGGGAACTACTCACGCATCATCATGGAGGCAACAAGGTTGATGAAGATGGCCTCCGTGATCGATTCCTCCTCCGGCAGGGTTCTGACGGAGGCCTCCAGATGGGATCACGGAAGAACAGAGGCTTGTGGCGGTGATAAAATTATTTTGGGTCTCGCTCTGGGGGTTTCTGGATTTATGAGAAGCACGCAGTGTGAGCTTGTGGCTCTCCCGTAGATCTTCTGGCCTCCCCCCGAAGCTTTTAGGGTCTCTTCTGGTCCATAAAAAATCACCATAAAGTTTCATCATGTTTGGACTTCGTTTGGTATGGATTTTCTAAAAAACAAAGAAATAGGCAAAAAACAGGAACTGGCACTGGGCACTGAATTAATAGGTTAGTTCCCAAAAATGATATAAAATGGCATACAAAGCATACAATATTGATAAAAAAATATAATGAAACAATAAAAAATTATATATACGTTGGAGACGTATCAGTAACACAACAACAAAAGAGGTCACATGGACATACAACAGAAAGGTCCATCGTGCAGAAAAAAGGAAAAAAAGCTGCTAAGGAAATAGGCAGGCCCAACAACCCACACACCTGTGTTGGGCGAACAAACACAACAGCACACCAGACCACCTCAAAGTGCACGAATCGTTAAGTAGGATCCAATGGTGTAAGAGGTGACTGAGACTTCGCTAAATCTCAATCGACTGAGATTTAGCAAGCCCCTTAAAAATCCAGAAGAAAATACCAATAGTACCGTCACTAATATGGGCCCCACGTTGATACAACTAAATATTCTCCTTTTGGCGGGGATATCACTAAATGATGTAGGGTGGAACCCTAATGTGATGATCTTTTCACACTTGGAGGGGGGAAAGGGCAAAATGAGAGAAGAACACAAAGGAAACACTCGATTGACACAAATCCAATCACACATGTGCTAAATCCACATACACATAAGAGGATACAAGGGTCCAAATCCAACACAAGAAGGTAAAGAGGGTAGCTAGTTCATCCCAATCCTTGAAGGAGAGAGGTCTTGAATCCTAGGAGGATCTTCCCACAAGGGGGTCTTGAATCCACTTGGGGGATCTTCTCACATGAAGGCCTTGAACTCCATGGGAGTGGTAAGTGGATGAGCAAAACTCAATCTCATATGAGCTAAACCTTTGCTAACCCTAACTGGAGGAGGAGAGGGTCTATATATAGTGTTCCACAAGATGAGAGGGGGAAATAGGGGATACATGGGCCTCTCGCCCGTTAGGTACGCGTAGGTGCCGGATGTCCGGGCTGGGGGCCGGATGTCCGGCGGCTCCCGTCGGGCTGGATGTCCGGGGCTGGGGCCGGATGTCCGTCCTGGCTTCGGTCCAGGTACTGTTGCCTCGGGCCGGATTTCCACGGGGAGGGGGGGGGGGCGGGGGGTTTGCCGGATCTCCGGGCTGGTCAGGCCGGATGTCCGGGGCGTCGGCCGGATGTCCGGTTCCTAGGACTTTGCAGCCTCTGCCCTGCTGCTGATGTCGTGGCCTTCAGGCGCCGGATATCCGGGCCAGGGGCCGGATGTCCGGCCGCTGTAGCATTTCAGCGGTCTCCTTCGTTGCGCTTCATCGTCCATGTACTTGGGGACTTGGTCTTCATTCCGAGCATCTCCGGGGTGGTCTTCCTCGTACCTAAGCACACATAGCATTCCAGATTGAGGTAGTAGCCATGTCTCACGTGGATCATATGGAAGCTCATTAAGGAGAGATGTCACTTCGGTCTCGATGGCTCTTGCACGTGCTTGTGTCATCAGTCCACTCAGCACTTGGGGAGACGAAGGTGGGTCAATGGGGATGACCGTAGGATGATCCGCATCACTAAATCTGTCACTAGATATAAGTTTTACAATGCATAGTGATTATAGTTTAAATGTTGCATGCATGATTTGCAAAAGAAAGTTTAAATGTTGCATGCAAAGAGAAAAGAAGACCCAACTCATAGGAAAGAGCAGGGATGACACACTCAAGGTTTGGGTACGTGTAGAGCCACCCTATACCCTTACTCGCCCCCATGAGCTTACCCATCACCCTTACCCATACCCGTCAATAGGCACATTTATTTCCCATACCCGTTACCCAACAGGGTAGGCGGGTACCCGTGGGTAAAGGTACCCATGTTTGCAAAACATCAATTTGATCAACTCATGATCATAAACAACAACATATAATCATAATTATAAACAACAACACATTATAACAACAACATATACTTATAAACAACAACACATTTAATAAACAATGTCACTTTCTCATAAACAACAACACATCAAATCAACATCACATAATCATAAACAACAACACATAGTCATACATATTGAGTTCACAAATTCAAGACAAAGTATAGAGATAATTTGGCCATGCTTGTCAGATTTTATATGGGTATATGTGTATGTGGGTATGGGTTATACGATCCCATACCCGTACCCGCTCTACCCGATGGGTTTCAGATTTCCCTATTTATATACCCATGAGTAACTTTTTGTCCCATACCCTAATAGGGTTTTTAGGGCATCTCCAATGGTGACCCGCAAATTTCCTCCCGCATTCGTCCGCGGACAGGGGGGACCAGTCCGTGGACACGGATGCGGGAGGACGCCATCCAACGCTAGCCGCATACATCCGGCCTCCCTTTTTTTAAAGTCCGCACGATCAAATAAATGCATACATAGATTACAGACGTTCAAATAACCGCATACATAGATTGCAGACGTTCAAATAGCCGCATGCAGCACTAGTTCAAATTTAAAAAAGTTCAAATATTACATCCCAACATTGTTGTCCCCTTTAACCGCCCACTGATGCTCAATCAGATCCTCCTTCAGCTGCTCGTGAGTTGGTCGATGCCAAATTTGTTGATGCATTTGAATAAATTCTTCAAATGTGGCCAGATTCTGGTCTGGAAGCTGGATAGGATCACCCATGTTCTCAAATTCTAAAGCTGCGGTAGCATCGTCACCCTCATCCTTGACGATCATATTGTGCATGATCACACAACATGTCATCACCTCCCACAAGGTCTCCGGATCCCATTGTTTAGCAGGTCCACGAACAACTGCAAAACGGGCCTGCAGAACTCCAAATGCCCTCTCGACATCCTTTCTAGCTGCTTCTTGTCTTTGGGCAAAGTGAGCCTTTTTCTGGCCAACTGGGTTAGAGATGGCGCTGACAAAGGTAGCCCACGGAGGATAGATACCGTCAACCAGATAGTAACCCATGTTGTACTCATGCCCATTGACAGTATAGTGGCAAGGAGGAGCTTTTCCTTCAGTCAGCCTCGCAAACAACGGTGATCGCTGTAGCACATTGATGTCATTGTGTGACCCGGGCATGCCAAAGAAAGCATGCCAAATCCAAAGATCATGTGATGCAACTGCTTTAAGAATGATGGTGGGCTTCTTAACATGACCCTGATATTGCCCTTGTAAAGCCTTCGGGCAGTTCTTCCATTTCCAATGCATGCAGTCAAGATCCAAGCAAACCTGGCCACCCACTTGCTTCTGAGATTACCAAGAGCCTCTCGGTGTCTGCCACAGTTGGTTCTCTCAGGTACTGAGGTCCGACCACCTCGACCACGGCAGTTGCAAACCTGACCATGGCATCTCCGCACGTGCTCTCAGACATCCGTAGGTACTCGTCCCACGAATCAGCGGTCATGCCATATGCTAGCATCCAGAGTGAAGCTGTGCACTTCTGGTAACCAGAGAAGCCAATCGTTCCCACGGCGTCCTTCTTCAAGACGAAGTAGTCATCATAGGACCGGACGCCATGGTACAAACTATCGAAGACAGTCTTGCGCATCCGAAAACGCCGGCGAAAATGGTCAGCGAAGAGTGGATCCGGGGCAAAGTAGTCAGCCATCAGTATCAAATGGCCGCGTGCCCTGTTGCGGTTGAGCACTCGATGACCCTTGATCAAGCCCTTGAAATTGAGAACATGCTCCTCCGCACGCTCCGCGTCTTCAAGGACCGCCTGCATCATCGCCGTCTCATCCGAGTACTCCTCCTCGTCGGACGAGCCATCGGACAACTCAACATGGTGCTCATATATGTACTCCAAATCGGAATCCATTGCTAGAAAGAAGAAGAGAAAACTGTTTTTAGCTCCGGTAATTCATCGAACAGTTGCCGGGCATGGTGAGTATAGTACTAGTTCAAAGGTACCTGGTGGGGCGGTCGGAGGACAGGGGTTGAACGGCGACGGAGGAGAAGCGGGGTGGAGCCAGGCTGGAACGCTGGAGGTGACGAAAACGTAGAGTTCCAGCAGGGGTGTGGCGTGGCGGCCGGGGTGGTGGAGAGACGGCGAAGGCAAGAAAGAATGAAGGAAGGAGAGAAAATGGGGAGGATGGCGGCGCGGGGTCCGGGAAGGGTTTTGGGTGGGCCAGGGGTGTCGGAGTCCTACGTGTCTGCTATCCGGACTCCCGCAAACCTCCCCATGTTTGTCTCCGGTTTGCGGGAGAAAACGCGTCCGGATCGCGCCGCGGACTGATACAGGCCCGCGTTGGATGGCTTCCTCGGTACGGACAGTACGGTCCGGACGGATGCGGGCGGTTTACGGGTCAGCCTTGAAGATGCCCTTACCCACAGTGTGCATGGATAATGGGTACCCATTGCCATCCTCAAAAAGGAGATCATACCCGGATATTCAATTAGGTCCCCGGGCTCATATGCATCCGGCGAACAGTAAATTAAAAAAAATACAGAAAAGATAAACGTTTTTAAGATGGAAGGAGAGTGCGTCCGGTGGACCACCACCTACCAAGTCACCAAACTATCCATGCACCGAATAAACGGTGGACAAAGATTGTTCCACACGTTGTTGGTCCTAGCGAAAAAACAAACAAATAAAAAAGATGTCGACCGAGCATCCTAAGCTGGGACTGGACTCGGGCGCGTGGGCACATGACGGTGCCGCCGCGGTGGGGTCCGTCCACCCCGGGCCACGGCCGTGGCGGCAGCAGCAGCAGCAGCGGGCAGGAGGAGCGACCGACCGTCAGGACGACCGCGCATTCAATGCGGCCCGCGGCTTGCTGCCCACTCCCCCCACCACTTTTACCTTTTGCGTTTCCGCCCCCGCCCTTCCCCTCGTCTCACCAGCCGCCCCCGCCGCGGGGGTGCTTCTTGGCGCCTACGCGACGTCACCACGCGCTGTCCGAGCCACGACACCCCCCAAGCGAGAGAGTGAGTGAGTCCCACTCACGCAGAAAAGGCCACACGACGCGAGCGTACGGGACGAGCGGGGGCTGCGACTGCAAGGGAGGGAGAGGGAAGGGGGAGAAAGAGGAGTCCGGAGGAAGCAACACCCCAGAGCGAGAGAGATTTTGCTTCGCTTTTGCCCCTGCTCAAGCCGTCCTCTGCTCGCGCGGCTGCCGGGCGAGCACGGTCCGGCCCGATCCCCGCCCGATCGCCGCGGCGGGGGGAGCATTCGGGGAGCTGCTCGATGATGGAGTCGTACGCCGCGTCTCCCAAGGACGGCGGCGGGGGTGGTGCTGAGGGCGGCCGCGCCGACGCTGCCACCGGCCTGGAAGGTACAGCGCTCAATTCCGGCCCCGATATGCGCAATTTTGGGCCGGCTGTTTCTGCGCGTGTTTTTTGGGAAAGGAGGGGTTTGTGTGTCGTTTGCTTGCTAGGGTTTTGGATCTTCGATGCTGCCTGATGCGTGCGAATGTCGCTGCGTGCCGCGGCCTTTTGTGTTTTCGCAGAGTCGATGTGGAGGCTGGGGCTGGCCGGCGGAGAGGAGGCGGCCGGGGAGGGGCTGCCGGAGCGGCCGGGCGAGGCCAACTGCGTCTACTACCTCCGTACGGGGGCCTGCGGCTACGGGGAGACCTGCCGCTACAACCACCCTCGCGATCGCGCCGCCGCGGTGAGCTGGACCGCTTCTCTTCTCCCGATTTTATTTCCCCCATCATGCTCTGCTTCACTTCAGTCTAGTTGGGGCTTGCTACTTACGACTTGCCAGTCCCTGATAATGACCGACAGGTTCAATTACAGCTGGTTGGTGCGGAGGGGAGCTTCCAGCTGAAGCCTCTTGCTGTGATTGAATTGAATTGATTCTAGTTATGGCTTAGGAGCCTGTCACGAGCCCATGGAAGTGAAACTTGATTGTGCAGTCGTCGGTTGCTGTCGTTGATTATGCGATTGACTGATTCTATAATAAGGCTTCTTGTCTTAGTCACGTGGTTGATGTTGATAATTCAAAGTTCCACTTTCTGCTTACGCTGCCACTTGCTTATGTTGTAGGCTGGATCAGTCACTCGGTCATATTTCTATTAGGATTTTTTTTTACCCTACAGCTCAAGTAGATAGCCGTGTTCACATGTTTCCAGTGAGGTGTTGTAGAACTGAGAACTTTAGGCAGAGTATAGTAGCTATGAATTCCTGACGCTACATTGGCTGTTTCCAGTGAGTTGTTGTAGAAGTGAGAACTTTACGCAGAGTATAGTAGCTATGAATTCCTGACGCTACATTGGGTTCAAGATTGAATTGAAGGTCTAAACATGTTTTGTGCTCTGTTTTTTAGTTTGACGGAGGCACAAGGACCACACGCACAGTGGAGTATCCAGAACGCCCAGGTCAGCCACCATGTGAGGTAATGAAACTAGTCCTCATCTTGCCAATAGTTGAAAACTCGCTCATACAGTGATATGAAATTATATGGAATAGAAGGTCTTTCCTTTAGAAGCTGGTACATGAAATTATATGTGTTTTTTATTTATTTGGTGGATAGTTTACATTTTCAATTTTTCACAATTTTTTTGCAGTACTACATGAAGAATGGGACTTGTAAGTTTGGCTCTAATTGCAAGTATAATCATCCCAGAGAAGGCGGTTCTGTACAGCCAGTTGTCTTAAATTCCTGTGGTTACCCTCTGCGCCTGGTGGGACTGTTTGTTCAATCCAAATTTTGATGTACTCTTGGTCCTTTGCTCAATATCTAATGAAGATTCTTTTCGTTATGCAGGGTGAGAAAGAGTGTTCCTACTATATCAAAACTGGCCATTGCAAATTTGGATCAACATGTAAATTTCATCACCCAGAAGGGCCAGAACATGGTGTTGTTTCAGAGACGCCAAGCATGTATCCACCAGTGCAACAATTGCCTGTCTCTTCCCCTCTTCCATATCCACCTCTAGCCAGTTGGCAATTGGGGAGGCCTTCTGTTCTGCCAGGATCATTTTTCCCGGGCTCTTATCCTCCAATGATGCACCCATCTGCAGTCATGCCAATGCAGGGATGGAACCCTTACATGGTAAGTTTCTAATACGGTATTCTTTCTCATTTTAAACTTTGTGCTACAAATAGTAGATCATCGAGCAAATGTGTTTTATATAAAATGAATCTTTTAATCTGGATCAAAGTATAAGAAAATAATTTTGTAAGGTCTCTTATTAATGATACAACGTTTACTGTCTGATTTCACAAACTCACAATGTAGCAGGAGCATTGTCTTGTAAAAGAAGATTACAAAAATGACCCAAAACATGACCTTGTACTTTTGTGTTATGAAGATTGTAATGCATTGTCAGAAAAAGAAAATACTAAACTGCCCTGATGACTTCATTTTCCTTTATTTTCTTAGTCACCTATGAACCAAGTTCCGTCAGCTGGGGGACAGCAAACTGTTCAGGCAGGACCATTGTATGGCTTATCACACCAAGGGCCTCCATCCGCAGTTGCTTATGGCAGTAATTATGCATCGTTGTCTTCTTCAACATGGCCTTCAAGTGACAAGCAAGAAGTTGTCTTTCCAGAGCGGCCTGGGCAGCCTGAATGCCACCACTACATGAAGACAGGGACCTGTAAATTTGGATCCACATGTAAATACAATCATCCCCAATACCTGAGTACACCTAGGTCCAACTATATGCTGAGCCCTCTAGGTCTTCCAATTCGGCCGGTGAGTAGCTCTTATACCTCAGTCTGATTCTTACATTGAAGTTATATGTTATCTTCAGATGAAAGTTAATCCAAAAGCATACCACTGAATCATCATTTTGATGTTGTCCTTGATAAGATTGACATCACATTTTATTGTTCTGATACTGTGAAGTTGATAAGTGAAGTTTCATTTACTTGTGTAGTTTAGTCTAATTGCAAATTGCAGTTTTCCAGTTATTACAAGTTCTCAGTGTTACTTTAGGACTTGAAAGTAGTGCAGCTAGCCAGCTAGGTGGTATTCTGTCATAGAGGGATTATTGGCGAATGTTATGATTTTGGGTCAAACATCGATCAAGTAGCCATATACTTTAAAGAACGGATTCCATTGCTTCAGTTCATCACCAAATACACCTTCCATATACTTTGTAGAACTGTTGAAAGTTCTGTTCCTGGTTTAGTGAACCATGTAATTGCACCTTCAAGTCTGAGTTTAGCCCATTGTATAGTCGACTAGAATGTGAAGCAAAGCCAGCTATATAAAATGTACTGCTTTTTAGTCTGTAGCATAACATGTGCATGCAAGAGGGTCTATTCTGCGTCCATTGACCTTCTCTTCTAGTTTTTGTATATCGAAGAATATTATGTGTAGGACAGTGTTTTGTGAATCGTCAACCAAATGCAGATCGATGTTCATATTATTTATGTAGGAGGCATACGAGTTTTGACCTTGTGGTACTTATTTGATTCTGCTTAAATTCAGTGTCCAGTGTAGATTGTCTTTAGTGCAAGTTTAACGGTTTCCTTGCACCGACGCGGAAAATAATGATGACAAAGGGTAGGGAAGAAACTTCTAAGCATTGGAAAATAATAAGATAGGATTCTTGCTGCATTGCATGATTTTGGAAACCACTCTTTTGGGTTTTTGCATAACTTGTGTCTTTTGTTTATTGCTCACTAGCTTGACCAGGTGCTCATCCTTTAAATGGCTCTGCACCTGTGTACAATTTGACATACAAAAGTTTAAAATTGTGAACATATCTGATGATGAAATCTCTTAATTCTTTGAAGATGAAGGCTTTTATTAGTGGAACATATAACACATCCATGATTGTGTTTGCACTGTGTTTATCCAATACTATTTTTTTTTGTTGGATACTTCCTTGGGACAATCTTGTGTACGTGTTCCATTTCTTCCTTTCCAAATTTCCAAAACGAAACCACCTCCGACTTAGTCGCAAGTATCTTGATTCTTGACCAACTTAGGGATTGATGTTTGTTCTTAGCATACTAAAGCCCTTTGAGCCTTGTTACCCCATTAGCCAAAAATACTACTCCCTCCAATCCATAATAAGTGTCGTGGTTTGAACTAAAACCACGACACTTATTATGGAACAGAGGGAGTAACTAGTAGAACATCAGTAGTAAAATTTGACAAATAGAAAGTTATTAGGGTACCTTGTCCTATCTACGATTCCTTTTTAATCAGGAAAACCTTTCTTTTGCTTCCACTAAAATTCCCTGAAGTGAGGTTACTGGGAGGTTATTTCTGTATCTGATCAACAGTTAACAGACATCTGTTGGTGTAATCTGTTAGCACCTATCAGTATCGATTTTTTTTTGTCTTAGCCGCAATGGTTATGAATTTAATTGTTTTATTAACTTTAATTTCTTGCACATCACAATATGTTTGTCCAAACTTATCTTGCAACGCACACTTCTCATGAATGTAATGTTCCTGTAGTAATAGTAGTTCATTTTGGCTGCAAGTGATAAAATGCGCAGTAGAATTTTAATCTGTTATTGAATTTCTTGTGACAAAACATGCAAATACACAAGCCAATGTGATAAATGGCACAGCACATTGCATTTTTTTTTCTCGTTTTGCACGTAGAATAAAATAATGATCAAGTTCCCTTTAATTTGCAGGGTGCTCAGCCATGTCTTTACTATTCACAGCATGGGTTTTGCAAATTTGGTCCGGGATGCAAATTTGATCACCCACTGGGTGCTCTGAGCTACAGTCCTTCAGCATCATCGCTTGGTGACGTGCCTATCGCTCCATATCCTCTCAGTCTCCCTGTTGCTCCTATGGCCTCATCTCCATCATCTTCTGGTCTGCGGCCAGAGTACATTCTGGGCAAGGACTCTTCAGCAAATCAGCCAGCCTCACCTGGAACTACATTTGGACCTGCTGGACAGATTTCAAAAATTTATGCTCCACACATGCTTCTCCGTCCTCCAGCTTCTGCAACCGGTGCCACTGTCACCATCCATGGTGGAGAGTTCTGATCCCATTCCTGGGATGAAAATGGGTGTTCAGAAAGCTTCTCAAGATGTTTTTTTTGGTGTAGGTGAGATGAGGTCTCGGCTCGTTTTTGCTCGGATTCGTTCCACAACAAATCTGTTTGCACTTTCCATCCCCAGCATCTTTCACCCAGAACCCCACCCAATGTGAATATGGCTGGAGCTGACATAGACAACGACGGCCAAGGTGGCAGTCTTTGCCATCTGAATAAATGCATAGATGGGAGTGGCAAGCTCGTACCCTGCCATTTTTCTGTTCATTGCTGAATTGGAAGAGGGAGAATCCTGAAATCCACTTAACTGGTGCTCATTGTATCGGTACATAATTATCGAAGGAGGCCACAAGATGCATCATTACAGGGAGGTTTTGTACCTGAAAGCTATTGGGTTCGGCACCCTTGCCCAAATCTTTGCTTATTTAACCATCTCATATGTGTTATGCAACTACGAGTCAACAACTTCTGTAATATGTATATGTATATTCATAATGCGGACATAAGAATGGCGTAATGGAACACTCGAACCCTCAATGGAATCATCTGCAGCTAAGTCAGCTCAGTTGCTTAATTGTTCATCAGTATAAGTTTGAATCTGTCGGTAGGTAACACCAGTTGTGTGGCTCATTTTGTTCTTGCTGTGAATTTGTTCGCTAAGTTCTCTTTTAGACAAGTCCCCACGAGAGCTGAGCACTTCCGTTTACTGAGCCAAACAAAATAAGGTGTAGAAGCTGCGGTTACTGGTCACCAGGAAAGTATCAGGTGCTGACATGCTCCCATATTTTTTCTTTTCGAATGTTCACGAGAGATGTGTCTACACCCCCTAAAAAGTGCAAATCTAATTTCGAAATACACATAGAGAAAGAAAAGGTGAAAACTCAAGCGTGATCAAATTTAAAGGATTTGAAAATTTCTGTTTTTTTTTCAAATGCTCACGAGAGATGTGTCCACAACCCCTAAAAAGTTCAAATATAAATTCGAAATATGCATACGGAAAGAAAAGGAAAAAAATCAAGCATGAATAATGTCACGATGCTATTCTCATGGATTTTTCTTTGTTTCTCTGTGTATTTTGAAGTTGGATTTGAATTTTTTAGAAATTATTGGCATATATGTTTTATGGACAATCACAAAAAATTCTGATTTTTTGAAAAACATTAAATTTGATTGTTTAAACATGAGAGCAAGGGAGCATGTGAATATTGGGGCCACTAGATATTCTCCGCACTTACACACCTCACTACTCCATTAGTCCATCAGGAGAGTTTTCATACACTAATAGAACTAGTGCATCAATTGCACGACAATCCCTACTCATTGCATTGACGTCAATGATAAAAGACGTTCCCATTGCCTAATGATCAAGACTTGTGATGTAAGACTTCCTATACCTATTTTACTTCTCATAAACCCTCATTGCCATTCTCTATTCCATTTGAAAAAGTGAGGTGGCTAAGACTTGCAGTCGAGTATTGCATGAATTATTATGTGGTGCATCAGTATTGCGTAGTCAAAGTAACTTGGTTTACCTTGGGTTGGTTTATGATAAGATTGTCATTATATGATGAAGACCAAGTAATGCTATGTTTCCAATATAACCTGGCAATCTTTCTTAAGCTACGGTGATGGAAACATTGATTGAAAGCGTTGATTCATGAAAAGCAAGAGTATATTTGTTTGCACATTTTGATGTTACTTCTTGTTATCAATTATAGACTATTGCATGGCATCACTATTCTTTTGAGTTACACTTAAATTACATCAGACTGGTCATGTTCATGTGAGATAACATTCACAATCATATATATTTTTTGAGCATTTTCAGTGGTAGCATAATTTCTTTGAGCATTTTCTAAGGTTCTACTAGCATAATGAATATCATTCAGTGTTTTTATCAACTCTTTGCCCAATAACAATCACTACATCATAATCAATGACATCACACATGATTTCAAAAGGCAAATTCCAATCTAGAGGTTGAACTAAGGTGCGGAAATTATAGCTTTCTAAAGAATTTCAATCGCTTCCTTACAATCCTTGACAAAAAGAAAAGGAACATCTTTTATAAAATATTAGTAAGAGGACTAGAAATTTTGGAAAAAAATCTTTAATGAACCTTCTATAAAAACCAACATGACCAAGGAAACTTCATATATCTCTTATATCTCTAGGACAAGGCATTTTCTCAATATCTCAATCAACTCAATACATCTCTCAAAAATTCTATTCCCAAGGACAATACCTTCATTTACCATAAAGTGGCACTTCTCCCAGTTTAGTACAAGATTTGTCTCCTCACATCTCTGCAAAACTTTGTTAAGATTGTACATGCAATTATCGAAAGACGTTTCATATACAGAAAAATCATCCATAAAACACTCAACAATTTTTTCAAAAAAATTGACAAAGATAACATTCATGCATCTCTGGAAAGTAGCAGGTGCATTACATAGACCAAAAGCCATACATCTATAAGCATAAGTTCCAAAAGGACAAGTTAAAGTTGTTTTCTCTTAATCTTCATGATGAACAAGAATTTGAGAAAAGGCAGAGTAACCATCAAGATAACAAAAGTGTGTGCTTAGACAGTATTTCTAACAATTGATCAAAAAAGGGCAACGGATAACGATCTTTTCTACCTACTTTATTTTATTTTTATAATCAATACACATCCTATAACCGGTAACAATTCTATCATTAGGAACAACAGTAATACCTCCTTTCTTAGGAACACCATGAACATGACTTACACATCTACTCTCGGATATAGTATATATTATACCAGGTTCTAAAAGTTTAAGATTTTCATTTCCACATCCTTCATCTTAGGATTCAAGCGGCATTGATGATCTATAACAGGTTTAGCATCAGGTTCCATATGATTCCTATGCATGCAAAGAGTAGGACTAATACCTTTGAGATCATCCAGAGTATACCCAATAGCAACGTGATGATTTCTGAGGACCCTAAGTAATCTTTCCTCTACATACACTGAAAGGTTAGCACTGATAATAATATTTCATATCTTTTTTTCATCCAAATAAGCATATTTCAGTGTATCAGGTAGTGGTTTAAGTTCAAACACAAGATCACCTTTAGGAGGAGGTGCGGGCTCCCCCTAAAGTCTCAATAGATAGATTATGTTTAAGCAAAGGTGGTTTCCTGAACAACACATCATCTATTTCTTTCCTCTCATGCATATTGGATAAATTTTCGTACTCCAATAAATATTGTTCTAATGGATCACTAGGAGGTATAGCTATTGTAGCAATTCTCTATATCTCAATAACATAAGGTAAATCTTTAGCATGATGTTGTTTAAACTTAGAGAAAATAAAAGAAACTCCATCTCCTCCAAACTTAATATAAACTTTTTCTTTTTGACAATCAACAACATTACCACTAGTATTTATGAAAGGTCTACAAATATTATGGGACAAAAATTATCTTGTTCAGTTACAAGTATCAAGAAATAAGTAGGATACTTAGTCATACCACATAGAACTTCAACATCTCTAATAATTCCCACGGGCAAAATACTAGACCTATCGGCTAGCATAATAATTAAATCTATATCCTCTATTGAACAGGGTGAAATATCTTCAGCAATTTCTTGATAAAGGGTAAATGAAATAACACTTATACTAGCTCCAATATCACATAACCCATGATACCAATGAGTACCAATCTTAGCAGAGATAACAGGCATACCAACAACACTTGGAAGTCTTTTATGTCCAACAATATCAATAGCTTCCTCATAGAGTTGAATAACATGGCCATCTACATCTTCGGTCACAAGATCTATAATCATAGCTATTTGAGGTTGTATTCAGTTTAATCATAAGGTGTATATGTTTTTTGTTCACCTTTCTTTGCTACAACAGTACCAAAGAGTGTTCTTTAATTCTAGCAGCAGACAGAAGTTTATCAATATAAGAAGATAACTAACCGTGTGAACTTGTAATTCCCTCTTAGCGATAACATTTTCTTTATCAACATCTTTAAAGGGATCATGATATTTCTCCCACTTTT
Source organism: Elymus sibiricus (assembly GCA_039707655.1). NCBI lineage: Eukaryota > Viridiplantae > Streptophyta > Magnoliopsida > Poales > Poaceae > Elymus > Elymus sibiricus. Next base: position 157,966,520 of record CM077668.1, on the reverse strand, counting down.
CTTTAGGAATATCAATATGAGCAGCAAAATATTTACAAAATTTGTCACCTATTTTCAGAATCAAGTCCAAACTTAGCACCAACTTCATGAAAATAAACAGTTTTAGCAAAAGACTTAATGCAATAATATTCAAAATTTATACCTAATTCTTTACCTTTGTCAATTTCCAGTCTTCAACTTTGCATGATATCCTTTCAATAAGATTCCATTTACTATCGGTGTCTTTTTTTCTGGAGCGGCCTCCAGAAGACATATCAAGTGTTTCCTTATCATGTTGAGGGAGTCTTGCATAAAAAAAGTGATAATCATCTCTCCGGAAAAAGAATTGATGGAACATTTGATCATTAATGATTTAAGCCCCCCCCCCAAGGTTGAGTCATACTTTCTCTGGAATGAGGCCAAAAAATATAAATATAATTCCTATCCTCATGCACCTATTGAGCGGGAATAAACTTGGAGACAAATTCAGAGTGAAGATCAACCCACTCCATTTCGTAGGGACTATCCAACAACCTAAACCATATCAAAGCCTTGCCCTCCAAAGGAATAGGTAATTTTTTTAATAACACTATCCTCTGATAAACCTAAAAGCTCAAAGAGACAACATAAATCTGTAAGCTTAAGCAAATGTTCTCTAGGAAGAACAATTTTGTCACCTGCATAAAAATTATTGGTCAATCACTCAAGGAAGCCAATGGGTATTTGGTAAGTTTTTCAGAAGGTGGAGGTTCTCTCCTAACCACGGTAGTAGTGTAGACGACCCCTTCTAACAAGTTATAAGTAGCAGGATTTTCCATAGCAGACTAAAAGAGCAAAAAAAAAAAAAAACAGAACGCACAATAAATCTTTCCCTTACCAAATTCCACTTACCAAGAGCGCTACACTCCCCGTCTATGGTGCCATAAAAGAGTCTTGATAACCAACAAATGTAGGGGATATATTGTAGCCTAATACGTATCAAACGTATCTATAATTTTGAAGTATTCATGCTACATTCACATTATTTATTTATAATCTTGGCAACCATTTTTGGTTGGACTCACATATTAATACAGTGCCAAAGGTCAGACCCTATTTTCTAGTGTTTTTGAATTTTTAAGTGAAAAATTTACGAAGTAGGAAAATCTGAAAAAAAATCATGAAAATTCTTTTATGCCAAAAGACTACAGTAGCCAGAAGATGGGCACCAAGGGCCACCCTAGATGGCCACGCGCCCTCTGGCCGCGTGGTGGGGTCGCATGAAGGCTGTGTAGGTTGACCTCTCCTTTTACCGCAAGAAAGATCCCGAAGAATCATGAATACCCTTAAAATTTGAGCCCAATTGGATTTACGGCTCTCCGACTATTTAAGAAACGGTGATCTGGGTTAGAAAAGTACCGAAAAGCTGCAAAACAGAGAGAAGAGAGATCCAATCTTGAAGGGGCTCTTGGCCTCCGGGAGGCCAAGGAAGAAGAAGAAGGAAGGGGGCCTCCCCCCTCTCCTCCGGTGGTGCCGGAACGCCGCCAGGGAGCCATCTCCATCACCATCACCAATTACTCTCTCACCCTTCTCATGGTGATGTGTGAGTAATTCATCCTCCGGGCTGGTGGTATGTACTAGAAGCCATGTGCCCAATCTCTCTCTCCCATGATCATGTAGGGTTCCGATCTTGATTGTACCATGGTCTTCGTTAATGGAGTTGAATCTTATGATGTATCCTCCTCTATTCTTTTTGTGCTGAATTGTCTTGCTCATATGAAGTTTTTTTTATGTTGGATTGACCTTTTGGGAATCAATGAGATTACATGATGGATGTCTAGTATAACTTGCGGATACTTGTAGTGACATTGGTGTACTCTATGCATAATAGGTTGAACCATATCATATGGTGTTGTCCTACTACAATTTTTGGGACTACCGTGAGACATTGGGGTGCTTTTCTGTTAGCGCACCTAAGCGATACTATCCTAATTTGATTCCAAAAAAGAGGGAACTTTGGAGTGATTCTTTACCGCTTTTGAGGGCATATCATGTTGTTTAACTATGTTAATGATGTTGAGAGTTGGCACTAGTGAAAGTATGAACCCTAGGCCTTGTTTCCAAGCATTGAAACACCGTACTTATTCATTTTTATTTGTTATCTTTCTGCCCATATTTATTCAGATTACACAAAGTCACTTTTAGCATCCATACTACACATATATCATCATCTTTTCACCGAACTAGTGCACCTATACAATTGACAACTGCATTGGGTGTGTTGGGGACACAAGAGACCACTTGTATTTTATTGTAGGATTGTTTGAGAGGGATCAATTTCATCCTACACCTCCATGGACTGATAAACCTTAGGTCATCCACTTGAGGGAAATTTGCTACTGTCCTACAAAACTCTGCGCTTGGAGGCCAAAGAAAGTCTACAATAATAGAATTTGTGTAGTAGACATCATAGCCATTTTTGTTAAGTAAGAGTGTCGAACCCAACGTGAACCAGAAGGAATTATTCAATAGATTTCAGCAAGGATACACTGTAAAAGCTGCAAATATTGTTTGATGGTTTGTTCGATCACAAGAATAATTGCAGGAACGTGAATTGTAATAAAAGTGCAACGTCGCAGCAAGTGGCCCAATCCTGAATTGTTTTAAGGACAAGCTAGTTGTGTTTACTTATAGGGATGAGGACACACGGGAGTTTCATCAAGTCACTTTCATATAGTTTCATTGAGTTAACATTCGTTGCCTTGATAATTTGTTGTGTGGTGGAACCTATAACAATGTGTTGTTATTACTTAGACAAACAACATACTTATGATTATATATGCAAGCATACACAAATATAAAAGAGTAATTAATGAAACATATAACCATAGCATTAAACTTTGGGGGTTCCAACAACAACTCATGCAACAATTCATAAACTTGGGTTTCGTAATTTCTGTCACTCCAACCGCCCCCCGCAGATAAACTAATCACACAATGCTCTCCTCTTGGACATTAACGATGAAGTGATATGTAGTCAACATTCGCGCATCACCACTAAAGAATTACACCACAACATAAAATCAAAACATTGAACTATGTTCAAATTCACAAGATTACTAGCAACAAGGTTTATCGCATGTCCTCAAGAATGTAACGGACTACTCACAAGACATCATATGGATCATGACCAGCGGAGATGGAAATACGATTAACATATAAAACTTCTAAGCATCAATTACAGACAATAATCAACACCAGAAGGTACTCTCAGCAAAGGATTTGAGGTAATAGTTCATCGATTGAAAGCTAGGCTTGGAGAAGGATGACCATGATGATGGTGTTGCTGCTACTGATGGTGATGTTGATCATACCCATGATGAATAGAGCACTGTTGGTGTCGATTGCTTTGAATTCCCCTTTCTGGAGGGAAAGGAGCCCATAGAAACAGTCGTCCGGAAGCAGAAAAGTGCTTCGCCTCTGTTTCCCCACGTAGATGGCGGCAAAAGAATCCTATAAAATCACGGATGAATATTTAGGGTAATATAAGGTCATTGAGCACCAGAGCTAGCCGAGGGGCCGGGCTCCTGTGGTCCCCACGCGACCACACCAAGCGGCCAAGGCTGACCGCATGTGCCCCACAGGGCTCTCCCAAGGTAAGCCTAGGTGCCCCTGGCTTCCTCCCAGCTTAAAAATAATTTTCATGTTTTTTTTGGAATTTTTTTGGTCTTTGGAAAATTATTTTCTCCACTGGTCCTTGTTTTGCTCCTTTTTTGTAGCTTTGCGATAATTCGCCTCCTTCGGTAAATCATGCAAATTGAGAGGAAAAAGCTATTAGAATTGAGCTATAATATGCAAAATATCAACAATAAATAGGGATTTAGATTAAGAAATAGTGATGCAAAATGGATGTACCGGATGTACCAGCGACCATTCGGCTTCTTCTCAGTCGAGTAATCTCAAGTCCGACAATGATGACTCCGAACCAATCGTTTTGTGCCTCACAAAGAAATTTCAGGTGGCATATCATTCAGAGCAGACCTGCTCTGCACTTTGGGTGGTGGTAATCTGCCTCTATGAGGTTGACATATTATCAGGGACACTCTTAACATGGGGCGAATTCGGTATCCTCTGTGGCATTGGTTGGACTCTAAATAAAGAGCAAAATACTGAAGCTCCTAGGTTTGGATCTGACTTTGATGATTAAGTGATGTTCCTGGTATACTGACCTGCATCTCTCTTGAAAGTTATACCAGGCGTTAACACCATCACTTGGATTTTCATGATACATCCCCAGTCAGACCGCTAGTCAGCCTCTTTCGAGAGATGATCGAGTATTACTGAACCTTTTTCCACAATTTGTTTGAACATAACTTTTCATAGGTTTTGCTCCTTAGAGTCCGTCGGTGTCTCTTCAGGAGCAATTTTGCGGCATCTCGGGTCTGAAGGCCAGTCAAAATCTACTTCTATGGAGGGCTCAGTCGGTTTCCATATCGATGCCCTAACAGACTTGGGGGCTAATGATGAGGCAATCCCCCATCGGGTAGGCCCACAACAACATAAGGCCCAGCCAAGAGAGCACCAAACCCATTGATCCTAAGGCCCTAATAATGAAAGCAACAGGGGGAAGCTGCCTAGTTGGAGTGGGTACCAGTCGGGGAAGAATCCCCAGTAGGCCTACTCGCTAGTCGGGTTCATCCGCCAGTCGGACTTATCATCAGTCCTACGGCCAGATGGATTAAAGGAGGTGTTACACATGAAGCTCTACTACGCATTAAGTGCAGGCGTTAGTAGGGATCCACTAGCTATTAAATATGTCAGTTGCTACTATGTAAGGACAAGAATCAACCAGTAGTAAATACGTTGTTACTCTTGGCAGTTAGACCAACCATTGTGACCTGTGTATGTAGCAAACTCTATGTATGTCATGACCCGGTCCCTGATACGGGCCCGAATCTCTGAGCTTACTATGTCAGTCCCTGGATCAATAGCTAACACGCATAGTCGACGATGAAATACCGAGTATACATCATGTGTCGAGGTATTACAGCGCAGATCCAGTGTTTTACAATACACACCTGCTTAGCTCATGGGCTAGCTTGCAATACAACCATGCAGCGGAGATAGTATCTAGTCTTGTGGCGTCCATTCACTCGCAGGCAAGAGTTGAGTATAGCGCCGCAACCCTACTTCGTACCTTCCATTCGTTATGGTAAACCTGTAACATGATACGTTGCAGCCACAAGGGTCAATACATTGACTGTATTGGCAAGCTTCACCAGGAATGGCTTGATGGAACATAAACATGCAATTTAGTGTGGCTGGGTTTCCTTTTGCGCAAATATAGTTTTCCTACCTTTATAATAGTGGCCTACTCTAATAGTTGGACATACCGCCTCACACAGTAGTCCTGGACAGATCGTATCACGCGACCGTCCAAATATATAGCATTTGAGCATGTGGGTTGCCGCCTCACACGGTTGCCCTAAACCACTCCCAGATAATTCTACTGGTATCACGCCAGCCATCTGAGTCGGTCCAAGCCTTTCTCCAGAGACCTTGGTATCACGCTAGTCCTCTGAGATCAGCTCCATACCCCCCTTTGGTTCAACCCATTGATTTTATTAGAAAATGTGATGAGATCAAGCTGACAATTCTCAGATGAGTTGCTCAAAGTTGTCCGTAACCGGGGACACGGCTAATCATGATCAGTTTTTACACTCTGCAGAGGTTTGTGTACTTTACCCATGATTCCCGATCACACCCTTGTGCTACTAAACTTCATTTGTGAAGTAGCTAGGTAGATCAAGACGAGCCTTTTGGGAAGTAGTAGCCCTCTCAGACACGGCTGACCCAATCCGATTTTCTCTACATGCAAAACTACATTTGCTGGTCAGCCCAGGAGGGTTCCCATAACTTACTTGGTCTAGACAGAGCCCATATTGTCTCACGGTTACACATGGAAGCTACTCAACCATGAACTCATGTGATCCCTTTGATACCTGGGTGGAATTCCCCACCAATGACTACAGTCCGATGACCCAATCAAAGCCAGTTCACCCAGATCATTTCATTAATTAAGTTGTAGTTAAGTAGTCAACCGTAAGTAACCTTTAATGATGATCCCAATCCACGTTATAGCAGCTAAGCAACTACTCATTGGTTACAAGGTCAAGGTATAATGGACCTACATTTCTTCTACTAGGTTCTGTCAAGCATAAAGTAAAATCCTATGGGGATTTCCTAGTTGAAAAACAACTACAATGCATGAAAACATAGGTTATGATCAAAGGTTCCACTTGCCTGTATTGACGATTCTTCAATCTCACAATCTTGATCAAGTTACTCTTCGCTCTCCATACAATCTATCGTAAGTAAAGAGCAATCATAAACAACCATACAATACAATCAAACATGTAACAAGTGTTGTGCATGGTGTCAGTGTCATTTGATGTGTCAGGGTTATCTCATAAGAGTTTTGGAAAACAACATAGTGGTTGTCATTTGGAATACATGTGACATAAGGGTTCACATGCAAGTATCAAGTAAGGGTTCATCACATAAGGAGTATGTGATGTCAAGTTGTGGTTGTCAGATCTAATCAGAAGAATCTTAACAACAGAAGTCATGGTCTATGAATCTTGGATAGCCAAGTTCATGTTCAAGTTTGAATGACAATTCAAACTTGTTGACCTTTCATGAGCTTGAATACACTAAGGTCTGAAAATGATAACTTGGTCTGGCTGCCAATTCAGTTTGGATTTGGATTAGGGTTCATCCATTTGAATTCAATTTGAACTAGCGGGGTCACCCGCGCATTTGCGCGGCTAGATTTAATTATTATTGCCTCCACTATTTTTAATATATGTAAAATTATATTTATTTGGTAATTAAATATGTTCCTGTTATTAAAATAAAAATAAAAACATTTCTCATTATACATCAAGGAAATTGGATCATTTATAAATTATAGAGTTTGAAATTTGATTGGCTGGATGGACTATTAGCCATTAGAAACGTAAGGATCCTTTTATTTATGACTAATGCTTCATATAGTTCAATTAGTTAAATGGTTCTTAGTTACAAATTGTGTTGTAGAGACCGGCTTAATATGAAATACCCCGTATTCGAGAAAAAAAATATGAAATACCCACTTACGTCCGTATTTGTCGATACATCATAGTCATTCTATAGATATATTAGTATTTCAAAAGGTTGGTTATGTAGTTCTTATTTCTTGCCAACCTTCTAGATTCTGCGGACTAAGCTCATCCTCCTAGTGAAAAAGTTGGTAACATCGGTTTCTTCAACTGCTCCATTGACCAGGTTGTGTCACCAGCGAGAGACCCAATTTGTTTTGTGTTTATTTCTTTTCATCTCTCCACTCTCCATTCGAAATCTTCTAGACCTTTTTTGATTAATTTACTAAAAAAACTTGTTTAATTAAAAGAATGACCCGCGCATTTGCGCGCTAGATTTTCTATACATATTTGTACGTACTATTATATATATCTTGAGTTATTTGATCTCATGGTCATTTATTATTTCATTTCACTCGTCGCGACCGCGTTATATATATTATTTTTATTCATCATAAAATTTATTATTTTTAAATATAATTGTTTGAAAAATATTATTAGTTTTTAATTATTATATTAAATTGGTGGCGAAGACACGCTGATGTGTGTCACTTGAAGATTATTCATCTCATTATCTCTTTTTCGTCGCTTGGTTTTTTCATGTTGTCCCCATCACCTTATTTCATCTACCTAGAATATATCATGTTTATAACTTTATATATCTAAGTGACACATCCATGCACCTTGATACAATTGATTCATGTTAATGTTAAATGTAGAAATATAACTTGTAGACTCTAGTGCTACATATTGTATACGATATAGTAGAAACAAATTGTTGATTTTATTATAACAAAATTCTTGCATATATATTGCTTTTAATTAATGCAAATCAAACATATTTTTATTTGAAATTGTATGCCATATTTATGTATTAAATTATGGCATATGCAAAACAAACTTATTTGCATACAACAAACTAAATTTATAAATTTTTTTACATTTATCAATATTTTCCAATTAATTGTATCATATATAAACTAACCTATTTGGATATATCATTTGTCGCAAATTTGGATTTTGTAGCTTTCACATGGGACTCGTCAAAAAAATAATAGAAATCCTTTTTTAATGCCACAGTGAAAATAGGCTTTTATTTACTATCCACCAAACAATAACCTTATTAATGTGAGGTTTCTCTAAAACAGTCTTGTGTTCAATACCATCGAATAAGGATCTTGTAGACTATAAATTTATATAAACAACATGATTTGTACCCAAATCTATAATTTGAACCATCCATCATCAACGAAGCACACAATTTTCCTGTATACATATATACTGTGATTCATTTTTCTATTTTAATGATATAGTCTATTGTATTTGGACATGTCAATACATACATGGTCAATGTGGAACACAAATTTTTAATAAAAGTACATGTAGTTTTGTATGGAGTATGAAATTGCAGTGATCATGGCAAACATCAATGTGTTTTCAAATTATTTTGTTACAGTTTGAATGAGGCAAATCTCTACTCCTAATGTCTCACTTGGTAGCCTCGCCTTCACGGTTATTTTTCGTCTCCCACTTTTGTCTGGTTTTTTTTCGTCTCACCTCCCACCACCATCTCCTTTTGTTGGTTTTTTTACTCTTTCATTAAAAACTTTCCAGACCTTTACAAACTTTCCTAACCCGACACGTTACAAACGGGAAGGAACCGATAGCACATTACCAAACAATAAAATCCAATTTCATGGCAATTAATTTCAAATCTTAACTTTCCTAACGCATGGATCCCTCCCTTTCCTAACAACCAATATCTCTGCTTCTACATGGGCAGTACGTAGGTCGGTTGTTCGTTTGTTCGCTAGCCCACCCATTGATCGAACGTGTCCCCTCTCCCACCACCTCGACCCATCGATTTTCTCCCATCCCCGCACACAGAACCGATGGAAAAAAAACCTCGAAAAAACCACAAGATACATCATACGCACGTCCTCCCTTCCGCAATCCCTAGCCGCCTCACCGCCCTCACCCTATAGCCGCCGCCAACCGCTCCATACCTCCCCACGCTGCCGACACCGACCCTCCATGGCGCTCCTCTGCTCCGCCAATACTCCACGCGCATCATTGCCTCAGTCCTCCACTTTCCTTTCCACGCCTCCCCACGCCCTGGTGGTACTGACTACCGAGGTCGACGTCGTCTTACGACTATTATGAGGAAGACATCGCGCGTCGAGGTGCTGACTGTTGATACGTCTCCAACGTATCTATAATTTTTTATTATCCATGCTATTACATTATCAATCTTGGATGTTTTTATATACATTTACAGCAATTATATATCATTTTTTGGGACTAACCTATTAACTTAGTGCCCAGTGCCAGTTGCTGTTTTTTGCCTGTTTTTGGTTTTTCAGAATATCAGTACCAAACGAAGTCCAAATGCCAGAAAAAAATTTGGAGATTTTTTTCTGGACATAAAAAACACTAGAAGCTTCGGGAGGAGACGAGAAGATGAAGCAGTGGCCCACGAGGCACCACGGCGTGCCCCAGGGGGGCGCGCCCTGATGGCTTGTGGGGCCCACACAGCTCCGTTTGACCTAATTCCTCCACTATAAATTCCCTAAAATCAGGAAACCAACAGAGGAGTCCACGAAATACTTTTTCCGCCGCCGCAAGCTTCTATTCTCGAGAGATCCCATCTGGAGGCATTTTCCGGTACTCCGCCGGAGGGGGAATCGATCACGGAGGGGCTCTCCATCAACCTTGCTGCCCTTCCGATGATGCGTGAGTAGTTTACCACAGACCTTCGGGTCCATAGTTAGTAGCTAGATGGCTTCTTCTCTCTTTTTGATCTTCAATACAATGTTCTCCTCGATGTTCTTGGAGTTCTATCCGATGTAATCACTTTTTCCGGTGTGTTTGTTGGGATCCGATGAATTGTGAGTTTATGATCAGATTATCCATGAATATTATTTGAGTCTTCTCTTAACTCTTTTATGCATGATTATTATAGCTTCGTATTTCTCTCCGATCTATTGATTTGGTTTGGCCAACTAGATTGATTTATCTTGCAATGGGAGAGGTGCTTTGTAATGGGTTCGATCTTGCTGTGCTCAATCCCAGTGACAGAAAGGGACATGACACATATGTATCATTGCTATTAAGGGTAAAAAGATGGGGTTTATTCATATGTGAGTTTACTTTGTCTACATCATGTCATCTTGCTTAAGGCGTTACTCCGTTCTTTATGGACTTAATACACTAGATGCATGCTGGATAGCGGTTGATGTGTGGAGTAATAGTAGTAGATGCAGGCAGGAGTCGGTCTACTTGTCTCGGACGTGATACCTATATACATGATAATTGCCTTAGATATCGTCATGATTTTTGCTTTTCTATCAATTGCCCAACAGTAATTTGTTTACCCACCGTATGCTATTTCATGAGAGAAGCCTCTAGTGAAACTATGGCCCCCGGGTCTATCTAAATCATAAAAATCCTAAAAATACCTTGCTGCACTTTTACTTTATTTATTTTATTTTATATTTTAGTTCAATCTATCTATCTATCACCATACAATTTAATCTTGCAATTAACCGCCGAGGGATTGACAACCCCTTGTTTGCGTTGGGTGCAAGGATTTGTTGTTTTGTGTGCAGGTACTGCTAACGAGGTGTTGTGTGATTCTCCTACTGGATTGATAACCTTGGTTTCATAACTGAGGGAAATACTTATCTCTATTGTACTGCATATCCCTTCCTCTTCAGGGAATTACCAACGCAGATCACAAGTAGCAGGAAGAATTTCTGGCGCCGTTGCCGGGGAGACATCATCAACATCTATCAAGTACCTACGCATAAAACTTTCATCTCCTTGCATTTATTTTATTTGCCTTTGCCTCTCGTTTTCATCTCCCCCACTTCAAAAAAGTTTTTACAAAAATACAAAAATATTTTCCGTTTGCCTATTTGCGTGTTGTCTTGTTCGCTTGCTTGAAGATTGTTATCATGAGTGATTTTGGCATGGCAGAAACTGATGATGGTAGAACTCCTAAAATGGGAAGTTCTACCAATCTTGATGCTAAAACTTTTGTGTTGGGACATGGGAATGTTATAGGAAAAAGTGTCATCCAAGAATTCTTTAATTGCATTGGGACCTTGGATTTTGATGATGCTCCTATACTTAAAGAAACTAAGAATTATGCCGATGCTATTTCCGCACTTGTTCTTAAACTTGAAAGAAGATTTATTCACACCCATCCTACTTTGCAAAGATTGTTTTATGAGTTACCGGTTATAAAATATCCTAGAGCTAAGAAAATAGCTACCCTTGTTCTCATGAATGAATTTGATCACATAGTGCGAGAAGCTAGGGAGATCTTCGATTTTTATGGTATGAACCATGAAAAACCGGTAATAGATGAGATCCTTTATAATAATGATTACTTGTTGAGGTATTTGTTCCGCAATGACCACATCTTTGATGAGAATATTAAAAAAGAAGTTCCTTCTTTGAATATAATCCAACAAGTTTTCAATAGTGTTAATAGACAATACTCTTGGATTGTAGCCGGTAATCAAGAGGGATTTACAGATGGACAACTTGCTAATGCTAAAATCTCTATGGATGATGTGTTTCATATTACCTTTGAAAAACCTTTTGATGAAAGTACATCTTTGGATAAGAAGAAGAAAGATGATAACACTTAAAACTATGCATTTGCCTAGCTAGGGGCATAAAACAATAGCGCTTGTTGGGAGGCAACCCAATGAATAAAATGAATTTTTACTTTTTGTTTCTGTTATTGTGTGTTTTCACATTTATGCTACTATTATGATTGAGTTTTTGTGTTTTTAACTAGTGTTTGTGCCAAGTAAAGCCTTTGGGATGATCCGGAAGATAGTATAATTGATGCTGTTTGGAAAACAGAAAGTTTTGCCTCCAGTGCTGGAATTTTGGTTCTGTACTGGAGTGTCAGAAAAATATGAAATTTTTACACAGTATTTTTATATGAATTTCCCAAGTTTTCCTAATTTTTCAGAATTTTTGGAGTTATAGAAGTATAGATTTTAAATAGATCTCTACAGACTGTTCTGTTTTTGACAGATTCTGTTTTTGATGCATTGCTTGCTTGTTTTGATGAAACTATGGATTGTATCGGGGGGTATAAGCCCTGGAGAAGTTATAATACAGTAGGTATAATGCAAAAATAAAATATGAATGGGTTTGCAACAGTACTTAAAGTAGTGATTTATTTTGTTATACTAACGGATCTCACAAAGGTTTTGTTGAGTTTTGTGTGATTGAAGTTTTCAAGTTTTGGGTGAGATCACGATGGATGAAGGAATAAGGAGTGGCAAGAGCCTAAGCTTGGGGATGCCCAAGGCACCCCAAGGTAATATTAAAGGAATACTCAAGCGTCTAAGCTTGGGGATGCCCCGGAAGGCATCCCCTCTTTCTTCTACCAACCATCGGTAATTTTACTTGGAGCTATATTTTTATTCGTCACATGATATGTGTTTTGCTTGGAGCGTCGTGTATTATATGAGTCTTTGCTTTGTTTGCTTTTTAGTTTGTCACAATCATCTTTGCTGGACACACCAATTTGAGAGAGCCACACGTTCATCATGATTTATTAGAATACTCTATGTGCTTCATTTAAATTTTTTGAGCTAGGCAGTTGCTCTAGTGCTTCACTTAAATCTTTTTGAGCACGGCGGTGGCTATATTTTGAAGAAATATTTGAACTCTCATGCTTCACTTATATTATTTTGAGAGTTGATAAGACTAAAATTTTGTAGAAATATTTGCACTCTCATGCTTCACTTATATCTTTTTGAGAGTTGATAATAGTAATGGTAATTTGCACAAGATATGAATTTGGTCCCAAAGTGATGAATATTCAAGAGGGATATAATAAAAACTTTCATATATATCATTGGGTATGATAAGTGTGATTTCTTGCAATAGTTTTGCGATATGGAAATGATGATATGTGAGTCATGTTAGTGAGCAATTGTGATTTAGTAAGAATATTAGTGTTAAGGTTTGTGATTCCCTATGCATGCACATTAAGTCAATAGTTATGCAATGAAATTATATCCTACTTATGGTGCATTATTCGGTGTTAGTTATGTTCAATGCATGTTTATGATCGTTTTTGCTTTTTTGTTGGTCGCTTCTCAATCTATTTGCTAGCCTTCATTTGTACTAAGCGGGAATACTGCTTGTGCATCCAAACTCCTTAAACCCAAGTTGTGCCAAATGAGTCCACCATATCTACCTATATGCGGTATTTCCATGCCGTTCCAAGTAAATTTGCATGTGCGAACTCTAATTTTCAAAATAATTTTCCGTTTTGTGTGCCCGTACCGCTCATGAAGCGGCAGGGGGTGGCCAATATTTTCCATGCTAGGTGTGTTATTCTCACGATGAGTGTTTATTCACTTGTCATTACACGAGAGAGTGGCTGGTAATAGGGATACCCAGTCCCACAATGAATCAAAAATTAATAACAACAAAATTCCTTGGAAAGTGTTGGTATAGAGGGCACCCGTGGATACGGCTAGCCATGGATTGTGAAAGAATGGTGGAAAGGAAATAAACTTTATTTTCTGTTTGGGAACCGCCTATGATGTGTCTAGCATGGAAGATATTGGGAATTCTCGGTCATTTTCGTTGACAGGAAAAGCATGCCTCTCAAAAACAATTTTATCTCTCTAATTTAAGCTTTGAGCTCTGGCACATTTGCAAATCTCTGATTCCCTCTGCGAAGGGCCTTTCTATTTACTTTTATGCAATTTTTATTTTTATTTTGAGTCTCCATCTTCTCTTATAAAGCACCAACTAGAGAGCACTATTGTCATACTTGTGCATTGTGTGTAGCTAATATTGAGTGTGTTTCATGAATGGACCAATGATTGAGCATAATGGGCTAGGGATAACTTTCTTTAGCGTTGATATTTTGAAAGACATGGTTGCTTGTTAGTATGCTTGAGTATTTATATCTTCATGTCAAACTATAGACTATTGCTTTGAATCATTCAGGTCCAAATGTCCATGCTACAAAGAAAAGAATATATGACGAATATGATAGGTAGCATTCCACATCAAAAAATTTGTTTTTATCATTTACCTACTCGAGGACGAGCAGGAATTAAGCTTGGGGATGCTGATACGTCTCCAACGTATCTATAATTTTTTATTGTTCCATGCTATTATATTATCAATCTTGGATGTTTTTATATACATTTACAGCAATTATATATCATTTTTTGGGACTAACCTATTAACTTAGTGTCCAGTGCCAGTTGCTGTTTTTTTTGCCTGTTTTTGGTTTTCCAGAATATCAGTACCAAATGAAGTCCAAATGCCACGAAACTTTTTGTAGATTTTGTGTGGACATAACAAACACTAGAAGCTTCGGGAGGAGACGAGAAGATGAAGCAGTGGCCCACGAGGCACCACGGCGCGCCCCGGGGGGCGCCCTGGTGGCTTGTGGGGCCCACACAGCTCCGTTTGACCTAATTCCTTCACTATAAATTCTCTAAAATCAGGAAACCAACAGAGGAGTCCACGAAATACTTTTTCCGCCGCCGCAAGCTTCTGTTCTCGAGAGATCCCATTTGGAGGCCTTTTCCGGTACTCCGCCGGAGGGGGAATCAATCACGGAGGGGCTCTCCATCAACCTTGCCGCCCTTCCGATGATGCGTGAGTAGTTTACCACAGACCTTTGGGTCCATAGTTAATAGCTAGATGGCTTCTTCTCTCTTTTTGATCTTCAATACAATGTTCTCCTCGATGTTCTTGGAATTCTATCCGATGTAATCACTTTTTGCGGTGTGTTTGTTGGGATCCGATGAATTGTGAGTTTATGATCAGATTATCCATGAATATTATTTGAGTCTTCTCTGAACTCTTTTATGCATGATTATTATAGCTTCATATTTCTCTCCGATCTATTGATTTGATTTGGCCAACTAGATTGCTTTATCTTGCAATGGGAGAGGTGCTTTGTAATGGGTTCGATCTTGCGGTGCTCAATCCCAGTGACAGAAAGGGACATGACACGTATGTATCGTTGCTATTAAGGGTAAAAAGATGGGGTTTATTCACGCATGAGTTTACTTTGTCTACATCATGTCATCTTGCTTAAGGCGTTACTCCGTTCTTTATGGACTTAATACACTAGATGTATGCTGGATAGCGGTCGATGTGTGAAGTAATAGTAGTAGATGCAGGCAGGAGTCGGTCTACTTGTCTCGGACATGATGCCTATATATATGATCATTGCCTTGGATATCGTCATGATTATTTGCTTTTCTATCAAATTGCCCAACAGTAATTTGTTTACCCACCGTATGCTATTTTATGAGAGAAGCCTCTAGTGAAAACTATGGCCCCTGGGTCTATCTAAATCATAAAAATCCTAAAAATACCTTGCTGCACTTTTACTTTATTTATTTTATTTTATATTTTAGTTCAATCTATCTATCTATCACCATACAATTTAATCTTGCAATTAACCGCCGAGGGATTGACAACCCCTTGTTTGCGTTGGGTGCAAGGATTTGTTGTTTTGTGTGCAGGTACTGCTAACGAGGTGTTGCGTGATTCTCCTACTGGATTGATAACCTTGGTTTCATAACTGAGGGAAATACTTATCTCTACTGTACTGCATCTCCCTTCCTCTTCAGGGAATTACCAACGCAGCTCACAAGTAGCAACTGCCGGGGCGACGCCGCCACATCATCGACGAACGGACATCCTGGATGTGGCGACCGGCGCCTACACCCTAATCCGTGTTAGCACCACGTGCTGAACGACGCCGCAGGCGGCGGCGCACCAACGACTGACTTTCCACGAGGCGCTGCCGGTGAGAACTCTCCAGATTGAAAACTACAACACCTAACCAGCAACATATTCTAGAGTTCTCTCCGTCGTCAACAGCAGTGAGCCACCCAGCCAACCATCTTATCTTTCTCTATCTTTGTCGGACATGCTCAAACCTGAGTACGTAGATGGCAAGCCCCATGGGAGACCGTATCAAGTCACAAAGCAGGGAGGCGCCCGCGATGGTAGATCCTGGTAGAACCAGCACGTCGTGTGCTGCCAATCGCCAAGTGCTACACTAGTCCTCATGACCACGTCTGTCCACCACATCAAGAGAAGTGAAGTCGGTTGGGTGTTCATGTTCATCATAGATGCTTCTCTCCCTTTCCTATCTTTTTTTCTGTACTTCATCCCATGATTGGTGAGTACTGATTTGGGGCTTGTATGAGATAATGTGAGATCACGTGCTTTAGTTTCAACTCATGTAAAGGATCGTATCTTTTTTTAAGTTATCAAATCGTATGACATATTTTTGCTATTGATTTGGTAGTTTGTAGTTTGTTGCTTCACATGAACTATTTGGGGCTTATTTGAAGCAATCATCTATGATATTGCGGTAAAAACAACGTGAACAAAACAAAATGATTAAAGAAGAGGCACACCAGTATTTTGGCTCTATCTTTTTATGAAAACTGGGAAGATAAATATAGTAGTGACGCATCTGTGCAGATTTATTACGCACTTATGTTGAATTGCTTTAGCCTCACCACCCACGGGTTTTGTTTCCTAGGATATTAGCTAATTTGAAGTCTTGTCCACACTTGCAAGCAGCATGTTGAAGAAAAAGAAGGGCTGCACGCACATTACCTGCACACCGCAATATAAATTTGAACTTTGCTGGTATACAATCACATTGTGGCTAAGCTTATATCTGTACTATTTTTGCCATTTTATGTTGTGAATGCAGGTAATGTGCAGATCACGGGGAGAGGACAGCTGGTTTTTATGCTTCTACAGTTGTAATCGTTATGAGGCAACAAGGCGAGAGGTGTAATGGTTCACCTAATCATGATCATCAAGTTTGTAGTACCACTTAATTATTGAAGCTAATTCCGTCTTGATTGTTGTTATAGTTTGACGATTCCAAAAAAGGAACAGAAATGGTGAATAACTCTTACATATGCTCGGAAGCTATATATTTTAAGTATTTGCGAAGCTGAATTAATATTTGTACACATTTGGTCTATCTTTGTTTTTCAGCCTTTGCTTTCTCCCATAATAACATAAAGAAGTTGATCTAATAACAACATAAAAACTTGCCGGCATGGTAGGTTCCCCTTCCCATTATTTGATGATTAGAGCTTCAAATAATCCTGTAGCATAGGTGAAATAGCTATGTTCTCCTTACTCATGTGTTCCAACTTTCCAATCCATGAAAAGGATACTTTCAAATGATATATCATGTTTCCTGCACTAATTTGTTATGTTTTTCCTTTTCTTTATTGTTGTACAAAATAGTACGTCCAGATAATACCAATGGCATAAATTATTGATTTTCCACTGAAAATTTTTATTCTCCTATTCCTGAGCCAGATATCCTCTCCAAGAACTACAAGTACAACTGATGTGCTTACTCTCAAACAACTTTGTTTCACATTGGTAATAATAACTACTAGCATTCTACTTTTGCATTGTACTCAAGGTTGCTTGCTTGCTGGCTCCTAACTCCAGGTACGTATGAGAATAATACAAGGTTGCTAGGGTTGTTTTGTAATGTATCATTCCTGATAGAAATGACATATTCAGATAATTAAGGATATAATTCTTTTTTGTTCGAGATTGAAGGTTGTATAGTCCCTCCAGGGTGAATGTTATTATTTTTCTGGTGAAGTCTCTTTTGTGCAGATCTTTTGCTCTATGGCTTTCAGATCCTAACACTGGGAAATAAATTACTGTTAATGCTTGTCAATGGTGTTACCGCCTCCAATGCTGCTATTGGTTTTGCCTTAGTGGGAGCTAACGTTATTTGTGATTTATGAGAGGAATCTATCTGTATTTGGCTATCAATCTGCTTCTATGTTATCTGATTTTCTTTCTACTGGTTCTTCCGGTTGGGCATGGCAACTTTCCCTTGATAATAGATGTGCTTTTCTCATGTTGTGCCTACAAAATTTGGTGCCTACAAATCATTCAGTTGATTCCCTTCCTCTATTGCTCTTTTCTCTCTCCCCAATCTTCTTTTACTTTTCTGGTCCGATTATTCAAGCTGGATTAATGCATCATTAGGAGATTCAATGCAGTGCGGCCAATCTATGGAGTGCTTGTAGATGGAAAGCTTGCTTGACACGCACATGTTTAATCTGCTGATTACACCTTAATTTTAATAGCCATGGGTTAGTTCCTTCCTATTAATTTAGTTTTTAGTTTGCTCATATATCACACTGCCAAGATACGTGTGTGTGAGCTGATTGATGCGTTTGCTAGGAGTAAACAGTTCATTATTTTTGCATGTGCCACTGCAACATAGCATTAGTTTTTCCTTGATTATATCTTACTAGCAAACATGCCCGTGCGTTGTAACGGGAGAAAAAAATAATCCCTCATACACGCCTGGCGACATCAGCAAATCCCATGAATTTTTTTACGATGCACCCGACGGCTAAGGCCAAGGCAGCTCGGATTTGCATCCTCCAGTCCTAGCTTGTCAGTGTTGCTGGACGCCGCCATCCTAGACCCACCCGCGTGGTTCGCTTCATCGCATGCCTGATACGCTCCAAAGCCTCCTCCTTTTTGCTAGATCCAGTGCTCGTGGGTTCGAACGCGGTGCCACCCTCTGACGGCAAAGTGCAGCCCCACCAACCCCCTCCTAACATGGTCGTTCTGACCAACTTTGGCTTCCTCATCTTTGATTCCGGACTCGGCAGCTATGGGATTGCTCAGCTTCAGGCCAGTGATAGATCCCTGCTCGGCTTGCCGGTGCTGACACTGGTGGCGCTCATGGGTGTCATTTTCTTCTTGGAGACGCTGCCAAGGCCTTCTGCTGCGCCCCTCTTCGAGCTCAGGGGAAACCCTAGGTCCGGCTCCCTCGGACCGGATAGCGACGGCGTCCCTGCGACGTCCTCCTTCTTGAAGGCGCTGTCTTGCGAGATCGTGGTGTCCCCGGTTATGGCTCGAACGATGTTGGAATTCTTGTTGGTTCAACATTGCTGCTCTTGGTTCGGGTTTGTGATGCATCCTCTATTTGGGCCGAGCATCCCCTTCTCTCTGCTTCGGGCACCATGTTCACGCCTGCCTCCGTCCGTGTCATGTGTTGTACCCCCATTGTACTCATTCTACTCCTTCTATCAATGGAATGATACGCAAGCTTTGCGTATTGGCAAGAAAAAATAATATCAACATGCAATTAATTTCCTCTTCAATATTAATGTGCATTGCAGGTACGCGTTTACTAGATTCAAGACGAGATCTAAAGTTTAGTGTGAAGAAACATATGAGATCTAAAGTTCAGTGTGCAGAAACACGAGATCTAAAGTTCAGCGTGAAGCCAAATATTCATATTTTGGCAACACTGTTTGATAGCTGGTCTGGATAGAGAACAATATCTCACCGTGTAACTTGGTAAGTAAGGTCTCTCGTCCATTGTTCTCATGATTTATGGTTTCTAATTTTTTTATAAAGGGTGGATTTTATTGACTCAAAATGAAGCATTAAGAGGATACAAATATAATGAGCCCACACCCGGACTCTGCATAGCCAAGATGCATACAACCAACACCAATGCACACACACAAAAACTCGTCTACGAATAGCAAAGTCATGCAAGACCAAAGCTATGCACGGGCAAGGAAAAAAAGAAAAATAACCCCAAGTGAAGTGGATTTCAATTATTACCCGATTGTTACTAGCTATCTTTTCTATACATGTGAAATTTAACATGCATTATGTTTATATATAACTCCAGCAAAATATTTCAAATGCCCGTGGCAACGCACGGGCATTCTACTAGTAAAAATTAGGATGTGAGTCAACCTTTCTGGAAGAAGTAATTTAGTGTTCTCTTTGGCCCACTGCCCTTGCCATGCACGCTCACATTTATTTTCTATTTTTTTCATATAATTTGAGTAGAGATTGATTTGATATCTTCACGTGATTGACTAATGCATAATTCCGGATAGATTAGCTTCTTGACATCATAGATGACATCATTGCATTCAATTTTGCTCCAACTATTTCCTTGGTTGGCTACCGTAGTTTGCAAACCTAGGTTTACATACACGTGACTGTTTCAGACAAAAAAATTGTGGGATGTTTCAGACAATTTTTTAAAGGAAAGACATGAGTCGGATGAAAACAGACTTGTCAAACAATTTACACCTCACATTTCTAAAATTAACGACCATGATAATTTAATCTATATGGATGAACACAAATTTTCCTTATTTTCAATTTCATACATATAACTTATTATTTATTCATGAAAAAAGTCCATTTTACTCCCCTTAATAAAATGGGTTGTTCGCATGACCCCTTGATTTTTTTTGGTTCACTTAACCCCCTGATCTATCCAATACCGTTTAGAGATAGTATTGGGTGGATTTTATTGGGTGGTTTGCTGACATGGACGTTATCAAAGTGGTTTGTTGACCAGTGGTGTCCTGTGATCAGGTGAAGAGCGAAGCGGCGCTCATTTTATGTCGATGGTGCTGTTATTCTTCGTCCGCGCGGCTGGCGCCTCGTCCTCACGTTGAAACCTTGTCCAAGAGCTTCACCTTGCTCAGTTGTACATTCCTGCAAAATAAAATTGTTTGGGCCGCCGCAAATCACCGTCGCCCATGTCTTCTTCTTGCCACCGGCATCGACCGCTGCCACCTCGATCTCTTCCTCCGGCGACCCTCGCTTCTCCTTCTCTTCTTCCCGAGCACCGTCGTGCTCCCCTGAAGCTAATCATCCCGTCCATGTGGAGCAATGCGTCCCCGAGGACCTCTTCCCACATGGCCAAGCTCTGGCGCACGCTGTAGTTCTTCGCCCGCTCGGCCAGCGCCTCTTCCTCGCTGTGAAACCTTGTACGAGAGCTTCGCCTTGCTCCACTACACATTCCTGCCAAAGGAATTTGTTCGGGTCGCCGTAAATCGCCGTCACCCATGTCCTCTTCCCCACCCCTGACATGGACCGCCGCCGCCTTGATCTCATCCTTCGGTGACCCCCTGATCTCCTCTTCTAGTTGCCAGGCACCATGGTGCTCCCCTAAAACTGACAGGCTAGTCCATTTGGAGCACCGCGTCCCCGAGGACCTCTCCCTGCATGGCCATGCTCCACCGCCCGCTGCTGCAGTCGAACTAGACAACCCGTGCACCCTACAACCTCCCCGTGCGCCCTACCATGGTCAAGTTGAGAAGGCGGTTCTTTTGACCCTCCTCGCGAGCTCTCCACCCATCTACAGGCATCGGATGCCTACGGCCGCCCGTCGCCGACGTGAAATCTCGCCATTGACGAAGACTACGTCCACGTAACACTGGTCAATAAACCACTTTGACCATGTCCACGTCATCCAACTACCTAGCAAACCCACCAAATACTATTTCTGAACGGTATTGGATAGATCAGAGGGTTAAGTGAACCAAAAAAAAGTTCAAGGGGTTATGCGAACAACCCATTTTCTTCAGGGAAGTAAAATGGACTTTTTTCTTTATTCATCTAGTAAGATAAGAGTTATCTATCAATTGGATGGATGTTTGCTTTAGCCTTTTAATGTTTATATGATCTCATTTTATTTTTATGTTTAAACAAACCTCTTTTTTTTTGGTGCCGCACTATTGTTCGCAAAAGGCCAAGCCGATCTGGAGTGTGTACTGGACCGATATTGGTGCCAGGTTGGCCCATGTATAGCGTGCCTCTATTGATTTCTTTTTCCTATTTTCTAACTCAAATTGGAATTGATTACGTGATGATGGCATGTAATCTTTGTCTGTGTCCTTCTCACACACGATTTGTGGCTGCACTTTTCCATAATAAATTATGTACGTGACGATCTAAAAAAAATTGCACGTGACATACATCATGTGTTCAAAATAATACATGTACACAATATTTGTATGTAACGCTATATCTTTACATCTGAGCCGCTGATCTTTAAACTTTAATGCTTCTCATAATTTAATCTATGTGGACGAACGTGATGGCTTATTTGTCTCTTGTTTTAATAATATAATAGATTGAGTTCACAATTCAATTTTGTTCTCCTAAGTCAAATTGATTTATGAATTGTTTCATATTTGTCTTAGTTGGTTCAATTCATCTCAAATGTACTTAATGCTTTCCTAAAGTCAAGTACAATCCAATATGATTACTATAGTTCATTTATTTGATTTTAGTTTGAACTAAAGTCAAATATAAATCCAATGATATGACTAAGTTTGTTCTTTGATTTGGCCTAAAGTCAAATACACATCCAAATGGTTTACTATGTGAAATACTTCAACCTTATTTGAATTTAATTTGAGTTCATCTTTTCCTAAAGTCAACTATTAACTCCAAAATAATTACTATGTCTAATTCAATTCACTAAACCATTTTGCATTAGTTTTATTCAAATTAAACATAGGGTTTCAAAGTTATAATCAAACTATGTCTGAATTTAGTTCAAATATTATTTGAATGTACTAAAGTCAAATAATAATCCACAAATTATTTACTAAAGTTCATTTTAAGTTTCTAAACTAGTGGCAGCATAATTGTTTTATTAAACATTTTTAATTCAGAGTTAAACTCATTTGGGGCTAAATACTATTTGAATTGCTGCTACTATTTGAAATACATTCAAATTCTAATTTTAAATTATTTTGAAATTATTACAGTAGCTAGGATGAATCTATATTTCACTAGGTTCAATTTGCAAAAAGAATCAAATTTTTTGGATTTACTATTTGCAAGTTATGCCCTATTTGAATTTGAATTTTAAATTATTCAAATTACAAATTTTATTATCTTAGGTGAAATTAAACTTCATGAGGGTGATTCTGCAAATAGTTTCATTCAATTTGGACTTACATAATAAAAGTTGTGAGTGTTTTAAGTTCAGGGGCTTTTTTGTAAAATTTCCAGATAATCGAATAAACTGAAAATCGAACGGATAATGTTGTGGATAAGGTTGGACACATGGCATGTTCTGACTGGCTAATACCCGTTCATTTAAGCGATTTATTGTGGGCTGTTGGATCTAGATCTAACGGCTGAAATAAAACAGAGTGGTTAGGGTTTGGGCTCACCGGAGATTCTCGCCGGAAAACACGAACGCGGCGGCGCGTGATGACCCTCAAGTATAGGGGATCAATTATAGTCCTTTTGATAAGTAAGAGTGTCGATCCCAACAAGGAGCAGAAGGAATTCATAAGCGGTTTCAGCAAGGTATTCTCTGCAGGTGTTGTAAAGTAGTAGTAACACATTGTTTGATAGCAAGATAATTCGTAGCAATTAACACGTAACCAAATTAATAAAGTGCAGCAAGGTGGCCCAATCCTTATATTGCAAAGGACAAGCCAGAAGTACTTCTTATATTAAGCAAAGCATTCTCGAGGACACATGGGAATTCTTATCTAGTCACGTTCATCATGTTTAGTTGATTCACGTTCACTACTTTGATCATTTAATATGTGGGTGTACCGGTGCTAGGGTGTTGTTCTTATTTGAACAAACAACCCTCTTATGATTACCCCCTCTCGCAAGCATCCGCAACTACGAAAGAAGAATTAAGATAAATCTAACCATAGCATGAAACATATGGATCCAAATCAGCCCCTTACGGAATAGCTCATAAACTAGGGTTTAAGCTTCCGTCACTCTTGCAACCGATCATCTACTTACTACTTCCCAATGCCTTCCCCTAGGCCAAAGCATGGTAATGTGTCGTGTAGTCGATGTTCACATGACACCACTAGAGGAAGAACAACATACACATCATCAAAATATTGAACGAATACCAACCTCACATGATTACTTATAACAAGACTTCTCCCATGTCCTCAAGAACAAATGGAACTATTCATGTTCAAGATCAGAGGAGTATAAGGTGCTATCAAGGATCTGAACATATAATCTTCCACCGAGTAAACCAACTAGCAACAACTACAAGATGTAATCAACACTACTAGCAACCCACAGGTACCAATCTGAGGTTTTGAGACAAAGATTGAATACAAGAGATGAACTAGGGTTTGAGATGAGATGGTGCTAGTGAATATGTTGATGGTGATGAGTCTACCCATGATGAGAGGAAGTATCCTCGACGGAATCGCTCCGCCGGAGAGCAAAAGTGCTCCTGCTCCGGTTTCGCCTCGAGACGGCGGTGCTTCGTCCCGAAAGTCTTCTTCTATATTTTTTCTAGGAAAATGGCTCACATAGCAGAAGGAGGGCATCGGAGGGCATCTGTGGGCCCCACAAGGGGCAGGGTGTGCCCCCTACCTTATGGGCCCACTGTTGATCTTCTCTGGTACTTTTTCCTTCTAGTATTTTTTATATATTCCAAAATAATTCTTTGTAAAATTTTAGGTCATTTGGAGTTTCGGAGAATAGCTATCTCTGTTGTAGCTCTTTTAGGTCCAAAATTCGAGTTGTTGGCAATTTCCCTCTCCATGTATATCTTGCATATTAAGAGAGAAAGACATTAGAATTACATCATAAAGTGAAATATTGATCAAAAAAATTATAAATAACAGTAGGAAAACATGATTCAAAATGGATGTATCAGCTCCCCCAAGCATAGACCTCGCATGTCCTCAAGTGAATTCCGAGCTCGGTAAGCATGACCACATGTTTATAGAGAGAGGTGTCGATAAAAACAAAATACGGACATGGTAGCATCATGATCATTATTATAACAACAATTATTCATCATAAAAGTTCTCATGATCAAGTAACAATTCATTCACAAGCTAAAGTATAAACAATAAACTTTCTTGAAAACTAACAAACTATGTTCTCAGTCATCAAAACAATTACAATTCATCATATTTCCAGGAAGAGTCTATGTAAGAGCTTTTGGTTTAGCAAATTCCACATATTCAACTATCATATAGTCTTCCATGATTGCCGACCCTTGATACGTCTCCGATGTATCTATAATTTTTTATTGTTTCATGCTATTATATTATCAATCTTGCATGCTTTATATGCAATTTTATACTCCCTCCATCCCAAAATAAGTGACTCGACTTTGTACTAAAATTTGTACAAAGTTGAGTCACTTATTTGGGATGGAGGGAGTATTTTGGGAACTAACCTATTGACTCAGCGCCCAGTCCCAGTTTCTGGTTTTGCCTATTTTATTGTTTCGCAGAAAAACCATACCAAATGAAGTCCAAACACGATGAAACTTTACGATGATTTTTTCTGGACCAGAAGGGACCCTAGAAGCTTCGGTGGGAGGCCAGAAGCCCTAGGAGAGAGCCACAAGCTCACACAGCGCGCCCCCACCTGAGCTTGTGGCCCCCTCGTAACTCCGTTTGACCTAATTTCAAGCCTATAAATTCCCTAAAATCCAGAAAGCACCAGAGCGAGACTCGAAACAATTTTATCGATGTCACATGCCTCTGTTCTTCAGTGATCCCATCTGGAGGCCTCCACCGGTACTCTGCTGGAGGGGGAATCGATCACAGAGGCCATCTTCATCAACCTTGCTGGCTCCATGATGATGCGTGAGTAGTTCCCGACAGGACCTATGGGTCCATAGCAGTAGCTAGATGACTCTCTCTCTTTTTGATGTTCAATACAATGTTCTCTTCGAAGATTGATTCGATGTAATATTTTTGCGATGCGTTTGTTGGGATCCGATGAATTGTGGGTTAATGATCAGATTATTCATTTAAAGTAATTGAGTCTTTTTTGAACTTTATTATGTGTGATTGTTATAGCTATGTAATGCTTTCCAATCTATGAGTTTTCTTTGGCCAAGTTGATGAGTGGATATTCAGTGGAAGTGGTGCATAGTAGTAGTTTCAATCTTGCGGTGTCCTCACCTCGTCACAGAAGGGGTAGCGAGGCACGTATTTGTATTGTTTCTACTAAGGGTAAAACGATGGGGTTCGAACATATTATTTGGTCTTACTTTGTGTGGCACCCCGGCTCAGAGTCACCGGAGCACCCCGTATTCCAGCCCAGAGATAAAGTCTTCTGGAATACGGCACTGCTTGGCATAGAACAAATCAGCTCTTTATTACTGATAGTTGGAGTACAAGTGTTTGGGGTATTACAAAGGGTTACACCGGCAATGCTACTCTAGCTATGGTAGCTCTATGCTAGCAGCGGCACAACTTCTAGCAGCGGAACCATGACGACGGTAATGGACTCCACTCCGCAGGGACTCTGGCTGGGACACGTCCTAGCTCGCAACTCGGAATCCTTGGGCTA
The DNA here is from genome assembly GCA_039707655.1 of Elymus sibiricus. Lineage (NCBI taxonomy): Eukaryota > Viridiplantae > Streptophyta > Magnoliopsida > Poales > Poaceae > Elymus > Elymus sibiricus. The sequence goes on along the minus strand of CM077668.1, from coordinate 157,940,241 downwards.
TGCAAACATGGCAGCACCTGCAAACTGGTATGACACGCCAGGTGAGTACTTTGAATGTACTCGCAAGTTCACAACAAACACAAACATCAAGGCAAAGCAACATCATAGAAATCATGACCATATCAGATCCAATTGCTATTAACAAGGGTTGAAGAAAATAATATCATGCTATTACTAAACTATTACAAAAGTCACCTTTGCTAAAGTTACAGGGACTACTTTACTCCAGCCACTCGGTTGAACCACTTACTCTTGTGACCAACTCCTGGTCACCTCAAGTACGTCTGACGATCATTCTCGAGATCGTCTACAAAAATTACCAGCAACCTTCCACCAAGTGGATACCTCACCACACTGAGACGAGTTCTTCCATCATCATCAAGTCATTCCATCATTGGTGTTGATCAGACAGTGTGACTTAATACGAATTGTGTCCAATACCGTGGACGCGGCTATTCGAATAGATTTTACACTCTGTAGAGGTTGCACACGTTACCCACACCATGGACATTAGTCCAACGAAACCTGCCTAACCTGTGACTCTTCTGCCGTACCACCGACACGTCCTCTCTGAGGTCATGCCCTGGGTGGCCCCTGTGTCACTTCTGACACCTGCCACCGTCGTGGCCAAACCAAACTATCCCAAACGGGGACCTGAGCTCAATAACCAAACCGGGCTCACAAGGTTATCGCCGTCTACCTGATCAGGGTAGCACGCACGCATAACCTTCCCTCTTTGGTGGTACTGATAAAAGAGCACTAGATTAGACCAAGTCAAGGCCGTCCCATTCCGGCAGATGTGGCTGCACTGGAAAGCTCGGTTCAGTGGCACTTGATCAACGAATGAAGGAATTTATCCCCGAGTAAATTTCAATCATAACTGGTACTCCGTATCACAGTAATCCAAGTTAAAACGATAACCAACTAGTAATTAAGTGAGCACATGAACAAACTACTACTATCTATTCCATAGCCATAATGTCAGATGGAATCACAAAGTAATCACAGACGGTAATCTCACAGTCCAATAGCATCTTGGCATCATCATACTGGTAAACTACTAGTCACTAGCAACCCAATCATCATCATAACAGCAACATATCCGAGAATTTCTCTAAGTGTTGCATGAATAAACCAATTATAAATAATTCAAATTTTAACCTAATTAACTATTTAAATCATGACATTGCAATGCAATTATGCAAATGTGAGTTGTGGCTTGTCTTGCACCAGAGGAGTGTGGGAGTAGTCCTAGCCTTCACCAACTATTCAAAACACTCTGAAAAAACATTTTTGAAAACATTTATAAATATCACATAAAGTATTTTCCTCTGTCCAGAAATTCTAGCCAGCAGAGAAAAATACCAAAATTACCTAGCAAATAGAGGAGCTCATAAGAAAAATAATGCAAAAAGAATGAACTCATTTGGACTTATGATTTAAAAGATATAGCTGGTCAAAATTTAGTCAAATTTCTGGATTTGTTTGAAATTAACAGAAAAATCAGAAAACCCTGGAGCGGCCACGTCGAAGGCGTAAAACCAGAGTACGCCTCCCCTAGCATACCGCTTCGGGCGCGCACAGGGTCGCTGACAGGTGGGGCCCTCTCGCCAGGTTTAAACACACACACACACAGAGAGAGAGAGAGAGAGAGAGAGAGAACAGAGGACGACGGCTCACCGGTGATGGTTGGCCAGCGTGGAGGTTGCGGCGGCGCCGGGAAATGGTCGGGATGGATCGGGTAGACGACGGTGAGCACTCCCGTACCCGTGGCTCCTCGAATGGTGGCCGGACGGGGTCGCCCCCTTCGTCTCAGGTGGCGGCGAGCTTCGGGTATTGGTTGATCCGGCGACTCCGGCGAGCTCTCGAGCAGCGGAGCGGCTGGGGGAGACCAGTGGAGTGCCACGAGCTCGGGGGTGGGCTTGGTTGGAGATGGGGTGGACGGGGTCGAGCAGGAGAAGCAAGGGCAGTGTGGCGGAGCACCTCGCCAGAGACGGAGAAGGAGGGCCTCCCGGCTGGCTCTGGCGCTGCCGGGTGACGATTAGGAGAGGGGGAGCTCGAGTGATGAGGAGAGGGAGGGCTCGGGGGCAGCTTTTCTAGCCGGACGGGAGGTGCCCGAGCCGGTCAGCGCCATGGGGATGCGGTCGAGCTCCGGGGTGAGCTGGCCGTCGTGCTGGCCTACGGAGTGCGTGGGGAGGGGACGTGAGCTCACAGAGGACGACAGGACAAGTCCGGAGCCATTAAGGGCATGCGGACAATGGCGGCGACCGCGGCGCCCTGTTTTGCCCGTGGGCGAACTTGGCCGTGTGCGTCGGCGAGCCTTGCCGGAGAAGGTAGAGGGTTCTGGAGGGGGTACGTGTGTGGCGGCGACGACGTCGGCACGACAAGACAAGGAGGGACAGCGCGGGGTGCCTAGAGTGGTCGCGTCCGACGCGGTCGGCGCACAGAGCGTGCTGCTGGGCCGGCCAGACGCGTGGTCACCGCGTGTATTGACACCCGCGGTGCATTCTGGCACGTCCGGTCATGTCTACACGGTAGTCCCTTCTCCTTGAAGCCTCCCTGTGCAACTGGTTTGACAAGAGGTGGCCTGGGCAGCACTGGAGCTTCCAGACAAGTTTCTGGATAGAAACTTGGGCAAGAGGCTGAGATAAAAATGTTGGGAAAATAAGAGAGGGAGTTTGTCACAATGAATTGTAGTAGGAAGGTGCCCATGCTGGGAAAATTCCAGGCCCAATAGATAAGTTTTAAATGTAGTTGCTTCACAACTTCTTCTCTGGTCCAGAAGCTTGTTGAAGATGTTGCACTCACATAGATGGGCTCCTGGAGATGAAACTTGGTATTTGTGGGTCATTTGGTGGTGGCATGATGCTATAAAAATTTCATACCATTTGGACAAGTATAAATGGTACTTCCTCCACAATGCTTCCCACTGGACAGAAACTTGGGGGAATTTTGTGGAGAAAATGGCTTAATGAAATGGGCCCAAATTTGGTGGAGTGTGATCATATGGGTAGGAGAATGTCCTGGATTAATTTCAGAATTTTTGGAGCAATGTAAAATATAGTTGCTTCACAAGCTGAAATTATGACCAGAAACAAAGATTGGATGGTGTGCTCACCATGAGCATGTGATCTTGAATATTTTCACATATCCAAGGTTCATATGGCCCAAAGAATTTATGAGAATTTTCTTAGAATTTTTGGGAAGACAGAAATATAGGTTGCTTCACAACCTAGAGCAAAGGAATATTAAATTGGAATAAAGGTTGGAATTGGGCAAGAATGGAAATGACATGACTTGGGAGAAGTTTTTGGAAGCTTTGATTCACTTGGGAGGGGAAAGTAAAAATATTCCAAGTTTTGAGTCCATAGAGCCATTCAAAAATAAAAACCAAGCCAAATTCCAAATGAAATTCAAATGGGTTTTTGAAAAGCAAGATTGGGAAAAACCAGGGTGTCACACTTTGTCTACATTATGTCATCATGCTCCAAGCATTACTTTGTTTGTTATGAACTTAATACCTTAAGATGCATGCTGGATAGCGGCCGAGGGGTGGAGTAATAGTAGTAGATCCAGAATCGTTTCGGTCTATTTGTCACGGACGCAATGCCTATCTACTGATCATGCCATGAATAACATCATAACTATGCACTTTTCTATCAATTGCCTAACAGTAATTTAATGCACCATTGCTATGTTCATGAGAGAGATACCTCTAGTGAAAGCTATGGCCCCCGGGTCCATTCATATCATATTACTAAACCCCTAAATACCTTGCTGAAATTTATTTACTTTTATTTAGTTTTGCAATTTATATGTCTACCACTATCAGAATTAATCCTTGCAATTAACGAGTACAAGGGGCTTGACAACCCTCTTTCCCGCGTTGGGTGCAAGTATTTGTTTGTGTGTGTGCAGGTACCGTTTATCTTTGTTTGTGTGAATCTCCTATTGGTTCGCTAAACCTTGGTTCTTAACTGAGGGAAATACTTTCTGCTATGATACTACATCACCCTTCCTCTTCGGGAAATCCCAATGCCTATCACAAGTAGCAAAAGAATTTCTGGCGCCGTTGCCGGGGAGACTTCATCAAACAAATCAGGTACCTGCACACACACACACACCCTATTTGCTTGCTTTATTTCTTGCCTAGTTATGTTCCATGTTAACTCAATAAAATAAAACTAAAGACTTATGGATCCTCATCCACTTGCTAATCTTTTCAAACTTGCTGCTTATTGTAAACCAATAGCTAATAATGAAGAAGTGATAAAAGAAAATGCTATTGGGATACATTTATAGAATGAAAAGCATGATTGCAATGTTGTTAGTATCAATTCCATGAAAGTTAATTGTGCTAATGATCATGATTGGGGTGACAAACATAATGCTATGAATATTAAAAGTGGGTTTGGAAGAGTGTCAACTTTACAAAATCCCACTATTTTGGAGAACAGTCAATCTTATGGATTTTTTGATAAAAGTGGGTTTGGAGAGGTCATGACTTTAGTTGATGTTAATCCCACTATCTTGGAAGATTATAAAACTTTTATGCATTTGGATCATGAGGAGACTATTTTTTGTGATAGCTATATTGTTGAATTTGATTATGATCCTACGTGTAATTATTATGAGAGAGAAAAATATGGTTGTAGAAATTTTCATGTTACTCAATTACCTCTCTTGATGTTCAAATCGTTAATGTTTCGTCCTTCTTTCTTGCATATGCCAAATATTGTTTGGTTTGATAATTTGTTTAATTATGAAATACCTATGCATAGGAAGAGGATTAGACTTAAATGTGTTTGTTACATGTTATATGATGCTCTCTTTGTGTTTCAATTCTTATCTTTTATGTGAGCATCATTAAAATCTCAAAGCCTATCTTAATGGCTATAAAGAAAGAGCTTGTTGGGAGACAACACAATAGTTTTCTTTATTTTGTGTTTCTGTTCTTTTGTGTAATCATGGTTATTGCTACTGTAATGATTGTGTTTTTATCTTTTAATTAGTGTTTGTGCCAAAGCCTTTGGGATGATTTAGATGATAGTAAAGTTGATCCTGTGTAGAAACAGAAAGTTTTGCGCCCAGTGCTGGAATTTAAATTCTGTACTAGAACGTCAGAAAATCTGAAATTTTGACACAGTATTGGGTTAAAAAAAATTATGTTGTCCAAATTTTCAGAATTTTTGGAGTTACAGAAGTATGGATAATATTCTGTCATTACGTACTGTTCTGTTTTGGACATATTCTGTTTTTATTGCATAGTGTGCTTATTTTGATGATGTTATGGATTATATCTGGGGGTATAAGTCATGGAGAAGTTAGAATACAGTAGGTATTATGCAAGGTCAATTATGAATCTATTTATAATAGTACCTAAAGTGGATGATGATTTTATTATACTAACGGTTCTCATGAAGTTTTTGTTGAGTTTTGTGTGCTGAAGTTTTCAAGTTTTGGGTGAGATCACGATGGATGAAGGAATAAGGAGCGGCAAGACCCTAAGCTTGGGGATTCCCAAGGCACCCCAAGGTAATATTCAATGAAGACCCAAGCGTCTAAGCTTGGGGATGCCCCGGATGGCATCCCCTCTTTCGTCTACAATCTATCGGTATGTCACTCGGAGACATATTTTTATTCATCACATGATCTGTGTTTTGCTTCGAGCGGCATGTGCTATAGTTTTATTTTGTTTGTTTGTTTTCCACAATCATTGATTTATGGACACACCTTTTGAGAGAGACACATATTCATCATGATTTATTAGAATGCTCTTCATGCTTCACTTATATCTTTTGAGTTAAGGCAGTTGCTCCCGTGCTTCACTTATATATTTAGAGCACGGCTGTAGTTATATTTTCAAGAAATCAATTGCACTCTCATGCTTCACTTATATCCATTTGAGAATTAAATAGGAAGTGGTAATTTGCATGAGCTATATGTTTAGTCTCAAAATGATGCGTATACAAGAATGGTATAATAAAAACTTTCATGAAGATCACTGAATGCGAAGTGTATGATCAACAGTACTGATGTCATAATATGAAAGAGTATTAGTTCATAATCATTGTTTTGTAGGAATGTCCATACTAAATCTTGTTATGTACTACTCATTTAAGTGTCAGTCATGGCATGACCGGGATGTTGGAGCATATTTATTCCTCGTTGAAATCCTTTGTGTTGTTCGAATCGGGGACGCGTGATGGTTAACTCCTCCCAACCTCCTCCCTAGGGGCATGCGAGTAGTACTTTGCTTCGAGGGCTAATAGGCTTCACAATAATTATATGAGTTCTTTATGACTAATGTGAGTACATGGACTTTACAGCACTCCCACCTATCCATATTTTGCTAGCCTCTTCGGTACCGTGCATTGCCCGTTCTCACCTCGAGAACTTGGTGCAAACTTCGTCGGTGCATCCAAATCCCGTGATTTGACACGCTCTATCACACATAAGCCTTATTATATCCTTCCTCAAAACAGCCACCATACCTACCTATCATGGCATTTCCATAGCCATTCCGAGTTATATTGCCATGCAACTTCTACGGTTACTATCCACATGACTTGTGTGTTCATCGTCATATTGCTTTGCATGATCATATAGAGCTGACATGATATTTGTGGCAAAGCCACCTTTCATTATTGTTATACATGTTACGCTAGATCATTGCACATCCTGGTACACTGCCAGAGGCATTCATATGTAGTCATATCATTCAGTTTATCAAGTTGTAAGTAAAAAGAAGTGTGATGATCATTATTAGAGCAATGTCCCAGTGAGGTAAAGAATGATGGAGAATGATGAGTCCTCGAAAAAGTGGGGATGAGGTTCATGATATTGTTCTAAAAATAATGAGAGAAAAAGAGAGAATGGGCAATGCTACTATCCTTTTACCACACTTGTGCTTCAAAGTAGCACCATGTTCTTCATATAGAGTCTCCATGATTTGTCACTTTCATATACTAGTGGGAATTTTTACATTATAGAACTTGGCTTGTATATTCCGATAACGGGCTTCCTCAAATGCGCGAGGTCTTCATGAGCAAGCAAGTTGGATGCACACCCACTTAGTTTCAGTAGCGAGCTTTCTTACACTTATAGCTCTAGTGCATCCGTTGCATGGCAATCCCTACTCCTCGCATTGATATCATTTGTAAGGCCTCTCCCTTGCCTAACGATCCGCCTAGTTGATGCGAGACTTTCTCCCCTTTTGTCTTCCCTTATATACCTCTACCAACATTCTATTTTCTACCCGTGGTGCTAAGTCCATTGTCTCACGCTCATATATTGAGTGAAGTTGAAAATGCTGACGCAAGAAAAAGTACGATGCAATTGCATGGTTTGACACCGGGGTGCTCATTATTTGTACTTATGTTAGGAAGACGGAGTCATGCCATGCTTACATAATTCAATGAGTAGGGGTAACATTCGTTAAGCATCATATATTCTGAAGATTAATGATTATTTTCTAGTATTCATGAATATTATTATGTTGATATCTATTACATCATCATTTCCCAACATTCATACCTAAAGAGATTACATGATTAAGACATGTTAGGTAGCATTCAACATCAAAAATTCTATTTTTATCATTTACCTACTCGAGGACGAGCATGAATTAAGCTTGGGGATGTTGATATGTCTCCGACGTATCTATAATATTTGATTGTTTCATGCTATTATATTACCAATCTTGTATGCTTTATATGCAATTTTATATCATTTTTGGGAACTAACCTATTAACTCAGTGCCAGTGCCAGTTTCTGTATTTGCCTATTTTATTGTTTCGCAGAAATACCATACCAAATGAAGTCCAAACACGATGAAACTTTACAGTGATTTTTTATGGACCAGAAGGGACCCTAGAAGCTTGGGGGAGGCCAGAATCCCTACGAGAGAGCCACAAGCTCACACGGCGCGCCGACAGGGGGGCGCGCCACCTGAGCTTGTGGCCCCCTCATAACTCCGTTTGACCTAATTCAAAGCCTATAAATTCCCTAAAATCCAGAAACCACCAGAGCGAGACCCGAAACAATTTTATCGCTGTTGCAAGCCTCTGTTCTTCCGTGATCCTATCAGGAGGCCTCCGCCGGTAGTCTGCTGGAGGGGGAATCGATCACGGAGGCCATCTTCATCAACCTTGCTACCTCCATAATGATGCATGAGTAGTTCCCCACAGGAACTATGGGTCCATAGCAGTAGCTAGATGGCTCTCTCTCTCTCTCTCTCTCTCTCTTTGATCTTCAATACAATGTTCTCTTCGGAGATCGATTCGATGTAATCTTTCTGCGGTGCGTTTGTTGGGATCCGATGAATTGTGGGTTTATGATTAGATTATTCATTGAAAGTAATTGAGTCTTTTCTGAAGTTTATTATGTGTGATTGTTATAGCTATGTAATGCTTTCTGATCTATGAGTTTTCTTTGGCGCAGTTGATGAGTAGATCTTTAGTGGAAGTGGTGCATAGTAGTAGGTTCAATCTTGCGGTGTCCTCACCTCGTGACAGAAGGGGTAGCGAGGCACATATTTGTATTGTTGCTACTAAGGGTAAAACGACGGGGTTTGAACATATTATTTGGTCTTACTTTGTCCACATTATGTCATCATGCTCCAAGCATTACTCTGTTTGTTATGAACTTAATACCTTAAGATGCATGTTGGATAGCGGTCGAGGGGTGGAGTAATAGTAGTAGATGAAGAATCGTTTCGGTCTACTTGTCGCGGACGTAATGCCTATGTACTGATCATGCCATGAATAACATCATAACTATGCGCTTTTCTATCAATTGCCCAACAGTAATTTAATCCACTGTTGCTATCACTACAAAAAAACACTTTCGTGATGATACGTGTTTGCCACAGTAGGTCATGTTTTCTGTCATGCATGTACATCCGTGACGATTTTATGACAGAATCAAGATAGTCATACCTGTGCCGTCATAGAAGTGTTCCATGGTAATACTCAAATTATCATCATGGAAGTGTCCACTTCCATGACGATAAATGGCGCGTCATGGAAGTATTTTCGTCAAGGGTAACCGACACGTGGCATCCACCGTAACAGGTTGTCGTTAAGCTATCGGTAGCTGGTTTGGATCCGATTACCCGTTAATAGCCCGAACCAATGGCGATTTTCCACGTGTCAAATTCTCATTCGCCAACGGAACCACGTGTCAGCTCGGCGTTGTGACAGATGTCATCCGTCCAATGGACGGGAGGCACCAATGAAATGTCGACACATGGAACGGTCCAGCAGTGGCCCATTTAGGTTAAAAAGGCCGGCCCGTTTGACTTGTTCAAAAGTTAGCGGGCCGGCCCATGGAAAGCCTGTTAACGGCATGTTCGCATATAGCCCATTTACGGCCCGGGTACTCACGACCCGTTATGGCCTTTCCGAATTCGGCCCAGTAGCGTCATGTGGGCCGTCCAATATGATTCTAGCCTGTCGTCACTTTCGGCCCATGTATGGCTGATACGTCTCCAACGTATCTATAATTTTTGATTGTTTCATGCTATTATATTATCAATCTTGGATGCTTTATATGCATTTTTATGCTATTTTATATCATTTTTTGGGACTAACCTATTAACCCAGTGCCCAGTGCCAGTTCCTGTTTTTTTTTATTGTTTTTGGCTTTTCAGAAAATCAATGCCAAACGAAGTCCAAACGGAATAAAACCTTTAAAATGATTTTTTTGGACCAGAAGGGACCCTAGAAGGTTTGGGAGGAGCCCAGAAGACCTACGGGAGAGCCACGAGCTCACATGGCGCGCCCCAGGGGGTAGGCGCGCCCCCTGAGCTCATGGGCCCCACGTACCTCCGTTTGACCTAATTCCACCACTATAAATTCACAAATATTCCTAAACCTACAGAGAGCAACCCGAAATAAGTTTTCCGCCGCCGCAAGCCTCTGTTCTTCCGGATCCCATCTGGAGGCCTTTTCCGGTACTCTGCGGAGGGGGAATCGATCACGGAGGGCCTCTACATCAACCTTGCTGCCCTTCCGATGATGCGTGAGTAGTTCACCACAGACCTACGGGTCCATAGTTAGTAGCTAGATGGCTTCTTCTCTCTCTTTGATCTTCAATACAATGTTCTCCTCGATCTTCTTGGAGTTCTATCCGATGTAACCTTCTTTTGCGGTGTGTTTGTTGGGATCCGATGAATTGTGGGTTTATGATCAGATTATTCGTTGAAAGTAATTGAGTCTTTTCTGAACTTTATTATGCATGATTATTATAGCTTTGTATTTCTCTCCGATCTATCCGTTTGGTTTGGCCAACTAGATTGATTTATCTTCAGTGGGAGAGGTGCTTTGTAATGGGTTCAATCTTGTGGTGTCCTCACCCAGTGACAGAAGGGGTAGCGAGGCACGTATTGTATTGTTGCTATTAAGGGTAAAACGACGGGGTTTAATCATATTGCTTGAGTTTACTTTGTCTACATCATGTCATCTTGCTTAAGGCGTTACTCTGTTTGTCATGAACTTAATACCATAGATGCATGCTAGATAGCGGTAGATTGGTGGAGTAATAGTAGTAGATGCAGGCAAGAGTCGGTCTACTTGTCACAGACGTGATGCCTATATACATGATCATTGCCATGAATACGTCATAACTATGCGCTTTTCTATCAATTGCCCAACAGTAATTTGTTACCCACTGTATGCTATGTGTTCGAGAGAGAAGCCTCTAGTGAAAACTATGGCCCCCGGGTCTACTTTAATCATACTATAAAAACCAAAAATACCTTGCTGCAATTCATTTACTTTTATTTTGTTTTGCAATTTATCTATCTACCTATACAAAATTTGATCCTTGCAAGTAACGAGTTCAAGGGGATTGACAACCCTCTTGCCCGCGTTGGGTGCAAGTATTTGCTTTTGTGTGTGCAGGTGCTGTTCACTAGGATTTGCGTGGTTCTCCTTTTGGTTCGATAAACCTTGGTTCTCACTGAGGGAAATACCTATCTCTACTATACTGCTTCAACCTTCCTCTTCGAGGAAAATCCCAACGCAACTCACAAGTAGCAATGGCCCGTGACGTCTTTCGGCCCATATGGGGCCTTTTGTATCTCTGGGCCCTTTAACGGCTCGTGGTGATTCTGGCCCATAATGAACAGTAAATGGCTTTGGACCCATTAATGGTCCATGATTCGGTTGGGCCGTTTCCAGCCCGTGTTATCTTTCGGCATTCTAAGGGCCCATAAATTCTTGGGCTCATTTTCGGCCCTCGATTACTTACGGTCCATTACTGGCCTGTTCTGCTAATGGGCCAAATTTAGCCCGTGGTTACAATCGGCCCGTTTGTGGCCTGTTAACCCATTGGGCCGTTTTCATCCCGTCATGTATTCCGGCCCATTAAGGACATGTTATGTCTGTCGATAGAATTAAGCCTATGCTGTCTTCCGTCCTGTTAACGGCCTGCTTTGGTCTGGGCCCATAAACGGAGGGTTTCGATTTTGGCCCGTTTACGGCCCATATCGCGGTCCGGTTTTGGCCCATGAATAGTACGTCCCATGTGTGGCCCATGGATCCTTCGGCCCATAGGAGGCCCATGGATCCTGCGGCCCGTAGTAGGCCCATGGTCACTACGGCAGGTAGCAGGCCCATGGTTACCACGGTCCGTGTGTGGCCCATGGTTATTGCGGCCACTAGCAAACCGAGGAAAAATAACTGTAGTGTCTACAAGCAAATAAATAAACAAAACTATTAAGGAAATAAATTAGCACGCAACTAATGCTAGGCTATTACGACGATTACACAGATTACATCCACTGGGCATCAAAGTTTCCCACCAGTGCATATATAAGGAACAACAAAGGAGCATATTACATACACTGGGCGCCTAAGTTGGCCACCAGTGCAAATAAACACGGCAGCAAAACAAATCCAGAACTGAAACCACTTCAGAAGAGCTCAAGAAACGTTATCCTGGGTACCCACCATGTTGACAAGAAGCTTAGCAAGCTTATTAGCTTTCTCTTGTTTGGCGCTAAAATCCTCCAACTCTCGTTGTTGCACCAGAAAGTATGCATCTGAATTCTGCAGGGACTTCCTCAGTCCTTTAGCTTCTTCTCACAGCACAATTGATCGATGTCTTTTAGCTTGTAGTTGACACTCAAGAAGCCGAACTGATTCAGGCAGCGAGTTCGAAGAGCTTGTGCCAGCGGTTGTGGCCAGTAACTCGAACACTACATCAAGACAGGACTTTGTGGTTGTCTCACTGTCTTCAAGATAGTTTTTATCAGCTTTCTTGGAGGCCAACAAGGTTGTCTCACTATCTTGAACCTTGTCTGCATTACTTCCTTTACCATTGCATAATGGGGTACTCTTCTCCAATATTCTGTCAGCATTCTAAAAGAGGAACAAGCAGACACATCACAGGTTTAGCATGTAGTATATCAAACTCATTTTGGTAAACCAGTTCAGTAGTAAGGTGGACAGGATTATACTAACATGTCTTCTATTGCAAGGTAGTACATAATAACAGCATGAAACAAACATATATCTATGTCATATGGTCACTGTATGCATTACTTCCTTTACCATTGCATAATGGGGTACTCTTGTCCAATATTCTGTCAGCATTCTAAAAGAGGAACAAGAGACACATCACATGTTTAGCATGTATATCAAACTCATTTTGGTAAATCAGTTCAGTAGTAAGGTGGACAGGATTATACTAACATGTCTTCTATTGCAAGGTAGTACATAATAACAGCATGAAACAAACATATATCTATGTCATATGGTCATTGTATTGTTTATATCATCCTATTTAAATCAAGATAGAGACACGGTTCAAATCATATCTGTTTAAGACAAAGCAGCTTAGACAGAATATAAGTGTGGGAAACTACACAGCACTAACAACACTTGTAATGTGCATGATATGAGAACATAACTGTTTATACAATTGAAACTGAAATGAACATAGAGCAAGAAGTTACAACAGCAAACCAGTTAAAGAAACAGGTATAAAACACACTTGTTGCGCCATTGGAGTTTTGATTGGGTCCTTCAAATTTGATATTTGTTGGTATGAGTAAATACAGTGACGCAAGAGCAAAGGAGTGTGCACCATAGCTATAGAATCTGACCTGAGAATAGTTGTTCTTCTGCTTTAAGCATGGAGTTTTGGTTCGCTGTGGTGGTCCTCATGCTTTGGGCACTGCAGTTGCCTTACTAATTGCTCGTGTTTGGGTGCTCTGTAGTGGAGATGGTGCTGTGTCAACTGGAAGTGGGTTACTATCTGCTGGCGTTGGGGTTAGATGGGGTGTAGCTGGTTCTCTGTCCAACGGGGTAGGGGTACAACTGCAAGAGTCTGGGTTATGTGTGGTAGGGCTGGTTCTTTGGCAAGTACAACCATGGTTCTATCTGCATCGATGGGTAGCACTGTCTTTTCTGAAGAACGTGCTTTTACTCCCTTAGATACTGCCATCACCCCCTCCAACTCAAATGGCTAATAAACAAGAAAACAAATTGAATGTACAGACATTGTATGATAGACTGATGCAGTAATTCACATATAAGTTGTCTAACCAAACAGGACAGCATGACACAATTTCACATATATGATGGCTAACTAAACAAGATAGCATGACACAATTTTAGATATATGATGGATAACTAAACATGATAGAATGACATAATATAACATATGATGACTATCTAAACAGGATGACATGACATAACTATATGATGTCTTTATTAAAGGTATTTCTATTTCCATGCCCCTGGTTCCTTAGTTGTGCTCAGTTTTGCCAAGGCGTCTTAGTTTTCCTCACTTTTCCCCTTCTCCCTCTACCTAGACCTCACAGATGCCCAAATGGAGCATTTCCGTTGGGTCAAGCCCGTTGACCGTTACCCCCTGACTAGTGGGGCCGCGTGATATCCTGACAGAAAAAATGGACTCTTTCTCTTAATGTGGGAACCGTTAAAAAAAGAAAAAAGAAATAAAAATAGATCAGTGGATCTAGTCTGTCAATGATTTAGTACTAACAGAGAGGGTTATGAGTTGTATTATCTGCATTAAACCGAATGGGGTCCACCAATCAGTGACAGTTAGTGGTAATTAGCAGGTCAATTAGCAGATAAAAGAGGGCCATGTCAGCTATAGAAGGGGTTAACCGTCGGCGCTATATAGGACGTGGCGGGGATGCCCATCCAGCCAATTCTGGCGACGGCTAGAATTGTAGTTAGGCTCTACTGGGTTGCTTGAGACAAGGCGCGTCAGATGGGAGCTGCAGGCTCCGGTGGTGGCCAGTAGCGATGACGGTGACAACCCGAGCGGCGGCCGAAGCTATGGTGTGGCGGCTGGGGGGTACAGCTCGCGGGTGATTCAGCGTTATATCTAGGAGGCGTCTAAGGCTCTCAGGGAGCAAGACGGGTAACTACGTGCGGCCAGAGGAACTCACGAACAAAAGAATTGAGGGCCATGGCGGCTACCGGAGCGGGTTAGCGGGGACGATGTCATAGGTTGTGAACGACGAGGAGAGGAGAGGGTAAATAAAGATGAGCTCACTGCGGTTAGAATGGACTAGGAGGCGATGTCGGGGAGCTCCTGTAGGCGATGAATCGCATGACGGCGTCCGATGGTCTTGGTCGAGGAAGACGGTGTCAAGGTGTTTGGGGTCGCTGCGCTCGGTTGAGAGGCATCTAGCATCGCGGGGAACCTCTTGGAGACACAGGAGCAGCAAGGTGATGGCAGTGGCCACGCGGGGGCAGTACGTGGCGACATACACGCTCTCTGGTTGCTCGAGGAGAAGAATAGGGGAAGGGACAGCCAGCTGCGTGAGAAGGGAAAGGGTCAGGGGCTTCCAGGCGTCTGCTAGGCATCCGGGATTAGGGAGAGGATGCAGGAGGTGGCCTGGGAGCCGTGGCATGCTCGCCACGCACCTGCATGTCTGCCTAGCCGGGGTTGAAGACGACACTGCCCTTTTGGGCTGGGCCGGCCAGGTGGGCTGCCAGGCACATAAGTTCCCTTTCTCTTTTATTTATGTTTTATTTTATTTTTGCTGTTGTTTGAATTTATTTTAGGTTTCAAAATACCTCTAAACTTTATGAAACCTTTTGTATAGGTTTACTCGTGCAACCCAGACATACACAAGAGTTTTCAGAATGTTTGAGATTATATTTTTTATTTCTAAAAATATAAACCCAAATTATTATAGTTTATGATTTAATTATAATGTTTTAAGGTAATTCCAAACATTATTTGAATGTGTATTTTATCTTCCTAATATTATTGGAAGATTATTCACAAATTTTCAAGAGATTTCATAGATAAAATCCCTCATTTTAAATAGATCCAAAATCTATTAATTTATTTGAGATTGGTTTTATTTAAAATTTACAAAAATTTAAACCATTCAAAAAAACCGCCATGCCAAATTTCATCCTTTTCAGAGCTCATTTGAAGTGCTTTTTTGTGTCAAGGTGATATTGCTCAAAAAAAGTAAATGCATAAAAAATAACAAATGAAGTCAGAACAGGTTGAAATTTGGGGATGTGACTTTCAATGCTTCATATTGAACACATAAAAAGTTTGGACTTGAAATGGTTACAAAAAAATGAATTGTCTTTGTAACACTTGAGTTTTCGTCCGAAACCCTGATAGTTCGAAAGAGATGGTCTAGTTTGTACACGAAGTGCATCCAGTTTTTGTCGTAACCATCTCAAATTTTTAGCACATGGTATGTGGGTGAAATGATGTCACCGTGCCAAGTTTCAACCTTTTCAGAACTCATCTATAGTGCTTTTTCAATATCAGTGTCATTTAGTTGATTTTTTTAGTAAATGCATGAAAATTAGCAAATGAAGTCAGAATAGGTTGAAATTTGAGGATGTGACTTTCAATGCTTCATATTGAAGACATAAAAAGTTTGGACTTGAAATGATTACAAAAAATGAATTGTCTTTGTAACACTCCAGTTTTCGTCTGAAACCCTGATACTTCGAAAGAGATGGTCCAGTTTGTACACGAAGTGCATCTAGTTTTTGTCGTAACCATCTCAACTTTTTAGCACGTGGTATGTGGGTGAAATGATGGCATGCTACTTGTGAGCTGCGTTGGGATTTTCTCGAAGAGAGGATGATGCAGTATAGTAGAGATAAGTATTTCCCTTAGTTAAGAACCAAGGTTATCAATCCAGTAGGAGAACCAAGCAGAACCTCGTTAGCAGCACCTACACACACAAAAGCAAATACTTGCACCCAACGCAAACAAGAGGGTTGTCAATCCCCTTGGCGGTTACTTGCAAGGATTAATTCTGATAGTGATAGATAGATAATAAATTAAAAAATAAAATAAAAGTAAATAAATTGCAGCAAGGTATTTTTGATTTTATATATGATAGATAAATGACCCGGGGGCCATAGTTTTCACTAGAGGCTTCTCTCTCGAACACAAAGCATACGGTGGGTAAACAAATTACTGTTGGGCAATTGATAGAAAAGCGCATAGTTATGACAGATTCATGGCAATGATCATGTATATAGGCATCACGTCCGAGACAAGTAGACTGACTCCTGCCTGCATCTACTACTATTACTCTACCCATCGACCGCTATCCAGCATGCATCTAGGGTATTAAGTTAATAAAAACAGAGTAATGCCTTAAGCAAGATGACATGATGTAGACAAAGTAAACTCAATCAATATGAATAAACCCCATCGTTTTATCCCTAATGGCAACAACACAAATACGTGTCTTGTCCCTTGTTGTCACTGGGATAGAGCACAGCAAGATTGAACCCATCACAAAGCACCTCTCCCATTGCAAGATAAATCAATCTAGTTGGCCAAACCAAACGGATAGATCGGAGAGAAATACAAAGCTATAACAATCATGCATAAAAGAGTTCAGAGAAGACTCAAATATTTCTCATGAATAATCTGATCATAAACCCACAATTCATCGGATCCCAACAAACACACCGCAAAAGAAGATTACATCGGATAGAATTCCAAGAACATCGAGGAGAACATGGTATTGAAGATCAAAGAGAGAGAAGAAGCCATCTAGCTACTAGCTATGGACCCATAGGTCTATGGTAAACTACTCACACATCATCGGAAGGGCAGCAAGGTTGATGTAGAAGCCCTCCGTGATCGATTCCCCATCCGGCAGAGTGCCGGGAAAGGCCTCCAGATGGGATCGCGGAAGAACAGAAGCTTGCGGCGGCGGAAAAGTTTTCTCGTGTATCTCTCTGGTATATTGGGAATATTTGGGAATTTATAGCGCTGGAATTAGGTCAAGATGTGCCACGAGGGGCCCAAAAGCCTCGGGGTGCGCCTACCCCCCTGGGCACGCCTCTCGGTCTTGTCGGTCCCTCATGACTCGTCTGGTCTTCTCCCGAAGCTTCTAGGGTCCCTTCTGGTCCAGAAAAAATTAATCCAATTTTTTTTCTTTGTTTGGACTTTGTTTGATAATGATTTTCTGAAAAGGCAAAAACAAGCAAAAAAACAGCAACTGGCACTGGGCACTAGGTTAATAGGTTAGTCCCAAAAAATGATATATAATTGCATATAAAACATCCAAGATTGATACTATAATAGCTTGGAACAATCAAAAATTATAGATACGTTGGACACGTATCATGGCACCATGCCAAGTTTCAACCTTTTCAGAGCTCATCTGTAGTGCTTTTTCAATTTCAGGGTCATTTAGTTGAAAAAAAACAGTAAATGCATGAAAATTAGCAAATGAAGTCAGAATAGGTTAAAATTTGAGGATCTGACTTTCAATGCTTCATATTGGACACATAAAAATTTGGACTTGAAATGATTACAAAAAATTGAATTGTCTTTGTAACACATGAATTTTCGTCCGAAACCGTGATACTTTGAAAGAGATGGTCCAGTTTGTACACGAAGTGCGTCCAGTTTTTTCCATAACCATCTCAACTTTTTATCACATGGCATGTGGGTGAAATGATGACACCATGCCAAGTTTCAACCTTTTCAGAGCTCATCTGTAGTGCTTTTTCAATTTCAGGGTCATTTAGTTGAAGAAATCAGTAAATGCATGAAAATTAGCAAATGAAGTCAAAACAGGTTGAAATTTGAGGGTGTGACTTTCAATGCTTCATGTTGAACACATAAAAAGTTTGGAGTTGAAATGATTTTAAAAAATGAGTGGTCTTTGTAACAGAAAAAAGGAAAAGGGGAAAAAATAGAGCAACTCACCTGGCAACAGAACCACAGAGAAACTCACATGGCATAGGTACTGATGTGATCTATATTCGTTTGGAAACATTTTGGTTGAAGTTGATTTGAAAGATTATTTCATTCAAACTCCAATACAATTTTTAAATACGTTCATATTGTGGTTTCTACTTTTTAACCATTTTAAGTTGCTTTGTCATGCTTCAAAATACCATAGTTGGATAGAGAATATTTTTCTGATGATTTTTCATATATAACTTATTTCCATTTGAATTATGGTTTAGAAGATAATGAATTTCACATTTTATAGGAATTTCTGGAATTTCTGATAAAACAATAATCCATTTACTATTTTTGTTACTCAGAGGTTATCTAGCTACAGTCATTGACTGGTGGCCCCAGTCAATGCTGACTGGCTCAGGTCAACCCTCACATGTGGGGCCTACATGTAAGTGTCTCTGGGGTTAGATTAGTTTTAAAACTAATTAACAGGATGGGGTCCAAATGTCAGTGATTAATGGGGGGTCAGCTGGGGTAGTTAGGCCTAATGATGCTGCCACATCAGCGGGACGGCAGCTTAACGCCGGCGACCAAAGGGCGCAGCGGAGTTCGCACTAGACGGCCACGGGGGCGGCAACGGAGGGCACCAGGAGGTAGCCCTCGCTTGCGCGCGTCGCGTGGAAGAGGGCATGGACCCAGGGGGTGCCGGAGATGAGACCGGCGACAAACTTCGCGGCGGCACCCATACAGTCCTTGGCGGGGACGAAGACCAGGGGCACGTTTTCGAGCGGTGGAAGAGGGGTATCAAAGAGGAGATCTCCGTGAGCATGATCGGGAGGTCGGGGAGTCCAAAGAAGTTGCTGTAGCGGTGAATCGAGCGCGGCGGTCATCGGTTAGAGGAGGAGCTCGATGTCGATTCCTTCACAGAGAGGGCGTCTAAGGTTGGTTCGCTGCGTGGGGAGGTTGATGGATTCGTCTCGGGGCGACCACACACTGAGGGGCGGCGGTTAGAGGCTAATGGCCGCGAGGGTGCACGGTGGCGTGCTCCGGCGCCTCTCGCTGCAGCACGAAGAGAGGGAGAAACAGAGAGATAGAGGGGGGAGGAGCAAGAGAGAGAGGGGAAAGGTGCAGGGGGTCGAGGCCATCCTCTGGGCGAGCGGATGAGGATGAGGGCCACTTATCGCCGGTGTGGTGAAGGAGGTAAGGAGAATGTTTAGGGGAATTTTTGTTTTATTGTGTTGGTCCCACCTATCATAAGCAGGCCCACCTGTCAGCATTTTAAGTGGACCAACTTGTCAGGAACACACCCAAGTAACGGTCAACGGGCTTTAACCTGACGGCAATGCTCCGTTTGGGCATTTGTGATGTTGTGGCAGAAAGAGGAGGGGAAATGTGAGGAGCGTTAAGACGCCTGGGTAAAACTGAGCACAACTACGAAACCAAGGGCATGAAAATAGAAATCCCTTTATTAAATAGGTTGGCATGAAATAATTCACATACATGTTGTCTAAGTATACAGGATGGCATGATATAATTCACATATATGATTGATATACTAAGCAGCTGGCATTCGCATATATGATATCTAAACTAAGCAGATGGCATTGAATATTGTGTATATGATGTCTAAACAAAGCAATGCAAGACACCATATGCATGATATGAGAAATATATCCGTCCCAAGTTAGAGGATACATCTCAGGGGGGAAATAGGACTGATCATCTATCTCTGAATCCTCCTCTGAGGAGCTATCTGTAAGCAGCGAGATATCTCCTTCAACAGGTAGCATTGTCTGCTCTGAAGACCTTGTTCTCACTCTAGATTTTTCCATCACCGATTCAAATGGCTGATGCACAGGAAGACTAGTTCAATGTACAAACATTGTTGACAAATGGAATATGTAATTAAAAAAGGATGGCATGACATAATTCACATATATGATGCCTGGCTAAACAGTATGGCATTTCATAATTCACATATATGATGCCTGGCTAAACAAGATGGCATTGCATAATTCACATATATGATATAGAAACTAAACAGGTGGCATTCACACAAAGCATGTCTAAACTAAGCAGATGACATAGCAATGCAAGACACCATATGCATGATATGAGCAATATAACCCTACCAAGTTAGAGCATAGACCTCGGGGGGAAATAGGACTGGTCGTCTATCTCTGAATCCTCCTCCGAGGAGCTATCTGTAACTAGCAAAATATTTGCTTCGACAGGTAGCACTGACTGCTCTGAAGACCTTATTTTCACTCTAGATTTTACCATCACCGACTCAAATGGCTGATGCACAGGAAGAGTAGATGAATGTACAAACATTGTCGACATATGGAATACGTGATGAAAAAAATAGCATGGCATGATATAATTCACATATACGATGACTGGCTAAACAGAATGGCATTGCATAATTCACATATATGATGCCTGACTAAAGAAGATGCCATTGCATAATTCACATATATGATATAGAAACCAAACAGCTGGCATTCACACAAAGCATGTCTAAGCTAAGCAGATGACATAAACGATGTATAAAGTAAGCAATGCAAGGCGCCATATGCATGATATAACCAACATCAGCATGCCAGGTTAGAGCAAACACCTCAGGAGGTAAATAGGAGTGGTCTGCTCCCTCTGAATCCCCCTCTGAACAGTTATCTTCCTCTGGATTACAATCTGGAATGGGGGGAGGGGGCTGCAACTACGCCCATGATAACCCACAAGTATAGGGGATCGCAACAGTTTTTGAGGGTAGAGTATTCAACCCAAATTTATTGATTCGACACAAGGGGAGCCAAAGAATATTTGCAAGTATTAGCAGTTGAGTTGTCAATTCAACCACACCTGAGACTTAATATCTGCAGCAGAGTGATCAGTAGCACAGTAGTATGATAGTTTGATAGTAGTAGCAATAATAGTAGCGGTAACAGTAACAGTAACAGTAATAGCAATTGTGATAGCAGTAGCAACAGTAGTAACTTAGCAAGAACAATATGTGAAAAACTCGTAGGCATTGGATCGGTGATATTGTTGGATAACATTCATCATGTAACAGTCATAACCTAGGGCGACACAGAACTAGCTCCAATTCATCAATGTAATGTAGGCATGTATTCCGTATATAGTCATACGTGCTTGCGATAAGAACTTGCATGACATCTTTTGTCCTACCCTCCCGTGGCAGCGGGGTCCATAAGGAAACTAAGGGGTATTAAGGCCTCCTTTTAATAGAGAACCGGAACAAAGCATTAGCACTTAGTGAACACATGAACTCCTCAAACTACGGCAATCACCGGAAAGAATCCCAATTATTGTCACCTTGGGGTATGCGGATCATAACACATAGTAGGTGCATACAACTTACAAGATCGGATCAAGAACACAAATATATTCATGAAAACATAAAGGGTTCAGATCTGAAATCATGGCACTCGGGCCCTAGTGACAAGCATTAAGCATAGCAAAGTCATAGCAACATCAATCTCAGAACATAGTAGATACTAGGGATCAAGCCCTAACAAAACTAACTCAATTACATGATAAATCTCATCCAACTCATCACCGTCCAGCAAGCCTACGAAGGAATTACTCACTCCCGGCGGTGAGCATCATGAAATTGGTGATGAAGGATGGTTGATGATGACGATGCTGGAAGATCCCCCTCTCCGGAGCCCCAAACGGACTCCAGATCTGGCCTCCCGATGAAGAACAGGAGGTGGTGGCGGCTCCGTATCATGAAATGCAATAAAACTTCCTCCCTTATTTATTTTTCTCTGGAATTGTGAATTTATAGCATTGGAATTAGGTCAGACGGAGCCACGTGGGCCCCACTCCTAGGGGGGGTGGCGCGCCCTGGTGCCTCGTGGGCACTGGGTGGCCCCCCTCCAGTAGGTTTTGGCTCCAGTATTTTTTATATATTCCATAAAAAATCTCCAAAAAGTTTCATCCAATTCCAAGAACTTTTATTTCTGCACAAAAAACAACACCATGGCAATTCTGCTGAAAACAGCGTCAGTCCGGGTTAGTTTCATTCAAATCGTGCAAATTAGAGTCCAAAACAAGAGCAAAAGTGTTTGGAAAAGTAGATACGACGGAGACGTATCAGCCCACCATGGAGCGACGTTTGCATGACATTATATTGCCACGCAACACTCTTCTCTTTTTCTTTACATGTTTA
The DNA here is from genome assembly GCA_039707655.1 of Elymus sibiricus. Taxonomy (NCBI): domain Eukaryota; kingdom Viridiplantae; phylum Streptophyta; class Magnoliopsida; order Poales; family Poaceae; genus Elymus; species Elymus sibiricus. The sequence continues at coordinate 157,917,866 of CM077668.1, read as the reverse complement.
GTACGATTGTGCACAATAACTGACAATGCATAGGAAAAAAACATAGTCAGATTATGTAAGGCCTAAGGGGTGCATGCAGAAATCCAGACTGATGGTAACAACTAGTGGATAGATCCAAAACTAATGATAGCAGGCAGATGATAGCTTTAGTTAAAAAAGACAGATGATGGCTCCTTTATTGTTTGTTGCCCACCCAACATGAACCACATAGAAGACCCGAGATGAACCAGATAGTAGACAAAGATACTATTCGTTGCTGCCTCGATATGTACCCCACAAGCATTTTAAAACTCAAGTTTGAACATTAGTTTGGACCTGACTTGGAGTCTAAGAGGTGAACAGGATGATAAAGTAGCAGGTAATATTAAGCGATGCATAACGTAAGCAGACACGAAAGAGTGCGACCTCTCTTGCGGACCCGTGTAGTCCTCAGGTTCATCTGCTCAGTCGATGATGGTAATGCAGTTCGGGTGGCTGCCGGCAGTGGGGAAGAAGATCCAAGGCGGCGAAAGACGGTCTGGACGGGGGATCTCTGGTGTGGTGGACGCTTCCGTCGATGGAGCAGCTCAGGTGGGGTGGACGACGACACGGCAGGAGCAGGACAAACCACATAAGTTTTCGTTGACACCTATCTATAAATGAAGTAAATCTGTAAGCGCTCCTTTGAATTGGAGGATTCTAAAAATGTAGGGATAGGAAAAACACAGGAATAGGATTGGAATGCACGTGCAAAACAGAGCATTTGCAAACTCAGGATTTCTGTCAGCCTGGGTGTTTGGTTCATAGGAATTGGAAGAACACATGAATGCAAAGAAACATGGTCAAATTAAAGTCGAACCACATGAAAATGTAAATTTAGAATCTTATTATGCCACTAATGCGCTTAGTCTTGCTCTTCATGCATAGGAATTTGAAAAGGGGGTCCACGTGGATATTAAAATTCCTATGTTTTTTCTTTGAAAGAGACACCAAAAGAAAGAAAAAAATCCTCCAGTTTTGCTTTGCTCCATTCCTTCTAACCAAATGCATGAATAGTAGTACCATAGGAAACTTTCCAATTCCTATGTTTTCCTTCACTTTTTGTTTGAACCAGTGGCGATTCTAGTAGGCAGTCTTCAACAGGCTCAAACCTGCCCTCGAAAACTGTTTTTGTACTACTTGTACTATTTTGGACCCAGCCCACTAGCTCAATTCCCAGGCCCATCTATACATGCACAGCTCCAACACGCAGAAATAAAAAATGATAGCTTTCGAGAGAGTCCAACACGGATAGCTAACTTGCCTACTACCTCACTGCTTGTCATATGGGAGAAACTATTCGTATTTCTCATTACTGCGTGTTCTCAGTGGATCTTCTTGCCTGCATGAACTGGATTTTTTTTTGAAAAGAAACATAAAGTTTTTCAATATGTACTACATGTGCTCTGTTGTACTCTGAAAAAAATTGAGCTTATATGGACAACATAATTAGGAGATAATGACTATTTTGCTAGATAGGACCAATATTCTGGTTAAAAAACTATCTTTGAAAAACCCAAAACAATTCAGTAATAGTACAGGTTCCCATTGTAATCTGAAATTTTGTGAACTTATTTGGTCAACATGATTATGAGATAATGGCTATCTTGCTAAACCGATTCAAATTGTCATTCAAAAGAGCATTTAGTTTTCTCCCTGTTAACCTTGAGACCACCCTCCATTTCTTTCTAGATTTGCCACTGCTTTGAACCAAAGGAGCCCTAAGGGATCAACATGAATGTAGAGTAAAAAAGTGATGTGACGAGTGTACAACCTCTTTGGCATAGCCTTGTCGACCTCGGCATCATTGGGTTGGTCGTTGAGGATGTTGTGGCTGGTGCAACTGTCGGAGGCGGGCAAGAAGATCTGAGGCGTCTGGAGACGGCGCCATGGGTACTGCTCCGCTGTGATGGACGGTTTCGTCGTTGGAGCAGCTTCGGTGAGGTGTACAACGGCGAGGCTGAAGTAGGACAAGACAGACAACATTAATCTGAAGTGGGATTCTAATAGCAACTACAATAGATGATGTAAAATACATCACCAAAAAGTGCTAAATGTAAAATACATCAGCGGCGGGGCGGCCGCTCCAACAGATGATGTGAAAACTATTGACTCTGAACTCAATTGTCGAAACTGAATTTATTGTCGAAACTGAATTTTACTGACGAAACTGAATTTTACTGACGAAACTGAATTTTACTGTCGAAACTGGTCACACTAGTAGCAAAGAAGCACTGCACTAGTTGTTTAGGCCGCTCGAGCACTAGTAGCAGAGAAGCGGTGATCTAAATCAGCAGCTGCTCGAGCAAGGAAAACACTAGCAGAGAGCAGCCAGAGCAGCAGCTAGTGCAGTAGTAGCAGCAGCAACGCCCGGAGCAGCAACGCGAGCGAGAGCTAGAGCATCAACTAGTATTGCTGCAGCAGGTCGTGTAGCAGCAGCAGTAGTGCGAGTGAGAGCAAGAGCAGAGCAGCAGCACGAACGAGAGCAAGAGCAGAGTAGCAGCACGAACGAGAGCAAGAGCAGAGCATCAGCGCGACCGAGAGCAAGAGCAGAGCAGCAACGCGACCGAGAGCCGGAGCAGTAGCAGCGTGAGTGAGAGCCAGAGAAGTAGCAGCAGCTCCTGCTGGTGTGGATGTCTCCGCCGAGGGACCCACGCCATGGGAGAGAAACACCATGGAGAAAGTGGCCGGCGATGCCACCATTGATGGAGCCGCGCCATGACGGCTCGGGATCGAGCACCGGCAGCCCCGTGAGATCGAATCAAGGAGAAAATGCGACGATGAGTGTAGAACCTCTTTGGTGGCACCGAGTAGGCCTCAGCTTCATCCGAGGAATCGGTGAGGGTGCTGCGGTTCCGGTGGGGCAGGTGAAGACGGCGATGTGGGAATGCAGGTGGTGCGATAGACGAGGCGAACGTCAGGGCAGCTCCTTGCAGGTGGAGGACGGAGCGGCTAAACCGGCGGGACGACGAGATCGACGACGGATCCTCATCTGGTGCGGTGGATGAGGGACGTCGAGCTGTTGTGGTGGACGATGTCATCGGGGAAGAGGCTCCGGCTGGGCGACGGTCGGGTGGCGGACAGAGGTGTGTGGGTGGGGTTTCGCGGGTTTTGGCGGCCTCGGTGTACGAATGGGGGGGACGGAAGGGATGGGAGGGCGCAACCATGGCTTAGGGACGCGCTTGTCCAAAATGTGGGGTAAGTTGCAAAAGTACCCCCACCCGTTTGACCATGGGACGTCGAGGCGGCAGTTTCGGCAGAGGGATAGAAGTGGGATTTTGCGTGTCTGGGCAGCGCGACCGATTTCGGAGGAGGAGGGAGTTTTCGCGCGGGTTTAAATTTCGGGGTAACAAGGCGCGGGTTGAAGAGGCGGGAGTTTCGCACCACAAGAGAAAAAGAGATAGCTTGAAAATTTCGAGATAACAAGGCGCGGCTTCGAATTTCAGGAGAACAAGCTTAACGTGTAAAAAAAAGACAATTCATACAAGACAAGAGAGATTCATTGTTGGGGAACGCTGCATGGGAAACAAAAAATTTCCTACGCACACACAAGATCTATCCATGGTGATGAGCATCTACGAGAGGGAGAGTGAATCTACATACCCTTGTAGATCGCTAAGCGGAAGCGTTAAGAAACGCGGTTGATGTAGTCGAACGTCTCCGCGATCCAAATCGCAAGTCGTCCCTCGATCCGATCACGAACTAGTGCCGAACGGACGGCACCTCCGTGTTCAACACACGTACGGCTTGATGACGCCTTCACCTCCTCGATCCAGCGAGCGATGATGAATTAGTAGAAGAGTTCCGGCAGCACAACGGCGTGGTGATGGTGGTGAGGAACAATCTCTGCAGGGCTTCGCCAAGCACTACGGAGATTATGACGGGAGAACTAGAGGGTTAGGGTTGCCGACACACGGCTTGGGAAATCTTAATGTGTCCCGTGTGCTAGCCCTGCCCCTCTATTTATATGTTGAGCCTTGGGGTCTAAACTTGGAGTAAAAGCCTCCTCCAGGTCGGTTTTGCCCGCACAAGGTCGGTTTGGCCCGCAGGGAAAGAGTCCAACTCGGATCCCTGCAGTACCGCGCACAAGCGGTAGTACCGCTCACGAGCGGTAGTACCGCTTGAGCGGTAGTACCGCTTCACACAAGCGGTAGTACCGCTTAGGCGGTAGTACCGCTTCACACAAGCGGTAGTACCACTTACGCGGTAGTACTGCCTTTACCAGCGGTAGTACCGCTTAAGGCAGCAACAAAACTTCCTTTTGCACTTTCCAATACCTCATGGGCTTTACCCCTTTGGCTCATATAAAGTGTTGCTGCACCCGAACACTTCGGTAAACATCCGGAACCTCTTCCGGTGAATTCCGGAACCCTTCCGGAGATCAAAACACTATTATCACATATATCAATCTTTACCTCCGGACTCTTCCGGAGATCCTCGTCATGTCCGGGATCTTATCCGGGACTCCGAACAACCTTCGGTCACCAACAAAATAACTCAACTATACTAATCGTCACCAAACGTTAAGTGTGTAGACCCTGCGGGTTCGAGAACTATGTAGACATGACCGAGACACCTCTACGATCAATAACCAATAGCGGGACCTGGATGCCCATATTGGCTCCTACATATTCTACGAAGATCTTTATCGGTCGAACCTCTATGTCAAGGATTCAGTTAATCCCGTATACTGTTCCCTTTGTTCTTCGGTATGTTACTTGCCCGAGATTCGATCGTCGGTATCTCTATACCTAGTTCAATCTCGTTACCGGCAAGTCTCTTTACTCGTTCCGTAATACAAGATCTCGTGGCTAACACTTTAGTCACATTGCTTGCAAGGCTCATTGTGATGTTGTATTACCGAGTGGGCCCTGAGATACCTCTCCGTCATACGGAGTAACAAATCCCAGTCTTGATCCATGCCAACCCAACAGACACCCTCGGAGATACCTGTAGAGCACCTTTATAGTCACCCAGTTACGTTGCGACATTTGATACACACAAGGTATTCCTCCGATGTCAGGGAGTTGCATGATCTCATGGTCATAGGAACAGATACTTGACATGCAGAAAACAATAGCAATAAACTGACACGATCATATGCTACATTCGTAGTTTGGGTCTTGTCCATCACATCATTCACCTAATGATGTGATCCCGTTATCAAATGACATCTCATGTCTATGGCTAGGAAACCTTAACCATCTTTGATCAACAAGCTAGTTAACTAGAGGCTTACTAGGGACACAGTGTTGTCTATGTACCTACACATGTATTTAAGTTTCCAATCAATACAATTATAGCATGGATAATAAACGATTATCACAAACAAGGAAATATAATAATAACCAATTTATTATTGCCTCTAGGGCATATTTCCTACAGTCTCCCACTTGCACTAGAGTCAATAATCTAGTTCACATCACTATGTGATTTACATTGTAATGAATCGAACACCCATGCAGTTCTGGTGTTGTTCATGTTTAGCCCTTGGAAGAGGTTTAGTCATCGGATCTGCAACATTCAGATCCGTGTGTACTTTGCAAATATTTATGTCGTCCTCCTTGATGTAATCGCGGATGGAATTGAAACGTCGCTTTATGTGTCTGGTCCTCTTGTGAAATCTTGGTTCCTTGGCTAGAGCAATGGCACCAGTATTATCACAAAACAGAGTCATTGGGTTAAGCGCACTAGGCACTACTCCAAGATCTGTCATGAACTCCTTCATCCAGACACCTTCCTTCGCCGCCTCCGAGGCAGCGATGTACTCCGCTTCGCATGTAGAATCAGCTACCACGCTTTGCTTGGAACTGCACCAGCTAACCGCACCCCCATTAAGAATAAATACGTATCCGGTTTGCGACTTAGATTCATCCGGATCAGTGTCAAAGCTTGCATCGACGTAACCCTTTACGACGAGCTCTTGATCACCTCCATAAACGAGAAACATGTCCTTAGTCCTTTTCAGGTACTTCAGGATATTCTTGACCGCCGTCCAGTGTTCCATTCCTGGATCACTTTGAAACCTTCCGGCCATACTTATGGCAAGGCTGACATCGGGTCTTGTGCACAGCATTGCATACATGATAGAGCCTATGGCTGAAGCATAGGGGATGACACTCATCTTTTCTCTATCTTCTGCAGTCACTGGGCATTGAGTCTTACTCAACTTCACACCTTGCAATACAGGCAAGAACCCCTTCTTGGACTGATCCATTTTGAACTTCTTCAAAACTTTGTCAAGGTATGTGCTTTGTGAAAGTCCTATTAAGCGTCTCGATCTATCTCTATAGATCTTGATGCCTAATATGAAAGCAGCTTCTCCCAGGTCCTTCATTGAAAAACTCTTGTTCAAATATTCCTTCACGCCTTCCAACATTTCTATATTGTTTCCAATCAGCAATATGTCACCCACATATAATATTAGAAATGCTATAGAGCTCCCACTCACTTTCTTGTAAATACAAGCTTCTCCATAAACTTGTATAAACTCGAACGCTTTGATCACCTTATCAAAGCGAAGATTCCAACTCCGAGATGCTTGCACCAGTCCATAAATGGATCGCTGGAGTTTGCAAACTTTGTCAGCATTCTCTGGATCGACAAAACCTTCTGGTTGCATCATATACAACTCTTCCTTAAGGAAACCGTTAAGGAACGCTGTTTTGACATCCATCTGCCAAACTTCATAATTGAAAAAGGCAGCTATTGCTAACATGATTCTGACGGACTTAAGCATCGCTACGGGTGAGAAGGTCTCATCGTAGTCAACTCCTTGAACTTGTGAAAAACCCTTTGCCACAAGTCGAGCTTTATAGACGGTGACATTACCGTCTGCGTCCGTCTTCCTCTTAAAGATCCATTTGTTCTGAATGGCCTTATGCCCTTCAGGTAATACTTCCAAAGTCCATACTTTGTTTTCATACATGGATCCCATCTCGGATTTCATGGCCTCTAACCATTTCTCGGAATCCGGGCCCATCATCGCTTCTCCATAGCTCGTAGGTTCATCGTTGTCCAACAACATGACCTCTAAGACAGGGTTGCCGTACCACTCAGGAGCAGTACGCGTCCTTGTCGACCTACGAGGTTCGATAGCAACTTGATCCAAAGCTTCATGATCATCATCATTAACTTCCTCTTCAGCTGATGTAGGCTCTACAGAAACATCTTTCTGCGCTGCGCTACTTTCAGGTTGAAGTAAAGGTTCAACAACCTCATCAAGTTCTATCTTCCTCCCACTCAATTCTTTCGAGAGAAACTCTTTCTCAAGAAATGTTCCGTTTTTAGCGACAAACACTTTGCCTTCGGATCTGAGGTAGAAGGTATACGCAACTGTCTCTTTTGGGTATCCTATGAAGACGCATTTATCCGCTTTGGGTTCCAGCTTTTCAGGCTGAAGCTTTTTGACATAAGCATCACATCCCCAAACTTTAAGAAACGACAGCTTTGGCTTCTTGCCAAACCAAAGTTCACATGGCGTTGTCTCAACGGATTTCGATGGTGCCCTATTTAAAGTGAATGCAGCTGTCTCTAATGCATAACCCCAAAACGATAGTGGCAAATCAGCAAGAGACATCATAGATCGCACCATATCCAATAAGGTTCGATTACGACGTTCGGACACACCATTACGCTGTGGTGTTCCAGGCGGTGTCAGTTGTGAAACAATTCCACATTGTCTTAAGTGACTGCCAAACTCATAACTCAGATATTCTCCTCCTCGATCAGATCGTAGGAATTTAATCTTCTTATTATGATGATTCTCAACTTCACTCTGAAATTGTTTGAACTTTTCAAATGTTTCAGACTTGTGTTTCATTAAGTAAATATACCCATATCTACTTAAGTCATCAGTGAAGGTGAGAAAGTAACGATAACCACCGCGCGCCTCAATACTCATCGGACCGCACACATCAGTATGTATGATTTCCAATAAGTTACTTGCCCGTTCCATTGTACCAGAGAACGGCGTTTTAGTCATCTTGCCCATGAGGCATGGCTCACATGTGTCAAGTGATTCAAAATCAAGTGACTCCAAAAGTCCATCAGCATGGAGCTTCCTCATGCGTTTTACGCCAATATGACCTAAACGGCAGTGCCACAAGAAAGTGGTATTATCATTATCAATTCTACATCTTTTGGCATCAATGTTATGAACATGTGTATCATTACTATCGAGATTCAATAAGAATAAACCCCTCACATTGGGTGCATGACCATAAAAGATATTACTCATATAAATAGAACAACCATTATTCTCTGATTTAAATGAGTAACCGTCTCGCAATAAACAAGATCCAGATATAATGTTCATGCTTAACGCAGGCACCAAATAACATTTATTCAGGTTCATCACTAATCCCGATGGTAATCGAAGAGCGAGCGTGCCGACGGCGATCACATCAACCTTGGAACCATTTCCCACGCGCATCATCACTTCGTCCTTTGCCAGCCTCCGTCTATTCCGCAGTTCCTGTTTTGAGTTGCAAATATGAGCAACCGCACCGGTATCAAATACCCAGGCACTACAACGAGAGTTGGTAAGGTACACATCAATAACATGTATATCATATATACCTTGTTTGTTGTTGGCCGCCTTCTTGTTAGCCAAATACTTGGGGCAGTTCCGCTTCTAGTGTCCAGTTCCCTTGCAATGAAAACACACAGTTTCTGGTTTGGGTCCAGCCTTGGGTTTCTTCACGAGAGGAGCAACTGCTTTGCCACTCTTCTTGGAGTTACCCTTCTTACCCTTGCCATTTTTCTTGAAACTAGTGGTTTTATTGACCATCAACACTTGATGCTCCTTCTGAATTTCAGACTCAGCGGCTTTCAGCATCGCAAACAGCTCGGCGACTGACTTGTTCATCCCGTGCATGTTATAGTTCAACACGAAGCTCTTGTAGCTAGGTGGCAATGATTGAAGAACTCTGTCAGTGATAGCCTCTGGCGGAAGGGGCATCCCCAATTCAGCCAGACTGGTGGAGTACCCAGACATTCTGAGCACGTGATCACTGATAGACCCGTTCTCCTCCATCTTGCAAGCATAGAACTTATCGGAGATCTCATATCTCTCGATCCGGGCATTCTTCTGAAAGATAAACTTCAACTCCTGGAACATCTCATATGCTCCATGACGTTCAAAACGTCTTTGAAGTCCCGGTTCTAAGCCATACAATATTGCACATTGAACTATTGAGTAATCTTCAGAACGAGCCTGCCAGGCGTTCACAACGTCTAGAGACTCAACTGGAGCGGGTGGATCACCAAGCGGTGCATCAAGGACATAAGCCTTATGGGAAGCCGTAAGGATAATCCTTAGATTACGGGCCCAGTCCACAAAGTTACTTCCATCATCTTTCAACTTAGCTTTCTCTAGGAACGCATTAAAATTCAGGGGTGCTACTGCGCGAGCCATGATCTACAACATAAATATAGCAAAGACAACTTAGACTATTGTTCTAGATAATGAGTTTAGTTAATCATATTACTTAAAAAACTCCCACTCAGATTGACATCCCTCCGGTCATTCGAGTGTAACATGATCCAAATCCACCAACTCAAGTCCGATCATCAGGTGAGTTGAGGTGGTTTCAATGGTGAACATCTTCATGTTGATCATATCTACTATATGACTCATGTTCGACCTTTCGGTCTCTTGTGTTCCGAGGCCATGTCTGTACATGCTAGGCTCGTCATGTTTAACCCGAGTGTTCCGCATGTGCAACACTCGCTTGCACCCGTTGTATGTGAACGTAGAGTCTATCACACCCAATCATCATGTGGTGTCTCGAAACGACGAACTTTCGCAACGGTGCACACTCGGGGAGAACACAATTTATCTTGAAATTTAAGTGAGGGATCACCTTATAATGCTACCGTCGTCCTAAGCAAAATAAGATGCATAAAAGGATTAACATCACATGCAAATCATAAGTGACATGATATGGCCATGAACTCGTGCTTTTGATCTCCATCTCCAAAGCACCGGCATGATCTCCATCGTCACCGGCATGACACCATGATCTCCATCATCTTGATCTCCATCAACGTGTCGCCATGAGGTTGTTGCGCCGACTGTTTCTTCCACGACTATTGCTAACTCATAGCGATAAAGTAAAGCAAAACGGCGAAAATAATTAAAGACAACTCTATGGCTCCTGCCAGTTGCCGTACTCATCGACATGCAAGTCGTGATATTCTATACAACACATGATCATCTCATACATCACATATATCTCATCATGTAATTGGCCATATCACATCACAACATACCCTGCAAAAACAAGTTAGACGTCCTCTAATTGTTGTTGCAAGTTTTACGTGGCTGCTACGGGTTTGCAAGAACCGTTCTTACCTACGCAAAACCACAACGTGGTGTAGTGATTGCTTTTTGATCTTCTAAAAGAACCCTCTTCATTGAAATTGATTCAACTAAAGTGAGAGAGACAGACACCCGCTAGCCATCTTTATGCAACGAAGTTACATGTCAGTTGAAGGAACCGGTCTCTCGTAAGCATACGAGTAATGTTGGTCCGGGCCGCTTCATCTCACAATACCGCCGAATCAAGTATCAACTAGTAACGGCAAGCAATATGTATACACCCACGCCCACAACTCGTTTGTGTTCAACTCGAGATCTCATCTACGCATAAACCTGGCTCAGATGCCACTGTTGGGGAACGCTGCATGGGAAACAAAAAATTTCCTACGCACACACAAGATCTATCCATGGTGATGAGCATCTACGAGAGGGAGAGTGAATCTACATACCCTTGTAGATCGCTAAGCGGAAGCGTTAAGAAACGCGGTTGATGTAGTCGAACGTCTCCGCGATCCAAATCGCAAGTCGTCCCTCGATCCGATCACGAACTAGTGCCGAACGGACGGCACCTCGCGTTCAACACACGTACGGCTTGATGACGCCTTCACCTCCTCGATCCAGCGAGCGATGATGAAGTAGTAGAAGAGTTCCGGCAGCACGACGGCGTGGTGATGGTGGTGAGGAACAATCTCTGCAGGGCTTCGCCAAGCACTACGGAGATTATGACGGGAGAACTAGAGGGTTAGGGTTGCCGACACACGGCTTGGGAAATCTTAATGTGTCCCGTGTGCTAGCCCTGCCCCTCTATTTATATGTTGAGCCTTGGGGTCTAAACTTGGAGTAAAAGCTTCCTCCAGGTCGGTTTTGCCCGCACAAGGTCGGTTTGGCCCGCAGGGAAAGAGTCCAACTCGGATCCCTGCAGTACCGCGCACAAGCGGTAGTACCGCTCACGAGCGGTAGTGCCACTTCACACAAGCGGTAGTACCGCTTGGGCGGTAGTACCGCTTCACACAAGCGGTAGTACCGCTTACGCGGTAGTACTGCCTTTACCAGCGGTAGTACCGCTTAAGGCAGCAGCAAAACTTCCTTTTGCACTTTCCAATACCTCATGGGCTTTACCCCTTTGGCTCATATAAAGTGTTGCTGCACCCGAACACTTCGGTAAACATCCGGAACCTCTTCCGGTGAATTCCGGAACCCTTCCGGAGATCAAAACACTATTATCACATATATCAATCTTTACCTCCGGACTCTTCCGGAGATCCTCGTCATGTCCGGGATCTTATCCGGGACTCCGAACAACCTTCGGTCACCAACAAAATAACTCAACTATACTAATCGTCACCAAACGTTAAGTATGTAGACCCTGCGGGTTCGAGAACTATGTAGACATGACCGAGACACCTCTACGATCAATAACCAATAGCGGGACCTGGATGCCCATATTGGCTCCTACATATTCTACGAAGATCTTTATCGGTCGAACCTCTATGTCAAGGATTCAGTTAATCCCGTATACTGTTCCCTTTGTTCTTCGGTATGTTACTTGCCCGAGATTCGATCGTCGGTATCTCTATACCTAGTTCAATCTCGTTACCGGCAAGTCTCTTTACTCGTTCCGTAATACAAGATCTCGTGGCTAACACTTTAGTCACATTGCTTGCAAGGCTCATTGTGATGTTGTATTACCGAGTGGGCCCTGAGATACCTCTCCGTCATACGGAGTAACAAATCCCAGTCTTGATCCATGCCAACCCAACAGACACCCTCGGAGATACCTGTAGAGCACCTTTATAGTCACCCAGTTACGTTGCGACGTTTGATACACACAAGGTATTCCTCCGATGTCAGGGAGTTGCATGATCTCATGGTCATAGGAACAGATACTTGACATGCAGAAAACAATAGCAATAAACTGACACGATCATATGCTACGTTCGTAGTTTGGGTCTTGTCCATCACATCATTCACCTAATGATGTGATCCCGTTATCAAATGACATCTCATGTCTATGGCTAGGAAACCTTAACCATCTTTGATCAACAAGCTAGTTAACTAGAGGCTTACTAGGGACACAGTGTTGTCTATGTACCCACACATGTATTTAAGTTTCCAATCAATACAATTATAGCATGGATAATAAACGATTATCACGAACAAGGAAATATAATAATAACCAATTTATTATTGCCTCTAGGGCATATTTCCAACATTGATGTCCCGTTGTACTATATTACTACAAATGCCATTCAAAAACAACAACAAAAAACAAAAAATTCGGGAGAACAAGTTTAGTGTGTACAGTACCAAATCAATTCGCACTTCCCTCAACAACAACAAAAACAAATCAATTCCCCCCACAAGAAAAAGTCATGTCCCGTTTATATGATTACAAATGGCACGATCTTGAATTTTAAATTTTGAATCCACATTATGTTGAATTCGAATATATCGTTAGGTGATTTTGCGGTGTATAATGGATGTAGTCCTACATTTGGATCTTCCATCTTATATGAATATTTTACTTTATCCAATGTATATATACTGCCGTCTACCATATGGACTAAATTTGAATCAATTTTCCCTATTTGAATACGATTGTTGTCAAGTTATACCATCGTTTAAATATTATCTTGATAACACACGACTTGCATATAGTAGTAATCCTATTTAAATATGAACTACATGTACCATATGATCTCCAATTCAAATATTTGTATCTATTTTATGTTGAATTCAAATCACAGTACATTCATGCTCTAACTAGACATTTGGAATAATCTAAACCCTGTTTTCATATGTATAATGTGTCTAACACACACAATGCATGCCGCCCCACACACACACAACATTTAGATGTTAGCTGCGAAAGCCACACATTATCTCAAATTCGAATAGTTATGTCCATGCATGGATGCAATGTGGTCAAACGATGCTTGCCATCGGTATCTCAAATTCAAATCAATTTAAGCTTGTTCGATGTGTATATAGTATAGCATGTTCAATTCAAAACCACACCATACATATCTCCATTATATTCATGAATGCATGGGTTACAAACATCATGATCTCTTATTCAAATATTTGAATCCACTTTTATATTGATTATGATCTCTGTGAGTCTTTTACACCCACACACACACTCCTCCTCTCTTTGTGGATACCACTAACTTTTCTATCATGCATGCATATATGCACACACACTCCCCACTCAGCATCCTCTACATCACGCACACACTCCCCACCCGGGGCACTTTTTCCCTCAACTCCCATCGCCCGAGACCCTCTCCACCGCCCGCACAAACTCGCCGGAGTTCGCGAGAACCACCGGAGCACCGCCGCCTCGCCCCGCCATCCCCACGCCCTGCTAGCCACCGCTGAAGCCACCTACCACCGCGTCGCGGAGCACTGCTTCTCCCGGCCCACTCCGTCGAGCCGGAGGACCACCGCATAGGCCGCCCCGACGACCACCGACGTCACGGCCGTCTTCTTCTCTGGCAACGTCCGCGCCCACCACCTCTCTGTAAGCCGGCCCCCTCTCAACCGTCCGATCGCCGCTGTGCGATCTAGATTAGAACATTGTTTTTCTAATGTCCTCGAACCGGTTTCTTCTAAGTTTCGGCCGTCCTCCGTTTTGTCCCGCGGCGCACACCTCCCAGCCAACCCGATCGCACCACGTGGCACTTCTCCCAGGATCGGCCGAAACTTAACTGTTTCAAATTCAGAATTCTTTCTAATTTTTCTTTTATCATATCTTTAGATCTACAAGTCAAATTTCGTTGATTCTCTTTCCTACTAGTTCATAAAAATCCTCTCTCTCCAGTATGCCCAAAAACAAATATTTTTGAAACGTTAGAATTTGAATTTGATCATATTCAATTTTAAACTTATTTTGGCTATAAATTGAGATCAATAACTCCGATTTAGTTGAATCTTTTTGCAAATCGAAGCTCTTGACTTCTACTTTCTGTTGAAACCAAAATCACATAAATTATCGACTGTTAAAATATGTTATGTACAGGATCTTTGGTGTTTCATAAGTCTTTTATGTGGTTTCTTTTTGGATCTTTGGGTGATTGCTTATGTGTTGTTACAATTGATCACGATAGATTGATCCAAGTGTGACGAGTAGAACTATCAGGATTATGAGTGCGATGAATCTTGATCAACAGTACAAGGCAAGTTCACACTTTGATCATTCTTTTATATACCTAGTTTTTACTATGCATTAGATCCACCGTTATACTTTGCATGAGTAGGATTGGGAATTATGGCAATGCTTTGTAGTTCATTGAGGTAGGAACCTATGATCCTTGAAACACCCCGGGAATTACTGTTATGAGTTAAATTGCTTAGCCATGCTTTTGTCGACAGGGTGGTATGTGTGATTCATGAAAGTTGTGAGAAAAATAATAATTTTGGGTTAACCTCAAGGTGGCAACATTTTCAACACACATCTGGGTGGAATGGTTGGGGCACCCTGGAGTAACCAGTGGACTAGCCCGGTGATGCGGAGCATCCTTTGGTCATCCCCGTGGATACCACAACAACTCATCAACACCAAGTGGACCTATGACAAGAGCTCGCGCACGTGCCATCGAGAACGAGGTGAACTCACTCCTATACGACTTTCATATGGATATGGATGGGACTTGGATGCTACCTCACAAGGAAACATTGTGTGTCATTAGGAATGAAGGAGACTACCGCCAAGAAGCTAAGGACCATAGCCAAGTCCAAGGGGAACCACGCCAAGGCCACGAGGAAGACGGAGGAGAAGAACCACAAGTGGACAGCACCTCCCAGGCAACCCCATGCGCACGGGCTCCCCCGACCCCGTGTCCACGGGCCTCCCAGAGAGCTTCTGTAAACGGATGCGCACACCCCGTGCACACGGGCCCCAGGACCCCGTGCACATAGGCCTCGCCACTGTAGCACCCCGTGCGCACAGGCGTGTACCGTGCCCACGGGACCCCCATGCGCACGGGCCTCACTTACCCCGTGCGCACGGCCCTCCTAGTGAGGTGGCCGACTTGTTCCTGTTTTGCCCCTCACTTCGTCCCTTACCTCCCTACTCCTATATATTCCGTGGATAGACCATTTGTTAGGGTTAGCAAAGTGTATTGAGATATTTTAGAGGGCTTTGCTCATCTACCACTCCTCTTGGAGATCAAGACCTCCTAGGAGAAGATCCCAAGGGATATCAAGACCTCCTCTTGGAGAAGACTATCATCAAGACCTCATCTCCTTTGGTGTGGGAAGAACCTTACCTTTGTGCTACTTTCCCTTGATTGTTCATGTATTCATGTGGATCTCATGTATGCTACTCTAGTGGATGTGTGATTTGGGTTTTGTTTGAGTGATTTACCTCTTGTGATCTTGTGAGTTCATCCCTTTTCCCCCTCCAAGTGTGAAAAGATCTTCACTTAGGGTTCTACCCTACAACATCTTGGTTTCATGAGCAAGGTTGATTCACATCTTGGTGTCCCTACCCCCCACTTTCTAGCCTGATTTTGCTTTGTTTTGTCCCAATTTTGAAAATCCCCACAAAAATAGCCATACCAAATTTTTTTCATTTGTTGGATCTTGTGAGATTTTGTTGATTTGGTCCACGAATTTCTTGTTTGGCAACTGGATCTACCCCTACCCACCATCCCCAACCTTCCCCACCGACAAATTCTTCCAAATTTTTTATTTTAGCCACGGATTTGGGTGTGTTCTTGCGCAGGCGGAACACCCCGTGTGCACGGGCCCCCGACACCCCGTGCCCACGGGACCCCGTGCACACAGGCACAACTTACCCCATGCGCACGGCGTCACCAGAGAGGTTCTCACCTCGCGTTTTGGTCCAGTTTTTCCACTCATTACACCACCTTTCGACTTCCGCACTAACACACATGTTTGATTGAGATTTTGAGTTGTGGTTGCCGTTTCCTAAGGTGTTTCGGCTACTTAGGGACGGTTCTACATCACCATCACCGCCATTCATCATCGCACCAACTTCGACTTCGACATCGACCACTTCATTTCATACCAACCGTAAGCAAGGACGGTAACCTCGACGACATCTTGTACTTATCCCTTGCTATTACATTGATAGCATTGAGCCATTTTGCGTCACTTACCCATCGAGACTAGCAAGTTGAGAATTGTCGGGTCACGCTCTTTGTGCACCTTAGTGATATGCTTACTCCACATAGCTACATTTAGCGTGCATTTATCTTGCTATCATCATCATGCCATAAGTCTCTCCCATGCATATCTTACTTACTTGTCTTAGATATCGGCTCTCGCATCAAGCATTTTGGCATAGTTTTAAAAAAGAAGAAGCTTTTAAGCAAAAGAGAAGAAACAAAGAGCTTGTAAGCAATAGCATTGAGCATTTTGCATAGTACATCATCTCGGACCATACATACATATCATACTTGGGATTGAAGACAGGCACGTTACTCTCTTAGGTTGGTGCACAAGCGTATCTAGCCCATTTGAGCAATCGAGCTAGTGTCTCTCTAGTATCCGTGCAACAAGAGCATTTTCCGTGGTTCCACATTTTGAGCTCATTCCTTGGTTGCGCGGATCCCATTTGTCTCCGTGTGTGTGTTTCCAAGTGTTATAGTAGGGTGTTGATCTATTTGTCTTACTTGCAATTTGTGAATCTTTTCAACATTTTTAATATCTTGACTAACACTTGCTTGAATTTTGTGCCACTCATCCTAACCAAGCTACTCGATAAGCCTTACTTTGTAGGTGTGAGAAACAAACCCGGTACCAATTATACTTTGCATTACATTGAGTGATACTTGATACATCCTCAATCCTCGGAAAAGGTAACTTTGGTATTGTTCTCTCATTTCCTACTCACCACCACTTGACTATGATGGATAGGCCAAGTACTTCGGTGAACCCGCTCTTTGAAGAGCAATATGAGACACACGACTATGTCACCAAGGGTCATCTCTTCGGCGTCCAACGAGCGCTACATCAAGAAAGTGAAGCTTTGGGAGATCGCATCGAGAAACTCGCCACCGACTTGCGCCACTCTGAAACACGAACAAGGGACTACTTTGACGCCAAGCTATCATCTCAAATGGAGGAATTGTGCGACATAATGGTCAACCGCGCCTCTTCCATGACTTCATCTTCAAGACGGCGTCATTCAAGCCGACACTCTTTGGATTCTTCTTCATGATCAAGTCCATCTCGAGCATGATCTCATCGGCGCAACGATCATGACGATCATCAAGCTCCACAAAATCCATTCCATGGCAATGGGTTACAAGACTGACTTCGAGCATGAGAACGTCAAGCGCGCCAAGGCCAAGTACCACCACGTCCAAGACAAAATGACCAAGACGGCGACGCCCTCCGGCAAGAACAACTACGCCGAGAAGAGCAAGCACTTGAAGTGCAACGTGCTCTCCGAGAAGCAACTCATGCCGTGAACGAGCACAACCGTCATGTGCGTGAACAAGAAGAAGCGCTACTCCATGAACAATGAGATGAAGAAGCTCACCTTGAGGAGCACCAAGAAAGGAGAAATCGAGCTTGGATTCCACCTCCAAGACCCCCGCGCCAAGCAAATCGAGCGGAGCATGAGGATGACGATCCGCCACCACGGCAAGATTGACATCACCATCGACGACATGATGAGGAACAATGTTTTAGCAAGCTCAAGTTCACCATGCCCAAGTTTAACGGTGGAAACGATCCCGAAGAATATCTCTCATGGGCATTGAAGGTCGACCAGATATTCCGCCTTCACAATTACGACGAGGAAAAGAAGATCGCCATGGCATCTCTAGAGTTCCAAGACTATGTTCTCATTTGGTGGGAGCAAGTGATCGCAAGGCGTCAAGAGAAGGGTGAGCCACCCATCGCAACTTGAAATCAAATGAAGGATGTCATGAGAGCTCGTTTTGTGCCTACACATTACAACCGCAATCTCTTCAAGAAACTCCAACTCCTCAAGCAAGGCACCAAGTCGGTTGAAGAATACTATCAAGAAATGGAAGTTTCCATGATACGAGCCAATGTCAAGGAAGATGATGAACAAACTATGGCGCGTTTCTTGAATGGCCTCAACCATCCCATCAAGAAAATAGCGGACTTTCAACCGTACTCCAACCTTCTCGAGCTAGTGCACCAAGCAATCAAGGCAAAGCGACAAGTGCAAGAGGACTACAAATACTCCAAGTACTCTTCCAAGACCTACGGTTCATACACTCAAGCTTCAATGACTACGACAACTCCTTCCACGACTCGAGCTACACCAAGTACCGGCGACAACTCAAGCTCCAAGCAACCTTCGACATCTTCGAGTCGTCTTCCTACTACTACAAGCAACTCCAAGCAAAAGCCTTCGTCATCGACACCTCCTACGGATGCCAACAAGACAAGTGACATCAAGTGCTTCACTTGCAAGGGCCGAGGCCACAAATCATTCGAGTGCCCAACTCGACGCACAATGATCATCAACGCCGACGGCACCTACGACTCCATGAGCGAAGATGAAATGGAAGCCCTCGAGCACGTGGCAATGCACCGACAAGTGAATGAAGATGAAGACGATCAAGTCTTTTGTGATAACGATTTGAGCCCCGCTCTTGTTGTCTCCAAGGTCTTGACACTTCAACAACATCAATACGAGGACCAACGTTGCCACATCTTCCATACCAAAGCGGGTATCCAAGGACATTCCGTCAAGGTCACTCCAAGCTACAATTGGTCAAGAAGAAGCACCCTCGCCCCTACAAGGTCCAATGGCTAAGCGACTCCGGCTCCATTCAAGTGGAACACACCGTCCAAGTATCCTTCAAGATCGGCGCCTACGAAGACACCTTGGAGTGCGATGTGGTTCCTATGTCCATGTGCCATCTACTTCTTGGGAGACCCTGGCAATTCAACCACGGCATCATCCACAATGAAAGGACCAACCACTATAGCTTCAAGATGAAGGGCAAGGAGTTCGTACTTCGACCAATGTCTCCAAGTCAAGTCGTCGCCGACAATCAAGCATCGGGCCATCGTGGAGAGACTAGTGAGAGAGTGAACCACCACAAAGAAAGTGAGCGCCACAAGCCAAAATTGAGTGACTCCACGATGAGCGACAAGAAAAACTTAGTCCTACTCACCACCAAAAGAGATTTGAGGGATGTGAGTGAGAGCCCATCGAGCGTTCTTCACTTCGTACTTGTGTGCAAAGGTGAAGCGGTGCGGACTAATACTTCACAACATCTTCCTTTGGTGTTATCTCATCTTTTGCAGGAATTCGCGGACGTGTTTCCCGATGAGCTACCTCCCGGACTTCCTCCACTTCGCGGCATTGAACACCGCATTGACCTCATCCCCGGCGCACCTTTACCGAACAAGGCACCATACCGCATCAACCCCGACGAGACCAAAGAGATCCAACGGCAAGTCCAACATCTCATGGAGAATGGGTATGTACGCGAGAGCTTGAGTCCATGTGCCGTTCCGGTAATTCTTGTGCCTAAGAAAGATGGTACCTATCGCATGTGTTCTGATTGTCATCCCATAAATGCTATCACCGTTAGATATCGCCATCCCATTCCACGCCTTGATGACATGCTTGATGAACTTAGTGGAGCCACAATTTTCTCAAAAATTGATCTTAAAAGTGGTTACTATCAAATACGCATGCAAGAAGGTGATGAATGGAAGACAGCTTTCAAAACAAAATTTGGCTTGTATGAATGGTTAGTTATGCCTATGGGCTTATCTCAAGCACCTAGCACTTTTCTGCGTGTGATGCATTATGTTCTTCGCAAATACATTGGCATTTGTGTTGTGGTCTATTTTGATGACATTCTTGTGTTTAGTCAATCCCTTGATGAGCATGTGAAACACCTTCGAGACGTCTTGCAAGTTCTTAGAAATGAGTGTCTTTATGCGAACATGGAAAAATGCACTGTTGGTGTTGATAAGCTTGTTTTCTTGGGCTTTGTTGTCTCTTCTAAGGGTGTTGAAGTTGATGAGTCTAAAATTGACGCTATTAAAACTTGGCCACAACCAACCAACTTGCAACAAGTGCATAGCTTCCTTGGTCTAGCCGGATTTTATCGTCGCTTTGTTAAGGACTTTAGGACTATTGCTTCACCATTACATGCTTTGAGTAAGAAGAACACACCTTTTGTTTGGGGACCTTCCCAAGATACCGCATTTCTTGAGCTTAAGAATTTGCTTACACATGCTCCAATTCTTGCCTTACCAAACTTTGAGAAAACATTTGAAGTGCATTGTGACGCTAGCGATAATGGCATA
This sequence comes from Elymus sibiricus, assembly GCA_039707655.1. NCBI lineage: Eukaryota > Viridiplantae > Streptophyta > Magnoliopsida > Poales > Poaceae > Elymus > Elymus sibiricus. The sequence goes on along the minus strand of CM077668.1, from coordinate 157,897,243 downwards.
GGTGGCGTTTTAATGCAAGAAAAGCAACCCATTGCATATTTTAGTGAAAAACTTTCCGGTGCTCAACTTAACTATCCCATCTATGACAAAGAATTATATGCTTTGGTGAGAGTCTTGCATGTTTGGGAGCATTATCTATGACCTCATGAATTTGTCATCCATACCGATCATGAAACGCTTAAGTACCTTAAAGGTCAAACAAAATTGAATAAACGACATGCTAAATGGAGTGAATTTATTGAGTCCTTCCCTTACATTATCAAATATATCAAGGGAAAGGAAAATGTTGTAGCGGATGCTCTTTCACGCAAGTGTATGTTGGTTACTCAACTTGAGTTGAATGTTATTGGCTTTGAGCACATTAAAGATTTATATGAGCATGATGATCCTTTTGTGACTCCTTTTGCCAAATGTCTTGCTAACACTTATTGGGAGCGATATTATATCAAGGATGGATACCTTATGCGCGCTAACAAACTTTGTGTTCCCAAGTCTTCTCTTTGTTTGTTGCTTTTGCAAGAGGCTCACGGCGGTGGACTTATGGGACATTTCGGTCGCGACAAGACTTTTGCCATGCTCTCCAACAAGTACTATTGGCCCAAGATGTTTGGCGATGTCGCACGCTACACCAACCGATGCTCCACATGTCGCAAAGCTAAGTCACAAGCTCAATCTCATGGTTTACATATGCCACTTCCTATACCTTATCATCCATGGGAAGACATTAGTATGGATTTTGTGCTTGGCTTGCCTAGAACTAAAAATGGAAAAGACTCGGTATTTGTAGTTGTTGACCGCTTCTCTAAAATGGCACATTTCATTCCATGCAACAAGAACGACGATGCTTCACATGTTGCAAATTTGTTTTGTAGGGAAATATTGTGACTTCATGGAATGCCCAAGACGATTGTATCGGACCGCAACGTCAAGTTCCTAAGCTACTTTTGGAAGACACTATGCGGCAAGATCGGGATCAAGCTCCTCTTCACGTCGGCCTATCAACTTCAAACCGACGATCAAATGGAAATCACCAACCGGACGCTCTCTACACTACTTCGCGTGTTGATCAAGAAGAACCTCACGGAGGAATGCTTACCGATCGCCGAGTACGCCTACAATCGTGCATGCCATTCTACTACAAGCAAGTCACCCTTCGAAGTGGTGTATGGCTTCAACCCTTTGTCGCCATTAGACATCCTACCGCTTCCACTACAAGAGCGAGCGAACTTGGACGCAAGCGCAAGAGCAACGTACATCAAGAAGGTGCATGAAAACACAAGGCTCACGATCGAACGCCAAGTACAACGCCTCGCCAACAAGCTCAATGCAAACAAGCACCCCATGGTGTTCAACACCGGAGATCTCGTGTGGCCACACCTTCGAAAGGACCGCTACCCCAACGAACGCAAGTCAAAGCTTCCACCTCGTGCCGATGGACCATTCAAGGTGCTAGCACGCATCAACAACAATGCATACAAGATCGACATCCCGCGAGACAAGTACAACATGAGTGACACCTTCAACATCAAGGATCAATCCCCCTACCATGGTGATGAAGATATCGATCCGAGGGCAGATCTTTCCCAAGAGGGGGGGGGAGATGATGCGGAGCATCCTTCGGTCATCCCCATGGATACCACAACAACTCATCAAGCACCAAGTGGACCTATGACAAGAGCTCGTGCATGTGCCATCGAGAACGAGGTGAACTCACTCCTATACGAATTTCATATGGATATGGATTGGACTTGGATGCTACCTCACAAGGAAACATTGTGTGTCATTAGGAATGAAGGAGACTACCGCCAAGAAGCTAAGGACCATCGCCAAGTCCAAGGGGAACCACGCCAAGGCCACGAGGAAGACGGAGGAGAAGAACCACAAGTGGACAGCACCTCCCAGGCGACCCCGTGCGCATGGGCTCCCCCGACCCCGTGTCCACAGGCCTCCCAAAGAGCTTCTGTAAACGGATGCGCACACCCCGTGCGCACGGGCCTCGCCGCTGTAGCACCCCGTGCACACGGGTGTGTACCGTGCGCACGGGCCTCACTTACCCCGTGAGCACGGCCCTCCCAGCGAGGTGGTCGACTTGTTCCTGTTTTGCCCCTCACTTCGTCCCTTACCTCCCTACTCCTATATATTCCGTGGATAGACCATTTGTTAGGGTTAGCAAAGTGTATTGAGATATTTTAGAGGGCTTTGCTCATCTACCACTCCTCTAGGAGATCAAGACCTCCTAGGAGAAGATCCCAAGGGATATCAAGACCTCCTCTTGGAGAAGACTATCATCAAGACCTCATCTCCTGTGGAGTGGGAAGAACCTTACCTTTGTGCTACTTTCCCTTGATTGTTCATGTATTCATGTGGATCTCATGTATGCTACTCTAGTGGATGTGTGATTTGGGTTTTGTTTGAGTGATTTACCTCTTGTGATCTTGTGAGTTCATCCCTTTTCCCCCTCCAAGTGTGAAAAGATCTTCACTTAGGGTTCTACCCTACAACACCCTGGCACCTGGAGAAACCAGTACTTGCCCAGGGGATCCTGGAGTACCCAGAGATCACCCTACGGAATGCCACCCAGGCTCAAAGGGATCAAACGATATTTCATGACTAGAAGCTTCCGTGTCCAGCCACAAGCTATTATGGGCTCTGGCATAGTCGAGTAAGTTGCGGGAAACCTTTCCATGATAGGCTAGCATATGTAGGGGAATTGTAGGTGTACCGGCCTATCTATCGGTTAAGGGGACCTCTTCGAAAAGACTATGTCTCGATCATCCTGTTCTCAAACACCAGGCAGTGCGAGGACTACAAAGGAGGCGATCAAGTCTTGTGGGGAAACATGAGCAAACCTCTGCAGAGTGTAAAACTAATCGATTAGTTGTGTCCCCGGTTACGGACAACTTGAGCGACTGGAATTGGATTATCTGGAGATCTCAACACTGTTACTTTTAAATGATTTGGGTTATAAATAACTTGGGTTTTGGATTGAGTTGGAGGAACCACCTCAATAATGGCATGAATTTTGTAGTAATAATTTAATTAATTTGATATAGGACAAAATTAGCTTTATGCAAAATTAAACTTAGAGCCTCCACCAACCAAATTGCATATAGATATAGAATTTTCCTTATTATTCTATGGTGTGACTTGCCAGTACATTCAACGTACTGACCTACACGGCTGCAACTTATCATGTTGCAGGAATTTCTATGATGAGTAAGAGTTACGTTGTAGGGTTACGGTCTACACTCAACTTGCCGTTGGCGTTGATGGGACTCCACACCCTTATGATTGTTTTTCCGCTGTGTTATATGAGGTATACTCTGGATCTACGTTATATTTTTAACATCTGATGTTATGGTATTTCATCGATGTACTGTGTGCGCTAGCATACCGATCCAGGGATAACACAGAAAGCACAGAGGTACCGATCCATTTGGGTCGGGTCGCTACAGAGATGGTATCAGAGCACATGTTGACTGTGGTACATGACCCTAGAAACTGGAAAGCCCTGGGATATATGATCTCTCTAAAACTTTATTTCCAAAAAAAATCCACTACTACTCGTCTTTTCTGAGTTTTATCAAATACTCCCTCTTATCTCTAAATAGTTCGACCATGCCTATTCCCCTTTGACCACATTGGAGGAACTTATGCCACTTTGAGAAGGAAGATATTGGACAACTCATGGCCACTTTGGAGTAAAGAGTATTACAACACACATTTTGAAGAATTGAAGCTACAAGTATTGAAGACTTTGAAGACTCAGAGAAATTTGAAAGACTTTGAAGAATTCCCAGATTGATATGACCTTTAGAAGACCAAATCCCTGTTATATACACACACATGTCAGATGCGGTGATTTGTGAGCTGTCATTTGTGTGGTTTTGTCGACGGCAACAAATAAAACTTATTTTCAAAAATATGTTGTCTGTATGGGTATCTTTCTCCCTCTCCCTCTAATCTTATCTCATCCCAAAAACCTTGGACCCAATAGATGGTGTATGCAGATGAACTCATCCTTTCTGGATCGATAACTCAGTTCGAGACGGACCAATGGATTCAGAACATGGAAGGTCACATGAAGAATAACAATATAGCCGGCAAGGATATGGTCCAGTATGCTCTCCAGTACTTTGAAAAAGGTGTTGCAACATGGTGGAAGATGCATCAAGCTATACAAGGATGGAATGGAGCAAAAACTTGGGAGGAATTCAAGATAACTCTGCTAAGGTCTCGTCTTATCCAGAAACCGTGTGACAGTAAAATGAAGAAACCTTGTGCATGCAAGATTTGTGGAGAAATTGGACACACCCATGAAGAACACAAGGATGGATGCCCTCATTGTGAAGGAAATCACCCAGCTGATGAAGAATGCCCAACTAGGCAGGTTATTTGTTTCTTATGTGGAGGAACTACCCACTACCCTGCTCGGTGTCACATTTACCCCATGGTACAACAAGCGATCCAACAACAGAAAGAAGGAATGAAAGAAGCCCTCGGAAAACATACGGAAGTACGTATGATGAAGGAAGATGTTCAAGACCTACTTGGAGATACCTCAAGGAAGGTCTACACCAAATCATGATATGCCTGTGGAGAAGAAGGACATATCTCCCAGAATTGCCCGAAGGAGTGGAAAGAGTATCTGGGAGAATTCCCGACAGCGGAAGTGAAGTATGACCCACAGGAAATAGAGGCTCTGATTAGTATGGAAAAGTCCAGGAAGAGAAACAGAATGTATCCCTGGAACAACCCAATTTCGGCAAAGAAGGATCTGAGTCAACTCATATGTTATAGGTGCAAAGATACAGGGCACTACTCCAGCGAATGCCCAAAAAGAAAGCCGAGGACCCAAGGAGGCTATGTGACCACAAGGAAACCCCGAGACTTGTCAGAAGTAATATGTTTCCGCTGTAAGGAAGCAGGGCACTTTGCCAGAAATTGTCCCAATGAGAAGGAGGCTGGTGCTAAATAGTTGAGTTTGTAATAAGGAAAAAAAAAGAATGCAGTAAGCGTAGTGGAAACACTCTTATACTGGGGAGGTCTTGAGTCGAGGCATGTAATGGAAATTTAGGAGATTGTAATAATCATTTGTGTTGATTCGAATGTTTATAAGTTGTTACTATATAAACAACGAGTGAAATCATGATACGTGGAACAAGATTTTGAAGAAACCAGTGTTTTTTTCATTTTAAGGGTAGTAGAACCCAATACCATTACCCGAATAAAGAGCAAGGCGTTAACTACATCATACCTTAGAATGGAGTTTGGACAAGTTAATCAAGAGCTTTGCTTGAGGACATGTTAGTTTCTCCAAGAGAAGGAAGAGATATAGTACCACTCGACTTAAGAATACTAAGGAAGCTTGATGTTGGAATAACGATCCGTTGCAACCCGATGATGAGTTCAAGCTTTACAAGTAATGAGGTGGGCCATAACCCATAGGTAGCAGGAGCTGACAAGAAGCAAGCACACTCTTGCCGAAGGAAGAACCCTGGAAGAAGCTACGACTTTACCAACAGACGATCTTATAGGAGTTTACGCAAAACCTGAGAGTTGTGAAGAAACGATAGATGTTTTGTTTGGCTTGCAGAACCAATGGATTTTCCGAACCCAGTTTGTGGACAAGAGAAAATTCTGCAATGCTTGTGAGGATGCCCGAGTGTTATAATGCGAGATTCGCTAAACCATATACAAGGTAATGATTTGGGTGCGACATGGATTGGCCACCATGAGGACTACTCTTATTATTCGCCTTTGTTATATGGGATGGTAAATCTGGAGTGACTTACCTATAGTAGAGAGACGACGATGTTAAGCCTAATTGAACCTTAGAATGGTATGACGATTGTCCCTTATACAAGGCAGCCGTTGCCAATAGTAGGTTATACGGTGAGGAATGAGACAAGACCCGTTTATGCAGAAACCATTATTGATGACCATCATGAGAGAATCGATAGTTGTGTATAGTATTGGCGCAAGACCTATCAGCTAAGAACATTAGTACCTGGAAGAACACTCATATGATAAGGGACTCGGGATCTCGAGGAAGCATAGTGCTTATGCCAGAAGAACATCAATGGAGGCGTTATGCAGAAGAGGTGAGAAGACCGATGGTGTCAACACTAAGCAGGAAGACACGAGTTTTGGATGAACCCGGGACTCTGATTCTAAGGGTGGTAGCATCTCAGACCTTGGAGGATCAACTGATTTTTGAGGAGACCCCCGAACCTAACCTATTTCTTGCTAGCCTCTCCGAATCTCGAGGACGAGATTCATTTAAGGGTGGTAGGTTTGTAACATCCCAAAATTCTAAATTTTGGAATGTTATACTAATTAAGTAATAATGATTGTGTTTGTTGTGATATTGTTTGAAATTGAGTGGAGTTTGAAACTTTTTAAAGTTCAATGAATATTCAAATTGAGAGGGAATAAAATGACTTTCCCAAATATTTATTTTGGATCTTATTTAAATTTTTGTTATTTAAAACAAATCCAACACAAAAATAATTGAGAGAAGGTAATATGACTCCTTCAATATAAATATAGTTGGAAATGTTCTAAATATCAATTTAGATTTTAATTTCGATTTATACAAATACTCTTTTCACTCAAGAATTTAGAGAGAAGATAACGTGACTTCTTCAATATAAAGTTGAGTGGAAAAAATATTGAAATGCTATTTGGAACTCTGAAGTTAATTGGGAATTATTCACATTAACAATTATCCAAAAAACTAATAATTTTAGAAGTTTCATTTTAGGCCAGGAAAAAAAGTTCACATAAGTCCATATATTAGTAGGGATTTTCATGAACTTTTCTGGAATTTTTATATTTATTTTTCTATTTTGTTGTGGCACTTTTCTGTCTCTGTTTAAAAAAAACTATTCTAACTCTCGCTCAGGCCGGTGCTAGCCACCGGCCCATCTGCCAGTTTTGGCCCGCGGCCACTTAACGTACCGAAGGTGTACGGGGCCTCCTCGTTCGTCCGATTAGAATGGATCCGACGGCCCTCTCGCGCTCCCTCTTTCTCTCTCCCCTCAGTCACCGACAGGCGGGCCCCGCCCGTCATCTTCTTCCTCCTCACGCCATCGCGGAGTCCACCGTGAACATGACCTGCCGGCCGGATTCAAATCCCGTTCGGGACTAATTCCGGAGTTGCCCCCTTGCCCAAGCCTCCCTCCTATAAATAGCCGAGAACCCGGGGCTCTTTTTCCCTCAACTCCCATAACCTGAGACCCTCTCCACCACCCGCACAAACTCGCCAGAGTTCGCGAGAACTACCGGAGCACCGCCGCCTCGCCCCGACATCCCCACACCCTGCTAGCCACCGCTGAAGCCACCTACCACCGCGTCGCGGAGCACCGCATCTTCCCATCCACTCCGTCGAGCCGGAGGACCACCGCAGAGGCCACCCCAACGACCACCGACGCCATGGCCGTCTTCTTCTCCGACAACGTCCGCGCGCACCACCTCTCTGTAAGCCGGCCCCCTCTCAACCGTCCGATCGCCGCTATGCGATCTAGATTAGATCGTTGTTTTTTTTAATGTCCTCGAACCGGTTTCTTCTAGGTTTCAGTCGTCCTTCGTTTTGTCCCGCGGCGCACACCTCCCAGCCAACCATACAGCGCCATGTGGCACTTCTGCCACGATCGGCCGAAACTTAACTGTTTCAAATTCAGAATTCTTTCTGATTTTTCTTTTATCATATCTTTAGATCTACAAGTCCAATTTCGTTGATTCTTTTTCCTACCAGTTCATAAAAATCCTGTCTATCCAGTAAGCCCAAAAACAAATATTTTTGAAACTTTAAAATTTGAATTTGATCAGATTCAATTTTAAACATGTTTTGGCTATAACTTGATATCTATAACTCCGATTTAGTTGAATCTTTTTGCAAATCAAAGCTCTTGACTTCTACTTTCTGATGAAACCAGAATCACATAAATTATCTACTGTTAAAAATATGTTCTGTACAGAAACTTTGTTTAGTTTTTTTGGAGTTTCATAAATCTTTTATGTGGTTTCTTTTTGGATCTTTGGGTGATTGCTTATGTGTTGTTATAATTGATCACGATAGATTGATCCAAGTGTGACGAGTAGAACTATCAGGATTATGAGTGCGATGAATCTTCATCAACAGTACAAGGCAAGTTCACACTTTGATCATTCTTTTATATACCTAGTTTTTACTATGCATTAGATCCACCATTATACTTTACATGAGTAGGATTGGGAATTATGGCAATGCTTTATAGTTCATTTAGGTAGGAACCTATGATCCTTAAAACACCCTGGGAATTATCGTTATGAGTTAAATTGCTTAGCCATGCTTTTGTAGACGGGGTGGCATGTGTGATTCATGAAAGTTGTGAGAGAAATAATAATTTTGGGTTAACCTTAAGGTGGCAACATTTTCAACACACATCTAGGTGGAATGGTGGGGAAAATAAAGACAACTTGGGATGTCTCAAACGAACGCCGTTGAGAAGAACTGAGAATTGATCTTGCGAACGTTGAAATGATCGGATCAACTTGAAGAGAAGCACACCGATTGAAAAAGAATCTACATGACAATCTCCATGATCAAGAAGGACTAGCACTCCCATATAAATATGAGAATGCCATTTAGAAAAGGTATGGAATCAACACTTGACATCGAAGCAACTCGAATACCACAACCAAAACAAAACAAAGGATTTGGCTTGCAGAATAAGCCGGAAACAAATACATAGCCCCTCATGCATTTGTTAGAAGAATAATTCTAGATAACTACTTGAATTCCCACCTAAGAACTTCCGAAATTTTTGGTTATGCAATCCGGTCCAATGAGTACAAGGAGCAAAAATCATCACACAACTCCTAGCAGAATTCTACGCTCCAAATGTACAGCCTCCATCAACACATAACCAAGAACCTCGGAAACTTGTGTACCTCAGACTTTCGAAAAAACATCCGCTATACTAGCCATGGCAATACATCTAATCTCCCTCCCCAGTACTGGGTGGCGCCAGACTCATCTCACCACAAACAAATATAGAAGTGTTTTTCGATGTCGGCGTCCTCTGGTATTCAGGAACTGGAACGATAGCAAATGTGACACAAAAACCTTGGAGCTCAACTCCCCGGGACACTGCCACAACCCCCAAATGTCAGGAGGCACCAAGAACAGAGTTCCCGTTACAACGATATCATAACGATTCCAAAAATACCCGCGTGATCCTAAAAAAAATTGAGTGAGAAGAGTAGTAGAACCAAAACACCTACATCACAATTCCTCACCAGAGCGACGAAGGGGATAAGGAGTAAAAAGAATTCCTACTCTGATATATAACTAGACTCAGAAATAGTTTTTTTTCTAGACTCAACAACGGCCAAGTTCGATCAATTAAGGGGGCTCCTGCGGTCGGTAGAGGCTCTGATACCAACTTGTAACGCCTCGGACACACTCGCCGGCAGTCGTTACTCCTGGCAAGATATAGACTGGCCCCACAGATCAATACTAGTCTTTCCTGCGCACTTTGTCCTCACTCGTGCGCACCCGGGAACAACTTCCCGATCGGTCACCCATCATGAAATTACTCCAAGCTGAGCAAGCTTAACTTTGGAGTTCTTTCCGAATGGGCTCCCGAAAAAGAAGGAATTACTTATTGATATGAGTAGTCTATCATCCCTATTAAGCCAGGCTATCACAGACACCCCCACTCAGAGGAACCGACGTCCTCATCGGGCCACAGGAATGTTCCCTCTTGGCACATACGTCTGTGCATCCAGTCCGGCACATGTGCCATGCCATGCATTCTTAAACCGGCCATGCATCATACTTGGTTGTGCATCATGTCATGATTATGCTTGTTTGTTTACCATGTTGTTTGCTTCTTTCCGGTTGTGCTTCTTCTCGATAGTTCCCAATAATGTTTCGGAGTTATGATTCGTTCGACTATGCTTGTTCGACTACTTCACGGATTCGATCTTCTTCCAAGCGGGATTCCGGGAAAGATGACCATTACCTTGGATATCACTACTATCTTTGCTTGCTAGTTGTCTCGATGCTATCGCTATGTCTCGCTGCCTACCACTTGCTTGTCAACCTCCCAACTTGCCATGATACAGCCTCTAACCTTCCACCATCCCAGCAAACCATTGTTTGGCTATGTTACCGCTTTGCTCAGCCCCTCTTATAGTGTTGCTAGTTGCAGGTGCAGTTGCAGGTTGTTCCATGTTGGGACATGGATATCATGGGATATCACAATATCTCTTATTTAATTAATGCATCTATATACTTGGTTGTGTGTGGAAGGCTCGGCCTTTTGCCTGGTGTTTTTGTTCCACTCATGCCGTCCCAGTTTCCGTAATACCGGTGTTATGTTCCTTGATTAGCGTTCCTAACATGTTCGGGGTATATGGTGCGCCCTTGACAGTTCGCTTTGAATAAAACTCTTCCAGCAAGACCCAACATTGGTTTTAACATTTGCCAACATAATAATACTGAATTAAATAATTAATTGGCATAGGGGGTCGCGTCCCCGGGGATTCTTAATTCAACAAAATACAGGTGGGCCAGTGCTGATGGTGTTGGTCCAAAACTAGAGCCACTTGCAGTGCCACCCAGTTAACTGGGGTATTCGGTTGCCGTCCGTAGTGTTCATCCGATCGTGGCCTGAGACGAGATACGCGCGGCTACTATCAGGGTGTCGGCACGTCGGGAGGTCTTGCTGGATTTGTTTTACCATTGTCGAAATGTCTTGTGCACCGGGATTTCCTAGGATACTTCGGGCTATCTCGAGGTTGATCGGGTTATCTCGAGGTTGAGGTCTTCCCACCGCTGCTTGTGAGAGTTTGTGATGGACTAAGTTGGAACACCCCTGCAGGGTTAAATCTTTCGGAAAGCCGTGCCCGCGGTTATGTGGCGACTTGGAAATTTATAACCTCTGGTTGTAGAGAACTTGACACTAAATTCAATTAACTAGAAGCTTCCGTGTACAGACACAAGCTATTATGGGCTCTGGCGTAGTTGAGTAAGTTGCGGTAAACCTTTCCATGATAGGCTAGCAGATGTAGGGGAATTGTAGGTGTACCGGCCTATCTATCGGGTAGGAAAAAATAGCTGGAATCTTTCCATTCAGGGGACCTCTTCGGAAATACAATGTCTCGATCATCCTGTTCTCAAACACCAGGCAGTGCGAGGACTACAAAGGAGGCGATCGAGTCTGGTGGGGAAAAGTGCGCAAACCTCTACAGAGTGTAAAACTAATCGATTAGCCATGTCCCCGGTTACGGACAATTTGAGCGACTGGAATTGGATTATCTGGAGATCTCAACACTGTTACTTTTAAATGATTTGGGTTATTAATAACTTGGGTTTTGGATTGAGTTGGAGGAACCAACTCAATAATGGCATAAACTTTGTAGTAATAATTTAATTAATTTGATATAGGACAAAATTAGCTTTATGCAAAATTAAACTTAGAGCCTCCACCAGCCAAATTGCATATAGATATAGAATTTTCCTTATTATTCTATAGTGTGACTTGCCAGTACATTCAACGTACTGACCTACACGGCTGCAACTTATCATGTTGCAGGAATTTCTATGACGAGTAAGAGTTACAATGTAGGGTTACAGTCTACACTCAACTTGCCGTTGGCGTTGATGGGACTCCACACCCTTATGATTGTTTTTCCGCTGTGTTATATGAGGTATACTCTGGATCTACGTTATATTTTTAACATCTGATGTTATGGTATTTCATCGATGTACTGTGTGTGCTAGCATACCGATCCAGGGATAGCACAGAAAGCACAGAGGCACCGATCCATTTGGGTCGGGTCGCTACACTACACATGTAGGGAATCTTTCATATCTAAAATGCTAGCCCCCACTAAGGGCATCTCCAAGGCTGACCTGCAAACCGCCCGCATCCGTCCGGACCGCGCTGTCCGTACCGCGTGAGCCATCCAACGCCGACCTGTATCGGTTCGCGGGGCGGTCCGGATGCGATTTCTCTCGCAAACCGGAGACAAAAGTGCGGGAGGTTTGCGGGAGTCCGGACCGATTCCAAGCCCGCTTCTAACCATCATGTTCCATCAAAACCCCTCCTTCCTCTCCCGCGCGCGTTCCCGCCCGGCGCCACCTGCCAGCATTCATACCGTTGTAGAGCGCGCCGCTCAGCATTGAAGACGGCTCAGGGCGGACACGACCTCTCACTGCCTCCGCCATTGAAGTGGCGCGCCGGCCGAGGGCGCCGCCCGCTGCATGCCCGGCTGAACATGCCTCCTCGCCGCATTCAAACGCCTCCATTAAACCCGCGTGGAAGCCGGGAAACTTACTCCGGCCACACGTCTGTTCATCAGCGGTCCGGCATTAAACGCAACGCCGGCATAGCTCCTCCCCTCCGCCCTCTATATGAAATCCGTCATGTTTATATCAAATCCGGCTTGTTTGCACGAATTTCATCCGGTTTGTTGAAAAGGAGTTTGAAATCACTAGTAGAAAATAGGGCATTGGTTTTTGCCAAATCAGAGCAACAGTCCCGGTCGACTTACGAACCGGGACTAATGCGTGCATCAGTCCCGGTTCGAGCGGCCAGGACGCCGGCCGGGCCTCGGCAGGCACCAGTCCCGGTTCGGCTGGGACCTTTAGTCCCGGTTCCAACCACCAACCGGGACTAAAGGGCCTCGCTCCTGGCGCAACCCCTTTAGTCCCGGTTGGTGTCTGGAACCGGGACTAAAGGGTAGGCCATTAGTCCCGGTTTTAGACACAAACTGGGACTAAAGTTTTGCCTATATATATCGACGCCCCCCCCCCATCTCCTTTGTTTTTTGGTCGTGGAAGGGTGGAGGTGTGGACTACTCTGTTTTTTGCCTATATATGCACATGAGGTATTCGATGAAATGCCGAAGCCACACTTAAGCTTTCTCCTCTGTTCTTCCTCCAAGCTCAACCTCCAAGCTCCATTTTCCCCAAGATTTGTCTAGGTTTGGCGGTGCGCCAACTATCCAAGTGTTCTAAAAAGGTTAGCAACTTCATCCTTTCATCTCTCACTGCTAGTTTAGCTCATTTCAAATGCTCTAGAAGTAGTGTGGTTTGTGGGTTTTAGTGGAGGAGTGTATGTGTGAGTTTATTTGATTTAGATGCACAATTTGAGCTCAAATTAACTTCTTAGTTTGCACATGTGTAGGTGAGGGTGTCCCGGACTAGGGGGTACTCGGGCTGCCGGACTATCTCTCATGGGCCGGACTGGTGGGCCGCTCTCTACACGTCGATGGAAGGCTAGATCGTGGACGACCCCGTATGATAGAAGCAAATCTCTGAAGTCTTGGCGTCTCCTCCAAGGAATAGATGGCGTAACCGGCATGTTTATCCCTGATGGTAACCGACCATATGTAACCCTAGGGCCCCCCTGGTGTCTATATAAACCAGGAGGTTTAGTCCGTGGGAAGAGGATTCATAATCTAGGGTTTAGCCCATCTGATCTCGAGGTAGATCGACTATGTAACCTTCATACAATCACATCAATACAATCAAGCAGGACGTAGGGTTTTACCTCCTCGAGAGGGCCCGAACCTGGGTAAATCGCTGTCTCTACGCTCTCTGTTACCATCGACTCCTTGACCCATAGTTCGGACCCCCTACCCGAGATCTGCCGGTTTTGGTACCGACATTGGTGCTTTCATTGAGAGTCCCGTCGTGGGTCGCCAAGGATCAATGGCTCGCCGTCCCCGGACAGTTCTTCAGCAATGGAATCTGCAGCGGGGATATCATCATCCTCGGACAGCTCTTCTCTTCAGCGACGGAGTTCGTAGCAGGGACATCTTCGTCCCCGGCCAGCTCTTCGCGTTCGGCAGCATCGTGTTATACGCCGATCCGACTGGTCACCTCGACCAGGTCGGCAACTTCGCCCCCGAGCAGGAAATCAGGTTCGGCGGCCTTCAGTTCCTCGCCGACGCTCGAGGCGATCTGATCTTCACTGGGTTCTCGGCCTTACCCGAAGAACCCACCAACCCCGAGGCCTTGACTTCGAATCCCTTCCCCGCCCCAGTCCTCGGGGCGGGCCTCAGATCGGACCTGACCTTGAGTTTGGCTCCAACCCCGGTGCCGGAGAACGAGGGGTCACCCTTGGCCGAGCACACTCCCGTTAATGACGCGCCGGAGCTCAACTCCAGGGACCGTCCGAACGTAGATCCGGTGGATTCCTCGATTTTAAGCGAGATGCTGGACCGGAACCAAATGATAAAAATCGCGGACGACCCGTCCTCGGACCAGGAGCAGGTCGGACAGGATGCCGGCCGCGGGGAATTTTGCGTCCGACCCACCACCCACTTGGTAGCCACTGTCGAAGATTTAACCGACATGCTGGACTACACCTCCGAGGAGGCTGACTACATGGACGAGGACATGGACGTCCTGCCCTCCACGGACACCTTCCTTGCCACTACAAAAACCGGAAAGTGGACCGCCACCCCCACTTATGACGTCTACATGGTTGACACCCCCGTGAAGAATGGTGACACAACCAACAAAGGCGGCGACGACACCACGGAAGACCCGCCCAAACGCTGACGACGGCGAGCCAGAGGGCGGGGGAAGGGCAAGGAAAATCACACAGACACAAACGACACCGGCGCTAACGAGACTCCGGATAATTTGGGGGAGCTCAGCGACAACACGCCCGAGCAACGACCTGACACCCCTGAAGGGCATGAGGACCAGGGTGACCCCGAGGACCTCAACGATTCCGAGGACAGTAATTACCTCCCCCCATCCGAAGAGGAAGTTAGCCTCGGACCCGAGGACTTTATCGTCCCAGAGGATCCCCTGGCACAAGAAACATTCAAGCGGCAACTTATTGCCACTGCCCGAAGCTTAAAGATGAAACAACAACAGCTCAGGGCCGAGCAGGATACACTCAACGATAGATGGACGATGGTCCTAGCCGCCGAAGAAGGCCTCGACGATCAACGTCAGGGCCAATATAGGAGTTACCCGCGGCGGCGCCTCCTTCCAGACTTCGAGGATGAGGCCTTCGAGCCCGTACCTCCCAGACGAACTTACGCAGACCAGCCCGACCGGCCCCCTCGAGGACGAGATAGGCTGGCTGTGGAAGCCGAGCTCCCACCCGCGCCCCCTCGAGGACGAGATAGAGCGGCTGGAGAAGCTGAATACCCACCCGCGCCCCCTCGAGGACGAAATAGAGCGGCCGGAAAAGCCAAACTCCCACCCGTGCCCCCTCGAGGACGGGATAGGACCGCCAGGGAAGCCGAATACCCACTCGTGCCTTCTCGCCGAGCAGGCAAAGACCCGGTTCAACCGGATGACCAATACGATCTGCGCCACGACCTGAACGCACGAGCGATTCAGTCGAGGTCCATCTATGGACCCACAGGATACGCACCCGCTGGATGGGACGGATACCAGGCCTGGCGCGATAGAAACGACAGGGCTCGGGATCAGCACCGTGCCCGGATGACAACTGATCTTCGGCGCGATGCGGCCCGGGCCAGGGGCGCCGCACACCCAATGTGTTTTACTGACGAGGTGATGCAGCATCAGTTCCCCGAGGGGTTTAAACCCGTTAATATAGAATCCTATGATGGGACAACTGACCCAGCCGTGTGGATTGCGGATTTTCTTCTCCACATTCATATGGCTCGAGGAGATGATCTCCATGCTATCAAGTACTTACTACTGAAACTTAAGGGACCGGCCAGGCATTGGTTAAACAGCCTACCCGAAAACTCCATCGGGAGCTGGGAAGAACTCGAAGATGCATTCCGAGCTAACTTTCAGGGCACCTACGTTCGACCACCGGATGCCGATGACCTGAGCCATGTTATCCAACAGCCCGGAGAGTCAGCCCGGCAATTCTGGAACCGGTCCTTGACCAAGAAGAACCAGATCGTCGACTGTCCGGACGCCGAAGCAATCGCGGCATTCAAACACAGTATCAGGGATGAGTGGCTCGCTCGCCAGCTCGGCTAAGACAAGCCAAGAACAATGTCGGCCCTTACTTCCCTCATGACCCGCTTTTGCGCGGGTGAGGATAGCTGGTTAGCTCGTCGAAGCAACCACCCCGAAGACCCCGGTACTTCAGAGACCCGGGACGGGAATGGCAAACCCCGGCGCAATAGGAACAACAAGCGCCGACACTCAAACAACGGCGGTGAAGCCGATGACGCAGCGGTGAACGCCGGATTCAGTGGCTCGAAATCGGGACAGCGGAGAAAACCCTCTAAAGGGAACCAAGATGGCTTGTCTACGCTGGACAGAATATTGGATAGGCCCTGCCAGATTCACGGCACCCCCGACAAGCCAGCTAATCACACCAACCGTCACTGTTGGGTAATCAAACAGGCCGGAAAGGCCACAGCCGAAGAACAGGGCAAGGGCCCCCGCAGTGAGGACGACGACGAACCTCGCGGGCCGAACAATGGAAGCCAGAAACAGTTCCCTCCGGAGGTCAAAACCGTGAACATGATCTACGTCACGCATATACCCAAGAAGGAGCGGAAACGCGCGCTTCGGGATGTTTACGCCTTAGAGCCGGTAGCCCCGAAATTCAACCCTTGGTCGGCTTGCCCGATCACTTTCGACCGTCGAGATCATCCGACCAGTATACGCCATGGAGGAACGGCGGCTCTGGTACTCGACCCCATCGTGGACGGATTTCACCTCACTAGAGTCCTGATGGACGAAGGTAGCAGTCTTAACCTGCTTTACGCAGATACAGTGAGGAAGATGGGGATCGACCCGTCAAGGATCAAACCCAGCAACACCACCTTTAAAGGTGTAATACCTGGCGTCGAGGCACGCTGCTCGGGATCTGTGACTTTGGAAGTAGTCTTCGGCTCGCCCGACAACTTCCGCGCCGAGGACTTGATCTTCGATATCGTTCCTTTCCGCAGTGGTTATCACGCACTCCTCGGACGGACCGCCTTCGCTCGCTTTAACGCCGTCCCGCACTATGCGTACCTGAAGTTAAAGATGCCAGGGCCAAGGGGTGTTATTACCATTAACGGTAATACCGAGCGCTCGCTCGGAACAGAGGAACACACTGCGGCTCTCGCCGCCGAAGTCCAAGCTGCCGAAGAGGCGTCGCAATCCCAGTCCACTGTCAAGACACCGGACACATGCAAACGCTCCCGAGCTGCAGCCTTGGTCCCGGGGCGCTCTCATGCTCCACCCAAATAGGGATACGCGCCCCACAGCACGGCCCACCTAGTCGCGAAATATGTACCTCGAGTGCACAATTTCGCGCTCAAAATTCCATGGGCAGTTGTGGGGACACAGCAAACAAAAGGTCCAGAGCTCGGTTCGACCGACCAATGGCCACCAAATGTCTTCGAATCGACATCAACAATGGGCACCATCTAGGGCTCGATCAGCGTCCAGCTAATATACCATGGCGACTTCCCAACACCCTTTTTCAAGGGCTCGCCCGCCAAAGATTACTACTTACGCCGACTACACGGCGGATAGCTTCGCTTCCACGACAGCTTCTTGACGAGCAAAGGCGCAGACGTGCAGCAGGGCATAGTAGGGATGTCAAACCACTCATGGAAGCCCTGTGTAAACCTTTACTCTCAATATATACATTCCTTTAAAGTATCTATTCAAGTTACTTTGGCAATACGGATTGTATGGTTGGACGTCATTTAAAGGAAGCAAAGACCACTTTATTATGGTATACTCGTGCAGTCATTCACGTTGCATATTCCTTTCCGCCTTTTTCCGCCGAAGTAAACTATCACGATACATTTATTTTAAACCGGCTAATAGACCGGGGGCTCGACCATAGATCTTGCCTTAAAATTCTATACCAGCACTTCTCTTTTTTTCATGTGCTCGGTGTCACGGATATTGCATTATATGAATCAGTTCCGAATTGCGTCTTTGGTCAATAGTTGGGTTGCCCGGCTCCTGTGTTTACCCTCTTACGTTCCGCACTGTTCGGCTAAGAGGGTAAAGGGAGAACCACTGCGATTGTATTTCTAGCTCGCCTGGTTAAGTACCTCAGTGGAGAAAGCCGAAAACTGACTGTCCCAATAAGCGAGAACTGGTCGGCGATCCGATGACTGGCGTTAGCCTAAAATCGTTGGAGGTTAGTCTGTGTCATATGAAGGGTTCTCTGTCACAGAAACCATGTGATGATGGTATCAACCGCGGCTTGTCCGAATATCACAAACACCGGGGGCTCGTCACCGGCCCCCACCGTCAAGCTCCTCTGGCTAAGTGAAAGCACTAAAACCACATAGTCTGATTGCCTGGTTTTCCGTACATACAACCGCCCCCGAGCACCGAGACATCGGCTAAGGGTTTACGTATTACGAGAAAACACCCCATGCAGTATCTGCCAGGGGGCTGAAGCCGACGACTGGTAACTTTCAGTTTCAAATCGGCCGCACAGGAGTCAAAATTAATCGGGCACTATATTCATAGCCAATCACTTGCACTACAATAACGCAAAAATTTCAACTCCTTAGTTACAAGGAAACTACATCTACTCATAAATTACATCTTTTGGGCATTGGGCATCTACTGCCCGAGCACCGTCCATCACGGCGGGAAAATACTGCTCGGGACGCCTATGCTCTTTCCCTGACGGCGGAGGTCCGGTGGCTATTTCGGCGGGTTTCAGCTTCGGCCAATGTACCATTGTCTTGCCGAAGGCCATCCGTGCACCCTCGATGCATGTGGAGCGCTTCCAGGCATCGACTTGTGCAGGAGCGCCGAACAGCCTCTGCACCAGACCGAAGTAGCTGCACGGCAGCGGCTCCGACGGCCATAGTTTGACGCAGAGGTCCTTCATCACCGGCTCCGCCATCCGATGCAGCTCCATTAGCTGTTTCATCTGGTTGTTGAGGAGGGGAGGGTGTTCGAGCGCTTGAAATTGCGCCCAGAAAAGCCTCTGCTCGGCCCAACCCTCCTGGCCGGCGAAGAACCTCGCCGCATCTGCCGCACTCTTTGGGAGGTCCGCAAAGGCGCCTGCGGAACGCCATACCCGCGTGAGCAACGCGAACCTGTTACCTCCAAAGACACATTGTAACAAGTACGGCTTACTGTCCACGATCAGCCTGACTTGGCGGAGCTCTTCTTGACAACCGCGCGCTTCTGTCCGCGCTTCCTTAGCCGCCGCTGCCAACGAGGTCAGCTCGGCGGCCTGCTCCTTATTCTTTTGCTCGAGGACCTCACACCTTGTGACGGCATCCCCGAGCTCCTGCTGCACTTCCAGCACCCTGGCCTCGTGCTTTTCACTTGTGGTTCTCAGCGCCGCCAGCTCGGCAGCTGCTTGTTCGGCTGCCGACTTTTGCGTCGCCGCGCCCGCCTGAGCTGTCCTCAGTGCGGCCTTGAGGCTTTCGACCTCCGTGGCGGCAGCTGCAGTTCAATCGGTTATCTCCGTTAGGATACATCGAACACTGCTTACAAATCTACGGCTGTATTCACTATCACAACTCGGCCTTACCTTGCGCCTCGTCGAACCTCTTGTTCACCAGGCTCAGATCGTCCTCGGAGCTCTTTAGCTTCCGATTCAGCTCGGCCAACTCTTCGGTGTTGGCAGCTGCGGCCGAGGATGATGCCTGCGCATTATTCTACACATGTTAGTATCCGAGATGTCGATTTTTGATCCTCCGACCGGCTTTGCTCAACCGGTCAGAGTCTTGGGGGCTACTATGTATGAGGTTGTATATTTGCATAAATGAATTTTCCTAAGGAAAAAGCATTACTTCGCTCACCTTGAAGCCGGTCAGAAGGCCACTAAAAGCCTCCTTCAGTCCGTTATCCACGGACCGAATACTCTGTAACACCGCGCCCATAAGTGCACGGTGCTCTTCGGCGATGGAGGAGCTGGTTACAGCGTCCTCCATCTCGTTCGGCCACCTGGTCGATGCCTGCTCTTGGGCAGGCGGGGGTGGTGGTGGTACTCTGGCTCCTTCCTTCTCCAAGTCCGGAGCACCGGACTCGGGACGCCTTGACGTCTCTGGAGTGGTCCTCGAAGAGAGCTCGGTTCGTCCGAGCTCCTCCCTTTCGTTCATTAGAGGGGCCCTCCCCTCTTGGTCTTCGGCGACTGAGGCATTCACCTCAGCCATGATAGTATCGCCCCCTTCCCCTGTGTGTGGCATGGGAGGAGTCCTCCTCGACAGGACCTCCTCGGTTTCCTTCACGATTGGGGAAGGCGAGGCGCGGGATCCAGTGCCGCTCTCCGCTAGCGCCGCTGGTGGAGAATCCCCCTTCGAAACTCGGTCGGCGGGGAGATCGCGCAACGGACTGCAAAGTTGCACATGGAAACTTGATCAGTATCAGCCCAGTTCGGCTAAAGACGGTCAGGTAGTCGCTAGAGCGCATACCTTTGGGCCTGCGGCTTGGCCCTGGGAATTTTCTGAGGAACCTCTTCTGAAGCCTCAGAGTCCTCGGCAGAAGCCGAGCTATCGCCGGACAAGGCTACCTTGGCCTTGCGCGGTCTTTTGGGAGCAGGTTGAGGAGGCTCCTCCTCGGCATCCTCGGACGCCACCCTCTTCCCTGTTCGGGAGGAATCGTCCTCCTCCCCGTCCTCTCCTTGCTCCTTCTCCTCCTCTTGTGCGGAGGGAGCATTGGTGTCCCCGGATCTAGCACCCGGGGGTCTTCGGGAGCGGAGGCTCTCTCTGGTCTCCCCCTGTTGCTTCTTCTTCTCCTTCCTTTCCGGCACCTCGTATGGCTCCACGGCCAACATGGCCGTCAGGAGGGGCGTCCTGGGTCCTTCTGGTAGCGGCGCCGGACTGTCAATCCGCTGGGCCTTCTTCAGCCATTTCTGTGGATGAGAAGTCAAGAAGACTGAGTACCTTATTAAAGGGAAATAGTTCGGATACAAGAACAAACTTAGTCATACCTCCCGTGGGGGGTTTGCGGCGTCGAGTCCGATGTCCTCTCCCTCGACCGGCCAGTCCTTCTGCGGCTTGAATAGCGCTCTCCATAGCTGGGCATGGGTGGTGCGGAAGAAGTTGCGCACGGTGGCCGGGTCTTCAGGCTTGTAGGCCCGCATGGGGCAGTCCCTATCCTGCATGGGAGTATTCGACGGCCGAGCATGATCTGGACCACGTTGGGCAGCTCGATGCCTTTCCCTATCATCTTGGCAATTCGTTGCTGTAGCTGCTCCACCTTCTTGTTTACCCCCCAGTCGAGGCCTTTCTTGGTCCATGAGACCAGCCTTGTGGGGGGCCCGGAGCGGAAGGCCGGAGTCGCCTCCCAGTTCGCGTGCCTCGGCTCTGTGATATAGAACCACTCTTTTTGCCATACCTTGACGGTCTCGATGAAGGTACCGTCTGGCCACTCCACTCGCGGAAGTTTCCTGATCATGGCCCCCCCGCAGTCCGCCTGTTGACCATCTACTATCTTCGGCTTGACGTTGAATATCTTCAACCACAGACCGAAGTGTGGCCGGATTCGGAGAAAGGCCTCGCAGACAATGATAAAAGCCGAGATGTGGAGGAAGGAGTTCGGCGCGAGGTCGTGGAAGTCGAGCCCGTAGAAGAACATGAGGCCCCTGATGAAGGGGTGAAGGGGGAAACCCAGGCCCCGGATGAAGTGGGGTACGAACACCACTCTCTCGCCCTGCCGCGGCGTGGGGATAACCTGGCTCGCCTCCGGAGCACGGTGGGCGATGTCAGCCGGAAGGTAGCCCGCGCTCTTTAACTCCAAAATGGCGCTGTTGGTGACGCTCGAAGCCTCCCACTTGCCCTTGGACCCGGAACCCGCCATTGCTAGATTAGGCGGGTGGAAGGAAGGGTTTCTGAGAGGGCGGATCTGGGCGTTGGAGCTCAAGAGATGGGGAAGGCAATGGCGAAAGAGGGGAATGAGAGCGTGCGACAGAAACAAGGACTGTGCCCCTTTTATGGGCTGTAAAACCCACGGTCCCTTTACTGCGCCGCAGTCCTCGCTGCTTCCCCGTATAACCGTGCCATTATGCGCGCGTGGGGTGAGGCGGATTATTGATTATATCCCTTGAAAACAGGACACGATCTCCATATCGATGGAATGTGCCAATGAGAACCACCTCGAACCGCGCATCAAGTTTGTCATAAACCAACTTGCGGTCGTGGCAAGGTGTGACCCTTCGGTAAAAGTTGTCAGATGAGAATACTGTTCACGCCGAAGCGGCTAGCCTTCGGGGCTAAGTTATTATTATACTTCGTTGCCAAGATACAGTTCGGCCCATACATGACCGGATAATGCTCGAAAATACAACTCGGAGTGATACAGGCCTGTTACCAGAGCCACGGAGGAAAGTGAACTGGTCCACGAAGCCAATGGTGTTCGGCATCTACCTCGGCTTCGAAGACTAGTTCGGGGGCTACTGAGGGTGTCCCGGACTAGGGGGTACTCGGGCTGCCGGCCTATCTCTCATGGGCCGGACTGGTGGGCTGCTCTCTACACGTCGATGGAAGGCTGGATCGTGGACGACCCCGTATGATAGAAGGAAATCTCTGAAGTCTTGGCGTCTCCTCCAAGGAATAGATGGCGTAACCGGCATGTTTATCCCTGATGGTAACCGACCATATGTAACCCTAGGGCCCCCCTGGTGTCTATATAAACCAGGAGGTTTAGTCCGTAGGAAGAGGATTCATAATCTAGGGTTTAGCCCATCTGATCTCGAGGTAGATCGACTCTGTAACCTTCATACAATCACATCAATACAATCAAGCAGGACGTAGGGTTTTACCTCCTCGAGAGGGCCCGAACCTGGGTAAATCGCTGTCTCTACGCTCTCTGTTACCATCGACTCCTTGACCCATAGTTCGGACCCCCTACCCGAGATCTGCCGGTTTTGGTACCGACAGTAGGGTGCCGTCCCGTCCCCGTCCCCGTCCTCACCGCCGTCGATCGCCCGCGCCGATCTCGTCGCCGGCACCACCGTGGTGAGCTCAAATTAACTTCTTAGTTTGCACTTCTTAGTTTGCACATGTGTAGAGAGTTGTATGTTGTTGTATGAGAACTATGTATGAACTTTATGTATTTTTTTCAGTAATAACATTTGATCACTACTGTACTTTGGTTTTAATGTGATGATGAACTTGTATTAATTTGTTCATTTCTCTATTCATGATGTTCTGTAATGGTTTTTGATATACTTAATTATATAATGCACGCAGATGAACCGGCAATGGATGTACGGTGACCGACGCACCTCCGACTACATTACGGGCCTGCATAATTTTCTCGATGTGGCTGAGGCAAACAAGCAGAATGGTTTTATGTATTGTCCATGTACTGTCTGTGAGAATACGAAGGATTACTCTGACTCGAAAACCCTTCACTTCCACCTGCTTAAGAACGGTTTCATGCCACGCTATAATGTTTGGACCAAGCACGGAGAAAGAAGGGTTATGATGGAAGACAATGAAGAAGAAGAGGATGATGACAACTATCCTATGTTCCCTGAATACGGTGATACTGCAACGGGGGAAGCTGAAGATCAAGAGACACCAGATGTGCCCGATGATGATCTTCGTCGGGTCATTGTTGATGCATAGAGAGGATGCGAAAGTGAAAGGGAGAAGTTGAAGTTCGATCGCATGTTAGAGGATCACAAAAAAGGGTTGTACCCTAATTGCGAAGATGGCAACACAAAGCTCGGTACCACACTGGAATTGCTGCAATGGAAGGCAGAGAATGGTGTATCTGACAAGGGATTTGGGAAGCTACTGAAAATAATGAAGAAGAAGCTTCCAAAGGATAATGAATTGCCTGACAGTACGTACAAAGCAAAGAAGGTTCTCTGCCCTCTAGGATTAGAGGTGTAGAAGATACATGCATGCCCTAATGACTGCATCCTCTACCGCAGTGAGGAGTACGAGAATTTGAATGCATGTCTGGTATGCGGTGCATTGCGGTATAAGATCAGACGAGATGACCCTGGTGATGTTGAGGGCGAGCGCCCCAGGAAGAGGGTTCCTGCCAAGGTGATGTGGTATGCTCCTATAATACCACGGTTCAAATGTCTGTTCAGAAACAAAGAGCATGCCAAGTTGTTGCGATGGCACAAAGAAGACCGTAAGAAAGACGGGAAGTTGAGAGTACCCGCTGATGGGTCACAGTGGAGAAAAATCGAGAGAAAGTGGCTGGACTTTGTAGGTGACGCAAGGAACTTATGGTTTGGTTTAAGTGCAGATGGCATTAATCCTTTTGGGGAGCAGAGCAGCAATCATAGCACCTGGCCTGTGACTCTATGTATCTATAACCTTCCTCCTTGGTTGTGCATGAAGCGGAAGTTCATTATGATGACAGTGCTCATCCAAGGCCCTAAGCAACCCGGCAACGACATTGATGTGTACCTAAGGCCATTAGTTGAAGAACTTTTACAGCTGTGGAACATAAAAGGTATACGTGTGTGGGATGAGCACAAACAGCAGGAATTTGACCTACGAGCGTTGCTGTTTGTAACCATCAATGATTGGCCTGCTCTTAGTAACCTTTCAGGACAGACAAACAAGGGATACCACGCATGCACGCACTGTTTAGATGAGACCGAAAGTATATATTTGGATAAATGTAAGAAGAATGTGTACCTGGGACATCGTCAATTTCTTCCGACCAAGCATGCCTTAAGAAAGAAAGGCAAGCATTTCAAAGGTGAGGCAGATCACCGGAAGAAGCCTGTCCTCCTTACTGGTGATGATATACTTGATATGGTCAAGGATTTACAAGTAATCTTTGGAAAGGGTCCTGGCGGACAATCTGTTCCGAATGACGCTGACGGACACGCACCCATGTGGAAGAAGAAATCTATATTTTGGGACCTACCCTATTGGAAAGACCTAGAGGTCCGCTCTGCAATCGATGTGATGCACGTAATGAAGAATCTTTGCGTGAACCTGCTAGGCTTCTTGGGCGTGTATGGGAAGACCAAAGATACACCGGAGGCACGGGAGGACCAGCAACGTATGAACGAAAAAGACGGCATGCATCCAAAGCAGTATCAAGGTCCTGCCAGCTACGCTCTTACCAAAGCAGAGAAGGAAATATTTTTTGAATGCCTGCTCAGTATCAAGGTCCCGTCTGGCTTCTCGTCGAATATAAAGGGAATAATAAATATGGCAGAGAAAAAATTCCAGAACCTAAAGTCTCATGACTGCCACGTGATTATGACGCAACTGCTTCCGGTTGCATTGAGGGGGCTTCTACCAGAAAATGTTCGATTAGCCATTATGAAGCTATGTGCATTCCTCAATGCAATTTCTCAGAAGGTAATCGATCCAGAAATCCTACCAAGGTTACAGAATGATTTGGTCCAATGTCTTGTCAGTTTCGAGTTGGTGTTCCCACCATCCTTCTTCAATATTATGACGCACGTCCTAGTTCACCTAGTCGACGAGATTGCAATTCTGGGTCCTGTATTTCTACACAATGTGTTCCCCTTTGAGAGGTTCATGGGAGTCTTAAAGAAATATGTTCGTAACCGTGCTAGGCCAGAAGGAAGCATCTCCACGGGCCATCAAACAGAGGAGGTCATTGAGTTTTGTGTTGACTTTATTCCTGACCTTAAGCCGATTGGTGTTCCTGAATCGCGGCATAAGGGGAGACTGGGTGGAAAAGGCACGCTAGGACCTAACTCAATAATATGTAGGGACGGGCATTCTTGGGCGCAAGCACACTACACAGTTCTACAGAATTCTACCTTGGTGGCCCCGTATATCAATGAACACAAGAATATTCTACACTCCAAACACCCGGAGCAGTCTGATGACTGGATTACACGTGAACACATGGGGACTTTCGGCGGTTGGTTGCAAACACATCTCATGGGTAACACCACTGTTGGAGATGAGCTGTACTTGTTGGCCAGGACACCATCTTTGACTGTATTGACTTTCCAAGGGTACGAGATAAATGGGAATACATTTTACACGATCGCCCAAGATAAAAAGAGCACCAACCAAAACAGTGGTGTCTGCTTTGATGCAGCAAACACCAATAGGGCAAAGGACACATATTATGGTTACATACAGGACATATGGGAACTTGACTATGGACGTGATTTTAAGGTCCCTTTGTTTAGGTGCAAATGGGTTAATCTGTCAGGAGGCGGGGTACAGGTAGACCCGCAGTACGGAATAACAACAGTGGATCTCAACAATCTTGGGTACACAGACGAACCATTCGTCCTAGCCAATGATGTGGCGCAGGTTTTCTATGTGAAGGACATGTCTACCAAACCGAGAAAAAGAAAAGATAAGGAAGCGAATACA
The DNA here is from genome assembly GCA_039707655.1 of Elymus sibiricus. NCBI lineage: Eukaryota > Viridiplantae > Streptophyta > Magnoliopsida > Poales > Poaceae > Elymus > Elymus sibiricus. Next base: position 157,871,020 of record CM077668.1, on the reverse strand, counting down.
TCATACGATGAGCCAAAGCGCCACATAGTTCTTTCAGGGAAAAGAAACATCGTGGGAGTGGAGGACAAGACAGACATGTCAGAAGATTATGAAAAGTTTCATGAAATTTCTCCCTTCAGAGTGAAGACTGACCCAAGCATCCTGTTAAATGATGAAGATTATCCATGGTTACGGCGCAATAAGCAAGGGACACACGCGAAGAAATAGTTTTATACCCCGAGATCCCACTCTGGGATGTGACCGTCTTCACCGCCATCACTTTCTCTCTAGTGTGAATTTCCAGACTTATAGCTGGAAAGTGCCACTTTGGACAAACCGGAGGGAATCTTTGTAATAGTTAGGGTATATATATATGTGTTTTGGCATTTGAAACGCGAAGGAACGCTATTTTTCATGCATTTATTGATTTTTTTGAGCTAAATGACCCTGAAATTGAAAAGCACTACAAATGAACTCTGAAAAGGTTGAAACTTGGCATGGTATCATCATTTCACCCACATAGCATGTGCTAAAAAGTTGAGAGGGTTACGGCAAAAACTGGATGCACTTCGTGTACAAACTGGACAATCTCTTTCGAAGTATCAGGGTTTCGGACGAAAACTCATCTATTACAAAGGCATTTCAATTTTTTTAAACTTATTTTAACTCCAGACTTTTTGTGCATTCAACATGCACCATTCAAAGCCACATCATAAATTTTCAACCTTTTCTGACTAAAGGCCCCCTTTAGTCCCGGTCTGAGCCACCAACCGGGACTAAAGGGTTGGGTTTCCCGCCCTTTGGGCTGGTGAAATTCACCTTTAGTCCCGGTTGGTGGCTCAGACCGGGACTAAAGGGTGACCTTTAGTCCCAGTTGGTGCCACCAACCGGGACTAAAGCTCGGGCTATATAAACCGCGCGCTGCCTTCTTCCTCCCCAATCTTCTTTCTCTCTCGATCGCTCCTCTGCCCCGACGCCGAACCACCGCACGCCGCCGCCAGGCTGCCGCGACGCCCTGCCCCGAGCCGTCCCCGAGCCCGCTGACCGTCGCCGGACCTCCTCGCCGTCCTTCCCGAGCATCGCCGCTCCTCGTCGCCGCCCCCGATCGAGCCCTCCTCGTCGTCGCCGCCCCACGGTGAGCACCCTTTCCCCCTCCTCCCCCTCTTCCCCAAATGGATGGATGGATGGATTCATGGATGACGAAATGCCAGAGGGCTCTAGGAATTTTCTGAATTTTCTGAATTTTTTCTGAATTTTTTGACAGTGCACATCAAGTGTATGATGAAATGCCAGAGGGCTCTAGGAATTTTAGGAATTTTTGAGAATTTTTGTGGTGAGGTGTTGATGCACAAAAGAGAGTTTGGCAAAGTTTCAGAATTTTTGGAGCAATTTAAATTGGGCTTTGACCATGGAGTTTGAATCTGGTCCAAATTTGAACTGAATGAAATTTGAAAAATTTGAACTATGGAACCAAATGTTTTTGGTGGAATGGGTTCTGGGTACTGTCAAATAGATGGAGTAATTTTTGTGGGTGCAAAAGAATTGGGGAGAATATAGCTCCTTTGCAAATCAAAGAACAAAATTTTTGCATTAGAGTTCATTTTGTCTTTTTTGTATGTTTTAATGCAAGCATCTTTTGGGAAATATTTGAACATGAAGTAGGAGCATTTTGATGTCATCTTGCTGGTAGATTTTAGTTCATGCCATGTTAGGACCTGTAGTGAGTGCTACAAGCTTGTAAACTTGCTATCTATTCATTTCTGCCATGTCATGCTATTTTTCTCTAAGTCTGAAACTGGCAGTATTAATACTTTGCATTTTGCCTTGAGGTTTGCAACAAATCTGTGCATCTTTGGATCATGATCAGTAAGGGTGTTTTGTTGAGGGTAATTAGTACATGCTTGCCATGCTCTTTGTTGCCATGAAAAACTATTGTAGCATATATTTTACTTGCCTAAAAGGTTGCATCATGAATATGTTTTCTGCCACTCATTTGAATTAGTTCAGTAATTAAGCATGTTTTGCCATGTGTCATGCCATTTGTTGCCATGTAGAAATTCTGTAGCATGTTCAAATCTTGCTTTCAAATTGGTATCTAGCTATAATGGACAGATTTGCATTGCATATTGCTTTGATCACCATTTGAGTTCCGTGCATCCGTTTGCCATGATCTTTATAAGTCCATTTCAACTAAAATCTTCCATTCTATCCAGTGGCATACTTGGGTTTGCCTAATTTTTTTTCACTCGGTGGAATTACAGGTTGTGGTGTTGCATCTCCGTGGAGTTGGTCCCTGATCGTCCCTCCGCTGTTCGACAAAAGGTGTCCATTTGTCGTATGTTGAGTTTTGTTCATAGGATGATGGTTGGTTCATTTGTTGAGTTGTGTATTCATCTTGTGTATAAATCTTGTATTCATCTTGTATTCATTTTGTATTCAACTTGTGTATAAATCTTGTATTCATCTTGTACAAATATCGTCGTAACTTCGACATGAGAGGGGGGGTCGTTAAAACATAACCCCGATAACTTTGATTTTGAGGCATATGAAAACCTGATTTGCACGTCGGACAGGCATGAGAGAGGCGGTCCGCAAAGTATCCTCTCCCGAAAGATAGGACGACTCATCAGATATGATTCTAGATAATGTCCAATGCCTCATATCGCGAACATAGTTATATTGGATAATTGATCTTCATATAAATGAAGCATAAAAGTTTAGCAATCACTTACAAATTTTCATGTTGTTCATTGACTTCGACATGAGGGGGGGGGGTCGTGTTAAAACATAACCCCGATAATTTCGGTATAACTTCGACATGAGGGGGGAGGGGGTCGTTAAAACATAACCCCGATAATCCACTAATCCATTGCTCATATGCATATGATTCCTTGTTGTGATTAGGTCTATATATGTTTGCCACTAATCCATCTCTCATGGTTGTATGTTGCCATGTTGTAATATTTGCAGAAACTATGGAACACGACAGAGACTTAGAACAAGAAAAGGCGTTGGAGGAAATAATCCATGAGGGAGATGATGATATCATGACCTCACAGTTTCTCAACGACTCCGGTGGTGAGGGAAGAGAAGATGGCGGCTCCGCCAGTGTTGGAGCCTTAACTGTTGCAAAGTCCGGCGAGGTATATATATTAATTAAGCCTGTGTTGACTAGATGCATTAATTGTTTTGTATGTACATATATTAACACTTCTTTCTTCTTTTAGCCCTCCGGATCGAGCCAAACTTCTATAAGGAGACGAGGCCCGAAGAAAAGGTTGGGCGAGAATGAAAGGTTCACGATCGAACAAGTCGATCCAGATGGCAAACCGACTGTTCCCAAGCGGACCCAAGACCGATTTATACATCAGTGCGGAGTTGTTGTTAGGGACAGCGTCCCGATCAGCATCCAAGAATGGAATAAGAAGAAGGACGATGGAGTTTCTTATGTCGACGATAGATGCAAAGATCAGCTTTGGAACTCGCTCATGATAAATTTCAGCCTACCGCCAGAGGAGGATCCAAATAACCTAGTTATACAGCGAAAAGTCAAAAAATGGGCTCTTAAGAAGATGGCAAAACAATTCAAGAACTGGAAGAAAAGATTGAACGAACAGTTTGTCGAGAAAGACGAGACTCCAGAATTCATCGGTCAATATGCGAAGATAAAAGATCACTGGCCCGCATTTGTGGCGTACAAGAAATAGGAGAAAGCTAAGAACAGGTCACAGACAAATAAGCTAAATGCTTCAAAGAAGCAGTATCACCATGTTACGGGGTCAGGTGGCTACAAGGTTGCCCGGCCTACGTGGGACAAAGCTAAGAACGACCTGCTTGCTAAAGGGATCCAACCAGCGACATTGAACTGGCCCGAACGGGCAAGGACTTGGTTCTTCGGACATGGGGGAACTTTGGACCATGAAACAGGGAAGTGTGTTTACACGAAAGAACAACTTGAAACACCCATCATAAAGATTCAGGAAGCAATCAAGGACGTGCAGGAAGGGAGGTTCCATCCCGACAGAGAGAAAGACGTGTTGTCACGTGCCCTCGGGAATCCTGAACACCCTGGACGAACACGAGGCACAGCAGGCTCCGTTCCGTGGGTGCATGGGTTTCCCGACAGCGCTGGTTATAGAAGCCGAGGGAGAAAGAAGAAAGAGGAAGCAGACCGGATGCAGAAGGTAGAAGAAAGATTAGCATTGCAGGAGAAGAAACTAGAGGCACTTACCAGTCAGCGAGCTACCGGCTCACCATCTCAGCAGCACGAAGATCCTTCATTCGATACTGCCCACGAAGCTACCCCACCATCTCAGCGGAAAAGCAGCGTGGCTTCCACGGAGCTCGTTCGGCCTGATATCACGGCTCCTTGCTACCCCGTGGATTATATCACGGAGAGGGAACATTGTGAGCTAATGGCGAAATGCATCAACCTACCCTTGAAGGTGGCGGTCGGCTATGTCTTACCTCCTAGACCTGATGGAACTTTCCATTGCAATCCGATTCCAGATGGCTTTGCTATTTTCGGGGTGGATGAAGTTACCAAGGGATTCGAGGGGCTGGAGCTTGAGTACCCTACAGGTGAAGGGGAGACTCATCTGGTAGATGCCGTAAGGACTACCATTCTATGGAGAAAGGAATACATCGTGCTTCCACAATGGACGCCGCGTCAGCAGACTCAGCCGGAGGAGGCCCCTTAGCAGACTCCTCACTGTCCAGCTCTATCTCCGCTGCCTCAGTCGTCTCCGCCACGTCAGAATCCTCCGCCACCTCAGCTGTCTCCGCCGTGTCAGCGGACTCCGCCGGAGGAGGCCCCTCAGCAGAATCCTCCGCCGCCTCAGCTGTCTCCGCCGCGTCAGCGGACTCTGCCTCCTCCGCCGCGTCAAGAAGGCTCCTCCCAACAACGGCAGAAGAGACCCGCCGCCGCTCCGGCGGCTAGCAGTACAACAACGAAGAAATCCAGAGCAGGTCCAAGCGTCAAGAAGGCTCCTCCCAAGTTACCATACGACATGACTGAGGAGGAAACCGACGAGTTCGTGGCTGCCGATGTGAAACGCCAGCTTGCACCGAAACGTCCAGTTCCAAAGGAGAAAATAGATCCGGTAAAAGCGAAGCGCTGTCTGGATGCCCTTCAGCGCCCACCATCTCCTCCGCCGCTCTCACACTATGACCGCTGTATTGTAAAGACATTTCATGAAGCGAAAAGGTCGGAAAGTACTAGCAGTGCTGCAAGAAGTGGGAAAACAATTCCCCAGCTCGGCGAACAGGAAAAACAATCGTGCCCCCCGCTCAAGGTGTTTCCCGATATCGCTAATGATCCGAGGGTAGCGGCGGCTCATCCTGGTTACACTCTTGCTGATTACTTAGGCGATGAGGTACAGTTCGAAATGGCTGAGGTAGCCTTTAGATACGAGCACGGGAAGCCTCTCGTCAGACCTGAGCAGCTCCCGCGTCTATGAACGATGATGCGAACATTGCATAACTGGTACTTGAAAGCCTGCAAGGAAGGGACCAACAGTATCTTAGTGGGAATTAAAGATGAGCACTACTTCAATGGAGTCGAGGTGTTGTACATTGAATTTGAAGAATTATTTCAGTTATACAATCAAGCCGCCCTCGACAAAGCTATCGTCGGTTGCTATTGTCTGTAAGTATTTTTTCTGTAATTAAGTCTCTAGCTCAGCTCGTTCATTGCATGTATAATTATCCTCACACTATATTATGCAGATTGAAGATCCGCGAATGCAGAGAAAAAATCTATGACATTGGGTTCATTAACCCAAATACCGTAAATGAATATACGGTACAAAAAAGCCCCGATGATACAGAGAATTACTTGCTAAAGGCGTTACTTGGACAACAAAACAAAAGGGAAATACTATTTCCTTACAACTTCAAGTGAGTGTTACTGTCTTGTGCACATTCTGTTTCGCTTACTCGAGGTTAAGTGTAATTGATGAGTTATGCGTGCGCAGGTTCCACTTTATTCTGCTAGCCATTCAGCTTGACGCGGGACTAGTAGTTGTCTTGGACTCGAGACGTAAAGAGGCTAAGGAGTGGGCGGACGTGAGTCAAATGCTCCAGAAGTAAGTTCAATCATTATCGCACCATATCGGCAACTTTCGTTCATTTCCTGATATCAAGTAATCATTTTCTTTGCCGGGCAGGGTTTAGAAAAAGTTCACCAACCAGGTTAGGGGTGAATGGAAAAAGGAGCTGCGATTTTCACACCCCAAAGTAAGTACTACTAGCTAGTTCCACGCATCTCTCATTGATTCTAGTTTCAATACCAATATCATGCTTGATTATCATTTTGATTGAACTCTATTCTCGTAAAGTTCATGTGGCAGGAACCCGGGAATAATTTATGTGGATACTACGTTTGCGAGTACATTCGCCACAAGACCTCTGAGCGGGGCAGATCTGAAGAACAATTTGAAGTATGTAAACAATATTCACATTTTTATTTTATTACCATCAATTGTGTTGAGTTTCATTCATATATATATATATATATATATATATATATATATATATATATATATATATTGACCCCCTTCTTTAAATTAGATCAAGCGGAAGCAGGACGAACTCCTAACAACTGATCGCATACGAGCAATTCAAGAGGAATTGGCGGGATTCTTTGTTGACCATGTCATACCTACAGACGCAGAATTCCATCGGGAGTGGCAATGCGATTTTGGTAATTAGATATTAGGGATCGTAAGAGATGTTACATTGTATATATGCATGAACATGTACTATACGTAGTAGCGTCGAATAGATATAGGAAAACTTGTTGTTCGACCAAGCACGGAGAAAGAGAGGTCACTTCTCTCTATATTCATGACGATTCGTGTAATGGTTTCTTCATTGCTATATGTAGTAGCTAGCGTCGAGTTGAATGGAAAACGTAAAATAAAAACAAAAACCCTAAATGTAAAAGAATTGAATGGTAAACACAAAAAGAAAAGGGGGAAACACAATATAAAACCCCTAAACCCTCCAAAACCCCTAAACCCTAAACCCCTCCTTTCAAAAAAAAACAGCGCTTGGCAGGGGCTGACGCGTGGCGGCCTTTTAGTCCCGGTTGATGTTACCAACCGGGACTAAAGGTCCTCCTGCCTGAGCGCTGCGCAGCGGCCACGTGGAGACCCTTTAGTCCCGATCGGTGTTACCAACCGGGACTAAAGGTCCTCCTGCCTGGGCGCCCCACAGCGGCCACGTGGAGCTCCTTTAGTCCCGGTTCGTAACCCAACCGGGACTAAAAGTGGGGGCCTTTAGTCCCGATTGTTCAGTCCCGGTTGCAGAACCGGGACTAAAGGCCCTCTAGAACCGGGACTAAAGCCCTGTTTTCTACTAGTGAATGTATGTGGCTAGCGTTGGATGCGGGAGGAAATTTCCTCCCGCATCCGTGTCCGCAGACTGGTCCCCCTTGTCCGCGGACGGATGCGGGAGGAAATTTGCAGGTTGCCGTTGAAGATGCCCTAACTTACTTTAAAGCATATATAGTTATATACATAGCTATATCACCTTGCCACGATTGACATATCACCCCAATTAGCTTTAGCAATTAATTGAATGCATGCATGTGTCTATATACCAAATTTTCTTTCCGCACTATACCGTGGACTTTTTCTAACTCCCTTTCAATTGGGAACCAAGCGCACATATAATATGATCAAAGATATGCAGCATATTATTAATTTAAATATACATATTCATGCAATCAAATTTCATTGAAATATACCAATACCAATTCCCATGGCAGCGCGCGGTGCATCATCTAGTTAATTATTATTTTTTGCAATCTAGTTAATTTAGATAGCAGTAACTTAGTGCATGTCTGTATCCTAGCAGATCACGTTCGCCTACTAGGCGCTAGCTATCATATATTCCCAAACGGAAAGGCGACAAATCGATCACGTAAAAGATGCATTAATTCGATCGACCAGTCAGCCAGCCCATGCAGGAATATCGTCAAAAATGCTACACCTACGAAGACACCGTACGTAAGCTTACGAACCTTTCCTTCCCACTAATCAAACTTCCCTCCTTGATTTTCAGGATGGGGCCGCGCCCCTGCTAATCACCAATTAAAATCTGCCAAGTCTGTACGTAACCCTCCTCACCCCGTAGAAACCCGTAGGTGTAGCAAAGCTCGAATAACGTAGCATTTGCATACAGACAGCCGGCGAGCACGTGTTCAATTCGTCAAAAATTGTTAGGCACGAGCTCCACTTTCCAAATATTATATACTCAGCCGTGTGATCATCCGGCGCACGTAATTTCATGCAGCGTGAAAATGAATATGCGTGCACACATGCATGCAGCACGCACACGCACGCATTCGATCGAATACGATTCCCATCTAGAATCTCTCCCTTTCGATCGGACGTAACTTGTGAGTATACATGTACACGGAGGCGCCACCTCAGTGACGGAAAGCTCCTTTCATACAAGGAATACCTAATGAAATTTCTCCAATGATCTTGATGGGTTCTGGCTTATCGGGAACAAAAGTACAGAGATCGTATAAATCCCTACGTAGTACTTATATGTACTGATCACGATGAGAGCACAGATTAACGAACAGGTTGGAGGGCTGATGCCAGCTTTGTGCATATTTTTGCATAGCTAATCCGGAAGGCAACTTTAGCACCGAAGCATATTTCTTTTCAGCAGATAAATCAGTGCCAGATTTTAGCTTTGGGGGCGGTAGACGTGCACCTATGTATCCAACATGCCATCCAAATCAATGTGCAATCACGTAACCACTATCTATGGCTAGCTAGGAAGTTAAGATAAGCCACAAATTTCTCTCTGCATGCAGATGCAGCAGATCCTTGAGAGCTTGTCAATTACTATTAGGGACAAAGCTAGCAGGCAAAGGTAAATTCCACCATGCCGTACACAAAATATATACTTGACAATGAGAGAGGGTATCAATTTTGTTCTCGACAAAGGCAACATTGGCTTGATCGACCGGCCAGAAATTCCCTTTCGTGGAAAAACAATGCTGCAAAAGGTGCACAAAGATAGCTCTCATATTTCTTATTGTTTAAGTAAAGTCGAAAACTGTATGGCGAGTGAATCCTATTCCCCTGAGAATTAGGCTGCCTCTTTTTGTTTTCCTTCCAGGAAAAAGGTGGGTAGGATTCCTGGCACAACATCACATTCTTTCTTTTCAATTTTCCATATGGGAATGCTCAAGCTATATATTACGCATGAATATCATTTCATATATATGTAGATCTCCCCCATTGGCAATTAACCAACGCCATCAGTTAATGTCCTGCTTTTTGACGTGTCGCGGCCGCCCCACGACACATGTCAAATTTCGTGACCTCATGCAGTACGTAATTCTGGAAAATAACAATATGCGTAGCATATAGCTACCTAGCTAGCTAGAATTTCTTTCTTTCTTCCAACAAATATATTCCAGGTAGCTTATCAAGAACATAAGCTAGCTAGGCACATATATTCTCCCGCGCGCACTACTCCAAGTTTATAATGAACGTACCATTCTGCTTCTCTCCCATCCCTATCCCTGTGCATGCAGCTAGCTAAGCTCTAGCTACAGCATCTTCCTGACCTAACCTAGAAACTAAAGACGTCCTTCTCTTCTCTCGTGCATGCACGCGTACTAATCACTAGCAGTATAGTATCGCAGCCGCATAACAAATCAATGTCCTGCGGCTGTCCCCCGTATACATGTCACCTCTGCCCCACAACATCGATAAGCTAGCTTCATCCACATATATCCACCTCTATATATACCCCCTTGATCTCGCCCTCCCTTGCTCCATTAACCACACTGCTACTTATCCATTAGTTTGCACCTTCCATCTCCACATCGATCTCACTGCTTGCTAGCTCGACCAATTGCATCATCTATCGCTTCTTCTTCCCCTCGATCAATCTCTAAGCTAGAGAGACGTAGGTCGGTGGACCGGAGGCATGTCTGGCGTGTGGGTGTTCAAGAATGGGGTGGTGCGCCTGGTGGAGAACCCGGGGAGCGAGCGGACGTCGACGGTGCGGCGGAAGGCGCTGCTGCACACGCCGAGCGGGCAGGTGGTGTCGTCGTACGCGACGCTGGAGGCGAAGCTGACGGAGCTGGGGTGGGAGCGATACTACGAGGACCCGGCGCTGTACCAGTTCCACAAGCGCGGCTGCCTCGACCTCATCTCCCTCCCCAGGGACTTCAACCACTTCTCCTCCGTCCACATGTACGACGTCGTCATCAAGAACAGGGAGTCCTTCCGCGTCGTCGACGCCTAGCCGGCCCTCTTCCGTCCATGCAGTCTCTCGATCTCGTCTCATCAGTTCAGCTATAGCTCTTCTTCCATCGCTTGACTTAATTTCGCATGCACGGTTCGTTTCTTGTTGGTGATCAGGGTGTTCTTTTTTTTTGTCAGAGGTGATCAGGGTGTTATATATGATTGGTTGTGCCTGATTTGGTTGGGAAGTGTAGTGGTAGTGGTAGTGGAGTGAGCGAGTAATTAATGATATGTAGTGTGTGGCTGCAAATATATATATGCACAGGTTTTGGTTGTGGTGTGTATATGTATGCGTGCTTGGGAGTGTGTGTGTAAGATCTCTGTGTTGATGTAAAATTAGTGTCCGTGTGATGACTATATATATCCACGTTACGTTCATTTGCACGTTTCTCTGCACATGCATGTCAGCGGCCGTGTCCTGACCGTGATGCATGCATGCCTAGAAACTAGAGATAACTTTTTTTTTGCGGGTGAACTAGAGAGAACTATATATGTAAGGAGTTCTCATGCGTGCATTGTTTCTGGTTATGATTTTTTGGGGTGGTCTCGTGGGGGTCCGACTATGGGTAATCAAGAAGATGAAGACAACCACTTCAAAAAGAAAAGATGATGAAAAGGCAAAGAAAATAATGGGCTGACAACAATATTTAGGCTGCCTGATGCGGCAAGACCTGGCATCCAAAATTGAACCGCTGGGGCAACAGCTACTGGGCCCTCCACGCTCCTCTCCATCACCACCACAGAAACATTCTCAAGGTTAGCTCCAAAAAAAAAAACATTCTCAAGGGCGCGCCTATGTCTCCCTTGTAGCGAGACGTATGGCTGCCTCACCTGGAGTAAAACTGGGCCGACCCAGCATGGGGGCGGTCACAGGCCTCAAAGCGCTCGCTTTTTTCACTTTTTTTTTACATTTTTTGTTTTCGTTTATTACTTTATTTTTTCACTTTCGTTTATACTTTCAAATATTCTAAATATATATATTAAAAAAAAGTACATAATTATTTCAAAAAATGTTAATCATGCATTTGAAAAATGTAAATGTGTATAGAAAAAATGTTTCCCATTTATATGAAAACTGTACAGTGTGCATGGAATAAATTAGACATAAAAAATATAAGCTCTCAAAAATGTTAATCTTGTATTTGGAAAATGTTAATCGTGTATATACAAAATGTTCCTAATGTATAAAATATGTACAATGTGTATGCAAAAGTAAACATAAAAGTATTTTTTAAAATGTTAATCATGTATTCGCAAAATGTTAAACATGTATATATAAAATGTTCCTAATGTATACAAAATATGCGCAATGTTTATGGAAAAAGTAGACATCAAAAAAAGTAATTTTTTTCAAGAATGTTAATCATGTATTTAAAAAATGTTAAACATGTATATAAAAATGTTCTTGGTGTATACAAAAATGTACAATGTGTATGGAAAAAAGTAAATATCAAACAATATATGTTTCAAAATATGTAAATCATGTATTTGGAAAATGTTAAACGTGTATATATACAATGTTCCTACTGTATTGAAAAAATGTGCAATGTTTATGGAAAACACAAAAAATGTACAATGTGTAAGGAAAAAGTTACACATCAAAACATATATTTGAAAAATGTTAATCGTATATATGGAAAATGTCAAACCTGTATATAAATTTTTTAGATGTATACCAAAAATGAATAATGTGTACGGAAATAATAGACATGAAAACATATATTTGAAGAAAATGCTAATCACGTACTTGAAAATTGTTAAACGTGTATTAAAAAATTGTTCATGACGTAAAATAAAAAATGTTAATGTTTAGGCAAAATTCACACATGTGTCAGAAAAGCAAACAATGAAAACCAGTGCAAAAGATTGGAAATAGTGAAAAACAAGAAAAAAACAAAAAAAAAGGAAGAAAACCAATGAAAACTAAAAAGGTACAAAGAAAACCAAAAAAAATAAAGAACATAGGAAAGAAAATAAAAACAATCAAAATAGAGAAAGAAACAAACGAAAAAGAAATAAAAACCGTGAATAAAGCGAAGAGAACCGATGAAAAAGCAAAGGAAAAACAGAAAAAACGAAGAAACCCATGAAGAAACAAAAAAAAAACGAAAGAAACAAAAAACAGAGTAACCAGCGAGCGAACAAGCGCGAGCGAGCACCAACTGTACAGCACACAAAAAAGCTTCTGGCGAGACATAAGCTGCGCTCACTATAAGCGACATATAAGTCTTGCACATTCTATAGTCCGTGCTTCGTCACAAATTTGGCCCACCCAATATTCGCCAAGGGCCATGCAAGGTAGATGTAACATATCTACGAACGACCCCCTCTTCGGTGCTTAAGGATATGGATCGCTTCATGCGAGATCAAACAAGGTCTCGACTCCTCCTCTTCGGCGCTTAAGGTTCACATATTTGAAAAAAGTTTGTGGAATTGATAAATTTTAATGAAATCAAAATAAGGTTCGTGGATTTAAAAAAGAATAACGGATTTCGAGAAAAAGTTCACATGTTTAAAAAAAATCATAAATTTGAGAAAAAGTTTATTAATTTAGAAAATGTTCATGATTTTTAAAAAAAATCATGAATTTTTTAAAGTTTGTGAATTAAGAATAAGAAAAGAAAAGGAAAAACTGAACAAACCCCGGCCCAAAAAAACAAAAAAAAGCCCTGGAAGGTTCTAGAAGCTTACCAAAATTGGGCTGGCTAGCTTATGGAACCTTCCGAAAACCGGGAGAGGTTCCCGCGAAATCTTGCCGTATGGAACGGCCCAATACGACCGAAGGGGGTGTCGGCCTGTACGAATCTCTACAACTTAAAAAAAGAGTATTGTTTCTTTTCCTGGCAGCGGAATGCTTCGTCAACCGATTTCCCCCCTTCCACCACGTCCCTTCACGATTTTTTCCTCCAACCAGTTTTTAAATCCCACCACACCCTTTTTTCCCAACTTCCCCGTACGCTATCAATCACCTCAATTTAGTTATCTTCTGCACCAATTCCACCTTATTTTACTTACCAAACATCTATGTACACAATCACGGGTAGGATTTGGTATATTCATTTAAACAATCACGGGCAAAATTTGATAAACATTTATTTACACAATCACATTAATATCGGCAGGAAATCATAAGCTAACATAATAGAATATCTATGTTCTGTTATAGGATCTGGGCAAGGTCTCGCCTAAAGGAGCGCCATCCTAGTCGGCGGTATTAGCCCGGCCCAACTTCCTAGTTAGTTCGTTTTCATGTTTATTCATTCAGTCGTCTTTTTTTTTTTACTTTTGTTAACATTTTTGAAAATACTCTAAATACATACATTGAAAACTTAATTTACTTTAAAAAAACAAAAGTCCCGAATTTCATAAAGTTAACATAGTGTAAAAAAATTGTTAGTGTAATATCAAATAAATTTTTGAGCCATTTAATAATGCTCATTTATTTCAAAAAAAAAGCACATCGCATTTTTAGAAAATGTTTATACAATGAAAAAATGTCTGTATAATTCATAAGAAATATTTTGAGCCATTAAAAAAAGTGTGTTACATTCAAGAAAATGTTCATGCGTTAAAAAATATATGTCTATGACATTTTTTTAAATTGATTACACAATGAAAAAAATGTTAGTCTATTTTTGAAGGTTGTATCATTAAATAAAATTCAGTGTGTGTTTGAAAAACAATTAGATGTATTTGAAAAAAATGTGAAATTCAATGTGTTTAAAATATGTTAATCAGATATTTGAAAAAAAAATAGCTTTTTTAACTTTTATACAAAATTTGTACACTCTGTACAAAAAATAGACATCAAAACATATATTTGAAACTATGTTGATCATGTATTTTAAAAATATCAAACAAAAATAAATATGTTTCTGATGTATACGAAAAATGTACAATGTGGATGAAAAAAATAATACATGTGTTGAGAAAAGTGAAAAAGATTTTTTTGAAAAAAACCGGTGAAAACTGTACAAAGAAACCAAGAAATACAAAAAAGGAAAAAGTGAAAACCATTGAAAATCAAAGAAAACCATGAAAACCCGATAAAATCCCACAGGAATAAAATTCGGCGCAGCTACGCTGTTGGGCCGGACCAACAGCGTCCCACTGTAGGCGAGACATATTCGGATTCAGTACGGCCGATACATAAAGGGCCAGTTCTTTTGGGCGGCTTAAAAAATAATTTGCCTCTTCCCAACTTAAAAAATAAGCCACCTCTTAAATTTTTTGGGACTTCTAAATCAGTTATCCCATAACTAGTTTAGAAGCCCCAATGAATAAGAGAGACGGCTTATGGGAAAAGTTGGGGAGGAGGCGGCTTATTTTTTAAGCTGTCAAAAGAACTGACCCAAAGTGTCTCTATAACGCGCAGGAGGGCCGGCCTGCCTGGAGCATGTAACACTTTGTGCGCTGGCCATCAATGACTGTGAACGATTTTCATGTGGCATTTTCAATTGTTTTTTGGCCGGTGCTTATTATGGGAAGTACTATAATAGAAATGATATTTTGAAAGAAAAAAATGTTAACTGATCTATTTTAAAGATGTCATCCCAAATTTTAGAATTCTTCAATGATTTTAAAAAATTTAAATTCAAAGTTCCCCCTCCCCCTATATTTGCAAGATGTTCATGGATCTAAAATATATTTTAAAATGTAAAAAGTGTTCCAAAAATTATAGAATGTTAATTAATTTATCAATTATTAATTTTAAAGTGTTCATAAAATTTATAATAATGTTCATGAATTTAAAAAATGTTCACCATTTTAATAAATGTTCACTAATTGTAAAGTATTCATATTTTAATAAAATCTAAACAAAACTAAAACCATACAATGAAAAAAGAAAAGGGAAACAGAAATGAAACGAAAATAAAAGAAAAATAACCAAAAAGAAGAAGCCCGCAAAATCAAAGAAGAACCCGCAAACCTGAAATAGAAGGAAACCGTGCAAACCGAGCGATAATACCAACATACCGAGAAAATAAACTATCATGAAAATGAGCTGGCCCAAGGTCACGTTAGGTGCAAGATTCGTACGAATAAGGAACTATTCTACATTATGAACGCGGAATAGGAGATTCTCGAGCTACGACCAATTGGAAGCCAAAGAAAAGACTCGCAAATCAGGAGAGCAATAAATGATGGTCGTGATGCTTTGAAACTTGGTTTAATCATGAGTATATTGACAATGGAGAGAGTACTTTGATTTTCAACATAACTGGTTGGCACAAAATACGCATGGCATGCGGCTACATCGGGTGGTGCGGGTAAAACACGACTAAATCTGCACCAGACTTTCCAGTGATACAATATGCTAATGATACAATACTGGTATTACCTACTGAAGCTATGCAACTCCAACAAATCAAGAACGTGTTATTTCATTGGTGATCAAATTGGACTCAAAGTGAATTATAACAAATCTGTGGCTATCCCGATCAATGTGGCCCAAGATAAAGTTTCCAACATCCTCAACATTTTGGACTGTCAACTAGGTTCCTTCCCTTTCACATACTTGGGCTTACCCTTAAGTATCAACAGACTAAAGAATGAGGATTTTTCTCCAATGATGCAGAGGATTGAAAGAAGAATCTCTGGTTGCTCCACTTTGATTTCTTATGATGGAAGACTACAACTGATAAAATCTGTCTTTTCCTCTCTTCCAATATTATTTATGACTTGTCTGGCCCTGCCAATGGGTGTAGTAAATCAAATCAATACGTATCTAAGACATTGCCTATGGAGAAAGTATGATCTCAAGATGTTGGTCGTATTCTTATTGCTTGGAACTTGGTTTGTCGGCGCAAAAGCAATGGTGGTTTAGGAGTTATTGACATATCAACTCACAACAAAGCCCTGCTCATCAAGAATCTTCATAATGTTTGACACAAGACAAATCTAAATGCTCCGTGGAGAAGGAAAGAGAAGGAGTGTGAACTTATCTCATGCGCCGGGGAAAAGCAAATGTGACTGTACTAGTGTACCGTAGTACACAAAGAAAAGTGGTACGGGAAACAAGTAATTTATTAATCTCATTGGATAAACAAAATTATAAGATCCCATAAAAAATGAATGAGCTCCGTAGCCTACTAGCGCGGCCAGCCTAATTGTGGCGATGTGTCACTCTGTGCATTCGGTTTATTCGGTTTACATGGTTCGGTTTATACGGTTTTTCGGTTTGTACGGTATTAATACTTTGGTAAATACGGTATGAAATTAAAATACGGTTCGGTTTCGGTATATACCAAATTATTTTGATATGGTTTCGGTATATACCATAATAACCAAAGTTGACGCGAATTTGAAAATGACGTAATAACAATTTGCAAATTTATGACTCAAAACATATACTATTTTACATAAATAGTGTATAAGTATATATATAAGTATATTTGCATGCACGGATTCATACATTGATGGTTATGGACGTCCTTAGCATTTTTTATGAGAAAAATGACTATGTTACAAGAAAAATGTACGTGCTTGGTAGGAAATTTGGCTCATGTACAAGAAAAATGACAACTTGTATGGTTGTTCGTCTCAAGAAATATAAATATATTTTTTAATTCGGTTTATTCGGTTAACCGTTCGGTTTTTCGGTATATACCATAAAACCCAAAGTTCAAAACGGTATGAAAAGTTCATACCATACCGAAACCAGAAACCATAAAAACCGTAAAATTGGTTCGGTTCGGTTTATTTTCGGTATGGTTTTTCGGTTCGGTTTCAAAATGCACAGAGTGAGCGATGTGCGATCTCCTAGTTCCCGGGGCCTCATAAGGCTCCAAGTTAATTACTCTCGCGGGTTGCTCCACGAGATACCTCCGATTAAGCCGTATGGCCATCTTCGTCGTCTTTGCTTTGCGTTCTCCATACATGATGATGGCAGTGTGTGTGTGTGTGTTGTGGGGGGGGGGGGGGGGGGGCAACGGCAAAGATTGTGTCCTCGTCGGTACACATGCCACTCAAAATGTGGCTTTGTGCTAGCCACGCCCGTACTCGCCGTCGCGCCTCGTCAGTCTTGGCGGCGTTGATGTAGTTGGTGTTGAAGTTGCATGGGTCCAGCTAAGCTTGGACTTCTTGACGACATAGCAGCCTCGTCGGGGTATGCAAGAGGTACACCTCACGGGAGTCTTCCACAGCAGGAAGTTGTCCCGCGTGAGACACATCGTGATGAGGTTGCCGAGCGAGGTGACGGAGATCGGGGCCAAGGAGGAGGAGCCAGCGGCGAGGGTGCCGGCGTTGACGGAGACCAGGGCACCAGCAGTGCTAGAGAGGGGAGCAGGGCCGGGTCCGGTCATGATGGGAGATGGAGATTGGATCTTATCGCTACCAAGTCAGATGGAATGATTTGTCGTGAGTAATTCCTAGGCTGGTCTTGTATTTATAGTCAGGAGATATACAAGGTTCATAGTTTGTTACAACAAACATTGGCCGGATAGGAACAACTCTATCTCTTCTTCTTTTTTCAACTCTATCTCGTGTCGGGTAAGCCACAGGAGATACTAACAGACTAGCAATACTAACTAACTAGTATCCTAGCTAAACTCAATACGATTGCGTTAACATATTCAAAACACAAAAACTAATGTAGGTCATTTTCAAAGCTACAACATGGATCTCTACGTGATTCTCACTTCAACATGCGAAGGTACAAAAGATCATGGCTACGGAGTGCAACCGGTGGAAGGCGGTCATATGAGTTACTTACAAATGATTTGGATGACGGTTCAATAATAGACTATGTATGCAGGTATATATTCTTATTTCGTCGGTTGTGGCTTATTCCCCTTTATTAGTGGTGGAATTATTTATATTGAACCTTGATACTTGTCGTTTAATAAATGTGATTGTGTGTATCATTATAATTCAAGTCGGGCAAGCATCAAACAAATTCAACTGGTCGATCGATTGATCATTCTCATGCAAGTGTCAAACAAATTCAACCGATGTATCGATCGACGTGGGATCGTTAGGGCATATACGATGGTGCTATCTTAGTAGTGCCACATAGGATAATTGTTGAGGTGGAGAGGAGAGAAATCATAAGAAAAGCCTTATCTTCTCTTATTTAGGGCATGTACAATGGTGTTATCTTAGCAGTGCCACATAGGATAAATGTTGAGGTGGAGGAGAGATAAACCAAAAAAAAGTGTTGTCTTCTCTTAATTAAGAGATGATCTCTTATCAACAAATATCTCACCATGTTTTTTAGAATATCTAGTTACTAGAGATCTCTATTGTTAAAGAGAACTCTGCGGTTGTGTTGGTACATCGTGGTTTGTTTTGGTTCCGTAGGTTTGTTGGTTTCACATTAATTATGGAGAAAGAATCACGTTAATTACAGAAAGTGTCATCGAGCGTTAGACAAGTAGACCACGTTAATTATGGAGAGTATTATTTTTTGGATAGGAGGATTACTTTAATTGTAGAAAGTATCATCGAGCGTTAGACAAGAGGATCATGTTAATTATGGAGAGTATCATTCTTTAAACTGAAGGATCATGTTACTTATGGAGAGTGTCATTTTGAATGGGAGGGTCAAGTTAACTATGGAAAGTATTATCGAGCATTGGACGGAAGGAACACTAGAATATGCATGCCCCTGTTGTAACGCACGGGCATTTAGCTAGTAAGATTAAGAGACAACCCTTTGTACATCTCTTTTTTTTTATCATCTCTAGATTACGTGACAGGAATAAGATAAGACTGTCTTATCAATCATATACATATCCTTAAGAGATGATCTCTTAGTAACATTACTCTCACCACATATTTAGAAATATCTAGTTACTAAAGATAAACTAGGAGATAACCCATTATACACTAATATCGAAATTACATGGTCGGCTTAAGATGAAGCTACCTTATTAATCATCGTACATGCCCTAGCTTTGCCATCTAAGAGCATCTACAGCCGGACCCTTCATATCAACCCTATCCATCTGGGCGGACAGCCTGGTCACTGCCCGTGCAGGAGAGAGAAGGAAAAAGGTGACCCACTGGACTCCTCATATCATCCTTATGTGTTGGGGTTGTGCATAAACCCTCATATCCAGACCATATATGAGAAGGATATGAGGGTTCACAGATGCGCCCGGTCAGTCCGCCACATAGGACGTGGCCCACCTTGGACTACCTTTTCTCTTTCTTTATTCTTTCTTTGCTTTCTCTTTCTTCATCTCCACCAATCATATACATGTGATCGGGCATATAAGAAGAAAAAAAAGAAGCATGAATACCGGCAAGCCTAATCAACCTAGCCAGCCGCCGCCTCCCAAAAAGCTAGTGTTCTTCTGCCTCCCGCCGGCGCCGGCGCCGGTCCGCCCCGTCTCCGGTGGCCTGAGGGCCATGGGGGCGGAGTGGATCCCGGCCCTTGCCGGTGGGAGGGCTCCATTTTTAGATCTTTTTTTGAGTTTTGTTAGGGTTTGTGTCCTGCTCAGGAAGGCGAGACGGCGGCGGCTCCCTGAAGATGGAATAAAGGTCTCCCCGCCTAGCTCCCGTCCCGGTGATGCGTCTAGCATCGTCGGTGGGCGTGTGGAGGTGTGTCTCCGGCGGATCTGTCTTTGGTGGATTTGCTCGGATCTGTTCGTCGTTCGTCTATGTTCGTGTGTCTTCAGATTGGATCCTTCTGATCTACACTCTTCATCGGCGACGGTTGCTGTTCTGGTGCGTTGGTTCTATGGGGCCTTAGCACGACGACTTCCCGACTGTTTACTACAACAAGGTTTGCCCGGCTCCGGTGAGGGAGGGGCGATGACAGCGGCACGCCTTCGGCTCGCTTCAGTGCTTGTAGTCGTCGCTAGATGGTCTACGGATCTGGATGTAATTTTTATTATTTCTAGTGTTCGTTGTACTACCATGATTGAAGATGAATAGATCGGAAGTTTTTCCCGCAAAAAAAAAAAAAAGAAGCATGAATGCATGCACAGATAAATTAATAGGGGCTTAAACAGACACGCCCGCTGGACGCGCCCGTCTGCTAAGTCTGGCTGTAGATGCCCTAAACTTTGGGCCAAGCGAGAAGCTCGGTGTGCACTTAAAGTTCAAAAGGACCTGCATTGAATTCGCCACATGGTTAATCAGTTAAGCTAACCGCCTCTCGCTGTTGACCTCGAACACACACACACTGTTTAAGCTAACTGGACCATTTAGCACTAGCTAGGGGTACTAAGGGCGTGTTTGGTTGGGTGTCTCGCACCTGGCTCGCACCCGAGATGCAAAATAGCCCATGTTTGGTTGGCTGCATGACCTCCTCAGCCTGGCCCAGTCGATGCAAAAAGAGGCCTCCCAGCCAGGCTGAGAGAAACGCAGGATCGGAGCGTTTCTTTCGTGCAGGCTCGCTCCTGCCTTTTGCCTGCACCCGCGATGCAACCCACCACTCCGCTTCGTCGTCTCCCGTCCAACTCACCATCACCCCCCTCCCCCCCATCGTCTTCCAACACCGTCACTGCCCTCGCCGGAGGATGACGTCGTCGCCGCTCCTCCACACCCTCGCCAGTGGACGACGCCGTCAGCGCTCCTCCACGCCCTCGCCGGATGACGACGTCGCCGACGCTCCTCCACCGTCGCCGAACTCCACCATCCTCGCGCACACCCGCGCCTGCCGACGAGCTCGCCACGCCGCCCGCCACCACCCGAGAGGAATAAGGGTGAGGGAGAGGGGAGCACCTGCGCGTCGCGATCCACAACCGGCGCCGCGTTTCTTCCCCATCTCTCCCCTTGAACCGCGCCACCGCCGCCAATCCAGTTACTATAGTCGAATCTCCAGCGCTAGCATGTCCTCCCAGCAGCCCATCTCCGCCACGGCCATCTCCTCACCAAAGCCCCATCCACCAGAGTGGTCTCCCCTGACCAGTGTCGCTACCTACACTCCCTCTTACAGTTTGGTTCAGATTTCAGTTCAGATTTGTTTTACTTCCAAACTACAGCCTGGTAGATAGAGAAAACAAGTATCCAAACTGCTGTAGGGAGTTTGATTTCAGTTCACATTTCAGTTTAGATTTGTTTTCTTTGTCTCCAAAGAAATCAAATACTTGTTAGTACGCCAAGGAAATCTCCAAACTGTTGGAGGAAGTTTGATTTCAGTTCAGTCCAAACTGTTGGAAGTACTTGTTTTCTTTGTCTCCATTTTTTTCAGTTTGATTTCAATTCAGATTTGCCTTACAAGTACTTGTTTTCAGTTCAGATGGGCTGCCGTGTCTCTGGTAGACAAAGAAAACAAGTATTGATGCAGCCTACCAATCAACGTCTTTCTTATACAGCATGTCTCATGCATCATATTCGTACAATCCACCAAACACACATCTCAGCTCATACTTGCATCAACTCACCCAAGCCACGCTCACCCAGGATCCCTCATGCGATGCAGACTAGAGCAACCCAGGCAACCAAACACACCCTAATAAACGAAGCTGTCACGCACGTATGCGTACGTGTATAGAGTATTTCCATCAAAGGAGTAGCACTGAAGCTAGGCATCGAAAGCGCTCTCTAGCTTGTCCATCTGACACCCCATCACGTTTATTGTTGACGTGCCCAATATGTACGACGGTGCGCTGTTCATATCTACGACGTCGTACTACTAGCCATTGACGCGCACGAGTAAATACAGCCGAACAGTCGAAATGATACAAGAAAGTACATAAGCTACTACTCCCTCCGTTCTGAAATATAGTGCGCTCGCGCTTCTCGAGGTTCAACTTTGATTATAAATTTAACTAACGAGATATAATTTTTGCTCCCGCCGCAGTCGGTCTCGTTGGTTAAATTTATGGTCAAAGCACGAAAACCGAGGACGCACTATATTTTGTAACGGAGGGAGTACGGTTTACTGAAACAAAAGCAGATGCAAGTAATTCCCAATGTCGCACGCGGTTAACCTCCCAAAGATCCATGGGAACGACACTGGTGCCACGCATGCAGCAACTTGTCGTGACATGAGAGCATGGAGATGGGAGAATTACTCCGATTCTTCTTTTTCAATTCTCCCGGGCACCTGGTCCAACGCCCAAGATGCATCGCATCGGCTCGTCTCGTGATCCAATGTGCACGCACCGCCACGGTCGAACCATCTAATCCATGCCGAGTTACCGGGATGCTCCAAAACAATGGATTCGGTGACGTGCTCAGGCCCGATCATACGGCGGCAATCTTGATCTCGTTCCGGACCAACCAACGATCGCTGTTACGCCACAGTGCCACACCGACGCGACGCGACGCGCCATCTCTCCTCTCCCTTTCTTCTCTTTCTTTCTCTTCTCACCTACTGCGGCCGTCCCGCCATTGCCATATAACCCACCACCCCACCGCACCCCTCACACACGCCCACAGCTCCACATATCGCCACCGTTTTCTTGGTCCCTCCGTCCACAGCCAACCAGCCCCGCTCCACCACCCGCAGCCAAATGGCGAAGCTGCTGCCAGCCGCCGCCGCGTTCCTCCTGGCGCTCGCCGCCGCTGCGGCGCTGGCCCCGTCGTCGGCCTCGGCCTTGAAGGGCACCGGCGAGCTGGGCCTCGGCGGCGCGGCGGCGGTGGTGATGCGCCGGGGCGGGCGGACGTGCCGGGGCACGGTGGGCGAGTGCATGGAGTACTTCGGCGTCGACGGCGAGGGCGAGGGCGAGGTGGCGGCGATGGCTGGCAAGCGGCGGGTGCTGCAGGGCGGGAGCGGGTACATCGGCTACGACGCGCTGCGGCGGGACAACGTGCCGTGCTCGCAGCGCGGGGCCTCCTACTACAACTGCCAGCCCGGCGCCGAGGCCAACCCCTACTCCCGCGGATGCAGCGCCATCACCCAGTGCAGGGGCTGATTCATTAAACCCCTTCTTCATTTCTTCTCACCTGCATGCCTCATCAACTAGTACTGCTATCTATCTGTAATGTAATGTAATGTACAATTACAAGAAGAAGATCAAACACTTCTTGACGATGCTTGATCAATCATCACTGGGTGGTGTGATCAATCGTACCGTACGGATCACCGGAGGAGGCATGGTTAATTATTGTGTCGTTTGTGTCTATTTGGGTGAAAGTAATCAAGCTTAAGCAGTTTGGTCCATCTGATTTCGGTTGTGCCCAATAAATTTGTAGTCCTTTGGTACGTACTTCCTCCGTCTCATATTAGCTCATATTAGTTGCCGCATAAACAGATACTATTTCCCTCGGTTTAACTATGGTGTGCAGTGGCGGATCTAGGATTACACTACGGGGGTGCCACTAAAAAAAAAATTTGCTGCGCAAAGCTCACAATTTAAGTGTAATGCAAACATCGCAAATTCACATATTGTAACAACTATGAAAATGTCGAAAACATACATGGTAATTACCTTGTTTGACTACACCAGACTTGCACATGCTTCTTGTTCTGGAGCAGTCCCCTGTTCTTGAGTGTGCCCTTCAGCAGCCTCTTCTACTAGAGCATTAAGAGCAGTAGCCACCGGTCCTATTTTTTGCACATTTGCTTCATGCTTCCGAAATAGGGACATTATGGCATTATCTCTCTTCATGTTTCAATAAATCTACATAACAAATGATGAATAATTAGACAATAGCTTGCTGCTAGGTAAAGCAAATAACTAGTATCATCATTAGTCAGTACAGAGCACCACTTCAAAGGAAATTAAAAAGGAAGATAAGAACTACTCATACTATATGCCAAGCAGCATCCACCCAGTTCAGAAGAAAGCATATATGCTAATATCAGAAGTTCAGAACCATATGACTGAAAACTCGGGATTACAGGAGAACTGCTTTCACCTGACAGCGCAACAAGAGCAACCAGTAATATACATACGCATTAACACTAGAGCTAGCTCAATTTACACTAGGACTACTCCGGTTATCAACATAAAGAGGCGAATCGGCGAAGCTAGGTTTCGGTCTATGCCTCACTGTGGTGAATCGATTCGTGCAGCTCGCTCTGTTGTGGCCGTGGCGTTGTAGTGTCCAGCAGTTCCCAAAAGGCCAAAACGTGAACATTGGCCGGCTAGTGAGCTTTTTTTTTTTTTTTTTTTGAAAAACATATCTGGTATATTACGAAAGGAAAACAGCAGGTACACACTGGAAACTACCAGATATGGGACAGATGTCCCCTATTACAGAAAACACCCTAGAAGAAACAACAATAACAACAAGGTCCCTAGGATATTTTCCTCTGCAGCTAATCCGCCGCTGTCCACAAGCTCGCCAACGCCCCACCGGAGACCGCAGGACGATGAAGAGCAGAGGGACCGCCGCTGAGTCGCCTGCGCTGGACGATTGGGGACCGAAGTCAATCCCGTTAGAGTCGCCGCATGTGCTGCTCGCCTCATGGCGAGACTTTGGCGTCGAGGAAGGCACGTCGGCGGGGGGCACGCCCCGACCAGAGCAGACGGTCAAGCCAGTCTCGCCGGCCGAAACCGGCATCCCAGCTCGCGAGGAAGCATCAAAAGGGGACAGCTCCGTAGATCCAGCACCACCACCAGACCAAACTCCCGGCGGCGACCTCCTGAACAGATCCTCACATCCTGCACGGCGGCGTCGGAGGCCACACCGCAGAGACGACGAAGGAGGAGGAACAAAAGCCAAACACATGGCCGTCGCCGCCGCCACGACGACCATGCACACGGCCACCAAAATCATCGCCCACCGGGGACGACGACGAACACGCCCGACGAGCTCCTCGACACCGCCGGCAAGGGCGCCATCGAGGTGGAGCAGGAGCTGCGGGCACTTATTTCCGAGCGACGACGACGCCACCACCACCAAAACGCCGACGCCAGGAACCCTACCCCTACTATTCACACACCACAGGCACAGATCCGGGTTTCCCCCACTCTCCCGCCGCCAAAGCGACCGCCGGAGAGGGAAGGAAACCGCGGCCTGGCCGGCGGTGGAGCGAGGGGACGAGAACTCCTCTGCTTCGCCTCTCACGCTACAGTGCACACGAGAGAGGGGTAGGTTAGTACTTCACTCCAAACGGACGTCCATGCCGGCTAGTGAGCTTTAGGAATGGATGGGCTGCTCACAGATTCGTAGTTTATACCTCAAACAAATACCAATTTAGCATTTTTACACCTCTAATACATATAGAATTAGAGTAATTATTACTAGGTAAAAAAAAATCTGTATTTTTGCAGGGGGTGCCATGGCACCCACCGCACCCCCACTGGATCCGCCACTGATGGTGTGTTGAATGTGCTTCTCTGCCATGGCTTTTCTCCATTTTCTTGATTGAGCTGTAGGTGGCAGAGAAGGTTTTCTGTGAGCCTGACATGCCAATTCGCGGATACTTGTCAGAAAAGAAACATCAATATCTCTCGAGTTGAGCTGTCTTTTTTGAATATTTTTACCTTTCTCCTTTCTGCTGCCTCCTTATTTCTGGTTGGGCAATCTTTAATCAGTGCTCCGAATTATATTTGTTTTCTGCACCAAAAGCGACCGGCTTTTGTTTGGTCTTAATGGGAAAATGACTATTGTAGTATTGTGTAAAAGGTTGGTTCAAATGGGTTGGTGAGCTGAAGTACTCCCGTATTGACTGCCCCCCCCCCCCCCCCCGCGTCGCCTCCTTTGGGCGACTCGGGGGAAACCCTAGTCGCGCCGCCGCCGACTACTCCCCACCCTCTCCCTTGCTTCGCCGCCGCCGGAGGAGGGGATGCAGGCAAAGCCGTGCGTTCCCTAGGGAAGGTGGCGGCGGGGCTCTCTGTCTGCTGGGTGCGCGCCGCTCCGGGGCGGCGGCCTCTATTCGCGGTGGCAGGGCTGCGCGGCGGCGGGCGTCGGTGGCCATGTCGCGCGGCGGAGGTTGCCTTATGGCAGGCGCTGTGGCCGGATCTAGGACCCTCGAGGAGCTACGCCCTGCGCGAGGTCGTGGCGGCGCTGGGGGCTCTCCTCGGTCATGGGGGCGTGGTGACGGCCGCCCGTGCTCCGGTGGTGCCGCCCAGGGCGCGCGCCGGCGGCGCCCTGCTTGTGGCTTGCTCTGGTGGACCTGGGCTAGGCGAGCTTGGTGGCGGGGGTGGATCTAGCAGGTGATGGTTGGCGGCGACGGAAAGGACGAGGCTTGGCTGGATCTCCACTCCGGTCGGTGCTGGTGCTCGTGGCGAGCGGTGGCGTCACCGGAGGTTCCTTTTGCTGGCTCCGGCGAGGACGCTCGTTGACGAGTTGGAGGAGGTGGTAAGGTCCCGTGCTCCTATGCTTTGCCGGACTTGGCGGCCAGCGTGTGCGGTGAGGTTGAGGTGCGATGTTTCAGGCGAAAGCCTTGTGCTGGCCTCGTGTCGGCAGCGATGACGGCGACACCTTTGGGTGCCGTTTTTTCCTTCCTGGAGGAGTCATTGTGAAGCTTCCGCAGCTCACCCTTCTAATGTGCTCCGGGCGAAAGCCTAAGATCCATTTTTGGATCGGACTACGACGGTGTCCTTGATGCCGTTACCCCCTTGGGGGCGGAGTCTTGGAGCCATTGATCCGTTGTTGGTCTGTTCCTGTCTCGGCTCGAGCGCGATTGGTCAGGCATGGAGGTGTGGGGTGTCTGGTGGTGGTGGTGGAAGTGATCTATGGATGTGCCTATTGCCTTGGTCATCTTGGATGCTGAAGGTTGACCTCTCTTTTGGGGGCTCGTGGCGGCGGTGAGGTCTCGGAGTTCGGTGCCCTTCGACGACGCCTGAGTTTTGGTTGCCTCGCGTAGTGTTCTGGTTCTCTCTATTTGTGATGGTGGCCGTGGTGTGGCCCAGACAGGGCAGCAGGCGACATCTTCTCTACGTCTTCTCGGTGTCGATTCTCCTTTCGACTGATCCATCAATGCTAGTTTTCCGCTCTTCTCGGTCTGCCTCGTGGTGTGGGATGCTAAGTTCTTGGTGTTGGCTGCTTGTCGTAGCTCATTTCTGGCTCTCCTCTTTTGTTCCTTGTTCCTTGTGTGTGTCGGGTGCTACTTGATGTAGCCGTTGTGTTGTATCTCAGTCTCACTTATGATAATGAAAATGGTTCAGGCCGGCGTAAGCCCGCCGTAGCTCCGTCAAAAAAAAAATGGGTTGGTGAAAGTGGAGCTTCTTTGGCTACTTAAATTATTCCTTGTACACTTTAAAACGATTCATTTGTTAGCACCAACACACAATGTCCAAGTGGTTGGGCTGTCATGCTTCATCCTATGTGCAGCACTGCGGCCAATAACTAGAAGGAAGGGATCCATCTTCTTATGGAATCTTACATTCGCAAGGATATCTAGAAGTGCACAAGCTCAAGAGAGGATTTTTTTTTTGAACCGGGCTGAACCCCTTTCCATTGCAAATGAACGGAAATACAACAACTCAAGAGAGGATATATAGATATACAATCAATGATTAATGTTTTCTTTGGCTAAATTTGCCCCCAAGACTTGATCAGGGGGGAACCCCTTGACAAGTGGAGATGCCGCAGCGTAGTAAGACTCAATTTTGCTTTCACGACGTGAATCTCTATTCACAAGGTGTTCCGGCACTCAGCCCAATCAAAGAATTAGCATGTGGCGTTTGCCAAAAGGAATGGGGTTGACCCATACAAACATGCAGGTGCAGATGCCGGTGCCCTCTAAAAAACTTCCGGTAAAAGTGCTTTTACAGAACGTCTGTAAATTTTAAGGGAAGTTTCTCGGAAGCTACTTTTCTCAGATCCTGTAAAACATCTTCCCTTAAATCTAGTTTCATTTTATTTTTTATCAAACAAAACTAAATAATGGTTTAGGGCATCTCCAAGGCGGACCCACAAATCACCCGCATCCGTCCGAACCGCGCTGTCCGGACCGCGGAAGCCATCCAACGCGGGCCTGTATCGGTCTACGGCACGGTCCGGACGCGATTTCTCCCGCAAATTGGATACAAACGTGGGGGAGCTTTGCGGGAGTCCGGACACCCGAAACGTAGGACTCCGACACTCCCGGCCTACCCAATCCCCCCTCCCGGTCCCATTTCCTTGCACTCCGCCCCTTCTCCCCCTTGCTTTGCATCCGCACCCTCCACCGCCGCCGCTGCTCCTTATACGTCTCCGGCCGCCACAGAGGCATTGCCGGACGTCCGCAACCAGCACCGACGCGCCCGCTCGCCGTTACGACGGAGCTTTCCACCCTGGAGCCGTTTGTGCCCAGGTACACTCCGCCCCCTGTCAACGACCTCCATGGCGGACACCACGCCCGGCAGGTGTTAGGTCAAATGCCATTGAGCTTATTTTCAAATGCTATGTCGTTTTTTAGAGTTCGAAGGATGGTGAGCTACTCGACCATGGAGGATGAGTTGTTGTGCGATTCGTGGCTGGCCGTATCCGCGGATTTCATAGGCAGGAGCAGAGGGGAGCCCTTCTGGAATCAAGTGCATGAAAAGTTTCACGCAGGAAAACACATTGCGCCCTACGACATGTACATCATTCAACCACGCAACGTGAAGTCGTTATCGTATTGCTGGCACGCTATCCAGATCAACGTCACCAAGTTTTGTAACGTGTTTCGTCAGCTGGAGGCAAGGTGGCCATTGCACGCTGCAGAGGACGAGATCGTAAGTTTTACTTCCTCTTGCTCAACTTGTCGATTGATTCATTCACTCAATGTTGGTCTACACATTATATGTAGCCCGCACGCGCTGCCGTGGCGTACCACAGGACAGAGAGACGGATATTTACGTACACACACTGTTGGATGAAGCTGAAGGGGCAGTATGTGTGGGATGACATGATCCGTTGATCAAAAACTTGTTGGACATCTGGTTAATGTAGTTGAATTTGAGACCTTGTTGTACTAGACTTAATTTGCATGGTATGTATGGATGATATGTGCTATTTCCTATCTGAACTTTGATGAATATCGTCCGGTTTGCATGAATTTCGTCCGGTTTGTTAAAATGCGGGTTGAAATGTATGCGGCTACGGTTGGATGGCGTCCTCCTGCATCCGTGTCCGCGGACTGGTCCCCCCCTGTCTGCGGACGGATGCGGGAGGAAATTTGCGGGTTGCCATTGGAGATGCCCTTAGGCCCGCCAGTCACTGACACGTGTAACGGCCTCCGGTGGGGCGGCGGTGGCGCGTCGGGAAGTTTCAGGCGGTTACCTGCTTGCCGCCAAAAAGTTTATGGGAAGCAAAACTTTTCCCAAAACCTGAAGGAAGTTGGGCCAAGTTTACAAGATACTGAAATTTTATTTCACATTTACGGGATCTGTTAGAGACGTTTTTTGGCCCAAACTTTCCTTAAACGTAGTTCTTTTACAGATACGGGATTTGTTGAAGTTGCTCTAATAATGTACAAACAACTGGTATAGTAGAAACAAATGCGATTTTCTAGAAAAACAGTGTGACAAAGGAACATTTTCTGCAAAAATGGAAACAAGGAGCTCGTACCGCACCACGGCGACCTAAGAGCAACTCTATCGGAGTCCAATCATCATAATAATTGTCAATATTACGATTCTGATAAAAAACGCTAGAACAATCAACATACCTATCAGAATTGTCATAATTTACGAAGCGCCCTATATATCTGGCATTCCAGCTTTCATACTTGGCGTCTTGGGGCCAACTTTTAGAGCACTCTACCAAACGATTGTGTGTAATGTGAAGAAAACTTCATGTGGTCTCTCATCTCACGTGGGGATGGCAGGGAGGTTGTAATGGTGTCATACATCGGGGGTAGCTCGCTGAGGGGAGCATGGTGGAAGGCCTGTTGGGGAGCCCACGAGGCCCGGCAACCGGAGGAAGCCCGAAGGAGGAGGTAACCGCCTTACGATCGTCTTGCCTCCCAAGTCAAGGGTGACGGCGGTCTAGATCGCATCTCTCTTTTTGTAAACCCTAGCCTCCACCGTGTATATAAGGGGAGGCTAGAGGGTTCTCCTCGCCATCTAATCCTAGACAAACTACTCTCGGTAGCAATCCCATCAACACCTTTGTATTCCCTCGCACGAGGTATCCCATCACCATGAATAACAAGAAGTAGGATGTGGATTATTGCTCTCCGGAGGCCCGAACCTAGGTAACTTGTGCGTGTGGGTTCCGTCCTGGTACTTCCGACCGCGTCAGGCACCCTACCGAGGGATCTGACGATTCTCCGCTCCGTCAGGTTGGGGAAAAAATAATGTCCCTTTGAGGAGCGAGTCACACGATATGAAGGCAGCGAATATGGAGACTCTGAGTTTGCGATTCACCTGCGCGGCCTCCGTAATAATACGTAGTGTGCTTCATATGTGTTTTAGAGGCTGCCAATACAACGGCTCTGCTAAAGCTGCTCTATACCGCATTTTTAAACCTTCCCCGCCGTTGTCGACGATGGCCGCCGCACCACGACGACGATAGGGCCTTTCATGTCGCCGCATCGTCATCTACGCCCCTCCGCTCTCTATATCCTCACGATTACAACCCTCTACACCCTGAAGTTCCACGACGACGATCATCCACCCTTACTCATGCTTTGGCCTTTAATCCGACATCGACTAGTGCTCTCCTACAGTGAGCTTTCACTTGCCAGGGGTGTGGCAAGGCAACAAAATATAGAGCTAATCGGAGTACGCTGTGGTGTCATCATACTAGTCCTTTCGGGCTTTCGGGGAGTAGAGAGGCCATTGCTCGTAAGGCGTCATGGTTGGCGAGTGGTGCATGTGGTGGTTTGTGAGCTGAGTCGGACCAAATTTGTCGCAACCGATAGAATCCACATTTGTTCATGTTGTTGTGGATGGTCAATGAGGGTGGGAGTTTGTGTGTTTGATTTTGGTGTGTCATCGACCATGTCCTTCGCGAATGACGTTGGGTGGTGACGAGAGATCGCACAAGCAATTAAGAGGGGAGATGAGACGAGAACCCATTTTTATTATCCAATTGAATGACCATAACACTCTTGATACGAGTGAAAAACAATCATACTTAATATATTGAGCTGTTATTCCCAGGCTAGCACTTCATTCATGGCTATTTTACAGTGTTCAACACCGGCGAACCATGTTCCAATCTTTAGATTAATCTTCGACGTACTCTTCAATTCATTGTCGTCTTAGTCGAGATTTTGCTCAATGAGTTGGAAAAAGCGTTATGCATAGGCGAGGCAGTTGGTCATCCCCTAGCGCCTAGGCAATGCTTAAGCACCCTAAGCCTAAGAGCTCATGCATTTTTGGGTACCAGAGGTGTTTTTTTTAGTATTATATGTGCATAACATGTAAATGAGTAATCTATTAGCTACTGCCATTTTTTTTCTCGAATACGCACGAGTGTGCGTATCATATATTACTAGTAACAATGCACGTGCAACACACGTGTAACCACTGGAATGAATTTCCTCGTTCATCAGATTGCCAAGCGGTTAATAAGAGATGAAAATAACGGATATCTAGAACCAACATTGCACGACATATGCATGTGCTCACTCTTGGTCGAGGTAATCTTCTTTTTTTGAGATCAATTCACTTCTGATGGAGCAAATACACAACTAATATTCAAACACATAACACATTGATACTTTGTACATTACCGTCATTGCATGACCTAGAAGCACCATAACACACAAACCTTACATCTACACTATTAGCAACATGTATATGAAACTTCATGAACAACCGAACAAAGTATGTCCACAACAAAGAATATGTTAAGCCTTGCTAGAAATCAGATCGAGACAGATGAAAAACTTGACACCCATGGTAGGGTCAGAGAATAGAAAAGCAGAGATTGGTAAGTCATGATAGCATGACGACGGACTGCTGGATGATGTAGAGCTTGACTTTCTCAAAGTTGCTGCGCGTAATCTGCAAATTTTAATAAACAGGTTATAAGCAGGCAAATCTCTATTTTGGAAAGCCAAATCAGCTCCAACTACAGAGTGGACGTCACGCAACAACTACAAAATCCAATTCATCCAATTGATGGAAAAACACCCCTAAAAACTTGGTGCTAGGGGATAGGAGCATGGTAGCATACAATAATGCAGACATCAACTTACATGTGCAGGATAGATAGCAGGGCAAGTTGCACACTTTGTAAACTGATGACGTCATAACACTAAAGAGTTATTTTACAGCTAACATGAAGTCAATCACCCTATGTAGATTCTATTTTTATTGTCCTTCCCTTGTTTGTCTTCTTTTCTTTTCCTTTCCTTTTCTTCTTTTTTTCTTTCTTTCCCCATATTTGATAATTCTTTCATTTTCTTGAGATAATAAAAATTTAAAGTAGGAACAAACCTTGCCGCTTCAGGGTAAAAAAATAATATGAAGTCAATCTATTAATCAGTGAGTCATGTTTTGGGAACTAATGCTAGATAGATTCTCACCCAGGTTTATTAGGTATTTGACCTTTCTCATTATTTAAACTGGCAATAAGCCTCCGATTTGTGGCTGGTGTAAAACTTGAGAAATAATAATATAATAACACCATGTCGGCTTTGTTTGTTTAGCATAAAAATATCACAGAAGTTCGTTACCTTCTTACCTGGTTCCACTATCAGCTCAATCCAATCTCCGTAGCCTTGTTAACATATTCCATTCTCGTAGGCCTGTCGACATATTCCATTAGCAGCATTTCAATTTTCCCAGAGCCGCTCTCTCATCTTCACAAGATTTCCTACAATTACTGAAGCTAAACTCGTAGGCCTGTGAACTAAACTCCCAATACATTTTGTAATGCTGATGTGTTTGAGGCCAAACTTTAGTACATTCCCACGAGTCTTTGGAGTTGAAGTTAAGCTGAGAAAACAATCACAAAAATATAAACAATACAATTATGAATACTGCGCATGAAGCTAGTCCATAGCTGCGATCATAGTAGTATGCATATTCGAATTAGCAACCGAGATTTGACAAGACACGCTAGGAAAGCAATTATCTCAAACTGCACACGCTGGCTGAATAATATAGTATACATGGTAACCATAGGTGTTCAGAGTTGTAATGGTAACCATAGTATATATACATGGTAACTGCGCTGAACAGGATATACTATGCACAACTTCTCATCATTCAATATATTTCAGATGCAACAGTGACAACACTTAATTTTTGCAATATAACTTGTACTTCTTGACAGAGAAGCATGTTACCTGGACAGGATATGGCAACTTTAGATCTTATACAACCTATTTAACATGGAAGCATGTTGATCTGCAGGAGCAGATTGTGCGGGATGTTGATAATTTCTGGGAGATGCTTTTCTTAACATTCAATTGTCGTCTCCTATGCATACATACGTTGCTGATAAGACAAGTCTTGTTACTCTGAGAACAAGTTCAATTCTAGCCTGAGAAGACAAAGCACACGCTAGTGAAATGTAAGATTAAGAAAACAAATGCTAAAACAAAACTAACCTAAGCATGAATAGGTTGTTGATGGCCTGCTTGGCTTGGTCCCTCTATACAAGCAAGAAATTATCAACATAGACAAATTAAATTAGACCTACAAAGTTACCTTTCTAGAAAGAAAGAAAATTAGTTCGGTAGGTCTTTAGCACCCTGTTTTACGGTGACCATCTCGTATCACATATCGCAGGTAAAATTCCATGCTTCCAGGTTTGCCCTGCCATGGCCCTACTTAAGCTCCTTCTCGTTCTTACTCTGGTTCCAATTAGGCAAACCCCCTCATCTCCAAAATATTGTCTAATCTTACAACAAAACATCACCACATCATGCAGGCAGGAGAAAACCCGTGCCAAATGTACAGTTGCTGGAGCACCGAACAACAATGCTTTCAGCCAATCATCATTATTCAGAGAAAAATTTGACAAAATTGAAAAGGCTTGCATGATGGACTAGACAAAATAATATACCTCTCCTCAAATATTACTTGGAGATGAGTTCGTAGACCTGTACGTATACCTCTCACATATATCCTTATATGGGTCATCTTCAGGCTCAGGTTCCTGGAAATGAGTTGCAAAAGGAAAATCATTGAGAAGTTTACTCCGAACAAAGATAAGATCAACAAAAGCCAAAATCAATGTCAAACTCATCACCAGCATCCTGCGCTTACTCCCTCAAAAAAACATCCTGCACTTACCGAGTTATCATCCTCCCCTCCCTGTGAGAAAGAGGGGCATGGGTGAAAAGTAGAACTGAATAATTACACACTGGATGATTGTATTTTGATACCTAATTTAGATAATTAAAAATTTCACAAAGAATAAAAGAACTATTATATGATATCTTATATGTGCACAACTTGGATTGCACGCTTATATAACTAAACTTATTTGACATTGTACTTCTGTGCCCAGCCGTCCATCAGTACTTCAACCACATTATTCATCCAGTGCATAATTATTCCAAATAATTCAATACCCATTGAATTTAAATCTTTAGCCATATCCAGTAGGTACCATGACCAATAAGGAGCACCACTGATATATCATGTTCTAGTAAACTGCATCTGTTCTTATGCTCGTACACTTGCAGACTCGGTGCAAACACCACGGCAAAAGATTTTTACCCTCCCAATAGAATTGTCGAGATATGCCAATTGATTTCTTCAGCAGAGAAATTGTGAGTGGGATGCAAATAATACCTTGAGGTGGCAGTCATGAAAACCTCAGTGCTTCCGGACACATTTCCGCAATCAACTGCCAATATGCTCTCTCTACTATAACTTCCTTGCTCTGAATCTCACAACACAAACTCCCAATCATAACAGAAGCATTACCTAAGTTAATTAATAAAATCCTCATCCCGCCACGAATTTGCGTCTTGTGCTCAGCAAAATATGCATTAGTAGGTCTGAACCGTATGAAGGACAAGTATACCAAGCTAGCTCTAGATCAAAAGTAGAATTTAGGTTTTGTAATGGAGGTGCAATGCATCGGGTCTGGGACAGCATACCAATTTTTCCTCTACTCTAATTCGTCGACTTGAAGATCTCGTGTGTGGCGACCTGCCTGCGGCGACAAGCTGTCGAGGGCTCGAGGGAGGGCACGAAGATTACCCTCTGTCAGCGAGCAGAGGAAGAGGCAAACGCAATCACACATGTATCGATCCATCGATGTATGACTACTCGCTGCCTTGCTCGCCTCATGGACTGGGCCTCAGCCGTGGCGTCGCTCGTTGGATGGTGGATGGGGCGCTCGGCTGGGTGCGCCGGTAGGGGAGGAGTTAGGGAGGGAAGGAAGGGAATCGGTGCGGCATGGGGAGTGGGGGTGCGGCGGCGGTTGTGGGTGGAGAAGGGGATCACGGGAGCGGCGGATGGAGAAGGGGATCACGGGAGCGGGGGCGGCTGCGGGTGGAGAAGGGTTCGCGAGAGCCAGGAGGCGAAACAGAGGAAGTCAAGGCACGCGAGTTTCGGAGGAGATAGTGCGGGGAGGCGAGCACGGGGCAAGGAGGTTGCGGTGCAGGAGGAAGAGGCCGTGAGTTTCGGAGGAGATGGTGGTTGCGGACGTGGGATGGCAGAGTTTTCGTCCGCTAGGGCAAATTGCTAAACGCGGCTTTGGTCGAGGATTAGTGTAATCTTAACGGTTAAATCAAATTAAGTGATCCTAATCGTGAAACTGTAATTGGTCCGTGTTGTTATGTGTACCTCGGGCTGGGTACACTTAGCGATGAATATGTTTGCTTGTTTAATAATAGTAGAGATAGAAGAAAGGGGGAAGAGCCCTCCGCATTTAAGTTACAGCGATAGATTACAAGGCGTACAGCCGCCGTCCACCTCCTATGAACTAATCGGATTACTCGCCATGTGCCCACTCCGACATCGCTACCAAGAACGCATCCAACTCTCCTCGTAGCAGTCCCGCCTGCATCCAGACCTTACTTTCGCTCGCAATCTGGTGCAGAACCTGCGGAAGGCAGGCCGTCGCTCCGTCGAAGACTATGGCATTACTATGTTTCCATAGCTCCCACATGGCAAGGAGGCATATGGTACGTATCGTCTTCGCTTGATGCCCGTGCATACCCTGCCTAGCGCACCAGTCATGCAATGCCTCTCCCGCCTGTGGCACGCCATGCGGAATGCCTAAGGCCGTGAAGACCTTGGCCCACACCTCCCGCGCAAGGACGCACTCAATGAGCAGATGGCCAATCGTCTCGTCATGCTGATCACAGAAAGGGCACGAGTCCTGGTGCGGTAGCCCTCTCCGTGCTAGTCTATCCGAAGTCCAGCACCGGTTCATAATCGCGAGCCATGCGAAGAATCTGCATCGAAGCGGGGTCCGCGAGTGCCATGTGAATGCCGCGGTGGGTGATACCTCTCGTCCTGCAAACTTGGCCACATAGGCCGACTTGGCAGAAAACTGCCCATCCTTCTCCCAGGACCATACGATACTATCAGCGCGCGAATCCTCCAGCTGTACTGCCACAACCGTGGGCCAGATGCCCATGTACTCCACAAGGCCTTCCGTGTCCAACGTTGCCCCAATATGATACGATTTTCTTGTTGGAATGGACATTTCTTTGCTTGCACTGCCTAAAATACAGCATATGCCTTAGATGAGGCATTTGGTTGTTGCCTAGCGCGTAAGCATGCCTAACAGCCTAAGCGGTTCCTACGCATCGCCTTTTCCAACAGAGGTTCAATCTTGACTAGCTTAAGCAATATAATGATCACTATTGAAGTTCTACATTGAAACTCGGAAATATCCTCTGTCACCCCCCCCCCCCCCTTCTTTGTAAATAATCCCCCCCCCCCCCCCCCCCAAATTCAAAAAAGAAAACTCGGAAATATTTTTTCA
This sequence comes from Elymus sibiricus, assembly GCA_039707655.1. Lineage (NCBI taxonomy): Eukaryota > Viridiplantae > Streptophyta > Magnoliopsida > Poales > Poaceae > Elymus > Elymus sibiricus. The sequence continues at coordinate 157,834,151 of CM077668.1, read as the reverse complement.
TAGTCATTTTGAGAGAAGTAAAGAATGCACCTTTCTATTTTGCAGTTGTGTACGTTTTCAGTTTTTAAATTTAAATAAAATTACATTTATCTTTTTTAAGCAAGAAGAAGGAAACTATACGCTAAAAATAACCCTTTTTGTGAACTGAATAAATGAACCCTGAGCGGTTCGCTATCTAAAAAAAACCCTTCTCCAGAAGGTAAACGAGCCCGTTCGGTTCAGACTTCAGAGTGAGGTTTGCCCGTGCCTACTAGGGCTCGCGAGTTCTCTGCCTCGTCTCGTCTCCCCCTCCTACCGACACGAACCCGGCGGCAAAATTAGGGTTTTGCTCCCGCAATCTCCTCCCGAAGCCGCCGCCTTCTTCCCGCGCCGGCGGCGATCCATCTCCCCGTCTCCCTCCCCCGATCCGGCCTTTTTTTCCCCTTTTTTTTATCAAGCTCCGGATCTCGCTCAAGATGGTGCGTTTCCCCCCTCCCCCTCCCATCTCGATCCCCAAAGCTGGAGATGCGGTCGTGTCTAATTTGGTGTTTTTGTTCTTCCGCAGCTTCCCCTCTCGCTCCTCAAGACCGCCCAGGGGCATCCCATGGTAAGACCACAGCGGCTGGATTCGCCTTCGCTCTTCTCTAGCTCTCCTTTTTTTTTGGTTCCAATCGTGTTAGGGTTTTCTTAATTTTTTGTGCGTGGTTTCAGCTCGTGGAGCTCAAGAACGGGGAGACCTACAATGGGCACTTGGTGAACTGCGACACGTGGATGAACATCCACCTCCGGGAGGTTATTTGCACCTCTAAGGTGAGTTTTTGCCCTCCCTGTCTCCCTCCTGTGGTTGAGTTTATTGGCACAAGATTTTTTTTTATCTTGAACGCATTAGAAGAGAAACTGCGTTAAGCCAAAAAACGCGAAAAAACTAAAAAATGCTAAGAACATACTCCCTCCGTAAAGAAATATAAGAGCGTTTAGATCACTAAATTAGTGATCTATAAACGCTCTTATATTTCTTTACAGAGGCAAAAGAACTGTACAGCTCTCTTACTCTACTAGCCAAGGTAGTATGTCAGGAGGACACCTGTGGTGATCTCCTGAGAGCCTTCACGCCTTAGTGCATCCATAGTTGGCCTCCATGAGAATTGAATCAACCAGCGCCAAATGCCAATACTTCGGTGGTGGCACTATTGAACACGCCGTTCCTTATAGCCACCAAATGTGCGACATCATCAAGCTGATGAGAGAACGCTGCCCTCCCCCTTTCTAATGCCATCATATTCTGCGGCAGACTCGAACCTGCTGTCGAAATTCTCTTTCGGGCTGGGGACATAGAGGAGTACGGCGAGAATGGGTTAAGCACTCGGTGCCATACCTGCCTGGCGAAGACATGATCTGTGAGGATATGGTACATTGATTCCACGGGCTGATCACAGAGGGGGCACGCCGGTGTGTGCGGCAGACCTCAACGCTGAAGTTGATCGGCAGTTCATCACCGATTCAATGTAGCAAGCCGTGAAAAAACTTTGCAATTGAGGGGCCCTCACCCATCCCAGCTTGCATGCCAATTAATCCTTGATGTCTGACCACAGATGTCGAGGATCAGTTCATTTGGAACCTGTCCACCTCAGGACAGTACTTACCATGCTCGGCCTTCAACGAGTTAATTGCCGGCACAGTCAAAACCACCACTTCCCGTGCAATCTGGGATGGGTGTGCACCCCTTAATTGCAAAGTTTTTGCATGCTTGCTACATTGATTCGTGCTGGATTGCCGATCGACTCAAGATTAGTTGAGGACATTACTTGGCTATAACGTACAGGGGAGGCAGCTCTTTATTTCTGAAAGAAATTATGCATGGAACTGCACACTTGATGTGGAGTTTGATGGGTGTTCTCTTGGGACTCTTTAACATTTTTGTCTTACTAGATTAGACTGAGATGTCTTCTCTTACGGTTTATGGTTGGGTTTGCAGGATGGCGATAAGTTTTGGAGGATGCCAGAATGCTATATTCGTGGGAACACGATCAAGTATCTTCGGGTTCCTGATGAGGTATGGGTTTCAGATACAATGTGCGTTTGTTTTGTGTGCGAATGTAGTTTGCTTGTTTGGTGACTTACATCTGTGTGATGTATCGCCTGCTGCACCATCGAGCTTTGCATCGTTATCTTCTATCTTAAGGTTCTATATTGGCATATATGTGTATAATATCCAATATCAGTTGCATAAGCAGCACATATTGATATTTATGGTTGTGTGCAAGTCATTAGACTTGGTACATTATGTAATTGCACAGTATGCCTTGTTTGTGTATTGTTAGCTGCTCTTACAAAAATAAGACAACGATGTATATTGCTTGAATTCCCAGTAAAATCTACGTTTTGGTATTGTTGAGTGATTACTTTTCAGTTTTGTTCAGACATTTGACGAATTGGACATTGTATTCAGCATATGCAGACCCTGCAATCTTAATAAGTACACTTAATAATATTGGATCATTTAGGTTATGCAATTGAAATTCTATGACCTGCAATAGCTAAAATATCCAGTCTAACTTCAACACATGAAAATACTTGTGTATGAACATATGGTAGATACTGTCAAAACTAAAATGTTTCCTCTACTCCGAACAGAAGAGTATTTATTAGTGTTGTGCAATAGCAAGACTAGCTCTAGTTTGTGCACTGTAATATGTGCATCGAGCTCTAGCCTGTGTAGTGTATTCAGACTTGGTATTTTCTAGAGAAATAGTCCAATCAGCTAGCTGTACAAGGGTTTAAGCTTTGATATAGTTGGCTAGCTGCACACGAGGTTGCTTTGGCTTTATAAATCACTAAAATACTGCACCAACTTACTTTGGCCTTTTTTTTTTCAAACTGTTGCATATTATCTTCACAGTTAAGAGGACTGAAGCTATCAGTATCATCAGTAGTGAAGTTAGCCAGCCGTTACTATCCTGACTGCATGAGCTTTATGTTTCCTTCACAGGTGATTGACAAGGTTCAAGAGGAAACTTCTAAGAGTAGATCAGGTATGCATCTAAAGGCTAAAGCTGATTGTATCAGCAGTGGGTTGTTCATTGGAACACATGTTTATATGTTTATTACACATTTATGTTCTAATAAACTGACAAGTATATATAATTATATTTACATTTTATTGGTTGTGTTATGTATGAACTGCTCATCACTTCATACTATGGGCAAATTGACATTGTTGTGGTCTCTGAGGGGCAACTTGACTTCTCTCATACTCATTAGGTTAGAAGTATAATAGTGTGAAAGTATTCTACTCTAAATAATGTCATTTTTCATGTGGCTAAACACTGTAAGTGGTTAAGAGTTTTTGTTTTTCTCAAGTTTGGCTGCACTAAAGCACAAAAACAGTGTCTGACTTATATATTCTCAAAGAGAGGCTATTTGTTCTGTTGCTCCTTTACCTTCATAGGCCATTGATCTTAGAAGCACAATGTTGATCGCATTTTCAGAACTAAGCATGATGAATGCAGAATGCATATATTTGCAGTAACAATACTGTGATAAACTTGATCTCAAATCTGCTGGCATTAACTACAACACTAATAGGCTTTATTATCTGTATATGTAAATACACATGCACACTGGTTGTACATTACAGTGGACCCTGTGTTGGTGGGAATGCCAACACACATGTACAGTAATTTATTTATTACTACTGTTATAACCTGTAGAACTTGCCCCGTTCTTGGATAGAGCTATTGATTCAGTGCTGTTCTGAATTATTTCATGCCACTGTATATGCAGATAGGAAGCCACCAGGTGTTGGCCGCGGAAGAGGAAGAGGAGATATAGGCACTAAACCTGGGGGCAGAGGTATCGGGCGTGGCCAAGATGATGGCAAAGGCGGTGGGCGTGGAAGGGGCGGGATTGGAAGTAAAGGTGGCAACAAAGGCGGTATGTTCCCTACTTGCGCTTAGATTCCACTCCCATGTGCTCTTGGTTTTGTAGACAACAAGATACTGACATACTGTTGTACTTGATGGCAGGACGTGGTCGTGGGTGAGAGTGATCCTGAGATGCGAGAATGCCGCTTTTTAAGGCCTGTAGTTGTGGTGTTGCATAGACTGCTTAGCACATGAAAAACTTTGGAGCTGGAATTGCTGGGTTTTGTGGTATGGCAAACGGTTTGTGTGGTATGAAGTTACCGAGGAAGAGTTGGTTGTCACCTGTTTGTGTTGTTGGAAACAATTCACTTAATATTTTGGGTGTGGGCATTATGCGTACTTAGTCAACATGTATTTGCAAAGTTCCAGCCCAGTTTATTTCCTATTTGTTGGTTGTCGAGATAATTTTGTGCTGTTAGGTCCAGTTTTTAGCAGAGTTGAGGGTCAGTAGCATCGTACGATGTCAGCCTGCGCAATAATATGTTTGTGCGTTAAAAGATGCCTGCCGAAGCAGGAGATGGTTTCCATTTGGGAACTTACCGTTCTTTCTTTTGGGAAAGAGACTGATTCCACGTGTGTAATACAATTAAAACAGGATACTGCAAATGCAAAAGGAAAATCTAGTAACCTGCTATAAAATTACGGTAACGCTATTCAGCTGCGTTTGTGGGAGGGGATGGCAAGTCGAATGCTTTTTATGGCAATTTATATTGTTTTTTTTTTAACATAGTACAGACGCAAGCGCTCATATACACGCGCATACACTCATCCCTATGAACGCACACACGCACACCCTACCTTTATGAGCACCTTCGAGAGACTGAGCCGGCATATCATCTTGAAATTTATGAAGTCACCGTAGGCACCTCGTCGTCGACGGGAACGTCTCCTCTCAATGAATGCGCATCGCCGGAAATTCTGAAATAATTCCAGGAATAAATGCGAGCACCAGGATTTGATCCCTGGTGGGCTGGGGATACCACAGTCCCTCTAACCATCCAACCACAGGTTGGTTCGCAATTTATATTGTTGCGAGTTTGGCAAGTTGACAAGCACAACAATTCCTGGTAAAAAACTGAACTGAGGTGAATTTACTATGCTTGCCAATTAAACTTGCCATCCTCAATTAACATGGATTGCCAAGCAAATTTTTCGCAATTGTCATGCTTTCTAGTTGACATTCGCTGCTGGTAAAGCCGGTCCTAAAATTATAAATGTTATATAGTCTTCCGTCTCAGTCCTCTTAGGGGAGCATTGCTTCCTTCGGCCGTTTTGGAACAACGGTTGTGGGGGAACGGAGCAGTTTAACCTCGCATGCTACAGAAAACAACTGCGCAGTCTACGCCAGGCCAGAGGTCAAGAGCTAGTGATCGGAGAATCTCTCCGTGCGCCTCCCCTTGAGAAAATCCATGTACCAAATCGCAGAGCTCCTTGGGTACCTCTTGAGATCCTCGTCAGCAAAATCCACATAATAGAGCCCATACGTGTCCCCGACACTAAGTAGTTCATATAAATCCATCAGCGACCATGTAAAGTAGCCCCTAGTATTCGAACCATTCCTGTCACCAAATAAAAAAGTTCATGTTACTGTCACATCAACGAGTCTACTTTAGTGATCTAAACGCTCTTATATTTCTTTACGGAGGGAGTACATTACAAACTAAAGGGCCCTTGTTTTCGGGGCAGTCACGTCATTTTGCCACTTGTTGAAGGCTGGCAGGAACAATATTTTGCTTGTAATACCTGAGAGCAATAAGCAGGTTTTTAAGATGTTCACTCAAGAATTCCACCCTAGGGCCATCATCAAATACCACATCTTGATGCATTGGGTACCCTACAATTGAACGTTTTTGCAAGTCGTGTGAATGGTGTTTATTTATTAAAAAATAATAATATAGGCACCAGTCTCGATAGAACATTTAGACAAAATAAGCACATGTTTTCCTGTAGAACATTTTAGGGAAAGGAAAAATACTTTCGTAATATTGGCTAACACTGCAAGATTCTAAATTTTTGGACATCATATAAGTAGGATGCTAAACAAGATACACAAAAACGCCAGATCAGCCGGCTTATTTTTTCAATAAGGATAGTCGCAGAATACTTACCATTCTCATGGATATAGATTGGAGGATTACCATAAGATTGCTTCAAATGTTCAAGCACTTGCTGTAGACCATATCCTGGCACAGAGAACTGAGAAGCACTATATGTCAGCCCATTGTTATTATACATTTAATATCTAAGAACAGATTTACTGCAAGTTTCTCTTACCCCAGTGGTAGAGTTGCTTGCAACTGCAAGAGAGAAATCATGGATTAAATTATGACACTAAAATAAATAATTCAGATAAATATTCAATATGAATCCAAAGTACACAGCTAAATAATGGAAGATTACTCGGTGCAGCCGAAATTGCTTCTGGTAGTAACTATTCATCTCGATAGAATAAATTGTTCATAAACTTGTGTTGTTGTATTTTTTTTCTGAGGATACACGAAGGAAAGATGTATCAGATTCATAGAAGAAGAGCCAACAAGGCCGATACAACGCCGAGCGGCAAACAACCACACCACGATTACAACGACGCATCACATGCCTTGCTCGACCTCCAGCCACAAGTGGCGAAGAGGCAGAACACAGAGCACCTTGGAAGCACGACCTTTAACATGCAACTAACTTTCTTGGCACCCTGAACTAGTTTCCTTTAAATTGTATTGTCCATAAACTGGTCCCAACGTTTTTAGCTAACAGGTATGGCCGAAATGGAGATGATGTGGCAATGACTCGTCTGCAGATTTGGCATTCACCTTTCTCTATCTCACCAGTCACCACCCTCTATTGCTCCCCTCTATCTCAACTCAACTTTGCACAGGCCCCTCATCGGAGTGCGTCACCACGCTCCATAGCAACAAGTGCGATGTCCGTCATTCTTCAGCCAGACACCGATGCTCCTGGCACCGTTCATTCACTGCCACCGCCTTCCCTCTGTTTCTCATATCCATCCACCCCCTTTACGATGCTATGTCTGTGCAGTGAAGGAATGCTAAGAGACCTCAACAGAGTATGAGAACCTCTGCTTGGATCATCCTCAAGTGCCAATGAGGCCTCAACCTATGCCAAGTTCGACATCAAGGCCTCCATTCACCTCATCTTGACACGATACCGCATGATCATCTCGGTGGCTACTTTGTGATCTCTGTGCTGGTATCAAGCTATGTTTTGCTTATCTTTGTAGACCAAGTGTCCACATAACCACAATAATAAATATATTTACTTACAAGCAATCATAATTACCAATTAGGATCAATAATGATCCTTTACCGACATGGCGTAAAGTATATTAAAGTTACTAAAACAAAATCTAGTATATTAGTTCTGACATTTTCCTAGATTTCGTCCTGAGATGAATTAACTCTATAAAAGCAACAATGATTGAGTCCCCAAAATACAACACATATGAAACTCACATATTGATTTAGCAGCCATATCAGCCCTGAAATTCCTTTTGTTGCTAGGAGCATGATGCGGGTCATCCTTCACGTACAAAAATGTGTAGTAATTGATACCAAGAAAGTCCATAGAGTTGATTAGTTGTTTAGACTGACTTCGAGAAAATTTTGGCAATTTGGAGCCAGTATTCTCCTTCATCACAAGTGGGTAGTCCCCATAATAGAGAGGATCCAAGAACCTAATACAGAGAAACAACCAAATTTACAGAAGGGCCAAAGTTTTCTTACCATTTTAGTGCAACGCATGACAACATTTACATTTACAAAGTCCAACTTTCTAGTTTCATAAATTTACACATACTTTAAATATGAAAAGTGTCCCACCATTGTGTGATTAGAAAAGTGTTCAGATTTTTGTACAGAAATCGGCTAACCATGAAATCCAATAGTACTTGTTGAAAATTTCAAAATGAACAATTACATACCAGATAGTCAAATACACACTTTGAACCATATCAATTTAAAGAATAATGTATTGACGTATACAGAAGAACTCCACTAATAAGGAGCTTACTGGATTGGGTTTCAGTACCATAGAACAGATGTATGGTGTTAAAGTACGTGTAATCTAAATTCACTATTTATAAGACTATTCAGGCCCTAAAATTCCATGGACTCTGGCACTCCGCTAAATAACATAATGTTCTCTCAGACACGTTATCTGTCCTAGGACAAGTTCAAAATAGTAAAATTTCAACGAGTTCAAAAGCAAGTTTCATTGGCAGTTTGGCACAAATTCAAGAGACAATGGAGACATCCAACTAGTATGAAATAAGCCGGACCCCTAAAAAGCTTCTCGTTCGTCAAGGCCAAGTAAATCCAACTAGTATGAAACTGATGCTGGTAGTGTAAAGGTAAAAAAACGACAAAATGATCAACCTACCAGCCTGTGTAGAAGGCTTGTGCTCTTTTCGCTGCAGCTATATCTTCCGTTGAATTTGTATAAGGTAATATGTTATTTATAAACATATTCATGCCAATAAGTCCGTGTTGCTTTGCCTGCAGAACAAAGTATATTTTTGTGTCCATGGATATAACCGATTTCATATGAAACATGGTGCTTTCAACATCCTTAGGAAAACTGGAAGACAGTTAAGCTATATCTGAAGTCAAAGGGACATATAAATGTTACAACACCAATTTTGCGTATATAACATACTTCTAATAATTAGCATAGAATATCGGCAACAAAGATAGCATTCAGTTTTTCTTTTTGGAGCAGACCAATTATTCAAGACAACAATTTATTTTAATCTCAAATAACTTGACAAATATCACATAGACTACTGCATTGATGGTTCATAATAACAATGTTGATCTAACTATTAAGAAAGAACTTTATAAATACCTTAGTACTAATTTGCTAGCGAAAAGATAGTACCTGATACTTTCTTCTGTATAGTGACACAGCTGAGCTATGAGCCAATAAGCAATTATGAGCTACAATGTATGGCTCGTTTACAGAGTCCCCAAAGGAACAGTTAGCAAATCCAAATGGTTTAGAACATCTCCCTGGTGGCCCGATACCAGCATCATATCCAAGCGAAACTAACGCGTTAGGTTCATTTAGAGTAGTCCAATTGGTAACCCTATCCCCAAATTCCCTAAAGCACACATCTGCATATGCTGTGAAATCACCACTGGAAACAGACAATGGAGTTAAAAAGTGAGCTTATATTCTACACATTTACATCCGATAAATCTACAGGCATGGCAAAAAGCAATATGGTTTTGTACAATGCAGACATAACACGTGTTTTTGCGGCTACATTATTATTTTGCACAATTATCCATAACATACACTAACAGTAATGAATAATATCATACTTACACATCATATTTTTCAAAAATGAAGACAAAACATGAAATGCATGAAAACAGAATACATACATTATTTGGGGACTCAACCATCCACCATATTCATCTTCAAGGATCTGAGGAAGATCATACTGGAAAATCGTTGCATGTGGTTGAATTCCTGCAAGATACTAGACATAGTAAGCGCGGACATAGCAAGGATTTGAGTAAGTGCTCAATTCTTCAATGACATTCTTCATTAATGCCACGTATTATTTATCAAACTCAATATTAGAGGTACATAATACCCCTCCAGTTCCGTTTATACATCTACTTTTGCCATTAAAAAGCAGATAAATACAGTTATAAAATAAAAACAGGATGAGTAAGTTAAACTGGACATGTTATTGGCAGTTCAGTCCAACTCTTCATGGACTTACTCCCTAGTCCAATCTCTGGTCTATAATTTCAGTTCACTATAAATTCAGGGGTGTAGGGCCCGGCTAAAACTACTGGTATCATTTCCATACATATTTACTAGTTGTCAGAGTTCAACTTCTTTTACTGCATGCAGCATGTGTACAAAATTGAATTCATTGATTTGTGAACAGAGTGAGTACTATGTAGTCTCCGTGAAGATTAGATTTGATAGGTAGATAAATATCTTGCATGTAAGATTTACCATGATCAAGAAGTTCATTGATGAGATTGTTGTAGTATTCTACTCCTTTTGGATTGGTTTCTCCTCTTCCATCTGTGGAAATGTGAAGGTAAACAGAACTATTATTTGTAAGAAACCAACTTAACGAGAAAACTTTGCCACAAGTTTTTCGAAGACATACTAGGAATAAGCCTTGACCAAGAGATAGAGAATCTAAAAGCATCCAGCCCCGACTCCTTCATTAATTTGATATCCTCCTGTGACAAACACAAGAAAAGATATTGTCACATCCCAAAATTTTCAAATTTGGATGTAAACATATAATTCATATGCATACCATGATTCCAATGCATTTTGGATTTTTGGGATTCAGTTTGGAAATTTAGAAACCCTAATTGAATTTGGGTTTTATTAAATACTCCATATCAAAGCCCTGTTGCATAAAATGTTTTTTGAAGGTTGCATCAGGGTTGGAAATATTTTTCCTATGATCTATATTATCCCTTCTACTTTTGTGCAAGTTTTGGAATTTTTGGATTTGAAATGGCAATATTTAAGCCACATTCAAATCCTAGTTCAAATGAGAAAAAACACCGTGTACTTGGGCCTCAGGCCAGCAGCAGCGCAGCCCAACCGGCAGCGTAGCCACTTAGGGCCCACGGCCCAATCCTGCACCCGAACCGGTACACAGGCGAGGGACAAGTCCCGGCCGTCCGATCTAATGAAGATCCAATAGCTCACGCCGTGCCCGAGCGATTGACTCGCTGACAGGTAGGACCCACCCGTCAGTTCGTTGTCAACCTCCGTCCGAGATCCCCGGGTACGCCCTCGAGAACGACGCAGCGCTCCCCCACTTTCTCCACCTTCTCGAGACCGAGCGGCCACGCCGCCACCCCCTTTAAACCCCCCTCTCCACCCTCGTCAAAAGCCCCCACCTAGCTCACCCTCTCTGCCACCAGGCCGCCGGAATTTTTCGTCGCCGCCATTGCCGTTGCCGTTGTTGGTCGATTCCGACGCACACAAGTGAAGGCAGGCCCCTCTTTTCCCCTACTGGCTCTACGTGCTTCAGCGCATGCTTTTGAATGCGCCGTGTGTCCAGGTCAACCCCGGGACATGACCACGAGCACACTGGTGCACAACCGCCGCCGCGACCATGTTTCCAGCAAGGTGAGCTACCAATTGACCATGCCGTGTTGTCTATTCACTTCTCCGCACTCAAGCGCGTCGCGCTGACCCATCGCCATGACCACAAGACTACCGCAGCAGAATCGCCGGCGAAACCCGAAGCTCGCAGGTGCCGCCTGCAACTCCGACAAGAGATTCCCGGCAATTCCGACGAGCCGTGGCACCCCCACGACCACCATCGTCACCGCCATTCGCAGATGCACCCCTAGATATGATCCGCGCAACCATCATTTTTTGTTAATTAAAATAAACTCTGTTAGTTAGGCCATTTTGCAGAAAAGCCCATGAACCTTAGAACCTTTATAACCTTTTATCTGTAACTCCAGATGAGGTGATTCTTTTTGCATATTGATCCTCGTGGAGTGCTTCATCCAACAATACATTTTTTTAAAAATTTAAATTTTAATTTGGTTTAAATTTGAATCTTGTTTAGGCCCTAATTTGCAGACCATGAACCCAAATGGAGTGATTTTTTTTGCAAAATGATCCTTGTGCACCCTAGTTTCACATAGAATATTATGTTGAATTTCCACCAAATTATTCTTTTAATTTTTGAAATTGCAGATACATTTAAAAAATGATGCCATGGTAGAGTTTTTGGAAATTTGAATTGATCATACTTTTTGATCTATGGTTCCAAACCCAGAAATTCTTTTTGGTTAGAACCATATTTTCCAAGATTGAAATTTCAAATCATTTGAATTTGAATCCAAACCTTGCTTGAACCTAGTTTACAAACCATTTATCCAAATCAAATGAATGTTTTTGCAAATTGATTCATATGATGACCACAAACCATGTGAATCATTTTGAGACCAACCCAACCCATCAAGTTTGAATTATTTTAAATTGTAGTTCAAACCTTGTTTGAATCACAACTGTCAAACCCATTTGAATTCAAACAGGAATATTTTACACATTGATTCACATGTTGAACCCTATACTTTCAAACCTTTTGAATTGAATTAGTGTTGCAAAATTTAAATCTAATTTAAATTTGAAGGTGAACCTCATTTGACCACAACTGATAGACCACACACCCAAATGCCAGGATTCTTTGTGCACACTGAATCATGCATTGACCCTTAGCCAACATAATACTACCATAAGTTCTCATTTGATTCTTGTTGCCGTTCATTCAAGTTTTCCTTTTGCATGAATTATTTGGTTCTTAAGTTGTTATTCATCGTTATGCTCTTTTAATGTATAGATTGCGAGGAGTGTAATGTCTGCACTTGTGGGGAGTGTTACGTCAGCAACAACTGCTAAGGCAGGTGGAACATCTGATCATGTCACCTCTAGTTTCATTATGCATGTAGTATGCCATGATAGGGTGTGAGTATAAAACTATGATTTTTTTGAGCTGGAAGAACTATGCTACTAATATGCTATGTGAAAGTGCATGTAACCCCTAAGTGTGTTTTGGTAACTAATTACAATCTCTATGGACTAATGTTTTCATTGATATATATTTGAGGAAGATTTCATAGGTGGTGCCTTAAGGATATTGGATGGATTCAAGGATGAATGTCGTAAACACAAAGATATGCTCTGTGCTTTGCTATTGAATGACAATTCCTGTGGAGCATCAAGTGCATTGTATCTTATATGAAGAAATGTTACATAGTGATGCATGAAGCATATGGGGTTGATTTGGGAAGAGTTCCACCAAAAGCCTCACGAAGAAGTCCTCATGGTCAGGGGCGGATTCAGGCCCCAGGCAGCCAGGGCCGCCGCCTGGAGCGTGGCAGTGAAATGCTTCGTTAACTGTAGCTTTCACGACACTGTAGTGCACTGTATTACTGTAGCTATAGAGGGCTGGCCTGGGGCGTGCGAAGATTTTGGCTCTGCTACTGCTCATGGTATCCCTCTCTAGTTACCCCGTGGCCACGGAGTCCAGGGGCCGTGCCCACCAGGTCCAGGGAAATCTTGCTGGACACCCCATGCGCACTGGCCTCCTGACCCCCGTGCGCACGGGGTCGAGTGTTTAACTCTCTAGATACCTCGTGCGCACGGGGTCTCTGACCCCGTGCCTACGGGTCCTTAACGTTTGGCTCTCAGTCTCATGTCCAGTGAGGTTACTAGTTGGTCTTTGGATATATCTATTGAAGCCATCAAGATTGATTTCAGTGTCTAACCAATTATGTTCAAGGTGGAGTTCATTGGATGATATCAAAGGTTGACATATTTGGGCTTATAAGGATCAAGGACTTGAGAGAATTATTTATGGAAAAAAATCAAGTTATGGTTTTAAGACAAGAAAATGGTGAGTGAAGAAATCATTATGCCTCTCAAGAGATTGTGCTGGAGCATTTAGAAGAGCAAGTTATGACCAATATGATGTTCATGGTGAAACTTGATAGGGCCATGAAAGAGTCTTCGGTGATATAGTCTTGAAGCAATTAAGTGAAATGAAGAGTCAATTGTGGCTTCCGAGAAACCAAGATGGAGCGTGAAGTAAAGATGTTGGTTGACCAAGATGAAGCTAGAAGATTGTATACTCGATGGTCATCACGCAAGCACAAACAATGTACCGCGTGGGCTCTAGTGATCTAGTGGCATGATAACTAAATTGTGAATTGCGCTTTTGTGAACTAACCCATGCTATGTGTTTGCTATGTCTATGTGGGTTAGGTGTTTGTGACATCCCCAGATTACTAAACCCTAGTTATGCTAATCAGTCATGCCAAGTCATCATCATTATGCCCTAAGAAAAACAATTAAGAAATATTCCAACTTCAAATTCAAAATTTAAAAGAAAGTCAACATAATAATTATCCAAACAGCAAAACAAAAGTGTTCATAATATTGCAAAAATCCTCAAAGCTATTATAAAAATAAAAGCAACATTATTTGAAATTCCAAAATTTACCCTAGCAACCAAAGCAGTGGACCAGCAACAATTTAATTGACCTTTTCAATTTCTAAAAATATTAAAACCATTCCAAATGACCCCAAACTTTTTGTGCCACCTAGCAATGTTATGCTTGATTTATGTGCAGAGTTTCACACTTAGCAAAAATCATTTGATGGCTCAAATAATTACAAACAGGAGCTATTTCCTTTGTACAGAAAAAGAAAGGAGAGAAACGCACCTGTGCACTAACCGGCCCACTGCTACAGTACCGGCCCAGTCCACCCCACACCGTCACCTACCTCTCACCTGCTCCCCCTCGCGTGTCACTACGCGCGTGCACGCTCGGCCGATGGCCGCCACGGCGACGGAGTAGGTTGGAGGAGGGGATAAGGCCCCCAGGGCGCCGCTTGTTCTCCCTCGACCCCCCCTAGCCGCTACTCTTCCTCCCCCACGCTCTCTCTCTCTCACTCGAACCAGAGCCACCCGTAGCCGCCGCCACCGTGCTGTCGTCGTCTGCGTGCTCCGGAGCCCCCCCGAGCCACCAGCTGATGTCCGGGAGCTGCGTCGTCATCGTCTTCATCGTCTGCAAGGAGCAGTTCAAGCCGGAGCACGCTGCATCGCCGGATCGCATCGATCCCCTTCACCGGCCGCCGCCTCTGTCGCCGCTCGATCCGCTCATCTCCGGCCGCCCCCGGCTCCCCTGAGCTCCCATCTGACCTCGCAGTGAGCTCTCCCACCGTTTCCCTCTTCCCATTTTGCTCGCATGCGTCCTCTGGCGCCATACCCGAGCAGCGCCAGCCATTGCCGCAGCGGGAGCTCGTCGTTGCTGTCGCTCCCGGCCTCCCCAGCTTGCATCGCTAGCATAGCTCGACGCAGCGCGTCGTGCTTGACTCGTAGAACCCAGGAACGCGTCGAACCGTGGCCGGAAACGGCCAGGTGAAAGCACATTTGCTCCCTTTGGTGGTTTTGGTAATTCATAACAACATATATCTCATTGAACTAATGTCCATTCAAGATTAAGATTTCAGGATGTTCAATGATTGGCATGGCATGGACTAGAGACGTGGACCCCTCAAAATGCTAAGGACAAGGATTGGCAAAAGATCAAGACTCTACATTTTTTGTTTAGTGATCCAAGATCACATTGAGTCCATAGGAAAGCCAATACTATTAAAAGGGGATGAGGTGTTGCTTAATGGTCTTTTTGCTCAAGTGCTTAGTGACAGTACTCCTAAACCCTCAACCACTCTCTCTACCCAAATATGTCCAGAACCTACATTCTAACTCGGCCCCACCGAAATTTCCTATCCGGCCCCACCGAGTTCATCCAAGACTTAGCCACTGCCAAAACCCTAACAAATCGGATCCACCGAAATGGATCTCGGTCTCACCGAGATGGCCTTGCCAACTCTCTGTAATCGTTTGCACTTACTTCGGTCTCACCGAGTTTTGCAAATCGGTCTCACCGAGATGGCTTGCCAACTCTCTGTTGCCTTATTGCTTCACTTCGGTCCTACCGAGTTGATGCAATCGGTGCCACCGAGACGAGGATTGCCCTAGCCATTGCACTTCGGTCCATCCGAGTTGTTCGTATCGGTCCCACCGAGATTCCTAACGTTCATATCTTTTACATAGTTCGGTGCTACCGAGATGATTGTTTCGGTGCCACCGAGTTGGGTCAAAAGTGTGTAACGGTTGGATTTTGTGTGGAGGCTATATATACCCCTCCACCACCTCCTTCTCAGTAAGGAGAGCCATCAGAACGTGCCTACACTTCCACCATACATTTTCTGAGAGAGAACCACCTACTCATGTGTTGAGATCAAGCTATTCCATTCCTACCATTTGAAACTTGATTTGTAGCCTATCCCAAGTTGCTTTCCACTCAAATCCCTCTTCCACCATAGCCAAATCTGTGAGGAGTTGTTTGAGTGCTGGGAAGACTATCATTTGAAGCACAAGAGCAAGGAGTTCATCAACAACACACCGTCTATTACCTTTTGGAGAGTGGTGTCTCCTAGATTGGTTAGGTGTCACTTGGGAGCCTCCAACATGATGTGGAGTTGAACCAAGCAGTTTGTAAGGGCAAGGAGATCGCCTACTTCGTGAAGATCTACCCCGAGTGAGGCTAGTCCTTCGTGGACGTAAGCCATGGTGGAATAGACAAGGTTGCTTCTTCGTGGACCCTTCGTGGGTGGAGCCCTCCGTGGACTCGCGCAGCCGTTACCCTTCGTGGGTTGAAGTCTCCATCAACGTGGACGTACGATAGCACCACCTATCGGAACCACGCAAAAAACCACCGTGTCTTCATTGCGTTTGAAATCTCCGATCCCCTCCTTTACTTACATATGCAATTATCTACTTTCCGCTGCTATACTCTTAGAATTGCATGTGTAGGGTGATGATTGACATGTACTATTGCTAAAATCTGCCCACAACTAAAATTGGGAAAAGGTTAGGTTTTATTTGGTCCAGTAGTCTAATCACCACCCCTCTAGACATACTTTCGATCCTACACCAGGCGGTGTGCCACCGCCGCGGGAAATGGACGCCGGCGACTTACTCTGGCGGTGATGACGTGGCGCCGTCATTAGCCCGCTAATGACGCGGTTAATTACCCCCCTCCCCCGTGTCCATGACAGTGGGTCCCGCGAGGTTTAACTAACTGGTTAAATAAAACGTTTGGGTTAATTAAATTAACCAGGGCTCCACTGGTCAGTTGACTGGGCCCAGTCGTCAGCGACTGTGTCCAGCTGACAAGTGGACCCCACAGCCCCTGTTGACCAGTCAGCTTTGACTGGTCAACCGTTGACCCTGGCCCCACATGTCAGTCACAGCGCCACCCTGCTGGGTACACTTCTGTGTACCCATAGCAATTTAGCTATTTAATAATTCAAATTAAAATTAATCATAGAAAATAAACCGTAAGTCAGATGAAAATAATTTATATATGAAAAATGATCAGAAAAATCTAACGATTTCGAATATGCCATTTGCATTTATGTTTGAATCCTCTAAGTAGATGAACATGGAACTTTTTGCCTGTTTCCGATAAATGAATAGTGCATGACTTTGGTAAAATAATTCCAAATAAATTCCTAAAACACCTAAAAAATTTAGAGAGGCATTATATCACCGCTGCATATCGTTTAACCATGTCATGCATATTGTTGCATTTGTGTGCTCCGTTATTTATTCTGTTTCTTCCCCCTCTTCTCTTCGGTAGACTCCGAGACCGCTGATGATCCGGTGGACGTCTACTTCGTTGAAGATCCATTTCTGTCTGCAGAGCAACCAGGCAAGCAAAACCCCCTTGATCATTCCTATATCGCCCATTCCTTCTCTCTCGTGCTTGCATTAGATTTTGCTACTGTATTTGATTGCTCCTATTCTGATGCATAGCCTGATTTTGTAACCTGCTGTTGATACCTTACCTGCTATCCTAAATGCTTAGTATAGGTTGGTTAGTGATCCATCAGTGGCCCCGCACCCTTGTCCGTGTTGCCATGCTTTGTTTCTGAAAGTTTTGATCAACATGATCGATGTGTAGAGACCGACACAACACCGCACACCCCCTTAGTTGTATGACTCTGCAGAGGTACTATCGAGTGCCGAGGGTGATACCTCTTACCTCACTCCTGATGTTACCCCTATAGTATAGCTAGTCGGTTGTGGGTTACCGAGGGTGATTCCTCTTTCACCACCTCCGATGATGCCTCTGTCGTGCAGCCCCTCAAGTGTGAACCCATCGAGGGTGATTCCTCCAAGTTCACCTTGACAGTTACATCGAGTGGGAATCCATCGAGGGTGATTCCTCGGATTCCCCACGATGTTATGGACACACGGGTACTTTGACCTTCACCTCAGACCATTGTTAAAGACGGGTCGGCTCCAAGAAAGTCCATTGTTTTGGTGATCATAGACTTGGTTTCACAACCTAGGAGAGTATGGCGTCTAGTGAGGGTAACTATCACCGTAAAGGTCCATATTTTGATGGTACAAACTTTGCTAGTTGGAAACATAAGATGAAAATGCATATTCTTGGTCATAACCCCACCGTTTGGGCTGTTGTTCGTGTTGGCTTGCAAGGTGACTTCTTTGAGGATGGCAAGGAACCAGATCGTGAAGCAACCCCGGAAGAATTGAAGATGTTACAATACAATGCTCAAGCTTGTGACATTCTATTCAACGGTTTATGTCCGGAAGAATTCAACAAAATCAGCCGCCTCGAGAATGCAAAGGAAATTTGGGATACTTTGGTTGATATGCATGAGGGTACCGAGTCCGTCAAGGAATCTAAGTTGGATGTGCTTCAAAGTCAACTTGACAAGTTCAAGATGAAGGATGGTGAAGGAGTCGCTGAGATGTACTCTAGGCTTGCTCTCATCACAAATGAGATTGCCGGCTTAGGAAGTGAAGAGATGACCGACAAATTCATCATCAAGAAGATACTTAGAGCTTTGGATGGAAAATATGATACCGTCTGCACATTGATCCAAATGATGCCAAATTACAAAGATCTCAAGCCCACGGAAGTCATTGGAAGGATTGTTGCTCATGAAATGTCACTCAAGGACAAAGAGGAGCTGCACAACAAATCAAGTGGTGCTTACAAGGCCTCAACCGATGCTCCAACAAGTTCAAGTGACAAGCTAGTATCAAATGAAGAGATAAGCCTAATGGTGAAAAGGTTCAACAAGTTATACAAGAACAAAGGGAAAGAAAGAAGCTCTAGCTCAAGACACTATGAGAGAAGATCATCAAGTCGTGACCGTAATTGCTACAATTGTGGAAAGCCCGGACACTACTCCAATGAGTGTACGGCTCCCTACAAGAAAAGAGACGAATCACCAAGAGGAAGACATAGAAGAGACGAATCACCTCATAAGGAGAGAAGGAGTAGAGATGATCGTTATGAACGAAGACACTCTCGAAGAAGCAAGGATTCGGAGAGGAAGGACAAGTCATCCAAGAGCTACACAAGAAGAAGACATCAAGCTCATGTTGGTGGATGGGTTTCCGGCTCCGACTCCGACAACCACTCCGAGAGAAATTATCACTCCAACTCCGACTATAGTCAAGATGAAGGTGTTACCGGACTTGCACTTGTGTCATCCAACTCCTATGATCTATTTGACTCACCGAATGAAGGAATTGGAAGATGCTTCATGGCAAAAGGCCCCAAGGTATCACACCCCGAGTATGTTGATTTCAATAGTAATGAAGATGATTTGCTTGGTGATGATGATTTACTTGTTGACAAGGATAGTAATGTGAGCTATAATGAAAATGCTAGTAATTATGATAGTCAAGAGGAAACGAGTGACAATGCTATGAAGGAGATTGAGCGTCTAACTAAAGAACTAAATGCTCTTAAGTTAGCTCATGAAACAACTCAAGAGGATCATAGAGAACTTCTAAGAACTCATGAGAAGCTACGCTTCGAGAAGCTAAATTTAGAGCAAGACCATGAGTTTCTTAAAGCTATCAATGACGATCTTCGAAAGAAGAGTTCTTCATATCTTGCCAAACGTTTACTCTTGTCTACCTTTATGCCACAAGTTAAATCTAAGCAAACTAGCAACAAGGATAAAAATGGTTCTACCTCTAGTAGTAACAATAACAATGCTAAATCCAATGTTGTTACTTCTAGTAGTTCTATTAATTCCACTAATGATTCTCTTAGCCAAGTTACACTTGAGCAAGAAAATATGCTATTGAAAGGAATTATAGAAAAAGGTGTCTACAAGAGTCTTGCCGGGAGTAAGCAATTTGAGGAAATTGTACGCAAGCAAGGAAGGAACCGGAAGAACCAAGGTGTTGGTTTTGAACGAAAGTTCAATGCCAATGGAGTTGAGTGGGAAGAAGATCAATACCCCAAGACGAAGTTTGTTCCTCAAAAAGAGAAGTATGATCCTACTTCTTTCAAGGGAACAAAAGCTCAAGAAGATCTTCCACCACAAGACCACAAGCTAAAAGGCAAGGACAAGCTTCAAGAAGAGATTGATTCATTTGAAGAAGCTCCTCAAGCCATGGTCAAGTGGGTTCCCAAGACTTCATCAAGTTCTACTTCATCAAGTGCTACTACAACTCCAAGGATTCCCATCAAGTTGATGTGGGTCCAAAAGAAGAAGAACTAGAGAGTTCTCGAGGGTGACTCCGCCAACAAACTTCACTCATATTCTTTATGGCAAGGACTTGTGCAACCAACTTCCACATTTTGCACTAGTTCATGGAGTCACAAACCCTCTTGTTGGTAAGGCAAGGGACAAGGTATTCAATGCATTCATGGACATCATCATATGTGTATTTCACTCTATGTCTATGGATATCCTTGTATGTTCCTTATGTGGGACTAACCCATGTAGGTATTGAAAGCACAAAACTCCAAAGGATTGCTCCCAACTCTTGATGGTCTACATCAACATTGAGCATCCACATCTTCAACATCTACATGAAGTCATCATCGACAAAACCCAAGGTTAGTTCATCCCTCTTAGGGGGGATATCACATCTAGGGGGAGCTTTGCTCTAAGCAATTGAGCTAAAGCAACTCTAATGGTGTGAACACATTAATGCTTTATGTAAAAGTGGTAACCCCACTTGTGCTTAAACGATGAGTATGACCTATGATCAAATGTTCTCATTTGGCTCCTAAGTCAATATACTCATATATAGATGACCTAGTCATCGCCATTGCTTGATAGATGCTAGAATTGGTTGTGCATGTTTGACACATATTTCATTTGCTATATTATTGTGTGAGCATGTTGGTTTGCATGTGTTCATCATTCGAGGACATCCATTTGTTGTTTTGATTGTCTTGGTTTTTCTGACCAAGTGGATGTACAAGAATGCCTAAGTACCTTCTCTAGCTATCTATGCTTTCTTGTCTCAAATTCTATTCTTGCTGCATCACAAAAATTGAACAAGTCATTTTCGGACCCTCCGGGTGAGGAGCACTCGGAGCCACCGATCTGAAAGGGCTGAACCTCCAAAACCTTCTAAATGATTTCGGCAGAACCAATTCACTCCAACTCGGTCCAACCGAAATCACTTAGATTGATCTAGGTTTTCCATCTCGGTGCTACCGAATTGAACCACTTCGGCGCCACCGATGTGCTATACTGCGTGCAGTTACACATATCGGTGCCACCGAGTTGTTCAACTCGGCGCCACCGACAGCGTACGGGTATATATGTCGCGCGGACCGAACGGTTGAAATTTCTCGACCCCACTCGTTCCCGCTCCCCGTTGCTGCCGTTGCCCTTCGTCTTCGGACTTCGCCGTCGTCTCCAGCGAGCTCTCGCCGCCGGATTCCGCCGCCGTCAACGGGAATCTCCTCCACCGTTGCCGCCATAGAGGATCTCCACTAAGTTAGGGTGAGATTTGATCCCTTTCGTGCTTCCCTTTTCCGATTCAATGCACGATTGGACTGCCTGAATTCATGCCACGGATTGAGAACTCCTGCTACACTACAAACTCCGTAGATTAGATTCGAGCGAAATTTTTAGGTTTAAGTTTCCAC
Organism: Elymus sibiricus; assembly: GCA_039707655.1. Classification (NCBI taxonomy): domain Eukaryota; kingdom Viridiplantae; phylum Streptophyta; class Magnoliopsida; order Poales; family Poaceae; genus Elymus; species Elymus sibiricus. The sequence continues at coordinate 157,812,709 of CM077668.1, read as the reverse complement.
AGAATGCATCTCGGACCGACCGATTCAAAGTTTTCGGTTCCACCGATTTGGCCTCTGGCCATAGCACTAGTACGTCTCGGTGCCACCGAGTTGTACGAATCGGTGAGACCGAAAGTAAATCTCAGTGAAACCCTAGCATCTCGGAGCCACCGAACCCCATATCGGTCTGACCGAAGTGGCGTGTAAGGTTTCTGTAGTGTGCTTCGGTATCACCGAGATGATCAACTCGGTCCATCCGATATGCATCCTGTGAAAACTTGAAACTAAGAGTTGAACTCAAATTTTATGAAAATTATCTGCTTTTTGTGATGACTCATCTACTCTGCCCATACCTATCTATTCACAGGGTCAGCTCAGCAAGATGTCAGATCCCAGCAGTGACAGTCAGAACAGGTCAGAGCAGAATGCAGAAATGAGTGAAGGGTCAAGCCCAGCTGAAAGTTTCTATGAGGGAGAGAGGAGCTCTCCAGATCTTCCAAAAGCTGCAACCAGAACAAGGAAGAAGAAAACCTCAGACAGTGAGGATGAGGATTTTGTTGCAAGTGAAGCTGCATCCAAGAAAAAGAGAGTTGTGCTTGCTAAGGAGTACATCACCAAACCTTCAACTGCCAAAGATAAAACAGCTGTAAGGAAAGTGCCTAAGCAGACTATGCAATTCACTCTTGAAGAGCCTAGTGACACAGAACCAACTGCAGGTGGCAAGAAGAAGAGAGTAAGGAAAACTATTGCCCGTGTGATTGGCAGACCCTCCATGATGATTGATGAGGAGGAAGAGGAGGAAGAGCCATCAGCCACTGTACCCCCTGCAAAAGCTCAAAAGCTTATGTCAGATGCGATTAAGACGGCTGCCCCCAAGGCCAAGCCAAAGGTGTCAGCACTGAAGAGATCTACAAGGAATATTTCAGCCGCAGAGAAGAACAAGGCCCCAGTGCCTGAGTCAAATGTTGATGAAGAGCCTCTAGTGCTCAGAAAGTTGAAGCCAAAGATACCAGACCATGACAATGCACACCCAGTCGTAGAGAACATGATGCTGAGGAAGGATAAAGGGCTGCGTTAGTGGAGATTGACAGATCCTTATGCTATAAGGAGAAGGACAGCATGTGACTATCGCTTTCACACTCGTGAACAACAAGATTTTTATGAGACAGTGTTGCTTGATAAGAAGCCCATAGTCAGTGACACGAAATGGGTGGATTGGGAATACATTGATGAGAATGAGGACTACTTCCCCCATGTCCATGAAAGCTTCAGGATTGTAGGAGTTGATGACTTTGTCGGTAAGAAGTTGACCAAGTGGAATGATGAGATGGTCATGCAGTTTTACTCTACTGCACACTTCTATCCAGATGGTCGCATTATATGGATGACTGAGGGTATCAGATACCAGTCTACCATCTCTGAGTCGGCAAGTCTTCTTGGAGCACCCAAGGAAGAGGATGATGACATTGATATCTATGCCAAGCTCAAGATGGATCACAACTCCATGGCCAACATGTACACTGCAATTCCTCAGAAAGACCTTGAGACTCACAAACTTGGATCAGTGAAGCATCTGCTCCCAGCATTAGCCACAACGAACACTATACCGTGGTACACTCTGCTACCCAAGTCAGGAGATGACAAAATGATTCGTGGCCACTCCATCAATTTGCTGCATTTGTTTGATACACCTCAGAAGTTCAAGGTGATGAGCCTGATAGTAGAAACTATCAAGAGGACTGCAGCAGATCAGAAGAGATCGTGCGGATATGCCCCACATATTCAGATTTTGATCAATTCCAAGGTTGGAACTAGTACATACCTTCTTGATCGAGAGCACTTGCCACTCCGTCCAGAGTTTGAGGACAATGTGATAGTGATGGATTCTTCGCATCCCACTTCAGCACAAGCCCAAGAGAAGATCCGCATAGCAAAGGAAGCAAAAGCAGCTCAGGAGGCATCAGCTCCAAATGCTCCTATTGCCAATCTCAAGACACCCAAGGATCAAATGACATATCTGCTTGAAGCCACTCTGAGGATTGAGCGAAGTTTGGCCAACCTCACCAATACCCAGGCTAGTTTTGAGCGGATTATTGAGACCAAATTTCATGATCTTGATGTGAAGGTGACAGAGATTCAGACTACCGTAGAGCAACTGCAGAATGACGTTGATGTTGTCAAGACAGCCCCATCAGATGACAGTGGAGATGACAGACCAACCACACAGCAATTTCAGACAGTGCCCAGAGCAGCCAGGTCTGCTGCGATACCCGTTGTGGATCCGAGGACCACAGTATCTGCACCAGCTGCTACTGCCACAGTGCCCCCACCGGTCTCCACTCCACCAGCCCAGCAAACGTCTGCAGAAGCCTTCGTGGATGCACTTCTTTCTACGCCGTCTACGCACACCGGAGCTGCCAGCAGGAGATCGCCTTCAGGAGCTTCGGAGGACCGTGCTTAGAGTGCCGACTAGTCCTATACAGTTCGATCTTTTTGGTACTTGTTGCCAAAGGGGGAGAATTTGTATAGATCATAGGCTTCGAGAGAGAGTGTTTTGGTTGTTGGTTTTTCTCTCGAGAGTTCTTTTGCTACTTATTTGCTTGTTGGTACTTTGTTATGTGTGTGCTTGCTACAGTTAATATGTTGCTTATACTTGTGAGTTACCTCATGTGATGATCATATTATGCTTATTGTGATGATCTATGTTTATCTTCTTCATTATCTTATATGATCACTCACTTATGTTGGTGATGCGTGCTTTCTATTCCAATCATATCATTTTGCGCGCTCCACCAAGATGTATGTGACATGGAAGAGTGACCCATAAGCCTAATCGATTGTGCATTTGCATTCAAACGCAAATTTTTAATAATGCACAAATTTAGGGGGAGCTCTTGCTTATCACATACTTCTCAAAGCGACGATGTATTTCATTCTTTTAATCATTTGTCGAAGCTTTGATCTATATGTTGTCATCAATTACCAAAAAGGGGGAGATTGAAAGCACATTTGCTCCCTTTGGTGGTTTTGGTAATTCATAACAACATATATCTCATTGAACTAATGTCCATTCAAGATTAAGATTTCAGGATGTTCAATGATTGGCATGGCATGGACTAGAGACGTGGACCCCTCAAAATGCTAAGGACAAGGATTGGCAAAAGATCAAGACTCTACATTTTTTGTTTAGTGATCCAAGATCACATTGAGTCCATAGGAAAGCCAATACTATTAAAAGGGAATGAGGTGTTGCTTAATGGTCTTTTTGCTCAAGTGCTTAGTGACAGTACTCCTAAACCCTCAACCACTCTCTCTACCCAAATATGTCCAGAACCTACATTCTAACTCGGCCCCACCAAAATTTCCTATCCGGCCCCACCGAGTTCATCCAAGACTTAGCCACTGCCAAAACCCTAACAAATCGGATCCACCGAAATGGATCTCGGTCTCACCGAGATGGCCTTGCCAACTCTCTGTAATCGTTTGCACTTACTTCGGTCTCACCGAGTTTTGCAAATCGGTCTCACCGAGATGGCTTGCCAACTCTCTGTTGCCTTATTGCTTCACTTCGGTCCTACCGAGTTGATGCAATCGGTGCCACCGAGACGAGGATTGCCCTAGCCATTGCACTTCGGTCCATCCGAGTTGTTCGTATCGGTCCCACCGAGATTCCTAACGTTCATATCTTTTACATAGTTCGGTGCTACCGAGATGATTGTTTCGGTGCCACCGAGTTGGGTCAAAAGTGTGTAACGGTTGGATTTTGTGTGGAGGCTATATATACCCCTCCACCACCTCCTTCTCAGCAAGGAGAGCCATCAGAACGTGCCTACACTTCCACCATACATTTTCTGAGAGAGAACCACCTACTCATGTGTTGAGATCAAGCTATTCCATTCCTACCATTTGAAACTTGATTTCTAGCCTATCCCAAGTTGCTTTCCACTCAAATCCCTCTTCCACCATAGCCAAATCTGTGAGGAGTTGTTTGAGTGCTGGGAAGACTATCATTTGAAGCACAAGAGCAAGGAGTTCATCAACAACACACCGTCTATTACCTTTTGGAGAGTGGTGTCTCCTAGATTGGTTAGGTGTCACTTGGGAGCCTCCAACATGATGTGGAGTTGAACCAAGCAGTTTGTAAGGGCAAGGAGATCGCCTACTTCGTGAAGATCTACCCCGAGTGAGGCTAGTCCTTCGTGGACGTAAGCCATGGTGGAATAGACAAGGTTGCTTCTTCGTGGACCCTTCGTGGGTGGAGCCCTCCGTGGACTCGCGCAGCCGTTACCCTTCGTGGGTTGAAGTCTCCATCAACGTGGACGTACGATAGCACCACCTATCGGAACCACGCAAAAAACCACCGTGTCTTCATTGCGTTTGAAATCTCCGATCCCCTCCTTTACTTACATATGCAATTATCTACTTTCCGCTGCTATACTCTTAGAATTGCATGTGTAGGGTGATGATTGACATGTACTATTGCTAAAATCTGCCCACAACTAAAATTGGGAAAAGGTTAGGTTTTATTTGGTCCAGTAGTCTAATCACCACCCCTCTAGACATACTTTCGATCCTACACCAGGCGGTGTGCCACCGCCGCGGGAAATGGACGCCGGCGACTTACTCTGGCGGTGATGACGTGGCGCCGTCATTAGCCCGCTAATGACGCGGTTAATTACCCCCCTCCCCCGTGTCCATGACAGTGGGTCCCGCGAGGTTTAACTAACTGGTTAAATAAAACGTCTGGGTTAATTAAATTAACCAGGGCCCCACTGGTCAGTTGACTGGGCCCAGTCGTCAGCGACTGTGTCCAGCTGACAAGTGGACCCCACAGCCCCTGTTGACCAGTCAGCTTTGACTGGTCAACCGTTGACCCTGGCCCCACATGTTAGTCACAGCGCCACCCTGCTGGGTACACTTCTGTGTACCCATAGCAATTTAGCTATTTAATAATTCAAATTAAAATTAATCATAGAAAATAAAGCGTAAGTCAGATGAAAATAATTTATATATGAAAAATGATCAGAAAAATCTAACGATTTCGAATATGCCATTTGCATTTATGTTTGAATCCTCTAAGTAGATGAACATGGAACTTTTTGCCTGTTTCCGATAAATGAATAGTGCATGACTTTGGTAAAATAATTCCAAATAAATTCCTAAAACACCTAAAAAATTTAGAGAGGCATTATATCACCGCTGCATATCGTTTAACCATGTCATGCATATTGTTGCATTTGTGTGCTCCGTTATTTATTCTGTTTCTTCCCCCTCTTCTCTTCGGTAGACTCCGAGACCGCTGATGATCCGGTGGACGTCTACTTCGTTGAAGATCCATTTCTGTCTGCAGAGCAACCAGGCAAGCAAAACCCCCTTGATCATTCCTATATCGCCCATTCCTTCTCTCTCGTGCTTGCATTAGATTTTGCTACTGTATTTGATTGCTCCTATTCTGATGCATAGCCTGATTTTGTAACCTGCTGTTGATACCTTACCTGCTATCCTAAATGCTTAGTATAGGTTGGTTAGTGATCCATCAGTGGCCCCGCACCCTTGTCCGTGTTGCCATGCTTTGTTTCTGAAAGTTTTGATCAACATGATCGATGTGTAGAGACCGACACAACACCGCACACCCCCTTAGTTGTATGACTCTGCAGAGGTACTATCGAGTGCCGAGGGTGATACCTCTTACCTCACTCCTGATGTTACCCCTATAGTATAGCTAGTCGGTTGTGGGTTACCGAGGGTGATTCCTCTTTCACCACCTCCGATGATGCCTCTGTCGTGCAGCCCCTCAAGTGTGAACCCATCGAGGGTGATTCCTCCAAGTTCACCTTGACAGTTACATCGAGTGGGAATCCATCGAGGGTGATTCCTCGGATTCCCCACGATGTTATGGACACACGGGTACTTTGACCTTCACCTCAGACCATTGTTAAAGACGGGTCGGCTCCAAGAGCACCCTCGAGATAATGTTGAAGTCGGGCCGACCCCAAGGGTACCCGCGAGAGAGTCCTGTGGCGGCTGGCTATTAGCGGTACCACCCAGGATGTGGTGGTAGCTCGGGACTTGTCCCGACAGCCGACACGGAACTCACACTGTAGTCGGAGTGACAGGGCAGGCGGAGACTACCTAGGAGAGAGGCGGGCCTAGTCCCTGGTCGTGGTCCGTGAGATACCTAGTCGGAACGGTCGAAGCACTGGTCGTCTCCGCGAGCTCCTAATAATTCACTAATGGATTTGGGTATTTGATCTGAGTTGGCCACTGGCCTATACGCACTACCACCACGCGGGATAATGGTTTAATGGGGCCCTCGGCGCCGTATGTATCAGCCGAAAGCTCTGTCAGATGTCTAGTTCAGCATTGTGAGCCGGTCGGGACAAGGCCATCCAGGACTGAGGTGGTGCTTGGACTCCGACCCGCGACACAATGACCCGGAGTGCAAACCCCTGAGCGCTTAGGATGTAGACCGGCGGGGACCTCTCTGCGGAGCCTAGGTAGGACTACGTCGTGTCGATCAGCCGAGGCCGGGCATGACCCAGAAAAGTGTGTCCGGCCAGAGTTAATCGAGCGTGTTGGGTAACAGTAGTGCACCCCTGCAGGGAAGTTATCTATTCGAATAGCCGTGTCCACGGTAACAGGACGCTCAGTGTTGTATCCCGATCAACTACAACTTGAACTGGATACATGTTACTTTAATTAATATGTAAGCTCCTGGATCGCTTTCTCGCAGGGAGTCGAGGAAGGATCTCTGGGCATAGCTACAATTATACTTGTTACTAATACTTTTATATGCTAATCTGCACTCTTCTAATGCTGCAAGACGCTGGAAGATGCTAGTCTTCGATAGGCTAGGCCTTCCCCTCTGTCCTGGCAATTCTGCAGTTTAGTCCACAGATACAGCCCCTTCCCTTTGATACCGATGCATACTTAGTATAGATCTGATGTAAGTCTTGCGAGTACTTTGGATGAGTACTCACGGTTGCTTTGCTACCTCTTTTTCCCCATACCCGATTGCTGCGATCAGATGACGGAGCCCCTGAGCCAGCTGACCCCGTCGACGACTACTACTACCCCGACGGAGCTTACTACTACGTGGAGACCGACGACCAGGAGTAGTTTAGGAGGCTCCCAGGCAGGAGGCCTGTGCCTTTTCGATCTAGATGTCGTTGTTTTGCTCAGCCTTCTTAAGGCAGCCTTGTCTAATTATGTCTGTACTCAGATACTAATGCTTCCGCTGACTCTTGTGTAACTCGAGCTTATGTATTCCAACCCTCGAGGCCCCTGGCTTGTAATATAAAGCTTGTATTATTTTATTTTGTGTCTAGAGTTGTGTTGTGATATCTTCCCGTGAGTCCCTGGGCTTGATCGTGCGCATTTGTGTGTATGATTAGTGCACGGTTGAGTCGAGGGCGTCACAAGTTGGTATCAGAGCTGACTGCCTGTAGGAAGCCCCTTTCCAACTCATTGGCCGAAGTTGAGTCTAGTCCTTGAAAAAACTGTTTTACTAACATGTCTGTGTGGCTTACGGGCCCACATCGCCAACGGATGGGATTAGTATCTTTTATTCCTCTCCTTTACTCTAGGATTCTGATCTCTCTTCTATTCGGGTTAAAGATTTTGGCTAACTCTAACATTAGGTTCTCGTGTTCACATCCACCCGGAGAGCTGGATTGTCTGCAATTATTTCCTTTCCATTGGTCTGTTTAACCTTTCTTGTGATCTATAGGATCTAAGCGGTAATAATTCCCTGCTTTGGTAAACACCCCGTGGGCCAATGGCAAACCTCCTTGGTAAGCCATGAGGTTCCCTTTGAAATCGGAGGGCTAGTGATTCTAGCCTCTCTCATCCCCCACTAATCTTCCAATATTGACCTCATTCTGGAACGCGAGGATTGTCTTCGCGAAGAATACCCCGATCTTTTCCCTCCTACCTCCTGAATTCTCGGGGCGAGAATTTCTTTGAGTGGAGGGGAGTTGTGACATCCCCGGATTACTAAACCCTGGTTGTGCTAATCAGTCATGCCAAGTCATCATCATTATGCCCTAAGAAAAACAATTAAGAAATATTCCAACTTCAAATTCAAAATTTAAAAGAAAGTCAACATAATAATTATCCAAACAGCAAAACAAAAGTGTTCATAATATTGCAAAAATCCCCAAAGCTATTATAAAAATAAAGCCAACATTATTTGAAATTCCAAAATCTACCCTAGCAACCAAAACAATGGACCAGCAGCAATTTAATTGACCTTTTCAATTTCTAAAAATATTAAAACCATTCCAAATGACCCCAAACTTTTTGTGCCACCTAGCAATGTTATGCTTGATTTATGTGGAGAGTTTCACACTTAGCAAAAATCATTTGATGGCTCAAATAATTACAAACAGGAGCTATTTCCTTTGTACAAAAAAAGAAAGGAGAGAAACACACCTGTGCACTAACCGTCCCACTGCTACAGTACCGGCCCAGTCCACCCCACACCGTCACCTACCTCTCACCTGCTCCCCCTCGCGTGTCACTACGCGCGTGCACGCTCGGCCGATGGCCGCCACGACGACGGAGTAGGTTGGAGGAGGGGATAAGGCCCCCAGGGCGCCGCTCGTTCTCCCTCGACCCCCCTAGCCGCTACTCTTCCTCCCCCACGCTCTCTCTCTCACTCGAACCAGAGCCACCCGTAGCCGCCGCCACCGTGCCGTCGTCGTCTGCGTGCTCCGGAGCCCCCCCCCGAGCCACCAACTGATGTACGGGAGCTGCGTCGTCATCGTCTGCAAGGAGCAGTTCAAGCCGGAGCACGCTGCATCGCCGGATCGCATCGATCCCCTTCACCGGCCACCGCCTCTGTCGCCGCTCGATCCGCTCATCTCCGGTCGCCCCCGGCTCCCCTGAGCTCCCCTCTGACCTCGCAGTGAGCTCTCCCACCGTTTCCCTCTTCCCATTTTGCTCGCACACGTCCTCTGGCACCATACCCGAGCAGCGTCAGCCATTGCCGCAGCGGGAGCTCGTCGTTGCCGTCGCTCCCGGCCTCCCCAGCTTGCATCGCTAGCATAGCTCGACGCAGCGCGTCATGCTCGACTCGTAGAACCCAGGAACACGTCGAACCGTGGCCGGAAACGGCCAGGCGGCGTGCCACCGCCGCGGGAAATGGACGCCGGCGACTTACTCCGGCGGTGATGACGTGGCGCCGTCATTTGCCTGCTAATGACACGGTTAATTACCCCCCCCCCCCGTGTCTATGACAGTGGGTCCCGCGAGGTTTAACTAACTGGTTAAATAAAACATTTGGGTTAATTAAATTAACCAGGGCCCCACTGGTCAGTTGACCCGGCCACGTGGGCGTTGACTCGGCCCAGTCCTCAGCGACTGTGTCCAACTGACAAGTGGACCCCACAGCCCCTGTTGACTAGTCAGCTTTGACTGGTCAACCGTTGACCCTGGCCCCACATGTCAGGCACAGCGCCACCCTGCTGGGTGCACTTCTGTGTACACTTCTGGGTACACTTCTGTGTACTCATAGCAATTTAGCTATTTAATAATTCAAATTCAAATTAATCCAGTAATTCCAGAAAATGATTAAAACTTTGAAAAATCATAGAAAATAAATCGTAAGTCAGATGAAAATAATTTATATATGAAAAATGATCAGAAAAATCTAACGAATTTGAATATGCCATTTGCATTTATGTTTGAATCCTATAAGTAGATGAACATGGAACTTTTTACCTGTTTCCGATAAATGAATAGTGCATGACTTTGGTAAAATAATTCCAAATAAATTCCTAAAACACCTAAAATATTTAGAGAGGCATTATATCACCCCTGCATATCGTTTAGCCATGTCATGCATATTGTTGCATTTGTGTGCTCCGTTATTTATTATGTTTCTTCCCCCTCTTCTCTCCGGTAGACTCCGAGACCGCTGATGATCCGGTGAACGTCTACTTCGTTGAAGATCCGTTTCTGTCTGCAGAGCAACCAGGCAAGCAAAACCCCCTTGATCATTCCTATATCGCCCATTCATTCTCTCTCGTGCTTGCATTAGATTTTGCTACTGTATTTGATTGCTCATATTCTGATGCATAGCCTGATTTTGTAACCTCCTGTTGATACCTTACCTGCTATCCTAAATGCTTAGTATAGGTTGGTTAGTGATCCATCAGTGGCCCCGCACCCTTGTCCGTGTTGCCATGCTTTGTTTCCGAAAGTTTCGATCAACCGACACAGCACCGCACACCCCCTTAGTTGTACGACTCTGCAGAGGTACTATCGAGTGCCGAGGGTGGTACCTCTTACCTCACTCCTGATGTTACCCCTGTAGTATAGCTAGTCGGTTGTGGGTTACCGAGGGTGATTCCTATTTCACCACCTCCGATGATGCCTCTGTCGTGCAGCCCTTCAAGCGTGAACCCATCGAGGGTGATTCCTCCAAGTTCACCTTGACGGTTACATCAAGTGGGAATCCATCGAGGGTGATTTCTCGGATTCCCCGCGATGTTATGGACACACGGGTACTTTGACCTTCACCTCAGACCATTGTTAAAGACAGGTCGACTCCAAGAGCACCCGCGAGATAATGTTGAAGTCGGGCCGACCCCAAGGGTACCCGCGAGAAAGTCCTGTGGCGGCTGGCTATTAGCGGTACCACCCAGGATGTGGTGGTAGCTCGGGACTTGTCCCGACAGCCGACACGGAACTCACACTGTAGTCGGAGTGACAGGGCAGGCGGAGACTACCTAGGAGAGAGGCGGGCCTAGTCCCTGGTCGTGGTCCGCGAGATACCTAGTCGGAACGGCCGAAGCACTGGTCGTCTCCGCGAGCTCCTAATAATTCACTAACGGATTTGGGTATTTGATCTGAGTTGGCCACTTGCCTATACGCACTACCACCATGCGGGATAATGATTTAATGGGGCCCTCGGCGCCATATGTATCAGCCGAAAGCTCTGTCAGATGTCCAGTTCAGCATTGTGAGCCGGTCGGGACAAGGCCATCCAGGACTGAGGTGGTGCTTGGACTCCGACCCGTGACACAACGACCCGGAGTGCAAAGGGCGATGGGCCCAAGACCCCTGAGCGCTTAGGATGTAGACCGGCGGGGACCTCTTTGCGGAGCCTAGGTAGGACTACGTCGTGTCGATCAACCGAGGCCGGGCATGACCCAGAAAAGTGTGTCCGGCCAGAGTTAATCGAGCGTGTTGGGTAACAGTAATGCACCCCTGCAGGGAAGTTATCTATTCGAATAGCCGTGTCCACGGTAACAGGACGCTCAGTGTTGTATCCCGATCTACTACAACTTGAACTGGATACATGTTACTTTAATTAATATGTAAGCTCCGGGATCGCTTTCTCGCAGGGAGTCGAGGAAGGATCTCTGGGCATAGCTACAATTATACTTGTTACTAATACTTTTATATGCTAATCTGCACTCTTCTAATGCTGCAAGACACTGGAAGATGATAGTCTTCGATAGGCTAGGCCTTCCCCTCTGTTTTGGCAATTCTGCAGTTTAGTCCACAGATACAGCCCCTTCCCTTTGATACCGATGCATACTTAGCATAGATCTGATGTAAGTCTTGCGAGTACTTTGGATGAGTACTCACGGTTGCTTTGCTACCTCTTTTTCCCCATACCCGATTGCTGCGATCAGATGACGGAGCTCCGGAGCCAGCTGACCCCGTCGACGACTACTACTACCCCGACGGAGCTTACTACTACGTGGAGACCGACGACTAGGAGTAGTTTAGGAGGCTCCCAGGCAGGAGGCCTGCGCCTTTTCGATCTAGATGTCGTTGTTTTGCTCAGCCTTCTTAAGGCAGCCTTGTCTAATTATGTCTGTACTCAGATACTAATGCTTCCGCTGACTCTTGTGTAACTCAAGCTTATGTATTCGAGCCCTCGAGGCCCCTAGCTTGTAATATAAAGCTTGTATTATTTTATTTTGTGTCTAGAGTTGTGTTGTGATATCTTCCCGCGAGTTCCTGGGCTTGATCGTGCGCATTTGCGTGTATGATTAGTGCACGGTCGAGTCGGGGGCGTCACAGTGTTTCTCATGGGCTTGCGTCAAAAGAAAGATTTCAAGTGGCCTATGTGAGGATAACATCAAGTGGTGATGGTCATCGAGAAGTGCAAGTGCAAGATGACCATCTGGGGGTTATATACTTTCAAACTTGCGGTCCACATCGTGATAATGTACATGTGAAGATGTGCTTAAGTGAATGCTTCCCTCATTGAAATATGGGTAAGCAATTCGAGTATCTTCACCAAGTGATTGTGGTCAAGAGAAGGATTCCAACTTGAGGCAAGCATTAACGTCGTCATCAAGCTCAAGTGGAATATGCAAGGAAAAGATTAGCTAGATTTTCCTAGTTTTACCGGCAGGCCCGTACATGCACATGTGCAAGCGGAGCCGCTGCACAGGGCCCCCAATTTTTTGTGTAAGTACTACTTTTTATATCAGTACTAATCAGGGGATTAAAGACTGAAACGTTTAACTGCAAAGAGAGAAAAAAAGGCAGCCAACCAAGGCCCATAGCCCAACTTGTTGAATTAGCTGATTTGTTGTCCTTCCTTTAATTTGTGCATCCTTGGCCCTTAAATTTCCAGGATGTCTTCTAAATATCAGAAGGGAGCTATTGATATTTTTTCTGTGAAAGAATCACAAGTATCTTCGGAAAATCAGAATATAGATTCTAAGGTTGATGGTAATTTTGATAACATTCATGTTGAGAATACTAATGTAGATAGACTTGTAGCTCAAAATTTTGATATTTTCTTTTGGTACGATGTAATTCTTTGAGATATCTGTACCAATGCAATGATTAATAAAATATTTTAATCACCTAATTGATTTTCTTATGCATGGGGCCTAAATTGTGATTTCGGTCGGGGGCCCTGATTTCTGAGGTACGACCCTGTTTACCGGTCTCATGGTGCTTGGTGGGAGGCCGGATTATAGGTTTGATAGTCGTACTATCAAGATGGATTTTCGGGCGAGTAGCTTGATCACGTCGTATGTAGAGGGCTCAAACCTTTGCATGTTTTCCATCTATATTTGTTTTTGATGTTGTGTGGTTCTCTATGTGAGGACCTTGGGCTTGTCCCCAGCTTTAAAACGAGCCCAAGATCATCAAAATCGGAGTTCATATGAAAAAGTTATGCATGTTTCAGTTTTCTGCTGTGGGTTGTCTCTAGGTAGACCGTGGGCACGGGGCCTCCCTTTCCCATGGGGCTGTACCGTGCCCACAGGACCCAATGGGTACGGCGTGTCCAGAGAAGGTCCGTTTGAGTCCAACGACTAGTTTTTGGGGGTTGGCTATTCAAGTGCTCTTATTCCCCACCGGTTTGGGTGTTGTTCATACATGTTTATACCACTCTTTTGAGCCACAATCCACCTCCCCCAAATCCCTATCTCCCCTCTATGTGAAGGGGGATTTGTGTATGGATCTTGGAGCCATTTGTTGATCTCCTCCATTGTGCCCTTCTCTTCAATCTCCTACTTTCTTGAGTTGCATCTTGTGAGATGGAGAGAGTGAGTTGAGCATCCATTGCTTGACCTTGCTTTGCATTTGTTGCATTGGTTTGAGCTCCCCGCATCAATTTGTTCGAGTGAGATTCTGCGAGTTTATTACTCTTGGAGGCCGCCGCCTCCTGGATGGTTTGTGGTGTTGACTTGGTGATCTCTTTGAAAAGTTTGTGAAGAGGCCTAGGTGGTCGAGGTTCCCCCAGAAGCTTCCTTGCTTGTGGTGTGCTTCGGGAAAGTTTGTAAAGGTGTGATGGTCGCCTTCAAGACCAACCCCAAGTGACTGAGGCTCATCCGTTGAGGGTGAGTCAAAAGGGGAGAATATGGTGAGCCACTTGGTGGCGTTCCGGAGTTTTGGCTTCGACACCGCTCCAATGGATATTAGCACTCTCACAAGTGTGAACTTCAGGATAAATCCACTTCCCGACTAACTTGTGGTTATCTCATTCCCGCATCCTTTACTTTTCGGAATTCATACGTGCTCTTTGATATATCTTATGTTAGTTTGAATTGCTTAGTTGCATCCTTCAATTCCATATATTGTGACATAGTTTGTGCTTGCTAGTTTCCTTTAAGTGCATATCTTGTTTAGCATAGGTTGTTGGTGCACTTAGTTGAGCCTAACATATTTAGGATTTGAGCGCGTTTAGTTTAATTCCGCATTAGGATAAAGCCAAATCTGTAAAATTTTCAAAATGCCTATTCACCCCCTCTAGGAGACGTATAGGTCCTTTCACTATGCTATGAAACCTAGTAGGATAGCCATATGTCCTTACCCTGATCCTTGTCGCCAAAGCTTGGAGTTACAATGCTTAGACATGCTATGCTATATACGGGGTGAGATCACATCAACTACCAAAGTTGAAATGTATGTTTAAGCTTATGTACTACCAACTCCAGTTAATGAATCGCGGGGGTGGAAGTGTTATTGCTTGGTTTATCTTGAGTGGCACCCGTAGGGCCATTTCTATGGTGATAACCTACTGGGATGTGCACTTTTGGTATGCCAATCAGATTCAAAGAGATTGTACAGGTTCCTAGTTTAGTAGCTTTCATGTGTAGCCGCCTGTCATATAAGCTCCAACTTAGCTAATTAATTAAGTTTTGGGGACCTAACCTTGTATGACCAGCAGATGTAGGTGTTTGGTAGGTGTATGGTCATACAAGGTGGACTCAGGGAACTACTTCCCAAAGGCTTCGCCTTGGTCTTTTCCTGGTTACTCTACACTATGTGTTTAGTAGCAAATGGTACTGACTAGGTCATGCGGGTAAAGTACATAAATTTCTTGAGAGTGTAAAAACTAATCATGATTAGTCGTGTCCATGGTTATGGACAACTTTGAGCAAGTTGGCTTAGAGCCGTCTGTAAGATCTCATCACCATAATTTTCTTAACTAAAACTTGATGGATTGAACATGGGAATATGACCTTTGTTGGAAACAACCAATGGTAAGGCACCTCCATTGGGTTTGAGCCAGCAGGTCTAGGACTTATGCTGTGTGATGCATCATATCCAGTATTTTAGAGTAGACCACCAATTACAAAGTTATGATAAAACTATTGTGCTTCCTGCAAAACAAACCAAAACCTCCACTTAACCCAAAATGCATGTAGGTGAGATAGGTCTGTTATATATTTTCATATGACAGTTTCCAATACAATCAATGTATTGACCCTTGTGGTCGCAACGTATTATGTTGCAGTGATACTGACGAGGAGTGAACGTAACGTAGAGTTGTGAGTCTCCACTCGACATGGTTCGCCCATGGCATGGATGGTACTCTATGAAGTTTATTTGCTTTCCGTTGTAATGCTACACTATTTGACTAGCTATGGTTAGTGGTTTGTATTAAAGTATGTTATTCTGGATCTTTTGACGTAATAGTGAGTGATGCATTTGTGTTTGATATTATGTCGGTACCGTGTATTCTAGTGAATCAATCCAGGGGCTAGCATGGTAAACACAGAGACTTAAACCTTATCAGGTTGGTCATCACAGATTCACCATTATTAGCATGTGTCGGGCCCATGGAACCCGGGGTATCCAGGCCCGTCTGCCTTTGGCCCAGGGCGCAACGCCTGGCGTGGGCCCAGCGGGCCGTCACCACCGAACTCTCACCAAGACCCCTCACGAGGCCCCCTCCTCAGGGAGTAGCAAGCAACGCTCAGCACCACCATCAACGGTCTCGCGAGGTCCTCTCACTAGGCGGCTTCCCGAGTGGCCTCGCAAGGCGGCTTTCCGAGGTGGCCTCCCGAGGCCCCCTCCCGCAGACGCTCGAGACGAAGGTTGTCCACTTTGCCGCGCGGCCTGGAGCCCGTCACGTGGGTGACGCGCGCGGCGACGAACGGCAACAGAAGCCGCGCCAGCAGGCATGGATGAAGATGGTTTCCTCTTTTGTGTTAGGGGAGCAAGGCCAGCTATCTACTCTCCAAAGCAACCCCAAAGGTTGCCCGATCGGCGAAGGAAGACCAAGACAATGGGCGCGCAGGGCGGAGGTCATCACCGAGCCCACCGGCGCGTCATGGATCATGCTTTGGCAGGCGAAGACCACCTTTAGTCAGGATAGCCTGAGCGCCTGTCCCCTTTCAAAATCGCCAAGTGTGGCAACCCTTCCCGCCTAAGTTTCCAGGGGGGAGAGGACCATGGCCGATATAAAGGGCAGAGAAGCCGTTGTAGAGGGGGGGCTCTGGTGAGAGAGGGATCGGCTCTTGTTCTGACCATCCTCAACCTTGTACTCACACACGCACCAGAGCAATATCAGACAAGCAGGAGTAGGGTCTTACACCGCAAGGTGGCCCGAACCTGGGTAAACCGCTGAGTCCTCGCCCCGTCCCTCGCTATCGCGCTCTCGCCGTCACCTCGCCGCCGCTTAACCGTGGTAGGAGACGAAGTAGGAAGAACAAGCTCACCCCAGTGTTCGAACCTTTGGGTCGCCGGAGCCCCACTTCCGACATTTGGCGCGCCAGGTAGGGGTGCGCTACTGTTCTTCTGCTCCGCCCTTAGCTCCACCAACCCCATGGCCGACGCACGTCGCGAGCGCGCCGAGCGCAGGGCTGGCCGCGTGGCTCAGACAGAGCCGGTGGCCCGCGGCAATCGCCGCCGTCCTGAAGCCGAAGCCGCCGCCACCGACCCCGCTGCCCGCGAGCAGCAGGACTCCTCCCTGCACCCCTCCGTGCGGGCGAACGGCCACACCGCCTCGGCCTCCTCCCTCGCCCACCATGGGCCGCCGAACCCGCAGGCAGCGCTGCTCATGGCACGTGAGCTGCTCCGCTACCGTCCGGCTGACGCCGCCTACGACGCCTGGCTCGGTCGCATCGCCGAGCTCGTCAACGTCGCCGGGGACGCTCCGGCACCTTCTCACTCGCTCCGCCCACTGCCGTCTCGTGCTGGGGACCTGGCGCACGGCGCTCCTCCGCCGCCTCCTCTGCGCGACGAGCGCACCAGGCCCCAGCGCAGCGCGCGGGCTCGTAAGCCATCCCATGGCGCATCCTCGCCAGACCGAGACGAGGCCAGCTGCCAGATCATCCGCCGCGCGCCCCCCGACGCGCGGGTGCTCCTCGAGCGGCAGCGCCAGCTTCAGGACCAGGCCGTTCAGGACGTCGCAGTGGCCGGGCGTCAAAACCGCGCCGCCCTCGCTGGCGGCGTCCCCTCGAGCGGCGTGGGCTGTCGTGCCTTCACCCGCGAGCTGCGTCGCATGGTCTGGCCTGCGAAGTTCAAGCCTGAGCTGCCTCCACGCTACGATGGCACCCCCAACCCCACGGAGTTCCTCCAGCTCTACGCGCTGAGCGTCGAGGCGGCGAACGGCGATGACAAGGTCATGGTGAACTGGTTCCCCATGGCCCTCAAGGACGGCCCGCGCTCCTGGCTCATGAACCTCCCCGAGGCTTCCATCTCGTCGTGGGCCGAGCTCTGCAGCCAGTTCATTGCCAACTTCAAGGGCACGCAGGACCGCTCCCTCACCATCAACGACCTGCGGCGTGTTCGACAGCGCCCAGACGAGACCCTCCGCAAGTACATCCAGCGCTTCAGTCAGGTGTGCAACAAGATCCCGCGCGCTTCCGACGCGGCCGTCATCTCCGCGTTTTCCACCGGCGTCACGGACATCAAGATGCGCGAGAAGCTCGCCATCAACGGTGAGCTCGACTCCGTGCTCGAGCTGCTCGACCTCGCCGACAAGTGCGCCAAGGCTGAAGAAGGCCGCCTCATCGTCCACAACGACCCCGACGCGACGCTCAACGGCGCCAAGGCCAAGAGCATGGACGTCAAGCGCAAGGGCCCTGCCGTACTCGCGGCGGAGCCCGAGCAGAAGCGCGGCCGCGACCGCGATGAGCCCAGGAAGGACAACCGGCCACTCTGCGCTTTTCACAACGTTCGCTCCCACGGCACCGAAGACTGTCAGGAGCTCAAGCTGCTCCACGACGAGCGCCAGAGCCGCCGGGACGACCGCAATGGCCGCGGCGCCGGCCGCGGAGGTGGCCGCAGCGGCAGCCGCTGGGACAGCCGCAACAATAATGGCAACTACCGCCAGGGCTGGCGCGATCAGCCTCGTGAGGCCGCCTGGCGCGATCAGCCTCGTGAGGCCGCCTGGCGCGACCAGCCTCGTGAGGCGAATCCTCAGGCCAATGCCGCTCTCCCGCCGCTGCCACCGCCACCCCGAAGGAACGACGTCAACCAGGCTGACGAGGGCGCTGGGGGCTTCCAGGAGCCTCGCACGGTCGCCTGCATCCTCGGCGGGTCCCAAGCCCCCGCGTCCATCTGCCACTTCAAGCAACTTTCTCGCGAGGTGTATGCCGCCCTCCCGAGGCCAGAGGCTTCGTGGCCCCTCAAGTGGTCGCAGTACGCCATCACCTTTGACTCCAAGGACCACCCCAAGTCCACGGCCTCCGCAGGCGCGCTCCCCATGCTGTGCACTCCCACCATCAGCAACGTCGCGGTCACCAAGACCCTCATCGACGGGGGTGCCGGCCTCAACGTGCTCTCCGTCGAGACCTTCGAGACGCTTCAGGTGCCCTATGACCAGCTGATGCCGACCAGGCCCTTTTCCGGAGTGACCGATGGCTCCACCATTCTGCTGGGGCAAGTGCGCCTCCCCGTCACCTTCGGCACCCGCAAGAACTACCACACCGAGCTCATCGACTTCGACGTGGCGCACATCGGCCTGCCTTATAACGCCATCTTGGGCTACCCAGCTCTCACCAAGTTCATGGCGGCCACCCATCACGCCTACAACGTCCTCAAGATGCCCGGCTGCAGCGGCATCATCACCATCGCTTGCGACGAGAAGGACGCGGCCAGCACCCTCGAGCGTGCCTACAAGGCTGTCACTGTCGCGCACCCAGCCGACGAGGACGCGGCCGAGCCTTCCGAGGCCGCGCCCGCGAAGAAGAAGCAGCTGTTCTCTCAGGACCGCGCCGAGACGAAGAAGGTGTCGGTGGACGGCAGCGGCTCCGTCCCTGCCTTCACCATCGGCACAGGCCTCCCTCCTGCATAGGAAAGCGCGCTCGTCACCTTCCTTCGGGCAAACTCGAATGTTTTTGCCTGGAAAGCATCCGACTTGTCTGGTGTGCCGAGGGAGGTGATCGAGCACCACTTAGTGGTGTGCCCCAATGCACGCCCAGTCAAGCAGAAAGCGCGGCGCCAGGCACCAGAGAAGCAAGAGTTCATCATCAATGAGGTTCTTAAGCTCCAAGAAGCCGGAGTCGTTCGTGAGGTGCGCCACCCCGAATGGCTCGCCAACCCAGTCGTCGTCCCCAAGAAGGGCGGCAAGGAGCGCATGTGCGTCGACTTCACCAGCCTCAAACAGCTCTGCCCTCGTGACCCCTTCCAGCCGCCGTGAATTGGCCAGGGCATTGGCCCCGCTTTCGGCAGCACGTGCATGCCCTTCGGGCTGAGGAACGCCAGCGCCTCTTTCTAGAGGCTGGCGCCCTTCGCGCCAGGGCCTCGTGAGCCTCCTACTCCTCGCGAGCTCCTGAGGCCTCGCGAGCACCTTGGCCCCGGAGGAGCGGACTCTCTTGGCGTGCCTCGCCAAGCGGCCTGACGTCACTACAGCGCGGTTCTGCTAGGTGCGCCAGGCGCGTCGCCTCTCGCCGCGCCTCTCGAGCTTCGTTCCCGGAACCTTATCCTTTTGGTTGTGTAATGAATTTTACTGATTTCGCCCTAATGAGTTATGTTACCTGCTTATCGCCTGTTAAGTTCGGTGTTGACCGGAGAGCGCCGCACGCTCGCGACCCCTCCCCTGACCGTTTTCGTGAGCGGGGGCTAGGCACGGCGCCTGTGCTCGGGTCCGTCCCTGCAGCGCCGCCAAATCCAAGTGACTGAGCTCTGGCTCGCGGGCCTGCTCCCGCGCACGTCACCTCACCAAGGTCCTTGGTGCCTTATCTCCTCACGCAACGGCCAAGGGTGAGTTAGCAAGCGCGTGCCGCTCCCCCCATTGCGAATTTTTTCGACATGCAGCCCCTCAGGATCGGGCTGCGCGAAGACCTCACGGGCGGCCTCTTGCGAGCCGGCCTCGCGAGGCGAAGACGCTTCGAACATCGAGCCTCGTGAGCACGCCTCGCGAGCTGCGTGAGCCCCTCATGAGCCGTGGCTCACCCGACACCGCTCTCCGCCAAAAGCTAAGTGTGACTGCCTCGCGAGGCGCCCTTACCATCACTCAAGCTCTCTCCCCTCGTGATCCCGTTGAGTGCAGCGTTTTTCTTCTGCGTAAGCCGCTTGCACGCTAAAGGGGGGGCCCCCTGAGCATCGCGCCTCAGGAGCCCTCACTAGCTCCCGGTGCCCCTCACCTCCGGGCCTTGTCCCGGCATCGCGACCGGACATACCAGCGGCGGCTGAGGCCCGCCCGGGGGCTGGGTCCTAACGGCGTAGAGCGCTGAGGCGAGCAAAGAAAAAAAACCCAGCCTCATGAGAGGACTTCGGGAGAGAGTGCATACACCCCATGTCACAAAAGCACTAAGTTAAACATAGAAGATACTGTTTTCATGCCCTCGCGGGGCTACACCGGTTCAATGCAGGAAAATGAAAAGAAAGAAGGGGCCTAGGCGAGGCGCCGTCAAGACTCCAGCGCAGGGTGCCGCGCGCATCCCCAGGCAGGCGCTGCGGGCACGAGCGGCTCCGTCACCGTACGCACGATGCCACCGCCATCGGTTCCGGAGCCCCCGCCGCGCGCGCCTAGTCGGAGTCCTCGTCCTCGCTCTTGATGCGGGGAGAGTCGCCGTCACTTCCGCCCCCGCCACTGGGGGCGACACCGTCGGAGGAGTCGTCCTCGCTGGAGGAGCCGCTGTAGCTGCCATCCTCGCTCTCCGCGCAGCACTCCAGGCGGCTACCGGAGAGCCCGAAGATCTTCACGAAGAGCGTGGCGGCCCCGTCGTACTTGAACTGGAGGACGTGCCCCCGCTTCAGGCCGCGGGCGAGGGCGAACGACTTCCACCCCTGCCTCAGGAACATGAAGCCCGAGGGGGTGAGCGCCGTCGCCACCCAGGAGGGGCCGTTGCAGCAACCGTCGGCCTGCACCCACAGGCCCAAGGGCGCGCCGTCCGCCATCGCCGCCGCGAAAGAGTCCGGGAGCCGGAGCCAGGTGCAGGGGCTGCGGTGCATGTTCACAATGAACTCACGTGCCGCCTCCGCCGAGTGGCTCCTCGCCTGAGGCGGGAGCGCGGCCGCTTCGCCGCGGCCGCCTCGGCCTCCGCGCCCGCGAGCGGCGCCCCTTCCGTGACTGCTGGGCCCGGCGCCGGCAGCCGTCGGGGAACGACCGCGCCCTCGGGGCGGGGCGTGCGATGCGGCGGCGGAAGCATGGCCACGCCCTCTTCCCCTCGCCATTTTCGTGGCGGCTCTAGCAAGGAGGCAGAGGAAGCTGGAGGAAGGAGAAGATGGGTGGGGGACTCCGGCCCTCCCCTCTCCCTCTTTATCTCGGCGATGAACTCCCCTCGTCGCTCCGCCTTCTCCGGCGTTGAGAGTTGGAGCTATAGCAAGTATGAATGAGCGCAATGATGGCCTCGCGCCGCCCGCGCCAAGATTTATGTCAGCGCGGCGGTTACCGAGACGTCGTGGGGGAAGTGGGGGCGTCCCCCGTCACATCGTGCGCCACGCGTCGTGCCTGGCCGCAGGCGGTTAGGGCCCGTGCCGTTTCGCCCCTCAGTAGGCGGGAACGCGCGCGCCGCGGGCCCGGGGGCTACTGTCGGGCCCATGGAACCCGGGGTATCCAGGCCCGTCTGCCTTTGGCCCAGGGCGCAACGCCTGGCGTGGGCCCAGCGGGCCGTCACCACCGAACTCTCACCAAGACCCCTCACGAGGCCCCCTCCTCAGGGAGTAGCAAGCAATGCTCAGCACCACCATCAACGGTCTCGCGAGGTCCTCTCACTAGGCGGCTTCCCGAGTGGCCTCGCGAGGCGGCTTTCCGAGGTGGCCTCCCGAGGCCCCCTCCCGCAGACGCTCGAGACGAAGGTTGTCCGCTTTGCCGCGCGGCCTGGAGCCCGTCACGTGGGTGACGCACGCGGCGACGAACGGCAACAGAAGCCGCGCTAGCAGGCACGGATGAAGATGGTTTCCTCTTTTGTGTTAGGGGAGCAGGGCCAGCTATCTACTCTCCAAAGCAACCCCAAAGGTTGCCCGATCGGCGAAGGAAGACCAAGACAACGGGCGCGCAGGGCGGAGGTCATCACCGAGCCCACCGGCGCGTCATGGATCATGCTTTGGCAGGCGAAGACCACCTTTAGTCAGGATAGCCTGAGCGCTTGTCCCCTTTCAAAATCGCCAAGTGTGGCAACCCTTCCCGCCTAAGTTTCCAGGGGGAAGAGGACCATGGCCGATATAAAGGGCAGAGCAGCCGTTGTAGAGGGGGGCTCTGGTGAGAGAAGGATCGGCTCTTGTTCTGACCATCCTCAACCTTGTACTCACACACGCACCAGAGCAATATCAGACAAGCAGGAGTAGGGTCTTACACCGCAAGGTGGCCCGAACCTGGGTAAACCGCTGAGTCCTCGCCCCGTCCCTCGCTATCACGCTCTCGCCGTCGCCTCGCCGCCGCTTAACCGTGGTAGGAGACGAAGTAGGAAGAACAAGCTCACCCCAGTGTTCGAACCTTTGGGTCCCCGGAGCCCCACTTCCGACAGCATGCAACATTTTACCAGGATTGACTACTTTTTGTCATGCTTAGGGGAGCTATAGTTAGTCAATGATGTTTATATCATTTAAATTTTTCTCAAGCAAGTGTCCTGGTTGGTTCGAAAGAAAAAAGTTCTTAAGAAATATTTTACTAACATATTTTGGAGTCACTACCTAAAAAGTACCCTCTCACCTCTCCTCATACCCCAACCACCCACTCCATCTAAAAACAGAGCATACCAAGCCAACCTCTCTTTGATAGCCTGTTGTGCACAGTTTTTCTTAGTAACTACATGAGCATTTGTGCTGTAGGGGTTGATTGATTGGGCTTATTCTTGGCTTTTGCACTTTTTCTTATAAACCCAAAAACTTATTTATGGGGTTTTGCTTTGGATTTTGGCTTATACCACCATGTAACAATACTGGGTCACAAGCCAAAAGCCCATAAATAGGTATTTTTGGCTTATAAGCCAAAGTACAAAAGCGAGAAATAAGCGCAACCAAACATCTCCATAACACGACATACATAGGCCAATTAAGGGTGGCAGAATTAAGTTACAAAAATTACCATACCTTGTACTTGTGGTAGCCGTCAGCTGCCACGTCACCATTTATAGAGTCATCACCTGTATTGCAGAACTTATAAGCATCGACGCATAATCCATATGCACAATCCACTTCGTTCGATTTCCACCATGAACCTGAACCCAGACAATAAACCGGTCCGGGTTCAAAAAATCCCTACAAGACTCAGAGTCATGTATAGCGACTACAACAACTATTTTTCTCGAACACACATCTAAATGTGTTTCTTTCGAGTTAGAAGGGAACACTAAGATGGTGCGACTACAATTAACTATGATTTGGGGCCATAGGAAAAAAATTAGTGGCAGAACTGAGTAGCGTGGCACAACAGATGGCAAAAGTGGTAAAAACCCAATCTTCAAAAGTACGCCAAATTGCAACGATCTATAATAATTCAGAATATTAATTTAATCTTTAGAAGTAAGTATATGATGCTGAAACTTCAATCGTTCAAAGCAGAGGAAGCAGAAGGGGGGTGGTGAGGAGTGAATCTAAGAGAGGAGCATGGGGCGCGGGCACTCAACCACATCCGACGAGTTCGCGCGATAAGGAACCAAGCACTAACCTTGGAGCAATGTCGCCGGATAGGAGGGGGATGGGGATGAGCGTGATCCGAGGGAGGGGTGGAGGCGGTGCTCGACGCGGGCGAGACAGCTTGAGGATGTCATCACATGGATGCCAGAAGCCCAAGGAATCTTCAGCGTCCTGAGTGCGTACATCCTCATCAATCATATGCATGTGCCCACACGATTCGGTGATAAATTGATAACATCAATTCATCATTAACACGGGACCAGACTGGTTTTCTACACTTGCTGGATCGCTGCAGCGAATATGAACGCCTACATGTACTCATGACAGTGTGGCGTATATGACATGTACACAATGAGCTAACACACCAGAAGGCAACGCCTCCTACAGAAGCCTCCCGACACTTCCTGTCAAGCTATATTGAATCTCTCATGTGTGTCCGCCAACACCAGAACACGATCGTGACGAAAGGGAAGATGGTTTTGAGTTATGACCATATGCTCAAGCGCACGACAAACCACTCATCTCCGGCAGATAATCCGCGACCACCGTAGAATTGGACCAAACCCCCGAACGGATGGTGCAAGCTGAACGTTGATGGAGCTTTTGTTGAAGCACAAGGTTTGTGGGTGCAGGTATGATCCTTCGTAATCATCAGGGCGTTGAGGTCTTGCATCCTGCCGCTCCCTGCCGTGGTGCTCCAGCGCGCTTGAAGCCGAGCTAGCAGCATGCATGGAGGGTGTGGCCCTCACACTTGAATGGAGCTCGAACCCCTTTATCTTGGGGACCGATTGCACCATTGCGACAACCATGATAACTGAAGCATCAGTAAATAGATCACTGAATGTGTCGCTAATTGAGGAGACTAAACGCCTGCTCGGACTTGGACGTTTACATGTGATACACATGTTATGAGAGAAATAAACACTGTCAACCAATCAGCCATAAGCTTGCTCAGATGGGTAGGACAGACCGTAGGACTTTTTGGCTACGCCATGCACCAGAGGAGATTCACCCGTTATGTACTCACGGCTGGTACCCCCTGGTTGATCGAATGGACCTTTTTCTCAAGAAAAAACCCGGCAATGTTATTGTGTTGACGTTCCGTGGGACCTCAGTTCAGTTTTTGCTAAAATTCGACGTGTTGACTATTTTTTTATTGTCATTCTCAACCAACACAAATTGCCATGCAAATCATTCGTATTTACTTTGTTGTAGCCCGTAAAAAAAGGTGCACTGTGTGAAAGCTTTATGTGGAACCGGCTCCTATTTGAGTCGATGCTAGATGGATAGATTGATAGAAATTCTCGCGTCTTTCGGCACAAGAATGCTCCACCACCAATTCTATTGCAGGCAATTTGCGACGAGGCAAATCTTTGAGTTACCGCCGGTGCTAAGCATCTAGGGAATATTATTAGGCACGAGTAATTGTCATGTCGTGAACATGGGGTACTTATAAAACTTTTAAACTCTATTCTCTCCTTAATTAATACTGTAGTGAGGCAAATCTTATGGGAAAAAAAAATCTCCGGTCAATCCGTTTCAATAAAAAAAAATCTCCGGTCAACTGGTGGAAGACTGAATAGGACATCCCATCAACCTGGGAAAGTCACAGCCATAATACGCTGACTCAGCCACTCCGAATCAACGGATCAGAATCGAGTGGTTCAACTCGATCCACTGTACACGAGCACTGTTTAATGCTGTAGCAGTTCTTCACTGTTGAGTGTACTGAAGCGATCAAAATCAGCGACAACGAAACTCGAATGTATCATTCGACGGATCAGTTAGGCGAGGTATCGTCAAGATTCAGCGTATACATGTGTCCCATACGTGCGCGAGCGAAGGTGTCCGAGACGCTGACGCACCATACACATGGAACATTGGCACGAACGTGTGCTAGCGGCACAGCAAAAGGAAAGGAAACCATCTGTTCTTGCGTACCGGCGTGGGCGTGAGCGAAGGTGTCCCAGACGCTGGGAGTCCGGCCGTCCTCAGCCGCCGCGCCTTCCCACTGGATCCCGACGGCCCACCACACGGAAGCATGTCAACGATCGTACTCGTCGTTTCACCGCGAATGAGCAAGGGTGATGGTTCTCACCTGATAAGCTGATGTGCTAGCCCCGAAGCTGAAGTACCCAGGGAAGTCGTCTTTGCTGATCGAGCCGGAGTCCTGGCCGCTCACCGCCCACGGCGGCGCCGCGGCCGCGGCTGCTGCCGCCGCGACGAGGAGCAGAGCGACGGCGCGCAGAGGCCTCATCGGCTGTGCGTTCCTCGCTTCTCCGTTGTCCGCGCCAAGGGGTGTGGCGCGTGCGGACGAGGTTTGCAAGCTAGGAGCTCCAACCAAATGTTGGCCAAGCTGCCCGCTTCGTTTGTTTTGCTGCCCAAATCAGTTGAAATAGTTTCTTTGAGGTGATTAGTACAACTAACAAACATGCCCGTGCGTGGCAACGGGAGAAAAATATATCACACACCCCTATCCTAATAAACTTGGCTGAAGACCCATAGATCCGTGACCCCTATTTCAACACGGCAACCTAATTTAAAAATAGTAGCTATTTTCAAATTTATTCGATTAGATACTTTTTTTTTTGCGAAAAACTTCCAATCTATTCATCTTCAATCATGGCAGTACAACAAACACCAGAAATAATAAAAATTACATCCAGATCCGTAGACCACCTAGCGACGACTACAAGCACTGAAGCGAGCCGAAGGCGCGCCGCCATCATCGCCCCTCCACTGCCGGAGTCGGGCACAACTTGTTGTAGTAGACAGTCGGGAAGTCGTCGTGCTAAGGCCCCATAGGACCAGCGCACCAGAACAGCAACCGCCGCCGATGAAGAATAACGTAGATCGAAAGGATCCAACCCGAAAACACACGAACGTAGACGAACAACGACTAGATCCGAGCAAATCCACCAAAGATAGATCTGCCGGAGACACACCTCCACACGCCCACCAACGATGCTAGACGCACCACCGGAACGGGGGCTAGGCAGGGAGACCTTTATTCCATCTTCAGGGAGCCGCCGCCGTCTCGCCTTCCTGAGCAGGACACAAACCCTAACAAAACTCAAAGGAATGACTAAAAACGGAGCCCTCTCGCCGGCCCTTACCAGGATCCACCACGTCCCCATGGCCCTAGGGCCACCGGAGACGAGGCGGACCGGCGGCGGCGCCGGCGAGAGGCAAAAACCCTAGCTTTTTTTTTTATTCGATTAGATACTAATTGGTTAATTTCTCTAGAATAATTAGCAGATAAACTTTTAGTCCCTTTGAATAATAATGCTCACCTTTTGTGATATTTGGATTAGATGGTAAACTCAGAAACTCACATCTGCAGGCACGGCTCACAACACCACCGCATGCATCCTTCCATTGTCGCCGTGTTGTTTCATGTCGGCACGCGATTCATGCCTAAACCTAGCCGCCTCATCATGTATTTGCCCTGTGAGCTCTTTCTCGTCGACTGCGGTTCCGCCGGATCGGAGAGCCTTGGAGCCACCGCCGCGCCTCCTCGAGGCATTCACCATGTCGTCTTCGGTCTTTGCCCACATGCACATCCATCCTTCCATTTGATTTAAATATCCAAGAAAGCCTGCCTCTTGTCCGATCTCACAAACTCTTTTCTTGGGCGACTTGCTACAGGAGGCCAGCTAACGTATATAACCTGGTACAAATCAGTTTGAAGAAACGATGTGGTACTATGTAATATAAAAATCGATGTTCAATTGGTTGCTGCCTTTCAATGAGTCATCCGGCTCACATCAAATCACGAGTTACATAGCCGAGCGAATTCTTCTTGGTATAAGAGCACGATCTAGCTCAGCTGGACCAGCGCTGGGGACTGAACGGCAGGGCAAGGGATCGATCCCTGGACCGCACAATCATTTTTGCCTCCAGCCGTATTCTATGGGCCGCCTTCACTTAAATACGGATGGTGGGTTACGTACGAAGCGTAAGATTAGTACCACCTCGGATATAGAAAATAATATGGGCGAAGTGGACGGACGAAAAACAGACGAAATTACGGTGGTATAAGAAGCAATAGCCCCTTTATTATTAGGTATAGATATAGATATATATATAGATTTGTGATGTGAGAGGTACTTAGCGGGCTGTGACGGGTGCGCCGCTTGCACAACATATATCTTGAGGCATTTCTGAGAAAAACATCAAACAAACATCATCAAATGTCCATGAGCATGTCCGGATGTGTCGGTGGACAGTTGAATGATGGTCCTCCAACGCTATCCTCAAAATATCATATGCAAGCCATACAATGTAGCAACATTTTATTGTTCATCATAGCAAACACCATTCGATACTTTATACATTTTTATTTAAATTCTAATTGTAATCTTAATCCTACTTCTTGTTGGAGGTGAGGTCGATCACTCCCATGCCGAGCCGTCAGCCTCATGATCATTGGCGACGGGCCGAATCCACGACATCCATGCCCGCCGGCCTCCTCGTTCCCCTATTTGGCTATGAGGTCATCGAATATCTATGAATGCTCGGCTCTGTGGTAGATGATCTCCTCCTCCTCCTCCTTCGAGCTTAGATATTCGCCAACTGCAATGCGAGTAGCGCGTCGGGCCACGGTGGCGCGCACTTCCGCCGTGATCAGGGCGCGTCACTCCAGCTTGAGCTTCTTGTACCACATGACCTTCTCGCACACCATGGCGATGGCCGACGGGGTCTTGGGTTTGCGACGACGGATGGATTTCGCGTCAAGCTCAGTTCCGGGTGGCAGAAGGGTGGGAAGGGGGGGTTGCTGGGTCCTTTTGGTAGCCGGGGAAGGCTCCTCGGGCGGTGCTCCGACTCCACGCCATGAATGCGGGGACGCGGAGTGGTGAGCGTCAATGCGGACGGGTGAAAAACATGGACTTTGGGTGGGATTTTGGGTGGATTCAGGGTGTCGAAGTCTGACGTGGCGGATGTGCGGACTCCCCTACTCCGCCCCTCGATTTGGAGCCGGATTGGGAGATTTCGAACGTTCGGCCTTGTCTAGCCCAATATGGAAAATCGTGTTGGATCCCTAAAAGTGAACCGACCGTTCAGTTCGGACATTTGATGGTTGAGTAGCGGTCCACATTCAAGATGCCTTTACACCTCTCCTTTAAAATCACGTTACATCTTCATGTGTCACATGCAATTCTAATTAGAAATGTTCTCTTGTACAAACCGGGTGTAGAAATAGATAATTCTAATCATTGTCCAACCATTTCTACGTGGTGAGATTTGTTAACGTTTGATAATAATTTTTTGACCAGGGGTTTCCTTAGCAACGTGGTTAAAGATTAGTAGAAGGGGTGCGTACGGCGGTCTTATAGCGAATGTTGGTGTTCATTCGACAAAGTAACACAACGATGTTTTTTATATATGTTCAGTAGCCTCGTTGGAGCACGACCTATGTCGTATGCAAGGGTCGTCGAGAGTGGTGCCTGGTGGACGGAACACTTAGAGTGTCGCTACTTCCGGAGCCCCACGACCCCCGACTAGTCCGGGCCTTTGAAGGTCCCTTGACTCCGAATCTTGACATTCTTAGCTCCCCCGAGAGGACTAGAAGGGGAAAGTTACCCTCCTTTTGAGTTTATTCAAGTGGGTGTGAGTGATTTACATGCCCATGGGGGGCTTATATAGTAGGGGTTGTTGACAATTGACCAAGGCTATCTTTGAAGTAAGGAGGTGTGAGGTAGAACTAAATAATTTTTCGTCCTTGGCCCATGTGCCTCTACTTGGGCTAGGTGGTGGGTTGAAAGCCCACTAAGGGGGAATCCCTAAACCATGTACACCATGGGGAGACTTTCTAGCTTGGGCTTGGGCATCTTTGCTCTCTTGTCTTCACCTTTGACTTATTCTTTTATGTGATCGACTCCAACCATCCAAGCCAATCCTTTAAGATCTAATCCCCTCTTACTTTCTACTCACATTTTCTCCAATTCAATAGCCAAATCTTTAGAGAGTTTGAGTGTTGAGAAGATTATTGTATGAATCACAAGAGCAGGGATTCATCACCAAGCAACCTCTATCCTATTACTTTTGGAGGGTGTGCGCCTCCTAGATTGGCTAGGTTCTTGAAAGTCTTCAAGCTTGTGAAAAACCCAAATTTGTAAGGGCTTGGAGATCGCCTACTTCATGAAGATCTACCTTAGTGGGGCTAGTCCTTCGTGGGCGTACGCCATGGTGAAATAGTTTGGTTGCTCCTTCGTGGAGCCTTTGTGGGTGAGTGTCACCGGTGGACCATTAATTACTTGATGGAATCTCGCAACCGAGATCCTTATGATCTTATACCCTTTGTGAGTCAAAGCCTCCATCACGGTTGATGTAATATAGCGCCAACTATCCGAACCACGGGAAAAATCTTCACCGAGCCAACCCGTGTTTGCGTATCTCTAACTCTACTTGTTTACTTTCACTTGCATGTCTTTACTTTCCGGTGCTCACGCTCTTATACACTTGCATGTGTGGGATACTTGATTGATTAATAGAAAAGCCTAAAACCGCCAAGAAAACTAAAAATTTGGGAAAAGAGTCCATCTTTGGGCTTAGTAGTCATCCTTCCTCTAGGCATACTTATCGATGCTACAAGCATGAAGTTGTTGAACCACCAGATAGATTAGCAACCTGCGGAAGCATTAGGTTCTTCTACAACACCATGAAAGATGAAGCTTTGGGACAGAATGCTGACATTGGCGTACATAGATTTGAGGTTGTTGTATGTCTTATTAGTTCCTTGCAGGGTCTTGGTTTGATTCATGGTAATTCAAATCAATATCTTCATGTCGAGAAAAAACATGTTTATCACTCATTTGGTCGGGGAGATAAACAAGCACACCCATAAAATTATTGGGATGGGAGAGGAACTATCACGCTTATTATTCACATGTACCAAGTTTGGTGTATGAACTAGCCTGTAATTGTCAACACCATTTTGTGCTTGCCTCCTAATGGCCAGCTAATGATCAAAATTTCCTTAACCAGCCAAACACAGATCAAAGTTACGTTTCTTCAAAATAGTTGTCTGGAAGGTTTGGGCACCCTGGAAGTGTAAGTTCTTTGCTTGGCCTGCGCTCCACACCTTTGGACTGTGGATAGGCACCAAAATTGTGGTTCCTCCCAATTGTGCAAGCACGAACCTGTGTTCATTGCCCACTTGCTATTCAAATGCAGATTCACAAAGAGAACTTGGTCCATGGCGAAGTGTTGGCTTGGTTTACCTGACATTCACCTGGAGCTCCAGCAAAACGACACAGAGGTCGAAGATTGGTGGGTTAATCTTGTTTGACCTTTTGGCACGTGCCGACGAGGTCTTGGATCTCTTGCCATACTCATTCCATGGCAAGTCTGCAATGAAAGAAACTCGAGGGTGTTTTGGCACATAAGGACCATGCCGATGGCCAGGGGCGGAGCTACAGGGTGGCCTGGAATTTTGGTCCGACCTTTATACCTATGCAGTAAGAGATGCGTCGGAGAGAAAAAGAAAAGCACAATAACACTTGACCCAACAAGCAACAACGCACGCATCCACAACTTCACGTCTGTTGGGGAACGTTGCATGAAAAAAAAAATCTACGCACACGCAAGATCTATCCATGGAGATGCATAGCTACGAGAGGGGGAGTATGTCTACGTACCCTCGTAGACCGTAAGCGGAAGCGTTAGAACAACGTGGTTGATCTCGTCGAACAACTTCACGATCCAACCGACCGAGCACCGAACGTACGGCACCTCCGCGTTCAGCACACGTTCAGCTCGGTGATGTCCTCGACTTCTTGATCCAGCAAGACGGCGAGGTAGTGGATGAGTTCCGGCAGCACGACGGCGGGGTGACGGTGATGGTGATGCTATCTCCGCAGGGCTTCACCCAAGCACTGCGAAAATATGACCGAGGGACGGAACTGTGGAGGGGGGCGCCGCACACGGCTAAGACAATGTTGTGTCCTTTGGGGCGCCCCCTCTCCTCTATTTATATATGTGTAGGGGCTTGGAGTAGAAGGAATAGTGCCACGTGAACAGTAACCGTGAATAGTACACACGTGGACTTGGACTCCAAAGTCCAATCCTATTCCTACTAGGACTCTCCCTTTTTTCCTTCCCTAGCTGCGCGGGCTTTTGAGGACTTGGTGCGCCTGGCCCAATAAGGCCAGGGCGCCTCCCCTTAGCCCATGCCAGCCCTTGGGACGTGGTGGACCCACTTGTGGACTTCCGGACTCCTCCGGAATCCTCCGGAACCTTCTGGAAGCTTCCCGGTACAATACCGAAAAAACTGCACCTTTTTCCGGAACCCAAAATATGACTTCCCATATATAAATATTTACCTCTCGACCATTCCGAGACTCCTCGTGACGTCCGGGATCTCATTCGGGACTCCGAACAATATTCGGTTACCAATTAGAATAACTCATATAACACTATATCATCAACGAACGTTAAGCGTGCGGACCCAACGGGTTCGGGAATGATGTAGACATGACTGAGACGCCTCTCCGGTCAATAACCAATAGCGGAACCTGGATGCTCATATTGGTTCCTACATATTCCACGAAGATCTTATCGGTCGAACCGCAATGACAACATACATAATTCCCTTTGTCCGTCGGTATGTTACTTGCCCGAGATTCGATCGTCGGTATCTCCATACCTAGTTCAATCTCGTTACCGGCAAGTCTCTTTACTCGTTCCGTAATACATCATCCCATAACTAACTCCTTAGTCACTTTGCTTGCAAGCTTCTTATGATGTGCATTACCGAGAGGGCCCAGAGATACCTCTCCGAAACACGGAGTGACAAATCCCAGTCTCGATCCATGCCAACTCAACGGACACCTTCGGAGATACCTGTAGAGCATCTTTATGATCACCCAGTTACGTTGTGACGTTTGATAGCACACAAGGTATTCCTCCGGTATCCGGGAGTTGCATGATCTCATGGTCTGAGGAACATGTATTTGACATTCAAGAAAGCAGTAGCAATAAACAGAACAATCATATGCTAAGCTAACGGATGGGTCTTGTCCATCACATCATTCTCCTAATGATGTGATCCCGTTATCAAATGACAACTCATGTCTATGGTTAGGAAACCTTAACCATCTTTGATCAACGAGCTAGTCTAGTAGAGGCTCACTAGGGACACGGTATTTGTTTATGTATTCACACATGTATTTAAGTTTCCGGTCAATACAATTTTAGCATGAATAATAAACCTTTATCATGAACAAGGAAATATAAAATAATAACAACTATATTATTGCCTCTAGGGCATATTTCCATCAGTCTCCCACTTGCACTAGAGTCAATAATCTAGATTACATAGTAATGAATCTAACACCCATGGAGTCTTGGTGCTGATCATGTTTTGCTCGTGGAAGAGGCTTAGTCAACGGGTCTGCCACATTCAAATCCGTGTGTACTTTGCAAATTTCTATGTCTCCATCCTTGACATATTCACGAATGGAGTTGAAGCGTCTCTTGATGTGTTTGGTCTTCTTGTGAAACCTGAGCTCCTTGGCTATGGCAATTGCTCCAGTGTTGTCACAAAAGATTGTCATTGGACCCAATGCACTAGGTATTACACCTAGATCGGATATGAACTCCTTCATCCAGACTCCTTCATGTGCTGCTTCCGAAGCAGCTATGTATTCCGCTTCACACGTAGATCCCGCCACGACGCTCTGCTTGGAACTGCACCAACCGACAGCTCCACCATTTAATATAAATACGTATCCGGTTTGTGACTTAGAGTCATCCGGATCAGTGTCGAAGCTTGCATCGACGTAACCCTTTACGACGAGCTCTTTGTCACCTCCATAAACGAGAAACATGTCCTTGGTCCTTTTCAGGTACTTCAGGATATTCTTGACCGCTGTCCAGTGATCCACTCCTGGATTACTCTGGTACCTCCCTGCCAAACATATGGCAAGGCACACATCAGGTCTGGTACACAGCATGGCATACATAATACAACCTATGGCTGAGACATAGGGAATGACTTTCATTTTCTCTATATCTTCTGCCGTGGTCTGGCATTGAGTCTGACTCAACTTCACACCTTGCAAGACAGGCAAGAACCCTTTCTTTGACTGATCCATTTTGAACTTCTTCAAAACTTTGTCAAGGTATGTGCTTTGTGAAAGTCCTATCAAGCGTCTTGATCTATCCCTATAGATCTTGATGCCCAATATATAAGTAGCTTCACCGAGGTCTTTCATTGAAAAATTCTTATTCAAGTATCCCTTTATGCCATCCAGAAATTCTATATCATTTCCAATCAACAAATATGTCATCCACATATAATATTAGAAATGCTACAGAGCTCCCACTCACTTTCTTGTAAATACAGGCTTCACCATAAGTCTGTACAAAATCATATGCTTTGATCACCTCATCAAAGCGTATATTCCAACTCCGAGATGCTTGCACCAGTCCATAGATGGATCGCTGGAGCTTGCACACTTTGTTAGCACCCTTAGGATCGACAAAACCTTCTGGTTGCATCATATACAACTCTTCTTTGAGAAAACCATTAAGGAATGCAGTTTTGACATCCATTTGCCAGATTTCATAATCATAAAATGCGGCAATTGCTAACATGATTCGGACAGACTTAAGCATCGCTACGGGTGAGAAAGTCTCATCGTAGTCAACCCCTTGAACTTGTCGAAAACCTTTCGCGACAAGTCGAGCTTTGTAGACAGTGATATTACCATCAGCATCTGTCTTCCTCTTAAAAATCCATTTATTCTCAATGGCTTGCCGATCATCGGGCAAGTCCACCAAAGTCCACACTTTGTTCTCATACATGGATCCTATCTCAGATTTCATGGCCTCAAGCCATTTGTCGGAATCCGGGCTTATCATAGCTTCTTCATAGTTCGTAGGTTCGCTGTTATCTAACAACATAACTTCCAGAACAGGATTACCGTACCACTCTGGTGCGGAACGTACTCTGGTCGACCTACGAAGTTCAGTAGTAACTTGATCTGACGTTTCATGATCTTTATCATTATCTTCCTCTCTTATTGGTGTAGGCATCATGGGAACGGTTTTCTCTGATGAGCTACTTTCCAATTCGAGAGAAGGTACAATTACCTCATCAAGTTCTACTTTCCTCCCACTCACTTCTTTCGAGAGAAACTCCTTCTCTAGAAAGGACCCATTCTTGGCAACAAAGACCTTGCCTTCGGATCTGTGGTAGAAGGTGTACCCAATTGTTTCTTTAGGGTATCCTATGAAGACGCACTTCTCCGCTTTGGGTTCGAGCTTATCAGGTTGAAGCTTTTTCACATAAGCATCGCATCCCCAAACTTTAAGAAACGACAGCTTAGTTTTCTTGCCAAACCATAGTTCATATGGTGTCGTCTCAACGGATTTAGACGGTGCCCTATTTAACGTGAATGCAGCTGTCTCTAATGCATAACCCCAAAACGATAGTGGCAATCGGTAAGAGACATCATAGAACGCACCATATCCAATAAAGTACGGTTACGACGTTCGGACACACCATTACGCTGTGGTGTTCCAGGTGGCGTGAGTTGTGAAACAATTCCACATTTTCTTAAATGAAGGCCAAACTCGTAACTCAAATATTCGCCTCCGCGATCAGATCGTAAAAACTTTATTTTCTTGTTACGATGATTCTCTACTTCACTCTGAAATTCTTTGAACTTTTCAAATGTTTCAGACTTGTGTTTCATCAAGTAGATATACCCATATCTACTCAAATCATCTGTGAAGGTTAGAAAATAACGATACCCGCCGCGTGCTTCAACATTCATCGGACCGCATACATCGGTATGTATTATTTCCAACAAATCAGTAGCTCGCTCCATTGTTCCGGAGAACGGAGTTTTAGTCATCTTGCCCATGAGGCATGGTTCGCAAGTATCAAATGATTCATAATCAAGAGATTCCAAAAGTCCATCCGCATGGAGTTTCTTCATGCGCTTTACACCAATATGACCTAAACGGCAGTGCCACAAGTATGTTGCACTATCATTATCAACTTTGCATCTTTTGGCATCAATATTATGAATATGTGTATCACTACGATCGAGATTAAACAAGAATAGACCATTCACAAAAGGTGCGTGACCATAAAAGATGTTACTCATATAAATAGAACAGCCATTATTCTCTGACTTAAATGAATAACCGTCTCGCAATAAACAAGATCCAGATATAATGTTCATGCTCAACGCTGGCACCAAATAACAATTATTGAGGTCTAAAACTAATCCCGAAGGTAGATGTAGAGGTAGCGTGCCGACGGCGATCACATCAACCTTGGAACCATTCCCGACGCGCATCGTCACCTCGTCCTTAGCCAATCTTCGCTTATTCCATAGCTCCTGTTTCGAGTTACAAATATGAGCAACCGAACCAGTATCAAATACCCAGGCGCTACTGCGAGCATTAGTGAGGAACACATCAATAACATGTATATCAAATATACCTTTGCTCACTTTGCCATCCTTCTTATCCGCCAAATACTTGGGGCAGTTCCGCTTCCAGTGACCAGTCCCTTTGCAGTAGAAGCACTCTGTTTCAGGCCTGGGTCCAGCTTTGGGTTTCTTCGTGGGAGCGGCAACTTGTTTGTCGTTCTTCTTGAAGTTCCCATTCTTTCCCTTGCCCTTTTTCTTGAAACTAGTGGTTTTGTTAACCATCAACACTTGATGCTCCTTCTTGATTTCTACCTCCGCTGATTTCAGCATCGCGAAGAGCTCGAGAATTGTCTTCTCCATCCCTTGCATATTATAGTTCATCACGAAGCCTTTATAGCTTGGTGGCAGTGACTGAAGAACTCTGTCAATAACACTCTCAACCGGAAGATCAATTCCCAGCTGATTCAAGTGGTTGTGGTACCCAGACATTCTGAGTATGTGTTCACTGACAGAACTGTTCTCCTCCATCTTACAGCTAAAGAACTTGTTGGAGACTTCATATCTCTCAACCCGGGCATTAGCTTGAAATATCAATTTCAGCTCTTGGAACATCTCATATGCTCCGTGGCGTTCAAAACGCTTTTGCAGTCCCGGTTCTAAGCCGTAGAGCATGGCACACTGAACTATCGAGTAGTCATCAGATCGAGCCTGCCAGGCGTTCACAACGTCTGCAGTAGCTCCTGCAGCAGGTCCATCACCTAGCGGTGCATCAAGGACATAATTTTTCTGTGCAGCAATGAGGATAATCCTCAAGTTACGGACCCAGTCCGTGTAGTTGCTACCATCATCTTTCAACTTAGCTTTCTCTAGGAACGCATTAAAATTCAACGGAACAGTAGCACGGGCCATTTATCTACAACATAGATATGCAAAGAAACTATCAAGACTAAGTTCATGATAAATTAAGTTCAATTAATCAAATTACTAATGAACTCCCACTTAAATTAACATCCCTCAAGTTAACTAAGTGATATATGATCCAAATCAACTAGCCCATGTCCGATCATCACGTGAGATGGGATAGTCATCAATGGTGAACATCTCCATGTTGATCATATCTACTATATGACTCATGTTCGACCTTTCAGTCTCCAGTGTTCCGAGACCATGTCTGTACATGCTAGGCTCGTCAAGTTTAACCCAAGTATTCTGCTTGTGTAAAACTGGCTTACACCCGTTGTATGTGAACGTAGAATCTATCACACCCGATCATCACGAGGTGCTTCGAAACGACGAACTTTAGCAACGGTGCATACTCGGGGAGAACACTTTTATCTTGAAATTTAGTGAAGGGATCATCTTATAATGCTACCGTCGTTCTAAGCAAAATAAGATGCATAAAGGATAAACATCACATGCAATCAAAATATGTGACATGATATGGCCATCATCTTGTGCTTTTGATCTCCATCTCCAAAGCATCGTCATGATCTTCATCGTCACCGGCTCGACACCTTGATCTCCATCGTTGCGTCGTGGTCGTCTCGCCAACTATTGCTTCTACAACTATTGCTAACGCATAGCGATAAAGTAAAGCAATTACATGGCGCTTGCATTTCATACAATAAAGAGACAACCATAAGGCTCCTGCCGGTTGCCGATAAATTACAAAACATGATCATCTCATACAATAACGTATATCACATCATGTCTTGACCATATCACATCACAGCATACCTTGCAAAAACAAGTTAGACGTCCTCTACTTTGTTGTTGCAAGTTTTACGTGGCTGCTACGGGCTTCTAGCAAGAACCGTTCTTACCTACGGCACAAAACCACAACGGTGATTTATCAAGTTTGCTGTTTTAACCTTCAACAAGGACCGGCCGCAGTCAAATTCGATTCAACTAAAGTAGGAGAAACAAACACCCGCCAGCCACCTTTATGCAAAACAAGTTGCATGTCTGTCGGTGGAACCGGTCTCATGTACGTGGACATGTGAGGTTGGTCCGAGCCGCTTCATCTTACAATACCACCGAATCAAAATAAGACATTGGTGGTAAGCAGTATGACGATCACCGCCCACAACTCTTTGTGTTCTACTCGTGCATATCATCTACGCATAGACCTGGCTCATGATGCCACTGTTGGGGAACGTTGCATGAAAAACAAAAAAAAATTCTACGCACACGTAAGATCTATCCATGGAGATGCATAGCTACGAGAGGGGGAGTATGTCTACGTACCCTCGTAGACCGTAAGCGGAAGCGTTAGAACAACGCGGTTGATCTCGTCGAACAACTTCACGATCCAACCGACCGAGCACCGAACGTACGGCACCTCCGC
Organism: Elymus sibiricus; assembly: GCA_039707655.1. Classification (NCBI taxonomy): domain Eukaryota; kingdom Viridiplantae; phylum Streptophyta; class Magnoliopsida; order Poales; family Poaceae; genus Elymus; species Elymus sibiricus. The sequence goes on along the minus strand of CM077668.1, from coordinate 157,774,258 downwards.
GTTCAGCACACGTTCAGCTCGGTGACGTCCTCGACTTCTTGATCCAGCAAGACGGCGAGGTAGTGGATGAGTTCCGGCAGCACGACGGCGTGGTGACGGTGATGGTGATGCTATCTCCGCAGGGCTTCGCCCAAGCACTGCGAAAATATGACCGAGGGACGGAACTGTGGAGGGGGGCGCCGCACACGGCTAAGACAATGTTGTGTCCTTTGGGGCGCCCCCTCTCCTCTATTTATATATGTGTAGGGGCTTGGAGTAGAAGGAATAGTGCCACGTGAACAGTAACCGTGAATAGTACACACGTGGACTTGGACTCCAAAGTCCAATCCTATTCCTACTAGGACTCTCCCTTTTTTCCTTCCCTAGCTGCGCGGGCTTTTGAGGACTTGGTGTGCCTGGCCCAATAAGGCCAGGGCGCCTCCCCTTAGCCCATGCCAGCCCTTGGGACGTGGTGGACCCACTTGTGGACTTCCGGACTCCTCCGGAACCTTCTGGAAGCTTCCCGGTACAATACCGAAAAAACTGCACCTTTTTCCGGAACCCAAAATATGACTTCCCATATATAAATCTTTACCTCTCGACCATTCCGAGACTCCTCGTGACGTCCGGGATCTCATCCGGGACTCCGAACAATATTCAGTTACCAATTCACATAACTCATATAACACTATATCGTCAACGAACGTTAAGCGTGCGGACCCTACGGGTTCAGGAATGATGTAGACATGACTGAGACGCCTCTCTGGTCAATAACCAATAGCAGAACCTGGATGCTCATATTGGTTCCTACATATTCCACGAAGATCTTATCGGTCGAACCGCAATGACAACATACGTAATTCCCTTTGTCCGTCGGTATGTTACTTGCCCGAGATTCGATCGTCGGTATCTCCATACCTAGTTCAATCTCGTTACCGGCAAGTCTCTTTACTCGTTCCGTAATACATCATCCCGTAACTAACTCCTTAGTCACTTTGCTTGCAAGCTTCTTATGATGTGCATTACCGAGAGGGCCCAGAGATACCTCTCCGAAACACGGAGTGACAAATCCCAGTCTCGATCCATGCCAACTCAACGGACACCTTCGGAGATACCTGTAGAGCATCTTTATGATCACCCAGTTACGTTGTGATGTTTGATAGCACACAAGGTATTCCTCCGGTATCCGGGAGTTGCATGATCTCATGGTCTGAGGAACATGTATTTGACATTCAAGAAAGCAGTAGCAATAAACAGAACGATCATATGCTAAGCTAACGGATGGGTCTTGTCCATCACATCATTCTCCTAATGATGTGATCCCGTTATCAAATGACAACTCATGTCTATGGTTAGGAAACCTTAACCATCTTTGATCAACGAGCTAGTCTAGTAGAGGCTCACTAGGGACACGGTATTTGTTTATGTATTCACACATGTATTTAAGTTTCCGGTCAATACAATTCTAGCATGAATAATAAACCTTTATCATGAACAAGGAAATATAAAATAATAACAACTTTATTATTGCCTCTAGGGCATATTTCCATCAACGTCTGCACCACATCGAGCCTTCCCGTCCATGATGCTCAGCCGCCTCTGTCCCCGCCTGCCTCGCCGCTTCCCCGCGACCCTGTCAGCCTTGCCGCTCGCCCGGACACCCACAAGCCACTTATTCTCTCCTGCTTCTCCGTCCATCCACCCGACCCTCGGAGCCAACCTAACCCTCCGTGCGCCCGCGCCGCCCCTGCGGGCTGCGGCCTTGCCCCTGGCCGCCCGGCGCTCGGAGCAAGCCGCCGCCCGCCGCCCAGACCACATCTCAGGTCTCCAGCACTCCCGGTGGTCGTCAGATTTGAGGTCGCCCACTGCCAAATCCCCAATTGATTTAGAGTTTGTTCTTTGTTGTGCTATCCACTGTCCAGAACACGAATCGACAAACACATAGTACAAATAATTTTGCACATCATTTGTGTTCAATTATGTCATTATGTTTGATAAAAGAAAGTTATTATTGCAAAATTATTGAAGAATGAAGAGGACCATGGACACTGCTTTTGTAGACATGCTATGAAGATATGAACATACGGGATTTCTATGTGAGATTGATAATTAGTTAGAACATTCACATGTCATAGATGGCAAAAAAGTTTAGGAGGACCACCCTGTCTTCTAATCCTAGATCCGCCACTGCCGATGGCTATCTCCGAAAAGATAAAAGAGGAAGCTAATTGATTAAGGATAAGTTATGTTTGTTCAGAATAGTTTTTTTAGATGGATTCTTCAGAATAGTTTGACAAGACACAATAGCCAAATAGCGAAATCACTAATTAAGGAATACTCCTTCCAAAGATCACTCCCACCTCCCAGGTTGCGACAAGTGGCGCACATGCGCGTCACTTGTCGCAACCTGAGAGATTTCCTTTTTTTTCCGTAGATCCGTTTATTCAAAATGTTTTATCTCTTAAACCGTGCGTCCAAATCTCAAATTGTTTTCACCGTTGGATTCCTCGCGTCGAGATCTTCAAAACTAGATCCCATGTTGATAGGTTTTGACGAACTTTTTTTTCACGAAAAAAACAGGTCGAAAAAAACCGAACGAAAAAACCGAACCGGAAGCACGTTTTTTTTCCTTTCCGGAAGAGGCATGGCCGTGCCTCTCGCGAAAGCAAAACCGTGCCTCTCGTGGAAGAAAAAAAAAACAAAAAAACGCGTTTATTTTTCCGTTTCCGAGAGGCACGGCCGTGCCTCTCGCGAAAGCAAAACCGCGCCTCTCACGGAAGAAAAAAAACAGAAAACACATTTTTTTTCCTTTTTCGAGAGGCACAACCGTGCCTCTCGCGAAAGTAAGACCGTGCCTCTCGCGAAAAAAAACCAGAAAACGTGTTTTTTTTCCGTTTCCGATAGGCACGGTCATGCCTCTCGCGGAGCAAAACCGTGCCTCTCAGGGGAGCAAAAAAATGGCGTTTTTCGCGTAATTTTTTTTTTGTCCAAAAGCTAAGGAAGACCGGTGGAAAACCGAAAAAACCCGGAAAAAAACTGTTTAAAAAGCCGAAAACGCGTGCGAAAAAATAAAAAAAAACAAAATCCGGTGGGAGCGCCCAGAGCGCGACACGTGGCAGCGGCTGAGAGCGCGCCTCAGCCTACCCCAAGTGATCGTTGGGGAGGCTCCGAAGGAGCGCTCCTTAGTTAGTTGCTTCCGCCAAATAGGCCAGGCTATCAACCGCCAGTGCGTCAAAAAGGCCGGCCCAAAAACAACTCAACTTTTACAAAAATACTTGCGCCCCTCTCTATATTTAATGGAGTATAAAACCAGGGGCCAAACAGCCGCCACATGTGTGACGCGAGAACTCCTCCTTAGCGCCTTCAACGCATCGCCATCTCGGCGCTCGCGCTGTTGTAACAGGCCACGACCATTAACTTCGGTCCTAAACGGGGTCCCCGCTCCAGAGGCGTTTAATGCCACTGTTATTGTCATGATACCCAAGGTCAACTCACCGGAGTTGCTCTCACAGTTTAGGCCAATAAGTCTGTGTAATGTTCTATATAAGATCTCCACGAAGGTCTTGGCCAATAGACTGAAATGCATCCTCCCAATTCTTATCTCTGAGGAACAGAGTGCCTTTGTACCGGGTAGACTTATCACGGATAACGTATTGGTGGCTTATGAATGTGTACATGCGATAAGGAAGAGGAAAAGGAAGAAACATTTGTGTGCGGTAAAACTCGATATGATGAAGGCATATGATAGAGTGGAGTGGATCTTTCTGAAACAGATGATGGAGAGGATTGGTTTTGCCCCTGCTTGGATTGCTATGATCATGAGGTGTGTGACTTCAGCTACCTTTTCTGTTAGACTAAATGGTGGGTGCTCTAGGGGTTTTTCTCCTTCTCGGGGTCTTCGACAAGGCGATCCCCTATCGCCCTACCTATTTCTATTCTGTGTTGAAGGTTTTTCCGCGCTTCTGAAGAGAGCTCAGAGTGATAACAGGATTAAGGGTGTGTCATTTGGGAGCACTGGCCCCCATGTCACACATTTACTCTTTGCTGATGATAGTGTTGTCTTTCTTGAGGGTTCCCTGGAGAATATGGAGACCCTCAAAGAGATCTTGCAGAATTATGAGGAGGCGTCTGGTCAGAAAGTGAACTTGCAAAAATCGTCGATTTTCTTTGGAAAAGGAAGTTCGGACGATAGTAAAGTGGAACTAAAAAATGCTTTGGGTGTTTCCTCGAAAGCCCTTAGTGAGAGGTACTTGGGTCTCCCAACACTGGTTGGGAAGTTTAAGGAGGGCACTTTCAAATATGTAACAGAAAGTTCTAAAGGGAAAGTTAGTGGATGGAAGGGCCAAGGGCTGTCCAAAGCAGCTAGGGAAGTTCTCATCAAATCTGGTCTTCAAGCTGTACCTACCTTTACCATGAGTTGTTTCCACCTCACAAAGAAAATGTGCCGGAATCTGACTTCGATCTCTTCAAAATTCTGGTGGGGGGCAATGAATGGTGAACGGAAAGTGCATTGGATTGCATGGGATAAGATGTGTGCATCAAAGAGGAATGGGGGGATGGGTTTTCGAGACCCTGAAGCCTTCAACCAAGCTCTTTTAGCAAAGCAAGCTTGGAGAATTTTGCAGGTTCCATCGTCACTTTGTGCAAGAGTTTTAAAGGCGAGATATTTTCCTGAGCACTCGATCTTGACAGCTACCTGCCCATCAGCGGGGTCGTTTACATTCCGTAGCATTATTCATAGCAGAAATTTACTCCGAGAGGGGCTGGTTTGGAGGATTGGAGACGGGTCCAAGGTTAGTATACATCATGATAACTGGATTCCACGGTCTGGAAGCTTGAAACCTCTTGGACAGATGTACGTGCACGGGCAGTCCAAAGTTTCAGATTTGCTTGATGCGGCTGGGATATCATGGGATGAACAAAAGGTCCAGCATATGTTCTCTCCAACGGACGCCGAAGACATCAAGCAAATCGCCGTAGGTGGTCCGGATGCCGAGGACTATTTGGCATGGAATTTCACGAAGAATGGTGAGTTCACAGTAAAATCAGCATATCACCTAAGGATGTCGCTCAACAGATCAAGAACCGGACAGCCGGGCTCTTCGAACACTGTTACTGGCCACAAAGGGTATATGGGCTTATGGGATACAAATGCTCCGGCGAAGGCAAAGATACACATGTGGAGAATCATCAAGAATGGAGTGGCAGTTGGGGCGGAGCTTCACCGTCGTCGGATAAAGCCTGGCATTTTTTGTGTTGCATGCGGACGAGAGGAGACCACTTATCACAGGTTTTGGGCATGTCAGCATTCATCACAGTTCTGGCAGATGATGCAGTCGGAAAAGGGAGTTTCGGTGGCGATCCCACCGAGTATGATCGACTCTCAGAGTGCATTAACAAGCTGGTTATTGGGGTGGTTCGCAGGTGCTACCGACGAGGAGAAGGAGGCGATGATTCACTCAGTCTATGGACTGTGGTTAGCTCGCAATGAGGCCCCAGATGGCAAGAGGATAGCTCCTCCACATGAAATAATGATGGCAGTGTATGAACATATGCAAGAATGGCGCCAGGTCCATGCTCCCAAGGCGCGGCTGACGAAGCCCAACATCATAGAGAAATGGAAACCTCCGGACGAGGGCTGGCTGAAGATCAACTCTAACGGGGCGATCTCTAAGCATAGCGACAAGGGTGGTGGAGGGGGTGTGATTCGCGACCATGTGGGAGCTTATAGGACGGGTTTCTGCCAATATTTTGCCCACATTGTAGACCCGGAAGCAGCAGAGATACTTGCGTGTAGGCGTGCGGTTCAGCTAGCACTCGAGATGCAGGCAGAGAAAATCCATGTCGAGCTGGACAGCCAAGATGTGGTGCAAATGATCAAACGTCGGGAGAAGGATCTCTCTGCATCAGGACCTTGGATTGAAGAAATCAAGGCAATGCTCAAGTCGGTGTCAGACTTTAGAGTTTCGTGGGTTCGGCGGTCTGCCAACGTTGCCGCTCATAAGCGTGCGAGAGTAGGGGTAGGTGAGGAGAGATCTGAGCTTTGGCCTCAGTCTCCGCCAGATTTCATTTCAGATGTAATTTCGGATGGTATTCCAGACTTTGATTAGTTAATAAAGCGGCGGCAGATTACCCCTCAAAAAAAAAAACTTTGGTCCTTCTACATCGCTAGCCACCCTCGTTGCTTTAGCGCCCTTCTGACAAAAAAAAACTATAGCTTCAGAAAAAAAAATACCTATTTTTTTATTGATTAAAAATTGTATATTCATTTTTTTGAAAGTTAACCAATAAAACACACGAATTTCAAAAAGAAGTTCAAGAATTAAAAATGTTTGTCCATTTGAAAAAAGATTGCGGATTTAGAAGTTGTTCATGAATTCGAAAATTGCTCGTGTATTTTTAAAAAGTTGGCGCATCTGAAATAGTTCAAGAATTTGAAAAAAGGTCACCCATTTAAAACTATTCAGCATTTGGAAAAAAAGTCGTGGATGTTCGCAAATTTGAAAAAAGTTCACGCTTTTGAAAATTGTTTATGCATTTGAAAAAAGTTAGCGAACTCGAAAACGTTCACGGGTTTAAAAAAAGTCCGCGGGATTTGAAAAAAGTTTGCGAACTAAAAAAAGTTAATGTGTTCAAAAAAAGTTCACGGGGTTTGAAAAAGGTTCATGGATTTGGAAAAAGTCCGTGAACTCAAAAACGTTCATGAGTTCAAAAAAAGTTCACGGGATTTGAAAAAAGTTTGCGAACTCGGTAAATCAACGAAACTCGAAAAAGTTCACGTGTTCAAAAAAAGTTCGCGGGATTTGAAAAAAGTTCGCGAACTCGAAAACGTTCACGTGTTAAAAAAATGGCGGGATTTGAAAAAAGTTGGAGAACTTGAAAAAGTTCACGAGTTCAAAAAATGTTCGCGGGATTTGGAAAAAGTTCGCGGGATTTGAAAAAAGTTTGTGAACTCGAAACAGTTCAGGAGTTAAAAAAAAATGCTCATAGGATTTGAAAAAGATCCTGTATTTGAAAAAGTTCACTGATTTGAAAAGGTTCATGTATTTGGAAAAAGTTCACGGATTTTAAAAGATGTTCATGAATTTGAAAAAAGTTCACGGATTTGAAAATATGTTTACGAATTTGAAAAAGTTGAGACAAATGTTCGCGTGTTTCAAAAAGGTTCAAAATTTTGAAAAAAGTTCACAAATTTTGGAAAAGAATGAAAAATAAAAAAAAAGGAAAAAAGAAAACCGTACAAAAATCGACCTCGAAAAAACCAAAGGAAAACCACTCTAGAAAAACCCTACTTGGATCGGTCGAACAGGAACCTGGCTCGTGCGACAAACGTGGGGAAGGAGAAAAAAAAGGTGGAGGGTGTGTGTGCGCCAGTTTGCCAAAACAACTGCGATGCACATAGCCAAAACCCTTCTCATCGCTCACATGGCTTAATTAGCAGCATGGCTGCCAAGTTGTGTCACACTCAATTTTACCGTTTCCAGTTCTGCCAATGGGCCGTTTACCATTTTCAAATTGTGCCACTGAAGTGAGCATACGCCCTAAGATGTGGCACTGATGGTGCAATTTACTCATTATTTAACCTGTTGGGTCCTATCTTGATCGCAAACATTCGGTTGTTGCAGATCAAATTTGATGAGACTGAAAAGAATAATTGACATCCGTGCAGCCAGTGAAGTTTTGATGCAAAAGTGTAGTCGAACGAAAACATCTGCAGAACAACCCCGCAGTTGAGTAGACATCGGCAGCAGGTGGCACCTAGGAAATGAATCGTGCTCTGTTTCTGTACATGACCATCTCAAGTATAACTGGGTTCCAAGAATCATGTGTGCAGTAAGAAATGATCATGGGAAATGGCAAAAAAAGCGAACAGTACAACATGACGCTCGCCGCGCTTTCTTCTACTTAACTCCCAAAGGATATAGTCGCAAGTAACAACAATACTGCATCCATTGGATGTAACGAGTCCATAATAACTATACGATGAATCTAGATGTCCTAAAATCCGAGCATAATGTTGCACAAATCCACAAGATACAAGGGTAGGCTAGATGACAGCTCGGGATGAGCGTTAAGCTATCTCAAAACCAATCAACAAACAGCACTGCTATGCACACGACACACTGTGCACGATTTGTGGACGACAATGCAATCCAGTCGTGCATGTATGGCAAATCAGCGCTAGATGTGGCATCGTGCAAGTGTCGTGCGCACTAAGTCGTCGAATGCACAGCAGTTTCGATCAACAAAGGTAGGCTAGATGATTTAGTAAATCAGACGACTACATAATACTTAGATTAAGTCAACTAAAACCTCATGTAAATCATCCTCAGAAAAAAACTCATGTGAATCATCTTGCATCAGATTAATTTCAGTGGAGACGCCCACACGATCGAGGAAATCCACTGCAAAATAACATAATATCAATGTCATTGTCTTGGAATTATCTCATCATGTGCAAAAGAGTAGATTGCACAAAAACGACATTTGGAGCAAGTGAAACATGAAACCACACTTTTTTTTTTCTTTCGAAAAAGTAAGGATAAAAAAACCAATGTCAAAGGCAAGTTTTCTTACAGATATAGCTTGAGTTGGCGACCTTTCTCTCGTTCCTCTTCTCTCCAGTCATAAGTTGTTGGATTAGAAGAAGCCTCAGCAGCAGGTGGTGGAGCAAGGGAGGCCTCAACAGCAGGTAGCGGCGGAGCAAGGGAAGCCTCCTCGGCAGCAGGCGACCGAGCAAGGGAAGCCTCCTCGAGACGGTGAGTTCCCCGGGACAACCGATCCATGGTGCGGCCGGCCGGTGGGTCGTCCGGGCGGAGAGGAAGGCACCGGCGGGAGAAAACGAAGCTGCTAGGGTTCAGTCGCCGGCACAGGAGGTTCAGTCGGCGCTTCCTGAGTTCTTTCGAGAGGGCGGAGAGACCGAGAGAGAAAGGAAAACCACACACCCCCACCATTTGATCGGAAGGGCAAAGGGGTCACGTCGTACGTGACCAGACCTTCCGATGAACACATCGTTTCGCTCTAGTATTTCATACTCCCTCTGTCACAAATAAGTTTTGAACTAAAACAGCGTCACTTATTTCCGAACGGAGAAAGCCTCAAGTGATCTAAACGGTCTTATATTACTTTACAGAAGGAGTAATTCATTGTATTTGACAATTTAAAAATTGCTAAATTATAGGCCATTCTAGGTTTTTAATGTATTTTTGCTTGCATTTAATTTGATAGGGACTGTAATTCCACAGACAGTAGTACAATTTCTTACACAAGTCCAACATTATTAATTGTCATTTTGAATGCTCCTTATTTTGTTTGAAAAATCATGTAATGCGTCATATTGCGAACTACAAAAAGAATATATTTATCTTATCTGGAATACATTCATTAGCTTCTCATAAATACAGGGTTTCTATTGTTTTCATGTTCCTGAATACAGGAAAGAACTAAGTGTAAGGATCCCCTTTGGTTTACCCGCAAAAAAAGAAGATCCTCTTTGGTTGAATAAATCCTCAACATGTTTTCGAAAAAGGGTTGAGTATCATGATATGATACCGTATCATATTAAATGATGTACTAGTATGTGTTATGCATGACAATAAATAAGGTCAATATGATACCAAGCTATGATACTATGCATTGTGTAGGTGTTGGGGAACGTTGCATGGGAAACAAAAATTTTCCTACGCACACATAAGATCTATCCATGGTGATGAGCATCTACGAGAGGGAGAGTGAATCTACATACCCTTGTAGATCGCTAAGCGGAAGCGTTAATAAACGCGGTTGATGTAGTCGAACGTCTTCGCGATCCAAATCGCCGAGCGTCCCGCGATCCAATCACGATCCTTCCGATCTAGTGCCGAACGGACGGCACCTCCGCGTTCAACACACGTACGGCTTGATGACGCCTTCACCTCCTCGATCCAGCGAGCGATGGTGAAGTAGTGGTTGAGTTCCAGCAGCATGACGGCGTGGTGATGGTGGTGAGGAACAATCTCTGCAGGGCTTCGCCAAGCACTACGGAGATTATGACGGAGGAACTAGAGGGCTAGGGTTGCCGGCACACGGCTTGGGAAATCCTGATGTGTCCCGTGTGCTAGCCCTGCCCCTCTATTTATATGTTGAGCCTTGGGGTCTAAACTTGGAGTAAAAGCCTCCTCCGGGTCGGTTTTGCCCGCACAAGGTCGGTTTGGCCCGCAGGAAAAGAGTCCAACTCGGATCCCTGCCGAACCGTGCACAGCCGCGCACAAGCGGTAGTACCGCTTCACACAAGCGGTAGTACCGCTTGGGCGGTAGTACCGCTTCACACAAGCGGTAGTACCGCTCGGGCGGTAGTACCGCTTCACCAAGCGGTAGTACCGCTTACGCGGCAGCAAAACTACTTTTGCACTTTCCAATACCTTGTGGGCTTTATCCCTTTGGCTCATATAAAGTGTTGCTGCACCCGAACACTTCGGTAAACATCCGGAACCCATTCCGGTGAACTCCGGAACCCTTCCAGAGATCAAAACACTATTATCACATATATCAATCTTTACCTCCGGACTATTCCGGAGATCCTCGTCATGTCCGGGATCTTATCCGAGACTCCGAACAACTTTCGGTCACCAACATAATAACTCAATTATACTAATCGTCACCAAACGTTAAGTGTGTAGACCCTGCGGGTTCGAGAACTATGTAGACATGACCGAGACACCTCTACGGCCAATAACCAATAGCGGGACCTGGATGCCCATATTGGCTCCTACATATTCTACGAAGATCTTTATCGGTCGAACCTCTATGTCAAGGATTCAGTTAATCCCGTATGCTGTTCCCTTTGTTCTTCGGTATGTTACTTGCCCGAGATTCGATCGTCGGTATCACTATACCTAGTTCAATCTCGTTACCGGCAAGTCTCTTTACTCGTTCCGTAATACAAGATCTCGTGGCTAACACTTTAGTCACATTGCTTGCAAGGCTCATTGTGATGTTGTATTACCGAGTGGGCCCTGAGATACCTCTCCGTCATACGGAGTAACAAATCCCAGTCTTGATCCATGCCAACCCAACAGACACCCTCGGAGATACCTGTAGAGCACCTTTATAGTCACCCAGTTACGTTGCGACGTTTGATACACACAAGGTATTCCTCCGGTGTCAGTGAGTTGCATGATCTCATGGTCAAAGGAACAGATACTTGACATGCAGAAAACAATAGCAATAAACTGACACGATCAAAATGCTACGTTTACAGTTTGGGTCTTGTCCATCACATCATTCTCCTAATGATGTGATCCCGTTATCAAATGACATCTCATGTCAATGGCTAGGAAACCTTAACCATCTTTGATCAATGAGCTAGTCAACTAGAGGCTTACTAGGGACACAGTGTTGTCTATGTACCCACACATGTATTTGAGTTTCCAATCAATACAATTATAGCATGGATAATAAACGATTATCATGAACAAGGAAATATAATAATAACCAATTTATTATTGCCTCTAGGGCATATTTCCAACAGTCTCCCACTTGCACTAGAGTCAATAATCTAGTTCACATCACTATGTGATTTACATTGTAATGAATCGAACACCCATGCAGTTCTGGTGTTGTTCATGTTTAGCCCTTGGAAGAGGTTTAGTCATCGGATCTGCAACATTTAGATCCGTGTGTACTTTGCAAATATTTATGTCGTCCTCCTTGATGTAATCGCGGATGGAATTGAAACGTCGCTTTATGTGTCTGGTCCTCTTGTGAAATCTTGGTTCCTTGGCTAGAGCAATGGCACCAGTATTATCACAAAACAGAGTCATTGGGTTAAGTGCACTAGGCACTACTCCAAGATCTGTCATGAACTCCTTCATCCAGACACCTTCCTTCGCCGCCTCCGAGGCTGCGATGTACTCCGCTTCGCATGTAGAATCTGCTACCACGCTTTGCTTGGAACTGCACCAGCTAACCGCACCCCCATTAAGAATAAATACGTATCCGGTTTGCGACTTAGAGTCATCCGGATCAGTGTCAAAGCTTGCATCGACGTAACCCTTTACGACGAGCTCTTGATCACCTCCATAAACGAGAAACATGTCCTTAGTCCTTTTCAGGTACTTCAGGATATTCTTGACCGCCGTCCAGTGTTCCATTCCTGGATCACTTTGAAACCTTCCGACCATACTTATGGCAAGGCTGACATCGGGTCAAGTATGGTCGGAAGGTTTCAAAGTGATCCAGGAATGGAACACTGGACGGCGGTCAAGAATATCCTGAAGTACCTGAAAAGGACTAAGGACATGTTTCTCGTTTATGGAGGTGATCAAGAGCTCGTCGTAAAGGGTTACGTCGATGCAAGCTTTGACACTGATCCGGATGACTCTAAGTCGCAAACCGGATACGTATTTATTCTTAATGGGGGTGCGGTTAGCTGGTGCAGTTCCAAGCAAAGCGTGGTAGCAGATTCTACATGCGAAGCGGAGTACATCGCTGCCTCGGAGGCGGCGAAGGAAGGTGTCTGGATGAAGGAGTTCATGACAGATCTTGGAGTAGTGCCTAGTGCACTTAACCCAATGACTCTGTTTTGTGATAATACTGGTGCCATTGCTCTAGCCAAGGAACCAAGATTTCACAAGAGGACCAGACACATAAAGCGACGTTTCAATTCCATCCGCGATTACATCAAGGAGGACGACATAAATATTTGCAAAGTACACACGGATCTAAATGTTGCAGATCCGATGACTAAACCTCTTCCAAGGGCTAAACATGAACAACACCAGAACTGCATGGGTGTTCGATTCATTACAATGTAAATCACATAGTGATGTGAACTAGATTATTGACTCTAGTGCAAGTGGGAGACTGTTGGAAATATGCCCTAGAGGCAATAATAAATTGGTTATTATTATATTTCCTTGTTCATGATAATCGTTTATTATCCATGCTATAATTGTATTGATTGGAAACTCAAATACATGTGTGGGTACATAGACAACACTGTGTCCCTAGTAAGCCTCTAGTTGACTAGCTCATTGATCAAAGATGGTTAAGGTTTCCTAGCCATTGACATGACATGTCATTTGATAACGGGATCACATCATTAGGAGAATGATGTGATGGACAAGACCCAAACTGTAAACGTAGCATTTTGATCGTGTCAGTTTATTGCTATTGTTTTCTGCATGTCAAGTATCTGTTCCTTTGACCATGAGATCATGCAACTCACTGACACCGGAGGAATACCTTGTGTGTATCAAACGTCGCAACGTAACTGGGTGACTATAAAGGTGCTCTACAGGTATCTCCGAGGGTGTCTGTTGGGTTGGCATGGATCAAGACTGGGATTTGTTACTCCGTATGACGGAGAGGTATCTCAGGGCCCACTCGGTAATACAACATCACAATGAGCCTTGCAAGCAATGTGACTAAAGTGTTAGCCACGAGATCTTGTATTACGGAACGAGTAAAGAGACTTGCCGGTAACGAGATTGAACTAGGTATAGTGATACCGACGATCGAATCTCGGGCAAGTAACATACCGAAGAACAAAGGGAACAGCATACGGGATTAACTGAATCCTTGACATAGAGGTTCGACCGATAAAGATCTTCGTAGAATATGTAGGAGCCAATATGGGCATCCAGGTCCCGCTATTGGTTATTGGCCGTAGAGGTGTCTCGGTCATGTCTACATAGTTCTCGAACCCGCAGGGTCTACACACTTAACGTTTGGTGACGATTAGTATAATTGAGTTATTATGTTGGTGACCGAAAGTTGTTCGGAAGTTTCGGATAAGATCCCGGACATGACGAGGATCTCCGGAAGAGTCCGGAGGTAAAGATTGATATATGTGATAATAGTGTTTCGATCTCCGGAAGAGTTCCGGAGTTCACCGGAATGGGTTCCGGATGTTTACCGAAGTGTTCGGGTGCAGCAACACTTTATATGGGCCAAAGGGATAAAGCCCACGAGGTATTGGAAAGTGCAAAAAGTAGTTTTGCTGCCGCGTAAGCGGTACTACCGCTTGGTGAAGCGGTACTACCGCCCGAGCGGTACTACCGCTTGTGTGAAGCGGTACTACCGCCCAAGCGGTACTACCGCTTGTGTGAAGCGGTACTACCGCTTGTGCGCGGCTGTGCACGGTTCGGCAGGGATCCGAGTTGGACTCTTTCCCTGCGGGCCAAACCGACCTGGAGGAGGCTTTTACTCCAAGTTTAGACCCCAAGGCTCAACATATAAATAGAGGGGCAGGGCTAGCACACGGGATACATCAGGATTTCCCAAGCCGTGTGCCGGCAACCCTAGCCCTCTAGTTCCTCCGTCATAATCTCCGTAGTGCTTGGCGAAGCCCTGCAGAGATTGTTCCTCACCACCATCACCACGCCGTCGTGCTGCTGGAACTCAACCACTACTTCACCATCGCTCGCTGGATCGAGGAGGTGAAGGCGTCATCAAGCCGTACGTGTGTTGAACGCGGAGGTGCCGTCCGTTCGGCACTAGATCGGAAGGATCGTGATTGGATCGCGGGACGCTCGGCGATTTGGATCGCGAAGACGTTCGACTACATCAACCGCGTTTATTAACGCTTCCGCTTAGCGATCTACAAGGGTATGTAGATTCACTCTCCCTCTCGTAGATGCTCATCACCATGGATAGATCTTATGTGTGCGTAGGAAATTTTTTGTTTCCCATGCAACGTTCCCCAACACCATCAACGTGTCGCCATAAGGTTGTCGCGCCGACTGTTGCTTCCACGACTATAGCTAACGTTTAGCGATAAAGTAAAGCATTACATAGCGCTTAATGATTGACACGCAGGTCATACAATAATTAAAGACAACTCTATGGCTCCTGCCAGTTGCCGTACTCATCGACATGCAAGTCGTGATATTCTATACAAAACATGATCATCTCATACATCACATATATCTCATCATGTAATTGGCCATATCACATCACATCATACCCTGCAAAAACAAGTTAGACGTCCTCTAATTGTTGTTGCAAATTTTACGTGGCTGCTACGGGTTTGCAAGAACCGTTCTTACCTACGCAAAACCACAACGTGGTGTAGTGATTGCTTTTTGATCTTCTAAAAGAACCCTCTTCATTGAACCGATTCAACTAAAGTGAGAGAGACAGACACCCGCCAGTCACCTTTATGCAACAAGTGCACGCAGCGGTAAAACCAGTCTCGCGTAAGCGTACGCGTAATGTCGGTCCGGGCCGCTTCATCTCACAATACCGCTGAATCAAGTATCAACTAGTAACGGCAAGCAATATGTATACACCCACGCCCACAACTCGTTTGTGTTCTACTCGAGATCTCATCTACGCATAGACCTAGCTCATGATGCCACTGTTGGGGAACGTTGCATGGGAAACAAAAATTTTCCTACGCACACATAAGATCTATCCATGGTGATGAGCATCTACGAGAGGGAGAGTGAATCTACATACCCTTGTAGATCGCTAAGCGGAAGCGTTAATAAACGCGGTTGATGTAGTCGAACGTCTTCGCGATCCAAATCGCCGAGCGTCCCGCGATCCAATCACGATCCTTCCGATCTAGTGCCGAACGGACGGCACCTCCGCGTTCAACACACGTACGGCTTGATGACGCCTTCACCTCCTCGATCCAGCGAGCGATGGTGAAGTAGTGGTTGAGTTCCAGCAGCACGACGGCGTGGTGATGGTGGTGAGGAACAATCTCTGCAGGGCTTCGCCAAGCACTACGGAGATTATGACGGAGGAACTAGAGGGCTAGGGTTGCCGGCACACGGCTTGGGAAATCCTGATGTGTCCCGTGTGCTAGCCCTGCCCCTCTATTTATATGTTGAGCCTTGGGGTCTAAACTTGGAGTAAAAGCCTCCTCCGGGTCGGTTTTGCCCGCACAAGGTCGGTTTGGCCCGCAGGAAAAGAGTCCAACTCGGATCCCTGCCGAACCGTGCACAGCCGCGCACAAGCGGTAGTACCGCTTCACACAAGCGGTAGTACCGCTTGGGCGGTAGTACCGCTTCACACAAGCGGTAGTACCGCTCGGGCGGTAGTACCGCTTCACCAAGCGGTAGTACCGCTTACGCGGCAGCAAAACTACTTTTGCACTTTCCAATACCTTGTGGGCTTTATCCCTTTGGCTCATATAAAGTGTTGCTGCACCCGAACACTTCGGTAAACATCCGGAACCCATTCCGGTGAACTCCGGAACCCTTCCAGAGATCAAAACACTATTATCACATATATCAATCTTTACCTCCGGACTATTCCGGAGATCCTCGTCATGTCCGGGATCTTATCCGAGACTCCGAACAACTTTCGGTCACCAACATAATAACTCAATTATACTAATCGTCACCAAACGTTAAGTGTGTAGACCCTGCGGGTTCGAGAACTATGTAGACATGACCGAGACACCTCTACGGCCAATAACCAATAGCGGGACCTGGATGCCCATATTGGCTCCTACATATTCTACGAAGATCTTTATCGGTCGAACCTCTATGTCAAGGATTCAGTTAATCCCGTATGCTGTTCCCTTTGTTCTTCGGTATGTTACTTGCCCGAGATTCGATCGTCGGTATCACTATACCTAGTTCAATCTCGTTACCGGCAAGTCTCTTTACTCGTTCCGTAATACAAGATCTCGTGGCTAACACTTTAGTCACATTGCTTGCAAGGCTCATTGTGATGTTGTATTACCGAGTGGGCCCTGAGATACCTCTCCGTCATACGGAGTAACAAATCCCAGTCTTGATCCATGCCAACCCAACAGACACCCTCGGAGATACCTGTAGAGCACCTTTATAGTCACCCAGTTACGTTGCGACGTTTGATACACACAAGGTATTCCTCCGGTGTCAGTGAGTTGCATGATCTCATGGTCAAAGGAACAGATACTTGACATGCAGAAAACAATAGCAATAAACTGACACGATCAAAATGCTACGTTTACAGTTTGGGTCTTGTCCATCACATCATTCTCCTAATGATGTGATCCCGTTATCAAATGACATGTCATGTCAATGGCTAGGAAACCTTAACCATCTTTGATCAATGAGCTAGTCAACTAGAGGCTTACTAGGGACACAGTGTTGTCTATGTACCCACACATGTATTTGAGTTTCCAATCAATACAATTATAGCATGGATAATAAACGATTATCATGAACAAGGAAATATAATAATAACCAATTTATTATTGCCTCTAGGGCATATTTCCAACAGTAGGTAGTATCATACACTAGACCAGCCTATACATGATCATAGCTTGGTATCAACACTTGGATTACTTCAAGTGAGCCTTGTCGTCGCAGTCTATACATGATCAGCCAACCACAGTACCACACACTGGCGGAGGCAGGGGGTGGCCAGCCAGGCCCGGGCCCTCCCCAACATCCTAATTTCTTTGGTAATATGCATGTGAACAGTGGCATTTTTTTACTGTTACCTGCAGCTGGCCTCCTCAACATCCGATTATATGCATTCCTGCCTCCGCCACTGGTACCACATCTTGTTGCGCATTCCACTTCTTCATGTATCCGGTATACTGTCAAGAGATTAATTAACTCCAAGTAGCACAAGTAGATATGGTGCAAGCTCAACATAAAATCATGCATGTATACATTTTCCTTCCCATGATACTGAGGTGATTTCTTCGAGATTGATCGTGACCTCATTATTGGACTAGTTTCGTCACGGACTTTGACAACACCAATATCCGCAACCGGGCACAGTGCTTTGGCTCTCGGGAACATTTTGCTCCTGTATGAATAATAAATTAACAACTCTGTTTTTTCTAGATGTTCATGTTAGTGTCTAAAGCGTGTTTGAGAATTTTCATGCGAAACGGAATAGCAATGTTTTGTCCATGAAAAAACAATGCCTAGTGGTAAGAAAATGCCAAAAAATCAGTGTTCAACTTGTTTTTTTTTCTTTGCACATGTCGAAATGTTTACGTTTCCTCCCTAAAAGTTTACTGATAAAATTTGAATATGAACATGTCTAAAAGTTTTTGTATTTTCTCCGCATTTGCAAATGCTCCCTAGAGCCAAACTGAATTTCTGTAACCTGAGTGCATAATTTTGGTGTTGGGGGGGGGGGGGGTACAACAACCCTTGGCAAAATATGACCCCCTATAAGTCCACGGACAGGACCCAATCACCCCTCATTTGTCCGCATTGCAACCACACTCTCCATTTCCAAACCCTCATTTTCATACTACTCCATGCAACGTCCAATATATCTAGGTAATCATAAATACATGAAGCAAACTACTCTAATCCTACTCATCGTCGAAGATATCGATGACCCCATTGCCGAAGCTGCCGGCCTCGTGGTCATTGGCGGCGGGGCGATGCTCTGGGGCCTCCTCCTCCCCATCGTCCTCGTCCATGAAGAGAAGTTCCCGCTTCACGTCGGCGAGGTGGATAAGGCGGCAGTTCTCCATCACCTCCCGCTCGGGCTGGATCGAGTCCAGGATGGCCTGGTTCTCGGCTATGAGTTTGCGATCAGCGACGACTGTCGCATATGAGGCATTGCCTGCTTGCTCGGCCTCCCCACCGCACCTCCGCCCAAAATCGCCGGGCTCAACCTCCATGGCCGCCTCCTCCTCCTCGTCGTCATCCGACACCTCGACCTCTCACTGCGCCTGCACCTCGTCCTTCTCTGCACGCTGAGTAGCGCGGTTTGCCTTCATCGTGTGGTGTGCCTCCGTGGCACGACGTTCCTCGGCGGCACGCATCTCCCACACGATCTCCGCCCGACCCTAGGACGCTAGCATTTTGTAGTAGGTTATCTTCTCTCGGAGCATGGCAACAAGGGAGGTCGGAGCAGAAAGGGAAAGAGACGGGGGATCCGGTGGCGGCGCAGACGCGGGGAAAAGGAGGGAAATGTGGGCGACTAGGGTTTACCTTCGCCGTTTGGTTAAATAGTCGGGTTCTTGGCTCATCGAATGGCGTGCCAGAGTGGCACCATGAATGCGGTCACCAAACCAATGACCTCTGATGGATCGAAGGTTTTTCGTGGTGGACGCGTCCGACAGTTCTCATATCCGCCCCACGTATGAACTGGGTATGAGGGGTGACATATATCCAAACATATGAGCTTGATTTGCGGGTCTTGATTGGGCTAAAAAAAACATAAACATTTTTTTTTTTTGAAACTAAAAACATAAACATTTAGAGGACATGATTGAATGGCTGGCTGGATCGGACTTCGTCGGCAGAGTTACAGAACACCCGCTGGACCGGACTCGTCCGCAGGAGCTACGGAACACCTGCAACTGTTGTTTTCGAATAATCCACGATTGAATACAGGTTGTTCACCATTCGCCCAGTCAACAGTCAACAGTCAACAGTCAACAGAAGCCGCTGTCCCGCTTCACAGTGTCTTTCTCGTGCTCGCCAGCTGTGGAAAATATCGCGATGGGTCAACAGAGGTCGTGGGCCGGAGACACGACCCAGGCGTGGACCTGGTGTTGGTGCACCGCAGAGTCACGCGCCGCTCCCGTGCTCTCCTCGGGGCCGGTCCATGCGCCGTGCCGCTGCCTCCGGACTTGTCGTGGCTTCAAAAAGGGAAACTCAACCCCCCACTACTGGTACGGAGGGCGGGCGCGAGGCTTGCAGTGCAAGAAGGGAAGGCAGCGCCGCACCGCCCGCCGCCGTCTCTCTCTCTCTCGAGGAGGAGGGGGAAACCTCGCCGCCGCCTCCGGCATGCAGGGCGTCGAGCAGGAGGAGGCGCCGCGGCGGCGGCGGCCGCCGGTCGCCACGGAGGCTCTCCGCGACAGGATCGTCGAGAAGGTCAAGGAGAACCGCGTCACCCTGATCGTGGGGGACACCGGATGCGGTAAAGATCGAGTCGTCTTTCCTTCAACATACGTTCCTTCCTGCCTCGATCGCTCGCATTTGGTTGATTCGATTTTTTTTGTGGCATTTTGGGGTTTGGGGGAGGTTTATCCTTTTTCTTTTTTTTACCGGAAACCAAAGATTTTTGGCCTGGATTTCCGCAATTTTCCATGTTTGCTTCCTGCCGCTTTGTTTGTTCATCTGCTTTTTTCGACCTTTTTTTTTTTGCATCTACTGTTTGTTGGGGTTTTGGTCAATCGTGGGTGGCGGCATTGGGGGTTTGTTGGAGCAGGGGTTTCTGCCAGATTGGGAACTGCGTGTTTCAACTTTGATTGGGTGGCGGCATTGGGGATCTCTGCCTTGCTTTCTCCTTTTTAGGGCTTTTGGAGGGGTCAAGGTTTTGAGAAAGGGCAAGTGATGGACGATGGAGGAAGGGGTTTTGGGAGAGTGGTGGTTCTTGAATTTTTCTCCCGGACTGTTTATTTTGATTTTTTCTGGCGCGAGTGTGGATCTACTTTCTAATAATCAATCTTCTGGAATTGGGATTTTACTAAAAAAGGCTCGCAATTTAGATCTGTTATTCATCGCTACCTTTTTGGAGACTCTTCTTTTCCGAAGTTTCCTTGCATTTTTATGTAACAGCTTTTGTTTGGTTTTAGGCTTTTCTGAATGCATGCTCAGCCGGCATAGAATGGAGGAATGATGTAGAATAACTAGGGTTCACCTGACGTTTGTAATTTCAAAGTTAAAATCATACTTCTGTATTATCGATGTTACATATATTATCCTGCTCTAGGATGTAAACTTTGTGTTCAGTCACACTAATGGATTTAGCCCATTAACTTTCTGTAGGGAAGAGCTCTATGGTTCCCCAGTTCCTCCTAGAAGGAAATTTGGAACCAATCATGTGCACACAGCCTAGGAGGTTTGCAGTAGTAGCTATTGCTCAAATGGTGGCTGAATCTCGCAACTGTCAGGTTGGAGAAGAGGTTGGATATCATATTGGCCACTCCAATGTGTCAAATCTCAATTCGAAAAGGTAATTCCTCACTGAATTTGTGATCCGATGGCACCTTATCCCCGATATTAGGCAGATGAATGAATCATTATATTCATTTTCTTCCTTATTCTGCATTCTCCATGGGTATTATTGTGCAGGATATATGCAGTATATGCTGCCACATTGAGTGTATTTTCAGTACTTGCCTCCTTAACTCCAAATTTCCAGTATATATAGCATTATATTTTATTTCATGTATCTTACCCACCTGAAGCTCATGATTTTCTCACCAGTTCGTTGATTTTGTGATATATCATTTGTGCTGTAGTATCAATTAACTAAAACTTGTCTATGTGTGAATCAGGTCAAAAATTGTTTTCAAAACAGCTGGTGTTGTACTGGAGCAAATGCGTGATAAGGGCCTCGCTGCATTGAAATATAAGGTTATTATTCTTGATGAAATACACGAAAGGTCCGTCGAATCTGATCTTGTACTTGCTTGTGTGAAGCAGTTCATGATGAAAAAAAATGACTTAAGGTAAGAACTCTGATAACATGCATTGGCACATTTCATTTCTGCCCACCTTACAAAATTATCTTACTTTTTATTGCTAAGATATGTCATGTCACTCTTGACATAGGTTGGTTTTAATGTCTGCTACCGCTGATATCACAAGATACAAGGAATACTTTAGAGATCTTGGAAGGGGTGAAAGGGTTGAAGTGATTGCCATTCCAAGCAGTCCTCGAACGCGCATTTTCCAGAGAGAAGTCCTATACCTTGAGCAGGTACATATTGTAGCTGACTTCAGCATTTAACTGGGCTGTCAATGTTTGGTTTACTAATATACCATGGAACGTCGATATTAGTTTACCTAAATTTCTTCTGGAAATTGCATGATGTACCTTCTAGTATCTACAGTGCCTTGTTACTGAAGATGCTGCAGTTTGTTTCCTATATGCTCTTGTCTCGTATATTTATGTACATTGGATTTTACAGAAGTATTATTTCACGAATGTAGCATTGCATCATTCTCATTAATGATTATGTTATAATTGTGAGTTCTTTAATTAGACTGGGTTCATTTAACTATTATTAAAATTTGGGTTAAATCCTTACACCCCCCTCCCCTCCATTGAAGACCCCCTGTCTGACATGCAGGCCACCTTGTGTCTGACATGTTAATCTAGGCCCTAGTGGCTTAAGGGTTTGATCTTTTTGTAAGGGCATAAGAGCTTTCGCCTCGAAATTGTCACCTTCCATTGTCTAGTTTGTGATTTGCCTTATTTGATACAATCAGTACTTTACATGGATCTCTTCTAGTCTGTTCTTTACTGTTGTCACCTGATGCAATGGAATGCTGCTCAGATTGCTGATATTCTCAAGATGAATTCTGAATCACTCTCAACAAAGTATTGTTCTGGAGAGGATGCTGACGCTGATGCTGGTCTAAACTCTGATGTGTATCAACTTATCCACGAGTTACTGTTGCACATACACCGAAGTGATCCAGACCTTGAAAATAGTATTTTGGTTTTCCTTCCTACATACTATGCATTGGAGCAGCAGTGGATCCGTCTGTCGTCTGTTAGATCAGTTTTCAAGGTGCACATTCTTCATCGTAGCATTGACACTGATGAAGCACTTCAAACTATGAAGGTTTCAAAGTCTTGCCGAAAGGTATGCATTGTTTTATTGCAATTAACTTAGTTCAGTTAAACATTTTTTACCTGTTAAGATAATCTCTTAAGTTATGTGGTGCCAGTAGTGGGACAACAACAACAACAAAGCCTTTAGTCCCAAACAAGTTGGGGTAGGCTAGTGGGACATGGTGACAAAATTGAAATATTATGCAGATGGTGTACTTGTGGAGTTGTTTCCTATATATATCACTATCATTATTTGTTTATTCTTAATTTTATTCATCTCGTCACGTCATGACTCTGATTGGCTGCGTCAGTTCACAGTATATGTAGCCCACCAAAGTGCCCCCTCCTCTCCATTGCCAGAAAAAGTTCTGTGTTTCCTACATCTGAAAACAAATGAATTCGATTTTTTTTCCACCACTCCCCTTGTACATTTTAGTGATCCTTGGCCCTGGGGGCGCTGTTTGGCTTCCCCTCTCCTGCTAGTGCTAACCTACAACTACAAGGTGTCCCTAGTAACCACAAATGCTGCAATTAAACAACGATGTGTAGGTAAAACTTAGCATGGATGTATGCATGCTTACAGGATTGAAACAATTTCATCTTGTCAACTGATTTCTCTGAGTCGTTTGTACTTCACATTGCAGGTTATACTGGCAACAAACATTGCCGAATCATCTGTCACTATTCCTGGAGTGGCTTATGTTATTGATTCCTGTAGATCATTGCAAGTCTATTGGGATCCAATCAGGAAAACAGACTCAGCTGGGCTTGTATGGGCTTCCAAGTCTCAGGTTATCTAAAAAATATACTGATGTTATCCATTTTAAAACTTATTTTTAACCCTGACGCTTACAACTATTTTAACGTCTTCTAGGCTGAGCAGCGAAAAGGCAGGACAGGCCGAACCTGTGATGGTCAAATTTATCGCCTGGTAACTGGACCATTTTACAACAGTTTAGATGATCATGAACATCCTGCCATTTTAAGGTTATCGTTAAGAGAGCAAGTGCTCATGGCTTGCTGTGCAGAGTCAAGAGCTATGAATGATCCTAATGGTATTTGTTTTACTGAAATTCAGCTAATTTTGGTTGATGTTTCTTTTCACATGACCAGTTTCTGTTATATAAATATTTATATATTTGGTTGTCCACATGTTAGTCACTGTACCATCTGTCCCTAAGTGTCTATTTTTGAACACTTTGCACAGCCTTTTATAGAAGTTTGACCATTTAATTCCATAACAGTATGCTGTCAAGTTATAGAAAAATCACCAAATGCCTCTTATGTGAATTAGCAATCCAAGGTATAAAAGTTCTGACTACATGCATTTGAAAACAAACCTTATCTGATTATATGTGGTGTGTGTGTATGTGGGTGGGTGGGTGGGGTGGGGTGGTTATATACTGCATTTCTTGTTATTTGATTTAGATTAAGCATTAAGGTAATATTCTCACTAACAGTTCATTTTTGCCAGTCGTGCTGCAAAAAGTTCTCGACCCTCCAAATTTGGATGTTATTCAAGATGCACTAGACTCACTTGTTCAAATTCATGCATTGGTTAAGCCAACTTCTCCTAGAGGGCGTTACGAGCCCACCTTTTATGGCTGTTTGCTCAATAGCTTGCCATTATCGTTTGATGCTTCTGTTCTTGCCCTGAAATTTGCGGAGATTGGCTTTCTCCATGAAGGAATTCTAATAGGCATTATGTTGGACATCCAACCACTTCCTATCCTGCAACCTTTTGGCTATCAAGCATTGGTATGTTTTAGTTGCCTCTCGAAAAATGCTTAGATCCCTGTGCTGTATTTAGTTATATATGTATCCAACTGCCTGTTTTCCAGTGTAAGATGTTTAGAGACAATTACTTTGACGAGGATAGCAACCTGAAAATTGGCAAGAAGGAAGCTACATTAATTGGAAACCTTTGTGCATTCCAATTTTGGCAGCGAATGTTTAAGGTACGCCTTAACTTTTTCTAATAATCACTGTGCATATTTTCAGGAGCTGTTGCATCTGATAGTTGGTTATTAGTAGTAACTTTCAAAACCCACATTATGGTAAACCTTTACTATTTTGTTTTGAGGATTGTACAATTTTCTTGCCCATAAACTCTTGCATAGCTTGCTTCTCCGCTTAATGAAAAGATGTGCAAATGCTGTTTGCACATTCTTAAAAAAGAAGCAGCATTTACTAATGCATTGCTCATTTCTCTTTCCAAGATTCCATCAACAGCGACACAGTTTACTCTCTCAGACCCATTCCCAGTGAATGACTGTTGCTAGAAAGCTACGATCTTGGCCTTCGTGAGAATGATTATTGATGGATCAAAATGCACTTATCATTATCTTCTGTTTGAAACATTAGTTACTTTATCGCTACATTTTCATATGTTTCAGGACAAGTGTCGTCAAGAGTATCTGAAAATGGTGGCTGACACCCAAGAGCCAACAGCATATCATGCCTTTATCTCTAAACAGGAAGAAGTGTGGTGTGGATTTCATAACCTCTTGCCGGCAGCACTTAACAACATCTCTGAAATTTGTAAATCCTTCCAACTTGTGATAAAAAATGATGAAATGAATGTTGTGCTCGGAGTTACTCTCACCGTATGCATATTTTGATCGCACATTGTTCCTGTTTGTAGTGTGCCTTGGGCACATTTTTCACACTTATTATGTACCATTATACATGAGATGTTTGGATAAAATTCCTATTCTATTCTTGTTCATGAATCTAATTGATAGATCGGATATTGTTTTTCACAATATCGATCCATCCATTATCACCGGGATGGAAAAGTCATCTTGTTGAATTTACAGAAGTCAAAATTTAATGTCATCGTGATTAAATCCTGATAAAATAAAACGAATAATTCAATGGAAGCCAATACTATTGCATTTATTGTTACTGCACTATTCACTGTAGTTTGATGACACATTGTTCATGTTTTTAGTGTGTGCCCTGAGTGCATTTTTCACACTTATTATGTACCATTATGATATTGTGCTCATCTAGGAGTTACTCTCACTGTATACATATTTTGATCGCACATTGTTCATATTTGTAGTGTGTGTGTGTGTGTGTGTGTGTGTGTGCCTTGGGTACATTTTTAACATTTATTATGTACCATTATAAATGAGATGTTTGGATAAAATTCCTATTCTATTCTTGTTGATGAATCGAATTGATAGATCAGATATTGTTATTCACAATATCGATCCTATTCAGTATCACTGGGATGGAAAAGTCATCTTGTTGAATTTACAGAAGTCAAAATTTCATATCGTCGCAATTACATTCTGATAAAATAAAACGAATAATTCGATTATGGAAGCCAATACTATTGCATTTATTGCTACGACACTATTCACTGTAGCTTATACCGCTCTATTATTTTGAATACATGTAAAGATTGTCAGCTAAATGATGAATTCGAATCAAACTTGAATTATTACTTTCTTTTAAATCATTGAAGAAATGAAATACGGAGTATGTAAGTAAAATAATAGAAATGGTAGCCTAGTGGGTTATTCAGAAGTTCCTTGGAAAAAAAAACTGTGTGATGAACTTGTGCTAAAATTGTGTACTTCAAATACTTTCCAATAAATAATGTATGCAATAATGATTTTGGTTAACTCTTTCTTTTCAACAGATGATGATGTTATGTGCACACTGCACCGTTTTAGGCCTAGTTTTCTTGTGGAAATCGATCCTCCGAAGTACCTTCAGCCTTCTGAATTCCACCATGTGTGTCTTCACCATAATGTACTAGAGCCAGAGGATATGAATTCACTCTCGCTGGAATCTGAGAATTCCCACTTAGGTTCACAGAGGAAGTGCGCTGCAACCCCTTATGTTTCTGCAACTGATTTTTGGGTCACTCTCACTGTTGTCGTACTGAAGGCTCTTATTAAGGAGGTGTGTTGTAACTTCATGCTTCGTCAAAATTTCCTTATACAATAGATAAATTAGTATAAATATACATTCACTATGTTGCAAAAATAATGATTCTTGGTTGACTTCCAGATGAAGACACAACTTGCAGAGGACAAGGTAGTTTCTTGTAGGGAACGAGTTAGTGGTTATGCTCAACAAACCGTTGAAAGTGAGATGTGTGTGTTCTTTGTACGTGGATCCTGTACTCGAGGCAACACATGCCCTTTTTCTCATTCCGCTCGTGCCCCCAAACCAGTATGCAAGTTCTTCCTTACATTACAGGTACCATATTTGCAGCAGTTTGTTTTTCTCATTTTCTTTTGGTCATGCCACTTGCGTTCCAGCTTATAATTCGCAGGGTTATGTTATTAGTATTGCAGTATGCGTGTGTGTTTCTAGCGAGTTTAATGTTTTGACATACTATTACTGTATGAAGTAATTCAAGGCAACTCATTGGTTGACTATGAACAACATAGTGTTGATTTAACTGGTCAAATGAGTTTTTTAGAACGCAGTAAATGCCAGTAACAACAGTTTGATAGTATGCCAGCTTGAAGCTCATTAAAAAATTATTTATTGAGCTGCCCGTGTTTATTGAACTGCACACGTGTATCTTAAAAATTATTTATTGAGCTGCCCGAGTTTAATGCTTTGACATACTATTATTTATTGAGCTGTAATCTTTTTATCTGATGTGCTGTTCCTTATGATCAGGGTTGTAGAAATGGTAGCTCTTGTTCATTTTCACATGATTGTGGCTCCTCGAACTCGAAAACTTCATCTATTACATCTGGAATATGCTCTCAAGAAGACATACCTACCGCAGTATGTTGTGCGAAGTTGCTGCCTGCAGGTGGAGATGGGCATGTTCTTATCATGAATGACAAAAATCTGCAGTTCTCCTATAAAATTTGCCACTATTATGACCCCACTAAGATAGTTACATGCACACCTGGTCTGCATTCAATGGAGTCTGATTCTGTGACAAACGGCATCATGATACTCCAGAATGTGGCTGATCCTTGCCGTCTGATTCTTGGTGGTGAACGTAAACTACCAGTTGCTTGGGCAAAGTTACAGCGGGTTTTCTGGTTTGCTGATTTTGATTCTGATGAATCAATGAATGAGAGAGTTCTCCTGCAGAAATTCTTTGAGCATATTGCCATCAAGACCTTGTCAGAGACATTGCCTAATTTGCAGGTTGTCTTGATCATGAATAACACAAAATTTGTTCACTTACAGGTATGCCATTTCTTAAAAGCAAAATATACAGCTAAAAACTACTTCCGTTGTGCCCTGACTAATGATAGATATTTTCTTATTTGCTTGTACCTTTTGCCTGAATGACTTATTCCAGGTTATCTGAATATGACCTATGCTGCCATTTTTACAGGCTGAAAGATTGGCGAGGGAATGCTTCTATTTTCTGCGTGAATCATTTATGTTCGATGAAGGGACTCTCGGATGGTTTTCGGACGCCCCAAGTTATCCAAATGGGATGCAAGTATCTGCACCAGTTGCTTACGTTTTCAACATGCATCCTCCTGCCGGCATTCAGTTTGGCGACTATCAAACAGAGCTGTGCAGAGCCTTACGCAGAGCCTAGTTAGGCCAGTGTAGGTTTCTCAGATGTGAATAGCTAGGTCGAATCGTTATGTGTGCTGTAATCTTTTGGTAAGGTCAGATTAGACTACGAGTGCCATGTCAAGTGAACCCACTCTCGGTAGGAATTCTTTTTGGTGGAGGTGGAGTAGGCCCTGCTGCAGTGACTAACGTTGGTTTCAGCTAACTGCTTTAACTTTATTCTCATTAGGTTGGGAGTTGAAGTGTTGATGGGTAAACCTTGATATCCTTTTTTCTTGGGTAAACCTTGATATCTTGAGAAGGTCAGATGTTGGTTTGGAATTGTTTTTCGCCTTTTGACATTTGAAGTAATCTATACATTGCATCGCTGAGAAAAGATTCCCCTCATACTCGTCTAATAAGTTTGCACTAGAAGAAGTGGGTTTTTAGACGAAAACTGGTTGTGTCAACTACCAAATTGCGTGCTGGGATGCAAATCTGCCCAGCTATGGGATTCCCTTGCATCCAAAGTTGACACCTAATTGTTGTAACTTTGCAAGTATCAGCCCAACGTTACATTACACTTTTAGAGCAAAACATGTTCCCAATTACCATTGCCTTAGGTTCAAAAAAATAAAAAATTACCATTGCCTTTCCGCCAATAGCAATTTATTTTGGGCCCTGGTCGGTCACCTTCCGCACCGTCAGATTGGACCATGAATGGCCATATGAGAGCATCTACAGCGAGGGACACGTACGACCGAACTTTTCCCTTTCTCCCCTTTCTCTGTACTGTTCGAGAGATGCGACCACGCGAGCGACTCGGGCCCGGCCCGATCCCTGATCTTTGCCGCCGGCGATGCCGGACGGGAAGGAAATGGGAGAGGTGCGCGGCGCTCTGTTGTAGATAGTAGGCCTAGTTTAGGTGTTTCCTTAGAGGAGCTTGGCCTTGTGCCGGTGATTGGCGTCATGCCGGTGGTCGCCGGTGACATCTTCTGCTCTTCTCCCATGGTGGTGGCGAAGGGGAGACGATGTTTCTGGTGCTAGCGCTAGCTCTCTAAATAAGCGCGAGATCTTCGCGCCCCGGATCTGGAGGAAGGCCAGCCGATTCTCCCGGTTTCTTCAAGCCGTCGTGGTGATGGAGCAGGAGCTTGGGAGGAGCGGTCATCTGAAGATGTCAGATCGGGTTCGAGCTCAACAGCAGCAGCTATTGCGGTGGAGGCGCTGGCGCCTGCTGCGGCGGTTGATGGCCGGTCGCCGCCGTCATTCTGCTGCTTCTTCTGGCCGAAGGGCGGCCACCCTCATTCCTCCCGGCCTTGTAGCCAATTGGGAGGCAGTTCTTCGTCCCGGCGGTCGCCATGGCTGGTTGCTATGGCTCCCTCGTCGCCCCAAGTGGTCTCGTCCCCGGCGACGGCGAGGTGTATCCGCTGAGGACGATGTGGACCTGATCGCGTTTTTGATCTTTAGATTGAGGTCCTTCTTGCAAGAGTCCAGGGACTTGTTAGTCGTTTGTTGTTTCTTCAGGGTCCTTTGTGTAAAACGCTGTACCTCTCTTTATCTGAATATAAATAGTTCGGGGTCCCTCTCTTGTTCAAAAAAAAAAAAGCATTTACAGCTGGACTTTGCAAATCCGGCCCCTCAAACGTCCGCGGATGCGCCCGGGCGCGTTCGCGGACACTGACCGGTCACGCCTCAAATAATGCATTCCACATCCGGATACCTTAAATTAGAAACCTCAAATCCATATTATTACATGCAACGTGGAACCTAATCTAAGCGGAACTCGACCGCTTCCGCCGTGTCCATGTCTGGCGGCCGGCTGCGTTCCCGAGAGTGTTGGTTTGGTCGCCGGCAAGGTAGGGTAGGGCATGGGACACGAGCGGGCTCATGGGACTCAAGGCGCCGCCGTCTCCCATGCCCTACTCTTCCTCGTCGGAGCCCGTAACCCGGACGGTGCCGCTGGACGCCAGGTCGATGATGGATCCGTCCTGGGACGAGCCGACATCCATCACGACGGGGTTGCGGCGCCCGGACTGCACCATACGGGGTCCGCCTCGCCGACGTCCGCCGCCGCGAGGGCTGCCGCCGCCTCCCGCGCCCGCTCCCTCGCGCGCCGGGCACGCCACGCCATGTTTGCGTCGGACGACAACCATGGCGCGTCTTGCTACTCCGCGCGCCAACGGAGGGGTTGCGTGTCCACCACCGCGTTCGGACGCCAGGCGAACCGCACCGCCTCCGGTGAGGCAGCGACGGCACACCGAACGCCGGATCCATGCGCCATTTGGACGGACGCGATGGATTCCCGACGGAAGGAGTCCGCGCGCTGCCTCGCGCGGGCCTCGTCCCGGGAGCGGCGGAGCGCATGGCGGACGGCCATCTCCTCCTCAGGGCCGCGTGGGATGAGCTCGGGATCGACGGATCTGGAGGTGAAGGACTCAGATCCGCTGCCCGCCATGCCGGAGATGGCTGCAGGTGAGCTTGAGTGGCGGAGTGGAGTGGAGTGGAGTAGAGTGAAGTGCCTAGGGTTTGCTCCGGCGACCGAGTCGGGAGGAATATATGTGAGGTCGAGACGGGCCAGCGCGGGCCAGGCCGACGTGGCGGGCGTGCCCGGGCTCCCCAATATCCTGTCCCCTATAAACCCATCAACATTAGCTTTGGCGCAGTCATCGTCGTCGGTTCTCCGTGAACAGAGGTGAAAGTGAAATTGTGAATACTTCGAGAAACACTCACGCAAAGCCGCTAGCCAACTGTTGATGCTTCTCACCTAAAAGATGATAAGCGACCGAATATCCATCTATCTAGTTGAGGATGAGTTTGGCACAAAAATGTCGTACGATTGAACAATAATGGTGCGTCATTCAAGATCCCAGAGTCTCCATGAGGCATGCTCACCATTCGGCACATGTGGCAGATGAGGCACACATCGAGTCTTCGGGCATATTGCAACCGACCTTGTCTGAATTAAACAACCACTCCGCAGCAGCAAATAGAAACTTTAAAAACGAAATCCCACACTTAACGCGAATAACCGCACAAGCAGCAGCCCAAGAGCTTTCAGCATGGAATGCATCATCCACGTTAAGCTTTTTGCAAGCCTCACTAATGATGTTAAGTGAAACAAAATTCATACTGTTCAACCTAGCCTGAAGCATTAGCAAGATCGCGATCTTACAGAGAACCTGTAGCGACTTACAAACCACTACAGCTGCAGAAATTTGATTTTGATACATCACAAAAAAAAAACCAATGCATAGAACAAAATATACTTAAACTAGAAAACATGCTTCAAATTCAGCAATAAATACTAGAACACCATCTGTATTATACAACAGGGACGTTTGGGCTTGAGCACCGCCATAAAGGCTCAACGAGATGAACACTCAACCAAGGGTAGAATTTGGGCGGTCGAAATCAATCTGGTAACTTATGCGGCAATCAATATCTCCGGATGTCTTTTGGCGGCTTGAAGTTGACGGGGTGGGTTTCTGGTGTTGCTGTTAAATCTTCTTTCCACATCTTTATTGTTTTATCTGCCTCGCATGTCACAAGCCTTGACCCACTATTATCGTAAGAAAGGGCATATATACATGCTTCACTCTCCAATGATCCTGAAATTGAAGACAACAGGGATGCAGATAATCAGTGATTCCAGCTGTAAACAAACATCAAGGCTATACCAGTTTTGCCAGTGTCACTAGCATTTCTGATACATTACTATTCAGAACCCCTCATAAGAGGATAAACTTCGTCAAAAAACAAAATGGTCGAGCTGAATATCACTTATCAGCCTGTCAACCAATGCGGAATGCGGAGTAGTACGTACCAGGCTGGACAATAGTCTGTTCTTGCTGAAAATTGTGGCCGCTCTTCCAATCCCAAAACCACATGCTTCCATTATCCCCTGCAAAAGAAAAGAAAGATTTCATTCTACATAAATGGTCTGAGCTCCAAGAACATGCTAGAGATTGCAAAATATGGTTCTTCTACACCTTGTCCCGTAACATCTTAGAAATGAACAGGATTCATGCAATAGACAAGGCATAAAGAACACAGCTGTGACTGTAAATCACCAAATAAAACATCTACATATAAGAAAGCATGATGGGGAGCCCAAACGGTTGGAAGAATATGGCACTGTCAATGCATTTACCTGCAGTTGCCAGGACACCATCTTCATTAACAGCCATTGCATTTAGAATTGTTTTTTGCTGGGACCTGAAGGTGATAACACATGAGAAGTTTAGTGCATGATCCACCACCAATATGTTGGGACTGAGCAAAAAAAATCACATGCAGATGTTGAAACCGTGACTAGAGGGACAATGCAATATATTGGATTATGAAAAAATGAATGCAACTTATGCCAAACTGCATAAGTTCTCCTTTTGTAGTAGCAATTCTAGAGGCATTCTCAGGAATCAATGTTGGGCAAGATGAGACCAAGACATCAGATGGTCGTTATCTAGGGCAAGTAGCATGTTTTGGTATTATTATTATAGAATGATAATAATATACTTTTAAAATCGCTAAAACAAATAGCACAAATGCCTCCTTAAAAGTTTTCCATAACTCTGAGAAAGAGGAACTTGACTTTGGTAATGTCCATAGGTAGATCTAGGGCATTAGAATTCAAACTCACAATAAGAACAACACCAGCAAATTCATATCCATTAATCAACCATTTGAACGCACACAAATGAAGACAAAAAAGACATCCTGATCAGCATATATGGCACACACTCATTTACCAAAAAAGGTTATAAAGCAGACCTAAATGTATTTTGATTACAAATGATGGAATCATGAAATCTGAGTTGCATTGACGTATAGTGCAGTACTTAATTGTTTCGAATTACAGTTAGCTAAACAACTAACTGTGGGAATTATAGACAAGGTGAAAAAGTATGGATACAAATAAGTGAACTCACAGCATGTTGTGCAGAAATTCGCCTTTGGGTAGGCTCCACTTTTTTATGTTGTCGGCAGATGCTGATGCAAATGATTTCCTACACAAGAGAAGTTATTGTAAAGGTTCCAGCAATGTACATAATAGAAAATATGAACCCATGGGTACTAACTAATTTAAAAAATGAACCCGTGGGTACTAACTCTTTTGGATGCAGTGCCATGGCCCGAACAGACTTCTTATGGTGTGTAAGAGTACACATAGTTTTCCCTGGAGAAACAAACAACTGTAACGGATACAGATAAACGGAACTATTTGGTGGACAATGTCAAGTTTAATAGTTGAATTACCAGCTACAAGATCCCAGAACTTGATAGTTGTATCATGTGAGCCAGTGACAACTTGTGGATCCTGAGAAAGAAAGAAAAAAGGTAGTTAACAGTAGGTACCACAATAGAGAAGAAAATACTATCACAAGCAAGCTCCAAGCTCGGTCCAAATAATAATATGGTGAACAAATCAGAGGTTTTATGCATGTATTCTTTAACTGCTTTTTATTTAACTTTAAGAAGACTAAGAATCAGAAGACTCAAATTAGAAACTTGAGACGCCATTAGATGAAGAGTATTGAAGCAGCAAAACTCAGTATTTCAGTGAGCTGCGACAAGTAAAGATGCTTTCTTACCGTTGGTCGAGCAAACACTGAACAAACTGTGTTATCATGTCCAGTTAAAGCAGAAACATGAGCCTTTGTTCGGATATCCCACACCTGTGCATGGAACAAGAACAGCTTAGTGCATAGTGTGCTGCCAAATTTTGCATAATGTGCACGGTAAGAAGTAATTTCTTACCCTGCAAACTGAATCTCGACCACCTGTCAGCAAGACGTCAATTGTTGGATGGAGAGCTAGGCAGTAAACCCCACTCAGATGCCCATGATAAGACCGAATAACCTTTTACAGAGAATACAGACAAAATATCATGAGAATGCCAATATGCCACATGCTAAACATGATCAAATAATAAAACAGACCTTATTTTGTTCAAGATCCCAACATTTTACTTGTTTGTCATCACCAGCAGAAAATAAATATGTGTGCCGCTGACTGACAGCAAGTCCTACATAAATGCACATTACACCCATCAGTTACAAACTTTCAGATTGGGGCAAAAACAAAAGAAATTTGAAAGGGTGCTGACTGCCTGACGAGGCCCTGCGGTCCTAAACCAAGAACTTACCGCGGACTTGTTCAATATGACCAGTTAGTGTCAGCTTCAACGTTCCTGATGCAAGGTCCCATATCTACACAACCCAGTTGTCAGAAGATCAATTAATGAACTACACAGGAAAGTAGTATGACATGTTGGCCAGTTGGATTGCTAGCTTAATGTACAATTGCAAAGTAAGGGAAGAGGGAAGATAGTCTACAGGCTCTTATAGTAGTGGTTGCCCTTTCACAAAGCAAAAAAATGCAAATGGAAGATTGATGTCAAAATAAAACCATATTGGCACCAGAAGCATAAACAGATCATAAATTATACGTGCACTATTTTCTGTTTTTCATGAGAATTCGTCAACAGAATAGCAGTATAATTACTGTATGAGTTCAAAGATTCCGAAAACTGGGAATAATTGCATCATGCAAATAGAAGTATAAAACATTAGAAAAGTGCGGACACCTGTAAACAAGCCTCTGAGCCACTAACAGTGTCAATACATGTTGTGATATAACTAGTTGCACGCATACATGAATTCAACTTAATTTCCAAATTCCAAGATAGGAATGCAGGCTGTAGGGCTCACCTTTATTGTTCTATCAGCAGAACCAGTACAGAACCATTCATTGCCTGGATCAAATGCTATAGATCGCACCCATCCCAAGTGACCACTGATAACCTGCATACGTTTAGAAATACCATCAACAAAAATTCTGGAAAAGAAATAATGTAATTTATCACTTACTGAGAACCAAGATGCTCCCATAGACCAGTCTAATTCCAAGCAAATATGCAGAAGAACATGGAGGGTTTAACGAGTTTAACCAGTTTAAAAGTTCACAGAAGCTCAAAAGGTCAAAATAAATCTTTTTTCCAGTCCAAATACGGCACTGATATGCCAAGAACCTGTCCCTGGGG
This sequence comes from Elymus sibiricus, assembly GCA_039707655.1. Lineage (NCBI taxonomy): Eukaryota > Viridiplantae > Streptophyta > Magnoliopsida > Poales > Poaceae > Elymus > Elymus sibiricus. The sequence goes on along the minus strand of CM077668.1, from coordinate 157,739,265 downwards.
TGCCAAACAAGCTATAACACACAATATGAAAGTGACACTTGAATGAAAAATAATTACCCGATAGTTCTTCCAGGGAGCATGCCATACAGGTTTAGGCCATCTACTTGGCAACCTTTCCATCAGTGCAGATGTCGAAAATCTGAAAGACATATCAAGACATGAGCAATTTAAAGTAACAGCCAGGAACTGCACATTACAATTATTCCACAGTTGACACACTTAATAGAATATCAGAAATAATATGGAAGCCATGTTGTACAGTGACAAGACAGCCATAGAAGGAAATGCAAGTGAACAAACCTATCAGATGACCCAGGGATCGATAATACGGTTGTATTTTTGCCAGGCACTGCAGATTCGCTGATGAAAAATCAAAGAGGAAACTTCAGTAGCAATAAAAAGGAACATCAACATATTAACAACAGACAAGAGAATATGGATGCACTTACGGTGCTTTAGGAAGCATAAGTGGTGCAGGGATAATGGCATTACTAGTGCCTTCCCTAGGAGCATCTTTTGTGTCTTGTGTGCCTGACAAAGATAATTTTTAGCATCCTGTGAACAATCTAAAATAAAATCTGCTACAATTCCAGCCGTTGCTCCTGTTCTTTAAATCCCCATTCTTTCTTTTCCCTAGCGGTCATTACTAACGAGCATGGAAAGTCCTGTTATAGCTAGCAAATCTCTGTTGTTCAATTTGAAAAGCGGCAGGGGCTTTCATTTAAGAAGGGCAGCAAAAAAATACCTAGAAGCGCCAACGCATTGGAAGGAGCAGCGGCGCCCTTCCCCTGCGCTCGGCCCTGGTCGGTCGGCAGGTTCTTGACCGCACCGTACTCCGCATTCACCTGCGAGAAACCACCCGACCACCAAATTTTCAGGGCCGCCGCTTATGCAGACAAAGGTAGGAATCCAACCAGTAGAGAGCCGAGACGAGGCCACGAACCTTGCAGCTGACGCGAATCCGTTTGCTGCGCAGAGATAGAGAGCAGGCGAAGAGAAGAGGTTAGCACAAGTGGGCTAGGGTTTGGGGGGGTTAAGGAAGGGGGGCGAGCGAGCTGGCTTACCTCTCGGCGTCGGGAGCGAAGGGGAGGGAGTGGGTGGGCGCGAAGAGGTCAAGGGAGCGTTTCAGCGACTTGAGACTCAGCTTCTTCAACGACTGCGGCTCTACCGGCTCGCCGCCCGCTGATGCCGCCGCCATCGCCATAGCCGCCGCCCGCCGATCTCCGAGACAGCTCGCTACTACTCCCTTCTCCTTTCTTGTCCCGGTATTGGAGGCGGTTCACAATGTGGGCCTGGATAAGAAACGAGCTGGGCTCATCCCCAGACAACGACTATATTTCTGGGCCTAACTGGGCCGTTACTAGTCTAGTCGTACGGATCGCATCGCATCGCGTCCATTCCTCTAACCCTGCAGCCGCCGCCCCGTCCATGTTCTGATCGGCTTCGCTACCCACGTCGCGCCGCGCGCCGCCACCGCCGCCCTGCGCTGCCCGCTGCATCTCCGGCTCGCCGCGCGGTACGACTCCGGCCCCACGTGCTCTCCGAGGTAGGCCACCTCTCTCAGAAAGTCGTAATACAAATATAGTCAGGCTGCACTTCTCGTGAGATCCGTGTCGGTTTACCTATGCGTTGTTTCACCAGTGGTATTCTGCCATTCCGTGGTAGAGCTCAACTCATTTTGAAAGATATCTTCACCAGATGGGTTCGATAATTGGTTCTGTGGCTGTTAATTTGATATGGCCGGAAAATTAAGTGTCGCTAATTGTTATGTTTAGGTCTGCACGCAGCACGCTTGATCCAGTTTCTGCAAATCGCCATGATTTTATTTGAAAAATCTTGAGCTGGAATTCATTAGGTGTCATGTGTACTGGTAAACTGAAATGTGTAGAGCCCTATTCGGTACTGATGTTTATTGGAGCCTAGCATTGCTGGGGCATATTAAGGTCTAGCTTCACTCAGTGACTTTCCAGCTTCGGGTTCCTGCCTCAGTGTAGTGAGGCACTCTGAAAATCTTTGAGTTCCTTTTGGGACAAGTCGCTCTGTTTAGCCTCACGCATGCTTAAATTTTCCATTTTAGTCGTTAGATATTTCCACTCTAGTATAATTTAGATGAAATATGAATTTCGTGGTGTATCCTTTTCATTTTGCTGAAGTTGACAAACTGTCTGGTCATCATACCTAAAAAAACAATGTGATTAAGCTTCCTCGCATTGAACCTGCTAAATTCTGCCGTTGGTTTGTTTGGCGCTAAGTATTCTGATATCAAGGTTGGCATATTTAAAGTTTTCTGTATGTCAATTAAGTTACTGCTGCTGCGTTATATTAAAAAAATGCATACCAACTACAACACTATTCTCATAGCTACATTGTTCAGGCTATGTTTGGCCTATGCCTAAATTAACAGCATCAATTTCTTACTCATGATGTCACAATGTTAAAATTAATACCTCTCATAAGCAGCTACGTGGTTGCCAAACTTTTGGAGTTTTCGTATGCCCATGCTCCTTTAGCGACTCCCAGTGTTGTGCGCCTAAGTGCGAAAAGACAGTGCAAGCTTTGTTATGCCGAAACCTAAATGTAAAGTCAGCAACACTTCTAAATGCCACTTCTTCCCGCCGCATCCGTCTTCAGGACGATATAGTCACAGGTTTTCACTTTTCAGTGAGTGAAAGATTTGGTTATGGTTGCTAATGGTCAGAACATAATCAGTAAAGCTGTGTATCGGAGGGGGTACCTGGAAGGTGCAAGGAGTGGAATTTGAAGCTAAACTGCAAAATTGCCACTGGTTGCCTATGACATGGTGCTAGGAATGGATTGGTTGAATACTCCGCTGGGGAACACGAAGGTGAATTGGAAAGAGAAATGTCAGGACTTTTCGGGGTAAGTTCTTTGGCTTGGACAGGACATTTAGTTCATGTTGCTATTCCCGCATCCAGGGGGGAGTACGTTCGATGGAATAATTTCTTAGATGTATTACCCTATCCCCAGGGGTTGAGCGGTCTAAACTTCGACCCTTCTTTCTTTCTTCATTTAAAAAAGGGGGAGCAAAGCCTGTTTTTTGCTCCCTCAATTGATAGATAAACTTCCTTGCCAACATAGGCCAGAACATAGTTTAAAAACCAGACAGGGCCGCCGGTCGGACCGGGAAAAACCGGAACCAGCGATCTTGGCGTTTCTTAAGCCATATGGACCATTCTGCTACTGGAGCGGAGTGAACGGGTCGAACCGGGTGGCTTTTCCGCAAACCGGATGATAAAACCGAGCGGTCGAACCAGCCCCACACGAAGAAATAGAAAAATAAGCTGCGCGAGGAACAATTCAAACCCAGGTTTATATGGGAATAAAGGCTTCGGCCCTAAGTTTGGCCCAATAACCATCTCGACCAGCCTACTTTTCTGTCAAGTGGGAGAAAGTGAATGTATTTTACCTCTTCTTAATATAGTGCTTTAGTAAACAAATCATATAGCCTGGAGCCTAAAAAACTGGAAAGTGAACCGGTGAACCAGCGGTCTGACCGGTAAAAACCTAAACCGGCAGCCTCGCCGGTTCGGTCACCGGTCCGGTTTTTTATACTATGGGCCAGAACATGGACAACCAAAACCATATCCAATATTTTGGCTAGCCAATTTTTCGTATCTCTTGGCTTGGACTCAAACCAAACACGCCTCAGGTGCAACTGTGCAGATCAAGATTCGTTACCTATTAGCTATTGTGTATGAGCAAAAAGGTTATGGGAGTTTCCTTGGTATAACTCCTTGTCACAATGGTGTGGTTACAATGCTAAATACTAGATTCATTATCAGGTTATCTTCTTAGCAGGCGACTTTACTTGGATTCTACACCCGCTATTGATTTCATTCTATTTTTTAAGATCATCAATTTGTAATGCACTGTCCCTCCCCTGTCTATACCAGCGACAAGAATTTGTTTTATGCATTGTTTAGCAATTGCATTAATACTGTATTCCTCGGCGCCTTCTGTATCCTGATTTTTAATATCGACCGCTCATGATGTCAATTGACTAATATGTGCTGCTTGTTACCTTGGTACAGAGAAACCAGCGAGAATGGTCGTCCCTCCACCAGACAGGGCCGCTAGGATCGTCGGTTTTCTCAAGCCCTACCTTTTGAGGATGCATTTCTCGAACAAGTATGTAACCGCCCAGGTCATCCATACCCCAACAGCAACCGTCGCGTGTTCTGCAAGCTCGCAGGAGAAGCTGCTGAGACCGAACATGGAGTCGACCCGCGACGTCTCTGCCGCGGCAAAGATTGGGAAGCTGCTGGGCGAGCGCCTGCTCCTCAAGGGGATACCTGCCGTGTCCATCCACATGAAGAGAGAGCAGAAGTACCACGGGAAAGTCAAGGCCGTTATTGATTCTGTCAGAGAAGCTGGTGTCAAGCTGTTGTGATGGTGAAAACATAGAGCTCGGCTTAGCATTTGCGCAGCCTTGAGCTGTATTTCTGATGTTTGGACTGATTCACAACTTTTGAATTCATGAATTTGGCGCTAAACGAGCGTTTGTCCGGGACTCCAGGTCAATAAAAGGACTGTTGTAGGAGCTGGACCTGATAATCTGCAGTAGCACTTTTTTTTTTAAACAAATCTGCAGTAGCCCATTGATGACTTGAGGATCAACAGCCTGTTATGTTTCTCCTCTCCGAAATGCAACTGAGATTATTGGGCTGGAGAAATTCCGGACTTGGTTGCCTGTGATGCTAAATTTGGTATTCAAGACTGTTTAATGGACCATGGTGTGACTTCTTTTGCGTGTGGATTAATGCATGATCGCGACTGCCGAGTGTATCTTGCCGTTAAGCTTTCTTCAGATGCTCAGCTATCCATAGCGTAGCACCATGTGCCTCCGAACATTCTTCTTGATTTTTCCTTTTCTCTTTGAGAGCACGTTGATATATCTCTGGCAAACTGTTTGCTGTTAGTACCCCTCCGTAAAGAAATATAAGAGCGTTTAAATCACTACTTTAGAGGGAGTGCATGCTTAGCCTCAAGATCATACTCCCTCCGTCCGAAAAAGCTTGTCCCTCAAATGGTTGTATCTAGCACCAAGTTAGTGCTAGATACATCCATTTGAGGGATAAGCTTGGGACAAGTTTTTTCGGACTGAGGGAGTATTTCTTTTAGAAGATAGTAGTATTGATGATCGTTTCTTTTAGGAGATGCGAATCTTCAAGGAGAGCGGCGTTACTGAGATGGGCGGCATCTGAATATGTTATCTTGGTCGTACGTCCAGCTCTAGGGATTTGCGCTAGTGGGTCCATGACAGGAAATACGGGTGGAAGAAATTGACGTCGACTGGCGGTATACGGGGATGAACGCCAGCGCCCGGGCTCGTCTTTTTGAAATGCACGTTACGCTGACGAGCCGAGCCGTGGATCGGGTCCGTCACGAGAACCTGACCCAAGGATCAGAAACGTAATCGCGCCGTCTGCTGCGTAGACACGCGCCGTCTGCTGCAGGGCAATCAGCGGCCAACACGATGTCCTGACGAACCCCACCACTCAAACAACCACAATTCCTTTTTCCTAATTTACAGAATATCTTTTGGGCAGCACTGGGCGTCGGTGCGCCGGTCGAAAGTTTCGGCCGGTCTGCCCCCAGCCGCCCGATCTAGCTGCGCGAGACCAGGAGCGAGCCAGTCAGGGCCGCCATGGATGCGCGACCACGAAGCACCGCCGGCTCGCACCGCCCGCCGCGCCGTCGTAACCGCACGCCACGCCGTCGCCGCTCGCCGTCGCCCCTCGCCGTCGCCGTCGCCGCTCGCCGGTTGGAGCACTGGTGCCCAATGACCCGCCCCCTCTTATGCAGGAAAAAAAATGGACCCAGCAAAAAAGAAAAATCGAACCCCGCCGGTCCCTGGAGTTCGTCGCCGTTGCAGCTCCGCCGTGAAGCCACCGCAGTAGTCGGTTGCATCAATGGTGAGGTGCCGATTCAAGTTTTTTGTCACGGTCTCTGGTTGAGGCTTTTCAAAAATAGGGTTGAAGCTTTTCATGTCAACAATTGCAACTTTTTCGTTGTGTACTCGCGGGGTTGAAGCTTTGTATAAAGCGGGTTGAAGCTTTTCAATTCACAGTTGAAGCTTTCCAAATCGACGGTTGTAGCTTTTTTTCTTTCGTAGTGGCCGCATGAAACTTATCTATTTCGTCGGTTGAAGCTTTTTCAAATACGGTTTGAAGCTTTCAGGTGAACGGTTGTAGCTTTTTTCAGTTGCATGGGCGGTATGTTGAAACTTCTGCAAACTACGGTTGAAGCTTTCATATGAACGATTGTAGCTTTTTTCCGTCACGGTGTCCAGTTGAAGCTTTCAAATCAAACGGTTGCAGCTTTTTGGGTCATCGGTTGCAGCATTGCTGGAGGAGCAAAAATGCTTTCAGGTTCGTTTCAAGAGAAGATGGTTGCAGCGGTGGAGGGAGGAGGTCGCGCCGCCGTGCTTGTAGCATCTCCGGTGGGTGGTTCCAGCACATGTGCAGCTGCTCGCAGATGGCATATCCATGGCGGCTCCAACTCCGGCTCACCGGGGCGGAAGGAACTTGGAGCCGGGGGGCAGCGGAAGAAGTGGGCGAGGGCGCTGAGGGTGGAGGTAGGGACATGCGCGGGATTGAGGCTAGCCGGCGGCGGGATCCGAAGGAGGAAGATGAGGAGCGTGGCCACCAGCGCGCTAGGCTGAGAGAGAAAGGAGGGGATCGGGAGGAAGAAGGAAGAGGGAGAAGATAAGGTGGGCCAGGGTGATGTGCGAGACGTACGAGGCTCGATCGCTCGCGAGCGACCGGCCGAAGTTTCGGGCGGTGCGTGAAACGTTTTCCATATCTTTTTGCCTTGCCTTATCCAGCGGACTGCTGCTGTTCCACACTCCATAGCCACTCCTTGTACAGCTCCGTGAAAGAGGATTCCGACGAGGTGAGGTCCGCCGCTCGGCGCCGTAGCTGGCGGCCAGACGGGAGCTGTCGCGGCTAGCGCCGCCCGCCTCCGGCCTGCTGCGCCGCGTGGGGCAGTGGCCTTGACTGGAGGCAAGATGGGGTCCGTGCAAGCTAGCTCCGCTCGCTTCAGCCGCGCTGCGCCGCACGGGGCTGTATCATTGGCCGGTGGGAAGACGGGGGCCGTCGCGGCTAGTTCCGCCCGCCTCCGGCGCGTCCAAGGCTGTGGCCGACCCGCTCCCTCGTAGAAGGTGGAACCACAGCGCGTGCACCCAGTCGGCGGGCGCGGCCGTGGCCGGTGGCGAGATGCCGCGGGAGGTCGTTGGGTCACACTTGAAGAAGGCGTGAGCTCGATGCATCTCAACAGGCAAAGGTGATTCTAGTTGCTTGCTTCTATCTATGTACTAGCTAACCAGCTCTTACTTATCCACGTATTGACATATGCACGTACTGAAATTGGAAGTATACGAGCTATCCAGCTTCATCTATACATCTTGTCTGCTTTTTAATCACACAAGTGTAGGTGAAATCACAAATTGGCGAAAAATCCTTTCAAATTCAGTGCCCAAGACCACATTTAACTGGAAAGCTAAACGAAAAAATTACCAGCAACTAATCAATATCTTTCTTGACGGTAGAACAGTTACACATCTAACATCAAAAGGAATAGTAAGGTGAATTACTACATCTCAAGGGGAAGTATTACATCTGAAGGTAATTGTTTTGTAGAGCAATCCTCAGAAGCAAAGTTGATATAGAGCTATTCAAAAGTGTTTCTCTTGTGCATGACTTGATTGGCTACCCGAGTCTTGAAAATAGAAAGGAACGATTTTGTATGAGAAATAAACTTGAATTTGAGAGTACGACTTGTAAGTGAAACAATAACTTAGCGGGCAGCTGGTCATTTTGATTTGTTGGCCATCCCGAGCCCGGTATCACAACAGAACTCTACATTGTTAATCCAAAAGTTAATGCAAGTGAATGACCAGCAGAACTCTACATTTTGATTTGTTGGCCATCCCGAGCCCGGTAACACAACAGAACTCTACCTCGGTGATTCTTCTGAGCGAAACAAATGCACTGGAAAGAGGAAGCAGTCGCCGACGCAGTCGGCCGAGTCCACCGGTAAGGTGAACCCGGAGGCACCGGGATGGACAAGAAGGTATACGTGCAATCACTACTGTTATTAATTGCAAATTAGTACGAAAAAAAATATTGCCCATTATGAGATATGTTTGAGTGGCATTCGTACTGAAGGCACCTAAAAATTGTTGCCCATTGTGCGGAATTAACCTGTATAGCCTATCATGTCATTCGATGAGCTAAGAACAAAAAAGAAGTCTTGCCCATCCCCTGTTGGCATTGTACATAAGTTCAAGGCATCTGAAAAAACAGTGCATTTTAATTTCAGGTTATGAATTGGGCGTGCCCCTCCGGATAGAGCACCCTGTGCTGGTAGAGTCACTCCTTTAGAGGAAACAATAAGGAGATACGCTGATAAACCGTCGGACAATGTAATAAAGCCAGAGATTGGTATGAGTTTTGATTCCCTTGGAGAAGCGTACGATTTCTATAACTTGTATTCTTGGGAGGTTGGATTTGGTATAAGATATGGCAAGAACCGTTTGAACGTCGAGCGGACAAAGTGTTTGCAAGAGATCGTTTGTGGATGCTCGGTCAGCACTTAAAACCTTTTGAAATTATCTTTGACATTTTCTTTCATAATTATTGCACTGGAATTCATATTTAAATAGCTGATAGAGTGGAAAAAAAATTGCAGGGAAAACCAGAGCAACAGAATAGCCGGTCTTGCCGCTGCGAGTGCCCTGCGATGATCAGACTACTTAGAGCTGCGGACAACGGATGGTACATTGCTGAGCACCGGTCAAGCCACAACCATTCATTGTCTCTTATTACTTGCGGTGAAAAGGTTCATTGGCCGTCACACAAGCACATAGACATGTACACAAAAGATTTGGTGAAGCAGCTCAGGATGAACAATGTGAACCTCAACAAGGTTTACAGCATAGTTGGCAGCTTCTTCGGTTCATCGCAGAGTGTGCCTTTCACAAAAAGGTCATTGCACAATCTGTGGACGAATAAGTCGAGACCAGGCTGACGATGATGTAAACAAAACCCTAGCTGTATTCAAAGAGATGCAGCGTAACGACCCAGAATTCACCTACCGAGTCCAAGGCGATGAGGAAAGCAGAATCAAAAACCTTATGTGGACAAACGGTAACAGCAAGCTGCAGTACAAATTCTTTGGTGATGTGATGAGGACAAACATTGCTATCGAAAGGCACGTGAGTAAGGTTTACACAAGAAAGATGTTTGAACAATTTGGTGAGAATCTGATTGAAGGTGGATCATACCAAGTCGAGGAGGTTGAAAAGAAAAAATATATATCGCAAGGCACAACGACGCCGAAAAACGAGAGAAGTGGAGTAAGGTCGAATACGAGGTGACCATATCAGATGAAGGTGACTGGTTCGAATGTGAATGCGGGCAGTTTGCCCACATGAGAATGCTTTGCTGCCATGCTTTGAAGGTTACTTTCTGACACGACATTATGCAGGGGCTGTTCTATCTATTGTTTGCTATCACCCGTGGTGCTTAGCGATTTTTGCTCGTGTGCGCAGGTGATGGACCACGTTGGTGTACAGGAGATACCCAAGCGGCACATCCTAAAAAGGTGGATGAAAGATGCTAGAGACATCTTGCCACAACACATAGCTCACTTTCAAAAGGATCAGGCTGCGAATCAATCTTTTACCTGCCGGAGCTCAACTCTGTACCTGCACGCCATGGAACTGGTGAGGATTGGAGACTCATCAATCTCTGCCTATGAGCTCGTAGTTGCGAGGATCAAGGACTTAATCGTAGAGGCATCTCCGCTGGCGGAAAACAGGGATGGTCTAGGAATTGAGGATAGGATAGCTGCTGAATCAAGTCGAAAGAACAATGGCTCAGTAGGGGCAATCATAAACATTGATGCACAGTGGGATGCCCTCGCTGGTCTGTCTGCTCCAAGCAAGAAGCGTGGTGTTGGCCGGCCATGCTCGAGCAGAGAGAAAGCGCCATGCGAAGGCTTGAGTAAGCGCACAAGGTTCTGCAGTATATGCAAGGTCCCAGGGCATAAGAGGACAACCTGCCCAGACAGGGGTGATGTGCCGAAACAACCTCGCAAGCCTGTTACGTGCAAGAACTGTGGTGTTACGGGGCACCGTCGCACCTCCTGCACGAGGCCGCTTGTGCTCAACGCTTAGGACATTTTTCAGACCATGTGTAAAACTATAATAATCGAGGATTTTCTAGAGCGTGACTTGTGTCTGAACTTCCCCGCTTGTTCCTCCTGATTGTAAACTAGTTGTTTTCAGATAAAGCTGTGGTGTCTGTACTGATAAATCTGAATTTGCCAATCACTATAACATCACAGCTGTTGTAGCGACCACACATAACTAGTTGACAGCCGATCAATAGTGCTTCAGTAATGTTGTTTGCCCGCTGGCACCTGGTTGTGCATAAAAATCACACTGATGGTGCTTTGCTCGCTAGCATTTTCGAAAAAGGGTGGCTGGTAGAAAAGTTAATGCGTCCGTGAGAGCAACGGGACGGGTAGGCTCAGAAAAATATCGATCCATCCGCGCTTATCCAGTTCCGCTACGGCGTGGTCGTTGAGCTGCGCTTTAAAGCGCGGACCCATCACCGAATACCATGAAAAAACAAGGGACGCATACGCTCAGGAATACAGATATACACGTGCATCCCGAGGACGACTATCGGCTGAGATTCCGGCCTCAGCTGTTCCCTCGATCAGAAACGAATTTTCGATCTTCAAGGTAGTAATTGCATTTGCGGTGTTCATTGTCATGTCCCTGGCAAGAAACAGTATTAAGAAGACACATGATGTGTGACTTTGTGTGCATGACTCTTTCTTTTTTCCTCCACATATATATAGGAGTATACAAGAGTATATAGCTAAAATTAAATCAATTCGGTATGTGTGTACCTGTTGGGTCCGTTGGACCACGCTCCCGGTGCCGAATAAAGCAAGATGATTCCATCCGACCAGTTTTCTTTTCTACGTTTCGTGCTCGCCATGATCGAAGGTTGGTGACGCCGTGACGGCGACACGCTTACTGTGATTTGAGATAATTGCTCGATGCTGTTACTCATCCGCATCTACTTCCTCTCTTTTTTTTTTTTAGCATCTACTTCCTCTCTTTTTTTTTTTTAGCATCTACTTCCTCTCTTTTCTAATGCATCCGCATCTGGTTCCTGCCCTTTCTTTTCGCCGCTAAATGGCCAAACTACGAGGTGCATGTAGTGCGTCATGAGAGAATCTCGTTTTCGCTGCTAAAATGGCCGAACCACCGGATGCATCCATGTAGGTGGCGTTTGGTTAGAGGGATAACCAACCAGTGGATAGGGATAGCCAGTTTTGGAAGGGATACCACTCGTTTGGTTTGGTGGTGAAGAAGACTGGAGATAACCAGATACCCAGGAATATTCTTTCAAAAGCTGGCTAAGGGGAGCCGTGAAATTCTCGCGAATGGTGGCAGCCACCCACGCTCGGTGACCTCCCGAGGAAGCGAAACGTTTTCTTTTCTTCTCTCATCCCTCCCGAGTGAACAGAACACCCTATCCACACGGACAAGGCAGCGGCGGCAGCTACGATTTTGGATCGGCGGCGGCGCGGTCGAAGTGTGCACGGCGGCGGCGGGTGTATGGCTTCGGGCAAGAAAGGTCCAGTCTCCGGTGGTGCGCGTCGAGTTGCGCCTATGCCGAACACTCACTCTCGCCGGCCGCGGCTGCTGATGTCCTACGCAGTGCGGACGCCGGGGCAACTGCCTCCACACCTCCGGCGATCCCAAGTTCATGAGCACGTCGAAGCTGGCCTGTGTTGGGAGACGTCGTCTACCGCGACTCCAGGTTTACCAGAACGTCCGGGTCCTCCGTCCCACGCCCGGCCAACACGCACGTAGGCATGTAGCACACTCGTACGCATGTAGCATATTCTCCAACTGCCTGATGATACATTCTTCAGAGTAGCATATTTGCATCTGGCTGTAACATGAAACAGCAAGATTGGCTTCGACTCATCATTTGATGAATCATCTAATCTGCTAATGTATGTGATGTGTTTTTAGACACTTTTTTTGACAGATTAGATTATACTCATTTGACTGTACGCATGGGGATGTGTTTGGATCATGGGATTACAATACATTTTTTGGATGGTGTTGTTGACTAAATTTTTTCAAATTACACATATATGGGGTAATCTTACCATTTCGTGGCAAAGAGTTCATCACAACATGATATCCATCTCTCATCCTTCTAACCAAACATAAAATTGGCTATCCGTAACCACCTCCCAGTTTACAACCAAACACAAGAGCTAGGATATCCCCAACCACGTGGTTAGGTATATCCTCAGCCAAGCCAACCTCGCCCGTGTACCAAACGCCCCCGTAGGCTCCAGCCGACCCCCGCGCGCGCGCGATGCGCCGACGACCGACCGGGACGCCGACCGCGTCAAGTCTCCGCATCATCACGGGGCCCTACGCCCTTTGCTTTGGGGTGTTGATGCCCATCGGGCGCGCGACCCGGTCGGCCCGGTAGCTATACCTAGCGAGCGACGGCCGCACGCCGGCCCGGGTACGACCTGTCCAGATGCGGCTCGCTCGCTCGCTCGCTCGCGCTGCTGAGTGCCGACCGCACCCCCCGCCTCCCCCAGACGCCGCCTCCTCGGCTCACGACGAGCCTCGGGTCCCCGGTCCACGCTCGCTCGCCAAAAAGATCTCCTCCACGTCCCAGGAGCCGACGCGTAGACCCCTTCCATGTGCCCCCAACCCAAATACTCAAAGCAAAGAGAAAGAATAATGGTTTTGTTTTCTTCTACTACTACCCCGAATACGTGGATAAACATTACTAGTGCAACGTGTAACCTAGTACGCCAACGACGTACCCTGAAAATTGTTTCTACTGCGCACCAAACCAAGAAGAGCAAAGGCAACTTCGCCGTTCACAACGAAGCAAACACGACCTGGCTTACTCCTCTCAAAAGTCCAAATTGTCACTAACTTTTTATTAAGCGCGGGTCGCTCTCGCTGGCTCATGTCGACCCGGCAATGCACGGTCGCTAACATCAGCTCGAGGAGAGTAAACAAAAATATCAAGTCGACCACGTAGGAAGGAAGCGACGAACCCGCGGCGCCATTTCCTGCGCCCGTCGCGTCGGCACGTGCCGGTTCGCCGCGCTGAGTGACGGCTCCCAAAAGCCACCGAATCTTGGACATAGCCCGCGCCGTTCCGCCCTTTTTACCCCGCCTGCCCCTCCCCGTCTCCCTTTATATACGGGCCCTGGCCGCCTTCGTTCACCCACAGCACCACCAAAGCCCACAAAAGCCTCAAACGCCCACGTTGGAGCAGTAGCAGCACCGAGCCGGAGCCCACCAGCCGTCCGATCGTCCGACGCAGACAGATCCGATGGCTCTCGCTCTCTCCGGCTCCGCTGCTGCCCGCGCGCTCGCCCAGCGGCTGGCTCCGGCCACCAGGGGCTACGCGGCTGCGGCCTCCTCCGGGGCGATGAGGCGCGGCGCCGCGGCGGCCGCGGACGGGAAGGCGGCCAGGGAGACCGAGAAGGCCGCGGCCGACGCCTCGTGGGTGCCCGACCCCGTCACAGGCCACTACCGCCCCGCCAACCGCGCCGCCGGCGCCGACCCCGCCGACCTCCGCGCCGCACACCTCGGGCAGACCTACGCACGGGCTTGAAGCCCCGCTCGACCCTCCATGGAAGGAAAACTGCTATGCTACGTAACGAGGGAAGGCAGGCGGGGCTCGTTCGCCGAGCGCTGCGCGCGACGCGGCTTAACGACGCATCGTCATCATCATCATCGATCCGCCTATACTACGGGGGAGATGCGGCTTGGATGTTTGGCTGTTTTCCATTGTGCGTGCGTGCGTGCGTTCGTCTGGGCTTGGATGCCCTGCTATAGTGTTCATGTGCTCAGATCAGATGTATTTCTCATCGAGCAGGGCTTGTATACCTTTCAATTTCACCGTTTTCTCTAGTAATAACGAAAGAATCCAGCGTTTTATTGTTCTATAAACACATCTCCTTGCCTAGTATTGTGCTGTCGGAATCATTCTTCTGATTATCTTCCAAATGAAGCCCCAGTACAGGGTCAAGGCAGCCCACCAATACAAGCTCGAGCCACAGCACGCCACGAAATGGTTCTGTGCCACTGGCGTCTGACGATGCGCGATGTCAGTGTGCCACTCACACAAGATCTTTGGCGTTAATTCGACATCGCTGGTCATATCAGGGACTGTGGCAGATCGATCATCGTTATTACAGCCAGTTGATGGCAGGCGCACCAATGTGCCTACGTACGCACACGTGACACGTCGGCTGTCTCTAAAGCACTATGTGCGCGTGCGTACGTTAATTAGGTCGCGCGGCGTCGTCGCTGTCCGTGAACACTTTTTCTCGCTGCCCGGGCAGGAGTGGACATTGCTGCGCGTGGGCGGCATGGAATCAAGTCGCTTCGATCGAACGGACGTCGCCTTGCAATCACGACGGCGACCGGAAAGGAAAACATCGCATCGCATCTCGCCGCACCGGCCGCACGTCGACGTCACGGGCTCGAGTGCGTTTACTCATCTGTGAACCTTGTCATGCCAAAAACTTCTCAGAGTTGCTGTTAACTCTGCGTCAAATCGATTGATCCTTCTCCAGTTCACGTTCAGTACATCTGACCAGAAAACAGCGACAAGGATTATCCTCCGCGTGGAGAACCCAATTCACGAGAAGATGGACAGTGATCACATGATGGCTATCAGGAACCTAGATGGACGAGATCTTGCACCGGAAACAGCCAAAAAACCTTGAATCCCAGCAGTGTGCCGGCTGCTCCCCGGGTGTATACTGACCATATGAACGCACAACTAGTGCAGGTTATACTATACGAGCAAAATGCAAATTCTGAATTTGATCATCCCATGAGGCCAAGACACTTAGCAATTAGTCAGTAGATCAGACAGTTTTCTTGTTCGTACATCGCTGATGATGATTTTTCGTCTAAATTCTTGGCAATATTACAATGAGACAATGTCAACAAGACCTAGCTGCATCAAGCAAAAGAGAGACACGATCTAAAATCTCACACCAACATGTAGGCTCTTTCAAATTTCTGATTTCCAGTTTCGTGGCAGACGCGGATGAAAGAGGGGCACACAGGAGACTGACGACAGGGGGAGAGAGGGATAAGATTCACCCATCACCCAGACTTGAATAGCAAGACAGCTTTAGAATCAATGTAGAAATACACAAAGTAGTTCGTCTCGTGCGTCACGTAGGAACCTGCAAAAGCGATAAAAAATAATTAGCAATATTGCTTGCACTCATATGTATCTCGTGTCTATAGCAATGCACAGCTTCCAGCATTTGAAGTTCCCAAAAGGATCACTTAGGCAAACCAGCAACCAGGTATGGGGGCAGTAGCTTATGGTCCAGGATCAGCAAATGAAACTCAAGACATTAAGTAACAAAATACACCACTAACCTCTTATGTCTTAACTGCAGCTCAATATACAGTGTGGGAATGAAAATGGGAGGCAAATGGAGAGTAATCAGTTTAAGTTAATATCTTCCAATGTTTTAGCAATTGGCTGTTTCAACATACTGACAAGTAATAGCTGACTCCAATCTCCCTACACCAACCAAGGGAACAGGCTTAAGAAAGGAAATGTGATTATGTTCCCACCGTTTGTCAGCTCGCTTTTTGCATTCCCAAGCAAATGCAGTTCACCACAATCATACACAACCAATCATACCGAAGGGTTTTCTTTGGATGTTTTTAACCTTAGCTCATGGGCCACGTAAACTAAAGCCCCTGGATGGTTTAACAAACCAAAACAAAATTATAACTCCAGTAGGACTGAGAAAATGTTGAGGATCCTCTGACTGGTTTGAGAAGATGACACCACCCTAAGCAGGTCCACAAAAGCAAAGCAAGACAAGACAACACACAAGCTAAATCCTATGAATTAAACAAATAAACACCAAAAATGGGCTAAAGAGAATATACTATGAGCAATTAGCCCAATCATACTTATTAGATTGACTGATAAAATTTGTGAATCAAAACCTTTCTACACTTTCTACAAGACTTTGAGAAGCGAAGGTAAGCTTTCTCTAGCATCTGCACAGTCAACTAGAGAGCCCTAATATTAACAAAGTCTGTTCTTTCACTTTAGAATTTAGTTTTTGGGACAGAATCATCAATATGACATGGAACCACGAGATCATCTAAAGGTGAGATGTGTGGTTTAACAGCTGGCATTGTGTCAAATGGAGGACAATAACTGATTTAAAAGAGTATTAGATATTCACGACACTGTACGTTTTCAAAGCCATTGCCAGACTAAAACTGCAAGTTTTCACGACTACACTTTTATCAACGTATTTCTTGCTAAACTAATGTAAAGTCAGTCCAACAAAATAGGCACCAGTGCCACACTTCAGCATGCCTAAGGCAACCTTGCAACACTTCTTTTTACTCAGTGACGCATCGAGACAACTATCAGAAAATGGATCTTGCCTAAGGTGTGGTCACAAACCAAACACCCGTCTACCATGATCAAACCAGCCTTACTCGAATGGTGGCGAACTGAGGCAACCATAGTGGCCAATCAAAGAGGCCAGCTCCTTTCAGGGTGAGGAGCATAACAAGTAAAAGAAAATTTGACGTGTTGCTAAAGTTCAGACTAACAAACGTGAAGAAAATAATATTATAATACAAAGGAAAACATTGATTTGCAACAAGATGCGGAATTCCGATAATCACATTGAGTACAAATGGGACGACTCTCTTGTCATGGGCCTAAAGGCTATCATTGTTGTTTGGTCGGTGCCAGCTAAAGAAAAAAAAAGCCCATGCATATCGACCATACGTGTGATAACTTATTGATTATCTGTATTCCTGATGCGACTTTCTACTGTAAAATGATCTGGCTTGCAAATAAATATTGTCGACAAACTCTAAGAAATCTGGTGAAATGAAACAGTTACCTCAAGTAAGATAACCCTTTTTTGTAGAGGACGGAGTGGAAAATGTATGATTAACAGTAACATGCAACTTTCTGTACACACAAAGACATTTGATTAATCTGCTGTTCTTCTAGAACCACTTCACCATTAGGATGAGCTAATTGCATTTGAGGTCCCCAAACTTTCTTTCAGCCTAATGTTAACTGTCAAAGTTTTAATAATGGGAAGTTGGAAACAAATGATACGGTGCATCATGTAAACCTCTAAGATGACATGGCATGCTATGTGGCATGACACAGATAATCTTGTGGCATGGAGTCAGTTGAGAAATCTACATAACCTGTCATCTC
Organism: Elymus sibiricus; assembly: GCA_039707655.1. NCBI lineage: Eukaryota > Viridiplantae > Streptophyta > Magnoliopsida > Poales > Poaceae > Elymus > Elymus sibiricus. Next base: position 157,721,923 of record CM077668.1, on the reverse strand, counting down.
AGTTCTCGATGCATCTCATTATTATCAGATAAACAAGCACGGCGGTGACACCACGTATAAGGACCCAAGAAACATAAACTCCAGATCTCAACTGAAAATAAAACAAACTGAATAATAGCTACCAAAAGTTGGACCTGGTTGATACCAGCCAGAACCTAATCTGTAGACAAGCTGCCTGAATCAAGCTTGGAGAAATACTTAAATCGGTAGAAAAATTAACATCCAAACAATTAGCCCTGTGAGCAAGGAATCACACTGCATTAGCACATCCTATTTCCTAAGTGCCAACTTCCTTTTGCGTTAACCTAAAAAGACAGCAGACAATTTATCCTTACGGCCCTTCTATTATCGTTGGCCCTTCTAAGTCCTGAAATGCATAATCTAAAGGGTCACGTATGCAGTTAAACTCAACATTCTATTGCTCCACTTGACATCCACAGAAATTATACCTCAGTCACTGTCCCATAGGAGATATATTCATCAACAGAAGTTTATGGTCACCGATAACCAACCTCAGAAGAGAAGAAAATGGCCACGCTCAAGCTAGCCAAATCACCCCAAGCACATCCACCACAGACGCATCCTCCGTACATAGCTATTTCTAAAAGGAATGGGGGGAGAGAGGGGATTACCGAAGTTGCGGCCGACGATGCAGTGCCAGGTGGGGCCGTGGTTCTTGTCGAACTCCTTCTTGATGTACTCCGCGATGTCCTTCTCCATGGTGTGCTTCTCGCACGCCTAGTATGCAGAACAAACAAATAAATAAATTCCCCACACCAAACCCTGGGGAACAGCCCCGTCAGCCACGCTGGGACAGCGCGGCGGGACCAAATCGGGAATCCAATGTACAGGGGGAAAGGGGATTACGACGCGGGAGATGTCGAACGCCTCCTTCTGCATCTCCTCCTTCATGTCGGCGCTCTTGAGCGTGATCTTGTGCGCCGTGGGCGACGCGGCGGCCGGCGGCGGGGAGCCCAGCGCGGCGGTGGCGGAGGCGGCGAGCCTGCGGTCGGCGTCGGCCGGGGCCCGCGTCGCGTAGGGCGCCGGGTGGGAGGCGGCGACGGCGGCGGCGCCCGCGATCCCGCGCTTGAGCTCGTCGGACATGGCTGCGAATCTCTGGCGGGCCACACCTAGCTTGCGGTGGAAGGACTGGGAGGTAGTGTGGCTTGTGGTGGAAGCAGTTGGAGGAGCTCAGCGATTCCCTTCTCCACTCCGCCCTTTTCAAAGGCGACGGTGGCTGCTGCCGTGCTGCTTCATCATTGTACGGGAGGCCGGGCCTTCTAGCGGAAGCTACTAGAGGGCGAAACGGAATGCGCGGACAAGTCGGGGAGGAAATGGGCTGCATACCTGAAGTACGCAGGGACCAGCGCATACCGATTTACTGTAGCATGCGATTTTTTTTTTCGGTTGTTTAAAATAAACATTTCTTTTGAAATTGTGAACAAGTTTTGAAAGTGCGAGGTCTTTTTTGAATACACGGACATTTATTGGAAAACCCAAACATTTTCTGAAATTCTGAACATTTTTTGAAATTAGGAAGGAATTTTCAAAACTTTTTTTTTTAAATCCGTACATTTTATGAAATTGTGAATATTTTGTGAAAACGTGAACATTTTTTATAAAAGGCAAACATTTTGAAGACATGAACACTTTTTGAATTTTCTAAAAAAATGGAAATGAAAATAAACTTGAAAAGGAACAAGAAACAACAAGAAGAAGAAAAACGAAAAAAGCATGCCTGAACCGGACTGAAACCTTCTGAAAGGTTTCCATTTTTTAGGGGTTTCTAGAAGGTTTCTAAAACCAGGAAACTGGAGACAGAGAACCTAGGGGCGTGTTTGGTTGCCTAGAGTGAATGGTGCCTGCATTTCAGCCACATCTCACCAGAGTCTGGTTCTGCAAAAACAGGCAACAAACCAACATCTGCATGTTGTTTGGTTGCCTGCATGGCATCAATGGCCACTTTAGGGCCGGCTGTTTGGTTGCCCGCATTTGTGCTTATGGGGTGAGCAGATGCAAACCACAACTGTTTGGCTGCATACACGTTTGTGTTCTGCTCACCGCATTCAAATGCGGTGGCCTTACCACCACATTAGGCACAACAGCATGCAGAGCACTAACAACACATAAACTAGCAGGTAAACAACAGCTAACAGCAGATAAACAAGCAACTAAACAGGCATGCTGCCAACAGGCATAAGTTTAAAGACAGCAGGGGCATCCCATGCCCCCTGCTTCACCATAGGTGCTGAACCCTAGACAAAATATTAACAAGTTCACAGCAAGTTCTCCCATCACCGCAGCAAACTAACTACAAGTTCATACTAACAAGTTCAGAGGACGAAAGCAAGGTCACCGATGCAGCTGTGCCTGCTGCAGCGCACCCTGCACCCGATGGAGCTGTCGTGGTTGTAGATTTGGACCTTGAGGCCTAGGCCGGAGATGCGCAGCACGACGAGGTCGCCGGGGACGATCCTGTGGCGGCAGCAGAAGTACTGCCAGCCCCGGCCAAGCACCATCTGCCCCTGGAACTGCGTGACCTGAACCCAGGACTCGCACCACTTGTTCGCTGAGAGCCTGATGACGCGCGGGATCTTGAGCGCCAGCCACTCCTTCATCACCTCCACGAACTTGGGAGGGATGATGAGCATGACGAGATCCTCCTCGTCCCTGATTTGCACGTAAAAGCGAAGCGGCTCTCGGGACCCCTTCTCGTGGCCAGTCCTTGAACATGGCATGTTCATGAAGGCGACCCTGCCAGGCAGGTTCACCCTCTTGAGCCAGCGGTTCGTGGGGATGAAGTCCACAGCGGCCTTAGCGCCGGCGACGACATGGGCTCCTCCTCCGGCCCTGTCCCACTCCGTCTGCATCACCTTGTCAGGTAAGATGACATGGATTAGTAATAGGGCATTGGCAGCATGCTACATTTGTACTAGTACCTAAAGTAGCAAACACATTGGTCCTACCTACCATGAAAACCATGCACGTAACGAAACCATGCAACATAGCATGCCCATTCCAACACCAATCTAGCTAGCATTCCTGGCGTGGTTTTGACACGGCAGATGCCCTTGTGAAAGGACTTGGAGATGAGGCCATCGCACAAGGGTGGAAGCTTAACGGGGTTGATCGAGAACGAGAAGACACGGGATTACCCAGGTTCTGCCCCTCACGATCGAGGTAAAAGACTACGTCCTGCTTGATTATATTGATGTGGATCTCGATTACAAGGATGTGGATTCGCTAACCTAGCTTTCGAGGGATTGCAACTTAGTCTTTCTGGTCTAGGCGCTCCCCTTTATATAACAGGTGGAATCCTAGATTTACATGAGAGTCCGAGTCATAATCTAACCCGTCTCCTACACTTATTCTACTTATTCTCCAAGGCAACCTTCCTGCCGCATGTTTGCCTCTTAAGCCGGCCCATAGGCTGAGCCGGCCTTTCTCACCAGGCCTCCACTAAACCGGCCCACTGAATGTCTTCTTAACCCCGCAGTGAGATAACTCACTGAGCCCGCTCTAAGGACGGGTTATCTTCCTGCCGGGTCTACACACTGGGAAATATCCCCAACATTAGCCCTCAGTTTGACTTGAATTCATTCATGTTAAACTCCACCCTGAAAAATAGACAAATCATTAATAGGGAAAGATATCCACAAATTGCTTTTCAAGCCGGCCCTTTGTGACGCCCCCAGCTTAATCATGCACTAATCATACACGCAATGCACATGATCAAGCCTAAGGACTCACTTGAAGATATCACAACACAACTCTAAACACAAATAAAAGTCATACAAGCTTTATATTACAAGCCAGGGCCTCGAGGGCTCGAATACATAAGCTCGATGTCATACAAGCATCAGCGGAAGCATCAGGTATCTGAGTACAGACACAAAGTTAAACAGATAGGCCTTTAAGAAGGCAGGGCAAAATAAAAACACTGGATCGAAAGGCGCAGGCCTCCTGCCTGGGTGCCTCCTAACTACTCCTGGTCATTGGAGGGCTCCTCGTAGTAGTAGTATCCGGAGGGGTAGTAGTAGTAGTAGTCGTCGTCGACTGCTGGGGCAGCTGGCTCCGGGGCTCCGTCGTCTGGTCGCAGCATTCGGGTATGGGGAAAAAGGGGAAGCAAAGCAACCGTGAGTACTCATCCAAAGTACTCGCAAGACTTACATCAGAACTAGTCTAGTTATGCAACATTATCAAAGGAAGGCTGTAAATGTGGACTTGGCTGCAGAATTGCCAGAATAGAGAGAAAGGCCTAGTCTATCGAAGACTAGCATCTTCAGGGTCTTGCAGCATTAGAAGAGTGCAGATTAGTGCATAAATATAATAGTAGTAACAAGTACAAGTAGCCATGCCCAGAGATCCTTCCTCGACTCCCTGCGAGAAAGCGATTCCGGAGCCAATATATTCAACCCATTTCTAGTTGTAGAAGATCGGGATATTTTTCGAGCGTCCTGTTACCGTGGACACGGCTATTCGAATAGATATACTTCCCTGCAGGGGTGCACCAACTTACCCAACCCGCTCGATTAAATCTGGCCGGACACACTTGCTCGGTCCATGCCCGGCCTCGGCTGATCGACACGTCGTAGCCCTACCTAGGCTCAACAGAGAGGCCAGCACGCCGGTCTACATCCTAAGCACTCAGGGGTCTTGGGCCCATCGCCCTTTGCACTCCTGCGCGTTGCGAACGCGGCCGGTGAGCAGACCTAGCCCCCTTAATACAAGCTCAGGCTTTCCCAGTCCAACCCGGCGCGTGCCCCTCAACTGCTGACGTCTGAAGAGCTTCGGCTGATACATACGACGCCGAGTACCCATATTATTCCCACGTGCTGGTTAGCGCGAAAAGGCCAGAGGCCTACTCAGATTACATATCCTAACCCATTAGTGCGTTTGGAGCGCGCGAAAACGAGCAGAGACTCACGATCTTGTGACCCCGTCGCCCCGTCTCCTGGACTTACGGCAAGGGCTAGGAATGCCCGGCCGTGCCACGTATTCATCTCTCGGGTACCCTCATGGTCAACCCGAATCCACATCACTCGTGGGTACCCCTCGGGGCCTACCCGTCTTTAACAAGGTATTTGTAATAAAGTACAAGTGTCCGTGTGTCCATAACATCAAGCAGGAACCCGAGGAATCACCCTCGTTGGACTTCCACTCGATGATCCCGTCAAGGTGAACCCAGAGGAATCACCCTCGATGGCATTCACACTTGCGGGGTGCACGACAGAAGCTTTGTCGGAGGTGGGGAAGAGGAATCACCCTCGGTAACCCACAACTGACTAGCTGTTCTACAGAGGCAGCATCAGAAGTGAGATAAGAGGTATCACCCTCGGCACTCGATATTAGCTCTGCAGAGTCGAGCAACTTAGGGGTGTGGTGATGTGCAGGTCTCAGCCCGTTCGATCACATCGATCGGGGCACAGGTACTAAAGCGGGGCAAATAAAGCAAGGAAGAGGGCCACAGATGATTTACCACCAACCTATGCTAAGCATTTTGGATATCAGGCAGGTATCAATAGCAGTTACAAGAAACAGGCTATGCATCAGAATAGGATAAAACAATAGCAGTAGCAAATTCTAATGCAAGCAGGAGGGAGAGAGAATAGGAGATATAGGCATGCGTCAAGGGGGGTTGCTTGCCTGGAAGCTCTGCGGCAAAGGAGGGATCGTCAGAGGTGTCATCGGTCTCCTGAGCTGCGTCGGTCTCGGGGACTATCGGAATAGAAGAGGGGGAAGAAATAATAAATAAAAGCAATTGATGCAACACTGATGCACGGCATGGCAAAATGCAGTGTTAGTGGTGACCTAAAGCAGTGCTACATGTCGCAGACGAAACGGAAAAATATCTGGGATATTTTCCCGGCGTTTAGGCGGATTTCGGTATACTGAACCGGAGGGAAAAGTTCCATGTTCAGGTAGTTAGGAGTGATGGTCAAGCATTTTGACCACGTATTCGGATTCGTCTCGTTTTTCTGATCAACTTTCATGTAGAAAGTTTTTCGATCCGAGCTACGGTTTAATTTCTACGAATTTCCGAAGTTTTTAGCATTTTTCTGAAATTCCTGGAATTAAAACTAATTCAAAAATTACAGAAAAAGAAATACTACGTCAGCCTGACGTCAGTGAGTCAACCCGGCTGGTCCAGGTCAAACCTGACCAGCGGGACCCACCTGTCATAGACAAAGACTAACTAATCTAACTAACAGAGTTAATTAGCTAGGTGGGGCCCTATGTGAGTGACTAACTAACTTAATTAATTAAGTTTTAATTAAAAACGGTGCAATTAGCTAATTAACAGAGGGGGGCCCACACATCAGCGGCAGTGGCCGCCACGTCAGCGGCGTTGACCCGGTCAACTGGGCCCACGGGACCCAGCTGCCAGTGACTCGGGGTGGCCCACCGGTCAGTCCACGTCGGACGCCGGTGCCGGAACAGCTCCGGCGAGCTCAAACACGGCGGCGCGACCTCGGCCGGCGTCGGAAATGCTCTACGGTGGGTCTTTTCGCGCGATTTTTGCTGCGTTCGAAAGCTGGCGTTGCCGCGCGTCGTGTGGTGCCACTGGTTCAACCGAAGACGGCCGGAGCAGGGCGGAGTGACGACGGCGGCGGCGGTGGTCTACGGGCACTACGCGGGAACGGCAAAAAGCGCGCGCGCGAGCGGTTTGAAAAGGGTTGACCGTGCTACGGGAGTGCCCCGAGTTCACTGGTGAGCTCGGACGACCATGACGACGTCGGGAGCAACGGCGGCGAGCTCGACAGCATGGCGGGCTACGGCAATGGCGACGCGTCGCGCACAGCTAGCTACTGCCGTGGAAAGAAGAAACGGATGGGGAGAGGAGGGGTGGAGCTCACCGAGCGGGCTCACGGAGGCCCTTCGGGGAAACGGAAGTGCAGAGGCGAGGCGAATCGACGGCAGTGATTTGCGGCGGCCGGAGATGGGGAAGGGGTCGACGACGACGATGCCGACCTCCCCGGCTCCAGCTGATGAACGAGGACGATGAAGTGGAGGACGGCGCACCTCCCAGACTCGGTTGCCGGGCTCGGGGACGCCGGTGGCCATGGCGGAGCAGCGATGCGGCGAAGTAGGCTCTCGGGTGAGCTCGAGATCGAGAGGGAGAGAGCGAGGGGAGGAAGGAGAAGTGGCCAGGGGGGAGGGGGAGGGCAGGTGAGCTCGCCCTTATCCTCCGCGAGGGCGAGGGACGGCCGGCACGTGGAGCTCCAGCGCCCACAGCCATGGCGCGCCTGACACCGAGGCGGGAGCAGGTGAGAACGATGACTGTAGACGCGGGCTGGGCCGGCTGCTGCCACTGTGGGCCTTAGAACGCAGAAGGATTTTCCTTTTTCTTAATTCCTTTCTGTTTTTCTTTTTCCAAGTAGCTATTGCATTTATTTTTTTAGCCAACAAGTGGCTTTGCAAAAATGTGCTTCTGGTCAAAACAAATTGTAAGGAGTATTGTGCACTGCCACAAGAAGTTTGGAAATTATTTGAATCCATTTGAATTTTTCATAAATGGAATTGCATTTTAAATTGTTGGAATAGCACTATTTTAAATGTTAATGCGTATTTTAGCAACATGGTGATGTTGTTTTTCTTAACAATAAATTGTTTTGGAATATTTGCTAAATGATGAACATTTTTCCAGCAACTTTTGAGCAACTGCAAATTTCACTTGCATTTGAATTTGAATTCAGTGGCAGAATTTGAAATGAGATATTGAACCACTATGATCAAGCACTGCAAATGATGATGACTTGGCAAGGTTAACAGATGATCACTGTGCTTTATTACATAGGGGTGTTACACCCTTTGAAACACCGGGTCATTCTTCTGTTCTCAGACTTGGCATTTTTCATTGCATTTGCCTCGTGACATCATACTCCACTTCCGCAAAATTCGGAATGACATCACGGGGAATCTTTGAATAGATTTGTATTGCCTTGTTAGGCACGAAAATCGAGGAGCCCTTCCAGCCTCTGTTCACTGCGCCGCCTGGGGTTGTGTGCATGCCGCTTCGGGCCCGCCATGCCTATAAGTAGACCGACGCCTTCCCCACCTTCTTTTTACTGCTCCTCGTCTTCTTCTCCTCTGTGACACCGGTGTGCCTGTTCGAGCTCACTGCCGCCGCCCGTTCAGCACCGCCCAAACCTTCATCCCGTCGCCGGAGCTCATCTGGCCTTGATCGGCCGCATCCGCGGTGTTTCACCATCTGCAGACCTCTCCAACTAGATCTGTAAGTTTTCTTTCCGCCATTATTGTGGTTCCTTGGCTGTTCTTCTAGTTCTTCCTTCGAACTGCCTATAGATTTGTCAAATCGTTGTAAGGTCATGTTTTGTAGTTCACAGAATCGATCCGCAGTATTTTCCCGCATTGTAGATCCATTCCTCTACTCTAGATAGACCCCTCATTGCAGTTTATACCTTACCTCAAAGAACAGCCCTAGATTTATCTTCCATTTTTAGGCCATTTTCCAGATCTGTCGAGCCTCTGAATATATATGAAACCTGTTTGCTGAGTCATTGCCCAGTCTGTGCCCAACACTGGTAAAAATCACGCTAAGCATTTTACCGGCTTTTATTCGTCAAGAACCTTCACCCGGATTTTTACTTGCATCCCTTCTCGTAACCCGGCAAAATATCTCAATTGCCAACTCGTATACACCGTTTATATTAAACCAAGAAGCTCATGTTTTGCCGGCTTATGACACCTTCTCCTTTTCATAGCAGCTGAAACAATGGCTCCCAAACCCAAGATTGTTAACTGGGCAAAATCCAGCATCTCTGAGCTTAGTCTGCAGGCCTTGGTGGATTCCGGGTTGTTGCCATCCAAGGAAACGATTGAATGGCGCGCTCCTGAAGAAGAAATCCATCCTCAGCCGGATCAGAAGGAGATCGTTGTATTTGCTGAACATGTCTCGAGGGGCTTCCGTCCCCCAGGCTTGAAGTTTTTCAGAGATGTACTGCATTTTTTCAACATCAGGCTTCAAGACCTGGCCCCCAATTCCATCTTCAACTTGTATCAGTTCCAAGTATTCTGCGAAGTGTATCTGCAGCTTGAGCCATCCATCGACCTGTTCCAAGAGTTCTTTTATCTGAACCGCCAAACAGAACATAAGGATGGTCCCAGTATTGAACTTGGCAGGGTCTCCATCCAACGGAGGAAGAATACAGTCTTTCCTGAAGCCAAGCCGGCCAGCCACCCCAAAGGGTGGCACAGAAGCTGGTTTTACTGCAAGGACACCTCCCCCAAAGTGCAACACCCTCTGCTGGGTTATAGGGCAAACCGGCTTGCCGCCAATGCAGCCTTCCCGGGTCTTGCTTCCAGGGAAGAGAGAGAGAATCTGGAGCCCCTGTATCAAAAAATGAATGCATTGATTGCTCATGGTCTCACCGGCGTCGATCTAACCCGGACTTGGGTCGAGTGGCGAATTCAACCACTCAGTTTTAGGACCCGGCTTATGCATACCTACACCGGCCATCCAGAAGATCCACTTCGATTTAGCCGGGTTAACCTTAAGGAGAAAGACATCCTAAAATTTGCTAAGAAACTTCTTGGTGAAACAAAGGATAACATCAAGCTCGTGGGACTCGCCCCATTTTACGCCAACAACCCAGCTCCAGAGGTAAGCCGTCTTTGTCACTTTCATTTGCCAATACTGTTTTATCCTCGCCACAATTTCATTAATCCGTCATGATACAGGAGAATGCTGACTGGTGGCGGGTTGAAGTTCAAGATCCTCCTCCTCCTCGAGAAGACGATGAAGAGGACCCAGATGATGATGATGATGACAATGAGGTAGAACTTGACTCTGTTGGTCGCCTTTTTAATCAGATTGTTGATGCTAACTCCTCACAGGAAGAAGCTGAAATTAGCCACACCATCGAGCCAGAGGTAACTTTGATTTCTTCAGACTCTGACTCCCCAAAACCTGTTCGAAAGAAATTTCGGGCTGTAGTCTGCAAAGTCCGAAGAAAACCCCGGGTTACCGTCCGTAAAGTCCCTTTTTCACACCAAGATGCTCACTTAGATCCCCAATTTATTTTGAAGAAAACACAGCATGCCGAAACATCCAAAAGAAAAACCCGGAGCATTGAAGGAGAGTTGAGTGGCGGGCTACCATATGAGCCGCCAGCACGTAAAGCACGGACAGAGGTGCCTCTTAGTCCAACTCCCTCTTTTCCTCTAGCTGGCCATTTCAAAGAGCCCTTACATTTGAATGACGACATACCAGACGTCCCCCTCTTCAGACGAATCCAGCGCTACTCAGGCGTCGGCCTTCAACATTAACCCGGGGTAAGCACTTTGATCATTCCTTTATCCTTTAATTGAATAACTCCCTGTTCCTCGTGTAGCGCTAAAGCCATTAAAAAGAAGACCACCGCCGGGTCATCTGACCCGGTTATTACAATAGGTCCTTCCCAGGAAGAGACAACGGCTATCTTGGACACCCAGGACGAGCCAGCGTTTCGGAACAGCCCGCCGCCCCAAGACACTACTGTGAGCCCGGCTCATGCCTCCTCTCCTGTTACTCAGGAGAAGGAAAATGTAACTGATGACCAGGCTGTGGCATCGGCTCAAGATGAAGTAGTGGTGACCGGTGAACAGAAAAATGTTCCACCGGAAACCTCTACTGTTCTAACAAAGATTCCTTCCAAGACTGAGCCGCTCTTTAAGAACAAGGGGAAGACGGCCCTTGATTTCCCTACTTTTGAAGAACAAGACGCCAACACACTGCACCAAGCTGTGCTGACCCGGCTGTCTGAAAGCCGTGACACAGAAATTGCAATGGTAACTTCATTGAAGCGGAAATACGAGGTAACTTTTGTCCTCTGTCATGATATTCATATATATATGTAGCCCCCAAGGGCCGGGTCATTATCAGATGATGACCCGGGGCTTCAAAAACTTTCCTTGCATGCATAACCTCAAACGGTGGCCCCCAAAGGCCGGCTCGTCATATTATGACAGGCGGGTCTCCATATGTAGTAACATAGATCGAATTATGCATTAGCCCCCAAGTGCCATGCGGAATGCCTGCATCTGCATGGAACTTGCTATTTTTGGTGAAGCGCTGAAACATGTAGCCCCCATGTGCCGGGTCGACCGGAAGGGCGGCTCGGGACATGCTTATATGACGTTATAACTAAAGCTGCCTTGCAGGACATGCTGAATCAAGTGGAGACTCAGGCTTCCTTATTCCGAAAGGAAGCAAGGAAGGAGAAAAAACTTCGTAAAAAAGCTGAAGAATCATCTTCAGAAGCCAACAAGTCTCTGCTCCTTGTGAGAAGCACTTTGAAGGAAGCCGAGGCAGAAAGAGCCGCCCTAGCTATGCGTGCTGAGGAGGCCGAAGCCAAACTGGAGCCGGTAACTCGAGAGCTATCCACTCTAAAGGGCCATATCACAGCCATGTGCAAGGCCATCTTCGGTAAGTAAAAAGACTAGCATTAGTCAATTATACCAGTTTAATATGCCAAGCCGGCCTTACTGAGCTCGTGCACTTATCCTTGAAGGCCGTAGGAACCAAACCCTTGTTTAGCAGCCACTGGTGAAATTGAAGGCAGTTTATACCTTTGTGGAGTAGCTGTACATAGGCGGCTCCCGTTGCATAATGGCCGCAAAAAATACCAAGGCACCGCCATAGTTGATCTCTGATATGCTGAAGGAATTGTCTGTCGTGCCTGCATGGCTAGAGGAGTGGAAGAAGGCGGCTTGCCGTGCGGGGGCCCTGACAGTATTGGCGCGCACCAAAGAGTATGTGCCAGAATTGGACCCGGCTCAGATTGTTTGTGGGTATCCTGAGTTTAATGTAGATGATTCTCGCTTCACGGAGAAGGACTTCCGACGTTGCCTAAAGGAAACTCGGGTTGCCGCCACTGCCATTGCTAAAGAGGCGAATTTGTCCAAATATCAAGCCGGATATTCTGAGAACATTGAGCGGATCAAACCGCCTAACCCGCAGGCAGTTGCTCTCACTCGTGCTTGTAAGCAATCTTTCGCCCCTGACGTTGATCCTTCTTCTGTGATAACCGCCGATGCAATGTTTGAAGCCTTGCGCTCCATCCAGTGGTCGACCGGCGAATCCACAAGCCAGGAAGGGGCAGAGGATGACGACAATCGCGAAGAGCCGGGACAAAGCGCTCCTTGATCCTCCAGCGTCCTTAATCTGTCAAATACCGGCTCTTCCTGTTGGAAATATGCCCTAGAGGCAATTAATAAAGTGTTTATTATCATATTTCTCCGTTCATGATAATAGTTTATTATTCATGCTAGAATTGTATTGACCGGAAACTAAATACATGTGTGAATAGATAAACAAATACTATGTCCCTAGTATGCCTCTACTAGACTAGCTCGTTGATCAAAAGATAGTCAAGGTTTCCTGACCATGGACATGAGCTGTCATTTGATAACGGGATCACATCATTAGGAGAATGATGTGATGGACATGACCCAACCGTTAGCATAGCAAATGATCGTTCAGTTTATTGCTATTGCTTTCACTATGTCAAATACACGTTCCTCTGACCATGAGATCATGCAACTCCCGGATACCGTAGGAATACTTTGGGTGTATCAAACGTCACAACGTTACTGGGTGATTATAAAGGTGCACTACAGGTATCTCCGAAAGTGTTTGTTGAGTTGGCATGGATCAAGATTGGGATTTGTCACTCCGACTATCGGAGAGGTATCTCTGGGCCCTCTCGGTAATACAGCATCACAGAAGCCTTGCAAGCACCGTGACTAAAGAGTTAGTTACAAGATGACGTATTATGGAACGAGTAAAGAGACTTGCCGGTAACGAGATTGAACTAGGTATTAGATACCGACGATCGAATCTCGGGCAAGTAACATACCGCCGGACAAAGGGAACAACGTATGTTGACATATGAGGTTCACCGATAAAGATCTTCGTGGAATATGTAGGAACCAATATGAGCATCCAGGTTCCGCTGTTGGTTATTGACCAGAGAGTCGTCTCGGTCATGTCTACATCATTCCCGAACCCGTAGGGTCCGCACACTTAAGGTTCGATGACGATTTAGTATTGTATGAGTTATGTGATTGGTGACCGAATGTTGTTCGGAGTCCCGGATGAGATCACGGACATGACGAGGATTCTCGAAATGGTCGAGAGGTAAAGATTCATATATTGGAAGGTGGTATTCGGACATCGGAATGGTTCCGAGTGATTCGGGTATATTTCCGGAGTACCGGGAGGTTACCGGAACCCCCCGGGGAAAGTAATGGGCCTACATGGGCCATAGGGGAGAGAGAGGGCAGCACACAAGGAGTGCTGCGCCCCCCCATGGGCAGTCCGAATTGGACTAGGGGAGAGGAGCGCAGCCCCCCCTTTTCCCTCTCCCTCTCTTTCCCTCTTTCCCCCTCCATGAGAGGGAATCCTACTAGGACTAGGAGTCCTAGTAGGACTCCCTCCTCTTGGTGCGCCACCCCCTAGGGCCGGCCTCCTCCCCTCCCTCCTTTATATACGGAGGGGGGGCGCCCCTTGGAGACATAACAATTGTTCCAAGCCGTGTGCGGCGCCCCCCTCCACCGTTTACACCCTCGGTCATATTTTCGGAGAGCTTAGGCGAAGCCCTGCTGAGATTACTTCACCGTCACCGTCGCCACGCCATCGTGCTGACGGAACTCATCTACTTCCTCAACGTCTTGCTGGATCAAGAAGGCGAGGAACGTCACCGAGCTGCACGTGTGTAGAACTCGGAGGTGACGTACGTTCGGTACTCGATCGGTGGAGCTCGAAGGATTGTTCGACTACATCAACCGCGTTGTGAGACGCTTCCGCTAACGGTCTACGAGGGTACGTAGACATACTCTCCCTCTCGTAGCAATGCATCTCCATGGATAGATCTTGCGTGAGCGTAGGAAATTTTTTGAAATTCATGCTCCGTTCCCCTACAGTGGCATCCGAGCCAGGTCTATGCGTAGATGTGATTTGCACGAGTAGAACACAAGTGAGTTGTGGGCGTGGGTGTATACATATTGCTTGCCGTTACTAGTTGTTACTTGATTCGGCGGTATTGTGAGATGAAGCGGCCCGGACCGACATTACGCGTACGCTTACGCGAGACAGGTTTCACCGCTACGTGCACTCGTTGCATAAAGGTGACTGGCGGGTGACTGTCTCTCTCACTTTAGTTGAATCGGTTTCAATGAAGAGGGTTCTTTTAGAAGATCAAAAAGCAATCACTACACCACGTTGTGGTTTTGCGTAGGTAAGAACGGTTCTTGCAAACCCGTAGCAGCCACGTAAAACTTGCAACAACAAAGTAGAGGACGTCTAACTTGTTTTTGCAGGGTATGCTGGTGATGTGATATGGCCAAGACATGATGTGATATAAGTTGTTGTATGAGATGATCATGTTTTGTAAGTTATCAGGCAACCGGCAGGAGCCTTATGGTTGTCTCTTTATTGTATGCAATGCCAACGCTATGTAATTGCTTTACTTTACCGCTATGAGTTAGCAGTAGCAGTAGTAGCAATAGCCGGCGAGACGACCACGACGCTGCGATGGAGATCAAGGTGTCATGACGCTACGATGGAGATCATGGTGTCAATCCGGTGACGATGGAGATCATGACGGTGCTTGGCTGATGGAGATCAAAAGCACAAGACGATGATGGCCATATCATGTCACATATATTGAATTGCATGTGATGTTAATCCTTTTATGCATCTTATTTTGCTTAGGACGACGGTAGCATTATAAGATGATCCCTTCACTAAATTTCAAGATAGGTGTTCTCCCCTAGTATGCACCGTTGCGAAGGTTCGACGCTTCTAAGCACCACGTGATGATCGGGTGTGATGGATTCTTTCGTTCGCATACAACGGGTGTAAGCCAGTTTTACACACGCAGAATACTTGGGTTAAACTTGACGAGCCTAGCATATACAGATATGGCCTCGGAACACAAGAGACCGAAAGGTCGAACATGAGTCATATAGTAGATATGATCAACATGAAAGATGTTCACCATTGATAACTAATCCACCTCACGTGATGATCGGACGTGGTTTAGTTGATGTGGATCATGTTACACTTAGACAACTTGAGGGATGTTAATCTAAGTGGGAGTTCTTAAGTAATTTGATTAATTGAACTTCAATTATCATGAACATAGTCTAAATAATCTTTGCAATTTTATGTTGTAGATCAATAGACCGCGCTGTAGTTCCCCTGTTTTTATTATGTTCCTAGAGAAAACGAAGTTGAAAGTTCATGGTAGCAACTATGCGGACTAGGTCCGTGATCTGAGGATTGTCCTCACTGCTGCACAGAAGGCTTACGTCCTTAATGCACCGCTCAGTGAAATACCCCTACGGCTTCGTCTGAGGACGTTATGAACGTCTGGCAGACAAGAAAAGATGACTACTCGATAGTTTAGTGCGTCATACTTTACGGCTTAGAACCGGAGCTCCAAATATGTTTTGAGCAACACGGGGCATATGAGATGTTCCAAGAGCTGAAAATTTGTTTTTCAAGCCCACACCCGGGTCGAGAGGTATGACACTTTCGACAAGTTCTATAGCTGCAAGATGGAGGAGAACAGTTCCGTTAGTGAGCATGTACTCAGAATGTCTGAGTACTTCAATCACTTGAATTAAGTGGGAGTTAGACTTCCGAATAAAGTGATGATTGATAGAGTTCTCTAGTCACTGTCACTAAGCTACTAGATCTTCGTGATGAACTATAAACATGCAAGGGATAGATGATCCTTAAGCTATTCGCGATGCTACAAGCTGCGGATATAGAAATCAAAAAGGGAGCATCAAGTGTTGATGGTTAATAAGACCACTAGTTTCAAGAAGGGCAAGGGAAAGAAAAGGGAACTTCAAGAAGAACGGTAAAATAGTTGCCGCTCACGCGAAGAAACCCAAGGCTGAACCAAACCCGAGACTTAGTGCTCCCATTGCAAGGGGAAATGTCACAGGGAGCGGAACTTCCCCAAAGTAACTGGCAGATAATAAGACTGGCAATGTCAACAAAGATATTTGATATACATGTTATTGATGTGTACCTTACTAGTACTCGTAGGAGCACCTGGGTATTTGATACTTGTTCAGTTGCTTGCAACTTGAAACATGGAGCTTCGGAATAAACGAGGGCTAGCTAAGAACGAGGTGACGATGTGCATTGGAAGTGTCTCCAAGGTTGATGTGATCACCATCGCCACGCTCTCTCTACCTTCAGGATTAGTGATGAACCTAAATAATTGTTATTTGGTGCTTGCGTTAAGCATGAACATTATATCTGATAGTGTTTATTACAAGACGGTTATTCAATTTCAGAGAATAATTGTTATTCTATTTATTTGGATAATATCATTGATGATCATGCACTTAAAATGAAAGGTTTATTGAATCTTGATCGTAGTAATACACATGTTCATAACACGAATGCCAAAAGATAATGATAGTACCACATATTTGTGGCACTGCCGCTTAGGTCATATCAGTGTTAAACACATGAAGAAACTCCATACAGATGGGTTTTTGGAATCTCTTGATTATGAATCATTTGAGACATGTCAACCGTGCCTCATTGGCAAGATGACTAAAACTCCGTTCTCCGGAACAATGGAGCGAGCAACCAACTTATTGGAAATAATACATACCGATGTATGCGGTCCGATGAGTGTTGAGGCGCGCGGTGGATATCGTTATGTTCTCACGTTCACAGATGATTTGAGTAGATATGGCTATGTCTACTTGATGAAGCATAAATCTGAAACATTTGAAAAGTTCAAAGAATTTCAGAGTGAAGTAGAGAACCATCGTAATAAGAAAATAAAGTTCTTACGATCTGATCGTGGAGGAGAATATTTGAGTTACGAGTTTGGCAATCACTTAAGACAATGTGGAATTGTTTCACAGCTCACGCCACCTGGAACACCACATCGTAACGGTGTGTCCGAACGTCGTAATCGTACTCTATTAGATATGGTGCGTTCTATGATGTCTCTTACCGATTTGCCACTATCATTTTGGGGTTATGCATTAGAGACAGCTGCATTCACTTTAAATAGGGCACCGTCTAAATCCGTTGAGACGACACCGTATGAACTGTGGTTTGGCAAGAAACCTAAGCTGTCGTTTCTGAAAGTTTGGGAATGTGATGCTTATGTCAAAAGGCTTCAGCTAGATAAGCTCGAACCCAAAGCGGATAAGTGCGTCTTCATAGGATACCCAAAGGAGACCGTTGGGTACACCTTCTACCACAGATCCGAAGGCAAAGTATTCGTTGCTAAGAATGGATCCTTTCTAGAGAAGGAGTTTCTCTCGAAAGAAGTGAGTGGGAGGAAAGTAGAACTTGATGAGGTAATTGTACCTCCTCTGGATAGTAGTACGTCACAGGAAGAAATTTCTGTGACACCGACACAGACCAGAGAGGGAGTAGATGATGATGATCATGAAGCTTCGGATCAAGTTGCTACAGAACATCGTAGGTCAACCAGGACACGCTCCGCACCAGATTGGTACGGCAATCCTGTCTTGGAGGTCATGTTGTTAGACAACGGTGAACCTACGAACTATGAAGAAGCGATGGCGAGCCCGGATTCCGACAAATGGCTTGGGGCCATGAAATTCGAGATTAGATCCATATATGAGAACAAAGTGTGGACTTTGGTAGACTTGCCCGATGAACGGCGAGCTATTAAAAATAAATGGATCTTTAAGAAGAAGACGGACGCTGATGGTAATGTCACCGTCTATAAAGCACGACTTGTTGCTAAAGGTTATCGACAAGTTCAAGGAGTTGACTACGATGAGACTTTCTCACCCGTAGCGATGCTAAAGTCTGTCAGAATTATGTTAGCAATTGCCACATTTTATGATTATGAAATCTGGCAAATGGACGTCAAAACGGCATTCCTTAATGGATTCCTTAAGGAAGAATTGTATATGATGCAACCGGAAGGTTTTGTCGATCCTAAAAGTGCTAACAAAGTATGCAAGCTCCAGCGATCCATCTATGGACTGGTGCAAGCATCTCGGAGCTGGAATACTCGCTTTGATGAAGTGATCAAAGCGTTTGGGTTTATGCAAGTTTATGGAGAAACTTGTATTTACAACAAAGTGAGTGGGAGCTCTATAACATTTCTAATAAGTATATGTGATTGGAAATGATGTAGAATTTCTAGAAAGCATAAAGAATTAATTGAAAGGAGTTTTTCAATAAAAACCTGTTTTTGAGTTATCCACGGTTTGGGCATCGAGATCTATAGAGATAGATCAAGACACCTGATAAAAGATTTTCACACGCCTTGATGAGATTTTGAAGAAGTTCAAAATGGATCAAGTCAAAAGAAATAAGTTCTTGGCTGGTGTGAAATGGAGTAAGACTTGAAAATCTAGGTAAAGGTTGTTTTACATGTTAGGCATCAAAATCTATAGAGATAGATTGAGACGCCTCATAGGACTTTCACGAAGCACATACCTTGACAAGATTTTGAAGAAGTTCAAAATGGATCAGTCAAAGAAAGGGTTCTTGCCTGTATTGCAAGGTGTGAGATTGAGTAAAGACTCAAAGCCTGACCACGGTAGAAGACAAAGAGAAGATGAGTGTCATCCCCTATGCCTCAGCCATAGGCTCTATTTTGTATGCCATGCTGTGTACTAGACCTGATGTATGCCTCGCTATTAGCTTGGTGGGAAGGTACCAAATTGATCCAGGAGTAGATCACCGGACAGCGGTCAAGAATATCCTGAAGTACCTGAAAAGGACTAAGGAAGAATTTCTCGGGAATAGAGGTGATAAAGAGTTCGTCGTAAAGGGTTACGTCGATGCAAGCTTTAAACACCGATCCGGAAGACTATGAGTCTCAGACCGGATACGTAAAGTGGGACAGTCATTTTTGGAGTAGCTCCAAGCAGAGTGTGGTAGCAGCATCTACATATGACATAGAGATTTGCCAAGAACACATGGATCTGATTATTACAGACCCGTAGACTAAAACCTCTCTCACAAGCAAAACATGATCAGCCCTAGAACTGATTGGATGTTAATTACATGGAGATGTAAACTAGATTATTGACTCTAGTGCAAGTGGGAGACTGTTGGAAATATGCCCTAGAGGCAATTAATAAAGTGTTTATTATCATATTTCTCTGTTCATGATAATAGTTTATTATTCATGCTTGAATTGTATTGACCGAAAACTAAATACATGTGTGAATAGATAAACAAATACTATGTCCCTAGTATGCCTCTACTAGACTAGCTCGTTGATCAAAAGATGGTCAAGGTTTCCTGACCATGGACATGAGTTGTCATTTGATAACGGGATCACATCATTAGGAGAATGATGTGATGGACATGACCCAACCGTTAGCATAGCAAATGATCGTTCAGTTTATTGCTATTGCTTTCACTATGTCAAATACACGTTCCTCTGACCATGAGATCATGCAACTCCCGGATACTGTAGGAATACTTTGGGTGTATCAAACGTCACAACGTTAATGGGTGATTATAAAGGTGCACTACAGGTATCTCCGAAAGTGTTTGTTGAGTTGGCATGGATCAAGATTGGGATTTGTCACTCTGACTATCGGAGAGGTATCTCTGGGCCCTCTCGGTAATACAGCATCACAGAAGCCTTGCAAGCACCGTGACTAAAGAGTTAGTTACAAGATGACGTATTACGGAACGAGTAAAGAGACTTGCCGGTAACGAGATTGAACTAGGTATTAGATACCGATGATCGAATCTCGGGCAAGTAACATACCGCCGGACAAAGGGAACAACGTATGTTAACATATGAGGTTCACCGATAAAGATCTTCATGGAATATGTAGGAACCAATATGAGCATCCAGGTTCCGCTGTTGGTTATTGACCAGAGAGTCGTCTCGATCATGTCTACATCATTCCCGAACCCGTAGGGTCCGCACACTTAAGGTTCGATGACGATTTAGTATTGTATGAGTTATGTGATTGGTGACCGAATGTTGTTCGGAGTCCCGTATGAGATCACGGACATGACGAGGATTCTCGAAATGGTCGAGAGGTAAAGATTCATATATTGGAAGGTGGTATTCGGACATCGGAATGGTTCCGAGTGATTCGGGTATATTTCCGGAGTACCGGGAGGTTACCGGAACCCCCCGGGGAAAGTAATGGGCCTACATGGGCCATAGGGGAGAGAGAGGGCAGCACACAAGGAGTGCTGCGCCCCCCCCCCCCATGGGCAGTCCGAATTGGACTAGGGGAGAGGGGCGCAGCCCCCCCTTTTCCCTCTCCCTCTCTTTCCCTCTTTCCCCCTCCATGAGAGGGAATCCTACTAGGACTAGGAGTCCTAGTAGGACTCCCTCCTCTTGGTGCGCCACCCCCTAGGGCCGGCCTCCTCCCCTCCCTCCTTTATATACGGAGGGGGGCGCCCCTTGGAGACATAACAATTGTTCCAAGCCGTGTGCGGCGCCCCCCTCCACCGTTTACACCCTCGGTCATATTTTCGGAGAGCTTAGGCGAAGCCCTGCTGAGATTACTTCACCGTCACCGTCGCCACGCCGTCGTGCTGACGGAACTCATCTACTTCCTCGACGTCTTGCTGGATCAAGAAGGCGAGGAACGTCACCGAGCTGCACGTGTGTAGAACTCGGAGGTGCCGTACGTTCGGTACTCGATCGGTGGAGCTCGAAGGATTGTTCGACTACATCAACCGCGTTGTGAGACGCTTCCGCTAACGGTCTACGAGGGTACGTAGACATACTCTCCCCTCTCGTAGCAATGCATCTCCATGGATAGATCTTGCGTGAGCGTAGGAATTTTTTTGAAATTCATGCTCCGTTCCCCTACACTTCCTTGATTATAGCGGAATTTGGAGGAATACTATTTAAGTCTGCAGCCCGATGGGTGACTTGTAATAACTTAGCATCCAAAACTGTTGCTGATGCCAGTGCCATCGTGCACTGTGCTACTATTGCCTGTACAAACATTTTTGTGGATGCCTTGCCTGTGTGCTGATACATGTGTTTTGTCATTGTGAATCATCTTTTCGGTCTTCTAGAGCCGGTTTTTGCAACAAGAGTGATTCTGCACAAATAATAACAACTGTAGATAGCAATAGTTTTGATTGATGAATATCATACAGATAACTAGTAACAATGTTACTGTTTGTAATGAACCAGAAAAATTAAATTTAACTAGGGTAGATGCCATGTATGAATGCATGTATGCATGCAAATATGAAAGTAATGCAAGAAAAAAAGAGAACATAATTGTAACAAGCCGGTTTTTAGAACACAGCTGGAAAGACCGGCTTAAAAGCTCAAGTCTGGACTACTTTCATGAAGCGGGCACTTTGGCCTGTTGGTTTATCCTCGCTTTCTGAAAGCCGGCTCTCACGTGACCAATCGAACGTTTTAACTCTGATGAATTCAGGGTCATCTTTGTGATTGACTCATCAGGCGTACACCGGGTCACCTTTTTGGAGTAGCATCTTGCTAACAGGCAGGTTTAACCAACTTTTGGCTTTTCGCCGGGTTAAAGGGTTTTGTAAGCTAAACTCAATGAGTTGGAAGCCCCCAAGTAACCAATGATCAATCAATAAAGACTCAACACACAATTTCGAGGCGAAACGACAAACTCTCTTATACAGAGCTGCCAGTCTTTATTTCATTGACCAAAAATATGTATATATACAATGGAAGGTATATACAAAGATGTAACCCAGTCTATGACTTAGGTGTAGTACGGCCAGAGATGGGCAATGTTCCAGGGCCGGCTTGTCTCCTCTTCAGAGGTACGTGACTTATCTGCCTCACGTATTTCAACCAGGTAATACGACCCGTTGTTGAGATTCTTGCTGACCACAAAGGGCCCTTCCCAAGGTGGTGAAAGCTTATGCATGCCTGTCTGGTCTTGTATTAGACGGAGCACTAAGTCACCTTCCTGAAAGGTACGGCTTCGAGCTCTACGGTTGTGATAGTGACGTAGGTCTTGTTGATAAATTGATGATCGGGACGCGGCAAGTTCTCGTTCTTCCTCCAGAGCATCAAGAGCGTCTTGTTGAGCTTGCTCATTATCTGATTCCACATAAGCCGCCACTCGAGGGGAATCATGACGAATATCGCTTGGAAGTACCGCTTCTGCACCATAGACCAGGAAAAATGGCGTATAGTCTGTTGACCTGTTGGGAGTAGTCTGTATGCTCCAAAGCACTGCAGGTAACTCTTCTTCCCAGCAACCCGGCGTGCGTTGCTAAGGCACCATGAGCCGGGGTTTGATACCACGCAGTAGTTCTTGATTGGCTCTTTCTGCCTGCCCGTTGGACTGAGGATGCGCAACCGATGCTAGATCAAGCCGGATGTGCTCCTGTTGACAGAACTGTTTCATGACCCCTTTGGAAAGATTGGTTCCATTATCTGTGATGATATTGTGTGGATAGCCGAAGCGAAATATCAATCTTTTCAGAAACTTGATAGCTGTAGCAGCATCACAACGGCTGACCGGTTCTGCCTCCACCCACTTGGTAAATTTGTCCACAGCTACCAACAGGTGAGTATGCTTATTCTTAGAACGTTTGAAGGGTCCAACCATGTCAAGGCCCCAGACTGCGAAAGGCCAAGTTATCGGAATCATCCTCAACTCTTGAGCCGGCACATGAGCCTGGCGAGCATAATTCTGGCAACCATCACATTTGCGCACAATATCTTCTACATCGGCGTGAGCTGTGAGCCAGTAAAACCCGTGCCGGAAAGCTTTTGCGACAAGTGATCTTGAGCCGGCATGGTGACCACTGATACGTCCATTTTGCATCATGTTTTGCTACTCTTATTTATAGTGTTTTTGATCAATATAACACTTTGTGGAGCAATTCTAATGCCTTTTCTCTCTTAATATGCAAGATTTACACAAGGAGGGAGATTGCCGGCAGCTGGAATTCTGGACCTGAAAAAGCTATGTCAGAGATACCTATTCTGCACATCTCCAAACGAGCTGAAATTTTACGGAGATTTATTTTGGAATAAATAAAAAATACTGGAAGCAAAAAGTACTAGAGGGGACCACCCAGGTGCCCACGAGGCACCAGGGCGCGCCACCCCCCAGGCGTGCCCTGGTACCTCGTGGGGCCCCTGGCCAGCCTCTGGCCCCCATTTTCTGGTATATAAGTGCATTTGCCCTACAAAAAATATAGAGAAGACTTTCGGGACGGTGCGCCGCCGTCTCGAGGCGAAACTTGGGCAGGAGCACTTTTGCTCTCCCGCGGATAGATTCTGCCGGGGATACTTCCCTCCGGGAGGGGGAAATCATCGCCATCGACATCACCAGCGATCCTCTCATCATGGGAGGACTAATCTTCATCAACATCTTCACCAGCACCATCTCATCTCAAACCCTAGTTCATCTCTTGTATTCAATCTTTGTCTCAAAACCTCAGATTGGTACTTGTGGGTTGCTAGTAGTGTTGATTACATCTTGTAGTTGATGCTAGTTGGTTTATTTGGTGGAAGATTATATGTTCAGATCTATTATGCTATTCAACACCTCTCTAATCTTGGAAATGAATATGATTTGTGAGTAGTTACTTTTGTTCTTGAGGACATGGGAGAAGTCTTGTCATAAGTAATCATGTGAATTTGGTATTCGTTCGATATTTTGATGATATGTATGTTGTTGATTCTCTTAGTGGTGTCGTGTGAACGTCGACTACATGACACTTCACCATCTTTGGGCCTAAGAGAATGCATTGTGGAGTAGTAATTAGATGATGAGTTGCTAGAGTGACAGAAGCTTAAACCCTAGTTTATGCGCTATTCCGTAAGGGGCTGATTTGGATCCATATGTTTAATGCTATGGTTAGAGTTATCTTAATTCTTCTTTCGTAGTTGCGGATGCTTGCGAGAGGGGGTAATCATAAGTGGGAGGCTTGTTCAAGTAAGAACAGCACCCAAGCACCGGTCCACCCACATATCAAATTATCAAAGTAGCGAACGCGAATCAAACTAACATGATGAAAGTGACTAGATGAAATTCCCATGTGTCCTCGAGAACGCTTTACTTACTATAAGAGATCATTTCGGCTTGTCCTTTGCTATAAAAAGGATTGGGCCACCTTGCTGCACTCTTTGTTACTATTGCTACTTGTCACTTGTTATAAATTATCTTGCTATCAAATTACTCGTTACCGATAATTTCAGTGCTTGCAGAAAATACCTTGCTGAAAACCGCTTGTCATTTCCTTCTGCTCCTCGTTGGGTTCGACACTCTTACTTATCGAAAGGACTACGATTGATCCTCTATACTTGTGGGTCATCAGCCGCTCGGAAGAGTAAATTTAAGGGTCATGCGCCACTCGGAGTAAATTTCTACTCCTCTAAGTTTTTTGGGCTTCGGTTAGGTGCCAGTTAGAGGAGAAAAAACAGATGAAACACGACGCTGAAAAACACCAGTTAGAGGAGTAAATTTCACCTATACTTGTGGGTTATCAACCTCAATCACCAGAATGGATCTCGTTGAGAATGTCACGGCCTTCCTCAGGTGAAACACACCGCTGAAAAACACCAGTGACGCTTCGCCGGTGCAACTCGCCATTGATGACAGTCATAGACTTGGATCGTCGGATGATCCGTGGAGCGAGGATTTCCTTCGCCGGGAGTTCTCCCCGGCTGAGATAAGCCAAGTAAGGGACTATCCAACCAGGTATAGCATGGACAGCAACCACTAGAGCCACCTGCGGGTCAGGAATAGCCAAGTCTTCTTGTGTTGGCAACTTGCCAGACGGGTTATGCAACACGTCTAGAAAAACATTGGGTGGCACCGGCTTACGCTGAGAACCCAAGCGAGAGAGTGCATCTGCTGCCTCGTTCTACCGGCGATCAATGTGATCATCCTGATATCCCTTGAAGTGTCCAGCAATGTTGGTGACCGCGTGCCGATAAACCGCCATAAATGGATCCTTGGAATCCCATGTACCAGAAACCTGTTGGGCCACCAGATCTGAGTCGCCCAAACACGTGAGCCGGCTCAAGTTCATCTCCTTAGCCATCCAAAGTCCATGAAGCAATGCCTCATATTCCGCTGCATTGTTAGTACAAGGGAACATGAGTCTTAAAACATAACAAAACTTATCTCCTCGTGGGGAAGTGATCACCACTCCAGCCCCCGAGCCTTCGAGCTGCCTTGAGCCGTCGAAATGTATAGACCAATATGTTGTGTCGGGCTTCTCTTCGGGAGCCTGTAACTCTGTCCAATCATTAATGAAATCCACCAACGCTTGAGATTGATTGCTATGCGGGGCACATATTTGAGATGATGTGGACCGAACTCGATGGCCCACTTAGCAACCCGGCCTGTGGCTTCCCGGTTCTGGATTATGTCCCCAAGGGGCACTGAGCTAACCACAGTGATTGGATGCTCGTGGAAGTAATGCTTCAACTTGCGGCTAGCCATGAACACTGATACGTCTCCAACATATCTATAATTTATGAAGTATTCATGCCATGTTTATAACAATTCTATATGGTTTTGGTATGATTTGATTAGAACTAACCCAGACTGACGCTGTTTTCAGCAAAACTACCGTGGCATTGTTTTTTGTGCAGAAATAAAAGTTCTCCAAATGCAGCGAAACTTTTTAACGATTTTTTTTGGAACAAAAGAGAACCAGGAAGCTTCGTGGGAGGACCAGAAGAGCCACGAGGTGCCCACGAAGCACCAGGGCACGCCAGGGGGGGTATGGCGCCGTGGTGCCTCGTGGGCCCATCTTAGCCCATCTTCGCGTGATTCCAACGCCAAAAAAGTCCTATAAATAGAGAAACCCCCAGAAATAACCCTAGAACTTGGACTACGCTGCTGCAAGCCTCTGTAGCTCCATGATCTCATCTACAGCCCTTTTCCGGCACCCTGCCGGAGGGGGGAAATCATCACCGGAGGCCATCTTCATCATCCCGGCGGTCTCCATGATGAGGAGGGAGTAGTTCACCCTCGAGGCTAGGGGTATGTACTAGTAGCTATGTGTTTGATCTCTCTCTCGTGTTCTTGATTTGGCACGATCTTGATGTATCGTGAGCTTTGTTAATATAGTTGGATCATATGGTGTTTCTCCCTCTCTATCTTATTGTGATGAATTGAGTTTTTACCTTTGAGGATTCACTATTATCGGATTGAATACTTTTATGGATTTGAGAACACTTGATGTATGTCTTGCATATGAATACCCGTGGTGACAATGGGGTATTATATTGATTCACTTGATATATGTTTTGGCACTCAACTCGCGGATTCCCGAGGTGACATTGGGGTAATCTATGCATAGGGGTTGATGCACGTTTTCGTCCTACTTTCTCCGGTAGAAATCTTGGGGCACTCTTTGAAGTTCTTTGTGTTGGATTGAATATTATAAATCTGAAGTTGTTTGATGCATATTGTATAATCAACTCACGGATACTTGTGGTGACATTGGAGTATCTAGGTGACATTAGAGTTGGTTGATGCGTATCATATGGTGTTATTTTAGTACGAACTCTAGGGCTGTTCGTGACACTTATAGGATAGCTCAATAGATTGATCGGAAAGGATAACTTTGAGGTACTCTATCGGCCTCAAAATTAACTTTGGCAAATCGGTGATTATACCTCTCAACGTGGAAGACGTACTAGTCCAGAGATTAGCACAAATTTGGCAATGCACGCTTGGGACTATGCCGTTCACCTACCTTGGTCTGCCGATGGGGACCACCAGACCCACCGTTACAGACCTCATGCCGGTCGTTGAAAGAGCCGAACGCAAGCTGTCCTCCACGCTGTGCATGATGAACCAAGGGAGCAAGTTAACACTTCTTAACTCCATGATTACTTCGATCATGATCTTCCCGATGTGTACACTTAAATTCCCGTTGAAACTCATTGAACACCTTGACAAGATTAGGAGGAGGTGTCTATGGCGCAAGAAGAAGGATCAGGGAGAGTCGTGCAATTCACTAGCAGCGTGGGATTTGGTCTGTCGCCCAAAAAATCGTGGTGGACTCGGCGTCCTTGACATCAAGGTCCAGAATATGGCGTTGCTACTAAAATACCTGCATAGTTTCTACAATAAGCGTGACACACCGTGGGTTGATCTTGTTTGGTCCACATATTACGTCGACAAAGTACCGCATGCATCCCCTCCTTGTGGATCATTTTGGTGGCGAGACATCATGTCCCTCAGTGACATATATCGAGGGATTACCAAAGTGGTTGTTGGCGACGGTTCCACTACTCTCTACTGGAAGGATCTTTGGAATGACCAGACTATGGAAGAATCACACCCTAGAGCCTTCTCGTATACAAAACTGGAAGATGCTTCGGTGGCTGAATTCTTGTCAATGGATAATCTGCAAATGGGCTTCCACCTGCCACTCTCTGCGCAGGCAAGGGAGGAGGTGCGTGACATGCAAATGATATCAGCCCCAATCGTGCTAGGTGAGGGCGTGCAAGATAGCTGGGTATGTATGTGGGGACCAAAATATACATCTGCAAAATTCTACAAACACTATTTCAGGAATGTGGATGCAGATGAGGCTTTCTCCTGGATCTGGAAGTCCAAATGCACGATGAAGATCAAAGTTTTCTCCTGGTTACTGCTTGCTGATAGGGTGAATACCCTGAACATGTTGAAGAGACGACACTACAACGTTGGGGGAGGACTAAACTGCGCGCTGTGTGCGGCTGGTGTGGAAGAGACGGTGGAGCACCTATTCTTTGGATGTCCGTTCAGCGAGAGATGTTGGACTGCACTTGGCCTTAGCTGGACGATGGGAGGCAACCGACTCAACATTATCCACTCTGGAAGGAGGTGTTGGACACATGCCATGTTCATGGAGGTGTTCATGACGTCTGCTTGGAGCATTTGGAAAGAACGCAACAATAAAATCTTCAGAGGGATCCAACCATCATTCGAGTCTTGGCGGCACAGGTTCAAAAATGACTTTGGATTATTGATCCATAGAGTTAAACCCTCCATGGAGAGCTTTGTAACAAACTTTGTAAGCACCTCTGTTTGGGATCCTCCGTAGACCTTGTATCCCTACAGGCCCTACACTCCACTACCATGTAGTGCACCCCCATGTAGGGGTGTGTGAAAAGGGTAGTATGTGTATTGGCCTACCAGTGTAACCCTTGTAACATTTCCATCATATATAATATACAAAGTCAGTAGGAGCCTCTCCTACTGTCATGAGCTTTCAAAAAAAAAAGGATAACTTTGAGGTGGTTTCGTACCCTACAAACAATTTCTATCTTATGTTCTCCACTAATAGGAACTTTGGAGTGATTCTTTATCGCACGTTGAGGAATTGTTATATGATTCAATTATGTTAGCATTGTTGAGAGATTGCACTAGTGAAAGTATGAACCCTAGGCCTTGTTTTTAAGTATTGCAATACCATTTGTGCTCACTTTTATTGTTTTCTACCTTGCTGTTTTTATTTATTCAGATTATAAAAATATATTTCTACTATCCATACTACACTCATCTCTTCGCCGAACTAGTGCACCTATACAATTTACCATTGTATTGGGTGTGTTGGGGACACAAGAGATTTCTTGTATTTGGTTGCAGGATTGTTTGAGAGAGACCATCTTCATCCTACGCCTCCCACGGATTGATAAACCTTAGGTCATCCACTTGAGGGAAAATTGCTACTGTCCTACAAAACTCTGCGCTTGGAGGCCCAACACGAGTCTACAAGAATAAGTTGTGTAGTAGACATCAAGCTCTTTTCTGGTGCCGTTGCCGGGGAGGTGAGTGCTTGAAGGTATATCTTTAGATCTTGCAATTTAATCTTTTAGTTTCTTGTTTTATCACTAGTTTGGTTTATTAAAGAAAACTACAAAAAAAATGGAATTGAGGTTGCCTCAAATACTTCATCTATATAATGTCTTTCTTGAAAATGATGGATCGGAAAATTGTGCTCAATTGCTAGAGGAAGAATTTAATAAAATATTTAATGTGTGTCCTTTGAATGATGAGCATGATTGCAATGTTGTTAGTATGCTTTCTATGAATATCCATGATGCTAGTGATATGCAAAGCCATAAGCTTGGGGATGCTATATTTGATGAAGATGATGTTTTTAGTCCCCCAAGTTTTGATGAATTTTTTTATTATGATAATAGCATGCCTCCTATTTAAGATGATTATATTGATGAAAGTGGGTTTGGAAGAGTGTCAACTCTAGGTACTAAAGATCCCACTATTTTGGAGGGTGTTGAATCTTATGGCAATAATTATGAATGTGGATTT
Source organism: Elymus sibiricus (assembly GCA_039707655.1). Lineage (NCBI taxonomy): Eukaryota > Viridiplantae > Streptophyta > Magnoliopsida > Poales > Poaceae > Elymus > Elymus sibiricus. The sequence continues at coordinate 157,692,670 of CM077668.1, read as the reverse complement.
GGAGAGGTCATGACTTTATTTAGTGACGAATCCACTATTTTGGAAGAGATTTCAATTGACTATGATAACAAAGTTGCTATCTATGATGATTATTGTGATGACATGTATGCTATAAAGAATAATGATAACCATGAAACTTGTCATCATGATTTTAATTTTCAATTGGATTATGCCAATCAAGTATCACATGATAGCTATTTTGTTGAGTTTGCTCCCACTATTGTGAATGAGAAGAAAATTGCTTATGTGGAGAGTAGTAAAAATTCTATGCTTGTGGATCATGAAAAGAATGCTTTATGTGATAGCTATATTGTTGAATTCATTCATGAGGCTACTGAAAATTATTATGAGAGAGGATCATATGCTTGTAGGTGTTGCAATAATATCAAGTTTCCTCTCTATGTGTTGAAAGTTTTGAAGTCATGCTTGTTTTGCCTTCCTCTGCTAGTTGATTCTTGATCCCATGAATTATTTGCTCACAAAATCCCTATGCATAGGAAGTGGGTTAGTCTTAAATTTGCTTGCCATATGCTTCATGATGCTCTCTTTGTGTTTCAATTCTTTACTTTTATGTGAGCATCATTGAAATCATCATGCCTAGCTAAAAGGCATTAAAGAAAAGCGCTTGTTGGGAGACAACCCAATATTTTTACCTACTGTTTTTGTGTGTCCACATGATTAAGATACTGTAGTAATCATTTTTTATATGTTTTCTTTCAATAATGTGCCAAGTAAAGCCTTTGGGATAGTGTGGATGCTTGATGATTTGATTCTGTGCAAAAACAGAAACTTTTGCGTCCAGTGCTGGAATTTCTATTCTGTACTGGAGCGTGAGAAAATTCTGAAATGTTTACACAGTATTGGATTACAAATTTTTTACGTTGTCCTAATTTTTCAGAATTTTTGGAGGTACAGAAGTATGGTTTTTAAATCGCCCACTACATGATGTTCTGTTTTTGACAGATTCTGTTTTCGGTGCATAGTTTGCTTTTTTTAGTGTTTCCATAGCTTATATTGAGTAATATAAATTGTGGAAATGATAAAATACAGTAGTCATTATGTGAGAACAATTATGAAACTTGTCTTGATAGTGCCTAAGTGGATGATTTATTTCTATCATACTAACCTATCTCACAAGATCCGTTAAGTTTTATGTGATTGAAGTTTTCAAGTTTTGGGTGAGATATCGATATGAGGAGAATAAGGAGTGGCAAGACCCTAAGCTTGGGGATGCCCAAGGCACCCCAAGGTAATATTCAAGGAAGACTCAAGCGTCTAAGCTTGGGGATGCCTCGGAAGGCATCCCCTCTTTCGTCTTCAACATTATCGGTAACCTTATTTGGAGCTATATTTTTATTCGTCACATAATATGAGTTTTGCTTGGAGCGTCATTTTCTTTTGTTGAGATTTGCTTGCTGTTATCTATAATCATGTTTTGTATCTTTTAGCTGAATAAAGTGCCAATTATAGCCTTTACCATGCTCAGTTTGCAAGTTCATGTGTTGCTGTTTGAAAACAGAAAGTTTTCTGTTATGTCCAGAATATTCCTGAATAGTCAGAACATGATAAAAATCTGAAATTTTTACACAGTAAGCATGCATGAGTTCTAACGTGGTAATTTTTTATAATTTTTGGAGTTAGGGAAGTATTAATTCTTATTCACCCTTTACAAACTGTTCTGTTTAGACAGATTTCGGTTATAGTTGCATTGTTTACATATGTTGCTTGTTTAATGTTTCTATTTGTGGATAGGAGTATTATATATGCAGAGGCAATTAGTATGCAATGTTTAATTATAATTTTAATGATTTTCTACAGTAGAGAATGATAAGGTTTTTGCATTGATTTATACTAACTTATCTCACGAGTTCTTGTTGAGTTTTGTGTGGATGAAGTTTTTAAGATTTAGGAGAAGCCATGATATGAGAGGAATTAAGGAGACACAAGAGCTCAAGCTTGGGGATGCCCAAGGCACCCCAAGATAAAATTCCAAGAAGTCTCAAGCAACTAAGCTTGGGGATGCCCCGGTTGGCATCCCACCTTTCTTCATCAACACCTATCGGTTAGCCTAAGTTTTTACTTGTTCACATGATATGTGCTATTCTTGGAATATCCTTTTATTTTCATTTTTTTTGCTGTTTGAATAAAATTTTCAAGATCTGAAATCTTTATTGAGAGAGAGTCTTCACATAGCTACTTATTTACTAAACTACTCTTTGATCTTCACTTATATCTTTTGGAGTAGTTTGTCATTTATTCTTGTGCTTCACTTATATCCTATGAGTAAATTGTGAAAGAATTGAATATCATAAAGTTAAAATTATATGTGCTTCATATGCTTGTATCATGCCTAGTAGTAGTTTCACATTGGGTTTAGAAAGTGAAATCTATTGAAGCTTGACAATCACAATATTGGTCATACAAGCAATTCATGAATGATTAGTATAAGGAAGAGAACTTTCACATATAAATATATTATCTTGGACATCTTTTATGATTGTGAATACCCATTAATTATTTTCAAACTTGAGCAAATTAGTTGAAGTTGGACAAGGAAGACAACGTAATGAGTTATGTTTGGGTATATTTGCATAGAAGTTGTATTGTTATGGATCCTCCAACATGTGGTGCTTGCTTAGGATCTTTTGCTAGCCAAAAAATCGTACTAAGTAGAGATACTACTTGTGCATCCAAAAACCATTAAACCCAGTTTCTTGCCATGAGTGTCCACCATATCTACCTATGGATTGAATAAGATCCTTCAAGTAAGTTGTCATCGGTGCAAAAAGCAATAAAAATTGCTCCTAAAATATGTATGATCTTTTATTGCAAAGGAAAATAAGCGTTGTACGAACTTGTGATGGAAAGAAATAAAAGCGATGGACTGCATAATAAAGGTTGCTATCACAAGGGGCAATTTAACGTGACGTTCCTTTGCATTAAGAGCTTGCACATCCAAAATAAAAAGCGCACGACAACCTCTGCTTCCCTCTGCGAATGGCCTATCTTCTACTTTATGTATTTACTTTTATGCAAGAGTCAATAGTATTACTTCTCATTTCAACCTTAATTATTCTCTAGTTGGCAAGCATCATGTGGTGGGGAAAGATCCAGGCACATATGGCCAGTCAAATATATTTGATCATGAATTATTATTGTTGACAATTATCTCTATGATAAATAAGTTGGGAGGCGAAACATTAAGCCCCTATCTTTCTCTGTGTTCGATGGATGCTATTTGTTCTAAATATATGCTTTGAGTACTAGAAATCATAGAAGACTATATGATAATTGAGTATGTGGAGCTCTTACTTAGACTTTGTTGAAATTAAGTTGAATTGCAATTGTTTGGTGACTAAGAACATAGGTTGTTAAGTTTAAAGAGAATGTATTGTTTGAACCATAACATGTGAATTGATTGCTACTTTGTCTTGATGAGTTTTATGAGAAAAAGTTGCTGTCATGATGCTAGGAAAAGTGATTGAAATTATCATTGATCAAACTTATGCACTATGCGAGCATTCACACTTCATAAATTATTTCTTTTATCATTTACCTACTCGAGGACGAGCAGGAATTAAGCTTGGGGATGCTGATACGTCTACAACGTATCTATAATTTATGAAGTATTCATGCCATGTTTATAACAATTCTATATGGTTTTGGTATGATTTGATTAGAACTAACCCAGACTGACGTTGTTTTCAGCAGAACTACCGTGGCGTTGTTTTTTGTGCAGAAATAAAAGTTCTCCAAATGCAGCGAAACTTTTTGATGATTTTTTTTGGAACAAAAGAGAACCAGGAAGCTTCGTGGGAGGACCAGAAGAGCCACGAGGTGCCCACGAGGCACCAGGGCGCGCCAGGGGGGTATGGCGCCGTGGTGCCTCGTGGGCCCATCTTCGCGTGATTCCAACGCCAAAAAAATCCTATAAATAGAGAAACCCCCAGAAATAACCCTAGAACTTGGACTACGCCGCCACAAGCCTCTGTACCTCCACGATCTCATCTACAGCCCTTTTCCGGCACCCTGCCGGAGGGGGGAAATCATCACCGGAGGCCATCTTCATCATCCCGGCGGTCTCCATGACGAGGAGGGAGTAGTTCACCCTCGAGGCTAGGGGTATGTACTAGTAGCTATGTGTTTGATCTCTCTCTAGTGTTCTTGATTTGGCACGATCATGATGTATCGCGAGCTTTGTTAATGTAGTTGGATCATATAGTGTTTCTCCCTCTCTATCTTGTTGTGACGAATTGAGTTTTTACCTTTGAGGTTTCACTTTTATCGGATTGAATACTTTTATGGATTTGAGAACACTTGATGTATGTCTTGCATATGAATACGCGTGGTGACAATGGGGTATTATATTGATTCACTTGATATATGTTTTGGCACTCAACTCGCGGATTCCCGAGGTGACATTGGGGTAATCTATGCATAGGGGTCGATGCACGTTTTCGTCCTACTTTCTCCGGTAGAAATCTTGGGGCACTGATACGTCTCCAACGTATCTATAATTTATGAAGTATTCATGCCATGTTTATTATAGTTATGTATGATTTTGGTGCACTTTTATATGGATTTTATATGATTTTCATGGACTAACATATTGACCTAGTGCCCAGTGCCAGTTGCTGTTTTCTGCTTGTTTTTGGTTTTCCAGAAAATCCATATCAAATGAAGTCCAAATGCAGCGAAACTTTTTGATGATTTTTTTGGAACATAAGAGACACTAGAAGCTTCGGGAGGTGGCCACAAGACCCACAGGGGCCCCACGAGCCACCAGGGCGCGCCACCCCCCCAGGCGTGCCCTGGTGCCTCGTGGGCCCCCTCTTGCCCTTCTTCGCGTGATTCCAATGCCAAAAAATCATATATATTCAGAAACCCCCGAAAGTTAACCTAGATGAGTTTTTATGCCGCCGCAAGCCTCTGTACCTCCATGATCTCATCTACAGCCCTTTCCGGTACCGTGCCAGATGGGGAAAGCATCACCGGAGGCCATCTTCATCATCCCGGCGGTCTCCATGACGAGGAGGGAGTAGTTCACCCTCGGGGCTGAGGGTTTGTACCAGTAGCTATGTGTTTGATCTCTCTCTCTCTCTCTCGTGTTCTTGATTTGGCACGATCTTGATGTATCGCGAGCTTTGTTAATATAGTTGGATCATATGGTGTTTCTTCCCTCTCTATCCTTGTTGTGATGAATTGAATCTTTTCCCTTTGATGTTTCGTTATTGTCGGATTGAATATTTCAGATTTGAGAACACTTGATGTATGTCTTGCATATGAATACCCGTGGTGACAATGGGGTATTATATTGATTCACTTGATATATGTTTGGGCACTCAACTCGCGGATTCCCGTGGTGACATTGGGGTAATCTATGCATAGGGTTTGATGCACGTTTTCATTATCTTTTCTCTGATAGAAACTTTGGGGTGCTCCTTGGAGTTCTTTGTGTGGATTGAATATTATGATTATGAAGTTGTTTGATGCATATCGTATAATCAACTCACGGATACTTGTGGTGACATTGGAGTATCTAGGTGACATTAGAGTTGGTTGATGTGTATCATATGGTGTTATTTTAGTACGAACTCTAGGGCTGTTTGTGACACCTATAGGAATAGCTCAATAGATCGATCGGAAAGGATAACTTTGAGGTGGTTTCATACCCTACAAACAATTTCTATCTTATGTTCTCCGCTGATAGGAACTTGGGAGTGATTCTTTATTGCACGTTGAGGGATGGTTATATGATCCAATTATGTTAGCATTGTTGAGAGATTGCACTAGTGAAAGTATGAACCCTAGGCCTTGTTTTTAAGCATTGCAATACCGTTTGTGCTCACTTTTGTTACTTGCTACCTTGCTGTTTTTATATTTTCAGATTACAAAAACCTATATCTACTATCCATACTACACTTTTATCACCATCTCTTCGCCGAACTAGTGCACCTATACAATTTACCATTGTATTGGGTGTGTTGGGGACACAAGAAATTTTTTGTATTTGGTTGCAGGGTTGTTTGAGAGATACCATCTTCAACCTATGCCTCCCACGGATTGATAAACCTTAGGTCATCCACTTGAGGGAAAATTGCTACTGTCCTACAAAACTCTGCGCTTGGAGGCCCAACACGAGTCTACAAGAATAAGTTGTGTAGTAGACATCAAGCTCTTTTCTGGCACCGTTGCCGGGGAGCTTAGTGCTTGAAGGTATATCTTTAGATCTTGCAATCGAATCTTTTAGTTTCTTGTTTATCACTAGTTTGGTTTATAAAAGAAAACTACAAAAAAATGGAATTGAGGTTGCCTCATATTATTCATCTTTATCATGTCTTTCTTGAAAATAAGGATTCCGATAATTGTGCTCAATTGATAGAAGAAGAATTTAATAAAATGTTTGGCATAAAATCTTTGAATGATGAGCATGATTGCAATGCTCTTAGTACGAATTCTTTGAATACCCATGATGGTAATGATATGCAAAGCTACAAGTTTGTGGATGCTATGTTTGATGAAGATGATATTTTTAGTCCCCCAAGTTTTGATGAGAAAATTTATTATGATGATTGCATGCCTCCTATTTATGATGATTATATTGATGAAAGTGGATTTGGAGAGGCCATGACTTTATTTAATGATGATTCCACTATTTTGGAAGAGGTTTCAATTAATTTTGCCAACAAAGTTGTTATCTACCCACAAGTATAGGGGATCGCAACAGTTTTCGAGGGTAGTATTTCACCCAAATTTATTGATTCGACACAAGGGGAGCCAAAGAATATTTGTGAGTATTAGCAATTGAGTTGTCAATTCAACCACACCTGGAGAACTAAATATCTGCAGCAAAGTGTTTAGTAGCACAGTAGTATGATAGTTTTGATAGCAATAGTAACAGTAGCAATAGTAATAGAGACAATATCAGTAGCAGTTTTGTAGAGATTGTAACAGCAGCAGCAACGAAAGTAACTTAGCAAAGATCAATATGCGAAAAGCGTAGGCATTGGATCGGTGATGGATAATTATGTTGGATGACATTCATCATGTAACAGTCACAACCTAGAGCGATACACAATAGCTCCAATTCATCAATGTAATGTAGGCATGTATTCCGTATATAGTCATACGTGCTTATAATAAGAACTTGCATGACATCTTTTGTCCTACCCTCCCGTGGCAGCGGGGTCCATAAGGAAATCTAAGGGATATTAAGGCCTCCTTTTAATAGAGAACCAGAACAAAGTATTAACACATAGTGAATACATGAACTCCTCAAACTACGATAATCACTGGAAAGAATCTCAATTATTGTCACCTTGGGGTATGCGGATCATAACACGTAATGGGTGCATACAACTTGCAAGATAGGATCAAGAACACAAATATATTCATGAAAACATAGAGGGTTCAGATCTGAAATCATGGCACTCGGGCCCTAGTGACAAGCATTAAGCATAGCAAAGTCATAGCAACATCAATCTCAGAATATAGTGGATACTAGGGATCAAAGCCCTAACAAATTGACTCGATTACATGGTAAATCTCATCCAACCCATCACCGTCCAGCAAGCCTACGAAGGAATTACTCACGCACGGCGGTGAGCATCATGAAATTGGTGATGGAGGATGGTTGATGATGACGACGGCGTCGAATCCCCCTCTCCGGAGCCCCGAACGGACTCCAGATCAGCCCTCCCGATGAAGAACAGGAGGTGGCGGCGGCTCCGTATCGTAAAACGCGATGATTCTTTCTCTCTGATTTTTTCTGGACGAATAGGTACTTATAGCATTGGAGTTAGGGTTGCCGGAGCTGCCAGGGACCCACAAGCTTGCTAGGCGCGCCCTCGGGGGTGGGCGCGCCCCCTGGGCTTGTGGCGCCTGGGTGACCCCCCTCTGGTAATTCTCTTGGCCAGTATTTTTTTATATATTCTGAAATAATTCTCCATAAGTTTTCAGGTCCATCCAAGAACTTTTATTTCTGCACAAAAATAACACCATGGCAATTCTGCTGAAAATAGCGTCAGTCCGGGTTAGTTCCATTCAAATCATGCAAATTAGAGTCCAAAACAAGAGCAAAAGTGTTTGGAAAAGTAGTTACGTTTAGGACGTATCAGTTCTCACCGAGGGAAATACTTATCTCTACTGTGCTGCATCACTCCTCCTCTTCGGGAAAATCCCAACGCAGTTTACAAGTAGCATACTCCAAGAATGCGAGATTTGGCGTGTATTCCCTTAGTTGTAACCGACCATGTGTAACCCTAGATACCCCTGGTGCCTATATAAACCAGAGGGTTTAGTCCGTAGAGGCAAGATCATTCATCATACCCCTAGGTTTAGACCACATCTTACGATCTCGAGGTAGATCAACTCTGTACTTTGATACATCCATCAATATAAAAAAGAGCATGACGTAGGGTTTTACCTCGTTAGAGAGGGCCCGAACCTGGGTAAATCATCGTGTCCTACGTCTCCTGTTAACCCATCGATCCGATCTCACAGCTCGGGCCCCCCTACCCGAGATCTGCCAGTTTTGACACCGACAGCGGGTAGCCGGCAAGAGCGGGAAGCCGAGGACGAGCGCAGGTGGCCGGCGATCGCGGAGTCCGGCATGTGTGCACGGGACTTCCCCCTTGTTCTATCCTCCTCGTGTTGACTTTTTAGGGCGAGAACGGTTCGAGCTGACGGTTAGAGCATCTACAGCAGGGCACCCCAAACCCCCCTCAAACGCCCGGGCGGGCTGCCCGGTCACTGACCGGTCACGAAATTTCGACCCAGCCGGGCGCCTCAAACGGGCCTCAAACGCCCAGGCTGACCGGCACCCCTCATATCCAGTCCAAATATGGGGTGGATATGGGGCGCGCCCGCCACGTCGGACCCGACAGCCCGACCCCACCCCAAATTGCACCAAATCAACCCCCAGAACTGCCGGATCCATTTGCTCTCTCCTTTCTTCTTCCTCCTCCAATGTTCGTGGCGCTGCAATGATGTGGGAATCGGAAACTTTGTGGCAGCTCATGACATGTTGTGTTATTTTGCACAACATGATTGTCGAGGATGAGGGTGATGGTGTCGTCCAAACCAAAGATTTCGAAGCACCTGGAGAACAAGTTGAAATCCCGGAAGATCAAGATGCAACTCAGCTCATGAACTTTTTGCAGATGCGTCAGAATCTTCGAGATCATAAGGTGCACGCGCAGCTCCTCAATGATCTTATGGAGCATATGTGGGCCCACAATGGAAACCAAAGAGCTGTTGTTTGAGTTGTGCACTTAAAATAAATTTTATGTAAACATTATTTATGTTCGGTACCAAACATTTGTTATTTACGTGCGGCAATGGTCTGTATGATCGACGTGCATGGATTTGAGAGACCGGATTTGAGATATGTGGATGTGCAGGGCAACATATGAGGGACTGACGGGCACTGTCCGCGAATGCACCCACGGGCGTATAGGAGGCCGGATTTGCCAAGTCCGACTGTAGATGCTCTTACACAGGTTGCATCAGACGGCGCAGGAAGTTTTGATCCAACGCATGCGCGGCGACCGACCGAAATTTGGGCCGGTCGACCGGCGCCTAACATTGGCCTAAAAGAAATCTTTTTTATAGTACATGACTATGTAGTGAAAAGAACATCCAACGGCAACACTATTCGGATTTGCCTCATGTCAACCATTGGATTGGCTTCGTTATTCTTACACTATATGATGATGATGATGATGATATTTCACGCGCGCAATATGGCGATGGATATGTTGGCTCGGAAGAAATGCTTCCGTCCTCGTCCTAACTAAAAAAAAAAAGCTTCTGTCCTCATCAGTCATCACCACCAACTTCAGTACACCTATGCTCGGCCCAACAGCTTACTGCTTCCTCCCACCTATACTCCATCCCGTCCTCATCAGTGAACAACACCATGATCATCGACAATCTGCTTCCCGTTTTGTTGATCGTGTCAATCAAGGCGCTGTTGTAAGATGTGAAGTCACTGGCAGTTCAGCATGTTCATCAACCACTCGATGATACACCTACCCAGAAACAAATTTCCCTCTGCCGGTCAACATTGGAACCATACATCCCTTTCAAGATTCTCACTGTAAAACTCAGCTGCCCCAGAGTGTAAAATATATCAGAAGCGTTCTACCCTGAGGAGAGGGCCGCATGTTATATTGATCGACGATGGGGCTTATTCCATGTACGCATACATATGTTGAGATTACATCTTAGAAGACAAACATAACAGGCGACATAATCTTAGAAGACAAGGTAGGGAGAGAGACAAGATAAACATAACAGGCGACATGCCAATCTACCTACCTATCGCTAACAACCTAGCAGAAATAAATATGCGCCTAGGATCCTCTATCTGAACCTTCTGGAACCATCTAGAGAATATCTTCAACAGAGGTGTTTCAGAACATCTCACACAACTGCTTCAACTAGCCTAAAAGCAAATTCACAACCCTTCTCAATGGAAGAGTTTACGTTATTTTTGCAACATTTTTTGTAAGCTGAACTTAATTGAACAAGGCAAGCAATTCTATTTGCCCACAATAACAGGAAATTTGCCCCCGCCCATATTCTTCTTCCCATTTGTTTGTCCACTACCTCGTATGAACCTAAGCAAAAAAAAAGTCCAAGAGACAGATCCCGAATAAAGAAGAAATGGCAATCTAGTGGTGTTCTCCACCGGTTTCAGCTACTAAGATTTCACTGCTGCCCACAGGCTACACTTTGATCCTCTGCACAGAAACAGGACGACATAAGAGTTCACAGAAATTCTTCTGTGACAATCAGACCATGATTTTATTTAGAGAAAATTCAGTATCATGGCATGTGTAATCGACAACTTATAACTACATAAACACCACCAAAACAAGTAAGTTCGCCGAGACTCTCTTTATATAATATAGTCAGAACTTGCTGAAGAACTCGCAGATGTGATCTGAAACCTCATTAGGCTTCTCCTGGTTGCAGAAGTGACTCACTCCCTCCATGACAACCACATCCTCCAGATTCGGCACGCTCGCTTTCAAGCCACCCTTGTGAATGTAGTCTTTCACCCCCGGTACGTTGTATGTAACGTCCAGGTCCCCAACGATGAATTTTGTCGCTACTTTTATTGGAGCTCCAGTCCATGGCGCAGAAAGCTCCCAATTCCTGCATCAACACAAAAGTAAGTTGAGCCAGATCTAGTGCCTGCGTTAACTCTGGTAAAATGCCGTCACCCATAAACTTTTGAACTCAAGTTGGCGCAAACTGATACATAGTTCAGACATACATATATCAACTTAACGTTGCTAAGAAAGAGCATGTTTCAGCATATTTGCGACTAGGTTCCTACTCTTGGTAGGTTACGACAACTAGCATTTAGGAAGCAATTCCACTCATCTGATAACTCAAAAGCACAAAGTTACACAGTACAGAGTATATCATCAGTGACCAACTGAAATGAAATAACTTTCCTGGCTAACAACAGTAAATAAAGCAGTAAATTGTAAAATCAAGACAGTAAGAATGGTCGTAGGTGACATACAAGTCCATGCATCTGTAGTAGTTAAGCCCTCCTGTAAACCCTGTCTTCTCAAATTTGTCTGCGTAGTAGGAAATATCTTCTTCAGACAACCATGGAGGGCAAGTACCATCCGAATCAAGTGAGTCAAAGAAGGTCTTGTCCTTGGATAGAATAGGAGGAGCTGGTTTGCGCATTCCAAAGACCGTCTTAAACTTATGACTCATGTCGTATAGAGCAAATTCAGCTTCAGCGACTCCAGGCTCCTGCATGCATAATTCAGTAATGCATATGAACGACTGTTTCCGACAAACCAAATCTGAATCGATGTTGGTGCAGAGGAAAACTATATCTAAGAATAAGCAGTTAAACAGCAATATCTAGTACTGCGTCAGGAGATACTTTCTAACCTGAGTCTGCAGGTAGGAATTGTTGAAGTCCTATACTCGAAAAAGAAAGCCAGACGATGACAAGACAGACAATTATATTCTAGTAGTCAGTTAAATGTTTTGAAGGCTAACTGTAATCACTGTATTACTCCATATTGATAGCTTCTACAGCTCTGCAAAAGAGATGTTTTCCCTTACACTTAAGGATACACGCACAATTCCTTGTGTTGCTACAAATCAAAATGAATTAAAGCAAGACCAAATCATCTACATCTGCTTTGTGTCATATCAAACATGTGATGCGGCCTGAAAGTGAGCAGGCTGCCATCACCGAGTGAAATCTTTATAAGAGTAAAGATAAAGATCTGTGTTGTTGTGGAGCAAATAAAGCTTCAATGCAAAACATGGTGTCTTTCAAGAAACAATGCTTTTACTTGGACCCTTGCACACTCCACATCTTGATAATGCGATATTGTAAAATTTCTGGTTTCAACAAAAGCACAATTTAAGTATCCAATTTCCATTCAACCAAGAACTAGAGTTTCTTACTGAAATTTTTGGAATACTTAAGTTACTCAGGTTCTTAACCCCTTAAGGACATAGGAGTAGTCGTGCTGCAAATAAAGCTTCAACAAAAAAAACATGACATATTTCAAGAAACAATGCTTTTACCTACTGTGTATCTCAGGAATGTGATAGCGCTTAGGCACTGTTTGTTTGGGCTTTTGCTTCTGCTTTTGCAGCTTTTCCACTTTGGCAAAAAAAAACAAAAAAAGCTCCTAAACAAGGCCTTAGTTTCCAGCTTCAGAAAAGACAATATAAAGTATTCAATTTCCATCGAACCAATAACTCAATTTCCTTACTGAAAAACAATATTCAACCTCCAATCAAATATATCGATTTTTCTTGTTTATTAGCCATTCCTCAATTGTTATCTATCTGGAATTAAGAAGTCCATGACTGACAGTATAAGTTAGCTGCTTCCAAATAATCTAGTTTGGTCCGTGCAGCGGCCCTAAGCATCACGAGAAGCCCACCATGAAGACAATCGTCTAACATACGAAAATTATGCCAACAACCAGGACAGAGGAACACAACTCATAATGACATTGCTTCTGTCTGCCACAACCAGGACAGAAAGGAGATGAAGGGCTTCACCTGGAAACGGCACATGTAGTGATCTTCCCCGCACAAGGCCCTGATGACCTGGAGCGGGCTCCCCTCGGAGCGGCGCGGGTGGTAGGCCACGCTGAGGTTAACCAGCGCCCGCACAAGGTCCGGCCGGAGCAGGCTGAGCTGCCATGCCACGATTGCGCCCCAGTCATGCCCAACCACGAACACCTGCCACGCGAACCCGAGGATTGAACAGCAATCTTAGTAGCAAGGAGCATCGCCGGCGCGAGGGATCTCGAAGGGCGAACGGGTTCGATGCTAGAACCTGGGGCTGAGCGAGATCGGCGATGAGGGCGACGAGGTCGCCGACGAGGTGGAAGATGGAGTAGGAACCCGCGGAGGGCGGGACGTCGGAGTCGCCGTAGCCGCGCATGTCGGGCGCGACGGCGCGGAAGCCCCGGGCCGCCAGGGCGGCCATCTGGTGGCGCCAGCCGTACCAGAGGTCCGGGAAGCCGTGCACGAGCAGCACCGCGGGGCCGTCCTCGGGCCCCGCCTCCGCCACGTGCAGCCGCACCCCCTTCGCCACCTCCACCATCCGGTGCCGCACCCCCTCCGGCTCCATCGCTGCCGCTGCTTCTCTCGCGCTCGTGGCCGGCGCAAGGGATGATTATCCGGTGGTTTTGGGGTGGCCTGTGGGCGCTGCTTCGGATGCGTCGCCGGCCGCTTGGCTGTGTGGGTAAACGGGCGAGAATTTCGTGGTTTGTGGGGGCGCGGCCGGACGGGCGCCGGCAAGAGGAGTTTTTGGCAGCTTGCCGAAATTTCGCACACCTTGGACTTGGATTGGACTGGACCGGGTGTCGCGGCCCTCTTTCCTCGTCGTTTGTAGACTTGGAGACTGGCGCGTGGAGCTTGGATTGCGGTTTGGCACTCTGCTGTGCTGCATGTACAATACTGCCGCCTGGAGCTTGGGATTGCCGCGCGGAGTTTTCAGGGCTTATTGGGACTGGTCCGCTCTTTAAAATTCAGTTTTCTTTTAAAAAACGTAAATTAAACGGTAGCTCTACGATACGCCGCTCTAAAAAAATAAACCTACCATACAACTCTTTGTTTTTCATGAAGCTGTTCAGATGGTGCTTAAAAAACTCTAAAATCTCGATCGAAGCGTTTTTTCTTTTACTTCTCAGTGGAAAAAAAAGGGAATCGATACGAAAGGCAACATAACTAAGGGTTTCGCCGCCGCCGCCGCCGCTGGCGGCGGCTTGCACAGCAACAAGTCCGACGTTGGTTCAGATGTCGTGTGCTAGACGCCGTGTGCTGATCTTCTCCTACATGGATTGATTCCACGACATGAGGGCTTCAGCCATTGCCTCGTTTGAGTACGACTCCCCTAGGGTATAGGCATCACAAGCACTTGTTTGTTGATCCGATCTGAAGTTTTCTCTGGATTTGTTCAAGTTTTTCTGTCCCGGTGCTACGTGTGGTAGCGATCGGTTTTCTGTCCCGGTGCTGTCCTTGGCAGCGATCGGTTCTCCTTCCTGCAGTATTTGCCGACTCTTCGGCGAGATTTCTGTAGTCCCGCTCTCCGTCTAATCGGATCCTTGTGAGTTAGAGATTGGACATATGACAGTCTGGTCCGTTCGGCTGGTGTCTGCAGCGAAGCTGACCGGACACAATGAAAACCTGGAATTGCCGTGGTATGGCCAGCACCACGGCAGTCAGGGCGCTTCTGGATGTCCAGAAGCAGTGGGGGCCGGATGTGATATTCCTGTCTGAGATGCATCTGAACAAAGCTAAGGCAGAGAAATTGCGAAAGAAACTGAACATGGATAGGATTTAGGTGTATGAAAGTAATGGGGCAAGTGGTGGACTGTTGATCACTTGGCGTAGCCCTGTAGTTATCCAACCGATCAACACACATAATTTTTTTATTGATGTTGCTATGGAAGGCCCTGATGGGGTTTCCTGGAGACTTATAGGGTTTTATGGAGAACCCAAATGGGAGGACAAACACTTGTCATGGAGTTACTTAAGAGACTTGCATCAGCAATCGAACATCCCTTGGGTGACAATTGGTGACTTTAATGAGATATTGTACTCGCATGAGAAAGAGGGTGGTGCACCACGCCCCACTAGGATCATGAAAGAATTCCGGGATGCATTGGTGGATTGCCAGTTAGAAGATATGGGCTTCAATGGAGATCAGTTCACCTAGAGAAGAAGAAGATTAAGAGAGCGGCTGGACCGGGCAGTATGTAATGGAGGTTCCCGTGCGTTATTCCCGAACACTACTGTCACAAATGCTGAGCACTCAAAGTCTGACCACAGGCCTATTATTCTTGATCTGGACGGAGAAACGGGATCTGTCCAGCACTCGCATGGGGTCAAGCGCTTTGAGGCGCACTGGCTAAAGGAGAAGGATGTGATTCATAGGGTTACGGAGGCATGGGAAAGAACCGATGCATATGCATCGCTTGCTGAACGCACCGCGGCAGTACATCAGGAGCTGCACAATTGGGACAAACAGGTGCTTTGTGCTCCACAACGGCAACTGAAAAAGTTGAAGGAGGAGCTGGAAGAGCTGCGGTGGGGGCCTCTTACTGACGAGATGGCAAACCAGTAGCGAGAACTGCTTATATTAATAGAAGAGACTCTAGAAAGAAGAGATATACTGGGTACAACATTGCCGGGCAAACTGGTTGAAGTACGGTGACCGGAATACAAGTTTCTTCAATAATTTTGCTACGGCGGGGAAAAAAAGAAACCAAATCCGCAAGTTGCTTGGTGATGATGGTGTCTTAAGGGAAGGCGAAGAGTCAATGGGAATTCTGATTGCAGACTATTTTAAGTTGTTGTTTACTGTTGAAGTGGTTGTGCCGAATGTCGAGGTGCTTAATAAAGTAAGAACTAAAGTAATTGACTATATGAATGAGTCATTGCTTGCGCCATATACGGCAGAAGAACTGAAAAAAGCGTTGTTTAGCATTGGCGACATGAAAGCTCCGGGGCTAGACGGGTTACACGCTATATTCTACAAGAATTTCTGGCCCCTAGTTGGTGATGATCTAGTCAAAGAGGTCCTTGATGCGGTTAACAGTGGAACAATTCCGGAGGGTTGGAACACCACAATGATAGTGCTAATAACGAAAGTTGACAATCCAGGGAAGATATCCCAGTTCAGGCCTATTAGCCTTTGCAATGTGGTATATAAAGTTATCTCGAAGCTACTAGCCACTAGACTTAAAGTATTTCTGCCGGAAATAGTAAGTGAAACACATAGTTCATTTGTGCCAGGAAGAATCATTACTGACAATGTCATTGTCGCCTATGAATGCTTACATACGATGAAGAAGAGAAAACAAAGAAAGAATGGAACATGTGCAGTAAAGCTAGACATGCACAAGGCATATGACCGTGTGGAGTGGGTGTTTCTGGAAGCCATTTTATCCAAGCTTGGGTTTGCTGGCCAATGGATAAAAATGATTATGGTTTGTGTCACGTCTGTGGAAAATAAGGTGTGGTTTAATTCAAGTGAGACACCCTCCTTTAGGCCGTCGAGGGGGTTGAGGCAGGGGGACCCCATGTCCCCGTATCTATTTCTTCCTTGTGCCGAAGGACTAACTTCTTTAATCGAACATGAAGAGAACTAGGGGAGATTGATGGGAGTCTAGGTTTGCCGAGACTCTCCAAAAGTTTCCACCTCTTATTTGCTGATGACTCTTTGATCTTAATGAAGGCAGACACTACAAATGCTTTGTCTCTCAAGAGGATATTAGGTGCTTATTGTGCAGCCTCGGGACAAAATGATGAGTGTGGCCAAATCATCCATTTATTTCAGTCCTAACACACATGTTGAGATGAAAGCGGAGGTCTGCCAAATTCTGGATATCATGACAAATATCTTGGCTTGCCTTCAATGATTGGTGTTGATCGGACGGATTGTTTTATGCATCTTATTGAGAGAATTCTGAAAATGGTGAATGGTTGGAAGGAGAGAATGTTGCCTTTCGGAGGAAAAGAAGCTTTGATAAAGGTAGTGGTCCAAGCCATACCCACATATGCGATGAGTGTTTTCAAATTCCCAAAGAAAATTTGCAAGGGGATCACTGATGCAATGTCGCAGTATTGGTGGGGAGATGAGGACGATCGTCGAAGAATGCATTGGTTCGCTTGGTCGAAGATGTGTATCCCGAAAGAGAGGGGTGCATGGGATTATGAGATGTCCAATCTTTCAACCTTGCCATGTTAACTAAGCAATGTTGGAGGTTCATTGAGAATTTGGATTCCCTTTGTGCAAGACTACTTGCTACTTGTAGACTGCGTTGGTATTTCCCCGAAGAGGAGAGGATGATGCAGTATAGTAGAGATAAGTATTTTCCTCAGTTAAGAACCAAGGTTATCAATCCAGTAGGAGAACCACGCAAAATCTCTTTAGCAGCACCTGCACACACAAAAGCAAACACTTGCACCCAACGCAAATAAGAGGGTTGTCAATCCTCTTAGCGGTTATTTGAAAGCTGATAGTGATAGATAGATAAACTAAAATACTAATTAAAATATAAGTAAATAAATTGCAGCAAGGTATTTTTCGATTTTAATATATGATAAAAGTAGACCCGGGGGCCATAGTTTTCACTAGAGGCTTCTCTCTCGAGCGCAGAACATACGGTGGGTAAACAAATTACTGTTGGGCAATTGATAGAAAAGCAAATAATTATGACGGATTCATGGCAATGATCATGTATATAGGCATCACGTCCGAGACAAGTAGACCGACTCCTGCCTGCATCTACTACTATTACTCCACCCATCGACCGCTATCCAGCATGCATCTAGGGTATTAAGTATGAAACAGAGTAACGCCTTAAGCAAGATGACATGATGTAGACAAAGTTAACTCAAGCAATATGATTAAACCCCATTTTTTTATCCTTAATGGCAACAATACAAATACGTGTCATGTCCCTTTCTGTCACTGGGATTGAGCATTGCAAGATTGAACCCATCACAAAGCACTTCTCCCATTGCAAGACAAACCAATCTAGTTGGCCAAACCAAATCGATAGATCGGAGAGAAATACAAAGCTATAACAATCATGCATAAAAGAGTTCAGAGAAGACTCAAATATTTATAATGAATAATCTGATCATAAACTCACAATTCATCGGATCCCAACAAACACACCGCAAAAGAAGATTACATCCGATAGAACTCCAAGAACATCGAGGAGAACATGGTATTGAAGATCAAAGAGAGAGAAGAAGCCATCTAGCTACTAGCTATGGATCCGTAGGTCTGTGGTAAACTACTCACACATCATCGGAAGGGCAGCAAGGTTGATGTAGAAGCCCTCCGTGATCGATTCCCCCTCCGGCAGAGTACCGAAAAAGGCCTCCAGATGGGATCGCGGAAGAACAGAGGCTTGCGGCGGCGTAAAAGTTATTCGGGGTGGTTCTCTGTTGGGTTCCGAATATTTGAGAATTTATAGAAGTGGAATTATGTCAAAAGGAGCCACGAGGGCCCCACAAGGCATCAGGGCGCGCCCTATTGGCTTGTGGGGGCTTCGTGAAGCTTCTGCCCCCCTCTCCAAGTCTCCAGGGTCTCTTTTGTCCAGAAAAAAAAATCTCCAAAAGGTTTCGTGGCATCTGGACTTCGTTTGGTACTGATTTCCTGAAAAAACAAAAACAAGCAGAAAACAGCAACTGGCACTGGGCACTAGGTTAATAGGTTAGTCCCAAAAAATGATATATAATTGCATATAAAAACATCCAAGATTGATACTATAATAGCATGGAACAATCAAAAATTATAGATACGCCGGAGACGTATCAAGCATCCCCAAGCTTAATTCCTGCTCGTCCTCGAGTAGGTAAATGATAAAAACAACATTTTTTATGTGGAATGTTACCTAACATGTTTCATCATGTAATCTTTCTCTAACGGTATGAATAATAAGATCCGAATGATTTAAAGCAATAGTCTATAGTTTGACATAAAGACATCAATACTCAGGCATACTAATAAACAATCATGTCTTTCAAAATAAAAATGCTAAAGAAAGTTATCCCTACAAAATCATATAATCCTGTCATGCTCCATCTTCTTAACACAAAATATTTATCATGCACTACCCCGATGACAAGCCGAGCAATTGGTTCATACTTTTTAACGCGCTTCAGCTTTTTCAACCCCCGCGCAATACATGAGCGCAAGCCATGGATATAGCACAATGGGTGGAATAGAGTGTCGTGGTAGAGATTAATAAGGGGAAGTCAAAATAAGAAGATAGTCTCACATCGACGCGGCTAATCAACGGGCTATGGATGTGATGCGGAGCATCCCGAGGTCATCCCCATGGACTCACCTTCGTCACCTCAAGTGCCATGAGGACCTATGACACGAGCACGAGCAAGAGCCATCGAGAATGAGGTGACATCTCTCCTTTCGCAATTTCCCTTCGGTGCACATGAGACTTGGATGCTACCTCAAGCGGAGACTCTATGCATACTCAGGTACCAAGGAGTTCATCATGGAGAAGTTACGGAGCAAGGCCAAGCGAAGGAGAAAGAGGAACGTGAAGACGACGAAGGAAACGGGCAAAACAACACCAGCCCGGATGATCTGGACCGCCGTCCGGATGATCCGGCTACTGCGCCCCACGTCTACAGAACGGGCTTCGACGACCCCGGATCATCCGGACCAGCCCGGATGTCCGGACGTCGGCCCGGATGTCCGGACCCCCCGCACCAGCTTCTGACCTGCCCGGACGTCCGGGCGACCGTCCGGATCATTCAGGCTCCCGAAGGCCGGATCATCCGGACCAACACCCGGATCATCTGGGCCCCTCCTGCGCAGACCACTTTGGCGTGAGGCCCATGTAACCTATTCGTCCACTAGACTATATAAACCGTCCCCTCTCTAGTTTTTAGGGTTAGCAAAGTATTAGGCTCTTGAGATTAGAGCTTTGCTCATCCATACCTCTCCCATGGAGATCAAGACCTCCATGAGACCCATGTGAGAAGATCCACTCCGGATGTCAAGACCTCGACTCCTCTCCGGATCGGGATGAACTAGCTACCGTGTATCCTCTAGTGTTGACTTTGTATCGTGAATCCTCGTATGTGTATGTGGATCTAGTGTATGTGTGACTTGTGATTGTGTCAATTGAGTTGTTCTTGTGTTCTTGCCTTTTCCCCCTCCAATTGTGAAAAGATCAACAAACTAGGGTTCCACCCTACATCATCTTGGATTAGAGGCACGTTGATTCACAATTTGGAGTCCTTCCCCTCCATTTGCTACCCTCAATTTTGTTGTTTTTCCCCAATTTCGAAAATTCCCACAAAAATAGCCCCACCAATTTGTTTTTTGTGCTTTGTTGGTTCGATGATGTTTTGTTGATTTTGATCCATGGATTTTGTGTGTTGCAAGTGGATCTACACTTCCCCACCATCCCCTCCTCGAAACCCCCTCAAAAATCCCCGATTTTTTCATTTTTTCCACCGATTTTTGAGCCCTTCCCGAACCTCACCCGCGCAAGGTTGACCTGTCCGGATGATCCGGACAGGCGCCCAGATCAGCCGGCTTCGTCTGATTTTGCTGGAAAAAAAAATCAGCCAATTTTCCACCACCGCCTAGTCTCCCCAAGCACCACCATAGCTTTTCCACCATCCCTTATACCCTAGACCACCACCACATACCACCACCACCATTTGACATTTGCTTTGAGATTTTGAGTTGCGGATTCCAGTTTCCTAGTGTGTTTTGGCTAATTAGGCATGGTTCGACATCGACTTCACCGCCACTCATCATCGCCACGGACTCGACATCGACAATGACCGTCTCACCATCATGACACCACCACCGTAAGCAAGGACGGTAACCTCGACGACAACTCGTTTACTCCCATGCCATTGCATTGTTAACCCAAAGGCCCTCTTTTGCGTCGCTTTCCTACGAGACTAGCCATTTGAGTATTGCCGGGCAACGCTACTTGTGCACTTTAGTGATACCGTTCCGCATAGCTATCATAGCGTGCATATATCTTCATATCATCTCTTGTGCCAAAATTTTGTTCCCACATATACATCATTGCTACCATCGTGAGAGCATTTCGCATAAGTGGCCAAAGGAAAATATCAAAAGAAAAAAAAGCTTTTAAGCAAAGAGAAGAGAGCAACAACAAGCTTGTAAGCAATAGCCATAGCATCGCCACATTACATATCATATTTGATCATCTTGGATCATCGTGACAAGTTCACCGGGACTCATACATACAAAGCATACTTGAGATAGAAGTTGATTGTTTGTTTCCAATAGGTTGTGCACAAGTGTCGTATCAGCCTATTAAGCAATCGTGCTAGCGTCTCTCTAGAGTTGTGCAACACGAGCGTTTCCGGGTGTTCCATATTTTGTGCTCATTCCTTGGTTGCACGACCTCATTTATCTATCCGTGTGTGTGTTTCCGTGTAACTTTGCTTTTGGTCTACTTGTTTCACTTGCGAATTTGCGAATCTTTCTCAACATTATTGATATCTTGCTTACAATTGCAAATATTTTGTGCCACCATCCTAACCAAACTCCTCCAAAAGCTTTACTTGTGTAGGTGTGAGAATTGACATGATCCGATACCAATTACACTATTTCCATAATATCATATCGAGTGATCATTGATCCATCTTCAACATTGGATAAGGTACATTGGTCTAGTTCGTTCCTTTCTTCCACTAACACTTGTTTGAGAATCATGGATAGGCCGGGCACTTCTACGAATCTTCTCTTCGATGAGCATGACGATGCACTGAACGACTACGTCACCAAGGCACACCTCTTTGGCGTCCAAAGAGCCTTACATCAAGAAAGTGAAGCTTTGGGCGAACGCATCGAACAACTCGCTTCCGACTTTTGACAAACTCTTGACGACAAGCTATCGTCTCAAATGGAAGAGTTCCGTACCATGTTGGTCAACCGCGCTTCTTCCACTTCGTCAAGTTCAAGATCAAGACGGCGCCACTCAAGCCGCGACTCTTCGGACACTTTTTCGGATGCAAGTCTTCCACGAGCTACATAACTCAAGAAGGTGCATGAAGATACAAGGCACGCAATAGAGCGCCAAGTACAATGACTCGTGAACAAGGTCAACATCAACAAGCACCCCATGGTGTTCAACCCCGGAGATCTTGTGTGGCTACACCTACGCAAAGAACGCTTCCCCAACGAACGCAAGTCCAAACTACTTCCTCGAGCCGATGGACCATTCAAGGTGCTAGCACGCTACAATGACAACACCTACAAGATCGACATCCTGCACGACAAGTACAACGTGAGCGACATCTTCAACGTCAAGGACTTATCTCCCTTCCATGGTGATGTGGATCTCGATCCGAGGACGGATCTTTCCCAAGGGGGGAGATGATGCGGAGCATCCCGAGGTCATCCTCACCTCAAGTGCCACGAGGACCTATGACACGAGCACGAGCAAGAGCCACTGAGAACGAGGTGACATCTCTCCTTTCGCAATTTCCCTTCGATGGACATGAGACTTGGATGCTACCTCAAGCGGAGACTCTATGCATACTCAGGTACCAAGGAGTTCGTCATGGAGAAGCTACGAAGCAAGGCCAAGCGAAGGAGAAAGAGGAACGCGAAGACGACGAAGGAAACGGGCAAAATAGCACCTGCCCGGATGATCCGAACCGCCGTCCGGATGATCCGGCCAACGCCCGGACGATCCAGACCGCCGTCCGGACGATCCGGCTATAGCGGCCCACAGCTACAGAACGGGCTTCGACGACCCCGGATCATTCGGACCCCCGTCCGGATCATCCGGCCCAACCCGGATGTCCGGACGCCGGCCCGGATGTCCGGACCCCCCGCACCAGCTTCTGACCTGCCCGGACGTCCGGGCGACCGTCCGGATCATCCGGGCTCCCGAAGGCCGGATCATCCGGACCAACACCTGGATCATCTGGGCCCCTCCTGCGCAGACCACTTTGGCCCGAGGCCCATGTAACCTATTCGTCCACTAGACTATATAAACCATCCCTCTCTAGTTTTTAGGGTTAGCAAAGTATTAGGCTCTTGAGATTAGAGCTTTGCTCATCCATACCTCTCCCATGGAGATCAAGACCTCCATGAGACCCATGTGAGAAGATCCACTCCGGATGTCAAGACCTCGACTCCTCTCCGGATCGGGATGAACTAGCTACCGTGTATCCTCTAGTGTTGACTTTGTATCGTGAATCCTCGTATGTGTATGTGGATCTAGTGTATGTGTGACTTGTGATTGTGTCAATTGAGTGATTTGTGTTCTTGTGTTCTTGCCTTTTCCCCCTCCAATTGTGAAAAGATCGATGAACTAGGGTTCCACCCTACATCAGGATGCCCATCAATTGATGTCAATGCGAGGAGTAGGGATTGCCATGCAACGGATGCACTAAGAGCTATAAGTGTATGAAAGCTCAACATGAAAACTAAGTGGGTGTGCATCCAACTTGCTTGCTCATGAAGACCTCGGGCATTTGAGGAACCCCATCATCGGAATATACAAGCCAAGTTCTATAATGAAAAATTCCCACTAGTATATGAAAGTGACTAAATAGGAGACTCTCTATATGAAAAACATGGTGCTATTTTGAAGCACAAGTATGGAAAATGATAGTAACACTGCCCCTTCTCTCTTTTTCTCTCATTTTATTTTTTTCTCTTTTTTTTTCTTTTTTTTCGTGGGCTCTTTTTGGCCCTTTTTCTTCTTTTTAATATCCTAACTGGGACAATGCTCTAATAATGATGATCATCATACTTCTATTTACTTACAACTCAAAAGAAAATTACAACTCGAAACTAGAACAAAAATATGACTCTATATGAATGCCTCTGGCGGTGTACCAGGATGTGAAATGATACTAGCGTAACATGTATGAAAGTGATGAACAGTGGCTGAGCGACAAATACTATGTCAGCTATATGATCATGCAAAGCAATATGACAATGACGATGTGTGTCATAAAAACGGAACGGTGGAAGTTGCATGGCAATATATCTCGGAATGGCTATGGAAATGCCATGATAGGTAGGTATGGTGGCTGTTTTGAGGGAGATATATGGAGGCTTATGTGTGATAGAGTGTATCATATCACGGGGTTTGGATGCACCGGCGAAGTTTGCACCAACTCTCGATGTGAGAAAGGACAATGCACGGTACCGAAGAGGCTAGCAAATTGCGGAAGGGTGAGAGTGCATATAATCCATGGACTCACATTAGTCATAAAGAACTCACATATTTATTGTGAAAGTTTATTAGCCCTCGAAGCAAAGTACTACTACGCATGCCCCTAGGGGATAGATTGATAGGAAAAGACCATTGCTCGTCCCCGACCGCCACTCATAAGGTAGACAATCAAGAATAAATCATGCTCCAACTTCTTAGCATAACAACAGATCATACGTGCATGCTTCGGGAATCACAAACCTTAACACCAATATTCTTACAAAACCACAATTATCTACTAGCACCTCCCATATTACCATCTTAATATCACAAAACTATTGAAAGGAATCAAACTTATCATATGCAGTGATCTACATGAAAGTTTTTATTATATCCCTCTTGAATACCTATCATATCAGGACCAAATTCATAACCCGTGCATATTACCATTGCTATTCATTAGACTCTCAAAAAGATATAAGTGAAGCATGAGAGTGCAACTATTTCTTTAAAATATAACCACCGCCGTGCTCTAAAAGATATAAGTGAAGCACTAGAGCAACTGCCTAGCTCAAAAGATATAAGTGAAGCACATAGAGTATTCTAACAAATCACGAATAATGTGTGTCCCTCTCAAACAGGTGTGTTCAGCAAAGATGACTGTGACAAACTAAAAAACAAACAAAAGCAAACAAACTATATCACAAGACGCTCCAAGTAAAATACATATCATGTGATGAATAAAAATATAACTCCAAGTGAGTTACCGATAGATTGTAGACAAAAGAGGGGATGCCTTCCGGGGCATCCCCAAGCTTAGACGCTTGAGTCTTCCTTGAATATTACCTTGGGGTGCCTTGGACATCCCAAGCTTAGGCTCTTGCCGCTCCTTATTCCTTTATCCATCGTAGTCTCACCCAAAACTTAAAAACTTCAGTACACAAAACTCAACAGAAACCTCATGAGATCCGTTAGTATAACAAATAAATCTTAAACTTTAGGTACTGTTGTAAATTGATTCATATTTAATATTGGCATAATGCTACTGTACTCCAACTTCTCCATGACTCATACACCCCGATACGATCCATAGATTCATCAAAATAAGCAAACTATGCAACAAAAACAGAATCTGTCTAAAACAGAACAGTCTGTAAAGATCTGAATTAACGTCATACTTATGTAACTCCAAAAATCTAAAAAATTAGGAAAACATGGGAAATTCATATATAAATATTGTGTAAAAACTTCAGAAGGTTCTGACGTTCCAGCGAAAAATCAAAATTTCAGCACTGGACACAAAAGTTTCTGTTTTCAAACAACATCAGTCTCTACTCCTAAAGTCTCAGTTGGTAGTCTCGCCTCACTCCCACCTCATCCCACCACTCCTATCTTTCGCCCACCTTTCACATCACGTCACAGCGGTGTACTTGGGCCGGCCCATTAACGCCTACGTAACGGAGAAAAATCAGCCGAACGAGGTCCCCTGGAACGCCGACGGGAAAAAAACATATCGCGCGACTCCTCTCTAAATCGAGCTACTCCCTCAATCTATTTCCTAGGGCGTGAACGCCTCCGCTGCCACCACGGAATCCTCCACCGCCCAACGTCTTTGCTCCTCCGCCACCCGGCACCGACGCTACCTCCGAGACAGCCGTCGCCATCGCAGAACTCCACATCAGGGCAGGACACATGGGAGGGTATGATTGTGGGCCGCCGCCGCCCCGTCATCACGGAACCCTAGGGCAGGGCCTGGTCACATTGCGGGAGCGGCGCAAGGCCGTGCTGGCCGTTCCCTACATCAAGGAGGAACACAGGTATTTACATCTGACACTAACGCTACGAGGAAGGCGGCATGGAATCCTCCATCCTGACTCAATATGATTGTCTCTTCTCTGATCCATTTGTGTGTTCAACCGTCTCTTCTCTGATCTATTTGTGCGTTCAAATCACGCTAGATACAAGCGGCACGGGGAGGGAGATCTCCACGATGGCGATGGAGTGAGCGGGACGGAGGCATAGGGGTCAGGGTGTATGAAGGGGTCGGGGACGTTGGAGACGCCGGAGTCGATGAGGCCGTGTACGCCGGTGCGTGACTCATCAAAGGCCATGAGGAAGGCAGCGCAGTTGCCATCACGTTGTGTGCTTCCATTGAATTTGATGAGCCTATGATAGATGATAAATGCTAAGCCAGCGCAAGAAGAAAACAAAGCATCATCGTGTGCCATCGAGGATGACCAGGAGTACTAGCGCTCTGTCCGTCCATGCTCCCCGTCACCGTTGTCGCCATGATTAACTACTCTCTTGTATACAATGTGATATAAAAGGTTCATGAAATCATCAGGTATGGAAATGCTTCACTGTTTCTGTAAATTACACATTACAATATTTCAGTTTCTTTTTCCATTATTTCCTGGTTCTCTTGCAGTACTATTCAACAACCTATCTTCCTGCCTACTGGATAAAAGAGGATTTTTGTTTACTCAACATAGTTGCCTGATTAACAAAGTCATGGTTTCTATTGGCTATTTTTTTCCCACTACATAGACAACATTGTATCTTCCTACCTACCAGATATGCTACTCCTTGATTTCTTAGCTCCCAAATTAAGAAGCTCCACCGTTATTCTACTGTTTTTGACTTGCAGGATAATTAGTATATTAATGACTTCTTGCAGGATTAATGATGTTTGAGCTGGGAGTATTGGCTTTGTTTTCTCACCTCTGGGAATTAGAAATGGATGAGTACTGGGGATACATTGGATACATTGCAAACTGTGGAACTGAAGGAAACCTGCATGGTATTCTTGTTGGGTAAGTACTTGAAAATGCTCTGTTCTATTGACCTGTTATATACCACAACTTGTTGTAAAATGTTGTTTCTGTACTAAATCTTCTGTATAGACCGTTTACAGGATAGAGGTATTCCCTGATGGAATCTTGTACGCCTTTGGTGAGCCTCACTAGCTATTTAGTATCCAAAGCAGGATGGAATATCAAGCTGGACGCCCATATTCTGGAGAAATATTAAATGGACTAACTCAGATGAACACAATATTGTATGATGGTGACATGCCAGTCGAGGTCTTGGTGACTAGAAGGCACGAAGGACGTGATCGTGCAAGTGAACAAGCAGTTTAAAGATCCAGTAAAACTACCGACCTTGTAGAGACTTACTACTAACCTTGTAGAGAGCCAAATATATTCTATGTAATAACAATATAAGATGTTTATTATTTGACTTAACTGGCAGTTTTGTACTGCCCCTCATGTTGTCTTTATCATGATACACTATGTTGTTATCCTTTCGTACTATGATATAGTTTTACTACTGAATCAAGATGCAAATTAGTGTAAGAGATTACCGCCAGTACTCCTTCTTGTCTTTGTTTCGCTTCATGTAGAGAGGGATCTTGCGTTGTTACTTCTTAAAATAGTAGCACTGACAGTATGTATTAGACTTCAATGCTCAAGCCTCTAAATCTAGGCCGATATGGCTGATATGACCGATATCTCGGTCAATATATCAGTTTTGGGGGTCTACTGATATAAAGTTACAAACATAACATGTAATTTTGTCAATATCATTTTTCACACGTATCGTCCCATATAGACCGAAATATCGACCGATAGCTAGCCCAATATGTCCACTGATATTGACCTATACGCAGTGGAACAAAATTCCTTCTCGAAATACGCCCCCTCGTTCCATCACCTGTCTATCTGTGCATTATTTCCATCATCAGGCAAGTCTTGTGGCAGACATGCATGGATGGCGCAACCCACCACTCACAACCCTGAGAGCACAAAGCCAACTGAAGAGCCAGTGTGTCGACGTCCTTACATTAGGGAAAGTATGTTTGTAGCTTTATTTTAGATAATAAAGCAATCTCACTTGAAGTTTCCGTATTTGTTTAGATAAAAAAAACTCCAATTACATTCCACTAATAAAGTGTGCAGCTAATATAAGTTGTATGTTATTTTATTTGCGTGAGGAGTTGAGGTAATATTTATGCATTTTTCATAAGATTGTTTTATGCTCACTGTACTTGCTTGAGATAATTTCTCAAGTTTAGAGGTTACTACAGGGAGATGATGTATGTTGTGAATCCCCTTCTTGATATCACTTTTGTCTATGGGTCGAGTTAAGAATGACACACTTATTTACAAGTTTGAGGTCTAATTGCTCCCTTCTTTCTTGATGCATAATTTTCAGCAATCAAGGTTGATGGCTCCCTTACCCTGTCCTCGCATAGTTAATAGAAAATCCAAGTTAGGATTTTTCTAATGAAATACAACGCCAAGAAGCACTACCGCGGGCATCATGTGTGCTTGAAACAAATCTTCTCTTTTTCTAGACGAGTGGTATCAATTTGTTCAGAATCAGAATATTCCTCTTTTTGAAGTACTCACATGTCTTCTGATTATTCTAACCTCGGACTAAGCACAATTGGATGCAAGCTCGATATGTAAGTACGTCTTAGTTTAATTGTTAGTCCTTGACCATGAGCAAGAATCTAGCTAGATGGGCTTTCATGTTACACATATATGCTTGTTACTGTTTTGCGAGCTAATATCTATTAATTAATTAGTTAGATGCTTAAATTAACCTGTAATTTGCTGAACTATTATTGGTTATCACCGTCCACCGTCTTCGTTTGGTTGTAAGTTGTTGACCATTAGCAAGAAGCTAGCTAATTGTGTGTGCATGCCACACACATATATCAGTTGTTGCGAGTTAAGATCATCTGCCAACTCCCTTTAAAAAAAGAATCTGTAAACTTAATTAATCAATCATGTCGAATTAAAGACGCGGTGATCATACGATGCAAAGTTTCTGTTTGGTTTGACATTTTTAGTAGAAGGTTTAGTGTCAATCTAGAACAAAATATGATTTGAAAACTACTGGTGTTATAGATTTGCTAGGATTAATTAAGTTGCGTACATGCCTAATGCCCTTCGTGATGTTTTTCACTATCGAGGTTACGCTTTTAGAAAATGTGTGTTCACTGTTGAGATTATGCGTTTGGCTTGAGGGGCGTCACGGGCGGCGCACGCCTCCTCCCCTTGATGGCAGTGGTGGATCGGCACGAACACGGGGGTGGGGGGAGGGCGGGAGGGATCTGTGCGGACAGCGGGCCCCGGTTGGTGGGCGACTCCTTGGCTGTCCATGGGGAAGTACGGCGTGGTCCATGGGGAAGTACGGTGTTAAGGATAGAGGGCACCATTGCGAAGGTGAGGTGAGCATCATCCGGTTTTAAAGGAGAGGGCTCCAGCGTGAAATGCCCGCCACATTGGGAAACTGAGCGGGGTGGGGATGGTGTGGTAGGAAAAGAGAACGGTGCGTGGTGGGGTTTTTGTGTTGGACCCCCGTGTTGGTGAAAGCCCTGACAGTCCAGACGGTTGAATTTTTGAGAGCCTGTTCGGCATTAGTTTCATGTCCAAACACTCCCGGACATATGAGGAAGAAATGAGCTTCGGCTTTGGAGACGACCTTAATCATTTGTTGATTCATTTATATGCATTGTTACCCGTAGCAACGCACGGGCTGTTGGGTGGTGGTGGCAGGTGGTTAGGCAGGGAGAGGTGGGCGGGTCGACGGAGTGGTCAAATAAAAAAGCAGCGACGTCGGGAGGAAGAAGAAGAACTAGAGGCGGGTCATCACTGGTTGAGAAGGGGCAGGGGATTAATGGATCTGAAGGCGGGGTACGAGAGATCTCAGGTGGCGGAGGTGGCGGCAGTCTTTAGAGGGATGCACAATCCATCCCGAGCAATTACAGAAAAAGAAAAAATTGGTGAAACTGTGTCAGAAGGATCTATTTGGGTGGAGAGATGAGGAAGAATGTAGTTCATGACGTTCACTTTCATCGTCTACGTATTGTCGGCCTTGTTGGCACAGGAACACACGGGGTGAGGGGTGCGTGGGGTGCGAGAGTGAGACGGGTGGGTGCGGTGAGAAAGTGGCCGAGGTCAGGATAAGGCTGGGCAAGTAAGCTAAAAAAACTGGGTAGACAACATTCCTGATATTGTGCGATAATTTTTTAAGCGCATCAAGTAGATCTTAATTTGTAATAGATTTTTAGTTGGATAATTGCTCTATATGTATACATCGTCAAATTGCCTTTTTTAATCAATATATATTGCAAGTGAAGTGGACTTAAATTATTACCCGCCCGTGCTATCTTTTCTCTACATGTGAAATTTAACATGCATTATGTTTATATAATTTCAGCAAAATATTTTAAAAGCCCGTGGCAACGCACGGGCATTCTACTAGTTATACTATCTTCCAAATCATCCTGAAGGCATTACTTGGCACAAACACTAATTAAAATATAAAAACACAATCATAACAGAGGCTATAATTATGTAAACACACAAAAACAGAAGGTAAGAGAAAAAAATTATTTTATTCATTGGGTTGCCTCCCAACAAGCGTTATTGTTTTGTGCCCCTAGCTAGGCATAATGCATAGTTTCAAGTGTTGTCATCCTTCAAATTAATTCCATAGGTGGCCCTCATTATAGATTCATAAGGTGGCTTAATTCTCTTTCTAGGGAAGTGTTCCATCCCTTTCTTTAATGGAAATTGAAATCTTATATTACCTTCTTTCATATCAATAATAGCACCTATGGTTCATAGGAAAGGCCTACCAAGTATTATAGGACAAGAAGGATTGCATTCAATATCAAGAACAATAAAATCCACGGGCACAAAATTTCTATTTGCAAGAATAAGCACATCATTTATTCTACCCAATGGCTTTTTAATAGTGGAATCCGCTAGATGCAAATTAAGGGAATAAGGATCCATATCGGTGAGACCTAGCACATCACACAAATATTTTGGTATAGTGGAAACGCTAGCACCAAGATCACAAAGAGCATTACATTCATAATCTTTAGTTATGACTTTAATAGTAGGTTCCCATTCATCTTGTAATTTTCTAGGAATTGAAACTTCCAACTCAAGTTTTTCTTCATGAGCTTTCATCATAGCTTCTACAATATGTTTAGTGAAAGCTTTATTTTGTTCATATGCATTTGGTGAATTAATCATGGATTGCAACAAGGAAATACACTCAATTAAAGAACAACTATCATAATTAAAGTCCTTGTAATCCAAAGTAGTGGGTGCATTACTATTTAAAGTTTTGACCTCTCCAAACCCATTTTTTTCATTTTTATCATTAAGATTCTCACCCTCCAAATGATTGGGACGCCTTCTACCTAAAGTTGACTCATCTTCAGTCCCTTTTTCATCAAGTTTTATGTTACTAAATAGGGATTCAATAGGTGAGACACCAATCATTTTAATATCTTCATCATTACTATGATAGAAACCGGCTGGAATAGCTTTTTCTAGAAATTCTCGCTTAGCTCTCAACCTAGCGGTCCTTTCTTTACTTTAATTAATGGAGACATAGATAGCTTTAATAGACTCATTTATATCATGCTTGGGTGGTAAAATTTTAATTTTGAGATTTTCCACATCATGAGCAATTCTATCCATGTTCCTAGACAATTCATCAACTCTATTCAATTTTTCTTCTATCATAGCATTAAAATTCTTTTGAGAATTAATAAATTATTTAATATTACTTTCAAGATCAGAGGGTATCATATTATTATTATATGGATTACCGTAGGAATTACCATAATTATGAGAAACGGTCTAGGATTGAAATTACCCCTATAAGCATTGTTGTTGAAATTATTTCTAGAGACAAAATTCACATCAATAGCATCATTATTTTGCTCAATCAAAGTAGACAATGGCACATCATTAGGATCAATGTGAGCACTTTTACTAGCAACCAGTTTCATAAGAGCATCCATCTTATCACTCAAAGTATTAATTTCTTCAACAGAATTTACCTTCTTACCAGTTGGAGTTCGTTCAGTGTGCCATTGAGAATAATTTGTCATAATATTGTCAAGAAGTTTTGTAGCTTCTCCCAATGTAATTTCCATAAAAGTACCACCTGCGGCAGAGTCTAGCAAAATTTCTAGAAACAAAGTTTATTCCCGCATAATTTTTTTGTATGATCATCCATAAACTTAAACCATGGGTTGGGCAATTTCTAATCATTAATTTCATTATCTCCCAAGATTGTGCAACATGTTCATGCTCGAGTTGCTTAAAATTCATAATTTGATTTCTTAAAGAAATAATCTTAGCGGGAGGAAAATACTTGGCAATAAAAGCATCCTTACACTTATCCCAAGAATCAATACTATTTCTAGGTAAGGATGAAAACCAAGTTTTAGCACGATCTCATAGTGAGAACGAAAATAATTTCAATTTGACAATATCATTATCCACATCTTTTTCCTTTTGCATATCACAAAGTTCAACGAAAGTATTTAGATGGGATGCAGCATCTTCATTAGGACTACCAGAAAATTGTTCTTTCATAACAAGATAGAGCAAAGCAGCATTAATGTCGCACGACTCTGCACTAGCGGTGGGAGGAGCAATAGGAGTACTAATAAAATCATTATTATTAGTATTGGAAAAGTCACACAATTTTGTATTTTCTTGAGACATCACGGCAAAGCAAGCAAACTAGCAAACAAGCAAACAAAAATATTTTTGTGTTTTTGTAAAAAAATTAGAAGTGGGTGATACGTCTCCAACGTATATATAATTTTTGATTGTTCCATGCTATTATAGTATCAATCTTGGATGTTTTTATATGCAATTATATATCAATTTTTTGGGACTAACCTATTAACCTAGTGCCCAGTGCCAGTTGCTGTTTTCTGCTTGTTTTTGGTTTTTCAGGAAATCAGTACCAAACGAAGTCCAAATGCCACGAAACTTTTTGGAGATTTTTTTCTGGACAAAAGAGACCCTGGAGGCTTTGAGAGGAGGCCAGAAGGTT
This sequence comes from Elymus sibiricus, assembly GCA_039707655.1. Lineage (NCBI taxonomy): Eukaryota > Viridiplantae > Streptophyta > Magnoliopsida > Poales > Poaceae > Elymus > Elymus sibiricus. Next base: position 157,659,563 of record CM077668.1, on the reverse strand, counting down.
CACGAAGCCTCCACAAGGCAACAGGGCGCGGCCCCAGGGGGGCGCGCCCTGATGCCTTGTGGGGCCCTCGTGGCTCCTTTTGACCTAATTCCACTTCTATAAATTCTCAAATACTAGGAAACCAACAGAGAGCCACCCCAAATAACTTTTATGCCGCCGCAAGCCTCTGTTCTTCCGCGATCCCATCTGGAGGCCTTTTTCGGTACTCTGCCGGAGGGGGAATCGATCACGGAGGGCTTCTACATCAACCTTGTTGCCCTTCCGATGATGTGTGAGTAGTTTACCACAGACCTATGGGTCAATAGCTAGTAGCTATATGGCTTCTTCTCTCTCTTTGATCTTCAATACCATGTTCTCCTCGATGTTCTTGGAGTTCTATCCGATGTAATCTTCTTTTGCGGTGTGTTTGCTGGGATCCGATGAATTTTGAGTTTATGATCAGATTATTCATGAGAAATATTTGAGTCTTCTCTGAACTCTTTTATGCATTATTATTATAGCTTTGTATTTCTCTCCGATCTATCGATTTGGTTTGGCCTACTAGTTTGATTTATCTTGCAATGGGAGAGGTGCTTTGTGATGGGTTCAATTTTGCGGTGCTCAATCCCAGTGACAGAAAGGGACATGACACGTATTTGTATTGTTGCCATTAAGGATAAAAAGATGGGGTTTAATCATATTTCTTGAGTTAACTTTGTCTACATCATGTCATCTTGCTTAAGGCGTTACTTTGTTTCATACTTAATACCCTAGATGCATGCTGGATAGCGGTCGATGGGTGGAGTAATAGTAGTAGATGCAGGCAGGAGTCGGTCTACTTGTCTCGGACGTGATGCCTATATACATGATCATTGCCATGAATCCGTCATAATTATTTGCTTTTCTATCAATTGCCCAACAGTAATTTGTTTTAAAATCCAAAAATGCCTTGCTGCAATTTATTAAAATCCAAAAACAAATTACTGTTGGGGGGCATAGTTTTCACTAGAGGCTTCTTTCTCGAGCGCAGAACATACGGTGGGTAAACAAATTACTGTTGGGCAATTGATAGAAAAGCAAATAATTATGACAGATTCATGGCAATGATCATGTATATAGGCATCACGCCCGAGACAAGTAGACCGACTCCTGCCTGCATCTACTACTATTACTCCACCCATCGACCGCTATCCAGCATGCATCTAGGGTATTAAGTATGAAACAGAGTAACGCCTTAAGCAAGATGACATGATGTAGACAAAGTTAACTCAAGCAATATGATTAAACCTCATCTTTTTATCCTTAATGGCAACAATACAAATACGTGGCATGTCCCTTTCTGTCACTGGGATTGAGCACCGCAAGATTGAACCCATCACAAAGCACCTCTCCCATTGCAAGATAAAACAAACTAGTAGGCCAAACCAAATCGATAGATCGGAGAGAAATACAAAGCTATAATAATAATGCATAAAAGAGAGAAGCCTCTAGTGAAAACTATGGCCCTCGGGTCTACTTTATCATATATAAAAAACCTAAAAATACCTTGCTGCAATTTATTTACTATTATTTTATTTAGTATTTTAGTTTATCTATCTACCACTATCAGAATTAATCTTTGCAAATAACCGCTAAGAGGATTGACAACCCTCTTTGTGTTGGGTGCAAGTGTTTGCTTTTGTGTGTGCAGGTGCGCTTAACGTGATTTTGCTTGGTTCTCCTACTGGATTGATAACCTTGGTTCTTAACTGAGGGAAATACTTATCTATACTATACTGCATCATCCTCTCCTCTTCGGGGAAATACCAACGCAGTGTACAAGTAGCAGGAAGAATTTCTGGCGCCGTTGCCGGGGAGACATCATCAAAATTACCAAGTACCTTCGCACAAACTATCATCCACTTACATTTATTTTATTTGCCTTTTTATTTGCATTTGCCTCTCGTTTTCATCTCCCCCACTTCTAAAACAATTTTACAAAAAAAAACACAAAAATATTTTATTTGCTTGCTTGCTTGCTTTTATTGCCTTCATGTCAAACACACAAGAATAGAAAATAAAACAAAAATTTAAGATACTATGGATCCACTTAAAGTTTTCTACTTGGATCATCTTCGATCCATTTGTGCTCGTGCCAAAACCCCGACTAGTTTAGTTGAGGGAAAATCGTTAGATGAGCATGCTCATTTTGTGCGTCACCGTTTGTCTAAAAAAAGGGAGACTCTTATGGAATCAAATAAATTGTTTGCTATGCTATGCTTGGAATCTATGTGAAATTTATGATTTTACTTGTTGCTCTAAGAACCCTAAAAAACACCTTCCCTACCTATGTGAGTTTAATGATAATGAAATCCTATCTTCTTATGCCAAGGGTGTTTATAGTTACTATAATATCGAACAAATTGAAGAATTTGTTGCTTTTAAGGGTGCCCATGAAGTTGCTTCTTATGTCTTCTACTTTGGAAGAAAATAATGATATGCATGAATCCATAGATAATTATGATTCCGTTGATCCGATTGAAATATCCCCTCTTGATGAATGTGATGCTTGCTATTCTTATGGCCATGATGCTAATATTAATGATGCTTATAGAGATGAACTTGCTATAGTTCCTTATGTTAAAAATGAAATTATTGCTATAGCACCCATACTTGATAGCTCCTTGAATGAAAAGCATGATTGCAATGATGTTATTATAAATTCTATTAATGTCAATTGTGCTAATGATATGCAAAGCTACAAGCTTGGGGATGAAAATTTTGTTATGTGCACTACTTATTGCAATGATCATGATTGGGGTGATGATGCTTCTTATGATCTTGAAAATCTATTTAAGCCTCATGATGAATATGTTATTGATAATAAAATTTGCAATACTATTAAAAGTGGGTTTGGAAGAGCATAAACTTTAGGTAATAATGATCCCACTACTTTGGAGAGTGTTCAATCTTATGAATTTTTTAATAAAAGTGGGTTTCAAGAGGTCATGACTTTAGTTGATGTTAATCCCATTATCTTGGAAGATTATCAAACTTTTATGCATGTGGATCGTGAAGAGAATATTTTATATGATAGCTATATTGTTTAATTTGACTATGATCCTACATGTAATTATTATGAGAGAGGAAAATATGGTTGTACAAATTTTCATGTTACTCAATTACCTCTCTTGAAGTTCAAATTGTTAATGCTTTGTTCTTCTTCCTTGCATATGCTAGATACTTTTTGTCTTGATAATTTGTTTGCCTATAAAATGCCTATGCATAGGAAGTATGTTAGACTTAAATATGTTCCTTACATGCTATATGATACTTTCTTTGTGCTTCAATTCTTATCTTTTATGTGAGCATCATTAAAATCTCGAAGCCTATCTTAATGGCTATAAAGAAAGAGCTTGTTGGGAGACAACCCAATACTTTATGTTCTTGTGTGTTTACACAATATTAGCTTCTGTTATGATGGTGATTTTATATTTTAATTAGTGTTTGTGCCAAGTAATACCTTTGGGATGATGTTGATGATAGTATAATTGATGCTGTTTGGAAAACAGAAAGTTTTGCGTCCAGTGCTGGAATTTTAATTCTGTACTGGAGCGTTAGAAAAATCTGAAATTTTTACACAGTATTGGTATATTATTTTTTTACATTTTCCTAATTTTTTAGAATTGTTGGAGTTACATAAGTATGGCTTTTAAATAAATCTTTACAGACTATTCTGTTTTAGACAGATTCTGTTTTTGTTGCATAGTTCGCTTATTTTGATGAATCCATGGATCGTATCGGGGGGTATGAGTCATGGAGAAGTTGGAGTACAATAGCATTATGCCAATATTAAATATGAATCAATTTACAATAGTACCTAAAGTTTAAGATTTGTTTGTTATACTAACGGATCTCACGAGGTTTCTGTTGAGTTTTGTGTGCTGAAGTTTTCAAGTTTTGGGTGAGACTACGATGGATAAAGGAATAAGGAGTGGCAAGAGCCTAAGCTTGGGGATGCCCAAGGCACCTGAAGGTAATATTCAAGGAATACTCAAGCGTCTAAGCTTGGGGATGCCCCGGAAGGCATCCCCTCTTTTGTCTACAATCTATCGGTAACTCACTTGGAGCTATATTTTTATTCATCACATGATATGTGTTTTACTTGGAGCGTCTTGTGATATAGTTTGTTTGCTTTTTAGTTTGTCACAATCATCTTTGTTGAACACACCTTTTTGACAGGGACACACATTATTCGTGATTTGCTAGAATACTCTATGTGCTTCACTTATATCTTTTGAGCTAGGCAGTTGCTCTAGTGCTTCACTTATATCTTTTAGAACACGGCGGTGGTTATATTTTAAAGAAATAGTTGCACTCTCATGCTTCACTTATATCTTTTTGAGAGTCTAATGAATAGCAATGGTAATATGCACGGGTTATGAATTTGGTCCTGATATGATAGGTATTCAAGAGGGATATAATAAAAACTTTCATGTAGATCACTGAATATGATAAGTTTGATTCCTTGCAATAGTTTTGCGATATTAAGATGGGAATATGTGGGAGGTGCTAGTAGATAATTGTGGTTTAGTAAGAATATTGGTGTTAAGGTTTGTGATTCCCTGAAGCATGCACGTATGATCTGTTGTTATGCTAAGAAGTTGGAGCATGATTTATTCTTAATTGTCTTCCTTTGTGTGGCGGTCGGGGGCACGCGATGGTTAACTCCTACCAACCTCCCTCCTAGGGGCATGCGTAGTAGTACTTTGCATCGAGGGCTAACAAACTTTTGCAATAAGTGTGTGAGTTCTTTATGACTAATGTGAGTCCATGGATTATACGCACTCTCACCTTTCCGCAATTTGCTAGCCTCTTCGGTACCGTGCATTGCCCTTTCTCACATCGAGAGTTGGTGCAAACTTCGCCGGTGCATCCAAACCCCGTGATATGATACGCTCTATCACACATAAGCCTCCTTATATCTTCCTCAAAACAGCCACCATACCTACCTATCATGGCATTTCCATAGCCATTCCGAGATATATTGCCATGCAACATCCACCGTTTCATTTTTATGACACACATCATCATTGTCATATTGCTTTGCATGATCATACAGCTGACATAGTATTTGTGGCTCACCCACCGTTCATCATTTTTTATACATGTTACGCTAGTATCATTGCACATGCTGGTACATTGCCAGAGGCATTCATATAGAGTCATATTGTTCTAGTATCGAGTTGTAATATTGAGTTGTAAGTAAATAAAAGTGTGATGATCATCATTATTAGAGCATTGTCCCAGTGAGGAAAGAATGGTGGAGACTAATGAGGTCCATGAGACCGTTCTAAATAAATAAAAAGAGCCCACAAAAAAATGAGAGAGAAAGAGAGAAGGGGCAATGTTACTATCCTTTTTCCACACTTGTGCTTCAGAGTAGCACCATGTTTTTCATATAGAGAGTCTCCTATTTTGTCACTTTCATATACTAGTGGAAATTTTTCATTATAGAACTTGGCTTGTCTATTCCGATGATGGGCTTCCTCAAATGCCCGGGGTCTTCATGAGAAAGCAAGTTGGATGCACACCCACTTAGTTTTTCATGTTGAGCTTTCATACACTTATAGCTCTTAGTGCATCCGTTGCTTGGCAATCCCTACTCCTCGCATTAACATCAATTGATGGGCATCTCCATAGCCCGTTGATTAGCCTCGTTGATGTGAGACTATCTTCTTATTTTTGACTTACCCTTATTGATCTCTACCACCACACTCTATTCCACCCATAGTGCTATATCCATGGCTTGCGCTCATGTATTGCGTGGGGGTTGAAAAAGCTAAAGCGCGTTAAAAACTATGAACCAATTACTTGGCTAAAATCAGGGTTGTTCATGATAAATATTTTGTGTTAAGAAGATGGAGCATGACAGGATTATATGATTTTGTAAGGGTAATGTTCTTTAGCATTTTTATTTTGAAAGACATGATTGTTTATTAGTATGCCTGAGTATTGATGTCTTTATGTCAAACTATAGACTATTGCCTTGAATCATTCGGATCATATTATTCATACCGTAAGAGAAATATTACATGATGAAACATGTTAGGTAGCATTTGATGTCTACTACACAACTTGTTCTTGTAGACTCGTGTTGGGCCTCCAAGCGCAGAGGTTTGTAGGACAATAGCAATTTTCCCTCAAGTGGATGACCTAAGGTTTATCAATCTGTGGGAGGCGTAGGTTGAAGATGGTATCTCTCAAGCAACCCTGCAACCAAATACAAGAAATCTCTTGTGTCCCCAACACACCCAATACAATGGTAAATTGTATAGGTGCACTAGTTCGGCGAAGAGATGGTGATAAAAGTGTAGTATGGATAGTAGATATCGGTTTTTGTAATCTGAAAATATAAAAACAGCAAGGTAACAAAAAGTAAACGGGCATAAAAACGGTATTGCAATGCTTAGAAACAAGGCCTTGGGTTCATACTTTCACTAGTGTGATCTCCCAACATTGTTGACATAGTTGAATCATATGTAAACCCCTCACGTGCGACAAAGAGTTCACTCCAAAGTCACAAATAGTGGAGACCAAACGAAGAAATTGTTGTAGGGTACGAAACCACCTGAAAGTTATCCTTCCCGATCAATCTTATGAGCCATCCCCATTAATTGTCACGAACAACCCTAGAGTTCGTACTAGAATAACACCTTAAGATACACATCAACCAAAACCCTAATGTCACCTAGGCACTCCAATGTCACCACGAGTACCCACGGGTTTGATTATACGATATGCATCACACAATCTCAGATTCATCTATTCAAACCAACACAAAGAACTTCAAAGAGTGCCCCAAAGTTTCTACCGGAAAGTCAAGACGAAAACGTGTGCCAACCCTTATGCATAAATCCCCAAGGTCACGGAACCCGCAAGTTGATCACCAAAACATACATCAAGTGAATCAAGTGAATATCCCATTGTCACCACAGATATCCATATGCAAGACATACATCAAGTGTTCTCAAATCCTTAAAGACTCAATCCGATAAGAAAACTTCAAAGGGAAAACTCAATTCATCACAAGAAGATAGAGAGGGGAAAACTCCATATGATTCATCTATATCAACAAAGCTCACGATACATCAAGATCGTGCCATCTCAAGAACACGAGAGAGAGAGAGAGATCAAACACATAGCTACTGGTACAAACCCTCAGCCCCGAGGGTGAACTACTCCCTCCTCATCATGGAGACCGCCGAGATGATGAAGATGGCCTCCGGTGATGATTCCCCCCTCTGGCAGGGTGTCGGAAAAGGGTTGTAGATGAGATCGTGGAGGTTCAGAGGCTTGCGGCGGCGTAAAAACTCATCTAGGTTAACTTTCGGGTTTTTTTGAATATATAGGATTTTTCAGCGTTGGAATCAGGTTAGACGGAGCCACGTGGGCCCCACGAGGTACCAGGGCGCGCCTGGGGGGGTGGCGCGCCCTGGTGCCTCGTGGGCACTGGGTGGCCCCCCTCCAGTAGGTCTTGGTTCCAGTATTTCTTATTTGTTCCATAAAAAATCTCCAAAAAGTTTCATCCAATTCCAAGAACTTTTATTTCTGCACAAAAAACAACACCATGGCAATTCTGCTGAAAACAGCGTCAGTCCGGGTTAGTTCTAATCAAATCATACCAAAACCATATAGAATTGTTATAAACATGGCATGAATACTTCATAAATTATAGATACGTTGGAGACGTATCAGCATCCCCAAGCTTAATTCCTGCTCGTCCTCGAGTAGGTAAATGATAAAAGAAATAATTTATGAAGTGTGAATGCTAGCATAGTGCATAAGTTTGATCAATGATAATTTTAATCACTTTTCCTAGCATCATAACAACAACTTTTTCTCATAAAACTCATCATGATAAAGTAGCAATTAAAAACAGAAATTTTGATGTGGAATGCTACCTATCACAATCATCATATAATCTTTTCTTTTGTTGCATGGACACTTGGACTTGAATGATTCAAGGCAATAGTCTATAATTTGACATGAAGACATAAATACTCGAGCATACTAACAAGCAACCATGTCTTTCAAAATATCAATGATAAAGAAAGTTATCCCTAGCCCATTATGCTCAATCATTGATCCATTCATGAAACACACTCAAATATTAGCTACATCCAATGCACAAGTATGACAATAGTGCTCTCTAGTTGGTGCTTTTGTAAGAGAACATGGAGACTCAAATAAAATAAAAATTGCATAAAAGTAAATAGATAGGCCCTTCGTAGAGGGAAGCAGAGATTTGTCAAATGTACCAGAGCTCAAAGCTGAAATTAAAGAGATAAAAATATTTTGAGAGGCATGCTTTTCCTGTCAACGAAAACGACCGAGAATTCCCAATATTTTCCATGCTAGACACATCATAGGTGGTTCCCAAACAGAAAGTAAAGTTTATTTCCTTTCCACCATTTCTTTCACAATCCATGGCTAGCCGTATCCACGGGTGCCCTCCATACCATCACTTTCCAAGGAATTTTGTTGGTATTAATTTTGATTTCATGCGGGACTGGGCATCCCTATTACCAACCATTCTCTCATGCAATGACAAGTGAATAAACACTCATCGTGAGAATAACACACCTAGCATGGAAAATAATGGCCACCCCCTGCCACTTCATGAGCGGTACGGGCACACAAAACAGAAAAATTATTTTGAAAATCAGAGTTGGCACATGCAAATTTACTTGGAACGGCATTGAAATACCGCATATAGGTAGATATAGTAGACTCATATGGCAAAACTGGGTTTAAGGATTTTGGATGCACAAGCAGTATTTCCGCTTAGTACAAATGAAGGCTAGCAAAAGATTGAGAAGCAACCAACCAAAAAACGAAAATGGTCATAAACATGCATTGAACACAACTAACACCGAATAATGCACCATAAGTAGGATATAATTTCATTGCATAACTATTGACTTAACGTGCATGCATAAGGAATCACAAACCTTAACACTAATAATCTTACTTAATCACAATTACTCACTAACATGACTCACATATCATCATCTCCATATCGCAAAACTATTGCAAGGAATCACACTTATCATATCCAATGATCTATATGAAAGTTTTTATTATATCCCTCTTGAATATTCATCACTTTGGGACCAAATTCATATCTTGTGCAAATTATCGTTACTATCATCAACTCTCAAAATAATATAAGTGAAGCATGAGAGTGTATGTATTTCTTCAAAATATAACCACCACCGTGCTCAAAAAGATATCAGTGAAGTACTAGAGCAAATGACAAACTACTCCAAAAAGATATAAGTGAAGATCAAATGAGTAGTTAAGTAAATAGGTAGCTATGTGAGGACTCTCTCTCATTTAAAATTTTTAGATCTTAAGTATTTTATTCAAACAGCAAGAAAAACAAAATAAAATGACATTCCAAGAATAGCACATATAATGTGAAGAAGCAAAAACTTAGGCTCAACCAAGACTAACCGATAATTGTTGATGAAGAAAGGTGGGATGCCTACCGGGGCATCCCCAAGCTTAGATGCTTGAGACTTCTTGAAATATTATATTGGGATGCCTTGGGCATCCCCAAGCTTGAGATTTTGTGTCTCCTTAATTCCTCTCATATCACGGTTTCTATAAATCTTAAAAACTTCATCCACACAAAACTCAACAAGAACTCGTGAGATAAGTTAGTATAAATCAACTCAAAACCTTAACATTCTCTACTGTAACAAATCACTAAAATTATAATTAAACATTGCATACTAATTTCCTCTGCATATTTAATACTCCTATCCTCAAATAGAAACATTAAACACGCAAACATATGCAAACAATGCAACTATAACAGCAATCTGCCAAAACAGAACAGTCTGTAAAAGGGGAATAAGAATCCATACTTCCCTAACTCCAAAAATTCTGAAAAATTACCACGTGATAGAGAACTCATGCATGCTTACTGTGTAAAAATTTCAGATTTTTATCATGTTCTGACTATTCAGGAATATTCTGGACATAACAGAAAACTTTCTGTTTTCAAACAGCAACACATGAACTTGCAAACTGAGCATGGTAAAGGCTATAATTGGAATTTTATTGAAATAAAAGATACAAAACATGATTATTGATAAAACCAAGCAAATATAAATAGAAGAAAATGACGCTCTAAGCAAAACTCATATCATGTGACGAATAAAAATATAGCTCCGAGTAAGGTTACCGATGGATTAAGACGAAAGAGGGGATGCTTTCCGGGGCATCCCCAAGCTTAGACGCTTGGGTCTTCCTTGAATAATACCTTGGGGTGCCTTGGGCATCCCCAAGCTTAGGGTCTTGCCACTCCTTATTCCTTCATCCATCGTCATCTCACCCAAAGCTTGAAAACTTCAATCACACAAAACTTAACGGAACTTCGTGAGAACGGTTAGTATGATAAAGAATAAACCATCACTTAGGTACTGTAAAAGACAAGATTCATAATTGTTCCAATATAATGCCTACTGTATTCTATAATTTCCACAATTTATATCTCATAATATAAGCTACGGAAACATTAAAACAAGCAAACTATGCATTGAAAACAGAATCTGTCAAAAACAGAACAGTCTGTAATGATCTGAGCAACTACCATACTTATGGAACTCTAAAAATTCTGAAAAATTAGCACAACGTCAAAAATTTGCATATAAATACTGTGTAAAAATTTCAGAATTTTTTGACGCTCCAGTAAAATCTGGGAAATTAAACACTGGAGGAAAAAGTTTCTGTTTTTGCACAGAATTGAATCAACAAGTATCCACACTATCTCAAAGGTTTTGCTTGGCACTTTATTGAAAGAAAATATATAAAACATGATTACTACAGTATCTTAATCATGTGAACACACAAAAACAGTAGGTATAAGTATTGGGTTGTCTCCCAACAAGCGCTTTTCTTTAATGCATTTTAGCTAGGCATGATAATTTTGAATGATGCTCACATAGAAGTAAAGAATTGAAACGTAAAGGGAGCATCATGAGAAATATATCAAACACATTTAAGCCTAACCCACTTCCTATGCATAGGGATTTTGTGAGCAAATAGTTTATGGGAGCAAGAATCAACTAGCATAGGAAAGCAAAACAAGCATAACTTCAAAACTTTCAACACATAGAGAGGAAACTTGATATTATTGCAAAACCTACAAGCGTATGATCCTCCCTCAAAATAATTTTCAGTAGAATCATGAAGAAATTCAACAATATATCCATCACATAAAGCATTCTTGTCATGATGCGTAAGCATAGAATTTTTATTACTCTCCACACAAGCAATTTTCCTCTCGTTCATAATAGTGGGAGCAAACTCAACAAAATAACTATCATGAGATACTTTATTGGCATAATCCATTTGAGCATTAAAATCATGATGACAAATTTCATGGTTATAATTATTCTTTATAGCATACATGTCATCACAATAATCATCATAGATAGCAACTTTTTTATCATAGTCAATTGAAACCTCTTCCAAAATAGTGGAATCATCATTAAATAGAGTCATGACCTCTCTAAATCCACTTTCATCAATATAATCATCATAAATAGGAGGCATGCTATCATCATAATAAATTTTCTCATCAAAACTTGGGGTGCTAAAAATATCATCTTCATCAAACATAGCATCCCCAACCTTGTGGCTTTGCATATCATTAGCATCATGGATATTCAAAGAATTCATACTAGCAACATTGCAATCATGCTCATCATTCAAATATTTTATGCCAAACATTTTATTGAATTCTTCTTCTATCAATTGAGCACAATTTTCCGATCCATCATTTTCAAGAAAGACATGATAAAGACGAATAATATGAGGCAACCTCAATTCCATTTTTTTGTATTTTTCTTTTTATAAAACCAAACTAGTGATAAACAAGAAACTAAAAGATTCGATTGCAAGATCTAAAGATATACCTTCAAGCACTCACCTCCCCGGCAACGGCACCAGAAAAGAGCTTGATGTCTACTACACAACTTGTTCTTGTAGACTCGTGTTGGGCCTCAAAGCGCAGAGGTTTGTAGGACAATAGCAATTTTCCCTCAAGTGGATGACCTAAGGTTTATCAATCCGTGGGAGGCGTAGGTTGAAGATGGTATCTCTCAAGCAACCCTACAACCAAATACAAGAAATCTCTTGTGTCCCCAACACACCCAATACAATGGTAAATTGTATAGGTGCACTAGTTCGGCGAAGAGATGGTGATAAAAGTGTAGTATGGATAATGGATATAGGTTTTTGTAATCTGAAGATATAAAAACAGCAAGGTAAAAAAAGTAAACGGGCATAAAAATGGTATTGCAATGCTTAGAAACAAAGCCTAGGGTTCATACTTTCACTAGTGTGATCTCCCAACATTGTTGACATAGTTGAATCATATGTAAATTCCTCATGTGCAACAAAGAGTTCACTCCAAAGTCACAAATAGTGGAGAACAAACGAAGAAATTGTTGTAGGGTACGAAACCACCTCAAAGTTATCCTTCCCGATCAATCTTATGAGCCATCCCCATTAATTGTCACGAACAGCCCTAGAGTTCGTACTAGAATAACACCTTAAGATACACATCAACCAAAACCCTAATGTCACCTAGGCACTCCAATGTCACCACGAGTACCCACGGGTTTGATTATACGATATGCATCACACAATCTCAGATTCATCTATTCAAACCAACACAAAGAACTTCAAAGAGTGCCCCAAAGTTTCTACCGGAAAGTCAAGACGAAAACGTGTGCCAACCCTTATGCATAAATCCCCAAGGTCACGGAACCCGCAAGTTGATCACCAAAACATACATCAAGTGAATCAAGTGAATATCCCATTGTCACCACAGATATCCATATGCAAGACATACATCAAGTGTTCTCAAATCCTTAAAGACTCAATCCGATAAGAAAACTTCAAAGGGAAAACTCAATTCATCACAAGAAGATAGAGAGGGGAAAAACTCCATATGATTCATCTATATCAACAAAGCTCACGATACACGAGAGAGAGATCAAACACGAGAGAGAGAGATCGTGCCATCTCAAGAACACGAGAGAGAGAGATCAAACACATAGCTACTGGTACAAACCCTCAGCCCCGAGGGTGAACTACTCCCTCCTCATCATGGAGACCGCCGAGATGATGAAGATGGCCTCCGATGATGATTCCCCCCTCCGGCAGGGTGCCGGAAAAGGGCTGTAGATGAGATCGTGGAGGTACAGAGGCTTGCGGCGGCGTAAAAACTCATCTAGGTTAACTTTCGGGGGTTTCTGAATATATAGGATTTTTCAGCATTGGAATCAGGTCAGACGGAGCCACGTGGGCACCACGAGGTACCAGGGCGCGCCTGGGCGGGGGGGTGGCACGCCCTGGTGCCTCGTGGGCACTGGGTGGCCCCCCTCCAGTGGGTCTTGGTTCCAGTATTTCTTATTTGCTCCATAAAAAATCTCCAAAAAGTTGCATCCAATTCCAAGAACTTTTATTTCGGCACAAAAAACAACACCATGGCAATTCTGGTGAAAACATCGTCTGTCCGGGTTAGTTCTAATCAAATCATACCAAAACCATATAGAATTGTTATAAACATGGCATGAATACTTCATAAATTATAGATACGTTGGAGGCGTATCAGCATTCCACATCAAAAATTCTGTTTTTATCACTTACCTACTCGAGGACGAGCAGGAGTTAAGCTTGGGGATGCTTGATACGTCTCCAACGTATCTATAATTTTTAATTGTTCCATGCTATTATAGTATCAATTTTGGATGTTTTTATATGCAATTATATATCATTTTTTGGGACTAACCTATTAACATAGTGCCCAGTGCCACTTGTTGTTTTCTGCTTGTTTTTGTTTTTTCAGGAAATCGGTACCAAACGAAGTCCAAATGCCACGAAACTTTTTAGAGATTTTTTTTGGACAAAAGAGACCCTGGAGACTTGGAGAGGAGGCCAGAAGGTTCACGAAGACTCCACAAGGCAACAGGGCACGGCCCTAGGGGGGTGCGCCCTGATGCCTTGTGGGGCCCTCGTGGCTCCGTTTGACCTAATTCCACTTCTATAAATTCTCAAATATTGGGAAACCAACAGAGAGCCACCCCGAATAACTTTTACGCCGCCGCAAGCCTCTGTTCTTCCACAATCCCATCTGGAGGCCTTTTTCGGTACTCTGCCGGAGGGGGAATCGATCACGGAGGGCTTCTACATCAACCTTGTTGCCCTTCCGATGATGTGTGAGTAGTTTACCACAGACCTACGAATCCATAGCTAGTAGCTAGATGGCTTCTTCTCTCTCTTTGATCTTCAATACCATGTTCTCCTCGATGTTCTTGGAGTTCTATCCGATGTAATCTTCTTTTGCGGTGTGTTTGCTGGGATCCGATGAATTTTGAGTTTATGATCAGATTATTCATGAGAAATATTTGAGTCTTCTCTGAACTCTTTTATGCATTATTATTATAGCTTTGTATTTCTCTCCGATCTATCGATTTGGTTTGGCCTACTAGTTTGATTTATCTTGCAATGGGAGAGGTGCTTTGTGATGGGTTCAATTTTGCGGTGCTCAATCCCAGTGACAGAAAGGGACATGACACGTATTTGTATTGTTGCCATTAAGGATAAAAAGATGGGGTTTAATCATATTTCTTGAGTTAACTTTGTCTACATCATGTCATCTTGCTTAAGGCGTTACTTTGTTTCATACTTAATACCCTAGATGCATGCTGGATAGCGGTCGATGGGTGGAGTAATAGTAGTAGATGCAGGCAGGAGTCGGTCTACTTGTCTCGGACGTGATGCCTATATACATGATCATTGCCATGAATCCGTCATAATTATTTGCTTTTCTATCAATTGCCCAACAGTAATTTGTTTTAAAATCCAAAAATACCTTGCTGCAATTTATTAAAATCCAAAAACAAATTACTGTTGGGGGCCATAGTTTTCACTAGAGGCTTCTTTCTCGAGCGCAGAACATACGGTGGGTAAACAAATTACTGTTGGGCAATTGATAGAAAAGCAAATAATTATGACAGATTCATGGCAATGATCATGTATATAGGCATCACGCCCGAGACAAGTAGACCGACTCCTGCCTGCATCTACTACTATTACTCCACCCATCGACCGCTATCCAGCATGCATCTAGGGTATTAAGTATGAAACAGAGTAACGCCTTAAGCAAGATGACATGATGTAGACAAAGTTAACTCAAGCAATATGATTAAACCTCATCTTTTTATCCTTAATGGCAACAATACAAATACGTGGCATGTCCCTTTCTGTCACTGGGATTGAGCACCGCAAGATTGAACCCATCACAAAGCACCTCTCCCATTGCAAGATAAAACAATCTAGTTGGCCAAACCAAATCGATAGATCGGAGAGAAATACAAAGCTATAACAATCATGCATAAAAGAGTTCAGAGAAGACTAAAATATTTCTCATGAATAATGTTAGGATCGAGAGTATATCGACCAGAGGGGGGGTGAATGGGAGATTCAAAATTTCTTCGGAATGTTTTGAACCGATCCCAAACACAGCAGCGGAAATTTAGTTTGGTAGCAACGCACTTGTTTAATCTTGCTATAGGGGACCAAATCTATCGGTGTATACTGAAGCAATTCTATCAAGCGATGAATATCACAAGTCTGACATGGTCGATGGAAATGCAATTAACAATCAGGAACACAATTACGAAAGAAAAACTGGATATGACTGTGATAGAAATGCACTGGGAACGATGACAAGGTGAATTAATATAGCATGAATGAAATCACAGTTGAACAACACTTCGAAGTAAATCAGTTAGAGATGATGCAATATGATAACGATAATCTAACAGACAATTGAAGAACTGTGATTGATCAGATACAACTATCGGCACAGAGCACGGATGTAAACTGCTGAAGGAAATGCAGTAATGTAAAGCGAACCAGTGGTGCTCGATGGCGACAGAAGGATTTGGTAGACCAGTTCACCCTTCTGCCAAAGGACTACGTCTGGTTGGAGGGGTTGTGATTTAACACAGAGGATAAACTCTCCTCGCCCTGTTCTCCATCAACTTCGGAGCTGATCAGACTCCAGTTGATTTCACTCGTGGTAGATACTTGTCGGCGATCTCCAAACCTTCACTGAAGATAAACTCTCTTCAGTTCTCTTCGCGAACCACAATACTCTTGGTTGCTGAAGATCTCGCTCGATGAAGACAATACTCTTCGACACTCGAGCCGACACCTATCCGTCTAGAGAGTGGGCAGCTCTCAAGAGTAATAGGTACAAGAACCCTAACTCAGAACTACTGTGATGCTCAACCACTATCTAAGTTTCGGCTCTTGATTTTTCTCTCGGTGGATTTTAAACTCAAATCTCTCGAAGAGGGGTTGCTCAATCAATCTTCTCAGAAATCTTAAGCGGAGCAGCCAACGGGCAACGTTGGAGCGGGGTGGCTATTTATAGCCGCAGCCTTCCCTGATGGGAAATGACCAAATTGGACATGTGGAGCAGCCAATGGCCGAACGACACGAGTCCAACGGTCGGAAATTGAGCTCAACGGTAACATTACGTGCGGAGCAAGTAATGCTAACTCCTCAGTTCGAAAGATATCTCCCACAGCGAAGAAGAATAGCGTCTCTTGCTGGTAGGTAATCATTCGAAGCATAAAGAGATTTCTCACGGTCTCGCATAGGTTTGGGCTAAGCATCATAGCGGATCTAAGCTTCGAGAACCTATACCCCTCTTAATAGTACGGAGGTCCTATGACTCAAATGAATGAAAGATAAACGACGAAAAGAATGCTACGTCTTCACTTCGTCTTCGTCTTCCATCGCTGCAGTCAATTTCTTCGGACGCAATCACCGAACCAATTGCTTTGCGTCAGCAATAAATCTTCGAGGGGTCATCTCCTTCACTTCATTCATCTATAAGTCTTCACAGGATGTAGCTCGTTCTTCTCTTCGACGTAGTTAATCTTCGGTGAAGTTCTTCGAACTGTACACCTGAGACATCATTCTCTTTGGCACTGCATGGACTATTTCTCTCTGTGTGCACTAGCAAACAAATTAGTCCAAGTCTGTTTCTGTCAACAATCTCCAAAACACAAAAGGGGTGACTATTGCACCAACAAATAATCTGATCATAAACTCACAATTCAGCGAATCCCAACAAACACACCGCAAAAGAAGATTACATCGGATAGAACTCCAAGAACATCGAGGAGAACATGGTATTGAAGATCAAAGAGAGAGAAGAAGCCATCTAGCTACTAGCTATGGACCCGTAGGTCTGTGGTAAGCTACTCACACATCATCGGAAAGGCGGCAAGGTTGATGTAGAAGCCCTCCGTGATCGATTCCCCCTCCGGCAGAGTACCGAAAAATGCCTCCAGATGGGATCGCGGAAGAACAGAGGCTTGCGGCGGCGTAAAAGTTATTCGGGGTGGCTCTCTGTTGGTTTCCAAATATTTGAGAATTTATAGAAGTGGAATTAGGTCAAAAGGAGCCACGAGGGCCCCACAAGGCATCAGGGCGCGCCCCCCTGGTGCCACGCCCTATTGCCTTGTGGGGGCTTCGTGAAGCTTCTGGCCCCCTCTCCAAGTCTCCAGGGTCTCTTATGTCCAGAAAAAAAATCTCCATAAGGTTTCGTGGCATTTGGACTTCGTTTGGTACTGATTTCCTGAAAAACCAAAAACAAGCAGAAAACAGCAACTGGCACTGGGCACTAGGTTAATAGATTAGTCCCAAAAAATGATATATAATTGCATATAAAAACATCCAAGATTGATACTATAATAGCATGGAACAATCAAAAATTATAGATACGTTGGAGACGTGTCACTACTTCGAGCTAGGTATTACCCCTCTGGTGACATATTGAACTGCACCTTGAAGAAAGGGTCTTCATTTGTGTGGCAGAGTATCTTTGCAAGGATTCAAACTTTCAAGAAGGGAAGCATTTAGAGAGTGGGAGATGGTGTAAAGATAAACGTTTAGGAAGATTGTTGGATATAGTTCTTCAAGGAAAGTAATCACGGTGCGAGGTAACCAGGTTTTGACATATGTCAATGAACTAATAGATCCCACCTCCGGTGAATGGGATGAATTGCTTGTGCGTGATAACTTTTGGAAAATCGATGCAAAACGAATTTTACAGATCCCACTTGCACACCATGAAGAGGAGGACAATATCGCCTGGCATTTTACAAAAAGTGGTACATTTAGTGTACGGTCAACATATCATGTCGAATGGGATGATCAGTTTGGAAGTAAACTCCAAAGTGAAGAGGGACAAACTAGTTCGCTTAACCATCCAGTATGGAAAAAAGTTTGGAATCTGAAACTACCGGGGAAGGTAAAGATATTTGTGTGGAGGTGCTTACACAATACAATTCCTTTCCTTTGTACACTCGCCAACCGCCATGTGGGTAATACTGCTCAATGCCCATTATGCCAAAGCAGTGCCGAGGATATTAAACACGAAAAATTGGCCTACAAATTACCCACGGCTACTCGAAAATAGGCCCAGTCTAGCATCTAAAAACGAAAAAAAAACTTTTCTGCTGGACTGAGACAACTTGGGCCGCAGCCCACGGCCAAAAATGGCCCATTAAGCGCCCGAAGGCCTGCTCGGTGCCGCGCCTCACTGTAAGCCGTCCGATCGAAACGGACGGCCAGTGTCGCTCGCGGGCGGATCAAAACAGCCGCCCGAGCTTAACCCTAGCTCATTTCCTCCCTGTCTCTCCCGATCTTCACGCACCCGAGGAGAGCGGCGAAATCACGGTGGCTTGGGGAGCGCCAGCCATGGCGGCGCGACGGTTGCGCTCGCCGGAGCAGCGTGTCGTGCACTCAGTCCGGCGCGCTCCTCCGTCGTGTGGCTGCTAGCACCGCGCGCGTGTGGGACGACAAGGAGCTTTAGATCGCGTCGTGCTAGTTCCTTTGATGCGACGGCAGTGAGCAAGACCTGGCGGTCGGGCTAGCGCTCGTCTCTAAGCACGGCGGCAGCGTTTCGCATGTCGCCCCGGTCAGACACGACGGCGTCGTGGCACCCTCGCCCTCGCACAGCGGTGAGCGCAACGCGGGCCCCAAAGGGAAAAGGCGACGATGCGGCGCATTAGGTGAGCTTTTCTTGATCCCAATTCGTGTGTGCATCAGTGCTTGATTTGGGGAAAAAATCCTAATTGCAAAATTAGGGTTCTACCGAATTGGGGAATTTTCTTCCTTTCGATCTAGGGTTTCGGAAATTGGGGATTTTCTTCTGTTTATGTGCTCTTGATCCCCTTTCTTCTAATTAGCTAATACAAGCTGGAATTAGTACTGAAAACTAATCAATGTTGATTAACTTAACATAAACGTTAGCATTAGACCTTAACTTAGATTATTTAAAATTGATGAAAACAATTGGCAGTACTTATCCATAGCTAATTAGAATGAATCTTGAGCATCAACAGTGGGTAATTTAGATGAACTTGAAACAGTAGCAGCATATTGGGCTAACCAGAGTCTTAAAAAACAATCTTAAACACAATTCCCTAAACATGAGACTGATCTACTGATCATGAATTTGGGATCTATTGCAATCAGGGAGGCTCTGATACCATTGTTAGAACTATTGCATCACTAGGATTGTAGGAGATATGCCCTAGAGGCAGTAATAACAGTTATTTTGTATCTCCGAGTTTGTAATGAATGTTTATGATCCATGCTATAACTGCAATGATTCTCGAGTCTGCAATAACCACGAGGCTTGGAGGGAAACTCATGTGCACGTGTGGTATAATAAACGGTAAATTGTATTCCTAGTCTTGCCTCTAAGACTGGCTCAAGTATTGCAGGATGATCCTGTTTTCCTGATCATGGGCATGGCTATGCCGGCAATTTTGAGGGCACGATGTTGGTAGAACACTTGTGTTGAATCGACCCAAATTGATGTTATGCTATGAGATTCATTTGTCACAAGTTAATGGTTAAATAACACAGAGATAGTTAATGTTTGCATAATTCCTTTGACCATGAGAGTATCGAGTTCCTTCGTGCTTGCTTCGTGAACTTTGGGGTTTGTTAAACGTCATCCGTTACCGGGTGGCTATTACGGCGGCTTACGGGTTCACG
This sequence comes from Elymus sibiricus, assembly GCA_039707655.1. Taxonomy (NCBI): domain Eukaryota; kingdom Viridiplantae; phylum Streptophyta; class Magnoliopsida; order Poales; family Poaceae; genus Elymus; species Elymus sibiricus. The sequence continues at coordinate 157,639,433 of CM077668.1, read as the reverse complement.
GAAAAGTATGGCAAGTAACTTAATAGCTCAAGATTGGGATTTGCTCCTCCGACGATGGAGAGATATTCTCGGGCCCTCTCGGTGTTACGGTATCCATCATCGTCTGGCCAGACACAGTGTGATTTGATCACAGGGATGCCGGAACACGAAAACGAGAAAAGAGAACAAAACCGGTAACGAGGTAACTTGCATAGTGGACAAGTTGTTGATCCACGAGGATGTAGAAAATATCACCTCGGGTGTTTGTGAAATATCGCGAAGCAACAGGAATAGCACACGGCAACTGGAGGTTCACTCGAATATTCATTCGTGTGGGTATAGGGGTCAATATGGGTGTCCACGGCTCCGATGTTGATCATTGATCGGAAGGGGTTCCGGTGATGGGGAACGAAGCATGGGAAACAAAAAATTTACTACGCGCACACAAGATCTATCCATGGTGATGAGCATCTACGAGAGGGAGAGTGAATCTACATATCCTTGTAGATCGCTAAGCGGAAGCGTTAAGAAACGCGGTTGATGTAGTCGAACGTCTCCGCGATCCAAATTGCAAGTCGTCCCTCTATCCGATCACGAACTAGTGCCGAACGGACGGCACCTCCGCGTTCAACACACGTACGGCTTGATGACGCCTTCACCTCCTCGATCCAGCGAGCGATGGTGAAGTAGTAGATGAGTTCCAGCAGCATGACGGCGTGGTGATGGTGGTGAGGAACAATCTCTGCAGGGCTTCGCCAAGCACTACGGAGATTATGACGGGAGAACTAGAGGGTTAGGGTTGCCGACACACGGCTTGGGAAATCTTGATGTGTCCCGTGTGCTAGCCCTGCCCCTCTATTTATATGTTGAGCCTTGGGGTCTAAACTTGGAGTAAAAGCCTCCTCCAGGTCGGTTTTGCCCGCACAAGGTCGGTTTGGCCCGCAGGGAAAGAGTCCAACTCGGATCCCTGCAGTACCGCGCACAAGCGGTAGTACCACTCACGAGCGGTAGTACCGCTTGAGCGGTAGTACCGCTTCACACAAGCGGTAGTACCGCTTACGCGGTAGTACTGCCTTACCAGCGGCAGTACCGCTTAAGGCAGCAGCAAAACTTCCTTTTGCACTTTTCCAATACCTCGTGGGCTTTACCCCTTTGGCTCATATAAAGTGTTGCTGCACCCGAACACTTCGGTAAACATCCGGAACCCCTTCCGGTGAATTCCGGAACCCTTCCGGAGATCAAAACACTATTATCACATATATCAATCTTTACCTCCGGACTCTTCCGGAGATCCTCGTCATGTCCGGGATCTTATCTGGGACTCCGAACAACCTTCGGTCACCAACAAAATAACTCAACTATACTAATCGTCACCAAACGTTAAGTGTGTAGACCCTGCGGGTTCGAGAACTATGTAGACATGACCGAGACACCTCTACGATCAATAACCAATAGCGGGACCTGGATGCCCATATTGGCTCCTACATATTCTACGAAGATCTTTATCGGTCGAACCTCTATGTCAAGGATTCAGTTAATCCCGTATACTGTTCCCTTTGTTCTTCGGTATGTTACTTGCCCGAGATTCGATCGTCGGTATCTCTATACCTAGTTCAATCTCGTTACCGGCAAGTCTCTTTACTCGTTCTGTAATACAAGATCTCGTGGCTAACACTTTAGTCACATTGCTTGCAAGGCTCATTGTGATGTTGTATTACCGAGTGGGCCCTGAGATACCTCTCCGTCACACGGAGTAACAAATCCCAGTCTTGATCCATGCCAACCCAACAGACACCCTCGGAGATACCTGTAGAGCATCTTTATAGTCACCCAGTTACGTTGCGACGTTTGATACACACAAGGTACTCCTCCGATGTCAGGGAGTTGCATGATCTCATGGTCATAGGAACAGATACTTGACATGCAGAAAACAATAGCAATAAACTGACACGATCATATGCTACGTTTATAGTTTGGGTCTTGTCCATCACATCATTCTCCTAATGATGTGACCCCGTTATCAAATGACATCTCATGTCTATGGCTAGGAAACCTTCACCATCTTTTGATCAACGAGCTAGTTAACTAGAGGCTTACTAGGGACACAGTGTTGTCTATGTACCCACACATGTATTTGAGTTTCCAATCAATACAATTATAGCATGGATAATAAACGATTATCATGAACAAGGAAATATAATAATAACCAATTTATTATTGCCTCTAGGGCATATTTCCAACATCCGGGTCATGTCTATGCTTCACCGAACCTATAGGGTCACACGCTTAAGGGTCATCTATCTGCTGAATACTAGACAGGGAGTTTGAGAGAAAATCACCGGAAAAGTTTCGGACAGCGGAAAAGTTCCGCAGAGAGAACACCGGAACAGTTTCGGTAAAACTGAAAAGTTGTTTCAGGGGATACCATTAAGTCAAATTGGTTTCGGCACATGCCTGATAATTCTTGGAGGGTGCCAGAATCATTCTGGAAACTTCTGGGAATTTTCCGGAAGAAAAACCGGAAATGTTCCGGAGCTGCCGGAACCACTTCAGATGCTTTTCGCAGATGAAAATCACTAATCCAGAATTGTTCCGGACCGCATTGAAAATTATTTTAGTGGGTACTGGAAATGTTCTAAGACCACATAAATATTTTCAGTTCGATCAGACGCTGAAAAATGTCGTCGTGAATAGTGAAAGTGTTTTTTGGATATTTTTGGGAAAGCACCTTTTTGGATATTTCCAAAAAGGTTTCTAGAAGAACTTGGGAGCCAAGGAAGCCCCCCTTGGGGGGCCCCCATGAGGGCTTGGCCGGCCACATGTGGGCTCCATGGTGGAGCCCCACTTGCTCCATTAGTTCCCTAAAATGCCCTTGTGGAAGTGTTCCTTCCTGGGTATTTTTGGGTTTTTGGAATGGCAACTTTACCCCTTGGTTTTCCTATAAATAGGAGGTGAGGGGGCTGCCCCAAACCTCATGCTTGCTCTCATACACATGCCATAGACATTTTTGGCTTCTCTCTCCCTCCCAGCAAAATAGTTTTGTAGAGCCGAAAGGCTGTTTGGGTTCCGGTGGGAACTAGTTATGGACGGCGAAGCCCTGCCGGATAGATGACACCGTATGTGTGCAACTCTGTAGAGAGATCGTAGTTTCGGTCTTAGTTTGAGAGGTCCTCCCGAAGGGCTGTCCGAGTGATCGTCTTAGTTTGAGAGGTCCTCCCGAAGGGCTGTCCGAGTGACCGTCCGAGTTTCGAAGGTCCTCCCGAAGGGCTGTCCGTGACATCGTCCGAGGGACTGTCCGACCGCCTCCCGTAGGGCTGTCCGACGAGGGAGTACATCCTCGCGGTTGGGAGGTTGTAAAATCCTAGCTGCGGGGATCTGCACCAACGATCTCCACCGACTCTTCTTCCGCTGCGCTTCGAGTCGGTACGGATCAGATCAAACCTTGTATGTAGTCTCCATAGTGGTCCTGGGCGTGCTCGCTATACCGGAAATTTTTGTTTTCTGTCGCGTTCCCCAACAAGGATGCCATGCACATTAACAAAGTGCATCTAGAACACCTAATTATGATGATCAGAGAGAGTTTAGGGATTCATTACGAGTCATGGAGGTGGACATGATCGCCTGCTCGTTGCAGGCGAGGTGGATGGACGATGTAGTCGAACTCCTGGACGTCCTGATCCCCTCAGGGCAGCACCGGCACTGCCCTGTGACGGCGGCGTGTAGGTTAGGTCTTCCCACCATTGCAGCAGCTCCCCCAGATCGGGTTAGGGTAGACTTATGAGGGCTAGGGAACGATATGTAAAATGTGTCTACCCTAAATTTCCGAAACCCCCTTTCCTTTTATATGAGCAGTTGTACGGCAGGGGACCAATACCCTCTGTTGGTTTTGGGTGCCCCCGATCAGGGCGCCATCGTTACGTACGAGGGGGTCCAGAACGTTGGTTCGTGGGCCTCCCGTTTTCTTTCTCTCGTATTGTTATTTAACTCTGACTCTCTCCTTTTTTTCTTTTAAACCGACATATCAATCCAACACTCGAGGCAGCGAGTTAATAATCTTTACCTAATAATAAAGCACGGATTGCTTCTGCCCGTTCACCATCATTAAAAGTGCCCCAAAAGTTAATAATATTTACCCCCGCTGCCACCCGTAAGTAAAAAAATTGTTCGTTGGTCGTCCGTTGCGCGTGCGGTCAGAGCCCTCTGCTATGTTTTCTCGCTCGACCGCGTCGTTCCCTGCTACTTGTGAACTGCGTTGGGATTTCCCCGAAGAGAGGATGATGTAGTATGGTAGAGATAAGTATTTCCCTCAGTTAAGAACCAAGGTTATCAATCCAGTAGGAGAACCACATAGAACCTCGTTAGTAGCACCTACACACACAAAAGCAAACACTTGCACCCAACGCAAATAAGAGGGTTGTCAATCCCCTTAGCGGTCACTTGCAAGGATTAATTCTAATAGTGATAGATAAAAAGGTAAATTGCAAAAGTAAATAAAAGTAAATAAATTGCAGCAAGGTATTTTTGGATTTTAACATATGATAAAAGTAGACCCGGGGGCCATAGTTTTCACTAGAAGCTTCTCTCTCGAACACATAGCATACGGTGGGTAAACAAATTACTGTTGGGCAATTGATAGAAAAGTGCATAGTTATGACGATATCCAAGGCAATGATCATGTATATAGGCATCACGTCCGAGACAAGTAGACCGACTCCTGCCTGCATCTACTACTATTACTCCATCCATCGACCGCTATCCAGCATGCATCTAGGGTATTAAGTATAAAACAGAGTAACGCCTTAAGCAAGATGACATGATGTAGACAAAGTAAACTCAAGCAATATGATTGAACCCCATCTTTTTATCCTTAATGGCGGCAATACAAATACGTGTCTTGTCCCTTTCTGTCACTGGGATATAGAACACCGCAAGATTGAACCCATTACAAAGCACCTCTCCCATTGCAAGATAAATCAATCTAGTTGGCCAAACCAAACGGATAGATCGGAGAGAAATACAAAGCTATAACAATCATGCATAAAAGAGTTCAGAGAAGATTCAAATATTTCTCATGAATAATCTGATCATAAACCCACAATTCATCGGATCCCAACAAACACACCACAAAAGAAGATTACATCGAATAGAACTCCAAGAACATCGAGGAGAACATGGTATTGAAGATCAAAGAGAGAGAGAAGAAGCCATCTAGCTACTAGGTATGGACCCGTAGGTCTGTGGTAAACTACTCACACATCATCGGAAGGGCAACAATGTTGATGAAGAAGCCCTCCGTGATCGATTCCCCCTCCGGCAGAGTACCGGAAATGGCCTCCAGATGGGATCGCGGAAGAACAGAGGCTTGCAGCGGCGGAAATGTTTTTTCTTCTGTCTTTCTGGTATATTGGGAATATTTGGGAATTTATAGCGCTGGAATTAATTCAAGAGGTGCCACGAGGGGCCCACAAGCCTGGGGGGCGCGCCTACGCCCCTGGGCGCGCCCTCCGGGCTTGTCGCCCCCTCGTGACTCTTCTGGTCTTCTCCCGAAGCTTCTAGGGTCCCTTCTGGTCCAGAAAAATTTAATCTAAAGTTTTTTTCTTCGTTTGGACTCCATTTGATAATGATTTTCCGAAAAGGAAAAAACAGGCAAAAAACAGAAACTGGCACCGGACACTAGGTTAATAGGTTAGTCCCAAAAAATGATATATAATTGCATATAAAACATCCAAGATTGATACTATAATAGCATGGAACAATAAAAAATTATAGATATGTTGGAGATGTATCATTCCCTGACGGAGGATCAGGAGGCGGCGGGCCATGCGGGGGGTGGGAGAGGAAATGAAGGCAGAGGGCGGCGGCACTGGTGCTCCTCCAGCGACGCGTCGGACTCTGGTGAGACAAGCTGAGACGAGCTGGCGGTTGGACGCTCGGGCATGACCGCGTCGTTCCCTGAAGGAGGAACAGGAGGCGGCGGGCAATCCGGAGGGTGGGAGAGGAAAGGAAGGCACCAAGGGCGGCGGCGATGGTGCTCCTCCGGTGACGCGCCGGACTCCGACGAGACGAGCAGGCGGCTGGGCGCTCGGGCGCGACCGCGTCGTCCCCTGACGGAGGAACAGGAGGCGGCGGCCCATATGGGGAGGGAGCTCAAGTGGAAGGAAGGCACCGGGGGGGAGGGGCGGAGCTGGTGTTGCTCCTCCGGCGAGAGATAGCTAGCGGCGGGGTTGGGGGCGCTTGGGCGCGCGAGCTCGGACTCGCAGGTGCACCTCGCAACGCCGGCTCACATCGCGACGAGTGGACATGCTTTGAAGTGGCAGCTGCTTGACAGGGCAATAGATAAATATGTAGCAACCTTCTCTTAACGGGACTTCCGTTCCCTACAGTCGCCGCCTCCCCCAAAGCTAGGGTTTCTCTGCCTCCCACCGGCTCCGCCGCCGGTCCGCCTCGCCTCCGTTGGCCCTAGGGTCATGGGAGCGGAGTAGATCCCGGCCCTTGCTGGTGGGTGGGCTCCGTTTTTACATCTTTCTTCGAGTTTTGTTAGGGTTTGTGTCCTTCTCAGGAAGGCGAGACGGCGGCAGCTACCTGAAGATGGAATAAGGTTCTTCCCGCCTAGCCCCCGTTCCGATGGTGCGTCTAGCATCGTCGGTGGGCATGTGGAGATGTGTCTCCGGCGGATCTGTCTTTGGTGGATTTGCTCGGATCTGGTCGTCATTCGTCTACGTTCGAGTGTCTTCAGATTGGAACCTTCTGATCTACGCTACTCTTCATCGGCGGCAGCTGCTGTTCTGTTGTGTTGGTCCTATGGGGCCTTAGCACGACGGCTTCCCGACTATCTACTACCACAAATTTTGCTCGGCTCCGGCGAGGGAGGGGCGATCACAGCGGCGCGCCTTCGGCTCGCTTCAATGCTTATAGTCGTCGCTAGGTGGTCTATGAATCTGGATATAATTTTTATTATTTCTAGTGTTCGTTGTACTACCATGATTGAAGATCAATAGATCGGAAGTTTTCCCGCACAAAAAAAAAACGTAGAACGGCTGCTCACTTGAACTACACGTCATGGCTGTACGTGGCAGCAACTGGACCCTAACGAGTGGGCATATACTTTTTAAATTCTTTTCCTATTAAAAAAGACATGCTCTATGCTTTTCTTTATAGTGAGGTAGACGTGTTTAACTCTTGTAGAGCATCTACAATCATGATTGTCTAATTTCGATCCCAAACATCCACGGACACGTCTGTTTTGAGTCTCTATTTGTGCATGGATGCAACCATGTTTCTTACTTTGTTTTTTAATTGTCCGGTAAATTGCATGTGATTGGTGGAGATGGAGAGAGAGAAAAGAATGAGAAAAGATGGTCCGGTGTGAGCTACATCCTACGTGAATGGCTTCCCGAACATGTCCAGTCATCCCCATATTCTCCTCATGTTTGATGTGGATATGGCAATTTGCGACTGCACGGTCATATGAGGATAAAGTGGGGGTCCGGTTGGCTTTCCCCCCCTCTCTCTTTTGTCTGGACAGTGACCGACTGTTCTTCCGCGCGTATGGGGAGGATTTGGGTGGTATGACACCGTTCCGCAAGCAACCGCGAAAGCGGGGGTCGACGCCAGACGCTGCCGAAGATGACATGCTTACTGAGTTAGGTATGTATGATATTTATTTTCTTCCGTTACACCGCACGGGCATTTGTGCTAGTGCAAATAAAGCATGCACCCTCTGACCGTGTTGAGCGGAGCTGGTGGATCCACCGCGTGGATCGTGTCCAATGCATAATCCGGTTTATACTATTTTACTATTATTAATAACTTAAACCAAACACAAGTTGGAAGACGGGATCCGGAGTAAAAAACGCAAATATCATCAGAGTGCGAGTTGGTTGGTCTAGTCTGCTTTATCGATCCTCTGGTCTAGTCTGCCGATTCATGATTCTACATGAGCGTGTTCTTGGCGCTGATCTAGATCCGTGCCTACTTGGCGTAGGAGTACTAATTATAATTATTTAATCTTCTCAGCAAAAAGAAGCAGGTATATACTAGTGCATATGGAGTACTACTCCTAGAGTCCTACGTAGTATTGTTCGTCTTTGCACATGCCTGATGCCCCCACAGACATCAGATTATCTGGTAAAGCGCCTGCCAGTAGGATCTTCGAAAAGCTGCAGAGTAGTTGACGACGAGAGTTATTAAGCTCAGGAAAAGGAGCATCATGTCAACACTCAAAAGGTTGCTCGGCACGCCGACGGAGCGAGACACCGAGCTACTAGTAAAGGTTCTGGAGAACTCGAGAGGGGCCACTTGCTTGCTGCCCACCATGACCGGTCCATGCGACGGAGACCAGTTGGGCAAGCGACACCATCCGAGAAAACCCAGTCGTGGTGGAAAGAAAGGGAGAAAAGGTCCGTGAAGAAGGCACGACGCCAAGTCTGGTCTCGTATTATTCTACCTTTTTTTAGGGTTCGTAGTATTATTCTACTCGGTCGCCGTGCCGTTCTCAGCTGAACTTCCGGCCGTCCTTCTCGACGGCAAGCTCCAGTTTCTTCGCCCCCACGTCGCCGCTGCCGTCTGTCCCACCAATGGATTGCTCATCAAACCAAGCTTACAAATCCGTAGTTGGATAGAACAGCAGCTTGCCCCAAAGCGATTTAATAACAAATGAAAATACCAGTATGAAGCTACTAAACGATTATAATCCAATATTAGCTCACGGGTTATATTGCTGCCACTAAAAATTCTTATAATTATCAATCAGTGGTTGGAGCAAACATTATATCCTCCTTTAATCACTCCTACACTTATAGTTGTTGTACTGCTTAATACTATTTGTGAAAATTTGCGACCCATGTTTAGACATATTATAATGACTACATTCTAAAAACACAAACATAAGAACACTTTTTTTTATCACAGTTGATTGATATATCCGCACTACTTTCCCAGTATATATAAGACACGATTTGTGTTTTCTCTGTAGTTTATTATTATGTGAAAGCAACTAACTAAATGATAAAATATGTACAATTAGCTTATGAGACGAGATTATTGCGATTCAACACAACGCCGACTTTAAGGGACTTGAGAATAAAGAAACTGTATGTTTTTCCTGATGATCATGTGGAATCATGTTAGGAGAAAAACTGCTTGAATATACAAATACAACTTCTCATTGTTTCACGTGAGTTTGTTGAAACGGGGAGATAACAGGCTCATGCACAACATACAATTTAGTTTCCATGAAGTCAAGGGCTCAAAGCTAATTTTAAAATTGTTCCAACGTTCTTACAGATTTTATTACTATTCCAAAGTTTTTTAATATAAATGAAAATCTTACGAGACAAACAATTCAATCCAAATGACCCTAAACGATTTCCTACGTCTATTCACCTCATATTTTTCCTGGATGCGTGAACTGAACTATAACGTTCACCGGCAGAATTTTAGGTTGTTGAATCCGCCCACCCACGTTTGAATCCTCAAGACTTCGCGAGGTGATATCCACGTTTCTTCACGGAGAGCTCTCATCCCTTCCTAACGGCAGATAGTTAAAAGGGGGATACCAACTCAAAAGAAAAGGACCCTAATATCTGGCGGTCGCCAGCTGGGGACGTTCCCGCTAGCGAATGATTTGTTCGCTTGGGGGAGGACCGAATGAAACGCTCTCACTTGAGCGTTCGCTCCCGTGGGGGTCAAGCTCGACCCCACCCCCACCCCCCTCCCGGTTGGCCCAGAGGCCCAGTGAGCTATTTTTTTCAAGAAAAAATATTGCCATCAACTGAAAAAAAAAAATTCCTTATACAAAAAAGACAGAGAAAAACATAGATTTACAATTGCCATCCCCTAATTTATAAGGAAAGTTTTTACGGAAGTTTTACTACAACCAGTTCATAAATTGCCATGTTGTTAAAAAGTACAACTCATGGCAATTGAGTGTTAAAAATAAATAATTTGCCATGTTTCCGGAAATATAAAAATCACACGCAGAAATTTGCCATGATAAAAAGAAAATATACCATGCTCTTAAAAATAAAAATTGCCATGCTCTTTATAATAAAAATGCCATGCTCCTAATAATAAAATTGCCGTGAATAAGTGATAAAAATTCTCAAGGCTTGCCATGGGAGCATTACAAAAAGACCCTGAAATTGTCATGTTTAGAAGACAAAAAAATTATAAATTTGCCATGGGATCAGGAGAAAAAGTTTCTAAAATTTTGGCGTCTGTACAAAGCAACTAGACGTGTGAACATTAAAAAATGTTTAAATTTGCCATCTAACAAGTTCATTTAAAAAAAAACGCCATTTACATTTATTTCCGAAAAGTTGTCATGTATCTAAACAAAAAATTCATATTTTGCCACCTAGTGAAAGAAAAGAGGAACCTGGATTTGATCCCCAGTCTCCCAGGTGGAGCTTGAGGCACCAGCCAATGCAAAATGGGTGGTTTGTGTTTGAATAGGATACATTCGTGCAACTTTTGTGTTGTAGCGAACGAGTTTCAAAAGCTGGCGTGGCAAGCAACCATGCATCAAGTCTGTGCTGCAACTTCATATTTGTGAAATTGATCTATACTGCTTTAAATTAGGTGGTTGGATAATACAGTGTAATGTCAAAAACGCTCTTATATTATGGGACAGAGGGGGTATATAATAGATAAAATACAAAGAGCAAAAAAAAAAGTACGGCGCATCCAACAACTGCCAATGCGTTCACTGGGAAGAGCCAAAAATCTGACGTTCCTCAGATTGCTTTTTCGAAAGAAAAAGGATCCCCCCCCCCCCCCCCAATATTTTTTTCTCTATTTTGCCGGATGTTGTGCTTTTTTTTTGACAAACCGGATGCTGTGCTGTTTAATCATGTGCGTCAAACAATTTGACTTGTGAAACATAATTAAGACAGTTGTTAGAAATAATTAATTCACCGCGACCCGTGTATGTCCTCACCCACCCGCTCCTCTAGCGGCCAATTTTCGTGTTTTGACCCTTTTGATGAAGTTTAGCCGGATCTGACCCGGTCGGAAAGTATTTCGGGCTATGACCCTTTTCCTACCGCCGGGGTCCATGGCAGTAGGGTAGAACAGGCTACCGCCAGGCCTCTGGGCGGTAGGATAACGGCAGCTGCCGTCACCAGCCGTTCCCGGGCTGACGTGTCGTAACGGCACTACCGCCAGGGCGGATGGCGGTAGGGTAGCTAAAGCTACCGCCACCCGCAGCGGCGGTAGGGTGCCAGGCCCTGCGCGCGCGCCAGGGCTCTGTAACAGAAAGCCGGTTTTTTCTAACGGTAGGTTTTCACACCTTACCGCCAGGGCCTCTGGCGATAGGGTCTTCTGTAACGGGAAACCGCAAATATTTTGCAGTAGGCTGTGAGAACCTACCGCCACAGACCCTGGCGCTAGGGTCCTCTATCACTTATTTTTTTAGAAAGATCTTGACCATTTGAATTACAAAATATCAATGATAGCAAAGAGTGTTTGTATATGAAAGTATAAATGATAGTTCAACACAACACAACACATTATAGGTAGCAAATCGATAACACGAAATAGGTAGGTAGCAAATCGACATGTCAAATAGGCTCAACATAGTAAATAAGTAGCAAATCGGCAACACCAAGTAGTTCGACATAGCTAACAACTTCTCGTTCACAACTAGTTTAACTAAACGAGTTCAACACGACCATATCACTTGTTCCTCCCCCTCTTGGCGGTACGCTTCTCGTTTCTCTTCGAGCCGGTTTCGTCGGGCTTCTTTGTGCGACGAGCGCGCTCTTTCTGAAATGGGGATGGACTTTTCCAATCCTTCTTCGGTTGTCTCCCCCTCTTGTCCTGGGTTGGCTGGGTTGGCTGAGTCGCTGGAGGTCTGTCATCGTCGTCGTACTCCTCCTCATCACCTTCTTCCTCCTCCTCATCACCTCCTTCCTCGTCTTCTTCGCCCTCTTCCTCCTCAACAATGCGAGCCGACGAGGCGGCATGGGTAGAGGAAGCTCCGCCGGCGTGGCTCGATGAAGCGATGGCACGCATGGACCCTCCATGAGCAGGAACATGGACATCGGCCACGCGAGCGCACCCAAGCATGCCCACTATCTTACGACAACGGGTCATGAACTTCTGCAATAACAAACAACCAAGAACATAATACTGATCAACTTTAGTGTTACAATTAAACTATAACATGGCTAGGAGGCTTGATGTTACCTTCACCGTTTCCCTCAGCTTGCTGTCAGATTCCACGGTGTCGGGGTCATACGCAAGCGCGTTCGAGCCATCAAGAATGCTTCTGTTTAGCTCCGAAGCCTGCACATGTAAGCATCATTTGTAAGTCAGTTTTCATCCAACCGCTGACAGCTCAAAACAATAGAGAACACCACTTACCACTCTGTTCATCAGGGGTGCATACTCCCTGAATTCACCTTTGAGCTCTCTGAGGTGGTCACGGTAGGCTTCATCCTCGGAGTCATCCTCCTCCAATGACGCGATATCGGCTGACGTCCACTGTGGCCTCAGGCGCAGACGGTGCTTCACGCCATCGTCATACCACTTCATGTGGTGATGGTACGCGTCCCAGTCAACCGTACTCCTCTCGTCGTCTTTGCGATACCTCCTCTCGTCCCACGCTTTCACGTAATCCGCGTGCTCGTGGCCCCAGTCTGTGATCAACTGACAATTCTTCCTACTCTTCCTGCAAGACATAAGAAACAATAAAACATAGAACATCATGATAACGTCGAACAGAACGAAAACATGGCAATAGAGAACAAAGTCCTCACCAGTGAAGATCGAAGCCACCGGTGTCGGTTGGGCGCGCCGGTGGGGTATTTTGGAAGACACCAAATTGCGTGTCCACACGGTGTGGTAAGTGCCACTCCACGGCGTACACACATATCAATGGCACAATGGACCGCCAGACAAGCTTGTCCTCGTAGCACATCGTGTTGAGCTCGAACCCCCATTCTCGGTCGTGGTACGTGTAGGGTAACGCAGCAGAAAACAAAAAATTTCCGACCTACGTACCAGCCCAGGATCACTATGGAGACTGCATACAAGGTTTGATCTGTTTCATTACCGACTCGTAGCGCAGCGGAAGTAGAGTCGATGACGATCGGCGGTGCAGATCCCCGCAGCTAGGATTTACAACCTCCCAACCGCGAGGATGTATACCCTCATCCGCCCCCGGACAGCCCTCCGGGAGGCGGTCGGACAGTCCCTCGGACGGTGTCACGGACAGCCCTTCGGGAGGACCATCGAAACTCGGACAGTCACTCGGACAGCCCTTCGGGAGGACCATCGAAACTCGGACAGTCACTCGGACAGCCCTTCGGGAGGCACTCTCGAACTAAGACCGAAACTACGATCTCTCTACAGAGTTGCACACATACGGTGTCATCTATCCGGCAGGGCTTCGCCGTCCAGAACTAGTTCCCACCGGAACCTAGACAGCCTTTCGGCTCTACGAAACTATTTCGCTGGGAGGGAGAGAGAAAGCCAGATCATGCATGGCACTTGTATGTGAGAAGGGATTGAGATTTGGGCTGCCCCCTCCACCTCTATTTATAGGAGAAGGAGGGGTGGAGGGGCTGAAATTTCAGCCACATCCATCCATGTCATCTCCAAGATATTTTGGAGCAAAAGCCCAAAAAAGTGGCTTTCCAAAAAGTAATCCAAAAAGCACTTTCACTATTCACGACGACATATTTCAGCGTCCGTTCGAACTGAAAATATTCATGTGGTCTTAGAACATTTCCAGTACCCACTAAAATAATTTTCAACGCGATCCGAAACAATTCCGGTTTAGTGATTTTCATCTGCGAAAAGCATCTGAAGCGGTTCCGGCAGCTCCGGAACATTTCCGGTTTTCATCCCGGAAAATTCCAGAAAGTTTCCAGAACGATTCTGGCACCCTCCAAGAATTATCAGGCATGTGCCGAAACCATTTTGACTTTATGGTGTACTCCGAAACAACTTTTCGGTTTAGTGATTTTCATCTGTGAAAAGCAACTAAAGCGGTTCCGGCAGTCCGGAACATTTCCGGTTTTTGTCTCTGAAAAATCTCAGAAGTTACCGGAACAATTCTGGTACCTTCCAATAATTTCCAGGCATGTGCCGAAACCAATTTGACTTTATGGAATACCCTGAAACAACTTTTTAGTTTCACCGGAACTATTCCGATATCCTCTCCGGAACGTTTCCGTTTCGTCCGAAACTTTTTCGGTGATTTTCTCTCAGACTCCCCGTCTAGTATTCAGCAGATAGATGACCCTTAAGCGTGTGACCCTATAGGTTCGGTGAAGTATAGACATGACCCGGAACCCCTTCCGATCAATGATCAACATCGGAGCCGTGGACACCCATATTGACCCCTATACCCACACGAATGAATATTCGAGTGAACCTCCAGTTGCCGTGTGCTATTCCTGTTGCTTCGCGATATGTTACAAATACCCGAGGTGAGACATGTTGGCATCCCCGTGGATCAACATCTTGTCCACTATGCCAGTTACCTCGTTACCGGTATTGTTCTCTTTTCTCGTTCCCGTGTTCCGGCATCCCCGTGATCAAATCACAAAGTGTCTGGCCAGACGATGATGGATACCGTAACACCGAGAGGGCCCAGAGATATCTCTCCATCGTCGGAGGAGCAAATCCCAATCTTGAGCTATCAAGTTACTTGACATACTTTTCCGTGAACCCGTAAGCCGCCGTAATAGACACCCAGTAACGGATGACGTTTAACAAACCCCAAAGTTCACGAAGCAAGCACGAAGGAACTCGATACTCTCATGGTCTAAGGAATTATGCAAACATTAACTATCTCTGTGTTATAAACCATTAACTAGTGACGAATGTATCTCATAGCATAACATCAATTCGGGTCGATTCAACACAAGTGTTCTACCAACATTGCGCCCTCAAAATTGCCGGCATAGCCATGCCCATGATCAGAAAAACAGGATCATCATGCAATACTTGAGCCAGTCTTAGAGGCCAGACTAGGAATACATTTTACCGTTTATTATTCCACACGTGCATATGAGTCTTCCTCCGAGCCTCGTGGTTATTGCAGACTCGAGAACCATAGCAGTTATAGCATGGAACATAAACCTAATTATGAACAGGGAGATAATCAATAACATTTATTATTGCCTCTAGGGCATATCTCCTACAGACTCCCACTTGCACTAGAGTCAATAATCTAGTCAATGCTAATGCACTTTACACCTATGGCATACTGGTGTAAAATATGCTTCGCATGTGGTATAGCCTGATGTCCAACGGATCTGACGACTTCAGCTCCGTGTGTAACTTTGCATATCCTCGCGTTTTCACGCTTTCACAAAATTCATATTTTGTGTGGACTTGGCTTTGCATATGTGTGAATCATTGGTCGAAACCTGATTCCTCAGACTGAGCTATGGAGCAACTATCTGCAATAGTGTCCCATAGACCAAAGCCATCTTGGAACCATACTAAGTTCATGAATGAACTATATGATTCAACAACTTCTTTGTCGCTTCTTAAGCGTCAACATACTTAGCCTTTGTTATAGAATTCGCCACAGTATCTTGTTTGAAACAATTTCCAACTACCGTGCCACCATATTATGTATTACACAAAACCCTTAACTTAAATCGAAAATCGCATGGAGCATTGATGAAGACTGTATCGATGTAATTACTTACAACGAGCACTTCATAATCTCTGCTTGCGAGAAAACATGTCATCACTACTACTCTAGTACTTTAATGACATCTTTCATTGTTGTCCTATGATCAGTACTTTGATCACTTTGGTATCCATACTCGCAACAACTTTGGAGTATCGGACATATCTGGTTGTTTTACATACCATGGAATACATGATTAATCCAAACACAAGAGTGTGTGGAATCTCCATCATGTATTTCACTCATCAGTGTTTTGGGACACCGAGTCTTGCAAAAACTCTTTCCATGTGACTTCGGCAAGAATTACTCCTTGGCGTTTTAAATGCTAAAAGGTTTTAGCATATTGTCAATATGTATTCATTGCTTAGCCCTATTAGGTAAATCTATCTCCATAGATCATCATGCCTAATATTGAGGCTATTTAGCCCAAGCACTTCATCAAAAAACTATTTTCAAATGAAGTCCTTAATTCGTGTCAAGAAATTTATTTCCAATTAACAATGTGTCAAGTACACAAGGTTTTTAGAAATATTATCATGCTCCCACTTACTTTCTTGAATCACAAGCATCTTCGATACCCATTTGATGAAGTCAAACCCCTTTGACCATTCCATCAAAAATGAAGATTCCAACTCCACTTTGCTCTCTTCTGTTCATCGCTGGAACTCTGAAGTTTGCATACTTACTAGCATCCTCTGGATCGACAAATTACTTTGGACTGTATCACATACAAGTCCTAGGTTTCATTTCCATCAGATGGAAATCCTTTTGTCATCCATGTTTCATATCTCTTGATTGAAATATGTATTAATTGCTAGTTCAACCCGAACCAACTTCAAGCATCGCTACGGTGAGACAATCTCATCGTAGTCAACTCCTTGAACTTGTTATGGCAACAAGTCAAGCTTTATGGATAAAACATTTTATCCGTATCAGTTTTTAGTTCCATAAATATTCGTTAGACTCTAAGTCTTCCGAAAGGTGTATCAAGATTTTAATCTCGAATCACTTATATGGAAACTATCTCGGATTGTATTGACATTTAGCCAATTCCGGAGTCAGGGCCCATCAACGCTTCCATGTGTATTGTAGGTATACTGTTGTCTAACAACAATATCTCGTTTGCGCACCTGATAGGTTTGCACGAGCTTTGCCTACGTGGTTCAGCTGCAAGTTCGACCGAAGTCCATACATTTTATTGTAGAGACTTCCGTATCAGTCGCAGTAGGAAACTCCGGAATCACTTCCAAGGTTTCTTTCCTTTGATCTGATGACAAAGATACTGGTTATCTCGTCGAGTTGCACTGTCCTCCCACTCACCTTTTGAAAGAACTATTCTCTTTAAAAGCATACCGTTTTGCGGCAAAACCCTTTGCCTCGGTATAGTGGTGGGGGAAATACCCAATGACTTGGGATAACCTTACAAAGTAGCACTTGTCTGATTTGGAATAGGTTTGTAACCTTTTACACAAGCCCCATATTCCAAATGTTAAGAAAAGATATAACATGGTTGGGCGTACCACACCATGGCGTCATTTCAACAGACCTGATGGAGCTCTTTTCAGTGTAAAAGCCGCAGTCTCTAAAGCATCACTCTATAAAAGGGATAATGGCAAATTTATTTATGTCATCTTTGATCTTACCATGTCATAAATGGTTCGATTACATCTTCACGGAATTTTCACTTGCAGTGGTGTTCCGGGAGGTGCAAGTTATGAAACCCCTTTCATAACTCATCAGACATTCGCTAAACTTGTAACTCAAATATTCCTTTCTGCAATCGAATTGTAGAAACATAATTTTCTTGTTACAATAACTTCTACTTCATTTTTGAAAACCTTATGAATGAATTCAAAAGATCCAGACTTACGTCTCAACAAGTAAATATCCATATATCTACTTGAGTCATTTCTGAAGATAGATAAATCCACTACTTGCAATAACATTTATTGGACTACACACATCGTAATGTATGATCACCAATATGTTCTTTGCTCGTTCCTTATGGCCTGTGAACGGTATTTCAGTCACTTCACTTTTCAGAGGAAAGTTGCAAGTGTCAGATGATTCAAAATCAAATGACTTCAAAATCCATCATAATGGAATTTTCCATGCGGGTTTCTCTAATGTGACTAAATGCAGTGCCACACTTGTGTGGTATTCTTTTAGTCTTGTGACTTTTAGCGTCAGTGTTATGGATGTATCATATTTCCATCAATATTCATAACATACATCCCATCTAGGATGGAAGCATGGCCCTTCATGTTATTCATAATACTGAACAACAATTGCTGTTTTTATGAACAACTCTTTTGCAACAAACATTGTGCAATGGGATAGAGTGTATGAAACTCTAAAATGAATTATGAAAGTAAACCCAGAGGTAATGTATTATTATCAATATTCATAACATACGTCTCATTTATAATGAAAGTATGGCCCTTATGTTATTCATAACACCGAACATCAAAAGTTCTCTTATGAACAACCTTCTTGCAAGATACCTTATGCAAAGGGCTAGAGTGTGAAACTCTAAAATGAATTATGAAAGTAAATACATAGGGAATACACCGATGGAAGGCATAGTAACATTTACTATGTTCCCTGCGTGTATCTAAACCTCATCCCTGGCTAGTCTTTCAGGCCACAGTAGTTCTTTCATCGAGTTGCAACAGAATGCAATCGAGCGGGTATCTTTGTGATTAACTCACAATACCCAAGAATTAGTGATTAACATGTTTAACCATAATTCCCAAGAACTATATCTTTGACCAGCCTTCTATACATCAATAACTTGTATGACATTCATACATGAGCTGGATCTTCCAGTCTTCTTTCCTTTTGCCTTTATACTTCTAACAGTTTAACTTTTAGTATTTCTCCTACTCTTAGAAGAAGCATCCAACTTAAGAGTGGCGTTAGCCCCGGACTTCCTAGGCATGAAAGTCTTACTAACACCCTTCGGACACTTCCTTTCTCTTTAAGTTGTTGTTTTATTCACCTTTCATCATATGATAGGCGTTCTCCTGGATCCCTCTCTTATCAGTCTAATGCATAGTAAACTCCTTTACTAACAGTTTGCAAACAAACATTGCTTTGGATATCTCATATCTTTTAGCCTTTGTCTGTCTCTGAAAATGATTTTCAGATTCCATGAATATCACATAACTATCCAAACTTTCGAAGTTCGGGTCTCATGGAAGCAAACATATTGCACTTTGACTGAAAAGGAATTCTAGCTTTTGGATCGAAGGACGAGAGTCACATGATCCATAGCATTAGCGGGAGAATACCGAAAGTATGCGATAGGACAAAATCCTTCTCGGCACACTAGAGGACAATCCTCACATTACGTTACCAACCGTAAAGTTTTAACCAGATATTTAACAGCTATTCAATTTTAATAGGAAAGGTGGAAACGCGAGCCATTATTCTACAACTATTATGCAAACCACACTTAGACAGTGTTCAAAATTAATTGCACTGAGAATTAAACAAGTTAATTCTATAGTGCGCTCCCACTCAAATCAATATCTCTCATAATTGATTTTGAGTGATACAAGATCCAGACTTCAATTCATCGCCATAGAATCATCATCTCATGACGGGAATTTTAATCGGTAGGCCAACTTGCCGATCACATCTCTATGTGACTCTTGTTCATCTTTCGATGCGTGTGTTCCGAGCTCAGGACGATCCTGCCATGAACGTCAAGACAACCAAGTGATCTTGCTGCGAGGTCTGACCTCACCTGCCTCACACATCCCTAATCGTTCGTACCCATGCATCCATGGCGCACCCCGAAAAGTTAGGTGCCGTGACGGTGCTACACTTGGGAGAACACTAACTACTTGATATTTTTGTGAGAGATCACCCTAATAAAAAGCGACTACCGCGCAATCAAGAAGGGTGCATCATAAGGGATAAACATCTCAGGCAATTCATAATAGCATGATATGGTATAGCCCTTTCTGACGGAGAAGTCTTTTATTTCTTCATCTTCGGCATTCGCGTCGGTGTTCACCTTCGCGAAGATTGCCACCACCTTGTCGATGCACCAGATAATATTGCTATCTCTATAGCTAATAAAATAAGTGCATTACTTAAGGTTGACACGCAGGTCATTAAAGTGACAATCATATGGCTCCAGCCATCATGCCGAATCATGACACGCAGGTCATGTTAATATTACATCATATAGTCATCTCATACATAATCAAATTAATATGAGCACTGCTATACCACATCATATGCACATGCAAACCATCCTGCAAAACCAAGTTAGACGCCTAATTGGTTCATGCAAAATTTTATTTTACGTGGCTTCTAAGGTTTCGAAACAAACCGAAGCTACCAACGTCCATCATCAAGCATGATAATCCAAGTCGCTAGATTAACATTGCGGGGTGTATGAAACACGAGATAATAAAATCTCGAGCCCCATACTAAACTTCGTCATACGCGTGACCCCCGTGCAGATCATATCTGCATTGCCCTTTCGTCTGCGAAATTTCATCTTTCTTTTTAACTACGGTGGAATTCAATGAACTGTTAGCACTTCCTTGATCAATCAGGATCGCGGATTGCCAGAACATTGAAACTCCACCATACTGTTATCAAGATCAGAAATATGCAAATTCTAGGGAAGCAACAAGAACATCGGGTAACAGATTTCATCTGCTACCCGCACAAATAATTTTCAGCAATAGATCTCATCTACTACCTAATTATATTGTGCAACACCCATACATCTCATGTATTCTAGATCGCACCTGCATCTACGCATAGCACGGCTCATGATACCACTGTAGGGTAACGCAGCAGAAAACAAAAATTTTCCGACCTATGTACCAGCCCAGGATCATTATGGAGACTGCATACAAGGTTTGATCTGTTTCGTTACCGACTCGTAGCGCAGCGGAAGTAGAGTCGATGACGATCGGCGGTGCAGATCCCCGCAGCTAGGATTTACAACCTCCCAACCGCGAGGATGTATACCCTCATCCGCCCCCGGACAGCCCTCCGGGAGGCGGTCGGACAGTCCCTCGGACGGTGTCACGGACAGCCCTTCGGGAGGACCATCGAAACTCGGACAGTCACTCGGACAGCCCTTCGGGAGGACCATCGAAACTCGGACATTCACTCGGACAGCCCTTCGGGAGGCACTCTCGAACTAAGACCGAAACTACGATCTCTCTACAGAGTTGCACACATACGGTGTCATCTATCCGGCAGGGCTTCGCCGTCCAGAACTAGTTCCCACCGGAACCTAGACAGCCTTTCGGCTCTACGAAACTATTTCGCTGGGAGGGAGAGAGAAAGCCAGATCATGCATGGCACTTGTATGTGAGAAGGGATTGAGATTTGGGCTGCCCCCTCCACCTCTATTTATAGGAGAAGGAGGGGTGGAGGGGCTGAAATTTCAGCCACATCCATCCATGTCATCTCCAAGATATTTTGGAGCAAAAGCCCAAAAAAGTGGCTTTCCAAAAAGTAATCCAAAAGACACTTTCACTATTCACGACGACATATTTCAGCGTCCGTTCGAACTGAAAATATTCATGTGGTCTTAGAACATTTCCAGTACCCACTAAAATAATTTTCAACGCGATCCGAAACAATTCCGGTTTAGTGATTTTCATCTGCGAAAAGCATCTGAAGCGGTTCCGGCAGCTCCGGAACATTTCCGGTTTTCATCCCGGAAAATTCCAGAAAGTTTCCAGAACGATTCTGGCACCCTCCAAGAATTATCAGGCATGTGCCGAAACCATTTTGACTTTATGGTGTACTCCGAAACAACTTTTCGGTTTAGTGATTTTCATCTGTGAAAAGCAACTAAAGCGGTTCCGGCAGTCCGGAACATTTCCGGTTTTTGTCTCTGAAAAATCTCAGAAGTTACCGGAACAATTCTGGTACCTTCCAATAATTTCCAGGCATGTGCCGAAACCAATTTGACTTTATGGAATACCCTGAAACAACTTTTTAGTTTCACCAGAACTATTCCGATATCCTCTCCGGAACGTTTCCGTTTCGTCCGAAACTTTTTCGGTGATTTTCTCTCAGACTCCCCGTCTAGTATTCAGCAGATAGATGACCCTTAAGCGTGTGACCCTATAGGTTCGGTGAAGTATAGACATGACCCGGAACCCCTTCCGATCAATGATCAACATCGGAGCCGTGGACACCCATATTGACCCCTATACCCACACGAATGAATATTCGAGTGAACCTCTAGTTGCCGTGTGCTATTCCTGTTGCTTCGCGATATGTTACAAATACCCGAGGTGAGACATGTTGGCATCCCCGTGGATCAACATCTTGTCCACTATGCCAGTTACCTCGTTACCGGTATTGTTCTCTTTTCTCGTTCCCGTGTTCCGGCATCCCCGTGATCAAATCACAAAGTGTCTGGCCAAACGATGATGGATACCGTAACACCGAGAGGGCCCAGAGATATCTCTTCATCGTCGGAGGAGCAAATCCCAATCTTGAGCTATCAAGTTACTTGACATACTTTTCCATGAACCCGTAAGCCGCCGTAATAGCCACCCAGTAACGGATGACGTTTAACAAACCCCAAAGTTCACGAAGCAAGCACGAAGGAACTCGATACTCTCATGGTCTAAGGAATTATGCAAACATTAACTATCTCTGTGTTATAAACCATTAACTAGTGACGAATGTATCTCATAGCATAACATCAATTCGGGTCGATTCAACACAAGTGTTCTACCAACATTGCGCCCTCAAAATTGCCGGCATAGCCATGCCCATGATCAGGAAAACAGGATCATCATGCAATACTTGAGCCAGTCTTAGAGGCCAGACTAGGAATACATTTTACCGTTTATTATTCCACACGTGCATATGAGTCTTCCTCCGAGCCTCATGGTTATTGCAGACTCGAGAACCATAGCAGTTATAGAATGGAACATAAAGCTAATTATGAACAGGGAGATAATCAATAACATTTATTATTGCCTCTAGGGCATATCTCCTACAGTACGGCCACCAGTTGACCTACAAAAAGATTGGTAAGAACCGTGAAAGTGGCTACAAAACGATTGGTAAGTTAGTTCATATACCTGGTCAGCTGACAGGTTGTCCAGTTCGTTGGTGAAGACCTTGTACAGCGCACTGGCCTTGCCCGTGTAGACCTTCACATTGTCCCAAGCGTACGCGGCGGTCGGGTATCGAGCACTGTCGCCTTCTTCGCCATACTCCGTCCATGTACGTCGGCCATCTCTCTCAGGACGGCCGACCGGCAACCGCTCCCACATCCAAATAGAGAGGGCCCAGACAAATCCACACATGCCGGACCTCTCTTCGGTCCTCTGCGTTGCGTCATCCAGCTACAAACACCAAATGATGATCAGATAACACAATCTAAAGTAGCATACATACGTACATAAACGAATATTGAGATATTTATCGTACCGAGCGGTATAGGTACGCGAGGCCGGCGGACCCCCAGCTGTACCCTGCATCCCAGTCTGCCAGGAAGTCCAGACACATCCATAGGGCGGTGTCCCCCGAGCAGTCGGGAAACACGACCTCCGTCAGAAGGTACCACAGGTAGGACCTCGCGTACTGCTCCACGGTCCGCTCATCGGCATGTTCCGGGCATATGGCCCGGTTGTTCTGGATCCACATGAGTGGTACACCGGATGTTCGGTTATCTCGGGTGGCGGGGCAGTCGCCGATGAAGCTGGTGACCCTCTCCTTCCAGTTGTTCTTCTCCACTCGCCCAGTGAGAGCCTGGCCCTGGATCGGTAGGGCCGTGATCATGGCGAAGTCCTTGAGTGTCATCGTCATCTCACCACATGGGAGATGGAAACTATGCGTCTCGGGGCGCCACCGGTCGATCAATGCTGTGAGAGCTGAGTGGACGAGCGTCGACGGCTTTCGTTTGAACTGAAGCACGAAACCCAGCAGCCGTGCTCTCCTGAAGTACGGCGTGTAACGTTCGTCATACTGCATCTGAACGGCCTTGGTGTGGCCCCTCATCCGCAATGGGGGTAGCATCTGTCAAAATGTAAACGGAAATAGTTAGTAACTTCATTTCTCATAACAACCAATAACTTCTCCAACAACTTGATCATAGGTATTACCACTCCATTCTCCATAAAACGGGCGCGATGACCGTTGTCGAAAGCATGGTCAAGCATGGTGTACTTGTTGCCGATGTTGGGCGCAAGGGGGGCCTCCTAATTTTTTTTGCAAATGAATCATGTCATATTAAACCAACATGCATCATATCATATTAATCAATTCTAGCATATTCAACTTACATCAATCAATAAAAATATCATAAAAGATATAATCAACAATGGAATATGCAAATGAATTGTGTTATTTAAACTAAAAAAATAACATGATATTGAATCAAACTAATGCAAATGAATCGTATTTAATCAAACTAAAAAAATCGTATTGAATCAACAATCATATATATCCATCGTATTCAACCACATCGAACATCAATGAATAATTCAAAAAAAAATATGAACATAAACTAGGGTTCATGTTGATACTATATAGGAACATGAACTAGGATTCATCTACTACATTCAAATAGGGTTCTATCAAATTCTATCATATTCAACCACATCAAACAACATATTTAACCACATCAAACATCAATGAACAATTCAATTTTTTTTATGAACATGACTAGGGTTCATCTACTAGATGAAATAGGGTTCTATCATATTCAACCACATCAAACATCATATTACTCCTAACTAAAAAAACCTAAAAACAACAAAATCAAAATCTACTAGATGAAATAGGGTTCATCTTGTGCCAAATAATGCATCGAATCGAAAGCTTTTTAACTAAAACGAATTGGAGGGATCGAGAGAGCTTACTTTTCTCGTTTCGGAGCCATCTCGATCCGCAAAAATGGTGGAGAAATGAAGAAGATCGGAGGGGGGGAGTGGAGGGGATGAGAGAGGACTTGAGCTCTCTGTTCTTGCGGCGCCGCGCTGCTGGGGAGAAGATGGGGGCTGGGGTTCGTGGGTGGGCCCCGCGCCCCGGCCCTCGTGGGGTTATAACTGTTTCGCACCTACCGCCAGCATAACCCTACCGCCAAAGACTCTGGCGGTAGGGTGGACGGCAGGAAACGATTGCCGTTTACCGACGCTGACGTGGATGAATGGGCTACCGCCGTGGCCTCCAGCGGTAGCCTGTTCTACCCTACCGTCATGGACCCCGGCGGTAGCAAAAAGAGTCAGATCCCGAAATACTTTCCGACTGGGATCAGATTGGGCTAAAGTTCATCAAAAGGGTCAAAACATGAAAATTGGCCTCCTCTAGCCGGCGTGTGCGAATCACGCCGCGTACGCGCCCCGACAAAACCAGCTCCCTCCCGACCTGGCCTGGCCCCAACACCAGCACAGCATAATTACCGCCGCGATAACTCGCCTTGGCTGGCTCTCTCTACCCCACAAGTGTATCCCGGAATCTCCAATTAAACTCCACGAGACGAAACCAAACCGTGACACCGGAGGACAGGCGACGCCCCAAATCCCCCTTTTCGGCCGGCCGCGACCTCTTCCTCCAGAAAATTCTCCCCGGAATTTCGCCGAGCCCCCGGTAGCCAGCCGCCGATCGGTCGATTACGCGGGGGCGGGATGAGCTTCCAGGACCTGGAGGCCGGGAACGGCGTCCGCGGGGCGCCGCGGAGGAACGGCCGGGCGGCGGGGGCCGGCGCCGGCTCGTCGCAGGCCGTCGCGTCGGGCGTCTTCCAGATCAACACGGCGGTGGCCACCTTCCAGCGCCTCGTCAACACGCTCGGCACGCCCAAGGACACGCCCGACCTCCGCGACAGGATGTGAGCCGCCGTTTGACCCTACCCACCCCCTCCCCTCGTTTCCAGGATGGTTTTGGTTCGATTGAGGGATGAATCTGGCAATCCCGGGTTGGGCGCTGTGACGATTTCGGAAGCGTGCGCGGGATTGGAGGAGAATTCCGCGGCTCGATTTCTGATCCCGATTTAGGTTATGTTTGTTTGGTGGATGCGTGCGAACAATCACTATCTTTCATGTCAGAGATTGCCTAGGGCTTATTGAAGCCCTTTTTTTTTCGCCTACTGCGCAGGGCGTCAAATTACCCACCCCTTTGATGAACTTTCGCGCATGGGTTAATTGGGCGAATCACTTAGTGAGGCCGTATGTGCTACATGAATTGACCCATCATCAGTGACACCAAATGAAATGTTTTAGCGCTCTTTATTCTGAAATTGATGTGATTTATATCATTTATAACTTGGTCATGCTGTGTTATAGCCCTTAATATGTTAACTTTACTAAACGTTCGATTAACCTTCTTTTGGTAGCATTTACTATCTCGTTCAAATTGCTACGATAGGCCGTCTAACTATCAGTTCTGTTGCTTGCAGACACAAGACACGAGCACACATAACACAACTGGTGAAGGATACATCGGAGAAGCTTAAGCAGGCTAGTGAGGCGGATCATCGTCTTGAAGCCACCGTATGTGTCTATCCCTTTGATCTACTTACATATTTCTGTTTGATATTTCCTTTATCGTTAGAAGCATTTATGTACTGTTTTTCCTCCTTTTATCCGAGCATGGAAATGAGTGATACCATGTAGATTTTACATCTTCTCTTAGTCATATACTTCAGCTTGGATGTTATTTTTTGTTCATTAATAATAGAAACTTAAATAAATGAGTAAATATTTTTCTAGCCGATTCTTACTATCTGTTCTGTTGTAATGTTGTCCCTTAAACAGAACCTGGAACTGTAATTTATTTTGCTGTTTGCACTTTGCAAGTACATAAGAAAGCAATTGTGCTTTTGGAGTTTAGTTATGGTAATTAACCTGTCCAATTCATGTATTTTGACAGGAATCCTCAAATACAATTTGGTATTCAAATATGAGTTGTCTTGTACTGACGTGCTAAGAAATTAGACTCCTTTGGTAGATAACTAATAAGGTTTTCCTTCATTCTTAACATTTGTGGTCATGATTGTTTTTAGCATGGTGGCATACTCTCCATGACAAAATTTGCCAGTAATTCCTGGAATCATGAATATAAAGATCAAATGTGGTAGCCAAATTTCTTATATATGGTGTTTCACTTGATATTTGTTTTCCATCATTGCATCTTCATTCCTCTGTGGCTTTATTATTTTGGATGTATTTGCTCTTTCATATGTGCTTCTGGTTAATTTTCTACACAATGTGATTCTGACCATGTTTTAAACTACAGCCTACCAAAAAGATTGCTGATGCGAAGTTAGCAAAGGATTTCCAAGCAGTCCTAAAAGAGTTTCAGAAAGCTCAACGATTAGCAGTAGAGAGAGAAGCTGCATATGCTCCTTTTATTACTCAAGCAGGTCTACCACATAGGTAATATTCTACTCAGATGCTCTACCTTTTAGCTGTATGCATTATCTTGTTTCTTTTTTCGCTTTCAAACAATGGGGGACTTCTTGTAGTTATTGACACACTGTATACTCTCTTCTAGGTAGTATGTTAACCTCATATGCTAGAATAGTCTGTTCAATTCCAGTTTATGTGTCATTTTTTTGTTAGATATGTCTCCCTTTGCTAATAAGACAGCCTAATAAAAAAAATGCCCATTACAATCAGACATTTTGGAAAGTGAACTGCAATTGATGCCCCTTTAGGAGTTTCGGTTTGTTGCCCAACTACTGTGACATGACATTCCTTACATTTCAATATTTTTGATCATTTAGCTCTCTCTTCAGTGCTTGTATGCCTCAGCAGAGGACTACAAATTGTATTAAAAATTATGCAACAGTAGAGGACTATACATCCTTGGGGTGAACCTAAAGTTTGTTCTGGCGCATTTATAGGATGAACATGCATTCTTGATCTTATTTGCCATGCTTTTCCATTGACATGCCGATATACTGTAGCATAGGAATTGCTTTGTAGTGATGTGTCTTTCCATATCAGTTCTCTTAGCTTCACATAATAAATAACCATCTAGCAGTCTTTGTCTGGTTACAATAAAGTTTTTCATTATCATATTTTTGTATGTTTGGGCTTCTATACTTCTTGAGTAATTTATAACCGTTCTTAAATAGTATACATGAATTCTTTTACTATGTTTCAGTTACTCCTACTTTTCTTAATGTCTGTAACTGCCCACCTGAGAATCTATGTGCGCTGCTGCATGTAGTGTGATAGCCTACTCTCAGCTTTTCAATTTTTGTTTTTTCTCCTGATAGAGACAGCCATGTATGAATGTTTCTGTTGGAGATTGTTCTCTTACTAAAAATGTTACTCGAGTTCTGGAGATTGTTTTCTCTTACTAAAAATGTTACTCGAGTTCTTTCTGTATTGTTGCCACCAAAGGTCTGATCTAGGATTAATAATTCTTTGCAGCTATAACTCAACCGAGATGAATAACGGTGCTGATAAGTTGGCTGAGCAGCGCACTCAGCTTCTAGAATCAAGAAGGTGAGTTGATAATATTATTCATATATGGTGTGTTTCATCGATCTAATTATCTTGTATCCGTCTGGGCTTCGTATTCTTGTTGTAAACTTGGGAGACATATCTCGGCGACTTTATGCACAAGAAATGTTTTTTTATTGTCAAGAACTTGAACCTTTGTGTGTTTATAAGTTACTCTTAATCTTAATGATTTAATGTCTTGAGTAAGGCACTAACTTTAACCTTTTTATTGTACCATAGACAAGAGTTAGTCTTCTTGGATAATGAGATTGTGTTCAACGAGGCCATCATCGAGGAAAGGGACCAGGGAATACAAGAGATTCAACACCAAATCACTGAAGTAAATGAGATCTTCAAAGATCTTGCTGTGCTAGTCCATGATCAAGGAGCAATGATCGGTCTGTGATACCTTTTTTCAGCTGACAGATGAGACGATACCCAATTCCATATGTTAAAGAGCAATACTGTTTACTTTCCCACCATTATCTGATTGTATTATTTCTCCTTGTACTGCAGATGACATTGACAATCATATCGACAATTCTGTTGCTGCGACTGCACAAGCAAAAGGCCAGCTTTCAAAAGCTGCTAAAACCCAGAAGTCGAACTCTTCTCTGGTATATTCAGTAATCCATACTTGGTTTTAACATTCTCCATATCTATTCTCTAACTGTGACCCCCTGATTTCCCTTTTGCAGATATGCCTGTTGATGGTTATTTTCGGGGTGGTGCTGCTCATAGTGATAATAGTCCTTGCAGCCTAGCAATTTGGATGGCACATTGTGCTCCAAAATCTGCTCATGCTTATCGCTCGAATTCCTTCATAATTTTATTTTGCTGTGCAGTCAGGAATGTATCCAGGTCTCCTGGAGGTTGTGCTATGGTGGTGTATGTGGTGATGGTATGTGTGTCTGGAATGCATGGTTTACATAAGTAATTGACTATACTCGCTTCGTTTGACTCTAGTGCTGTGTTTCTTATGTGCTCGCCTTGTTAGTATCTGTGATGTAGTATATCTCTGAGCGAGTGGTGTGAGAACGCGAAGGTTATTTTTTTAGAAAAGACCTCCAAAGGGCATCTTAAATCTAATACTCCGTCCGTCTGAAAATACTTGTCGAAGAAATGGATGTACTACGACGTGGAGGAGACCCTTGGCGGCAGCGGCTAGGGTTGGGAACTGGAGCCCCTCGTGTGCGGTTGTACTAGACACATAGAATTAGCCGCAACTCAAGAAAGTTGGATTTATATCACGGTTTTAGAGAGATTCAGCAAAATCGCTTGCCTTCATATATTAAGTACCAAGAGGGGTGAAAAAATAAATTGAAGAGGGGCGAAAAAAACATGGTGTGTGATAAAGAGATCACATTGGAAAGCTAGAAAATAAAAATGCCGGCAAGCTAATTTCTCATCCTGGGTCCCCTAGTTGGGTCTCTGAATAGCGCATGCTGGCTAGGCGCCAAATCTCATTGTCCCTTCTGATGGCCGCCATTGAATTCACCAGGGAGCATTTTTTTCTAAAAGTGCGGGCATTTCTCTCCTGCCAGATTTTTCAGGAGACCAGGATCAACATTGTCTTAATATGCTTTCGTTCCCGGACATGGACCTTGGTGATCACCATGCGAGCTTGGTCGACAGAGCAGTTGGCCTCTCCCCAATTAGCAATGCTGAGGGAGAAGCAGCCCAGACATCGAGAGACCTTTCGCCATACTTCCCTTGCAACAGGACAATTCTAGAATAGGTGAACAGAGGATTCGAGCTGACGACATGGGGCAGAAGTATCCATTTTCCCAGCCACTTTGTTGTAATCCATCTTTGCACCACAAACGGTCCTGCATGAGTAGTCAAGTGAACATTTTTCGCCTTTCCCGACGCCCAGGCCGACCAAAACAGTTGCTTGAAATTCAATGTCGTCGAACCATGGAATTGCATGAGATAGGCCGATCTTGCAATACATTCACCCGATGAATAGAACTTCTAACTGATGGAATCCGACATGCTTGGTGAGAGGTTAATGTTTACCGTGTAAATAGCTCTCCAGAGGACGATGAATTCATCAACCAGATCCTCATTTGCATGACGACGCATGTCATCAGTGCAGGTGTCGTTGAGCAGTGCAGACGCAATCGTTCTGCTCTTTCGTTGAGAGCTTTTGTACAGTTTGGGGAAGAGCTTCGCAAGGGTCGTCGAGCCCATCGAACAGCAGTGCCAGAAGGAAGCGGTGTTGCCATTGCCCAAAGTGACCAAATGTAACACCCCTATGTAACGAGCTACAGTGATCCTCATTATTAAGCTAAGCTACTTTGGTTTTCAATGCTTGATCACTATGGATTCATATCTCATTTTAAATTCCACTTCAAAAACAAAATTCAAATATCAAGTGAAATTTGAAAAGTTACAAACTTGTATGAAAAATAGTTCATGATTTAGAGAATATTTCATAGTTAATTAATGTTAAGAAAAACTACATCACTTGCTTGCTTAATTTGAAGCTACCACCCAAAAACAGTACCTAAACAGCCCTATTTGATGCATTTCATTTAAACAAAATTCAAATGAAATCATCTTGCCTCCAAACCTTTTTATGGCAGTGCTTAATAATGCATAGTAATTATTTGTCAAGGTTACACATTTTTTAAAAGTTATTTGGTGGCCAAACAATTTGCAAAACAATTTCTGTTTAAAAGAAACAGAAAAAGAAAAGGAAAAGGCCTAAAGCTACTGTGCAACTGGGCCCTAGTGGCCACAGTGCACCGCGGCCCAGCCCAAGCTACAGTCATCGTCTTCGTCCTCGTGTCGACGCCGCACGCACTGGAGATCGACTCCGCCGTTGGATCCTTGCCACCGAGCCGCTACAGGTCGTTTGGAGGAGTATATGGCCGCCTCGAGCTCGTTCACGAACCCTAGCCCTCTCCCTGCTCCTCCCTCGCGCCGTTTTCCTCCTCCCGCACGCACCACCCGAGCGCAGCCATGGCCTCGCCGCCGTAAACGCCGTGGCCACCGTCCTCCCCGCGCCCTAGGACCGTGTCCCTCCGCTCCGCCATGCTCCTCTACTTCGCCCACGCCCAAGAACTCGAGCCGGGCGCCTCTGCTTCGACCGGATCGAGCCGTTCCCCTTCTTTGCATCGCCGTCGCCATCATCGGAGTTCGTCGCCGCGCCGCCTGCTCCGAGCCTCCCTCGAGCCCACTGACCAGCCCGTCGTCCTCACTGTGAGCCGCCGCGCCGGATGCGCCCTTCCCCTCTCTATCTTGCCGTCTCTAGCCACCGCGCCACCGAGGCCGAAGCTCTTGGCGCAGCCGATGAGCTCGCCTCGCTGCTGTCGTCCGTTCCAGGGCATGGCGAGCACGCCACCGTGCTCGTGGCCTCGCTTAGGAGCCGCCTGGCCCGCTAGATCATCGAGGCCGAGCCTCTGCGCTCGAACCCTTCGACCCCGTGCTCCGGCCGCCGCTGCAGCTCGTCGCCGGTGCCATTCCCGACCTCCCCAGCTGCTGCCGCTTGCCTTGCTGGATGCGCGCGAGCGTCCGCCTTCGAACGCGCCTAGCCGCGCTCCAAATGGACGCGCGTAGCGCGTTTCTGGCCATCGCCGCCACCGTCTGGCCTCGTCGCCGGCGTGCTCTGTCTCGCCGTCGATTAGCCGCTGACGTGGCCGTCATTAGCGGCTAACCCCCCTGTTAACACTCACTGACACCGGGCCCCACACTTTTAATTAGGAGCTAATAAACGGTTAAGTTAATCTAACTAAACTGACATGTGGGGCCCATGTTTACTGTTCAAATGGATAAGATGGGTCCAGTCAGCGTGCTGACTCAGCAGGGGCCCCACCAGTCAGCCTCTGCTGACTGGGCAGTTGACCCAGTCAACTGGGTCCACAGTCAGCCCCTGTGTGCACTGGCTGGGTACGCTTCTGTGTACCCATAGCATTTTCCTATTTGTTTTTGAAATTAAATTAAATTCCAGAAATTCCAGAAATTGTTTAAAACTTTGAAAAATCATATAAAATAATCCGTAACTCGGATGAAAAATAATTTATATATGAAAAATGATCAGAAAAATAAGACGAATCCGAATATGCCATCCACATACCTGTCACATGCCTCCAACACTGCAAACATGGAACCTTCCCCTCCGGATCGTCTGTCCGATAATTGCCTAAAGCCGGGAAAATATCCCTAGATATTTTCCCGCTCCGTCTGTAACGTGTAGCACTGCGTTAGGTCACCCCTAGCACAGTATATTGCCATGTCATGCATCGTGTTGCATTTGTTTGCTTTGTTTTATTGTTTCTTCCCCCTCTTCTCTCCGGTAGACTCCGAGACTGATGCTGCTCCCGAGTACGACTACGCCCCTGACGTCCAACCCCTTTTAGCAGAGCTTCCAAGCAAGCAAACCCCCCTTGATCATTCCTATATCGCCCATTCTTTCTCTCTCATGCTTGCATTAGATTTTGCTATTGTGTTCGATAGCTCCTATTCTGATGCATAGCCTATTTTGTAACTGCTGTTGATACCTTACCTGCTATCCTATATTGCTTAGTATAGATTGGTTAGTGATCCATCAGTGGTCCCACACCCTTGTCCGTGTTGCCATGCTTTGCTTCTGGATGTTTCGATCAACGTGATCGATGTGCAGAGACCGACACATCACCGCACCACCACCCCCCTTAGTTGTACGACTTTGTAGAGCTACTATCGAGTGCCGAGGGTGATACCTCCTGCCTCACTCCTGATGATATCTCTGTAGCATAGCTAGTCGGTTGTGGGTTACCGAGGGTGATTCCTCTTTCACCACCTCTGATGATGACTCTGTCGTGCAACCCCTCAGGTGTGAACCCATCGAGGGTGATTCCTCCAAGTTCACCTTTGAAAGAACATGCGGTGCCCCCATGTTTGGTTTTGGTAATTGATGACAATTCCTATGGACTAATGGTTGCCTTGAGTTATATTTGAAGGGTTTGTCCATAGGCTTTTCTTAAAGTCCATTTGTTGGTTTCAAGGAGAGTATGTGATGACCAAGGTGCTATTCAAGGAGTTATCCAAAGATTGGTCATATGAGAGTTGAGTGTATTACAAGTATGTCTTGAAGAAGAAGATTGTGTGAACATTCATGTTTACCTTCAAGACATCATCTTTATGAAGAGAGAAGATTTTGATTGAGCCTATTGCAAGCATGTCTTGAAGAAGAAGATTGTGTGAACATTCATGTTTATCTTCAAGACATCATCTTAATAGAGAGTGTTGGAAAGATTCAAGGTTGATCAATACTAAGTACAAAGAGTGAATCAAGTTGATCAACACACAAAGCGTAGAAGTTGTACCGAGTGGGATTATGTGATCTCATGGTATGGTAAGTATTGTCCATTACGCTTTGTGTACTAACCCATGTTCTTTGTGAGAGTTCCTTGTGGGGTTAGGTATGTTTCCATGGGTGTGCATCAAAAGGAAGATCTCATACAACACATGGAGGATGACATCAAGTGGTGATCGTCATCAAGTTTGCGATGTGCAAGTTCAAGTGGAGCATCACGAAGAGATCATGCTTGAAGCTTATCGTCCATTGTAGTGACAATGGACTTGTGAAGATGTGCAGACGAGTGGCTCACCCAAAGTGGAGTATGGGGGAGCAATCTACTAGTCTGTATCGAGCCGGCGCAGTCAAGAAAGGTGGTCCAACTTGAGGAGGTCAAGATCGTCATCATCTAGCTCAAGTGGATTATGCGCAAGGCAAACCTTTCTTGCGCGGTACTTCCGCGGTTCCAGTGTCGCGGGCACTACCGCTTGTTTTCAGCTTCTGGACTCGTTTTCGCTTCGGCGGTAGTAGGGCGGTAGTTGGGCACGGTAGTATCGTTCCAGACGGTAGTACCGCACCTGCCCAGCGGTAGTACCGCTTTGTGGTACTTCCGCTGACCGACTACCGTCACACTACCGCTTATCTTCGTGCTTCTGTAGTCCCTCGCTGCCTCCACGGTAGTAGAGCGGTAGTAGGGCGCGGTAGTACCGCTGCTTGCAGTACTACCGTCCTACCCTCCCTCTACTGCCGCTAGTTCTCTGTGTCCTGAGACACTAAGCGATAGTACCGCTTGTGAGGACGGTAGTACCGCTCCGGCGGCACTACCGCGCCTGAACTTGCATTCTCTCAGTGCTACACCTAGAACTACCACCCCAAGCGGTAGTACCGCTTGTGTGTGGGCTGAAGGCATAACGGTTCGATTTTTCCCTTCCTATATAAGGGGGTCTTCTTCCCCAATGGTTCTAATGACTTGAGCTCGTGTTCTTCCCCCATTGTTGTCCTTCTTCGAGCTTGCTATCTCTCAATCCCTCCAATGATTCTTGCTAGTTCTTGAGGGAAAAGAGAGAGGAGATCTAGATCTACGTTTCCACCAATCACCTTCTCCTCTATGTGAGGGGAACCCCTTGGATCTAGATCTTGGAGTTCTTCGTGTTCTCTTCTTCATTCTTCCTCTCATTTTCCTCCCTAGCATTAGTTGCTTTGGTGGGATTTGGGAGAGAAGGACTTGGGCACTCCGTGTGCCCTTGCCATTGCATTTGGTGCATCGGTTTGAGTTCTCCACGGTGATACGTGGAAGTGAAGTTGAGAAGCTTGTTACTCTTGGGTGTTTGGGCACCCTAGAGCTTGTTCTCTTGGGTGCCTTGGTGTCCTAGACGGTTGGTGTTGTCGGAGCTCAATCATTGTGGTGTAAAGCTCCGGGCAAGCGTTGGGGTCTCCAATTAGGTTGTGGAGATTGCCCCGAGCAATTTGACGGGTACCGGTGACCACCCCCAAGGGTTGCCAATTGTACGGGTTCGGTGACCGCCCCCAAGGGTTGCCATTTGTACGGGTTCGGTGACCGCCCTCAAGGGTCCCTTAGTGGAATCACGGCATCTTGCATTGTGCGAGGGCGTGAGGAGATTACAGTGGCCCTAGTGGCTTCTTGGGGAGCATTGTGCCTCCACACCGCTCCAAACGGAGATTAGCATCCGCAAGGGTGCGAACTTTGGGATACATCGGCGTCTCCGCGTGCCTCGGTTATCTCTTACCCGAGCCCTTTACTTATGCACTTTACATCGTGATAGCCATATTGTTTTTTGTTATATATCTTGCTATCACTTAGTTGTTTATCTTGCTTAGCATAAGTCGTTGGTGCACATAGGTGAGCCTAGTTGTTTTAGGTTTCGTGCTTGACAAATTAAATGCTAGTTTTATTCCGCATTTGTTCAAGCCTAAACCGTAATTATTTTAAAGCGCCTATTCACCCCCCCTCTAGGCGACATCCACGATCTTTCAACCTTGACGGATACATCGAGTGGGAGTCCATCGAGGGTGATTCCTCGGACTTCCCCCCCTTGATGATAAAAACATACTGTTACCTTTAATTGTTGCCCCTTGATAACTGTTACTGCGGGACTGAAGGGACAGGCGGTACCACCCCGGTAGAGGTGGACCTGAGTTCCCGACAGTCTCTGGATAAATCGGGTTGACCAGGAGGGTATCCGCGAGATAATCACGCGGCACGGCCAGGCACGAAGAGATCGCCCCAGGAGAGGGATGGGCCTGGCCCTTGCCGTAAGTCCGCGAGACGGGGCGACAGGAGCACTGATCGTCACCGCGCGCTCCCAACACACTAATGGTTTGGATATATGATCTGAGTAGGCCTCTGGCCTTTTCGCACTAACCACCACGCGGGATAAGTTATGGGCACTCGGCGCCGTACGATTCTTCCGAAAGCTCCGTCAGACGTCCAGTTCAGCATTGTGGCACGGTCGGATCGCGCCATCCAGGAGAGAGGTGGCGCTGGTATTCACCCTGCTCACAACGACCCGGAGTGCAAAGGGCGATGGGCCCAAGACCCCTGAGCACTTAGGACGTAGACCGGTGGGACCTCTCTGCGGAGCCTAGGTAGGACTACGTCGTGTCGATCAGCTGAGGCCGGGCATGATCCGATAAAAGTATGTCCGGCCAGAGTTAATCGAGCATGTTGGGTAAGTTGGTGCACCCCTGCAGGGAAGAATATCTATTCGAATAGCCGTGTCCACGGTAACGGACGCTCGGAGAGTATCCCGATCTACTAAAACTAGAACTGGATACTTGTGGTGCTTAATAATATGTTGGCTCCGGGATCGCTTTCTCGCAGGGAGTCGAGGAAGGATCTCTGGGCATTGCTACTACATACTTATTGCTTTATTATATGCTGCTAATCTGCACTCTTCTAATGCTGCAAGACGCTAGTCTTCGATAGGCTAGGCCTTCTCTCTATTCTGGCAATTCTGCAGTCCAGTCCACAGATACAACCCCTTCATTTGATACCGATGCATGATTAGCATAGTTCTGATGTAAGTCTTGCGAGTACTTTGGATGAGTACTCACGGTTTCTCTGCTACCTCTTTTTCCCCTCTACCCAGTTGCTGCGATCAGATGACGGAGCCCAGGAGCCGGAGATCCTCGATGGTGCCTACTACTACGTGGAGACCGACAACCAGGAGTAGTTTAGGAGGCTCCCAGGCAGGAGGCCTGCGCCTTTTCGATCTAGTTGTCGTTGTTTTGCTCAGCCTTCTTAAGGCAAACTTGTTTAGTTATGTCTGTACTCAGATACTGATGCTTTCGCTGACTCTTGTGTAACTCGAGCTTATGTATTCGAGCCCTCGAGGCCCTTGGCTTGTAATATAAAGCTTGTATTATTTTATTTTGTGTCTAGAGTTGTGTTGTGATATCTTCCCGTGAGTCCCTGGGCTTGATCGTGCGCATTTGCTTGTATGATTAGTGCACGGTCGAGTCGGGGGCGTCACACCAACGTTGCAAAGGCGAACAATGCTTGATTGACAGTGTCACAAGGTAGCTCCGATCCAGACCACGCCCGCTCAGGGGTTTTCAATGTGAACCACATCCAGCGCAGGCGCAGAGCTTTGCTAAATCTTTCCAGGTTGTGCACCCCCAACCCGCCACGATCCACTGGGGTGCAGAACTTATGCCAGTTCACCTTGCAGCTGCCCCCAGTAAGCTCCTTTTCTTGGGATAAAGGAAAAGGTTCCACACCTTGTCGATCTCCTAAACTTCTTTGGGGCATGGAGCGCGGTGAGAGCGAAGGTGGGGATCACACTCAGCACACAGCGCACCAGCACCCTTCTGCTAGCAACAGACATGAGCTTGCCCTTCCAATCCGCCAGTCGTGCCCTGATGTGATCAAGGATGAACTGCAACTGCAACAGGCGCATCCTAGAAATTGAAATTCACAGCCCCATGTATTTGACTAGGAATGCGACAGTGGTGCCACCAAAATTCAGGAGGACCTCGGTCAAATTAATTTCCTCGCATCTAATTGGGGCCACTGAAGATTTTGCCGGATTGACGCATAGGCTGAGGCCTGGCCGAAGAGCTGCAAGATTTCCAAGAGGGTGTCGATCTCTTCACGGACCGGGATGGCAAAGATGTCGGTGTTGTCTGTACAGACTGACGTGCAACTTGACATCTCTTCCTAGCAGGGGTGCCAGGATGCCTGAGTTCGCGGCCTTAGAGATGAGGCCATGCAGCGGATCAATGGCAAGAATGAACATCAGGGACAACAGTGGGTCACTCTGCCTCAGCCCGCGGCAGTGTGCGATCCGTGAGCCAGGAGATCCATTAAGAAAGAACGCGGATGAGGAGGATGACAACATCATGGCGATCCAATCCTGCTAGCAGCAGTAAACCCTCGGTTTTGTAGCAACTCGAGGATGTACTCCCAGGAGACCAAATCGAAAGCCCTCGCAATATCCAGCTTGATTAGGAGCGTCGACTTCTTCTTGCGGTGTAACGAGCGCACACAGTTTTGGATGTAGATATAATTATCATGGATGCATCTGGACTTGATGAAGGCGCTCTGGGCCGGCGATATTAGCTCATCAATGATGCCAGTAAGTCTAGTGGACAGAACCTTTGCAATGAGCTTGGCGACGGAGTGGACAAGGCTGATCGGCTTGAAATCTGTCAGGGAAGCAACACCACCCTTCTTGGGTAATAGCGCGCACATTGTCGTGTTTATGTCCCCAAAATTCGATCATACAAGCTAATGGAATTGATCGAACACCTTCATGACGTCTGCCTTGATTATCTGCCAGCAAGAGCGAAAGAAAACCCCGTTGAAACCGTCTGGTCCCGACGCTTTCTCCTCCGGTGATGCCTGAACCGCAACCCAGACCTCAGCTTCAGTAAAATGGGTTGTCCAACCCTTCTTAGATGGACGACAGCTCCAGCTCGTCCCAGGTGATCGTGCAACCATGATGTTCCCTTGATCCCACGATCTTGCCAAAGCGATCATGGACGGTCGCTTCCTTGTCGGCATGAGCAGTTGCCACACGATCACCATTCTGCAGGGAGTGTATGAAGTTTTTCCAGCTCCTCGAGCAGATCTTTAAATTGATAAAGGACGTGTTTGCATCCCCTGCCGGCAGCCAAGTGATCCTTGAAGATTGACGTTTCCTTGCTTGCCGACAGCCGCAATCCCAATCACACGTTGCTTTAGCATCTTCCACAGGCTGAATTCCATCGGCGAAAGGCGCCTCCTCTCTTGTGCCACATTGAGGCGAAGGATGATCTCATTGGCGATGTGAACTAAACTCTTGCATCGCTGAACAACGTGGAGCTCAAAATCTTGAGGTCATGGGCAACTCTGTGCATCTTGGTCTTGACTGTGACGAAAGCACAACTGCTTCCCCATCATGGAGCCGCCACTCCTCTTCCTTGACGGTCGCCTCTGCCCAACTGATACGTCTCCAACGTATCTATAATTTATGAAGTATTCATGCCATGTTTATGACAATTCTATATGGTTTTGGTATGATTTGATTAGAACTAACCCGAACTGACGCTGTTTTCAGCAGAACTACCATGTGTTGTTTTTGTGCAGAAATAAAAGTTCTCCAAATGAGCTGAAACTTTTTGACGATTTTTTTTGGAACAAAAGAGACACTAGAAGCTTCGTGGGAGGACCAGAAGAGCCACGAGGTGCCCAAGAGGCACCTGGGCACGCCAGGGGGGCTGGTGTGCCCAGGTACCTCGTGGGCCCATCTTAGCCCATCTTGATATGATTCCAACGCTGAAAAATCCTATAAATAGAGAAACCCCCAGAAATAACCGTAGATTTTGGACTACGCCGCCGCAAGCCTCTGTACCTTCGAAATACCATCTACAGCCCTTTTCCGGCACCCTGCCGGAGGGGGAAATCATCACCGGAGGCCATCTTCATCATCCCGGCGGTCTCCATGACGAGGAGGGAGTAGTTCACCCTCGGGGCTGAGGGTATGTACTAGTAGCTATGTGTTTGATCTCTCTCTCTCTCGTGTTCTTGATATGGCACGATCTTGATGTATCGCGAGCTTTGTTAATATAGTTGGATCATATGATGTTTCTTCCCTCTCTATCCTTGTTGTGATGAATCGAATCTTTTCCCTTTGATGTTTCGTTATTGTCGGATTGAATATTTCAGATTTGAGAACACTTGATGTATGTCTTACATATGAGTACCCGTGGTGACAATGGGGTATTATATTGATTCACTTGATATATGTTTTGGCACTCAACTTGCGGATTCCCGCGGTGACATTGGGGTCATCTATGCATAGGGGTTGATGCACGTTTTCATTATCTTTTCTCCGATAGAAACTTTGGGGTGCTCCTTGGAGTTCTTTGTGTGGATTGAATATTATGATTATGAAGTTGTTTGATGCATATCGTATAATCAACTCACGGATACTTGTGGTGACATTGGAGTATCTAGGTGACATTAGAGTTGGTTGATGTGTATCATATGGTGTTATTTTAGTACGAACTCTAGGGTTGTTTGTGACACTTATAGGAATAGCTCAATAGATCGATCGGAAAGGATAACTTTGAGGTGGTTTCGTACCCTACAAACAATTTCTATCTTATGTTCTACGCTAATAGAAACTTGGGAGTGATTCTTTATCGCACGTTGAGGGATGGTATGATCCAATTATGTTAGCATTGTTGAGAGATTGCACTAGTGAAAGTATGAACCCTAGACCTTGTTTTTAAGCATTGCAATACCGTTTGTGCTCACTTTTGTTACTTGCTACCTTGCTGTTTTTATATTTTCAGATTACAAAAACCTATATCTACTATCCATACTACACTTTTATCATCATCTCTTCGCCGAACTAGTGCACCTATACAATTTACCATTGTATTGGGTGTGTTGGGGACACAAGAGATTTCTTGTATTTGGTTGCAGGGTTGTTTGAGAGATACCATCTTCAACCTACGCCTCCCACGGATTGATAAACCTTAGGTCATCCACTTGAGGGAAAATTGCTACTGTCCTACAAAACTCTGCGCTTGGAGGCCCAACACGAGTCTACAAGAATAAGTTGTGTAGTAGACATCAAGCTCTTTTCCGGTGTCGTTGCCGGGGAGGTGAGTGCTTGAAGGTATATCTTTAGATCTTGCAATCAAATCTTTTAGTTTCTTGTTTTATCACTAGTTTGGTTTATAAAAGAAAACTACAAAAAAATGGAATTGAGGTTGCCTCATATTATTCGTCTTTATAATGTCTTTCTTGAAAATAAGGATTCCGATAATTGTGCTCAATTGATAGAAGAAGAATTCAATAAAATGTTTGGCATAAAATCTTTGAATGATGAGCATGATTGCAATGTTGCTAGTATGAATTCTTTGAATATCCATAATACTAATGATGATTGCACTAGTCATGATAATGATGTCTCCTATAAGGATGTCAATTTTTGTGGAGTGAATTGGGAGTTCAAATGCATACCAAAAAGGGAAAATAGATTTTTTAAGAGGCATAAGTATTTAGAAACTAAAGGGTTGCAAGAGAGGCTAGATGATTGTGCTGAAAGATTTAATTTTTCTCGCCATCCTTGTGAACTTTGCAATGAACGTGGTCATTTAAATCTTCAATGCAAATTGTTTCATGATCGAATCGTGTCCAAAAATTGTGATAACTCGATTACCCTTGCGCATCATAATGAACTTAGTCTGCTTCTGGGGTATGAAGAAATTAAACGTATAACTAGGGATATTCTAGAATATAATCTCAAGAGATTTCTCGATTTTGATCTAGAGGAAATTTATATGTACTGTGCGGTAAATTGCATTGAAATCCTTATATTGCCAATTATTTAAAGACAAGAAAACAAATGGAAGATGAAGAGAATACTAATGAAGGGGAAGAGGTTTCCCAATATCCTCCTATTTTTTCTTATGATGAATCAGGTAACGAGGAGGAGCTTTTTATTCAACCAATCTCTTCAATAAAGTGCACGGAAAAATTGATTAAACCCACACATGATGTGGTGAAGAAGAAGAAAAGAAGAAAGAATAGAGGTAAAAAGGTATCCCTCCCAAATGATGTTGCTCCTATTATTGTTGTGCCTCATGAGAATGAATCAAAAATAATTGTGGAAGATGAAATACTTGATGATGATATTGCTCCTTTGTCTTATGGTACAATGTCCGATGATTATGATTGGAAGAATAATGATACTTCTTATAATCTTGAAAATCTTTTTGGCACCAACTTAGAAAATTGTGATGATAATAATTGTTATACTATTGGTGCTATTCATACTATTGATGATAATAGTGATTATGCTAATGATATGCCAAGCAAGCTTGGGGATGCTATGTTTGATTAGAATGACATGTTTGAGAATTTATTTGCTGCAATTAATGTTTGTCCCAAGCTTGGGGATGCTATGCTTAATGAAAATGATCTTTTTAATCCCCCTACTTTGAATGATCAAATTTGTTATGATGATTGCATGCCTCCTACTTATGATGATTATTGTGATGATACTTATGTTATAAAAAGTAGCGATGATTATATTTATAAAACTTGTCATAATTATGATTACCCTTTTACTGAACATTACTCTTTTAATGTGGAAACAATTTATAGTATTCGAGTTTCATACTATACTCCCACTATTATGAATGAGAAGAAAATTGCCTGTGTGGAGAGTAATAAAAATTCTATGCTTGTGGATCATGAAAAAATATATTTTATGTGATAGCTATATTGATGAATCCATTCATGATGCTACTGAAGATTATTATGAGAGAGGAACATATGATTCATGATGCTCCCGTTATGTTTCAATTCTTTACTTCTATGTGAGCATCATTGAAATCATCATGGCTAGCTAAAAAGGAATTTAAGAAAAACGCTTGTTGGGAGACAACCCACTACTTATACCTACTGTTTTTGTGTGTACACATGATTAAGATACTGTAGTAATCATGTTTTATATGTTTTCTTTCAATAATGTGCCAAGTAAAGCCTTTGGGATAGTGTGGATGCTTGTTGATTTGATTCTGTGCAAAAACAGAAACTTTTGCGTCCAGTGCTGGAATTTCTATTTTGTACTGGAGTGTGAAAAAATTCTGAAATTTTTACACAGTATTGGGTTACAAATGTTTTACGTTTTCCTAATTTTTCAGAATTTTTGGAGGTACAGAAGTATGGTTTTTTAAATCTCGTACTACACGCTGTTCTGTTTTTGACAGATTCTGTTTTCGATGCATAGTTTGCTTGTTTTAGTGTTTCCATAGCTTATATTGAGTAATATAAATTGTGGAAATGATAGAATACAATATTCATTATGTGAGAACAATTATGAATCTTGTATTGACAGTACCTAAGTGGATGATTTATTTTTTTATCATACTAACCTATCTCACGAAGTTCCGTTAGGTTTTGTGTGATTGAAGTTTTCAAGTTTTGGGTGAGATATCGATATGAGGAGAATAAGGAGTGGCAAGACCCTAAGCTTTGGGATGCCCAAGGCACCCCAAGGTAATATTCAAGGAAGACCCAAGCAACTAAGCTTGGGGATGCCCCGGAAGGCATCCTCTCTTTCGTCTTCGACATTATCGGTAACCCCACTTGGAGCTATATTTTTATTCATCACATAATATGAGTTTTGCTTGGAGCGTCATTTTATTTTGTTGAGATTTTCTTGCTGTTATAAATAATCATGTTTTGTATCTTTTAGTTCAATAAAATGCCAATTATAGCCTTTACCATGCTCAGTTTGCAAGTTCATGTGTTGCTGTTTGAAAACAGAAAGTTTTCTGTTATGTCCGGAATATTCCTGAATAGTTAGGACATGATAAAAATCTGAAATTTTTACACAGTAAGCATGCATGAGTTCTCTGTCACGTGGTAATTTTTCAGAATTTTTGGAGTTAGGGAAGTATGGATTCTTATTCACCCTTTACAGACTGTCCTGTTTTGGCAGATTGCTGTTATAGTTGCATTGTTTGCATATGTTTGCTTGTTTAATGCTTCTATTTAAGGATAGGAGTATTAAATATGCAGAGGCATTTAGTATGCAATGTTTAATTACAATTTTTGTGATTTTCTACCGTAGAGAATGTTAAGGTTTTGAGTTGATTTATACTAACTTATCTCACGAGTTCTTGTTGAGTTTTATGTGGATGAAGTTTTTAAGATTTAGAGAAACCGTGATATGAGAGGAATTAAGGAGACACAAGATCTCAAGCTTGGGGATGCCCAAGGCATCCCAAATTAATATTTCAAGAAGTCTCAAGCATCTAAGCTTGGGGATGCCCCGGTAGGCATCCCACCTTTCTTCTTCAACAACTATCGGTCAGTTTTGGTTGAGCCTAAGTTTTTGCTTCTTCACATTGTAGGATCGAAAGTATGTCTAGAGGGGGGGGGGGTGATTAGACTACTTGACCAAATAAAATCTAACCTTTTCCCAATTTTAGTTGTGGGCAGATTTTAGCAATAGTACATGTCAAGCATCACCCTACACATGCAATTCTAAGAGTATAGCAGCGGAATATAAGCAATTGCATATGTATGTAAAGGAGGGATTGGGGATTTCAAACGCAATGAAGACACGGTGGTTTTTGGCGTGGTTCCGATAGGTGGTGCTATCGTACGTCCACGTTGATGGAGACTTCAACCCACGAAGGGTAACGGCTGCGCGAGTCCACGGAGGGCTCCACCCACGAAGGGTCCACGAAGAAGCAACCTTGTCTATTCCACCATGGCTTACGTCCACGAAGGACTAGCCTCACTCGGGGTAGATCTTCACGAAGTAGGCGATCTCCTTGCCCTTACAAACTCTTGGTTCAACTCCACATCTGGTTGGAGGCTCCCAAGTGACACCTAACCAATCTAGGAGACACCAGTCTCCAAAAGGTAATAGACGGTGTGTTGTTGATGAACTCCTTGCTCTTGTTCTTCAAATGATAGTCTTCCCAGCACTCAAACACTCCTCACAGATTTGGCTATGGTGGAAGAAGAATTTGAGTGGAAATCAACTTGGGAAAGGCTAGAGATCAAGGTTTAAATGGTAGGAATGGAATATCTTGATCTCAACACATGAGTAGGTGGTTCTCTCTCAGAAAATGAATGGTGGAAGTGTAGGCACGTTCTGATGGCTCTCCTTACTGAGAAGGATGGGGTGGAGGGGTATATATAGCCTCCACACAAAATCTAACCGTTACACACTTTTAACCCAACTCGGTGGCACCGAAACAATCATCTCGGTAGCACCGAACTGTGTAAAAGATATGAACTTTAGGAATCTTGGTGGGACCGATACGAACAACTCGGATGGACCGAAGTGCAATGGCTTAGGGCAATCCTCATCTCGGTGGCACCGATTGCATCAACTCGGTAGGACCGAAGTGAAGCAATAAGGCAACAGAGAGTTGGCAAGCCATCTCGGCGAGACCGATATGCGTAACTCGGTAGGACCGAAGTGAATGCAACCGATTACAGAGAGTTGGCAAGGCCATCTCGGTGGGACCGAGATCCATTTCGGTGGATCCGATTTGTTAGGGTTTGGCAGTGGCTAAGTCTTGGATGAACTCGGTATGGCCGGATTGG
This sequence comes from Elymus sibiricus, assembly GCA_039707655.1. Taxonomy (NCBI): domain Eukaryota; kingdom Viridiplantae; phylum Streptophyta; class Magnoliopsida; order Poales; family Poaceae; genus Elymus; species Elymus sibiricus. The sequence continues at coordinate 157,594,467 of CM077668.1, read as the reverse complement.
AAATTTCGGTGGGGCCGAGTTGGACTTTAGGTTTAGGACATATTTGGGTAGAGAGAGTGGTTGAGGGTTTAGGAATACTGTCACTAAGCACTTGAGCAAAACGATCATTAAGCAACACCTCATCCCCTTTTAATAGTATTGGCTTTCCTATGGACTCAATGTGATCTTGGATCACTAAACCAAAAATGTAGAGTCTTCATCTTTGCCAATCCTTGTCCTTAGCATTTTGAGGGGTCCACTTCTCTAGTCCATGCCATGCCAATCATTGAACATCCTGAAATCTTAATCTTGAATGGACATTAGTTCAATGAGATATATGTTGTTATGAATTACCAAAATCACCAAGGGAGCAAATGTGCTTTCACACATGATATGTGCTATTCTTGGAATGTCATTTTATTTTGTTTTCTTTGCTGTTTGAATAAAATACTTAAGATCTGAATTTTTTAAATAAGAGAGAGTCCTCACATAGCTATCTATTTACCTAACTACTCATTTGATCTTCACTTATTTTTTTTTGGAGTAGTTTGTCATTTACCCTTGTTCTTCACTTATATCCTATGAGTAAATTGTTGAAATGAATTGAATATCATAAAGTTGAAATTTATATGCTTCATATGCTTGTCCCATGGGGAGTAGTGACTTCACATACAAGAAGTATAAGTGGTAAAATTTATTAAAAGTTAACAAACATAGCATTGGCCACTTGAACAATTCATGAAATAATTTTGAAGGAAGAGAAATTTCACATACAAATATACTATCTTGGACATCTTCTATGATTGTGAGCCCCCATTAATTATTTTCATGCTTGATCAAGTAGTTGACGTTGGACAAGGAAGACAACGTAATGAGTTATGTTTGTTTATATTCACATAGAAGTTATATTGTCATGGATCCTCTAACATGTGGTGCTTGCTTAGGATCTTTTGCTAGCCAAAAATTCATACTAAGTAGAGATACTACTTGTGCATCCAAAAACCCAACCCAGTTTCTTGCCATGAGTGTCCACCATATCTACCTATGGATTGAATAAGATCCTTCAAGTAAGTTGTCATCGGTGCAAAAAGCAATAAAAATTGCTCCTAAAATATGTATGATCTTTTATTGCAAGGGAAAATAAGCGTTGTACGAACTTGTGATGGTAAAGAAATAAAAGCGACAGACTGCATAATAAAGGTTGCTATCACAAGGGGCAATATAACGTGATGTTCCTTTGCATTAAGGGCTTGTGCATCCAACAACAAAAAGCTCATGACAACCTCTGCTTCTCTCTGCGAAGGGCCTATCTTTTACTTTTCTGTATTTACTTTTCTGAATTTACTTTTATGCAAGAGTCATTAATGTTCATCCCTATTCCGCTCTATTTATTCTTTAGTTGGCAAGCATTATGTGGTAGGGAAAGATCCAGGCACATATATCCAGTTGAATATAGGTGATCATGAGTTATTATTGTTGACATTATCCCTGAGATAAATAAGTTGGGAGGCAAAACATTAAGCCCCTATCTTCCTATGTGTTTGACTGAAACGGTTTGTTCTAAAAATATGCTTTGAGTGTCAGCAATCATGGAAGACTAAATGATAGTTGAGTATGTGGAATTTGCTAGATCAAAGCTCTTACATAGACCCTTCCTGAAAATAAGATGAATTGCAATTGTTTGATGACTGAGAACATAGTTTGTTAGTTTTCAAGAAAGTTTATGACCTATACTTTAAACATGTGAATAGCTTGCTACTTGATCATGAGAAGTTTTATGAGATGAGCTACTGAATATGATATATATTGATGCTAGAAAAAGTGATTGAAATTATCATTGATCAAACTTATGCACTATGCTAGCATTCACACTTCATAAATTATTTCTTTTATCATTTACCTACTCGAGGACGAGTAGGAATTAAGCTTGGGGATGCTGATACGTCTCCAACGTATCTATAATTTATGAAGTATTCATGCCATGTTTATGACAATTCTATATGGTTTTGGTATGATTTGATTAGAACTAACCCGGACTGACGCTGCTTTCAGCAGAACTACCGTGGTGTTGTTTTTGTGCAGAAATAAAAGTTCTCCAAATGAGCTGAAACTTTTTGACGATTTTTTTGGAACAAAAGAGACACTAGAAGCTTCGTGGGAGGACCAGAAGAGCCACGAGGTGCCCACGAGGCACCTGGGCGCGCCAAGGGGGGTGGCGTGCCCAGGTACCTCGTGGGCCCATCTTAGCCCATCTTGACGTGATTCCAACGCTGAAAAATCCTATAAATAGAGAAACCCCCAGAAATAACCCTAGATTTTGGACTACACCGCCGCAAGCCTCTGTACCTTCGAAATACCATCTACAACCCTTTTCCGGCACCCTGCCGGAGGGGGAAATCATCACCGGAGGCCATTTTCATCATCCCGGCGGTCTCCATGACGAGGAGAGAGTAGTTCACCCTCGGGGCTGAGGGTATGTACTAGTAGCTATGTGTTTGATCTCTCTCTCTCTCTCGTGTTCTTGATATGGCACGATCTTGATGTATCGCGAGCTTTGTTAATATAGTTGGATCATATGGTGTTTCTTCCCTCTCTATCCTTGTTGTGATGAATCGAATCTTTTCCCTTTGATGTTTCGTTATTGTCGGATTGAATATTTCAGATTTGAGAACACTTGATGTATGTCTTGCATATGAATACCCGTGGTGACAATGGGGTATTATATTGATTCACTTGATATATGTTTTGGCACTCAACTTGCGGATTCCCGTGGTGACATTGGGGTAATCTATGCATAGGGTTTGATGCACGTTTTCATTATCTTTTCTCTGATAGAAACTTTGGGGTGCTCCTTGGAGTTCTTTGTGTGGATTGAATATTATGATTATGAAGTTGTTTGATGCATATCGTATAATCAACTCACGGATACTTGTGGTGACATCGGAGTATCTAGGTGACATTAGAGTTGGTTGATGTGTATCATATGGTGTTATTTTAGTACGAACTCTAGGGTTGTTTGTGACACTTATAGGAATAGCTCAATAGATCGATCGGAAAGGATAACTTTGAGGTGGTTTCGTACCCTACAAACAATTTCTATCTTATGTTCTCCGCTAATAGAAACTTGGGAGTGATTCTTTATCGCACGTTGAGGGATGGTTATATGATCCAATTATGTTAGCATTGTTAGAGATTGCACTAGTGAAAGTATGAACCCTATGCCTTGTTTTTAAGCATTGCAATACCGTTTGTGCTCACTTTTGTTACTTGCTACCTTGCTGTTTTTACATTTTCAGATTACAAAAACCTATATCTACTATCCATACTACACTTTTATCATTATCTCTTCGCCGAACTAGTGCACCTATACAATTTACCATTGTATTGGGTGTGTTGGGGACACAAGAGATTTCTTGTATTTGGTTGCAGGGTTGTTTGAGAGATACCATCTTCAACCTACGCCTCTCACGGATTGATAAACCTTAAGTCATCCACTTGATGGAAAATTACTACTGTCCTACAAAACTCTGCGCTTGGAGGCCCAACACGAGTCTATAAGAATAAGTTGTGTAGTAGACATCACCAACTCATTTGTGTGGTGTGTTGTGTGTGCATGCAAAGCGTGGTGTGTGTGTGCATGGATATGGATGTGTGTGTGAATGTGATGCTGCTAACTGTAATGGCTTGATGTTTTGCTTTTGGACATGCTGCTGCTTGATGTGTTGTGCTGCTAGATATGCTCCTTCTTCTCGCTTGAAGAACAGGTGAAAAGTGAAAACTGCTAAAAGCATGCCAAGTTGCAAAAAAGAGAATTGTTCATGCTCAAAATGTCCAGAGTTAGAGATGCAGCCTCCAAATTGTGCAATGTTTTGAATGTAATTGCATAAAAGGATTTGTGGGTATACATGTCATGTCAATTGCAACTTTCATTGATTGATGTGCTTGGCAAATGAAATATGTATCCTTTTACGATGCTCATATCGTTTTCATGTTCATATTTACACCTAAAACAATATGAAATAACTCGCATTGGTTAACCAACATAAGCCAAGGTATTATAGATGTTTCAGCATACAACTCATGTCACAATCTCATACTGCAATCTCTTAAAAGAACTGAACGGCCGATTCTGTGGGGAGTTTCCTGAAATCTTATTTTGGAGAACGTGGAGCTGAAAAGAGTCCCAAAATCCCAAAATCTGCTTTTGGAGGGTACTAGTAACAATGCACGTGCGCACTGGAATGAATTTCCTCATTCATCAGATTGCCAAGCGGGTTAATAAGAGATGGAAATAACGGATATCTAGAACCAACATTGCACGACATATGCATGTGCTTAATCATTTTTTTAGATCAATTCACTTCTGATGAGCAAATACACAACTAATATTCAAACACATAACACATTGATACTTGTACATTATCGTCATTGCATGACCTAGAAGCAGCATAACAGACAAACCTTACATCTACACTATTAGCAACATGTATATGAAACTTCATGAACAACCGAACAAAGTACGTCCACACCAAAGAATATGTTAAGCCTTGCTAGAAATCAGATCGAGACAGATGAAAAACATGATACCCATGGTAGGGTCAGAGAATAGAAAAGAGAATGGTAAGTCATGGTAGCAGAATAGCATGACGACGGACTGTTGGATGATGTAGAGCTTGACTTTCTCAAAGTTGCTGCGCATAATCTGCAAATTTTAATAAACTATAAGCAGGCAAATCTCTATTTTGGAAAGCCAAATCAGCTCCAACTACAGAATGGACATCACGCAACAACTACAAAATCCAATTAATCCAATTGATGGAAAAATACCCCTAAAAACTTGGTGCTAGGGGATAGGAGCATGGTAGCATACAAGAATGCAGACATCAGCTTACATGTGCAGGATAGATAGCAGGGCAAGTTGCACACTTTGTAAACTGATGACGTCATAACACTGAAGAGTTATTTTACAGCTAACATGAAGTCAATCACCCTATGTAGATTCTATTTTTATTGTCCTTCCCTGTTTGTCTTCTTTTCTTTTCCTTTCCTTTTTTTTTTCTTTCTTTACCCATATTTGATAATTCTTTCATTTTCTTGAGACAATAAAAATTTAAAGTAGGAACAAACAATAATATGAAGTCAATCTATTAATCAGTGAGTCATGTTGGGAACTAATGCTAGATAGATTCTCACCCAGGTTTATTAGGTATTTGACCTTTCTCATTATTTAAACTGGCAATAAGCCTCCGATTTGTGGCTGGTGTAAAACTTGGGAAAGAATAATATAATAACACCATGTCGGCTTTGTTTATTTAGAATAAAAATATCGCAGAAGTTCGTTACCTTCTTACCCGGTTCCACTATCAGCTCAATCCAATCTTCGTAGCCTTGTTAACATATTCCATTCTCGTAGGCCTGTCGACATATTCCATTAGCAGAATTTCAATTTTCCCAGAACCGCTCTCTCATCTTCACAAGATTTCCTACAATTACTGAAGCTAAACTCGTAGGCCTGTGAACTAAACTCCCAATACATTTTGTAATACTGATGTGTTATGCCAAACTTTAGTACATTCCCACGAGCCTTTGGAGTTGCAGTTAAGCTGAGAAAACAATCATGAAAATATAAACAATACAATTATGAATACTGCGCATGAAGCTAGTCCATAGCTGCGATAGTAGTATGCATATTCGAATTAGCAACTGAGATTTGACAAGACACGCTAGGAAAGCAATTTTCTCAAACTGCACACGCTGGCTGAATAATATAGTATACATGGTAACCATAGGTGTTCAGAGTTGTAATGGTAACCATAGTATATATACATGGTAACCGCACTGAACGGGATATACTATGCATAACTTCTCATCATTCAATATATTTCAGATGCAACAGTGACAGCACTTAATTTTTGCAATATAACTTGTACTCCTTGACAGAGAAGCATGTTACCTGGACAGGATATGGCAACTTTAGATCTTATACAACCTATTTAACATGGAAGCATGTTGATCTGTGGGAGCAGACTGTGCGGGATGTTGATAATTTCTGGGAGATGCTTTTCTTAACATTCAATTGTCGTCTCCTATGCATACATACATGATACGTTGCTGATAAGAGAAGTCTTGTTACTCTGAGAACAAGTTCAATTCTAGCCTGAGAAGACAAAGCACACGCTAGTGAAATGTAAGATTAAGAAAACAAATGCTAAAACAAAACTAACCTAAGCATGAATAGGTTGTTGATGACCTGCTTGGCTTGGTCCCTCTATACAAGCAAGAAATTATCAACATAGACAAATTAAATTAGACCTACAAAGTTACCTTTCTAGAAAGAATTTTTTTTTAGTTCGGTAGGTCTTTAGCACCCTGTTTTACGGTGACCATCTCCTATCACATATCGTAGGTAAAATTCCATGCTTCCAGGTTGCCCTGCCATGGCCCTACTTAAGCTCCTTCCCGTTCTTACTCTGGTTCCAATTAGGCAAACCCCCTCATCTCCAAAATATTGTCTAATCTTACACCAAAACATCACCACATCATGCAGGCAGGAGAAAACCCGTGCCAAATGTACAGTTGCAGGAGCGCCGAACAACAATGCTTTCAGCCAATCATCATTATTCAGAGAAAAATTTGACAAAATTGAAAAAGCTTGCATGATGGACTAGACAAAATAATATACCTCTCCTCAAATATTACTTGGAGATGAGTTCGTAGACCAGTACGTATGCCTCTCACATATATCCTTATATGAGTCATCTTCAGGCTCAGGTTCCTGGAAATGAGTTGCAAAAGGAAAATCATTGAGAAGTTTACTCCGAACAAAGATAAGATCAACAAAAGCCAAAATCAATGTCGAACTCATCACCAGCATCCTGTGCTTACTCCCTCAAAAAAACATCCTGAACTTACCGAGTTATCATCCTCCCCTCCCTGTGAGAAAGAGGGGCATGGGTGAAAAGTAGAACTGAATAATTACACACTGGATGATTGTATTCTGATACCTAATATAGATAATTAAAATTTTCACAAAGAATAAAAGAACTATTATATGATATATTATATGTGCACAACTTGGATTGCACGCTTATATAACTAAACTTATTTGACATTGTGCTTCTGTGCCCAGCCGTACATCAGTACTTCAACCACATTATTCATCCAGTGCATAATTATTCCAAATAATTCAATACCCATTGAATTTAAATCTTTAGCCATATCCAGTAGGTACCATGAACAATAAGGAGCACCACTGATATTACCATGTTCTAGTAAACTGCATCTGTTCTTATGCTTGTACACTTGCAGACTCGGTGCAAACACCACGGCAAAAGATTTTTACCCTCCCAATAGAATTGTCGAGATATTCCAATTGATTTCTTCAGCAGAGAAATTGTGAGTGCGATGCAAATAATACCTTGAGGTGGCAGTCATGAAAGCCTCAGTGCTTCCGAACACACTTCCGCAATCAACTACCAATATGCTCTCTCTACTATAATTTCCCTGCTCTGACTCTCACAACACAAACTCCCAATCATAACAGGAGCATTACCTAAGTTAATTAATAAAATCCTCATCCCGCCACGAATTTGCGTCTTGTGCTCAGCAAAATATGCATTAGTAGGTCTGAACCGTATGAAGCACAAGTATACCAAGCTAGCTCTAGATCAAAAGTAGAATTTAGGTTTTGTAATGGAGGTGCAATGCATCGGGTCTGGGACAGCATACCAATTTTTCCTCTACTCTAATTCGTCGACTTGGCAAGATCTCGTGTGTGGCGACCTACCTGCGGCGACGAGCTGTCGAGGGGTCGAGGGAGGGCACGAAGAGGACCCTCTGTCAGCGAGCAGAGGAAGAGGCGAACACAATCACACATGTATCGATCCATCGATGTATGACTACTCGCTGCCTTGCTCGCCTCATGGACTGGGCCTCAGCCGTGGCGTCGCTCGTTGGATGGTGGATGGGGCGCTCGGCTGGGTGCGCCGGTAGGGGAGGAGTTAGGGAGGGAAGGAAGGGGATCAGTGCGGCATGGGGAGTGGGGTGCGACGGTGGTTGTGGGTGGAGAGGGGGATCACGGGAGCGGCGGCGGCGGATGGAGAAGGGGATCACGGGAGCGGGGGCGGCTGCGGGTGGAGAAGGGTTCGCGAGAGCCAGGAGGCGAAACAGAGGGAGTCAAGGCACGTGAGTTTCGGAGGAGATACGGGGAGGCGAGCACGGGGGCAAGGAGGTTGCGGTGCAGGAGGAAGAGGCTGTGAGTTTCAGAGGAGATGGTGGTTGCGGACGTGGGATGGCAGAGTTTTCGTCTGCTCGCGCAAATTGCTAAACGCAGCTTTGGTCGAGGATTAGTGTAAGATCAAATTAAGTGGTTCTAATCGTGAGGCTGTAATTGATCCGTGTTGCTATGTGTATATCGGGCTGGGTGTATTTAGCGATGAATATATTTGCTTGTTTAATAGTAGTCGATGATTGATGAGACGGAGCGTTTTTGCACCCGAACTCGTATGCTCTTTCATGAACAGTAAAATCGAAAAAAAAGTAAATATTTTTAAAAAAATCTGATTTTTTTTTGTGATAAACATTGATGAAAATTTTCATTGCACGTAGAAAATTGTGACTAAATGACATTCGTGGAAATGTGAAGAAAAAAATAAAATTAATGCTTCGAAAAGACTATTATTGGAAGCATTTTGGAGCATTGATTTTGTTTTTTTGCCCACATTTCCACGAATGTCATTTTATCACAAATGTTTGCACGCAGTGAAAACTTTCATCAATGTTTATCAAAAAAAAAATCAGAACTTTTTAATTTTTTTTCGATTTTACTGTTTACGACATATGAGCTCGGGATGAAAAGAACACTTTCGCCGAGATTGGCCCTAGTTCGCACTTGGCCTCCAAATCCCAGAAGTTAACGGTCGAACGCCTCGTATTCTCTCTCACAGTCTCACGCACACTGCCTGCGGGCCCGTGCACCCGCTCCCCTCCCTTGACTGTTGCAAAGTGCTCAAAACGCACAAACCCTCCCGAAACTGATTTTGAAACAGGAAAAAAAAAGAGGAAACCCTCCGATCCCCACCCTCTCCAATGGCCGCTCCGCCGCCGACGCTCACCCTGGCGGTGGAGAAGGGGCCACGGGAGGGGGAGACCAGGCAGTGCTGCGCGGGCGCGGCCCTCCGCGTCGGTCGCATCGTCAAGGGCAACGATCTCGCCGTGCGCGACGGGGGTGCGTCGCAGCAGCACCTCGTCATCGAGTTCCTCCCGCCGCCCGGCGCCGGGTGGGCCGTCTCCGATCTCGGGTCCTCCAACGGCACCCTCCTCAACGGCAAGGCCCTCGTGCCCTCCGTCCCCGCCCAGCTCTCCCACGGGGACCTAATCAAGGTCGGCGATTCAACCGTGCTCGCCGTCTCCATCGCGCCTGATTCGAATCCCAATCCTGTCGCCAACCCCAGTTCTAGGCGCTCCTCGCGTCAGACAGCAGTGGTGGCACCGATGGTGGTGGAGGAGAAGCCCCCTGCGGCGACCCGCCGTGGCGCACGGAAGAAAGCGCCGCCGGCCGCCCAGCACCCCGGCACGCAGAAAGAAGATCCAGAGGCAGAGGGAGTGGCGGTGGATGAGAAGCCCCAGGTGGTTACGCGCCGGGGCGGACGGCAGAAGCTGGCTGCAGCGGAGCCCCTATGTGAGATGGAGGAGACTGTGGAGGCGCCACGCCGTGGAGAGCAGAGGAAGCCCGTGGAGCCTTCTGGACCAGAGAATGCCGAGATGGATAAGGAGGATGCCATGGTGGTGACGCGCCGTGGCAGACGGAAGAATGCTGCGCAGCCCCCTGAACTAGAGAAGGAAAAGGAGGAGGCCACAGTGGTGACACGCCGTGGCAGGCAGAAGAATGTTGTGCAGCCCCCTAAACCGGAGACGGAAGAGGAGGAGGAGGCCGTAGCGGTGACGCGCCGTGGCAGGCAGAAGAATGTTGTGGAGCCCTCTGAACCAGAGAAGGAAGAGGAGGAGGAGGCTACAGTGGTGACGCGCCGTGGCAGGCGGAAGAATGTTGCGGAGCCCCCTGAACCAGAGAAGGGAAAGGAGGAGGAGGCCACAGTGGTGACGCGCCGTGGCAGACGGAAGAATGTTGCGCAGCCCCCTGAACCAGAGAGGGAAAAGGAGGAGGAGGCCACAGTGATGACGCGCCCTGGCAGGCAGAAGAAAGCTGTGGAGACCCCTAAACCGGAGAAGGAAGAGGAGGAGGAGGCCCCGGTGGTGACAAACCGCAGAGGGAGGAAGAAGAATGTGGTGACGGACGCCCCTCCGCCATTGCCTCCGAAGATGAGGTCCGTAAGGGGCCGTGGCAAAAAGGCTGCAAGCGACATGGTTCTTGAGGATGTGGAAGAGCAGGGAGGAAATGAGTTGGCTGTATCAAGAGCTCGTCCTGAGGACCTGCTCGTTTCGACGACATTGAAGGGTGTTAAGGCGCAGAAGAGGGATAAGGTGGCATCTGGGGATGGAGACGTAGAAGGGGCTGCAGTGTCATTGGAGGAGAAAGTGCCGAAGGGGAGGGCCAGTGCTCGGCTTGCCGCTTTCGATAATGGTGCCAATGCGGCTGCAGCGCCCATTGAAGAGATGGAGGAGGCTGTGGATGCAACGCTCCGAGGGAGGCGGAAGAAGGCCGTTGAACCTCATGAACCAGAGAAGGACGAGGAGGAGGAGGCCATGGTGGTGACACGTCGCGGGAGGCGGAGGAAGAACATGGAACCTCATGAACCAGAGAAGGAAGAGAAGGAGGACAAAGCCCCAGTGGCGATGCACCATGGCGCAACGAAGAAGAATGCGGCGGCAGTTGCTCCTGTATCAGTGCCTCCAAAGAGGAAGTCCGCAAGGGGCCGGGGAAGGCCTACAACGGCCAGTGCAATGAACACAGTTCTTGAGGAGGAGGAGGAGAAGGAGGAGCAGGGGGGAAATAAGTTGAGTGCGTCAAGAGCACGCACAGGGAAGCCACCGACTTCGACGACAGTGAAGAAGGGTGATAAGGCAGCAGCTGTGGATGGAGAGGTCAAAAGAACTGCAAAGGCGTTGGAGGAGAAATTACCAAAGAGGAGGGCCGTTGCTAAGCTTGCTGCTAACAATATCTCTAATGTGGCTGCAGCTGAGCCCACTGAAGAGATGGAGGAGGCTGCAGAAGCGTCTCACCACGGGGGGCAGAAAGCCATGGAGCACCCTGAACTAGACAATGATGAGGATGCCACCATGGTGACGCGCCGTGGGGAGCGGAAGAGGGCTGCTGTGGTGAAGCGTCGTGTTGCCGGGAAAAAGGATGTGGTGGCAGTGATGAGGTCTGGAAGGGGCCGAGGAAGGGTTGGAAGGACTAGTGCAAGGAATAACGTTCCTGAAGAAGACAACATGGTGGTAGAAAAGGAAAATGAATTGCCTGTGCCTAGAGAGCAGGCAGGGAATCTGCCAGTTGCGACCGCGGTGAATGGGGGTGAGGATAGAGAAGTCAAAGGAACCAAAAAAGCAATGGAGTCCGAATTGCCAAAGGGGAGGGCCAGTGCCCAGTCTTCTTCCGACAACAAGTGTGAGGAGGAACAGGGTGGTGCGAACGGTTCTAGAGTTGCCAGTGCCCAGTCTTCTTCCGACAACAAGGGTGGTGCAAATGGTTCTTCTAGAGTTGATTCAGGATCTAATGGAATCCCCAACACAACAAGCAAATACAGAGAGGTACAGTAAACATGCAAGTCAATGAGGTAATATAGTTATCGATATTCTTGAATGATGTACTTATCTTTAATTATCTGTTGCAGGATAGAAAACTGAAGCCGTATTCGACTCCCTTTGATGTCAGGCTGGATAGAGCTCTGAAGAAATACTCTGCATGAGTAACTGCTTGCTAAGTTTAAGAGTTAAAAATGTGTTCTGATTGTGTGGATAAGCTCTGTTTCTACTCTGTAGGAAGAATGACTCGTAGATTTTGGAGTCTGAATCCAACTGAATTTTGTGTACATTGAAATGGAGATGCATGTTTCGTTCCTATGCCTGATACAGAAGTTCAAGAAAAAAAATGCTTGTTTGTGTTTTTACTTTGCAAATGTTTATTGGGAAGATGCTTTCGTTATTATTCTTCTTTCCCTTTTCTATGTTCTTACATATTTCCTATATTCGTATTTTGTATGACACTGAGAAGGGACTGAACTTGATGTGTGTGCTTACCGAGAAGGTTGTCGTCACCTTGATTTTGCTGGGAGTTGACTGAAGCAAAGAAGGCAAGATCAAGATAGTCCTGTCTGTTACTTCTAAAAAAACAGATAGTCCTGCCTGCTTCCCAGTTAGGACTTGCTGTTTCATTTTGATGTCTTCTTTCCTTCATACTTTTTTCCTACTCACACTACAAGATGCATTATGTTCTTTTTTGAGGAAATTCGCATTCTTGGCTACTTTTCGCTCAAACTGTCCAAATATCGTTCACTTGGTTTGACCGCTCACTCAATATCTTGAGATGACTTTACTCGTTCAGTTACAGGACTGACCTAGAGGGAACAACAAAGACAGGATACCAAAGCCAAGGAAGGATGAAATTCGATATTTGACTGGATTACTAAAGATACTATGATCCAACTTGGAGTTATTCTGCAGAATATAGGTGCGAATCTTTTCAGTGTATGATGAAAAGTGGCTCTTGCACTCTTCACTGACTGTCATTGACTTCAAAGAGCTCTGAGAGGGTTCTAACAACATTTCAGTTTATTCAATGTTCTGAGAACTTTTATCCAAGCCATGTTGCCCTAATATAGCCTTTTGTCAGATTTTCTCGTGTTTATTGTGAAGCCATATTTATGGCATGATCAAGACAGTCCTGGCTATAATACGAGACTTGAGCTTTGTAAACTATACTGTTTTACTTAGTTCTGTGTTCAAAACTCTAGGAGATTCACTTCACTTCCTGTTGCACATGTGAAACTGTACACAGGGACTGTGAACTCAATTTTGGTAGAAAAGTAGATTGCCCACACATTTTGTACGCATTCAAAACTCTAGAAGATTCACTTCACTTCCTGTTAATCTTTAAATTCTGCTTGAGGTGCTGCTGCTGAAAGTTAACTGTATTGAGTTTGATGTGTGGATACTGGATAGGAGTCGTTCTACTTTGTCTAGGAACAATGTCTCATAGATTTAGATTGTGGATCCAATTGAATTTTGTCTACATTGAATTGGAGAGGCATGTTCCTTGCCTGTGCTGTAAATAGAAATGCCAAAAAATTGCTTGCATGCGTCTGTATACATTGCGAATAATTCTGAGGAAGATGGTTTGGCTATTGTCCTTGCTTCCATGTTCCGTAGTACGCCCTCTGTAAACTTTTGTACCTAAAAGGTCTTATAAAAGTGTACAGAGGGAGTATATCTTACCAATAGGGTTACTGAAGTTTATGCAAAGCGCCTACCGAGAAGTCCAGAGCCACCTTGATTTGGCCGAAAGTTGACTCAAGCAAAGATGGCATGATCAAGACTGTCCTGGTTGCTTCAAAGTTAGGATTTCATGTGCATTATGAGGTCTCATCGATTTATGCTTTCATTCCTTGCATCATATTCTTTCTGAAAGAAATTCTACATATCTGTATTGGCTTACTGTTCGATTAAACTGGCTGAATATTCCACTTGGTTTAACTGCTCATTCAAGTTCTTGAGATAACTGCTCATTCAGTTACAAGACTATGAGAGAAAACACCAAAGGAAGGATATCAAAGGCGAAGGTTACAACAGAAGGTAATACGATCTAGTTTTTTCTTGAAGCAATTTTGCAGAATATAGGTGTGACATTCTTTTCAGTTATGATCCGAAGTGGGCTCTCATGCCCTGCCGTTGATTCCAAAGATTGCTCTGGGTGTTCTTCCAAATCATTATAAATCGTCATCCTTGATTCTTCATTCTGCGGAGTCACTTGATTTGTATATGTATTTTTGTGTTCATTGTCAAATTATTTCAGCTACCATGCCGCAAGATATTTGTACTTAAATAGCAAAATTATCGCTTTCACTTAAGCTCTACGAGGTTCACTCACTTCCCATCACACGTGAAAACTGTACATAGGTACTATGGAATTAGTTTTGGTAGAAAAATGAGACACAGATTATTCACAAGTTTTGCAATAGTACGGAAGTTGAAAGACATATAATACTACAAAGAACATAGAAACGTGCTTGTGCATCTTATGAACTTGAAGAACATGGTGCTGAACCGTCGATTCATCAAACTGTTGGGAAAACCCCAGTTCAATCCTAAATTAAGTATCGAGCAGACATTCAGAAAGAAAAAAAGGAAACCTGCCACCCTTGGTTGGTTGGGAATTCGAAACTGAATTTCACAGCCCGAGTTAAACTGAAATCTTGGTGTGTGGAGTTAAAATTTGTGGGTTGAATGGTCTCCCACGTTCGCTTGATTATGCAGCGTGACTACTACTCTGCTGGTCCTGTTTCTATGAATCAAGCATCCACTGTTGGCTCCTCTTCCATAGCAGGAATTTTACTTTCTATGGTAAATCAGTTATTTGTTCTTAATCTTCTCATGCCTGCTAATTGGCGTACCTGAGATGCGAGTTTCACATCAAAGCTTGATGGAGTGATGCTGCACCGCACCGGCAGGAGCAGACTGCAGGTTGTGGCTCTTCCCTTGGCATAAATTTTCCCTAGGTTTGTATCGAACAGTATGCTTCGATGTGTTCGCCGGAGTATCGGTTTCGGGCAGACCCACGATCAATTCCTGAATATATATCACCCTAAAAAAAACTCCTGCATTGTATTCAAATATAAATACCGATGCAAGAAGTTTCAGTAAATCAGGTGCGGCTAACCTAGGGCTGTGTCACTTTGGCCCTGTTTGGCAATCCTCCAGCAGCCAGCTTCTTCAACTCCGTGGTTGAAGTTGGGTCGAACACCCTAACTCGATTTTCTAACTTGGTTTTTTTATCAGCGGCTAGCCAAACATGCCCTTTGTAAGTTGGGCCCTCACGGTTCTTGTCAAAATGCAATTGCCATTATTGCGTGGATGATCCCCTCATGGACCTCCACCTAGGGGTTGCATTGGCATTGCCTTTGCCTAGGTAATCTATACTACTATTAAAAAAGCAAACATGATTTCCCCTACAGCCACCCCACAAAGTACACACAGGATAACCAGCAACGTCCGATCAAACCCACTTAATAACATCCAAGCGCCCACGTTACATCAAACATCTGCAAATCAGATCAATGGTTCAGAACAAATGTTCTGCCGACAACACCCGATGCTACCTCCAGGAGGAATTAAACAATGCGTGCGTGATCAACGCCGCCACCAGGCTACGAACCTGCCATCGCCACGCCGTCCTCGCTCCCGGTGTCCGTGCCGTCCTCGCCCTGGAACCTCCACGATCAACGCCGCCACTAGGCCACGAACATCGCCTCGCCCCTGGTTGCCGCGACGTCCTCACCACAGTGGCCCCTCTCGGAGACCTGGAGTAGATCTGGTTTCCACGCCGTCCTCAACCCGGTGGCCGCCGTCTGACAACACCTTTGGCCATCCAGGCGCGCTGCCGTACCTCCGTTGCATCACCCCGGTGGCCCGCACCATCTTGAGGACATAGGTCCATATCGGCCCTGCCAGTGCATAGGTTAGATCTTGAATTTGCACATCTTATGATCAGCCAGAAGATAAAGGAAATTGCTCTTTTAATCTGCCAATCTATAATTCGTAGTGTGAAATTTGATACGTACAGGACATTATGATCTATAATAATCTAATACTACCGTCAGGTCACCATGTACATACAGGTTATTAGGATTCCTGCTTAGTTGTTTCTTTGGTTACCTACACAACAGGGTTGAACAATTGTTTCACAAACAGATACAGTTACAAGACAATATGGCATCCTCTCAACGTAGTGGTGTACGTACTCCATTTCAGGACCTGACGAACTGCGGCAATTCAGGTAAATACATATATCACCAACTCTTACCTACGTCGACCTTGTATATCCTGAGTATTTCATTGCCTCGCAGGTCAGAAAACAGATCCATAAGAATTGAAGAGACAAAGGGAAAGGGAGAGGTATGCACTAAACGGGGATGCAATACTTAAAAAAGAAAGGAGGCAAGGGAACTTAAGAAAGCTGCATGTGCTGTTCTAAATGGAAACAACACTCCATCTAAGCCACCCGTGCCCATATCGCCCGGTTTCCCCATTTTCTTTGTTCTTTATGATACATTCATGAATCGGAAGTAAGTCTTATTAATGATCAATTCTTATGGACAGATTTTCACACTGCGGATAGAACCAGTGCGATAGTAGTTTCCTTTCTCTCACGATCTTCCTTACATTGCCTGTTTTTTAGGGGATCTACCTTATATTGCCTGATACTATTACTTTCGACCTCTCCTCCATCCTCCCTCGCGATCTCTCAGCCGCATCCCAACATACGTTCACAACAAGTCTCTCCACCTCGCCGCACACACCTGCCCTTGGTGAAGCACCATCGTCGTCCATGTCCACGCCACCATCCCCGGTGCCCTATGCTGGTCAATCTCCAACCAAATCCGGTACTATTGTCCATGCTATAGAGAAGGTAAGAACATATTATATCTGTTTTCATCCTACACAAGGTTTACTATCTAAAAGTGTTATGCTTGGGTTTTCAGGAGAACATCAACAAGGTAGCAAAGGATGACGATACAGATAATATGCAGGTTGAAGAGGTGATAAAGAAAGACAAGGATACACACCCTGAGTCGATAGAGGTGATACAAGGAGAATCTATTATGGAGGATACAGAAAATATGCAGATTGAAGAGGTGATAACAGTACAAGAGGATACAAATCCAGAGTCAGGAAAGGCTACACAAATCCATTACTGAGGGTCCACAAAACATGCTTTTTGAAGATGTCATAACCAAGGATGGAGATACAATCCCCGAATCGACAGAGGCGAGTTTTCTTTCCACATGTCATTACTATTCTAATTCTAACGCCACAGATCAGTTTGTAAATTTTTTAGTACAATATCATATCAGGAAAAAAGCTCTCTATTATAATATCATATTACCATGTATTTCAGCTACTGAGCGATGACGAATCAAGTGAAATACTCAACAATAATGAAATGGAGGAAAATAATTGCACGGAGAGCCCAGAATATACACCTCTTCTTGAAGAAAACATAGCAAAAAGAGAGGCCAAAGATTCTGAACATACACAGGTGACTTTGCTTTTCAAACTATATCTCCCAAAATAATTTTAATTGTATTATATCCTACATAGGGATAATTCTTTTAATTTTGTTCTCAGAAATTAACCAACAATGAAACAAGTCAACAAATGGTGGCAGCTCAGGACAAGGAATTGGCACAAACACCCTGCACGGAAGGGCTCGAAACTATAGAGGGCGAGCTAACAATGCCCGTGCATGTAAAGAAACATATATGACGGCATAACAAGCCTAAGAAGGCACAAGACTATGTTGTTTCTCCACAAGGCACATAACAAAACCTTCAATGTCCTTGTACTGTTAAATTGTTGTTCTTTTGTTCATGATTATTAAATGTTATCATGGCCATCATGACAGATTATGCCTGCACTGGCGATGATTTGTCTGTCATAGAAACTATCAGATCTGAACCAAGCGAAGAAAGACATTTAGTGAGCATCGACGACACATTTTTGAAACAAAGACATTCACTATCTCTTCTAACTCCCGAACAATGGGTTGACGACGAAGTAAGTATATTAATATTGCATTACGACAATAAGATGCTATTTGATTATGAGTATGTGTCATCTAATATATTATGTATACTTTAAATTGTAGGTCATAAGCGCGTACATAAATTGCATGACTGCTACTGAGCATCTACAAGTAAGGTCAGGTGGAAGTGTGTTCTTAGAGAATGCATGCATCTCTAAGATGATAAAGCTCGGTAACTATCTGCCCTTGGATGACACGGATGCTGCACCAGATTGGGTATTAAAGAGGGCTGAAAAGTATTTGGAAAATGGTATGGTTAGTCTTAGTTTACTACATATTTTTATGAATTAGAGCGAGAACGACCAATTCGTCCACATAGGAGTACAACTAAAATAACCATTTTCTTCAGATATTCATTCCAATAAACATGGACGACGTTCACTGGTACCTATGTGTTATAAATGCCAGAAAACTATGTGTTCAAGTGCTCGACTCGCTAGGCACATCAATGATCCGCAAGGACCCTAAAGATACGGTTAGTACTTAGTCCTACCGCCTCATCTTTTGATAAGAAGTTTTTTGTTCTTATTATTTCTTGCTTGTGATGCTTATGCTTTTTTCATGTGTTGGTGCAACAGCTAGAAGGACTGGAGGATTTATTCAAATATGCATCCGAGCACATGGAACTAAAATCCGATAAGTGGACCGATCTAAATGTTACAACATGGAAAAGAGAAGAACATATTAAGAACAGACCTTAGACGGATGGGTACGCCTCCTAATATATCTCAGACCATTTTTGCTTAACGGGGTACATTTGGTATGCTATTATGTTTATTTTTTCACTTCATGGCATTCCTGAAGCACATTTGATCAACATATTTGGTATATTTGTTCCTAATGACAGAGTTCTAATAAAGAATGTGTTGTTACATCAATTAGAGCTAGCTGATAGTGACAAATTAAGCCGCCCAAAAATCCACAAATCAATCAGCTTTATCACAGCATGGTTGCCTCAAAAATGTTACCTAACTAGATCCCCGATGATAATAGTTGGCGCATTAACAACATAATCGAATAGCATACCTGCAGCAACCGAGAAAGTAGGCAAGCTACCAACTCCTCCCCGGAGCGACTGTGTGAGCCAAGCACGGGGGGCGATGATTACGGCGGTGACGCACTGGAATCTCGGTCCAATTCGAGATACCTGCTCCCGCATCGTGGACAGCAGCTCGCATCTCGATCTGCTCTGTGGCAGTAGGACGGCGGTGGCAGAGTCGATCTACGGAAGATCCGCGGGGTTGGTGGCGAGGCAAGGCCGCGGTGGGGAGAGGAGGTGGTGGGGCGAGGTCGTGATGTGGATAAGAGCCGGCGGGGCGAGGCTGTGGTGGTGACAGAAGGAGCCGGGCGAGGCCGTGTTGGGGATGGGGGGAGGCGCCGGGCGACGTCCTGGCGGGAGAGGAGGCGGCCGGCGGCGTGCTGCAGAGGAGGTGGCGGCGGCGTGCTGTATAGGAAGCAAAGTGTTAGTGTCTCTCAGTTCTCACAGTCTCACCGCACACACACTGGAGAAAGCTAATCGCTCACGGTCTCACCGCACACGCACTGAGAAAGCTAATCGTGCTCTTTTTTTAGGAAACATCGCCTGCTCCTTAGTAAGTGTTCCTCTGGTTGCCTTTTTCTCTCTCTTTTGCAATCCGACTCCGGTTTCTTTTGTGTGGCCTAATTACACCATCCACATTAAGCAGACCATGGACCAAATAGATTATCGGGCGTGTCTCTTTTGTTTTGATTTTTATATGGATGATCGATAGCCCATTTGGTCAAGTAACAATTATATGGGTTCCTCTCAAAACAATTATGCGTTGATAAATTCATTTTTTTATTGATAGCCCTTTTGTTCATTTGATTTATATTAGCGGCAGACGTTGTTCAATTCTTTTTTTATCGAGGTTGTCCGATATGACTGTGTGGTTCAGTCATCATTATTTTATAATATTAATAATATTTTGTTGATATTTTTGTTATTAATCATAACAAATTTCCGTAATCATCCAGGTCATCTTGTGGTCTCTGGATGTTAAATTACATGGAATACTTCATGGGAGATAGTTTGTCCGACACTCCCGAACAGGTCTATCTTGCATCGTACCATGATACTATTTATTTCATGGTGTATAATTATTTGAAAACTAAGTCTTATCATTATTACTTCACTTTAGGTTCATATATGACAGATTTTATAACAAAATTAGCGGTCATTTTAGTCGATTCAGAATTGAATGATGATGATATAAGAAACCGGAACTTGGATGATGATGAAACCAACACGGATCCCACCGATTGTATGATTGTGGAAAGGCCTCCTAACAAACCAAAAGCATCCAACTCATCATCACAATTTGAGCTCATCTCGCAATCATATATCCTTTCGACCGTCTGTCACTCCAACAAATGACGACTTAATAGACGAACTTTACTTGTTTATCAGCATGGTTGATGATGTCCCTTTGCTAGAGTATGACATATTTTTCCAATTCATTTTTGTTTCTAATAAATTATTACTCTTGTATAATTATAATTGACAGAATTCCCATTTCACAGGAGTGAATGGGTGGAAAGCTCTCAACCTTATCCTATTAGTCTAAATTTGAGACAATTAAAGAACATATTAAAGAATAATGAGTACATGGATGCTGATTGTTTTAATATGGATGTGCGGATACTAGCGTGCCACGACGTCCAGCTTGCTAGAGACGTCCCAGTACACTATATGGATCTACGATTCTGTGTAAGTTATTATAATCACATATTTATTTGGTCTTAATGAATGATAATGATTGTTGTGTTTCTAAATGTATGCATGATTGCAGATTTTATTGCCTTGTGATATTCTTGGGCTATTTTTATTGTTCGTCTTGGACCAACATAAAAAAGTTGTCTCTATTTTGGACCCGCTTTCAATACCCACTTTCGGAAAGCATATACTTGAAAGTATGGTCAACGATCTAAACCTTGCACTCCAAGTTGCAAACCCCACCTTCAAGGACAACATCTTGATATGGGAATGCAAAGTTCCCGTTGTTCCCACAAACTCATACGGGTAATAATCGTGTCTCTCTTTTTTGCGAATAGGGTAATAATCTTATCACTACATCACAATCTTAATTGATGCATTCAACTCACATGTAACATTTCATACATGCAGTCCCCTTTGGTTATTTGGTTTTCAATTTAATGCACTCATGGCACGATGGAACGTTACATTTTCCAGTACCCAAGGTAAGTATTGACACCATGCTCATTCCTATACACGTTACGCATGTTTTTTTAATAACAATGTTATATAATACATATGTAGGATGATTTTGAACTGAGGAAGTGATTTTTGGTTCATATTTTAAAGTATGAAGAGAATGAAGTTCTAACCAGATCCCAGTATTAGAACGAAGCATTATAGATCGCATCAAAAGATGGACCTTCCAGAGAGGATCATCATCAAATAATGACTACTAGATAATGTTGATTAGTTGTTATTTTTTAAGTATTTTTGTAATAAGTAAAAATTACAATACATTTATACGATCGTTAATTTTATGTGAAGACATGTGTATTCATCGTGTGTTACATGTGCGAGTTTTTTCATTTTGTTTTTGGAATTTTGGGATCAGGACATTTCAACTTTCACCGGTCAAACAAGAACTTTGCCTTAATCTAAAACAAATTATTACATTGAAATCATTGTGCATGGCACACATTTTAATCTTCTGGTAAAAACACAATACAAAGTTCATGTTTTTATTATAGTTTATTAGGATACGTGCGTTGCACGTGCACGCTTACTAGTGTTATTCAAACAAACGTTTGCTGAGGGTGCATGGCAAAACGAACGTTTTTTACGGCAATTTACGTGTTGAGAACATGACCAATTTTTTCAAGCGAGCACAACAATTTTCGCACAAAATCCTCTGTTTGCCAGAAGTTACAATGTGTTCTGCGAAGAAGTTGCCATACAAAATGTTTGCAATTGCAGTGTCCCACAGCGAACGTTCGCTGGCTACTGGGGTTCTTTTGTTTTCCTTACGGGAATGAGGCTAACCCTGAACTCTGCATTGATTGATGCCAAGTATTGAGGCCAAACAAATAAGTTTATATAAAAGAAAAACCTTAGACCATCCGTATTGGACCATGCTTGTGTCAGCATCTTCACAATTCTATCACGAATTCTATGACTGTGGACCGTATAATAATTCACCGGTCGTGCGACTTGCGCCCAAACATCAACATCATAAAATTTGGCAAGACTGCATAGGCATGAACCTACAACAAAACACACCCTCAAAGTAACACGACGTCTACTTGATCTCTCGTATAGGTCTAGAGGGTTGCTGCGAGCCTGGCCACAAGCTCCTTGGTAATAGAGGGGCAACTCGCAGTCAGATGCTCGTAACCATCGCTCGCTAAGACCGCTCTCAAGTTGGCAGGCGAGCTGCAGAGGAACGCAAAGACGGCCTCCTTGAGCCGCGGGTATTGGTGCTGCTCGGCCAATGCCAGGGTCGTCGCCGCCGTGGCCGCATCGAGGTGCCTGCACAGCTTGTCCTGGCAGACAAGCTTCAGCCTCTCCATGTCGTATCTGTCCGCCGCGACGAGCAGGTGCTGGGCCATGGCTGTCGCTTCTTTCTTGATCGTGGTGGGCAGCTCGTCGGTGTAGATGAAGTGGAGCAGTGCCTGGAACACGCTGGCGTCCATGTCCTCGATGTGCACGCATCCCGTCTTGCGCTCTTTCATGGGGCCGACGAGCTCTGCCTTGAAGACCGACGACCGGGCAGCAAGGATGCACCGGTGCGCCGCGAATGTCTCGTGGCCAACCTTGAATGACACGTCGCTCCCCTCCTGATAGGAAAGCATCTGGGAAAGGTGCCGGGGCAGGGCGGACGGCGGCACCACTACGGCCGGCTCCACGCGCACCTCGTTCACGAAGACGGTGAGGTCGCACCGGACGTTGAAGCAGTCATCCCTGAGATACCTTGAGCTCTCCAGCTCGGACCTCTTGACGAATCTGTCGAAGCTGAGGGAACTGTCGGCTTGGTGAAAGTGCACTCGTCTTTGGTGAAAGCACACAACGGAAAATACTCCCTGGCGTGACCGGGCAAGCTGAGCTTGACTTTTGCATGCACGACGTCGACGCCCGTGGCGACGATGGTGCATTCGAGCTGCATGGATATGTAGCCTGCGCTACCCTGGTCGCAGCCGTTGGGGTAGTACTTCATGCGCCAGGTGTGGCCTCCAACCCGGAACTCTCCGGAGGCGACATGCTGACCTCTTTGGAGCATCATCTTCGTCCGCGAGTAGCCTTCGATCTTGAGCACGTGGTGCCCGCTCGTCTCCGAGACGACAATGGACGAGGCGGAGGGCGTGGAGCTCGGCGTTGTCGTTGACGGGAGAGAATGTTGTGGCGGTTGGCGTCGAGGGTGAAGCAAATTCGTAAACTCCAAGCACATCCCCATGAACCACCGGTGACGGTGATGCTGCTGCCGCTGAACCACGATCGCTGATTGGTCGTTCTGCGCCGTGGTTTTGTTTAGCTTGTCCTCGCAGACGAGAGAAGTGCATATTACACCCCTCAACTCTAGCCCCAGTCTAATATACACCCCCAACTCCAATATCGTCTAATTTACACCCCCAACTCTCAAAACCGTCCGGAATTCAACCCTCCCCTCCCCGTTGACCGGTTTTGACCCAGTTGACTGGTTTTGACCTGTTGACTAGGCGAACAGTAAACATTTTCGTTTTTCACCGGGCGAACAGTAAATTCCAAAAAAATAAAAAAGAAATTTCGATTTTTTCCCTAGGTGAACAGTAATTATAAAAAAAATCAAAAAAATCCGATTTTTTTTTGCATGGACGATGTTTGAGTGCGTGATGTCCGTGCCAATTTTCAGCTTATTCGGACATCTGAGTAGCTCTCAGCAAAAAAGACAAATGTGGGGTCTATGAAACAGTTAACTATTCGTGCACTGTTCGGGCCGTTTTTTTTTGCTGAGAGCTACTCAGATGTCCAAACAAGCTGAAAATTGGCATGGACATCACGCACTGAAACATCGTCCATGCAAAAATAATTCGGATTTTTTTGAAAAAAATTGTATTATTTTTAATCTACTGTTCATCCAATAAAAAATCGAAATTGCTCGTTGAATTTTTTTTCAATCTTTATATTTTTTTTGCATTTACTGTTCACCCGGTGAAAAAACGATTTTTTTCAACTTTTTTCATTTACTGTTCACCCAGTCAACTGGTCAAAACCGGTCAACGGGAAGGGGAGGGTTGAATTCCGGCAAGCACGTCTTGCCCGGCCATGTCCGGCAATGAGTCCGTGTATATGAAGTGGAGCAAAGCCTGGAACGCCGGAGCATCCATGCCGTCGATCTTGACGCATGTATCAGCCTTGTGGCCGGATAGCTCGGGCTTGAAGACGGGAGACCGTGCCGCGAGCATGCACCTGTGTGCACCGAACGTCTCGTCGCCGACCTTGAACGCCACATCGGCGCCGTCCTTGCTGTGAAGTAGACGGGCGAGGTGGACGCGCAGGTCGGGCTCCGGCACGTCGAAGAACGTCTCCTCCACAAGGAGGCCCAGGTCGCTCATGAGTCATGACATCGACGTCGCAACGGATGGCGAAGCCGTCGTCCTTCATGTGCGCCGACTTCTCCAGGTCTTGCCTCTTGACGAAGCGGGGGAAGGCCCACCCCTCTTTAGGTCCCGTCGACGGGAACGTCCGTATCTCGCTGCTGCTGGTGATGTTTTCCGGCACCGGCTCGCCGCCCGTGTCAAGAAGGCTGAAGCGGAAACGCGCCTTCACGCCGGCTGCCTTGGTATCGGGGTCAACGAGAAGGTCGACGGAGATCCAGTCGGCATGCTCCTTGGCGGAGCAATTGGGATAGTACTTGACGCGCCAGGTGCGGCCGCCGATGGGGAAGCCGCAGGACAGGACGTGGTCGCCGGTGGCCACCATCGCCTTTGTGTGGGAGTATCCGTCGATTCTCAGGAAGTGGTGCCCCTTGGCCTTCACCCTGCCGACGATGGTCGAGGTCTTCATGGCGGCGACAATGAAGGGATCAGATCGCGCGGGCACAAGGTTTTTCTAATCCCCTTTTACAACCGGCTGGTGATAGCTACGCGGTTTGTTTACCGGCGAATCTGATCTCCGAGAGAGGGTAGCAGTGTAGTACTCGTACTTGCCAGGAAACCGGCTTGCCTACGCGGAGTCGATGATACGAACAACGGAACAAGATTTGTTCAACAGCTCGATCGTATCTATATCCCGTACCAAAATTTAACCAACCGCAACAAACGAAAACTTGTAGCCTCTAGACAAATTTATACTTATATTACCCATATTGCTCGCAAAATACATGTATGATTAGCAATATATACTCCATAAGAGAACTAACTACACCAAAATATACGACTTGTCTACTTATACCGTTCAGCCTTCAAACTTCAACACATTCTGTGAGCAAACTAACACTACAAAAGGAGTGGTACTACTACTACAGGTCAGCTTTTCAATCACTTGTGCTCTTGAATTCCGCTAAAATGACCTCAAAGTTGTACTTCTCTGCGATTTCACGCTCTATGTGAACAACCAAGTTATTGGCAAGATTATCATCTTCCATCGGTACGTGGAGGTTGCATATGTCTATATGTTTGGTAAACTTGTCATTGCTCAACTACAAAATAAAAAAAATATGTCTACATGATAAAAACATGCCAAAAAGATTTTAATATTTTTCAATAATAAATGATCCAACAAATTAAAAATGTAATAAAAACAGAAGAAGAATGTAGACATTTTTTTTTTGCCATGAATCTAGATTAAAATGGCCATGATGTATGTTTTCTTTGTCATAACATAAAAATCACACGCATAAAATTTGCCATCAACAACATAATAAAAATTACATGCCATTTACAAATAAATTTACCATGAATCTAGATTTTTTTTGCCATGAAGTTATAATTATATTGCCATGTTCAGATTTTGTATGATGTAACATAAAAAACACTCACATGGCAAAATTTAAGGAAAAAAATGTTCTCCAGAAACATGAAAAAGTATATAATGATCACAAGGAAATTTTTACCAAACATATATTTGAGCATACCATGGTAACAATTATAAAATGAATTTTCCAATGGCAAAATTTGGAAAAATGTATCTAATGATCACATGGCAATTTTGAAACATAGGCAAACATGCTGTGAAAAAAAAAATATTGCCATGACTCTGAAAATAAATTTGCCATGGGTCTAGGAAAAATTAAATGGCCATGATTCTAAAAATGAATTTGCCAAGGCCATGAAAATATCATTTTTTTTTGCCATGGGTCTAGGAATATTAAATTGCCATGATTCTAAAAATAAATGGACGCTACTACATAGCGGCGCCGCACCTATGCATTGCCGTGCGACGCTTTCTAAAAACTCGCTACCACGGCCTAGTTGAAGGTACGCATCCTGTCATCGCTGCAAAAAAGAAGTAAAGAAAAGGAGCATGAACCGGCTGTCTTGGCAGAGCATGGAGGGCAAAATTGACAAAAATGACCTGAAGGCGTAACAAATTCACATAATGAACTGTCCGCAAAACTATTTCACCCAGCTAACCCTTTCGGGTAGTGCCCAACGCGTGGGCGCTATACTACACGATGTAGCGCCCGTCTGACAGGCGCTACACGCCTTGCCAGCGTGGCACCCCGGGGCCAGGCCGGGACCCACCCAGGTTAAGTAGTGCCCAACACTTAGGCGCTATACTACGTACGATAGCGCCTTTGCCTTAGGCGCTATACACTAACTTAGTACCCGACGCGAGCCGGCCCTCCCCTAGCCAGCCCGCACCCCCCCCCCCCCCGACAATAGACCAATAGAGAGTTGGGCGGCCGCGGTTTCCTCTCTCTCTCCTCCTCTCAAATCCCTCCCCAAATCCTGTAGATCTGAAGGTTTTCTCCGTGGATTTCGACCCCAATCCCTCCCTTAAGGTAATCTCCTCCGATCCCCTCCTTTTCATCCGAAAAAATGCTCACATTTGCTCAAGTCTTGCAAGTTTAGGCAAACCCTAGTTCTTCATGGATTTTGAAATGTGTATGGAAATATGAGATGATTGTTTGGTGTTTAGCATATGCATTGGCATTTTGTTAGGGTTAGGGTTCTTAGTATATGTTAGGGTTGGGGTTATGGTTCTTGTTATGTTGGGGTTAGGGTTATTGTTTGATTTTCTATGTTAGTGCTAGGGTTTGGTTATGTGACTAGGATTTTGTGTTAATCTTCGCATGAGTACTTATGGAATATATTTTCCATTTTGTTGTTTTAATTATTTTAGGGATGGGGAAAACATGTGTTTATGTTCATCATGTGGACAAGGACGCCTTTTTGAAAGGCAATATTGAGCCGGACCCGGATGAGCTTGACATGGTGTTCGAGAGTAGTCTTAACTATGCCGAGGTCTTGGAACAAGTGAGGAAAGATTTGAATGGGATGGACCCAAGTGATATTGTTGAGTTGGAGGGAAGGCATAATGTGGGGTTTGGAATGCACATCCGTTGGAAGACGATGTGTATAAACTCCGAGCAACGTTGGGTTGCATACAAGGAGACGGTGGCCGAATCTCTAGACAAGGCTCTTGAGTTATTTGACACAAAAAAGGTTGATGCTAGTTTGCACTTGGACTTGAACCGGCTTGCCTCCTCTGTTTGTTGCTAGGAGTCCTCCACCCATGAACCAATGAACTGAGTGAACCTCTTTTGACCTAAAAAGTGAGGCCAACATTGAGCCCGATTTCAAAGAACCAAGATGAAGCATTGGAAGAGGAGAATGATGAGTATGAGGATGATGAGAATGATGTTGATCTCCATGACAACAATGTTGGTGATTTGGACAAATATTATGTGCAAGAGACCATGGACCATTCCATCCCGTATTCCCGTGGCTATGCATCGAAGTCGGACGACGATGGTCCCGATGAAGAAGTTGATGAGGAGGGGTTCACGGAGAAGGAGGCCGAAGCTTTCGAGAAGGTATTACGGCGGGATCATCGGATACCATTGTTCCAGGATCTTAGTCTCGCGATGAAGCCGTGGTTGATGGTGGCAAGGGTATATTTCTTGGAGTTAGGATAACTTCTCACCGGGATATGGAACACGGGAAGCACGGGATTTCTCTCGGGTCGAAGTTCGAAACCTTGGAATTGAAGATGTGGCTCGGCGACTTCTCAGTTACGCATTATCGTCCACACAAGGTGGTTCACTCGGACGTCAAGGTGCGTTACACGGTTGCATGTGAGGAGGACGGATGTCCATGGATTATGCGTGCAAGACCATGGAAAGGAGGGCCCGGTTGGCACATAGTGACACTACAAAAAAAACACTTCCGTGATGATACGTTTTTGTCACAGTAGGTCACGTTTTCTGTCATGCATGTACATCCGTGATGATTTTATGATAGAATCAAGAATAGAAGTGTTCCATGAAAATACTCAAATTATCATCATGGAAGTGTCCACTTGCATGACGATAAATGGCGCGTCATGGAAGTGTTTTCGTCAAGGGTAACTGACACATGGCATCCACCGTAACGGGTCGTCGTTAAGCTATCGGGTGCAGGTTTGGATCCGATAACCCGTTAACAGCCCAAACCAATGGCGATTTTCCACGTGTCAAATTCTCATTCACCAACGGAACCACGTGTCATCTCGGCGTCACGACAGATGTCATCTGTCCAATGGACGGGAGGTGCAATGAAACGTCGACACGTGGAACGGCCCAGCAGTGGCCCATTTAGGTTAAAAAGGCCGGCCCGTTTGATTTGGTCAAAAGTTAGCGGGCCGGCCCATGGAAAGCCTGTTAACGGCCTGTTCGCATATAGCCCATTTACGGCCCGGGTACTTACGGCCCGTTATGGCATTTTCGAATTCGGCCTAGTAGCATCATGTGGGCCATACAATATGGTTCCAGCCCGTTGTCACTTTCGGCCCATGTATGGCTCGTGAGGTCTTTCGGCCCATATGAGGCCTTTTGTATCTCTAGGCCCTTTAACGGCCCCTGGTGATTCTGGCCCATATTGAATAGTAAATTACTTTGGACCCATTAATGGCCCATGATTCAGTTGGGCCGTTTCCGGCCCGTTTTATCTTTCGGCCTTCTAAGCGCCCATAAATTCTTGGGCTAATTTCCGGCCCTCTATTACTTACGGTCCATTACTGACCTGTTCTGCTAATGGGCCAAATTCAACCCATGGTTACAATCGGCCCGTTCGTGGCCCGTTAACCGATTGGGCCATTTTCACCCCGTGATGTATTCCAGCCCATTAAGGACCCATTATTCCTGTCGATAGAATTAAGCTTGTGCTGTCTTCCGGCCTGTTAACGCCCCACTTTGGTCTAGGCCCATAAACAGACGGTTACAATTTTGGCCCGTTTACGGCCAATATTGTGGTCCTGTTTTGGCCCATGAATAGTACGGCCCATGTGTGGCCCATGGATCCTACGGCCCATAGGAGGCCCATGGTCAGTACGACAGGTAGCAAGCCCATGGTTATGATTGTCCATATGTGGCCCATGGTTATTGCGGTCACTAGCAAACCAAGGAAAAAAACTGCAGTGACTATAAGCAAATAAATAAACAAGAATTCAAAGAAATAAATAAGCAAGCAACCAACGCTAAGATATTACGGCTATTACACATATTACATTCACTAGGCATCAAAGTTCGCCACCAGTGCAAATATAGGGAATAACAAAGCAGCATATTACATACACTAGGTGTCTAAGTTGGCCACCAGTGCAAATAAACGCGGTAGCAAAACAAGTCCAGAACTGAAACCACTTCAGAAGAGCTCAAAAAAGGATATCCTGGGTACCCACCATGCCGGCAAGAAGCTTAGCAGGCTTATTAGCTTTCTCTTGTTTGGCGCTAAAATCCTCCAACTCTTGCTGTTACACTAGAAAGTATGCATCTGAATTCTGCAGGGACTTCCTCAGTCCTTCGGCTTCTTGTCGCAGCATAGCTGATCGATGTCTTTCAGCTTGTAGTTGAGACTCAAGAAGCCAAACTGATTCAGGCAACAAGTTCGAAGAGTTTGTGCCAGCGGTAGTGGCCAGTAACTCGAACACTACATCAAGATAGGACTTTGGGGTTGTCTCATTGTCTTCAAGATAGTTTTTTATCAGCTTTCTTGGAGACCAACATGGTTGTCTCACTATCATGAACCTTATCTGCATTACTTCCTTTACCATTGCATAATGGGGTACCCCTCTCCAATATTCTGTCGGCATTCTAAAAGAGGAACAAGCAGACACATCACAGGTTTAGCATGTAGTATATGAAACTCATTTTGGTAAACCAGTTCAATAGTAAGGTGGACAGGATTATACTAACTTGTCTTCT
Source organism: Elymus sibiricus (assembly GCA_039707655.1). Classification (NCBI taxonomy): domain Eukaryota; kingdom Viridiplantae; phylum Streptophyta; class Magnoliopsida; order Poales; family Poaceae; genus Elymus; species Elymus sibiricus. Next base: position 157,564,359 of record CM077668.1, on the reverse strand, counting down.
ATTGCAAGGTAGTACATAATAACAACATGAAACAAACATATATCTATGTACTATGGTCACTGTATTGTCTATATCATCCTAGTTTATGTTGCCAAATCAAGATAGAGACACATTTCAAATCATATCTGTTTAAGACAAAGCAGCATAGACAGAATATAAGTGTGGGAAACTACACATCACTAACAACACTTGTAATGTGCATGACATGAGAACATAACTGTTTATACAATTGAAACTGAAATCAACATAGAGCAAGAAGTTACAACAGCAAACCAGTTAAAGAAATAGGTTTAAAATATACCTGTTGTGCCATTGGAGTTTCAATTGGATCCTTCAAATTTGAAATTACTTGGTATGAGTAAATACAGTGATGCAAGAGCAAAGGAGTATGCACCATAGCTACGGAATCTGACCTGAGAACAGTAGTTCTTCTGCTTTAAGCATTGAGTTGGGGTTCGCAGTGGTGGTCCTTGTGCTTTGGGCACTGTAGTTGCCTTACTAACTGCTCGTGTGTTTGGGTGCTCTATGGTGGAGATGGTGCTGTGTCAACTGGAACTGGGTTACTATCTGCTGGGGTTGGGGTTAGCTGGGGTGTAGCTGGTTCTCTGTCCAACGGGGTAGGGGTACAATCTGCGAGAGTCTGGGTTATGTGTGGTGGGGCTGGTTCTTGGGCAAGTAGAACCGTGGTTCTATCTGCATCGACGGGTAGCACTGTCTTTTTTGAAGACCGTGTTTTCACTCCCTTAGATACTGCAATCACCCCGCCCAATTCAAATGGCTGATAAACAAGAAAAGTAATTGAATGTACAGACATTGTATGATAGACAGGTGCAATGGATAGTGGGGAATAAAAGAGGGCATGAAATAATTCACATATATGTTATCTAACCAAACAGGATAGCATGACACAATTTCACATATATAATGGCTAACTAAATAGGATAGCATGACACAATTTCACATATATGATGGCTAACTAAATAGGATAGAATGACATAATTCAAAATATGATGACTATGTAAACAAGATGACATGATATAACTATATGATGTCTTTATTAAATAGGTTGTCATGCCATAATTCACATACATATTGTCTATGTAAGCATGATGGCATGATATAATTCACATATATGATTTATATACTAAGCACGTAAGCAGATGGCATTCGCATATATGATGTCTAAACTAAGCAGATGGCATTCAATATTGTGTATATGATGTCTAAACTATGCAATGCAAGACACCATATGAGTGATATGAGTAATATAACCCTGCCAAGTTTGAGCATACACCTCAGGGGGAAAATAGGACTGATCATCTGTCTCTGAATCCTCCTCCGAGGAGCTATCTGTAACCAGCAAGATATCTGCTTCAGCAGATAGCATTGTCTGCTCTGAAGACCTTGTTTTCACTCCAGATTTTCCATCACCGATTCAAATGGCTGATGCACAGAAAGAGTAGTTGAATATACAAACATTGTGGACAAGTGGAATACGTAATACAAAAAAAGGATGGCATGATATAATTCACATATATGATGTCTGTCTAAACAGCATGGCATTGCATAATTCACATATATAATGCCTTGTAACAAGATGGCATTGCATAATTCACATATATGATATAGAAACTAAACAGGTGGCATTCACACAAACATGTCTAAACTAAGAAAATGACATAGCAATGCAAGGCACCATATGCATGATATGAGCAATATAACCCTGCCAAGTTAGATCATACATGATGAGCACATGGGTACATCATACATGACATTTCAGAAAAGTGCACAATTTAGCTGGAAAGAATTACTAAGCCGAATCAAGCAAACACATGCCCAGGTGAACGCTAACTTAAGTTCATACTACAATCTTGAACACATGGCTGCACTTTCATCTCCATTGTTGTTGGTTGAACTTAGGTATCACATGGAGTGAATCCAACAACATATGAGCTCTTGAAACAATGGCGAAATGAAATAGGAGAAAAAAATATTGGGTACATCCTTTAGCACACCATCAATCCATCAATATAATTTTTTCAACCATGAAGAAAAAACAAATGAGTTGGAAAACTTGAGATCCACAGAAAAATGTTCAACTTTTTCTTTCCCTAGTTATGTTGTATTGTCCTCGTGCTATAATTTTGTAGACCCAATGAAGTCAAGGACGACTTTTCTCCAAGAGAGGGAGGATGATATGGACATGGTCATGGTTGGTTATAAATTTGTACTCCATGGAAATGTTTGCTGGAAGGAACTCCTAAGTTGAACAAAGCATCATGTTGACATCGTCCATAAGATAGCAAAGTTGAAAACTAAAATTCTCTATATCATGAAACCTTTGCATTATGATTTGGTATTGCTCTGCTTTCTTTTGTGTGATGACCAGGTAGAGTCGAGGACGACTCCTTTGCAAGAGAGGGAGGATGATGAGGACTTCTCGCTCATTGAAACAACACCAATGATCCCGGGACAAACTCCAAGTTGTGACAAACAAATACATGATCGTATGCAACACAATTCTAAGGTGAAAGCTACAAATGAGGATTGCATTATTTCTTTGCATGGATATTATCTACAAATGAGGACGTCATGCCCGACAACAAAGTTATGGCACCCGTCGGCACAACGACGACCCACCGCAAAGCATGACCGTGGTTGATGGACCAACGCCGGTGATTTGTAGCCCATGTTTACATGAGAAGCTCATTCCTAATGTTGCCATCTTGACCACCACCATTGTCCCGACATCCAAGAAAGATGTGCTACAAATTCCATGTGAGGAAGAGAGTCCACACTCCAAAATCCCACAACTTGAGAGAGAAAAGAAAAATGAGTTGAGTGACTCCACCAAAAGAGAGGAAGAGTGTCCACTTCCAAAAATCCCACCACTTGACGGTGAAAAGAAAAATTAGTTGAGTGACTCCACTAAATGTTAGGAAGAGTGCCCACTTTCCAAAATTCCATATACTGAGAGGGATAAGAAAAGTGAGGTGAGTGAGTCCACAATATGTGAGGATCAGATTGTACATCATGAGATTACAGAAATGAAAAATCTCCACCTAGATATACCACACATTCAGTGAGAGAGGATTAATGAGTTGTGTGAGTCCACAAAGTGTGAGATTGAGATCAGTCCACACCGCATTAGAGAGATGAGTGATCCACAACCCAATATACCACACGATAAAAGTGAGGGGATAAGTGAGTTGTGTGAGTCCACTAAATGTGAGGTTGAGATTTTTCAACAAGAGAATAGCGAGACGAATGATCCACCACCATGGGAAATTAGTAGTTCACAAAATGAAAAGAGAGAGGAACATTCAAGAACTAACCTTTCACAAAATTCTCTTTCTTTGCAATATGTGCAGGTGCAAAAGGCATACCTATCAGCTTTCTTGCAACGATGGGAGGACGAGATCCAGCAACAGTTGTGGTGCACGTGGAACATCACTACACAAGGTGCATGTTTGTCGATTGATTTTCATCAAGGAATGGAAGTACTCAATGAGGTAAAAGAAAAGAGATCATCCATTTTGATGAATCCAGAGGTATGCACTTATGAGTTTTTGAAGCAATGGCATGATAAGATTAAAGAAAAATTGTTTGGTACACCATCCATCCAGCAATATGATTTTGTCAATCTTGAAGAGACTATAAAAGAGATAATAAAATTGAATGTTGCACATGATTATTCATCTTCTCCTTTTCCTAGTTATTTTGTATTATGCTCGTGCTGTAATTTTGTAGACCAAATGAAGTCGAGGATGACTTTTCTCCAAGAGAGGGAGGATGATATGGACATGGTCATGATTAGTTATAAATTTGTACTCCATGGAAATGTTTGCTGGAAGGAACTCCTAAGTCAAACAAAGCATCATGTTGGCATCGTCCATAAGATAGCAAAGTGGAAAACTAAAATTCTCTATATCATGAAACCTTTGCATTATGATTTGGTATTGCTCTGCTTTCCTTTGTGTGATGACCAGGTAGAGTCAAGGATGACTCCTTTTCAAGAGAGGGAGGATGATGAGGACATCTCAGTCATTGAAACAACACCAATCATCCCTGGGCAAACTCCAAGTTGTGACAAACAAGTACATGATCGGATGCAACACAATTCTAAGGTGAAAGCTACAAATGAGGATTACATTATTCCTTTGCGTCGATATTATCTACTTCCCTTCTACTTATCTTTTGTAGATCAAAGAGAGTTGAGGACGATTCGTCATCAAGGGAGGGAGGATGATGAGCACATGGGTACATCATACACGACATTTCAGAAAAGTGCACAATTTAGCTGGAAAGAATTACTAAACCGAATCAAGCAAACACATGTCCAGGTGAACGCTAACTTAAGTTCATACTACAATCTTGAACACATGGCTGCACTTTCATCTACATTGTTGTTGGTTGAACTTAGGTATCACATGGAGTGAATCCAACAACCTATGAGCTCTTGAAGCAACTGGTTTGGAGAAAACAAGTTTCAAGTGAAGCTGATGCTATCAGTTTTTACCCCTAATGTTTTGTTTTGCCACACCCATTTGGAGGAGAGACGGGGCCATAGGGGTACATCACCAGAAGCTACATCAAATTTACTTTCCAATGCAAAAAACCTCACATCATTTGGAGTTGTGAGTCAAAAGTTCTAGTCATTCTCGTGGAAGGTGTCCAGGCTGTCAAGGCTTCGCGAATTTCCGAGGAGCTCTCCAACAACTCCCAAAGTTGACTACTTATTCCCGTAAGGAAGCCATGCAAATCTGCTTACTTTTGAACCCTTTTCACACCTAGCTAAGGGGGGTTGTCCCTGCTATAAAATCCCATCTCCCCCATCCTTTTAGAAAATCTTTTGTCAAACCATTCAGCTACAAGCTTATGCAGCAAGACTGCTAGAGAGATCCGAGAGATCCTTGCTACCTTTGCTCTTGTGAGTTCATCTGGATTCGCGAGAAGGAGCCTCTCGTTCCCCCTAATTCGTGCTCTATGGTTCCGACCGTTTTGTGTGTGTTAATCCCGATTTGTGGTTCTGTGATTGTTCGGACAGCGGGTTGGAGTTCTTGTAGCTCCGGTCAGCCATCCCCAACGTACGGGTTGCATCCAACTTTGGCAGGTATAAAGCTAGTTATCCCGGCTGCTTGCAGCTAGTTATCCCTCCCGATTCGATCCTATGACGTGAAGATCGGGCCACCCTCGGGCGTGAACTCGTTCAGGTTCCCACCTATCAATACACATCAAAGGGGAAATATAACTGGTCATCTATCTCTGAATCCTCCTCTGAGGAGCTATCTATAACCGACAAGATATGCGCTTCATCAGATAGCACTGCCTACTCTGAAGACCTTGTTTTCACTCCAGATTTTTCCATCACCGTGTCAAATGGCTGATGCACGGGAAGAGTTGTTGAATGTACTAACATTGTTGACAAATGTAATACGTAATGAAAAAAAGGATGACATGATATAATTCACATATATGATGACTGGCTAAACATGATGTCATTGTATAATTCACATATATGATGCCTAGCTAAACAGGATGGCATTGCATAATTCACATATATGATATACAAACTAAACAAATGGCATTCACACAAAGCATGTCCAAACTAAGCAGATGACATATATGATGTATAAAGTAAGCAATGCAAGGCGCCATATACATGATATGACCAACATTAGCATGCCAAGTTAGAGCAAAGGCCTCAGGGGTCAAATAGGAGTGTTCTACTCCCTCTGAATCCCCCTATGAATAGTTATCTTCCTCTGGATTACAATCTGGAATGGGGGGAGGGGGGGGGCTGCCATTGCGCCCACCATGGAGCGACGTCTGCATGACATTATATTGCCAAGCAAGGCTCTTCTCTTTTGCTCTGCATATTCAGTACCATTGTGTACAATAACTGACATGCATAGGAATAAAACATAGTGAGATTATGTAAGGAGTGCATGCAGAAATCCAGAGTGATGGTAGCAACTAGTGGATAGACCCAAAACCAATGATAGTAGGCAGATAATAGCTTTAGTTAAAAAAATACAGATAATGGCTCCTTTATTGTTTGTTTCCCACCCAACATGAAACACATAGCAGACACCCGAGATTAAGCAGATAGTAGACAGAGATACTATTCGTTGCCGCCTCGATATGTACCCCACAACCATTTAAAAACTCAACTTTGAGCATTAGTTTGGACCCGACTCAGAGTCTAAGAGGTGAACAGGACGATAAAGTAGCAGGTAATATTAAGCGATGCATAACATAAGCAGACACGAAAGAGTGCGACCTCTCTTGCGGACCCGTGTAGTCCTCAAGGTCATATGCTTAGTTGATGATGGTAATGCAGTTGTGGTGGCTGCCGGCGGTGGGGAAGAAGATCTGAGGCAGTGAAAGATGGTCTGGAGGGGGAATCTCTGCTGCGGTGGACGCTTCCGTCGTTGGAGCAGCTCAACTGTGGCGGACGATGGCGCGGCAGGAGCGGGACAAACTGCACAAAGTTTTTTTGACACCTATCTGTAACAGAAGTAATTCTGTAAGGGCTCATTTGAATTGGAGAATTCAAACAACACAAGGATAGGAAAAACATAGGAATAGGATAGGAATGCACGTGCAAAACAGAGCATTTGCAAACACATGATTTCTGTCAATCTGGGTGTTTGGTTCACATGAATTGAAAGATCACAGGAATGCAAAGTAACATGGTTAAATTAAAGTCAAACCACATGAAAATGTACAGTTATAATGCTATTATGCTACTATCACTTATTCTTGTTCTTCATGAATAGGAGTTTGAAAAGGAGGGCCAAGTGGATATTAAAATTCCTACGTTTTTTCTTTGAAACAGACACTAAAGGAAAAAATCCTCCAGTTTTGCCTTGCTCCATTCCTTTGAACCAAATGCATGAATAGTAGTACCATAGGAAACTTTCCAATTCCTATGTTTTTTCCTTCACTTTTCCTTTCAACCAGTGGCGATTCTAGTAGGCAGGCTTCAACAGGCTGAAGCCTACACTCCAAAAATGTTTTTGTACTACTTCTACTACTTTGGACCCAGCCCACTGCCCCACTAGCTCAACTCCCAGGCCCATCTACACATGCACAGCTCCAACGCACAGAAATAAATAATGATGGCTTTCGAGAGAGTCCATCACGGATAGCACTTGCCTAGTACCTCACTGCTTATCATATGAGAGAAACTATTCGTATTTCTCATTACTACGTGTGCTCAGTGGGTCTTGTTGTCCTGCATGAACTGGTTATTTTTTTGAAAAGAAACCTAATGTTTTTCAATATATACTACATGTGTTGTGTTGTACTCTGGGAAAAAATTAGCTTATATGGACAATATATACTACATGTAGAGTAAAAAAGCAATGCGACAAGTCTACAACCTCTTTGGCGAAGCCATGTTGATCTCAGCATCATTGGGTTGGTCGCTGAGGATACTACGGCTGATGTGGCTGTTGGAGGCGGGGAAGAAGATCTTAGGCGTCTAGAGATGGAGCCGAGGGTACTGCTCCGCTGTGATGGACGGTTTCGTTGTTGGAGTAGCTCCGGTGAGGTGTACGACGGCGAGGCTGAAGCAGGACAAGACAGACAACGTTAACCTGAAGTGGGATTCTAATAGCATCTCCAATAGATGATGTAAAATACATCACCAAAAAGTGCTAGATGTAAAATACATCAGCCGCGCCATGGCTTTTACTGTCATCTTTGAACTTAACCGTCAAAACTGAATTTAACCATCGGAACTGAATTTAACTGTCGAAACTGAAGTCTACTGTCAAAACTAAATTTTGCTGTCAAAACTAAATTTTACTATCAAAACTGAATGCACTAGTAGTAGAGAAGCAGTGCACTAGTAGTTTTGGCCACTCGAGCACTAGTGGCAGAGAAGTAGTGATCTAAATCGGCAGCCGCTCCAGCAGGGAACGTACTACCGGAGAGCAGCTGGGGCAACTAGTCATGCAGCAGCAGCAGTGCCCAGAGCAGCAACGCGTGCGAGAGCCGGAGCAGCACCTCGGGTAGCAGCAGCAGGAGCGAGAGCGAGAGTCGGAGCTACTGCTTGTGCAGTAGCAGCGCGAGCAAGAGCAAGAGCAGAGCAGCAGTGCGGCCGAGAGCAAGAACAGAGCAGTAGTGCGACCGAGAGCCGGAGGAGGGCCAGCGAGAGCCAGAGCAGCAATAGCAGCTCTTGCTGGTGTGGATGTCGCCGCCGAGGGATCAACGCCATGGGGGGAGAAACATCGTGGAGGAAGTGGCCGGTGACGCTGCCATCGATGGAGCCGCGCCATGGCGGCTCGGGATCGAGCACCGGCAGCCCCATGAGATTGAATCAAGGAGAAAATGTAGTGATTAGTGTAGAACCTCTTTGGTGCTGCCGACTAGGCCTCAGCTTCATCTGCGGAATCGGTGAGGGTGCTGCGATTCCGGTGGGGCAGGTGAAGACGGCGCTGTGAGAATGGAGGTGGCGTGATAGACGAGGCAAATGTCGGGGCATCCCCTTGGAGGTGGAGGACGGGGCAGCTGAACCGGCGGGACGGCGAGATCGACGACGGATCCTCATCCGGTCCGGTGGATGAGGGATGTCGAGTTGTTGCGGTGGACAACGTCGTCGGGGAAGAGGCTCCGTCTGGGCAGCGGTCGGGTGGCGGACGGAGGAGGGTGGGGTTTCGCGGGTTTTGGCGGCCTCGATGTACAAATGGGGGGGGGGAGGGGATGGGAGGGGGGAAGCATGGCTTAGGGACGCGCTTGTCTGAAATGTGTGGTAAGTTATGAAAGTACCCCCACCCGTTTTGACCATGGGACGTTGAGGCGGCATTTTCGGCTGAGTGATAGAAGGGGGATTTCGCGTGTCTAGGCGGCGCGACCGATTTCGGAGGAGGAGAGAGTTTCGTGCGCATTGAAATTTTGGAATAACAAGGTGCGGGTTGAAGAGGCGGGAGTTTTCACAGCACAAGAGACAAAGAGATAGCTTGAAATTTCGGGATAACAAGGCGCATCTTGAAATTTTGGGAGAACAAGCTTAACTTGTAAAAAAACAAAAACAAAAAACAATTCGCACCACACAAGAGAGAGTCATGTCCCATTTTACTATATGAATTACTACAAATGCCATTCAAAAACAACAACATGCAATTTAAAAATTCGAGAGAACAAGCTTAACGTGTACGGTACCAAATCAATTCGTACTTCCCTCAATAAAAAAAAAAACAATTCGTATCGTCTACCATATGGACTAAATTTGAGTCCATTTTCCGTATTTGATTGGGATTGTTGCCAGGTTAGCTATACCATCATCTAGTATTATCTTCACAACACACGACATGAATATAGTAGTAAATTCCCATTTAAATATGAACTACATGTACTATACGATCTCAAATTCAAATATGTGTATCCATTATGTTGAATTCAATTCATAGCACATGTATGCTTGATACGTCCATTTTGCATCATGTTTTCCTACTGATATTTATAATTTTTTTGGTCATTATTTCACTTTAAGATGCAATCCTAATGCCTTTTCTCTCTTAGTTTGCAAGATTTATATGGAGAGGGAGATTACCGGCAGCTGGAATTCTGGGCCTAAAAAGCTACAGCAGAGATACCTATTCTACGGAGCTCCAAATGACATGAAAATTCACGAGGATTTTTTATCGAATATATGAAAAATATTGGAACAAAGAAATACCAGAGGGGGCCCACCAGTTGCCCACAAGGCAACAGGGCGCGACCACCCCCTAGGCGCGCCCTGATGCCTTGTGAGGCCCACAGCTGGCCTCTGGCCCCCTCCTTCTGCTATATGAAGCCATTTACCCTAAAAAATAGGAGGAGAACTTTCGGGACGAAGCGCCGCCGTCTCGAGGTGGAACTTGGGCAGGAGCACTTTTGCCCTCCGGCGGAGCGATTCCGCCGGGGATACTTCCCTCCAGGAGGGGGAAATCGAAGCCATCGACATCACCAACGTTCCTCTCATCGTGGGAGAACCAATCTTCATCAACATCTTCACCAGAACCATCTCATCTCAAACCCTAGTTCATCTCTTGTATTCAATCTTTGTCTCAAAACCTCAGATTGGTACCTGTGGGTTGCTAGTAGTGTTGATTACATCTTGTAGTTGATGCTAGTTGGTTTATTTGGTGGAAGATTATATGTTCAGATCCTTAATGATATTCAATACTCCTCTGATCTTGAACATGAATATGATTTGTGAGTAGTTACATTTGTTCTTGAGGACATGGGAGAAGTCTTGTCATAAGTAATCATGTGAATTTGGTATTCCTTCGATATTTTGATGATATGTATGTTGTTGCTTCCTTTAGTGGTGTCATGTGAACGTCGACTACATGACACTTCACCATACTTGGGCCTAAGGGAAGGCATTGTGGAGTAATTAGTAGATGATGGGTTGCTAGAGTGACAGAAGCTTAAACCCTAGTTTATGCGTTATTCCGTAAGGGGCTGATTTGGATCCATATGTTTCATGCTATGGTTAGATTTATCTTAATTCTTCTTGCATAGTTGCGGATGCTTGCGAGAGGGGGTAATCATAAGTGGGATGCTTGTTCAAGTAAGGACAGTACCCTAGCACCGGTCCACCCACATATCAAATTATCAAAGTAGCGAACGCGAATCAAATAAACATGATGAAAGTGACTAGATGATAATTCCCATGTGTCCTCAAGAACGCTTTGCTTTATATAAGAGACCGTTCTGGCTTGTCCTTTGCTATAAAAAGGATTGGGCCACCTTGCTGCACTCTTGTTACTATTGCTACTTGTTACTTGTTACGAATTACCTTGCTATCAAACTATCTGTTACCGCTACTTTCAGTACTTGCAGAGAATACCTTGCTGAAAACCGCTTATCATTTCCTTCTGCTCCTCGTTGGGTTCGACAATCTTACTTATCGAAAGGACTACGATTGATCCCTTATACTTGTGGGTCATCAAGACTCTTTTCTGGCGCCATTTCCTGGGAGTGAAGCGCCTTTGGTAAGGAAACATTTTTATTGCGTGCTGAAATTTACTGTCACTATGGAAAATAATCTTTTGAGTGGCTTGTTTGGGGTATCTTCACCTCGATCGGAAGCAATAAGAGTTGCCCCTCAACTTACTGAACCTACTGAAAATATTTAGTATGAGATTCCTTCGGGTATGTTGGAGAAACTGCTAGCTAATCCTTATGCAGGAGATGGAACAATACATCCTGATATGCACCTGATCTATGTAGATGAAATTTGTGGATTGTTTAAGCTTGCAGGTTTATCTGAGGATGGAGTTAAGAAGAATGTATTCCCTTTATCTTTGGAGGGAAAGGCATTGACATGGTATAGGCTATTGGATGATACTGGAACATGGGATTGGAATCGGTTGAAATTGGAGTTTCATCAGAAATGGGATCTTCTGGAGAGGATTAAATGGAACTCTAAAGATTGGGAAATTGACAAAGGTAAAGAGTCAGGTATAAAACTTGAGTTTGATGGTGTTAAATATTTTATGGAAACCGACGCTTTTCATAAGATTAGTACTAAATATGGACTTGACTCTGAGATACTAGCTGCTTTTTGTGAATCCTTTGCTGCTCATGTTGATCTCCCTAAGGAGAATTGGTTTAAATTTCACCCACCTATTGAAGAAAATTGTGAGGAACTTGTTATAGCTAAAGATGAAAAAAAATCATTTATAATGTTGATCCAGTTTTGCCTAATGCTTATATTGAGAAACCTCCTTTCCCTGTTAGGATTAAGGAACATGCTAAAGCTACAACTGTGGTTAATAAAAGTAACATTAGAGCACCTAGACCCTCTGAACAAATCAAAGTAGAACCTAATATTGCAATGGTTAAGGATCTCTTGGTTGATAATATTGATGGGCATGTTATTTACTTCTACGATGAGGCTGCTAGAATTGCTAAACCTGCTAGAAATGAACAAGATATGTTAGATAAGAATAAGCCTGTAGTTGGCATGCCTGTTGTTTCTGTTAAAATTGGAGATCATTGCTATCATGGTTTATGCAATATGGGTGCTAGTGTGAGTCCTATTCCTTTTTTCCTTATATCAAGAAGTTATGAATGATATAGCACCTGCTGAGATCGAAGATATTGATGTTACTATTAAGCTTGCAAATAGAGATACTATTTCACCACTTGGGATTGTTCGAGATGTTGAAGTCTTGTGTGGTAAGATTAAATGTCCTACTGATTCTTAGTACTTGGATCACAACAAGATAATTGTTGTCCCATTATATTTGGTAGGCCTTTCTTGAATACCGTTAATGCTGAAATTGATTGTGTTAAAGAAAAGGTTAGAGTTAAGTTTGGTGACGTATCTCATGAGTTTAATTTCTCTAAGTTTCGTAGACAACCACATGAGAAAGAATTACCTAGTAAAGATGAAATTATTGGTCTTGCTTCTATTGCTGTTCCCCCTACCAATCCTTTAGAACAATATTTGCTAGACCATGAAAATGATATGCATATGAATGAAAGGAATGAAATAGATGAGATATTCTTTAAACAAGCACCTATTCTTAAGCATAATTTACATGTTGAAACTCTTGGAGATCCTCTCCCACCTAAGAGTGACCCTTTGTTTGAATTAAAGAAAGGCGAAGTATCCAGTGAAAACGTCCATTCAGTGAAAACTTGAAAACTATCCTCGTAGGCCTTCGGATCAAGAACGTATGGTACAGATTAGTGGTGGAAATCCCACCAGCCACTTAACCACAGTTTCCCCGAAAACCCCCCTACTACCAATAATTAGCTCAATAGAAAGTTTTGGGAATTATCCCCTTCCTTTTCTCCAGTCGCGAGGGTGACCTGGAGGTCACGGCGATTCAACAGCAATTGACTGCGGCGCCGACTGCGGCGCCGCTCCTCTAGCGATGGCGACTCGGAGGCCACGACGCTCGCTCACGTAACGATGACCCAACGGCCATGGTGATGCCCCCGCGTGGCGGCGACCTCCGCGACCCGGCGCTGCACCCACACGCGAGGAAGACCAAGCGGCCGCAGTGCTGCATCCATGCGACGGCGACCCGGCGCTACCCCCACACGAGGGACGGAGGGAGCGAGCGGCCGTGGTGCTGCATCCATGCAACGTCGACCCAGTGGTTTGCTTGCCCTTCAAAATTGCTCCACGTGAATGTTTTGCTGATGTTTGACCGAGAAATTGCTGATGTTTTGCTGTAACTGAATGAATGTGGATGTACAGATAAATCCTAGTTCTTTTGCTGCACGTGAATCAGTGTGGATCTACAGAAAATACTTGAATGAATGTGGATGTACAAGAAATCTTTTCTGTCATTTCAGTCACATGGATAACACAAAAGGATTTTGCTTCTTTTACATCCACGTTCATTCTTCACTGTTTCGAAGTACTAGTGTACTGAAATTCATGTGCTAATGTTATCTCTGTATATTTGTACATCCACTGATGCCAAGCATGTACTGGTGGTATTCAAAGATAACTGAAATTCATGAGATAACATTCAGACAGCTAGAATTCAGTGGCATGCCATTTATGCACTGGTGGTTAACATCTTCAGTCTTGCTAAATTCTGAGTTGACTAAGCCATCTGCTACAATCAACATGCCATGTATGTACAAGTGCCCATGAGCATCAGTACAAATATTCATAGATACAAGGCCATCTAAGTTGTCATTCTGGACTGCATCATAATCCTAGCAAATGATAATCTCCTTGTAAAATATACATGTGTTAGCCGATTGTCATCACCAAGAACATACTCAAGAAGAACCCTGAGTTGATTTTGTTCCTCTTCCAATGGTTTCCAATTAACATTTGAGCATCTGAATCATGGTCGGGGCCGGCGAAGTGCAGGGGATCACGGCCGGCGGAGGGCGAGCGCTCTTGGACAGAACCATCGGAGGGCGAGGAAGAGTGCTCAAGGATGGGGCCATTGGAGAGCTAGGGCACACGTCCGCCGGAGGGCTAGCGCACGTGGTGATCGGCGCGGGAGGAGGCACCATGGCGGCATAGATTGAACACGATCTGCTTTTTTTTTCTGAACCCTTACCAAGATACACGTACGGGCAGGGGGTTTTCGGGAAAACTGTGATTAAGTGGTTGGTGGGATTCCACCTCTAATATGTACCATACGATCATGATCCAAAGGCCTACGAGGATAGTTTTCAAGTTTTCACTGAATACGCGTTTTCATTGGATACTTCGCCTTAAAGAAATTACCAGATGCATTGAAATATGCTTATCTTGATGAAAATAAGATATATCCTATTATTATCAATGCTAACCTTTGAGAGCATGAAGAAAAGAGATTACTTAAAACTCTGAGGAAGCACCATGCTGCTATTGGATATACTCTTGATGATCTCAAGGGCATTAGTCCCACTTTATGTCAACACAAGATTAATATGGAGCCAGATGCTAAACCAGTTGTTGATCATCAATGACGTCTAAATCCTAAAATGAAGGATGTGGTAAGAACTGAAATATTAAAGCTTCTGGAGGTAGGTATAATTTATCCTATAGCTGATAGTAGATGGGTAAGTCATGTTCATTGTGTTTCTAAGAAAGGAGGCATTAATGTTGTTCCTAATGATAAAAATGAACTTATCCCACAAAGAATTGTAACTGGGTATATGATGGTAATTGATTTCAGGAAATTAAATAAAGCTACTAGGAAAGATCATTACCCTTTGCCTTTTATTGATCAAATGCTAGAAAGATTATCTAAGCATACACACTTTTGCTTCCTAGATGGATATTCTGGTTTTTCTCAAATACCTGTATCAAAAGAAGATCAAGAGAAAACCACTTTTACTTGTCCTTTTGGAACTTATGCTTATAGACGTATGCCTTTTGGTTTATGCAATGCACCTGCTATCTTTCAGAGATATATGACTGCTATATTCTCTGACTTTTGTGAAAAGATTGTTGAGGTATTCATGGATGATTTCTCCGTTTAAGGAACTTCTTTTGATGATTGCTTAAGCAATCTTGATTGAGTTTTGCAGAGATGTGAAGAAACTAATTGATACGTCTCCAACGTATCTATAATTTTTGATTGTTCCATGCTATTATAGTATCAATCTTGGATGTTTTACATGCAATTATATCCCATTATATATCATTTTTTGGGACTAACCTATTAACCCAGTGCCCAGTGCCAGTTGCTGTTTTTTGCTTGTTTTTGCCTTTTGAGAAAATCATTATCAAACGGAGTCTGTCGGGCCCATGAACCCGGGGTATCCAGGCCCGTCTGCCTTTGGCCCAGGGCGCGACGCCTGGAGTGTGCCCGGCGGGCCATCGCCACCAAGTGTCTCTCCATGCCCCCTCATGGGGCCCTAGCCTCCTGAGGCCCCCTCCTCAGGGAGTAGCAGGCAACGCTCAGCACCACCATAAACGGCCTCGCGAGGTCCCCTCACGAGGCGGCTTCCCGAGTCCCCTCACGAGGCGGCTTCCCGAGGTGGCCTTCCGAGGCCCCCTCCCGCAGACGCTCGAGGAGAAGACCGTTCGGCGTGTCGCGTGGACTGGAGCCCATCACGTGGGTGACGCGCGCGGCGACGAGCAGCAGCAGAGGCCGCGCCAGCAGGCGCAGATGCAGATGGTTTCCTCTTTTGTGCTAGGGAAGCAGGGCCAGCTATCTACTCCCCAAAGCAACCCCAAAGGTTGCCCGATCGGCGAAGAAAGACCAAGACGGCGGGCGCGCAGGGCGGAGGTCATCACTGAGCCCACCGGCGCGTCATGGATCATGCTTTGGCAGGCGAAGACCACCTTTAGTCAGGATAGCCTGAGCGCTTGTCCCCTTTCAAAACCGCTAAGTGTGGCAACCCTTCCCACCTAAGTTTCCAGGGGGAAGAGGACCAAGGCGGCATAAAAGGGGCAGTGCAGCCACCGTAGAAAGGAGGGGGATCCATCATCTTCAACCTTGTATGCAAGAACTCTCTCATCCACGATAATCTCAACCACAAAGCAGGAGTAGGGTCTTACACCGCAAGGTGGCCCGAACCTGGGTAAACCGCTGTACCTTTGCCCGTCCTACGCTAGCGCGCTCTCGCCGTAGTCTCGCCGTAGCACTGCCGTGGTAGGGGAAGAAGTAGTAGAACGAGCTCACCCCAGTGTTCGAACCTTTGGGTCCCCGGAGCCCCACTTCCGACATTTGGCGCGCCAGGTAGGGGGTGCGCTACTGTTCCTCTGCTCGACCTTCAGCTCCACCAGTCCCATGGCGGACGCACGTCGCGAGCGCGCTGAGCGCAGGGCTGGTCGCGTGGCCCAGACGGAGCCGGTGGCCCGCGGCAATCGCCGCCGCCCCGACGCCGAGGCTGCCGCCGCCACCGAACCCGTTGCCCGCGAGCAGCAGGCCTCCTCCCTGCACCCCTCCGTGCGGGCGGACGGCCACACCGCCACGGCCTCCTCCCTCGCCAACCGTGGACCACCGAACCCGCCGGCCGCGCTGCTCATGGCGCGCGAGCTACTCCGCTACCGTCCTGATGACGCCGGCTACGACGCCTGGCTTGGTCGCATCACCGAGCTCGTCAATGTCGTCGGGGACGCTACGGCGCCTTCTCACTCGCTCCGCCCTACACCGTCTCGTGCTGGGGACCCGGCGTACGGCGCCCCCCCGCCGCCTCCTCTGCGTGACGAGCACGCCGGGCCCCAGCGCAGCGCGCGTGCTCGTGAGCCGTCCCGCGGCGCATCTTCTCCGGACCACTGCGAGCCCAGCTGCCAGATCATCCGCCGCGCGCCCCCCGACGCGCGAGTGCTCCTCGAGCGCCAGCGCCAGCGCCAGGACCAGGCCGTTCAAGACGTTGCAGCGGCCGGGCGTCAAAACCGCACCACCCTCGCTGGCGGCGTCCCCTCGAGCGGCGTGGGCTGCCGTGCCTTAACCCGCGAGCTGCGTCGCGTGGTCTGGCCCGCGAAGTTCAAGCCTGAGCTACCTCCGCACTACGACGGCACCCCCAACCCCACGGAGTTCCTCCAGCTCTACGCGCTGAGCGTCGAGGCGGCAAACGGCGACGACAAGGTCATGGCGAACTGGTTCCCCATGGCCCTCAAGGACGGCCCGCGCTCCTGGCTCATGAACCTCCCCGAGGCTTCCATCTCGTCGTGGGCCGAGCTCTGCAGCCAGTTCATCGCCAACTTCAAGGGCACACAGGACCGCTCCCTCACCATCAACGACCTGCGGCGTGTTCAACAGCGCCAAGACGAGACCCTCCGTAAGTACATCCAGCGCTTCAGCCAGGTGCGCAACAAGATCCCGCGCGCTTCCGACGCGGCCGTCATCTCCGCGTTCTCCACCGGCGTCACGGACATCAAGATGCGCAAGAAGCTCGCCATCAACGGTGAGCTCGACTCCGTGCTCGAGCTGCTCGACCTCGCCGACAAGTGCGCCAAGGCTGAAGAAGGCCGCCTCATCGTCCACAACGACCCCGACGCGGCGCTCGACGGCACCAAGGCCAAGAGCAAGGACGTCAAGCGCAAAGGCCCTGCCGTGCTTGCGGCGGAGCCCGAGCAGAAGCGCGGCCGCGACCTCGACGAACCCAGGAAGGACAACCGGCCACTCCGCACCTTTCACAATGTCCGCTCCCACAGCACCGAAGACTGTCATGAGCTCAAGCTGCTCCGTGACGAGCGCCAGAGCCGTCGAGACGACCGCAACGGCCGTGGCGCCGGCCGCGGAGGTGGCCGCAGCGGCAACCGCTGGGACAGCCGCAACAATAACAGCAAGTACCGCCAGGGCTGGCGCGATTAGCCTCGTGAGGCCGCCTGGTGCGACTAGCCTCGTGAGGCGAATCCTCATGCTAATGCCGCTCTCCCGCCGCTGCCTCCGCCTCCTCGGAGGAACGACGTCAACCAGCCTAACGAGGGCGCTGGGGGCTACCAGGAGCCTCGCGCGGTCGCCTGCATCCTTGGCGGGTCCCAAGCCCCCGCGTCCGTCCGCCACTTCAAGCAACTCTCTCGCGAGGTGTACGCCGCCCTCCCGAGGCCTGAGGTCACGCGGCCCGTCAAGTAGTCGCAGTACGCCATCACCTTCGACTCGAAGGACCACCCAAAGTCCACGGCCTCCACAGGCGCGCTCCCCATACTGTGCACTCCCACCATCAGCAACATCGCGGTCACCAAGACCCTCATCGACGGGGGTGCCGGCCTCAACGTGCTCTCCATCGAAACCTTCGAGACACTCCAGGTGCCCTACGAGCAGCTGATGCCAACCAGGCCTTTCTCCGGAGTGACCGATGGCTCCACCATTCCGCTGGGGCAGGTGTGCCTCCCCGTCACCTTCGGCACCCGCAAGAACTACCACACCGAGCTCATCGACTTCGACGTGGCGCACATCGGCCTGCCCTACAATGGCATCTTGGGCTACCCAGCTCTCACCAAGTTCATGGCGGCCACTCATCACGCCTACAACGTCCTCAAGATGCCCGGCTGCAGCGGCATCATCACCGTCGCCTGCGACAAAAAGGACGCGGCCAACACCCTCGAGCGTGCCTACAAGGCTGCCGCTGTCACGCACCCAGCCGACGAGGACGCGGCCGAGCCTTCCGAGGCCGCGCCAGCGAAGAAGAAGCAGCTGTTTTCTCAGGACCGCGTCGAGACGAAGAAGGTGTCGGTGGACGGCAGCGGCTCCGGCCCCGCCTTCACCATCGGCACAGGCCTCCCTCCTGCATAGGAAAGCGCGCTCGTCACCTTCCTTCGGGCAAACTCGGATGTTTTCGCCTGGAAAGCATCTGACTTGTCCGGTGTGCCGAGGAAGGTGATCGAGCACCACTTAGCGGTGTGCCCCAATGCACGCCCGGTCAAGCAGAAAGCGCGGCGCCAGTCGCCAGAGAAGCAAGAGTTCATCGTCAGTGAAGTTCAGAAGCTCCAAGAAGCCGGAGTCGTTCGTGAGGTGCGCCATCCCGAATGGCTCGCCAACCCAGTCGTCGTCCCCAAGAAGGGCGGCAAGGAGCGCATGTGCGTCGACTTCACCAGCCTGAACAAGTTCTGCCCTCAGGATCCGTTTCCGCTGCCCCGCATCGACCAGATCGTGGATTCCACCACCGGGTGTGATCTGCTATGTTTCCTGGATGCCTTCTCAGGCTATCATCAGATCAAGATGGCGGCCAAAGACGTGGAGAAGACGGCCTTCATCACCCCCTGTGGCGTATTTTGTTACGTCTGCATGCCCTTCGGTTTAAGGAGCGCGGGCGCCACCTTCCAGCGGCTAATGTGCATGACTCTGGGGCCCCAGATGGGGAGGAACGCGGAGGCCTACGTCGACGACATCGTGGTCAAATCTCGCGAGGCTGGATCCCTCATTGCGGACCTCCAGGAGACATTTGCCAACCTGCGCAAGGTTAACCTCAAGCTCAACCCGGAGAAGTGCGTCTTCGGAGTCCCCTCCGGCAAGCTCCTCGGCTTCCTAGTCTCGCACCGTGGCATCGAGGCCAACCCAGAGAAGATCAAGGCCATTGAGAAAATGCGCCCTCCCCGGACCCTCAAGGAAATGCAACGCTTGGCGGGGTGTATGGCGTCCTTGGGGCGTTTCATCTCCAAGTTTGGCGAACGAGCCCTGCCCTTCTTCAAGCTCCTGAAGAGGTCCGGCTCCTTCAAGTGGACTCCTGAGGGAGACGCCGCCTTTGAAGCCCTCAAGAGTTACCTCACGAGCCCGCCCATCATGGTCGCGCCGCGCTCTCGCGAGCCCTTGCTCCTGTACTTGGCGGCCGCCCCTCAGACGGACAGCGCGGCGTTGGTGGCGGCGCGGGAGGAGCGCGTCTGTGCCAAGGAAAAACCCTCGACGCCCCTCCAGGCTCACGAGCCCGCTGAGCCTCGCGAGCCTCTTGAGCCTCATGAGGCCGCCGTCCCCCGCAAGCCTTCTGAGCCTCGCGAGCCTCCTGAGCCTCGCGAGGCTCCCGGGCCTTCCGAGCCTTGCAAGGCATCTGAGGAGCAAGCTGTCGCAACAACTACGCGCCTCGTCGAGCACCCCGTGTACTTCATTAGCACCGTGCTAAGGGATGCGCGCGAGCGCAACCCCATGCAGCAGAAGCTCCTCCTTGCGCTCCTCGTCGCCTCTAGGATGCTGCGCCACTACTTTCAGGGTCATCCCATCAAGGTCATTTCCTCCTACCCCTTGGAGCAAGTTCTGCGCAGCCCCAACGCCGCCGGCCGCGTCGCCGAGTGGAACATCGAGCTGCAAGCCTTCCAACTGGAGTTCTCCACCACCAGAGTCATCAAAGGCGCGGCCCTGGCCGACTTCGTGGCAGAATGGACGGACACGTACGAGGACGAGCCTCGCGAGGCCCAGTCCCTCCTGCCAGGGGATGAGGCACCTGGCGGATGGACCATGCACTTCGACGGCGCCTTCTCCCGACAGGGCGCGGGGGCTGGGGTCATGCTCACCTCGCCAACAGGAGACATGCTCTACTACGCTGTGCAGCTCTGCTTCAGGTACACCGACAAGGTCTCCAACAACATCGCAGAGTATGAGGGCCTCATCGCCGGCCTCAAGGCCGCGTTCGCCCTAGGCATCAAGCATCTGACTATCAAGGGCGATTCGCAACTCCTCGTCAACTTATCCAACAAAACTACAAGCCCAAGGACGAGCACATGGCCGCCTACCTGGAAGAGGTACGTAAACATGAGAAGCGCTTTCTTGGCCTGGAGCTGCTGCACATCCCCCACGGCAGCAACAAAGAGGCCGACGACATCGCCAAACGAGCGTCACGGCGCGAGCCCCAGAGCCCCGTCGTCTTTGAGGAAAGGCTCCTCAAGCCATCCGCCGCAACCCCAGCCGCGAGCACGGCGCTCCTTCGCGAGGAACTACCGCCCGCGCCACCCACGGGCGTGCCAGACTGTGGACCGGCCTCAGGAGCCCGCCTGCTGCTGGCGCTCGAGCCTCAGGCCGATAGCTGGGCCGCGGAGCTCAAGGCTTACTTGCTTCGCGGCACCTTGCGGAGGAGGACTTGGAAGCGGAGCACGTGGCCCGGCAGGCCACCGCCTACTGCATACAAGATGGCGAGCTATACCGTAGGCGCCCCAACAACATCTCGCTGCGGTGCATCTCTGAAGAGCAAGGGCGCGAGTTGCTGGCTGATATACATGGAGGAGACTGTGGCCATCACTCTTCATCGCGCACCCTCGTTGGTAAGGTTTTCCGCAGCGGTTTCTACTGGCCCACTGCTCTACGTGACGCTACCGCACTGGTCCAAGCCTGCGAGGCCTGCCAATTCCACGCCAAGCAGATCCACCAGCCTGCGCAGGGACTCCAGACGATCCCCCTCTCATGGCCCTTCGCGGTCTGGGGGCTGGACATCCCGGGGCCTTTCCCTCGCGCAGCTGGTGGTTATCGCTACCTCTATGTCGCCATCGACAAGTTCACCAAGTGGGCAGAGGTCGAGCCGGTGCGCACCATCCCGGCAGGCTCCGCCGTCAAGTTCATCAAGGGCCTCGTGAGCCGCTTTGGAGTTCCCAATCGCATCATCACTGACAATGGCTCCCAGTTCACGAGCGGCCTCTTCAAGTCCTACTGCGCCAGCCTCGGCACGCAGATCTGCTACGCCTCGATGGCGCACCCGCGAAGCAATGGTCAGGCCGAGCGCGCCAATGCCGAGGTCCTCAAGGGCCTCAAGACAAGGAGCTTCAAGAAGAAACTTGAGGCTTGCGGCAAGGGCTGGCTCGACGAGCTGCAGCCTGTGCTGTGGTCCATCCGCACGACGGCAAGCAAGCCCACTGGCGAGACGCCGTTCTTCCTCGTCTACGGCGCTGAGGCGGTCCTCCCACTGGAGCTTAAGCACGGCTCCCCGCGAGTCCTTGCCTTCGACGAGGCGCGTCAGGATGGCTCGCGGGAGACCGATCTGCTGCTCCTCGAGGAGGGCCGCCGTCAGGCCACCCTTCGTGCCGCGAGGTACCAGCAGGCCTTGCGTCGCTACCACAGTCGCCACATCCGCCCTCGCACTCTCGAGGTCGGCGACCTCGTCCTGCGCAGGATCCTCTCCAAAGACGGACTTCACAAACTCTCACCTATGTGGGAAGGCCCTTTCAGGGTTACTCATGTCTCCAGGCCCGGATCAGCCCGGCTAGAGACGGAGGACGGAGTTCCTGTGCCTAACGCCTGGAACATCCAACACCTCCGCAAGTTCTACGCGTGACCCTCATGCGTACGAGCGAAACAGGGCTGTACACGCCCCGGAGTCTCTCATTGCGTTCGCCTGATGGGCCCGCGAGAGCTCCCGCCCACGTCTCAGTGGAAGCCCCATGCTCCGCGCTGGTGGAACGATCGAACCGCGATCATACCCACGCCTAGTGGAAGCCCCATGCTCCGCGCTGGCGGAACAATCACTTGAGGGCGCCCCACGGGCTGCACCAACCTCATGCTGATCCGTGCCGAACATGGCAATCATGTCTCTTTTTGGTTGTGTAACGAACTTATTACTACGTTTCAGTAAAACTCTATTTCCTAAGATATCTAATGTATTGCTAAGTTGCTTGCCTCACGAGCTGTGCACGCTCGCAACCTTACCTCATGAGCCTCACGCGAGTGGGGGCTGGACACAGTGCCTGCGCTCGGGTCAGTCCCAGCAGCACTGAAAAACCCAAGCAACCGGGCTCTGGCGGATCTCGAGGGAGTGAAGTACCTTGGCACGCTCGCGATGCTCCTGTCCCTGATCAACAGCGCCAGAGCCGGGCTGCGGCACGGCTCTCCGGCAGCTCTCCGCCTCGGCGAGCGCCGCCTTGAGATCAGCGACCTACATCCGGAGCCGCTCGCGTTCTCACTCGAAGGCGTCAGCGTCCTCTTGGACCTTCCTTTCTCTGGCCTCCAGTCGGGCGTTGGCGTCGGTGACGCACTTCACATGAGCCTCCTGGGCATCGGCCAGCTGGCGCCCCAGCGTCTCCAGACGCTCCTTCTCCATGGCCTGCTCGGCCGCCTTCTTCTTGAAGCCCTCCATGCGTGACTCGAGGTCTGCCTCGTGGGCTGCGGCCTCCTTCTCGCGAGTGGCAAGGGTGTCTTCCCGCACGAGGAGCGACCGCGCCCGCTCGGCGTGTTGGTCTTGGAGCTTTTTCAGGAGGGCCTCCGCCTCTTCGCGGCGCACGATGGCCGCTTCGGCCTCCTGGAGGGCCCTCGCGCGAGCCCCCTCCGCTTCAGCGGTGTCCCTCTCGCGCAATGAGCGAGCACGTTTGTCATGACTTCGGGCCGTGTCGACGGCGATGCTGAGCCGGCGCCACCCGTCGGCAAGTTTCAGGCGCTCTTCGGTGAGGCGCGTCTCCGCATCCTGGAAGTCCATGCCGAGCCGAGCGAGCACGGCCTTGGCGTCGCGCAAGGCTTCAGGCCTGAGCAAAGCACGGTCACTCGCGAGGACCAGGGGCCAGTCCGGGCCAGGCCCTCTGGCACCCTCCGCTGCGATGGCAAGGGAGCCCTTGGCGCCGCTTGCGTGGGGAGGCGGGCTCACCAGAACGCCCCCCTCGTTCAGCTGCGGCGGTGCACTACGGGGGCTGTCAGTGCCGGTCCTGGGACGCCCCGCAACTACTTCCCCAGCGCCCAAGGAGGCCCCCGACAGGGGGGGGGGCAGACGCTTCGGCCTCCCTCGTCGTCTCTTCCTTGCCCACAGCAGGGCCAGGGGGAGGGCATCTCCGCCTCCTGAGGCTGCCTCTCAAGGCTTCCCCATTTCGGCCTCACAGGATGCGCCCGTGCGCGACCCTGGAGGAGCGGCTGTCCCTTCCTCGATTTCTGTGCACCCCGCTCTAGCGTCGGGACGGCGGGTGGCCTCTCCACGCCCGCCGACACCAGCGGTGGACATCGACGCCCCCTGCGGGCTGGGGATAACCCTCGCCTTCGTTGTTGTCTTCTTCTTCTTCTTCTTCTTCTGATCCGCGGCAGATCCCCTGCACGAATGGTGGCTCAATTCCGAGCCGGGTAAAAGAACAAGAATTAAGGACGCCGGCAGAAGGCTTACTCATCGCTGACGAGCCACTTCCTCTTCTTCTCCCCCGCAGACGGCTGGCTGGCGCTGCCCTCGCCGGGCATCGCCTCGGCGCCGCCGCTTCGGCCCCCGGAGCGTACCGCGGTAGACCCGGACGCGTCGTCACCCGTCTCCGGGCCCTGGGCGGCTTCAGCCTCATGACGGGCCTCAAGCGCTAGGGGCTCGCCCGCCCCCGCCGCCACGGGTGGAACGCTCTCGGCGTCATCATCCTCAAGCTCGCAGATGAGCTGACGGCGAACGCGTGGCGGCACCCGGCTGAGGTCGTCCTCCGTGGCCTCCTCCGAATCTCCGTTGCCGCTGCCGCTTCCCGAATCCACCTCCACCACGAGGGGGTTGTCGCGGGGCCCGACGTGGCCCTCAGGCATGAGGCCCCACTAATCGAAGAGGGGCATCACCTTCACTAGCTCCTCCTTCTCTGGATAGCGAAAAAGCAGGAGCGCCCCCTCCGGCGCTTCCGCGGCAAGGGTATTGAGCAGAATCGCCAGGGCCCCGTCCAGCGTGTCTGACCCCAGGCCGCCCGGCCTCAGCCTCATGGCGTCGTCCACGCCGGAGTACTCCCACATGGGGCGCGAGTGCTGCTGAAGTGGCGCGATGCGCCGCCGCAGGTACTCCCTGACAACCGCCGTCCCTGACAGTGAGGCGGCTCGGTGCGCCACCATCCGCTCAAGGACGGGCTCCATCCTCGGGTCGGTGAGCTTCTCGTGCCCCCACACGGCGATCTTCTCAGCCGGGTCCGTAGGGATCATCAGGAGCCGGTTGGTCTGGCGCACGTCCATATAGACCCAGCGCTGCCGGTATCCTTCCACCTTCTTCGCAACCCTCAAGTTGATAATGCCGTCCTCCATTCCCTTGACGGCAAGGAACGACGCGCATCCGGAGCGCTAGTCCGCCGCAGTTAGCCGCTGGCAGAAGAAGTGGCGGAAGAGCACCACAGAGGGCCTCACACCCACGAAGGCCTCGCAGTAAAAGGCGAACGTTGCCAGGAGAAAAATGGAGTTGGGTTGAAGATGAAGAGCGTGAACCTGATAGTGGGCAAGTATGGCATAGAAGAAGTCCGAAAATGGCGGTACCAACCCTGCATACATGCTGTGGAGGTAGAAGGGGTAGGCCGTCGCCCCAAGGTCGCGCCGCGTGCGCGACCCCGGCCAGATTTGGGTCGCCTGGTTCTCGTTCTGGCCGCCGGCCACGAACGGAAGCACCCTGTCCAAGCCTTCCTCGTCATCGATGGCGGAGCGCTGCAGCGCCGCCCCTAGGACGGGCGCGCTTGCGGACGGGGTCACCTCCTTCCCCCTCTTGCCGGCGGGAGCCATCTGCGCGGCGGAGGCGCGGACCGGGAGCAAGAACAGGCAAAGCTCGAAGGGGGGAATCGCGAGGAGCCGCACGCAAGGAGGAAAGGCGCAGAGGGGTGGAGCGTGTGATGGAAGGCAATGATGGCCTCGCGCCGCCCGCACCAGGATTTATGTCAGCACGGCAGTTCCCGAGGCGTCGTGGGGAAGTGGGGGCGTCGCCTGTCACATCGTGCGCCATGCGTCGCGCCTGGCCGCAGGCGGTTAGGGCCCGCGCCGTTTCGCCCCTCCGTAGGCGGGAACGTGCGCGCAGCGGGCCCGAGGGCTACTGTCGGGCCCATGGAACCCGGGGTATCTAGGCCCGTCTGCCTTTGGCCCAGGGCGCGACGCCTGGAGTGTGCCCGGCGGGCCGTCGCCACCAAGTGTCTCGCCATGCCCCCTCATGGGGCCCTAGCCTCCTGAGGCCCCCTCCTCAGGGAGTAGCAGGCAACGCTCAGCACCACCATAAACGGCCTCGCGAGGTCCCCTCACGAGGCGGCTTCCCGAGTGGCCTCACGAGGCAGCTTCCCGAGGTGGCCTTCCGAGGCCCCCTCCCGCAGGCACTCGAGGAGAAGACCGTTCGGCGTGTCGCGTGGACTGGAGCCCATCACGAGGGTGACGCGCGCGGCGACGAGCAGCAGCAGAGGCCCCGCCAGCAGGCGCGGATGCAGATGGTTTCCTCTTTTGTGCTAGGGAAGCAGGGCCAGCTATCTACTCCCCAAAGCAACCCCAAAGGTTGCCCGATCGGCGAAGAAAGACCAAGACGGCGAACACGCAGGGCGGAGGTCATCACCGAGCCCACCGGCGCGTCATGGATCATGCTTTGGCAGGCGAAGACCACCTTTAGTCAGGATAGCCTAAGCGCATGTCCCCTTTCAAAACCGCCAAGTGTGGCAACCCTTCCCGCCTAAGTTTCGAGGGGGAAGAGGACCAAGGCGGCATAAAAGGGGCAGTGCAGCCACCGTAGAAAGGAGGGGGATCCATCATCTTCAACCTTGTATGTAAGAACTCTCTCATCCACGATAATCTCAACCACAAAGCAGGAGTAGGGTCTTACACCGCAAGGTGGCCCGAACCTGGGTAAACCGCTGTACCTTTGCCCATCCTATGCTAGCGCGCTCTCGCCGTAGTCTCGCCATAGCACTGCCGTGGTAGGGGAAGAAGTAGTAGAACGAGCTCACCCCAGTGTTCGAACCTTTGGGTCCCCGGAGCCCCACTTCCGACAGAGTCCAAACGAAGAAAAAACTTTGGATTAATTTTTTCTGGACCGGAAGGGACCCTCGAAGCTTCGAGAGAAGACCAGACGAGCCACGAGGGAGCGACAAGCTCGGGAGGCGCGCCCCCAGGCTTGTGGGCCCCTCGTGGCACATCCTGACCTAATTCCAACGCTATAAATTTCCAAATATTCCCAATATACCAGAGAGACAGAAGAGAAAACCTTTCCTCTACCGTAAGCCTCTGTTCTTCCGTGATCCCATCTGGAGGCCTTTTTCGATACTCTGCTGGAGGGGGAATCGATCATGGAGGGCTTCTTCATCAACCTTGCTGCCCTTCCGATGATGTGTGGGTAGTTTACCATAGACCTACGGGTCCATAGTTAGTAGCTAGATGGCTCCTCCTCTCTCTTTGATCTTCAATACCATGTTCTCCTCGATGTTCTTGGAGTTCTATCCGATGTAATCTTTTTTTGTGGTGTGTTTGTTGGGATCCGATGAATTGTGAGTTTATGATCAGATTATTCATGAGAAATAGTTGAGTCTTCTCTGAACTCTTTTATGCATGATTATTACAGCTTTGTATTTCTTTCCGATCTATCGATTTGGTTGGGCCAACTAGATTGGTTTATCTTGCAATGGGAGAGGTGCTTTGTGATGGGTTCAATCTTGCGGTGATCAATCCCAGTGACAGAAAGGGACATGACATGTATTTGTATTGTTGCCATTAAGGATAAAAAGATGGGGTTTAATCTTATTGTTTGAGTTTACTTTGTCTACATCATGTCATCTTGCTTAAGGCGTTACTCTGTTTTATAGTTAATACCCTAGATGCATGCTGGATAGCGGTCGATGGGTGGAGTAATAGTAGTAGATGCAGGCAGGAGTCGGTCTACTTGTCTCGGATGTGATGCCTATATACATGATCATTGCCATGAATCCATCATAATTATTTGCTTTTCTATCAATTTCCTAACAGTAATTTGTTTACCCACCGTATGCTATGTGTTCGAGAGAGAAGCCTCTAGTGAAAACTATGGCCCCCGGGTCTACTTTTATCCTATATTAAAATACAAAAATACCTTGCTGAAATTTATTTACCTTTATTTTATTTAGTATTTTACTTTATCTATCTATCACTATCAGAATTAATCCTTGCAAATAACCGCTAAGGGGATTGACAACCCTCTTATTTGTGTTGGGTGCAAGTGTTTGCTTTTGTGTGTGTAGGTGCTGCTAAAGGGATTTTGTGTGGTTCTCCTACTGGATTGATAAACTT
Source organism: Elymus sibiricus (assembly GCA_039707655.1). Classification (NCBI taxonomy): domain Eukaryota; kingdom Viridiplantae; phylum Streptophyta; class Magnoliopsida; order Poales; family Poaceae; genus Elymus; species Elymus sibiricus. The sequence goes on along the minus strand of CM077668.1, from coordinate 157,536,598 downwards.
GGTTCTTAACTGAGGGAAATACTTATCTCCACTATACTGCATCATCCTCTCCTCTTTGGGGAAATACCAACGTAGTCTACAAGTAGCACTAAGCTTGTCTTGAATTGGGAGAAGTGCCACTTTATGGTGAATGAAGGTATAGTCATTGGGCATAAAATTTCTGAAAGAGGTATTGAAGTAGACAAAGCCAAAGTTGATGCAATTGAGAAAATGCCATGTCCTAAGGATATCAAAGGTATAAGAAATTTCCTTGGTCATGCTGGTTTCTATAGGAGGTTCATTAAAGATTTCTCTAAAATTTCTAGGCCTCTTACCAATCTTTTGCAAAAAGATGTTCCATTTGTTTTTGATGATGATTGTGTAGAAGCCTTTGAAACACTTAAGAAAGCCTTAATTTCTGCACCCATCGTTCAACCACCTGATTGGAACTTTCCTTTTGAAATACTGTGTGATGCTAGCGACTATGCTGTTGGTGTTGTTCTAGGTCAAAGAGTTGATAAGAAATTGAATGTTATTCATTATGCTAGTAAGACTCTAGACAGTGCTCAAAGAAATTATGCTACTACTGAGAAAGAATTTTTAGCAGTTGTGTTTGCATGTGATAAATTCAGATCTTATATTGTTGATTCTAAAGTAACTGTTCACACCGATCATGCTGCTATTAAATACCTTATGGAAAAGAAAGATGCTAAACCTAGACTGATTAGGTGGGTTCTTCTACTACAAGAATTTGATTTGCACATTATTGATAGAAAGGGAGCTAAGAACCCTATAGCAGATAACTTGTCTAGGATGGAAAATGTTCTTGATGACCCACTGCCTATTAATGATAGTTTTCCTGATGAGCAGTTAGCTGTTATAAATGCTTCTACTTCTCGTAATAGTCCTTGGTATGCAGACTATGCTAATTACATTGTTGCTAAATATATCCCACCTAGCTATACATACCAACAAAAGGAAAAATTCTTCTTTGATTTAAGACATTACTTTTGGGATGACCCACATTTATATAAAGAAGGAGTAGATGGTGTTATTAGATGTTGTGTACCTGAGCATGAACATGAACAAATCCCACGGAAGTGTCACTCCGAGGCATACGGAGGACACCATGCGGGAGACAAAACTGCACATAAGGTATTACAGTCTGGTTTTTATTGGCCTAGTCTTTTCAATGATGCATGTAAGTTTGTCCTTTCTTGTGATGAATGTCAAAGAATTGGTAATATTGATAGACGCCAGGAAATACCTATGAATTATTCACTTGTTATTGAACCATTTGATGTTTGAGGTTTTGATTATATGGGACCTTTTCCTTCCTCTAATGGGTATACACATATTCTAGTTGCTATTGATTATGTTACTAAGTGGGTAGAAGCTATTCCAACTAGTAGTGCTGATCACAACACCTCTGTTAAAATGCTTAAAGAAGTTATATTCCCGAGGTTTGGAGTCCCTAGATACTTGATGACTGATGGTGGTTCACATTTTATTCTTGGTGTTTTCCGTAAACTTCTTGCTAAATATGATGTTAATCATAGATCATTAATAGATAAATAAAGTTAATTTTGTAAAAGACCATTAATAGATCTAGGAAAAATTGGTCTAAGAAACTTGATGATGCATTGTGGGCTTATAGAGCTGCTTATAAAGATCCTATGGGTATGTCTCCGTATTAAATTGTTTATGGAAAAGCATGTCATTTACCTCTTGAATTAGAAAATAAAGCTTATTGGGCAATTAAGGAACTTAACTATGATTTCAAACTTGCCGGTGAGAAGAACTTATTTGATATTAGCTCCCTAGATGAATGGAGAACTCAAGCCTATGAAAATGCCAAGTTGTTTAAAGAAAAAGTCAAAAGATGGCATGACAAAAGAATTCAAAAACAGGAATTCAAAGTTGGTGAGCATGTCCTATTGTACAATTCTCGTCTCAGATTTTTTGCAGGAAAACTTCTCTCTAAATGGGAAGTGCCATATACTATCGAAGAAGTTTATCGCTCCGGAGCTATCAAGATCAACAATGCTGAGGGCACTAATCCGAAAGTGGTTAATGGGCAAAGAATTAAACACTATATCTCAAGTACGCCCATTAATGTTGAAGCTAATATTATTCAAACAATGACACCGGAGGAACAAATAAAAGGGACCTTCCGGAATGCTCCAGAACCCTGAAAAGGAGTAGGTATGTGATACGGTAAGTAAACCGACTTCAAAAATTCCATAAAAATTATTTCTGTCCGTTTTGGAATATTAGAAAAAATACAAAAATAAGAAACAGCCGAGGAGACCCACGAGGAGGTCACAAGGCAACAGGGCGCGCCGGGTTGCCTTGTGGGCCCCTCGTGTGCCTTCCCGACTCCGTTTTCCTCCCGTATACTTTTTCTGCAAGATAAAAATTCTCTATATATACTCCCGGATGTTTTGACCACTGTATCGCAAGTTCTCCTCTGTTCTTCTTTCGGGCTGTTTTTCTGATAGATCTAGATCGCGATGGCACCTCCAAGTTCGTCCAAGGACAAGTTCTACGAGAAGGTCATCAACCCTTACCTACCGAAGGTGATGAAACACCCTCAAACCATTGAGATGCGTGCGGGGGTTCTCCACATCCAGGACGTTCAAGGGACTAAGAAGACCGAAAACGAGAAGGCCAGGCTTGAAGCAGTGGAGCAGGAGATCTTCAAGTGCCAAGGGATGGTGGAGCGTGGACTCAACGCCAACCACTCCATGATCACGGAATTCATCCGTGAACACAAAGTGGACAGCAAGGATGTTGGGGACATCATCTTCAATCTCAATGACCGGATTGATCATCTTCAAGCCCAAATTTATGACTTACAAAACCAAAATTTTGAGTATGAAGCCAGGTTTAAAGGTATGAGTTTATCTGCAAATTTCAGGACTCCGAAAACATGTTCATCCTTTTATGATGGAGAGCCTATGCCGTGGAAGACGGAGGACAAGCCCACTACTTCAACACCACCATCACCGAAGAGAGACACTTGAGTATACGGGTATGGGCACCACCCTTGGCTTGTTCCAAGCTTGGGGGAGGTGCCCCGGTATCGTATCACCACCACCCTTCATCATCATTATCTATCTTAGTTCGATCCTTAGTTATTTCGTGAATTAGAGGAATAAAAAGTTTAGTATGATCTAGTTTCGAGTGCTTGTTTCGTGATCTATCTATCTATGTAATCGGGTTTGAGAGTTATATAATAAAGAGTAGTTTGAGTTTTGCTTCTTTACTTTTATGTTTCAATCTTAGCAATAAAAGAATGAAAAGATCATATGCTAATGTTGGGGAACGGAGCATGAATTTCAAAAAAATTCCTACGCTCACGCAAGATCTATCCATGGAGATGTATCGCTACGAGAGGGGAGAGTGTGTCTACATACCATCGTAGACCGTTAGCGGAAGCGTCTCACAACGCGGTTGATGTAGTCGAACAATCCTTCGAGCTCCACCGATCAAGTACCGAACGTACGGCACCTCCGAGTTCTACACACGTGCAGCTCGGTGACGTTCCTCGCCTTCTTGATCCAGCAAGACGTCGAGGTAGTAGATGAGTTCCGTCAGCACGACGGCGTGGCGACGGTGACGGTGAAGTGATTCTGGCAGGGCTTTGCCTAAGCTCTCCGAAAATATTACTGAGGTGGAAAACGGAGATCGGGGCACCGCACACGGCTATGGGACAATTGTGTGCTTTGGGGTGCCCCCTTGCCCCCGTATATAAAGGATGAGAGGGAGGAGGCCGGCCCCCTAGGGGTGCGCCAAGTGTGGGGAGTCCTACTAGGACTCCTTAGTCCTAGTAGGATTCCACCTCCCATACGGAGTAGGAAAGAGGGAAGGGAGAGGGAAAGGAAAGAGGGGGCTGCGCCCCCTCCCCTAGTCCAATTCGGTTTGGGCAAGGGGGGGCGCGAGCCTCCTCACGTGGCCTGCCTCTCCTTTTCCCGTATGGCCCAATAAGGCCCATTACTTCTCCCGGTGAATTCCCGTAACTCCCCGGTACTCCGAAAAATACCCGAATCACTCGGAACCTTTCCGACGTCCGAATATAGCCTTCCAATATATGAATCTTTACCTCTCGACCATTTCGAGACTCCTCGTCATGTCCGTGATCTCATCCGGGACTCCGAACAAACTTCGGCCACCAATCACATAACTCATATAATACTAAATCGTCATCGAACCTTAAGTGTGCGGACCCTACGGGTTCGGGAATGATGTAGACATGACCGAGACGACTCTCCGGTCAATAACCAACAGCGGAACCTGGATGCTCATATTGGTTCCTACATATTCCACGAAGATCTTTATCGGTGAATCTCATATGTCAACATACGTTGTTCCCTTTGTCTGGCGGTATGTTACTTGCCCGAGATTCGATCGTCGGTATCCAATACCTAGTTCAATCTCGTTACCGGCAAGTCTCTTTACTCGTTCCGTAATATGTCATCTTGTAACTAACTCTTTAGTCACGGTGCTTGCAAGGCTTCTGTGATGCCGTATTACCGAGAGGGCCCAGAGATACCTCTCCGATAGTCGGAGTGACAAATTCCAATCTCGATCCATGCCAACTCAACAAACACTTTCGGAGATACCTGTGGTGCACCTTTATAATCACCCAGTTACGTTGTGACGTTTGATACACCCAAAGTATTCCTACGGTATCCGGGAGTTGAATGATCTCATGGTCAGAGGAACGTGTATTTGACATAGTGAAAGCAATAGCAATAAACTGAACGATCATTTGCTATGCTAACGGTTGGGTCAAGTCCATCACATCATTCTCCTAATGATGTGATCCCATTATCAAATGACAACTCATGTCCATGGTCAGGAAATCTTGACCATCTTTTGATCAACGAGCTAGTCTAGTAGAGGCTTACTAGGGACACAGTATTTGTTTATCTATTCACACATGTATTTAGTTTCCGGTCAATACAATTCTAGCATCAATAATAAACTATTATCATGAACGGGGAAATATGATAATAACTAATTTATTATTGCCTCTAGGGCATATTTCCAACAGTCTCCCACTTGCACTAGAGTCAATAATCTAGATTAGATCTCCATGTAATTAACACTTAATCAGTTCTAAAGCTGATCATGTTTTGCTTGTGAGAGAGGTTTTAGTCAACGGGTCTGCAATATTCAGATCTGTGTGCTCTTGGAAAATCTCTATGTAGATGCTACTACCACACTCTGTTTGGAGCTACTCCAAAAAATTTCCCCACTATACTTATCCGGTCTGAGACTCATAGTCTTTCGGATCAGTGTTTAAAGCTTGCATCGACGTAACCCCTTACGACGAACTCTTTATCATCTCTATTCCCAAGAAATTCTTCCTTAGTCATCTTAAGGATAATTTGACCGTTGTCCAGTGATCTACTCCTGGATCACTTTGGTACCTCTTTTGCCAGACACATGGCAAGGCACACAGCTTGGCATACTTTATAGAACATATGGCCGAGGCATAGGGGATAACCTTCATCCATTTTATTTATTTTGCCGTGGTCGAGATTTGAGTCTTACTCAACTTCACACCTTTCACCACAGTCAAGAACTCCTTCAAAATCTTGTCAAGGTATATGTTTTGTGAAAGTCATATGAGGCGTCTCAATCTATCTCTATAGATTTTGATGCCTAACATGTAAACAACCTTTACCTAGATCTTCAAGTCTTACTCCATTTCACACCAGCCAAGAACTTATTTCTTTTGACTTGATCCATTTTGAACTTCTTCAAAATCTAATCAAGGTGTGTGAAAATCTTTTATCAGGTGTCTTGATCTATCTCTATAGATCTCGATGCCCAAACCGTGGATAACTCAAAAAACAGGTTTTTATTGAAAAACTCCTTTCAATTAATTCTTTATGCTTTCCAGAAATTCTACATCATTTCCAATCACATATACTTATTAGAAATGTTATAGAGCTCCCACTCACTTTGTTGTAAATACAAGTTTCTCCATAAACTTGCATAAACCCAAACGCTTTGATCACTTCATCAAAGCGAGTATTCCAGCTCCGAGATGCTTGCACCAGTCCATAGATGGATCGCTGGAGCTTGCATACTTTGTTAGCACCTTTAGGATCGACAAAACCTTCCGGTTGTATCATATACAATTCTTCCTTAAGGAATCCATTAAGGAATGCCGTTTTGACGTCCATTTGCCAGATTTCATAATCATAAAACGCGGCAATTGCTAACATAATTCTGACAGACTTTAGCATCGCTACGGGTGAGAAAGTCTCATCATAGTCAACTCCTTGAACTTGTCGATAACCTTTAGCAACAAGTCGAGCTTTATAGACGGTGACATTACCATCAGCGTCCGTCTTCTTCTTAAAGATCCATTTATTTTTAATAGCTCGCCGTTTCATCGGGCAAGTCTACCAAAGTCCACACTTTGTTCTCATACATGGATCTAATCTCGGATTTCATGGCCTCAAGCCATTTGTCGGAATCCGGGCTCGCCATCGCTTCTTCATAGTTCGTAGGTTCACCGTTGTCTAACAACATGACCTCCAAGACAGGATTGCCGTACCAATCTGGTGCGGAGCGTGTCCTGGTTGACCTACGAGGTTCTGTAGCAACTTGATCCGAAGCCTCATGATCATCATCATCAACTTCTTCTCTGGTCTGTGTTGGTGTCACAGAAATTTCTTTCTGTGGCGTACTACTATCCAGAGGAGGTACAATTTTCTCATCAAGTTCTACTTTCCTCCCACTCACTTCTTTCGAGAGAAACTCCTTCTCTAGAAAGGATCCATTCTTAGCAACGAATACTTTGCCTTCGGATCTGTGGTAGAAGGTGTACCCAACGGTCTCCTTTGGGTATCCTATGAAGACGCACTTATCCGCTTTGGGTTCGAGCTTATCTGGCTGAAGCCTTTTGACATAAGCATTGCATCCCCAAACTTTCAGAAACGACATCTTAGGTTTCTTGCAAACCACAGTTCATACGGTGTCATCTCAACGGATTTAGACGGTGCCCTTGTTTAAAGTGAATGCAGCTGTCTCTAATGCATAACCCCAAAATGATAGTGGCAAATCGGTAACAGACATCATAGAACGCACCATATCCAATAGAGTACGATTACGACGTTCGGACACACCATTACGCTGTGGTGTTCCATGTGGCGTGAGCTGTGAAACAATTCCACATTGTCTTAAGTGATTGCCAAACTCGTAACTCAAATATTCTCCTCCACGATCAGATCGTAAGAACTTTATTTTCTTGTTACGATGGTTCTCTACTTCACTCTGAAATTCTTTGAACTTTTCAAATGTTTCAGATTTATGCTTCATCAAGTAGACATAACCATATCTACTCAAATCATCAGTGAACGTGAGAATATAACGATATCCACCGCGCGCCTCAACACTCATCGGACTGCATACATCGGTATGTATTATTTCCAATAAGTTGGTTGCTCGCTCCATTGTTCCGGAGAACGGAGTTTTAGTCATCTTGCCAATAAGGCACGGTTCACATGTCTCAAATGATTCATAATCAAGAGATTCCAAAAACCCATCTGGATGGAGTTTCTTCATGTATTTAACACTGATATGACCTAAGCGGCAGTGCCACAAATATGTGGTACTATCATTATCTTTTGGCATTCGTGTTATGAACATATGTATTACTACGATCAAGATTCTATAAACCTTTCATTTTAAGTGCATGATCATCAATGATATTATCCAAATAGAATAACAATCATTCTCTGAAATTGAATAACCGTCTTGCAATAAACACTATCAGATATAATGTTCATGCTTAACGCAAGCACCAAATAACAATTATTTAGGTTCATCACTAATCCTGAAGGTAGAGAGAGCGTGGCGATGGTGATCACATCAACCTTGGAGACACTTCCAATGCACATCGTCACCTCGTTCTTAGCTAGCCCTCGTTTATTCCGAAGCTCCATGTTTCAAGTTGTAAGCAACTGAACAAGTATCAAATACCCAGGTGCTCCTACGAGTACTAGTAAGGTACATATCAATAACATGTATATCAAATATCTTTGTTGACATTGCCAGTCTTATTATCTGCCAGTTACTTTGGGGAAGTTCCGCTCCCTGTGACATTTCCCTTTGCAATGGGAGCACTAAGTCTCGGGTTTGGTTCAGCCTTGGGTTTCTTCGCGTGAGCGGCAACTGTTTTACCGTTCTTCTTGAAGTTCCCTTTTCTTTCCCTTGCCCTTCTTGAAACTAGTGGTCTTATTAACCATCAACACTTGATGCTCCCTTTTTTTTGATTTCTACATCCGCAGATTGTAGCATCGCGAATAGCTTAAGAATCTTCTATCCCTTGCATGTTTGTAGTTCATCACGAAGATCCATTAGCTTAGTGATAGTGACTAGAGAACTCTATCAATCACCACTTTATTCGGAAGTCTAACTCCCACTTGATTCAAGTGTTTGAAGTACTCAGACATTCTGAGTACATGCTCACTAACGGAGCTGTTCTCCTCCATCTTGTAGCTATAGAACTTGTCGAAGGTGTCATCCCTCTCGACCCGGGTGTGAGTCTTGAAAAACAAATTTTCAGCTCTTGGAACATCTCATATGCTCCGTGTTGCTCAAAACATATTTGGAGCTCCGGTTCTAAGCCGTAAAGTATGGCGCACTGAACTATCGAGTAGTCATCTTTTCTTGTCTGCCAGACGTTCATAACGTCCTCAGACGAAGCCGTAGGGGTATTTCACTGAGTGGTGCATTAAGGACATAAGCCTTCTGTGCAGCAGTGAGGACAATCCTCAGATCACGGACCTAGTCCGCATAGTTGCTTCCATCAACTTTCAACTTCGTTTTCTCTAGGAACATAATAAAAACAGGGGAACTACAACGCGGTCTATGGATCTACAACATAAATTTGCTAAAGTAAGACTATGTTCATGACAATTGAAGTTCAATTAATCAAATTACTTAAGAACTCCCACTTAGATTAACATCCCTCAAGTTGTCTAAGTGTAACATGATCCACATCAACTAAACCACGTCCGATCATCATGTGAGGTGGATTAGTTATCAATGGTGAACATCTTTCATGTTGATCATATCTACTATATGACTCATGTTCGACCTTTCGGTCTCTTGTGTTCCGAAGCCATGTCTGTACATGCTAGGCTCGTCAAGTTTAACCCAAGTATTCTGCGTGTGTAAAACTGGCTTACACCCGTTGTATGCGAACGAAAGAATCCATCACACCCGATCATCACGTGGTGCTTAGAAGCGTCGAACCTTCGCAACGGTGCATACTAGGGGAGAACACTTATCTTGAAATTTAGTGAAGGGATCATCTTATAATGCTACCGTCGTCCTAAGCAAAATAAGATGCATAAAAGGATTAACATCACATGCAATTCAATATATGTGACATGATATGGCCATCATCGTCTTGTGCTTTTGATCTCCATCAGCAAAGCACCGTCATGATCTCCATCGTCACCGGGTTGACACCTTGATCTCCATCGTAGCGTCGTGACACCTTGATCTCCATCGTAGCGTCGTGGTCGTCTCGCCCTGCTATTGCTACTACTACTACTGCTAACTTATAGCGGTAAAGTAAAGCAATTACATAGCGTTGGCATTGCATACAATAAAGAGACAACCATAAGGCTCCTGCCGGTTGCCTGATAACTTACAAAACATGATCATCTCATACAACAACTTATATCACATCATGTCTTGGCCATATCACATCACCAGCATACCCTGCAAAAACAAGTTAGACGTCCTCTACTTTGTTGTTGCAAGTTTTACGTGGCTGCTACGGGTTTGCAAGAACCGTTCTTACCTACACAAAACCACAACGTGGTGTAGTGATTGCTTTTTGATCTTCTAAAAGAACCCTCTTCATTGAAACCGATTCAACTAAAGTGAGAGAGACAGACACCCGCCAGTCACCTTTATGCAACGAGCGCACGTAGCGGTGAAACCTGTCTCGCGTTGACATAAGACAAGGAAGACGACGTAATGAGTTATGTTTGTTTATATTCACATAGAAGTTATATTGTCATGGATCCTCTAACATGTGGTGCTTGCTCACTATCTTTTGCTAGCCAAAAATCCGTAGTAAGTAGATATACTACTTGTGCATCCAAAACCCTTGAACCCAGTTTCATGTCATGAGAGTCCACTACATCTACCTATGGATTGAATAAGATCCTTCAAGTAAGTTGTCATCGGTGCATAAAGCAATAAAAATTGCCCCTAAATATGTATGAACTTTTATTGTAAGGGAAAATAAGCTTTGTACGAACTTGTGATGGTGAAGAAATAAAAGCGACAGACTGCATAATAAAGGATGCTATCACAAGGGGCAATATAAAGTGACGTTCCTTTACATTAAGAGTTTGCACATCCAAAAATAAAAAGCGCATGACAACCTCTGCTTCCCTCTGTGAAGGGCCTATCTTTTACTTTTCTGTATTTACTTTTATGCAAGAGTCAATAGTGTTCCTATCTATTCCGTTTTTATTTTTCTCTTGGCAAGCATCATATGGTGGGGAAAGATCTAGGCACATATATCCAGTTGGATGTAAGTAATCATGAGTTATTATTGTTGACATTACACTTGAGGTAAATTGGTTGGGAGGTGAAGCTATAAACCCCCATCTTCCTATGTGTCTGATTGAAGCTTTTGCTCCATAAATATGCCGTGAGTGTCACCAATCATAGAAGACTAAATGATAGTTGAGTATGTGAACTTCCTAAACAAAAGCTCTTACATAGACTCTTCCTGAAAATATGATGAATTGTAATTGTTTCATTAACTACGAACATAGTTTGTTAGTTTTAAAGAAAGTTTATGCTTTATACTTCGATATTGTGATGAATTATTACTTGTTTATGGGAAGTTTTATGATGATATATTGCTGCTATAGTATTGATCATGATGCTTTCATGTCCGTATGTTGTTTTATCGACACCTCTCTCTAAACATGTGGTCATGATTATCGATTTGGGCTTTCGCTTGAGGACAAGCGAGGTCTAAGCTTGGGGGAGTTGATACGTCCATTTTGCATCATGTTTTCCTACTGATATTTATAATGTTTTTGGTCATTATTTCACTTTATGATGCAATCCTAATGCCTTTTCTCTCTTAATTTGCAAGATTTACATGGAGAGGGAGATTACCGGTAGCTGGAATTCTGGGCCTAAAAAGCTACAACAGAGATACCTATTCTATGGAGCTCCAAATGACCTGGAACTTCATGAGGATTTTTTATCAAATATATGAAAAATACTGGAACAAAGAAATACCAGAGGGGGCCCACCAGTTTCCCACAAGGCAACAGGGCGCGGCTACCCCCCTGGGCGCGCCCTGATGCCTTGTGGGGCCCACAACTGGCCTATGGCCCCCTCCTTCTGCTATATGAAGCCATTTACCCTAAAAAATAGGAGGAGGACTTTCGGGACCAAGCGACGCCATCTCGAGGCGGAACTTAGGCAGGAGCACTTTTGCCCTCCGGTGGAGCGATTCCGCCGGGGATACTTCCCTCCGGGAGGGGGAAATCGAAGCTATCGACATCACCAATGTTCCTCTCATCGTGGGAGAACCAATCTTCATCAACATCTTCACCAGAACCATCTCATCTCAAACCCTAGTTCATCTCTTGTATTCAATCTTTGTCTCAAAACCTCAGATTGGTACCTGTGGGTTGCTAGTAGTGTTGATTACAAGTTGTAGTTGATGCTAGTTGGTTTATTTGGTGGAATATTATATGTTCAGATCCTTAATGATATTCAATACTCCTCTGATCTTGAACATGAATATGATTTGTGTGTAGTTACATTTGTTCTTGAGGACATGGGAGAAGTCTTGTCATAAGTAATCATGTGAATTTGGTATTCCTTCGATATTTTGATGATATGTATGTTGTTGCTTCCTTTAGTGGTGTCATGTGAACGTCGACTACATGACACTTCACCATACTTGGGCCTAAGGGAAGGCATTGTGGAGTAATTAGTAGATGATGGGTTGCTAGAGTGACAGAAGCTTAAACCCTAGTTTGTGCGTTATTCCGTAAGGGGCTGATTTGGATCCATATGTTTCATGCTATGGTTAGATTTATCTTAATTCTTCTTGCATAGTTGCGGATGCTTGCAAGAGGGGGTAATCATAAGTGGGATGCTTGTTCAAGTAAGGACAGCACCCAAGCACCGGTCCACCCACATATCAAATTATCAAAGTAGCGAACGCGAATCAAATAAACATGATGAAAGTGACTAGATGATAATTCCCATGTGTCCTCAAGAACACTTTGCTTTATATAAGAGACCGTTCCGGCTTGTCCTTTGCTATAAAAAGGATTGGGCCACCTTGATGCACTCTTGTTACTATTGCTACTTGTTACTTGTTACGAATTACCTTGCTATCAAACTATCTGTTACCGCTACTTTCAGTACTTGCAGAGAATACCTTGTTGAAAACCGCTTATCATTTCCTTCTGCCCCTCATTCGGTTCGACACTCTTACTTATCGAAAGGACTATGATTGATCCCCTATACTTGTGGGTCATCAATGCTCTAGCTAGATGTTCAGAATCTAAACGATGTTTGATATGTATAATGTGTTTAACACGCACAACACACACACACACACACACACACACACACACACACACACACACACACACACACACACACACACACACACACACACACACACACACACACACATAACATTTAGATGTTAGCTGCGAAAGCCACCCATTATCTCCAATTTGGATAGTTTTGTCCATGCATGGATGAAATGTGGTCAAACGATGCCTGCCAACGGTATCTCAAATTCAAATCAATTTGGCCTTGTTCGATGTGTATATAGTATAGCATGCTCGATTCAAAACCACACCACACATATCTCCATTATATTCATGCATGCTTGGGTTTCAAACATCATGATCTCTTATTCAAATATTTGAATTCACTTTTATATTAATTATGATCTCACCAAGTCTTTTACACCCACACAGTCGTCTTCTATTTATAGTTGTACCACTAACTTTCTCTCGTGCATGCGCATGCACACACACTCCCACTCGGCATTATCCATCGCACACACACAATATCTTTCTCTAGGTCGGTCTCCCACGATCTCTCAAGCTAGGTCTCTCCATCGCCCTCTCTTCTCCACACACATCAATCGATATACCCCTCTAACTAGCAGGTCTGGCTACCACACACACATGTACACACAGTCCCTTCCCCCCACTCATCATACATGCCTCACGCCCCAACTCTGAGGCGCACGTGCGCGCACACACACACACACACATGCGCACGCGAGCGCCCTCTCTCCCCCTCATCTCTTATTATCGATCTCGCACTCATACACTCCCTCTAACTAATAGGACTCTCGCACCGCCCGACACACACACACACGCGCGCGCGCACGCGCGCTCATCTCTTATTATCGACCTCGCACTCGTACAGTACCTCTAACTAGTAGGACACTCACGCACCCCCCCCCCCACACACGTACCTCCCTCTCTTCGTCACTTCTGGCCTTCTTTATCTCTCACATGCATGTGCACCGATCGATATTCCTTTCTCTATATATAGCTAGGTCTTTCCCTATTTTCCACACAAATGAATCGATCTATATCTCTAGTTAGGTCTCGCCCTCTTTCCCACGTACACATCGATCAATCTACCTCTCTAGACAGGACTACCTAGCTACCACACACACATTGTCTATCCATCATCTCCCCTCTCATCATCCATGCCTTCTGCTTCATCTCTCAGACGCGCGCAACCGCGCACGTTTTCACCCCCTCTCTTTAATTATCGATCTCGCACTTGTACACTCCTTCCTAGTCTCCGTCCAATTGGCCTCTCGCACCATCTTTCAGCAGCCCCCCTTCCCAGTGCTTGTATGCTCGTAGAGTTCTTCCCTCTATCTGTCTCTATTGATATCTCGCGCAGACAACCCCTCCCCTCCCTTCTCACATATCACCCCCATGCACATATATATATGTATATAGGCCTCTCTTTCACACAAATTGCATTGACACATATTCCCTATATATTTCCCTCCCCCCCACACACATAAATTTACGAATCTCTTGTGATTTCTTGCACACACCATCTCTCTCTCTCAGACACACACACTAGGTGTATGAAAGAGAAGAGGTGCACGCACACACTCCTTCCCACATACACACGCGCGGATACACGGTGGAGCACATTTGTATAAGAAATGTGCGTGTAGAAAGGCTTTAGATGATGTGGCACTAGTACTTCCAGTATGTGCAAAGCACATAAGTTAGAATTCCAATGGCACGCTACAAAATGTCTCTCTTTTTTTAGTCAATATATTATGATTAAAATGATGTGGGGGGCACCCATGAGGCCACGTGGCACATGTGGAGGTGTTGTTGTGAGCTTCTTGTGTGGATTGATCACAGTGACGTGCTACTGGTTCTAGAAGATTGTAGACACAACAAGGTATAATTAGGTTTTTGTAGATGCGAATCCCCGCCACCTAGACCATTGGATCAACAACAATCAATGGTTGATATCACGTCACATGTGAACGATTGAAAATTTCAAAACTGATTATAGAAATAGCCAGCAGCGGGCTCCTCGCTATCGCTACGAGAGGTTGGCGGGCGTCCGGCTCCGCCACGTACGCATCCGAGAACATGAGCCCATGTATGCCTCCGACAAGCGTAGTACCGCCCACCGCTTTGACTAATGCAGTGCCGGGTCCTTCTGGACCCTTCCCATTGTAAAAATAACTCCCATGCCTGCCGCGCGGGAAAAACGCCGCCCTACCCTTTCTAATCGGGATTTCTATCAACCAATCTCGTCAAGGAGCCAAACCAAGTGTTACACTTTACAATTTAGGTGGTAAACTTACAGCGTGTCGCCTTCGCATCGCACGAACACACGGTCGGTCCGGCCCACCGCTCACCGAAGGGACGTGCATCGTCTTGGTACATCACTGACATGTGCGGCCGCATGTGAGCAAACCGACAGTCCAATCTCCCCGCCTACCGCCAAAAGCCCGGCCTTTCGGGATTTCTAGCAAACTGACAGTTGCAAACGGTCGCATGGCAATTTCATGTGTAGGGGAGGGGCGTGGTGTGGCAGTTTTGTTAAATGCCATGGCATTTCTTTTTTTACTACTGTTTTCGTCCAATAACTGCCACCGTCGGATGTAGATCTTACGGTTATTGGGGCGTTCGCCAGGAATAGACTCGTGGCGAACTATTGAGTAGTCTCTTTTTCACACGCACTGCATTGACACATAAGTATCATCTCTCTCCCTCTTCCCCACGCACACACCTACACTAACGACACTCTCAGGACTTCTCGCACACACCATCTCTCTATAGGTCGATGTCACACACATACACTTGTACTCTAGGTTTAGTACGTACACAAAAAGGAGAGGTGCATGCATGAACTCATCCTCTCTCACACACACGCACGGGTACTCTTTCCGACACACACCATCTCTCTCTAGGTCTATGTATACCACTCTCTCTCCCCCCACACACTGGTGGAGTAGGTGCACGAACAGAAGATGTGCACGCATGCACTCATTCCCTCGCACACACACGAGGGTACGTACACAGTGGAATGCATTTTTGTACAAAGAGGCACCCCACGTGATGGATGTTCAATTAATACAGCGCATGCAAATTGAGTGGACGTGAGGGAGGAAGTAGTTGAGAATGACATTATCACCCACTACATGCATGCGAGTAGTTAAATCATGGGTTGCTAGTACTACGAGGCAACATCATCAATTTTTGCCTCAGTTACTGTTGGTGGCCTTTGTATTTAAAAATGGACGGAGTGGAGTAGTATCTTTATCTTAGCCTCGTAGGGCTCTCCCACCGCCTATGCTCACCTCCCCACCTCGCCCATCGGATTCCGCCATGGATAATCCCTTAGATTCCAGCATCCCGCGGTCTTCCCTCTCGCTGCGGCCCGCAGCACTGCCGCCTTTTAGCGAAACCCACATGTGTTTCAGAAGGGATCCATTGCTCTGGAATCACAGATCAGTGGCGCCGGAGGACATGCCGGGGCTGCATTGTAGGTGGTGGGCAGCAAGGGCAAATTGGATTGATGAAGTGAAGCATCGATCGGAAACAAGTTCGAAGGAGTTGCGCCTGGCGAAGCACAAGGCGGAGGCGCAAGTCGATCCCCGGGCAGAGATGCTGAGGGATGTCAGCATCTGGTAGCATTGCATTGATTTCGAGCTGGGGCTAATGGCACAGATCATATTCACGGAGTCGACTAGGGAGGAGAGAACGTGCATTCCTGTGGAATGGCATGCCCAACCGGTGCAATTATTCAAATGGGCGGTAGGAGAAGCCAAATCTCCCAACCAGCTGCAGCAGCGGCACTGGGCATGCAACCTAGGTGAGGTGACCTGCCCTCCTTCCCCGCCAGCGATGTAGTGACTTGCTCGGTTGCTGCTGCAGTGAACATGCGGTGCCATGGCGGTTTGCAACCATGACAATCACTCCATCTATATGTGTTGTATTTCTATGAAAATACTTGGTCATTCGGAAAAAGATGGTAATTGATTTATCATGAGTTTTTGAATGCTTGGTTGTGACAATCACCCGAAAGCCACA
Source organism: Elymus sibiricus (assembly GCA_039707655.1). NCBI lineage: Eukaryota > Viridiplantae > Streptophyta > Magnoliopsida > Poales > Poaceae > Elymus > Elymus sibiricus. The sequence continues at coordinate 157,519,979 of CM077668.1, read as the reverse complement.
AGTCTCCCTCGCATAATAAGTTTTTAATGCAAATTGAAATTCATAAACTTAGAGCCTGTCGCATTCGCGTCGCACCAACAATCCGACCCGCGGCTCACCGAAGGGACGCCCATCGGCTTGGTACATCACTGACATGTACGACCATGTACATCACTGACATGTGCGACCAGGTACATCACTGACATGAGCAGTACTTGAAATTTGTTTTCCAAAAAACTCATCGGGAGCCGTTTTGGGCTTCGAAACCAAAACCATCAATAAATTTTGAGCTTGTTTCCCATCACATTCCAAATTACCAAGCTATAATTAATTGCAAACCTGTTCACACCGATCAAACCTAAACATGTTCCCACTTTGCAGCTTATTAGTACTCCTAGGTTATAAAAAGGGAAACTACCTACTCAAAATTACTGCACATTCCTCCTCATAAGTCTTTCTTGTTCGTCGTTCCTTGCGTCTGTCATGGCCCGTGGAAAGAGCTCTGGGTCGAGAAATAACATGGGACCGATGACCAAGGCCGCGGAAAAAAGAGATGTCCCACCGCGCCGCGGAGGCCTCGAAAGATCTCTCACGGGCACGCGAGGGCTCTCAGAAGCGCATTCGCCGTGCAGGCGAACATGCCGAGCTGGCAGTGCTGAAGTCCTTAGCCCGCGACCACATGCCTGCTGATCTCAATAAGCATAAGGAGTTGATCGCCGGCTTGGTGAAGCTGGTGAAGGAGAGCAATGGCTCGGTTAAGAAGGCGACTGACAAAATCATGGAACTTGTGGAGGACAAGGCGAAGCTCCGCAATGAGCGCGACCTGCTGAAGGAGGAGATCGCCAGCTGGAAGAAGCTACATGAGAAGAGTAGTGCCTTGGTGAAGAAGACAACAGCCGTCATCATGGAACTTAGGGAGGACATGATGAAGCTCCGCATCGAGCGCGACCTGCTGATGGGTGAAACCGTGGTGATGAAGAAGGAGATAGAGGAACTCCGTGCCTAGCAACCCTTCATGAAGTAGAGAGCAGCGACCCAGACCATTGTCTGTGTCTTCCTTCTTTATTTTTGTGGGTAATCTTCCTTCTTTTGCCCCTGTGTCTTCTTCTTTTGCCACTGTGTATTTCGGGCGTTGCCGCATGTGTCCTTTTAAATTATCCTGAATAGGTTAGACAATTATTATCCGTTGCCATTGTCATCATATTATTTTGTTTGTAGGTAAATGCATACGAGTAAAAAATGGCTAAAAGTCACGCTGTCAGTGAGGCACGTATGAAACAATGCTAACGATGAGCGGGGCCGTGGGATCACAAGCAAACTAGATCATTTTTTATCACCATATCTCACTGGGCTGCCGTGTTTCGCACTCCTCCGTCGTACTAGTACTCTAGTGGAAAACTAGAGTATACCGCACGGTTCTTTGCTCCTCCTAGGTCGTCGACAACAATTACACTACCTTTCTCCGACATGTGGGATAGCCAGCATCCGAGTCAACATGTCATGCACTAGATTAGATTGGGGAACAGAAGGGGAGACTCACCCCGGTCGTAACGCCACAGTAATAAAAATGACTATAATGAGCAGTCAAATCACAAGGCCCCACCTTTCCAGCAGTAATGAGCCGTCAAATCACACAGCCCCACCTTTCCAGCAGTAAGTTGAATCCGCTACTACCTCATCCTCCTTGCCTCTCTGTCAAACCAACTAGGCGAAATTGCCCCACCGACCGCGCGGGAAAAGCCTCGCCCTCCCCTTTTAAATATATATTTTGTATCGATGGATTGCGCCATGGAGCAAAACCAAAAGAAAAAGGTGGTACATATACAACACGCCCGTCGCGTTCGCGTCGCAACCCACATGGTCGGTCGGTCTGGCACGCTGCTCATCGAATGGAATGCGCGTCATCTTGTGTTTGCACTCACATGTGGGACCGCAATTGAGCAACCGACCATAGGCACACTCCCCCATCCCCACGCGTCGGCTGAGTTACTAGAAGAGAGAGACGAGCGATAGTACTGGAGTAGTGCTGTACACACGTCGTTGCCTGGATGATCCCTGAACGACAGGGGAGATCAGTTCGTCCATGCATGTGACCAGAGTCCAGCAGATGGCTGGATTGGCTATAGTCTACATATCGTGCAGGCTGTGTTGTACAATAGGAGCTGTAGTTCTGTTGAGAAATCTCAAAAAAAAGTAGGAGCACCAGGTATATATATATTACAGTACCAACAAAATTTGAATCCATTTTCGGTATGAATACAAGTCTACTCCACTGACCCTAGGCGGCTAGGGCAAGCTCTCCCCTCCACGCTTCACCGGTGAGCCCGTGGATTTGCCCCTCCCCTCTTCCCACCACTCTGTCGGCCGGTGGCGGGGAGGGGAATCCCGGTGCCTCCGCTCCAGTTCTTAGTTTGCGTTAGGGTTTTAGTCCTTGCACACGCAGCGCTCAGGCGGATGTCAGCGCTTCTTTTCCGAGTTTGTCTTTCGGGCTCCGATCTACCTTGAGTTCGTTCGTCTAGACATAGAAGTGAACAAACACAATGTATGGTGTGCCTCCATTTAGATGTGAATTGCAAAAGCCACACATTACCTCAAATTCAAACTACTTAGTCCATGGGGTGCAATGTGTTCAAATGGTACCATCGACATCTCAAATTTAAAAGAGTTCGGGCTTGTTCGTTCTATATTTTGACCCATGATAATTTGACCCGTGTGGTTGTTCAATTAATGGAGGGCCGGGGACTAAAAGTGAACAATAGTACAAAGTGCGATCTGGCACGTACGCAATTTTAAATGATTGTTTTTATGGAGAGAAAAAATAAAACTACTCCACTATATAGGCAGGAGCCTCCGCGCTTGCTTGTTAGGGTTGCTCTCTTCACACACTCTCATCCTCTCCAGATCTAAACACGACAGCGGTGGCCACACTCTCTCTCTGCTCGCCGCTGGTCACAGATCCGGCCGGATCCCCTCCGCCGGGGAAGGGGAGAAGGTGCAACGTTCATGCGGTCGTCGTTGGCGACGGCTCTGACCCACTGTCGGCACGTCCCGATCCGCGTGCCTTGTCGTTCTCTCCCACACATCACCGGCTAGGGAGGGCCTCCGACCCCTTCTTCCTCGCTGCCGTAGTGTGGGCAGATCCGGCCTCCCGCCGCCCACCTAGCCACATCCTGGCGACCCTCAGGTATAACTTCCTTCGAAACCGGCCTTGCTCTACTGCCCCAGCTCCCCACGTCTCTGCATGTGGATCTTTTTCTACTTCTCAGCCCCCCTCGTAGATAGGCTCGATCGGCTGTTCCAAAGCCACCTAAATTTTTACTATTAGAGGTAAAGCTACTTCATGCAGTTGAATCTAGGACTTGGTTCAAACAGGGAAGAAAGGGAGGAAAGGTGTAGCATGAATCTAGGACTTGGTTCAAAGAGGAAAGAAAGGGGGGAAAGTAGTAGACACTAGCTACCCAACCGGTCTCTTGGTTGAAAAGGGAAATAAAGGGAAAACGCAGTACAAACTGGATATAGAACCGATGTACTAGTTGAAAAAGGAAAGAAAGTGGGGACTGGGGGACAAGTCAACAGAGTATGTCCAGCAATAGATTTGCTGTCCTCACATAGTAAAAGGTGGCTCTATAGTGAACAAAAATGGGACCAACCTAGATATCCTGTTTGGATGTTTGTTTGGATCACCACTTTATGCATCGGTGGAGGTACATGGTGCTGGTGCGCCCACTGTCCCATGCCCTTGTGGCAATTTTTAGTTGTTGTTAATCTAATGCCGCTGGTAAAATGTAGCAATCCCACTATCCCATGCCCTTATACCAACTCTTTAGTAGCTGTTAATCTAATGTAGCTGGTAAAATCAAGCAATGGCATCATTAAAGCAATGTCATATTTAACCGTTGTCATTGTTAATCTTAATGGCCCTACTAATAAGAAGCAATGCTGCTTTAGAAATTGCTACTGTCCTTCTATGATTGTCATTAAGATAAGGAAGATGCTTCTTTTCATTTGATGTATGTTTCATCACTTGTTATTCACCCTCCTTTCTACCTTTTTGCGCAAACAGAGATATACATTTCACCTCGTGGAACTCTGCGGGTAATCTCATCCAATAGTTAATTAGCCTTTGCAAGATTAACCGTCACCGTCACCACAATGGCAATATCCACATATTTGTGTGACAAACATGCACGCTTGATTTTAGTTGAACTGCACAAAAGGATATCCAAATTATAGTTGCACATTCCATGAGCTTAACGACCAACCTTGATGTTGCTCAATTATATTGCAACTAATAAAGAAGAAGCTGCCAGCTCATGGGACCAAGTACTTCTTGCTAATTGCATGATGCAAACATTGCTTCATTTTAGGTGAATGATAACCCACAAGTATAGGGGATCAATTGTAGCGTTTTCGATAAATAAGAGTGTCGAACCCAACGAGGAGCTAAAGGTAGAATTAATATTCCCTTCAAGTTCTATCGACCACCGATACAACTCTACGCACACTTAACGTTTGCTTTACCTAGAACAAGTATGAAACTAGAAGTACTTTGTAGGTGTAATGCTAGAACTACTTTGCAAGAATAAAACTAGGAGTACTTTGCGAGAATAAAACTACAAGTAATTTGCAAGATAATAAAAGTTAGTTGTTTAGTAGAAAGCTTTTTGTAACACAAGAGAAAGATTTGTCCCTAAGCAATCGATAACTAGACCGGTAATCATTATTGCAATTTTATATGAGGAAGAGGCATGAGCTAACATACTTTCCGTACTTGGATCATATGCACTTATGATTGGAACTCTAGCAAGCATCCGCAACTACGAAAGATCATTAAGGTAAAACCCAACCATAGCATTAAGTAACAAGTCCTCTTTACTCCCATACGCAACAACCCCCTTACTCGGGGTGTAAGCTTCTGTCACTCTAGCCGCCCACTATAAGAGAATTATGAACGTATTGCAAACCCTACAGTGGGAATCCCTCACACTTGCGCGACACGGAGGGCACCATAGGATAGCACCAAAATAAAACATACAACTCAAACCAATCACAATCATCAATCAACCCATAGGACAAAACGAATCTACTCAAAAATCATAGGATTGCCACATATCATTGAATAATAATATATAGCGTTAAGCACCATGTTTAAGTAGAGATTACAGTGGGGAGAAGAGGTGTTACACCACTGCATAGAGGGGGAGAGAGTTGGTGTTGATGGCGGCGAAGTTGTTGGTGTAGATTGCTGTCACGATGGTTCCCCCGGCGGCGCTCCGGCGCCACCGGGAGAGAGGGGGAGAGAGCCCCCCTCCTTCTTCTTCTTCCTTGGCCTCCCCCTAGATGGGAGAAGAGTTTCCCCTCTGTTCCATGGCTACCATGGCTCCCGGAGGGGAGGATCCCCTCCGAGATTGGATCTCTCTCTGTGTTTCTCTTCTGTTTCGCGTCCCACTTTTCTGGCCTTTCACCATTTCTTAAATATCCGAAGATTCGTAACTCCGATCGGGCTAAAATTTTAACACGATTTTTTTCTCTATATAAGCTTCCTTGCGGCCGAAGAGAAACACAAGACAACACCACGCGGCTGGGGGGGGGAGGTCACACCAAGATGCCTTGTGGAGGCTGTGGGCCTCCGTTTGCGTTGATTCCACCTCCCAAAAATCATATATATTCCAAAATAATTCTCCGTAAAATTTTATCGCATTTGGACTTCTTTTGATATGGATTTTCTGCGAAACAAAAACAAGCAGAAAACATGAACTGGCACTGGATCAATATGTTAGTCCCAAAAATAATATAAAATGTTGCCAAAAGTATATGAAAGTTGTAGAATATTGGCATGAATAAATCAAAAATTATAGATACGACGGAGATGTATCAGCATCCCCAAGCTTAATTCCTGCTCGTCCTCGAGTAGGTAAATGATAAAAAGATAATTTTTGATGTGGAACGCTACCTAGCATAATCTTGATCGTGTAATCTAATCATGGCACGAATATTAAGACACGAGTGATTCAAAGCAATAGTCTATAATTTTATATAAAGACATCAATACTCAGGCATACCAACAAACAATCATGCCTTTCAAAATAAAAATGCTAAAGAAAGTTATCCCTACAAAATCATATAATCCTGTCATGCTCCATCTTCTTAACATAAAGTATTTATCATGCACTACCCCGATGACAAGCCGAGCAATTGGTTCATATTTTTTAACGCGCTTCAGCTTTTTCAACCCCCATGCAATACATGAGCGCAAGCCATGAATATAGCACTATGGATGGAATAGAGTATAATGGTAGAGATTAATAAGGAGAAGTCAAAAAGGGAGAAAGTCTCGCATCAACTAGGCGGATCAACGGGCTATGGAGATGCCCATCAATCGATATCAATGCGAGGAGTAGGGATTGCCATGCAACGGATGCACTAAGAGCTATAAGTGTATGAAAGCTCAAACTGAAAACTAAGTGGGTGTGCATCCAACTTGCTTGCTCATGAAGACCTCGGGCATTTGACGAAGCCCATCATCGAAATATACAACCAAGTTCTATAATGAAAAATTCCCACTAGTATATGAAAGTGACAACATAGGAGACTCTCTATATGAAAAACATGGTGCTACTCTGAAGCACAAGTGTGGTAAAGGATAGTAACATTGCCCCTTCTCTCTTTTTCTCTCATTTCATTTTTTTTGTTTTCTCTTTTTTTGTGGGCTCTTTTTGGCCTCTTTTTTTAGAACAGTCTCATGGACCTCATCCCCACTTTTTCGAGGACTCATTAGTCTCCACCATTCTTTCCTCACTGGGACAATGCTCTAATAATGATGATCATCACACTTTTATTTACTTACAACTCGATAAAAACTATACAAGATGACTCTATATGAATGCCTCTGGCAGTGTACCAGGATGTGCAATGATCTAGCGTAGCAAAGATATCAAAAAATGGACAAGCCATGAAAATATCATGCTAGCTATCTTACGATCATGCAAAGCAATATGACAATGAATGCTCAAGTCATGTATATGATGATGATGGAAGTTGCATGGCAATATATCTCGGAATGGCTATGGAAATGCCATGATAGGTAGGTATGGTGACTGTTTTGAGGAAGATATAAGGAGGCTTATGTGTGATAGAGCGTATCATATCACGGGGTTTGGATGGACCGGCGAAGTTTGTACCAACTGTCGAGGTGAGAAAGGGCAATGCACGGTACCGAAGAGGCTAGCAAATTGCGGAAGGGTGAGAGTGCGTATAATCCATGGACTCACATTAGTCATAAAGAACTCACATACTTATTGCAAAAGTTTATTAGCCCTCGAAGCAAAGTACTACTACGCATGCCCCTAGGGGGATAGATTGGTAGGAAAAGACCATCGCTCATCCCCGACCGCCACTCATAAGGTAGACAATCAATAATAAATCAGGCTCCAACTTCTTAGCATAACGACAGACCATACGTGCATGCTTCGGGGATCACAAACCTTAACACCAATATTCTTACTAAACCACAATTATTCACTAGTACCTCCCACATATTATCATCTCAATATCGCAAAACTATTGCAAGGAATCAAACTTATCATATTCAATGATCTACAAGTTTTATGTAGGATTTTATGACTAACCATGTGAATGACCAATTCATGTTGACTCTCTAAATAGATATAAGTGAAGCATGAGAGTTTAATTATTTCTACAAAAGACCACACTCTGATAAATACAAGTGAAGCAAAAGAGCATTCTACAAATAACAGTTTTCTATATGTAGAGAAACAGGCATCCAAACTTCAAATGATATAAGTGAAGCACATGAAGCATTCTATAAAGCCATACTCAAAAGATATAAGTGAAGTGCAAAGAGCATTCTATAAATCAACCAAGTACTATCTCATACCAGCATGGTGCATAAAAGAAAAAGGGAAAATAAACACAAAAGTCGCTCCAAGAATTTACGCATATCATGTGAACAAAACAAAAACTGAGACATACCAATAATTGTCGAAGAAAGATGGGATGCCTTCCGGGGCATCACCAAGCTTAGATGCTTGAGTCTCCTTGAATATTTACTTGGGGTGCCTTGGGCATCCCCAAGCTTGAACTCTTGCCTCTCCTTATTCTCCTCATATTGATACCTCCTCGTTCTTCGAACACTTCATCCACACAAACTTAACCGAACTATTTATTAGAGGGGTTAGTACATATAACATCAAATCCCATCATGTCCTGCTGTAACATTATTGTATAATTATAATCAAACATTACCCACTGTATGCTATCACAATTCTATGGCTCCCAAGTCAATGGGGCTCAACAAGATTTCAAACATACGCAAATAAACAAACTATAACAGCAATCTGTGAAAACAGGACAGTCTGTAAAGATGCAAATGAAACATATACTTTTGTAACTCCAAAAATTCTAAAAACTTAGGAAAAAATAAAAAATTTGCATAGCAGTACTGTGTAAAAATTTCAGAATTTTTGCACCTTCCAGTAAAATATCAGAATTCAAGCACTACAGCAAAAGTTTCTGTTTTTTCACAGCACACACCAAACAAGCAATTTAAACATCCTAAAGGTAAATCTTGGCACATTATTTTTATATAATACAATGGATTTGTACAAGGGGATAATTATTTTTTTTGAAAAGTTTCTGTAATCAAGATTCACAAAGTTTCCATGGGCATGAACAAAGTTCAAGGACGTCCCCCACTTCAACGGTGTTTGTCTTTCTCACTTTCACTTTTCTTTTTGAAAAATTTTAGGTTCTCCTCTATTTTTTTTGTTTTTAAACTTTTTAAAAGCACACAACAGAATAAAATGACTCTCTAAAACTTCCGGGTTGTCTCCCAGGCAGCGCTTTCTTTAAAGCCATTAAGCTAGGCATAAAGTGCTCAAGTAATCGATCCACCCGGATCCCAAGGTATATCAAAGCCAATTTTAATTAACAATGATTTATAATTTAGTAGTGAGCACAAATCAACATATATCATGCAATAACGAAGTCTAACTCTCTTCCTATGCATCGGCATGTCATAAAAGAACAATTCATGCACATCAAGTAAAGGCCAATGCATAGTATAAATAGTTTCTTGCAATTTTATCGTATTGGAAACATAGAGAGGTGGAGATATAGTTCCTCTCTCATAATAATTGCAAGTAGGAGCAGCAAGCACATGCATATTATATTCACCAAAATCATCATGTGCAATAGTAAAACACAACCCAGCAATATAATCCTTAATAAGCACAAACGTCTCTGATATAGTGTAGTTTGGAGAATTCAAAAAGATAATAGGACTATCATGTGTGGGTGCAATAGAAACAATTTTATGTTTAACATAAGGAACTATAGCAAGTTCATCTCCATAAGCATAATTCAAATTGGCATCATGGCCACAAGCATAGCAAGCATCAATTTCATCAAAAAGGGATATTTCAAACGAATCCAAGGGATCATAGCAATTATCATAGCATTCATCCTTCAGTAAGCACGAAGGCAAATTAAACAATGTATGAGTTGAAGAGTTACTCTCATTAGAAGGTGGACATGGGTAGCTAATCCGCTCTCCCTCCTTTTGTTCTTCGCTCTCCTCGGTATCTTTTTCATCTAATGAGCTCACAGTGTCATCAATTTCTTCTTCCATAGGAGCCTGCAAAATATTAGTCTCTTCTTGGACAGCGGAGACTTTCTCAATAAATTCATCAATATAGGTATTATATTCATAATTCTCATGGCAATATTGAAGTATAGCAAAATTTTCAGATCTGTAAATAGCATCATCACAATCTTCATACTTTTCAAACAAAGATTCAATTTCATAAGCACCCTTAAAAGCAATAAATTCTTCTATTTGTTCCACATCATAGTAATCATATATACCATTAGCATAAGAAGCCAAGATTTCGTTATCATTAAATTCACATTGAAAGGGGAGGTGTGGAGCCTCCATCCTAGAGCAACAAGTATAATCACACCTTAAGCATAAATTCCAAGCATACCTACGTAGCATTTTAATTTGATCCCATAAGAGTTTCCCTTTTTGAGACAAGCGATAATCCCTAAAGTATTCCCGTTGAACCAAAGTATCTCCCATTATCAAGTTGAATGAATATTTATCAGGATTATCAAAGTAGTATTTAGTGTTTTCCACATAACCTGCATCGAGGGTTTTAGGAGGTTCCCCTTCTCCAGGAGTAGCAAGTACAACTAATTTTTTTGGTATTTCATGTTCCATATCCATAACTAAAGATATAAAACAACTTAGAACAGAAAAAAAAACTACTTAGTGATAAAGCAAACAAGCACACACGAGAATATCAACCCCACGCTATTGCTCCTCGGCAACGGCGCCAGAAAAAGGTCTTGATAACCCACAAGTATAGGGGATCAATTGTAGCTTTTTCTATAAATAAGAGTGTCGAACCCAACGAGGAGCTAAAGGTAGAATTAATATTCCCTTCAAGTTCTATCGACCACCGATACAACTCTACGCACACTTAACGTTTGCTTTACCTAGAACAAGTATGAAACTAGAAGTACTTTGTAGGTGTAATGCTAGAACTACTTTGCAAGAATAAAACTAGGAGTACTTTGCGAGAATAAAACTATGAGTAATTTGCAAGATAATAAAAGTTAGTTGTTTAGTAGAAAGCTTTTTGTAACACAAGAGAAAGATTTGTCCCTAGGCAATCGATAACTAGACCGGTAATCATTATTGCAATTTTATATGAGGGAGAGGCATGAGCTAACATACTTTCCGTACTTGGATCATATGCACTTATGATTGGAACTCTAGCAAGCATCTGCAACTACCAAAGATCATTAAGGTAAAACTCAACCATAGCATTAAGTAACAAGTCCTCTTTACTCCCATACGCAACAACCCCCTTACTCGGGTGTAAGCTTCTGTCACTCTAGCCGCCCACTATAAGAGAATTATGAACGTATTGCAAACCCTACAGTGGGAATCCCTCATGCTTGCGCGACACGGAGGGCACCATAGGACAACACCAAAATAAAACATACAACTCAAACCAACCACGATCATCAATCAACCCATAGGACAAAACGAATCTACTCAAACATCATAGGATTGCCACATATCATTGGATAATAATATATAGCGTTAAGCACCATGTTTAAGTAGAGATTACAGTGGGGAGAAGAGGTGTTACACCACCGCATAGAGGGGGGAGAGTTGGTGTTGACGGCAGCGAAGTTGTTGGTGTAGATCGCCGTCACGATGGTTCCCTCGGCGGCGCTCCGGCGCCACCGGGAGAGAGGGGGAGAGAGCTCCCCTCCTTCTTCTTCTTCCTTGGCGTCCCCCTATATGGGAGAAGAGATTCCCCTCTGTTCCATGGCCGCCATGGCTCCCGGAGGGGAGGAGCCCCTCCGAGATTGGATCTCTCTCTCTGTTTCTGTTCTGTTTCGCGTCCCTCTTTTCTGGCCTTTCACCGTTTCTTAAATATTCGGAGATCCGTAACTCCGATTGGGCTGAAATTTTAACATGATTTTTCTCTCGATATAATCTTCCTTGCAGCCGAAGAAGGGCCCCAACCGACTTACGGTGTGCCCACAAGGCAACACCACGCGGCTGGGGGGGAGGTCGCGCCAAGATGCCTTGTGGAGGCTGTGAGCCTCCGTTTGCATTGATTCCACCTCCCAAAAATCACATACATTCCAAAATAATTCTCCGTAAAATTTTATCGCGTTTGGACTTCGTTTGATATGGATTTTTTGCGAAACAAAAAACATGCAGAAAACAGGAACTAGCACTGGGCACTGGATCAATATGTTAGTCCCAAAAATAATATAAAATGTTGCCAAAAGTATATGAAAGTTGTAGAATATTGGCATGAAACAATCAAAAATTATAGATATGACCGAGACATATCAGTGAACTGCACAAAAAGGTCGCATGAATTGAATCATCCATGTTGGTGACTGGTGTCAACCCTTCTACGATGGCCTTGACTGCAGATATGGTTCCCATGACGAGGTATCTTCCTTTTTGGCACTACCATTTGCCAAAACGATCCTGCATGTTGACTCTGCATGTAGCTAGTGATATTGTGCTACTGTTTTGGCACTGCCATGATAAAGCAATAATGTTATTATTTTGCACCTTAATCTAATGCCACTAATAATTTGAGGCAATGTTTTGGCCCCGCTAGTGCCACTGATAAAATGAAGTATTAATACAGTTAAAATAGAGCTACTGTCCTTGCTATGATTTCATTTCCAATGTAGATAATGAAAGTTCTTCTCTTTGTTAGTATTCGTTTCATCAACTAGTTCCATTCTTAAAGTAATGACACGTTTAAGTATTTCTGCAAACAGGGATGCTTCATTTTAGTTGAACTGCACAAAAAAAGAGAATGGAATGACTCAAGGCCCCTCCTTCTACTGCCACACTGAGGTTCACCACTTGCAGAAGGTGTATCCAAAGAATTGAGTCGATTTGCAAGTACCTATCAGGCCTACCATTGAGTCCACTTGCCAGTCTTTAAGACCTACCGTCGAGGCAGTGCAGGGCCCCTCTCTCCCTCGCAGCACGGCAGGTGCCATGATTTTAGTTGAACTTCTAAAAAAAGAGATTGGAATGACTCAAGGCCCCTCCATCTACTGCCACACTGAAGTTGTTCATAGTTTTGAACGAATTGCCTTCATGGCAAGATACGGGGACCTGAAGAATAACTTGATCTCACTAAGTTATCTCACACAGGCCAGTCCTGTCCTTCATACACATGATCGTGCTTTGTCATACTGTGCTACTGTTGTATTTTCTTTTAATAAAGCTATTGTATCGCAATCTTTTCCCATTAAGAAAATGAAGTTGCTTCTATTTATTAGTGTATGTTTCATCAACTAGTGCCACTAGTATAGTAATCACGCTTTTTTCATTATCTGTGCAAACAGGGTTATTTAGCTACATTTTAGTGGAACTGCACAAATGTTCGGATGGAACCCGCATATGCAGAGTGTGAGTTCCACCATCTAAAATAAATGTGGCTATGAACAACACAGATGTTCGGATGGTTCCACAAGTTCTTGGCGACCTGCTTATGCAGAACATGTTAATCTGTCGGTGTTTGACATACGTACCTGTAAACGGAACTGGTTTCCGTGTTGCAGCAAATCCTTGAATCAAATAGCTTACATGAATTAGGTTTATGGTTTGCTGGATATATTGGCACTTTTCCAGGGATTACTCTTTTCTAAGAGAAGCATCGATCGATTTTTCTTTACTTGTACACATTCTCACAACTTTGTTTTAGTTTTAAAGTTAATATTGGCTCTGATCTGTGAATCATTGAGATGCATAGGCATCTTTGTTGTACTTATTATGGGAATCTTATGAGTTGGTTGTGAATCTTGGAAGCTGTGAAACACAACATGATGATGCAGGGGACAGCAACCCTATCAAGCTCTTCAATACTTCCTCCGTTTCTTTTGACTTTGACCAAATTTATATAAAAACATCAACATCTACAATACCAAAGTTATATGGTATATGAAAGTTAATTTCATGATGCATCTAATAATATTTATTTCATATTGTGAATATTGGTATTTTTTCCTATAAAGTTAGTCAAACATTACAAAGTCTGACTTTGACCAAATTTTATATGCAAACTAAAAAGAAACGAAGGGAGTACAAGTTTTAGGGTAGTTGGCATTTTTATAAGCCTTCCGTTGGTCTTGATCTAATGGTAGATAAGGGTAGTACTAGGTAACGTGGGGTCAGTACTCAAGTTTATGTGGGGTCGCTTCTTAAGTTATTAGGAGGTATCCACTCACAGCGCGCTGCAACTCTCGTCCAATCCAAAACCGCCGCCCGCCGCTCCTCTTCCATTCCAAGACCACCGCCGCTCCTCTCCTCTTCCATTCCAAAACGGTTGCCGCTCCTCTTCCATTCCAAAACCACCGCCGGCGAGTGAAGGTGTTGTGGACAAGTAGATCGATGGAGGAGTACAACTGATACATGATGATCGCAGACGGCGACCCTGTGAAGCTAGCCAGGATGATGGAGATACAATATTGGTTTAACAACCAGCGGCAATTAGCGGCGACGGTTTAACAACCCAAAGAGCGAAAAGGCGGCGATCCACCCAGATGGAGTCGCGTGAGAGTCCATAGAGTTGCTCCTCTGGGCCATGGAGCAGATAGATTTGCCGAATCTGGTCATGAGGCGGAGGTGGTGGGAGTATCGATCCAAGATCGAGCATCCAGAGGATCAAGGATTGAGCATCCACAAGGTGCCGTTTGTCAGGGTGCCGTGGCAAAGTGAGCCAGTGGAATCTTCGTCGACTGTACCCAACCGCAAGAGGAGGAAAGCAGTTGGCGCTACAACGCTTCTCTGCCATTCTCCAAGGTTCCCTCACTGTTCACCTCATCTCACGGGGGGGGGGGGGGGTCTGCCGCCGAGGAATAGGAGGGGAGTGCCCCGACGAATAATTAGAGGAGGAGCTTAGGGTTATCAGTATTTTCAGGTTGTGAATTGTGTTTTGTGTTGTGTATTTTGGGTACTTTCAGATATGAATGTCTTTTAAATTTCAGATCTTTGCAGCATTGAGCATATGAAGTATTTTCTGAATTCCAGAGATCTATCTTTAGTACTTTCAAAAATGTAGTTTCATATAAAAGTGTAGACCATGTGATTTTCAGAGAAGAAACTGCAAGTTTCAGTTTCAGATAAGAAACTGCAAGTTTCAGAGGCAGAGGATATATATCGACACAACCTTTTCAAACAGGGATAACAGGTTGTTGGAAATTTTATTCATGGTCGAAAATGGAACTAACAGCAAGTTAACATCATGTTGATCAACATTCATGTATAGCACATCTTCATATGATGCATAGTCAAAAATATATGCTATTTTCAAAATGCCCAGACAATATGGAGAGTGCGAAAAACAGAGAACTAGGGACGAAATTTTGGCTAGTGTTGGAGGTGGTGTGTGTGGATGACAAGGAGGGACCCACCTTTCAGTATAGCACAGGCAAAAAATTGGGGATTTTTCCACTGCACCAGGGGGAATCAAACACGGGCCGAGTAGGTGTGGGGGAGGGGGTGTAGCCACTGGGCTACTGCGGTGTGTTCGACAGAGAGAAGGCGCACAGCCTACCACTACACTACCGCGTCTTCCCCGGCTCCGATTCGTTCCCATCTGAGGCCTCGACGTCGCCATCTGCCTTTGTGCGCTCGCCGCGGCGCCGCCGTCTGCCGTTGTCAACATGCTGAACAAACGAGAGGAATCAGGAGAGGACTATACGTGGAGAGGCTGACAGTCGGGACCCACCAGGTCCATGGGTGTATGCAAGCAAGTGCGTAATTGAAAAAAGCTTCCTCCTAATGGTATACTGACGTTGGGGCCCATGGGTTTGTCAATGTAGTCAATGAAAGAGATAAATTTACAACAAAGATTGTCATCGGGGAGCTAGCAGGTATCATTTTTTTTGAGAGGATGAACAAGTATCAGCTGGGTTGTGGCCTGCCCAGCCTAGGTTTTGTTTTTTAACCTGCGCAGCCCACGACATGCGGACACAGTGGTTTCAACTTATTTTTCGAGGTCCAACATGTATCTACTAGCCTATGGGCCTCCTAGCCTAGGTTTTATTTTGTCTTACATCGGCAGCCCAACTTATGTTTTTTTTGAAGAAAACGCGGAGCTCTGTTCTACTTTTCTATATATAAGAATAACAATGCCAGGTCCAACTTATGTTTTCCCTTCGAACTATATTATATATATTTAAATTATTTTTATGTTATTGTATATTATTATCATATATTTAATAGACACTTATATATTAAAAAAAGTTCTGTTTCACTTTTACTTCGTCCAACCTTTCTATAGACGTTCCCGCTTCCTTTAATTTTGGTTTTTATTCCTCCCATCTCTGTTTTCTCTCTCAATGGTTTTCCCTAAAACCAACTCAATTGGCCTACATGTAGCCTAAAAAAATATCCCACGTATTATTAACTTATAAAAATAAATGTTTAACAATAAGTTGGCAAGGAAAATCCTGGTTTATTTTTGACCCTAAGGCAACGAAAATTCTGGTGATTGCGTACAAAAGCTTGCTAAGATTTAAGGACCAATGTAATAATAACGCGCTCATTATCTAATTTTATTTATAATAAAATGCCTAGCCCCGGTTTATTTTTTGATAACTTTGCTCTGTCCAACCCAACTTAGTCAACAAATGATTCTGACATCCATAGCCGTTGGATTTACATCCAACGGCCGACATGCATCTTCAATCTCTCGTCTTCTTCCTCCAGCGTCGCCGAGACTGCCTGCTCCCGCCTCTGGCGGCTAGCGGCTCTGCTTCGCTGCGAAGCGCTACCCCACCGCCGGCCAGGCCATCCCTCTACCTCTCCACACCTCCTGTTATTATCTGCCGACTGCAGCCCCACGACGCACCAGAACCAGTTAACCCTTGTACTCCTCTCCGTCTGCGACTCCACTACCATGTCTTCCCATCTCTGGCTCGTTCCCGTCCGGGGCCTCGCTGTCGTCCACCGCCTTGGTGCGCTCGGCGTGGCATGGTCAACGTGGTCAACAAACGAGAGTCATCGGAAGAGGACTGTACGTAGACAAGCTGACAGTGGGGACACACCAGGTCCATGGACTCACGCATGCAACTGCCTCCTTATTACGCGGGAAAAGAAAATTCCTCCCCATGACAGTTGGGACCCACCATCTACATCTTCGCACGCAAGGAAGTGCGTCCTTATTATGCGGAAAAAAAATGTTTCCTCCCCCTGACAGCTGGGACCCACCCGCTACATCTTCGCACGCAAGGAAGTACCTCCTTATTACGCGGAAAAAAAGTTTCCTTCCCCTGATAGCTGGAACCCACCAGCTACATCTTCACACGCAAGGAAGTGCCTCCTTATTACACGCAAAAAAATGATTTCTCCCCCTGACAGCTGGGACCCACCAGGTACATCTTCGCACGCAAGGAAGTGCCTCCTTATTATGCGAAAAAAACGATTCCTACCCCTGACAGCTGGGACCCACCAGCTACATCTTCGCACGCAAGGAAGTGCCTTGTTATTATGCGAAAAAAACGATTCCTCTCCCTGACAGCTTGGACCCATCCGCTATATCTTCGCACGCAAGGAAGTGCGTCCTTATACCTCTTGACAGTTGGGACCCACCAGGTCAAAGCGTACGTAGCATCATATGTCTGGTCGCAAACGTGTACGTACATACTGGTCGATCGGTCTCTTTGCCGCGATAAACCGTGTCCGAGTAAGGAACGGCACGTGTCGTAGTAGAGCCCCCGACATAGCAGTTCAAGCAGTCCCGTCTAAATCATGTACACGTACATATAGCCACACGGCCAAAAATACGGCCATGTACGTACACACGGGCGGGGTCTCGAACGCGTACTCACTCATATGTATAGCCAGGGCTCGTGTACATGGATAGGCAACGTGGAAAAGGCAATGAATGGCAGCAACGACGTCCTGTTCATCGGCAGCCAACCGGCTGGGTCAGAACGGAGGAAACATCGTCGTGTTCATCGGGAGCCAAGCGACTGGGTCGGAATCCGTCCTGTTCATCGGGAGCCAACCGGCTTGCACGGAATAGCTGAAACGGGGTCCTGTGCATCAACCCCCCACCGGCTCGGGGTCTGGCATACCGCAAAATGGACGAAACGGAGTTCTCTTCGACCGCCTACGGTCGAAACGGGGTCCTGTTCATCGGGAGGGGTTTGACGTACCGCAAAACAGACGAAATAGACTTCTCGCCAACCGCCTATGGTCAAAACGGGGTCCTGTTGATCGGGAGGGGTGTGACGTACTACAAAACGGAGGAAACGGACTTCTCTCCAACCGTCTACGGTCGACACGGGGTCCTGTTCATCGAGAGGGGCGTGGCGTACAGCAAAACTGTTCATCACCGTCTACTTCCTCCAGCCTCCACGGGCTACTGTTCATCCGCAACTGCCTACGGCCTCCACAGGGTCCTGTTCATCCACCCCCAACCGGCTGGGGTGTGGCGTACCGCGGCACGGCCTCCTCAATCGATCGGGATCCTGTTCATCCAGCGCCAACCAGCTGCTACACACGACCAGGGTACTATTCATCCACATCCAACCCACTGGCTGGGGTGGGGCGTATGAGCGGGCGGCAGCAACGGGAACTGTTCATCCACAGCCAACCAACCGGCTAGGTCAACTCAGCACATCTCGCGCAAGGGGCTCGATCGATGCAAGTCTCGACCCGTTCTACGTATCGCGCGCGCGGCAGCAGCGGGCACTGTTCATCGAGTGGCAACCAACCGGCTACGTCTCGCACAGGGCTCGATGCAACACATCGATCGATCGGCTTCAGTAAGAAACAAGAAGGGATCGATCGCTCGGGTTCAGTTAGCAGCGAAGGAATCAGTCGGGTTCGGTTAATAGCAAAGGATTCGCTCGGGTTCAGTTAGCAGCGAAGGGATCGATCGGCTTCAGTACGTATTGGGATTGATAGCTCGTGTTCAGTACGTGTAGTAGTGCGAGGGGTCGATCGATCGCTTGGGTTCAGTAAGAGAACGCCTCGCTCGGGTTCAGTTAGCGAACGCCTCGCACACATGTGCGTACGAGAGAAACGCGCAAACTACACCGCATCGCTCAGCCCCGACCCCACACCGATTGCCCACCGTAACCGGGAACTCCCTGAAAATTTCCTCTCCCTCACTTCTACCATGATTTTTTACGTGATGGACGCCCCAAAGAATGTCATGAAGGTGCGTCTCCGGCCTGCCCAGGACGAAAAGCCCATTTTCTGTCATAATTTTTTGTCATAGAAGTAGGAGCCCACCACATCTATGATGATACATGTTTTTGTCACAATTATCATCATAGAAGTGTCACATCCATGACAGAAAAAGTTTTCGTTCGGGCCATAATGTCACGGAAGTGTCTTTTTTTGTAGTGTGAGTTGTGTACCAACTCACATGTGCTGAGGCAAGAAGGTTGATGGCAAGATTGTGTCCCAAGACCACAGACAACTCACCTCCGAGTTCATCATTTACAAGCTTTCCAACTCCATCTCGTCACTTCCAACAATGAGCATTAGGAGTGTCATGGACCTTGTGAAAGCCCTCTTTCACTACAAGGTGAAATACGGGAAGGCATGGAAGGCGAAGCAAGCCGCATTCAAGATGTTGTATGGTGATTGGGAGGAAGCATACAACCGACTCCCTAGGTTGTTGGGAGCTATGGCCGCCACTAACCTGGGCATGGTTCATGTGGTCGAGCCATATGGGGAAAAAACAATGATTTACAACGGAAGGACTGTCCGAGTATTTGGCCGTGCATTTTGGGCATTCGAGCAATGCGTGAGGGCTTTCGAACACTGTCGGTCGGTCATCTCCGTCGATGGCACCTTCTTGACCGGACAATTCAAGGGCACTCTCTTGGTTGCAATAGGGAATGATGCCAATAGCCAGTGGGTGCCTTTGGCTTTTGCTTTGGTTGAGGCAGAGAACAATGATAACTGGGAGTGGTTCTTGCATCTTTTGAGAACCAATGTTTTACCGGCTCAAAAGGAAATTTGTGTTATATCGAATCGCCATCCAGGAATTCTTAACGCGGTGGACATTAACATTCCCGAGCATGCTCCTTTGCACCATCAATGGTGCACGAGGCATTTTTGTTCAAACTTCTATAGGGCATGTGGGCGTACGTAGTTGGCCGACGATCTTCAAGATTGTTGTCTCGCTTTCTCCGATCGACGTTTTGCAAACTTGTACAACCGATTGGTCGTGAACAGAAAACTCGATGCCGGGGGTCTTGACTTTCTCAATAGGAACATTCAACAAAGGACGAAATGGGCACGAGCTTATGATGAAGATGGCTGGAGGTACGGTCAAATGACAAGCAACATGGCCTAATGCTTCAATAGGGTGCTCAAGGGTGTATGTGCATTGCACATGACGGCAATAGTTCAATACACATTCGACAAGATGAATGCATATTTTCTAAAGTACTCACTTGAAACGGATAAGCAGATTGCGGGAGAGAACAAGCACAAGTACAAGTTCCCACCAAAGGTGATGAATAGATGGAATTTCAATCACGGAAGGCGGACTCCCAAAAAGCTACATTATATAATAACGACGAGTGGATTTACCAAGTGAATGAGCCAGGAGGAACCACAAACGATGGCCACCAACACGGAGGCCGGGTGTTCAAGGTCTAGCTAACGCGGTGCGACTGCTCTTGCGGGAGGCCATTGTTGCTTCATCTCGCATGCTCGCACTTGTATACGGCAGCTCACACTAGGAATGTGGACATTAATCACGCGCTCACCGTGAGGGAGTCTGAGTTCTCGATCGTGACCACCAAGAATACATGGGCTCCTAGATTTCACCCATACTATGATCAATCACAATGGCTGGAGTATCATGGAGTTCAACTATGGCCCAATCCAGAATGGAAGGTCATTAAACGGGGAAGACGTAAGACAAAGTGTCTTAGAGGTGACATGGACGGGTGGGGCCGTGGTGGTGGCGGAGAATCGGGCAACAACCAATTCCAAGAGCCTCGTGAGAGAGCCCATTGTGGAGAGTGCAATGGTGGGGGCCACAACACAAGAAGTTGTAGCAAAAGGAAGAGATTAAAGAGAAATGAAGCAAGCACAAGCCAACAAGGAGGTACACAAGTTCCTAGCCAACCAAGTAGTAGCCAACAAGGTCCTAGCCAACCAAGTAGTAGCCAACAAGTTCCTAATCAACCAAGAAGTAGCCAACAAGGGCCTAACCAACCAAGGAGTAGCCAACAAGGATCTAGGCAACAAAGAGGGAGCCAACTTGGTCTTACAAGAGGCCGTGGTGGTGGTAGAGGCCGTGGTGATGGTAGAGGTCGTGCTGGTGGTAGAGGCCATGTTGATGGTAGAGGCCGTGTTAGTTGTACAAGGATTGGTATGGGTGCATACCTACGAGGACCATTTCCGTATGTGGCTACATTTCAATATTCTTTTCATGTTGTTTCATAGTGCACTATTGTTATTTATGATCACATATTGCTTCTTGTCCTTCCTAACTATTATCTTGCAATTTTTCATAGGTTTGGCGGTGTCTCAACCCAACAAGGCAACAATGAAGTGGGTGGAGGAGAAGGATGGGGAAGGTGAGAGGCCGAGGTGGTGGGAGGAGGCTGCGAGGAAGGTGAGAGAGGAGGATGTAGCCACACTTGAGAGGAAGAAGCAAGAGGAGCTTGAAGAGAAGAGGAAGATAAAATAAGAAATGACGCTGGAGTATGTAGCGAGGCAGAGGAGGGCTAAGTTTGAGGAGTCGACGAGGAAAGTGCAACGGCAAAAGGAATTCGAAGAGAAATGTAGGAGGCTTCATCTTTTGGAGAAGGCAAAGAAAGAGAGTGAGAATAAGTTATTCATCGAGAGGGTGGTTCATGAGGCTCATCGTGCAAGGGAAAGGGAGGAGGCAGATGAAGAAGAGAGGAATAAGAAAGGAAAGGGGCCTTGCTCGATACAATAGAGCAATGTAGTTCTCATCATATTCTGAACTATGTCATAGACTCCACTATGTGCATTTTATTTTGAACCTTGTCGTCTCGTAGACTTTGATCTTTGAACTTTGTTGTGGTCGTGAACTTTAAACTACCATCAAGTTGTTGTGAACTTTTTAGGTACTTTCAACATGCTGTGTAATTTGCTATATGCTATGTGTTGTGTACACTTTTTCCAAAATTGTGCTCTTATTAAGGTTTTGAACAAGTTCACAGTGCAGCGCCCATGGGCTCGGCGTTACACTACATAGTGCAATGCCCATGTCTTAGGCGCTACGGTATTAAAAGTTCATATACAGAGAGATACAGAGAGCAACAGAGAACAATTCGAGCAGTTCAACCACCGAAATTTGCCTAAGTCATAATGCAGAGCCCAATGTCTAGTTGCTATACTAGACAGTGTAGTGCCCGTCTCTTAGGCGCTATGCTATTAAAAAATTCCAACACAGAGAGCAATAGAGAGCAATTCGAGCAGTTCAGCACTAGAAATTTTCCTAAGTTATAGTGCAGCGCCCAAAGTCTATGCGCTATACTAGACAGTGTAGCTCCCGTCGCTTAGGCGCTATGCTATTAAAAATTCCAACACAGAGAGCAACCGAGAGCAATTCGAGCAGTTCAGCCGCCAAAATTTTCCTAAGTCACATTGCAACGCCCAACGTCTAGGTGCTATACTAAACAGTGTAGCGCCAGTCTCTTAGGCGCTATGCTATTAAAATATTCCAACACAAAGAGCAACAGAGAGCAATTTGAGCAGTTCTGCACTAGAATTTTTCCTAAGTCACAGTGCAACGCCCAATGTCTAGGCGCTATACTAGACAGTGTAGCGTCCGTCTCTTAGTCGCTGCACTAAATAGTTTAATGCCCATAGCTTAGGCGCTATGACAATTAAAATTCCTATATAGAGAGGTACAGTTAGCGACTCCAGGATTTCAGCCGCCGAAATTTTGCTAAGTCAAAGTGTAGCGCGCATGATCTAGGCACTATACTAGAGAGGGTAGCGCCTATGCGTGAGGCGCTATGCCCTTTAAATTTGGAAAACCAGCACAACAACCTACAACAAATGCAAAACCAACACAGTAATCTGCAAAATCAGTACTGATTCAATCTGCTTTTATAACTAATAACATTGCAGCAAATGCATTAACCAGATTCAATCAGAATCACCACATTCAAGTTCTCGAAACCGGCGACAAGTTCAACATACTTCAAGTTCAACATTAACAACAAGTTCAACATACTTCAAGTTCAACAATGATGACAAGTTCAACATTACTACGAGTTCAACACGGACAACAAGCTCAACATTACTACATGTTCATAACAAATCGACGACAAGTTCAACGTCACTAGTGCTTCCTTCCACGCGTCCTTGTGTCTCGTCCCCTTCTAGGAGGAATCTTGTCCGTCACCACCGGCTCCTCTTCCTCTGCCTCCTCCACCTCCACATCATCTTCTGAGCCATCATCATCCTCGATACCCCTCATCCTCCTCATACCTATTGACATCCGCGAGCTCTGACCGACTGCCTTCTTTCCTTTCATGTTGTAGTCATCCGGTGTGTACCGCTTGAATTGTCCTTTCCTAGGCTTCAACATGTAAGCGGAGCGAACTTGATAGTCCTGCGGTGTCATCTCGTCCTCAACCTTTCAAAAAAGAAGATATCTATGGAAAAGATCGTGCGTCGTAATGAAGTGAGGAATGTATGGGAGAGAAGAATGTATGCTTTCTCATACCTCTGTGGAGACCGCATCCTCAGCCTCCATATGAGCTGTCGAGGTAGTCTCATCCTCTAGATCAGCCGCATGGTCATGGGGTGTACCAGACCTGGACTACGACGGCGTGTTATACTCAGGGTCACGACAACCTAGCAAGTTGGATAACCGCCGTAACTGTTGGCCCTGGCGCTGTCACATTGACAAGTGAAGGAGACGTGAAACTTAGCAAGGAATATGCAATTGGGCAATGTTGTAACATGGCTACGTATCTTTTCTCCCTTTTTCCCCACCGGGTTTGTCTCTAGAACACTCTCGTTTTCATCGGCTTGTTTCTTGATCTCCTTGCGCTATGCATGAAAGGAAATCAACATGTTAGGCAAGCAAAGATGTGTAGCTAAGAAGGGCACACTTTACCACAAAGTTGAGCACTAGAGCAAAAGGGGTTTGGCTCCCATCCCTGATAAATTTGTTGTATTGGCTCTGGGCAAGTTCATCGAATACAGTGGGCTCTTCCAATTTTTCCTCCTCATGTAGTTGTTGAATGCGAGTGGGCAATACTCGCGTAGCTGGGATCCTGCCCTAGTCATAGCTTCCTCCACACAAAGCTCGAACCTGGTGACGTACTTCTTATGATGTTTATCCCAATCCTTGATCTTTTGCTGCTTTTTCCTATCCAACCTGCATGTTAAAAAGCTAACTATTAGCACCATCAAAAAGGACATCACGATGCTAAGTGCACACAGTTCATGCTCTCTTACCTGTGAAGCTGGCGGTCCAAGTCCTCCCACTCCGGCGGGTGACCCTGAAACAACCCAAATAGCTGGTACACACGATGTGGCAGATGAAGCTGAACCGCCCAATTGCATATCATTGGGCACCACATAAGCCAAAGATGCTTTTCCTCCAAGCACTTTGGATTCAGCTGGAACGTGTATGCTACACCAAAGCTATCCCCGGCACCATATGGCTGCCATTCCACCTGGAACATAGCACAACAACATTGATGTCGTGTTTTCATAGAGAGCATGCGAGTGAGTGATGTAATGTCAATGTTTACCTGCTCAGCAGTAAACATATCCATCTCGTTGGTGTACTGCTTGTACATGATATCGACATCGCTCGTCATCTCCGATACCACGTCCCACTTGTAAGCCCAAGTGGGGAGCCGTAGAGGGTTGTCATGATCGCCCCAAAGCCTTGAACGATACCTCTTCCGGGCGTCCAACTGGCAGTTGTTCCCAACTCCATACCGAAAGTAGGAGCTTAGGACCACCAATTCCGGCGTCTTAACCTGGGTGGGTGCTACTTAGAGCATCTCCACTCGCCCCCCCCCCCCCCAACAGGCCCCCCAGGGCGCCTTTTTTAGCGCCGGCGCCGAAAAATCGCCCCAGTCGCGCCCCCAGGTCGTTGTTTATCGCCGGTTTGGGCCGAAATAACAACCGGCGAACCCGAGCCGAACCCAGCGCACCGGGGGGGCGCCTGGGGGGGCCGGCTGAAGCGAAAAGGCGCGTGGGGCCACGCTGTCGGCGACAACAGGCATATTCCCGCCGTTTTTACCCGCCTTTCCCTCCATTTCCCCATTGCTTCCCCTTCTCCCCCCCCCCCGCCGTTCCCGCCATGCCGCCGAAGAAATATGTGGCTCCTCGCGCCGCCGCCGATTCCACCCAGCCGAAGCAGAGGAAGGCGAGGGCGCCAATGGCAAGGCCAGCGGGCTTGTCAAACACCAAGTGGAGGGCGGATGTTCAGCACCGGGAGACGGTCACCGCCGACCGGCGGAACAGGCTCATCACCAAGAAGGCCAGGGACGCGGCGGCACAGCAGGGAGAGGTGTCTCGCACGGGGGGAATGATGAACCTTCCGCCTGGCCACTGCGCACAAGCCGCGTGGGGGAGCCAGCAGACAGTCGCGTCGCCGACCAACTTCTCGCCGCCCCCGCCGTAATGGGGGTACGCCCCCTCGCCTGGCTACTCCGACGGCGACGCGCATGGCGGTTTCAACCCCAACATCACCTTCCCGCATGGCGCGCCGCCGCGTGCCTCCCCCTCCGGCCTGAACCCCGACCAGCGCACTCCCTCCCCCGTGTTCACCGCCGGCCTCAACACCCAGTACAGCTACTCGCCGCCGGCGTACTCATCCTCGCCTGCGCCGCCTCTGCGCCGGGGCGCCCTGCCCTTTGCACACGGCTCGGCGCCACAGTTCAGCAACACCGATACCACCGACGCCGACATGAACGAGATCATCACGAGCGGCTCGGTCGCCGCCGCTTCCTGCCCCGGGTTCCACGCACAAGACAAAAAAATGGACACCGCTGTCGACATGGACGACGAGCTCGACGACGCCGTGGAGGAGCTCGACAACGCCGAGGAGGAGGTGGAGGAGGAGGCGGAGCCGGTGCCGGTGGTGAAAGGGAGGAAGAAGAAGCGGGCGGCCAATGCCAGGCCGGGCGAGCCTCGTGTCAAGTGGACGTCGAAGGAAGACGAGTGCCTCGCCGAAGCATGGAAGACCGTCAATATCGACCCGATCACCGGCTCGAATCAGAACGCCGACACGTACTGGGGAAGGATCAAGACGGCGTTCGATGAGCGCAAGTTGGTCGACCCCTACTTCGCCACCATCCACATGGAGCGCGGCGACAAGGCCATGGCGAACCATTGGGCGATCATGCAGGCGGCCTGCAACAAATGGCATGGGATCGTAGAGGAGGTCGCGGCTCGCCCGGAAAGCGGCGCCAGCGTCGAGGGGCAGGTATGTCCAGCCGCCGGTTCAGTTCTTTCGCCGTGTACTTCGCCGACACTTGTTCTTCGGATGTGCAGATGGTTCGGATGTTCAACATGTATCGCCAGGACAACGGCGACCAAGAGTTCAAGTTCCTTCACGTGTTCCCCAGGATTGAGTCGTGCGAGAAGTGGAGGGAGGTCCGGCTCACCCTCGCCAAGGCCAAGGAGACGTACAAGCCGGACGCGTCTGCGCTGGGGGCGGCGGATGGGCGCCCTGATGGCAACAAAAGAGCCAAGGCGACGAGGGACGCGACACCCGCTGCCGAACGGCTGCAATTATCGATCGAGCAGTGCATCGCCGACGCCAAGAACATCGCCGCAAAGAGGGAGGAGAAATCCGACGCGCGGTGGTCGGCGTTGATGACGAAGCAGGACGTGAAGCTCGACCTTCTCAGGACCAACATCGCCGCGAAGAAGAGGAACACTGACTTGGCGTTCTTGATGGCGGCAGACATGTCGACGATGGACGAGCAGGTCAAGGCGTGGTACCTAGCGGAGCGCGGCCTCATCTTGAACCAGATGCCCGGGCCGGCGTCGACCACCGCCCCTACGCCCACGCCGACGCCCAGCCCGAGCGATGAAGCTGTGCCGACGCCGACTACCAGCCTGAGCACAGAAGCCACGCCGACGCCGAGCACGAGCGATGAAGCTGCGCCCACGCCGACCCCGGCCAGTCCCACGCCAGAGCCCGCCATTTGATGCGTTCCTTGTCTATGTTTTCTTCCTTTTGATCGCCGAACTTTCGGGCATGTTTGATCGCCGAACTGTGGCATGATGATCGCCGACTTGTGGCATGGTGATCGCCGAACTTGTGGCGTTTTTTGGTAGCGGGAAAGACAAGTTTGATTTTTTGGACGTTTGGGGGCCGAAACCTGGGGGCGTGGCTGGGAACTCGATCGCCCCCAGGGCGAAAAACCCGCCGGCGCAAACGCCAAAACACATTCGCCGGGTGCGCTGGGGGGCCGAACGAGTGGAGATGCTCTTAACCTGGGTGGGGCCCAGCCTGGCCCCAGGGTGCCACGCTGGCAAGGCGTGTACCGTCTGTCAGACGGGCGCTACGCCGTGTAGTATAGTGCCCACGCATTGGGCGCTACCCGAAAGGGTTAGCTGGGTGAAATAGTTTCGTGGACAGTTCATTCTGTGAATTTGTTACGCCTTCGGGTGCAGGCAGCCACTATTCATCCAAGTACAAACTTCGCTAGCTACAGTAAAAGATAATCAGCCTCTATTCACAGACTGTGTTGTGTATCGTTGACTTTTTCTTCCGAGGATTATCACCTACCAAGTACAAATGTCTACATGTAACTGTACCGAGCAAAAAATTAGTAAACTTCGCTAGCTACAGTAAAAGACAATCAGCCTCTATTCACAAACTGTGTTGTGTATCGTTGACTTTTTCTTCCGGGGATTATCACCTACCAAGTACAAATGTCTACATGTAACTGTACCGAGCAAAAAATTAGTATGGAAAAATCGTTCATATTGATTTGTTCTGCTTGTATAGCTGATTGCCAAATTTATAACACTTAGTTGTCATAGTGTTTTGCCGCACTTGTCAGTTTAATACTGCCAAGTTGTTTTGTCATAGGTTGTAAAACCTAGTTGCCACGGTGTTTTCTCACGCTTGTCAGTTTAATTCTATCAAGTCACCGTTTCATAAAAGTTTTGTCGGAGGTCTGTGAAAACCTAGTTGCCATGGTGTTCTGCCGCGCTTGTCGGATGTTTTGTTGTGCTTGTATAGTGGTTGTCAGTTTAACTCTACCATGTTATTCTTAAAAAGTTTGCCATGGAATTTTGTTGTGCATTTATGGGTCGCTACACCGGAAAAATTACTAGGACAATACTGGGTGCGCGTCCTCTATAGATATTTTCTGAAGCCAAAAACATTTGACAAAAAAAGCATACTCGTTGCTTACTCATATATGTTACTAGTAAGAGTAATGAAATCCTAAAACAAAGTAGAATAAGAAGTTAAACCGCTGTAACAAAGGAGTAGTGTAAGAAAAAAGAAGAAGTAGGGTAGCAAAAGTGAAAAGGACAAAGGCAAATGCTGTAGAGTGCTGCAAACACAGTGTGCAAGTTGCGTCCCGGTCCCTAGTGTTTCCTAGGCTATACGACTCCCTAACATCCCTCTAACCGTGCGTACGCTGTAGAATAGATTTTCCCAAAATAAATTTGCCAAGGCCACTGTCCCTTCGGAACATCAGATAATATTACCTGTCACTCGTAACTCTTTCATCGGCGACCAACAACAATAGCGAATTACCGAACACCGCTACAATAGAAAATAGAGAATTCCTTATTTGGCTATTTTTTAAAATTTGCTTCCCTTTCTGGTCCAAAATTTTGTTTTCTTCCCTTTTTGACACTCAAACTTTATTTTATTCCCTTTGTGACACTTCAATCAGTTTTGGCCAGTAACGGTGTTAAGTCTAACCTAAAAAGACTGTTTTAGCCCTAGTGTAGTATGTGACCAGATTATTTGCATGCATACACACAGGTAGCTTATAAATTTGTACAGATTAATCATACAGGTGATAAATTAGACCGCGATGTGCCGGCGTACACGAACCCATGGCAAGCTCCAGCGACACAGGGATGACGCTACTGCAACAGGCTATCTAGTGCAAGTCGCCGGCCAGTACATACGTGCACGTACTGCTAGCTAGCTTTGCACGTACACTGCTGCTGCTTGAAATCAATAAGTGCGTGTGCTAGTTTGCACGTACGTATTGTTTCTGGAGGATACGAGCTAGCGTTCTAAGGCCAACACGATGTACAGACACTGCTGACAGCCCCGACGCCGCCGTGCATGGGAGCTGGCTGCGGCCTCGGCGCACCCACGCACGGGAGGAGGAACGGCCGCTTGGCGGGCACAGGGAACTTCCAGTCGGCCCCGGCCCGGATCAGTGTCGTGCGCTCGTGGCACACTTCCACCAAGGTGATTGATTCTAGTTGGACGTCGTGTACTCTTTTCTACAAGCCAAAGCTAGCTTGCTGCCGATATCTCTCTTGATCGATTTCGGGCGACAAACGGAACGCACGCACACGTGAATCGCCGTATTGCCACAGGCCCGCCTGTGTTGAATTTTATCATTTCACAACACCTGATGTGATACAAGTTACAGGGTGCATGCATATATATTGTAGAAGCTAGCTGCCTAAGAAATGCTACTCGGAGACTAAACCTACACGGATACATGCAAGAGCAAGAAACCTATACGCATACATACAGGAGGTTATGTTGTGTTTTAACTCTCAACACATTTTTGGTTCGTTCATGCCCTTTCTCTTAACTTTTTTGGTGACTTACTACCAGCAGGGGCAAAATTGTCTTTGCACATGGTAGTTAACACCACAGGATGAAAAAATGGATGAAAGTGTCACATAGGGCACAAAATGAAGTTTAAGTGTTAAAAAGGGAAGAAATTTTTTTAAGGGGCCAAAAAGGAAAAGAAATTTTAAGAAATGACCAAATAAGAAATTCTCTCAATAGAAAAATGGCATGTTTCAGCATCAGCATACGATGGCACAGACCCCGCTTCATGACCGGTCTATGGAAAAAAAAATGCGCGCTCACAGGGTGACACCAGCTGGAAGCTAGCCGGCCAATTCGTTCGTGGCTAGAAATCAAGTTGGAGAGATCAATTGATGATGTACTGAGCTGGTCTGATGACTCAGATATGCAAGTCCAGTAATTCCAATGGAAGCAAGGTAATCCCTTCGATGTAGGACGTTTTGATAGTTTAAATGCAAAAAACCGTCACAACAGCGGTCTCATTAGCAGAAAACCATCATTTTACAATTCGTCGTACAAATCACCAAAAAAATTGACAACAACAAAAAACACTGACGGTAAATGTTAAGTGCTTTAATGAAGTCATTAAAGTGCCATAAGAGCAAGTTGACTTGATGATCTTCTTCTTCCTCCCCCTCTCTTTGTAGCATTTTATCAAACACCTTGCGCGCCGGAAGCGTCGTCCACACTCCACAACGGCAAGTCGCTGCACCATGGCCGTGGCCCTTCCCGGCGAGGAGGCGGCTTCTCGAAGCAAAGGCACGACCACGACCTCTCAAGGCACCACGACGCGGCGGCCAGGCAAGCCCCTCTCTTTTTTTCAGACGCCGTTGAAAGCACCCGCATCCATTGCCTCCCGATTACGACGACGACAGTCCTCCGGTGCAGCGGCCTTGGCCGACTTGTCCTTGGCAAGGCGGCGCTAGGAATGGCGGCTTTGCCCCCACGTCGACTGCAGCCGGCGGCTTTTCCCCCACGATGCGACTGCTGCCGGCGGCTAGCCCTCCTCCCGACCTGGCTCCTTGCAGGATGGCGTGTGGAGCGCAACCCCATGGCTACACGCGGGGGACGGCCACTCCCACAGTGGAGATGGCGGCCAAGTCCGGCAACGCGTGGCCCTGGCGCTGCGCTTCGCATCGGACCGGGACCTGCTGTTGTGGCCGTCCCAGGCACTGGCGCTCGACCCGCTCCTGCTCGCCGCGGCGCGGGACGTGTCCCGTCACCTGGCGCTGATCCTGCTCCACCTCCCTGAACGCGTGAGGCTGGTGCCGAGGTTACCGCGCCTGCGGCGAGGAAGGCAGCCGGTGCTCCTGCGGCGAGGGAGGCAGCCGGTGGCGACGCCCGGGACTGCTAGGAGGAGAGCAGTGCAGCGACATGCGGCTCGTTTGTTGCTTTGTTTCTCGGGTGGCGACTGCTGTTTGAAAAAATGCTATTATAAATAATAAAGAGAGAAAGAAGAAAGAAAAGACCAAGTCAATTTGCCTGGGTGGCACTTTTTTCTACCAACTCAGCCGACGGGCAGGCCTGACCAGTTACCGAAGTCATGAAAGCATTTAGCATTTACCGTTAGTGTTTTTTCCACTGTTAATTTTTTGGTGCAATATTTTTACGACCAGTTGTAAAATGATGGTTTTCTGCTAATGTCATTTAACTCGTAGTACTATACTGGTTTCAATCAAATATACAGATCTCTTCTTACACGCTCCCGAAGAGCAACACACTCTCATCCAAATGAAGCCGCACTTAGGGCGATTTTTTTTCAAAACTATGACGTTTTTTATAGCAAATTCGGAAAATATACGACCGAATTCAAAAAAACCAAAACTATGACCCCGTCGGCCAGTTATTGGCCGAAGAGGCCCTTTTCGGCCAACCATTGGCCGAAGACCTCTCTTTGGTCTCCCATTGGCCGAAGATAGGCAGAGGCAGGCCGAAGATAGTATCTTCGGTTAATAGTTGGCCGAAGAGTGCTCTTCGGCCAGGCAGTGGCCGAAGAGTTCCATCTTCACGTGAATGCAAGACCGAAGATACTATCTTCGGTTAACCATTGGCTGAAGAGTTTTTTTATAATTAAAAGTGACTTATAAATCCTGTACAACCATTCCCGTCATATATATTAAAAAAATATACTTTCCCGCAACCTTTTTCCCTTCATATTTTCTCCGGCCATTCTATCCCGCCGTTATTTGCCTCCATTTTCTCCCGCCATTTTCTCCGGCCATTCTCTCCCGCCATTTTCTCCCGCCATTTTCTTTCCGGCCATTTTCTCTCCCGCCATTTTCTCCGGCCATTCTGTCCCGCCATTTTCTTTCCCGCCCATCTCTCTCGCCATTCTCTCCCGCCATTTTCTCCGGCCATTCTCTCCAGCCATTTTCTCTCGCCATTTTCTTTCACGCCCTTCTCTCCCGCCATTCTCTCCCGCCATTTTCTTTCCCGCCCTTCTCTTTCGCCATTCTCTCCCGCCATTTTCTTCGGCCATTCTCTCCCGCCATTTTCTCTCGCCATTTTCTTTCACGCCCTTCTCTCCCGCCCTTCTCTCCCGCCATTCTCTCCCGCATACATAGGTAGGTATATGTCTCCTGATCAGATAGAAGCAAGTGCGATAGTAACACATACATGAAGCATGTCTCATACATAGATAATGACTCACACATGAGGAAAGTCTGAAACAAACATAGATAATGACTCATACATAGATAACCATATCACTGCTGGGGACGACGACGAATCTGGGTCTTCCTCGGGCGAGGACCGGAAGGCGAAAAGCGTTGAGGCGGTGGGCGATGCTCACGGTAAGCACGATCGTAGATAACATCGTCTGACACGGTGTGTGTCTCCTGCGTCGGTGGTGGTGGTGGAGTGTGAAACACTGTCTGAGAGAAGTCATAAGTGTTTGCAGCATCGTCATCGTCATCGCCGTAGCCCTCTAATCCACATCCAGCACCACTAAGTATCGGTGACTGCACTGAATGCATGAACTGTTGCGACTGGTTGCCACCTACAGTATAGTAAAACATGTAAAATTGATGAGCGAAACTACAATGTTTAAAAGAATGTACAAAGTAGTGTTACCTAGTTTCATTTGATGATGCCAGTACGTGCTCCCTGGTTGTGAAGGAGGTGTCTGATGCCAGGACGAGCTCCCTGTTGTGAAGGAGGTGGCTGCTGCCAGGACGAGCTCCCTGGTTGTGAAGGAGGTCGCTCTGAACGCTACACGGAGTGGCGTGGCTCAGAACGCTGCACAGAGTGTCGTGGTTCTGAACGCTGCACAGAGGGATGTGGGGGACGATGTGCTGGACGAGGAACTGCAACATCCGAAGATCGTCTACACGTAACAGCTGCGTAAATCCCTCGTAGCTTCTCATCAAAACGCCTCAACCATGAGAGGTGCTCTGGCTGTGGGATAGTATCCCCCCTCTCAACCCGCCGCATTAAAGCGGAAACCTCCTCTCGCGCCTCGACTGTCAAGTCACTCTGTACATGAAGAGTTAACCAATTGTATATGTTCAGGTTATGATAAAACTAGACATATGAGAACCATGGCACGTACCGCGTGGTGTCTGGTTCCCACAACAGAGGCAGTTGGGAACATATCGCTGGTGAGAGGGGCGTCCATCTGATCAGGAGCAGCTGATGGAACCAAGTAGATTCTCGTGCTATGCCGGTAACGTCGCAGATACAACCGGAACTTGTCCGAGTCAAGTCCGGATGTTCAACCCACTCATCCAATGTACCCTCAACCAGCCGTGCCAAGGGTAGAAGTCCAGCCCAACTTAACCTACAAAATAAAGAGAATGTAAGTCATACAGTTAGTGGGTATCAAAAGTATATCAAACATGTAAGTCATTATATGTACACACATACCTATTAACCAATAAAGGGTGTATCATCCAGTTAGTCCTTGGTGTGCGAGTGATCAACAAGTCTAAGTTCTTGCCCGCTTGCATAAGTGCAGTCCGGTGAGCTCTATCAATGTTACCATCTAGCAAAGACATATCTGCAATGAAAACAACAAATATAACATGCAATTAAAACATAGTCCAGACAGACATATTACAAATTAAAACATAGTCCAGACATATCACAAATTAAAACATAGTCCAGACAGACATATTACAAATTAACACATGGTCCACACATATCACAAATTAAAACATAGTCCAGACAGACATATTACAAATTAAAAGATAGTCCGACATTTTCTCGTAGTCCGACACATAATAATAAGTATCACCTAGTCCTCACAAATTATATAGCTTGTGAGTTATTTCTTCCTCGTCCTCCCCTTCGTCCTCGACTGCCTCGACCACGTCCGCCTCTTGCTCATGTTGTCGCACTCGTCGATGTGGAAGCACCGTCTTTGTTGAGATCGGGACAATATTTCATCCTATGCCCATAAGCCGCGCATAGCAAACATTGTCTGGTTGCTCCACCTGCTTCAGATTGGTCCATATCGTTTCTGATGCGTTTGACCTTACGTCTACCCCTGCTTGTTCGCCGAAGAGCTGGATCCGGGATGTATACTCTCTCATCGTCGTTTACCTTGTTAAAATTGCCGACGACTCTAAACCCTGTCATCTCACCAGTCCAGACATTGAGTACTGCCTCTTTTGAATAGTATGGGGACACGAAGGAGATGGCGTCCAACTCAATCTGGCCACATGCAGCCAACACATGTGAGCAAGGCAGGTGCAACAACTTCGGTTTGTTGCATGTACACTCACACGTTGGATAAAGTTCCGTTCCAATTTTTACCTCGTGCGTCTTCACCTCATTTGCAGAACCAAAACCATCGGTAGGAAGCTGAACCTCATACCTGCTTTCCTGATTACCTATGAGTCTGATAGTGTGCTTCTTTTCTTTCTCTATCTTCTTTGCCATGTACTCCATGACACGGCTACAATAAGGTGTGTTCTGATTATCTGCAATATGCTTCTTTGCTAACTCGTGCCTTTCTCTGAAATATCTCAAAGTGCCATGGAATACAGCCTCCACAATAGCTGTGAGTGGCAATGCTCTATTCCCTCTGAGTACAAAGTTATACACCTCTGCAAGGTTGGTTGTCATGTGACCATACCTAGCTCCATGGGTGTCATGTAGCAAAGACCAATTCACGGGAGGCTCTTTCTCTATCCATTCAGAAAATTTCTTTATTGCCCTTCCCTTCTTTCTTTTAGTATTAGGAGGGTCAATTGCTAGCAAGTCACAAAGACCTACTGGCTCCTCTAGCTCCGCCATGAGTGTTGCTAATTTAACCTAATCTGCTTCCATTTTCTTCCTGGCACCGACCTGCTTCTTAGTAAACTCATCAAGTTTTGACCAAATAAAATGGTATTTACGTTGCTGGTTCTGCTAGCATAATTTTTTGAACAAGTTCATCAACCGCTTGTTCTTGAACTGTGAGAAAAAATAGCCCCAAGATGGCGCATGCACCACCGGCTCTGCAAGTCCTTCCAAGGTGTTCGTTCGTCTTCTGTTGGATTCCTTAGTGTCTTCACGGCCTTCAATATACCAGCATGTCTGTCATGAATGACACACACGTTTGGTCGGTCCTTCACGATCGCAATTTTCACTTGCCGGAAGAACCATACCCAGCTCGGAAAGTTCTCACCCTCCACAAATGCCATGGCAAGTGGGATGATTTGATTGTTCCCGTCCACACCAATAGCAGTCAGGATTTGCCCGTTGTACTGACCAGTCAGGAATGTACCATCCACAAACATCACAGGAGGACAATGCCGGAAAGCTTCGATGCACATAGCGAAAGAGAAGAATACTCGTTTCAACACCTTGAAATCTGGTATACTCTCCAACCTCGTGTGTTGTATGTTAACATAAGTGCCGGGATTCCTCTCCTTCAGTATGGCAAGGAGACGGACAACATTATCATATGAGTCGATGAACGTCCCAAACCTTTCCTCCATAGCCTTCTGCTTAGCCCTCCAAGCCTTCCCATAAGGAATGTCATAATTCCATCTGACCTTCACTGCTGTCTGGATGTGTTTTGCTTCCATATCTTTCTTCTGCACTATCTCAGTATACATGAGTTGCGCAATGAGAGTTGAAGTCAGGTTTGGATGATTCACCAAAAGGTTTTTTCTCACACAATTATGTGGGACGACATCGGTCACAACCCAGTGGATGTTATACTTCGGGACATGCCCGTGCACCTTCCCAGGACAACCTGTTTCAACACATTTCACGGTATAGTTTGTTGGACTTGAAATATGTGTCCGGAAAACCCTCTGCGTAGACATAGCCCACTTGATCACCGCATACTTCAATTTTTTTTTGTATCAAACATAGCCCCTATCTGGACTTGGTTCAGGTTATGCTGCCATGGAACCT
This sequence comes from Elymus sibiricus, assembly GCA_039707655.1. NCBI lineage: Eukaryota > Viridiplantae > Streptophyta > Magnoliopsida > Poales > Poaceae > Elymus > Elymus sibiricus. The sequence continues at coordinate 157,484,328 of CM077668.1, read as the reverse complement.
CATGCCCATCGTTGACCGTAAGACCGGTGGATATGTCCTGATCCCATGCAGAAGGAATCGGTACCTCCACTTCATCCTCGGAATTTTCAGAATCCAGATCCTCCGCCAATCCATCCTCGTCCTCTTCCTCCATCACCCTCAGCATTTCCTCCTCTTCCTCATCCCCATCAGAATCCAGATCCTCCGCCAATATTATCGACTGACTATTTTGCCCAGTATCATGACCACACACATTTATGTGGCACATAGTCTGACTCTTTCTCAGGTTGGCTACCATCCACATTCAGTGGCTGTGACCCGGATAAACAAATCTCGTTAGCCACTTCACTGCCCTGGCCGGGTTCATACCCCACGTGGAGTTGTACGGTATTCTCCTCCTTCGCCACAGGTTGCACTAGGACATATGGGTGAATTCTTCGGTCTCGGCAACGACTTAACAACGTCAACCAATGCTGGCTCCTTTCTATCGGCATCAACTCCCACTTGACATTTTTACAGGATTTGGTCCACACTGCATGAATACTGACAGAACATACATCAGGATCCAGCCCAAAACTAGTAGTCAACCAGTACTTCAACTGTCTAATGTCCAGTCTGTCCGGGTCTGGAAGTGTCATGACGCAATTTTTATACTCGCTAAGATCAACCCCCAACTCATTGTATCGAACATTACCAGGGCCATAGTAAACAGTCATATTTACTGATTCGGACATTTTCACCTGTCAGACATTTTCATCTTCTCATTAATCACAACGAACAAAATTATTACCCGCTACACTAACTAACCGCTAAAATGACACCACACACAAATTAACACTTCAAGTACGCAAAATGACTTATCTGCACTAACTAAGCTGTACAACTTAGAGAAAAAATATGACGACATTGTTATACCTTTGACGCGTGTGTCCCCTTCTTCTTCCTCCTCTCTTCAACTCAGCGACACCGGCCACCTCGCGGACTACTTGCACCACCGGACAACACCACCGCAACTCCTCCTCACCACCTCCTCACCACCACTGCCTCCGCACCTCCTCCTCACCACCACTGCCTCCGCACCTCCTCCACCCCACCATGCCTCCTCCTCACGCACAGAAAACTACACCATAGCAAAAAAAAATTACCATAGGCAGGTGGGGAATGCTACGATCTATTGTTTCTGCGGGTTGGATACGAAAACGGGTGGAAAAGGGAAGAGATCGGCGCAGGGTGGCGAGAACAGAGAGCTACGAGAGAGAGAGAGAGAGAGAGCAAGAAGGAGCCAGCCAGAGGAAGAAGAAAGCCGTCGGCGCCCTTATCCGCACCTCTTCGGTCGGTGGGTGGCCGAAGAGCCTTTTCGGCCAGCGGTTGGCCGACAGGCCCCACTTCGGTCGCCAGCAAACCGACAGCGCATCTTCGGCCCCGTTCTATGTGTCTTCGGCCAATGGGAGACCAAAGAGAGGTCTTCGGCCAATGGTTGGCCGAAAAGGGTCTCTTCGGCCAATAACTGGCCGACGGGGTCATAGTTTTGGTTTTTTTGAATTCGGTCGTATATTTTCCGAATTTGCTATAAAAATCATCATAGTTTTGAAAAAAAATCCACTTAGGGCATCTCCAACGCCGACCCTCAAACCGTCCGCAACCGTTTGAACCGCGCTGTCCGGATGTGTTTTGCCATCCAACACAGTCCTGTATCCGTCCGCTCGGCGGTCCGGACGCACTTTTCCCCGCAAACCAGAAAACAAAGTGTGGTGGGGGGGGGTTCCGGGCGTCCGACCCCTACCACGTCCGCGGCTGACTAACCTGGCCCACCCAAAACCCTTCTTCCTAGACCGCGTGCTTTCCCGCCCGATGCCAGCTGCCCGCATTTATGCCACTGGTAGAGCGGCCGCTCCACATTGACGCCGGCCCAGAGCGGACGTGACCTCTCATTGCCAGCATTGAAGCGGCGCGACGGCAGATAGAGCGACGCCCGCTGCACGACCGGCTGAACACGCCTGCTCGCCGCATTCAAACGGCTTCAGACTGCCCGCCTACCTCCATTAAACCCGTGCGTGTGCCGAGAAACCTACTCCAGCAACACGTTCGTCCGCGAGCCGGCCGACATTAAACACAACGCCGGTTGGCTCATCGCGTCGGCCCGCTATTTAAACGAGGCCAAACATCGGGCAAGAACTGCACCACACCTCTGCTCCACATCTCCTCCTTGCACCATACTCTCCATGGTATCCGGCGAGCAGGAAGACGAGTTCTCCGGCATCAAAGCTGACTAGGTGCCCCGCCGAGCCTGCCGGATACGAGCCAGGTAACTCGCTGCTCCACCTCCCTCACCGCCCCAGGCCGCTAGTACCATGGGCAAGGCTGCAAGCGGACAAGAGGAGGAGCAAGCCACTGCTCCAAGCCGGCGCATGGTGCAGCAACTCGCCGCTCCAAGCCAGCTCGTAGAGGAGTGGTCAGTTGCTCCACGTCGGCACGCGTGGGAGCACGGCTGAACGTGCACCGTGGCTGCCGTGGACGACGCCGTGTCGTCCCGCTCCGCCTGCGCCTGCGGCCGCGCCATCCGCCGTAAACGTTGGCGGAACCGCGCCCTGCCGGTGGAGGCGGCCAGCACGTCCGTGACCGCCGCCGACACTAAGGAAAAGTAGACCATGGGAGGCCACCGACGCTTGGGTCCCACGATGGCCACCGCGTCGCCGGCATACACAGCCGGTGTCTTGCCCGGTTCGCAGGCCACCGTCGTCCCCAGCCTCTGCTTCACGAAAGCGGAAGAGCCACTCTTCCCCGCCGGCTGAAGCATATCCCTCCGGGGCCACTCCAATGAGCGGCGCACCCGGACATAGGGAAGATAAGGCGGAGGCGGAGGCCATGATGACCGTTTTCCTTGCCCCTAAAACCAACTTTGATCCGTGCTTCACGAAGGCGGAGGCTACTCTTCCCGTTCAGCTAAAGCATATACGTCTCAGGCTCACGACAGTCCGATGAGCGGTGGAGCCGAACGTAGGGAAGCCATGTCATGAGAATGGAGATCTGCCGCGGCCCGCATTAGACTAGGTTAGATTAGACTAGTCTAGGCCGCTATAATTTAGTTGAATTACGTTCGAAATGTAATGAATTTTGTTCAGTTTGTATGAAAATCAGCCGGTTTGCATGAATTTTGTCCGGTTTGTTGAAAGGCGGTTTGAAATGTATGCGGGTAGCATTGGATGGCGGCTCCTATATCCGTGTCAGCGGACCGTTGATACGTCTCCAACGTATCTATAATTTTTGATTGTTCCATGCTATTATAGTATCAATCTTGGATGTTTTTATATGCAATTGTATGCAATTATATATCATTTTTTGGGACTAACCTATTAACCCAGTGCCTAGTGCCAGTTGCTGTTTTCTGCTTGTTTTTGGCTTTTCAGAGAAACAGTACCAAATAAAGTCCAAATGCCACGAAACTTTTTGGAGATTTTTTTCTGGACAAAAGAAACCTGGGAAGCTCCGGGAGGAGGCCAGAAGCCCCACAGGGGCTTCACAAGGCACTAGGGCACGCCCCAGGCGGGGGGCGCGCCGTAGTACCTTGTGGGGCCCACGTGAGTCCATTTGACCTAATTCCACTTCTATAAATTCACAAATATTGGAAAACCCCTAGAGAGCCAGAAGAGAAAACCTTTCCGCCGCCGCAAGCCTCTGTTCTTCCACGATCCCATCTGGAGGCCTTTTTCGGTACTCTGCCGGAGGGGGAATCGATCACGGAGGGCTTCTACATCAACCTTGCTGCCCTTCCGATGATGTGTGAGTAGTTTACCACAGACCTACGGGTCCATAGCTAGTAGCTAGATGGCTTCTTCTCTCTCTTTGATCTTCAATACAATGTTCTCCTCGATGTTCTTGGAGTTCTATCCGATGTAATCTTCTTTTGCGGTGTGTTTGTTGGGATCCGATGAATTGTGAGTTTATGATCAGATTATTCATGAGAAATATTTGAGTCTTCTCTGAACTCTTTTATGCATGATTGTTATAGCTTTGTATTTCTCTCTGATCTATCGGTTTAGTTTGGCCTACTAGATTGATTTATCTTGCAATGGGAGAGGTGCTTTGTGATGGGTTCAATCTTGCGGTGCTCAATCCCAGTGACAGAAAGGGACATGACACATATTTGTATTGTTGCCATTAAGGATAAAAAGATGGGGTTTATTCATATTGCTTGAATTTGCTTCTCTACATCATGTCATCTTACTTAAGGCGTTACTCTGTTTCATACTTAATACCCTAGATGCATGCTGGATAGCGGTTGATGGGTGGAGTAATAGTAGTAGATGCAGGCAGGAGTCGGTCTACTTGTCGCGGACGTGATGCCTATATACATGATCATTGCGATGAATCCGTCATAATTATTTGCTTTTCTATCAATTGCCCAACAGTAATTTGTTTACCTAGCGTATGCTTATGTGCTCAAGAGAGAAGCCTCTAGTGAAAACTATGGTCCCCGGGTCTATCTTTATCATATGAAAAACCTAAAAATACCTTGCTGCAATTTATTTACTTTTATTTTAATTAGTAGTTTAGTTTATCTATTTACCTCGATAAGTTTTAATCCTTGCAAATAACCGCTAAGAGGATTGACAACCCTCTTATTCGCGTTGGGTGCAAGTGTTTGCTCTTGTGTGTGCAGGTGCGCTTTAACGGAATTTTGCTTGGTTCTCCTACTGGATTGATAACCTTGGTTCTTAACTGAGGGAAATACTTATCTCTACTGTACTGCATCTCCCTTCCTCTTCAGGGAATTACCAACGCAGCTCACAAGTAGCAGAAAGAATTTCTGGCACCGTTGCCGGGGAGACATCATCAAAATTACCAAGTACCTTCGCACAAATTATCATTCACTTGCATTGACTTTATTTACCTTTTATTTGCATTTGCCTCTCGTTTTCATCTCCCCCACTTGTAAATAATTTTACAAAAACACAAAAATATTCTTGTTTGCTAGTTTGCTTGTGTTGCCATGTGCCTTCTATTTGCTTGCGTCTTCGCTTGCTAAAAAAATTATTGATATGGATCCTCATCCACTTGCTAATCTTTCCAAAAGACCCAATTATGATGAGCCAATTGGTAGTGAGTTGAGTGCACTTGATTATCTCTATGAAGTTTTGCTTGAAAATCATGAATCTGAAAATTGTGATGAAGTGTTAAAAGAAGACATTTATAAAGTAATTCATGATAGCCCCTTGAATGAAAAGCATGATTGCAATGATTTTATTACAAATTCTATTAATGTCAATTGTGTTAATTATATGCAAAACTACAAGCTTGGGGATGATGATTTTGTTATGTCCACTACTTATTGCAATGTTGCAATGATCATGATTGGGGTGATAATGCTTCTTATGATCTTGATAATTTATTTAATCCTCATGATGAATATGATACTGATAATAATGTTTGCAATAATATTAAAAGTGGGTTTGAAAGAGTGTCAACTTTAGGTAAAAATAATCCCACATACTCGGAGAGTGTTCAATCTTATGATTTTTTTTATGAAAGTGGGTTTGGAGAGGTCATGACTTTAGTTGATGTTAATCCCACTATCTTGGAAGATTATAAAACTTTTATGCATGTGAATCATGAAGAGAAAATTTTATATGATAGCTATATTGTTGAATTTGATTATGATCTTACATGTAATTATTATGAGAGAGGAAAATATGGTTGTAGAAATTTTCATGTTAGTAAATTACCTCTCGTTATGTTGAGAATGTCAATGTTTTATTCTTCTCCCATGCATATGCTAAATAATTCTTGTCTTAACAATTTGTTTGTCTATAAAATGCCTATGCATAGTAAGTATGTTAGGCTTAAATGTGTTTTTCACATGCTACATGATGCTCTCTTTGTGTTTCAATTATTATCTTTCTTGTGAGCATCAATAAAATCTCAAGCCTATCTTAATGGCTATAAAGAAAAGCGCTTGTTGGGAGGCAACCCAATGAATAAAATAAATTTTTGCTTTTTATTTTTGTTCTTGTGTGTTTACAAAATTATGCTACTGTTATGCTTGTTTTTTTATGTTTTAATTAGTGTTTGTGCCAAGTAATGCCTTTGGGATGATTTGGAAGATAGTATAATTGATGCTGTTTGGAAAACAGAAAGTTTTGCGTCTAGTGCTGGAATTTTAATTCTGTACTTGTGCATCAGAAAAATCTGAAATTTTTACACTGTATTGGTATATGAATTTCCCACGTTGTCCTAAGTTTTCAGAATTTTGGAGTTACAGAAGTATGGCTTTTAAATAGATCTTTACAGACTGCTCTGTTTTAGACAGATTCTGTTTTTGTTGCATAGTTTGCTTATTTTGATGAATCTATGGATCGTATCGGGGGGTATGAGTCATGGAGAAGTTGGAGTACAGTAGCATTATGACAATATTAAATATGAATCAATTTACTACAATACCTAAAGTTTAAGATTTGTTTGTTATACTAACGGATCTCACGAAGTTTCTGTTGACTTTTGTGTGCTGAAGTTTTCAAGTTTTGGGTGAGACTATGATGGACAAAGGAATAAGGAGGGGCAAGAGCCTAAGCTTGAGGATACCCAAGGCACCCCAAGGTAATATTCAAGGAAGACTCAAGCGTCTAAGCTTGGGGATGCCCCGGAAGGCATCCCCTCTTTCGTCTACAATCTATCGGTAACTCACTTGAAGCTATATTTTTATTCATCACATGATATGTGTTTTACTTGGAGCGTCTTGTGAAATAGTTTGTTTGCTTTTTAGTTTGTCACAATCATCTTTGCTAAACACACCTTTTTGAGAGGGACACACATTATTCGTAATTTGTTAGAATACTCTATGTGTTTCACTTATATCTTTTGAGCTAGGGAGTTGCTCTAGTGCTTCACTTATATCTTTTAGAGCACGGCGGTGATGATATTTTAAAGAAATAGTTATACTCTCATGCTTCACTTATATATTTTTGAGAGTCTCATGATAGCAATGGTAATATGCACAGGTTATGAATTTGGTCCCGATATGATAGGTATTCAAGAGGGATATAATAAAAACTTTCATGTAGATCACTGAATATGATAAATTTGATTCCTTGCAATAGTTTTGCGATATTAAGATGGTAATATGTGGGAGGTATTAGTAGATAATTGTGGTTTAGTAAGAATAATTGTGGTAAGGTTTGTGATTCCCGAAGCATGCACGTATGGTCTGTCGTTATGCTAAGAAGTTGGAGCATGAATTATTATTGATTGACTTCCTTTGTGTGGCGGTCGGGGGCGCACGATGGTTAACTCCTACCAACCTCCCCCCTAGGGGCATGCATAGTAGTACTTTGCTTCGAGGGCTAATAAATTTTCGCAATAAGTATGTGAGTTCTTTATGACTAATGTGAGTCCATGGATTGTACGCATTCTCACCCTCCTGCAATTTCCTAGCCTCTTCGGTACCGTGCATTGCCCTTTCTCACATCGAGAATTGGTGCAAACTTCACCGGTGCATCCAAACCTCGTGATATGATACGCTCTATCACACATAAGCCTCTTTATATCTTCCTCAAAACAGCCACCATACCTACCTATCATGGCATTTCCATAGCCATTCCGAGATATATTGCCATGCAACTTCCACCGTTCCATTTTTATGACACACATCATCATTGTCATATTGCTTTGCATGATCGTATAGCTGACATAGTATTTGTGGCTCAGCCATCGTTCATCATTTATCGGTTTAGTTTGGCCTACTAGATTGATTTATCTTGCAATGGGAGAGGTGCTTTGTAATGGGTTCAATCTTGCGGTGCTCAATCCCGGTGACAGAAAGGGACATGACACGTATTTGTATTGTTGCCATTAAGGATAAAAAGATGGGGTTTATTCATATTGCTTGAATTTGCTTCCCTACATCATGTTATCTTGCTTAAGGCATTACTCTGTTTCATACTTAATACCCTAGATGCATGCTGGATAGCGGTCGATGGGTGGAGTAATAGTAGTAGATGCAGGCAGGAGTCGGTCTACTTGTCTCGGACGTGATGCCTATATACATGATCATTGCCACGAATCCGTCATAATTATTTGCTTTTCTATCAATTGCCCAACAGTAATTTGTTTACCCACCGTATGCTTATGTGCTCAAGAGAGAAGCCTCTAGTGAAAACTATGGTCCCTGGGTCTATCTTTATCATATAAAAAACCTAAAAATACCTTGCTGCAATTTATTTACTTTTATTTTAATTAGTAGTTTAGTTTATCTATTTACCTCGATAAGATTTAATCCTTGCAAATAACCGCTAAGAGGATTGACAACCCTCTCATTCGCGTTGGGTGCAAGTGTTTGCTCTTGTGTGTGCAGGTGTGCTTTAACGGAATTTTGCTTGGTTCTCCTACTGGATTGATAACCTTGGTTCTTAACTGTGGGAAATACTTATCTCTACTGTACTGCATCTCCCTTCCTCTTCAAGGAATTACCAACGCAGCTCACAAGTAGCAACCGTGAAAGCACATTTGCTCCCTTGGTGTTTTTTGGTAATTCATGCCAACATACATATTGTTGGACTAATGCCTTTATCTAGTGAATTTCAGACAAGTTCAACTTTGGCATGGCAAGGACAAGGAGATGTGGAACCCTTCAAAATGCTAAGGACATACATTGGCAAAAGCTCAAGACTCTTCATTTTTGATTTAGTGATCCAAGATCACATTGAGTCCATAGGAAAGTCAATACTTTTAAAAGGGGATGAGGTTTTGATAATGATCTATTTGCTCAAGTGCTTAGTGATGTTGCTCAAAACCCTCAACCACTTTCTTCATCCAAACTTGTCCAAATTTCCAAAGTCTAACTCGGTTCCACCGAATCCTATTCATCCGGACCCACCGAGTTCATCAAGACAGTGCCACAAGCCAAACCCTAACAAATTGGATCCACCGATATGGATCTCAGTCTCACCGAGATGACCTGGCCAACTCTCTGTCATCTATTGCAATTATTTTGGTCTAACCGAGTTTGCAATCGGGGCCACCGAGATGGCTTGACCAACTTTCTTTTGCCTTGTTGCAATTATTTTGGTCTCACCGAAATGTTGCAATCGGTGCCACCGAAACGAGGTTTGCCCTACCATTGCACATCGGTCGCTCCGAGTTGTTTCCATTCGGTCCCATCGAAACTTCAAAAGTTCATATCTTTTGCACAGGTCGGTCTCACCGAGATTTCCAGTCGGTGCCACGGAGTTTGGTCAAAAGTGTGTAACGGTTGGATTTTGTGTGGAGGCTATATATACCCCTCCACCACCCTCTTACCAAGTAAGAGAGCCATCAGAACGTGCCTACATTTCCACTATACATTTTTTGAGAGAGAACTACCTACTGATGTGTTGAGATCAAGTTATTCCAATCCTACCATTTGAACCTTGATTTATAACCTTCCCAAGTGGCTTTCCACTCAAATCCTTCTTCCACCAAATCCAAATCTGTGAGGAGTTGTTTGAGTGTTGGGGAGACTATCACTTGAAGCATAAGAGCAAGGAGTTCATCATCAACACACCATCTATTACCTTTTGGAGAGTGATGTCTCCTAGATTGGTTAGGTGTCACTTGGGAGCCTCCAAGATCATGTGGAGTTGAACCAAGGAGTTTGTAAGGGCAAGGAGGTTGCCTACTTCGTGAAGATCTACCCCGAGTGAGGCTAGTCCTTCGTGGACGTAAGCCATGGTGGAATTGACAAGGTTGCTTCTTCGTGGACCCCTTGTGGGTGGAGCCCTCCATGGACTCGCGCAGCCGTTACCCTTCGTGGGTTGAAGTCTCCATCAACATGGACGTACGATAGCACCACCTATCAGAACCACACCAAAAACCACCGTGTCTTCATTGCGTTTGATCTTCCATACTCTACCCCTTTACTTCCGTACACTTGCATGCTTTACTATTTCCGCTGCTCAATCTCTAGATATGGATGTGTAGGAAGTCTTGGTGATATCTTAACTTGTGCCAAAATCTACCTAAATTTCAAGTGAACCAAAAATCTACACCTTTGGTTGGTTAAGGGTCTATTCACCCCCCCTCTAGACCTATCTCCTCGACCCCACAATTGGTATCAGAGCTTTGGTCTCCATTGCTTTGGTTTAATCACCATTGGAGGGAGATGGATGTGTCTACTTTGGGGAGTCTTAGACGTAGATTGCCTATTCTCAATGGGGAGTATTACAACTTTTGGAAGGATGAAATGCTTGATATCTTTGATGAATTTAACTTGAGCAAGTACATTCATAATCCTTATGTGCCTCCCATTGACCCCTTGCATCCTACTCATGAAGAGGAAATTGACATGCTTCGTAATCTTAATGCCATCAATCTTATCATTAGAGGATTACCTAAAATTGTGCTTGGTTTTATGCAAAACTTTGAGTGTGCCTATACTCTATGGAGAGACTTGGAAAAGCGATATCCTGACTACTCTTTAAAGAATCTTGATGAGATTCTTCATAAGACTATTGCTTTTCACAAGATGAGTCCTAATGATCCTAACTTTGATGATTGCTTGTTTGAGCTTCGTGATCTTATGCGTGCTAAAGGAGATGTTAGAACTATTAGCAACATTATCACGGAAGCCATTAGAATTCATAAACTTGAACATTGTCATGATCATGAAACTAATGAATTCATTGCCCTAGGTGATGATCACATACATGTTGATGATGACGATGTTGAGCATGGCTATTATGATGAAGACGAAGAATTTGATATTGAATTTGAGAAGGCCATGAGGAATCTTAGTCTTATGGCAAATCTTTGAGATTACATGGCCGGAGGAAAAGAGTGGATTCTTGATAGTGGATGTACCGATCACATGACCGGTGACAGAGACATGTTTCGTGAGCTTGCAAAAAATGATGGTCCATGCAAGTATGTGACTTTTGAAGACATCTCCAAGGGTAAGGTACTTGGCCTTGGTAAGGTGGCCATATCCAATGATAGCTCCATACAAAATGTTATGCTTGTTGAATCTCTTGGTTACAATCTTCTTTCTGTATCTAGAATAGCCGACTTTGGTTTCAATGTTCTATTTACCGAAGTAGATTGCCAAGTGTTTCGTCGAGATAATTGATACGTCTCCAACGTATCTATAATTTATGAAGTATGCATGCCATGTTTATTATAGTTTTGTATGATTTTGGTGCACTTTTATATGGGTTTTATATGATTTTCATGGACTAACATATTGACCTAGTGCCCAGTGCCAGTTGTTGTTTTCTGCTTGTTTTTGGTTTTCCAGAAAATCCATATCAAATGAAGTCCAAATGCAGCGAAACTTTTTGATGATTTTTTCTAGAAGAAAACAAACCCAGGAAGCTTCGAAGGAGCAGCAGAAGATCCACAGGGGCCCCACGAGCCACCTGGGCGCGCCTGCCCCCCCCCCCCCCAGGTCCGCCTTGGTGCCTCGTGGGCCCCCTGTGGCACCTCTTTGCGCGATTCCAATGCTGAAAAATCATATATATTCATAAACCCCCGAAAGTTAACCTAGATGAGTTTTTACGCCGCCACAAGCCTCTGTACCTCCACGAACTCATCTACAGCCCTTTTCCGGCACCCTGCCGGAGGGGGGAAATCATCACCGGAGGCCATCTTCATCATCCCGGTGGTCTCCATGACGAGGAGGGAGTAGTTCACCCTCGGGGCTGAGGGTATGTACTAGTAGCTATGTGTTTGATCTCTCTCTCTCGCGCGTTCTTGATTTGGCATGATCTTGATATATCGCGAGCTTTGTTAATATAGTTGGATCTTATGGTGTTTCTTCCCTCTCTATCCTTGTTGTGATGAATCGAATCTTTTCCCTTTGAGGTTTCGTTATTGTCGGATTGAATATTTCAGATTTGAGAACACTTGATGTATGTCTTGCATATGAATACCCGTGGTGACAATGGGGTATTATATTGATTCACTTGATATATGTTTTGGCACTCAACTCGCGGATTCCCGCGGTGACATTGGGGTAATTTATGCATAGGGGTTGATGCACGTTTTCCTTATCTTTTCTCTGATAGAAACTTTGGGGTGCTCCTTGAAGTTCTTTGTGTGGATTGAATATTATGATTATGAAGTTGTTTGATGCATATCGTATAATCAACTCATGGATACTTGTGGTGACATTGGAGTATCTAGGTGACATTAGAGTTGGTTGATTTGTATCATATGGTGTTATTTTAGTACGAACTCTAGGGCTGTTTGTGACACTTATAGGAATGGCTCAATAGATCGATCGAAAAGGATAACTTTGAGGTGGTTTCGTACCCTACAAACAATTTCTATCTTATGTTCTCTGCTAATAGGAACTTTGGAGTGATTCTTTATCGCACGTTGAGGGATTGTTATATGATCCAATTATGTTAGCATTGTTGAGAGATTGCACTAGTGAAAGTATGAACCCTAGGCCTTATTTCTAAGCATTGCAATACCGTTTGTGCTCATTTTTGTTACTTGCTACCTTGCTGTTTTTATATTTTCAGATTACAAAAACCTATATCTACTATCCATTCTACACTTGTATGACCATCTCTTCGCCAAACTAGTGCACGTATACAACTTACCATTGTATTGGGTGTGTTGGGGACACAAGAGACTCTTTGTTATTTGGTTGCAGGGTTGTTTGAGAGAGACCATCTTCATCTTACACCTCCCACGGATTGATAAACCTTAGGTCATCCACTTGAGGGAAAATTGCTACTGTCCTACAAAACTCTGCGCTTGGAGGCCCAACACGAGTCTACAAGAATAAGTTGTGTAGTAGACATCAAGCTCTTTTCTGGCGCCATTGCCGGGGAGGTGAGTGCTTGAAGGTATATCTTTAGATCTTGCAATCAAATCTTTTAGTTTCTTGTTTTATCACTAGTTTGGTTTATAAAAGAAAACTACAAAAAAATGGAATTGAGGTTGCCTCATATTATTCATCTTTATATTGTCTTTCTTGAAAATGATGGATCGGAAAATTGTGCTCAATTGATAGAAGAAGAATTCAATAAAATGTTTGGCATAAAATCCATGAATGATGAGCATGATTGCAATGTTGTTAGTATGAATTCTATGAATATCCCAAATACTAAAGATGATTGCACTAGTTATGACAAAAATGTTTCTTATAAGCATGTCAATTCTTGTGGAGTGCATAAAGTTTGTGAAGACATGCCTTATAGGGATGATAGATTTTGCAAGAAGTATAAATATGAAAGAACCAATTTTTTGCTCAAAGTGATAGATAAATTTGCTACGAAATTATGCTCTCTTTATCCCATTACTTGTGAACTTTGCAATAAGGTTGGTCATCTTAATTTATGTGTGGTAAATTGCAATGAGAATGCTTATATTGCCAACTATAGAAAAACGGGAAAACAAATAGAATATAAAAGAAATACTAATGGAAGGGAAAAGATTCCCCCTTTCCCTCCTATTTTCTCTCATGATGAAACAGGTAACGAGGAGGAGCTTCCTATCCAACCAATCCCCTCAATAAGAAGCACGGAAGAATTAAATAAACCCACACATAATGTGGTAAAGAAAAAGAAAAGAAGGAAAAGTAGAGGTAAAAAGGTATCTCTCCCAAATAATGTTGCCCCTATTATTGTTGTGCCTCATGAGAATGAATCAAAAATACTTGTGGAAGATGATACACTTGATGATGATTTTATTATACCTATTACTTGTTGTGATAATTATGATTGGGAAGATAATGATACTTCTTATAATCTTGAGAATCTTTTTGGCACCAACTTAGAAAATTATGATGATAATTATTATAATATTGGTGCCATTCATACTATTAATTATGAAAGTGATTATGCTTATGATATGCAAAGCCACAAGCTTGGGGATGCTATGTTCGATGAGAAGAAATTTGCTTGTGTGGAGAGTAATAAAAATTCTATGCTTGTGGATCATGAAAAGAATGCTTTACGTGATAGCTATATTGATGAATCAATTCCTGATGCTACTAAAAATTATTATGATAGAGGAACATATGATTCATGATGCTCCCGTTATGTTTCAATTCTTTGCTTTTATGCGAGCATCATTGAAATCATCATGTCTAGCTAAAAGGCTTTAAAGAAAAGTGCTTGTTGGGAGACAACCCAATATTTATACCTAATGTTTTTGTGTGTTCACATGATTAAGCTACTGTAGCAATCATGTTTTATACATTTTCTTTCAATAATGTGCCAATTAAAGCCTTTGGGGTAGTGTGGATACTTGTTGATTTGATTCTGTGCAAAAACAGAAACTTTTGCGTCCAGTGCTGGAATTTCTATTCTGTACTGGAGCGTGAAAAATTCTGAAATTTTTACACAGTTTTGGGATACAAATTGTTTATGTTGTCCTAATTTTTCAGAATTTTTGGAGGTACAGAAGTATGGTTTTTCAATTGCTTACTACACGCTATTCTGTTTTTGACAGATTATGTTTTCGATGCATAGTTTTCTTGTTTTAGTGTTTCCATAGCTTATATTGAGTAATATAAATTGTGGAAATGATAGAATACAGTAGGAATTATGTGAGAACAATTATGAATCTTGTCTTGACAGTACCTAACTGGATGATTTATTTTTATCATACTAACCTATCTCACGAAGTTTCGTTAAGTTTTGTGTGATTGATGTTTTTAAGTTTTGGGTGAGATATCGATATGAGGAGAATAATAAGCGGCAAGACCCTAAGCTTGGGGATGCCCAAGGCACCCAAGGTAATACTCAAGGAAGACCCAAGCAACTAAGCTTGGGGATGCCCCGGAAGGCATCCCCTCTTTAGTCTTCAACACTATCGGTAACCTCACTTGGAGCTATATTTTTATTCGTCACATAATAAGAGTTTTGCTTGGAGCATCATTTTCTTCTGTTGATATTTTCTTGCTGTTATCAATAATCATGTTTTGTATCTTTTAGTTCAATAAAATGCCAATTATAGCATTTACCATGCTCAGTTTGCATGTTCATGTGTTGCTGTTTGAAAACAGAAAGTTTTCTGTTATGTCCAGAATATTCCTGAATAGTAAGAACATGATAAAAATCTGAAATTTTTACACAGTAAGCATGCATGAGTTATCTGTCACGTGGTAATTGTTCAGAATTTTTGGAGTTAGGGAAGTATGGATTCTTATTCCCCTTTTACAGACTGTTCTGTTTTGGCAGATTGCTGTTATAGTTGCATTGTTTGCATATGTTTGCGTGTTTAATGTTTCTTTTTGTGGATAGGAGTATTAAATATGAAGAGGCATTTAGTATGCAATGTTTAATTATAATTTTTGTGATTTGCTACAGTAGAGAATGTTAGGGTTTTGAGTTGATTTATACTAACTTATCTCACGAGTTCTTGTTGAGTTTTGTGTGGATGAAGTTTTTAAGATTTAGGAGAAGCCATGACATGAGAGGAATTAAGGAGACACAAGAGCTCAAGCTTGGGGATGCCCAAGGCACCCCAATATAAAATTTCAAGAAGTCTCAAGCATCTAAGCTTGGGGATGCCCCGGTAGGCATGCCACCTTTCTTCATCAACATTATCGGTTAGTCTTGGTTGAGCCTAAGTTTTTGGCTTCTTCACATGAGTTGTGCTATTCTTGGAATGTCATTTTATTTTGTTTTCTTTGCTGTTTGAATAAAATACTTAAGATCTAAATTTTTTAAATGAGAGAGTCCTCACATAGCTACCTATTTACTTAACTACTCATTTGGTCTTCACTTATATCTTTTTGGAGTAGTTTGTCATTTACTCTTGTTATTCACTTATATCCTACGAGTAAATTGTTGAAATGAATTGAATATCATAAAGTTGAAATTTATATGCTTCATATGCTTGTCCCATGAGGAGTAGTGACTTCACATACAAGAAGTATAAGTGGTAAATTTATTGAAAGTTAACAAACATAGCATTGGTCACTTGAACAATTCATGAAATAATTTTGAAGGAAGAGAAATTTCACATATAAATATACTATCTTGGACATCTTCTATGATTGTGAGCCCCCATTAATTATTTTCAAGCTTGATCAAGTAGTTGACGTTGGACAAGGAAGACATCGTAATGAGTTATGTTTGTTTATATTCACATAGAAGTTATATTGTCATGGATCCTCTAACATGTGGTGCTTGCTTAGGATCTTTTGCTAGCCAAAAATTCGTACTAAGTAGAGATACTACTTGTGCATCCAAAAACCATTAAACCCAGTTTCTTGCCATGAGTGTCCACCATATCTACCTATGGATTGAATAAGATCCTTCAAGTAAGTTGTCATCGGTGCAAAAAGCAATAAAAATTGCTCCTAAAATGTGTATGATCTTTTATTGTAAGGGAAAATAAGCGTTGTACGAACTTGTGATGGTAAAGAAATAAAAGCGACGGACTGCATAATAAAGGTTGCTATCACAAGGGGCAATATAACGTGACGTTCCTTTGCATTAAGGGCTTGTGCATCCAAAAATAAAAAACGCATGACAACCTCTACTTCCCTCTGCGAAGGGCCTATCTTTTACTTTTATGCATTTACTTTTATGCAAGAGTTAATAAGTATTCATTCACATTTCAACCTCAATTATTCTCTAGTTGGCAAGCATCATGTGGTGGGGAAAGATCCAGGCACATATGGCCAGTCAAATATATTTGATCATGAATTATTATTGTTGACAATTATCTCTATGATAAATAAGTTGGGAGGCGAAACATTAAGCCCCTATCTTTCTCTGTGTTCGATGGATGCCATTTGTTCTAAAAATATGCTTTGAGTACTAGCAATCATAGAAGATTATATGATAATTGAGTATGTGGAGCTCTTACTTAGACTTTGTTGAAATTAAGTTGAATTGCAATTGTTTGGTGACTAAGAACATAGGTTGTTAAGTTTCAAGAGATTGCATTGTTTGAACCATAACATGTGAATTGATTGCTACTTTATCATGATGAGTTTTATGAGAAAGAGTTGCTGTTATGATGCTAGGAAAAGTGATTGAAATTATCATTGATCAAACGTATGCACTATGCTAGCATTCACACTTCATAAATTATTTCTTTTATCATTTACCTACTCAAGGACGAGTAGGAATTAAGCTTGGGGATGCTGATACGTCTCCAACGTATCTATAATTTATGAATTATTCATGCCATGTTTATTATAGTTTTGTATGATTTTGGTGCACTTTTATATGGTTTTTATATGATTTTCATGGACTAACATATTGACCTAGTGCCCAGTGCCAGTTGTTGTTTTGTGCTTGTTTTTGGTTTTCCAGAAAATCCATATCAAATGAAGTTCAAATGCAGCAAAACTTTTTGACGATTTTTTCTGGAAGGAAACAGACCCAGGAAGCTTCAAAGGAGCAACAGAAGAGCCACACGGGCCCCACGAGCCACCTGGGCGCGCCTGCCCCCCCAGGTGCGCCCTGGTGCCTCGTGGGCCCCGTGTGGCACCTCTTTGCGTGATTCCAATGCTAAAAAATCATATATATTCAGAAACCCTCAAAAGTTAACCTAGATGAGTTTTTACGCAGCCGCAATCCTCTGTACCTCCACGGTCTCATCTACAGCCCTTTTTTGGCACCCTGCCGGAGGGGGGAAATCATCACCGGAGGCCATCTTCATCATCCCGGCGGTCTCCATGACGAGGAGAGAGTAGTTCACCCTCGGGGCTGAGGGTATGTACTAGTAGCTATGTGTTTGATCTCTCTCTCGCGCGCGTTCTTGATTTGGCACGATCTTGATGTATCGCGAGCTTTGTTAATATAGTTGGATCTTATGGTGTTTCTTCCCTCTCTATCCTTGTTGTGATGAATCGAATCTTTTCCCTTTGAGGTTTCGTTATTGTCGGATTGAATATTTCATATTTGAGAACACTTGATGTATGTCTTGCATATGAATACCCGTGGTGACAATGGGGTATTATATTGATTCACTTGATATATGTTTTGGCACTCAACTCGCGGATTCCCGCGGTGACATTGGGGTAATCTATGCATAGGGGTTCATGCATGTTTTCATTATATTTTCTCCGATAGAGACTTTGGGGTGCCCCTTGAAGTTCTTTGTGTGGATTGAATATTATGATTATGAAGTTGTTTGATGCATATCGTATAATCAACTCACGGATACTTGTGGTGACATTGGAGTATCTAGGTGACATTAGAGTTGGTTGATGTGTATCATATGGTGTTATTTTAGTACGAACTCTAGGGCGGTTTGTGACACTTATAGGAATGGCTCAATAGATCGATCGAAAAGTATAACTTTGAGGTGGTTTTGTACCCTACAAACAATTTCTATCTTATGTTTTCCGCTAATATGAACTTTGGAGTGATTCTTTATCGCACGTTGAGGGATTGTTATATGATCCAATTATGTTAGCATTGTTGAGAGATTGCACTAGTGAAAGTATGAACCCTAGGCCTTATTTCTAAGCATTGCAATACTGTTTATGCTCACTTTTGTTACTTGCTACCTTGCTGTTTTTATATTTTCAGATTACAAAAACCTATATCTACTATCCATACTACACTTGTATCACCATCTCTTCGCCGAACTAGTGCATCTATACAACTTACCATTGTATTGGGTGTGTTGGGGACACAAGAGACTCTTTGTTATTTGGTTGCAGGGTTGTTTGAGACAGACCATCTGCATCCTACACCTCCCACGGATTGATAAACCTTAGGTCATCCACTTGAGGGAAAATTGCTACTGTCCTACAAAACTCTGCGCTTGGAGGCCCAACATGAGTCTACAAGAATAAGTTGTGTAGTAGACCTCAATAATCATAATATGGTCTTTACCGGCATTCGTAGAGGTGATCTATACATTGTTGATTTCACTAAAAGAGCCCAACCTCGTACATGTTTAATTGCTAAATCTTCTAAAGGTTAGTTATGGCATAGGAGACTTGGACATGTTGGCATGCGTAATCTTGATAAACTTGTTAAAGGAGATCATATTCTTGGTGTGAAAGATGTTATATTTGACAAGGATCGACTTTGTAGTGCTTGCCAAGCAGGAAAACAAATTGGAGGAAGCCATCCCGTGAAGAACATTATGACCACGAGGAGACCACTCGAGCTACTTCATATGGATCTTTTTGGTCCCAACTCCTATAAGAGTCTTGGTGGTAACTCTTTCGGTTTGGTCATTGTTGATGATTTTTTTCAGATTTACGTGGGTGTTCTTTCTCGATGACAAATCGCAGGTACAAAAGATCTTCAAGAACTTCGCAAGAAAGGCCCAGAATCAATTTGAAGTGAAGATCAAGAAGGTTCGGAGTGACAACGGAACGGAGTTCAAGAACGCCAATGTGGATACCTTTCTTGATGAGGAAGGCATTTCACATGAGTTCTTGGCTACGTACACACCTCAACAAAATGGAGTTGTTGAGAGGAAGAACTGGACTCTTATTGAGATGGCAAGGACAATGCTTGATGAATACTAGACGCCAAAACACTTTTGGGCAGAAGCGGTTGAGACAGCTTGTCATGCGACAAATCGACTCTATCTTCACAAGCTCCTTGGTAAAACGGCGTATGAACTACTCACCGGTAACAAACCACAAGTTGGATACTTTTGAGTATTTGGCTCAAAATGTTACATTCTTGATAAGCATTGTCGTTCAAAGTTTGCTCCTAAATCTCATGAAGGTTTTCTACTTGGTTACAGATCGAACTCTCACACTTACTGTGTCTACAACAACTTCACTCGAAAAGTTGAAGAGATGGTAGATGTGAAGTTTGATCAGACTAACGGCTCTCAAGTCGAGTAATTGCCAATTGATGTAGGACATCAAGAACCATCGGAAGCAATCCAAGACTTGTCCATTGGCAAGATTCGACCCATGGAAGTGAAGGAGAGTACTTCGTCAATTCAAGTGGAAGCTCCAACTTCACATCAAGGTGAACAACAAGTTGATTGATACGTCTCCATCGTATCTACTTTTCCAAACACTTTTGCTCTTGTTTTGGACTCTAATTTGCATGATTTGAATGAAACTAACCCGGACTGACGCTGTTTTTAGCAGAACTACCATGGTGTTGTTTTTTGTGCAGAAATAAAAGTTCTTGGAATTGGACGAAACTTTTTGGAGTTTTTTTATGGATTAAATAAAAAATATTGGAGCCAAGATCCACTGGAGGGGGGCCACCTGCTGCCCACGAGGCACCAGGGCGCGCCACTCCCCCTGGCGCGCCCTGGTGGCTTGTGGGGCCCACGTGGCTCCGCTGACCCTAATCTCAGGCCTATAAATTCACAATTCCAGAGAAAAAAATAAGAGAAGAAGTTTCATCACGTTCTATGATACGGAGGCGCCACCACCTCCTGTTCTTCATCGGGAGGCCAGATCTGGAGTCCGTTCGGGGCTCCGGAGAGGAGGATCTTCCGTCATCGTCATCGTCAACCATCCTTCATCACCAATTTCATGATGCTCACCGCCGGGAGTGAGTAATTCCTTCGTAGGCTCGCTGGACGGTGATGAGTTGGATGAGATTTATCATGTAATCGAGTTAGTTTTGTTAGGGCTTGATCCCTAGTATCCACTATGTTCTGAGATTGATGTTGCTATGACTTTGCTATGCTTAATGCTTGTCACTAGGGCCCGAGTGCCATGATTTCAGATCTGAACCCTTTATGTTTTCATGAATATATTTGTGTTCTTCATCCGATCTTGAAAGTTATACGCACCTGCTACGTGTTATGATCCGCATACCCCAAGGTGACAATAATTGGGATTCTTTCCGGTGATTATCGTAGTTTGAGGAGTTCATGTATTCACTATGTGTTAATGCTTTGTTCTGGTTCTCTATTAAAAGGAGGCCTTAATAGCCCTTAGCTTCCTTATGGACCCCGCTGCCACGGGAGGGTAGGACAAAAGATGTCATGCAAGTTCTTATCGCAAGCACGTATGACTATATACGGAATACATGCCTACATTACATTGATGAATTGGAGCTAGTTCTGTGTCGCCCTAGGTTATGACTGCTACATGATGAATGTTATCCAGCTTAATCACCGATCCAATGCCTACGAGTTTTTCACATATTGTTCTTTGCTAAGTTACTACTGTTGCTACTGCTGTCACAATTGCTACTACTATTGCTGCTACCGTTACTATTACTGTTACTATTATTGCTACTGCTATCAAACTATCATACTACTGTGCTACTGATCACTCTGCTGCAGATATTTAGTCTCCAGGTGTGGTTGAATTGACAACTCAACAGCTAATACTTGCAAATATTCTTTGGCTCCCCTTGTGTCGAATCAATAAATTTGGGTTGAATACTCTACCCTCGAAAACTGTTGCGATCCCCTATACTTGTGGGTTATCAAGACCTTTTTGTGGCGCCGTTGCCGGAGAGCATAGCTCTATTTGCTGAGTCACTTGGAATTTATATCCGTTGATCACTATGAAGAATCTGAAAGACACTAAGACCAAGATCGTTCCCTCTAAGACGAGGGGAGGTAAGGAACTGCCATCTAGCTCTGCACTTGATTCACCTTCTGTTTTGAGTAGACTTGCAACACCACCACCTGCTATTAATTCTGATATGTCGCAAGTTATTGATGATACTACCTCTGCTATGAATGATACTTATGATGATGCTAGTACTACGCTTGATAATACTGTGGCACTTGCTGAATTTCTTGATGAACAAATTGCTAAAGCTAAAGAAACTGAAAATGTTGAAACTCTTGAAAATTATGATTCACCTATTATGACTAGCTCTCCTACTAGAGTTGAATCACCTGATGAACATTGCTTTGATAAGGAGACGGCTAGAGCCATCCTTGCTTGTAATGATAGAGATGAAGTTATAAAATTGCTTGCTGAAATGAAAGAAAAATCTATGAGGGAAAGAATGAAATATGATCCTAAGTTTGCTACCTCTCCCATATTTGTTACTGATAAGGATTATGAATTCTCTGTCGATCCTGAGTTAATTACTTTGGTTGAATCTGATCCTTTTCATGGTTATGAAACTGAAACCGTTGTGGCACATCTTACTAAATTAAATGATAGCCACCCTATTCGCTCATGAGGAAAAAAAAATCGCTATTACTATATTCTTAAGTTGTTTCCTTTCTCATTAAAGGGTGATGCTAAGGAATGGTATAATACTCTTGCTCCTGGATGTGTGCGTAGTCCCCAGGATATGATTTATTACTTCTCTGAAAAATATTTTCCTGCTCATAAGAAACAAGCTGCTTTACAGGAAATATTTAACTTTGTGCAAATTAAAGAAGAGAATCTCCCTCAAGCTTGGGGGAGGCTTCTCCAATTACTTAATGCTTTACCTGATCATCCTCTTAAGAAGAATGAAATACTTGATATCTTTTATAATGGACTAACCGATGCTTCTAGGGACTACCTAGATAGTTGTGCTGGTTGTGTTTTTAGGGAACGAACTATTGAACAAGCCGAGGAATTATTGAATAATATATTGAAGAATGATAATGATTGGACACTTCCTGAACCACCGCCTAAACCCACTCCGAAGAAGAGGGGAATTTTATTTCTCAGTCCTGAAGATATGCAAGAAGCAAAGAAATGTATGAAGGAAAAAGGTATTAAAGCTGAAGATGTTAAGAATTTACCACCTATTGAAGAAATACATGGTTTTGACACACCGCCACAGGTAGTAGAGGTAAATTCTCTTATAAAGTTTGATGAAGGTGATATTCCTTATAACAAACCTCCTAGTCAATGTTTGTATGAATTTGACAATTATATTATTAAGCAAGATCATTTCAATGCAAATGTTATGAAACAATTGAAACAAAATGCCTACATGATTGATCGCTTGAGTGACTTGTTGTTTAGAATTGCTAATGATGTCAAGGGTGTAGGTAAACATGCATCCATGGTTCAAACCCAATTAGAACAAGTTGCTAAATCTCAAAGTGAATTGCTCAACGAAATGAATAACAATATGAATGATCATGCTGTTAGAGTAATGACTAGAGGAGGTAGAATGACTCAAGAGCCACTTTATCCTGAAGGTCACCCTAAAAGAATTAAACAAGACTCTCAAAGAATTAATATTGATGCACCTAGTCCATCTAAAAAGTAAAAGAAAAATAAAAATGATAGGACTTTGCATACTTCTAGTGAACCTGAGGTAGAAAAACCCTTAGAGGATAGTAATGATGTTTCTATCTCTGATGCTGAGACTCAATCTGGTAATGAACAATCACCTGATGATAATAATAATGATGATGCTCATGTGGATGCCCAACAAGATAATGATAAAGAACTTGATAATGATGTTGAAATAGAACCCGCTGTTGATCTTGATAACCCACCTCCTAAAAACAAACGTTATGATAAAAGAGACTTCGTTGCTAGAAAACATGGTAAAGAAAGAGAACCATGGGTTCAAAAACCCATGCCCTTTCATCCTAAACCATCTAAGAATAAGGATGAGGAAGAATTTGAACGCTTTGCTGAAATGCTTAGGCCAGTCTTTTTGCGTACTCGTTTGGCTGATATTTTAAGGATGGCCCCTTATGCTAAATATATGAAAGACATTGTCACAAATAAATGAAAGATACCAGAAGCTGAAATTTCTACCATGCTTGCAAATTATTCTTTTAAGGATGGAGTGCCTAAGAAACTCTGAGATCCAGGAATACCAACTATACCATGCTCCATTAAACGAAATTATGTCAAAACTGCTTTGTGTGATTTAGGAGCCGGTGTTAGTGTTATGCCCTTCTCTTTATATAAAAGGCTTGATTTGAATAAACTCACTCCCAATGAAGTATCATTGCAAATGGCTGACAAATCAACTGCCATACCTATCGGTGTTTGTGAGGATGTGCCCGTTGTAGTTGCAAATGTTACTATCCTAACAGACTTTGTTATACTTGATATGCCCGAGGACGACAACATGTCGATTATCCTTGGTAGACCCTTTTTGAATACTGCAGGGGCTGTTATTGATTGCAACAAAAGCAAGGTCACTTTTCATATCAATGGTAATGAACATACGGTGCACTTTCCAAAGAAACAATTTCAAGTAAATGGTATTCATGTTATTGAAAAGACTCCGACAATTACTATTGGAAGTTTTCAACTCCCTCTTCCTACTGTCAAAAAGAAATATGAAACTCTTATCATTGGGGATATGCATATCCCCGTTGAGGTAACTTAGTGTTATACGAAAGTTCTTCGGTTTCATGTTACTCGGAAATGGTTTGTTAATAAGACTTGATCAACCTTATTAATGGATTCTTTTTGAGAGGCATATGGTCGATGAATTTAGTAAGCACAACCTTCTGTACCCACTTTTTGTTTTCTGATATTTTTAGTTAAAAGCAATAAAATGCCATGATTACCCTGTTTTTCTGAATTATCCGTGCAATAAAAAATGGCCCAAAAATAAAAGTGCTCAGAATGCAATAAAATTTTGACATGAATTTTTATAGAATATTTAAGAATTTTTGGAACTAAAAACATACCAGGGGGATGCCCCAGGTGACCACGAGGCACCAGGGCGCGCCACCCCCCTGGCGCGCCCTGTTGGCTTGTGGGCCCCACAGGGACCCCCTCACTTATCCCTTCAGTCCACTTCGTCTCTTACCTCTAGCAATCCTGGTAGCTCTCTCTCCCGTGTTCTTGCTCCCAAACCTGAGATTTTCGATCTCTTTGCTTGGAGCTCCGTTTCCGAAACTGTTTTGGGAGATTGCTACTTGGTATGTGACTCCTCCATTGCTCCAATTAGTTTTTGCTCTAGTGGATTATATTTTGCATAATTAGCTGCTCTTGGTGCTACTGAAAATGAGCTTGCATGTTGAATTCTTTGAGTTCCAAGTAGTTTGAATGCTTGATATAGCCTCTAGACATCCATATCAGTAGTTGCTATCAATCTTGTGAAGTTTTATTGATATCATTTTGTGGCCCAAAAATTTTCAGAAATTGTTCATAGAGAAAATGAATTTCTTCCGGAGGAGTTCCTCGAAGCGGAATGCCAAGGGAGTCCTTGGGGACTCCTCGGACAGCGACCTCAACATTCTGCGTAGGACGGAGGTCTGGCCGTGCGAATGGCCGCACAATGCCTTCATGAATGAAGCCGAATTCTACCAAGAGTTCGCACAATTTGTTGCTAATGCCGGATTGACAAACTTCCTCACAGATGAGTGTGACCAGCACCACATCCTTACAAATTCCTTTGTGCAAAACTTTCATTTCCTGAATAGGCTCGAACCCCCTGCGGTTAGCTTTGATTTATATACTGAACATCATCAGATACCGCTTGCTGAATTTTGTGAGATATGTTTGATCCCCTTTCATGGGGAAATAAGAGAGCCTCGACCGGAGGAGTTTGAGGGCTTCCTCCGCACTTTAACTATGGGAGAGGAAAGGGGTGTGTCGAGAGCCCGAGCCACTAGCTTGCAATTTCCCGCTATTCATTACTTTGCTTTATTCATAGGGAAATGTTTGACTGCTAGAGAGCAAGGTGGTGCGCTATGTGCACCTGACTTTGCCATTTGACGCCGCGCACTTTATAATGACAACACTTATAACCTGGGAGCTATCATTGCACGCCGCCTGCACACTAATAGCACTAAGGGTAAAATTCATGGCGGTATTTATGCTACTCGCTTAGCGAGACATTTTAATGTTAACATACGGCCACACGATTATTTGTTGCCTAGAGTTTACTTAGATCACCAGTCTATGAGGGACCACCACTTTCTTGATGCTCCTGAGCCTCCTCACCACATTCGTTATAACTTGGTTTTTAGTGAGGATACTTGTGATATTATTCTGTTGCCTACACCTGCTTTGTTTGATTCTCTTTCCAGGAACAGATATACTGTGATGCCACCGGACATCGTTGCTTACCGGAACGCATTGGCAGCGGCGGAGGATGAGGCCCAGGATTGGGACGCTAGGGTGCCGCCGCCTCAGCACTTTCACATGGGACCGGATGGCTACTACGGATGGCCGTAGACCAAGCTAGGCAAAAGCCTAAGCTTGGGGGAGTATGTATTTCTCACCGATACTTCATTCATGTCCACACATTTCATTCCAGTTGTCGGTGTTCATACTTTTTCATTGTATAATCCATGTTAGTTTTATTTTCCCGCTTTCTTCTTGTGTGTTTGAAAAACTTTGAGAAAATCCAAAAACATTTCTCGTTTCTTTTCGGTTTTTCTTTCTAGCTTAATTAGTAGTAGTATTAAAAGAAAACCCAAAAAGATTTCCCGTTTCTTCTTTTGCTTGTTGGGAGCTTTCCCGTGTAAATAGTTTTTCTCATTTTTGTTTTGTCTTCTTTAATTTGCATCCTTCAAGAAAAAAAAACTAAAAACTCCAAAAATATTTCAGTGTGTTTCTCTGAAATTCTTTTCTTTTGTTGAGTCATTGTAAGGAGAAGACCACGATGAAAATGTTGAGTGGGTCTCGTATGCATTATGGTTGATCTAACAAAGAGCCCATATTACCTTGTCTTCTCCTTTGAATAAAACGTTTGCAGATTCCAGCTTAGTCCACGACACACTTGCACTATTATTATTTTCATATCATTCGGTCGTGCAAGTGAAAGGCAATAATGACGATGATTTGATGAAGTGACCATGGCAAGGAAAAGCGGGTATGAACTCAACTTGTTTTTGTTTTTGTAAATATGTTTAACTCAGTATCCATGATTCAGCACATTATGATTAAACATGTTTATGATGACAATTAGAGATTATAGTTGCTCGTGCCATGCTTAAGTAGCTAGGAGTGGATAATGATTTATCTTGGGTGTCAACATGCATTAAAATGTTTGTGATGTAGTATGATGGTATGGTATCCTCCTCTGAATGTTTCGAGTGGCTTGACTTGGCACATGTTCACGCATGTAGTTGATTCAAAACCAACATAGCCTCCACGATATTTATGTTCATGGTGCTTATATCCTACTCATGCTAGTATTCAATGTTGATTATTCATAATGCATGATTATGACCGTTTTCGCTCTCTAGCTGGTCGCTTCTCAACCTATTTGCTAGCCTTCGCCTGTACTAAGCAGGAATACTGCTTGTATATCAAAACCCTTAAACCAAAGTTATTCCAGATGAGTCCACTATATCTACCTATATGCGGTATTACTCTGCCGTTCTAAGTAAATTTGCATGTGCCACCTCTAAATATTCAAATGAACATCTGTTTTGTGTGCCCGTACCGCTCATGGAGCGACAGGGGGCGGTCAGTATCTTCCATGCTAAGCGGGTTATTCTCATGATGAGTGTTTATTCACTTGTCCTTGCATGAGAGGGGCTGGTAATCGGGATGCCCAGTCCCATAATTAAAATTGCAAAATAATAAAACAAACTCCCCCGGAAAGTTGTTGGTATGGAGGGCACCCGAGGATTCGGCTAGCCATGGCTTGTGTTTGTTGGTGGAGGGGGAGTAAACTTTACTTTATCGCTTGGGAACCGCCGCTAATATGTTTAGCATGGAAGATATTGAAAACTCTCGGTCGTGCGTTGACAGGAAAGGCATACCTCCCAAAATTTTATTTATCTCTGACTTAAGCTTTGAGCTCTGGCACCTCTGCAAATCCATGCTTCCCTCTGTGATGGGCCTATCTATTTACTTTTATGTTATTTTACTTTTATTGTTGAGTCATCACCTTCTCAAATAAGCACCAGTCCTGAGAGCACTATTGTCATTCTCATGCATTGTGTATAGTTAATGTTGTGTGCATCATGACTAGATCTCTTCAACCATGAATTACAATGTTTAGTCACCGCTTGAACTTTGGAGGAGCTCTGCATTTATGTTTTGCGGTTTCAGAAAGGGCTAGCGAGATACCATGTTGTCATATTATATCATGATTGTTTTGACAAAGTGTTGGCATTTGAGATATCTTATTATTGCTCGCTAGTTTATTATGCCATCGATATGAGTGAATATAATTTCTAAGAGTTATCATTTGCGTGGTTAGTTATAATCTTTGCTGAAAACTTGGGTACTATTTAAGCATATATATAGATACAAAAACAAAAGAGTTCGTAAAAGTTTTTCTTTATCACTTTCAGTTTGTCAACTGAATTGCTTGAGGACAAGCAATGAGTTAAGCTTGGGGGAGTTGATACGTCTCCGTCGTATCTACTTTTCCAAACACTTTTGCTCTTGTTTTGGACTCTAATTTGCATGATTTGAATGAAACTAACCCGGACAGACGCTGTTTTCAGCAGAACTACCATGGTGTTGTTTTTTGTGCAGAAATAAAAGTTCTTGGAATTGGACGAAACTTTTTGGAGATTTTTTATGGATTAAATAAAAAATATTGGAGCCAAGATCCACTGGAGGGGGGCCACCTGCTGCCCACGAGGCACCAGGGCGCGCCACCCCCCTGGCGCGCCTTGGTGGCTTGTGGGGCCCACGTGGCTCCACTGACCCTAATCTCAGGCCTATAAATTCACAATTCCAGAGAAAAAAAATAAGAGAAGAAGTTTCATCACGTTCTACAATACGGAGCCGCTGCCACCTCCTGTTCTTCATCGGGAGGCCAGATCTGGAGTCCGTTCGGGGCTCCGGAGAGGGGGATCTTCCATCGTCGTCATCATCAACTATCCTTCATCACTAATTTCATGATGCTCACTGCCGGGAGTGAGTAATTCCTTCGTAGGCTCGTTGGACGGTGATGAGTTGGATGAGATTTATCATGTAATCGAGTTAGTTTTGTTAGGGCTTGATCCCTAGTATCCACTATGTTCTCAGATTGATGTTGCTATGACTTTGCTATGCTTAATGCTTGTCACTAGGGCCCGAGTGCCATGATTTCAGATCTGAACCCTTTATGTTTTCATGAATATATTTGTGTTCTTGATCCGATCTTGCAAGTTATACGCACCTGCTACGTGTTATGATCCGCATACCCCAAGGTGACAATAATTGGGATTCTTTCCGGTGATTATCGTAGTTTGAGGAGTTCATGTATTCACTATGTGTTAATGCTTTGTTCCGGTTCTCTATTAAAAGGAGGCCTTAATATCCCTTAGTTTCCTTATGGACCCCGCTGCCACGGGAGGGTAGGACAAAAGATGTCATGCAAGTTCTTATCGCAAGCACGTATGACTATATATGGAATACATGCCTAAATTACATTGATGAATTGGAGCTAGTTCTGTGTCGCCCTAGGTTATGACTATTACATGATGAATGTTATCCAGCATAATCACCGATCCAATGCCTACGAGTTTTTCACATATTGTTCTTTGCTAAGTTACTACTGTTGCTACTGCTGTCACAATTGCTACTACTATTGCTGCTACCGTTACTATTACTGTTACTATTATTGCTACTGCTATCAAACTATCATACTACTGTGCTACTGATCATTCTGCTGTAGATATTTAGTCTCCAGGTGTGGTTGAATTGACAACTCAACTGCTAATACTTACAAATATTCTTTGGCACCCCTTGTGTCGAATCAATAAATTTGGGTTGAATACTCTACCCTCGAAAACTGTTGCGATCCCCTATACTTGTGGGTTATCATTGATATGGAGGCATCCACAAGTGCAACACGTCAAGACGAAGGGAATGAGAAAGTGCAACAAGATGATCCACCTGAACCTCCTTCTTCACCTCCACAAACGAACAACGACGACAACAACGAAGAAGAAGATGATGATGATGAGGAAGCCTCGCCACAACCCAAGCAAAAGCTACCTCGAGTTAGAGCAAGAATTGACAAGAATCATCCCGTCAAACAAATACTTGGAGATATCCAATCCGGGAGAATCACTCGCTCTAAATCACGTTTAGCTAACTTTTGTGAGCATTACTCATTCATCTCTAGTGTTGAACCTTTGAAGGTAGAAGAAGCTCTCAAGGAACCCTATTGGGTGAATGCAATGCATGAGGACCTACACAACTTTGAGAGGAATCAAGTATGGACGTTGGTTGAAAAGCCTAAAGATGAGCAAAACATTATTGGAACCAAATGGGTGTTTCAGAATAAGCAAGATGAAGATGGACAAGTTGTATGCAACAAGGCTCATCTCGTAGCACAAGGTTACACACAAGTCGAAGGTATGGACTATGGTGAGACCTATGCTCCCGTTGCTAGACTTGAGTCCATACGCATCTTACTTGCTTATGCCAATCACCATGATATCACTCTTTACCAAATGGATATTAAAAGTGCTTTCTTAAATGGTGAAATTGAGGAGGAAGTGTATGTTAAACAACCTCCCGGCTTTGTTAATCCCAAGAAACCTAATCATATTTACAAACTTTGTAAAGCTCTTTATGGTCTTAAACAAGCCCCTAGAGCTTGGTACACATGCTTGACAAAGTTCCTTCTTGAAAAAGGATTTGAAATTGGGAAAATTGATTCAACTTTGTTCACGAAGAGGGTTAATGGAGAATTATTTGTATGCCAAATTTATGTTGATGACATTATCTTTGGATCTACTAACCCCTCTTTTAGTGAAAAGTTTGGAAGGTTGATGTCGGAAAAGTATGCGATGTCTATGATGTGTGAACTCAAATTCTTTCTTGGTTTGCAAATTAAGCAAACTAAGGAGGGCACCTTTGTTTCTCAAACAAAGTATACCAAGGACTTATTCAAGAAGTTCAACATGCAAGAAATTAAAGGTATGAAAACTCCAACGCCCACGAGTGGACATCTTGACTTGACCAAGGTTGGCAAACCAGTTGATCAATTTTTTTATCGATCTATGATTGGTTCATTGCTATATCTATGTGCCTCCCGTCCCGACATTATGCTAAGTGTGTGCATGTGTGCACGATACCAAGCGGCACCAAAAGAGTGTCACCTTAAAGTTGTGAAAAGAATCGTGAGATACTTGTTACATACACCAAACTTTGGCATTTGGTATCCCAAATGATCTTCTTTTGATCTTGTTGGCTATTCCGATTCGGACTATGCCGGAGACAAGGTTGATAGAAAATCCACTTCGGGTACATGTCAATTTCTTGGTAGATCTCTTGTGTCTTGGTCCTCCAAGAAACAAAACTCGGTATCTCTATCTACAGCCGAAGCGGAATACATTGCCGCGGGATCATGTTGTGCTCAATTACTATAGATGACACAAACTCTTAAAGACTATGGTGTGCATAAGAGACATGTACCATTACTATGTGACAATGAGAGTGCTATTAAGATTGCACACAATCCCGTACAACATTCTCGAACTAAGCATATTGAGGTTCGTCACCATTTCATTCGAGATCATGTTGAGAAAGGTGACATTGACCTTAAACATGTTCGTACCGACAAGCAATTGGTGGATATCTTTACCAAACCTCTTGATGAAAAGGTATTTTGCCACTTGAGGAGTGAGTTGAACATCATTGATGCTTCAAATGTGAACTAGAGGTTCATGTGGATGCATACAAGGGCATGAACATTCTTGACAAATCCATGATACTTCCATGATCATATTATATCTTGGACATTTTGCTCTCTTGTATTCTATCTAACCTTTTGTAGGTACTTGGACAAGCTTCATGTCACAAGATTGCATCTCACTCTTATCTTGAGCAATCTTGTATAACTCAAGTATCAACAATCCTTGGTGGAACAAGGAACAAGACAACCTAAACATATCCTTTGACAACTTTTGAGTTATGCTTCATTCTTGTCATTTTGAATATACATGTTGTTCCTTGCAAATCTAACCCACGTAGGAAGATGAACTACAAATGATAGGATTGCTCCCAACTTCAACTCATGAGCATCCACTTCAAGTTCAACTACATGATGAACATCACCACCAAATCCCAATGTAAGTTCTCACATCTTGGAGAAACTTTAGTCAAAGACATGAGCTAAAGCAACTCAACTAGATGTGAATACATTGAAATGCTTAAAAGGAAAAATGGTAACCCCATTTTGAGCTTAACGATGAGTATGACCTAGGATCAACTGCTTTCACTTGACTCCTAAGTCAATATACTCTAACATAGGTGACCTAGTCGCCGACCCCTCTAGATGAAGTTCTCTAGTGTTTCTAATGTGTTTCTCTTCTTGTTAGAGTGTTTTTTTATGTCAAAAAAAACTTCATCTAGATGTTTCTTAGTTTCTTTGTTTCCTTTCTTTCAGTGTTCTTTTCTTTTTGCTAGTCTAGTAGTTAATTCATTGCGAATCTTTGTGAGGATTTCTTTGCTTAGTGAGCTGAGTTGACATAATCTTCCTTTTTCGCACCAGACTCGGTTACACCGAATTGCCTCAACTCGGAGTCACCGATTTTTCTGCTCTAAAGGTGTTTCTGTCAAATATTTTCTTAGTTCCTCTGCTCCAGCTCCACTCAATGATTCTTACCGTCTACTGGCATCTGGAACTACACTATGGCTAGATGTATTTCTCAAGGACCAAACCCACCTGACCAGTAACCTTGAAGTAGCCCTTCTTGGAAATTGATGTCAAAGGGGGAGAGAGATCTACATCAAAGCTTATCTTCACAAGCTCTTCTTTACAAACATGAGAGAGAGAGAGAGATGCACTTTATAAGAGGAGAGAATGTTACATGTTTCTAAGAGGGGAGAAACATGATTTTTAGTACTTTTGGTTGCCCTGCCTGCTCCCAATATCCAATATCAGATTCAGGGGGAGAGGAAGTTCTTTAAGGGGAGACAACTAGTTTCTTTTGGGGACATGTCTGCTTCAAAGAAGTATTCACCTAGTGATACTCT
Source organism: Elymus sibiricus (assembly GCA_039707655.1). NCBI lineage: Eukaryota > Viridiplantae > Streptophyta > Magnoliopsida > Poales > Poaceae > Elymus > Elymus sibiricus. The sequence continues at coordinate 157,451,693 of CM077668.1, read as the reverse complement.
CTTGTACATGTCATCCCAATCTTGGTTTCTTGTTGATCTTGTGTCTTTTCTTGAAGAAATTATCTTGTGTTATCTAACCTTGTTTTCTCAAGTGTATTTCTTCAGGTACTTGATCAAGAACTTCGAGGTAAGTATATGCATCGAACCCATGTACATGATGACCTCTTGCTAGTATATATATTGTTTGCAAGAATATAATCATGAATATGTGGATATCTTAATGTCATGTTTATTGCTCTTATGCATATAGCCAAGATACATGTTGCATGTGTATTTCCTTAAATTTGTGCTTCTGCTCTCCATGAAATATCATCATTTACTATATGCACATCTTTAGGGGGAGCTCATACATGTTACATGTTTTTCTTCAAAGCTTTCTTACAAACGTCTATTACATCTTTAATTGAAGCTTTGATGTATGTTGTCATCAATTACCAAAAAGGGGGAGATTGAAAGCACATTTGCTCCCTTGGTGGTTTTGGTAATTCATGCCAACATATATATTGTTGGACTAATGCCTTTATCTAGTGAATTTCAGACAAGTTCAACTTTGGCATGGCAAGGACAAGGAGACGTGGAACCCTTCAAAATGCTAAGGACATACATTGGAAAAAGCTCAAGACTCTTCATTTTTGATTTAGTGATCCAAGATCACATTGAGTCCATAGGAAAGCCAATACTATTAAAAGGGGATGAGGTTTTGATAATGATCTATTTGCTCAAGTGCTTAGTGATGTTGCTCCAAAACCCTCAACCACTTTCTTCATCTAAACATGTCCAAATTTCCAAAGTCTAACTCGGTTCCACCGAATCCTATTCATCCGGACCCACCGAGTTCATCAAGACAGTGCCACAAGCCAAACCCTAACAAATGGGATCCACCGATATGGATCTCGGTCCCACCGAGATGGCCTGGCCAACTCTCTGTCATCTATTGCAATTATTTCGTTCTAACCGAGTTTGCAATCAGTGCCACCGAGATGGCTTGACCAACTTTCTGTTGCCCTGTTGCAATTATTTCGGTCTCACCGAAATGTTGCAATCGGTGCCACCGAAACGAGGTTTGCCCTACCATTGCACATCGGTCGCTCCGAGTTGTTTCCATTCGGTCCCACCGAAACTTCAAAAGTTCATATCTTTTGCACAGGTCGGTCTCACCGAGATTTCCAGTCGGTGCCACCGAGTTTGGTCAAAAGTGTGTAACGGTTGGATTTTGTGTCGAGGCTATATATACCCCTCCACCACCCTCTTACCAAGTAAGAGAGCTATTAGAACGTGCCTACATTTCCACCATACATTTTCTGAGAGAGAACCACCTACTCATGTCTTGAGATCAAGTTATCCCAATCCTACCATTTGAACCTTGATTTCTAGCCTTCCCAAGTTGCTTTCCACTCAAATCCTTCTTCCACCAAATCCAAATCTATGAGGAGTTGTTTGAGTGTTGGGGAGACTATCACTTGAAGCATAATACGTCTCCAACATATCTATAATTTTTGATTGTTCCATGCTATTATAGTATCAATCTTCGATGTTTTATATGCCATTATATATTATTTTTTGGGACTAACCTATTAACTCAGTGCCCAGTGCCAGTTGCTGTTTTTTGCTTGTTTTTGCCTTTTCAGAAAATCATTATTAAAAAGTGTCCAAACGAGAAAAAAAGTTTGGATTAATTTTTTCTGGACCAGAAGAGACCCAGGAAGCTTCGGGAGAAGACCAGAAGAGCCACGAAGAGGTGGCAAGCCTGGAGGGCGCGCCCCCCAGGCTTGTGGGCCCCTCGTGGCACCTCTTGACCAAATTACTTCGCTATAAATGCACAAATATTCCCAAACCATCAGGGAGACAGAAGAGAAAACCTTTCCGCCGCCACAAGCCTCTGTTCTTCCGCGATCCCATCTGGAGGCCTTTTCCGGTACTATGCCGGAGGGGGAATCGATCACAGAGGGCTTCTACATCAACCTTGCTGCCCTTCCGATGATGTGTGAGTAGTTTACCACAGACCTACGGGTCCATAGCTAGTAGCTAGATGGCTTCTTATCTCTCTTTGATCTTCAATACCATGTTCTCCTCGATGTTCTTGGAGTTCCATCCGATGTAATCTTCTTTTGCGGTGTGTTTGTTGGGATCTGATGAATTGTGAGTTTATGATCAGATTATTCATGAGAAATATTTGAGTCTTCTCTGAACTCTTTTATGCATGATTGTTATAGCTTAGTATTTCTCTCCGATCTATCGATTTGGTTTGGCCTACTAGATTGATTTATCTTGCAATAGGAGAGGTGCTTTGTGATGGGTTCAATCTTGCGGTGCTCAATCCCAGTGACAGAAGGGGACATGACACGTATTTGTATTGTTGCCATTAAGGATAAAAAGATGGGGTTTATTCATATTGCTTGACTTCACTTCTCTACACCATGTCATCTTGCTTAAGGCGTTACTCTGTTTTTATTAACTTAATACCCTAGATGCATGCTGGATAGCGGTCGATGGGTGGAGTAATAGTAGTAGATGCAGGCAGGAGTCGGTCTACTTGTCTCAGATGTGATGCCTATATACATGATCATTGCAGAGAATCCATCATAATTATTTGCTTTTCTATCAATTTCCCAACAGTAATTTGTTTACCCATTGTATGCTATGTGTTCGAGAGAGAAGCCTATAGTGAAAACTATGCCCCCCGGTCTACTTTATCATATATTAAAAACCTAAAAATACCATGCTGTAATTTATTTACTTTTATTTTTATTAGTATTTTAGTTTATCTATTTATCTCGATAATATTTAATCCTTGCAAATAACCGCTAAGAGGATTGACAACCCTCTTATTTGCGTTGGGTGCAAGTGTTTGCTCTTTTGTGTGTAGGTGCGCTTAACGGAATTTTGCTTGGTTCTCCTACTGGATTGATAACCTTGGTTCTTAACTGAGGGAAATACTTATCTCTACTGTACTGCATCATCCTCTCCTCTTCGGGGAAATACCAACGCAGACTACAAGTAGCAATGCACAAGAGCAAGGAGTTCATCATCAACACACTATCTATTACCTTTTGGAGAGTGGTGTCTCCTAGATTGGTTAGGTGTCACTTGGGAGCCTCCATGATCATGTGGAGTTGAACCAAGGAGTTTGTAAGGGCAAGGAGATCGCCTACTTCGTGAAGATCTACCTCGAGTGTGGCTAGTCCTTCGTGGACGTAAGCCATGGTGGAATAGACAAGGTTGCTTCTTCGTGGACCCCTTGTGGGTGGAGCCCTCCGTGGAGTCGCGCAACCGTTACCCTTCGTGGGTTGAAGTCTCCATCAACAAGGACGTACGATAGCACCACCTATCAGAACCATGCCAAAAACCACCGTGTCTTCATTGCGTTTGATCTTCCATACTCTACCCCTTTACTTTCCGTACACTTGCATGCTTCACTATTTCCGCTACTCAATCTCCAGATATGCATGTGTAGGAAGTCTTGGTGATATCTTAACTTGTGCCAAATGTTGGAAATATGCCCTAGAGGCAATAATAAATTGGTTATTATTATATTTCCTTGTTCATGATAATCGTTTATTATCCATGCTATAATTGTATTGATTGGAAACTCAAATACATGTGTGGGTACATAGACAACACTGTGTCCCTAGTAAGCCTCTAGTTGACTAGCTCGTTGATCAAAGATGGTTAAGGTTTCCTAGCCATTGACATGAGATGTCATTTGATAACGGGATCACATCATTAGGAGAATGATGTGATGGACAAGACCCAAACTGTAAACGTAGCATTTGATCGTGTCAGTTTATTGCTATTGTTTTCTGCATGTCAAGTATCTGTTCCTTTGACCATGAGATCATGCAACTCACTGACACCGGAGGAATACCTTGTGTGTATCAAACGTCGCAACGTAACTGGGTGACTATAAAGGTGCTCTACAGGTATCTCCGAGGGTGTCTGTTGGGTTGGCATGGATCAAGACTGGGATTTGTTACTCCGTATGACGGAGAGGTATCTCAGGGCCCACTCGGTAATACAACATCACATTGAGCCTTGCAAGCAAAGTGACTAAAGAGTTAGCCACAGGATCTTGTATTACGGAACGAGTAAAGAGACTTGCCGGTAACGAGATTGAACTAGGTATAGTGATACCGACGATCGAATCTCGGGCAAGTAACATACCGAAGAACAAAGGGAACAGCATACGGGATTAACTGAATCCTTGACATAGAGGTTCGACCGATAAAGATCTTCGTAGAATATGTAGGAGCCAATATGGGCATCCAGGTCCCGCTATTGGTTATTGGCCGTAGAGGTGTCTCGGTCATGTCTACATAGTTCTCGAACCCGCAGGGTCTACACACTTAACGTTTGGTGACGATTAGTATAATTGAGTTATTATATTGGTGACCGAAAGTTGTTCGGAGTCCCGGATAAGATCCCGGACATGACGAGGATCTCCGGAATAGTCCGGAGGTAAAGATTGATATATGTGATAATAGTGTTTTGATCTCTGGAAGGGTTCCGGAGTTCACCGGAATGGGTTCCGGATGTTTACCGAAATGTTCGGGTGCAGCAACACTTTATATGAGCCAAAGGGATAAAGCCCACAAGGTATTGGAAAGTGCAAAAGTAGTTTTGCTGCCGCGTAAGCGGTACTACCGCTTGGTGAAGCGGTACTACCGCCCGAGCGGTACTACCGCTTGTGTGAAGCGGTACTACCGCCCAAGCGGTACTACCGCTTGTGTGAAGCGGTACTACCGCTTGTGCGCGGCTGTGCACGGTTCGGCAGGGATCCGAGTTGGACTCTTTCCCTGCGGGCCAAACCGACCTTGTGCGGGCAAAACCGACCCGGAGGAGGCTTTTACTCCAAGTTTAGACCCCAAGGCTCAACATATAAATAGAGGGGCAGGGCTAGCACACGGGACACATCAGGATTTCCCAAGCCGTGTGCCGGCAACCCTAGCCTTCTAGTTCCTCCGTCATAATCTCCGTAGTGCTTGGCGAAGCCCTGCAGAGATTGTTCCTCACCACCATCACCACGCCGTCGTGCTGCTGGAACTCAACCACTACTTCATCATCGCTCGCTGGATCGAGGAGGTGAAGGCGTCATCAAGCCGTACGTGTGTTGAACGCGGAGGTGCCGTCCGTTCGGCACTAGATCGGAAGGATCGTGATTGGATCGCGGGACGCTCGGCGATTTGGATCGCGAAGACGTTCGACTACATCAACCGCGTTTATTAACGCTTCCGCTTAGCGATCTACAAGGGTATGTAGATTCACTCTCCCTCTCGTAGATGCTCATCACCATGGATAGATCTTATGTGTGCGTAGGAAAATTTTTGTTTCCCATGCAACGTTCCCCAACAGTGGCATCATGAGCTAGGTCTATGCGTAGATGAGATCTCGAGTAGAACACAAACGAGTTGTGGGCGTGGGTGTATACATATTGCTTGCCGTTACTAGTTGATATTTGATTCGGCGGTACTGTGAGATGAAGCGGCCCGGACCGACATTACGCGTACACTTACGCGAGACAGGTTCCTTCAACTAACATGTAACTTCGTTGCATAAAGATGGCTAGCGGGTGTCTGTCTCTCTCACTTTAGTTGAATCGATTTCAATGAAGAGGGTTCTTTTAGAAGATCAAAAAGCAATCACTACACCACGTTGTGGTTTTGCGTAGGTAAGAACGGTTCTTGCAAACCCGTAGCAGCCACGTAAAATTTGCAACAACAATTAGAGGACGTCTAACTTGTTTTTGCAGGGTATGATGTGATATGATATGGCCAATTACATGATGAGATATATGTGATGTATGAGATGATCATGTTTTGTATAGAATATCACGACTTGCATGTCGATGAGTACGGCAACTGGCAGGAGCCATAGAGTTGTCTTTAATTATTGTATGACCTGCGTGTCAATCATTAAGCGCTATGTAATGCTTTACTTTATCGCTAAACGTTAGCTATAGTCGTGGAAGCAACAGTCAGCGCGACAACCTTATGGCGACACGTTGATGGAGATCAAGATGATGGAGATCATGGTGTCATGCCGGTGACGATAGAGATCATGCCGGTGCTTTGGAGATGGAGATCAAAAGCACAAGTTCATGGCCATATCATGTCACTTATGATTTGCATGTGATGTTAATCCTTTTATGCATCTTATTTTGCTTAGGACGACGGTAGCATTATAAGGTGATCCCTCACTTAAATTTCAAGATAAATTGTGTTCTCCCCAAGTGTGCACCGTTGCGAAAGTTCGTCGTTTCAAGACACGCCGTGATGATCGGGTGTGATAGACTCTACGTTCGCATACAACGGGTGTAAGCCATGTTACACGTGCGGAACACTCGGGTTAAACTTGACGAGCCTAGCATGTACAGACATGGCCTCGGAACACAAGAGACCGAAAGGTCGAACATGAGTCATATAGTAGATATGATCAACATGAAGATGTTCACCATTGAAACCACCTCAACTCACGTGATGATCGGACTTGAGTTGGTGGATTTGGATCATGTTACACTCGAATGATCGGAGGGATGTCAATTTGAGTGGGAGTTTTTAAGTAATATGATTAACTAAACTCATTATCTAAGAACAATAGTCTAAGTTGTCTTTGCAGTATTTATGTTGTAGATCATGGCTCGCGCAGTAGCACCCCTGAATTTTAATGCGTTCCTAGAGAAAGCTAAGTTGAAAGATGATGGAAGTAACTTTGTGGACTGGGCCCGTAATCTAAGGATTATCCTTACGGCTTCCCAGAAGGCTTATGTCCTTGATGCACCGCTTGGTGATCCACCCGCTCCAGTTGAGTCTCTAGACGTTGTGAACGCCTGGCAGGCTCGTTCTGATGATTACTCAATAGTTCAATGTGCAATGTTGTATGGCTTAGAACCGGGACTTCAAAGACGTTTTGAACGTCATGGAGCATATGAGATGTTCCAGGAGTTGAAGTTTATCTTTCAGAAGAATGCCCGGATCGAGAGATATGAGATCTCCGATAAGTTCTATGCTTGCAAGATGGAGGAGAACGGGTCTATCAGTGATCACGTGCTCAGAATGTCTGGGTACTCCACCCGTCTGTCTGAGTTAGGGATGCCCCTTCCGCCAGAGGCTATCACTGACAGAGTTCTTCAATCATTGCCGCCTAGCTACAAGAGCTTCGTGTTGAACTATAACATGCACGGGATGAACAAGTCAGTCGCCGAGCTGTTTGCGATGCTGAAAGTCGCTGAGTCTGAAATTCAGAAGGAGCATCAAGTGTTGATGGTCAATAAAACCACTAGTTTCAAGAAAAATGGCAAGGGTAAGAAGGGTAACTCCAAGAAGAGTGGCAAAGCAGTTGCTCCTCTCGTGAAGAAACCCAAGGCTGGACCCAAACCAGAAACTGTGTGTTTTCATTGCAAGGGAACTGGACACTGGAAGCGGAATTGCCCCAAGTATTTGGCTGACAAGAAGGCGGCCAACAACAAACAAGGTATATATGATATACATGTTATTGATGTGTACCTTACCAACTCTCGTTGTAGTGCCTGGGTATTTGATACCGGTGCGGTTGCTCATATTTGCAACTCAAAACAGGAACTGCGGAATAGACGGAGGCTGGCAAAGGACGAAGTGACGATGCGCGTGGGAAATGGTTCCAAGGTTGATGTGATCGCCGTTGGCACGCTCGCTCTTCGATTACCGTCGGGATTAGTGATGAACCTAAATAAGTGTTATTTGGTGCCTGCGTTAAGCATGAACATTATATCTGGATCTTGTTTATTGCGAGACGGTTACTCATTTAAATCAGAGAATAATGGTTGTTCTATTTATATGAGTAATATCTTTTATGGTCATACACCCGATGTGAGGGGTTTATTCTTATTGAATCTCGATAGTAATGATACACATGTTCATAACATTGATGCCAAAAGATGTAGAATTGATAATGATAATACCACTTTCTTGTGGCACTGCCGTTTAGGTCATATTGGCGTAAAACGCATGAGGAAGCTCCATGCTGATGGACTTTTGGAGTCACTTGATTTTGAATCACTTGACACATGTGAGCCATGCCTCATGGGCAAGATGACTAAAACGCCGTTCTCTGGAAGAATGGAACGGGCAAGTGACTTATTGGAAATCATACATACTGATGTGTGCGGTCCGATGAGTATTGAGGCGCACGGTGGTTATCGTTACTTTCTCACCTTCACTGATGACTTAAGTAGATATGGGTATATTTACTTAATGAAACACAAGTCTGAAACATTTGAAAAGTTCAAACAATTTCAGAGTGAAGTTGAGAATCATCGTAACAAGAAGATTAAATTCCTACGATCTGATCGAGGAGGAGAATATCTGAGTTATGAGTTTGGCAGTCACTTAAGACAGTGTGGAATTGTTTCACAATTGACACCGCCTGGAACACCACAGCGTAATGGTGTGTCCGAACGTCGTAATCGAACTTTATTGGATATGGTGCGATCTATGATGTCTCTTGCCGATTTGCCACTATCGTTTTGAGGTTATGCATTAGAGACAGCTGCATTCACTTTAAATAGGGCACCATCGAAATCCGTTGAGACAACGCCATATGAACTTTGGTTTGACAAGAAGCCAAAGCTGTCGTTTCTTAAAGTTTGGGGATGTGATGCTTATGTCAAAAAGCTTCAGCCTGAAAAGCTGGAACCCAAAGCGGAGAAATGCGTCTTCATAGGATACCCAAAAGAGACAGTTGGGTATACCTTCTATCTCAGATCCGAAGGCAAAATGTTTGTCGCTAAAAACGGAACATTTCTTGAGAAAGAGTTTCTCTCGAAAGAATTGAGTGGGAGGAAGATAGAACTTGATGAGGTTGTTGAACCTTTACTTCAACCTGAGAGTAGCGCAGCGCAGAAAGTTGTTTCTGTGGAGCCTACATTAGCTGAAGAGGAAGTTAATGATGATGATCATGAAGCTTTGGATCAAGTTGCTATCGAACCTCGTAGGTCGACAAGGACGCGTACTACTCCTGAGTGGTACGGCAACCCTGTCTTAGAGGTCATGTTGTTAAACAACGATGAACCTACGAGCTATGGAGAAGCGATGATGGGCCCGGATTCCGAGAAGTGGTTAGAGGCCATGAAATCCGAGATGGGATCCATGTATGAAAACAAAGTATGGACTTTGGAAGTATTACCTGAAGGGCGTAAGGCCATTCAGAACAAATGGATCTTTAAGAGGAAGACGAACGCGGACGGTAATGTCACCGTCTATAAAGCTCGACTTGTGGCAAAGGGTTTTTCACAAGTTCAAGGAGTTGACTACGATGAGACCTTCTCACCCGTAGCGATGCTTAAGTCCGTCAGAATCATGCAAGCATCTCGGAGTTGGAATCTTCGTTTTGATGAGGTGATCAAAGCGTTCGAGTTTATACAAGTTTACGGAGAAGCTTGTATTTACAAGAAAGTGAGTGGGAGCTCTATAGCGTTTCTAATATTATATGTGGATGACATATTGCTGATTGGAAACAATATAGAAATGCTGGAAAGCGTAAAGGAATATTTGAACAAGAGTTTTTCAATGAAGGACCTAGGAGAAGCTGCTTTCATATTAGGCATCAAGATCTATAGAGATAGATCGAGACGCTTAATAGGACTTTCACAAAGCACATACCTTGATAAGATTTTGAAGAAGTTCAAAATGGATCAGTCCAAGAAGGGGTTCTTGCCTGTTTTGCAAGGTGTGAAGTTGAGTAAGACTCAATGCCCAGTGACTGCAGAAGATAGAGAAAAGATGAGTGTCATCCCCTATGCTTCAGCCATAGGCTCTATTATGTATGCAATGCTGTGCACAAGACCCGATGTCAGCCTTGCCATAAGTATGGCCGGAAGGTTTCAAAGTGATCCAGGAATGGAACACTGGACGGCGGTCAAGAATATCCTGAAATACCTGAAAAGGACTAAGGACATGTTTCTCGTTTATGGAGGTGATCAAGAGCTCGTCGTAAAGGGTTACGTCGATGCAAGCTTTGACACTGATCCGGATGACTCTAAGTCGCAAACCGGATACGTATTTATTCTTAATGGGGGTGCGGTTAGCTGGTGCAGTTCCAAGCAAAGCGTGGTAGCAGATTCTACATGCGAAGCGGAGTACATCGCTGCCTCGGAGGCGGCGAAGGAAGGTGTCTGGATGAAGGAGTTCATGACAGATCTTGGAGTAGTGCCTAGTGCGCTTAACCCAATGACTCTGTTTTGTGATAACACTGGTGCCATTGCTCTAGCCAAGGAACCAAGATTTCACAAGAGGACCAGACACATAAAACGACGTTTCAATTCCATCCGCGATTACATCAAGGAGGACGACATAAATATTTGCAAAGTACACACGGATCTAAATGTTGCAGATCCGATGACTAAACCTCTTCCAAAGGCTAAACATGAACAACACCAGAACTGCATGGGTGTTCGATTCATTACAATGTAAATCACATAGTGATGTGAACTAGATTATTGACTCTAGTGCAAGTGGGAGACTGTTGGAAATATGCCCTAGAGGCAATAATAAATTGGTTATTATTATATTTCCTTGTTCATGATAATCGTTTATTATCCATGCTATAATTGTATTGATTGGAAACTCAAATACATGTGTGGGTACATAGACAACACTGTGTCCCTAGTAAGCCTCTAGTTGACTAGCTCGTTGATCAAAGATGGTTAAGGTTTCCTAGCCATTGACATGAGATGTCATTTGATAACGGGATCACATCATTAGGAGAATGATGTGATGGACAAGACCCAAACTGTAAACGTAGCATTTGATCGTGTCAGTTTATTGCTATTGTTTTCTGCATGTCAAGTATCTGTTCCTTTGACCATGAGATCATGCAACTCACTGACACCGGAGGAATACCTTGTGTGTATCAAACGTCGCAACGTAACTGGGTGACTATAAAGGTGCTCTACAGGTATCTCCGAGGGTGTCTGTTGGGTTGGCATGGATCAAGACTGGGATTTGTTACTCCGTATGACGGAGAGGTATCTCAGGGCCCACTCGGTAATACAACATCACATTGAGCCTTGCAAGCAAAGTGACTAAAGAGTTAGCCACAGGATCTTGTATTACGGAACGAGTAAAGAGACTTGCCGGTAACGAGATTGAACTAGGTATAGTGATACCGACGATCGAATCTCGGGCAAGTAACATACCGAAGAACAAAGGGAACAGCATACGGGATTAACTGAATCCTTGACATAGAGGTTCGACCGATAAAGATCTTCGTAGAATATGTAGGAGCCAATATGGGCATCCAGGTCCCGCTATTGGTTATTGGCCGTAGAGGTGTCTCGGTCATGTCTACATAGTTCTCGAACCCGCAGGGTCTACACACTTAACGTTTGGTGACGATTAGTATAATTGAGTTATTATATTGGTGACCGAAAGTTGTTCGGAGTCCCGGATAAGATCCCGGACATGACGAGGATCTCCGGAATAGTCCGGAGGTAAAGATTGATATATGTGATAATAGTGTTTTGATCTCTGGAAGGGTTCCGGAGTTCACCGGAATGGGTTCCGGATGTTTACCGAAATGTTCGGGTGCAGCAACACTTTATATGAGCCAAAGGGATAAAGCCCACAAGGTATTGGAAAGTGCAAAAGTAGTTTTGCTGCCGCGTAAGCGGTACTACCGCTTGGTGAAGCGGTACTACCGCCCGAGCGGTACTACCGCTTGTGTGAAGCGGTACTACCGCCCAAGCGGTACTACCGCTTGTGTGAAGCGGTACTACCGCTTGTGCGCGGCTGTGCACGGTTCGGCAGGGATCCGAGTTGGACTCTTTCCCTGCGGGCCAAACCGACCTTGTGCGGGCAAAACCGACCCGGAGGAGGCTTTTACTCCAAGTTTAGACCCCAAGGCTCAACATATAAATAGAGGGGCAGGGCTAGCACACGGGACACATCAGGATTTCCCAAGCCGTGTGCCGGCAACCCTAGCCTTCTAGTTCCTCCGTCATAATCTCCGTAGTGCTTGGCGAAGCCCTGCAGAGATTGTTCCTCACCACCATCACCACGCCGTCGTGCTGCTGGAACTCAACCACTACTTCATCATCGCTCGCTGGATCGAGGAGGTGAAGGCGTCATCAAGCCGTACGTGTGTTGAACGCGGAGGTGCCGTCCGTTCGGCACTAGATCGGAAGGATCGTGATTGGATCGCGGGACGCTCGGCGATTTGGATCGCGAAGACGTTCGACTACATCAACCGCGTTTATTAACGCTTCCGCTTAGCGATCTACAAGGGTATGTAGATTCACTCTCCCTCTCGTAGATGCTCATCACCATGGATAGATCTTATGTGTGCGTAGGAAAATTTTTGTTTCCCATGCAACGTTCCCCAACACCAAAATCTGCCTAAATTTCAAGTGAACCAAAAATCTGCACCTTTGGTTGGTTAAGGGTCTATTCACCCCCCCTCTAGACCTATCTCCTCGACCCCACAGACTGGTCCACTCCACCCCTCTCTGCAGATGGATGCGGGAGCAAATTTGCGGGTCAGTGTTGAAGATGCCCTTATTACTTTCGGAGAGCAACACACTCTCATCCAAATCCAGAAAAAAACTTTAAGGAAATTGCAGGCAAACACACAATGTTTAATTGCAATTCCCATTGGAATTAGGGTTTTTATTATTTTTTTGTAGATGACAAAGAATTGGTATTTGTTCATCTGTTATCTTATCAATATATATGTTCTATGTTTTTTTTCTTAGTAGAACTTTCACCGTATTTGTTCACTTGTTTATCTTTGCAGGGAGTATCTGTTTACCAAGGAAAAAAGTATTTGTTCACCTGTTGTATACTTTTAGTGTTTATATGTGCTTTTATTTTGGTTGAGTTCTTTTAACAGTACCTTCACTTTAGTTTTCTCAGAAGGGGGATAACCCTAGCCTATGCATCATGTGATGCACACAACCAACCTTCACTGTAGTTGTTCATCTATTATGATATGTAATATCCAATGTTTACATGTCTTTTTATTTCCCTCAAGTTCTTGTAGGAGAACACATTTTTTGAACCCCTTAGGAGACACATTCGTTGTTCTTTTCCACCGTACCATAATATCCGACAAGAAAAACAAGATATATATATATAGATCAAGAACCAGGCGCCCCATATCCGCCCTAAACGTCCGGATGCCCGGACCAAAAAAAGCCATCCAACCGGCTTCCCCAAACGTAGCCCAAATGTCCGGGCTGTCAGGCAACCCCCATACCCAGCCCATATGTGGGGCGGATATGGGGAGGCCCGAACTTCACCCCGGACACCGCCGCCACATCGGGTCGGCCCACACTACTGTAGGATGGTCCTAACGCGACACATGTATAGGAGACCAATCGACCAAACTGTGTGCGATGAATTAATCGCAAACGGTATCGTAATAAAACCGTCACCAATAAAACGAACTGTGTGCGATGGCGGATCCATCAAGCACGATTCAGAAAAGAGTTGCGTGTACGAATCGTGGCATACAGTTGATCCATACGAACTATTTGCGATGAGCCAAAACAACAGAGACGGTCAGCCAGATCAAGGTGTGTGCGATAGATGGCATACAGTTCACTCGGATGAACCATTTGCGATGAGCCAAAACAACAGAAACCAGCCAGATCAAGGTGTGTGCGATAGACGGCATACAGGTCACTCGGATGAATTGTTTGCGATGAGCCAAAACAACAGAAACGGTTAGCCAGATCAAGGTGTGTGCGATAGACGGGATACAAGTCACTCGGATGAACTGTTTACGATGAGCCAAAATAAACACAAATGATTTGGCTTAACAAAGATGTATGTGATACCCGGCAAATAGGCCAGTAATCAGAATAGTGTGGGAAGACCAATAATAACACAGACGATTCCTGCTAATAAGCTGTGTGTGTTGTGGGCAAACGCTTACTGGTATACAATTGTCAGCGATTGATGAATTCATCACCGACGGGTTCCGTAGTTTATTCCGTATGCGATGTGATTTGCTCAGTCTGCAGAACATGTACGCTCTTCTGTGTATAGAACGATATATTCTTTAGTGAATTGTGTGCTCTGTTGGGTAAGCAATGTGCGCGCACGTGTCGTCCTAGCTCGTGCTTCCTTCTTTGCTAAGTTTTCCATTAAATGATGGTGTTTTATGAACACGCCGCCATTTCCCGCCACTTCCCCATCGGCTTCCCATCACCAGCGATTGCGCATAAGATTAGGTGACGCGCAACACACGGAGGCACAAGCGCAGCCTATAGTCCCTCTACCTTTTCCAAGCATGTCAACCCACCGAAGCGTCGCCTCTGCCATCAACCTCCTCGACGAGGAAAACGAGCCGGTGCAGGCGTCACGGCCCGTTGAGGCCGAGGGCGTCCCTGGCAACGCGATGGACGACGCCGTGCTGTGCGTCATCGCTAGGGTTGAGCATACCCTTGGCGCAGGGCGCGCGCGCGCCACGGATCAAGATAGGCACGTCAACGCTGAGAGCCTGCAGCTCGCCGCACAACATGATCGGTGGTGTGCCGCAAAGCAAGATAGGCGCGTCCGCGCCTATCGGCGCGGACGCGCCGCACAGCGAGACCGATGGAGCACCGCAGAGCGAGAGGCGCGGCGCGCCGCACAGTATGAGCGGTTCCATCGGCGGTTGCCTGCTGTCGACAGGGTGTTCTAGCTGGGTACACGGCTCGTTAGTAGCCCCATTCCTCGCCAGGAGTGGGCAGAGGCCGTCTGCGCCATACCCGCACCAGAGGTCGGCCGCGCCATACTTGCACCAAACGCCGGCCGCGCCGTACTTGCACCAGACGTCGGCTATGCCGTTCGCCTTGTCCGCGGCCCGCTCGATGCCAACGCGCTGGTCGCTAGGCTCGAGCGCCTCCTTGGCCCAGGTGTCCACCTAGGCGCGGTAGAGGAACATGGCCGTCGCGTCCTCAAACTGGTGATCTCCGATGAAATAGCCAACTTGGAGCTCGAGATCGCGCTCCAGATGTACCGCGAGCGTGTCAACCGCTTGGACAAATGCCTGCACGAGTTCAGGCAGAGCCAAGAGCTTCCGTAGGCAAGGGTGGTGGTCATGAACGCATTTTATTTTGTTGGGTCGTTTCGACATTGATCGCTATGTCTTCACAACAATCATAATATTGCTCTGTTTCAATGTGTGTACTCTGTTTTCCGTTCTTATATATTATTCTATTTCAATGTGTTTATGCTTTGCATTCTGTACATGTGGATGGTAACAGCTAGATAGAAATTAGTACGAAAACAGAAATATGAAATTCATAATATATATTAATTGTTCAGTAGTTCATCACAGATATATATAATATCATCACATATACGTGATGATACTTAACTACTACGTACAATGCATAAAAATTGAAAACAAACAATACTAAAACTAATAATCCCTCCTTATGAGGCCAGTATTCCGGTAGCTCCCTGGTGCGCGGCGGCTTCCCAGCGCGGAGGGACTTCTCCGCCTTCTCTGCCACTCAGCGCTCGATGTGACGATTGGCCTCTTGCTGGCGGACACGTGCGGCCGATCTTGCCATTCCATTGGGCGCCCACCGGAGCTCCTCGGAGGTAGCACGCTGGAGCTTATCGGCCCACCTCCACGTAGCGATGAGGTGCCTAGCGCCTTTGGCCCTCCATGGGAAGTACCCGCCGTCTTCGTACACCTCCTCCGCACGTCGACGCGCCCGCCGCAAAAGCTCCAGCTCCTCCTTTCCCAGGCGGCCTCATGGGCTTCACGGGCTGTGATACGTCTCCAACGTATCTATAATTTTTGATTGTTCCATGCTATTATAGTATCAATTTTGGATGTTTTTATATGCAATTATATATCATTTTTTGGGACTAACCTATTAACCTCGTGCCCAGTGCCAGTTGCTGTTTTCTGCTTGTTTTTGGCTTTTCAGAGAATCAGTACCAAACAAAGTCCAAATGCCACGAAACTTTTTGGAGATTTTTTTTGGACAAAAGAGACCCTGGAGACTTGAAGAGGAGACCAGAAGGTTCGCGAAGCCTCCACAAGGCAACAGGGCGCGGCCCCGGGGGGGGCATGCCCTGATGCCTTGTGGGGCCCACGTGGCTCCATTTGACCTAATTCCACTCCAATAAATTCACAAATATTCGGAAACCATCAGAGAGCTAGAAGAGAAAACGTTTCCACCGCCGCAAGCCTCTGTTCTTTCGCGATCCTATCTGGAGGCCTTTTCCGGTACTCTGCCGGAGGGGGAATCGATCACGGAGGGCTTCTACATCAACCTTGCTGCCCTTCCGATGATGTGTGAGTAGTTTACCACAGACCTACGGGTCCATAGCTAGTAGCTAGATGGCTTCTTCTCTCTCTTTGATCTTCAATACCATGTTCTCCTTGATGTTCTTGGAGTTCTATCCGATGTAATCTTCTTTTGCGGTGTGTTTGTTGGGATCCGATGAATTGTGAGTTTATGATCAGATTATTCATGAGAAATATTTGAGTCTTCTCTGAACTCTTTTTTGCATGATTAAATATAGCTTTGTATTTCTCTCCGATCTATCGATTTAGTTTGGCCAACTAGATTGGTTTATCTTGCAATGGGAGAGGTGCTTTGTGATGGGTTCAATCTTGCGGTGCTCAATCCCAGTGACAGAAGGGGACATGACACGTATTTGTATTGTTGCCATTAAGGATAAAAAGATGGGGTTTATTCATATTTCTTGAATTTGCTTCTCTACATCATGTCATCTTGCTTAAGGCGTTACTCCGTTTTTATTAACTTAATACTCTAGATGCATGCTGGATAGCGGTCGATGAGTGGAGTAATAGTAGTAGATGCAGGCAGGAGTCAGTCTACTTGTCTCTGACGTGATGCCTATATACATGATCATTGCCATGCATCTGTCATAATTATTTGCTTTTCTATCAATTGCCCAACAGTAATTTGTTTACCCACCGTATGTTCATGTGCTCAAGAGAGAAGCCTCTAGTGAAAACTATGGCCCCCGGGTCTATCCTTATCATATAAAAAACCTAAAAATACCCTGCTGCAATTTATTTACTTTAATTTTAATTAATATTTTAGTTTATCTATTTACCTCGATAAGATTTAATCCTTGCAAATAACCGCTAAGAGGATTGACAACCCTCTTATTTGCGTTGGGTGCAAGTGTTTGCTCTTGTGTGTGCAAGTGCGCTTAACGGAATTTTGCTTGGTTCTCCTACTGGATTGATAACATTGGTTCTTAGTTGAGGAAAATACTTATCTCTACTGTACTGCATCATCATCTCCTCTTCGGGGAAATACCAACGCAGACTACATGTAGCAGGCCGCCTGGAACCTAACGCGCTCCTCCGCAAACTCCTTCTTGAACGCCACTTGCCCAGCTTTCTTAGCCGGCGGCAGCTTCTTCCACAAAGCCAGATTGTACTGGCCCCAAAACCACTCCAAAGTTGGGGGTCCGGCGCAACCTCGTCTGGTGGCGCGTAGGGGTCCTCCTTGTCGCTGCTCTGCGCGTTGACGTCCTCGCGGGGCGGCGCCTCTTCCTCGACGCGTGGGCAGATTGGTGATGCCATGGCAAAGTTTGGTGAGAGAGAGGGGGGGGGGGCGAGCGAGGAGAGAATGCAGATGAGAATGAAGTCGGGATGACGTGGGCAGGGTAGTATTTATTGGTGGCCGGAATCTAGATCGACGGGAGCAGTACACGCGCCAGTCGTCGAAATTTACGAGTACTGTAGCTTGAATTACACACGATTCCCGGAGCAAAAGCCGTGTGTGAATTACATCGCTGACGGTTCCCAATACAGAACGGCGTCTGATTAAAAACCCGCGCCATCACCTTCCAAACCTCAAGACACGAAACAGAGTGCCAATCATGTGTGGCCCAGTTGTCTTGCCAGATATTTACATTTTCTTTCCAAATGTAAGGCACGAATGCTTATTTTGTGTTATTATGATATTATTGTAAAATGTAATACATAAATGATTTTCCAACCGATGATGGTTTGCTTTTGCATGTACATGTAGTTCAAATTTAAATTAAGGCCACTAAATGGCTAAAAACTCAATTAATGTCTTAAAAAGGTCAAATGAACCCTGAAATTTTTCATATTTTAACATGACAGTTGTATTAGTGGATGTTTACGGTACAAAAAATTCAAGGCCATACGAGGAAGCGAGTGCGGTTCATCATCAAAAATGCATTGTTCCCTCTCGGAACCACGAGTCTTCTCGTCAGATGCTTCGATTTGTGAGAGATGTGTGTCAAAACTTTTGTCAAATGGGCCAAATTTTTTACCATGGCATCTTGGTGCCATGCCATGATATCAAGCAAGGTTTCATGTATTTCTCATCATTTTTGAATTTTTTTGAATTTTTTTGAATTTAAAAGCCATGGTACTCAATGTTTGTGTCCAAGCCGTGACACCAATATGTTTGAAAAATCCTTCCAATTTACTGCACAGGACATTAACTTGCATATAAGGACACAAATATGATTTTTCAACCCATGATGGTTTGCTTTTGCATGTACATGTAGTTCAAATTTGAATTGCGGCATTATATGGCTAGAAACTCACTTAATGTCTTAAAAATGTCGAATGAACCCTGAGAATTTCCAAATTTTAACATGACAGTTGTATTAGTGGATGTTTACGGTACAAAAAATTTCAAGGCCATACGAGGAAGCGACGCCGGTTCATCATCAAACATGCATTGTTTCCTCTCGGAACCACGAGTCTTCTTGTACGATGCTCCGATTTGTGAGAGGTGTGTGTCAAAACTTTCTTCAAACAGGCCAATTTTTTGCCACGGTATCTTGGTGCCATGCCATGACATCAATCAAGGTTTCATGTATTTCGCATCATTTTTGAATTTTTTGGAATTTAAAAGCCATGGTACTCAATGTTTGTGTCCAAGCCGTGACACCAATATGTTTGAAAAATTCTTCCAATTTACTGCACAGGACATTAACTTGCACACAAGACTCAAATATGTTTTTTCAACCCATGATGATTTTGCTTTTGCATGTACATGTAGTTCAAATTTGAATTACGGCCATTATATGGCTGGAAACTCACTTAATGTCTTAAAAATGTCAAATGAACCCTGAAAATTTCCAAATTTTAACATGACAGTTGTATTAGTGGATGTTTACGGTACACATTTTTTTCGTACAATTAAAACACCATCCGTTGCCATTGTACTTCAGATTAGTCTTTCACAGCTAATACAAAAAATCAACTACATCACACACAGTTGCTTATAGGAACAGTTTGCGATGAAAGTTTGTGGGTCTATTTTTGTCTTCCTCCATAAGCTTCGCCGGCTTCGTCTGCTCAAGTGCCGTTCACCCCCGAATCCCCGAATCCCCGATCCCCATTCCCCAACAGCTTCTTGCAAAGAATGACACCATGGAGATGCTTCGTGAGGGCCCGCACGGTCACCGCGTCTGCCCGGAGAGGCTCCGCCTCCGTCGAGAGCGCGGCCGCATCCGCCAAGAGGGAGTCTGCGGCAGCCGACAGGGCTGCTGCAGCAGCCGAGACGGCTGCAGCAGCTGCTGCGACGGCGGCTGCAAACGCCGAGAGCGCTCGAGCAGCCATCCGTGCCGCGGATGTCGCCCTGGCCCGGGTCGAGGCCATCCACGCCCAGATCAAGGACGCCCACGCCAAGATATTCCAGGCCTCCTCAGAATCAAGCATGCACCCCACGTCCGAAGAGGCGGTGGAGATGCTTGCCGACGATGCGGCGGCGGATTCCATGGATCCCCTTCCTCAAGAGATCGCCGAGTGGGAGCTGGAAATGCAGGAGGCGGCGGAGAGAGACGAGCACAGGGAGGAGGAGTTGCGCCTGGCTAAGGAGAAGGTAGAGAAGTGCCTGTCCGTCGAGGAATCGACGGTGGAGTACCAACGTGAGCTCTGGCACCGCCACTACTACGAGTACTACAACCTTGAGGGCGACGCCGAGGACGAGGACGAGGATGACGCCGCGGTTGAGTTCAGCCTGTGTAGGATCGAAAGTATGTCTAGAGGGGGGTGATTAGACTACTTGACCAAATAAAACCTAACATTTTCCCAATTTTAGTTGTGGGCAGATTTTAGCAATAGTACATGTCAAGCATCACCCTACACATGCAATTCTAAGAGTATAGCAGCGGAAAGTAAACAATTGCATATGTAAGTAAAGGAGGGGATCGGAGATTTCAAACGCAATGAAGACACGGTGGTTTTTGGCGTGGTTCCGATAGGTGGTGCTATCGTACGTCCACGTTGATGGAGACTTCAACCCACGAAGGGTAACGGCTGCGCGAGTCCATGGAGGGGTCCACCCACGAAGGGTCCACGAAGAAGCAACCTTGTCTATTCCACCATGGCTTACGTCCACGAAGGACTAGCCTCACTCGGGGTAGATCTTCACGAAGTAGGCAATCTCCTTGCCCTTACAAACTCCTTGGTTCAACTCCACATCAGATTGGAGGCTCCCAAGTGACACCTAACCAATCTAGGAGACACCACTCTCTAAAAGGTAATAGACGGTGTGTTGTTGATGAACTCCTTGCTCTTATGCTTCAAATGATAGTCTTCCCAGCACTCAAACAACTCCTCACAGATTTGGCTATGGTGGAAGAGGGATTTGAGTGGAAAGCAACTTGGGAAAGGCTAGAAATCAAGATTCAAATGGTAGGAATGGAATAGCTTGATCTCAACACATGAGTAGGTGGTTCTCTCTCAGAAAATGTATGGTGGAAGTGTAGGCACGTTCTGATGGCTCTCCTTACTGAGAAGGAGGTGGTGGAGGGGTATATATAGCCTCCACACAAAATCCAGCCGTTACACACTTTTGACTCAACTCGGTGGCACCGAAACAATCATCTCGGTAGCACCGAACAGTGTAAAAGATATGAACTTTAGGAATCTCGGTGGGACCGATACGAACAACTAGGATGGACCGAAGTGCAATGGCTAGGGCAAACCTCATCTCGGTGGCACCGATTGCATCAACTCGGTAAGACCGAAGTGAAGCAATAAGGCAACAGAGAGTTGGCAAGCCATCTCGGTGAGACCGATTTGCAAAACTCGGTGAGACCGAAGTAAGTGCAAACGATTACAGAGAGTTGGCAAGGCCATCTCAGTGAGACCGAGATCCATTTCGGTGGATCCGATTTGTTAGGGTTTTGGCAGTGGCTGTCTTGGATGAACTCGGTGGGGCTGGATAGAGAATTTCGGTGGGGCCAAGTTAGAATGTGGGTTTTGGACATATTTGGTTAGAGAGAGTGGTTGAGGGTTTAGGAGTACTGTCACTAAGCATTTGAGCAAAAGGATCATTAAGCAACACCTCATCCACTTTTAATAGTATTGGCTTTCCTATGGACTCAATGTGATCTTGGATCACTAAACCAAAAATGCAGAGTCTTGAGCTTTTGCCAATCCTTGTCCTTAGCATTTTGAGGGGTCCACATCTCTAGTCCATGCCATGCCAATCATTGAACATCCTGAAATCTTAATCTTGAATGGACATTAGTTCAATGAGATATATGTTGTTATGAATTACCAAAACCACCAAGGGAGCAAATGTGCTTTCAGCCTGGGGGACGCGGAGTCCACCAACGGCGGAATGTCGCCGGGACAAGTCATCGACATCTCATCTCATCTTACACCGCCGAGGCATAGGGCGGCGCGTCGGTGGCTTTGTTAAAATATGCGTACTTAGCCTTTGTTTATAATGCTAGTCTTTTGTTAGAGCAATGTTTAGGTCAACTGGCTCTGTTTAGTTACTAAAATTGCTCGTTTAAGTAAGTGTGGTCTGTGTGCTATAGGCTCTTTTGTGTACCCAAATTAGCAAGTGATGTTAAATTATGCAATGACGTGGATGAGCGCTGTACCCAGGGAAATTTGGACCAAAATTTGAATGCTCAAACTCATCGCATGCGCGTAAAGCAGAAGAATCGTTTGCGATGCACACATTTGTTCAAAGTGAATTGTGTCCGATGACACTTTGCGCGCCAAGTTTCCCTCCACCTTTCGAATTTTTTTGCCTACCGCCGAAATATCTAACTCTTCACCCCCTCCCCACCCCCTTTTCTCCCCGACCACGAAACGCATTTCCCCTGTTTCCTCCTTCCTTCCTAAGCTATAGCCGCTTCCTTGCTTGCTCGATCTCGCCGTCTCGCATCTGACCGCCGCGGATGCCATGGTCTTCTTGAATGACCTCTCCAGCGGTTCCTCCTCTGATGACGACTACTCTGTCACCAGCCGGGTATGCCTCTCTCCTCTCTCTCGTTCCCCTAGGCTTAGGGTTATGATTTGAAATTGAGGATTTTAACCCGGCGGCCTATTTGAGCCATTTCTTCCTCTTGTAGCTCCCTAGGACCATCACTTGCAAGGAATGGAGCGGGGTAGCTGAAGATCTGCCTGCTCGTTGTCAGCATCAATCTCCATGCGTGAAGTTAGTGACTTTTGAATCTTTGAATAGTGGGAGGAAGTTTCTGGCATGTGCAGAGAAGGTTAGCCCCACTTTTGTTGTTAGAAATCATTTGTTAGATGTGATTCAGACACTGTCATTGTGTTATGCTATTCTGGATGTGATTAAGGCACTGTCACAGTTCTACCTAGTATCTAAAACTGTTGCCATCTCATCAGCGGTGCCCTGAGAAAATTATTTGGCACCGCTTCAGCAGTTTGTGCAACCAACTTTGCTCCACACATCCGAGCAGCCAAGCAGTAAAATACTAATACTTTATGGCACGAAGGAACTGGGCATGGGTGCAACTAGGTGCTCCGGTTCCCTGAAATTTTCCTCTGGCATCGGCTCGGCAGTGCAGGGCACCGGTGGCAAATGTAGCAAAAGTTGATTTGGCACCGGTTTTGGCCTACATAGTGGAGGGCCTTAGTGCTATTACTTCTATGTTATTAAATTTGTGCATGTACATACCTGGTTAATTGATGTTATTCAAACACTGTCGCTGTGCTGTTGCAGTTATATTTAGCCTCCTCATAAAATGATCAATTTGCTATTATACATGACTAAGAACTTGTAGTGTTGTTGCAGTTCATTATAACTTGTGATGTTCCTGAATTTGGTTGTTGTCTCAGTAGCAATTAATTCATTTGCACATTGAACTTTTTGAGAAGATATGTCATAATTAATGTGTTTCTTCAGTTTTTCAAAATATGTATGTGGTGATTTTCTAAGCTGCTAGAAACCCATTTTTTCCTACAATTGTAACTTATTTAGTTTTAAATATTATAAGATGAACGGAAGTGTTCTTACCTGGAGTGAGTTGATCAAGAGTGGCCACAGTCTTTGAAGATGTGCCTAGCAAAGCTTTGAAGCATGTATGAGGAAGAGAATAGAGATAGGCTTAGAGAAAATGTTGTAAACGCTGAAGAATATTTGAAGATACGAAAAAAAAGAGGAAGATGGAGAATGATCTCAGATTTTTAAAATTAGACTTTGCCAAGATGGTGTTTCGGAAGGAGGAGGCAATTTCCCAGTTGGGCAGTGCAAAACAGTCTCTTACTGAACTGAAAGCGGAGCTGGAGAAGACGAATTTGGCTGATCATGCACGCATCCACAAACATACATCAGCTGATTAGGGAAATTAATGAATATATTGTTCTAATATTGTGCTCAACATACTTTTTGCTTATGAAGGTGAACTAGCTATATGGTGTACTGTGCTGTTGTGACGTAGCTATCGTACTGTGATGGTAGAATATATTTGTGTGCCTGATATGAAAGTGGTAAACAACTGTTCCATATGAAATGTGAATTTGCTTAATACTGGGATTATTAATAGTAAATTAATAAACCTGCTAAATGGGTCATGGCACTTTCTAAACGTTTCTAACAGTAAAAGCGTGTGTGATGGATAGCTCAATGTCATACAGTTTTTTCACCGAACCGTGTGTGATATACTTGAATAACGTAAACGCTTAACTGAGGCAGAGCGTCTGTAATCGCTCCACCTATCAGAGACGAGGCTATACAGAAAGCTGTGTGTGATGCGGTCTGACAACACAAACGTTTGTTCCATAATTACTGTGTGGGATGCCAAGACGATCTCAAATGGCTTGTCTGATCAAACGTCTGCGTTAGCCCCCCCCCCCCCCCCCCCCCCCGATCGCACACGAGCATATGCGCTAAGCGTGTGTGACCGAAGGAGCTATAGCCGACGGTTTCTGGGTCGTGTGGGATGGACCCCCCCTATTGCACACACAGGCAAGGCGAGGATTTAAAACTTTGTCGTGAAAAGGGGGTAAAAACCGTTTGTATAGCACGTCGCTGCACCAGTGCCAGTATGGCCCACGCCGTCCCACCCCCGTCCCCACAAAAACCCTAGTCAGACGACCGAACCCTAGTCAAACCAATGTTTTAAATAGCGGGCTATGGAAAATAGCGACGGGCCTAAAAATCAGCTATAGTGAGCTATTTATGAAGACGACCATTTAGCGGCACCTTGCTGAAAAGGCTATCCACTGCTATTTAAAAATATGAGTCAAACTGCACACTCTCGACTCAACTCGACCTCTCCGCTCTATGACCGTCTCCTCCTCTATGACCGTCTCCTCCCCTTCCTCTCCCCAATCTCTACCATCCCCTCCGCCATGGCAAGAAGCAGATCCGACAGTGGCTCAAACGAGATCGATTGGGCTAAGCTCGTCGTCGACTCCTCGAGCTCATCCGCATCGTACGAATAGGATCTCGCGCTCTGCATTGCTCTCCGCCGCTCACGGATGGACCGGGGCGGGAGCTCCTCGTCCACGGTGTCACTGATGGCCAGGGGTCAGCATCTGCAGCTCTGCGGCGCCCCACGATTGCACTATGTGGTCTCTGCCTTCCCCGATGAGGCGGTAGGACGAGCAGTGGCACCCGACACTTCTAGCTCCTGCTCCTCCCGGGTGGCGCTCGGTGCAAGTGCCCGCACCTCCGAGCTCGCGACTATGGCAGCGCCAGCCAGAGGCCAAGGGCGTGCATATTGGCGCTCAATGATGAGGGCGGCGCAGGGCGCATCGAGCCGCTTTGGCTCCGGGTCCAGCAGACCTGCGCCGGAGCCGCTGCCGCCTGCCTACAACGACGACGAGGCTCTCCATGACGCAATCCACCGCTCGCACACCTCGGCGGAGACGGACGCCCACCGTCGGCATCGCAAAAATGTGGCGGCACTCGACATCGGGTTCGAGGAGTCTGAGAGGTTCGTGAGCCAAAGGGCAGTGGCGGCGGAGAGAGCCACACGGCTCGCGGTGGAGCAGAACGCGCCGCTCAGCGCATGGCGGGGATCATCAGCTCCTCCTCCTCGGACAGCAACATGACGAAATATGACGCGACGCCCACCGCCACTCCCGAGACCCCAAGGTGAAGCGTCCGGCGAGGAAGTGGTGAACTCCGGCCGCCTCCCTATGTATAATTACTTTTTAATCCACTAGCATTTTAGTTAAGTATGAAGTCCGGCGGCCCTTTTGGGTCGAGTTGTACGAACTTATCTATGTCGGATTTCTCTATCTATGTTTGATTGCTGTGTTTTTTTTTTTTGAAGCACACACCGTAGAACAGTTGTTCTACGGTAAATTTTCATTCATATATACAGTATAGTACATGTAGGGAGGAAAAAAAGCAGAAAAACTAAAAAAAAGTCCTAACAAAGGCAGTAAAAAGCTCAGCCTACTCCAGTCTTTGGAATCTTAATCATCATCAGATTAAAATGTACTATATGTTATCCAGTGTTGTAACTCTGCTGAATACTTGTTGATCTGCATCAGCTGCCCTCAGTGTGAATCTCCAATTATGTAAGGTTGGTTGAATATTCCTAAAAACCATTCCGTTTCTTTGGATCCAAATACTCCAACAGCCAAGCATAACAATCTCCAGTCCAAAGTGTGGTGGTAATTCTGCCTTGGCTAGCATGGTCTCTTCGAATACAGATGTGCCTCTCTTCTTGTTGGGAATCAGAGAGTCCCAGCATCTTTGTGCATAAGCACAGTCCCAGAGTAGATGTAGAAGCGTTTCTTCAGCTTTTTAACTATAGTTGGGACAAGTGAAGTCATCCAAATGCATGCCCCTTCTCATCAGCATATTCCTAGTGTTGACTCTGTCATGGGCAATCAGCCAGAAGAAGATTTTGTGTTTGAGTCTACTTAAGCTGCTCCAAATAATCTTGAAGAAGATATGTTCCTCTTTATTTCCCAGCAGGTGTTTGTACATCTTCATTGATGAGTAATTGTTGGTCTGCTCCAAACATTGCCATTTGTCTTTTGCCATAGGATTCAGAGGTGGCATGAGTTTTATGAGTTGGATGAATTGCTCATGAGCTTAGATTGCTGTGTTTTATAAGTCGTACAGACGTGGCGTGCATGCTTTTGTATAGATTTTGGTGTGAACATATGAGCTTGCAATTATGAACAAAGATAAGGGGGGGGGGGGGGGGGGGGGGGGGGGGGTGCCTGGTCACCGACCGCGAACATCTAGCCACGTTCCGCGTTCCGCGGGCGTATAGGGCCTCAAATTAGACGACCATGATTTTAGATGCTGTTGACACAGTTGTCTGAGCTGAAAGACAATCTCTGCGACCACCTCGCTGGCTCGTTACATGCTAACCACGTGGTTAGTGGCCTAACTGCCCCTCGCCTCATCTTTGGATTACTGCAACACATATATATGGAGTAGAATATTACATATACATAGTTTTTTTTTTAGGGTATTACGTATAGTACATAGTTTGGAAGGGAGTGAGCAGGGTCAAACGCTGCTTTTTTTTTTTTCGCAACAAAAAGGCTGACCCCCTTTTCCGCCTGATTTCTTTTGAGGGGTTTTCCGCCTGCTTTATGTACGCCCTTCCACTTTAGAGAAGCTAGCGTAGGGTTTTAGATAATCAAGTTCGAATCAATCCTTTCAGTTACGTATTAGTCTATCACGAGGAATGAATTATTTAGCTGCCCACCAGTTACATATCTACTCACAAGTAATATTACCTGTCACAGTCCCTTCGGGGACATCAGATAATATTACCTGTCACTCACGAGTCTTTCATCGACGGCCAACAACAATAGAGAATTACCGAACACCGCTACAATAGAGAATTGCATGTTTCAGCATCAGCATACGACGGCACATTACATACCCTGCTTCATGGCCGGTCTATGCATGGAAAGGATGCGCGCTCACAGGGGGGACACCAGCTGGAAGCTAGCCGGCCAATTCGTTCGTGGCTAGAAATCAATTTGGAGAGACCAATTGATGATGCACTGAGCTGGTCTGATTACTCTGATATGCAAGTCCAGTAATTCCAATGGAAGCAAGGTAATCCCTCTGTTCACTAATCTAATGTAGAACGTTTTGGCAGTTTAAATACATTAGTGAACAGTACTATACTGGTTTCAGTGTAATATACAGATCTCTTCTTATACGCTCCCGCAGAGCAACGCACTCTCATCGAAATGAAGCCGAACTTATTACTCCCGGAGAGCAACGCACTCTCATCCAAATCCAGAAAAAACTTCAAGGAAATTGCAGGCAAACAAACAATGTATAATTGTAATCCCCGTTGGAACTAGGTAAAATATTACTCCCATTGTAAAGAAATATAAGACTTATTAGGTCACTACTTTTGTGACCTAAAACGTCTTATATTTCTTTACAGAGAGAGTATAGTTTTAATTTTTTGTAGATGACAAAAGAATTGGTATTTGTTCATCTGTTGTCTTATCAATATATATGTTTCTATGTGTTTTTTGTATTTCTTAGTACAACATCCACCGTATTTGTTCACTTGTTTATCTTTACAGGGAGTATCTGTTTACCAAGGGATAAAAAGTATTTGTTCATCTGTTGTATAGTTTTAGTGTTTATATGTGATTTTATTTTGGTTGAGTTCTTTTAACAGTACTTTCACTGTAGTTTTTTTCAAAAAGGGGATCATAACCCTAGCCTTTGCATCATGTGATGCACACAGCCAACCATCACACTGTAGTTGTTCATCTGTTATCACATGTAACATCCAATGTTTACATGTCTTTTTGTTTCCCTCAAGTTCTTTTAGGAGAACACATTTTTTGAACCACTTTTAGGAGAACACATTCGCTGTTCTTTTCCACCGTACCATAATATTCGACAATAAAACAAGATATATATGGATCAAACTGCCAGAAAGCAGTATTTGCACACATTCCTCTGGTCTCAAGGTGGAATAGCTTGACTTCAGGCTTGCTAGGGTTTGACGTCCTTGGCGGCCATGAGGCAACTGCCTCCGCCGCCGCCGCCGCCGGGCTCTAGTCCGGCCGCGTGTGGCCCTACCTCCACGCCCTTGCCCAGGCAGGGTGTCGGAGCAGCCGCGGGTGAGTCCGCCTCGCGATCGCTTGGCCTCCCAAGCCGAGTCGATCCTGCCGTTTCCGCCATGGGAGTCCCCGCGAGGAGTCCTGGAAGTTCACGTTCAGATGGGTTAGGGATTCCTAGCCCCTACTGCAAGGAAGCAATGTCCCCTCCACACATAATTACGCCTGGGGCGCAGGAGTTACGACACCACAAGCCGAGCAAGCCGCCGGATCGTTCCAATCTCTCATCTGCGAAGCAGCAAACCAAGCCGCCCGCCACCACGATGTCGTCGTCCGCGCAGGAAAAGCAACTGCTGCCGGCTACTGAGGTGATCCCGGAGGAGGGTGGGGGCGATTATGGGGCTCCCCATGTGGATGCTACCCGCCCGAAGCCCTCCATCGGGGAACCCGAAGTCGCCGCGGCGAAGAACCCGCGAATGCAGTCGCTCACCATATGGAGCCAGATAGAGAAGATGTCGCCGGGAAACCACGGGACGGGGGTTCGGGTGAGAGCAGCATCAGGTTCGGGAGGACCAGAGGAATTCAGAGAAGGTGATGACTCGGAAATTGATGTTGAGCTTCCGGAGGTGGACCTCGAGGAGGAGGGCGTCCTGCAGAAACAGATACACCCGTGGTCCGTGATCATGCTAGTCTACTCTCTGGACCGGCCATCTCCTAGGGCACTCTTTGAAAATATTCAAGATGGATGGAGGTTGAAGGAGGACATAGACTACGTCTACCAGGGAGACAACAAATACCTTGTCCACTTCGGCTGTGAACCAGATATGATGCGAGTCCTGCGAGGGGGGCCGTGGCAGTACGAACATGACCCCCTGATCATTGAAGCTTATGATGGGATGAAGAAGGTGTCAGAATACAAACTCGACAGCATTAGGATTTGGGTCCGAATTTTGGATATCCCGCGGAACTGGCGAACTGAAGTGGTGGTGAAAGCACTTTGCACGAAGCTGGGTACGTTCCTGCAGGCAGAACTTGAGGTGGACTCGGTGAGAGGCCGAGGTGGACGGGGAGGTCACTGGAGGGATGGTGAACAGGCCCAGCGGAATAGACAAGCAGCAGATCACAGCAGCGGTAACCCAGCCATTGATGAACTCCTTGCAGAGCAAATGAGGTCCATGTCAGGAGGTGAGAAGGGTATAGCAAAGGATAAAAACGTGACTGGTGCTACTGCTGCAACTGCTCCTTCGCGGCACTCTTCCAGGGGCGGCCAGTACATAGAGCACTCGCAGCCAAAAAGCGCCGATATCATCCCAGCGCTTCGCGACCTCTCGAATGAAGTAAGGATGGCCGACGCTGAGCTCTCTGATGTGTCGACCTTGGGTAAACGTAGTGTTGGAGACGATGCGGCGATCGATGCAGGAGAGGGTGTTGGCGAAAAGACACTCGTTGTCTTCTCTAATGAGGCCGCCTCGGCCGAACTTGTGCGTGCAGGTACACCAAAAAAAGCGCAAGACCACTGAGTCGCTGGAGGGGCAGCAGACTCAGATGGAGGGGGAGATGCATGACCAGGACATGCAGGAGAAGACCACCATGGAGGCTGTCGGCCCGGGGGCCGCCGACGAACTGACGAGGCCCGCGGAGCCCCGTGAGGAGCAATGAATATCCTGAGTTGGAACTGCCGAGGGGGTGGGAACCCTCGGACAGTTCGCGATCTTGTGAGCCTAGTACAGGCTCATTCCCCAAGTATTGTTTTTCTTTGTGAGACTAGGCAGTCGAAAAATAAAATGAAGAGGTACCGTGCTCGGTTAGGTCTTAGTGGTTTTGATGCTTCTGATAGTGTTGGTCTTAGTGGTGGTCTTGCTTTGTATTGGCACGAGTCATTGAGTCTTGATGTAAAAACAATAAATGAAAGATATATCGATGCGTATGTGAATGGTGCGGCGGGTGAGCCGCCCTGGAGGCTCACTTGCGTCTACGGCGAACCCCGTACGGAGGACCGTCATCACATGTGGTCATCCCTACGGGATCTTCATCAACAAGCCGACATGCCGTGGGTGGTCATCGGCGATTTTAATGAGGCCATGTGGAGTTTTGAGCACTTCTCCGAAACCCCACGTGCGGCAGGTCAGATGATTGATTTTCATGATGTTCTTGAAGTTTGTGATTTGGGCGACCTTGGTTTTGCAGGCCTTCCTTACACGTATGACAATCGCCGAGGAGGGCGGGCGAATGTCAAGGTTCGCCTAGACCGTGCTGTGGCAAACAACTCCTGGAGAGATATATTTGGTCATGCCAAGGTGGAGCACCTCGTGGCCCCCAGCTCAGACCACCTCCCCATTCTGCTTCGGTGCGCCTTGGAGGAGCCAGTGCAGATATCGGGGAGGAGATGTCGCCAGTATGAGGTTATGTGGGAGAGAGATCATACTCTCCTAGAGGTAAGTATGAATGCATGGACTAGCTTGGGTTCAATGCTTAATCTGGGTGACATAGCTGCTGGTTTGGGTAACATGATGAAACAACTGCAGCAATGGAGTCGCAAAAAGTTTGGTAATGTTATCAAGGAAATTAATAAATCTCGTTCTAGTTTAGAGGAGCTTATGTCTATGAATGCAGACAGGAAGGAGATTAGAGCGGAAACGGACCGGATGAATGAACTCTTATACTGGGAAGAGATGCTTTGGATGCAAAGGTCCCATATTGCTTGGCTGCGGGAGGGGGACGGGAACACTCAATTCTTCCATCGGAAAGCGGTTTGGCGTGCTCGCAAAAATCGCATTAAACTGCTTGTGGACGATGCAGGAGTGGTGCACAAGGATCACAGCTCTATTGCGGCTATGGTTACATCATACTTCTCAAGCTTATTTGAGGCTGATACTACCCTGTCCGCGGATCATGTAATCAATTTAATTAATACTCATGTCACTGACCGCATGAATGATGGCTTGTGCGCAGATTTCACGGACAAGGAGATTGTTGATGCTCTGTTTCAGATTGGGCCACTGAAGGCCCCGGGGCTAGATGGCTTCCCCGCACGCTTCTTCCAGAAGAACTGGGCGGTGATGCGAGACCAAGTTATTGCGGGGGCGAAAGAATTTTTCCGTACAGGGGTCATGCCTGAAGGAGTAAATAACACAGCCATCGTCCTCATTCCAAAGGTGGATAACCCGGAAAAGCTAACGGAGTTCCGACCTATCAGCTTGTGTAACGTCATCTACAAGGTGGTGGCAAAATGTATGGTAAACCGTTTGCGGCCTATTTTAGATGATATAATCTCTCTGGAACAGAGCGCCTTCGTTCCTGGGCGGTTGATTACGGATAATGCGTTTATTGCTTTTGAGTGCATTCACTCTATTCAGCAGGAGAAAGATCCTAACAAAAGCTTTTGTGCTTATAAGATAGATTTATCCAAGGCATATGACAGGGTGGACTGGATCTTCTTGGAGCGAATGATGCAAAAGATGGGCTTCGCTCGCCGGTGGGTGAACTGGATTATGGCTTGCGTCACCTCGATGAGATACTCAGTAAAATTTAATGGAACCCTCTTGGATTCGTTCGCACCGTCACGTGGGCTTCGGCAAGGTGACCCCCTATCCCCGTTCTTGTTCTTGTTAGTTGCTGATGGTCTGTCTGCTCTGTTGAAAGATGGTGAGGAAAAAGGCGACTACACACCTCTGAAAATTTGCCGCAGAGCTCCGGGTGTTTCTCATTTGTTGTTCGCAAATGACATGTTGCTGTTCTTTAAAGCAGAAGAGGACCAAGCAGCGAAGGTTAAGGAAGTGCTCAATCCCTATGCGCGAGCTACAGGGCAGCTCATTAAACCGGCCAAGTGCAGTGCACTGTTTGGTGCGGCTTGCCCAGTGGGTGTACATGATAAGATCCGGGCTGTCCCTAATATTGAGGTAATCACTTTTGAAGAGAAGTATTTGGGACTTCCAACGCCAGAAGGCCGTATGACATGAGGTTAATTTTAGAATTTGCAATCACGGCTGTTGAAGAGGATCATTGCATGGGGTGATACCCTCTCGCTTGCTGGCAAGGAGATTATGATCAAAGTGGTCGCGCAGGCCATTCCCACTTATATTATGGGTGTATTTAAACTGCCTATGTCTGTATGTGATGACCTGAACAGAATGGTTCGGAATTTCTGGTGGGGAGCGTCAGAGGGAAAGAGGAAAACTCATTGGTTGGCATGGCCAAAAAAATTGGCGCACAAAACTCAGGGCGGATTGGGCTTCAGGGACTTCAGGGTTTTCAACCAAGCTCTACTCGCGAGACAAGCGTGGCTGTTGCTAACCAAGACAAATACTTTGTGTGTGCAGGTATTAAAGGCTCGCTACTATCCCGACGGTCGTCTTGAGGGCACGGTTTTCTCCGGGAATGCCTCCCCTACCTGGCAGACTATCCAGCATGGCCTTGAGCTCCTGAAGAAGGGCATCATCTGGCGTGTTGGCGATGGACAGCACATCCGCATCTGGCGTGATCGCTGGGTGCCCCGGGAGCCATCGCGCCAGCCCATCACACAGCAAGGCACCTGCCGGCTGAGGAGAGTAGCAGAGCTTCTGAACGACGATGGGTCCTGGCGCATGGACCTGCTTCGACGTCACTTCTTCCAGGCGGACATTGACGTGATCACCAGCATCCGCACATCGCCGCGCATCCCCGACGACATTATTGCATGGGCGCCAGAGAAGAACGGTATCTTCACCGTTCGGTCCGCCTACCGCTTCGCCATGGACGAGCGCGAGCGTCCATTGGCTACAGCCACGAGCAGGGCACCGGATGGTCGTCGCGCCATCTGGAAGATCATATGGGGGTGCCCTGCTCCCCCTAAGGTACGTGTGTTTGCATGGAAAGTGGTGACCAACTCGTTGGCTACATGGGCCAACAAATTTTCTCGTCACCTCGAGTTTACTGACATATGTCCCCTATGTGGTGTGGAACGAGAGGACGGGTTCCATGCGCTTTGCAGGTGCCCACTAGCTACATATTTGTGGCGCGCCATGGAGGTGAATTGGCCCATCCCGAAGATTGAAGCAATATGTAACAGTGGGCCGGAGTGACTGTGTACTCTCTTGGACCCCCTGGATGATACAGCGCGGATGGTAGTGCTCATGACCATGTGGCGATCCTGGTACGTCCGCAATGAGATAACGCATGGAAAGGTGCCACCACCCACAGAAGTCTCTCGCCGCTTTCTTCATGGGTATATAAGCTCGCTGTTATGCATCCATCAATACCCGCATGGCGATATGGAGAGGGGGAAGATGGTGCTGCATGCGACCCGGCCGACTACAGCCCCGAGCGCCACCCCGCAGCAGGAACTGCGCTGGACTCCCCCGGGGCCGGGCTGGACGAAGCTAAACACCGATGGGAACTATGTCCCGTTGACAGGTGCTGCTGGAGGTGGCATGGTGCTCAGAGATGAAGGAGGAGAGATCGTCTTTAGTGCATGCAGGGAAATACGCACATGCGATAACAGTCTTGAGGCGGAACTGCTAGCGTGTAGAGAAGGTTTGGACCTGGCTGTGCATCGGACTAGCTTGCCCATATTGGTGGAGCTGGATAGTGTTGAAGCGGTACGTATGCTCACAGCACATGCGGAGGATCGATCACAGCATCGTACTCTCGTGGAGGAGATACGGAGCCTAGCCACGTCTGCGGAGAGGGAGATCTTGTTTAGTCATTGTAGACGTTCACAGAATAAAGTTAGCCATGAGCTGGCCGTGCGGCGCCGCCGCGCCGCACCGGAGCGCCCCCGCCCCCTTCCTCCGGTCCTCTCCAACGCCATCTCCCCTACCGCCGCCGCCGCCGGGGGCTCGCAGGCAAAGCCTGTGCGCCGCAGCGGTGGCGGCGGCGCTTCTCCTCGGCCAGATCCGGTCAGGGGGGCGGCGGTCCACGCCGGCTGGACATACGGCAGTGGTGCAGGGCGGCGGCGGCCAGTTTCGGCATGCAGGCTGCGGTGTACGGCGACGGGTCCAGCGGCGGCGGCTTGGGCGCCCGATCTGATCTCAGATGGGTTTCGGCGGGCCGCACAAGCTGCTGTCGTGTACCATCCCTGTTCCGTCAACGGCATGCTGCCATTGGGCTCGACCTGCAACACGAGGACGTCGGGGGCTCCGGCCCTGGGCGTGGCGGTGGTGGCCACCTCCTTCGCCGGAGGTGGTCGGCCTGAGGCTGGGTGGTCGGATCTCAAGATCCATCATCTAGTTCCGGCTGCGAGTTGGGGAGACATAGTTGCCGGAGAAAACCGAGCCGATGGCGGCGTTTTGCACCGTTACCTTGATGAAGGCATCGTCGTGTAACTGTTGTCGACCCACTCGTGCTGCTTCGGGGGAAACCCTAGGATCTGGTCTTCCAGATCGGACGATGGCGGTACTGCGGTGCCGTTACTCTCTTGAGAGCATCGTTTGTGGAGCAGCGCTGGAAGACAGAGGCAGGAGGTGGAGCGGCTTCGTCTTGCACGGAGCTTCGGTGGAGCTGTCAAGTCATGCCTGGCCGACAGGTGCTACGCTGAGTCATGCCTGGTTGGCAGGTGCTACACACGACAGATCTTCCAGATTCTTCGCGTCTGGACGGACGAGCGCAGGGCGGTGGTGTCGTTGGGCGCCGTGGTGGCGTCGACGGATGTCCGGACTGACAAGGATGATGCGGATCTCTCTCCTGAAGATGGGTCAGTGGTCCGATGATGATGGCGGCTTCTAAAACGTGTGCATGTGGTGTGCGCTTTAGGTCTGTTGTGCCGGCTGTTGGTTCCGATACGTTATGTGGATGGATCGGCGACGACACTGGTTTTAGATATGGGGAGTGAGAGCACTCCACATTATCGAGTTTGTAGCTGTGAGTGGTGGCTTCGGGTGGATTGATATATGTTCTTGTCAGACCTTTGTTGAATAATTAATAAAGATGGCTGCATGCATCGATTGATGCAGAGGCCGGGGGTTTAACCTCCTTTAAAAAAAATATGAGCTGGCCGTGTATGGCCGAAGCATCCCACGCACCGCAGTGTGGCTGTACTGGACTTTGTTGTAAACTTATCTATGGCTGAGAAGCCTCCTTGAGTAATGAAAAATTTCCTTTTCCCCGCAAAAAAAAAAAACTGCCAGAAAGCAAGGAGTGCTGCACGCGTACTATTTTTAATGAAGATGACAGAAAATGACAGGACGACGACAAATACATACCATGACCCATCAGCGATGCACCACGACATGTGTATGTTGCCCGATCAACAGGAAACAAACCCCATTGACCCAACAAAAACAGTACTAAACTTGACTAGATTGTGTAGAATATATTGCAAGTTCCCTTTGCTTAATTCGTCAAACAAAACAACTATTAAATCCACACGGGTGTTTGTGAGAGAACATCCCTCAGTGCCCCTTTTTTCCTCCCGCGTCGCTCCCGTGGGCGACGGGGGAGGAACCCGCCGCCGCCTCCCCAAGTCTTCCCCGAGCCCTCCCTCCTCCCCCGCCGCCGCCACAGGACGCGGTCGGGCGAAGCCCTGCCGTCGTCGTCGGCGGCGGGTCGTCTTGCCCCTCGCGTGCAAGTCTTGGCGCGGGCCGGGGACGCTGGTCCGGGGCGCCGCGAGCTCGCGGGTCGCGGTGGCGCGACGGAGGGCCCTTTGACGGTGCTGCTCGGGCTCCTCTGGTGGCATGGCTGGCTGCGTCTGGAGTGGGGCGTGCCCCCGGCGCCGGTGGATGCAGATCGAGGTCCGCCTGGATCTGGTGACGGGCGGCTGTGCCCGGTGGTTGCTGTCCTGACGGGCGGTGGTGGCCCGTTCTGGGCGGCCGTAGGTGGTGCTGGGGCGTCGGCGGATCTGATGCTCCTCGTGGTTTGCCGGCCGGCGCTCGGAGCTTGGGGTGCATGGAGGAAGCCGGGGCGGCGGCCCTGGGCTGAGGGAGTGGCCGGATTTGGCTCTGCCATCGGATCCCCGCCCGGTGGTAGCCCCGGCGTGTGCGTTGGCACGTCACTCACGGCATGAGGTGCTGCTGTGGTTACCGGCGCGGTTGCGAGGTGCGGCAGCAGCTGCACGACGAGGTGGAGCCGGTGGAAGTCGACCATGGGGATTGTGTGATGTGTAGTGCTTCGGATCTGCTCGGATTCGGAGGTGTGGAGGAGCTCCGGGCGAAAGTCCAGCACTGACCTTGGGTCAGTGCCGGCAACAGCGGCGCCATGGCCATGGTGTCGTTCCCCTTCTTGAAGGTGTTGCCGTGGAGCTCCATTACATGACTCTCCAGGAGAAATCTCTAGCTTCGGATGGTCGAAGCGGGCGATGACGGCGGCTACGTCGTTTCATTCTTTGAGGCATCGCCTTGGAGAGTCAGCATGTTGCAGTTTGCACGGATCTCTTCGTCGTCGGGGACAGTGGACGTCAGGGCGGCGGCTCCGGGTGGTTTTTGATTGTGCGTCGAGATGGGGATCTCGGGAACAATGTGAGTGGCAGCTCTATGAGGTGGGGCTCTATCTCGACATTGGTTGGGTGGCATCCTTGTCCCGCTTGGGCGGTAGGGGTGTCGGCTCGGTCGATGCGCCCCAGAGGGGGCGGTCTGACTTTACGTCGGGGCGGCGGCCCCGGATGTGGTGCGACGTTCGTGGTCTGCGAGCGGTTGCCCTGAGCAGCGTGGGCTGCGGGCAGCTGGGTTGTGCGGCGTTGCTGCTCGAGGGGAGCGGTGGTATGTCGGGGCGGCGGCCCCGGAAGGCGGTGCCGGTTGATTGCGCTGGGCACGACGAAGCGGTGGGGGTCGGGGCGGCGGCCCCGAGAGAATCACTGTGGCGACCAGACTTCTGTGGCAACGATGATGGTAGGAGCGATGTCGGCGACACGGCAATGGTTGCGGTAGTCGGCTCTTTTCCGGCGTGTCCACGGTTTTGCCTCGGTTTGCTTGTTGCTGTGGAGTCGAAGCTGCGGCGGCGGGCCCTGTGGTGTACGATGACTGGCTGCAGGTGGCCCGTTCGGCGATCTTCCGTGGCGCCAGCCGTGCCTGGTTTTGTTCTTCTGAGTTCTCCGTCAGAGTCGGAGCTGCGTTGTCTGGCCGCAGGTCAACTTGTCGTCGATTAGGGTGGGCTTTGCACTGTGTGTTTCAGTCTATGGGAGTGGGCTTGGCCCTGGTTGTTTTGGTTTTTGCCCGGTTTTCCGTAATTAACTGGGCAATTCTCTTCTACTTAATTAATAGATGAGGCAATCTTTGCCTCCGTTTCGAAAAAAAATAAATCCACACGGGCAACATGCATATGCATGGCCAGTTGGCCACTGTCCACGCACGCATGTGCGCTTATTTAACGGCCGCAGAACACCTAGGCAAGATCACGCCTTGACGGTGAGAGCGGAACCAAACGCGGCGACGACGGCCAGCAGCAGCAGGACAGCCAAGGGCAGGAGACCCTTGCTGAAAGCGCGAACCCGCGGACCTCTCGAGCGAGTGAGCCAGATGGCGGTCGCCATCTCAACGGCCACGACGGCGAGAACGCCCGCAAG
This sequence comes from Elymus sibiricus, assembly GCA_039707655.1. NCBI lineage: Eukaryota > Viridiplantae > Streptophyta > Magnoliopsida > Poales > Poaceae > Elymus > Elymus sibiricus. Next base: position 157,413,994 of record CM077668.1, on the reverse strand, counting down.
GATGCCGTAGTAAGCGACCTTGTGGTCGCCTAGTACTGATCCGGCGGCCGGCTGGTGAAGCCACGCGCCTATATCCACGAAATGACTGCGACCCCCGCGTTAGTGCTCGTTCCCGACCTTCTTAGCGGCCCACCCACCCCGCCCAGTTTGGATTAATGCAACGGTAATTATTTTTTCATCATAAGTTTGGAACGGGGTGCGAAGGATCGAGGATGCTTCCTTTCTCGCGGGTCCATTGCATACGTAAGCGCCTTCTACTTTTAAGAGAAGCGTAGGGTTTTGCACTTGCAGTCGAAGAAAGTAATATGCTTCGCAGCAGGTTTGATTTCATCGCCTCCGGAAAAATTTATCACGCAAAAAGAAAAATTTAGAAAAATTTGCAGGGAAAATGGGAGTTTTATTCCATGATGACAGCCTATAGGGTTACAATCGAGAGGCACAAATTCCTTAATACATGGAGGTACTCTATGCATCCATACAGCGAAATTAGCCATCCGATCAGCAACCCTATTTTGTTCTCTACTAATTTTCTGGGGAACAAACTCCCTCACCACCATGAGTGCATTGATTTTTGCAGCTAGATGTCCATACGCGGAACGAGTCAGCATATTCCCAGACATGATAGATAGTGCTTCGAAAGAGTCAGACTGAATCAGGACCGGTTCGTCTGTATGTTGTATGGCTAGTGCCATACCCTGCATCATAGCATGAATTTCGGACCCCAATGATTCGTTACAATGGAACATGAAGCGATATGCCACAAATATCACTGATCCATCATGATTCCTCAATATCATACCGGCCGTTGCACTTCCATCATCCAACGACTAAGACCTGTCCACTGAAAGTGCCACCTAGCCTTCCATAGGAGAGGCCAAGGTACCGGTTGCACCGTCGGTATTGCATGTGTTAGAGGCCTTACATCAACCTCGATCATCATCTTCCCTCTGATAATTTCTTTCATCGTGTAGTTCCGGGCAAGACGTAAGGATTTGAAGTAACTATCAAGATAATCAACAGTCGACTCCACTAGTGGTACAGTCTTGCCATGGACAATATCCAAACGTCATCTCCATATGCGCCCAGGCAGCTACCAATCAGCAGCGACATTGAGGTCGGTCAATCCACAACATACTTCGGGCCCTTTGCAACAATGTTTGGGTCCTCATGGCATTGCTCGCAGCAAGCCACATAGCCGTGGCAGTAGTCGCCCCATGGTTTGCAGTTGTTGCCTTCCCTGGTTTGCAGCACCAACAGTGCCCCATGAAGCATCGAGTGGTCACCCACTCCCTCCCCTTGCAGCACGCACATCTAAGTTGAAGCGTCGCACCCTGGCTGATAGAGGCTAAGGTGTCCCGTCTTTCGATGAGATGGTGGCTATCGTTTTCGATGGAGTAGACTTTGACGATCCGACTACGAACGTGCGAGGACGTCGCGCCTTAGCAATCGCTAAACCAACTCCGAGAGGTTATTGACCACGCCGGAGCACGATCAACCTGACCACGAAGGTCTATTTTCTGCACGCAAACAAAGAACAAGCAAGAAATTGAAATTGCAATCTGAATATTGCGAATATAAGAGGAAAGCTTTATTAATGAAAGTGAGGTTCTGTGACGTCTTGGTCTGGTTGTTGAACACAAATGAAGGACGCGAGTTGCAGTTATGGTGAACTTTAATCTAAACAAAACCAAGTCTAAAGGGTGCCTTAAGGGCTGTATTTATAGGAGAAAAGGAAGGGGATTTCGTCCACCCTTGGCAAGGTGGGACTAAAACACCTCCTGAGTCGTTTTCTCTACAATACGGACTCTAAAACCAGCCTATGAAGTAGTATTTTGAAATTACATGGGTCTGGCCCAAAACTAAGGTGACGCAGCACCTAAAATAAGCTATGGACGAAATTTATGAAAGGGCATCTTGTATATTTCGTCCACATGGAGGCTTCAAAGTGCTGAAAACTCCATCAGAAACGTCGTTCTGGTTCCCTTCGTGCGCGCCTTCATCTCCATGCTTGATCCTGCTCCAGTGTTCATCCCTCTTGTCCATGCTAGGCCCTTCATTAGTAATCAACACAAATGTATCTAATTTAGGCAGCATCATATTCTCATGAACATTACAATTACTCCCAAGAAACGAAAGTATCTGATAATTTAATTGGCGTGCGCGAGCTCTAGTAATTGATCCAGTATGTGTAGTAACAGGGGTTGTGGGTGTAACTATGGTATTGATGTCCTCATCATCCTCCCCTTCTTGAATTGAAGTCGTCCTCGATGGAAGCTCATCTTCCTCACCCGAATAAGGCTTCAAATCTGCAATGTTAAAAGTGAGACTAACCCCAAAATCTGCAGGCAACTCAAGTTTATATGCATTATCATTTATTTTCTCTAACACCTTAAAAGGACCATCAGCACGTGGCATTAGCTTTGACTTGCGCAAATCAGGAAACCTATGTTTGCGTAAATGTAACCAAACAAGATCTCAAACACAATATGTCTTCTACCCTTATCGCCAGCAAGTTTGTATTCAGCATTCATGCGCCCAATGTTTTTCTTAGTTAACTCATGCATTTTCAAGATCAATTCAGCACGTTGTTTAGCATCAAAATTAACCTTCTCCGAAGATGGAAGAGGCAACAAATCAATGGGTGCACGAGGTAGGAAATCATACACAAGTTCAAAAGGGCACATCTTAGTAGTAGAATGCAGCGAACGATTATAAGCAAATTCAATATGAGACAAGCATTTTTCCCCATTTCCAGATTAGTCTTCAAAACAGCCCTAAGCATAGTAGACAATGTTCTATTGACTGCTTCAGTTTGTCCATCACACTAGTGGAAAACGGGGCTTTAGTCCCGGTTGGCAACGGCCTTTAGTCCCGGGTCACCAACCGGAACAACAAAATTGGGACTAAAGGCCCCCACCCTTTAGTCCCGGTTGGCCACAACCCGGGACTAAAGTCCCTCCATGTGGCCGCGAGCGCGCGCTGGGGGCTGGAGGACCTTTAGTCCCGGTTGGTGACACCAACCGGGACTAAGGTCCCTCCACGTGGCCGCGAGCTAGCGTCGGGGGCTGGAGGACCTTTAGTCCCGGTTGGTGACACCAACCGGGACTAAGGATTTTGTGTTGGGGTTTAGGATTTTAGGGTTTATGGTTTATTTTTCCTTTTCATTTTGTGTTTTCCATTCAATTCTTTTTCATTTCAAACATATTTTACGCTACTACATACTGTACACGTTATGCATATATAATATAATTTCTCGTACGACCATACATATATCATATAATTTCTTGTACGACCATACATATATATATATATACAATTTGGTATATACAATTTCTCCTACAATTTGGAGATCATTACATGCAGGCATTAGCGGCAATGGTATTCTCCGCTTTCAGATATGACCTCCGTAAGCAAAAAACCCGCAATTTCCTCTTGAATTGCTCGTATGCGGTTCTCTGGTAGGAGCTTCTCCCGCATCTCTTCCATCTTTAAAGAAGGAGATCAATATGAATATATTAGTTGTGTGTATATATATTAGATCATCATAAAAAAATTGTGAATAGTGTTTACATACCTGAAGTTGTCTTACATCTCTGCGCCATTCGGTCGTCATGCGAATGTTCTCGCAAACGTAGTATGCACATAAATTAGTCCCCTGTTTCTGCCTCATGCACTTTGCGAGAATAGAATTCAATCAGATAATAATCAAGCATGATAATGGTATTGAAACTAGAATTATCGAGATGCGCGGACCTAGCTAGTACTACTTAATTACCTTGGGCCGTCGCTAACGCAGCTCCGGTTTCCATTCACCGACAACATCATTGATGAACCGTTTCCAAACCCTGCCTGGCAAAGAAAATGAATAAAGGAGTTATTAATTACTTGATATCAGGAAATGAACGAAAGAGGCCGATATAGTGCGATAATGATTGACATTACCTGTCGAGCATCCTAAACACGCTGGTGTATTCTCGAGGGTCTTTACCTAGTGAGTCCAGGGTTTCAACAGTTCCAGCGTCAACTTTAATGATTAGCAGGATCGAGTGGTACCTGCACACACGTTTATATAAGCAGGAATGCATAACTCATCAACTACACTTAACATCGAGTAAGCAAAATAGAATTTGTAGTACAAGACAGTAACACTCACTTGAAGTTGTAAGGAAATAGTATTTATGTTCTGGTATTTTGTGCCTTCATAAACCTTAGCAAGTTAGCCTCTGAGTCTTTGGGGTGGTCTTGTATCATTTTTTCATTAATGATATATGGGTCAACGAACCCAATGTCATAGATTCCATCTCTTTTGCATTCGAGAATCTTCATTCTGCATAATAGCGTACAAAAGAATATAGTGAGGATAATTACAGGCAATGAACGAGCTGAGCTAGAAACTTAAATTACAGAAAGAAATCACTTACAGATAATAGCAACTGACGATAGATTTGTCGAGTGAGTCTTGATTGTATAACTGAAAAATTTCTGGAAACTCAATGCATAGCTCGTTTTCATAGAAGTAATGCTCTTCCTTGACTTTCACCATGAGCATCTCTCGCTTGTTCTTTACTTCTTTCATGTACCACTCATGCAATGAACGAGCTGAGCTAGAGACTTAAATTACAGAAAGAAATCACTTACAGATAATAGCAACTGACGATAGATTTGTCGAGTGAGTCTTGATTGTATAACTGAAAAATTTCTGGAAACTCAATGCATAGCTCATTTTCATAGAAGTAATGCTCTTCCTTGACTTTCACCATGAGCATCTCTCGCCCGTTCTTTACTTCTTTCATGTACCACTCATGCAATCTTCGTATTTGTGTTGATAGATGCGGGACCTGCTCAGGTCTGACCAGAGTTTTCCCGGGGGCATATTGCCATGCTACATCAGCCACGGGGACTTCCTCGGTGCCTAGGAGTTGATCAACACTGATACCAATGTCTCTAGTAGCGTCGGTTACCTTATCGGTAATCACCTTGAGTGGGGGGATCGATTGCATTGCCTGTTCTCCGAGCTGGGGAACTGTTTTCCCGCTTTTATTACTACTTCTACGTCTCGACTGCTGCATTTGTTCATATGACTTCCTAATAGAGCGGTCATAGTCTGATGGCCTATTCTCCACATGTCCCGGTTGTCGCTCAATAAAGTCCACAAAGTGCTTTACGGTTTTCGTATGTATTATCTCCTTTGGCGGCGGGTGCGGTTTCGGTGCAAAATGGGACTTCACTTCGGAAACCACGACCGTTTTGGTTTCCTCATCAGTCATATCGTAAGCTAACTTCTTTTTGGCAGGAGGCTCGTCGTTGGCTTTCTTCTTAGCTTTCTTCCGCTTTTGGCCCTGCTGGGACATAGGGGGTGGAGTCGGCTGACGCGGCGGAGATCGATATGGACTCGCGCTGGGCTCCCTCTCGAGGTGGGATGGACTTAGAGGTGTATTGCTACTCGGAGGAGTCGGTGGCCTTGGCGCCGAGTTTGGAAACATGATGCATTCCTTTCTCCATACAATGACACCATGTATGACTTCTCCCAGTGTCTGCTCCCCTTCACCTCCAGGAATGTCAAGCTCTAGTGAGTCATATCCCGGCAGAACTTCATCCACCCCGACACGAGCATAGCCAGCTGGAATCGGATTGCCATGGATGGTTGCTTCAGGTGCATTCGGTAAAGCAACGCCGACCGCCACCTTCATGGATATGTTCTTCATTTTCTGGTGTAGCTCACAATTTGTCCTCTCTTTGATATCATCCACGGGGTAGCGAGCCAGCAATGCATCATCGGCCCGGACCCCCGTGGAACCCACGCTGCTTTTCCGCATAGATGGGACGGTACTATCCAATGCTGGATCTGCTTGCTCCTGCCGTGGAGATGCCCTTTGCTGGCTAATTGTGTCCAGTTGCTCCTGCTGCCGCTTTAACATGCGTTCCAACTCCTCGTTCTTTGTTTCTATCTTCTGAAGCCGGTCTGCATCCTGCTTCTTTTTTCTCTGACGGCTTCTATAAGGGTCGTTCCACTCCAAAAACCACTGAACCCACGGAACAACGCCTTTGCCTCGTGTTCGTCCTCCGTGTTCAGGATTCTTGAGGGCGCGTGTAAGCTCGTCGTTCTCTCTCTCGGGCTGGAACAACCCCTTTCGAGCATCTTCTATTGCTTGAAGTAAAGCGTCCGAGGTTGTTTTAAGATCTGCCTTTTCAATAATCTGCCCTGTCGCTGGGTCCAATTGTCCCCCATGCGCATAAAACCAATGCTTGGACCTCTGGGGCCAATCCGCTGTATCTGGAATGACCCCTTCAGCAAGCATCTTGGCCTCAGCTGCTTCCCACTTAGGCACGGCTCTCTTGTAGCCACCTGTCCCCAGAACATGGTGATACTCTTTTTTCTCAGCATTTATCTTATTTTTTCTCGACCTTTCCAGAGCTTCATCCGATTCCTTGTACTCCACAAATGCGTCCCAGTGATCTTTTATCTTCTCTAGTGCTCCAATGAATTCTGGAGTCTTGTTTTTTGCCTTGATGTAGTCGTTGTATAATCTTTTCTTCCACCTTTGGAATTGTGTGGCCATCTTCTTAAGAGCAAACTGCTTGACTTTCAACCGTTGGCCATCTGTGAGACCCTTTGTGTGACATCCCTAGGTTACTAACAGTAGTTATGCCAATTAATCATGCCAAGTCATCATCATTAAGCCTTATAAAAACAATTAGAGGATAATCCAAATTCAAATTCAAATTTAAAAAAAAGTCAAAATTAAAAGTTATCCAAACAGTAGAACTAAATAGTTCGTAATTTTGCAAATAATCCATAGGCAATTATAAAAATAAGCTCAACATTTATTGGAATATTTAAGTAACTCTAACAACCTAAAGCAGTACCTAAACAGCCCTATTTAAAATCATTTTCATCTAAACAAAAACCAACTGAAGTCAAATAATCCCAAACTTTTTTGTGGCAGTGCTAAATATTGCCAGGTATTTATGTGACACAGTTGCATATTTTACAAAAGTGTTTTGGTGGCCTAGTATTTTACAAAACAGTGAGAGAAGAAACAAATCAGAAAAGGAAAAAGAGAAAAGATAGAAGGCACTGTACCCCTGGGCTCTAGTGCTACAGAGAGAAAGGGCCCAGCCCGCCAGGGCCTTCCCCTACCTCTTGCCACGCCCTGGCAAAGGCCGCCTGCGCTCGCCAGCCACCGACGCCGCACCCGCACGGCCATCGAGATCCGTGGATGGATAAGGACCCCCTCCTCCGCGCTCTCTCCCTCTCACCCAAACCCTAGCCCCCATTTCCCCTCACCCGCTCTCCCTCTCTCGGCTCCATCGACGCCCGACGCCACCATCACCATTGCCGACGTAGCCGAGGCCACCGTCCCCCTCTCGCCGTTCCAAGTCGTCCGGGAGGACCGCCGCGGCCTCCTCTTCCTCTCCGTCAAGCCACGCGAGCCGGGAGGCTCCCGTTCGCTGCCATCGCCTTCTTCCCCTTCGCCACGGCCGTCGTGCTCCGCCGCGCATCGTCGTCGCCCTCAACCACCTCCTGCTCCCCTGAGCCCGCTACTCGCCTCGCGGTGAGCCTCCGCGCCGGATGCGCCTGTTCCCTCTTCCCCTAGCCGCCTCTAGCGCCATTTGCCGCAACACCGAACTCCGGCCGCCGCCTTCGCTCGTCGCCGCCGTCGTATATGGCCTACCCGAGCCCAGCCGCTACCACCACGCGACGCGCGCTCGTTCGCTCGTTCGAACGAGCCCTCCCGCGCCCGATTTGGCCGCCTGTGGGCGGATCCCGTGCATCGCCGCCGCATTCGGCCTTGCCGGCGTGTCATCGCCGGCGCGCGCGAGGTTTAAACGTCGGCGGGTCCCACCCGTCAGTTGGTTAGACACTAACCACGCGGCTAACCGACACTGACACGTGGGCCCGGTTACTGTAGCATTAGGGTTAATTTAACTAACCTATTAACTAAACTGGGTCACTGACAATAGGGCCCCACCTCACTAATTATCTGGTTAGATTAAATAAAACATGTTTAAATTAAACAGTCACAGTCAACTGGGTCCCACTGGGCCCAGTTGACCAGTCAAACAGCTGACTGGGTTTGACCAGTCAATGACACGTAGGCCCCACCTAATTAGTTAACTAAATTACTAATTTAATTAATCTGTTAATTAAAATGTGACACTGACATGTGGGTCCACTGCCACTAATTAGGATTAGTTTAAAATAATTAACTCTGTTTAACCTACTGAGTATGACATGTGGGTCCCACTGGTCAGATTGACCAGTCAAAGTCCACTGTTGACTGCTGACGTCACAGTGACGTCATGCTGACGTCAGCAAATATTGTTTCGGATAATTCTAAATTAAATAATTAAAATGATTCCAGAAATTAATAAAAACTTTAGAAAATCATATCTTTTAAACCGTAACTCGGATTAAAATAATTTATATATGTAAAACTATCAGAAAAATATGACGAACCCAATTACGCTGTCCACCTACCTGTCAGATGCCTCCAGCACTGCAAACATGGAACCATCCCCTCCGGTTCATCTGTCTGACAGATGTCCGAAACCGGGAAACCGTTTCAGTTAATTCCCCGCTTCATCTGCCACGTGTAGCACTGCGTTAGGGCACCCTAGCACAACCTATTGTCATGCCAAGCATCTGTGTGCATTTGTCTGCTTTGTATTTACTGTTTCTTCCCCCTCTTCTCTCCGGTAGACTCCGAGACCGATGCTGCCGCTGTGATCGACTACGTCCCCGACGACCCATCCTTTTCAGCAGAGCAACCAGGCAAGCAAAACCCCTTGACGCATGCCTATATCACCTATTCTCGCTCCCTCCTGCTTGCATTAGAAAATTGCTGCTGCTATGTTTTATCCTATTTCTGATGCATAGCCTGTCCTTGTAACTGTTATTGATACCTGCCTATTATCCAAACTGCTTAGAATAGGTTGGATGGTAGTAACCATCTGTGGCCCCTCTTCTTGTTGTAGTTGCCCCGCTTTAGTAGTTGTGCCCCGATCAATGTGATCGTCGGGCTGTGACCAGTTTATCACCACACACCCCCCCTAAGTTGCTCGACTCTGCAGAGCTGCCATCGAGTGCCGAGGGTGATACCTCTTATCCCACTTCCGATGATGCCTCTATAGAATAGCTACCCGGATGTGTGTTACCGAGGGTGATTCCTCTTTCATCACCTCCGATAAGCTACCGTCGTGCAACTCCTCGAGTGGGAATCCAACGAGGGTGATTCCTCGGGTTCCTGCTGGATGGAATTGGACACACGGTTACCACTTACTTACCGTTGTTACTGGATAAGTCGGGTAGGCCCCGAGGGGTACCCGCGAGTGATGTGTAGACGGGTTGACCATGAGGGTACCCGCGAGATGAATAGGTGGCATGGCCGGGCATTCTTAGCCCTTGCCGTAAGTCCACGAGACGGGGCGACGGGGTCACAGGTTCGTGAGTCTCTGCTCGTTTCCGAGCGCTCCAAAGGCACTAAGGGTTAGGATATGTAATCTGAGTAGGCCTCTGGCCTTTTCGCGCTAACCAGCACGTGGGAATAATATGGGTACTCGGCACCGTATGTATCGGCCGAAAGCTTTGTCAAACGTCCAGTTCAGCAGTGCGGCACGGCTGGGCCGGCGCCATCCAGGACAGAGGTGGTGCCTGGACCCGCGTGTGCGCAACGACCCGGAGTGCAAAGGGGGATGGGCCCAAGAACCCTGAGCGCTTAGGATATAGACCGGCGGGGACCTCTCTGCTGAGCTCTAGGTGGGGCTGCGGTGTGTCGATCAGCCGAGGCCGGGCATGACCCAGGAAAGTGTGTCTGACCGGAGTTAATCGAGCGTGTTGGGTAACAGTAGTGCACCCCTGCAGGGAAGTATATCTATTCGAATAGCCGTGTCCACGGTAACAGGACGCTCGGAAAATATCCCGATCTTCTATAACTAGAACTGGGTTAATATGTTGCCCCGGGATCGTTTTCTCGCAGGGAGTCGAGGAAGGATCTCTGGGCGATGTTGATACTTGTGCTAATACTAAACTTATGAACTAATCTGTACTCTTCTAATGCTGCAAGACCGCTGAAGATGCTAGTCTTCGATAGGCTAGGCTTTTCCCTTCTATTCTGGCATTTCTGCAAATCAGTCCACATATACAGCCTTCCTTTGCTAATGTTGCATATTTAGAATAGATCTAATGTCAGTCTTGCTGAGTACTTTGGATGAGTACTCACGGTTGCTTTGCTCCTCTTTTTCCCCATACTCGACTGTTGCGATCAGACGTTGGAGCCCAGGAGCAGAAGATCCCCGGAGGCGCCTACGACGTGGAGATCCCCGACGACCAGGAGTAGTTTAGGAGGCTCCCAGGCAGGAGGCCTTGCCTCTTTCGATCAGAGTTGTTGTTTGTTTTCGCCTTCCTAAGGCATCTTGTTTAACTTTGTGTCTGTACTCAGATACTTTTGCTTCCGCTGATGCTTGTATGACATCGAGCTTGTGTATTCGAGCCCTCGAGGCCCTGGCTTGTAATATAAAGCTTGAATTATTTTATTTTTTGTCTAGAGTTGTGTTGTGATATCTTCAAGTGAGTCCCTAGGCTTGATCGTGTGCGTTTGCGTGTATGATTAGTGCACGATTAAGTCGGGGCGTCACAAGTTGGTATCAGAGCCGACTGCATGTAGGTACCCCCTTTCCAACTCCTTGGCCGAAGTTGAGTCTAGACTTTGAAAAACTGTTTTACTAACATGGCTGTGTGGCTTACAGGCCCACGTCGCCAATGGGTGGTATTAGGATCTTTTATTCCTCTTCCTTACTCTGGGACTCTGCTCTCTCTCCTATTCGGGTCAAAGTTTTATTAACTCTAACATTAGGATCTCGTACTCACATTCACCCGGAGAGCTGGATTGTCTGCAATTATTCCTTTCAATTGGTCTGTTTAATCTGACCATCACAATTTCCTTTCCATTGGTCTGCTTAACCTTTCTGGTAATCTGTCTTTATCTGAGTAGTGATAATTCCCTGCCTAAGTCAACACCCCCAAATAAAACCTTGTCACTATTATTGATAAAATTCCGGTAACCACCGGTGGATGAGAACTTTGCCTATTGTTCCGCCTCGTCTTAACGAGCGGGAAAATGGTTCTTTGCGTTCACCGCCCATGGTACCGACGTGTTGCCGACATAGCTGACAGACTTTCCTCTAACACGTCTTGTTGTCCTGACCGCGCAAGATGTCACCGCCCTTCCTACTCTTAATCTACACTCACTGCAATTCCACAGGATCGAAACCTGACTCTTCTATACATCCTTGATCACGAAAATACCCCTTACTCCACCTCTTAAATCTTGGGACGAGATTTCTTGTAGTAGAGGAGATTTGTGACATCCCCAGATTACTAACAGTAGTTATGACAATTAATCATGCCAAGTCATCATCATTAAGCGTTATAAAAACAATTAGAGGATAATCCAAATTCAAATTCAAATTTAAAACAAAGTCAAAATTAAAAGTTATCCAAACAGTAGAACTAAATAGTTCATAATTTTGCAAATAATCCATAGGCAATTATAAAAATAAGCTCAGGATTTATTGGAATATTTAAGTAACTCTAACAACCTAAAGCAGTACCTAAACAGCCCTATTTAAAATCATTTTCATCTAAACAAAAACCAACTGAAGTCAAATAATCCCAAACTTTTTTGTGGCAGTGCTAAATATTGCCAGGTATTTATGTGACACAGTTGCATATTTTACAAAAGTGTTTTGGTGGCCTAGTATTTTACAAAACAGTGAGAGAAGAAACAAATCAGAAAAGGAAAAAGAGAAAAGACAGAAGGCACTGTACCCCTGGGCTCTAGTGCTACAGAGAGAAAGGGCCCAGCCCGCCAGGGCCTTCCCCTACCTCTTGCCGCGCCCTGGCAAAGGCCGCCTGCGCTCGCCGGCCACCGACGCCGCACCAGCGCGGCCATCGAGATCCGTGGATGGATAAGGACCCCCTCCTCGGCGCTCTCTCCCTCTCACCCAAACCCTAGCCCCCATTTCCCCTCACCCGCTCTCCCTCTCTCGGCTCCATCGACGCCCGACGCCGCCGTCACCATTGCCAACGTAGCCGAGGCTTCCGTCCCCCTCTCGTCGTTCCAAGTCGTCCGGGAGGACCGCGCGGCCTCCTCTTCCTCTCCGTCAAGCCACGCAAGCCGGGAGGCTCCCGTTCGCCGCCATCGCCTTCTTCCCCTTCGCCACGGCCGCCGTGCTCCGCCGCGCATCGCCGTCGCCCTCGACCACCTCCTGCTCCCCTGAGCCCGCTACTCGCCTCGCGGTGAGCCTCCGCGTCGGATGCGCCTGTTCCCTCTTCCCCTAGCCGCCTTTAGCGCCATTTGCCGCAACGCCGAACTCCGGCCGCCGCCTTCGCTCGTCGCCGCCGTCGTATATGGCCTCCCCGAGCCCAGCCGCTACCACCACGCGACGCGCGCTCGTTCGCTCGTTCGAACGAGCCCTCCCGGGCCTGATTTGGCCGCCTGTGGGCGGATCCCGTGCATCGCCGCCGCATTCGGCCTCGCCGGCGTGTCGTCGCCGGCGCGCGCGAGATTTAAACGTCGGCGGGTTCCACCCATCAGTTGGTTAGACACTAACCACGCGGCTAACCGACACTGACACGTGGGCCCGGTTACTGTAGCATTAGGGTTAATTTAACTAACCTATTAACTAAACTGGGTCACTGACAACAGGGCCCCACCTCACTAATTATCTGGTTACATTAAATAAAACATGTTTAAATTAAACAGTCACTGTCAACTGGGTCCCACTGGGCCCAGTTGACCAGTCAAACTGCTGACTGGGTTTGACCAGTCAATGACACGTAGGCCCCACCTAATTAGTTAACTAAATTACTAATTTAATTAATCTGTTAATTAAAATGTGACACTGACATGTGGGTCCACTGCCACTAATTAGGATTAGTTTAAAATAATTAACTCTATTTAACCTACTGAGTATGACATGTTTGTCCCACTGGTCAGATTGACCAGTCAAAGTCCACTGTTGACTGCTGACGTCACAGTGACGTCATGCTGACGTCAGCAAATACTGTTTCGGATAATTCTAAATTAAATAATTAAAATAATTCCAAAAATTAATAAAAACTTTAGAAAATCATATCTTTTAAACCGTAACTCGGATTAAAATAATTTATATATGTAAAACGATCAGAAAAATATGACGAACCCGAATACACTGTCCACCTACCTGTCAGATGCCTCCAGCACTGCAAACATGGAACCATCCCCTCTGGTTCATCTGTCTGACAGATGTCCGAAACCGGGAAACCGTTTCAGTTAATTCCCCGCTTCATCTGCCACGTGTAGCACTGCGTTAGGGCACCCTAGCACAGCCTATTGTCATGACAAGCATCTGTGTGCATTTGTCTGCTTTGTATTTACTTTTTCTTCCCCCTCTTCTCTCCGGTAGACTCCGAGACCGATGCTGCCGCTGTGATCGACTACGTCCCCGACGACCCATCCTTTTCAGCAGAGCAACCAGGCAAGCAAAACCCCTTGACGCATGCCTATATCACCTATTCTCGCTCCCTCCTGCTTGCATTAGAAAATTGCTACTGCTATGTTTTATCCTATTTCTAATGCATAGCCTATCCTTGTAACTGTTATTGATACCTGCCTATTATCCAAACTGCTTAGAATAGGTTGGATGGTAGTAACCATCTGTGGCCCCTCTTCTTGGTGTAGTTGCCCCGCTTTAGTAGCTGTGCCCCGATCAATGTGATCGTCGGGCTATGACCAGTTTATCACCACACACCCCCCCCTAAGTTGCTCGACTCTGCAGAGCTGCCATCGAGTGCCGAGGGTGATACCTCTTATCCCACTTCCGATGATGCCTCTGTAGAATAGCTACCCGGATGTGTGTTACCGAGGGTGATTCCTCTTTCATCACCTCCGATAAGCTACCGTCGTGCAACTTCTCGAGTGGGAATCCAACGAGGGTGATTCCTCGGGTTCCTGCTGGATGGAATTGGACACACGGTTACCACTTACTTACCGTTGTTACTGGATAAGTCGGGTAGGCCCCGAGGGGTACCCGCGAGTGATGTGTAGACGGGTTGACCATGAGGGTACCCGCGAGATGAATACGTGGCACGGCCGGGCATTCTTAGCCCTTGCCGTAAGTCCACGAGACGGGGCGACGGGGTCACAGGTTCGTGAGTCTCTGCTCGTTTCCGCGCGCTCCAAAGGCACTAAGGGTTAGGATATGTAATCTGAGTAGGCCTCTGGCCTTTTCGCGCTAACCAGCATGTGGGAATAATATGGGTACTCGGCACCGTATGTATCAGCCGAAAGCTTTGTCAGACATCCAGTTCAGCAGTGCGGCACGGCTGGGCCGGCGCCATCCAGGACAGAGGTGGTGCCTGGACCCGCGTGTGCGCAACGACCCGGAGTGCAAAGGGGGATGGGCCCAAGAACCCTGAGCGCTTAGGATGTAGACCGGCGGGGACCTCTCTGCTGAGCTCTAGGTGGGGCTGCGGTGTGTCGATCAGCCGAGGCCGGGCATGACCCAGGAAAGTGTGTCCGGCCGGAGTTAATCGAGCGTGTTGGGTAACAGTAGTGCACCCCTGCAGGGAAGTATATCTATTCGAATAGCCGTGTCCACGGTAACAGGACGCTCGGAAAATATCCCGATCTTCTATAACTAGAACTGGGTTAATATGTGGCCCCGGGATCGTTTTCTCGCAGGGAGTCGAGGAAGGATCTCTGGGCGATGTTGATCCTTGTGCTAATACTAAACTTATGAACTAATCTGTACTCTTCTAATGCTGCAAGACCGCTGAAGATGCTAGTCTTCGATAGGCTAGGCTTTTCCCTTCTATTCTGGCATTTCTGCAAATCAGTCCACATATACAGCCTTCCTTTGCTAATGTTGCATATTTAGAATAGATCTAATGTCAGTCTTGCTGAGTACTTTGGATGAGTACTCACGGTTGCTTTGCTCCTCTTTTTCCCCATACTCGACTGTTGCGATCAGACGTTGGAGCCCAGGAGCAGAAGATCCCCGGAGGCGCCTACGACGTGGAGATCCCCGACGATCAGGAGTAGTTTAGGAGGCTCCCAGGCAGGAGGCCTTGCCTCTTTCGATCAGAGTTGTTGTTTGTTTTCGCCTTCCTAAGGCATCTTGTTTAACTTTGTGTCTGTACTCAGATACTTTTGCTTCCGCTGATGCTTGTATGACATCGAGCTTGTGTTTTCGAGCCCTCGAGGCCCTGGCTTGTAATATAAAGCTTGAATTATTTTATTTTGTGTCTAGAGTTGTGTTGTGATATCTTCAAGTGAGTCCCTAGGCTTGATCGTGTGCATTTGCGTGTATGATTAGTGCACGATTAATTCGGTGCGTCACACTTTGGTAGGTTGAAATGTGACATGAGCGTATCCCAAAGAAAAAAATTCGATCTTTCGTCGACATAACTAACTCCTTGATCTACCTTTGGCTTATTCCATTCTCGAATGGTGATCAGGATGTTGTCCCTAACAATAACTCTGCATTGATTTATAAATTTACGGGCATTCTGTTCTGGAGCAATCGGTTCGCCATCTTCTGCGACTTCATCGATGTTGAACTTTATGTCATCGCCCAACTTTTTGGCCCGGCCTCGTACCCTTCTAGGAGATTGGTTCGATCCGGAGGGCTAAAAGAAGAAAGATTTGTTAATATATATATACAAATCAATTAATACATCTAATGATCACCAGAGGCTTAATATATATATACCATGCCGGACTTTGTTAATTGTCTAACATTTTCTTCGCCATCATTGTTTGGTTGCCCTTCGTCTCTTGGTTCTTCCTCAAGTCCCTCACCGGAGTCGTTCAGAAATTGTGAGCCGTCATCTTGTTCATGCTCTTGGTTTTGGGAGGAGCGTATGATGCCGAATATGTCCTCTTCATGGTATCTGCCGCTATCGTCCATAGCTTAACTAATCCAGAAGAAAGATAAAACAATTTAGTATTTTACCTAAAGTTTTCTACACAAAAAGAATCACTTTAAAATCTATTATCAAACTCTAAATATGAAGAAAACAAGATTTCATACTAAACAAATAACAAGAAAATAATAAAATTATTTTTCTTAACAGCAATTAAAACTCCTCATGTTGACTAACAGAAACATAATATAATTTGGCAAAAGAATAACAAGAAAACATAAACTAAAATAATTAAAACAAAGGAAAACGGTATAAAACTAAAAGAGCTAAACATAATCTGTTTTTTATTAAAACACCTATTTAAATATCCTAAAAATTCCCAAATTGAACATACTGATAAAACACACTAATATTAAACAGCAGGAAAAAGAATCACTCAAAAATATATTTTTAAACTAAAGTTATTCACAAACTAGTGATTCACACAAATTTCAAAGAATTCAAATTTAACTATTCAAATTTGAAAACTACTGGCACTAACAGAAAGTTTATAATTTTTGTGACCTAAAGCAAAAAGATTCACTCAAAAACTCTAAATATTCTAAGAGTTATTCAAAATCTAAAAACAGAAACTGTTCTGTTTGGAAAAACAAAACAGAAAAGAAAAAGCTAAACTGGCGAACGGGGGGGGGCGGGGCTACGTGTCAGTTTCTGATAGGCCTAGGTTGTGCGCGCGCGGTGCAAACGAGCGAACGTGCGGGAAATAAAAGAAAACGTGTTTTTCCGGCGATGTCGACGGCGGCGGCGGCTCTGTGGTGGTCGGGGACGAAGCTCCGGTGGTCCTTGGCGAGCGGTGGGGGCAGCGGCAGGCGGCGGGACTGCGCGGCCGTGGCGGGGGCGAGCGGCGGGGCACGACAGGGACAAGGGGAGAGGAGGCCGAACCTCACCGGCATTGGAGGGAAGAGGGGTGGCGAGGCTTGAGGGAGCCATTGGGGAGGAGGCCGGATCGAGACGACAGGGGGGGGGAGGGGGTCCGGCAGCCTGGCGGCGTCTGTTCCTTCTCCCAGGCGGTGGCTGGCACCGGGACACCAAGTCCCGGAATTTATATACCCGAGACCTTTAGTCCCGGCTCCAGCCACGAACCGGGACTAAAGGCCAACCTTTTCGGCGGCCAAAATTCCGCGCGGGAGCTGAAACCTTTAGTCCCGGCTGGTGGTTGCAACCGGGACTAAAGGTGTCTTTCAATTAATTTTCATTTTGAAGAAATTATTTGACAGATTCAATTTTACAGATTCAAATTAATTCTTGTAAAATGCATAACAATTTGAAAACTTAACCAAATGAGTTGATTCAAATTTCTGTGGATTCATCTTGAAGATTTCTATCAACTAGTATCATTTTGACAGGAAGTTGCATAATTAATTTTGCACTTATTAATTAAATACAGTAATTGAAGACATTATTTTAAACTTTAAAAATTCATATCTTCAGTTCTGTTAAGCCAAATGGAGCAAATAAGATGTCAAATTGTTTGTCTTAACATAACCTACACATTCATATTTTGTTTGGACATAATTGCATTAATTAACTCCTATGTATAATTAAAATACTAAAAGGACATGAATAATTGAAAATTCATAACTTAATAAATAATTATTCAAAAATCATGTTTCAAATGCCAAAATGCCCTAGCTTTTTGGTTGGATTCCGACGCTCCGGAGTCCACCTAGGAACACCCAAAACACATATATACCCTAACTCTTACAAAGATTCCCTCCGGTTTGTCCGAAGTGGGACTTTCCAGCCATAAGTCCGGAAATTCACTAGAGAGAAAGTGATGACGGTGAAGCCGGTCACATCCCAGAGTGGGATCTTGGGGTATAAAACTTTTTCTTCGCGTATGTCCCTTGCTTATGATTGCGTTGTAACCATGGAGAATTTTCATCATTTAACAGGATGCTTGGGTCAGTCTTCACTGTGAAGGGAGGAATTTCATCAAAGTTATTATAATCTTCTGACATGTCTGTCTTGTCCTCCACTCCCACGATATTTCTTTTCCCTGAAAGAACTATGTGGCGCTTTGGCTCATCGTATGATGTATTCGCTTCCTTATCTTTTCTTTTTCTCGGTTTGGTAGACATGTCCTTCAGATAGAAAACCTGAGCCACATCATTGGCTAGGACGAATGGTTCGTCTGTGTACCCAAGATTGTTGCGATCCACTGTTGTCTTTCCGTACTGCGGGTCTACCTTTACCCCGCCTCCTGTCAGATTAACCCATTTGCACCGAAACAAAGGGACCTTAAAAGAAGGTCCATAGTCAAGTTCCCATATCTCCTCTATGTAACCATAATATGTGTCCTTTTTCCTATTGTTGTTTGTTGCATCAAAGCGGACACCACTGTTTTGGTTGGTGCTCTTTTTATCTTGGGCGATCGTGTAAAATGTATTCCCATTTATCTCGTACCCTTTGAAAGTGAATATAGTCGAAGATGGTGACTTGGCCAACAAGTACAACTCATCTCCAACAGTGGTGTTATTCATGAGATGTGTTTGCAACCAACCGCCGAAAGTCGCCATGTGTGTACGTTTAATCCAGGAGTCAGACAGCTCCGGGTTCTTGGAGCGTACAATATCCATGTGTTCCTCGATATACGGAGCCACCAAGGTGGAATTTTGTAGAACTGTGTAGTGTGCTTGAGTGAAAGAATGCCCGTCCATACTTATTACTGCTTTCTTTCCTAGAATGCCTTTTCCACTCAGTCTCCCCTCATTCCGCGATTGAGGAACACCAATCGGCTTAAGGTCAAGAATAAAGTCAACATAAAACTCCATAACCTCCTCTGTTCCATAGCCCTTGGAGATGCTTCCTTCTGGCCTAGCACGGTTATGAACATATTTCTTTAAGACTCCCATGAACCTCTCAAAGGGGAACATATTGTGTAGAAATACAGGACCCAGAATGGTAATCTCTTCGACTAGGTGAACTAGGACGTGCGTCATAATATTGAAGAAGGATGGTGGGAACACCAACTCGAAACTGACAAGACATTGGACCAAATCATTCTGTAACCTTGGTAGGATTTCTGGATCGATTACCTTCTGAGAAATTGCATTGAGGAATGCACATAGCTTCACAATGGCTAATCGAACATTTTCCGGTAGAAGCCCCCTCAATGCAACCAGAAGTAATTGCGTCATAATCACGTGGCAGTCATGAGACTTTAGGTTTTGGAATTTTTTCTCTGCCATATTTATTATTCCCTTTATATTCGACGAGAAGCCAGACGGGACCTTCATACTGCTCAGGCATTCAAAAAAGATTTCCTTCTCTTCTTTGGTAAGAGCGTAGCTGGCAGGACCTTGATACTGCTTTGGATGCATGCCGTCTTTTTCGTTCATACGTTGCTGGTCCTCCCGTGCCTCCAGTGTATCTTTTGTCTTCCCATACACGCCCAAGAAGCCTAGCAGGTTCACGCAAAGATTCTTCATCACGTGCATCACGTCGATTGCAGAGCGGACCTCTAGGACTTTTCAATAGGGTAGCTCCCAAAATATAGATTTCTTCTTCCACATGGGTGCGTGTCCGTTAGCGTCATTCGGAACAGATTGTCCGCCAGGACCCTTTCCAAAGATTACTTTTAAATCCTTGACCATATCAAATATATCATCACTAGTACGGTGGCCAGGCTTCTTCCGGTGATCTGCCTCACCTTTGAAATGCTTGCCTTTCTTTCTTAAGAGATGCCTGATCGGAAGAAATCGACGATGTCCCGGGTACGCATTCTTCTTACATTTATCCAAATATATACTTTCAGTCTCATCTAAACAGTGCGTGCATGCATTGTATCCCTTGTTTGTCTGTCCTGAAAGGTTACTAAGAGCAGGCCAATCATTGATGGTTACAAACAACAACGCTCGTAGGTCAAATTCCTCCTGTTTGTGCTCATCCCACACACGTACACCTTTTATATCCCACAACTGTAAAAGTTCTTCAACTAATGGCCTTAGGTACACATCAATGTCGTTGCCGGGTTGCTTAGGGCCTTGGATGAGCACTGGCATCATAATGAACTTCCGCTTCATGCACAACCAAGGAGGAAGGTTATAGATACATAGAGTCACAGGCCAGGTGCTATGACTGCAGCTCTGCTCTCCAAAAGGATTCATGCCATCTATACTTAGACCAAAGCATAAGTTCCTTGCGTCATCTGCAAAGTCCGGCCACTTTCTCTCGATTTTTCTCCACTGCGACCCATCAGCGGGTACTCTCAACATCGCGTCTTTCTTACGGTCTTCTTTGTGCCATCGCAACAACTTGGCATGCTCTTTGTTTTGGAACAAACGTTTCAACCGTGGTATTATAGGAGCATACCACATTACCTTGGCAGGAACCCTCTTCCTGGGGCGCTCGCCCTCAACATCACCAGGGTCATCGCGGCTGATCTTATAGCGCAATGCACTGCATACCGGGCATGCATTCAAATTTTCGTACTCCTCACCGCGGTAGAGGATGCAGTCATTAGGGCATGCATGTATCTTCTACACCTCTAATCCTAGAGGGCAGACAACCTTCTTTGCTTCGTACGTACTGTCGGGCAATTCGTTATCCTTTGGAAGCGTCTTCTTTATCATTTTCAGCAACTTTTCAAATCCCTTGTCAGATACACCATTCTCTGCCTTCCATTGCAGCAATTCCAGTGTGGTACCCAGCTTTTTCTTGTCATCTTCGCAATTTGGGTACAACAATTTTTTGTGATCCTCTAACATGCGCTCCAACTTCAACCTCTCCTTTTCCCTTTCGCAGTTCCTCTTTGCATCAACAATGGCCCGACCAAGATCATCAGCGGGCTCATCTGATGCCTCTTCTTCAGCTTCCCCCATTGTAGTACCATCATATTCAGGGAACCTAGGATAGTTGTCATCATCCTCTTCTTCTTCATTGTCTTCCATTATAACCCCTCTTTCTCCGTGCTTGGTCCAACAGTTATAGCCGGACATGAAACCGGACTGAAGCAGGTGGCTGTGAAGGATTTTTGAGGTAGAGTAATCCTTATTATTCTTACAGACACCACATGGACAACACATAAAACCATTCCGCTTGTTTGCCTCAGCCACACGCATAAAATTATGCAGGCCATTAATGAACTCGGGAGAGCGTCAGTCATCGTACATCCATTGCCGGCTCATCTTCATTACACAACATCGAAGTGACCAAATTAATACAAGTTCATCACATTAAAACCAAAGTAGAGTAGTGACCAAATGTTATTAGTGCAAAAATATATACATAAAGTTCATACATACTTCTCATAAAACAACATACAACTATCTAAAGCATTTAAATGCAACAACAAATGCGATCAAAATCACAACTAAGGTAATAATTGATCCAACAGCATAATAATACCAAGCCTCTTTATTAATGGCATATTTTCTAATCTTTGTAATCTTCAAGCGCATTGCATCCATCTTGATCTTGTGATCATCGACGACATCGGCAACATACAACTCCAATTTCATCTTCTCTTCTTCAATTCTTTTCAATTTTTCTTTCAAATAATCGTTTTCTTTTTCAACTAAATTTAACTTCTCGACAAGAGGGTCGGTTGCAATTTCCGGTTCACATACCTCCTAGATAAAAATATCTATGTCAACTTGATGGGCATAATTGTCATAAACACGAAATGAAACAAATAGTTATAAAAGATAATATACCACATCCGAATCGTAAACCGGACGAGGGCCGACAGGGACGGATATCAAAACCATGGCACTATATATAACAAACAATCATACAAGTAAGAAAATTATACAAGTAACTATCTAAATCATACAAATAAGATTTTTTTTTACAAAAAAGGATAAGAACAAGAGGCTCACCAAGGTGGTGCCGGCGACGGGACGGCGCGGGCAATCGACGGCGGTGAGGACGGGGACGGGAAGGCACTAAGTAAACCACACCTACACATATGCAAACTAAGAAGTTAATTTGAGCTCAAATTGCATATAAATCAAATAAACTCCCACATAATTACTCCCAAACTAAAACCCACAAATCACTATACTTATAGAGCATGAAACGAGCTAAACTAGCAATGAGAGATGAAAGGATGAAGTTGCTAACCTTTTAGAACCCTTGGATAGATGGGGTGCCTCCAATCTTGACAAATCTTGGCAAAAATGGAGGATGAACTCGAGCTTGGGGAAGGAAACAGAGAGGAGAGAAAGCTTGGACTCGGGCTGGACGAAGCAGCTTTATATAGGGAAGACTTTAGTCCCGGTTGGTGATACCAACCGGGACTAAAGGTCTATCTTTAGTCCCAGTGGGTGATACCAACCGGGACTAAAGGGGCTCGCAGGAGCCCCAGCCTGCCGCAACCCCTTTAGTCCCGGTTGGTATCACCAACCGGGACTAGAGGTCCCATTTGAACCAGGACTAATCCTGGCTGTGCCCCCGTCCGCTCCTAGCCGTTGGAACCGGGACTAATGCTCACATTAGTCCCGGGCCCAAACCCGGCCGGGACTAGTGCTCCGGATGGAAGGTCAGTTTTCTACTAGTGTCAGTTTGGAGGTGACATGTAGTACTAAAAAGCAATTTCGTCCCCAACTTAGCCCACAAACATCTCCAAAAGTGGCTAAGAAATTTAGTATCACGATCTGAAACAATAGTATTTGGTACACCATGCAAGCGAATAATTTCACGAAAAAACAAATCAGCAACATTAGTAGTATCATCGCTTTTATGACATGGTATAAAATGTGCCATTTTCGAAAATCTATCCACGACAACAAATATGCTATCCCTCCCCTTCTTTGTTCGAGGTAAACCTAAAACAAAGTCCATAGATATATCCTCCCAAGGAATACTAGGTACAGGCAAATGCATATATAAACCATGAGGATTGAGTCGCGACTTAGCTTTTTGACATGTAATGCAGCGAGCAACGAAACGCTCAACATCCCGTCTCATCTTAGGCCAAAAGAAATGTGTAGCAAGTACGTCCTCCGTCTTCTTGACGCCAAAGTGTCCCATTAATCCTCCTCCATGTGCCTCCTGCAACAACAAAAGACGAACGGAGCTAGCTAGAATGCATAGCTTGTTAGCACGGAACACAAATCCATCATTAATGACGAACTTGTTCCATGTTCTTCCTTCTTTACAATTATGCATTACATCTTTAAATTCAGCATCATGCACATATTGATCTTTGATGGTCTCCAAAGCAAATATTTTAAAGTCAAGTTGTGAAAGCATAGTATAGCGACGACACAATGCATCAGCAATAACATTTTCTTTACCCTTCTTGTGTTTAATGACATAAGGGAAAGTCTCAATGAATTCAACCCATTTAGCATGTCTACAGTTCAGTTTTGCTTGACTTTTAATATGTTTCAAAGATTCATGATCAGAATGTATAACAAATTCTTTGGGCCATAAATAATGTTGCTAAGTTTCTAAAGTCCGAACAAAAGCATATAATTCTTTATCATAAGTAGAATAGTTCAGACTAGGCCCACTCAATTTTTCAGAAAAGTACGCAACAGGTTTACCATCTTGTAATAACACACCTCCTAACCCAATTCCACCAGCATCACATTCAAGATCAAAAGTCTTATTAAAATCAGGAAGTTGGAATAAAGGAACATGTGTCAACTTATCTTTCAACACCGTGAAGGCTTCTTCATGTGCGGTACCCCAAACAAAAGGCACATCCTTTTTTGTAAGCTCATTGAGAGGTGCATCAATGATGCTGACATCTCTCACAAAACGCCTATAGAAACCAGCGAGGCCAAGAAAACTCCACACTTCTGTGAACGTTTTGGGCTGCGGCCAACTCTCAATAGCTTCAATCTTGGCTTTATCAACTTCAATTCCCTGTGGGGTAACAACATAGCCAAGAAAAGATACTCGGTCAGTGCAAAAGGTGCACTTTGCAAGGTTACCAAACAAACGTGCATCACGTAGCGCAATAAAAACAGCACGTAAATGTTCCAAATGTTCCTCCAAAGATCTGCTATAAATCAGTATATCATCAAAATAGACTATCACAAATCGTCCAATGAAAGCTCGTAAAACTTCGTTCATTAATCTCATGAAAGTGCTAGGTGCATTAGTTAACCCAAAAGGCATGACTAACCACTCATATAATCCAAACTTAGTTTTAAATGTTGTTTTCCATTCATCTCCCAATTTCATATGAATTTGATGGTATCCACTATGCAAATCAACTTTGAAGAAAATGATATAACCACTTAATTCATCAAGCATATCATCGAGCCTAGGAATAGGATGACGAACGAATTGTAATATTATTAATGGATCTACAATCAACACACATACGCGATGTACCATCCTTTTTTGGCACTAGTATAATAGGAACAGCACAAGGACTAAGAGATCCGCGTATATAACCTTTTTCGAGGAGCTCTTGTACTTGACGCATAATCTCCTTTGTCTCCTCTGGATTGGTACAGTATGGTGCATGGTTGGGCAGTGATGCACCGGGAATTAAGTCAATCTGATGCTCAATCCCTCGAATAGGTGGTAATCCCGGTGGCACGTCTTGTGGAAAGACGTCAGCAAACTCCTGCAAAATGTTAGTGACAGCAGGAGGCAAAGAGGGTGGCACGTCATCGAATGAAAATAATGCCTCTTTGCACACAAACGCATAGCAAACATATTTGCTGAAAGCTAGATCATCAATATTAGATTTGGTGACAAGCAAACATCCACTTTTCAATTTAATTTCAGAGGCAACATGAGATGATTATTTGTTATTAGGCTTCATTTGTTGCTCAAATTCTTTTGCCACAATCTGATTTTCACTCTTGTTTTGCTCATGTTTTGCTTTACTAGCTCTAGTAAGATTATCTTTCAAAATGTGTTCAGGAGTCATAGGAAGCAAAGTAATATGTTTGTCTTTATGAACAAGAGAATACTGATTGTTTCTACCATGGTGTACATAATTTTTATCGAATTGCCATGGTCTACCAAGTAATAAAGAGCATGCTTGCATGGGTACCACATCACAATCAACATAATCAGCATATGTAGCAATACTAAAATGCACACGAACAGTACGTGTTACCTTAACCTTGCCTTTGTTGTTGAACCATTGTATGTAGTAAGGACGAGGATGTGGTCGTGTGGTGAGAGACAGCTTCTCCACCATCTCCATGCTAGCCAAGTTGTTGCAACTCCCTCCATCTATGATGACGCGAACAGAACGTTCCTTCACAAGTCCCTTTGGATGGAACAAATTGTGCCTCTGATTCTGCTCAGCCTGTGTTACCTACACACTCAAAACACGTTGAGCAACTAAACTTTCATACCTGTTAGCGTCTTCAGCAGCCATGTATTGTGTCACTTGTTCAGAATCATCTCCACCTTGTTCTTCACTAGCAATAAGAGCCAAGGTCTCCTCATCATAATCACTAGCGGACTCATACCCACCATCCTCAGTAACGACCATCACATGCTGGGATGGGCATTTGCTCGCATAGGGACCTCGACCACTACAACGACGACATATAACATCATGTGTTTGCCCTGTTGATGCCATGGATGAAGAAGAGCTCTAAGTTGTTGCAACTCCCTCCATCTATGATGACGCGAACAGAGCGTTCCTTCACAAGTCCCTTTGTATGGAACAAATTGTGCCTCTGATTCTGCTCAGCCTGTGTTACCCGCACACTCAAAACACGTTGAGCAACTAAACTTTCATACCTGTCAGCGTCTTCAGCAGCCATGTATTGTGTCTCTTGTTCAGAATCATCTCCACCTTATTCTTCACTAGCAATAAGAGCCAAGGTCTCCTCATCATAATCACTAGCGGACTCATACCCACCATCCTCAGTAACGACCATCACACGCTGGGATGGGCATTTGCTCGCATAGTGACCTCGACCGCTGCAACGACGACATATAACATCATGTGTTTGCCCTGTTGATGCCATGGATGAAGAAGAGCTCTCTGCGGGACCGGAAGGTGTGCTCTTGGCGGATGATGGTGGTGCCTATTTTCTTGTATCTCGGTTGGAGTTGGCGGCTGAAATAGGTGGTGGTGCAGCCGGACGTGTGGAAGTAGATGACGTACGTGGTGTCCATGATGAAGATCGACCTGCAGAAAAATTAGTTCGCGCCAATGCATGTCGATCTTGCACTTCACGTTCAGCTTTGCAAGCAAGATGGAACAAACGAGTGATATTGTTATACTCCTTATACTCTAAGATGGTTTGAATTTCTCTGTTTAATCCACCCATAAAACGTGCAAGCATAGCTTCATTATCCTCAACAACACCACATCTAATCATGTCAGTTTGTAATTCCTAATAATATTCCTCTACAGAATTTTTTCCTTGTCTTAAACGCTGCAATTTTTGAAGTAATTCACGTTGATAATATGGTGGAACCCAACGAGTATGCATAGCAGCTTTCAAAGAAGCCCATGTAGTGGGGATATTATGATGATATAATCGACAATGTTCAGACCACCAAACACAAGCAAAACTAGTGAATGCACAAACAGCAACAGCAACACGTCTATCCTCGGGATATTGTAAACATGTAAAACGTTGTTCAGTTTCTAACTCCCAAGTAAGATAGACATCAGGAACGTATCTACCCTCAAATGGCGGAATATTCAATTTTAGTTTAGGAGCATGGTCAAGATGTCGTACCCGAGGTGGTGGTGCAGCCCTACCATTGCGATTATATGCATGTGGATGACCTGGTGGTGGTGCTGGTGGTTGCACATAGTTCTGGTTTTGAACAACCTCATCCTCGTAATCGCCCTCGTAATTATCGTCCTCCTCGGCAGTAGCAGCAGGAGCCACAGAAGCATCAACAGCAGTAGCAGCGGCACCAGAATATTGGCGTTCCTCAAGAGGAACACGCTTCGCTCGTCCTACTTGATCGCGACGTGGAGGTGGTTGTTGTTGGTGTTGCAACGGTACAACAGGTGGTGGTGGTAGACGCGCGAGCACCTCATCGAACTTGATGTCAATTGTCTTCTCAATGTCATCTACCCTCTCCATTGCCTTTCCAAAGCTGCTCATCACGTAGTGTACCTATTCACCCAACATTTGTTGAAATTTATCATGTAGTTCCTTCTTCGTCATGTTCTCCCAATCCATCTGGTTCTTTTGTGATCCTGTCATGGTTAGCAACAATAGAAACACACAAGAATATGTCCTACAGACTACTAATAGGATGCGGTGTGGTGGACAATCACAAATCCATCAAGCGAATCACAAATTCTTACCCGTTCTTACCAAGCAGGCGACGGTAATCGACAACCGTTGTAGTCAAAACTCTCAAAGCTTGGATAGAGCGATGGCCAGGTGGTGTCAAACGCACGACGCAGATGTATGTGGAGCTGGGAAGGCTTATAATATTGTAGCAAAAAGGGTTAGCAATAATCAATTCAGAGATACAAAGTTGAAGAAACTCTCAACGACGGTACTGTGCTGGTCCTAGGCTAGACCGTACTAGAGACGCGAGCCTAGAACACCAACAAAATCATAGCGCGACACGTAATCAAGGGAAAAGCACACTGTATTTTTTCCTTTTTTTGGCGCTCTTTTTTTTAATGAAAAATCACTATAATGGCGAGTAGCTCAAAACGCTTCCCAAGGCCTAAAAACAGTATAGGCACGAAATTATTTTTGATGTTTTCGGAACTTTTCTGGACACTAGAACGGAACTTTTTCCTGAAACGTGAAGGAACTTTTCTGGACACTAGAGGTGGAACTTTCTCCGGATTCTTTTTTTTGGAAATCACCTCTCTTCTACGGACGGAGGAAGATTGATGAAATCCGAAACATACTCAGACAAGGCAACTCGAATTGGTGATGGACTCGGATTGGTAGCGGATATGCGATGGTATATATGGACTCGTATTGGTGGTGGTATATGGATGCGGATTGTTGGTGGTATATGGACTCGGATTGGTGGCGGAAAAGCGGTGGTGTATATGGACTCAAATTGGTGGCGGATAAGCGGTGGTGGTATATGGCAGCGGTGATGAAGACGGTGCGGTGGTGGTATATGGCAGCGGTGATGAAGACGGTGCCGTGGTGGTATATGGCAGCGGTGATGACGATGGTGCGGCGGCGGCGTGACAACTTGTGAACAGAACTCGAAACTCTAAAGGACTAGACGCTATGACCAGCAACTTGACACGACGATGTAACCGCAAATTCAACAAAGCAAAACACCGAACAGAAAATTGCAACAGGCTCAGATTGGTTTGGATATGATGATCTAACCCTAATTTTTTTTGTGGCTTTTTCATGGACTATAGGTATGAAGAACAGTTGCGATCTAAACTACGAAAAACTAGAAATTCTCACCGAGCAACCTGGAAATCTGATACCACTTGATAAAGGCTAAGGTGTCCCGTCTTTTGATGAGATGGTGGCTATCGTTTTCGGTGGAGTAGACTTTGATGATCCGACAACGAACGTGCGAGGACGTCGTGCCTTAGCAATCGCTAAACCAACTCCGAGAGGTTATTGACCACGCCGGAGCACGATCAACCTGACCACGAAGGTCTATTTCCTGCACGCAAATGAAGAACAAGCAAGAAATTGAAATTGCAATCTGAATATTGTGAATATAAGAGGAAAGCTTTATTAATGAAAGTGGGGTTCTGTGACGTCTTGGTCTGGTCGTTGAACACAAACGAAGGATGCGAGTTGCAGCTATGGCGAACTTTAATCTAAATAAAACCCAAGTCTAAACGGTGCCTTAAGGGCTGTATTTATAGGAGAAAAGGGAGGGGATTTCGTCCACCCTTGGCAAGGTGGGACTAAAACACCTCCTGAGTCGTTTCCCCTACAATACGGACTCTAAAACCAGCCTATGAAGTAGAATTTCAAAATTACATGGGCCTGGCCCAAAACTAAGGTGACGCGGCACCTAAAATAAGCTATGGACGAAATTTATGAAAGGGCATCTTGTATATTTCGTTCATGTCCTTGTAGGCCATCATGGAGGCTTCAAAGTGCTGAAAACTCCATCAGAAACGCTGTTCTGGTTCCCTTCGCGCGCGCCTTCATCTCCATGCTTGATCCTGCTCCAGTGTTCATCCCTCTTGTCCATGCTAGGCCCTTCATTAGTAATCAACACAAATGTATCTAATTTAGGCAGCATCATATTCTCATGAACATTAGAATTACTCCCAAGAAACGAAAGTACCTGATAATTTAATTGGCGTGCGCGAGCTCTAGTAATTGGTCCAGTATGTGTAGTAGCAGGGGCTGTGGGTGTAACTATGGTATTGATGTCCTCATCACTGGCCTTGCGACTTCGCCGGAGCTACGGTGCGGCTTTTAGCAGCGCAGCACCCTGGCCTTGCTGCTTCGCTAGAGTTGTGATGCCAGCTTGTAGAAACGCCACACACATGCTTGATCTCGAGGCAGAGGAAGAAGGTATTATATCGCCTCATCGCTGGCCTTGCAACATGCCAAAAGAGCTCCGACGAGTTGCGTTGTCGGCTTGCAACATCGTGGCCTTGCAGACGCCGATTGGAGCTCGCTGGAGTTGTGACAGTGGCTTGCAGCGGCCACATTTGTGCTTCATCTAGAGGTAGAGGAAAATAGATTGTAGCATTGTGCTCTGGTCCCTCGAGCACGACGACTGGAGTTTGCCGGAGTTGCGATGTTCGCTTTGCAGTAGCGGCACGAGTGTTCAATCTAAAGACGAAAAAGGGAGATGGGAGAGAGACATAGAGAGGAGATGAAGACGATGCAGGTCCGAGTGATGCTTGTTGAGATGGGATGTCACACGTGTGGCTGGATGTAGGGATGGCAATGGGTACCCATTACCCACGTACCCGACAGGTAAAAACCCTATTAGGGTATGAGATAGAAAGTTACCCATGAGTATATAAATAGGGAATTCTCAAACCCATCGGGTAGAACCCACACCCGTATACCCATGTACCCATGTAAAATCTCACAAGTATGACCAAGTTACCTCTACACTTTGTCGTGAGTTTATGAACTTAAAATCTATGACTATGTGTTGTTGTTTTGATATGTTTTTGTGTATGATAAAGTGATGTTGTTTATTGGAATGTGTTGTTGTTTATGATGTGATATTATTTATGAGTATATGCTCATTTTATGATGTGTTGGTGTGTGTAAATTATGATTATATGTTGTTGTTTATGAGTATGTGCTGCTCAAATTGATGCTTCAAACATGGGTATTTTTACCCGTTGGTACCCGTTTACTCTGTCGGGTGGCGAGTATGGAGAAAATTGTACCCTTTGACGGGTATGGGTACGGGTGATGGGTAAACTGAAGGAGGACGAGTAAGGGTATGGGGTGGTTCCACCCGTATCACGACCCGGTCGACGCGTGCACATGATCAATCGGTTGCGTTTAATTATTTTTTATCCATATTTTCCTCCTTTTTTGAGGGAATTTCCATTTTTTAATCAAATCCTATATATTTTTTAAATTTTGGTTTTAATCGGGCTTGGTCCAAAAACTGAGCCCGGGCTGCCCATACCCCGACGGGGTCGACCCAACTAAAATGTTCGGCCTGGCTCAGAAAAAGAGCTAAAATGTTCGGCCTAGTGGGCCTGGAAAAAAAAAAAGTGGGCCTGGAAAACTTTCTTCAGTGGCATTTTCGTAGTTTTTTGCGGTTGTGGCAAAAACTCCAAAAGCTCAAACCCCTCTCTCCTCCCCCCACGAAATTCGAAATCTCCCCACTTCACTCTCTCTGGCCTCTCGATTCCCCAAGCCCCCAAATGGCCGCTCCGCCGCCGGTGCTCACCCTGGCGGTGGAGAAGGGTCCGCGCAAGGGAGAGATCTGCCAGTGCAGCGCGGGATCCGTGCTCCGTGTCGGGCGCGTCGTCAAAGGCAACCACTTCGCCGTGCGCGATAAGGGCGCGTCGCAGCAACATCTCTCCATCGAGTTCCTCCCGCCGCCCGCCGCCGGGTGGGTCGTCTCCGATCTGGGATCCTCCAACGGCTCCTTCCTCAACGACGCGCCCCTCGCGCCCTTTGTTCCCACCCCGCTTTCCCATGGGAACCTGATCAAGATCGGCGAGTCCACCGTGCTCGCCGTGTCCATCTCCTCCCATTTGGATCTGAGCAGCGCCACCGCTGCCGACCCCGGACCTAGGCGCTCCTCGCGCTCTGCGGCAGAGACGGCGGCGGTGGAGGAGGAGAAGCCCCCTGCGGCGACCCGCCGGGGCACACGGAAGAAGGCAGCGGTAGCGGTGATCCCCGAAGTGGAGAATGAAGTGCCGGACGCAGCGGTAGTGGTAGTGGAGGAGGAGAAGCCCCGCCGGGGCGGGCGTAGGAAGGTGGCTGCAGTGGCGCCCCCTGAACAGACGGAAGAGGGGGAGAAGGAGGCCCCGGCGGGGAAGCGCCGTGGTGGACGGAAGAAGGCCGCGGAGCCCTCTGAACCGGAGAAGGGAGAGGAGAAGGAGGGGGCCCCGCTGGCGCCGCGTGCTGGCGGGCGGAAGAAGACCACAGCAGCTGCTGAGTCGGAGAAAGGAGATGAGGAGGAGGAAGCCCTGCTGGTGACGCGGAAGGAGGACACGGAGCCTCCTGAACTGGAGAAGGAAGATGTGGAGGCCCAGATGATTACACGCCGTGGGAGAAGGAAGAATGCTCCGACGGCCGCCCCTCCACCACAGCCTCTGAAAACGGGGTCCAGAGGGGGCCAGGGAAGGTTTACAAGAGCGGCTAGTACAAGGAAGGCCGTTCTAGAGGATGAGGAAGTGGAGGAAGAGGAGGAACATGAGGTGGCTGTGCCAAGAGATCAGCCTAGCAATCTGTCGACTTCGACAGCAGTAAAGGACGGTGAGGAGGAGAAGGGGGATAAGGTGGCAGCTGACGATGGAGAAATCGAGGTGGCTGCAAAGGCATTGGAGGAGGAAGTCCCCAAGGGGAGGGCTTCTGCTCAGTGTGCTGCTTCTGACAATGAGGGTGATGGGGAAAGGGGTGGCGGAGAAGAGGAAGATGATGGCAATGGGGATTTGGTTGGCAGTAGAGGAGAGGTAGGAGATGGGGTGAAGGTGGAGGGATGTGCTGTTAGAAGCAGTCTTGAGACCATGACATTGCAGGAGTGGTTCGACCGGATGGAAAAGTACCTCCCAAGGATGATCAACGAGGCTGCTGATCAGATGATCGCGGAGTTGGAGGAGAAACAAAAGCGAGTCCATGAGTACATTTCGACGCTCAGTAAGAGCTCCGACCCTTCCTGAAAATTATGTCTTAGATGCTGGAGATTGACTAGAAAATAAACTTGAGTCGCTCCTGTGGTGACAATCTTCACTTACTGAAGAAGAATTGGTGGTGGTGTTTGTCCTTTTGGGTAATATGGGTAGTTTACTAGCTTGGTAGTAGTTTGATATGTTGACTTTTGCTCGTTGGCTTGTAATTAGCTTAGCATTTTGGTATGAACTGATGTTTCTGTGGGTTTCAGGAAGGTGTATTATAATGTTGAATACTCCCTCCGTTTTGGAACACACAGTTTTAGTAATGAAACTGAGAGCTTCTCCCCTTGAGAAAAAACATAGTTTTATTTTGTTGCAGTTGGGTACTAGAATGGGTCAGATAGCATTTTTCTTTGATTGAAACTCACTGAACTAACACTGTCGAAGCTCCATCTTGTCAGAGTGCTATTCTTTGTATGTTTCTATGTCTTGCAGCAGGATTAAAAGCAACCAGGTTACAGGTTTGCTCATAAATATTGCGTTGTAAAAATTGTGAGCCCTCTAAGTTTCAACATTAAAAGTTGTCCTTTTTTTTGTGGGTGATGAAAAGTTGTCCTATAACTGTTCCTACTTTGGTATATAGAGCAGATTCTTGGACTACCGTATGGCACGTTTGCATACTCTTTTCTTGCTCCCACACTCCCTGTGCAAGTTGTATTATTTAGTTATTGTCAGTTAAGCAATATCATCTTCAATGACGCCTCTCCCAATGCTTGGTTCGCCCATTGTTGTGAAGGAGATGCATACACTCCCAAGAGACACCCAAATGGCTTTTCAGATCCTTGATATTCTTACGTAGTTATATATATTCCTCTTGTAATTCTTGGGAGATGGTTGGTTTATTGTAGTCTTACTCCTTAAATGAAGTGATACCTTAAGAGGGAAGAGTGGCAAACTTGTTTTCATTTTTCATGCAGTGCTTTCGTAGCCACACCAAATTCAAGAGCAAACATCTTTTATATGTCTGTATGTGATATCATAGCCTCGTAAAACTTTCGTACCTTTGCTATTAATTACATTAACATAAAGTTCTCAAGACATCTTTGCAGAAAATGAATTTAACGACATGACCTTTTTACTTTAAAGGTTTGTTGGCAAGAAAATATATTTCTTACTCTGTAGTACCTACTGTACCACCTCCTCTAGTAATATGGTTTACTCAAGTTATGTCCCTTCTCTATGCAATAATGTTTATTTGCAGTATAAACCTTAGCAAGCAGTAATCAAATAGCATGAAACTGTATCCAGATATAATTATCTGTCAATATTATACATATGATATTCTAGCAACAAACATGTTTGGTACTGAATACATTGTCAGTTTTGATATAACTGTATACTATTGTTTTATTACTTCGCAAATAAAACTTACTGAAGGATGTCACTGGCTCATTTTTTTTCTTCTAAATCTAGGATGTCCTATAGTTTGTCAATGACTAAATGGTGCTATAGTTAATCAGCAAGGATGTAATGTATGACACAGTATCTCAGTAAACATCAGCATCTCTTTGAGTATACCACAATAATCTGTAGTCATGCTTCAACATTATGCATGATTAATCAAATAATGCTAAAATATTACACGGACTCAAATCTTAGTAGCTCTTAAAGTATATGGATTTTTTTGAAAAAATGTTTTAGATTTGAGAATAGATTTATGTTGTAACATTTGCTAGTAATTCATGTTTCTATGGATTGTTCACTTAACTATTCTGTTTTTGCACTTTAGCATTTTTTGTAATTATTGCTATAGAACTTCATGTGATATGATCCCATATTTACCGTGACATTCCGGTGCATAAAATTAAAGATATAAAGGTTCTGTATTTTAGAGGTGGACTATCTCTTGGATTCTCAAAAACTTGATGAGTTTTATGCTTGAGTTAGAATTGAGTTTTCTGTAACTGAGGCCTTGAGCGAAACGCTGAAGCTGAAGTGATTTCCTCAGCAGTCTCCACTCCTTGAGGATCTAGATCACGTGAAAGTTTTATTCCCACGCCTCAGAATCTGCATTCTTATTCAACCAAAGATGCTGGATTTCCAACTTTATGGTGTTAAATTTGAGCTCTACTTTAGCGGTGGTTACTTGGGTTACCTTCTGTCACCATTTTGGGCAGTCAACAATCATCCAGTTAGGCTGTCAGTTAGTAGTATTCACAAGGTACATAGTATGTGTTCTTCTGCCGCAATTGAACTACAAAAATGTCTTACATTTAGGAATAGAGGGGTGTAGTATTTTTTACTTAGCTAACATAACCAATAAAAAAAACTGTGTGCAGGGTTCAATATCCAAACGGAAAGATGCAGGCATTATCATTATTTTGTTTTTTTTTGCTGAGAGGCTACAGACGAAGAAATATGCTTTAGCACCATATATACAAACTCTGGCTCCTTTGTAGAAAAGGGGAATACACCATTCAAAATGTATCAGGTTAGAATGGGTGAGAGAACTCATCTTGTCCACCTTTATGGTTGATTTTTTACATTGTTTAGCTGCACCAATTTAAATAGTTTGTACCTTTGCACTAGGATATTTGCCCTCTTTCCATCCATCTCTCTCACCATTAGCTACTGCGGCAAAAGAAAGAAGCACACGGTGGTTCTTACCGAATCAAACTCGTGAGGGTGTATATGTTTGGCTTCATTTTTAATCAATTTTGTAGTAGTGTGGGTGTGGCTAGGTCTCAATTGACTGAGACTTAATCAAGTCTTAGTCAAGTGACATAACATGTAAGAAAAAAAAAGAAAAAAAAATTGCATGTATCTCAATGTAAAATTTCACAAACTGAGACTTAACCAAGTCACAGTCACTTGAGATTTAGCAAGACTGTTCTGCAAATGGCAAGAAGTGGCGTTAAGCAAACACCCTCGGTCAAATTCAGAATCAGCGCATGCAGCGAGCGAATCTTAGGAGCCTGCGTCGCGAAGCAAACGCACGAATCCACCACGTCCTTGAGTGTCCCGTGCCTCAGGCTCAGGTGCCCGCTGCCGGTGCCGGTGCGTTCATGATCGAACTGCCCAATTCGCTGTGTACATGGCACAATCTGCATGCATGCCCGAATCGTCCCCATCGGGACACGTTCTCGCGCTGCTAGCTTGATCAAAGTATCGACCGACACTACCGGCGAGGTCGCTTGAAACTTCCGCTGCACGTGCCAGTCCTATCACACACTTAAGCTGTAGTTACTGAACAGTGAAAATAACATATGCACTGGAAGGTAATTTAATTCGTGTAATCTAGCCAATCATTCTGACTCAAAACTAGCTTTGTCCCCAAAGCGGAAAAGAGGAGTTGATAAAGACCTGCATGCTATGCTATATTTGCGCACCTTACTTCCACGACAAACTATACCTTGCCTCCCTTTGCGTCAAGCCAGATTACTTACTTACCTCCGTCCGCAGCGCCTCCACAATATATACGCACGCACGTCCAATGTTCATGCCCATACACTCCTCGCGGCAATGGAGTCGACACGGACGACACGTGGTAAAGGCACCCGCCTGCAGGTGCTCCTGCTGCTGTTGGGGCTTCTGCTTGCCGCCCGCGGCGGCGATGGCGCCGCGGTGTTCTCCGGGTACACGTTCAAGGGGCAGGGCGAGGCCGAGGCCTTCGAGGAAGCGCTGCTGCGCCAGGCCTGCTTCAACGTCTCCTCTTCTTCCTCCGGGGCCGGGCGCGGCAAGGGCGACTGCGTCTCGCGCATCGACACGGCGCGCGGCGGGCCCAGCAGCGGGCCCGTGCCCGTCCTCCGCGCCGCGCTCCGCGACACGCTCGGCGAGGCCGTCAGCGCCGTCGGGGCCGTCGCCGGCCTGGCGTCCCTGTCCAACCACGCGCGCGAGGAGATGGCCGTGCGCGACTGCATCGAGCTGCTGGGGTACTCCGTCGACGAGCTCGGGTGGTCGCTCGACGCCATGGCCGAGCCCGTCGACGGCGCGGAGGTGGAGATGGAGACCGCTCACGGCGCTGCGTCCGGGAGCGTCCGCAGTGGCGCGCGTGCCGAGGACGACCTGCATGCCTGGCTCAGCGCCGCGCTGGGCAACCAGGACACCTGCACGGAGGGCTTCCGCGGCACCGATGGCCGCCTG
Source organism: Elymus sibiricus (assembly GCA_039707655.1). Classification (NCBI taxonomy): domain Eukaryota; kingdom Viridiplantae; phylum Streptophyta; class Magnoliopsida; order Poales; family Poaceae; genus Elymus; species Elymus sibiricus. The sequence goes on along the minus strand of CM077668.1, from coordinate 157,377,758 downwards.
CTGCGTCGCGTCGAGGCGTCCGTGGCGCAGCTGACGCAGCTGGTGAGCAACCTGCTCGCCATGCACAAGCGGCTGCGTAGCATCATGCCGCTGCGCCAGCATGGCAAGAACGACACGGCGGCGTCTGGCGCCGGTTCGGAGCTCCCGCCGTGGGTGATGGACGTCGCCGGTGGCGTCGAAGAGGAGCTCGCGCGCGCCCGGGGCCGGTCCGGAGGGAAGAAGGCGATGCGCGTGGACGTGGTGGTGGCGCAGGACGGGAGCGGGAGGTACCGGTCTGTCGGCGAGGCGGTGGCGCGCGCGCCCAACCACAGCAGGAGGAAGTACGTCATCTACGTGAAGCGAGGGGCGTACTACGAGAACGTGGACGTGAAGAAGAAGAAGACCAACATCGTGCTCGTCGGCGAGGGCATGGGCGAGACGGTCATCACCGGCAGCCGGAGCTTCTCGAGCGGCTGGACCACGTTCCGGAGCGCCACCGTTGGTAAATACAAAGTGTAAATTCTGCCTCGTTAACCAGTACGTTTCCTGATCACGCACAAAAGCTAAAGATGCTGCTGCTTTGCGTGCACGTAGCCGTGTCCGGCGCGGGGTTCATCGCGCGGGACCTGACGATCCGTAACACGGCGGGGCCGGCGGCGCACCAGGCGGTGGCCCTGCGCGTCGACGCCGATCGCTCGGCCTTCTTCCGCGTGGCCATCGAGGGGCACCAGGACACGCTCTACGCTCACTCGCTCCGGCAGTTCTACCGCGACTGCCGCGTGTCCGGCACCGTGGACTTCGTCTTCGGCAACGGCATCGCCGTGATCCAGCGCACCACTCTCGCTACGCTGCCGCTGGCGCCGGGGCAGACGGGGAGCGTCACGGCGCAGGGCCGGAAGGACCCGAACCAGAACACGGAGTTCTCCATCCACAACTGTGTCGTGGAGGCCAAGTACCCGACCTACCTCGGCCGACCGTGGAAGCCATTTTCGCGGGTGGTGGTCATGGAGTCGTACCTGGGCGCCGGCGTGCGAGCGCGCGGGTGGCTCGAGTGGGCAGGGAACGCCGGCCTCGGTACCCTCTTCTACGGGGAGTATAGAAACTTTGGGCCAGGCGCGGGGGTCGCCGGGCGGGTGAAGTGGCCTGGGTACCACGTGATCATGGACCCGGCATGGGCCAGCCACTTCACCGTACGCCGGTTCATCGACGGCCTCACATGGCTGCCGTCCACCGGCGTCACCTTCACGGCCGACTTGATCAAGAAATGACACACTAGCAAATGGTCAATTTGGGGATGAATGGCCGGAATCAATGTATAATATTGGAAGGTAAAATTTTGTGGGGTGCTTGCAAATGTTTGCCCGGTATGTAATTAGAATGCACGTTTTTTAGGGGAAGAATGTACGTTGGTGAAACGTAACACGTAGATTGTTTAGATCTTAACAACAACAGGGCGCATGAATTGTACTCGTGATTTGTTTTGACAATTAAAACATGACTGCACCAAGGGTCACCTTTGAGCCCTTATATTTTTGCTCCGACGATGGATGAGGTCACAAGAAATATACAAGGTAGTGTATGCTCTTTGCGGATGATGTGGTGCTAGTCGATGATAGTCGCACGGGATTTAATAGAAAGTTAGAGCTGTGGAGGCCGACTTTGAAATCGAAAGGTTTTAAATTTATTAGAACTAAACTGAGTACATGAGGTGTGGTTTCAGTACTACTATGCACGAAGAGGAGATTAGCGTTGATGGACATGTGGTACCTCAAAAGACATCTTTCGATATTTGAGCTTTGTCGTGGGTGCAAGTCTGACAGTAGTGTGTAGGGGTACGGATGAAAGGGCAGAGCCTAGCTACGGCGCAGTTGTTACACTCGGATTTACGAGTTCAGGCCCCTCAGCGGTGGAGGTAATAGCCCTACGTCTCGGTGCTCTGGAGCCATTGGTTGAGTGTATAGGTTACAAAGAATGCGAACCCTTGGAATGGAGCTGAGGGGTGGCTTATATAGAGTCCGCCCGGCCCCCATGAATGCCGCCATTACCAGGGGTTAAAGAGGGGGTTTAAGGGCGCCAGGTAACGGGCGCATTGATTACAATCAATAAGGGCGAGCGCACGTCCTGACCGTTGCGTTCCTGGAGTCTCCTGGTCTTCTCTGGTCGAGTGACTGTCAGGTACTCCGAGTGAAATAAGACGGTCGAGTGAACTCCTGCCTCCCGAGTGGTTCATTGAACTCTGAGTGAATGTCAGGTTGTAGAACTCCTGACTGCTGATCTGGCCCTGGGGCCCAGTATAAGGTGTGTGGCGTCCTAGGGTAGGGTCCGTAGGTCAGGCCTATTACCCTATCCCTAGTATATGCCCTCGTCATTAGCCCCCGAATCGGTCGAGGTTAAGCGGGTCGAGTCAAGGCGAATTCCCAGGTGAGTTGAGCGCTACAGGGGCGCTCAAGAACTCCTACTGGTCATTAGACGGCCTTGTCTTCGTGCGGCACCTTGACGGATTCCGGACCATATGACGTTCGAGTGAAAGTCCCCATCCGAATGAAATGAGTGGTCTCCATCCGAGTGAAACGAGTAGTCTCCATCCGAGTGACAGAACAGATCCGAGCGTTTATGGAATGTCTTTAAAGGCGAGCAATCGGATCACTGGGATCCGGATCTTGCGAGATTTGAAATTAGATTCGAGCGCGCGCGAACGGTCGCAGCGCAACGAGTGGGGAAATTGGGGCGTAACGCCTCGATTTTCGCCACGTACCGCTGCAACTCCGCCAGCGAGATTTGTGGAGATCCGCGGACCCGAGAATCGCTGGAGAGGATTGGGGGGCGGAACGGGCGACGGCATAAGAGGCCGCTGCGTCGGAGAGGGAGAGAGAACAGAACCCCTTTTCTCCAACTCCTTCAGTCCGCCCAATCTCTTCCCCAACAACCCACTCCGCGCGAATCCTCCTCGGCGCTGGAGAGCTCGGCGGCGATGGCGAAGCTCGAGAGGGCGAAGACGGCGGCGAAGGGCAAGAAGGCATCAAGTTCCCGGGTCACGCCTCCGCGCGGGTGGATCCAGGGCGATTGGCTCCCGCCGACCACCACGGTGGACGACATCAGCGGGCTCGTCGTGGACGGGCTGGTGCGCGATGGGACGTGGAGGCTGCCAGAGGAAGGAGAGATCGAGCCTGCGCCGCGCCCCGGGAAGCGCGTGCTCCTCACCACTCACGTGGAGCGAGGTTTCTCCATGCCACCTCACCCCTTCTTCCGCGGTTTTTTGAACTTCTTCGGTGCTCAGCTCCATCATCTGCCGCCGAATGCCATCGTGTACCTCGCCGCGTTCGTTTCCTTGTGTGAGAATTTCTTAGGCTGCCAACCGCACTGGGGGTTGTTCAAACACATCTTTACGTGTCGATCTCAGTCCGTTAAAAAGGCTGACCCCGATGGAGAGAGGACCCACGTGACCCAGATGTGCGGCGGCTTAGGTATCCAGATGAGGGGTAAGAGTGCGTTCCCCTCCATGTCTTTTCCCTACTCGGTTAGGGGTTGGCAGTCGACCTGGTTCTACTGCAATGACCTGCCTTGCTCCGGCTCGTCGACTGGTCTTCCTCCTTACACGACGGAAAGGGTCAAGACCCCTCCCTCGCTGACGATTGATAAGGAGGAGAAGACCGAGGTGGGGATCTTAGTGAGTGCCGTGGTCGGCCCAATTCAAGGCAGAGTGACTGGCCTAGATCTTCTGGAAGTCTTCCTCAGTCGGAGGATCCAGCCGCTGCAGGAGCGGGCTCACCCCATGTGGCGCTACACTGGAGCCAATGGCTCGACCCGAGTGCATCCGGAAGATGTTGAGGAGAAAACGGTGGAACAGTGGATCAGGTGCATCACTGGCGCACGCGACAATCCGCGAGGGTCGAGACGGATCTCGCCCTTCGACGACGCGCATCAACCAACAGAGGTAGGACGCCCATTTCCGAGTGAATTATTTACGCGTGAATTCTCCGAGTGAACTGAATAATCCGAGTAAACTGACTGAACTGGCTGTCTCTGATCTTCGTGTCTTGCAGGAGTTCCAGAAGATGCTCTCGCCTGTGCCGAATGGAGAGCACCTCGTCGGGGACGTGGAGAGTGAACATGGCAGTGCCGAGGGTAGCTATGTGGAGGATAGCTTGGAGGAGAGCGATGGTTCGGAAGGGAGCGACGAGGTCGAGTCTTCCCAGTCTCCAGAGTTGCGCTCAGAGCGCCGCTCTAAGCTGACTCATGATCCGAGTGCCGGCTCGGGGCAGAAGGTGGCTCTGAGTGCTAAGACTCTGAAGCGCACTCGGACGTCGACGCCAGAGCCGACAGAGAAGACCGCCAAGCAGCCCAAGGTCACTTCTCCCAAGCCTCGGAAGGCCCTGCCCAGGATCAAGGTCACCGTGCCTGTCGCCTCAACGTGAGTGTCTTTGTCAGCTTTTCTTTTCTGTCTTTGTCAACTTCTGGACTCTTCTAACCTAGTGAATCTTATGAACCAGAGCTGCCACTTCGACGACGTCCCCCATGCAGATCGATGGAGACCGCATCGAAGCCGAGTCGGCAGATGCGGCCACTTCTCAGAAAGGTAACAACAATTTCATTTTTACTTTGATCCATGTTCCGATTGAATTGTCTTCATCCGACTGAATTGCGTACTATGGCTGATCGTGTCGAGTGAATGTAGCACTTGCAGAGATCATCCATGTCGCAGACGACGATGAAGGGCCGCCGCAGAAGGACGCCGGGAAGAAGGGCGCAGCTCTGACTGCCCCCCAGGCCACCACACCGAGGGCACCGCCAAGCACGGCGCCTCAAGTTGACCCTGCGCCAAACGTGATCGTGCCTCTGGGGCAAGGTTCCTCTCTAGCCGGTGCTGGCTCCGTCGTCTCGGCTCCGACTCCTCCCGTCAACATCTTTAGTCTGTACAAGGTGCCAGAGGACCAAACTGGAGCCAGCAAGGAGGCAATGATCCAGGCGGAGCTGATGATCCAGCGACTGAGAGAGTTGTGCGTAGCTGGCAAGCTGGCATACGATGCCAGTGCCGCCCTCCAGGAAAACGTTCGAGTAAGTGCCCTTGTAAGTTGATCTCCAAGTCATTTTTCCTCTATAGGAATTTCAGTCGGAATACATTCGGTACACCCACTGGGTGTTTTTGTTGTTTGGCCATCACTCGGATCGGGCAGACCGTTCCAGTGGGGGCATGCTGAGTGCACCCACTAGGTGTAGTCCCCGAGACTGCCGTCGACTGCACGCAGTCGGCGGGAGCCTTAGAACTTTTTTTGTTGTTGTTTGGCCATCACTCGGATAGGGCGGACCGTTCCGAGTGGATACCGTTCCAGTGGGGGCACGCTGAGTGCACCCACTGGGTGTAGTCCCCGAGACTGCCGTCGACTGCGGGCAGTCAGCGGGAGTCTTAGAACTTTTTTTTTTCTTTTTTATGTTGTTTGGCCGTCACTCGGATCGGGCGGACCGTTCCGAGTGGATACCGTTCCAGTGGGGCACGCTGAGTGCACCCACTGGGTGTAGTCCCCGAGACTGCCATCGACTACAAGCAGTCGGTGGGAGTCTTAGAACTTAGAACTTGCTTTAGAGGGTACTTCAGGATCTGGTACTGGTCAAGCTTGTTCCTCCCTGACCAAGGGTACTTCAGTATCTGGTACTAGTCAAGCTTGTTCCTCCCTGACCAAGGGTACATCAGGATCTGGTACTGGTCAAGCTTGTTCCTCCCAGGAGTGCTGGTCTCTGGGCACTCGGAATATTCTTTAACATTAACTGGTCTGCTCTCTCTTGTGTTTCAGAAAACTTGCGAGCTTGGGACTCAGTACGTGTCACTGGAAAAGGAGATGGTCCAGCTCCGACTGGACTTGGAGGTAGAGAAAGGAACACAACGCGTGCCCAAGCGGAGCTTAAGGCCATGGGAGGTAAGCCTCAATTACTGAGCGTTCTGCTTTCACCTTTTTCCATTCTTTGAACCGAGTGACTTCACTCGAACAGATGTGCGTAGTGAAAACCATCGACTCCAAGTGCAGCTCAGAACCTCTGTCTCTTTAGAAACTATGAAGCAGGCACTCGAGAACAAGGACAACGAGTTGGCGGGGGCACAGAGGGTGGCGAGAGAGAAGACCAAGGCCGCCGAAGAGAAATTGGCTTCACTCGAGAAGCTTGAAGGAGAGAACACGTCGCTGAAGGCCGCCGTCAAGGAGGCGAAGAAGGAAGTGGCCGAGCTCAAGAAGCAGAAGGCCGAGTGGGATGGCAAGCTCAAGGCTCAGGCAAATGTTTACGAGCAAGAAAAGAAGACTCTGAACGAAAAGATCGCCCAGCTCCTCGAGAAGAAGAATTCACTGGAAAAGTATATAGAGGACTTCGCGGAGGAGATGTACACCAAGCTTGCAGGTAACTTATAGCATCCGAGTGAATTTCAACTTATCTCCGAGTAAACTTCATGCATGCTGATGTTCGACTCTCCTCTTTTCTCGTTTACAGAGTACTGTCGGGACTTCGAGCTTGAGACTGACAAAATCGAGAGGGATCTGGATCCTTCCAGGTCGCTCGTCGGTGACAAGGCTGCCCTAGGCGTCTTGCGGCTTGAATCTCGCATTGAAGATGTTCAGGGGTACGTCATCCGCCTGCGGGGTGCACTCGGAAGGATCGACAAGGAGCTGTGGCCAGAAGACACCCTCGACACCGACCTGGAAGCCATGATGACTCATCTCAACGACATTCCTAGCCGAGTGCAAGCGTGGAAGAAATCAGCTGCCCGCTGCGGGGCCGACATGGCCCTCTCTCTGGGCCGACTGCATTGCAAGGACGCCAAGGAGGAGAAACTGAAGTCCCTTCAAGTCGCCAACACGAAGAAGCTCAAGTTGAAGACTTCATGGACACATTCATAGAGGCAGCCACTCGGATCGCAGACGGCATCGATCTGGACTCCTTCGTTAAACCGGCCAGCCCCACTGGGGCGTGAGAAAAACTTTAAGCCTTCCCCATTTGCCTCGGTATGCCGAGTGGACCTGTATCCGTTAAAATCTTTCGGGCTCGGGGCCCGAGTACTCGCATTTGCTTTTGACCTTATAGAGTGATCCGAATACTTTCTTTCGAGTCTTTCGAGTCTTTGGAGTGGGTTTTAACTTAGGCGAAAGCTGGTTCGTAGCCAAGCCCCCGAGTGAGAGGGATGCTCTTCACTCGGAGTAGGTTTTTAACTTAGGCGAAAGCTGGTTCGCAGCTAAGCCCTCGAGTGAGAGGGATGCTCTTCACTCGGAGTAGGTCTTTAACTTGGGCGAAAGCTGGTTCGCAGCCAAGCCTCCGAGTGAGAGGGATGCTCTTCACTCGGAGTAGGTCTTTAACTTGGGCGAAAGCTGGTTCGCAGCCAAGCCCCTGAGTGAGAGGGATGCTCTTCACTCGGAGTAGGTTTTTTTAACTTGGGCGAAAGCTGGTTCACAGCCAAGCCTCCGAGTGAGAGGGATGCTCTTCACTCGGAGTCGTTTTTAACTTGGACGAAAGCTGGTTCACAGCCAAGCCCCCGAGTGAGAGGGACGCTCTTCACTCGGAGTCATTTTTAACTTGGGCGAAAGCTGGTTCACAGCCAAGCCCCCGAGTGAGAGGGACGCTCTTCACTCGGAGTCGTTTTTAACTTGGGCGAAAGCTGGTTCACAGCCAAGCCCCCGAGTGAGAGGGACGCTCTTCACTCGGAGTCGTTTTTAACTTGGGCGAAAGCTGGTTCGCAGCCAAGCCCCCGAGTGAGAGGGATGCTCTTCACTCGGAGTAGGTTTTTAACTTGGGCGAAAGCTGGTTTGCAGCCAAGCCCCCGAGTGAGAGGGATGCTCTTCACTCGGAGTAGGTCTTTAACTTGGGCGAAAGCTGGTTCGCAGCCAAGCCCCCGAGTGAGAGGGATGCTCTTCACTCGGAGTAGGTTTTTTAACTTGGGCGAAAGCTGGTTCGCAGCCAAGCCCCCGAGTGAGAGGGATGCTCTTCACTCGGAGTAGGTTTTTAACTTGGGCGAAAGCTGGTTCGCAGCCAAGCCCCTGAGTGAGAGGGACGCTCTTCACTCGGAGTCGTTTTTAACTTGGGCGAAAGCTGGTTCGCAGCCAAGCCCCCGAGTGAGAGGGACGCTCTTCGCTCAGAGTCGTTTTTAACTTGGGCGAAAGCTGGTTTGCAGCCAAGCCCCCGAGCGAGAGGGATGCTCTTCACTCGGATTAGGTTTTTTAACTTAGGCAAAAACTGGTTTGCAGCTAAGTTGAAGGGCGTACACCCACTGGGGGTTGTAAGCCATAGAATGTGTACGAGTGAACTCAATGTGGAACTGGAAAAGTCATGCTTTTATTCATCAAACATCACTCGAGTGCTTTTATTACATCTCAATATCAAGTATAAAAACGTCGAAGCAAGTCTGCATTCCAAGCGCGGGGCTCGCATGCTTGCTTCAGAAGGTTGTACAGGTGATATGATCCGTTGTGCAGAACCTTTGAAATGACAAAAGGACCTTCCCATGCAGGAGCAAGCTTGTGAGGTCGCTGCTGATCCACTCGGAGCACAAGATCTCCTTCCTGGAAGGCCCGACCCCTGATGTGTCTGTCGTGAAAACGTCGCAGGTCCTACTGATAGGTGGCTGAACGGATAAGAGCCATCTCCCTCTCCTCCTCCAAGAGATCAACGGCATCTTGCCGTGCCTACTCTGCTTCGGCTTCAGAGTATAGTTACACACGGGGTGAATTGTGGAGTAGTTCACTCGGCAAGACGGCTTTAGCTCCGTACACCATGAAGAAGGGAGTGCGGTTGGTAGACCGATTGGGGGTCCTCCTCAGGACCCATAGAACTGACGGTAATTCGGTGACCCAGGCTCCGGCTGCATGCTCCAAATCACGCATAAGTCGCGGCTTTAGCCCTTGAAGGATTAGTCCATTCGCCCTCTCGGCTTGTCCATTCGACTGTGGGTGAGCCACGGATGCATAATCGACCCGAGTGCCTTGGGCAGCACAGAACGCTCTGAACTCTTCAGAGTCGAAGTTTGGGCCATTGTCAGTGATGATGCTGTGAGGCACGCCGTATCTGAAGATTATCTCTTTCATGAACTTGATCGTTGTACGAGAATCCAGCTTCTTGATGGGTTTGGCTTCAATCCATTTGGTGAACTTGTCGACTGCAACCAGCAAGTGGGTGAATCCACTCGCCCCTGTCCGGAGGGTCCCCACCATGTCGAGTCCCCAGACCGCGAACGGCCAGACGAGTGGGATCGTCTTCAGGGCGGACGCGGGCTTGTGTGATAAGTTTCGTAGAATTGACACCCGGCGCAGTGCTGGACTATCTCCTGCGCAGCCTCATTGGCTCGTGGCCAGAAGAAGCCGCCTTGGTAAGCTTTAGCCATGATTGTCCGAGAGGACGCGTGATGTCCACAAGTCCCCGAGTGAATTTCTTCCAAGATCAGTCGTCCTTCCTCCGGAGAGATGCAGCGTTGAGTCACACCGGTGACGCTCTTTCTGTACAACTGATCACCCATCACCGTAAAGGCCTTGGACCTGCGAACAATCTGGCGGGCCTTGACTTCATCTTTTGGAAGCTCCTGTCTGAGTAGGTACGCAATGTATGGCACCGTCCAATCGGGCGTGATCGCAAGAACCTCCATGACCAAGTCAATGACTGCTGGGACCTCAACTTCAGTCGAATCGGAGGGACTGACCACTTGCGGGGATTTTCAGTGAAGGGATCTTCTTTCATCGTTGGGGAATGCAGATGCTCAAGGAACACATTACTGGGTATAGGTTTCCGATTGGACCCGATTTTCCCCAGATCATCCGCTGCTTGATTCTTGGCTCGGGGAATGTGGTGGAGCTCTAGTCCTTCGAATTTCTTCTCCAACTTTCTCACTGCATTGTAGTATCCTGTCATAGCAGGGCTCCTGATGTCCCATTCCTTCATCACTTGATTCACAACTAGATCTGAGTCTCCGTAAACCATCAGGCGTCGGACGCCGAGTGAGATGGCCATACGTAGACCATAAAGGAGCGCTTCGTACTCGGCCTCATTGTTGCAGGAATCAAAGTGAATCTGCAGAACATAACTGAGCTGATCGCCTTTTGGAGGAACCAACACAACTCCGGCTCCTGAACCATTCAGCATCTTGGAGCCATCAAAGAACATGGTCCAGTGTTCCGGGTGACTCTGAGTCGGCTGCTGCTGTTCAGTCCATTCGGCTAAGAAATCAGCTAATGCTTGGGACTTGATCGCCTTTTTCGCCTCGAACTTGATGTCCAGGGGCAGGATCTCGATAGCCCACTTCGCCACTCGACCAGTCGCATCCCGATTGTTCATGATCTCAGACAGCGGGGCGTCGCTGACGACTGATACGACATGCTCTTGGAAGTAATGGGCTACTTTCTTTGCAGTCAGATAGATGCCATAGACGAGCTTCTGATAATGAGGATATCTCTGCTTGGACGGAGTCAGGACTTCAGAAATGTAATAGACTGGGCGCTGAACTTTGTAAGTTTTACCCTGTTCTTCTCGCTCGACGGTGAGGACGGTACTGACAACCTGACTAGTGGCCGCAATATACAGGAGCAACGGCTCGTTGCTGTTCGGAGCGACGAGCACCGGCTGGGTGGAAAGCAGGGCTTTGAGCTCAACAAACGCTGCTTGTGCTTCAGCAGTCCACTCGAACGAATCATACTTCTTCATCAATCGGTACAGGGGCAGTGCCTTCTCACCGAGACGGGAGATGAATCGGCTCAGAGCTGCAAGGCAACCCGTGAGCTTCTGTACATCATGAAGCCGTTTTGGACGTTTCATTCGTACAATCGCCCTGATCTTCTCAGGATTGGCATCTATTCCTCGTTCGGAAACGAGAAAACCGAGTAACTTGCCCCCAGGAACTCCGAAAGTGCATTTCGCCAGATTCATCTTGATATCATACTTCCGCAGATTTGCGAAAGTTTTAGCCAGGTCAGCCAACAGGTCGGAACCTTTTCTGGACTTGACCAAAATATCATCCATGTATGCCTCGATGTTCCGATTGATTTGTGTATGCAAACACTTCGGCACCATGCGCATGAAAGTGGCACCAGCATTTTTAAGAGCGAATGGCATGGTGATATAGCAGAAACACCTGAATGGGGTGATAAAAGATGTTTTTATTTCATCTGGCCCATACAGTCGGATCTGGTGGTACCCGGAGTACGCATCCAGAAAAGACAGTCGCTCACAACCCACGGTGGAATTTACGATTTGATCTATGCGGGGGAGCGGGAAATGATCCTTGGGGCAGACCCGATTGATGTGCTTGAAATCGATGCACATTCGGAGTGACTTATCCTTCTTAGGGACCATGACAACGTTGGCGAGCCACTCGGAGTGGTACACCTCACGAATGAACTCGGATGCCAGGAGCCGAGCAACTTCTTTGCCAATGGCCTTCCTCTTCTGTGTAGCAGAGCGACGAAGATGCTCCTTCACAGGTTTTGCTTTCGGGTCGACTCGCAAACGGTGCTCAGCCAGCTCCCTGGGTACACCCGGCATGTCGGATGGTTTCCATGCGAAGATGTCCCAGTTCTCACGGAGGAACTGGATGCGCGCTTCTTCCTATTTGCTGTCGAGTGTCGTTGAGATGTTGGTGGGTGCTGCATTGGGATCCTCTGGATGAATGTGCATAGGCTTCGTCTCGCCATCTGACTGGAACGCAGACTCGGCAGCTGGTTTCTTGGAGCGTAGCAGATCACTCGGATCAGCGGTTTTCTTGTATTCTTCCAACTCCACCATAGCCATCTGCTCATCAGCAATTTTGGACCCCTGCTGCAAATATTCTTCCGCGTGCTGCCGACTGCCAGTGACTGTGATCACGCCTTTAGGGCCGGGCATCTTCAGCTTAAGATCCAAGTAACATGGGCGGGCCATGAAGCGTGCGTAGGCTGGCCAACCAAGGATGGCATGATAGGCGCTGTGGAAGTCGACCACTTCGAAGGTCAGCCTTTCCTTCCTGAAGTTCTTGTTGTCTCCAAAGACTACATCCAGGGCAATCTGCCCGAGTGACTTTGCTTTCTTGCCGGGGATCACTCCGTGGAACTGCATGCTGCTCTCACTAAGATGGGACATCGGAATGCCCATCACTTTCAGAGTATCAGCGTAGAGTATGTTCAGTCCGCTTCCACTGTCCATGAGGACCTTTCGCAACCGAATGCCTCCCACGACCGGATCGACCACCAGCGCCTGCCGCCCAGGGGTAGCAATGTAGGCCGGGTGGTCCGACTGATCAAAGGTGATCGGAGTCTTCGACCAGTTCAGAAACTTTGTCGTCGCCAGCATAGCCATGTTCACTTCTCGGTTGATAACCTTCAACTGGCTCTTGCTCTCTACATCTGCAAAGATCATCGGGGTTGCGTTGACACCGGGAAAAGGTTCACCTTTGTCTCCATCATCAGCATCTTCTGGGCTCTTCTCACTCGACTGGCCCTCTCAGAACTGTTGTATCAACAGTCTGCATTGTCGAGTGGTATGCTTGGGCAATATCAGATTGCCCTCTTCATCCTTTCTGGTGTGGATGTGACACGGCAAATCGAGGACATCTTGGCCCGACTGATCTTTCTTTTTCCTTGGGATCCACTTTTCCTTAGCTTTCCCCTTGTTCTTGGCTTGATCGGCCAGTGCGGCAGCCTCGGCCTGAGCCGAACCGTCAGCCTTGCGCTTCGGCTTCCGACTGGGATTATTGTTTCCGGGGTTGGGCTCACTGGTTTTCCCCTTGCCGTTACGGAGACAATCTTCTTCTTCTCCGTTAGCATACCGAGTGGCGATCTCCATCATTCGGCTCATGGTCAAGGATCCCGACCGACCAAATTTTAGGATGAGCTCTCGATATCTAACCCCTGCCTTGAAGGCACAGACGGCTTGGTGCTCTATGACATTCTCAACCACATGATGCAGGGTCGTCCAACGCTGGATGTACTCTCTCAAAGTTTCATTCGGTTTCTGCACACAATGCTGCAACTTAGTCAACCCGGCGGGGTGTTTGCACGTGCCCTCGAACGTTTTGATGAACACTCGGGCCAAATCTTCCCAGCAGTATATGCTAGCCGGAGTGAGCTGATTGAGCCAGGCACGGGCAGACCCTTCCAGCATCGAGGGCAAATGTTTCATAGCCACATAGTCATTACCTCCTCCGATCTGCACAGCCACTCGGTAATCCTCTAGCCAAGTTTCTGGCTTGGACTCGCCGGTGAATTTACTGACTCCAGCCGCCAACCTGAAGTTGGGCGGAATCTCTACAGCTCTGATTGCTCTGCTAAAACACTCGGGCCCGAAGATGAAGGCTCCATTTCCACTCGGACAATCTCTGTCCAAGTTCTCCCTAAGAGCTCTGCCTCTGTCGACCAGGTTCTGGGCGAGAACGGATCTCGCGTTGAACTGCAGGTCACGATAGTCGACTGGTTCTCTCTGGCAATAACCGTCACCATGGCGGGGAGGGCTGGCCCTCCGATCATTACCGTAAGGATGCCTGGCATCGTACGGTCGGGGCGCGTATGAGCCATCCCGCAGAGGGGGCAACTGCATACGACGATGATCATCTTGACGCTGCGGAGGCGTATTCCGACTGCGACCCTGCCCCGAGTACTGGTCTTGGTGGGGGCCTCGGTCGTTTCACCGCGGAGGCGAGTGTCTATTTCTCCTCGGGGACACCGGGCTGTGGGCCAACTAGACGGTGTCAGCCCTGACGGATCTGCTGTGAATCCTATTGCGTGACTGGGACACCGCTGAATTCTGCTCTTCAGCCGCCTTGAGCAGGGCCTGGATCTGCCGTAGACCCTCCCCCGCCTCGGATCGGGATGGGTCAATGGAATCTGCTATCCGAGTGGCCGCCGCCAAATTCTGAATGGGAGTGCGAAATACCTAGAAGTTCTGCTGCTGATCGTTTGGGAACAACTGTCTCTGCCGCCGACTGGAACTGGGCTGATGTTACTGCTAGGCGCAATCGTCGAGTGACTTCTGGAGCGCCTCCAGACGACTGCGCTCAGCCAAGTTGGCCTGGCGCGCGGCCTCCAAAGCCTGAGCCTCGGGGGTCGTCCCAACGATGGGCGTCTGTAGGGTCTGCTCGGTTCTGCGCTGCAACTCCTCCCTCTGCTGCCGAGTGAGAGGTCGGGGGTAGTACTCGTCATCGTGACGGTCCCCGCCACCGCCAAGATCAGCGCGCGATGGGTCACCGGTCTCCGCGCCACCGCGGCCGTACCTAGGCAGACTGGGCGGGAAATCCGCCTTCAGCACCTCTGCAGCGGGATCACTGCTCTCGCACTCGGACAAGCTTTCCGAGTGCTCATGCACGGTGGCGAACAGATCGAAGACGGGCTCATCGGGCTCAATTGCTGCGATTTGCGGGGCCGCAGCCTGAAGGGCCACCACGTGCTTGATGCACCGTTGAAGCTGTGAGCATCCGGAACGCTTGCGACGGTGGCTGGTGGAGAGAGGAGACGCCGACTGGTACAGAGTCGACGGTTGTCGAAGAAGAACGCCGAAGGTACTCGCGGGGAAGTGCGCTGCGCCGCAGACGGGCAATGCCTTGACATCCAGCAGGGCTTCCTGAAGCCACGCCGAATCGTCGATGAAACTGAGGACGCCGAAACGGATCTCGCCGCCCAGAGTCAGTCCGCCGCCGGAAACCATGGTGATGACGGGAAAAACGCAACTACGCCGGAAGTCGCTAGACACCTGCCCCACGGTGGGCGCCAACTGTCGTGGGTGCAAGTCTGACAGTAGTGTGTAGGGGTATAGATGAGAGGGCAGAGCCTAGCTACGGCGCAGTTGTTACACTCGGATTTACGAGTTCAGGCCCCTCAGCGGTGGAGGTAATAGCCCTACGTCTCGGTGCTCTGGAGCCGTTGGTTGAGTGTATAGGTTACAAAGAATGCGAACCCTTGGAATGTAGCTGAGGGGTGGCTTATATAGAGTCCGCCCGGCCCCCATGAATGCCGCCATTACCAGGGGTTAAAGAGGGGGTTTAAGGGCGCCAGGTAACGGGCGCATTGATTACAATCAATAAGGGCGAGCGCACGTCCTGACCGTTGTGTTCCTGGAGTCTCCTGGTCTTCTCTGGTCGAGTGACTGTCAGGTACTCCGAGTGAAATAAGACGGTCGAGTGAACTCCTGCCTCCCGAGTGGTTCATTGAACTCCGAGTGAATGTCAAGTTGTAGAACTCCTGACTGCTGATCTGGCCCTGGGGCCCAGTATAAAGTGTGTGGCGTCCTAGGGTAGGGTCCGTAGGTCAGGCCTATTACCCTATCCCTAGTATATGCCCTCGTCAAGCTCAATGTTGCAGAAGGATGGTGATATTGATGAAGATGTGAGACATCGAACCATAATTGGATGGATGAAGTAGCGTCAAGCTTTTAACGTCCTACTATGTGACAAGAGAGTGCCACAAAACCTAAAAGGCAGGTTCTGTAGGACAACGATTCAATCTGTGATGTTGTATGGCTAAATGTTGGTCAACTAAAAGATGACATGTCCAAAGTTAGGTGTAGCAGAGATGCGTATGTTGAGATGGGGGAACACATCTGGTGCACCGAGGCAATTGGTGCAACCGGTGCACCGGCCCCCATTGCACATTCACAAATATTTGAAAAAATCCAGAAAATATTTAGTGCATTGACACAACATCAATATATGTTGTCACAAAAATTCAAATCAAAATTTGAAACATTTCTCGAGATATAAAAATGACAATTCTGACATCAATGTGCTAATGGGCCAAAACTGAAGCCCAACTTGTGTTATGTACTATTCAGTTCACATTTGTCATTTTTTTGTATCTCGAGCAATGTTTCAAATTTTGATTTGAATTTTTGTGACGGCATACATTGATGTTTTGTCAATGTACTATTTTTTTCCGGAATTTTCTGAACAATTTTGAATGTGCAACGGGTGACCGGTGCACCGGTAACGCCAATTGCCCCAGTGCACCAGATACATCCCCGTTGAGATGTATATGTGTCCACACAAGAGACGATCGGTTCCGAATATACGTTGATAAAGTTGGGGTATCATCGATCATAGAGAAGGTTGTCCAACATCGTCTGGGATGGATTTGAACATATACAACGCAGGCCGCCAGCAGCGGCGGTGCATATTGGACGGTTAAATCATGTTGTTAATGTCCATAAAGGTCGGTAGACCAAATTTGATATGAGAGGAGTCCGTAAAAAGAAATCTAAATGACTGGAATATCACCGAAGAACTAGCCATGAACAAAGGTGTGACAACTCGGCTAGTACCCTAATTGTAAACTGCTTGTTATGTTATTTTTGCATCATGCTCATCTCACAAGCATTGCATCAGCATCATATTGCCTTTCATTAAGGAGGAATTTAGATATTTTAATAAATCCTAAGTTCTATTTTATTTTGCCATTTTGTCAAATAGTGAATAAGTGAAACATTCTCCCTTTTGGTGTTCTAGCTCAAGACTCACCTCCACACTTTACAATATCCTTTTTGTGACATTTTGGAGCTACCCAAAATTATTTCACAATTTTTGTACTCCCTCTGTCTCAAAATATAAAACGGTTTTCTGTCTAAATCTTGACCAAAAAACGTCTTATATTTTTAGACAAAGGAAGTACAGGGCTCCTACTTCTAGTTCAAACCGTGATTATGCCATGTCCCACTTTATTTTTCCAAATAAAAGTTGAAACTCATCCTTTTTTTGCGGGAAAATGTTGAAACTCATCCAAATGGTCTAAATATTTTTATGTGAACTTATTGTATATTATCAAGGCCACAATTAAAATTTCAACCCATTTGGATTTGAATTGGCCCTCCAAATAATTTCTAATCTCAGCCTATTCTATTTTCTGTAAAAAGAAAATAGAAATCCCTACACTAAACAGTGCATCCAGCCCATTCCTATTCTATCCGCAGGACCCAACTCCTCTCAGCGTTGCAGGCCAGCATGAAATCACTAATTAAAAGGATACTCCTGGTCACTCCCACCTTCTGAGGTTGCGACAAGTGGTGCACTGCACATGCGCCACTTGTCGCAACTTGGGATTTTTTTCGTAGATTTGTTTAGTTAAAATGTTTTATCTATTAAACCGTGTGTCCATATCGTGAACCATTTTCACCATTGGATTTCTTGCATCGAGATCTTCAAAACTAGATCCCATGTTAATAGGTTTGGATAAACTTTTTTTTCACGAAAACAATCATAAAAACCGGAAGAAAAAACCCAAGCCGAAGCACGATTTTTGCCCCACTTTTTTCTGCCAGAAGCAAATGTGTGCCTCTTGAGGAAAAAAACATGTTTTTCCTTTTCCTCGACGATCTTTTTTTTCTTGTCCTTCAAGCCAAGGGCGGCAGCAGCCTAAGATCGCATATGCCCACCTGTAAAAACCCTAGCCTCCGTCGTGTATATAAGGGGAGGCTAGGGGGCTCTCAATCCAATCTTCTCTCAGATAGAAACTCTCGATAGCAATCTCATACACCATTGTAAACTCTTCGCATGAGGTATCGCTCCATCATGAATAACAGAAACAAGCAGGACGTAGGGTATTACTCTTCGAAGGCCTCGTGTGACATTCGATCTGTGACTTCCGGCTGCGCTTGGACCCCTACTAGGGATCTGACAGATTCCTACACCGTCATTGTCCGTCGTGGGCCTTTGGATGGGCCGAGTTTGTCGGAGTCCTATGTGGCGAAGGTTCGGACTCCAGCGAACCTCCCTGATACGTCTCAAATGCATCTATAATTTTTTATTGTTAAATGCTATTATATTACCGTTCTTACATATTTTGGCCATCATTTTATATAATTTTTTTGGACTAACATATTAATCCAGTGCCTAGAGTCAGTTACTGTTTTCTCCTTGTTTTTGGTTTTTACAGAAAATCGATACCTTCGAAGGTCCAAACACGATGAAACTTTTTCACGATTTTTTTCTGAAACATAAGAGACCCTAGAAGCTTCGGGGGAGGACCAGAAGACCCATGAGGAGGCCACAAGCCCGGGGGCATGCCCTGGGGGGTAGGGGCGCGCCACCCTGGCTTGTGGGCCCCTCGTAGCTCCGTTTACCCTAATTCCTGGTCTATAAATTCACATATATTCCAAAACCCTCAGAGCGAGACTCGAAACAATTTTATCGCCGTGGAAAGCCTCTGTTCCGACGTGATTTCATCTGGAGCCCTGTTCTGGCATTCTGCTGGAGGAGTGAATCATTGGGGAGGCCATCTTCATCAACCTTGCTGCCTTCATGATGATGTTTGAGTAGTTCTTTCAGGACCTGCGGGTCCATAGTAGTAGCTAGATGTCTCTCTTTCTCTCTCTCTCTCTCTCTCTCTCTCTCTCTCTCTCTTGATCTTCAATACAATGATCTCTTTGGAGATCCATCTAATGTAATTCTTGTGGCATGTTTGTTGGGATCCGATGAATTATGGATTTATGATCAGATTGTTCAATGAATTTATATGAATATCTTGAAGTTTATTCGATGTGTAATTTTATAGCTATGTATGTTTTCTGATCTATGAGTCTTCTCTGGCCAAGATATATGAGTAGTTCTTCAGAGGGAGTAGTGCATAGTAGTGGGTTCAATCTTGCGGTAATCTTGTCCAGTGACAGAATGGACAAAGGCATGAATTGTGTTGTTGCCACTAAGGATAAAGCGATGGGGTCCTCTTATTGCTAGGTTTTCTTCTGTCTACATTATGTCATCTTGCTTATTGCGTTACTCTGTTTCTTGTGAACTTAATACTTTGAGATGCATGCTGGATAGCGGTCTTGGGCTGGAGTAATAGTAGTAGATGCAGTTGGATTAACGGTCTACTTATCATGGACGTAATGCCTATGTGAGATTATGCCATGAATGATCATAGTTATAATTTGCGATATTCTGTCAATTGCCCAACAGTAATTTGTCTACCATCACATTACATGCTTTTGAGAGAGATGCCTCTAGTGAACCTATGGCCCTAGGTCTATTTTCCATCAGTACAAAAACTCCTACAATTGCTTTTTACTTTCTTGCCACTTTGCCCTATCACTATTTGTTGGGAAACGTAGTAGAAAACAAAAAAATCGCACCTACGCACAATCAGCATCAATATGAAGATGCAAAACAGGTTGTGATCATGATCGTTACCGTCACCGAGTTGCAGCGGAAGAAGAACGTGCCGGTGTAGATCATACTTGGAGTCCCATGAACCATCGATGAATAATCCCGCTAACCGCCCACGAACAGCCCCTCGAACAAAAGACCGAAATCACGGCCTCTCTACTTGGTTGCAAGCGTGCAGCCTTCACGATCCGACAGTGCTTCGCCGTCCAGAGCTAATCATCACCAGAGAATTAGAGGGAGGAGATTAGAACCACACTGGTCTTCTAATTATAAGGATTAGAGAATTGTGCTAGCTCTAATTAGTCAACTAGGACCAACTAGAACTAGAACTAGAGGGACTAGAGGAGGCTCCAAACTTGTATATCTCAACGAGCACCAAACCTCAAGTATATATAGGTTAGAGGAAGAGGGAGGGCTGCCACCAAGGGGGAAGGAATCCCCCTTGGTGCACCAGTCTAGGGGAGGTGGAGTCTGACTCCTCCCCTCCCCCAATTCGGCCTCCTTCCTTAGAGGAAGGGGGTGCCTCCCACTTGGACCCTTGTGGCCCAAGTTGCCTTCCACCTCTTGGCCTTTTAAGGCCCGTTGATATTAAATTAAATATAAATTTGTTCTAAATACTTTCAGAATATTTTATATATAATTTAACATCCCAGGAAACATTTTCCATCTATATATTATTTATCGGTAATACCCGGTATTACCCGATATTCACCAAAACCCTTCCGGTGACCCCGAAATGCTTCCGGATCCTCTCGGAACTATTCCGAATATTAATGAAACAATTCCACAAATATATTCTCATCACTCCCATCCTACTAACACTCATCAGATCGTGACTGCCTTAAGCTTGTGACCCCATAGGTTTGGTAACTCATAGACATGAACGAAACAGTTCGTTCAATGACCGACAATGGGACCGTGGACGTCCATATCGATCCCTATGAGCACACGAATGATATTCGAGTGAACCTTTGGTTATCATATGATGTTCCCTTTGCTTTGCGATTCTTCACAAAATCCGGGATGCATCGGTATCCTCCTGAGTCATCACCATGATCACTATACCGAAATCATTGTTACCGGTTTTGTTCTTCTTTCTCGTTATTGTGTTCCGGCATCCCCGTGACGTAGTCACCTGTGTCTGGCCAGATAATGATGAATGCCGTCACACCGAGAGGGCCCTAAGAATATCTCTCCATCATTGGAGGAGCAAATCCCACTCTCGAGCTATCTAGTCCCTTGTCAAACTTTCCGATGAACCTGTAAGTTGTCGTTATGATCACCAAGTTACATGTGACGTTTCAGCAACCCCAAAGCCCACCGTACGGTAAGAAGTGACTACGATACTCTCATGGTCTAAGGAGAAAAATAATATGTTAACACTCCATGTTATTACAATTGATTACAGACGATATTAACTCAATTCATAACAGACAAGATTGGGTCGATCCAATATGATCATTCTTCCAACATGATAATCTCAATGTTGTTTTAGGACTATCGTTTAACCCTTAACGATATCCTAAGATCCGGAAAACGTGATCACCAATGCTACTTGTAGTCTGCGTTGGTATTTCCCCGAAGAGGAGAGGATAATGCAGTACAGTAGAGATAAGTATTTCCCTCAGTTAAGAACCAAGGTTATCAATCCAGTAGGAGAACCAAGCCAAATTCCGTTAAGCGCACCTGCACACAAAAGAGAAAACACTTGCACCCAACGCAAATAAGAGGGTTGTCAATCCTCCTAGCGGTTATTTGCAAGGATTAAATCTTATCGAGGTAAATAGATAAACTAATATACTAATTAAAATAAAAGTAAATAAATTGCAGCAAGGTATTTTTAGTTTTTTAATATATGATAAAGTAGACCGGGGGCCATAGTTTTCACTAGAGGCTTCTCTCTCGAACACATAGCATATGGTAGGTAAACAAATTACTGTTGGGCAATTGATAGAAAAGCAAATAATTATGACGGATTCATGGCAATGATCATGTATATAGGCATCATGTCTGAGACAAGTAGACCGACTCCTGCCTGCATCTACTACTATTACTCCACCCATCGACCGCTATCCAGCATGCATGTAGGGTATTAAGTATGAAACAGAGTAACGCCTTAAGTAAGATGCCATGACGTAGACAAAGTAAACTCAAGCAATATGATTAAACCCCATCTTTTTATCCTTAATGGCAACAATACAAATACGTGTCATGTCCCCTTCTGTCACTGGGATTGAGCACCGCAAGATTGAAACCATCACAAAGCACCTCTCCCATTGCAAGATAAATCAATCTAGTAGGCCCAACCAAATCGATAGATCGGAGAGAAATACAAAGTTATAATAATCATGCATAAAAGAGTTCATAGAAGACTCAAATAATTCTCATGAATAATCTGATCATAAACTCACAATTCATCGGATCCCAACAAACACACCGCAAAAGAAGATTACATTAGATAGAACTCCAAGAACATTGAGGAGAACATGTTATTGAAGATCAAAAAGAGAGAAGAAGCCATCTAGCTACTAGCTATGGACACGTAGGTCTGTGGTAAACTACTCACACATCATCGGAAGGGCAGCAAGGTTGATGTAGAAGCCCTCCGTGATCGATTCCCCCTCCGGCAGAGTACCCAAAAAGGCCTCCAGATGGGATCGCGGAAGAACAAAGGCTTGCGGCGGCAGAAAGGTTTTCTCTTTTGTCTTTTTGTTGGTTTGGGAATATTTGTGAATTTATAGCGAAGGAATTAGGTCAAGAGGTGCCACGAGGGGCCCACAAGCCTGGGGCGCGCGGCCACCCCCCTGGGGTGCGCCCTCCAGGCTTGTCGCCTCCTCGTGGCTCTTCTGGTCTTCTCCCGAAGCTTCCTGGGTCTCTTCTGGTCCGGAAAAAATTAATCCAAAGTTTTATTCTTGTTTGGACACTTTTTGATAATGATTTTCTGAAAAGGCAAAAACAAGCAGAAAACAACAACTGGCACTGGGCACTGGGTTAATAGGTTAGTCCCAAAAAATGATATATAATGGCATATAAAACATCCAAGATTGATACTATAATAGCATGGAACAATCAAAAATTATAGATACGTTGGAGACGTATCAAGCATCCCCAAGCTTAATTCCTGCTCGTCCTCGAGTAGGTAAATGATAAAAACAAATTTTTTTATGTGGAATGCTACCTATCATGTTTCATCATGTAATATTTCTCTTACGGTATGAATAATAAAATCCGAATGATTCAAAGCAATAGTCTATAATTTGATATAAAGACATCATTACTCATGCATACTAATAAACAATCATGTCTTTCAAAATAAAAGTGCTAAAGAACGTCATCCCTACAAAATCATATAATCCTGTCATGCTCCATCTTCTTAACACAAAGTATTTATCATGCACTACCCCGATGACAAGCCGAGCAATTGGTTCATACTTTTTAACGCACTTCAGCTTTTTCAACTCCCACGCAATACATGAGCGCAAGCCATGGATATAACACTATGGGTGGAATAGAGTGTGGTGGTAAAGATAAATACGAGAAGTCAAAAATAAGAAGACAGTCTCACATCAATGAGGCTAATCAACGGGCTATGGAGATGCCCATCAATTGATGTCAATGCGAGGAGTAGGGATTGCCATGCAACGGATGCACTAAGAGCTATAAGTGTATGAAAGCTCAACATGAAAACTAAGTGGGTGTGCATCCAACTTGCTTGCTCATGAAGACCTCGGGCATTTGAGAGAGCCCGTCATCAGAATATACAAGCCAAGTTCTATAATGAAAAATTCCCACTAGTATATGAAAGTGACAAAATAGGAGACTCTCTATATGAAAAACATGGTGCTACTCTGAAGCACAAGTGTGGAAAAGGGATAGTAACATTGCCCCTTCTCTCTTTTTCTCTCATTTTTTTCATGGCTCTTTTTCGCCTTTTTTTCGTCCGGAGTCTCATCCTGACTTGTGGGGGAATCATGGTCTCCATTATCCTTTCTTCACTGGGACAATGCTCTAATAATGATGATCATCACACTTTTATTTACTTACAACTCAATATTACAACTCGATACTAGAACAAAAATATGACTCTATATGGATGCCTCTGGCAGTGTACCAGGATATGCAATGATGCTAGCGTAACATGTATAAAAAATGATGAACGATGGCTGAGCCACAAATACTATGTCAGCTATATGATCGTGCAAAGCAATATGACAATGATGATGTGTGTCATAAAAACGGAACAATGGAAGTTGCATGGCAATATATCTCGGAATGGCTATGGAAATGCCATGATAGGTAGGTATGGTGGCTGTTTTGAGGAAGATATAAAGAGGCTTATGTGTGATAGAGCTTATCATATCACGGGGTTTGGATGCACCGGCGAAGTTTGCACCAACTCTCGATGTGAGAAAGGGCAATGCACGGTACCGAAGTGGCTAGCAAATTGCGGAAGGGTGGGAGTGCGTATAATCCATGGACTCACATTAGTCATAAAGAACTCACATACTTATTGCGAAAGTTTTTTAGCCCTTGAAGCAAAGTACTACTACGCATGCCCCTAGAGGGATAGATTGGTAGGACAAGGTCCATCGCTCGTCCCCGACCGCCAATCATAAGGTAGACAATCAACAATAAATCATGCTCCAACTTCTTAGCATAACGACAGATCATACGTGCATGCTTCGGGAATCACAAACCTTAACACCAATATTCTTACTAAACCACAATCATCTACTAATACCTCCCACATATTACCATCTTAATATCACAAAATTATTGCAAGGAATAAAATTTATCATATTCAGTGATCTACATGAAAGTTTTTATTATATCCCTCTTGAATACCTATCATATCTGGACCAAATTCATAACCCGTGCATATTACCATTGCTATTCATTAGAATCTCAAAAAGATATAAGTGAATCATGAGAGTGCAACTATTTCTTTAAAATATAACCACCGCCGTGCTCTAAAAGATATAAGTGAAACACTAGAGCAACTGCCTAGCTCAAAAGATATAAGTGAAGCACATAGAGTATTCTAACAAATCACGAATAATGTGTGTCCCTCTCAAAAAGTTGTGTTCAGCAAAGATGATTGTGACAAACTAAAAAGTAAACAAACTATATCACAAGACGGTCCAAGTAAAGCACAAATCATGTGATGAATAAAAATATAGCTGCAAGTGAGTTTCCGATAGATTGTAGACGAAAGAGGGGATGCCATCCGGGGCATCCCCAAGCTTAGACGCTTGAGTCTTCCTTGAATATTACCTTGGGGTGCCTTGGGCATCCCCAAGCTTAGGCTCTTGCCGCTCCTTATTCCTTTGTCCATCATAGTCTCACCCAAAACTTGAAAACTTCAGCACACAAAACTCAACAGAAACCTCGGGAGATCCGTTAGTATAACAAACAAATCTTAAACTTTAGGTACTGTTGTAAATTGATTCATATTTAATATTGGCATAATTCTACTGTACTCCAACTTCTCCATGACTCATACCCCCCGATACGATCCATAGATTCATCAAAACAAGCAAACTATGCAACAAAAACAGAATCTGTCTAAAACAGAACAGTCTGCAAAGACCTGAATTAACGTCATACTTCTGTAACTCCAAAAATTCTGAAAAATTAGGACAACGTGGGAAATTCATATATCAATACTGTGTAAACAATTCAGAAGGTTCTGACGTTCCAGCAAAAACACAAAATTCCAGCACTGGACACAAAAGTTTCTGTTTTCCAACAACATCTATCATACTATCTTCCAAATCACCCCAAAGGCATTACTTGGCACAAACACTAATTAAAAGATAAAAACACAATCATAACAGAGGATACAATTGTGTAAACACACAAGAACAGAAAGTATTGGGTTGTCTCCCAACAAGCTCTTTCTTTATAGCCATTAAGATAGGCTTCGAGATTTTAATGATGCTCACATGAAAGATCATAATTGAAACACAAAGAGAGCATCATGAAGCATATGAAAAACACATTTAAGTCTAACATACTTTATATGCATAGGCATTTTATAGGAAAACAAATTATCAAGACAACCAATATCTAGCATATGCAAATAGGAAGAATGAAGCATTAATAATTTCAAAACAAAGAGAGGTAATTTAATAACATGAAGACTTCTATAACCATATTTTCCTCTCTCATAATAATTACATGTAGGATCATAATCAAACTCAACAATATAGATATCATATAAAATATTATCTTCATGATCCACATGCATAAAAGTTTTATCCTCTTCCAAGATAGTGGGATTAACATGAACTAAAGTCATGACCTCTCCAAACCCACATTTATCAAAAAATTCATAAGATTGAACACTCTCCAAATATGTGGGATTCTTTTTACCAAAAGTTGACACTCTTCCAAACCCACTTTCAATATTATTGCAAACATTATTATCCATAACATATTCATCATGAGGCTTAAATAAATTTTCAAGATCATAAGAAGCATTATCACCCCAATCGTGATCATTGCAATAAGTAGTGGACATAACAAAATTGTCATCCCCAAGCTTGTAGTTTTGCATATCATTAGCACAATTGACATTAATAGAATTTATAATAAAATCATTGCAATCATTCTTTTCATTCAAGGAGCTATCATGAATCAATTTATAAATTTCTTTTTCTAACACTTCATCACAATTTTCAAATTCATGATTTTCAAGCAAAACTTCATAAAGAAATTCAAGCGCACTCAACTCACTAGCAATTGGTTCATGATAATTGGATCTTTTCAAAAGAAGAGCAAGTGGATGAGGATCCATAGTATCTTAACTTTTTGTTTTATTTTCTGTTCTTGTGTGTTTGACATGAAAGCAATAAAAGCAAGCAAGCAAGCAAATAAAAAATATTTTTGTGTTTTTGTAAAAAAAATTAGAAGTGGGGGAGATGAAAACTAGAGGCAAATGCAAATAAAAGGCAAATAAAATAAATGCAAGTGGATGATACTTTGTGCGAAGGTACTTGGTAATTTTGATGATGTCTCCCCGGCAACGGCGCCAGAAATTCTTCCTGCAACTTGTAGTCTGCGTTGGTATTTCCCCGAAGAGGAGAGGATAATGCAGTACAGTAGAGATAAGTATTTCCCTCAGTTAAGAACCAAGTTTATCAATCAAGTAGGAGAACCAAGCAAAATTCCGTTAAGCGCACCTGCACACAAAAGAGCAAACACTTGCACCCAACGCAAATAAGAGGGTTGTCAATCCTCCTAGCGGTTATTTGCAAGGATTAAATCTTATCGAGGTAAATAGATAAACTAATATACTTATTAAAATAAAATAAAATAAATTACAGCAAGGTATTTTTAGGTTTTTAATATATGATAAAGTAGACCGGGGGCCATAGTTTTCACTAGAGGCTTCTCTCTCGAACACATAGCATACGGTGGGTAAACAAATTACTGTTGGGCAATTGATAGAAAAGAAAATAATTATGATGGATTCATGGCAATGATCATGTATATAGGCATCACGTCCGAGACAAGTAGACCGACTCCTGCCTGCATCTACTACAATTACTCCACCCATCGACCGCTATCCAGCATGCATCTTGGGTATTAAGTATGAAACAGACTAACGCCTTAAGTAAGATGACATGATGTAGACAAAGTAAACTCAAGAAATATGATTAAACCCCATCTTTTTATCCTTAATGCCAACAATACAAATACGTGTCATGTCACCTTCTGTCACTGGGATTGAGCACCGCAAGATTGAACCCATCACAAAGCACCTCTCCCATTGCAAGATAAATCAATCTAGTAGGCCAAACCAAATCGATAGATCGGAGAGAAATACAAAGCTATAATAATCATGCAGAAAATAGTTCAGAGAAGACTCAAATATTTCTCATGAATAATCTGATCATAAACTCATAATTCATCGGATCCCAACGAACACACCGCAAAAGAAGATTACATCGGATAGAACTCCAAGAACATCGAGGAGAACATGGTATTGAAGATCAAAGAGAGAGAAGAAGCCATCTAGCTACTAGCTATGGACCCGTAGGTCTGTGGTAAACTACTCACACATTATCGGATGGGCGGCAAGGTTGATTTAGAAGCCCTCCGTGATTGATTCCCCCTCCGGCAAAGTACCGGAAATGGGCTCCAGATGGGATCGCGGAAGAACAGAGGCTTGCGGCGGCGGAAAGGTTTTCTCTTCTGTCTTTTTGTTGGTTTGGGAATATTTGTGAATTTATAGCGAAGGAATTAGGTCAAGAGGTGCCACGAGGGGCCCACAAGCCTGGGGGGCGCGAACACCCACCTGGGGCGCGCCCTCCAGGCTTGTCGCCTCCTCGTGGCTCTTCTGGTCTTCTCCCGAAGCTTCCTGGGTCTCTTCTGGTCCAGAAAAAATTAATCCAAAGTTTTTTTTCTTGTTTGGACACTTTTTGATAATGATTTTCTGAAAAGGCAAAAACAAGCAGAAAACAGCAACTGGCACTGGGCACTGGGTTAATAGGTTAGTCCCAAAAAATGATATATAATGGCATATAATTGCATATAAAACATCCAAGATTCATACTATAATAGCATGGAACAATCAAAAATTATAGATACATTGGAGACGTATCAACCAACAACACTTGAGCTAGTCCTAGAGGCAAGACTAGGAACCTTTTCATTTAACCGTTTATCATTCCACACGTGCATATGAGTTTTCCACTGAATCACATATTTCAGGATCATAGCAGTTATAACATAGAATATAAACTCTTTAATTATGAATTGAGAAATATAATAATACAAATATTATTGCCTCTAGGGCATATTTCCAACAGTCTCCCACTTGCACTAGAGTCAATAATCTAGTTGCATGCTTTTCTAACACTCATGGCTATCTGGTGTTGCTCATGCTTTGCTAGTGGTAGAGCCTTCATCACTAGATCTGATACTAATCAAATCCTAATGTTTATTTGTGTCGGCAATATATGATTTTATGCGTAATTCTTATGTTACATTAATGGTAACACTATATCTCTATATAGTCCATTTTATAGTAACACTATATCTTCATATAGTTCATTTGCTATATCATCATATAGTCAATTTTATTTGGAACTACACCATAGTTTATCAATAAACTTTTATTGATCTAGATTATATTCTATTGAAGACTTCTCCAGCCTCAATCTACATCGTTTATGAAATCCACAATTATGTTTGTTACCTGAAACTATTTCAAATATCATAGCCCGATAGTTTATTTATATCAGTCATGTAATTGTCTTGTGTAACCTTTACAACAAACAATTTGTGTAACTATTTACAACAATTTCTTCATCTCCTCCATAGACGAGAAACAAATCCTTCGTCCAACTGAGGTACTTAATCTTGAAGCAGTCACCCTGGTGAACCTCCCTAGGATCACTATGGTACTCACTACTAACAATTAGTTTATATGAAACATATGGCCTTGTACATTTGATAGCATACATGACGAATTCAATCTCTGAAGCAAATTGAACTCTCCTCATCCACTCATGCTCATCAACTATTGATTTCTGCACAGTATTTATGCTATGTGACACTATGAGAAAACACTTTCTCCTTTTAAACTTCTTTAAAACTTTGTCACAGTACATGTCTTAGAATTATCAGATGTTTTGATCTATCTATATAGATTTTCATCCAGTAATTATAAGTCCCTTTGGAAACATTATTCTAATCCTTTGTGCTAATAATTTTTATATAATTTCTGGTTAAGTAATATGCCACACATATGCAAGATCAGAAATGACATAGAGCTCCCATTAAACTTCTTGTATCCACAAGCTCTTTGATAAAGTTTGAATTAATTACTTCATCAAATTCCAGCTACTTGATACTTTATTTAAAATCATAAACATGACTTGAAAATTTACATCATTCCGGTATTCCTAACAAAACATTTTGGTTGTATCTTGCATACATCCTGTTTGAAACTCTTTTCAAAAAGTTCTGTTACTCATCTTGTTATATATCAATAATATACAACATTCACCATCGTAATCCATTCATACTTTTAGTATTGCTACTAACAAAAAGACTTGACAAGATCAACTCTTCCCTCTACAAAACCCTTTTGTAAAACTTTTCTTTCAAGATCACCATCCATGAATATTCGAAGATCCATTTATACACCTTCTGAAGGTTTCACCAAGTTCAAAACTTGTTCCTTGCATATGGACTTCACTTTGGATTTTAATGGTTTAAGTAATACCTCTCTAGCTGGGCGCCATCACAGCTTCCTTGTAGTGCATAGGTTTCATCTTCTTCTAAGATGAATTATTCAGTAGATTCGATAATCTTTCTTAACCCTTGCATTTTCTTACAGTCTTAACTGAAGCTCCTACATCTAATGTAGCAGATTCTTTGCTCGGTTTTACGGACCAAAATATTCCAGAACATTTCTAGTTTAGTCTTGTTTCAACTTAAGCCGGAGATTCAATAATCTCAATAAGCTGTATCATCCTCCCACTTATTCCTTTAACGAGTAAACCTTTTCTCGAAAAATATTCATTCTCTAACAAACATTTTGTCCTTTTGAATTTTGTGAGAGAAACACAAAAACTACAATCAAGCATTTGGTCTAAAATATTCTATAACTCTTTATAGTTTTATCAGACTTCTAGATGGTGCATCTGTTTAGTGAATATTATGTTGTTGCATCCCAAAATTTTAATCAGAGCCGATCGGTAATAATAATTCCACAATTATTCAATTGCTTGCTAAACTTATGAATAAGATATATTTCTTCATGAATGAAGAATTCTGTTTATCTTTCGTCATAATGATATCATATCTTCATCCTGAATTACTTTGAACTATTTCAAATATTTCAGTCCTTATGTTTTATCAAGTAAATCATATTTACTCATAACTTTGATGAAGTATAAATATTCACCGCACCCTGTTATATCCATTAGACTTTATACATCATAATGTATTCAGTCAATTCTAATAAAAGACTTTTATACTTTTTCTCTATGAAGATTTAATTATCCGATATAACCAAGCAGTGCCACATACAAGTGGTTTTATCAGTCTTCTTAAGACGTTTAGCTTTAATGTTATAGATCACAAACTTCAAGATTCATCATGAATAAACCATCACAAAATAGAGGTTTAATCAAAAACCATATTCTCATAATAAATCGAACAACCATTGTTTGAAAAACTTATAAGAATATCCATCGCATAACCCATAGGATAATGCATTACATAACTTCGAAGCAAAATAACTATTATTTCAGTTCTAAGATAAATCTTGAAGACAAACTAAAGACATGACTTTGACGGTCTCCGAGCAGCGATCCCATCACTATTCCCGACTTGCATCACGACTTTATTTCTTCTCTCCTTGTGAGTTCTCTGTAGTCTCTGTATCGGATTGCAAAACAAGAGCAACCGATTAGTATCAAATACTCATGACATACAGAAATTTACAAGTAGAATAAATTAATTGTGTATAACAATTATACCTTTATCGGAAGAACCATTCTTCTTATCCGCCAAATACTTCTTGCAGTTACGCTTCCAGTGTCCCTTCTGCTTGCAGTAGAAACATTTAGTCTCTTTAGAGTCTCCGCCCTTATTTTTCTTCTCAGACTCGGTCTTACTGGATCCAGCAGACTTTTTCTTCTTGGACTTGCCCTTCTTGAAACTGGTGGTCTTGTTGACCATCAACATTGTCTTGTTCTTCTGCATTCCAGCTTCCGCAGTTTTGAGCATAACAAATAACTCATTTGCACTTTTCTCCATCCCATTCATGTTGTAATTCATGATAAAGCCATCGTAAGATGGGGGGAGTGAAGCACACACAATATCTGTACCGAGTGTTGGAGGAATTCCAAATTCCAGAGAAGCCAGTCTATCAACATAGCTAGCAAGTTTACTATATGCTCACTCATTGAGGAACCCTCTTTCATCTTGCATTCAATCAAGGCCTTGGTTAATTCAAAACATTCAGTCCTTCCCTGTTTCTTGTACAGAACTTTCAGTGACCCAATTATGAATAGAGTAGTGATCGTTCAAAACGCTTCTGTAGTTTAGGATCCATACAAGTTAACATGAGGCACTGGACTGGATCATAGTCATCACTACGAGCAGCGTAAGCAGCAACTTCTTCTGGTGTTGCGCCCTTTGTAGGAGCATCATCCAGGGGCTGATCCAGCACGTACTCCTTCTTAGCACTCCCGAGAACAAATCTTAGGTTCCAGATCCAATCCGCATAGTTTCCACCATTAGCAACCAACTTCTCTTTCTCTAACATATGGGCTAAGTTGAACATATTGCGAGCCATTGTTCTACAACGATAGACACAAAATTCATTTAGACATTTATTCATAATTAATGTTGCACTAGTGTTTAAACAAATTTTAATATAAAGTGCACTTCCACTCAAATCAATATCTCTCATAATTCAAAGTGAGTGATTCAAGACCCTGATCTCATTCACACCCATGGATGGTAGCATCTCATATGATGTGAATTTCAACTGCTAGGCAATCTTTTGCCGATCATATCCCCATACTCTTGTTCATATTTCGATGCTTCATGCTCTGAGCTCAGAACTTTTCTGCTAGAACTTCAAGGCAACTGAGTGTTTCCACCATGAGGTCCTACCTCACCCGCCTTACACTTCACTTCTCGTTTGTACTCATGGTAGCATGTAGTACTCCGAAAGGCCACATGTTATAGACGGTTGCAACACTGGGAAGAGCACCTTTTAACTTGATATTTACTGTGAGAGATCACCCTAAGAATTGACTACTGCGCAATCAAAGGGTGCAAACAACAAAGGGATAAACATCTCACACAATTCATAAAAGCATGATATGGTATAGCCCTTGCGCCAGGAATCCTCCATGATCATCTTCAATATTCTGTTGAAGTGTCGTCACGGCCAATATTTCGTTGACGTGGCAACCGTTTCAAAAACGTTGCCATGGCGGCAATTTCAGAAAACATTGCCATGGCACCAAATTCAGAAATTCCGTCGTGGCATGAAATTATAGCTCCTTGCCCCGCGCCTAGTACACTTTCTCCTTGTCGAGGTCCTCCATGTACGTTTTGCCATCGTTACCTGTAACCTGTAGGCTATCTCTACGATATTTACACAGGGCCGGTCCTGAGATTTTGGGGGCCCGGGGCGAAACTGAAATCCGAGGCCCCTTGGTAAAAATACTAAAATACTAACCAATTTTTGAGCGGTACCGCTTGTTCAAGCGAGTTCGTGATGACCATCTGTCAAAGCACTTACGCGCCGAGCCTCAACACGAATCATCCAGAGCGTGCATGAATGATAATGTATTGAAATATCCGGTGTGTATACATGAAATATTAACAATAAACAGTTAAAATGCATCAAAACAGCATTCTTATGAAATAAAAACATACCTTCTGTAAACGCATCGTCATGGTGGCTTGTGGATGCAAAGTGTGTAGGGGCAGTCTCCTCTTGGTGACTCGGCATCTTGCCTCTCTGTGTGGCCGAGTGGAGGAGATAATGGGAAATTTCAGAGTCACATGGCACCACACACACCCTGAGGGCTGGCTATAATTTTAAGACAACAGTCAAGATTTGTTTGTTTACTATCATATTTGTTCAGCGAGTGGAATTTGCAAATTTGAGAGAAAAGGATCCGACGATACCGTACATGTCCTTCAGAAATCAGAATTCAGACAAATGTGCATCTAGCCAACTCCAGATGTGACCTTCTTGAATCCAATCTATAACAAAATATATATACTGCTGCCTCCTGCCCCATCTTTTGTTTGATTTTGTTGTTGCTCGACAGATGCCTTCCCTGAAACTTCAGTATCAGTGTTTATTCACGAGTCATGAGAGCAAAAACAGATTACAGATGTTAATCTTTTCCATTCTCATCACATAACGGGTATACATGGGCAGCAGATAATGAATCAGATTGCAGCGAGGAGGCAACATGCCATCAGCAGGGTGGGTGGGCGTGGGGGGATCAGGAAGGAAGGAGGTGTAGCTGCGTAGATCGATGAACTTGTCCCATGATCGAAGTGCAGCATCGATGCGGCGGCGCAGGCTAGAAGATATGCCTTGAGCGGTATGACGTGATCTCATCTAATCCCAGGATTTGCGGGAGGAATCCATTGCGTTCGCTGGATTAGAGCGATCTCAGTGTCGCGTACGCGTCGCCTGCGCCTGTGGTTGATTGCACTTCGGGGCCCTTTGGGCGGTTTGACCAAGCAGCACAGGCCCAGGTTGGGGCCCCTTGATTTCGGGGGCCCGGGGCGGCCGCCCCTCCCGCCCCCCCTCAGGACCGGGCATGTATTTACATTAACGTGGCAATCTCGTGGCTCCAGCCATCATGCCGTGACGCGCAGGCCACTTAACATTACAACATATAAACATCTCATACATAAACTCATTATCATGATGAAGGCTATACCACATCATATGCATACTCTGCAAAACCAAGTTAGACGTCCTCTAATCAGTTATAGCAAAAATTTAATTACGTGGTTAACCAGTTTTAACAAGTAATACTAGTTACCGGCGTCCACAACATAGGCGATGATTTTTGATGCTAGATTAAGTTTCGGGGTGTGTGAAAGAAGAGACTTAATTAAAAGTCTCGTCCCCCACACTAAACTTCGTCAAATACGCGTGACCCCCTAGAAGATCATCCATCTTCGGCACCCTCTTGTGTACGCGACAGTTCACTATTCTTGACTATGCTGAAGCCCAAGGAAATGTTAGCACATCGTCGACAGCCAGAGCCGAGCGATTGTCAGAACCTTGTGAAAAGCGACACCATGCCGCGAATGAATTGAACCAAAGCAACACTCGAGGGAAGCATAGCAAGAACATCAACCCTCACAATCACATGTGATCTAGATCGCAACCTGCACCTACTCATAAGCCTGCTCATGATGCCACTGTTGGGAAACGTAGTAGAAAACAAATTTTTTCGCACCTACGCACAACCAGGATCAATATGAAGATGCAAAAAGGGTTGTGATCACGATCGTTACCGTCACCGAGTTGCAGCAGAAGAAGAACGTGCCGATGTAGATCGTACTTGGAGTCCCACGAACCGTCGATGAACGATCCCGCTAACTGCCCACGAATAGCCCCTCGAACAAAAGACCGAAAGCATGGCCTCTCTACTTGGTTGCAAGCGTGCAGCCTTCACGATCCGACAGCGCTTCGCCGTCCAGAGCTAATCATCGCCGGAGAATTAGAGGGAGGAGATTAGAACCACACTGGGCTTCTAATTATGAGGATAGAGAATTGCGCTAGCTCTAATTAGTCAACTAGGACCAACTAGAACTAGAACTAGAGAGACTAGAGGAGGCTCCAAACTTGTATATCTCAAAGAGCACCAAACCTCAAGTATATATAGGTTAGAGGAAGAGGGAGGGCTGCCACCAAGGAGGAAGGAATCCCCCTTGGAGCGCCGGCCTAGGGGAGGAGGAGTCTGACTCCTCCCCTCCCCCAATTTGGCCTCCTTCCTTAAGAGGAAGGGGGCGCCTCCCGCTTGGGCCCTTGTAGCACAAGTTGCCTTCCACCTCTTGGCCTTTTAAGGCCCGTTGATATTAAATTAAATATAAAATTGTTCTAAATACTTTCAGACCATTTATATATATAATTTAACATCCCAAGAAACATTTTCCACCTATATATTATTTATCGGTAATACCCGATATTCACCGAAACCCTTCCGGTGACCCCGAAACGCTTCCGGATCCTCTCGGGACTATTCCGAATATTAATGAAACAATTCCACAAATATATTCTCATCACTCCCATCATACTAACACTCAGCAGATCATGACTGCCTTAAGCTTGTGACCCCGTAGGTTCGGTAACTCATAGACATGAACGAAACCGTTCGTTCAATGACCGACAGCGGGACCGTGGACGTCCATATCGATCCCTATGAGCACACGAATGATATTCGAGTGAACCTTTGGTTATCATATGATGTTCCATTTGCTTTACGATACTTCACAAAACCCGGGATGCATCGGTATCTTCCTGAGTCATCACCATGATCACTATACCGAAATCCTTATTACCGGTTTTGTTCTTTTTCTCGTTATTGTGTTTCGGCATCCCCGTGACGTGGTCACCTGTGTCTGGCCAGACGATGATGGATGCCTTCACACTGAGAGGGCCCTAAGAATATCTCTCCATCTTCGGAGGAGCAAATCCCACTCTCGAGCTATCTAGTCCCTTGTCAAACTTTCCGATCAACCTGTAAGTTGTCATTATGATCACCGTGTTACATGTGACGTTTGAGCAACCCCAAAGCCCACCGTACGGTAAGAAGTGACTACGATACTCTCATGGTCTAAGGAGCAAAAGCACATGTTAACACTCCGTGTTATTACAATTGATTACAGACAGTATTAACTCAATTCATAACAGACAAGATTGGGTCGATCCAATATGATCATTCTTCCAACGTCATAATCTCAATGTTGTTTCAGGACTATCGTTTAACCCTTAATGATATCCTAAGATCCGAAAAACGTGATCACCAACAACACTTGAGCTAGTCCTAGAGGCAAGACTAGGAACCTTTTCATTTAACCGTTTATCATTCCACACGTGCATATGAGTTTTCCACTGAATCGCATATTCCAGGATCATAGCAGTTATAGCATAGAATATAAACTTTTTAATTATGAATCCAGAAATATAATAATACAAATATTATTGCCTCTAGGGCATATTTCCAACAGTCTCCCACTTGCACTAGAGTCAATAATCTAGTTGCATGCTTTTCTAACACCCATGGCTATCTGGTGTTGCTCATGCTTTGCTAGTGGTAGAGCCTTCATCACTAGATCTGATACTAATCAAATCCTAATGTTTATTTGTGTCGGCAATATATGATTTTATGTGTAATTCTTATGTTACATTAATGGTAACACTATATCTCTATATAGTCCATTTTGTAGTAACACTATATCTTCATATAGTTCATTTGCTATATCATCATATATTCAATTTTATTTGGAACTACACCATAGTTTATCAATAAACTTTTATTGATCCAGATTATATTCTATTGAAGACTTCTCCAGCCTCAATCTACATCGTTTATGAAATCCACAATTATGTTCGTTGCCTAAAACTATTTCAAATATCATAGCCCGATAGTTTATTTATATCAGTCATAAAGTTGTCTTGTGTAACCTTTACAACAAACAATTTGTGTAACTATTTACAACAATTTATTCATCTCCTTCATAGACGAGAAACAAATCCTTCGTCCAACTGAGGTACTTAATCTTGAAGAAGTAAATTATTTGTTTGTGTGCAGGTACTACCAAAGTTGTTAGCTTGGTGACTCCTACTGGTTCGATAAACCTTGGTTCTTAAATGAGGGAAATACTTTCTGCTGCTGTGCTACATCACCCTTCCTCTTCGGGGAAATCCAACAACTCCATCGTGAGTAGCACTCCCCCAGCTTTGCATCCGGTTTGCGGGAATTCGAACACACGGACGCGTCTGTGAAATATGCGCCACCGTGTTGGATGGCAAAAAAGGTCCGGACACGTTGGTCAGATTTTTTTTGCGGCATGACATTGGAGCCTTAGGGCATGTCTAACACTGGCTCGAAAAACGGACACCGCATCCTTCCACGGACCGAGGGGTGGGGACCAGTCTGCGGACACGAATGCGGGAGGCGACCATCCAAAGCTACATGCATATGTCCGATTTCATTTCACACAAAAATTAACAAAATTGATCAAATTTGATGCAAAATTAAACAAACCCAACGATGTTCATTTAAACTAGGATAATTTTTACATAAACTCGGACGATATTTCGTCCGGTGAATTAAAAACCTTAAAATTAACCTAACCCTATACTTGACAGTGACCTTGTAGGCCATGCCGGCCTGGCCGGCGGCTCCTCCGTTACGTCGCCGTTGTCGGAGTTGTCATCGTTGGGCCTCGGGTGCAGGAAGGGCACGGCGTCACGACAGGGCTTCCCGGAGCCGCCTAACACACGTGGATTATCCTCTCAGCTTGCTCCTGCGCCGTGCGTAGTGCTGCTGCGGCATCGACGACGTGGGTGGGCGGCGGGCCTTGGAGGAGGCAGCGGACTAGTGGAGAGACCACTCCTGGCCGTAATTGCCATCTCCTCGTCGAGGTGGCGGATACAACACTTGCTGGTCTCCGCCGTCGTCTTGGAGCGGTTCAGGGCTCTGGCCATGGCCTGCTTCGGGTCTACCGCGATGTGTGGCGGCGGGACGTTGGAGTCCGCAAACTCCGAATGGTGTGCCGCGTTGCGGCTGTCTCGTCGGTGCCGCTCCCATTCGGCGTACCCCTCCGCCGTTAGGGCGCTCCGGGAGGACGAGCTACTACCGCCGCCGAGGTAGTGGCGAATGCCACCACGCGCCTTCATGGTGATCGCATGAGGCAGTCCGCCATGAGCTTGACGGGGCGGCGGCGAGCACCACTCCTCCTTCATGCGGCAGGGCGGCGGAGAGAACCACTCCACCTTGATGCGTCGGGGCGACGTCGAGCACTGCTCCTCCTTCACGCGCCAGGGCGGCCGTGGCGAGAGCTACTCCTCCTTGATGTGGCGTCCGATTTGGACGTTGTGGTTGTGCGGGGGAAAGCGGGGAGGGGACGCGGGCTCAGGCTTGACATGGAGGAGCGTCTTCGGTGGCGCTGTCGGGTCGTTGACGTGGAGGAGGGAGCAACAGAGCATGACCTGCATCTGTTGCTCGAACTCCTCGACAGTCGCGGCGTACACTGCGTCCGGCGTCGCCGGCTGCTATTTTAGCTGCTGGTCCTCCTCGTCACCAGAGGAGATGATGATCTCCTCCTTCACCGAGGAGCCGACCATTGATGAGGACGACGGCCTCAGAGTGCGAGGGCGGCGTCGCCACGAACCAGCGGAGCCCGTTCCGGAGCGGCCGCCGAGGCCCATGACTTGTCCATCACCGAAGTTGTAGAGGAAGAGGGGAGGAGAGGACGGAGGTAAGGAGCTATGTGGTGAGTGCGATGTGAACGGCACCGGAGCACGGCTTATATAGCCTCGACCAGGCCATGCGAACGAACGGTCAGCCGCTTCAATGCAGCGCAGCGGCCGGAGTTGATTCCTCGGGAAGCTGCGTCTGTATTAAAGCGATGGCTCCCGAGAGGTCGCGTTGATCAGCGTCGCCCTCCCGTCCAGTCACATCACGCGACATCAATGTCGGCCGATGCGTGCTCTGGGCCGACATTGATGCGGCGCGGGAAGCGGCCCGTGCATCGGACGGAAAGTACGGGAGAGGCGGGTGGGATTGTTTGGTGGGCCAGGTTAGTCAGACGCGGGCGTGGCTGGTCCAGACGCTCGCAAAGTCCCCCAAGTTTGTCTCCGATTTACGGAAAAAAAATGCGTTCGGACCGTGGAACAAACCGATGAAGGATCACGTTGGAAGGCAAAACATGTCCGGACTATTGCGGGCGGTTTTCGCGTTAAAGAAGTAAGGGCGCTGCTACGCGTCGGCCGACGGATCTTTTTAAAAAATCCGCCGCCTCGCGAGCCTTCGGATCTGACGGATTGAGTGATCGAGCGTCACTTTCTGCCATTGCAACACAGGTCGTGTTGCAGGAAATTTCTGCAACACTGGTCATGTTGCAGAAAATTTTGCGACATAGGTCAAGTTGAAGATTTTTTTTTGTAGCAAAAGTCTTGTTATAGTTTTTTGCAACAGAGGTCTTGTTAATCTTTTTTTTGTAAGAGAGGTCTTGTTGTAATATAATTTTTTTACAATAAAGATCTCGTTTTATTATTTTTTGCAACAAAGGTATTATTACAACTCTTTTTACAACAGAGACATTGCT
The DNA here is from genome assembly GCA_039707655.1 of Elymus sibiricus. Taxonomy (NCBI): domain Eukaryota; kingdom Viridiplantae; phylum Streptophyta; class Magnoliopsida; order Poales; family Poaceae; genus Elymus; species Elymus sibiricus. The sequence continues at coordinate 157,338,856 of CM077668.1, read as the reverse complement.
GCAGAAACTGACTGTAGCTAACAGCGAGCAGCAAGCAGCTACACACGTCACACGGACGAGGTGGCGGATGCTCGCGGATCGTGCAATCCGCCGGCTGAAGGCAAGCGTTTTACAAAAAGGTCAAAGAACCGATCGGTTGAATGGGGGAGCTCTGAACGACGCGCAGGTAGTAGTAGGACTCGCTATGAGCGAAATGGACGATACTGAACCAGTGCTGACTGCGGAGACGTAAAGGCCCTAGTCCCTGTGGACCCACCCGTCAGGAACGTTTTGTCGTAGCATGCTTGCCTGGCATTCCTCTACCTGCCCTGCTTTCCTCTTTCCATCCTGAATTTCTGATTCGATTCGAGAGTTAGACATTGTTTGGTTTTAGGTTGCTCGCCACATTTGCCAGCACATAGCAGGGCCGTGTTTTCGCCCCACGCGCCCACGCCATGGCTCCTCCCCGCGTCCTAGTCTGCCTTGCCATCGTCGTGGCTCTGGTCACCGCCTCCGCCGCCGCCAAGCCATCCGTGCTCGAGCTCATCGCCCTCGCTGGCCGGGCGCTGCAGGATCGGCTCGCTTGGATGCAGCTCGAGACCATATCGGTGTCTCCGACTTCCAGGGCCACCACTACCGCCCCAACGGCGACCTCGCGCTCTCCACCTCCGCCGCACGCCGAGTCCGGGCTCAGGCCCGGTCCTGAGGGGGGGCGGGAGGGGCGGCCGCCCCGGGCCCCCGAAATCAAGGGGCCCCAACCTGGGCCTGTGCTGCTTGGTCAAACCGCCCAAAGGGCCCCGAAGTGCAATCAACCACAGGCGCAGGCGACGCGTACGCGACACTGAGATCGCTCTAATCCAGCGAACGCAATGGATTCCTCCCCAAATCCTGGGATTAGATGAGATCACGTCATACCGCTCAAGGCATATCTTCTAGCCTGCGCCGCCGCATCGATGCTGCACTTCGATCATGGGACAAGTTCATCGATCTACGCAGCTACACCTCCTTCCTTCCTGATCCCCCCACGCCCACCCACCCTGCTGATGGCATGTTGCCTCCTCGCTGCAATCTGATTCATTATCTGCTGCCCATGTATACCCGTTATGTGATGAGAATGGAAAAGATTAACATCTGTAATCTGTTTTTGCTCTCATGACTCGTGAATAAACACTGATACTGAAGTTTCAGGGAAGGCATCTGTCGAGCAACAACAAAATCAAACAAAAGATGGGGCAGGAGGCAGCAGTATATATATTTTGTTATAGATTGGATTCAAGAAGGTCACATCTGGAGTTGGCTAGATGCACATTTGTCTGAATTCTGATTTCTGAAGGACATGTACGGTATCGTCGGATCCTTTTCTCTCAAATTTGCAAATTCCACTCGCCGAACAAATATGATAGTAAACAAACAAATCTTGACTGTTGTCTTAAAATTATAGCCAGCCCTCAGGGTGTGTGTGGTGCCATGTGACTCTGAAATTTCCCATTATCTCCCCCACTCGGCCACACAGAGAGGCAAGATGCCAAGTCACCAAGAGGAGACTGCCCCTACACACTTTGCATCCACAAGCCACCATGACGATGCGTTTACAGAAGGTATGTTTTTATTTCATAAGAACGCTGTTTTGATGCATTTTAACTGTTTATTGTTAATATTTCATGTATACACACCGGATATTTCAATACATTATCATTCATGCACGCTCTGGATGATTCGTGTTGAGGCTCGGCGCGTAAGTGCTTTGACAGATGGTCATCACGAACTCGCTTGAACAACCAGTACCGCTCAAAAATTGGTTAGTATTTTAGTATTTTTACGAAGGGGCCTCGGATTTCGGTTTCGCCCCGGGCCCTAAAATCTCAGGACCGGCCCTGTCCGGCCCAGCATCCGTGTCTGCAACACCTACCACCCCATCGGCGACCTCGGGCTCGCCACCTCCGCCGCGCTCCGAGTCCGTGCCCGCATCGGTGTCTGCAACCGAGGCCACCCCTACCACCGCATCGGCGACCTCTGACTCTCCACCCCCGGCGGAGGAACGCACGTTCACCTCTTCCCGCGACACCGACGCGTCCAAGGCGAAGCCCGAGCCCTCACCAGCGTCTCCAACCTGGCACGCCAACAGCCCTACCGGCGACCCCACCTCCACCATCAGCGCACCCGTGCCCCTCCACCCGCGCCGCGCTGCAACTCCCGTCCTCCATCAAGGATGGTCCACCAGTACGTGCCGAGTCCCACGACCACCACAGGACAGCTGGGGCACCATCCGCGCCACCGGCGAACCAGATGGATGTCCACCCGCCGCGCCTGACCACCGCGCCCACGTTCAAGTTCGTCTCGTACATAGGGGGCAGTGGCACCGACGCGTCCGATGTCTTCCGTGGCGATGATGGCCGGTTGCTCGTCATCCGCCAGGGCTGTGCCCCCTGCGGGACCGCGTCCGATGAGGCCATCAACGAAGACGACGCACTGGAGTCATCAGAGGACGACTCTGATTCCGACTCAAATGATGGATGGGATTCCGACGAAGAGGACTTCTTCTCGGAGGCCATGTCGAAGTTGTGTGAGGGTCTCACCTCTTTTGGCGGTGCTCTGGAGATGATGTTATGACCGCCGCAATTTTCACACACGAAACTGTTATGATCTTTTGGCGGTGTTCTTTGATCTCATTATTCTACATCAGGTTCTTTATTAGCCATTTTGGAGGAATTCATGTTCGTAGTTTTTATGTGATTGGTGTAGTGTTTTCAACTGAAAATCCTTGCATCATGTTGCTGTTTGAGGATTGGTCTCAAAATTTTGCCGACGGACAAAGTTTATTACCCCAAGTTTTGCTGCTGGTTAGTAGTTTGTTACCCATAGTAGCATATGAAACTTTGGTTTTCACTTGGTTGGTTGCCTGTGGAATTTGGAGATTTTTGGCCAATAAAAGGTCAAGTAATCTCTTTGCCAGTTTTTTTTTGACTCAGCGCGCTTATGTGTGTGTGATTGACATCGTTCTTTTCTTTTTCGCTATTATGGACAAAGCCACAAAAGATGAAAATAAACCATATTGGCCCTTGAGGCAAATCCAAATTGACAGCCCAATACAGAAACACAAACGCAGCCTTAAGGCAAAACGTTGGAATGCTTGGTGCAATTTGCTGACCATATGTTATACAATTGCGAATTACACTGACAACAAATGTAATCAATCTCAAATAATTCGATGTATAACTAGAGTGTCTGAGCTCACTCAACATGTCATTTCCAATAAAATATTAAATCCATCTCGATGGGTACAGCTGAACATCATAGACCATGGCGGCAATGTAGCTACTTAGCTCTCTATCAACAGAACCATGTAGGCAAAAGGACCAGAATTAGTAGTGGTCACCAAAAATAATTAATCTGATGGAAAACAAGTAAAACCAGCATGGTCATTAGCATCACCCTTCCATCTCAAAAAGCAATTTAGCAACAAACAAATTCACTCTGACCACAGTTCATGAAAACTTCATTGCAACCTAATTCATATTCTCATGGGTACCAAATCGAAAAGTAATACATCACTCCAAAATTTTCCAACAAAGCTTCAGCAACAACAGCAAAATGGCCTCCAATTCCTGAATGCAGCGATTGTTTCCACATGTTGCAAGAGAATTTCAAACATGATCTGCACGGAAAGGCCAGGAACATGTTTGGTAATTAGCATGACGACAAGGAAATCTTAGTAATATTGGATGCAATAGATACAATAACAGACAAATTACAAAGAGAACATGCATGGGGCCATAGTCGTGCAATTTGAATTGTGGAAATTGTTGGATATCCAAGGTATTCCAATTTCTAAAGTAAATGCACACCAAGATAACTATCTTCTAAGTGCGGAATCATAATTACGGCATGTCATAAAGATACCTATAGGCAGTGGATTTTCGCCATTGGAGTTGTTACTTATCAGATTAACTCTGCTCCTTATTACAATCTGCAATTCTGCATCTAACTATTCCTCACGGCATGCATAACAAACCATGCAAAACTACAAACATATTGTTTTGCACACGATAATATACCATGTGCATTACAAGACCCTGCTAGTACACGCTAGATTTGTGACTGATTGCTATAAATGGGGCCAAAACACAGGGCAAACACACTAAATATCATTGTCCCTCATCAAATATTCTGAACTTCAATTGGTTGTACTCCAATAAGCAGACGGTGAGTTTCAAAAGTAGTTACTACGGAGTGGAAAGTAAGCACTATAAGCAGTGTGTACATGATTAGGGTTGTTGCAGTTTTGCAAGGATTAACTTCAATTTGAATTGCAAATATCACTATTTGCACGAACAGCAAACTACAACCAATATTCTTTTGCACAACGTAAGTACATGCTTAACTCACAGAATTACTTATCACTATTTGCACTAATTAATAGAGCAGCAAACTACAACCAATATTCTTTTGCACAACTTAGTACTACATGTTTAACTCACAGAATTACCTATCACTATTTGCACTAATTAATAGAGCAGCAAACTACAACCAATATTCTTTTGCACAACGTAAGTACATGCTTAACTCACAGAATTACTGCATGTAAAACATTGTTATGACAGAGGACCAGAGCAGACACCTATGTGATAAGAATAGACAGTCAACAAAATTCACTCATTTGCCATGCAACAAATAAGCAGGTAAAAGAAATTGAGAAAACAAAACAAAAAAGACATACCAAAGATATCAAGTCGGCTGCGTGAGCTTCTTCTCGTCATCATCAGCGGGTGTGCAACATCGCTGAATCACCCAAGGATCATGCAATTTCTTCTTCTTTGATGCCCTTTCTTTCGCTTCGATCTTCTTGACCCTTTGGCGAAGCCTTTTGTATTTATCCATCAGAATCTGCTCCCTCTTCTTTTGTTTCTTTTTGGACTTCTTCTTCTCCCAAGTTTTGCAGGCCGTTCCAGTTGCCTTGATCAGAAACTTCAAAATCGTTTTAGGGCCGAATTTTCGACCAGGCGCGGGAGCGGGAGCGGGAGCGGGAGCTGGTGCCGGCGCTGGTGCGGGAGCCGGTGTGGGCGCTGGTGCGGGAGCGGGCGCTGGAGCCGGTGCGGGAGCTGGATGGTGGACGAGAGTGGGAGCGTAGGCGGGCGCGGCCGAAGGCCTGTCGGAGGAATCTGAAGAAGAGCGGCCGTTGTGCGGCGCACTTGGCGAGCGTGGCGAACCCGTTTTCGAGTCTCCCTGTTGGGGTGGCGGTACTGGAGACAGAGAAGGTGCAGGGCCAAGAGGGGTAGCCGAAGTGGCAGAAGCCGCCTTCTTCGGTACGATCGTTGGCCGATGCTTGGGGCGCTGTGATGCGCGTGGTCGGACGGCTGGTTGCGGGGGCGTAGAGGATCTAGGCTTCGTCGGCGCAGCGACTGGAGTGGCATGCCAGGGAAGCCACGATCTCGAGATTGGCTCCCCCTTAGACTTCCCCATGGCAAGAAACGAGTACTTTACCTCTGCTTCCAGATCTCCGAGAAAGGTTCGCGTTGCCCCGACGTGAGCCAAACCGAGGTCTGTAGGTATCCTGGGGAATGCGGTCTGGTTGTAGATGGTAAAAGTGGAGTTGCTAGAGATGAATATAGGCATGGATCCGACTGAAGGGAGGAAGGAAGCGATGAACAGGAGGGTGGCGGCGGCGGCGGCGACGACGACAGGAGTCGCCATGCCCGGCGTAGAGGCCGAGGCGTGTGTGTCCGTGGAATTGCAGGGGGTGGGAGGAGAGTAAAAGTGTTTTGTTTGGAGCATAGCGGGTGAGATGGCCCGTGGGGATATTTGCCTTCCTCCAGAAGCTTCTGCCTCGCTCACAGACAACTGGGGCCAGCGGTACCAATCCCCGAGGGCGGCTGAGCTCTCTTCCATGCCTCTGCTCCCATGCCTGCTCCGCATCGTTCGCTTTTCATCCGGTGGTTATAAAGTCGATTTACAATTGCCCCTATAATTAACTTTTTTTTGCAGGGTGCCCCTATAATTAACTTAAGTGCATATACATATATACAGGACAAAATGATGATAGCGGCAATTATTTTAGGAATTTAAATTTTAAAATATTTTGTAGCTTAAACCACGGTTGATTCAAAATCCACTATCACCATTAAACCCGTCACGCCAAGATCTTCGAAACTAGAATACTTTCATGGTTATTATTTTCGAATCTAAAGTTACCAGGTCTGGGCTACGTAAGTTATAATATATGTGGTTGGTTACCCATAAGTTACTTGGGAATAAAAATGATTTCCCAAACATTTTCCCCACACGCACAATCATGCATGCACTAGAGGGAAAAAACTAAAGTCATCTTATATTCTCCCCATTTTGAAAATTCAAAATATTTTGTAGCTCAATCATGAAGCCGATTCGGAATCCGTTTTCACCAATAAATTAGTCACAGTGGGACCTTCGAAACTAGACTCCATGTTGGTATATGTTTGAACGATTTTTTTTATCAAAATTTACCAGTGATTCGATACGTAACTTACCATGATGTTTACAAGAAGTTACCGGGACGTCAAAACTGAACTGTTTTGCACCATGTCGATGGTTATTTTAGGTTGAAAGTTATCACTCGGTACTACAAAGAGTTGCCCATAATGTTCATGTCTTGTTATCGGCGAACATTATGTAGATATGTAGGTTGTCGGATTACCCATGGATAATTATAGATTTCAAAGCTAGATCTTTGCCATAAACACCAAATGTAACTACGTGACTTGCTACAGTGGTGAATGTAGCCTAGCACACTGCTCAAAATATAGCATGGGAAACATGGTAACTATACTTGTCTCATGTTGGTAAATATAGCATTAGCAGTCGGTAACTACATACTTGCTATGTTGGTAATTGTAGTATGGACAATCTGGTCACTTTACATGACCAGCTTGATAACTGTGACATGAGAAGCATGGTAACTATAGCATGAGTAGCCTGATAACTTCTGCATGAACAACCTGGTAACTATATCACTAGAAGCCTGGTAATTTTAGTGTTAAGAGTCTGGTAACTTTAACATGAGTGGTGTCCTGCTAACTTTAGCATGAGCGGTCTGGTAACTTTAGCATGAGAAGCCTGCAAATTTTAGCATGTGCCTGGTAACTACGTATTTATAATGTTCATAACTGCCAGCGATATGGGCGAGGGGGTCCCCAAGATCTGAGGCATGTGATGACCTCAGCCTCGCGATGGCCTCGAGGAAGGGTATGCACGACGCCCGTGCACAGGTAGGCCGGCCATGGCAGTCCTCGACCACCTTCTCCGGGCACTTGCTCGGGCCAATGCATATGCCCATGAAGGATGTCTGGTTGGGTGGGTTCTGGTCTGCCGACAGAGTCGTCCTCAGGTCCCCTCGTCATGCGCTATGCCTCGGGAGGAGTTGTGCCCCTACGACAGCCCCTGTAGGGGAGTGGTGATGACGACTAGCCCGTCCGAGCGCACGTTGCACCCCCGCGTGACGGGGCCATGACCTGGGGGTGGCTCACCAAGCCGGATCAAGTGAAAGGACGGATCAAGGCCTGGGGGCCAACAAGGATAGGAACCAACCTTTGGCATCTTGCTTATATGTCATTTTATATCATTTTTGGGAACTAACCTATTAACCTAGTGCCCAGTGCCAGTTGCTGTTTTCTGCTTGTTTTTGGTTTTTCAGAAAATCAGTACCAAACGGAGTCCAAATGCTACGAAAAATTTTGACGATTTTTTTCTGGACAAAAGAGACCCTAGAAGCTTCGGGAGGAGACCAGAAGACTCACGAGGAGGTGACAAGGCAACAGGGCGCGCCCAGGGGGGTGGCCGCGCCCTGTTACCTTGTGGGCCCCACGTGCCTCCTTTTGACCTAATTCCACTTCTATAAATTCTCAAATATTGGGAAACCAACAGAGAACCATCTCGAATAACTTTTCCGCCGCCGCAAGCTTCTGTTCTTCCGCGATCCCATTTGGAGGCCTTTTCCGGCACCCTTCCGGAGGGGGAATCGATCACGGAGGGCTTCTACATCAACCTTGTTGCCCTACCGATAATGTGTGAGTAGTTTACCACAGACCTATGGGTCCATATCTAGTAGCTAGATGGCTTCTTCTCTCTCTTTGATCTTCAATACAATGTTCTCCTCGATCTTCTTGGAGTTCTATTCGATGTAATCTTCTTTTGCGGTGTGTTTGTTGGGATCCGATGAATTGTGGGTTTATGATCAGATTGTTCATGAGAAGTAATTGAGTCTTTTCTGAACTTTATTATGCATGATTTTTATAGCTTTGTATTTCTCTCCGATCTATCCATTTGGTTTGGCCAACTAGATTGATTTATCTTCAGCGGGAGAGGTGCTTTGTAATGGGTTCAATCTTGCGGTGCTCTATATCCTAGTGACAAAGTAGGGGACAAGACACGTATTTGTATTGTTGCCAAGGGTAAAACGACGGGGTTTATTCATATTGATTGGGTTTACTTTGTCTACATCATGTCATCTTGCTTAAGGCGTTACCCTAGATGCATGCTGGATAGCGGTCGATGGCTGGAGTAATAGTAGTAAATGCAGGCAGGAGTCGGTCTACTTGTCTCGGACGTGATGCCTATATACATGATCATTGCCTTGAATATCGTCATAACTATGTGCTTTTCTATCAATTGCCCAACAGTAATTTGTCTACCCACCATATGCTATGTGTTCGAGAGAGAAGCCTCTAGTGAAAACTATGGCCCCCGTGTCTACTTGAAACATAAAAGAAAATCTAAATATATTTGCTGCAATTTTATTTCTTTTATTTTGTTTTGCAGTTTATCTATCTACCACTACAAGATTTAATCCTTGCAAGTAACGAGTTCAAGGGGATTGACGACCCTCTTGCTCGCGTTGGGTGCAAGTATTTGCTTTTTGTGTGTGCAGGTGCTGTTCACGAGGCTTTGTGTGATTCTCCTATTGGTTCGATAACCTTGGTTCTCACTGAGGGAAATACTTATCTCTACTGTACTTCATCTCCTCTCCTCTTCGGGGAAAATCCCAACGCAGCTCACAAGTACAACGCACCACATCAGTCCACTTAAAACCCCGAAACGTTTTCCTTTAAGTTTCGGCCGTCCGCCGTTTAGAGATCGCAGAGGACACCTCTCAGCCAACCACAACACGCCATGTGTCCAACCTTATCCGAAACCTTATCCAAATCATTTCTGTTAGATTAAATTGAATTAGCACTTTTGCATAAAAGTCTGTGAACTTAAAACCTTCATAACTAATTAACTACAAGTCCAAATTTAGTGATTCTTTTTGCAAAATGATCCTTATTAAATATACTAGAGAATGAATTCAAACTTAATTTGGACATAGCTTGCACATAATAAATCCAAACTAAATGATTCTTTTTGCAAATTAAACCTAGAGAAATGTACTTTAGGGAAAGATGAGCTCAAATTAATTCAAACAAAACTTGGAAACTATTGCACATAGCAAACGATTTTGGTTTGGTATGTGACATAGTTCAAATCAAATAGATGAACCTTAGTAAGTCATATTGGATTTATAATTGACTTTAGCTCAAACAAAGATCAAATTAAATGAATGAACATAGTGACCATATTGGATTATATTTGACTTTAGTTTGAACTTGAAATAACCAAATACACCTTAGCAACAATATTGGGTTTGTATTTGACTTTAGGGAAGCATTAAATAATGTTAAGTTGAATTGAACCAACTCATCCAAGTATCAAATAATTCATAAATAAAATTCAACTTGCTGAAACCAAATCAAATGTGAACTCAATTCAATTTGAATTCAAATAAGATGAACCCTAATTCAAATCCAAATTGAATTGGAAACCAGACCAAGTTATCATTTTCAGACACTTAGTGTATTCAAACTCATGAAAGGTCAACAAGTTTGAATTGTCATTCAAACTTGAACATGAACTTGGCTATCCAAGATTTATAGACCATGACTTCTATTGTTAAGATCCTTCTGTATGGATCTGACAACCACAACTTGACATCACATACCACTTATGTGATGAATCTTGCATGTGAACCCTTATGTCATATGTATTCCGAGTAACAACCACTATGTTGTTTTCCAAACTCTTATGAGTTAACCCTGATACATGATCTCACGGCACAATGACACTGACACAATACACAACACTTGTTGTATGTTTGATTGCATTGTATGGTTGTTTATGATTGCTCTTTACTTATGTTAGATTGTACGGAGAGCGAAGAGTAACTTTACCAAGATTGTGTGATCGGAGAATCGTCAATACCAGGCAAGTTCCACTTTGATCATGTTACCCAATATTTTATTGCATTGTAGTTTTGCCATGATAGGTATGTGAGTCTAGGATGCTAAATTCTGTACAACCCAGCAGTTGACAACATAGGTCCAAACTTACCCTGACCTTGTAACCATCGAGTAGTTGCTTAGCCACTATGATGTGGATTGGGAAACACCAATTATTATTCCACCATACAACCACATGGTTGACTACTTAACTACAACTTAAATAATGAATCATCTGGGCGGTGCTTTGGTATTGCTTTGGCGGCCGCGTGTTTTGTGGGCGACCGCCCAGGCTCGAAGGGATTGTATGAGTTCAAAGTTGAGTAGCTTTCATGTGTAACCGTGATACAATATGGGCTCTGTCTGGACCAAGTAAGTTGCGGGAACCTCCAACGGTAGACCAGCACATGTAGGTGTGTAGTCGGACTGGGTCTGCCTTTTCAGAGAGGCCACTGCTTCCCAAAAGTCTCGTCTTGGTCTACCTGGCTACTTCAGAAATGAAGTTTAGTGGCTCAAGCATGTGATCGGGAATCACGGGTAAAGTACACAAACCTCTGTAGAGTGTATAAAGCTGATCATGATTAGCCGTGTCCCCGGTTATGGACAACTTGAGCAACTCATCCAAGAATTGTCAGCTTGATCTCATCACCTCTTCCTAATTAAAATCAATGGGTTGAACCAATGGGGAGTTGTGGAGCCGATCTCAGAGGATTGGGGCTTTACCAGGAACTCTTGAAGAAAGGCTTGGGGCAACCGGGGCTTTACCGGGGAACCCACACGCTCAAACTGCATCGGGTTACGATCGGGGCTTTACCGGGAGTGCCTATGGACTACGACCGGGGTTTTACTGGGAGTGTCCCTGACTACGACTGGGGCTTTACCGGGAGTGTCATATTGCTATTAGAGCAGACCACTATATAAATAATAGGGCAAAATTATTTTCTGCAAAGAGCCTGAACCCCACCAGCCAAAATGCATGTAGGTGAACAGGATTCCATTGAACTGTGGATTTGCCAATACATTCAATGTATTGACCCTAGTGGCTGCAACGTATCATGTTGCAGGTTTATCGTTTTGAAGGGAAGGTACGAAGTAGGGTTACGATGCTATACTCAACTCTTGCATGTTGGTGATTGGATGCCACAAGACTAGAATAATATCTCCGCTGCATGTTTGTAATTTAAGCTAGCCCATGAGCTAAGCAGGTGTCTATTGTAAAACACTGGATCTACGATGTAATACTATGTCATGTGATGTATTTTTAGTATTTCATCGTTGACTGTGCGTGTCAGCTATCGATCCAGGGACTGACACAGAAAGCGCAGAGATTCGGGGCCCCTATCTGGGACCGGGTCATGATAGATGGTATTAGAGCACATGTTGTCTATAGGACATGACCCTAGGAAATGGAAAGCCATAGGACAAAATCTAGTTTGTAGATAGATAGTCTTGTATCTTCTTACCTCGTTCATTTCTCAACCTCTCCTTTTCAAAAACCTAGAACACCATCCCCATGGAGATCATCAAAGAGTGACCATAGATGACTATGACTTGGAATTAAGAGTGAGATCCCAAGAGCATTAAGGATGTGAGAATAAGAATGGGAACTCAAAGGACAAGGATCATAAAGATTCAGAGCCATGAATGAAGACCAAAAGAATTGGATGATGCAACTGCATCTGAGTTTAAGGATGATGGCCACTGATGACTAAGGAAAGACCTATAGAAGAAATGCTCAGCACCCAGGAGTACCTCGAGGAAATGAGAGGAAGGACTGAAAGTAGTTAAGGAGGATTTGAAGAATATGAAGTGCACAAGTGACACTAAGGAAGGAAGAAGAACGAGGAGACAACTACCTGATAAATTATGGAATCATTGGATCAAGGAGTTAGACAACTGAAGCAGAAGCAAAGTTTAGACTTGACCACCAGTACTATGTTAATCTAAAGTAGAACATTTCGCGTGTACCACTACTGTGTCAATCTGACATGGTGATGTACTTGTAGTTGGATGAGATCTATCGGATGCGGTATGACCTTACTTAGGAGTTGATTGTGTGAAATGAATGTCATGATTGCTGAGTGAAATCTATTTGCCTTGAATTGTGTGAAGTGTGAACTACATGCTACTCAATTAGAGGCCTACCAATCAACGATCGAAGTCAGAAGAACGCCACTGGAGGAGTTAAGATGACAACAGTGGAAACGTAAGAAAACTTTGAAAGAAGTGAGAACATGGGACCAGACCATACGAACAGACCTTAGGTGTGAACACTATCTATGTGTTATACTAATAGCCATACAAGGCTATAAATAATACTAGTGGGGTTAACATATGGGTATCTATCTCTCTCGTCTATTCTCATCCCTAAACCCAGACTGCCCAAAACTTCGAGATGACAACATGGATTTTGAGAGACTCATTTTGTTTGGAACCCATTGGATGCACGGACAGTGAGAAAGTGAGATTTGCCACACTCTTGCTGGAAGGACCTGCCAAAAGAATGGTGGGATAAGTATAAAACCACTCACCCCATTAGGGAAGTGACGTGGAGAGCCTTCCGGTCAGATTTTTGTGCAGCCTATGTCCTGTTGAACAGAGACAAACCAAGGTTACAGCTGGAATAACTTGGTAACATCAAGGAGTATCTTGAGGAGGACCTGGAGAATTTCCCCTTACGAAGGAAAGAAACCTAAGGAAGGATCACCTTGTAGGAGAGATTATATGTCTCTTATGTAATGGGACTAATCATTTTCTGCCTAGTTGTGAAACCTCTAAAAGGGTAACACCGATGGCACAACCTCAGAAGGAGATAGTAGAGAAGACCCTAATGGAATTTAAGAAACCTGAGAATGGAAGGGATAACACTGATGTTACTCGGGAAAACCCAGAGCATCAAGTGGACTCATACCCCAATAGGGAAGAGACACTACGTGTCCAGAAGGGAGTAGTCAATCAAACCTTACCAGAGGAGAAGGATGGTAAGGGGAAAAGACCAGCCTTGGCACACGGGAAGTCTAAGTACCTAACCAAGGAAGGCTTGGAGAAAAGAGAAGTAATACCCCATATGAAATGAGGAGACCAAGCAGTGTAGGGAGGAGTTGGATTTAACCTCATGGGAGGAAAGACCACCCTGTAATCACAGACATTGTGGAGAAGGAAGTAAACAAAACCCTCATTCGAGAAGTGTGAAGGAATGGATGAAGTGTATGAGGTGGAATGCGACCTGGTAGAAATGAAGAACCAACTCAGAGAGTAGTAGGATAAAGGATTTTTAAATCATACTTGCTCACCATGGGAAGCACTAGTACTGGTTGTAGTGAAGAAGGGTAGAATTTTTGGATTGTGTGGATTATAGGTACTTAAATGAGGCTACCCTCAAGAACAAGTATCCTACACCCTGGATTAACGCTCTTTTCGATTGATTGAAAGGAGCTAGAGTGTTCTCAAGGGTCGATCTAAGATCTGGAAATTTTTCCGGATAAAGATTCGAGCTACCGACATACCTAAAATGGATTTTTACCATAAGGTATCGTCCGTGTGAGTACATAGTCATGCCTTTTGAGCTGATGAATGCTCTTGCATATTTCATGACTATGGTGAAGAAGGTATTCATGGAGTATTTGGACAAATTGTGGTTGTGTTCATTGAAGATATCCTGAGATGCCCCAAGGATGAGGAAGAGCGGGCAGAACGACTAAGGTCAATTCTGCAGAAGTTGAGGGAGCATCAGCTCTATGCCAAATTCAGCAAGCATGACTTCTGGCTAAAGGAAGTTAGCTTCCTAGGGCATAACATGTCAGGAGAAGGATTAACAGTAGACCACTCTAAAGTGGTAGCTGTTAATGAATGGACGACACCCAAGATTTTCCATCGAGATTCATAGTTTCCTGGGATGGTTGGTTATTACTGAAAGTGCAACTAATCCCCGGGTGGTTTTGGTAATTAATAACAACATATATATCATTGATCTAATACTCATTGCTAGTAGATTTCAGAAAAGATCAATGATTGGCATGGCAAGGACTAATGGATATGGACCCCTCAAAATGTCAAGGACAAGGATTGGCAACTACAAGACTCTACATTTTTGGTTTAGTGATCCAAGATCACATTGAGTCCCTTAGGAAAGCCAATACTATTAAAAGGGGATGAGGTATTAATGATGAGGTTGTTGCTCAAGTGCTCAGTGATATTGCTCCAAAAACCCTCAGTCATTTTCTCAAAAACACATCTGTCCAAAACCTAAATCTCCATCTCGGTCCCACCGAAACTATCCCATCCGGACCCACCGAGATTACCACTGCCAAACCCTAGCAATTCGGTTTGACCGAAATGGATCTCGGTCCCACCGAGATGGCATTGCCAAGTTTTTGTGATGACATTGTTTCACTTCGGAATCACCGAGTTGAAATAATCGGAATTTCCGAGACTGGTTTTGCCCTAGCCATTGCACTTCGGTCCCACCGAGTTGTTCCACTTCAGTCCCACCGAAAAGCCCAACGTTCACATCTTTTACACTAATCGGTCTCACCGAGTTCACGATCGGTCTCACCGATTTGGGTCAAAAGTGTGTAACGGTTGGATATTGGGTGAAGGCTATTTATACCCCTCCACCCCCATTTACTCTGAGTGAGAGCCATCAGAACGTGCCTACACTTCCACAATTCATTTTCTGAGAGAGAACCACCTACTCATGTGTTGAGATCAAGAGATTCCAATCCAACCATTTTCAACCTTGATTTCTAGCCTCGTCAAGTTGCTTTCCACTCCAATCCTTGTCCTACCCAAGCCAAATCTGTGAGAGAGAGATTGAGTGTTGAGGAGACTATCATTTGAAGCACAAGAGCAAGGAGTTCATCATCAACACACCATCTATTACCTTTTGGAGAGTGGGGTCTCCTAGATTGGTTAGGTGTCACTTGGGAGCCTCCAAGATCATGTGGAGTTGAACCAAGGAGTTTGTAAGGGCAAGGAGATCGCCTACTTCATGAAGATCTACCCCGAGTGAGGCTAGTCCTTCGTGGACGGAAGCCATGGTGGAATAGGCAAGGTTGCTTCTTCGTGGACCCTTTGTGGACTCGCGCAACCGTTACCCTTCGTGGGTTGAAGTCTCCATCAACGTGGACGTACGATAGCACCACCTATCAGAACCACGCCAAAATCATCGTGTCTTCATTGTGTTTGAAATCTCCAAACCCCTCCTTTACATACATGTGCAATGTTTTACTTTCCGCTACTATACTCTTAGAATTGCATGTGTAGGGTGATACTAGACTTGGTAGAATTGCTAAAATCTGCCCACAACTAAAATTGGGAAAAGGATAGATTTTTATTTGGTCCAGTTGTCTAATCACCCCCCCTCTAGACATACTTTTGATCCTACAAGTGGTATCAGAGCTTTGGTCTCCATTGCATTGGTTTCACAACCTAGGAGAGTATGGCCTCTAGTGAGGGAAATTACCACCGTAGAGGTCCATATTTTGATGGTACAAACTTTGCTAGTTGAAAGCATAAGATGAAAATGCATATTATTGGTCATAACCCCGCCGTGTGGGCTATTGTTCGTGTTGGCTTGCCAGGTGAATTCTTTTAGGATGGTAAAGAACCGAATCGTGAAGCAACCGTGGAAGAATTGAAGATGTTGCAATACAACGCTCAAGCATGTGACATTCTCTTCAACGGTTTGTGCCCCGAGGAGTTCAACAAGATCAGCTGCCTCGAGAATGCCAAGGAAATTTGGGATACTTTTTTTGATATGCACGAAGGTACCGAGTCCGTCAAGGAATCAAAGTTGGATGTGCTTCAAAGTCAACTTGACAAGTTCAAGATTAAGGATGGTGAAGGAGTCACCGAGATGTACTCTAGGCTTGCTCTCATCACAAATGAGATTGCCGGCTTAGGAAGTGAAGAGATGACCGACAAATTCATCATCAAGAAGATTCTTAGAGCCTTGGATGGAAAATATGATCCCGTGTGCACATTGATCCAAATGATGCCAAACTACAAAGATCTCAAGCCCACGGAAGTCATTGGAAGGATTGTTGCTCATGAGATGTCACTCAAGGACAAAGAGGAGCTACACAATAAGTCAAGTGGTGCTTACAAAGCTTCAAGCGATGCTCCCATAACATCAAGTGAAAAGCTAGTATCCAATGAAGAGATAAGCTTAATGGTGAAGAGATTCAACAAGTCCTACAAGAGTAGAGGAAAAGAAAGGAGCTCAAACTCAAGAAACTATGAGCAAAGATCATCAAGTCGTGACCGTAATTGCTACAATTGTGGAAGACCGGGACACTACTCCAATGAGTGTACGGCACCTCACAAGAAAAGGGACGAATCACCAAGAGGAAAGTATAGAAGAGATGAATCACCTCACAAGGAGAGAAGGAGTAGGGATGATCGTTATGAACGAAGACCTTCTCGGAGAAGCAAGGATTCGGAAAGGAAGGACAAGTTATCCAAGAGCTACACTAGAAGAAGACATCAAGCTCATGTTGGTGAATGGATTTCCGGCTTCGACTCCGACAATCAATCCGAGAAAAGTTATCACTCCAACTCCGACTATAGTCAAGATGAAGGTGTTGCCGGACTTGCTCTCGTATCCTCCAACTCCTATGACCTATTTGATTCACCAAATGAGGGAATTGGAAGATGCTTCATGGCAAAAGGCCCCAAGGTATCACACCCCGAATACCTTGACTTTGATAGTGATGAGGATGATTTACTTGGTGATGATGATTTGCTTGTTGATAAGACTAGTAATGTAAGCTTGATACGTCTCCAACGTATCTATAATTTTTGATTGTTCCATGCTATTATAGTATCAATCTTGGATGTTTTTGTATGCAATTATATATCATTTTTTGGGACTAACCTATTAACCTAGTGTCCAGTGCCAGTTGTTGTTTTCTACTTGTTTTTGGCTTTTCAGAGAAACAGTACCAAATGAAGTCCAAATGCCATGAAACTTTTTGGAGATTTTTTTTCGGACAAAAGAGACTTCGGGAGGAGGCCAGAAGCCTCACGGAGGCTTCACCACGCAACAGGGCGCGTCCCAGGGGGGCGCGCCGTGTTGCCTTGTGGGGCCCACGTGACTCCTTTTGACCTAATTCCACTTCTATAAATTCACAAATATTGGGAAACCATCAGAGAGCCAGAAGAAAAAAACCTTTCCATCGCCGCAAGCCTTCGTTCTTCCGTGATCCCATCTGGAGGCCTTTTTCGGTACTCTGCCGGAGGGGGAATCGATCACGGAGGGCTTCTACATCAACCTTGCTACCCTTCCGATGATGTGTGAGTAATTTACCATAGACCTACGAGTCCATAGCTAGTAACTAGATGGCTTCTTCTCTCTCTTTGATCTTCAATACCATGTTCTCCTCGATGTTCTTGGAGTTCTATCCGATGTAATCTTCTTTTGCGGTGTGTTTGTTGGGATCCGATGAATTGTGAGTTTATGATCAGATTATTCAAGAGAAATATTTGAGTCTTCTCTGAACTCTTTTATGCATGATTAAATATAGCTTTGTATTTCTCTCCGATCTATCAATTTGGCCAACTAGATTGGTTTATCTTGCAATGGGAGAGGTGCTTTGTGATGGGTTCAATCTTGCGGTGCTCAATCCCAGTGACAGAAGGGGACATGACACGTATTTGTATTGTTGCCATTAAGGATAAAAAGATGGGGTTTATTCATATTGCTTGAATTTGCTTCTCTACATCATGTCATCTTGCTTAAGGCGTTACTCTGTTTTTATTAACTTAATACTCTAGATGCATGCTGGATAGCGGTCGATGAGTGGAGTAATAGTAGTAGATGCAGGCAGGAGTCGGTCTACTTGTCTCGGACGTGATGCCTATATACATGATCATTGCCATGAATCCATCATAATTATTCGCTATTCTATCAACTGCCCAACAGTAATTTGTTTACCCACCGTATGTTTCTGTGCTCGAGAGAGAAGCCTCTAGTGAAAACTATGGCCCCCGGGTCTATCTTTATCATATTAAAATCCTAAAAATACCTTGCTGCAATTTATTTACTTTTATTTTAATTAGTATTTTAGTTTATCTATTTACCTTGATAAGATTTAATCCTTGCAAATAACCGCTAAGAGGATTGACAACCCTCTTATTTGCGTTAGGTGCAAGTGTTTGCTCTTGTGTGTGTAGGTGCGCTTAACGGAATTTTGCTTGGTTCTCCTACTGGATTGATAACCTTGGTTCTTAACTGTGGGAAATACTTATCTCTACTGTACTGCATCATCCTCTCCTCTTCGGGGAAATACCAACGCAGACTACAAGTAGCAGGAAGGATTTCTGGCGCCGTTGCTGGGGAGACATCATCAAAATTACCAAGTACCTTCGCACAAATTATCATTCACTTGCATTTACTTTATTTATCTGTTATTTGCATTTGCCTCTCGTTTTCATCTCCCCCACTTCTAATTTTTTTTACAAAAACACAAAAATATTTTATTTGCTTGTTTGCTAGTTTGCTTGCTTTGTCGCGATGTCTCAAGAAAATACAAAATTGTGTGACTTTTCCAATACTAATAATAATGATTTTATTATTACTCCTATTGCTCCTCCCGCCACTAGTGCGGAGTCGTGTGACATTAATGATGCCTTGCTTAATCTTGTTATGAAAGAACAATTTTCTGGTAGTCCTAATGAAGATGCTGCATCCCATCTAAATACTTTCGTTGAACTTTGTGATATGCAAAAGAAGAAAGATGTGGATAATGATATTGTCAAATTAAAATTATTTCTGTTCTCACTACGAGACCGTGCTAAAACTTGGTTTTTATCCTTGCCTAGAAATAGTATTGATTCTTGGGATAAGTGTAAGGATGTTTTTATTACCAAGTATATTCCTCCCGCTAAGATTATTTCTTTAAGAAATCAAATTATGAATTTTAAGCAACTTGAGCATGAACATGTTGCACAATCTTGGGAGAGAATGGAATTAATGATAAGAAATTGCCTAACTCATGGTTTGAATTTATGGATGATCATACAAAAAATTTATGCAGGACTAAACTTTGTCTCTAGAAATTTGCTAGACTCTGCCGCAGGTGATACTTTTATGGAAATTATATTGGGAGAAGCTACAAAACTTCTTGATAATATTATGGCAAATTATTCTCAATGGCACACTGAACGAACTCCAACTGGTAAGAAGGTAAATTCTGTTGAAGAAATTAATACTTTGAGTGATAAGATGGATGCTCTATTGAAATTGGTTTCTAGTAAAAATGCTCATATTGATCCTAATGATGTGCCATTGTCTACTTTTATTAAGCAAAATAATGATGCTATTGATGTGAATTTTGTCTCTAGAAATAATTTCAACAACAATGCTTATAGGGGTAATTTCAATCCTAGACCGTTCCCTGGAAATTCCTCTAATAATTATGGCAATCCTTATGATAATTCTTATAATAATAATAATAATAATAATAATAATAGGATGCCCTCTGATCTTGAAAGTAATATTAAAGATTTTATTAGTTCGCAAAAGAATTTTAATACTATGATAGAAGAAAAATTGAATAGAGTTGATGAATTGGCTAGGAACATGGATAGAATTGCTCATGATGTGGAAAATCTCAAAACTAAAATTTTGCCATCCAAGCATGATATAAATGAGTCTATTAAATCTATCTATGTCTCCATTAATGAAAGTAAACAAAGGACCGCTAGGTTGAGAGCTAAGCGAGAATTTCTAGAAAAAGCGATTCCACCCGGTTTCTATCGTATTAATGATGAAGATATTAAAATGATTGGTGTTACTCCTATTGAATATTTATTTAGTAACATAAAACTTGATGAAAAAGGGACTGGAGAAGATTCAACTTTAGATAGAAGGAGTCCCACTTGCTTCGAGGGTGATAATCTTGATCATAAAAATGAAAAAAGTGGGTTTGGAGAGGTTAAAACTTTAAATAGTAATGCACCCACTACTTTGGATTACAAGGACTTTAATTATGATAGTTGCTCTTTAATTAAGTGTATTTCCTTGTTGCAATCCATGATTAATTCACCAAATGCATATGAACAAAATAAAGCTTTCACTAAACATATTGTAGAAGCCATGATGAAAGCACATGAAGAACAACTTGAGTTGGAAGTATCAATTCCTAGGAAATTACAAGACGAATGGGAACCTACTATTAAAGTAAAAATTAAATATTATGAATGTAATGCTCTTTGTGATCTTGGTGCTAGCGTTTCCACTATACCAAACTCTTTGTGTGATGTGCTAGGTCTCACCGACATGGATCCTTATTCCCTTAATTTGCATCTTGCGGATTCAACTATTAAAAATCCATTGGGTAGAATAAATGATGTGCTTATTATTGAAAATAGAAATTATGTGCCCGTGGACTTTATTGTTCTTGACATTGAATGCAATCCTTCTTGCCCCATAATACTTGGTAGGCCTTTTCTTCGAACAATTGGTGCTATTATTGATATGAAAGAAGGTAGTATAAGATTTCAATTTCCACTAAAGAAAGGGATGGAACACTTCCATGGAAAAATAATTAAAGCACCTTATGAATCCATTATGAGGGCCACTTATGGAATTAATTTGAAGGATGACAACACTTGAAACTATGCATTATGCCTAGCTAGGGGCATAAAACAATAGCGCTTGTTGGGAGGCAACCCAATGAATAAAATAAATTTTTGCTTTTACCTTATGTTTTTGAGTGTTTGCATAATTATAGATTCTTTTATGATTGTATTTTTATGTTTTAATTAGTGTTTGTGCCAATTAATGCCTTTGGGATGATTTGGAAGATAGTATGATATATGCTGTTTGAAAACAGAAACTTTTGCGTCCAGTGCTGGAATTTCTAATTTTGGCTGGAGTGTCAAAACCTTCTGAATTGTTTACACAGTATTGATATATGAATTTCCCACGTTGTCCTAATTTTTCATAATTTTTTGAGTTGCAGAAGTATGACCATAATTCGGATCTTTACAGACTGTTCTGTTTTAGACAGATTCTGTTTTTGTTGCATATTTTGATGAATCTATGGATCGTATCGGGGGGTATAAGTCATGGAGAAGTTGGAGTACAGTAGCATTATGCCAATATTAAATATGAATCAATTTACTACAGTACCTAAAGTTAAAGATTTATTTGTTATACTAACGGATCTCACGAGGTTTCTGTTGAGTTTTGTGTGCTGAAGTTTTCAAGTTTTGGGTGAGACTACGATGGATAAAGGAATAAGGAGCGGCAAGAGCCTAAGCTTGGGGATGCCCAAGGCACCCCAAGGTAATATTCAAGGAAGACTCAAGCGTCTAAGCTTTGGGATGCCCCGGAAGGCATCCCCTCTTTCGTCTACAATCTATCGGTAACTCACTTGGAGCTATATTTTTATTCATCACATGATATGTGTTTTACTTGGAGCGTCTTGTGATATAGTTTGTTTGATTTTGTTTGCTTTTTAGTTTATCACAATCATATTTGCTGAATACACCTTTTTGAGGGGGACACACATTATTCGTGATTTGTTAGAATACTCTATGTGCTTCACTTATATCTTTTGAGCTAGTCAGTTGCTCTAGTGCTTCACTTATATCTTTTAGAGCACGGTGGTGGTTATATTTTAAAGAAATAGTTGCACTCTCATGCTTCACTTATATCTTTTTGAGAGTCTCATGATAGCAATGGTAATATGCACGGGTTATGAATTTGGTCCGGATATGATAGGTATTCAAGAGGGATATAATAAAAACTTTCATGTAGATCACCGAATATGATAAATTTGATTCCTTGCAATAGTTTTGTGATATTAAGATGGTAATATGTGGGAGGTATTAGTAGATAATTATGGCTTAATAAGAATAATTGTGTTAAGGTTTGTAATTCCCGAAGCATGCACGTATGATCTGTTGTTATGCTAAGAAGTTGGAGCATGATTTATTATTGATTGACTTCCTTTGGGTGGCGGTCGGGGGCGCGCGATGGTTAACTCCTACCAACCTCCCCCCTAGGGGCATGCGTAGTAGTACTTTGCTTCGAGGGCTAATAAACTTTCGCAATAAGTATGTGAGTTCTTTATGACTAATGTGAGTCCATGGATTATACGCACTCTCACCTTTCTGCAATTTGCTAGCCTCTTTGGTACCGTGCATTGCCCTTTCTCACATAGAGAGTTGATGCAAACTTCGCCGGTGCATCCAAACCCCGTGATATGATACGCTCTATCACACATAAGCCTCCTTATATCTTCCTCAAAACAGACACCATACCTACCTATCATGGCATTTCCGTAGCCATTCCGAGATATATTGCCTTGCAACTTCCACCATTCCGTTTTTATGACATACATCATCATTGTCATATTGCTTTGCATGATCATATAGCTGACATAGTATTTGTGGCTCAGCCACCGTTCATCATTTTTATACATGTTACGCTAGCATCATTGCACATCCTGGTACACTGCCAGAGGCATTCATATATAGTCATATCTTGTTCTAGTATCGAGTTGTAAGTAAATAGAGGTGTGATGATCATCAGTATTAGAGCATTGTCCCAGTGAGGAAAGAATGGCGGAGACTAATGAGTCCTCGGAAAAGTGGGGATGAGGTCCATGAGACCGTTCTAAAAAAAAGAGGCGAAAAAGAGCCATGAAAAAAAAATTGAGAGAAAAAGAGAGAAGGGGCAATGTTACTATCCTTTTCCACACTTGTGCTTCAGAGTAGCACCATGTTTTTCATATAGAGAGTCTCCTATTTTGACACTTTCATATACTAGTGGGAATTTTTCATTATAGAACTTGGCTTGTATATTCCGATGACGGGCTTCCTCAAATGCCCGAGGTCTTCATGAGCAAGCAAGTTGGATGCACACCCACTTAGTTTTCATGTTGAGCTTTCATACACTTATAGCTCTTAGTGCATCCATTGCATGGCAATCCCTACTCCTTGCATTGACATCAATTGATGGGCATCTCCTTAGCCCGTTGATTAGCCTCGTCGATGTGAGACTATCTTCTTATTTTTGACTTCTCCTATTTACCTCTACCACCATACTCTATTCCATCCATAGTGCTATATCCATGGCTTGCGCTCATGTATTCAGTGGGAGTTGAAAAAGCTGAAGCGCGTTAAAAAGTAGGAACCAATTGCTTGGCTACAACCGGGGTTGTTCATGATAAATATTTTGTGTTAAGAAGATGGAGCATGACAGGATTGTATGATTTTGTAGGGATAACGTTCTTTAGCATTTTTATTTTGAAAGACATGATTGTTTATTAGTATGCCTGAGTATTGATGTCTTTATATCAAATTATAGACTATTGCTTTGAATCATTTGGATCTCATTATTCATACCGTAAGAGAGAGATTACATGATGGAACATGATAGGTAGCATTCCACATCAAAAATTCTGTTTTTATCATTTACCTACTCGAGGACGAGCACGAATTAAGCTTGGGGATGCTTCATACGTCTCCAACGTATCTATAATTTTTGATTATTCCATGCCATTATAGTATCAATCTTGCATGTTTTTATATGCAATTATATATCATTTTTTGGGACTAACCTATTAACCTAGTGCCCAGTGCCAGTTGTTGTTTTCTGCTTGTTTTTGGCTTTTAAGAGAAACAGTACCAAATGAAGTCCAAATGCCATGAAACTTTTTGGAGATTTTTTTCTGGACAAAAGAGGCCTTGGAAGCTTCGGGAGGAGGCCAGAAGCCTCACAGAGGCATCACAAGGCAACAGGGCGCGCCCCAGGGGGGCGTGCCGTGTTGCCTTGTGGGGCCCATGTGACCCCATTTGACCTAATTCCACTTCTATAAATTCACAAATATTGGGAAACCATCAGAAAGCCAGAAGAAAAAAACTTTCCACCGCCGCAAGCCTCTGTTCTTTCGCGATCTCATCTGGAGGCCTTTTTCGATACTCTGCCGGAGGGGGAATCGATCACGGAGGGCTTCTACATCAACCTTGCTGCCCTTTCGATGATGTGTGAGTAGTTTACCACAGACCTATGGGTCCATAGCTAGTAGCTGGATGGCTTCTTCTCTCTCTTTGATCTTCAATACCATGTTCTCCTCGATGTTCTTGGAGTTCTATCTGATGTGATCTTCTTTTGCGGTGTGTTTGTTGGGATCCGATGAATTGTGAGTTTATGATCAGATTATTCATGAGAAATATTTGAGTCTTCTCTGAACTCTTTTATGCATGATTAAATATAGCTTTGTATTTCTCTCCGATCTATCGATTTGGTTTGGCCAACTAGATTGGTTTATCTTGCAATGGGAGAGGTGCTTTGTGATGGGTTCAATCTTGCGATGCTCAATCCCAGTGACAGAAGGGGACATGACACGTATTTGTATTGTTGCCATTAAGGATAAAAAGATGGGGTTTATTCATATTGCTTGAATTTGCTTCTCTACATCATGTCATCTTGCTTAAGGCGTTACTCTGTTTTTATTAATTTAATACTCTAGATGCATGCAGGAGTCGGTCTACTTGTCTCGAACGTGATGCCTATATACATGATCATTGCCATGAATCCGTCATAATTATTCGCTATTCTATCAATTGCCCAACAATAATTTGTTTACCCACCGTATGTTTCTATGCTCGAGAGAGAAGCCTCTAGTGAAAACTATGGCCCCTGGGTCTATCTTTATCATATTAAAAACCTAAAAATACCTTGTTGCAATTTATTTACTTTTATTTTAATTAGTATTTTAGTTTATCTATTTACCTCGATAAGATTTAATCCTTGCGAATAACCGCTAAGAGGATTGACAATCCTCTTATTTGCGTTGGGTGCAAGTGTTTGCTCTTGTGTGTGCAGATGCGCTTAACGGAATTTTGCTTGGTTCTCCTACTGGATTGATAACCTTGGTTCTTAACTGAGGGAAATACTTATCTCTACTGTACTGCATCATCCTCTCCTCTTCGGGGAAATACCAACGCAGACTACAAGTAACAATGCTATAATGAAATTGCTAGTAATCATGATAGTCAAGATGAAACGAATGACAATGCTATGAAGGAGATTGAGCATCTAACTAAAGAACTAAACACTCTTAAGTTAGCTCATGAAACAACTCAAGAGGATCATAGAGAGCTTCTAAGAACTCATGAGAAGCTACACTTCGAGAAGCTAAATTTAGAGCAAGAGCATGAGTTTCTAAAAGCTATCAATGACGATCTTTGAAAGAAGAGTTCTTCTTACATTGCCAAACGTTTACTCTTGTCTACTTTTGTGCCACAAGTTAAATCTAAGCAAACTAGCAACAAGTGTAAAAAGGGTTCTACCTCTAGTAGTAACAATAACAATGCTAAATCTAATGTTGTTGCTTCTAGTAGTTCTATTGATTCCACTAATGATTCTCTTAGCCAAGTTACACTTGAGCAAGAAAAAAATTTATTGAAAGGAATTATAGAAAAGGGTGTCTACAAGAGCCTTGCTGGGAGTAAGCAATTTGAGGAAATTGTACGCAAGCAAGGAAGGCACTGGAAGAACCAAGGTATTGGTTTTGAACAAAAGTTCAATGCCAATGGAGGTGAGTGGGAAGAACATCACTACCCCAAGACGAAGTTTGTTCCTCAACAAGAGAAGTATGATCCAACTTCCTTCAAGGGGACACAAGATCAAGATGATCTTCCACCACAAGACCACTGATGTCTACTGCGCAACTTTATTCTTGTAGACTCTGTTGGGCCTCCAAGCACAGAGTTTTGTAGGACAGTAGCAAATTTCCCTCAAGTGGATGACCTAAGGTTTATCAATCCATGGGAGGCGTAGGATGAAGATGGTCTCTCTCAAACAACCCTGCAATCAAATACAAGAAATCTCTTGTGTCCCCAACACACCCAATACAATGGTAAATTGTATAGGTGCACTAGTTCGGCGAAGAGATGGTGATACAAGTGTAGTATGGATAGTAGATATAGGTTTTTATAATCTGAAATAATAAAAACAGCATGGTAACAAGTGATAAAAGTGAGCACAAACGGTATTGCAATGCTTGAGAACAAGGCCTAGGGTTCATACCGTGCAATCTGTCAACAGTGCTAACATAATTGAATCATATAACAATCCCTCAACATGCGACAAAGAATCACTCCAAAGTTCCTATTAGCGGAGAACATAAGATGAAATTGTTGTAGGGTATGAAACCACCTCAAAGTTATCCTTTCCGATCAATCTATTGAGCCATCCCTATAAGTGTCACAAACGACCCTAGAGTTCGTACTAAAATAACACCATATGATACGCATCAACCAACTCTAATGTCACCTAGATATATACTCCAATGTCACCACAAGTATCCATGAGTTGATTATTTGATATGCATCAAAACAACTTCAGATTCATAATATTCAATCCACACAAAGAACTTCAAAGAGTACCCCAAAGTTTCTATCGGAGAAAAGAAGATGAAAACGTGCAATCAACCCCTATGCCTAGATTACCCCAAGGTCACGGGAATCTGCGAGTTGATTACCAAAACATACATCAAGTGACTCAATAGAATATCCCATTGTCACCACGGGTATCCACATGCTAGACATACATAAAGTGTTCTCAGATCCAAAGTATTCAATCCGACAATAACGAAACCTCAAAGGGAAAGACTCAATTCATCACTAGAAGATAGAGAGGGAATAAACACCATATGATCCAACTATATTAACAAAGCTCGCGATACATCAAGATCGTGCCAAATCAAGAACACGAGAGAGAGAAATCAAGCACATAGCTACTAGTACATACCCTCAGCCTCGAGGGTGAACTACTCCCTCCTCGTCATGGAGACCGCCGAGATGATGAAGATGGCCTCCGGCGATGGTTTCCCCCTCCGGCAGAGTGCCAGAACAGGGCTCCGGATGAGACCGCAGAAGAACAGAGGCTTGCGGCGGCGGCGCAGAAGTTCTAGGTTTATTTCTGGGGGTTTTGGTATTTATAGGAATTTTTGGCACCGGTTTCACGTCAGGGAGGGTGCCCGAGGATGCCACAAGCACGAGGGGCTCGCCCTAGGGAGGGCGCCCCCCAGGCTTGTGGTGCCCTCGGCCACTCCTTGGTCCATCTCCGGTGCTCCGTGGGTCTCTTCTGGTCCATAAAAAATCACCGTAAATTTTGGGCCCAATCCGAGAACTTTTATTTCTGCACAAAAAACAACACCACGGTAGTTCTGCTGAAAACATCGTCAGTCCGGGTTAGTTCTAATCAAATCATACCAAAACCATATAAAATTGTTATAAACATGGTATGAATACTTCATAAATTATAGATACGTTGGAGACGTATCAGCATCCCCAAGGTTAATTCCTGCTCGTCCTCAAGTAGGTAAATGATAAAAGAAATAATTTATGAAGTGTGAATGCTAGCATAGTGCATAAGTTTGATCAATGATAGTTTCAATCACTTTTCCTAGCATCATAAACAGCAACTCTTTCTCATAAAACTCATCATGATCAAGTAGCAATCAATTCACATGTTATGGTTCAAACAATGCATTCTCTTGAAACTTAACAACCTATGTTCTTTGTCACCAAACAATTGCAATTCAACTTACCTTCAACAAAGTCTAACTAAGAGCTCCACATACTCAATTATCATATAGTCTTCTATGATTGCTAGTACTCAAAGCATATTTTTAGAACAAATAGCATCCATCGAATACAGAGAAAGATAGGGGCTTAAAGTTTCACCTCCCAACTTATTTATCATAGAGATAATTGTCAACAATAATAATTCATGATCAAATATATTTGAATGGATATATGTGCCTGGATCTATCCCCACCACATGATGCTTGCCAACTAGAGAATAGGTTGGAATAAGAAATTGACTCAACAAAAATAAATAACATGAAAGTAATAGCATAAAAGTAAGTAGAATGTCCCTTCGCTGAGGGAAGCAGGGATTTGCAGAGGTGCCAGAGCTTATGGCAACTTTGTTGTCATAATCAATTGAAACCTCTTCCGAAATAGTGGAATCATTATTAAA
Organism: Elymus sibiricus; assembly: GCA_039707655.1. Classification (NCBI taxonomy): domain Eukaryota; kingdom Viridiplantae; phylum Streptophyta; class Magnoliopsida; order Poales; family Poaceae; genus Elymus; species Elymus sibiricus. The sequence continues at coordinate 157,310,587 of CM077668.1, read as the reverse complement.
TAAAGTCATAACCTCTCCAAATCCACTTTCATAATTATTACAATAAGATTCAACACCCTCTAAAATAGTGGGATCATTAGTACCTAGAGTTGACACTCTTCCAAACCCACTTTCATCAATATAATCATCATAAATAGGAGGCATACTTTCATTATAATAAATTTTCTCATCAAAACTTGGGGGACTAAAAATATCATCTTCATCAAACATATCATCCCCAAGCTTATGGCTTTGCATATCATTAGCATCATGGATATTCATAGAAAGCATACTAACAACATTGCAATCATGCTCATCATTCAAAGATTTTATGCCAAACATTTTATTGCATTCTTTTTCTAACACTTTTGCACAATTTTTTGATCCATCAGTTTCAAGAAACACATTATAGAGATAAAAGCATTTGAGGCAATCTCAATTCCATTTTTTGTAGTTTTCTTTTACAAACCAAACTAGTGAATAAACAAGAAACTAAAAGATTCAATTGCAAGATCTCAAGATATACCTTCAAGCACTCACCTCCCCGGCAATGGCGCCAGAAAAGAACTTGATGTCTACTACGCAACTTTATTCTTGTAGACTCTTTTGGGCCTCCAAGCGCAGAGTTTTGTAGGACAGTAGCAAGTTTCCCTCAAGTGGATGACCTAAGGTTTATCAATCCATGGGAGGCGTAGGATGAATATGGTCTCTCTCAAACAACCCTGCAATCAAATACAAGAAATCTCTTGTGTCCCCAACACACCCGATACAATGGTAAATTGTATAGGTGCACTAGTTCGGCGAAGAGATGGTGATACAAGTGTAGTATGGATAGTAGATATAGGTTTTTATAATCTGAAATAATAAAAACAGCAAGGTAACAAGTGACAAAAGTGAGCACAAACGGTATTGCAATGCTTGAGGCTTGCGGCGGCTGCGCGAAAGTTCTAGCTTTCTTTCTGGGGGTTTTGGTATTTATAGGAATTTTGGCGTCGGTTTCACGTCGGGGGGTGCCCGAGGGTCCCACAAGCTCGGGGGGACGCGCCCCCCAGGCTTGTGGTGCCCTTGGCCACTCCCTGGTCCATCTCCGGTGCTCTGTGGGTCTCTTCTGGTCCATAAAAAATCACCGTAAATTTTGGGCCCAATCCGAGAACTTTTATTTCTGCACAAAAAACAACACCACGGTAGTTCTGCTAAAAACAACGTCAGTCCGGGTTAGTTCTAATCAAATCATACCAAAACCATATAAAATTGTTATAAACATGGCATGCATACTTCATAAATTATAGATACGTTGGAGACATATCAACCACAAGCTAAAAGGCAAGGACAAGCTTCAAGAAGAGATTGACTCCTTTGAAGAACCACCTCAAGCTTTGGTCAAATGGGTTCCCAAGACCTCATCAAGTTCTACTTCATCAAGTACAACTACAACTCCAAGGATTCCCATCAAGTTGATGTGGGTCCCAAAGAAGAAGAACTAGAGAGTTCTTGAGGGTGATTCCGCCAACAAACTTCACTCATATTCATTCATGGCAAGAACTTGTGTAACCAACTTTAACATCTTGCACTAGTTCATGGAGTCACAAACCCTCTTGTTGGTAAGTCAAGGGACAAGGTGTTCAATGCATTCATGGACATCATCATATGTGCATTTCACTCTATGTCTATGGATATCCTTGTTTGTTCCTTGTGGGACTAACTCATGTAGATATTGAAAGTGCAAAACTCCAAGGATCGCTCCCAACTCTTGATGGTCTACATCAAAATTGAACATCCACATCTACAACATCTACATGAAGTCATCATCGACAAAACCCAAGGTTAGTTCATCCCTCTTTGGGGGGATATCACATCTAGGGGGAGCTTGGCTCTAAGACCTGAGCTAAAGCAACTCTAATAGTGTGAACACATTAATGCTTTATCTAAAAGTGATGACCCCACTTGTGCTTAAACGATGAGTATGACCTATGATCAAATGTTCTCATTTGACTCCTAAGTCAATATACACATATATAGATGACTATGTCATTGCCCATTGTTTGGTAGATGCTAGAATTGTTTGTGCATGTTTGCCACATATTTCATTTGCTATCTTATTGTGTGAGCATGTTGCTATGCATATTTCTCATTCGAGGACATCCATTTGTAGTTTGATTGATTTGGTTTTTTTTGGCCAAATGGATGTACAAGAATGCCTAAGCACCTTCTCTAGCTATCTATTCTTTCTTGTCTCAAACTCTCATCATGCTACATCACAAAATTTGAACAAGTCTTTTTCGGACCCTCTGGGTGAGGCGCACTCGGAGTCACCGATCTATCTAAGGCTGAATTCCAAAACCTTCTAAATCCCTTTCTGTTCGACCAACTCACTCACATTTGGTCTCACCGAAGGCATTTGGATTGATCTGGGTTTTCATCTCGGTGCAACCGATCTGAACCGTCTCGGAGTCACCTATATGCTATACTGCTAGAAGTTACCCATCTCGGAGCCACCGATATGTTTCGATCGGAGCCACCGACAGCTGATGGGTATATATATCCAGCGAGTCCGTACGGTTGAAACTTTCTCAAACATTTCGTCCTCGCGCCCCACAGTTGCCGTCGCCCCAGTCTCTGGACAGTCACCGTTCTATCCAGCGCGCCCTCGCCATTGGATTCCGCCACCGTCAACAGAAATCTCTCCCTCCGTTGCCGCCGTAGAGGATTTGCGCCAAGTTAGGGTAAAATCCGACCCCTTAGTGCCTCTATTTCCGATTCAATGCACTAGGGTTTTTTCCATTATTCATGCCACAGTTTGCAACCTCTATACCAATTATGAATTCCATAGATTAGATTCGAGCGAAGATTTTAGGTTTAAATTTCCGCAGAATACATTTCGGACCAGCCGATCTAAAAATTTCGGAGTCACCGATCTGGCTTTGGCCATTGCACTAGTACGTCTCGGTGCCACCGAGTTGTACTGATCTGTGAGACCGAAATAAAGTTTCTGTGAAACCCTAGCATCTCGGAGAGACCGAACCACATATCGGTCTGACCGAAAATGTGTGTCAAGTCTCTGTTAAGTGCTTTGGTATCACCGAAATGATCAACTCGATTGATCCGAAATGTCTTCTGTGAAAATTTAAAACTAAGATTTGAACTCATTTTTTTTGAAAACTAGCTGCATTTTGTGATGACTCATCCACTCTGCCTATACCCAACTACTTCACAGGTCAGCTTGCAATATGTCAGATGCCAGTGACAGCCAGAACAGATCTGAGGAGCAGAATGTTGATTTGAGTGCAGGTTCTAGTCCTGAGAGCAGTTTTGATGAAGGCAGCAGAAGCACTCCCAGCAATTTGCCTAAGGCTGCCAAGAGAACAAGAAAGGCAAAGGGCTCAGAAACTGAGGATGAGGACTTCCAGTTGGAAGAGGTCACCTCCAAGAAGAAGAAAGTCACTGTTCACAAAGAGTATGCAGGAACTCAGAACGAAAGGGGAGTTACCAGGAAAGTTCCTATCTCAATTGCAGCAAAGAGAGGCATTACCTCAGAAAATCCAGGAGGATCTCAGACAGTGCCAACCAAGTCAAAGCCAAAGGTTGTAGGCGAGAAGAGGGAAAGAAAGCAAGTGGCTCATGTGGTGTTCAAACCCACATCCATGAGGAGAGATGATGCCACAGATGAGGAAGGAGAAGAGGAAGAGCCAGCAGCTAACCCACCTGCTGCCAAGCAACAAAAGCTCATGGCAGATGCCATCAAGACTGCTGCTCCTTCCAAGTCAAAACCTAAAGCACCTACCTCCAAGCCTAGGAGAACTACAAGGAATGTGCCAGCCAGTGAGAAGAACAAGGCCCCAGTGCCTCAGAGAAATGATGATGAAGAAGATGAAGCAACAGTGCTAAGGAAGCTATGACCCATATTGCTAGAGCACAATGACACACATCCAGTTGCTGAAAACATGAAAGAGAGGAACGACAATGGCCTGAGGAAGTGGAGAGAGTCAGACCGATATGCTGTGAGGAGGAGAACTACTGTAGACTACCGCTTTCACACCAAGGAACAACAGGACTTCTATGAGACTGTGTTGCTTGACAAGAAGAGTCAGTGATATGAGATGGGTGGACTGGAAATTTATTGATGCTAATGAAGACCACTTTCCTCATGTGCATGACAGCTTCAAGATGATAGGCATTGATGAGTTCATTGGGAAGAAATTGACTGCTAGGAATGATGAGATGATCATGCAATTCTACTCCACAGCTCATTTCTATCCTGATGGCAGGATTGTGTGGATGACAGAAGGATTTAGATATGAGTTCACAGTTGAAGAATGGGCAACTTTGCTAGATGTGCCCAAGCCCGAGGAAAATGACATTGATGTATATTCCAAGCGCAAGATGGATCACAATTCCTTGGCCAACATGTACAAGGAAATTCCTTTGGAGGATGTTGAAACACACAAGCTAGGCTCTGCTTATCATTTGTTGGTAGGACTTGCTACCTCCAACACAATCATGAGATATACCTTGATGCCCAAGTCAGGAGATGAGAGGATGATCAGAGGGCACTCCATCAATATGCTTCATCACATTATTCGATCTGAGAGATTAAGAGTCATGGATCTTATTGTTGAGACTATCACGAGGACTGCTGCAGATCAGAAGAGGTCATGTGGATTTGCTCTACACATTCAGGTGCTTATCAACTCCAAAGTTGGTAACAAGACATATCTGCTTGACCGTGAGCATTTGCCGCTTAAGACGGAGTCTGAGGACAATACAGTGACGATGGATCCATCCCATCCCTCTTCGGCCGCAGCACATGCAGAGAAGGAAGCACGAGCGGAGGCTGCTAAGTCTGCAGAGCCCAGAGCCACATCTACTCCGTCACTGAAGACCAAGGCCGATCAGATGCACCATCTTCTTTGAGCTACTCAGAGGATCAAGCAAAGTCTGGCCAACTTAGCGAAGAACCAGAAGAGTCTTGAGAGGATAGTTGAGGCAAAATTCTATGATCTAGATGTCAAGGTGACAGAGATGCAAACTACAATTGAGAGCCTGAAGAAAGAGGTGGATGAGGCAAAGCTTGCTAGAAGTGAGGATGACGAGCATCATGGTTCAGTACTTCCCACGACCACTCGGTTCCGGACCCAAGCTAGGTCAGCAGCAGTTCCAGACACTTCTAGAGCTATAGTTTTAGCTCCAGCTGCTACACCTTCAGTTGCTCCGTCAGTTGCTCCAGTCGTTGCCACTCCTCCACCAGTTCAACAAACTTCTTCCGAGGCATTTGCAGATGCACTTCTCTCTACTCCGACATCGATGCACACCGACGCTGCAAGTCAGAGGACTTCACCACCAGGAGCTGTCAGAGATCGAGCCCAGAGCAACGTTTAGCTCTATACCTATTCGATCTTTTTGGTACTTGTTGCCAAAAGGGGAGAATTTTTATAGATTATTAGGGCTTCGAGAGAGAGTGTCTTGATTTTATTCGATCATTTTTCCTTGAGTTTCTTGCTACAGTTTGGTTTGTGCTACTTTTATCGTTATGCTTGTGGTGATACAACGTTTGGTTGTATGTTTGATCATACGATGCTTCATGCTATGCACATTGTCTATCATTATCATCATCTATGTATGATCATTCATTCGTTTGTTTGGTGATGAGTGCTTACTACATTGCAATCTTATCATTTTGAGCGCTCCACCAAGTTGTATGTGACATGGAAGAGTGACCCATGATCCTAATCGATTGTGCATTTGCATTCAAACGCAAATTTTAAATAATGCACAAATTTAGGGGGAGCTCTTACTTATCACATACTTCTCAAAGCGACGATGTATTCCATTGATTATATCATTTGTCGAAGCTTTGATCTATATGTTGTCATCAATTACCAAAAAGGGGGAGATTGAAAGTGCAACTAATCCCCGGGTGGTTTTGCTAATTAATAACAACATATATATCATTGATCTAATACTCATTGCTAGTAGATTTCAGAAAAGATCAATGATTGGCATGGCAAGGACTAATGGATGTGGATCCCTCAAAATGTCAAGGACAAGGATTGGCAACTGCAAGACTTTACATTTTTGGTTTAGTGATCCAAGATTACATTGAGTCCCTTAGGAAAGCCAATACTATTAAAAGGGGATCAGGTATTAATGATGAGGTTGTTGCTCAAGTGCTCAGTGATATTGCTCCAAAAACCCTCAGTCATTTTCTCAAAAACACATATGTCCAAAACCTAAATCTCCATCTCGGTCCCACCGAAACTATCCCATCCAGACCCACCGAGATTACCACTTCCATTGCCACCGCCAAACCCTAGCAATTTGGTTTGACCGAAATGGATCTCGGTCCCACCGAGATGGCACTGCCAAGTTTCTGTGATGACATTGTTTCACTTCGGAATCACCGAGTTGAAATAATCGGAATTTCCGAGACTGGTTTTGCCCTAGCCATTGCACTTCGGTCCCACCGAGTTGTTCCACTTCGGTCCCACCGAAAATCCCAACATTCACATCTTTTACACTAATCGGTCTCACCGAGTTCATGATCGGTCTCACCGATTTGGGTCAAAAGTGTGTAAGGGTTGGATTTTGGGTGAAGGCTATTCATACCCCTCCACCCCCACTTACTCTGAGTGAGAGCCATCAGAACATGCATACACTTCCACCATTCATTTTCTGAGAGAGAACCACCTACTCATGTGTTGAGATCAAGAGATTCCAATCCAACCATTTGAACCTTGATTTCTAGCCTCTTCAAGTTACTTTCCACTCCAATCCTTCTCCTACCCAAGCCAAATCTATGAGCGAGAAATTGAGTGTTGAGGAGACTATCATTTGAAGCATAAGAGCAAGGAGTTCATCCTCAACACACCATCTATTACCTTTTGGAGAGTGGTGTCTACTAGATTGGTTAGATGTCACTTGGGAGCCTCCAAGATCATGTGGAGTTGAACCAACGAGTTTGTAAGGGCAAGGAGATCGCCTACTTCGTGAAGATCTACCCCGAGTGAGGCTAGTCCTTCGTAGACGGAAGCCATGGTGGAATAGGCAAGGTTGCTTCTTCATGGACCCTTCGTGGGTGGAGCCCTCCGTGGACTCGCACAACCGTTACCCTTCATCGGTTGAAGTCTCCATCAACGTGGACGTTCGATAGCACTACCTATCGGAACCACGCCAAAATCATCGTGTCTTCATTGCGTTTGAAATCTCCAAACCCCTCCTTTACTTACATGTGCAATGTTTTACTTTCTGCTGCTATACTCTTAGAATTGCATGTGTAGGGTGATACTAGACTTGGTAGAATTGCTAAAATCTACCCACAACTAAAATTGGGAAATGGATAGATTTTTATTTGGTCAAGTAGTCTAATCACTCCCCTCTAGACATACTTTCGATCCTACAATTACCGTAAAATTTATCGAGAATTTCTCCAGGATAGTGCTACTTGTGAGCTGCGTTGGGATTTCCTCGAAGAGGAGAGGATGATGCAATAGTAGAGATAAGTATTTCACTCAGTTAACAACCAAGGTTATCAATCCAGTTGGATAACCACATAGAACCTCGTTAGCAGCACCTACACACACAAAATCAAACACTTGCACCCAACACAAATAAGAGGGTTGTCAATCCTCTTAGCGGTTATTTGCAAGGATTAATTCTGATTGTAATAGATACATAAAGTAAAATACTAAATAAAATAAAAGTAAATAAATTGCAGCAAGGTATTTTTGGTTTTTAATATATGATAAAAGTAGACCCGGGGGCCATAGTTTTCACTAGAGGCTTCTCTCTCGAGCGCAGAAACATACGGTGGGTAAACAAATTACTGTTGGGCAATTGATAGAAAAGCAAATAATTATGACGGATTCATGGCAATGATCATGTATATAGGCATCACGTCCGAGACAACTAGACCGACTCCTGCCTGTATCTACTACTATTACTCCATCCATCGACCGCTATCCAGCATGCATCTAGGGTATTAAGTTAATGAAAATAGAGTAACGTCTTCAGCAAGATTGTGACGCCCCCGGCCCGACCGTGCACTAATCATACACACAAATGTGCATGATCAAGCCCAGGGACTCACGGGAAGATATCACAACACAACTCTAGACACAAAATAAAATAATACAAGCTTTATATTACAAGTCAGGGGCCTCGAGGGCTCGAATACATAAGCTCGAGTTACACAAGCATCAGCGGAAGCAACAACAGTATCTGAGTACAGACACAAAGTTAAACAAGGTGCCTTAAGAAGGCAAAAACAAACAATGACTCTGATCAAAAGAGGCAAGGCCTCCTGCCTGGGAGCCTCCTAAACTACTCCTGGTCGTAGATCTCCACGTAGCAGTAGGCTTCGTCGGGTTAGTAGAATTCGTCGACGGGATCATCTGGCTCCGGAACTCCGTCATCTGATCGCAACAAACGGGTATGGTGGAAAAAGGTAGCAAAGCAACCGTGAGTACTCATCCAAAGTACTCGCAAGACTTACATCAGAACTATGCTAGTTATGCATTGGTATCAAAGGAAGGGGCTGTATCTGTGGACTATACTGCAGAAATGCCAGAATAGAGGGGAAGGCCTAGCCTATCGAAGACTAGCATCTTGCAGCGTCTTGCAGCATTAGAAGAGTGCAGATTAGTAGCATATAATAAAGCAACAAGCATGTAGTAGCAAAGCCTAGAGATCCTTCCTCGACTCCCTGCGAGAAAGCGATCCCGGAGCTTACAATTAATTAACATGTATCCAGTTCAAGTTGTAGTAGATCGGGATACAACACTGAGCGTCATGTTACCGTGGACACGGCTATTCGAATAGATAACTTCCCTGCAGGGGTGCACTACTGTTACCCAACACGCTCGATTAACTCTGGCCGGACACACTTTTCTCGATCATGCCCGGCCTCGGCTGATCGACACGACGTAGTCCTACCTAGGCTCAACAGAGAGGTCCCCACCGGTCTACATCCTAAGCGCTCCGGGGTCTTGGGACCATCGCCCTTTGCACTCCGGGTCGTTATGCGATGAGCCGGGACGAGCACCACCTCATCCTGGATGGTACTGGCCCGACAGACCCACAATGCTGAACTGGACATCTGACAGAGCTTTCGACTGATACATACGGCGCCGAGGGTCCCATAACCATTATCCCGCGTGGTGGTAGTGCGTATATGGCCAGCGGCCAACTCAGATCAAATACCCAAATCCGTTAGTGAATTATTAGGAGCTCGTGGTGACGATCAGTACTCCTGTCGCCCCGTTTCGAGGAAGTGCAACAAGGGCCAGGCCCATCCCTCTCGAGGGCAGTCTCTGCCTGCCTGGACGCGCCTCGTAATTATCTCGCGGGTACCCTCCAGATCAACCCGACTTCCCAGGAGACTGTCGGGAACTCAGGTCCACCTCAACCAGGGTGGTACCGCCTGTCCCTTCAGTCCCACAATCAACAGTAAACTGGGGGTGACAGTGAAAAGTAATAGTGTATCCGGTAACATCAAGGGGGAAATCCGAGGAATCACCCTCAATGGATTCCCACTTGAGAGGTTGTACGACAGAGTCGTCATCGGAGGTGGTGAAAGAGGAATCACCCTCGATAACCACAACCGATTAGCTATGCTACAGAGCCATCATTAGAAGTGAAGTACGAGGTATCACCCTCGTCACTCGATAGTGGCTTTGCAGAGTCGTACAACAAGGGGGTGTGCGGTGCTGTGCTCGGTCTCTGTACATCGATCACATTGCTCGGGTCTTCTGGTAGCAAGGCAGGACAACACGGACAAAGGTGAGGGGCCACTGATGGATCACTAACCAACCTATTCTAAGCAGTTTAGGATGATAGGTAAAGTAGCAACAGTAGGTTACAAAAACAGGCTATGCATCAGAATAGGAGCAATCAAATACGGTAGCAAATTCTAATGCAAGCATGGGGAAGAAGGAATAGCTGATATAGGAATGATCAAGGGGGTTTTGCTTGCCTGGAAGCTCTGCTGAAAAGGAAGAAGGGTCGTCGGTGACGTAGTCGATCACAGGGGCAGCGTCGGTCTCGGGATTTACCGGAGAGAAGAGGGGGAAGAAACAGTAAATATAAAGCAAACAATGCACACAGAGGCTTGGCATGGCAATAGGCTGTGCTAGGGGTGCCCTAACCCAGTACTAAGTATTTTACTCGGAGCGGGACAATATCCGGGAATATTTTCCCAGCTCCGAACACTATTCATTTAGTGGTTTTGGTCGCAAATGTTCAACGTTCAGTATGTTAGAGGCATGTGACAGGTATGTGGAGGGCATATTCGGATTCTTCATATTTTTCTTATCATTTTTCATATATAAATTATTTTCATCCGAGCTACGGCTTATTTTATATGATTTTTCAAAGTTTTACTGAATTTCTAGAATTATTTTAATTATTAATTTCGAATTATCCAAAACAGTGTATTGTGACATCAGCATGACGTCACGGTGACATCAGCAGTCAAACCCAGCTGACCAGGGTCAAACCTGACCAGTGGGTCCCACATGTCATACACATTAGCTTTAACAGAGGGGTTAAAATTAACTATTTAGGTTAATTAGTTAGTGGGGCCTACTGTCAGTGTCAGATTGGTTAACTAATTAACGTAATTAGGATTAACAGATTAATTAGCAATTTTATTATTTATAAAAATGTTTAAATTAAGTGGGGGCCCGCATGTCAATGACCCAGCGGTGCCCAGTCAGCAGGGTTGACTGGGTCAACCCAGTCAACGGGTCCCACTGGGCCCACAGTCAGTGCATAGGGGTGTGGGGTCCACGCGTCCACGTCAGCGCGCCGGCGGCTGAATGCTGGCGACCCAATGGACGGCGGCGCGGCACGGGAGGTCTCCGGAATTGCCCTACAGGCCACCGATTGGTGCGCGGTTTGTTCCTACGGCATCATCGCGACGAGGCGCGGTGTGTGGTGGTGGCGGCTCGTCCGGGGATGGCCAGAAATGGCGCCGGCGACAAGGTCTGCGGCGGACGGGCTCGGGCAAGCTCGGTTCTGCCGTTTTGGGGCACGGGAAGGCGAGCGGGTGTCGTCGTTGGGTTACTGGGGAGGTGCGGAGCCCGGTGCCGGGCTCGGACGCGAGCGGCGGGGGCAGTGGCTGCGGCGGCGACATGAACGACGGCGATGAGCTCGGCTACGGCGGCAGGGATGACTAGGGGGCGCGCGTGGGTAAAAGGAGAGGGGGAGAAGCAGAGGGAGCTCACAGAGAGCCCGTAGAGGAGCAAAGTGAGCTCGGGGAGGCGTGGAGATGGCGGTGCGGCGTCGGCGATCTCCGGCGATCGGAGACGAAGACGAGCTCGTTGGCGTCGATGCAGAGGGCTCCCGGTCGAGCTTGTGCGGGCGATCGAAGGAGTCGAGCTCCACGGAGCTCCTGGACAGCTTAGACGGAGGGGGAGAGGCCGGTGGCCGCGTGCTCTACGGTGGGGTGGCCATGGCCGCGTCGGGTTTAGGAGAAGAGGAAGGGGGCGAGGAGAGAGAGGGGTTGGGGCATCTAGGGTTTGTCAGGGAGAGAGGAGAGGTCCTTATCCTTCACAGCGACTGCGGCGACGTGCTGTCAAGAAGCGAGGAAGGGGGGCCAGGGCGGCGTGCGCGCGCGTGCTGGCACGCGAGGAGAGAAGGCGGGAGGTGGGAGGCGACTGGCTAGGTGGGCTGGGCTGGGGTACTGTTCCACTTAAGCCCAGACGAACAGGTATGCTCTGCCCTTTTTCTTTTATATTTTCTGTTTCTTTATTTCCCATATGTTCTGCAAAATGTTTGGCCACAGTACTACTTTTGTAAAATATGAGACCTGTCCAAATAAATACTATGCAATATTTCTCACTGCCATAAAAAGATTTGGAGACAAAATGATTTCATTTGAATTTTTATTAAATGAAATGGATTTAAATATTGTTGTTTTGGTACTATTTTAGTTGCTAGGGGCAATGTGGGAATTTTAATAATGTTGGTTTTATTTTTCTAATTGCTTTGGAATTATTTGCATTATTGTGAACACTTTTGTTCTACTCTTTGGACAACTTTTAATTTTGACTTTATTTTAAATTTGAATTTGAAGTTGGATTATTCTCTAATGCAATTTATTTAGGATGATCATGATGACATGGCTAATTAATTAGCTTAATGACAGGGTTGAGATCTGGGGATGTTACAAAGATGACATGATGTAGACAAAGTAAACTCAAGCAATATGATTAAACCCCATCCTTTTATCCTTAATGCCAACAAAACAAATACGTGTCATGTCCCTTTCTATCACTGGGATTGAGCACCGCAAGATTGAACCCATCACAAAGCACCTCTCCCATTGCAAGATAAACCAATCTAGTTGGCCAAACCAAATCGATAGATCGGAGAGAAATACAAAGCTATAACAATCATGCATAAAAGAGTTCAGAGAAGACTCAAATATTTCTCATGAATAATCTGATCATAAACTCACAATTCATCGGATCCCAACAAACACACCGCAAAAGAAGATTACATCGGATAGAACTCCAAGAACATCGAGGAGAACATGGTATTGAAGATCAAAGAGAGAGAAGAAGCCATCTAGCTACTAGCTATGGACCCGTAGGTCTGTGGTAAACTACTCACACATCATCGGAAGGGCAGCAAGTGTCGGTGTATAAAACATGGGTATTTTATACCTTGACTTATGCACAGACGGTAGCAACCTCCTTGCCGGCCAAGGCTTGCCGGAACTTGCCAAATAACAAGATTCAAGACCCAACCACAGAAACTACTGGAGAGAAACTCAAGACGAAGCATCAACAAGCACTCGACTAGAGCTGAGGATGAAGACGTTCCTTGCTGGCAAGGCCGAACCGGCAAGGCAAAGACCCGGCAAGCTTCGTGCCGGCAAGCTTTCGCCAGCTCTCCAGCGCTCCACCTCACCGGGCAGCTAGTCGCTAATCGATGAGGTGTCGACCGCGCAGGCTGGTTGGTGAGATTTGTTGGGCATGTGTCAACACGAAGGGAGAAGGTTTGCCTTTAATGACACCCGTCCAGAAGGCGTGTCAGGCTAATAGGAGGTAGCTGGGCGAGTGGTGCAGGAACCTTGCCGGAGCTCCTCCTCCACATGACACCTAACGGTGCATTTATTGCTTTTGTCCTAAACTGGCAGAGTTAGGTATGATAGCACTGTTTGCTATCTAATCAACTTGTAATTACTTTTTTGCCACTGTGGTAACCCCTTAAGCTATAAAAGGAGGACCAGGGCAACGTTTACAGGGGTCGCGTGATGAGAACCCTAGCACGACCTGCATGCGTAGCTGCTCCTCCCGCACCTTGCCGGAGAAAGCACTCCTTGTACTTGTGCTCACACCCATCCAATACATCCAAGCAGGAGTAGGGTTTTACACCTCGCGGTGGCCCGAACCTGGGTAAAATCCCCTGTGCCCTCCATTGATTCAGCTCTTTGTACTTGCGCATCTCCCTAGCCGAACCACAAAGGGGCTAGATGGCCCCATAGATGGGCGTACCCATGACATCTTTGGCGCGCCAGGTAGGGGGATCGCTTGCGCGAACCCGAATCAGTGGATTGCGCGTCAGCTTCATCAACTTCATCTCCGTCCTGCTCGTCGTCGATGGCCCCCAAGAAGAAGGGCATCACGATGACGGCCCCTTCGCACGTATCCGCAGGCGGCGCAGGCGGCGCAGCCAATGCGTGTGGCGCGGATACCGCGGTTGGCACGACCAGCACAGGTGGCGCGGTCGCCATGCCCACCGTGGTCGGTATAGGAGACGAGCGTGTGGGAGGCGGTCGACTTCCTCGACCCTCTGGTGAACAAAGCCGAGACGGCGCGGGCGGAGCGGACAGACGTCCTCCTCCTCCTCCTTGCCGCGCCGACGAACGCAGCCACCAGAGTAGTAATGCCTGGGCCGGCGCGAGCCAAGATCCCGCCGCAGCGGTGTCCAAAGATGCTGCTTCAGGACAGACGCCGCGCCCCTCGCACAATGGGCGCAGTGCAACTCCGAGTGGCATCAACGACTCAGGGCAGCGGCGACCTCACGGCAAGACCCCTGTTGATCAAGTTCCAGATCCTCAGGCACCACCTCCGCCACGGCAACCCGCTGCTGATCATGTGCCGCGGCAGCAAGACCACAATGGCGCTCCTGCTGGCTCTGCCAGGAGTAGAGCGATGTCGCGCTCTTCGCTCCGGCAGCAGGAAAGATGGCGCTCCTGCTGAGTCAGGGCAGCAGCGGAGGCGATGGCACGGGCCTAGATGCTGCCGAACTTCCCTCCGGCAGTAGGAAAGATGGATGAGTGGAGAGCCACCATCCAAAGCTTGATTGGGTTTGCCGAAGCCAGCAAATCACAGCAAGCGGAGCCCTCACGGCGTCCGCAAACAACACCAGTAGCTCCAACTGGTGGCCGCGTTGACGGTGCTGCGCTAACGGTGCAATCACCCCAGCGGCAACAGTCTCAACAGCAGCAACGCCAACAACCGCGGCAAGCTCAACGATCTTTCGAGCCCGACGAGATGTCGATGGCTTCTTCGGATCCGCGAGTGCGGCAAGATCAGCAGCAAGTGCTGTGAGACAGGCGGGTAGAGGACGCCCGCACCACCATTGAACGGCACCGGGAGGCGCGCCGTCAATCCGACGCGCGCAACGGCCCCATCGTTGATGAGCCTGCGCCAGGGGTTGGCGGATACCTGCCTTACGAGGTTGGATGTCCTGCCTTCACCCGTGAGCTGCGGCAAGTCCGATGGCCATCCGTCCAGGCCTTCAAGCCAGAAGTACCAGAAAAGTATGACGGCAAGCTGAACCCGGTAGAGTTTCTGGGCATCTACACAATTGCCATGCAAGCTGCCGGAGGAAGAGATGAGAAGATCCTCGCCAACTACTTTTCGTTGGTGCTGAAGCCCAACGTGAGATCTTGGCTGATGAACTTGCCGGAGAACTCCATTTCTTCATGGGCAGATCTCTGTAATGAGTTTGTTGGTGCCTTTACCGGAGGCCACAAAGCCCCTGGACAGCCCAGCGACCTGCAAGTGATTCCGCAAAGAGATGGAGAAACTTTGCGCAAGTACATCCAGAGGTTCAGCCGTGTACACCGTAACATTCCGGATGTGCACCCCGCAGCTGTCATTGCCGCCTTTCACATGAATGTGCGCAATCGAAGGATGTGGGAGAAGATGAACGTCAAGTTGCCCAAGACCGTCAACGAGCTCTATACGTTGGCAGATAAGTGCGCGCGCGCTAAAGAAGGGAGAAGGCTTCCCGGGGAGGATGCTACTGCCGAGGTAGATTCCGAGGACGATGATGCTGCCACCCCGAGGAAAAAGGGCCGCAAGCGCAACAGGAAGCGCAAAGGCAAAACTGTTATGGCCGTTGAGGGCTCCGGCAACTCTGAGTCCGCCAAGAAAGCTAAGACTGAGAACTCCGACAAGGAGGCTGCTGTATGCGCCGCTTGCCAGGAGGCGGGGGTAAACAAGAAGGCCGGCAAGTCTGATGGGCCGTACTGCAAGATTCACCGCACCAAGGGCCACGATCTCCAAGAGTGCCGACAAGTCGAGCACCTTGTTGAAAAACAGAAGGCAGAATATGAAAAACGCGACAAAGAGATGGGTCAAGATGGTGCCGGTGGATCTAGCAAAAAGGGCCGTGGTGGTCGAGGAGGCCATCGCGGCAAGGCCAAACAGCAGAAAGAAAAACTTGCTAGAGGCCGCGAAAAGAAAGAGGAAGATGATGGAAGTGAAGAGGAAGAGGTCGACGGAGAGTCCAGTGAACAGGAATTCCAGAAGGCAACTGAGGCCATGTGCGTTGACAGAGGTGCATCTTTGCACTCCTCTCACCGCCAACTTAAGCAGTGGGCACGTGAGGTTAATGCGGCAGAACCGGCAATAGGCTCTCAAAAGCCACTCAAGTGGTCACACACACCTATCCTTTTTGATGCCGAGGATCACCCTGATCGCACAACCGCGGTCGGGTGTTTGCCATTGTTGGTTTCGCCAACAATTCACAACCTCCAGGTCACGAAAATGTTAGTTGACGGTGGGGCCGGCCTAAACTTGATTTCTCCAGAAGTAATCAAGAGGCTGCAGATTCCCGACGAGGAGCTCGAGAAAATAGGCACGTTTCAAGGGGTAAACCCGGGAAGAAGCCAGCCCAAGGGAAAGATCACATTGCTGGTGACGTTTGGCGGGGAATTGAACTACAGAACAGAAAAGATTGTGTTTGATGTTGTCAAGATCCGCTTGCCGTATGATGGAATTCTTGGCCGCCCAGCCTTGGCAAAATTCATGGCAGCATCTCACTATGCCTACAACATGTTGAAGATGCCAGGGCCGATGGGTGTCATTTACATCAACTCCGACAAGAAAGATGCAGTTATTTGTGTCGATAAGATGTACAGAGATGCGGTTGCTGCAGAAGCGGCCAAGACGCCAGCTCCCGCCAAGAAGAAGGAAAGCAAGAAGTCCGGCAAGACCTCTGGCAAGGATTCCTAGAAGCACGCCTCTTCGGAGTGCTGCGCGCCTGTTGAAGACTTGCCAGAGTGCTCTGCTGGTAAGAAATCCAAAGCTACTTCACCAGCAACCAAAAAGGTGCCGGCGAGGGAGGACGGCACTGATGGTACCTTCACCATCAGTGCCA
This sequence comes from Elymus sibiricus, assembly GCA_039707655.1. Lineage (NCBI taxonomy): Eukaryota > Viridiplantae > Streptophyta > Magnoliopsida > Poales > Poaceae > Elymus > Elymus sibiricus. The sequence goes on along the minus strand of CM077668.1, from coordinate 157,293,994 downwards.
CCCTTGACAACAAATAGGAAAGCGCGCTCATTGCCTTCCTGCGGGCGAATGTCAATGTGTTTGCATGGCGACCATCTGACATCCCCGGTGTTCCCAGGGAGGTAATTGAGCACCACCTTGCTGTCTGTCCCCACGCTCGGACCGTCAAGCAGAAAATCAGGAAGCAAGCTTTGGAGCGGCAACAGTTCATTGCCGAGGAAATCAAGAAGCTTGAAGCAGCAGGTTTGGTTAGAGGTGTACTACATCCAACTTGGTTGGCAAATCCAGTTGTGGTGCGCAAAGCAAACGGAAAGTGGAGACTTTGTATTGACTACACTGATATTAACAAACCATGTCCAAAGGATCCTTTCCCTTTGCCGCGCATTGATCAAATTGTAGACTCTACTTACGACTGTGATTTACTCTCCTTCCTTGATGCATATTCTGGGTACCATTAGATATTCATGGCCAAGGAGGATGAGGAGAAAACCGCATTCATTACTCCATGTGGCACATACTGCTTCATGCGTATGCCTTTCGGGTTAAATAGTGCTGGTTCAACATTCGCAAGAGCAGTCCAGATTGGTTTTGAGCCCCAGCTGCACAGGAATGTTGAAGTATATATGGATGATATAGTGGTCAAAACCAAGGACAAATCAACCCTCATTCAAGATTTAGAAGAAACATTTGCAAACTTGCGCAAGATCAATTTGAAGCTCAACCCCGAGAAGTGTGTGTTTGGCGTTCCATCCGGCGAACTTCTCGGATTCTTTGTATCTCAACGTGGAATTGAAGCAAATCCCGACAAGATCTAAGCAATTGAGCAGATTCAAGCACCAAAAAGCGTCAAGGATGTACGACGTCTTGTCGGCTGTCTTGCTGCCTTGAGTAGGTTCATTTCAAGATCTGCTGAGCGCGCCCTACCGTTTTTCAAGATTTTGAAAAAGGTAGGTCCGATGAAATGGACCTCGGAAGTGGAGGACGCGCTGCAGGACTTGAAAAGATACCTCTCCTCTGCGCTAACACTAGTTGCACCTAAACCACAAGAGCCGTTGCTGCTATATGTAGCAGTGACAAATCAAGTGGCCAGTGCTGCATTAGTGGCGCAGAGGGAAGTTGATGACGAGGAAGCAGCCGCGGCAAGCCCGTCTAGTGACAAACCGGAATCTTCTCCAGCAAAGTCAGGACAGGCAAATGAAACTAATCAACGAGTGGTGCCGAAGAAGAAAGTGGTGCAGCAACCCATGTATTTTGTTAGTTCCCTTTTGCAGGGGGCTAGATCAAGATACTCTGGGGTACAGAAGTTGCTTTTCGGCCTTCTTATGGCCTCGAGAAAGCTGCGCCACTACTTCCAAGCACATGAGATCACCATCATCACTCGCTTCCATTGCAGCGTATCTTGAGAAATTCAGAAGCAACTGGCAGGATAGTGGAGTGGGCGTTGGAATTGTCAAGCTTTGCACTTAAGTTTGAAAGCACTTCAACCATTCAGAGCAGGGCCTTGGCGGAGTTCATTGCAGAATGGACACCAACGCAAGACGAAGAAATTCAAGAAACAGCTCTCCCCGGCAAAGAGACAGCCAAAGAATGGATCATGTACTTTGACGATGCCTTCTCGCTGCAAGGCGCCGGTGCCGGAGTGCTGCTTGTCGCACCCACCGGAGAGCACCTCAAGTATGTGGTTCAAATGCACTTTCCCAGGGAGCAAGCTACAAACAACACTGCTGAGTACGAAGGGCTCCTTGCCGGTCTTAGGATCACAGTGGACCTTGGGATCAGAAAATTGATCGTCTGCGGTGACTTGCAGCTTGTTGTGAAGCAAGTAAACAAAGATACCCAGAGCCCGTTGATGGAAGCGTATGTGGAAGAAGTGAGAAAATTGGAGGAACACTTTGACGGGTTGCAAAAAGAGCACATCCCTCGTGCGGAAAGCAGCATTGCTGATTACCTGTCAAAGTGTGCTGCTCAAAAGCTACCTATGGAACCGGGAAATTTTGTGCTGCATTTGAATCAACCAACAGTCACTCCATCAACGCAGGCCGGTAAGAGAAGGAAGTTGAATACCGGCAAGTATTTTCCGGCAGAACTCCCAGAAGCTGCCGGCAAAAAGGTTATCGGGGACAACGACACGGATGTCGGTGAGCAGCAGCTTAGTGCAGAACCTCAGGTTCTTGCCGCTGAGGCAAGCGCTCCCGTGGCCGGAGAAATGCCTTTAGTCGTTGTCGTCGAGCCGCAGGCTCCAGCATGGGCACAACAGATAGTTCATTTCCTTCAAACAGGAGAACTTACCGATGAACAAGAAGAAGCTGAGAAAATAGCCCGTCAGTCATGTATGTATCAGTTTGTGGATAACACACTATACAGAAAGAGACCAAACGGTGTGAAATTAAAGTGTATTTGCCGGGAAGATGGACTGAAGCTGTTGGCAGAAATACATGGGGGCATATGTGGCTCTCACATAGGTTCAAGAGCACTTGCCGGCAAAGCTTTCTGGCAAGGCTTCTATTGGCCCACTGCCCTTCAGGATGCAACTGAGCTAGTAACAAAGTATGAAGCATGCCAGTTCCATTCAAAGAACATACATCAGCTAGCTCAAGCTCTCCAAACAATCACTCTCTCCTGGCCCTTTTCGGTCCGGGGGCTCGATATCTTGGGCCCCTTCCCCCGTGCTATCGGGGGCTTTGAGTTCTTATACGTCGCCATCGACAAGTTCACAAAGTGGCCTGAAGTGGAGCCAGTGAGGAAGGTGACAGCGCAATCAGCCATCAAGTTCTTCAAAGGATTAGTTTGCCATTTCGGAGTTCCTAACAGAATCATCACCGACAACGGCACACAATTCACGAGCCGCACCTTCATGCAGTATATCCAGGACCTTGGCGGCAAAATCTGTTTTGCATCTGTTGCTCACCCGAGAAGCAGCGGCCAAGCGGAAAGGATGAACGCTGAAGTGCTGCGGGGCCTCAAAACAAGAACCTTTGACAGGCTGTGCAAATGTGGAAGACGCTGGATTGATGAGTTGCTGGCGGTTCTTTGGTCACTCAGAATGACACCAAATCGAGCTACCGGCCAAACACCCTTCTCCCTAGTCTATGGTGCGGAAGCGGTGCTCCCCACGAAACTCATATACGGGTCACCTCGAGTGCTCGCTTACAATGAAGCTGAGCAAGAGCAGCTGCGGCAAGATGATGCAACGCTCCTCGAGGAGGATCATCTTCGGGCGGCTGTGTGAGCTGCACGCTACCAACAAGCCTTGCGCCGCTATCATAGCCGCAAAGTGCATAACCGAAGCCTTGAGGAAGGCGACCTTGTTCTTCGGCACGTTCAGCCCGCCAAGAGATCAAACAAGTTGACGCCGAAGTGGGAATGCCCTTATCGGGTAGTACGAGTCACCAGACCTGGCGCAGTCCGTCTAGAGACCGAAGATGGCACCCCAGTGCAGAACTCATGGAATATTGAGCATCTTCGCAAGTTCTACCCATAAGGCGCGGTTGCCGGGCCCCCTGGCAACCCCTTTTGTACAAGATTTGTCGGGAAGACTTGTAACCCTTTGTACAAAGCCAGGCGCAGATCCTGTGCATAATAAAGCTAAGTGTTTCGCAACTCTTCATACATATTCATTTGTATGTGGAAGCATGTAATGTTGTGATTACACTTTAGTTTGTATGGAATGGCTAATGAACCGTCAAGGTTCCCAAACCACTCTTTTCTCTTCTTTTTTTTCTTAAAAGGTTAGAAGGATCCCTCGCGTGCAAGTTTCCCAGGGGGAGTGATGATGGGGTACCATTTTAATGATGTTCAAGTGATCATTTCATGCGACGAGAGAAAAGCAGTGCAAGGAAAAGCTAAGTTGGAAAACTTTGAAACTTTTTCCTTGTTACATTTGCAGTTTCCCTTGAACGATTCTGTGTTTGTATGAGAAACCTGCACGCGAAGGAACCTTGTCGCTATCATTCGCGCTCTTGTCGTGATCGTTCGCGCTCTGATTTTGCCTCGAGTCCGCTCGGCAAGGTCTTTAGCCGCGTTATGACCGACAAGTTGCCTTGCCGGTGGCAGTGCTTCCAGCAGGCTGCTAAGGACCCGTTCGTCAAAGCGCTCGGGGCAAGTGTGCGCACTAGCAAGTTGCCGCACTGAGATCGACAAGTTATCTTGCCGGTGGCAACACTACCGGCAGGCTGCTAAGGATCCGTTCCTCAAGCGCTTGCGGCAAGTGTATACGCCGGCAAGCTTCCGGCAAGCGTACGGTATGCAATCATACAACGGCAAAATAAAACAAGGGGAATAGCACGCATTCATCTGAGCATAACGAGTAATAGATATTCATTAAGAGTGCTCGATAACATTTTCTTAGCCCTCTACCCAGGGTTTACATCGAGTACAATACAAGGGCAAAAGGGGCGCCTAGACGGGGCACGGCTCGCTCCCGGAAGACCAGATGATGGTGCTGCCGGCATTCAGCCAGACTCGTCACCGTCGTCCTCGGTCTTGATGTTGGGAGCACCTTCGTCATCATCGTCGTCATCCTCGGTCTCGCTGGAGGAAGCGGTGTCGCTGTCGCTCGAGCTTTCCGCGCAGCACTCCAGACGAGCGCCCGAAGCCCCGAAGAACTTCACGACAAGCGTGTCAGATCAGATAAGCTTGAAGTGAAGGAGGTGTCCCTACCCCAAGCAATGGGCACGGACGAAGGATTTCCATCCACGCGTGAGGTACATGATGCCGTTGTTGGAGATCTCCACGCTCACCCAGACCGGGCCGTTGCAGCAGCCATCTACACGCAGCCATAAGCCGCGCAGATGACTGCCTTCCATCACCCTAGCGAAGGGGCGGGGAAGCCACAGCCAGCTCCACGGTCGATCACGCAATTCGACGACGAATTCGTGCGCCATGTCCTCCGTATGGCCTTCTGCCTGAGGAGGGAGCATCGAAGACGAAGCGGCAAGCGCTCCGCCGTGGCCGCCTCGACCACGGGCACCGCGTCTTCCACGACCACGGGCCGCGGCCCTTTCTTGAGCGCTGGAGCCGGCTTCCGCAGCCACGGCCGAGGCGTGGGCATGGAGCCGAGGAGAAGCTCTCGCCGCAATGGCGGAAGCACGACCGCGGCCTCTTCCCCTCGCCATACCGTCGTTAGATGCGGAGGAAGAAGATAGAAGAAGGAGGCGGCGGTTGCTAAAGATTGGAGCGAAAGGAGATGGATGAGCATCGCATCCCGTAGCCCCCTCTTTATAGGGAGAGCGCGGGGGGCTGGCTCTTCATTGTCTTCGGGCGGCCGCCCAGATTCACCAATCCTGTGCCCTGCACTTCTGGCCGGGCGCATTACTCCAGCGACCGTCCAAGTTCGCCAATCCCACGCCCTGCATCCCTGGCCAGGCGCGTCACTCCAACGACCACCCTTCTTCGCCACTCCATTGCTTTGCATGCATGCAAACGCACGTGATGGAAGGGCGCAGGAAAAAGGGGAAGTAAAGACAGATATGGCAGTTATCCTTTGCCACGCGTGGCCATGCACCGGTTCAGTTTGAACCAACGACGCCCCGCATGTCTGCGTATTCCTGGTCTGAGCACGGATAGCGGCTGTCCATCCGACGGCATGGTTTGCCGGAAGATGACCAAGGGCGCACTCAAATCCAGATTAATGAAGAAGCAAAGAAGACCTCAGAAGATGGAAAACCATCATGACAAAAATTTCAGCGGCAGTTTTCCCACCGCATGTCTGTGCATTGTTTGGGCCTAGCCCAACGGCGCTCTGGACGCACGTATGGCCCAGGCCCGGGGGCTCTTGTTGGTGTATAAAACATGGGTATTTTATACCCTGACTTATGCACAGATGGTAGCAGCCTCCTTGCCGGCCAAGGCTTGCCGGAACTTGCCAAATAACAAGATTCAAGACCCAACCACAGAAACTATTGGAGAGAAACTCAAGACGAAGCATCAACAAGCACTCGACTAGAGCTGAGGATGAAGACGTTCCTTGCCGGCACGGCCGAACCGGCAAGGCAAAGACCCGGCAAGCTCCATGCCGGCAAGCTTTTGCCAGCTCTCCAGCGCTCCACCTCACCGGGCAGCTAGTCGCTAATCGGTGAGGTGTCGACCGCGCAGGCTGGTTGGTGAGATTTGTCGGGCACGTGTCAACACGCAGGGAGAAGGTTTGCCTTTAATGACACCCGTCCAGAAGGCGTGTCAGACTAATAGGAGGTAGCTGGGCGAGCGGTGCAGGAACCTTGCCGGAGCTCCTCCTCCACATGACACCTAACGGTGCATTTATTGCTTTTGTCCTAAACTGGCAGAGTTAGGTATGATAGCACTGTTTGCTATCTAATCAACTTGTAATTACTTTTTTGCCACTGTGGTAACCCCTTGAGCTATAAAAGGAGGACCAGGGCAATGTTTACAGGGGTCACGCGATGATAACCCTAGCACGACCTGCATGCGTAGCTGCTGCTCCCACACCTTGCCGGAGAAAGCGCTCCTTGTACTTGTGCTCACACCCATCCAATACATCCAAGCAGGAGTAGGGTTTTACACCTCGCGGTGGCCCAAACCTGGGTAAAATCCCCTGCGCCCTCCATTGATTCCGCTCTTTGTGCTTGCACATCTCCCTAGTCGAACCACAAAGGGGCTAGATGGCCCTATAGATGGTCGTACCCACGACAGCAAGGTTGATGTAGAAGCCCTCCGTGATCGATTCCCCCTCCGGCAAAGTATCGGAAAAGGCCTGCAGATGGGATCACGGAAGAACAGAGGCTTGCGGCAGCAGAAAGGTTTTCTCTTCTTGCTCTCTGTTGATTTTGGAATATTTGGGAATTTATAGCGCTGGATTTAGGTCAAGATGTGCCACGGGGGGCCCACAAGCCTGGGGTAGCGCGCCCTACCCCCCAGGGCATGCCTCCGGAGCTTGTCGCTCCCTCGTGGCTCCTCTGGTCTTCTCCCGAAGCTTCGTGGGTCTCTTCTGGTCCTGAAAAATTTAATCCAAAGTTTTTTTCTCGTTTGGACCTTTTTTCATAATGATTTTCTGAAAAGACAAAAACAAGCAAAAAGCAGCAACTGGCACTGGGCACTAGGTTAATAGGTTAGTCCCAAAAATTGATATATAATTACATAAAGTTGCATATAAAACATCCAAGATTGATAATATAATAGCATGGAACAATAAAAAATTATAGATACATTGGAGACGAATCAAGCATCCCCAAGCTTAATTCATGCTCGTCCTCGAGTAGGTAAATGATAAAAACAGAATTTTTGATGTGGAATGCTACCTAACATGTTTCATCATGTAATCTCTTTTACGATATGAATAATAGGATCCAAATGATTCAAAGCAATAGTCTATAATTTGATATAAAGACATCAATACTTGGGCATACTAACAAACAATCATGTCTTTCAAAATAACGATGCTATAGCAAGTTATCCCTACAAAATCATATAATCCTGTGATGCTCCATCTTCTTAACACAAAGTATTTATCATGCACTACCCCGATGACAAGACGAGCAATTGGTTCATACTTCTTAACGCGCTTCAGCTTTTTCAACACCCACGCAATACATGGGCGCATGCCATGGACATAGTACTATAGGTGGAATAGAATATGATGATAGAGATCAACAAGGGGAAGTCAAAAATAAGAAGATAGTCTCACATATAACGAGGCTAATCAACGGGCTATGGAGATGCCCATCAATTGATGTCAATGCGAGGAGTAGGGATTGCCATGCAACGGATGCACTAGGAGCTATAAGTGTATGAAAGCTCAAAATAAAAACTAAGTGGGTGTGCATCCAACTTGCTTGCTCATGAAGACCTCGGGCATTTGAGGAAGCCCATCATTGGAATGTACAAGCCAAGTTCTATAATGAAAAATTCCCACTAGTATATGAAAGTGACAACATAGGAGACTCTCTATATGAAAAACATGGTGCTACTTTGAAGCACAAGTGTGGAAAAGGATAGTAACATTGCCCCTTCTCTCTTTTTCTCTCATTTATTATTATTTTTTAGACTCTTTTTTGGCCTCCTTTTTTTCTTTTTTTATATTTTATTTTATTTTTCGTCCGGAGCCTCATCCCGATTTGGGGGGGAATCATAGCCTCCATCATACTTTCCTCACTAGGACAATGTTCTAATCATGATGATCATCACACTTTTATTTACTTGCAGCTCAAATTTACAACTCGATACTAGAATAAAATATGACTCTATATGAATGCCTCTGGCGGTGTACCAGGATGTGCAATGATCTAGCATAACATGCATAAAAAATGATGAACGGTGGCTTAGCCACAAATACTATGTCAGCTATATGATCATGCAAAGCAATATGAGAATGACGATGTGTGTCATATAAAAAGAACGGTGGAAGTTGCATGGCAATATATCTCGGAATGGCTATGGAAATGCCATGATAGGTAGGTATGGTGGCTGTTTTGAGGAAGATATAAAGAGGTTTATGTGTGATAGAGCGTATCATATCACGGGGTTTGGATGCACCAGTGAAGTTTGCACCGACTCTCTATGTGAGAAAGGGCAATGCACGGTACCGGAGAGGCTAGCAAATTGCGGAAAGGTGAGAGTGCGTATAATCCTTGGACTCACATTAGTCATAAAGAACTCACATACTTATTGCGAAAGTTTATTAGCCCTCGAAGCAAAGTTCTACTACGCATGCCCCTAGGGGGATAGATTGGCAGGAAAAGACCATCGCTCGTCCCCGATCGCCACTCATAAGGTAGACAATCAATAATAAATCATACTCCAACTTCCTAGCATAACGACAGATCATACATGCATGCTTCGGGAATCACAAACCTTAACTACCATCTAAATATCGCAAAACTATTGCAAGGAATCAAACTTATCATATTCAGTGATCTACATGAAAGTTTTTATTATATCCCTCTTGATACATATCATATTAGGACCAAATTCATAACCCGTGCATATTACCATTTCTATTTATTAGACTCTCAAAAAGATATAAGTGAATCATGAGAGTGCAACTATTTCTTTAAAATATAACCACCGCCGTGCTCTAAAAGATATAAGTGAAGCACTAGAGCAACTGCCTAGGTCAAAAGATATAAGTGAACCACATAGAGTATTCTAACAAATCACGAATAATGTGTGTCCCTCTCAAAAAGGTGTGTTAAGAAAAGATGATTGTGACAAACTAAAAAGCAAACAAAGAAAATAAAACTATAGAACAAGACGCTCCAAGCAAAACACATATCATGTGATGAATAAAAATATAGCTCCAAGTGAGTTTCCGATAGATTGTAGACGAAAGAGGGGATGCCATCCGGGGCATCCCCAAGCTTAGACGCTTGAGTCTTCCTTGAATATTAACTTGGGGTGTCTTGGGCATCCCCAAGCTTAGGCTCTTGCCACTCTTTATTCCTTTATCCATCATGATGTCACCCAAAACTTGAAAACTTCAGCACACAAAACTCAACAGAAACCTCGTGAGATCCATTAGTATAACAAATAAATCTTAAACTCTAAGTACTGTAGTAGATTTATTCATATTTAATATTGGCATAATGATACTGTACTCCAACTTCTTCATGACTCATACCCCCCGATACGATCCATAGATTCATCAAAATAAGCAAACTATGCAACAAAAACAGAATCTGTCTAAAACAGAACAGTCTGTTAAAATCTGAATTACCGTCATAATTCTGTAACTCCAAAAATTCTGAAAATTTAGGAAAACGTGGAAAATTCATATTCTAATACTGTGTAAAAAATTCAGAATTTATCATGCTCCAGCAAAAAACCAAAATTTCAGTACTGGACGCAAAAGTTTCTGTTTTCCAACAGCATCAATTATACTATCTTCCAAATCATCCCAAAGGCATTACTTGGCACAAACACTAATTAAAAGATAAAAACAAAATCATAAAAGAGGCTATAATTATGTAAACACACAAAAATAGAAGGTAAAACAAAAAATTATTTTATTCATTGGGTTGCCTCCCAACAAGCGCTATTGTTTTATGCCCCTAGCTAGGCATAACGCATAGTTTCAAGTGTTGTCATCCTTCATGTTAATTCCATAGGTGGTCCTCATAATAGATTCATATGGTGGCTTAATTTTCTTTCTAGGGAAATGTTCCATCCCTTTCTTTAATGGAAATTGAAATCTTATATTACCTTCTTTCATATCAATAATGGCACCTATGGTTCGTAGGAAAGGCCTAGCAAGTATTATAGGACAAGACGGATTGCATTCAATATCAAGCACAATGAAATCCATGGGCACATTATTTCTATTAGCAATAATAAGCACATCATTTATTCTACCCAATGGTTTCTTTATAGTGGAATCCACAAGATGTAAATTAAGGGAACAAGCATCCATATCGGTGAGACCTAGCACATCACACAAAGATTTTGGTAAGGTAGAAATGCTAGCACCTAGATCACACAAAGCATTGCATTCATAATTTTTAATTTTAACTTTAATAGTAGGTTCCCATTCATCATACAATTTTCTAGGAATTGAAACTTCCAACTCAAGTTTTTCTTCATGAGCTTTTATCATAGCTTCTACAATATGTTTAGTGAAAGCTTTAAGCAACAAGGAAATACACTCAATTAAAGATCAATTATCATAATTAAAGTCCTTGTAATCCAAAGTAGTGGGCACATCACTATTTAAAGTTTTGACCTCTCCAAACCCACCTTTTTCAATTTTTTCATTAAGATCATCACCCTCCAAGCAATTGGGACGCTCTCTAGCTAAAGTTGACTCATCTTCAGTACCTTTTTCATCAAGTTTTATATTGCTAAGTAAAGATTCAATAGGGGTGACACCAATCATTTTAATATCTTCATCATTACTATGATAAAAAATGGGTGGAATAGCTTTTTCTAGGAATTCTCGCTTAGCTCTCAACCTAGCGGTTCTTTCCTTACTTTCATTAATGGAGACATAGATAGCTTCAATAGACTCATTTATATCATGCTTAGGTGGCAAAATTTTAATTTTAAGATTTTCCACATCAAGAGCAATTCAATCCATGTTCCTAGCCATGTCATCAACTTTATTCAAATTTTCTTCTACCATGGCAATGAAAATCTTTCGAGAATTAATAAATTCTTTAATATTACTTTCAAGATCAAAGGTTATCCTTTTATTATTACTATATGAATTACCATAATTATTAGAGGAATTTCCGGGAAACGGTCTAGGGTTGAAATTACTCCTATAAGCATTGTTGTTGAAATTGTTTCTAGAGATAAAATTCACATCAATAGCATCATTATTTTGATCAATCAAAGTAGACAATGGCACATCATTAGGATCAACATGAGCATTTTTACTAGCAAGAAATTTCATAAGAGCATCCATCTTATCACTCAAAGTATTAATTTCTTCGACAGAATTTACCTTCTTACCAGTTGGAGTTCTTTCAGTGTGCCATTGAGAATAATTTGTCATAATATTATCTAGGAGTTTTGGATCTTCTCCTAATATAATTTCCATAAAGGTACCCCCTGCGGCAGAGTCTAGCAAATTTCTAGAGACAAAGTTTAATCCCGCATAAAAATTTTGTATGATCATCCATAAACTTAAACCATGAGTTGGGCAATTTCGTATCATTAATTTCATTCTCTCCCAAGATTGTGCAACATGTTCATGCTCAAGTTGCTTAAAATTCATAATTTGATTTCTTAAAGAAATAATCTTAGCGGGAGGGAAATACTTGGCAATAAAAGCATCCTTACACTTATCCCATGAATCAATACTATTTCTAGGCAAGGATGAAAACCAAGTTTTAGCGCGATCTCGTAGTGAGAATGGAAATAATTTCAATTTGACAATATCATTATCCACATCTTTTTTCTTTTGCATATCACAAAGTTCAACGAAAGTATTAAGATGGGATGCAGCATCTTCATTAGTACTACCAGAAAATTGTTCTTTCATAACAAGATTAAGCAAAGCGGCATTAATATCACATGACTCCGCACTAGTGGCGGGAGGAGCAATCGGAGTACTAATAAAATCAATATTATTAGTATTGGAAAAGTCACACAATTTTGTATTTTCTTGAGACATAGCGACAAAGCAAGCAAACTACTAGCAAACAAGCAAACAAGCAAATAAAAATATTTTTGTGTTTTTGTAAAATTATTTTAGAAGTGGGGGAGATGAAAACGAGAGGAAAATGCCAATAAAAAGGCAAATAAAATAAATGCAAGTGGATGATAATTTGTGCGAAGGTACTTGATAGATTTTGGTGATGTCTCGCCGGCAACGGCGCCAGAAATTCTTCCTGCTACTTGTGAGCTGCGTTGGGATTTCCTCGAAGAGGAGAGGATGATACAGTACAGTAGAGATAAGTATTTACCTCAGTTAAGAACCAAGGTTTTCAATCCAGTAGGAGAACCACACAGAACCTCGTTAGCAGCACCTACACACACAAAAGCAAACACTTGCACGCAACGCAAATAAGATGGTTGTCAATCCTCTTAGCGGTTATTTGCAAGGATTAATTCTGATAGTGATAGATATATAAAGTAAAATACTAAATAAAATAAAAGTAAATAAATTGCAGTAAGGTATTTTTGGTTTTTAATATATGATAAAAGTAGACCCGAGGGCCATAGTTTTCACTAGAGGCTTCTCTCTCGAGCGCAGAAACATACGGTGGGTAAACAAATTACTGTTGGGCAATTGATATAAAAGCAAATAATTATGAAGGATTCATGGCAATGATCATGTATATAGGCATCATGTCCGAGACAAGTAAACCAACTCCTACCTGCATCTACTACTATTACTCCACCCATCGACCGCTATCCAGCATGCATCTAGGGTATTAAGTTAATGAAAACAGAGTAACGCCTTAAGCAAGATGACATGATGTAGACAAAGTAAACTCAAGCAATATGATTAAACCCCATCTTTTTATCCTTAACGGCAACAATACAAATATGTGTCATGTCCCTTTCTGTCACTGGGATTGAGCACCGCAAGATTGAACCCATCACAAAGCACCTCTCCCATTGCAAGATAAACCAATCTAGTTGGCCAAACCAAATCGATAGATTGGAGAGAAATACAAAGCTATAACAATCATGCATAAAAGAGTTCAGAGAAGACTCAAATATTTCTCATGAATAATCTGATCATAAACTCACAATTCATCGGATCCCAGCAAACACACCGCAAAAGAAGATTACATTGGATAGAACTCCAAGAACATCGAGGAGAACATGGTATTGAAGATCAAAGAGAGAGAAGAAGCCATCTAGCTACTAGCTATGGACCCGTAGGTCTATGGTAAACTACTCACACATCATCGGAAGGGCAGCAAGGTTGATGTAGAAGCCCTCCGTGGTCGATTCCCCCTCCGGCAGAGTACCGGAAAAGGCCTCCAGATGGGATCGCGGAAGAACAGAGGCTTGCAGTGGTGGAAAGGTTTTCTCTTCTAGCTCTCTATTGGTTTTGGAATATTTGGGAATTTATAGCGCTGGAATTAGGTCAAGATGTGCCACGAGGGGCCCATAAGCCGGGGGGGCGCGCCCTACCCCCCAGGGCGCGCCTCCCGAGCTTGTCGCTCCCTCGTGGCTCCTCTGGTCTTCTCCCGAGGCTTCATGGGTCTCTTATGGTCTAGAAAAAATTAATCCAAAGTTTTTTTCTCGTTTGGACCTTTTTTGATAATGATTTTCTGAAAAGACAAAAACAAGGAAAAAACAGCAACTGGCACTAGGTTAATAGGTTAGTCCCAAAAATGATATATAATTGCATAAAGTTGCATATAAAACACCCAGGATTGATAATATCATAGCATGGAATAATAAAAAATTATAGATACGTTGGAGACGTATCAGATAGCCAAACCCATGACTGACTTGCTTAACAAGGAGAAGGAGTTTTGTTGGACGGAAGGTTGTGAAGAAAAGTTTCCAGGAGTTGAAGAAGAGACTTGTGACCGCCCAGGTCCTATGTTTGCTGACATCGAGAAACCTTTCAAGCCTATTGTGACTTCTCACACCAAGGACTTGGATGTGTCTTGATGCAAGAAGTAAGAGTAGTGGCCTACACCTCGAGGAAGTTGAAGAAGCACGAGGTAAACTGCCCGACCCATGAATTGGAATTGGCGTCGGTAGTCCATTCTTTGAAGCAATGGAGGCAATACCTATTTGGTATGAATTGTGACGTTTTCACGGATCACAAGAGTTGGAGTACATTTTCACTCCAAAGGATTTGAATATGAGACAAAGAAGTTGGTTGAAATTTCTCAAGGATTGTACCTTGAATTGTAGTATCACCCTGGAAAGGTAAACGTGGTTGCTGATGCGCTGAGCCATAAGGCATACGTAAATAGTTTGACCGCGGAAATTTGCCACCAGAGTTGCGTAAGGCATTCGAGGAATTAGGCAACTGGAGAATGGTGAGCAGTGGGCCACAACCCACAAACACTAGGATCAGAACGGATATGCCTAATCAACTTAGGAAACATGGAGTAGAGAATTAGATGATCATGGAAGTGGTAACACCATGGCTCCAAAGAGAGATTGTGTAAACATTGCCTCGATAGGAGGGAAGAAACCTCACTGGTTGTAAATGGAAGTTGTCATGCCAGAGTTCGAACTGTCAGAGAACCAGCAGTTTTCAAGCAAATGCTTTACGAGTTTTGAAACCTCGAGAGTCCTAAGATAGATGAATTTGCTTGCAGAACCAATGGATTTATCCGAACTCAGTTCGTGAACAAGAAAGACTTCTGCAATGCTTGTGAGAGCCCGAGTGTCTAGATACGAGATTCACTAGACTGTATGCAAAGTAATGAATTGGGTGCGACATGGATTGGCCACCATGACGACTACTCTTATTATTTGCTTTGTTTATGAGAAAGTAAGTCTGTCGGAAGAGAGCCAATGTTTTAACGAAACCTAATAGGAACACCTTGCAAAAGACTTACGAGAAAACCATTGAATCGCCTATTTACGGTGAGGATAGCCAAGAGCCATTTCTTGCAGGAACCCCACGAGGAATTTGGTTGACCACCATGAGAGTAACGATAGGTATTTTAAAATTCTGGTGCCAGATTTTTCAACCAAAAAGGGATCGATATATCGGAATACCACTCCCTGATAAGGAATTTAAGACCCAGGGGTGGAAGCAAAGTGGCAGTAAGGATCCCAGGAGATATCTGCCCGATGAACACTGATGGTAATAAAGTATGACAGTTGGTACATGAGTATGATAGATGGTACGGATAGAGAATTGCCATGGATAGGAGGATGGCATATGGTAAGTCCATGTATGGCACGTTACAGATGGTAAGACCATATATGGCACATAATGGAGATTGCCGATGGTAAGACCACAATTGGCACATCGAAGGGAGCATATATGTATGACACCAATGGAATTGCAAGACCAGTGATGAGCACTGAAACAGAAGGAGAAATAGATATACCAATCTGGTGGATGATATCCTAAATATTGAAACTGGAGGAGTGTTAGCATTTGTACCTAAGGAGACAGAAGTCAAATGAGACCCCAACCTTAATCTCTTTTAAGGGTGCTAGCAACCTGGGACACAAGAGACCACGAATATGAGGATAGTTCCAGGAGGCATCGCACACCCCAACCAGACGCTAGTTACAAGGAAGCCTCGAGAAATAGAGCTACCAGCCACAAAATTATCTTGAGGGTAGTATAGACTGACGAGGAATGAAAGACCAAGTACCCATGGATACAACTGACATTGTCATGGCCCGGACAACAGACACAGACTTGGGGATGGAATTTAAGAGAACCTCCAAACCCTAACCTTTCTTTCTAGCCTCTCCAGATCTCGGGACGAGATCTCTTTTAAGGGTGGTAGCCTGTCACATCTCAGATTTTTCCCAAATATGGTATGTTAAAAAATTTCTCAGGGAATTAAAATTTTCTAGGAAGTATCTATGAATGCCTAGGATTTGCTTGAGATTGACTTTGAATTGTTTGAATTGCTTGATTGTTTGCCTAGGAAGGGCCAAGCCCAAAAGCAACCAGTGAAAACCCTAGCAAGCCTCGGTAGAAACCAAATCATTTTGAAATATTATTTGGGCATAAGGCTATCCCCAATAAGTCCCAAGTAATATTCAAGCCAAAATATTCCCAAGAATTGAATTGGATTTGTTTTGGAATCAATTCAAAAGTCAAGGGAAATTATTTAAAAATGGCCTTGCATTTATTTTGGCAGAAAGTGAATTTCATTAGTCCAGAGAATAACCTTGACCTTCTGCCATTTTCTAAAATGGATTTGAAACATATTTGGTTTTGAAACCAAATTCAAATTCAAATTCAAAAGGAAAATATAAGTTGAAGAAATTATGTGTCCAATTTGTCCAAACAAAAAGTTCACCTATTCAGAAATATTCCATTTGGAATTTAGAGAAAATTTACTTCTTGTGGAAAATCCAAATTCAAAGTCATTTGAAATTTGCAAATCAAAACAGAAAAGGAAAAATAGAAAACAGAAAATTAAATAAAAAGGCCCAGCTGAGCCAGCCAGCCCGGCCGAGGCCCAACTAGCCAACCCAGCAGACCAGCCTCACCCACGCCCCACTCTCTCTCTCTCCCATGAGCCGCTGCCAGGCGGCACCCACCTGGCAGGCTCGTCTCCCTCCTCCAACCGCCCACGCGCGCACGACGTGCACGACCCGAACGCGCACGCCGGCCACGACCCCACGACATCGCGCTCACCGTGCACGCCAGCCCCTTCCTCCATGTCCTATTTAACCCCCTCGCCCCCTCTCTCTTTTGCCCCACACCACGCTGGACATCGCCACCAGGCTGCTCCGCCGCGACCCCGCCATCGCCGTTCTGCCCTAGCCGCCACGAGCTCGATTCTAGCGAGCACAGCCACCGTCCTGATAAGCCACTGCCACCGTTCGACTCCTCATCGCCTCGCGCACCGCCTGGACATCCTCTCCATGCCTGAAGACCCCCGGAACCCCGATTGCGACGGCAACCGAAGCTCGCCGCCGCGCCACCGTCTTCTCCGGCGAGGTTAGCCCATGTGTCGGTGTATAAAATATGGGTATTTGATATCCTGACTTATGCACAGACGGTAGCAGCTTCTTTGCTGGCCAGGACTTTCCGGGAATTGCCAATATCAAGATTCAAGACCCAGTTGTAGAAGCTATTGGGGAGAAGATCAAGACGAAGCTTCAAGTTCAACACCGAAGATAACCTTTGCCGGCAAGGCCGAGCCGGCAAGGTGAAGGCCCGGCAAGCTCCGTGCCAGCAAGGTCTCGCTAGCTGTTAGCGCTCCACCTCATCGGGCAGCTAGTCACTAATCGGTGAGGTGTCGACCGCGCAGGCAGTTTGGTGAGATTTGTCGGGGCACGTGTCAGCCTGCTGGAAGGAGATTTACCTTTAATGACACCCGTCCAGGAGACGTGTCAAGATAATATGAGGTAGCTGGGAGAGCGGTGCAGAAACCTTGCCGGGGCTCCTCCTCCACATGACACCTAACGGAGCATTAAATGCTTTTGTCCTAAACTGGCAGAGTTAGGTATGATAGCACTGTTTGCTGTCTAGTCGACATGTAAATGACTGTTTTGCCACTGTGGTGACCCCTTGAGCTATAAAAGAAGGGCCAGGGCAACGTTTACAAGGATCGAACCTTTGCACAACTTGCATGCGTAGCTGCTCTTTCTGCGCCTTGCCGGGAGAAGCGCTCCTTGTACTTGTGCTCACACACATCCAATACAATCAAAGTAGGAGTAGGGTTTTACACCTCGCGGTGGCCCGAACCTGGGTAAATCTTTGCATTATTGCTGGTTCTGCTCTTTGTGATCATAGATCTCCCTAGTCGAACCACAAAGGGGCTAGATGGCCCCATAGATGGTCGTACACACGACATCTTTGGCGTGCCAGGTAGGGGGATCGCTTGCGCGAACCTGAATCAGCAGATTGCGCGTCAGCTTCATCAACTTCTTCACCTTCTTCGTCGTTGGTGGCTCCCAAGAAGAAGGGCATCACGATGATGGCTCGCTCCACGTCCAAGGTTCCTTCGCACATATCCGCAGGCGGCGTAGGCGGCGCAGCCAATGCGGGCGGTGCAGACACCGTGGTTGTCATGACCGGCGCAGGCAGCGCGGTCGTCGTGCCCACCATGGTCGGAGCAGGAGGCTGAGGTGCTGGAGGCGGTCAAACTCCTTGACCCTCTGGCGAGCAAAGACGCGATGGCGCGGGCGGGGCAGACAGACATATTCCTCCCCCTCGCCGCGTCGACGAACGCAGCCACCGGAGTGCTACTTGTATCTTTCGTTGGTATTTTCCCCGAAGAGGAAGGAATGATGCAGCACAGTAGAGGTAAGTATTTCCCTTAGTTATGAAACCAAGGTTATCAATTCAGTAGGAGAATCACGCAACACCTCGTTAGCAGTACCTGCACACAAACAACAAATCGTTGCACCCAACACAAACGAGGGGTTGTCAATCCCTCGACGGTCAATTGCAAGATTAAATTGTATGGTGATAGATAGATTAAACAAAAATACAAAATAAATAAGATAAAAGTGCAGCAAATATTTTTAGGGTTTTAGTAATTTGATAAAGGTAGACCCTGGGGCCATAGTTTTCACTAGAGGCTTCTCTCAAGAAAATAGCATACGGTGGGTAGACAAATTACTGTTGGAAAATTGATAGAAAAGCAAATAATCATGACGATATCCAAGGCAATGATCATGTATATAGGCACCACGTTCGAGACAAGTAGACCGACTCCTACCTGCATCTACTACTATTACTCCACACATCGACCGCTATCCAGCATGCATCTAGTGTATTAAGTCCATAAAGAATGGAGTAACGCCTTAAGCAAGATGACATGATGTAGACAAAGTAAACTCACGCATGAATAATCCGCATCTTTTTACCCTTAATAGCAACGATACATACGTGTCATGTCCCTTTCTGTCACTGGGATTGAGCACCGCAAGATCGAACCCATTACAAAGCACCTCTTCCCATGGCAAGATAAATCAATCTAGTTGGCCAAACCAAATCAATAGATCGGAGAAGAAATACGAAGCTATAATAATCATGCATAAAAGAGTTCAGAGGAAACTCAAATAATATTCATGGATAATCTGATCATAAACTCACAATTCATCGGATCCCAACAAACACACCGCAAAAAGTGATTACATCGGATAGAACTCCAAGAACATGGAGGAGAACATTGTATTGAAGATCAAAAAGAGAGAAGAAGCCATCTAGCTACCAACTATGGACCCGAAGGTCTGTGATAGACTACTCACGCATCATCGGAAGGGCAGCAAGGTTGATGTAGAGCCCCTCCGTGATCGATTCCCCCCTCCGGCGGAGCACCGAAAAAGGCCTCCAGATGGGATCTCTCGAGAACAGAAACTTGCGGCGGCAGAAAAAGTATTTCGTGGACTCCCTGGTTGGTTTCCCGATTTTTGGGAATTTATAGTGGTGGAATTAGGTCAAAGTAGTCAAAGGTGGGCCCACGAGGCACCAGGGCGCGCCTGCCCCCCCCAGGGTCTTCTGGCCTCCTCCCGAAGCTTCTAGTGTTTATCTTGTCCAGAAAAAATCTCCAAAAAGTTTCGTTGCATTTGGAATTCGTTTGGTATTGATATTCTGTAAAACCAAAAACAGGCAGAAAACAACAACTAGCACTGGGCACTAAGTTAATAGGTTAGTCCCAAAAAATGATATATAATTGATGTAGATGTATATAAAAACATCCAAGATTGATAATATAACTGCATGGAACAATCAAAAATTATAGATACGTTGGAGACGTATCAGCATCCCCAAGCTTAATTCCTGCTCGTCCTCGAGTAGGTAAATGATAAAAACAGAATTTTTGATGTGGAATGCTGCCTATCATATTCATCATATATTCTTTTCTTTTATAGCATGGACATTGGACTTGAATGATTCAAAGCAATAGTCTATAGTTTGACATGAAGATATAAATACTCAAGCATATTAACAAGCAACCATGTCTTTCAAAATATCAACGCTAAAGAAAGTTATCCCTAGCCCATTATGCTCAATCATTGATCCATTCATGAAACACACTAAAATATTAGCTACATCCAATGCACAAGTATGACAATAGTGCTCTCTAGTTGGTGCTTTATAAGAGAAGATGGAGACTCAAATAAAAAAGAAAAATTGCATAAAAGTAAATAGATAGGCCCTTCACAGAGGGAAGCAGAGATTTGCTAATGTGCCAGAGCTCAAAGCTGAAATTAAAGAGATAAAATATTTTGAGAGGCATGCTTTTCCTGTCAACAAAAATGACCGAGAATTCCCAATATTTTCCATGCTAGACACATCATAGGCGGTTCCCAAACAGAAAGTAAAGTTTATTTCCTTTCCACCATTCTTTCACAATCCATGGCTAGCCGTATCCACGGGTGCCCTCCAAACCAACACTTTCCAAGGAATTTTATTATTATTATTTTTGATTTCATTGTGGGACTGGGCATCCCTATTACCAGCCACTCTCTCGTGCAATGACAAGTGAATGAACACTCATCGTGAGAATAACACACCTAGCATGGAAAATAATGGCCGCCCCCTACCGCTTCATGAGCGGTACGGGCACACAAAACAGAAAAATTATTTTGAAAATTAGAGTTGGCACACACAAATTTACTTGGAACGGCATGGCAATACCGCATATAGGTAGGTATGGTGGACTCATTTGGCACAACTTGGGTTTAAAGAGTTTGGATGCACAAGCAGTATTTCTGCTTAGTACAAATGAAGGCTAGCAAATAGATTGAGAAGCAACCAACCAAAAAGCTAAAACGGTCATAAACATGCATTGAACATAACTAACACCGAATAATGCACCATAAGTAGGGTATAATTTCATTGCATAACTATTGACTTAACGTGCATGCATAGGGAATCACAGACCTTAACACTAATATTCTTACTAAATCACAATTACTCACTAACATGACTCACATATTATCATCTCCATATCGCAAAACTATTGCAAGGAATCAAGCTTATCATATCCAATGATCTTTATGAAAGTTTTTATTATATCCCTCTTGAATATTCATCACTTTGGGACCAAATTCATATCTTGTGCAAATTACCATTACTATTATCAACTCTCAAAAAGATATAAGTGAAGAATGAGAGTGCAAATATTTCTTCAAAATTTCAATCTTATCAACTCTCAAAATAATATAAGTGAAGCATGAGAATTCATTTCTTCAAAATTTATCAACTCTCAAAATGATATAAGTGAAGCATGAGAGTTCAAATATTTCTTCAAAATTTTAATCTTGTCAACTCTCAAAATAATATAAGTGAAGCATGAGAGTTCATTTCTTCAAAATATAGCCACTGCTGTGCTAAAAAAGATTTAAGTGAAGCACTAGAGCAACTTCCTAGCTAAAAAATTTTAAGTGAAGCACATAGAGTATTCTAACAAATTATGATGAACGTGTGGCTCTCTCAAATTAGGTGTGTTCAGCCAAGATGATTGTGACAAACTAAAAAGCAAACAAAGCAAAGAATCATATAATACAATACGCTCCAAGTAAAACACATATCATGTGACGAATAAAAATATAGCTCCAAGTAAGATTACCGATGGTTGGTAGAAGAAAGAGGGGATGCCTTCCGGGGCATCCCCAAGCTTAGACGCTTGAGTCTTCCTTGAATATTACCTTGGGGTGCCTCGGGCATCCCCAAGCTTAGGCTCTTGCCACTCCTTATTCCTTCATCCATCGTGATCTCACCTAAAACTTGAAAACTTCAATCACACAAAACTCAACAAAATCTTCGTGAGATCCGTTAGTATAACAAAATAAATCATTACTTTAAATACTGTTGCAAACCCATTCATATTTTAGTTTTGCATTATACCTACTATATTCTAACTTCTCCATGGCTTATACCCCCGATACAATCCATAGTTTCATCAAAACAAGCAAGTAGTGCATCAAAAACACAATCTGTCAAAAACAGAACAATCTGTAGCAATCTATTTAAAGTCCATACTTTTGTAACTCCAAAAATTCTGAAAAATTAGGAAAACGTGGGAAATTCATATACCAATACTTTTTAAAAATTTCAGATTTTTCTGACGCTCCAGTACAGAACAAAAATTCCAGCACTGGACACAAACTTTCTGTTTTTCCAAACAGCATCAATTATATTATCTTCCAAATCATCCTAAAGGCTTTACTTGGCACAAACACTAATTAAAAACACAACAACACAATCATAACAGTAGCAAAATTGTGAAGACACATGATAAGGAAAAGGCAAAGATAACTAGTGGGTTGTCTCCCAACAAGCTCTTTCTTTATAGCCACTAAGATGGGCTTGGAATCTTAATGATGCTCACGTCAAAGACAATAATTGAAGCACAAAGAGAGCATCATAAAACATGTGACAAACATATTTAAGTCTAACATACTTCCTATGCATAGGAATTTTATAAGTAAACAAATTATCAAGACAAGTAACACCTAGCATATGCATATAAAGAGAATGAAACTTTAATAATTCCAACACAAAGAGAGATAATTTAGTGACATGAAGATTTCTATAACCATATTTTCCTCTCTCATAATGATTACATGTAGGATCATAATCAAGTTCAACAATATAACCATCATATAAAATATTTTCTTCATGATCCACATGCATAGATTTTTTATACTCTTCCAAAATAGTGGGATTGACATCAACTGAAGTCATGACCTCTCCAAACCCACATTTATCAAAGATTTCATAAGATTGAACACACTCCAAATATGTGGGATTATTTTTACCTAAAGTTGACACTCTTCCAAACCCACTTTCAATATTATTGCAAGCATTATTATCAATATCATATTCATCATGATGCTTAAATAAATTTTCAAGATCATAAAAAGCATTATCACCCCAATCATGATCATTGCAATAAGTAGTGGATATGACAAAATTATCATCCCCAAGCTTGTAGTTTTGCATATCATTAGCATAATTGACATTAATAGAATTTATAGTAACATAATTGCAATCATGCTTTTTCATCAAGGAGCTATCATGAATCACTTTATAAATTTCTTCTTCTAACACTTCATCACAATTTTCAGATTCATGATTTTCAAGCAAAACTTCATACAGAAAATCAAGAGCACTCAAATCACTAGCAATTGGTTCATTATAATTGGATCTTTTGAAAAAATTGGCAAGTGGATGAGGATCCATAGTGGTCTTAAATTTTTTGCTTTTACTTTCTGTTCTTGTGTGTTTTCATAAAGGCAAGGAAAGCAAGCAATCAAGCAAAAGAAATATTTTTGTGTTTTTGTAAAAACTTTTTAGAAGTGGGGGAGATGAAAATGAGAGGCAAATAAAATAAATGCAAGGATATGAGAATTTATGCGAAGGTACTTGATAGATGTTGATGATGTCTCCCCGGCAACGGCGCCAGAAATTCTTCCTGCTACTTGTAGCTTGCGTTGGTATTTTCCTCGAAGAGGAAGGGATGATGCAGCATAGTAGAGGTAAGTATTTCCCTTAGTTATGAAACCAAGGTTATCAATCCAGTAGTAGAATCACACAACACCTTGTTAGCAGTACCTGCACACAAACAACAAATCCTTGCACCCAACGCAAACGAGGGGTTGTCAATCCCTCGGCGGTCAATTGCAAGATTAAATTGTATGGTGATAGATAGATAGATTAAACAAAAATACAAAATAAAATAAATAAGATAAAAGTGCAGCAAATATTTTTAGGGTTTTAGTAATTTGATAGAGGTAGACCCTGGGGCCATAGTTTTCACTAGAGGCTTCTCTCAAGAAAATAGCATACGGTGGGTAGACAAATTACTGTTGGGCAATTGATAGAAAAGCAAATAATCATGATGATATCCAAGGCAATGATCATGTATATAGGCATCACGTCCGAGACAAGTAGACCGACTCCTGCCTGCATCTACTACTATTACTCCACACATCGACCGCTATCCAGCATGCATCTAGTGTATTAAGTCCATAAAGAATGGAGTAACGCTTTAAGCAAGATGACATGATGTAGACAAAGTAAACTCACGCATGAATAAACCCCATCTTTTTACCCTTAATAGCAATGATACATACATGTCATGTCCCTTTCTGTCACTGGGATTGAGCACCGCAAGATCGAACCCATTACAAAGCACCTCTTCCCATGGCAAGATAAATCAATCTAGTTGGCCAAACCAAATCAATAGATCGGAGAAGAAATACGAAGCTATAATAATCATGCATAAAAGAGTTCAGAGGAAACTCAAATAATATTCATGGATTATCTGATCATAAACTCACAATTCATCGGATCCCAACAAACACACCGCAAAAAGTGATTACATCAAATAGAACTCCAAGAACATCGAGGAGAACATTGTATTGAAGATCAAAAAGAGTGAAGAAGCCATCTAGCTAGTAACTATGGACCCGAAGGTCTGTGGTAAACTACTCACGCATCATCGGAAGGGTAGCAAGGTTGATGTAGAGCCCCTCCGTGATCGATTCCCCCTCCGGCGGAGCACCGAAAAAGGCCTCCAGATGGGATCTCTCGAGAACAGAAACTTGCGGTGTCGGAAAAAGTATTTCGTGGACTCCCTGGTTGGTTTCCCGATTTTTGGGAATTTATAGTGGTGGAATTAGGTTAAAGTAGTCAGAGGTGGGCCCACGAGGCACCAGGGCGCGCCTGCCCCCCCCCTCCCCCAGGCGTGCCCTGGTGGCTCGTGGCGACCTCCAGGGTCTTCTGGCCTCCTCCCAAAGCTTCTAGTGTTTATCTTGTCCAGAAAAAATCTCCAAAAAGTTTCGTTGCATTTGGACTTCGTTTGGTATTGATATTCTGTAAAACCAAAAATAGGCAGAAAACAGCAACTGGCACTGGGCACTAAGTTAAAAGGTTAGTCCCAAAAAATGATGTATAATTGATGTAAATGTATATAAAAACATCGAAGATTGATAATATAATAGCATGGAACAATCAAAAATTATAGATACGTTGGAGACGTATCACGGAGCAACAATGCCCGGACTGGCGCAAGTAAAGACCCCGCCGTGGCGGCGTCCAGGGATGCTGCGTCGAGGCACACGCCGCGCCCGTCTCATGATGGGCGTAGCGAAACTCTGGGCGGCATCGACAACATAGCGTGATGGCGTCCGCACGGCAAGACTCTTATCGATCACGTCCCAGATCCTCAGGCACCACCTCCGCCATGACAGCCCGCTGCTGAACATGCGCCGCGGCAGCAAGATCGCAATGGCGCTCCTGCTGGCTCTGCTAGGAGTAGAGCAACGTCGCATTCTTCGCTTCCGGCCATGCCTGCCATTGCAGCAGAGGCGATGACGCGAGCCCAGATGCTGCTCAACTTTCCTCCGACGGCAGACAAGATGGATGAGTGGAAAGCCACCATTCAGAGCTTGATTGGATATGCTGAGTCGAGCAAGTCGCAGCAAGTGGAGCCTTCACGGCGTCCGCGAACAGCACCGGTAGCTTCAACTAGTGGTCGTGCTGATGGCGCTGCACCAACAGAGCAGTCACCTCCGCGGCAACAACCTCAACAACAGCAACGTCAGCAGCCACGACAAACCCAGCGAACTGTGGAGCCTGACGAGATGTCGATGGCGTCTTCAGATCCACGGGTGCGGCAAGATCAGCGGCAAGTGCTGCAAGACCTGCGGGTAGAGGATGCCCGCACCAGCATTGAGAGGCACCGGGAGGCGCACCATCAATCTGACATGCGCAACGGCCCAGTCATTGATGAGCCTGCGCCCGAGGTTGGTGGATATCTGCCTTATGAGGTTGGATGTCCGGCCTTCACTCGTGAGCTGCGGCAAGTCCGCTGGCCGTCCATCCGGGCCTTCAAGCCAGAAGTGCCGGAGAAATATGACGGCAAGCTAAACCCGGCAGAGTTTCTGGGCATCTACACGATCGCCATACAAGTTGCCGGGGGAAGAGATGAAACGATCCTCACCAATTACTTCCCGTTGGTACTCAAGCCCAACGTGTGATCTTGGCTGATGAATTTGCCGGAGAACTCCATTTCTTCATGGTCAGATCTTTGCAATGAGTTTGTTGGTGCTTTCACCGGAGGCCACAAGGCTCCTGGTCAGCCCAGCGACCTACAAGTGATCCAGCAGAGAGAGGGCGAGAACCTGCGCAAATATATACAGAGATTCAGCCGTGTACACCATAACATTCCAGATGTACATCCAGCAGCTGTGATTGCCGCGTTTCATACAAACGTGTGCAATCGAAAGATGCGGGAAAAGATGAACGTCCGGCTGCCCAAGACTGTCAACGAGCTCTATACGTTGGTGGACAAATGTGCATGTGCTGAGGAGGGGAGAAGACTTCCCGGGGATGATGCCAGCGCTGAAGTTGACTCTGAGGACGATGACGCCGCCACTCCGAAGAAGAAAGGCCGGAAGCGTAACAGGAAGCGCAAGGGTAAGACAGTCATGGCCGTCGAGAGTTCCGAGAACTCAAATGCCGCCAAGAAAGCCAAAACAAAGAACTCTGGCAAGGAGGCTGCTGTATGCACCGCTTGTCAGGAGGCGGCGGCAAACGAGAAGGCCGGCAAGTCCGATGGACCGTACTGCAAGATTCACCGCACCAAGGGCCATGACCTCCAAGAGTGCCGACAAGTTGAGCATCTTGCTGAAAAGCAGAAGGCTGAATATGAAAAGTGCGACAAGGAGAAGGGCCAGGATGGTGCTGGCGGATCCGGCAAGAAGGGCCGTGGTGGTCGAGGAGGCCGCCGCGGCAGGGCCAAACAGCAGAAGGAGAAGCCTGCTCGAGGCCAGGAAAAGAAAGAGGAAGATGATGGTAGTGACGAAGAGGACGATGATGAGTCCAGTGAACATGAGTTCCAGAAGGCAACATAAGCCATGTGCATTGACGGAGGCGCATCTTTGCACTCCTCTCACCACCAACTCAAGCAGTGGGCATGTGAGGTTAATGCAGCTGAACCGGCAATAGGCGCCCAGAAGCCACTCAAGTGGTCACACACGCCTATCATTTTCGATGCCAAGGACCACCCTGATCGCACAACTGCGGTCGGGTGTTTGCCGTTGTTGGTTTCACCAACAATTTGCAACCTCCAGGTCATGAAAATATTAGTTGATGGTGGGGCTGGCCTAAATTTGATCTCTCCAAAAGTAATCAAGAGGCTGCAGATCCCCGATGAAGGAGCCAACCCAAGGGAAAGATCACATTGCCAGTGACGTTTGGCGGGGAATTGAACTACAGGACGGAGAAGATAGTCTTTGATGTTGTCAAGATCGCCTTGCCGTATAACGAAATTCTTGGCCGCCCAACCCTGGCAAAATTCATGGCAGCATCCCACTATGCTTACAACACTCTGAAGATGCCAGGGCCGATGGGTGTCATCTCCATCAACTTTGACAAGAAAGATGCAGTTATCTGCGTTGACAAGATGTACAGAGAAGCGGTTGCAGCATATGCCGCCAAGGCACCAGCTCCCGCCGACAACAAAAACAAGAAGAGTGGCAAGACTTCTGACAAGTCTTCTGGGAAGCGCACTTCTTCGAAGTGCTGCGCGCCCGTTGAGGACTTGCCGGAGTGCTCTACCGGCAAGAAATCCAAAGCTACTCCACCAGCAACCAAGAAGGTGCCGACGAAGGAGGATGGCACTGGCGGTACCTTCACTTGTAACCCTAGGTTTATTACTTGACTTTAGTAAATAATTTTGGATTATTACTTGAATTTAGGTAATTCAAATGTCATTTAATCAATTCAAACATAGTTTGAAAATGATTTGAAACCCTAGGTTTAATTAAAATGGAATTTATACAATATGGTTTAGTTAATTGAATTAAACCTAGTAAATAATGTTTGGAGTTAATATATGAACTTTAGGGAAAGATGAGCTCAAATTAATTCAAACAAAACTTGGAAACTATTGCATATAGCAAACCATTTTGGTTGGGTATCTGACATAGTTCAAATCAAATAGATGAACCTTAGTAAGTCATATTGGATTTATAATTGACTTTAGCTCAAAGAAAGATCAAATTAAATGAATGAACATAGTGACCATATTGGATTATATTTGACTTTAGTTTGAACTTGAAATAACCAAATACACCTTAGCAACAATATTGGGTTTGTATTTGACTTTAGGGAAGTATAATAATGTTAAGTTGAATTGAAACAACTCATCCAAGTATCAAATAATTCATAAATCAAATTCAACTTGGTGAAACCAAATCAAATGTGAACTCAATTCAATTTGAATTCAAATAAGATGAACCCTAATTCAAATCCAAATTGAGTTGGAAATCAGACCAAGTTATCATTTTCAAACATTTAGTGTATTCAAACACATGAAAGGTCAAGAAGTTTGAATTATCATTCAACTTGAACATGAACTTGGCTATCCAAGATTCATAGACCATGACTTCTGTTGTTAAGATCCTTCTGTATGGATCTGACAACCACAACTTGACATCACATACGCCTTATGTGATGAACCTTTTATTTGAAACTTCCATGTGAAGCCTTATGTCACATGTATTCCAAGTAACAACCATTATGTTGTTTTCCAAACTCTTATGAGTTAACCTGACACATGATCTCACAGCACAATGACACTGACACAATACACAACACTTGTTGTATGTTTGATTGTATTGTATGGTTATTTATGATTGTTCTTTACTTACGTTAGATTGTACGGAGAGCGAAGAGTAACTTTACCAAGATTGTGAGATCGAAGAATCGTCAATACCAGGCAAGTTCCACTTCGATCATGTTACCCAGTATTTTATTGCATTGTAGTTTTGCCATGATAGGTGTGTCGGTTTAGGATGCTAAATTATGTACAACCCAGTAGTTGACAACTTAGGTCCAAACTTACCCTGACCTTGTCACCATCGAGTAGTTGCTTAGCCGCTATGATGTGGATTGGGAAACACCAATTATTATTCCACCATACAACCACATGGTTGACTACTTAACTACAACTTAATTAATGAATCATCTGGGCGGTGCTTCGGTATTGCTTGGTGGCTGCGTGTTTTATGGGCGACCGCCCAGGCTCAAAGGGATTATACGAGTTCAAAGTTGAGTAGCTTCCGTGTGTAACCATGATACAATATGGGCTCTGCCTGGACCAAGTAAGTTGCAGGAACCTCCAGCGGTAGACCAGCAGATGTAGGTGTGTAGTTGGACTTGGTCTGCCTTTTCTGAGAGGCCACTGCTTCCCAAAAGTCTCGTCTTGGTCTACCTGGCTACTTCACAAGTGAAGTTTAGTGGCTCAAGGTTGTGATCGGGAATCACAGGTAAAGTACACAAACCTCTGTAGAGTGTATAAAAGTGATCATGATTAGCCGTGTCCACGGTTATGGACAACTTGAGCAACTCATCCGAGAATTGTCAGCTTGATCTCATCACCTCTTCTTATTTAAAATCAATTGGTTGAACCAATGGGGAGTTGTGGAGCCGATCTCAGAGGACTGGGGCTTTACCAGGAACTCTTGAAGAAAGGCTTGGGGCAACCGGGGCTTTACCGGGGAACCCACATGCTCAAACTGCATCGGGTTATGACCGGGGCTTTACCGGGAGTGCCTATGGACTACGACCGGGGTTTTACCGGGAGTGTCCCTGACTACGACCGGGGATTTACCGGGAGTGTCATTTTGCTATTAGAGTAGACCACTATATAAATAATAGGGCAAAACTATTTTCTGCAAAAAGCCTTGAACCCCACCAGCCAAAATGCATGTAGGTGAATAGGATTCCATTGAACTATGGACTTGCCAATACATTAAATGTATTGACCCTAGTGGCTGCAACGTATCATGTTGCAGGTTTATTGTTTCGAAGGGAAGGTACGAAGTAGGGTTACAATGCTATACTCAACTCTTGCATGTTGGTGATTGGACGCCACAAGACTAGAATAATATCTCCACTGCATGTTTGTAATGTAAGCTAGCCCATGAGCTAAGCAGGTGTGTATTGTAAAACACTGGATCTACGATGTAATACTATGTCATGTGATGTATTTTTGGTATTTCATCGTCGACTGTGCGTGTCAGCTATCGATCCAGGGACTGACACAGAAAGCGCAGAGATTCGAGGCCTCTATCAGGGACCGAGTCATGACAATTCTTTCGAGAGAAACTCTGATGTCTACTACACAACTTTATTCTTGTAGCCTCTGTTGGGCCTCCAAGCGCAGAGTTTTGTAGGACAACAGCAAATTTCCCTCAAGTGGATGACCTAAGGTTTATCAATCCGTGGGAGGTGTAGGATGAAGATGGTCTCTCTCGAACAACCCTGTAATCAATTACAAAGAGTCTCTTGTGTCCCCAACACACCCAATACAATGGTAAATTGTATAGGTGCACTAGTTCGGCGAAGAGATGGTGATACAAGTGTAGTATGGATAGTAGATATAGGTTTTTGTAATCTGAAATAATAAGAACATCAAGGTAGAAATTAACAAAAGTGAGTAAAACGGTGTCTCAATACTTAGAAACAAGGCCTAGGATTCATACTTTCACTAATGCAATCTCTCAACAGTGCTAACATAATTGAATCATATAACAATCCCTCAACGTGCGACAAAGAGTCAATCCAAAGTTCCTATCAATAGCGGAGAACATAAGATGAAATTGTTGTAGGCAGCAAACCACCTCAAAGTTATCTTTTCGATCAATCTATTGAGCCATCCCTATAAGTGCCATGAATAGTGATACGTCTCCAACGTATCTATAATTTTTTATTGTTTCATGCTATTATATTATCAATCTTGGATACTTTATATGCTTTATATGCAATTTTATATCATTTTTTGGAACTAACCTATTAACTCAGTGACCAGTGACAGCTGCTGTTTTTTTGCTTGTTCTTGGTTTTTTAGGAAATCGGTACCAAACGAAGTCCAAACGTGATGAAACTTTACAATGATTTTTTCTAGACCAGAAGGGACCCTAGAAGGTTTGGGAGGAGGCCAGAAGCCCTACGGGAGAGCCACGAGCTCACCTGGCGCTGCCCTGGGGGCGCCACCTGATCATTGCCATGAATAACATCATAACTATGCGCTTTTCTATCAATTGCCGAACAGTAATTTGTTTACTCATCGTAAGCTATGTTTTGAGAGAGAAGCCTCTAGTGAAAACTATGGCCCCGGGTCTACTTTAATTATATTAGAAAACCCTAAATTACATTGATGCAATTATTTTACTTTTCAATTTATATATCTATCACTATCAGATTTAATCCTTGCAAGTAACGAGTTCAAGGGGATTGACAACCCTCTTGCCCGCATTAGGTGCAAGTATTTGCTCTCTTGTGTGTAGGTACTACTTGACTAGGATTTGCTTGGTTCTCCTATTGGTTCGATAACCTTGGTTCTCACTGAGGGAAATACTATCCGCTACTATATTGCTTCACCCTTCCTCTTCGGGGAAAATCCCAACGCAGCTCACAAGTAGCAGAAAGAATTTCTGGCGCCCTTCCCGGGGAGACATCATCAAATACCTACAGGTCGCTTCACACAAATTATCAATTACTTGTTCTACTTTTATGTGCTTTTATTTGTCTCTTTAAAAAAACAAAAATACAAAAATATTTTAATTTTCTTGTTTGCTTGCTTGCTTGAATTGTCACGATGTCTCAAGAAAACACTAAGTTGTGTGACTTCTCGAATACTAATAATAATGATTTTATTAGTACTCCAATTGCTCCTCCCGCCACTAGTGCAGAGTCAAATGATATTAATGCTGCATTGCTAAATCTTATTATGAAAGATCAATTTGCTGGAAACCCCAATGAAGATGCTGCATCCCACCTTAATACCTTCGTTGAGTTATGTGATATGCAAAAGAAAAAAGATGTGGATAATGATATTATTAAGTTGAAATTATTTCCTTTCTCGCTAGGAGATCGTGCTAAAACTTGGTTTTCATCCATACCTCGCAATAGTATTGATTCATGGGATAAATGTAAGGATGCTTTATTGCCAAGTATTTTCCTCCCGCTCAGATTATTTCTCTTAGAAATCAAATAATGAACTTTAAGCAACTTGAGCAAGA
The DNA here is from genome assembly GCA_039707655.1 of Elymus sibiricus. Classification (NCBI taxonomy): domain Eukaryota; kingdom Viridiplantae; phylum Streptophyta; class Magnoliopsida; order Poales; family Poaceae; genus Elymus; species Elymus sibiricus. The sequence goes on along the minus strand of CM077668.1, from coordinate 157,261,945 downwards.
ACATGTTGCACAATCTTGGGAGAGAATGAAATTGATGATTAAAAATTGTCCCACTCATGTATTAAGCTTATGGATGATAATACAAAAAATTTATGCGGGACTAAACTTTGTGTCGAGAAATCTTCTAGACTTTGCTGCAGGTGGCACCTTTATGGGAATTACATTAGGAGAGGCAACAAAGCTTCTTGATAATATGATGATAAATTATTCTCAATGGCACACCGAACAAGCGCCAACTGGTAAGAAGGTAAACTCTGTTGAAGAAGTTTCTACTTTGAGTGATAAAATGGATGCTCTTATGAATATGCTTACTAGTAAGAATGCTCATGTTGATCCTAATGATGTGCCACTATCTACCTTAATTGAGCAAAATAATTATTCTATTGATGTGAATTTTGTCGTTAGAAATAATTTCAACAACAATGCTTATAGAGGGAATTTCAATCCTAGACCGTATCCCGGTAATTCCTCTAATAATTATGGTAATTCATATAATAATAATAATAATAATAATAATAATAATAATAATAATAATAATAATAGGATACCTACTGAACTTGAGAACAACATTAAATAATTTATTAGTTCTCAAAAGATTTTCAATGCCATGGCAGAAGAAAAACTACATAAAGTTGATGATATGGCTAGAAACATGGATAGAATTACTCATGATGTGGAAACTCTTAAAATTAAAATTATGCCACATAAAATTGATGCTACTGAAACTTTAAAGTCTATCCAAGTCACCATGAATGAAAGTAAAGAAAGAATCGCGAGGATTAGAGCTAAGCATGAATTCTCAGAAAAAGCGATTCCACCCGGTTTTTATCATAATCATGATGAAGATATTAAAATGATTGGTGTGACACCTATTGAATCGTTGTTTAATAATATAAAACTTGATGAAAAAGGGACTAAAGATGAGTCAACTTTATCTAGAAGGCGTCCCAATTGTTCGAAGGGTGATGATCTTAATGATAAAACAATAAAAGCAGGTTTGAAGAGGTCAAGACTTTAAATAGTAATGTGCACACTACTTTGGATTACAAGGACTTTAATTATGATAATTGCTCTTTGATTGAATGTATTTCCTTGTTGCAATCCATGATAAACTCACCTAATGCTTACGAACAAAATAAAGCTTTTACTAAACATATCGTACAAGCAACGATTAAAGCTCATGAAGAAAAGCTAGAATTGGAAGTATCCATACCAAGAAAATTACATGATGAATGGGAACCGACTGTTAAAGTAAAGATTAAGGATTATGAATGTAATGCTTTGTGTGATCTAGGTGCTAGCGTCTATACTATACCAAAATCTTTATGTAACGTGCTAGGTCTCACCGATATGGATGAATGTTTCCTTAATTTGCATTTAGTGGATTCAACTATTAAGAAACCATTGGGTAGAATTAATGATGTTCTTATAATGGCAAATAGAAATTATGTGCCCGTGGATTTCATTGTGCTTGATATTGAATGCAATCCGTCTTGTCCTATAATACTTGGTAGGCCTTTCCTACGAACCATAGGTGATATTATTGACATGAAAGAAGAAAATATATGGTTCCATTTTCCACTAAAGAAAGGGTGGAACACTTCCCAAGGAAGAGGATTAAACCACCAGATGAATCCATTATTAGAGCTACCTATGGAATTAATTTGAAGGATGACAATACTTGAAAGAATGCATTATGCCTAGCTAGGGGCATAAAACAATAGCACTTGTTGGAAGGCAACCCAATATTTATCTTTACTGCAATTATTATTTTCTTGAGTCACACAATTATTGTTACTGTAATGATTGTGTTTTTATCTTTTAATTATTGTTTGTGCCAAGTAATGCCTTTGGGATGATTGTAATGATAGTATAATTGATGCTGTTTGAAAACAGAAAGTTTTGTGCCCAGTAATCGATTTTTAATTTATTACTGGAACATAAGAAAAATCTGAAATTTTTACACAGTATTGGGGTACAAATTGTTTACGTTTTCCTATTTTTTAAGAATTTTTGGAGTTACAGAAGTATGGATAAATATTCTGTTATGCGTACTGTTCTGTTTAGACAGATTCTGTTTTTTTGCATGATGTTCTTGTTTTAATGAAACTATGGATTATATCTAGGGGTATAAGTCATGGAGAAGTTAGAACACAATATATATTATGCAAGAAATATTATGGATGAGTTTATAGTAGTACCTAAAGTGGATGATTCATTTATTATACTAACGGATCTCACGAAGTTTCTGTTGAGTTTTGTGTACTGAAGTTTTCAAGTTTTGGGTGAGATCACGATGGATGAAGGAATAAGGAGTGGCAAGGCCCTAAGCTTGGGGATTCCCAAGGCACCCCAAGGTAATATTCAAGGAAGACCCAACCGTCTAAGCTTGGGGATACCCCGGATGGCATCCCCTCTTTCGTCTACAATCTATCGGTATTATACTTGGAGCTGTATTTTTATTCATCACATGATATGAGTTTTACTTGGAGCGTCTTGTGCCATAATTCTGGTTTAGTTTTAGTTTGCCACAATCATTGTTTGCTGGACACACCTTTTGAGAGGGACACACATTTATTGTGATTTTTGAGAATACTCTATATGCTTCACTTATATTTTTTGAGCTAGGCAGTTGCTCTTGTGCTTCACTTATACTTGTTAGAGCATGGCGGTGGTTATATTTTATAGAAATTATTGCACTCTCATGCTTCACTTAAATCTTTTTTAGAGTCTTAAATAGGAAGTGGTAATGTGCACGAGTTATGAGATTAGACCAAAAAGGATAGGTATTCAAGAGTGGCATAATAAAAACTTTCAAGTAGATTACTAAATATGAAACATATGTTTTAATTATATTGATGTCATAATATGAAAGGGTATTAGTTCATGATCATTGGTTTGTAGAAATATCAAGATTAAAGCTTGTTATGCATTACTCATTTAAGTGTCCGTTATGGCATGGTGGGGATGTTTGAGCATTTTTATGTCTGATTGAAATCCTTGAGTGTTGTCATAATCGGGGGTGCGCGATGGTTAACTCCTACCAACCTCCTCCCTAGGGGCATGCGAGTAGTACTTTGCTTCAAGGGCTAATAAAACTTTCATGATAAGTATATGAGTTCTTTATGACTAATGTGAGTTCATGGACAATTACGCGCTCCCACCTTTCCGCAATTTGCTAGCCTCTTCGTTATCGTGCCTTGCCCTTTCTCACCTCGAGAGTCGGTGCAAACTTCGCCGGGGCATCCTAACCCCGTGATATGATACGCTCTATCACACATAAGCCTCCTTATATCTTCCTCAAAACAGCCACCATACTTGCCTATCATGGCATTTCCATAGCCATTCCGAGATATATTGCCATGAAACTTCCACCGTTCCATCTTATGACATGTGTGTTCATCATCATATTGCTTTGCATGATCATATAGAGCTGTCATGATATTTGTGGCAAAGCCACCGTTCATCATTGTTATACATGTTACGCTAGATCATTGCACATCCTGGTACACTGCCAGAGGCATTCATATAGAGTCATATTTTATCAGGTTATTGAGTTGTAAGTAAATAAAAGTGTGATGATCATCATTATTAGAGCATTGTCCCAGTGAGGAAAAGAATGATGGAGACTGACGAGTCCTCCAAAATGAGGGGATGAGGTCCAGGAGATTGTTCTAAAAAAAGAGAGAGAAAAAAATGAAATGAGAGAAAAAGAGAGAAGGGACAATGCTACTATCCTTTTACCACACTTGTGCTTCAAAGTAGTACCATGTTCTTCATATAGAGAGTCTCCTGAGATGTCACTTTCATATACTAGTTATAAAACTTGGCTTGTATATTCCGATGATGGGCTTCCTCAAACGCCCGAGGTCTTGATGAGCAAGCAAGTTGGATGCACACCCACTTAGTGTCCATTGAGCTTTCATACACTTATAGCTCTTAGTGCATCCGTTGCATGACAATCCCTACTTCTCGCATTGATATCGATTGATGGGCTTGTCCATTGCCTATTGTTCCGCCGAGTTGATGCAAGCCTTTCTTCCTTTTTGACTTCTCCTATATACCTCTACCACCGCATTTTATTCCACCTATAGTGCTAATGTCCATGTCTCACGCTCATGTATTGAGTGGAGTTGAAAATGCTGCAGCGCGTTAAAAAGTATGATACAATTGCCTGGTTTGACACCGGGGTGCTCATGATTTATATTTATGCAGTGAAGGCGGAGTCATGCCATGCTTACATAATTAATGAGTAGCGATAACATTCGTTGAGCATCGTATATTTTGAAAATTTAATGATTATGTTCTTGTATTCATGGATATTATTATGTTGATATCAATTAATTCATCATTTCTCAATATTTACACCATAAAAGAGATTACATGATAAACATGCTAGGTAGCATTCAACATCAAAAATTCTATTTTTATCATTTACCTACTCAAGGACGAGCAGGAATTAAGCTTGGGGATGCTGATACGTCTCCAACGTATCTGTAATTTTTTATTGTTTCATGCTATTATATTATCAATCTTGGATACTTTATATGCAATTTTAAATCATTTTTGGGAACAAACCTGTTAACTTAGTGCCTAGTGCCAGTTGCTATTTTTTTGTCTGTTTTTGTTTTTTTAGGAAATCAGTACCAAACGAAGTCCAAACATGATGAAACTTTACGATGATTTTTTCTGGACCAGAAGGGACCCTAGAAGGTTCGTGAGGAGGCCAGAAGCCCTATGGGAGAGCCACGAGCTCACCTGACGTGCCCCTGGGGGGTGGGTGCCACCTGAGCTTGTGGGTCCCACACAGCTCCGTTTGACCTAATTCCATTTCTATAAATTCCCATAAATCCCAAAACCAATAGAGAGCCACCCAAAATAACTTTTCCGTCGCCGCAAGCTTCTGTTCTTCCATGATCCCATCTGCAGACCTTTTCCGGTGATCTGCCAGAGGGGGAATCGATCATGGAGGGCTTCTACATCAACCTTGTTGCCCTTCCAATGATGTGTGAGTAGTTTACCACATACCTACGGGTCCATAGCTAGCAGCTAGATGGCTTCTTCTCTCTTTTTGATCTTCAATACAAAGTTCTCCTTGATCTCCATGGAGTTCTATCCGATGTAATTTTCTTTTGCGGTGTGTTTGTTGGGATCCGATGAATTGTGGGTTTATGATCAGATTATTCATGAAAGTAATTGAGTCTTTTCTGAACTTTATTATAAATGATTGTTATAGCTTTGTATTTCTCTCTGATCTATCCATTTGGTTTGGCCAACTAGATTGATTTATCTTCAATGGGAGAGGTGCTTTGTGATGGGTTCAATCTTGCGGTGTCCTCACCCAGTGATAGAAGGGGTAGCAAGGCACGTATTTGCATTGTTGCCATTAAGGGTAAAACGACAGGGTTTACTCATATTGCTTTAGTTTATTCTGTCTACATCATGTCATCTTGCTTAAAGCGTTACTCTGTTTGTTATGAACTTAATACCATAGATGCATGTTGGACAGTGGTTAATTGGTGGAGTAATAGTAGTAGATGCAGGCAGGAGTCGGTCTACTTGTCATGGATGCGATGCCTATATACATGATCATTGCCATTAATAACATCATAACTATGTGCTTTTCTATCAATTGCAGAACAGTAATTTGTTTACCCATCGTATGTTATGTTTTGAGAGAGAAGCCTCTAGTGAAAACTATGGCCCCGGGTCTACTTTAATTATATTAGAAAACCCTAAATTACTTTGCTGCAATTATTTTGCTTTTTATTTACTTTTGAATTTATATATCTATCATTATCAGATTTAATCCTTGCAAGTAACGAGTTCAAGGGGTTGACAACCCTCTTGCCCGCGTTGGGTGCAAGTATTTGCTCTCTTGTGTGTAGGTACTGCTTGACTAGGATTTTCTTGGTTCTCCTATTGTTTTGATAACCTTGGTTCTCACTGAGGGAAATACTATCTGCTACTATTCACCCTTCCTCTTTGGGGAAAACCCCAATGCAGCTAACCAGTAGCAAACAACCCTAGAGTTCGTACTAAAATAACACCATATGATACGCATCAATCAACTCTAATGTCACCTAGATACTCCAATGTCACCGCAAGTATTCGTGATTTAATTATTCGATATGCATCAAACAATTTCAGATTCATAATATTCAATCCAACACAAAGAACTTCAAAGAGTACCCCAAAGTTTCTATCGGAGAAAGTAGGATGAAAACGCGTATCAACCTATGTGCCTAGATTACCCCAATGTCACCTTGGGAATCCGCAAGTTGATTACCAAAACATATATCAAGTGACTCAATAGAATACCCCATTGTCACCATGGGTATCCACATGCAAGACATACATCAAGTGATCTCAAATCCAAAATATTCAATCCGATAATAATGAAACCTCAAAGGGCAAGACTCAATTCATCACAACAAAGATAGAGAGGGAAGAACTCCATTGATCCGACAATATTAACAAAGCTCATGGTACATCAAGATCGTGACCTATCAAGATCATGAGAGAGAGAAATCATACACATAGCTACTGGTACGTACCCTCAGCCCCGAGGGTGAACTACTCCCTCCTCATCATGGAGGCAGCGGGGATGATGAAGATGGCCTCCGGTGATGACTTCCCCCCTCCAGCAGGGTGCCGGAATGGAGCTCCGGATGAGGTTGCTTCGGAACAGAGGCTTGTGGTGGCGGAAACACCCATCTAGGTTAACTTCCGGGGGTTTCTGAATATATAAAAAAATTCAGCGTTGGAATCACGCGAAGAGGTGCCACAGGGGGCCCACAAGCCATCAGGGCGCGCCTACCCCCCAGGGCATGCCCTGTTGCCTTGTGGGGCCCCTGTGGGTCTTCTGGTACTCCCTCAAATCTTCCTGGGTCTCTTTCCTTCCAGAAAAAATGGTCAACAAGTTTCGTCGCGTTTGGACTTCGTTTGGTATGGATTTTCTGGAAAACCAAAAACATGCCGAAAACAACAAGTAGCACTGAGCACTAGGTTAATATGTTAGTCCATCAAAATCTTATAAAAGTGCACCAAAACCATATAAAACTATTGTAAACATGGCATGAATACTTCATAAATTATAGATACGTTGGAGATGTATCAAACTCCTTCTCTAGAAAGGATCCATTCTTGGCACCAAAGATCTTGCCCTCGGATCTGTGATAGAAGGTATACCCAATAGTCTCTTTAGGGTATCCTATGAAGACCCACTTCTCTGCTTTGGGTTCGAGCTTATCTGGCTGAAGCCTCTTGACATAAGCGTCGCATCCCCAAACTTTAAGAAACAACAACTTAGGTTGCTTGCCAAACCATATGTCATATGGTGTCGTCTCAATGGATTTAGACGGTGCCCTGTTTAAAGTGAATGCGGCTGTCTCTAATGCACAACCCCAAAACGATAGTGGCAAATCGGTAAGAGACATCATAGAACACACCGTCGTCAATAGAGTACGATTACGACGTTCGGACACACCATTATTCTGTGGTGTTCCAGGTGGCGTGAGTTGTGAAACAATTCCACATTGTCTTAAATGCCTACCAAACTCGTAACTCAAATATTCACCTCCACGATCAGATCGTAGAAATTTTATTTTCTTGTTACGACGATTCTCTACTTCACTCTGAAACTCCTTGAACTTTTCAAATGTTTCAGACTTGTGTTTCATTAAGTAAATATACCCATATCTACTCAAATCATCCGTGAAGGTAAGAAAATAACGATATCCACCACATGCTTCAACACTCATTGGACCGCACACATCAGTATGTATTATTTCCATCAAGTCAGTCGCCCGCTCCATTGTACCGGAAAACGGGGTTTTAGTCATTTTGCCCATGAGGCATGGTTCACATGTTTCAAATGATTCATTATTAAGAGATTCCAAAAGTCCATCAGCATGGAGTTTCTTCATGCGTTTTACACCAATATGACCTAAGCAGCAGTGCCACAAGTATGTGGTACTATCATCATTCACTTTGCATCTTTTGGCATTAATATTATGAACATGTGTATCACTACGATCGAGATTCAACAAGAATAAACCATTCACATTGGGTGCATGACCATAAAAGATATTATCCATATAAATAGAACAACCATTATTCTTTGACTTAAGTAACCGTCTCGCAATAAACAAGATCCAGATATAATGTTCATGCTTAACGCAGACACCAAATAACAATTATTTAGGTTTAAAACTAATCCCGAAGGTAGACGTAGAGGGCGCACGCCGACGGCGATCACATCAACCTTGGAGCCATTTCCAACGCGCATCGTCACCTCATCCTTAGCTAGTCTCCGTTTATTCCGCAGCTCCTGTTTTGAGTTAAAAATATTAGCAACCGAACCAATATCAAATACCCAGGCGCTACTACGAGCACTAGTAAGGTACACATCAATAACATGTATATCAAATATACCTTTGTTGATGTTGCCAGCCTTCTTATCTGCCAAGTACTTGGGGCAGTTCTGCTTCCAATGGCCATTCCCCTTGCAATAGAAGCACTCAGTCTCAGGTTTGGGTCCATCCTTGGGTTTCTTCACTGGAGCGGCAACTGGTTGCCATTCTTCTTGAAGTTTCCCTTCTTTCCCTTGCCTTTCTTGAAACTAGTGGTCTTTTTGACCATCAACACTTGATGCTCTTTCTTGATTTCTACTTCTGTGGCCTTCAGCATTGCGAAAAGCTAAGGGATCGTCTTCTCCATCCCTTGCATGTTATAGTTCATCATGAAGCCATTGTAGCTTGTGGCAGTGACTGGAGAACTCTGTCAATCGCTACTTCATCCGGAAGATTAACTCCCAACTGGTTCAAGTGGTTGAAGTACCCAGACATTTTTGAGTACGTGCTCGCTAACGGAGCTGTTCTCCTCCATCTTGCAGCTAAAGAACTTGTTGGAGGCGTCATACCTCTCGACCCGGGCATGAGCCTGAAATACCAATTTCAGGTCCTAGAACATCTCATATGCTCCATGGTGCTCAAAACGTCTTTGGAGCCCCGGTTATAAGCCGTAAAGCAAGGCGCACTGAACTATCGAGTAGTCATCAGAACGTGGCTGCCAGATGTTCACAACATCTACAGACGACACTGGAGGGGGTGCATCACCAAGCGGTGCATCAAGGACATAAGCCTTCTGTGCAGCAGTGAGGATAATCCTCAGATTACGGACCCAGTCCGCATAGTTGCTTCCATCATCTTTCAACTTAGCTTTCTCTAGGAACGCATTAAAATTCAGGGGAGCTACAACATGAGCCATTGATCTACAACATAAATTTGCAAAGACATTTAGACTATGTTCATGATAATTGGTTCAGTTAATCAAATTACTAGTGAACTCCCACTTAAATCAACATCCCTCAAGTTGTCTAAGTGTTACATGATCCAAATCAACTAACCCATGTCTGATCATCACGTGAGATGGGGTGGTCATCAATGGTGAACATCTCCATATTGATCTTATCTACTATTTGACTCATGTTCGACCTTTCGGTCCTCCGTGTTTTGAGGCCATGTCTGTACATGCTAGGCTCGTCAAGTTTAACCCAAGTATTCCGCATGTGTAAAACTGGCTTACACCCATTGTATGTGAACAAAGAGTCTATCACACCCGATCATCATGAGGTGCTTCGAAATGATGAACTTTCGCAATGGTGCATACTTAGGGAGACCACCTTTTATCTTGAAATTAAGTGAAGGGATCATCTTATAATGCTACTGTCGTCCTAAGCAAAATAAAATGCATAAAAGATAAACATCACATGCAATCAATATATGTGACATAATATGACCATTATCATCTCGTGCTTTTGATCTCCATCTCCAAAGCACCGGCTCGATCTCCATCATCACCGGAATGACACCATGATCTCCGTCATCATGATCTCCATCATCATGTCTTCATGTGGTTGTCTCCGCCAACTATTGCTTCTAAGACTATTGCTAACTCATAGCGATAAAGTAAAGCAATTACATGACGTTTAATGATTGATACACAGGTCATACAATAAATTAAAGACAACCCTATGGCTCCTGCCGGTTGTCATACTCATCGACACGCAAGTCGTGAACCTATTACAAAACATGATCATCTCATACATCAACATATATCACATCACGTTTTGGCCATATCACATCACAACATGCCATGCAAAAACAAGTTAGACGTCCTCTACTTTGTTCTTGCAAATTTTACGTGGCTGCTATGTGCATCATATAATAACCGTTCTTACCTACGCAAATCCACAATGGTGATATATGATACGTCTCCGTCGTATCTACTTTTCCAAACACTTTTGCTCTTGTTTTGGCCCCTAATTTGCATGATTTGAATGGAACTAACCCGGACTGACGCTGTTTTCAGCAGAATTGCCATGATGTTGTTTTTGTGCAGAAAATCAAAGTTCTTGGAATTGGATGAAACTTTCTGGAGATTTTTTATTGAATATATAAAAATATTGGCATCAAGAACCACTAGAGGGGGGCCACCCAGTGCCCACGAGGCACCAGGGCACAAAGTTGGTAGAATCTGATCCTTTCCACGGTTATGAAACTGAAACCGTTGTGGCACATCTTACTAAATTAAATGATATAGCCACCCTGTTTACTCATGAGGAAAAAATCCGCCACTATTATATTCTTAAGTTGTTTCCTTTCTCATTAAAGGGTGATGCTAAAGATTGGTATAATACTCTTGCTCCTGGATGTGTGCGTAGTCCCCAGGATATGATTTACTACTTCTCTGAGAAATATTTTCCTACTCATAAGAAACAAGCTGCCTTACAGGAAATATTTAACTTTGTGCAAATTGAAGAAGAGAGTCTCCCACAAGCTTGGGGGAGGCTTCTCCAATTACTTAACGCTTTGCCTGATCATCCTCTCAAGAAAAATGAAATACTTGATATCTTCTATAATGGACTAACTGATGCTTCTAGGGATTACCTAGATAGTTGTGCGAGTTGTGTTTTCAGGGAAAGGACTATTGAACAAGCCGAGGAATTATTGAATAATATATTGAAGAATGATAATGATTGGACACTTCCTGAACCACCGCCTAAACCCATTCCGAAGAAGAGGGGTATCTTATATCTCAGTCCTGAAGATATGCAAGAAGCAAAGAAATGTCAGAAAGAGAAAGGTATTAAAGCTGAGGATGTTAAGAATTTACTACCTATTGAAGAGATACATGGTCTTGACAAACCGACACAGGTAGTAGAGGTAAATTCTCTTATAAAGTTTGATGAAAGTGATTTTCCTTATAACAAACCTCCTAGTCAATGCTTGTATGAATTTGACAATTATATTATGAAGCAAGATCATTTTAATGCTAATGTTATGAAACAATTGAAACGAAACTCTTCTATGATTGATCGCCTGAGTGACTTGTTATTTAGAATTGCTAATGATGTTAAAGGTGTTAGTAAACATGCATCTATGGTTCAAACTCAATTAGAACAAGTTGCCAAATCTCAAAGTGAATTGCTTAATGAAATGAACAACAATATGAATGATCATGCAGTTAGAGTAATGACTAGAGGAGGAAGAATGACTCAGGAGCCACTTTATCCTGAGGGTCACCCAAAAATAATTGAACAAGACTCTCAAAGAATTAATGCTGATGCACCTAGTCTTTCCAAAAATAAAAATAAAAAGAAAAATGATAGGACTTTGCATACTTCTAGTGAACCCGAGGTAGAAAAACCCTTGGAGGATAGTAATGATGTTTCTATCTCTGATGCTGAAACACAATCTGGTAATGAACAACCACTTGATGATAATAATAATGATGATGTTCATGTGGATACCCAACCAAATAATGATAAAGAACCAGATAATGATGTTGAAATTGAACCTGAGGTTGATCTTGATAACCCACCTACTAAAAATAAACGTTATGATAGAAAAGATTTCATTGCTAGAAAACATGGTAAAGAAAGAGAACCATGGGTCCAAAAACCCATGCCCTTTCCTCCTAAACCTTCTAAGAAAAAAGATGAGGAAGAATTTGAACGCTTTGCTGAAATGCTTAGGCCAGTCTTTTTGCGTACTCGTTTAACTGATATTATAAAGATGCCTCCTTATGCTAAATATATGAAAGACATTGTCACAAATAAAAGAAAGATACCTGAAGCTGAAATTTCCACCATGCTTGCAAATTATTCTTTTAAGGATGGAGTGCCTAAGAAACTAGGAGATCCAGGAATACCAACTATACCATGCTCCATTAAGAAAAATTATGTCAAAACTGCTTTGTGTGATTTAGGAGCCGGTGTTAGTGTCATGCCTTTCTCCTTATATAAAAGACTTGATTTGAATAAACTCACTCCCACTAAAATATCATTGCAAATGGCTGACAAATCAACTGCCGTACCTATCGGTGTTTGTGAGGATGTGCCCGTTGTAGTTGCAAATGTCACTATTCTAACAGACTTTGTTATACTTGATATGCCCGAGGATGACAACATGTCAATTATCCTTGGTAGACCTTTTCTGAATACTGCAGGGGCTGTTATTGATTGCAACAAAAGCAAAGTCACTTTTCATATCAATGGTAATGAACGTACGGTGCACTTTCCGAAGAAACAATTTCAAGTGAATGGTATTCATATTATTGAAAAGACTCCGACAATTACTATTGGGAGTTTCCAAATTCCTCTTCCTACTATTAAAAAAAGATATGAAACACTTATTGTTGGGGAGATGCATATCCCCGTTGAGGTAACTTAGTGTTATACGAAAGTTCTTCGGTTTCATGTCACTCGGAAATGGTTTGTTAATAAGACCTGATCAACCTTATTAATGGATTCTTTTTGAGAGGCATGTGGTCGATGAATTTAGTAAGCACAACCTTCTGTACCCACTCTTAGTTTGCTGTTATTTTTATTCAAATACAATAAAATGTCATGATTACTCTGTTTTCTGAATTACCCGTGCAATAAAAAATGCCCAAAAAAAAGTGCTCAGAATGCAATAAAATTTTAACATGATTTTTTATTGAATATTTAAGAATTTTTGGAATAAAAATAATACCAGGGGGGTGCTCCAGGTGCCCACGAGGCACCAGGGCGCGCCACCCCCCCCTCCCTGGCGCGCCCTGCTACCTCGTGGGCCCCACAGAGGCCCCCTCACTTATACCTTTAGCTCACTTCATCTCTACCTCAAGAAAAAATTCCTGGTAGCTTTCTTTCTCGTGTTCTTGCTCACAACATTGAAATTTTCGATCTCTTTGCTCGGAGCTCCATTTTCGAAACTGTTTTGGGGAATTGCCCCTTGGTATGTGACTCCTCCATTGCTCCAATTAGTTTTTGCTTTAGTGGATTATATTTGGTATAATTAGCTACTGTTGGTGCTACAGAAAATGAGCTTGCATGTTGAATTCTTTGAGTTCCAAGTAGTTTGAATGCTTGATATAGCCTCTAGACATCCATATGAGTAGTTGCTATCAATCTTGCGAAGTTTTATTGATATCATTTTGTGGTCCAAAATTTTTCAGAAATTTGTTCATAGGAAATGATTTTTTTCCGGAGGAGTTCCTCGAAGTGGAACGCCAAGGGAGTCCTTGGGGAGTCCTCGGACAATGACCTCAACCTCCCGCGTAGGACGGAGGTCCGGCCGTGTGAATGGCCGCACAATCCCTTCATGAACGAAGCCGAATTCTATCAAGAGTTCGCGCAATTCATTGCAAATTCCGGACTGACCGACTTCCTCGCAGATGAGTGTGAACAGTACCACATCCTTACAAATTGCTTTCTGCAAAACTTTCATTTTCTGAATAGGCTCGAATCCCCTGAGGTGTGCTTTGATTTATATGCTGAACATCATCAGATACCTCTAACTGAATTTTGTGAAATATGTTTGATTCCCTCTGAGGAGGAAATCAAAGAGCCTCGACCGGAGGAGTTTGAGGGTTTCCTTCGCACCTTGACTGTGGGAGAGAAAAGGGGCGTGTCGAAAGCTCGAGCCACTAGCTTGCAGTTTCCCTCTGTTCATTACTTTGCTTTATTCTTAGGGAAATGTTTGCTTGCTAGGGAGCAAGGTAGTGCGCTAGCTGCACCTGACTGGGCCATTTTACGCCGTGCATTGCATAATGATTACACATATAGCCTTGGAGCTATCGTTGCACGCCGCTTGCACACTAATAGGACTAGGGGTAAGATTCATGGCGGTATTTATGCTACTCGCTTAGCGACACATTTTAATGTTAACATACGCCCTCATGATTACCGATTGCCTAGAGTTCACTTAGATCACCAGTCCATGAATGACCACCATTTTATTGACGATCCCAAGCCCCCTCACAACATTCGTTATAACTTAGTTTTTAGCAAGAATACTCGTGATATTATTCCATTGCCTGCACCTGCTTTGTTTGATTCTCATGCCAGGAACGGATACACCGTGATGCCACTGGACATCGCCGATTATCGGAGCGCCTTAGCGGCGGCGGAAGAGGAGCCCCAGGACTGGGACGCTCGGGTGCCGCCTCCTCAGGAGTTTTACATGGGACCGGATGGCTACTACGGATGGCCGTAGACCAAGCTAGGCAAAAGCCTAAGCTTGGGGGAGTACGTATTTCTCACCGACATTACATTCATGTTCACACATTTTATTCCAGTTGTCGGTGTTCATACTTTTTCATTGCATAATCCATGTTAGTTTTATTTTCTCGCGTTCTTTTTTGTGTATTTGAATTTTTTTGAGAAAATCCAAAAACATTCCTCATTTCCTTTTTTGTTTTTCCTTTTTAGTTTAATTAGTTTTAGTTTCGTAGTAGTAAAAGAAAACCCAAAAAGATTTCTCGTTCCTTCTTTTGCTTGTTGGGAGCTCTCCCGTGTAAATAGTTTTCTTTTCTCATTTTTCGTTTTCTCCTTTTTGCTTCCTTCAGAAAACTAAAAACTCCAAAAATATTTCAGCGTGTTTCTCTGAAATTCTTTTCTTTTCTTTTCTTTTATTGAGTCATTGTAAGGAGAAGACCACGATGAAAATGATGAGTGGCTCTTATATGCATTATTGTTGATCTAACAAAGAGCCCATATTACCTTGTCTTCTCCTTTGAATAAAATGCTTGCAGATTCCAGCTTAGTCCACGACACACTTGCACTATTATTATTCTTATATCATTCGGTCGTGCAAGTGAAAGGCAATAATGACGATGATTTGATGAAGTGACTGTGGCAAGGAAAAGCGGGTATGAACTCAACTTGTTCTTTGTTTTTGTAAATATGTTTAACTCAGTATCCATGATTCAGCATATTATGATTAAATATGTTTGTGATGACAATTAGAGATTATAGTTGCTCATACCATGCTTAAGTAGCTAGGAGTGGATAATGATTTATCTTGAATATCAACATGCATTAAAATGTTCATGATGTAGTATGATGATATGGTATCCTCCTCTGAATGTTTCAAGTGGCTTGACTTGGCACATGTTCACGCATGTAGTTGAATCAAAACCAACATAGCCTCCACGATATTTATGTTCATGGTGTTTATATCCTACTCATGCTAGTATTCAATGTTGGTTATTCATAATGCATGGTTATGACCGTTTTCGCTCTCTAACTAGTCGCTTCTCAACCTATTTGCTAGCCTTCGCCTGTACTAAGCGGGAATGCCGCTTGTGCA
The DNA here is from genome assembly GCA_039707655.1 of Elymus sibiricus. Lineage (NCBI taxonomy): Eukaryota > Viridiplantae > Streptophyta > Magnoliopsida > Poales > Poaceae > Elymus > Elymus sibiricus. Next base: position 157,246,307 of record CM077668.1, on the reverse strand, counting down.
TCAAAACCCTTAAACCAAAGTTATTCCAGATGAGTCCACTATATTTACCTATATGCGGTATTATCTTGCCGTCCTAAGTAAATTTGCATGTGCCAACTCCAAATATTTAAACGAACATCTGCTTTGTGTACCTGTACCGCTCATGGAGCGACAGGGGGCGGTCAGTATCTTCCATGCTAAGCGGGTTATTCTCATGATGAGTGTTTACTCACTTGTCCTTGCACGAGAGGGGCTGGTAATCGGGACGCCCAGTCCCATCATTAAAAATGCAAAATAGTAAAACAAACTCCCCCGGAAAGTTGTTAGTATGGAGGGCACCCGAGGATTCGGCTAGCCATGGATTGTGATTGATGGTGGAGGGGGAGTAAACTTTACTTTACCGTTTGGGAACCGCCGCTAATGTGTTTAGCATGGAAGATATTGAAAACTCTCGGTCGTGACGTTGACAGGAAAGGCATACCTCCCAAAATTTAATTACCTCTGATTTAAGCTTCGAGCTCTGGCACCTCTGCAAATCCATGCTTCCCTCTGCAAAGGGCCTATCTATTTACTTTTATGTTATTTTACTTTTATTGTTGAGTCATCACCTTCTCAAACAAGCACCAGACCTGAGAGAACTATTGTCATTCTCATGCATTGTGTATAGTTAATGTTGTGTGCATCATGACTGGATCTCTTCTACCATGAATTACAATGTTTAGTCGCTGCTTGAATTTTGGAGGTGCTCTGCATTTATGTTTTGCGGTCTCAAAAAGGGCTAGCGAGATACCATGCTATCATATTATATCATGATTGTTTTAACAAAGTGTTGGCATTTGAGATATTTTATTATTGCTCGCTAGTTGATTATGCCATTGATATGAGTGAACATAATCTTTAAGAGTTATCACTTGCGTGGTTAGCTATAATCTTTGCTGAAAATTTGGACATTACTTAAGCATATATATAGATACAAGAACAAAATAGTTTGTAAAAGTTTTTCTTTATCACTTTCAGTTTGTCAACTGAATTGCTTGAGGACAAGCAATGAGTTAAGCTTGGGGGAGTTGATACGTCTCCGTCGTATCTATTTTTCCAAACATTTTTGCTCTTGTTTTGGCCCCTAATTTGCATGATTTGAATGGAACTAACCCGGACTGACACTGTTTTCAGCAGAATTGCCATGATGTTGTTTTTGTGCAGAAAATCAAAGTTCTTGGAATTGGATGAAACTTTCTGGAGATTTTTTATTGAATATATAAAAAATATTGGCATCAAGAACCACTGGAGGGGGGCCACCCAGTGCCCACGAGGCACCAGGGCGCGCCACCCCCCCAGGCGCGCCCTGGTACCTCGTGGGGCCCACGTGGCTTCGTCTGACCTATTTCCAACGCTATAAATTCAGTTTTCTAGAGAAAAAATAGGAGAGGAAGTTTTATTGCGTTTCACAATACGGAGCCGCCGCCACCTCCTGTTCTTCATCGGGAGGCCAGATCTGGAGTCCGTTCAGGGCTCCGGAGAGGGGGATCTTCCGGCATCGTCATCATCAACCATCCTTCATCACCAATTTCATGATGCTCACCGCCGGGAGTGAGTAATTCCTTTGTAGGCTTGCTGGACGGTGATGAGTTGGATGAGATTTATCATGTAATCGAGTTAGTTTTGTTAGGGCTTGATCCCTAGTACCCACTATGTTCTGAGATTGATGTTGCTATGACTTTGCTATGCTTAATGCTTGTCACTAGGGACCGAGTGCCATGATTCCAGATCTGAACCCTTTATGTTTTCATCAATATATTTGTGTTCTTGATCCGATCTTGCAAGTTGTATGCACCTGCTACGTGTTATGATCCGCATACCCCAAGGTGACAATAATTGGGATTCTTTCCGGTGATTGCCGTAGTTTGAGGAGTTCATGTATTCACTAAGTGTTAATGCTTTGTTCCGGTTCTCTATTAAAAGGAGGCCTTAATATCCCTTAGTTTCCTTATGGACCCTGCTGCCACGGGAGGGTAGGACAAAAGATGTCATGCAAGTTCTTATCGCAAGCACGTATGACTATATACGGAATACATGCCTACATTACATTGATGAATTGGAACTAGTTCTGTGTCGCCCTAGGTTATAACTGTTACATGATGAATGTTATCCAACGAATATCACCGATCCAATGCCTACGAGATTTTCAGATATTGAATCTTGCTAAGTTACTACTGTTGCTGCTGCTCTTACAATTGCTACTACTACTGTCGTTACTGTCACTGCTACTATTACTATTATTGCTACTGCTATCAAACTATCATACTACTATGCTACTGATCACTCTGTTACAGATATTTAGTCTCCAGGTGTGGTTGAATTGACAACTCAACTGCTAATACTTGCGAATATTCTTTGGCTCCCCATGTGTCGAATCAATAAATTTGGGTTGAATACTCTACCTTCGAAAACTGTTGCGATCCCCTATACTTGTGGGTTATCAATATACAAGTTGCCTTTTAACCTTCTACAAGGACCACCGTTGTCAAATCAGATTCAACTAAAGTAGGAGAGACAGACACCCGCCAGCCAATTTTATGCAATACAAGTTGCATGTCAATCAGTGGAACCGGTCTCTTGTGCGAGGACAAGTAAGGTAGGTCCGGGCCGCTTCATCCCAGAATACCGTCGAATCTAGAAATAACAAAGAAGGTAAGCAATTTGAACATCAATGCCTACAACTTCTTTGTGTTCTACTCGTGCATACACATCTACGCATAGACCTAGCTCTGAAGCCACTCATGGGTAACGTAGCATGAAAATAAAAAAAATCGTACGTGACAACCAAGATCTAATCTAGGAGATGCATAGAAACGAGGGGAAGTGTGCCTACGTACCCTTGTAGACCGAAAGCATTAGCATATGTAACACGGTTGATGTAGTCATACTCTTCGCGATCCAATCACGATCCAATCCGATCTAGCGCCGAACGGACGACACCTCTGAGTTTAGCACACGTTCAGTTCGATGGCGTCCTCTCCTTCTCGATCCAGCAAGCGAGGGAGAGTATGTAGATGAGATCGGGACCAGCCCAATGGCGAGGTGGTGGTGGTGGCAGCGGAATTCCGGCAGGGCTTCGCCAAGGGCGTACCGGAGAAACGTGGGAGTTAGGAGAGGCAATGGGCAAGGGTGAAGGGGTGGCTGCCCCCATGTGCCTCCCCCTCTTTATATAGGCTAGGGGTAGGGGAGGGCATCCAAAACCCTCCTAGGGTTGGCCACAAGGGAGAAATCCCTTTAAACTGGGAGGTAACATCTTATCTCTAGATTCAACCCTTTAAATTTAGAGATAAGACCTTATCTCTAGATTTAAAGGACATGTGCCTTGGGGAATGGTGCCGGCAGCCCATGTGGGCTATAGCCCCACCCCTCGGTCATGGGCCCTTCCCGGGTCATTGGGCTCCATGGTGGAACCCCCGGAACCTTCTAGAACCTTCCCAGTACTCTACCGAAAATTCCCGAACTTTTCCGGAACCCTGAATATGACTTCCCATATATAAATCTTTACCTCCGGACCATTTCGGAGCTCCTCGTGATGTCCCAGATCCCATCTGGTACTCCAAACTACTTTTGGACTTTCCACTATTAATATCTCAACATTACCCTAGCGCCACCGAACGTTAAGTGTGCGACCCTACGGGTTCGGGAATCATGTAGACATGACCGAGACACCTCTCCGGTCAATAATCAATAGCGGGTCCTGGATGCCCATATTGATTCCTACATATTCCACAAAGATCTTTATTGGTTGAACCACAATGTCGGGGATTCAGTTAATCCCGTATACAATTCCCTTTATCCGGCGATATGTTACTTGCCCGAGATTCGATCATCGGTATCTCCATACCTAGTTCAATCTCGTTACCGGCAAGTCTCTTTACTCGTTCCGTAATACAAGATCCCATGACTAAACTCATTAGTCACATGCTTGCAAGCTTCTTGTGATGTTGTATTACCGAGAGGGCCCAGAGATATCTCTCCGTCACACGGAGTGACAAATTCCAGTCTCGATCCATGCAACCCAACAAATACTTTCAGAGATACCTGTAGAGCATCTTTATGATCACCCAGTTACGAAGTGACATTTGAAAGCACACAAAGTATTCCTCTGGTATCTGGGAGTGGCATGATCTCATGGTCTAAGGAACAGATACTTGACATGAAGAAAGCTGTAGCAAATAACTAAGTGATATGATCGGATGCTAAGCTTACGGTTGGGTCTATCCATCACATCATTCTCCTAATGATGTGATCCCGTTATCAAACGACAACGCATGCCTATGGTTAGGAAATCTTAACCATCTTTGATCAACGATCTAGTCTAGTAGAGGCTCACTAGGGACACGGTGTTGTTTATTTATGCACAAATGTATTTAAGTTTCTGGTAAATACAATTCCAGCATGAATGATAAACATATATCACGAACAAGGAAATATGATAATAACCAATTTATTATTGCCTCTAGGGCATATTTCCAATAGTGTCGGGGCACTTCTCTGGTCGTTGTGGTACATTCGTAACAAGTTAACTATAGAGGGCGTTTTCCCTTCGCACCTAGCTGATTGCATCTTCAAATGCACTATTTTTATGCGGTAGTGGGCCCCGCTGGGGAGGCATCAGGACACTGAGGCAATGTAGGAGGCGACGGCGCGGCTTCATCTTATCCACAACCTCGCAAGAGCGCCGTCAGACGCAGCCTAGGGTGGTTGGCGTTTATTTTGTTCCGAGCCTGCGCGCTCTGGTTTCGCTGATGGCCCTATAATACTACTTCTTTAGGGATCGGTGAATCATGTTGTGTGAACCTCTCATGGTGTGTGGGTGTATTCCGTACTCTGCCTAGTTTGTGGGCTTAGCCGGACACCTCAAGCGTCTTTGTTTTAAAAAACACCTAACGGCACCAAGTCATAAATGGTCAGATAAAAAATGCATCTCCTAGGGATGTCTCAAGTCCAGAATATGTGGGAAGAATAGAGTGCAGCGTGAGAGCGGTCACCGCCAGGCCGCCATGTTCCTCCATGCTATATACATGCTCCACATCCTCGGTTGCAGCAATGATTACATTTGTTCCCCCAGCCTCCGGGTCCGGCCGGTAGAACATCACCACGTCGGTGGAGAGCGTCACGGACTCAGGTGACGCATGTTCGTGTACAATCGGGGGGTTTATGACCCAAGTCCCATCCAGCACCGCCGCCGTCAGCCTGCCCCACATCTCCAATCGTGCCCATGGTATGGGCAAGTCATTTTTTGGGCCTTGGTCGTCAAGCTTGGGCAGCGACCAGAACAGCACGCAGTAAGGACCGCCATCGTAAAAGGATGGCGTTCCCGCCTCCGGATGTCCGCAGGTGAAGGGGAGGTATTGGTCGTCGTCAACGGTGGTGCCATGCTCGGAGTCACTTTGCGAGGACGGCCTGATGTGCACTATGAGCTCGTCGCCGATGCATTTTGGCACAAAGATGTGGCCTTCAGGCACCGGGATGAATCTCCATGGCTTGTGTGGTTCCGTTGCTTTGTCTTGCTGATCAGGTATCGGTGCATCCTCTGGGTCATCACAGTATTGTCATGGAACACTTCTATGACAACACATGTATGACTATCTTGATTCTGTCATAAAATTGTCACGGATGTACATGCTTGACAGAAAACGTGACCTACTGTGACAAACACGTAGTATCACGGAAGTGTTTTTTTGTAGTGTATGGACAATAAGAAAGTTTGTTTTGCATAATAAGTGCACATGATGATTAATAAAAAAAACTAGTAGGACCATATGATGTAGGGTGGAACCCTAAGATGATGATGTTTTCACACTTGGAGGGGGAAAGGAGCAAATCAAGAGAGAAACACAAACAAGAACACTCAATTGACAAGATCCAATCACACATGCACTAAATCCACATACACATAAGAGAGATACAAGATCCAAAGTCCACACAAGAGGATACAAAGGTAGCTAGTTCATCCCAATCCTTGGAGGAGTTGAGGTCTTGAATCCTAGGAGGATCTTCCCTACAAGGGGTCTTGAATCCACAAGGGGGTCTTCTCACATGGAGGTCTTGATCTCCATGGGAGAGGTAGTGGATGAGCAAAGCTCTATCTCAAATGATCTAAATCTTTGCTAACCCTAGAAGAGGGGAGGAGGAGGTCTACTTATAGTCTAGTACAAGTTGGGGATGAGTTGGATGGGTACATGGGCCGTTGGCCCGTTTACTGTGCGCAGACAGGGGCCGGATGTCCGGCCTGGCCTCTGGCCTGGTTCTGTTGGATCAGGCTGGAAATCCGGGTGGGTGCCGGATGTCCGGGGCAGTCGGGCCGGATGTCCGGGGCAGTCGGGCCGGATGTCCGGGCTGGGGCCGGATGTCCGGGTCCTGGTACTTGTCGGCGGCTATCTTGGCGCTGTTGGTGAGGTTTCCAGGGGCCGGATGTCCGGCTGCTGTAGGCAAATAGTAGCTCCTCTTGACGATCTCCTTCATTCATGTACTTGGGGTCTTGTCCAATGTTCCGAGCTTCTCCGAGAGGGTCCTCTTGGTACCTAAGCACACATAGAATTCTGGATTGAGGTAGTAGCCATGTCTCACGTGGATCATACGGAATGTCATTTAGGAGAGATGTCACCTCGGTCTCGATAGCTCTTGCACGTGCTCGTGTTATTGGTCCTCTTGGTGCTTGGAGAGACGGAGGTGGGTCCATGGGGATGACCGTAGGATGCTCCGCATCATCTCCACTCCCCTTGGAAAAGATCCGTCCTCGAATCAAAATCCTCATCACCATGGAAGGGAGATATGTCCTTGACGTTGAAGACGTCACTCACGGTGTACTTGTTGCTTGGAATGTCGATCTTGTAGGCGTTGTTGTTGTAGCATGCTAGCACCTTGAACTGTCCATCTGCTCGAGGTAGGGGTTTGGATTTACGCTCTTTGGGGAAATGTTATTTGCGTAGGTGTAGCCACACAAGATCTCCGGGGTTGAACACCATGGGGTGCTTGTTGATGTTGACCTTGGTCGCGAGGCGTTGTACTTGGTGCTCGATCATGTGCCTTGTATCTTCATGCACCTTCTTGAGGCATGCCGCTCGTGCACTCGCGTCCATGTTGATGCGCTCTTGTAGTGGTAGTGGTAGAATGTCCAATGGGGACAACGGGTTGAAGCCGTAGACGACCTCGAAGGGGGACTTGCCGGTAATCAAATGTCTTGCTCGATTGTAGGCGTACTCGGCGATGGGTAAACATTGCTCCCACTCCCTTATGTTCTTCTTGATCAACACGCGGAGGAGTGTGGATAGCATCCAGTTGGTGACCTCCGTTTGGCCGTCGGTTTGTGGATGATATGCCGAAGAGAATAGTAGCTTGATTCCGAGCTTGGCGCATAGTGTCTTCCAAAAGTAGCGAAGGAACTTGACATCGTGGTCCGACACAATCGACTTGGGCACTCTATGCAATCACAAGATTTCCCTACCAAAGAGATTTGCAACATGTGAAGCATCGTCGATCTTGTTACATGGAATAAAATGTGCCATCTTAGAGAAACGGTCCACAACAACAAATACCGAATCCTTGCCGTTTTGAGTTCTGATATGTATCCAACGTATCTATAATTTATGAAGTATTCATGCCATGTTTACAACAATTTTATATGGTTTTGGTATGATTTGAATGGAACTAACCCGGACTGATGCTGTATTCAGCAGAACTACCCTGGTGTTGTTTTTTGTGCAGAAATAAAAGTTCTCGGAATTGGCTGAAACTTTTTGGTGATTTTTTTGGAACATAAGAGACCCCCGAAGCTTCGTGGAAGGACCATAAGAGTCACGAGGAAGCGACAAGCCTGCTAGGCACGCCCTAGGGGTAGGGAGGGCCTAGCGAGCTTGTCGCTCCCTCGCGTGCCCCCTTGACGTGAAACCAATGCCAAAAATTCCTATAAATACCAAAAACCCCAGAAAGAAACCTAGAACTTCCACGCCGCCGCCGCAAGCCTCAGTTCTGAAGCGATCTCATCCGGAGCCCTGTTCCGGCACTCTGCCGGAGGGGGAAATCATCACCGAAGGCCATCTTCATCATCCCGGCGGTCTCCATGACGAGGAGGGAGTAGTTCACCCTCGGGGCTGAGGGTATGTACCAGTAGCTATGTGTTTGATCTCTCTCTCTCTCTCTCTCTCTCTCTCGTGTTCTTGATTTGGCACGATCTTGATGTACCGCGAGCTTTGGTAATATAGTTGGATCATATGGTGTTTTTTCCCTCTCTATCTTCTTGTGATGAATTGAGTCTTTCCCTTTGAGGTTTCGTTATTGTCGGATTGAATATTTCAGATTTGAGCACACTTGATGTATGTCTTGCATGTGGATACCCGTGGTGACAATGGGGTATTCTATTGAGTCACTTGATGTATGTTTTGGTGATCAACTCGCGGATTCCCGTGACCTTGGGGTGATCTAGGCATAGGGTTTTTTTGCACGTTTTCACTTTCTTTTCTCCGATAAGAAACTTTGGGGTACTCTTTGAAGTTCTTTGTGTGGATTGAATATTATGAATCTGAAGTTGTTTGATGCATATCGAATAATCAACTCACGGATACTTGTGGTGACATTGGAGTATCTAGGTGACATTAGAGTTGGTTGATGCGTATCATATGGTGTTATTTTAGTACGAACTCTAGGGCTGTTTGTGACACTTATAGGGATGGCTCAATAGATTGATCGGCAAGGATAACTTTGAGGTGGTTTCGTACCCTACAACAACTTGTCTTATGTTCTCCGCTAATAGGAACTTGGGAGTGATTCTTTATCGCACGGTGAGGGATTGTTATATGATTCAATTATGTTAGAACTGTTGAGAGATTGCACTAGTGAAAGTATGAACCCTAGGCCTTGTTTTCAAGCATTGCAATACCGTTTGTGCTCCGTTTTATCACTTGCTACCTTGCTGTTTTTTTATTTTCAGATTACAAAAACCTATATCTACTATCCATACTACACTTGTATCACAATCTCTTCACCGAACTAGTGCACCTATACAATTTACCATTGTATTGGGTGTGTTGGGGACACAAGTGATTTCTTGTATTTGATTGCATGGTTGTTTGAGAGAGACCATCTTCATCCTCCGTCTCCCACGGATTGATAAACCTTAGCTCATCCACTTGAGGGTTATTTGCTACTGTCCTACAAAACTCTGTACTTGGAGGCCCAACAACGTCTACAAGAATAAAAGTTGCATAGTAGACATCAAGCTCTTTTCTGGCGCCGTTGCCGGGGAGGTGAGTGCTTCAAGGTATATCTTTAGATCCTGCAATTGAATCTTTTAGTTTCTTGTTTATTCACTAGTTTGGTTTTATAAAAGAAAACTACAAAAAAATGGAATTGAGGTTGCCTCAAATGCTTCATCTTTATAATATCTTTCTCGAAAATGATGGTTTGGAAAATTGTGCTAAAGTGTTAGAAGAAGAATTCAATAAAATGTTTAGCATAAATTTTTGAATGATAAGCATGATTGCAATGTTGTTAGTATACTTTCTATGAATATCCATGATGCTAATGATATGCAAAGCCATAAGCTTGGGGATGCTATATTTGATGAAGATGATCTTTTTAGTCCCCCAAGTTTTGATGAGCAAATTTATTATGATGATTGCATGCCTCCAATTTATGATGATTACAATGATGAAAGTGGGTTTGGAAGAGTGTCAACTTTATGTAATAATGATCCCACTATTTTGGAGGGTGTTGAATCTTATTGGAATAATGATAAAAGTGGATTTGTAGAGGTCATAACTTTATTTAATGATGATTCCACTATTTTGGAAGAGGTTTCAATTGATTATGACAACAAAGTTGCTATCTATGATGATTATGGTGATGACATGTATGCTATAAAAAGTAATGATAACCATGAAAATTGTCATCATGATTTTAATGTTCAATTTGATTATGCCAATCAAGTATCTCATGATAGTTATTTCATTAAGTTTGCTCCCACTATTATGAATGAGAATAAATTTTCTTATGTGGAGAGTAATAAAATTTCTATGCTTGTGCATCATGAAAAGAATGCTTTATGTGATAGCTATATTGTTGAATTCATTCATGATGCTACTGAAAATTATTATGAGAAAGGGAGATTGATACGTCCAATTTGCATCATGATTTCCTACTAATAATTATTATTTTTTGATCATTATTTCACTTTATGGTACAATTCTTATGCCTTTTCTCTCTTATTTTGCAAGATTCACATGAAGAGGGAGAATGCTGGCAGCTGGAATTCTGGACCTGAAAGGGGTGAAACAGAGATAGCTATTCTGCACAACTCTAAATGGCCTGAAAATTTACGGAGAATTATTTTGGAATATATAAAAATACTGGCGAAAGAATCAACAGGAGGGGACCCACCAGGCAGCCACAAGCCTGGGGGGCGCGCCCTACCCCCCTGGCGTGCCCCCCAAGCTTGTGGGGCCCCTGGCAGGCCTCCGGGCCCCACCTTCTGCTATATGAAGCCATTTGCCCTAGAAAAAATTTGAAGAAGACATTCGGGATGAAGCGCCGCCGTCTCGAGGCGGAACCTGGGCAGGAGCCATTTTTCTCTCCAGCGGAGCGATTCCGCCGGGGATACTTCCCTCCGGGAGGGGGAAATCGAAGCCATCGACATCACCAACAATCCTCTCATCGTGGGAGGACCAATATTCATCAACGTCTTCACCAGCACCATCTCATCTCAAACCCTAGTTCATCTCTTGTATTCAATCTTTGTCTCAAAACCTCAGATTGGTACCTGTGGGTTGCTAGTAGTGTTGATTACATCTTGTAGTTGATGCTAGTTGGTTTATTTGGTGGAAGATTATATGTTCAGATCCTTAATGCTATTCAATACCCCTCTAATCTTGAACATGAATATGATTTGTGAGTAGTTACTTTTGTTCTTGAGAACATGGGAGAAGTCTTGTCACAAGTAATCATGTGAATTTGGTATTCGTTCGATATTTTGATGCTATGTATGTTGTGCTTCCTTTAGTGGTGTCATGTGAACGTCGACTACATGCCACTTCACCATCTTTGGGCCTAAGGGAAGGCATTGTGGAGTAGTAATTATATGATGGGTTGCTAGAGTGACAGAAGCTTAAACCCTAGTTTATGCGCTATTCCGTAAGGGGGTGATTTGGATCCACATGTTTCATGCTATGGTTAGAGTTATCTTAATTCTTCTTTTGTAGTTGCAGATGCTTGCGAGAGGGGGTAATCATAAGTGGGAGGCTTGTTCAAGTAAGAACAGCACCCAAGCACCGGTCCACCCACATATCAAATTATCAAAGTAGCGAACGCGGATCAAACAAACATGATGAAAGTGACTAGATGAAATCCCATGTGTCCTCGAGAACGCTTTACTTATTATAAGAGTTCGTTCCGGCTTGTCCTTTACTATAAAAAGGATTGGGCCACCTTGCTGCACTTTATTATGCTTGTTACTTGTTACTTGTTATGAATTATCTTGCTATCAAAACTACCTGTTACCACTACTTTCAGTACTTGCAGAGAATACCTTGCTGAAAACCACTTGTAATTTCCTTCTGCTCCTCGTTGGGTTCGACACTCTTACTTATCGAAAGGACTATGATTGATCCCCTATACTTGTGGGTCATTAGAGATATACTTATATATATTTCAACAACATCAAGTTTCCTCTTTATGTTGAAAGTTTTGAAGTCATGCTTGTTTTGCCTTCCTATGCTAGTTGATTCTTGCTCCCATAAATTGTTTGCTCACAAAATCCCTATGCATAGGAAGTGGGTTAGGCTTAAATGTGCTAGTCATATGCTTCACGATGCTCTCTTTGTGTTTCAATTCTTTACTTTTATGCGAGCATCATTGAAATCATCATGCCTAGCTAAAAAGGCATTAAAGAAAAGCACTTGTTGGGAGACAACCCAATACTTTTACCTTTTGTTTTTGTGTGTTCACATGATTAAGATACTGTAGTAATCATGTTTTATATGTTTTCTTTCAATAATGTGCCAAATAGAGCCTTTGGGATAGTGTGGATACTTGTTGATTTGATTCTGTGCAAAAACAGAAACTTTTGCGCCCAGTTCTGGAATTTCTATTCTGTACTGGAACGTGATAAAATTATGAATTTTTTCACATTATTGGGTTATAAATTGTTTTTGTTGTCCTAATTTTCCATAATTGTTGGAGTTACAGAAGTATGACTTTAATTCAGATCATTACAGGCTGTTCTGTTTTTGACAGATTCTGTTTTCAATGCATAGTTTGCTTGTTTTATAGTTTCTATGGCTTATATTGGTCAATATAAATTGTAGAAATGGTAGAGTACAGTAGGCATTACGTGGGAAAAATTATGAATTTTGTCTTGACAGTACCCAAGTGAATGATTTGTTTTATTATACTAACGCATCTCACGAAGTTCCGTTAAGTTTTGTGTGATTGAAGTTTTCAAGTTTTGGGAGAGATGATGATAGAAGGAGAAGAAGGAGTGGCAAGACCTTAAGCTTGGGGATGCCCAAGGCACCCCAAGGTAATATTAAAGGAAGACTCAAGCGTCTAAGCTTGGGAATGCCCCGGAAGGCATCCCCTCTTTCGTCTTCAATCTATCGGTATACCTCACTTGGAGCTATATTTTTATTCGTCACACGATATGTGTTTTGCTTGGAGCATCATTTTATTTTCTTAAAATTTGCTTGCTATTATCAATAATCATGTTTTGTATCTTTTAGTTCAATAAAATGCCAATTATAGCCTTGACCATGCTCAGTTTGCAAGTTCATGTGTTGCTGTTTGAAAACAGAAAGTTTTCTGTTATGTCCAGAATATTCCTGAATAGTCAGAATATGATAAAAATCTGAAATTTGTACACAGTAAGCATGCATGAGTTCTCTGTCACATGGTAATTTTTCAGAATTTTTGGAGTTAGGGAAGTATGAATTCTTATTCACCCTTTACAGACTGTTCTGTTTTGGCAGATTGCTGTTATAGTTGCATTGTTTGCATATGTTTGCTTGTTTAATGTTTCTATTTATGGATAGGAGTATTAAATATCCAGAGGCATTTAGTATGCAATGTTTAATTCTAATTTTAGTGATTTGTTACAGTAGAGAATGTTAAGATTTTGAGTTGATTTATACTAACTTATCTCACGAGTTCTTGTTGAGTGTTGTGTGGATGAAGTTTTTAAGATTTAGGAGAAGCCATGATATGAGAGAAATTAAGGAGACACAAGAGCTCAAGCTTGGGGATGCCCAAGGCTCCCCAAGATAACATTCCAAGAAGTCTCAAGCAACTAAGCTTGGAGATGCCCCGGTAGGCATCCCACCTTTCTTCATCAACACCTATCGGTTAGCCTATGTTTTTACTTGTTCACATGATATGTGCTATTCTTGGAGTGTCCTTTTATTTTCATTTTGTTTGCTATTTGAATAAAATTATCAAGATCTGAAATATTTATTTGGATAGAGTCCTCACATGGCTACTTATTTATTTAACTACTCATTGATCTTCACTTATAACGTTTGGAGTAGTTTGTCATTCACTCTTGTGCTTCACTTATATCCTAAGAGAAAATGTTTGAACGAATTGAATATCATAAAGTTGAAATTAAGCTTGGGGATGCTGATACGTCTCCAACGTATCTATAATTTATGAAGTATTCATGCCATGTTTACAATAATTTTATATGGTTTTGGTATGATTTGAATGGAACTAACCCGGACTGATGTTGTTTTCAGCAGAACTACCATGGTGTTGTTTTTTGTGCAGAAATAAAAGTTCTCGGAATTGGCTGAAACTTTTTGGTGATTTTTTTGGAACATAAGAGACCCCCAAAACTTGGTGGAAGGACCAGAAGAGTCACGAGGAAGCGACAAGCCTGCTAGGCGCGCCCTGGGGGTAGGGAGGGCCTAGCGAGCTTGTCGCTCCCTCGTGGGCCCCCTTGACGTGAAACCAATGCCAAAAATTCCTATAAATACCAAAAACCCCAGAAAGAAACCTAGAACTTCCAAGTCACCGCCGCAAGCCTCTGTTCTGAAGCGATCTCATCCGGAGCCCTGTTCCGGCACTCTGCCAAAGGGGGAAATCATCACCGGAGGCCATCTTCATCATCCCGGCGGTCTCCATGACGAGGAGGGAGTAGTCCACCCTCGGGGCTGAGGGTATGTACCAGTAGCTATGTATTTGGTCTCTGTAACACCCCTATGTAATAAAGCACAGTGATCATCTGATAATCATGCCAAGTCATCATCATTTGCAATGCTTGATCACAGTGGTTTAATATCTCATTTCAAATTCTGCCAATGAATTCAAATTCAAATGCAATTGAAATTTGAAGTTGCTCAAAAATTTCGGGAAAATAGTTCATGTTGTGACAAAAATTCCAAAACAATTTATTGTTAATAAAAACAACATCACCTATTTTCCTAAAATGGGTTAGAGCATTAAAACAGTGCAAAACAGCACTTTTAAATGCCTTTACCATTTTGAAAAATCCAAGTGATTCCAAAATTGCCCAAATCTTTTTGTGGCAGAGCAGAATAATGCATTGTAATTTTGTGGACTACTTTCACATTTTACAAAATGTATTTTGGCAGCTCAATTATTTTTGCAATCTTCTGTAAAAAGAAAAAGCAGAAAACAGAAAAGCAAAAAGAGAAAAACCTATTGCGCTACTGGCCCTAGAGCTACAGTGGCAGGCCGGCCCAGCCCACCGAGGCCTCCTCCCACCTGCTCCTCCCTCCGTGTCGCCTGCGCCATGGCCAGGAGCTCGTAGCTCCGGCCACTGGCTGCCACGACACCGGAGCAGTCGGGGCAAGGGGATAAGGATGCCCTCGTCCACCTCCCCTGGACGCCCTTCACCATTCGCCGCCCTCTCTCCCTCTCCCCAGCGCTCGCTCCCTCTTTCCCCTCTCTGCCCGAGCGCCGCCGTCACCGCTCGCCTGCACCACCGTGGCGACCGTGCTCTACCCGCTGCCTCGACGTGTCTGGGAGCCACGCCTGCCTCGACTACGTCCTCTACGGGCTCTCGTTTGAGTCGGGCGACGCCACAGCGAGCGGATCGAGCCGCTCCTTTTCGCTACGGTCACCGGCGATCTCCGACGACTCCAGCCGCCTCTGCGCTTCTAAACTGTCGCCGGCTTTCCCTAGCCACACGGTGAGCATCAACGTCACCTTCCCCCTCCTTTCTGGCTCTGCTAGCCGCTCCGTTTGCCGCTCCCGTGTTGCCCGAGCTCGGCGGCGCCATTGCCGGCGAACGGTTCGAAGCACAGCCGCCCGAGCCGTCACACGTTGCCCGCCGTGTTCCTGCTGCTTCGTAGAGGCTGCCGGTGAGCTCCGTTAGCTCGATAGCTCGCTGTAGTCGCGTGCCCGACTCTGCCCGAAAGTCACCGCCGCCGCTGTCGACGCCCAGCTCCACTCCGGCACCCCCGCCCCTGAGACTGTCGTAGATCGACGCGAGGTGAAGAGGCCGATCGAAGAGCCCGAAAACGCGCGATTTGGCCCCCTATAGCCGAATCCCGAGCCTCACCGGCGTTTGGGCGCCGCGAGTGGCCTCGCCGGAGCCATTCCGGCGCCGGCGCCGACGTGGCGCCCACGTGGTCGTGACTGGGTCGCTGGCAGCTCGGTCCCGCGGGCCTAGTTGACCAGTTGACAGCGGTCAACGCGCTGACCTGGCTCTTACAGCCACTGACAATCGGGCCCCCTTTGGTTAATTAAACTAACTAAACCGTTTTTAATTAAAACCTAATTTAATTAGTTAGTTAGTGACACTGACAGTAGGCCCCACCAGTAGATTAATTAGTTTAACTAATCTGTTTAGTCTCTGAGTCGATGACAGGTGGGTCCCACCTGCCAGTTTGACTAGTCAGCTGGCCAGCCGACTGCTGACATAGTGATGACATCAGCATGACATCATATCCCTAATTAGGCAATTTCTGTTAATTTAAATAATTTCAGAAAAATGCTAAAACTTTAGAAATTCATAGAAATTAAACCGTAGCTCGGATCGAAAAACTTTCTACATGAAAGTTGATTAGAAAAACGAGACGAATCCGAATATGTGGTCAAAATGCTTGACTATCGCTCCTATCTACCTAAACATGGATCCGTCCCCTCCGGTTCAGTATACGGAAATCAGCCTAAACGCCGGGAAAATATCCCAGATATCTTTCCCGCTTCGTCTGCGACATGTAGCACTGCATTAGGTCACCACTAACACTGCATTTTGCCATGCCGTGCATCTGTGTTGCATCAATTGCTTTTATTTATTGTTTCTTCCCCCTCTTCTATTCCGATAGCCCCCAAGACCGACACAGCTCAGGAGACCGACGACACCGTTGACGATCCCTCCTTTGTCGCAGAGCTTCCAGGCAAGCACCCCCCCCCTTGACGCATGCCTATATCACCTATTCTCTCTCCCTCCTGCTTGCATTAGAATTTGCTAGTGCTATTGTTTTATCCTATTCTAATGCATAGCATGTCCTTGTAACTGTTATTGATACCTGCATGTTATCCAAAATGCTTAGTATAGGTTGGATGGTAAATCATCTGTGATCCCTCTTCCTTGCTGTAGTTGCCCCGCTTTAGTACCTGTGCCCGATCGATGTGATCGAACGGGATGAGACCAGCTCAACACCTCACACCCCCTAAGTTGCTCGACTCTGCAGAGCCACCATCGAGTGCCGAGGGTGATACCTCTTATCTCACTCCTGATGTTGCCTCTATAGTACAGCTAGTCGGATGTGGAGTACCGAGGGTGATTCCTCTTTCACCACCTCCGATAAAGCTTCTGTCGTGAAACCCCGCAAGTGTGAATACCATCGAGGGTGATTCCTCCGGGTTCACCTTGACGGGTACATTGAGTGGGAATCCAACGAGGGTGATTCCTCGGATTCCTTCTTGATGTTTGGACACACGGTTACTTTGACTTTACTACTGTTACTTAACAAAGTCGGGTCGGCCCCGAGGGGTACCCGCGAGAGATGTGGATTCGGGTTGACCATGAGGGTACCCGAGAGATGAATACGTGGCACGGCCGGGCATTCCTAGCCCTTGCCGTAAGTCCATGAGACGGGGCGACGGGGTCACAGGATCGTGAGTCTCTGCTCGTTTCCGCGCGCTCCAAACGCACTAATGGGTTAGGATATGAAATCTGAGTAGGCCGCTGGCCTTTTCGCGCTAACCAGCACGTGGGAATAATATGGGTACTCGGCGTCGTATGTATCAGCCGAAGCTCTTCAGACGTCAGCAGTTGAGCGGCGCGCGCCGGGTTGGTCTGGTAAAGCCTGCGCTTGTATTAAGGGGGCTAGGACTGCTCACCGGCCGCGTTCGCAATGCGCAGGAGTGCAAAGGGCGATGGGCCCAAGACCCCTGAGTACTTAGGATGTAGACCGGCGTGCTGGCCTCTCTGTTGAGCCTAGATAGGGCTACGACGTGTCGATCAGCTGAGAACAAGTGTGTCCGGCCAGAGTTAATCGAGCGTGTTGGGTAAGTTGGTGCACCCCTGCAGGGAAGTATATCTATTCGAATAGCCGTGTCCGTGGTAACAGGACGCTCGGAGAATATCCCGATCTTCTACAACTAGAAATGGGTTGAATATATTGGCTCCGGGATTGCTTTCTCGCAGGGAGTCGAGGAAGGATCTTTGGGCGATGTTGATACTCGTTGCTACTATTATATTTATGTACTAATCTGCACTCTTCTAATGCTGCAAGACACTGAAGATGCTAGTCTTCGATAGGCTAGGCTTTTCCCCTCTCTTCTGGCATTTCTGCAACCAAGTCCACTTATACAGACTTCCTTTGATAATGTTGCATATTTAGAATAGATATGATGAAAGTCTTGCTGAGTACTTTGGATGAGTACTCACGGTTGCTTTGCTTCCCTTTTTCCCCATACCCGATATTTGCGACCAGATGACGGAGCCCCGGAGCCGGCTGCCCCAGCCGTCGACGACGACTACTACCACTACTACCCCTCCGGATACTACTACTACGAGGAGCCCTCCGACGACCAGGAGTAGATAGGAGGCACCCAGGCAGGAGATCTGCGCCTTTCGATCTGTGTTTTATTTTGACCCGCCTTCGTAAAGGCCTATCTGTTTAACTTTGTGTCTGTACTCAGATACTTGATGCTTCCGCTGATGCTTGTATGACATCGAGCTTATGTATTCGAGCCCTCGAGGCCCCTGGCTTGTAATATAAAGCTTGTATGACTTTTATTTGTGTTTAGAGTTGTGTTGTGATATCTTCAAGTGAGTCCTTAGGCTTGATCGTGTGCATGTGCATGTATGATTAGTGCACGATTAAGTCGGGGGAGTCACAATCTCTTTCTCTCGTGTTCTTGATTTGGCACGATCTTTATGTACCACGAGCTTTGTTAATATAGTTGGATCATATGGTGTTTCTTCCCTCTCTATCTTCTTGTGATGAATTGAGTCTTTCCCTTTGAGGTTTCGTTATTGTCGGATTGAACATTTCAGATTTGAGAACACTTGATGTGTGTCTTGCATGTGGATACCCGTGGTGACAATGGCGTATTCTATTGAGTCACTTGATGTATGTTTTGGTGATCAACTCGCGGATTCCCGTGACCTTGGGGTGATCTAGGCATAGGGGTTGGTTGCACGTTTTCATTTTCTTTTCTCCGATAAGAAACTTTGGGGTACTCTTTGAAGTTCTTTGTGTGGATTGAATATTATGAATCTGAAGTTGTTTGATGCATATCGAATAATCAACTCACGGATACTTGTGGTGACATTGGAGTATCTAGGTGACATTAGAGTTGGTTGATGCGTATCATATGGTATTATTTTAGTACGAACTCTAGGGCTGTTTGTGACACTTATAGGGATGGCTCAATAGATTGATCGGAAAGGATAACTTTGAGGTGATTTCGTACCCTACAACAATTTCATCTTATGTTCTCTGCTAATAGGAACTTTGGAGTGATTCAATAGGTTAGTTCCAAAAAATGATATAAAATTGCATATAAAGCATATAAAGTATCCAAGATTGATAATATAATAGCATGAAACAATAAAAAATTATAGATACGTTGGAGACGTATCACTATTCATGGCACTTATAGGGATGGCTCAATAGATTGATCGAAAAGATAACTTTGAGGTGGTTTGCTGCCTACAACAATTTCATCTTATGTTCTCCGCTATTGATAGGAACTTTGGATTGACTCTTTGTCGCACATTGAGGGATTGTTATATGATTCAATTATGTTAGCACTGTTGAGAGATTGCACTAGTGAAAGTATGAACCCTAGGCCTTGTTTTCAAGCATTGCAATACCGTTTGTGCTCCGTTTTATCACTTCTACCTTGCTGTTTTTTTATTTTCAGATTACAAAAACCTATATCTACTATCCATACTACACTTGTATCACCATCTCTTCGCCGAACTAGTGCACCTATACAATTTACCATTGTATTGGTGTGTTGGGGACACAAGAGATTTCTTGTATTTGATTGTAGGGTTGTTTGAGAGAGACCATGTTCATCCTATGCCTCCCACGGATTGATAAACCTTAGGTCATCCACTTGAGGAAAATTTGCTAATGTCCTACAAAACTCTGCACTTGGAGGCCCAACAACGTCTACAAGAATAAAAGTTGCGTAGTAGACATCAAGTTCGAGGCAAACCAAGCACAAAATCCATACTAATATCTTCCCATGGTTGATACAAAATAGGAAGTGGCATATATAGACCATGAGATTGAGCTTTAGACTTAGCTTTACGGCATGTAGAGCACCGGTTGGTGTAGCGTGAGACATCGCGAAACTTCTTTGGCCAAAAATAGTTCTTAGAGAGCGTGGCGAATGTCTTGTTGCGTCCAAAATGTCCGATGAGTCCTCCACCATGAGCTTCTTGGAAAAGTAGCAAACGAAGAGAAGACTTGGGAATACAAAGTTTGTTAGCTCGCATAAGATAATCATCCTTCAAATAGTAGTGCTCCCAAGTTTTGTGCGTTAGGCATTTGGCATAAGGAATCGCAAATGATGCATCATGCTCATACAAGTCTTTAATGTGCTCAAATCCTATAACATTCAACTCAAGTTGAGTAACCAACATGCACTTGTGGGAAAGAGCGTCCGCCAGAACATTTTCCTTACCTTTGATGTACTTAATAACATAAGGAAAAGACCGAATGAACTCACTCCATTTAGCATGATGCTTATTCAATCTTGTTTGACCCTTAAGGTATTTAAGCGTTTCATGATCCGTATGGATAACAAATTCAGGAGGGCGAAGATAGTGTTCCCACACATGCAAGACTCTCACTGAAGCATATAACTCTTTGTCATAGATGGGATAATTAAGTTGTGCGCCGGAGAGTTTCTCGCTAAAATATGCAATGGGTCGCTTCTCTTGAATTAACACGCCACCTATGCCATTACCACTAGCGTCACAATGCACTTCAAAAGTTTTCTCAAAGTTGGGTAATGCAAGTAAAGGAGCATGTGTAAGCAATTCTTAAGCTCATGAAATGCGGCATCTTGGGATGGACCCCAAACAAATGGTGCATTCTTCTTACTCAATGCGTGCAATGGTGATGCAATAGTGCTAAAATCCTTCATAAACCGTCGATAAAATCCGGCTAAACCAAGGAAGCTACGCACTTGAAGCAAATTGGTTGGTTGTGGCCAAGTTTTAATAGCATCAATTTTAGCTTCATCAACTTGAACACCCTTAGAGGAGACTACAAATCCCAAGAAAACAAGCTTGTCAACACCAAAAGTGCATTTCTCCATGTTAGCATAAAGTCGCTCATTTCTAAGAACTTGCAAGACTTCCCGAAGATGTATGACATGATCTTCAAGCGATTGGCTAAACACAAGAATGTCATCAAAGTTTACCACAACACAAATGCCAATTAGTTTGTGAAGAACATAGTGCATCACACGCATGAAAGTACTAGGTGCTTGAGATAAGCCCATAGGCATGACCAACCATTCATACGAGCCAAATTTGGTTTTGAAAGCAGTTTTCCATTCATCACCCTCTTGCATGCGAATTAGATAATAGCCACTTTTAAGATCAATTTTTGAGAAAATGGAGGCTCCACTAAGTTCATCAAGCATGTCATCAAGGCATGGAATGGGATGGTGGGATCTAACGGTGATAGCATTAATTGGACGACAATCGGAACACATGTGATAGCTACCATCTTTCTTAGGCACAAGAATAACCGGAACGGCACATGGACTTAAGCTTTCGCATACATACCCATTCTCCATGAGATGTTGCACTTGCCTTTGAATCTCTTTAGTCTTGTCGGGGTTGACGCGGTAAGGCGCCTTGTTCGGTAGAGGTGTGCCGGGGATGAGGTCAATGCGGTGTTCGATTCCGCGAAGTGGAGGAAGTCCGGGAGGTAGCTCATCGGGAAAAACATCCGCGAATTCCTGCAATAGATGAGACAACACCAAAGGTAGATGTTGTGAAGTATTAGTCCTCACCGCTTCATCTTTGCACACAAGCTGTCGGTGTAATGAGAAACAGGGTCTCATCAACCTTCTTAGCATGGGTCATCCCCGTCCAGGATTGTTGCCTGGCAACCCCGGCAAGGCCAAGCTTCCCGGCGAATACCATATCTGGCAAGCATTATATTAACAAGCAAGAACAAGAGCTCGTTGGGGAGAAGCTTGTTCCCAGCGGCATGATCTCCTAGCAAGACAAGACCCGGCAAGGCTTGCCGGGGGACAGCTGGGAACGAACACAAGATTACCAAGAAGGCGTTCAAGCCAATGATCAGAAGACAGAAGATCGAAGGCTGGATTCCCGGCAAGATACTTGCCGGGAAGGCTCACGAAGGCCCAGCAAGGCCTCGCACCCGGCAAGATCCCACCGCCCTGCCACCGCTCCAGCGCAGCGACCAGCCTGTCGTATAGGGTTTGTCCTCCTGGATCCGTGCCATGGCACTAGCGGCGGATGGGGTTAAGCGGCGCTGATGGGACGGGCTCTTTTTCCGTTCCCAAGAAAGTAAGGGACACCTAAACGGAGCATTTAATGCGTTTTGTCCTAAGTCGTCAGTGATAAGCATGAGAACACTGTAGTAACTTTACACCTCTTGTACTTGTTGTTCGCCACTGTTGGTGACCCCTTTGTCATATAAAAGGAGGCCCAAGGCGAAGCTACAGAGGAAAAAGAAGCTTTCTGGCCCAGCTGCATGCGTAGCCGCCCTTCTTGTGTATTGTTCACCAAGAAGCGCTCCGTGTATCTGAGCTCAAACACCCACAATAAACCAAAGCAGGAGTAGGGTTTTACGCTACTCAGCGGCCCGAACCTGAGTAAAAAATCCCCGTGTTGATCGTTGGATCCGCTCTTTGTGTACATCTTCTCCCTAGCCGAACCGTAAAAGGGATCCATGCGATCCCATAGGTGTCGTATGCCGACATCTTTGGCGCGCCAGGTAGGGGGGAAGGTTGCGCGAACCCGATCTAGCGGTCAGCGCGTCAGTTTTTGATCGTCTTCATCGTCATGGCGCCCAAGAAGAAGCGGGGGCGGCTGAAAATTCCTTGCGAAAGCTAAGTCCTAAAACTTTAATCGCTTCCTGCTACGTAGTCTTATCCTTGATGGTGTTTTTGTATAACCTATGCGCGGGGGAGCGCTCTTAAAACACTCTGCGCTCCTGGTTGTTCTGGGTCCGCCCAGCAACACAGATGCAGCTGTAGTTGTTTCTAGAGCGTTAAGCTCCCGAAGAGGCGGCGTTCTCGATAGGCTGCTAGACAGGACCCGGTCCTAAGCGCCATTGACCAGGACGTGCGCATTCGGGAGGTATTCCAGCAAGCGTAGGGATTCATTGTACAAAAATGCAATCATTTAAGGAGAGGGCTTAGCAAGTTTTATTTTAAGGTTTCTGCGTAAACCTGTATGCTGAGGAGCCTTCCCGGGGCTAGTTGCGCTCCTTGTCGCCTCGAGTCCGCTCGGCGATGTGAGCAGCTGCACTAAAGTTGGGAAGGAAAAACCTTTTTCGGGAGGCGGCGTTCCCGGCAAGCCGCTAAGGACCCGCTCCTCAAAGCGCTGCTGACTGGATCGTGCACACCGGAAAGTGTTCCAGCAAGCAAGGGAATATTCAGCAGAAGTCAAAATTACAACAAATTAGTCATAAAGCCAGAAGCTAATTAATTTGTTGTGTTAAAACGCTATCGTGGCATTACATGTCCGAATCAGTGTTGCAGGTATACAGGTGGGCGATTACTTTGCAGCCTTCCCGGCAACATCATTGCCAGAAGCCGGCGTCGAGAACGTCAAAGTTCTTCGCTGAAGTCATAAGCCTTCCCGGCAACATCCTTGCCGGAAACTGGCGTCTAGAACATCAAAGTTCTCCGCTGAAGTCATAAGCCTTCCCGGCAACATCTTTGCCGGAGGCCGGCATCAAGAACGTTAAAGTTCTCTGCTGAAATCACAAACCTTACCAGAAATATTCTTGCGCGGAAGAATAGCAGAACCTTGTCGTTGAGCCATGCGCTCCGACAAGGGGGCTTTTCGCTCTTGTCGTTGAGCCAAGTGCTCTGACGAGGGCGGAAGCGTAGCAAGAACCTTGTCGTTGAGCCATGCGCTCCGACAAGGGGGCTTTTCGCTCTTGTCGTCGAGCCAAGTGCTCTGACGAGGGCGGAAGCGTAGCAAGAACCTTGTCGTTGAGCCATGCGCTCCGACAAGTGGGCTTTTCGGTCTTGTCGTCGAGCCAAGTGCTCTGACGAGGGCGGAAGCGTAGCAAGAACCTTGTCGTTGAGCCATGCGCTCCGACAAGGGGGATTTCCGCTCTTGTCGTCGAGCCAAGTACTCTGACGAGGGCGGAAGCATAGCAAGAACCTTGTCGTTGAGCCATGCGCTCCGACAAGGGGGCTTTTCCCTCTTGTCGTCGAGCCAAGTGCTCTGACGAGGGCGGAAGCGTATCAAGAACCTTGTCGTTGAGCCATGCGCTCCGACAAGGGGGCTTTTCGCTCTTGTCGTTGAGCCAAGTGCTCTGACGAGGGAAGAAGCATATAAAACTTTGGGCATGGCAGTCATGACCCATGCCGAACTTAGCCCCACCTCCAGCATCGAGATCTTTGGATTCTCTGCTGAAGGCGGGCCAGGGGGCTCCTGTCGGTGTAATGAGAACCAGGGTCTCATCAACCTTCTTAGCATGGGTCATTCCCATCCAGGATTGTTGCCAGGCAACCCCGGCAAGGCCAAGCTTCCCGGCGAATACCATATCTGGCAAGCATTATATTAACAAGCAAGAACAAGAGCTCGTTGGGGAGAAGCTTGTTCCCAGCGGCATGATCTCCTAGCAAGACAAGACCCGGCAAGGCTTGCCGGGGGACAGCTGGGAACGAACACAAGATTATCAAGAAGGCGTTCAAGTAAATGATCAGAAGACAGAAGATCGAAGGCTGGATTCCCGGCAAGATACTTGCCGGGAAGGCTCGCGAAGGCCCGGCAAGGCCTCGCACCCGGCAAGATCCCACCGCCCTGCCACCGCTCCAGCGCAGCGACCAGCCTATCGTATAGGGTTTGTCCTCCTGGATGCATGTCATGGCACTAGCGGCGGATGGGGTTAAGCGGCGCTGATGGGACGGGCTCTTTTTCCGTTCCCAAGAAAGTAAGGGACACCTAAACGGAGCATTTAATGCGTTTTGTCCTAAGTCGTCAGTGATAAGCATGAGAACACTATAGTAACTTTACACCTCTTGTACTTGTTGTTCGCCACTGTTGGTGACCCCTTTGTCATATAAAAGGAGGCCCAAGGCGAAGCTACAGAGGAAAAAGAAGCTTTCTGGCCCAGCTGCATGCGTAGCCGCCCTTCTTGTGTACTGTTCACCAAGAAGCGCTCCGTGTATCTGAGCTCAAACACCCACAATAAACCAAAGCAGGAGTAGGGTTTTACGCTACTCAGCGGCCCGAACCTGGGTAAAAAATCCCCGTGTTGATCGTTGGATCCGCTCTTTGTGTACATCTTCTCCCTAGCCGAACCATAAAAGGGATCCACGCGATCCCATAGGTGTCGTACGCCGACACAAGCACAAAGTGAAGAACGCTCGATGGGCTCTCACTCACATCCCTCATGTCTCTTTTGGTGGCTAAAATCACTAAACCTTTCTTGTCACTCATCGTGGAGTCGCTCATTTTTGGATTGTGGCGCTCACTCTCATTTTGGTGGTTCACTCGCTCACTAGTCTCTCCATGATAGGTTGAAGCTTGCTTGTCGCCGATTGATGGTGTCCTGGACTAGGGGGTACTAACCTAGTCGGCCCGTATTCCTCGGGCCGGATGAATGGGCTCTCGTTCTTGACAAGTTGGACTCCGGAAGGTACACGCAGGAGAAGTTGTCAAGACTGCATCTACCGAAGACTTGGCGCATACTCCAAGACTCCTCATGCCATCTCCATGCCTAGATACCGACCTTGTAATCCTAGATACCCTATCTGGTGTGTATATAAGCCGAAGGGTTTAGCCCGTAGAAGGGATCTCAACACAATCTGATTCACCTAGCCTTAGGACTAGATCATACGATCTCGAGGTAGATCAACTCTGTACTTGATACTTCTCCATCAATATAAACAAGAGCAGGACGTAGGGTAGACATTGTCTCCATGTTCCTGTTACCATCTATCCGAGATCCACAGCTCGGAACCCCCTACCCCGAGGTCTGCCGGTTTTTACACCGACACTGGTGCTTTCATTGAGAGTTCCGCTGTGAGATCAAAAAAGGATCGATGGGATCATCGGCTTACAACTCCAATCTCGCGGGCACGATCCCCGCAATGGAAGCTTCTATCGTAGAAGCACCCTTCCTTCCCCACGGATCAGGAGTGATCCACGACTCCTCCACAGCTCCGGCTGACCACCCCTTCAAGGGCGAAGGGCCGAAGTATTTTTTGGAAAGCGATTCAGACGGCGACCAGCCAGCCACGGCTGATGAACCTGATCTTCGAATCGGTTCGGCCGGGCCGACAAACGTAGGTCTTTCACGGGATGAAGATACCAAGCCCTCGAGCCTGCGGTCCATAGAGATCGAAAACCCACCCACCTCCCGCATCGAGTACTGCCCCGATTACTCGGGGCCTCCAGACATCTGGGATCTAGCCTACGTGCAACAATTCCCCAATGAATCGATCAGGCAGTTCTGGGCCAGGTTCTTGTCGTTCAAGGACAAGATACCAAACTACCAGGACACAGATATAATAACAGCTTTTCAGCACGGATGCAAGGATAAAGGTGTCTCGAACACCCTCGCCCGCCGCTGTGTACAAACCATCTCGGAGTTGTCCGACCTGGTGTCTAAATTCTGCACCATCGAGGATGCTTGGATTGCCAAGAGGAGCACAGATTCAATCTGTGAGCACAAGATAAAATGAGAAAGACCCACACCTCAATGCACATCTCACGCAGGGACTGTACCGACCAAGCAACCTCAGAAAAAGAAGAAAACCTCTGCCCTCCCCAGGACCACCCTCGATGGTCTCCTGGATAAACCATGTCCGATACATGCTGTTTTGCTCAACTCCTGCCCAACTCACAGCCTTCATGACTGCTGGGAAGTGAGGCAAGTGGCAAACCAAGGACCCACCCTCCTTACGGGCACCCCCTGTCACGCAGAAGAATCCTCGGACGAGGATGAGGTCATGATGATCTACAAGACCTTTACGTCCAACAACCAGCGCAAGCGGGCCCTTCGGGAAATCAACTCCATCCGTCAGGTACCACCTCGGGGCGCGTGGATAGACACGCCCATCACCTTTGATCATAAAGATCAGCCAAGGTCCACCCCGAACAGGTGCCCCACCGCCCTGGTCCTTGACCCAATCGTGGGCAGCTGCCGTCTCCGAAAAGTATTAATGGACGGAGGCAGCAGCTTAAATTTGATATATGCAGACACTCTGGACAGAATGCAAATCGATAAATCGCGCATCGAACAGAGCAGCAGCACCTTCAAAGGCATTATACCTAGGCGAGAGGCACGCTGCAGTGGAAAGATAACCTTGGACGTGGTCTTTGGAACTGCAGATAATTATCGATCCGAAGAGATTACGTTCCACATCGTCCCGTTCAGGAGTGGATATCACGCCCTCCTGGGACGAGACGCCTTCTCCAAATTCCAAGCAGTACCGCACTACGGCTATATGAAGCTCAAAATGCCGGGCCCGAACGGGATAATCACTGCCTCAAGCGACCCCGACAGAGCACTCACGGCCGAAAATAAGACGGCGTCACTCGCCCTCGAAACCCAGTCTAAAGCCCTCACGGCCGAGGAAGTAAGTACACTATGAGCCGAAGTCGACCGAGATTATATCATCCTTGACAAATGGCCGAAGTCCACCTCATTCAAGCCGGCCGACGAAATAGTCAAATTCCAGGTACACCCCACGGACCTAGCTAAAATGGCGTCCATAGGGGCAAACCTCGACCCAGAAATCGACGAAGCTCTACGAGGTTTTCTTAAGGAAAATTGGGACATATTCGCCTGGCACCCTTCGGACATGCCGGGAATACCCCGTAGGCTTGCGGAACACAGCCTAAACATATTGAAAGGCTACAAACCCGTCAAGCAAACACTTCGGCGCTTCTCGGAACCCAAGCATCAAGCAATGGGCGAGGAACTGGCCAAGCTATTGGAAGCCGGATTTATCCGAGGTATAAAATACCCCGATTGGCTCACCAACTTGGTCATGGTACCAAAGAAGGATAGGTCCTGGCGCCTATGCGTCGATTTTAAAGACCTCAATAAAGCATGCCCCAAGGACCCTTTTCCTCTACCATGAATTGACCAAATCACGGACGCCACCGCCAGGCACGACTCGTTGTGCTTTTTGGATGCCTACTCAGGATACCACCAGATTAAGATGAAGGAATCTGATCAGGCGGCAGCAGCATTCGTCACACCTTACGGGCTGTTTTGCTTCAATACAATGCCCTTTGGATTACAGAACGCCAGCGCCACATACCAGCGCATGATTCAATCATCCTTGGAAAAACACATCGGGAAGACCGTTGAGGCCTACGTCGATGATGTGGTTGTCAAAACCAAACACGTCGGACAATTGGTCGACAATCTCTGTGACACATTCACCAGCTTACGGGAGTATCAAATTTAGCTCAACCCGGAGAAATGTGTCTTCGGAGTACCAGCCGGCAAACTCCTCGGCTTCATCGTATCTAGCCGGGGTATTGAAGCCAATCCAGCGAAAATAAAAGCCTTGGACCGCTTAGAGGTACCAACAGAGCTCAAACATGTACAAAAATTGGTCGAATGCGCAGCGGCATTGAGTCACTTCATATCAAGACTCGGGGAAAAAGCCTTACCTTTGTACAGACTCTTAAAGCAAACAAAAACCTTCAAATGGACCGAGGAGGCCACAGCAGCTCTGGAAGGCATCAAATCTCTCCTTGCAACCAATCATATCCTGGCAGCACCTGGCATATGCGAGCCGATGATATTATACATCTCGGCCACAAACCAAGTGGTCAGCGCAGTACTCGTGGTCGAACGAGACATGGAAGGTCACAAGTTCTGGGTCCAAAGGCCCGTGACTACATCTCCGAAGTCCTAACGCCGTGCAAGACACGCTATCCCCACTATCAAAAGATAGCTTATGCAGTCTTCATGGCATCTCGAAAACTTCGGCACTACTTTCAAGAGTGCTCGGTAACTGTGGCATCCGATGTCCCATTAAGCGACATAATTAACAATAGGGATGCAACGGGGCGTATAGCCAAATGGGACATAGAACTCCTACCATTTGAAATAACTTACCGACCACGCCGAGCTATTAAATCTCAGGTGTTGGCCAACTTCATGCCTGAATGGACGGAGGCCGAGCTCCCTCGAGAATACAACACTTATTCACACTGGACCATGTATTTCGATGGTTCCAAAATGCTTGCCGGCCTAGGGGCAGGCGTAGTGCTTACCTCACCCACAGGGGATAGTATTCGGTATGTATTGCAAATTATGTATATTCGGTATGTATTGCAAATTATGTATACCGACTCCAATAACGTGGCGGAATACGAAGCCCTGTTGCACGGACTCCGGATAGCAGCCTCCATGGGTGTCCAACGCCTGGAGGTCCGAGGTGATTCCAACCTTGCCATCTCATAGGTCAATGGCGAATTCGACGCAAAGGACCCAAAGATGACAGCCTACCGGAATGTCGTCGTGCGAATCTCGGCCAGGTTAGAGGGGCTGGAATTTCATCATATACCCCGAGATAGCAACCAGGCCGCAGATATACTCGCCCGAATGGGCGCTAAGCGAGAAAAAGTCCTGGATAACACCTTCCTCGAACGGCTCTTTAAGCCCTCCGTAGTCTGGCAAGACGACACGGGGACGTCGGAATCAAATGACGCTGGACAACCTACCTCTCCCGAAGATGATGAGTGGCTGGATATAGTGGGCGGCTCGGCTGTTCAGAAAACAACCTCCGCGCATGAAGTCATGGCAGTCATTGCACCATGGACCAAGCCGCTCCTGGCATACCTACTCCACAAGGAGCTCCCCCAAGACCAAACCAACGCACGCCAGATTGTAAGGCAATCTAAAGCCTACAAGGTCCACGAGGGAGAACTCTATAAGATAAGCACCACGGGTGTCCTCCAGCGATGCATCTTCAAAGAGGAAGGGCGATTATTACTTCAGGAGGTTCACTCCGGAATGAGCAGACATCACGCCGCTGCTTGGACCTTGGTTAGCAAGGCCTTCCGAGCTGGTTTTTACTGGCCAACTGCGGGCGCTGACGCCGATGCGCTAGTACAGCACTGCCCCGACTGCCAGGTATTTGCCAAACAAAGCCACATGCCCCCTGCGGCTCTCTGCACAATCCCTATCACTTGGCCTTTCACGGTATGGGGGCTAGATATGGTCGGCCCACTCAAGGGCGGATCTAGAAAGAATAAATACCTACTTGTCATGGTGGACAAGTTTACTAAGTGGATCGAAGCAAAACCAGTAACTTCGGCCGATGCAGTCCACGTACTGGAATTCATATCAGGGGTAGTGCACCATTATGGTATCCCCCACAGTCTCATAACAGACAACGGGACAAACTTCACGGCCAAAGAAGTGAAATCATGGTGCACCAAAATGGGCATTAAGCTCGACTACGCATCCGTATACCACCCGCAGTCAAACGGGCAAGTAGAACGCGCCAACAGACTAATCCTTAGTGGCATCAAGCCTAGGCTAGTTCGCTACCTTAAGGAGGCCGATTGCAAATGGGTAGAGGAACTTGACTCCGTCCTATGGGGTCTGCGCACCACACCAAACAGATCCACTGGGTATACTCCATTTTTTATGGTGTACGGCATTGAGGCAGTGCTTCCCTGTGATATCATACATGATGCACCTCGGGTACGCATGTACGAAGAGCGGGAGGCCGAGCTAGATCGGCAGGACGCCTTGGACTCCCTAGAGGAGGAACGCAATGTTGCTCGAGCATGGTCTACCATTTACCAGCAACAAGCTCGCCGCTATCATAGCAAGGAGGTCCGCGCAAAGGACTTCAACAAAGGAGACCTCGTCATGCGGCTTCATCCGGAGAAGCGGACGCATAAGCTCTCCCCTAAGTGGGACGGGCCATTCATCATCGACCAGGTCCTTACCGGAGGCGCATACTGGATTCGAGACCTAGAGGATGGGCGTCTAGAACCCAACCCCTGGAACGCGGCGCTACTCCGACGTTTCTATGGTTGAAGCTCCGAGAACTACTCACCTCTGTACGTACACCACCCTGCCTTCCTTTTTTATCCTTCTCTTCCTTCCTCTGTCTCTCTTAAAATACTTCAGAGGCATCCCTTGAGGGGCCACGAGGAACAAAATAAATACCGCGTGTTCTTTTCAAAACACGCATTATTCCACCTCTTACATACTACCGTCTTTCAAGACATAATATGCATCGATTTGACTTAAGATTTGGCCAAGCTGGGTTGCCAGGCTCCTATGCTTGCCCCTTACGTTCCTGATCTTTTGGCTAAGAGGCAAAGGGAGCACCGCTGTGAATGTTACTCCCGGGTCATCCGGCGCAGTACCTCAGACGGATAAAGCCGAAAGCTAGCATTCTTAAACGTACAAATTGGTCGGCCATGACCTAGAAATAAAGTGGAGGGGGTCTCTCAAACCCCGACCAGGGGCTTCACCCCCGAGGTCACCCGTCTTTGGACATATGTGTTCGACACAGCTACCCGAGGAAAGGAACTGTTGGAAGAACTATTTTCCTCAGAAGACGTTTCTTACGTTAAATAGTAATATAACATAACTCTCTGCCTCACTCTCGTCGCTCGCACCGTATAGCCGGATTGCCTCGTCTCCTGAAACATTTGTTCCGTTCACTTCGGACAGTAGTAAGAAGACACTCCTCGGTCATTGATCGAGGAGGTAGAAGCCGATGGTTGGTTGACAGAGTTTGCATGCGCAGATTGAATAATGACGACAAGTACTTTGATACATAGAGTCATACATTATCATTTCATTCCACACGGTCTAACCCATCTATCAAGACGTTCAAGGCGCAGTCCTTTTGCGACGACCGAGCGGTAGGCATAACATTCTCATATACGAGACTAGTGGGTATTTCCTCCCAGTTCGGACCCTTTGGCCCTACCTCGGCCAGGTGTGCCGTATCAACCTCCGTATACCGGGTCTTGACCATGGCCCATGCCTCCCTCGCTCCTTCCCGGCAAGCAGACACCTTCCACGCCTGGATCCGACGCCGAGCTCGCCGCATATGTTCAGCTAGGATGGCTATGTCTTTGGGAACGTGCTCTACTTCAGGCCATAACGCCTTGAAGACTTCCTTCATGGATTTCCGTGAACTTTCGTGCACCTCGGCTAGCCGGGTTGCCATGTCTTCGGGAATCGTACCTCGGTCATCAAGGGGTCGGCTGGACAGTGACGCTGGCAAAAAAGCATGTATTAGCCTGCTAAAAACATCTCGGCTAAGCCCCCAAACTAAAGCAACGATTCTTGAAATAAAAACTTACCACAAATCGTCTCATCGGTTCGACGATTCTTGGCTTCGGTGGCAGCCAGTTGAGCTTTTAAGCTCTTGATCTCATCCGCCTGTCGGGCGTTTTCCACCCTTAGCGCATTAATGCTATCCACCCTTTAAGTCGCCACATGTTGATTGGCCTAGCGCTGCGACTCCGTATATGGCAAATCTTCGCGGGCCTGCTTGAGATCTCTCTCAATATTACCTATGGCTTCCGCTGCTACATCGGATTACGCTGTCAAGGGACTTCGCTAATTACGATTCCTATATACAAGACAAAGCACTTACCGTGTGCCTCTCGGGTGAACTTTTTCACCTGTTCCACCTCGGTCAAGGCAGCCTCCAACTTCCCCTTTGCCTGGGAAAGAGCCTCGGATAGCTGATCATTCCTCGCCCGTGCACCCTACACAAAAATCCCACAACTTCTTCAGGGTAAAGTCAAGCCTCGCTACAGGCATTGTTGCCCATATCAAGCCTTAGGGGCTACTACCATTGTGGACAGTATGAACAAACAGAGACATAAAAGAAATCTTCAAGATAAAATGAGCTCAGGCTGGACCTTACTCGCAACCATTGCGACAAAACATCTAATGATTGATCAAAAATGGCGCGGGTCGCCCCGAGGTATGCATCCACCGAGCTGAGGGCATTGAACTCCCGATCCGAGAAGGCCAGACTCCTTAGAGAGGTCTTCCGCCACCGATAATTCGTGGCACACTAGATCTCGGAAGAAGTAGCCGAGCTAGTCTCGGAGTCCTCGGGCTGGGGGACTTCAAGAGCGGCTTCCGAAGCAGGGCGCGCTTCTGCTTCCCTGTTTGAAGTTGCCGCCTCCTCGGCCCTCGTGCTCACCGCCACGTCGGAAGAAGGCCACCTACGAAATGATCAAAAAGGGTCAGAGCTTGAGATGACATTTCAGCAAAATACATCAATCATACGTCACCTGGTGATTGAGGGAGCACTGTCGCCCGTTTCCATGACCTCGGTCGGAGCTTCCTCTGCCTCCTGCAGGCGGTTCCCTTGAGGAGCCGTCTCTCCGCGCAAACGTTTCGAACACCGTCCCTTCAGAGGAGAATTCAGGGGACCAGGGGCTCGCTTTCGAGTAGAGAAATAAGGCGTTACCGATGAAGCCGGCCTCGTCCCCGGCGCGTTCGGGGTGACGACAACCCTGGAGCCGTCAAGGCACTCCATATAAAATTTCCTCCCCTCATAGATAAGAGTTAGATCCTCATCCTCGTGGAAGAGCGGGTCTTTCGCTCGTTGGTGTGTTTCCGGCTCGGGCGCTGGGTTGTTTAGAGCCTCCACCCGACGCCTCCATCTCTGCTCGAAACCGATAAAAAGATCGGTCAAATTGATTGGCTATTGAAAAGCAACTCGGGTGAGCAAAGTAAAGCGGAAGAACTCACTATGTCGGCCGGATTGTAGTAGGACAGCCCATCCCAGAATTGATGTCGGGCAAAGTCCTCCGCCGTTCCTTGGTAGATACCGGCCATTACTGTCCCGAAGGCCGCCTGGTCAAAGAAACTTTGCCGAATTGATTGGGACCAGTCTTCGGTTCCGTTGTATGCGCACAATGGGTGAGGGCGCAGCCGAAGTGCTTGGACTCTTCGGTCTATCACCGCGGCCATTACATCAATTATGGTAAGGCATGTCCTTACCAGTTGCTTCACCTTCGCGGCCAGCTGAGTCACCTCGGCACCACCTTCTGGGACCATACCCTGTGGCCTCCAGCTATATCGCCTCTTCGGGGGCTCCGAAGAGAAAGGGGGAGCCCTAGCCGAACTGGGTCTGGGAGGGAGACGTCATCTATGTAGAACCACTCTGTTGGCCAGACGTCGGTATCCTCCCGAGGTGTGCCTGGTGGGTATTCCGTCCTCTCGATTCTACAGACTTCGACTGCTCCAACCTCGTAAAGCCTATCGGCGGAGGAACATGGCACTACGCAAAAATACTTCCTCCAGAGTCCGAAGTGCGCTTCACACCCGAGATGCATCTCGCATAGGGCGACGTACCCCGCAATGTGCAGAATCGAGTTGGGGGTAAGATGATGGAGCTGCAGCCCGTAAAACTCTAGCAGGCCTCGGAGGAAAGGATGAATCGAAAACCCTAAACCGCGCAGCAGGAAGGAGACGAAGCATACCCGTTCGTCCTTTTGGGGGGAGGGGAAGTTCTCTGCGTGTACTTGCCTGTTGATGGATGTTAAACCCGGGCGGGTCGCTGTCAGATCTGAATCTGGCAGGCACCCTTGCCTGGCCAGGCACTCTAGTTGGAGGCGCGAGACGGCGCAACTGCCCCAGTCGCCCCTGACGGGGCCATGAGGGCGCCTCGAAGAACCTGCGTCGCTCGCCATGGGAAACCCTCGAGGATGGACTTGGGGGGAAGGGGAGCGCTTGTGCAGTTCGCTTGAAAGAAGGATTGGGGGTTTGTGATAAATCCGCATGTCCGACTCATGAATAAAAAGGGAGAGGAGGCCGATGCTTCGACGTTTCGCCATAAAGCTGACCCGCTTTCCCTTAAGACACAGTTCCCAAAGATCAAAAAGATGAGGCCACGCGTGGCGAGGCTGGGCCCACTCAGCGGGATTGTCAATCTTTCCAAGGTCTGTTTGAAGATAAGCAGAGGAGATCATGAACGAAACTTGCCTGCCGAGCCAAAGACTCCGGAATCGAAGTCCAGGAGTGCCGTCCTCGGCGTCGGAGGCTAGTTCCGGGGCTACTGATGGTGTCCTGGACTAGGGGGTACTAACCTAGTCGGCCCGTATTCCTCGGGCCGGATGAATGGGCTCTCGTTCTTGACAACATGGACTCCGGAAGGTACACGGAGGAGAAGAGGTCAAGACCGCATCTACCGAAGACTTGGCGCATACTCCAAGACTCCTCCTGCCGTCTCCATGCCTAGATACCGACCTTGTAATCCTAGATACCATATCTGGTGTGTATATAAGCCGAAGGGTCTAGCCCGTAGAAGGAATCTCAATGCAATCTCATTCACCTAGCCTTAGGACTAGATCATACGATCTCAAGGTAGATCAACTCTGTACTTGATACTTCTCCATCAATATAAACAAGAACAGGACGTAGGGTTTTACCTCCATCAAGAGGGCCCGAACCTGGGTAAACATTGTCTCCCTGTTCCTGTTACCATCTATCCGAGATCCACAGATCGGGACCCCCTACCCCGAGGTCTGCCGGTTTTTACACCGACACCGATTACTTGACTTGGCATCATGGATCGAAGCACGAATTCCTTGCCCTTCATCTAGATATAGTGATTGGTCCATCCATTGTGGATGACGCCATGGTCGAATTTCCAAGGTCTTCCAAGGAGGAGATGGCACATGGACATGGGAACCACATCACACTCCAAGGTGTCTTCGTATGCGCCAATCTTGAAGGGCACTTGAATGGTGTGCTCCACTTGAATGGTGCCGGAGTCGCTTAACCATTGGACCTTGTATGGACGAGGGTGCTTCTTCTTGAGCAATTGTAACTTGGAACATAGCTCGTCACTTGCCAAATTGTGGCAACTTCCGCCGTCGATGATGACCTTGATGGAACGTCCTTGGATACCCGCTTTGGTATGGAAGATATGGCAACGTTGGTCTTCGTCTTGATGTTGTTGAAGTGTCAAGATCTTGGAAACAACAAGAGCGGGGCTCGAATCATTGTCACAAAAGACTTCGTCGTATTCATCTTCATTCACTTGTCGGTGCATGGCCACGTGGTCGAGGGCTTCCATTTCTTCTTCGCTCATGGAGTCGTAGGTGTTGTCATCATTGGTGATCATGGTGCGCCGTGTGGGGGCACTCAAATGACTTGTGGCCTCGGCCCTTGCAAGTGAAGCATTTGATGTCACTTGTCTTGTTGGCATCCGTAGGAGGTGTTGAACACGAAGTTCTTGGCTTGGATGTCCTAGGAGAAAGACGACTCGAAGATGTCGAAGGTGGCTTGGAGCCTGACTTGTCACTGGTACTTGGTGTAGCTCGAGTCATTGGAGAAGGTGTCGTAGTCGTTGAAGCTTGAGTGTATGAACCGTAGGTCTTGGAAGAGTACTTGGAATACTTGTAGTCCTCTTGCACTTGTCGCTCCACTTTGGTGGCTTGGTGCACTAGCTCGAGGAGGTTGGAGTAAGGTTGGAAGTCCGCAATTTTCTTGATTGGATGGTTTATACCATTCAAGAAATGCGCCATTGTTTGTTCACCATCTTCCTTGACGTTGGCTCGTATCATGGCAATTTCCATCTCTTGGTACTATTATTCAATCGACTTGGTGCCTTGCTTGAGGAGTTGTAGCTTCTTGAAGAGGTCGCGGCTATAGTGTGTAGGCACAAAACGAGCTCTCATGATATCCTTCATTTGAGTCCAAGTGGTGATGGGTGATACGTTTCCAATGTATCTATAATTTTTTATTGTTCCATGCTATTATAGTATCAATCTTGGATGTTTTTATATGCAATTATATATCATTTTTTGGGACTAGCCTATTAACCTAGTGCCCAGTGCCAGTTGCTATTTTCTGCTTGTTTTTGGCTTTTCAGAGAAACAGTACCAAATGAAGTTCAAATGCCACGAAACTTTTTGGAGATTTTTTCTGGACAAAAGAGACCTTGGAAGCTTCGGGAGGAGGCCAGAAGCCTCACGGAGGCTTCACAAGGCAACAGGGCGCGCCCCAAGGGGGGGCGCCGTGTTACCTTGTGGGGCCCACGTGACTCCGTTTGACCTAACTCCACTTCTATAAATTCACAAATATTGGGAAACCATCAGAGAGCCAGAAGAGAAAACCTTTCCGCCACCGTAAGCCTCTGTTCTTCCGTGATCCCATCTGGAGGCCTTTAGCGGTATTCTGCCGGAGGGGGAATCGATCACGGAGGGCTTCTACATCAACCTTGCTGCCCTTTCGATGATGTGTGAGTTGTTTACCACAGACCTACGGGTTCATAGCTAGTAGCTAGATGGCTTCTTCACTCTCTTTGATCTTCAATACGATGTTCTCCTTGATGTTCTTGGAGTTCTATCCGATGTAATCTTCTTTTGCGGTGTGTTTTTTGGGATCCTATGAATTGTGAGTTTATGATCAGATTATTCATGAGAAATATTTGAGTCTTCTCTGAACTCTTTTATGCATGATAAAATATAGCTTTGTATTTCTCTCCGATCTATCGATTTGGTTTGGCCTACTAGATTGATTTATCTTGCAATGAGAGAGGTGCTTTGTGATGGGTTCAATCTTGCGGTGCTCAATCCCAGTGACAGAAGGGGACATGACACATATTTGTATTGTTGCCATTAAGGATAAAAAGATGGGGTTTATTCATATTGCTTGAATTCTCTTCTCTACATCATGTCATCTTGCTTAAGGCGTTACTCTGTTTTTATTAACTTAATACTCTAGATGCATGCTGGATAGCGGTCGATGAGTGGAGTAATAGTAGTAGATGCAGGCAGGAGTCGGTCTACTTGTCTCGGACGTGATGCCTATATACATGATCATTGCCATGAATCCGTCATAATTATTTGCTTTTCTATCAATTGCCCAACAGTAATTTGTTTACCCACCGTATGTTTCTATGCTCGAGAGAGAAGCCTCTAGTGAAAACTATGGCCCCCAGGTCTATCTTTATCATATAAAAAACCTAAAAATACCTTGTTGCAATTTATTTAGTTTTATTTTAATTAGTATTTTAGTTTATCTATTTACCTCGATAAGATTTAATCCTTGCAAATAACCACTAAGAGGATTGACAACCCTCTTATTTGCGTTGGGTGCAAGTGTTTGCTCTTGTGTGTGCAGGTGCCCTTAACGGAATTTTGCTTGCTTCTCCTACTGGATTGATAACCTTGGTTCTTAACTGAGGGAAATACTTATCTCTACTGTACTGCATCATCCTCTCCTCTTCGGGGAAATACCAACGCAGACTACAAGTAGCAATGGGTGGCTCGCCTTCTTTCTCTTGACGACGTTGGATCACTTGCTCCCACCAAATGAGAACATAGTCTTGGAACTCAAGCGATGCCATGGCTACCTTCTCTTCCTCGTCATAGTTGTGTAGACAGAATATCTTGTCCACCTTTAAGGCCCACGAGAGGTAGTCTTCGGGATCATTGCTTCCGGAGAACTTGGGCATGTTGAACTTGAGCTTGCCGTAGCGCTCCTCATTGCATTGGCGATTGCGATGACGCTCTTGCCGAGGAGGTGGGTCTTGTAGCTCTTGCTCCTCATGCTCTTCTTGATTAACTTGGCATCGAGGGCATGGGATACATGCACGGTTCCTCATTTCTTGGTGCTCCTCAAGTCGTGCGGCTTCATCTTGTCGCTCTCATCAGAGGGCCTCTTCTTGTTCGCGCATGCGGCGGTTGCGCTCATCGATGGCACAAGTTGCTTCGCGTAGGGCACGTTGAGCTTCAAGTGCGTGTTCCTCACGACGTTGTCATTCTTGTTGTAGAGCGTCGTCGTCTTGGTTTTCTTGACGTTGGCATTGTGGAACTTGATCTTGGTCCGTGGTGCCTTGTGCTTGACATTGTTGTCGTTCACGCGCTCGAAGGCGGTCTCGCAAACCATTGCCATGGAATGGGTTTAGTGAAGCTTGATGGTCTTCATGGTCTTGGTGACAATGTGATCGTGCTCGAGGGAGACTTGCATCCGAAGACGTGTCTGAAGAATGTCGGCTCGAGTGGCGCCATCTTGATCATGAAGTGGACGAAGTGGAAGATGCGCAGTTGACCATCATGGTACGGAACTCTTCCATTTGAGATGATAGCTTGTCGTCAAGGGTTGGTCAAAAGTCAGAGGTGAGTTGCTCAATGCGTTCACCTAAAGCTTCGCTTTCTTGATGTAATGATCGTTGGACGCCGAAGAGGTGATTCTTGGTGACGTAGTCATTTGGTGCGTCTTGCTCGTCGAAGAGTGGGTTGGTAGAAGTGCTTGGACTATCCATGATTCTCAAACAAGTGTTAGTGGAAGAAAGAAATGAACTAGACCAATGTACCTTATCCAATGTTGAAGATGGATCAATGATCACCCAATATGGTATTATGGAGGTAGTGCAATTGGTATCGGATCGTGTCAATCTCACACCTACACAAGTAAAGCTTTTGGAGTAGCTAGGTGAGGATAGTGGCACCAAATTTCTGCAATTCTTAGCAAGATATCAATAATGTTGAAAAAGATTCACAAATTCGCAAGTGAGACAAGTAGACCTATAGCAATGAATGGCACACGGAAACACACACACGGATAGATAAATGAGGTCGTGCAACCAAGGAATGAGCACAAAATGTGGAATCCATGGAAAACGCTCGTGTTGCACAACACTAGAGAGACGCTAGCACGATTACTCAATAGGCGGATACGAACTTGTGCACAACCTATAAGAGACAAAACGTATCGACTTTCTATCTCAAGTATGCTATGTATGTATGATTCCCGGTGAACTCGGTCATGATGATCCAAGATGATCAAATTTGATATGCAATGTGGCGATGGTATGGCTATTGCTTACAAGCTTGTTGTTGCTCTTTTTCTCTTTGCTTAAAAGCTTTTCTCTCTTTTGATATTTTCCTTAGGCCACTTATGTGAAATGCTCTTACCAAGATAGCAATTATGTATATGCGGGAACAATTGATAACACAAGAGATGATACGATGATATATGCACGCTATGGTAGCTATGCGGAACATGTATCACTAAAGTGCACAAGTAGCGTTACCCGGCAATACTCAAATGGCTAGTCTCGTAGGAAGTGACGCAAAAGAGGGCCTAGGATTACCAATGCAATGGCAAGGAAATGAACAAGTTGTCGTCGATGTTACTGTCCTTGCTTACGGTGATGGTGTCACAATAATGAAATGGTCGTTGTCGATATCGAGTCCGTGGCGAAGTTGAGCGGCGGTGGTGTCGATGACGAACCGTCCCTAAGTAGCCGAAACACGTTAGGAAACGGAACCCGCAAACTCAAATTCTCAAGTGGCAAAACTCATGGTGGTTGCAGAAGTCGGCGGTGGATTTGCGTAAGTAAGTGATGGGTTGCGGAAGAAGCGGTTGAAAACGATGAAAAATTGAGCAATATACGAAGTGGTGATGATGATGGCTGTCAGGGGCCGGATGTCCGGGCCTGCGGGCCGGATGTCCGGGGGCCGGATGTCCAGGTGACTCGGGCCGGATGTCCGGGGGTACGATCCAAGGATGAACTTGAAGAACAAGTGGGGGAAAAGAAAAATCAAGGCAAAATTCGAGGAATTTCGTGGATGGAATTGATGGAGATGGTGGGGGAAAGCTAGATCCACTCGAAACACAGCAAATCCATGGATCAAAATCAACAAAACATCATCAAACCAACAAATCACAAAAAAAAATTGGTATGGCTATTTTTGTGGGGAATTTTCAAAATTGGGCAAAACAAATAAAATTGGAGCTAGAAAGTGGAGGGGAAAGACTCCAAGGTGTGAATCAACATGGCTCTGATCCAAGATGATGTAGGGTGGAACCCTAAGATGATGATCTGTAGCGACCAGACACGAATGGATCGGAGTCTCTGTGTTTTTTGTGCTATTCCCTGGATCAGTAGCTAGCACACACAGTACTCGATGAATAACAGAGTTCAATCACACACTTTATTACATCGATAATCCTCAAAAGAGTATTTATTACAATAATATAGCCGAACGCCATAAATAACTGTGGAAGTATCGAAGGTAAATGAGTCCATCAACTCCACGGGCAAAAACTGAGTGCAGAACAATGACCTATCGCACCTTACTCTTCGTTGGAAAAATCTGCAACATGAAACATTGCAGCCACAAAGGGTCAATACATTGAATGTATTGGAAAGTCACACCCAAAGTATCAAAACAGACCTATCATCCACATGCAAGGATATATCAAGTGGAAAGCTCTAAGGTTTATTTTGCATAAAGCCAATTTTGACTTACTCCAAGTTTTATTTCTTTCATTTTAATTAACCTATTGTTAAATTGGACTGCCTCCAATTTAACCCGCCTATGAGAGCCTCCGAGGATCATAGGTTCCCAAATTGTTATTACCATGAGAGCCCCCGAGGATCATGGTTTAATTAAACCCACTTCATATTATTAATTTGAGATGAGAAGATCTTCCAAAGGTTTCAAGTCGAATTGCTCAAAATTGTCCGTAACTGGGGACACGGCTAATCGATTAGTTTTACACTCTGCAGAGGTTTGCGCACTTTTCCCCACAAGACTCGACCACCTCCTTGGTCGGAAGATCGAGACAAAGTCTTTCAGATGTGTTCCCCTTAACCCTAGATAGGCCGGTACACCTACATTCCTCTACATCTGCTAGACTACCCTGGAAAGGCTCACACAACCTACTCAACTAGGCCAGAGCCCATAATGACTTGTGGCTTCGCACGGAAGCTACTTGATATGAAACATGTCCAACCTTTTTGAACCTGGGCGGCTTACCCCACCTTTCCTGAGTAATGCAGAGCCTCCCGGAGGATACATACTTGTCAACTGGTCCCAACAAACCTTTCCACCCAGATGATTGATTAATTGGTATTGCAGAGCCCCCGGGGAAATACAATACACTTAAGTTGTTAATGTAGTCATTGCTTAAGTTCTCTCACAACTTTCATGAATCACACGGTACCCAATCCACGTCTACCATAGCATGGCTAAGCAATAACTACAATATAATGATTCCCAATGGTGGCAAGGATTTTCAGGATCAGGCTAAACATATGGCTATCCTACCTGGGTTCAGCACAACACATTACTCCTACACATGCATACTAGTGTGTTGAAGGCACTACATGCATAGTAAAACATGGGATTGGTATGATAAAGGAATGCAACTTGCCTGTTAAGTTGATGAAGTCCTTCGCACTCAAAATCCTGACAATTCTACTCTTCGCACTCCAGACAATCTATCGTAAACAAACAAAGATCCAAAAGGAAAACGAAGAAAGTACTTATGAAAACTCAAAAAAGAACCAAATAAAGCTTTTGTACAGAAACGTATTTTTAACAGTAGAAAAATTACGTGTTTATGGTTTCTACAGAAAGTATATGTCATAAGCTTCGATTTGCAAAAAGAATCAATTTAATCGGAGTTATAGATCTCAAGTTATGGCCTATTGAAGTTCAAATTTGAATCTGATCTAATTCAAATTTTAAATTGTCAAAAATATTTTTTGTGTAGGCCACTGGATATATAGGATCAATATGAATCTGTAGGAATAAGAATCGCGTAATTTGGATCTATAGAATTAAAGATATAAAAATAACAGAATTGGGACAGAAACCGAAAAACTCAGCCATGGTAGCATTTTTGCGAAAACAATAATTATCGGACGACACGGTGGGGGTGGACACGTGGCGAGCTGCGGTTTGCCACGGGCTGTTCGCTGCGTGGCTAAGGGGTGGATGGCTGACAACTAAAACAAAACGTTTCAGCGAATAAAAATAAATAAAAATGATCTAATCTAGTCCCTAGATCTACGATCGGACGGTAGTGAGAGGGTGGCGGCTTACGGCGGCGGGTTTGGTGTCGGCACCGGAGAAGACGGTGGCCGCGGCGTCAGTGGCGAAGATGTTGGGGAGAAAAGGCTCGGCGAGGGGGCTCCAGTGGTGGTGGAGTTCGAGGTCGGGGATGACCGGACGGGGCGGGGCAAGCGTGGCGGAGCTCCGATGCTCCGACAGTCGGACGATCTCGGGCTCGAAACTGTGATCAAAGAGAAGGGTTGAGATCTTGTCAAATCGAAGCGCAATGTGATAGAGAAAACAATGGATAGAGGTAGGTAACTCGAGGGAGCTCACCGGCGGTGGAATCTTCTGGTGAAGAGCTTCGGCTCCAGCGAGATTGGAACAGCGAGGACGGGCGATACGGGTGGTTTTGGCAAGGGGTGTTTGAGGGTATCGAAAGAGGAGAGCCTCGGCTTTTATAGGGACATCAACTTGGGCGAGGGGAAAGGCTCGGGCTAGGGTTTTGGCGATCGGCTCGTCGCGGGCATGTCCGTGTGGGACTCTGCCCTGTCGTGTCTTGTGGGAGGAGGAAGATGGCGCGGGGCCCAGGCGTCAGCAGGAGAGAGAACGAGAGAGGGAAGCGGGCAACCGGCGCTTAGCGCTTCGGCGCGAGGGAGAGAGGCCGTGGACCTGTTAGCTGGCTAGGCTGGCGGTTGGTGTTGGCCTGGCCGGCTGGTTTTGTTGTTTTTCTTTTCTTAAAAAAGTAACTTTTTTCGTATTTCTATTTACAGTAACATTAAATACCAAAAAATAACATAGCAATTGATCTAGGAAAAATTCCAGAAAATTCACAAACATAATTGGCAATATATAGAGCCATGTGAACTTTATTCTGGCCTAAATGCATCTTTAGAAAATAAATATTTTTGCTATTCTAATAAAATTAGCATTAAAATACTTTGCAAAAATCCCAAATAAATAAATTTTGATTTCCATTTAAATTTCCATTATTTCATTTCTGTTTCTGAAGAATTTCTTTTATCTTCTCTCTTTATTTTATTTTTTTGAAATAAATGGAAATAAAATGTGAAACCAATATTGATCCAAATTCCAACTTTGAATTATGAATCTTTCAAAATGGATTTAAGAGAA
Organism: Elymus sibiricus; assembly: GCA_039707655.1. Classification (NCBI taxonomy): domain Eukaryota; kingdom Viridiplantae; phylum Streptophyta; class Magnoliopsida; order Poales; family Poaceae; genus Elymus; species Elymus sibiricus. The sequence goes on along the minus strand of CM077668.1, from coordinate 157,202,734 downwards.
CTTCCAACTCTCTCTTTAGTAAAATGAAGAAGTCATATTATCTTCACTCGAAAGAATCCTTGAGTTGCTAAAAGTTCTCTGGATCAAAATTCAAAAGGAAACACATGGACGCAAATATGCATAAATCATGGATGCATATGAATGATCTATATATAAACATCCAAATTGAAAATTGGGATGTTACAAACCTACCCCCCTTAGGATGAATCTCGTCCTCGAAATTCGAGTTCGCTAGTAGGGTTAAAGATGGGTACACTTGAAAATCCATATTCAAAGTATCATGCTTGTTACCCGTACTCCCTTGATATGAATGAAAATCATGCACCAATACCGAAGAACGATCGTAATACTGGAACTTGATGGGAATCTTACCGAAGACTAGGGTGTTATATGCTCTTCCCACTCTAGTGTGGTTCACATGGCCTCTGTTGAAAGGGTTGGGCTTCTTCTCTCTAGATTTTTTGTTCTCATTCCTTGGCTCTGGGCAATTTCTGGCAAAATGTCCTGGCTCTTGGCAATTGAAGCATCTTATCTGACTCATGTCCTTCATGGGTGTCGAAGGGTTGGATGAGTGACTGGTGTTCCCTCCATTGTTGTTATGTCCATTGCCATCGTGATGATGGCCAGTGTGGTTATGGTGGTTATGACCATTATGCTCGTCCCTTGAAGATTTGTCGTATCCCGAAGAAGCTGATGAAGTACGAGGCTTCTGCTGAGCTCCAGAGTTGTACTTGTCATGTTCGTGCTTCCTCTTCTGACTCTCCATCTGTTGGTGCTTGCTTTCAAGGATTACTGCCTTATCAACTAGCTCTTGGTAATTGTCAAAACTTGCCACAATCAGTTGAACTCCTAGCTCATCATTGAGACCTTCCAAGAACTTCTCCTGCTTGGTTGCATCAGTGGCCACGTCATCTGGAGCATAACGGGCCAGATTGCTAAACTCATCCACATACTCTGCCACTGAAAGGCTTCCCTGGCGTAGGTTGCGGAATTCCCTCTTCTTCAGACTCATGGCTCCAGCTAAAACATGTGTGGTACGGAACGCCTGCTGGAACTAATCCCAAGTCACATTGGCCATGGGGTATGTGGTGATGTAGTTCTCCCACCATGCAGCTGCCGGTCCATCCAGCTGGTGGGCGGCAAACCTAACCTTCTCTGCGTCGGTGCATCCTGCGATGGCCAGCTCCCTTCCGATCTTGCGAAGCCAGTCATCTGCGATGATCGGCTCCGTGCTGCTTGAGAACACTGGTGGGTTCAACCTCAGGAAACGGGTAAGGTTATCAGGCGGCGGTGGAGGCGGGTTGTTGTTGTTGTTGTTGTTGTTGTTGTTGTTGTTGTTGTTGTTGTTGTTGTTATTGTTGTTGTCGTTGTTGTTGTGGTTGTTGTTGTTGTTGTTGTTGTTCTGGATGAGCAATTGCATGAGAGCATTCTGGTTCTGGATCAACTGGGCGAGTTCCGATGGGAAGTTGGATCCTGGGTCACGTCTCGGAGGCATCTGATGGGTTTAGAGTGGATGAGAAATTAGAATGGAACAAGGGCCTAGTGGGGAAAATCACTACCCATATGCAAATGAGGCTAATAAAACTCCAAATCACACCAATCACTTCAATCAAGTTTCACACATCGATCCTAAAATAACATAGTCTCACAAACGATCGCAACGAACTAATCGAGAATCTAATCGACTAACGAATTTCTAATGTTTACATGGTGGTCTGAATCTAGTTCTCATCGGTAGAAGACTTCATCAGATCAACGTCAGCTCTAGCTTCTTCTTCATCGGTGTGGTCTTCATAGGGCATGGTCTTGTCAGGCTGAGCAAACTCGGTGATGGGTCAACAACTATTTTATTGAAGTAGAGAAGAGATAGAAATAAATAGAGAAGAGTATAGACCAACGAATATAAAAGAAAATTGTGAAGTAAGATTTTTTTCCTATGGCTTTTCCATTCCTAGTGGTCGCGTCCTAAAGTCAGCGTGTGCTCTGATACCATCTTGTAGCGACCCGACCCGAATGGATCGGAGTCTCTGTGTTTTCTGTGCTATTCCCTGGATTAGTAGCTAGCACACATAGTACTCGATGAAATAACAGAGTTCAATCACACACTTTACTACATCGATAATCCTCAAAAGAGTATTTATTACAATAATATGGCTGAAGGCCATAAATAACTGCGGAAGTATCAAAGGTAAATGAGTCCATCAACTCCACGGGCAAAAACTGAGTGCAGAACAACGACCTATCGCACCTTACTAATCGTCGGAAAAATCTGCAACATGAAATGTTGCAGCCACAAAGGGTCAATACATTGAATGTATTGGCAAGTCACACCCAAAGTATCAAAATAGACCTATCATCTGCATGCAAGGATATATCAAGTGGAAAGCTCTAAGGTTTATTTTGCATAAAGCCAATTTTGACTTACTTCTACTCACTAGCCAAGTTTTATTTCTTTCATTTTAATTAAACTATTGTTAAACTGGACCGCCTCCAATTTAACCCGCCTTTGAGAGCCTCCGAGGATCATAGGTTCCCAAATTGTTATTACCATGAGAACCCCCGGGGATCATGGTTTAATTAAACCCACTTCATATTATTAATTTGAGATGAGAAGATTTTCCAAAGGTTTCAAGTCCAATTGCTCAAAATTGTCCATAACCGGGGACACAGCTAATCGATTAGTTTTACACTCTGCAGAGGTTTGCGCACTTTTCCCCACAAGACTAGACCACCTCCTTGGTCGGAAGATCGAGACAAAGTCATTCGGATGTGTTCCCCTTAACCCTGGATAGGCCGGTACACCTACATTCCTCTATATTTGCTAGCCAACCCTGGAAAGGCTCACACAACCTACTCAACTAGGCCAGAGCCCATAATGGCATGTGGCTGCGCACGGAAGCTACTTGATATGAAACATGTCCAACCTTTTTGAACCTAGGCCGCATTCCCCACCTTTCCTGAGTGATGCAGAGCCTCCCGGAGGATACATACTTGTCGACTAGTCCCGACAAACCTTTCCACCCAGATGATTGATTAATTGGTATTGCAGAGCCCCCGGGGAAATACAATACACTTAAGTTGTTAATGTAGTCATTGCTTAAGTTCTCTCACAACTTTCATGAATCACACGGTACCCAATCCACGTCTACCATAGCATGGCTAAGCAATAACTACAATATAACGATTCCCAATGGTGTCAAGGATTTTCAGGATCAGGCTAAACATATGGCTATCCTACCTGGGTTCAGCACAACACATTACTCCTACACATGCATACTAGTGTGTTGAAGGCACTACATGCTTAGTAAAACATGGGATTGGTATGATAAAGAAATGCAACTTGCCTGTTAAGTTGATGAAGTCCTTCGCACTCAAAATCTTGACAATTCTACTCTTCGAACTCCGGACAATCTATCGTAAACAAACAATAGCTCATACATAAGCAATCAAACAAAGATCCAAAAGGAAAACGAAGAAAGTACTTATGAAAACTCCAAAAAGAACCAAATAAAGCTTTTGTATAGAAACATATTTTTTTAACAGTAGAAAATTACGTTTTTATGGTTTCTACAGAAAGTATATGTCATAAGCTTCGATTTGCAAAAAGAATCGATTTAATCGGAGTTATAGATCTCAAGTTATGGCCAATTGAAGTTCAAATTTGAATCTAATCTAATTCAAATTTTAAATTGTCAAAAATATTTTTGTGTAGGCCAATGGATATATGGGATCAATATGAATCTGTAGGAAAAAGAATCACGTAATTTGGATCTATAGAATTAAAGATATAAAAATAACAGAATTGGGACAGAAACCGAAAAACTCTGCCATGGCAGCGTTTTTGCAAAAACAATAATTATCGGACGACGCGGTGAGGGTGGACACGTGGCGAGCTGTGGTTTGCCGTGGGTTGTTCGCTGCGTGGCTAAGGGGCGGATGGCCAACAACTAAAACAAAACGTTTCGGCGAATGAAAATAAATAAAAATGATCTAATCTAGTCCCTAGATCTACGATCGGATGGTAGTGAGAGGGTGGCGGCTTACGGTGGTAGGTTTGGTGTCGGCGCCGGAGAAGACGGCGGTCGCGGCGTCGGTGGCGAAGGTGTTGGGGAGAAGAAGCTCGGCGAGGGGGCTCCGGTGGTGGTGGAGTTCGAGGTCGGGGATGACCGGACGGGGCGGGGCGAGCGTGGCGGAGCTCCGGTGCTCCAGCGGTCGAACGATCTCGGGCTCGAAGCTGTGATCGAAGAGAAGGGTCAAGATCTTGTCTAAGCGAAGCGCAATGTGATAGAGAAAACAATGGACAGAGGTAGGTAACTCGAGGGAGCTCACCAGCGGCGGAATCTTCCGGTGAAGAGCTTCGGCTCCGGCGAGATTGGAACGGCGAGGACGGGCGATACGGGTGGTTTTGGTGAGGGGTTTTTGAGGGTATCAAACGAGGAGAGCCTCGACTTTTATAGGGACATCAACTTGGGCAAGGGGAAAGGTTCGGGCTAGGGTTTTGGCGACCGGCTCGCCGCGGCCATGTCCGTGTGGGACTCTGCCCTGGCGTGTCTTGCGGAAGGAGGAAGATGGCGCGGGGCCCATGTGTGGCACCCCAGCTCAGAGCAACCGGTTTACCTTGCATTGCCAGCCCAGAGATCAAGTCTTCTGGCAATACACAACAACTTGGTACAGAAAACAACCGCTTTATTGATCTCTAGCGGATACATAGGTTCCAATATTACATGATAAGCGAGGCCAAGCGGCACACACGGTGCGGCTGCACTTACGTACATTATTTAGTAGACATTTCAGGGGCCTCGATGATAAGGGAACTACTACGCGGCAGCGGAACGACGAGGTAGCGGAACTCCACTCCACAGGGACACTGCTGGGACACGGCCTAGAGCACGACATACTGCTCGACATCCACACCATGCACGGCTTCTCCTGCATCTGGCATGATAAGCCAGGTGAGTACTTTGAATGTACTCGCAAGCTCACAGCAAACAAAACAAGTACAACAAACAATAACAAGGCATTTAACAAGTTTGATGCATGAGCATGATACTACCCAACATGAGGTGTGCGTGAAATGTTGCCGTGGTCCCTGGGACCAACTTACCATTTCGGGGTTACCACGTAACCACCGTCAACCACTTACCCACGTGATCCTCACTTGATCACATCAATACATTTTTATAGTGATCCTCATTCGATCACCAATTCTGCATGTGCCATCTTGTGAATCTTAGTGTGCAAGTTAATTATATCTGTTGACCCACGGTGTGACCTACTACGAACTGTGTCCATATCCGAGGACGCGGCTATCGATAGATTATACACTTTGCAGAGGTTAGTACACTGTACCCACACTACGGAACTCATGGCCTCATGCTCCCATTCGGGTGGACCAACGATATTCCGACAAAACCAATCTATTTCATGACACTCTCCCGGCCACTCCGACAAACTCCCCTTTGGGCTATGTCATGGGTGGCCCTGATGTCAACTCGTGAAATCCGCCACCTCTGTGGCTGCCACCGTCGTGGCCAAAACAAAACATCGTCCTACCATAAAACTCGGGCACACAAGGTTATGACTGCCTACCGGGCTAGGGTAGCGCCAGTGCACAACCTTCCCTCATAGGAGGCACCGGCGAGAGGCATGACAATAGACCGCATTAGGGCCTCCCCATCCAGGCAAGTGTGGTTGCACTGGTGAGCTCGATTTGGTGGCACCATGACTCGATCAAGAGCATGTTCAAGTTGAATTAACATCAAGTTTAACTTGAAATAAAATGATTCGAGCCATAGTAGGCGAATGGATGCACGGGTCATGTTCATGAATGCATCTTGTTACCACGAGAGCATATGACATAACTCTACTGCACACTTTAGCAAGAAAACATATACCCTACTGCATACTATCAAAATGACAAGGAACAAATTCTATGCAATAAGTTCTATATAGCAAATCATTTTAATAGTGAATTAAATGATGAATTTAATTCAAATAAACCAATGTCATTGCAATGCCATCCTTGCATATGAATGTTGTGGCTTGCCTTGGTTCAGAGGAGTGTCACAATACTCCTGGTCTCCTCCAACACAATTAGGAGCTTCTGAAAATATTTTAAATACAAAAAGAAAATGTCACATAAAGCATTTTATTTCACCAGAAATTCTCAACAGCAAGAAAAATTCTGAAATTTGGCATGCATAAACTTTGGCTCAATACAAACCAGTAGCAAAAAGAATGAACTCAATTGGACTTATAGAATAAAAGTTAGAGCTGGTCAAAGTTGGGGTTAGAAGCTGGTCAAACTATTCATTTAAATGATTTTAAACGAATTTCTAGAACAGGCCACGTCGAAGGCGTATTTCTAGATTACGCCTCCACTTATACCGCTTCGGGAGAGAGAGTGAGAGGCTGACAGGGGGGTCCCACTGTCAGGATTAAAAGAGAGGGAGAGAGAGAGAGGGAACAGGAGAGGCGGCGCTGTCGCCGGTGGTTCTCCGGCGAGGAGGCCACGGCTGTCGCCGGAGATGGGCGGGATGGATTCAGCACTGCACGGCGAGCACGCACGTACCCGAGGCGACGGCTGGGGTGGACGGACGGTGACGGGAGGTTCTTCTCCAGAGACGGTGGCGGCGGAGCTTGTCGGATTCGGCGATTCCGGCGACGATCCGGCGAGCTAGTGGCACCGTTGAGCTCAGGAAATCACCACGGTCTCGAGGGGAGCAGAGAGCGAAGCTGGGGGTGGCTGGAATGAGTGCACGTTCAAGGGGGATCCGCGGCGGATTCCGGCGATGAACGGCGGCAGGAGGCCCTCCCGGCCTTGCCGCGCTCGTTGAGGAGTGATTTGTGGCCAGAGAAGGTGAGAGCGATGGCTAGAATGACTCGGGGATGCCTCTATTTATAGATGGAGGGTGGCCATGCTCGGGACTCCGCCGGCGACGAACTGCAGAAGAAGAGAGAGGGAGATGAGCTTGGGCGTGACGTGGGGGAGGAGTAGAGGTGCACGCGTGCAAGCACAGTGCGGCGCACTACGCGGAGAAAATGGAGCATGCGCGCCCACTGTTCCGCCTGGTAGCGTTCGGCCGCTTCCGGCGAGCGGCTTGCCGGCGTCAGGGAGGAGCAGGGCAAGGCTAGGTGGCGCGCTAGAGGCTGCTAGGGATCTGGGACACGCTGCGGTGGCGAGTGGAGAGGGAATGGACGGTGGCAGAGGGGCCCGATGCACAGAGCATGGCGAGCGCATGCAATGCACCGTGCTCTTATGTGGTCACCGCGTGCACTGGCACACGCGGTGCTTTCGGCGCTTCCAAACCGTGTCCATCGTGAAGTCCCTTCAACGCGTTGCCTAGAACTGCGCTTGGCTTGCAACTGGCGCACTGGACATGACTTGAGCTAGGTGCAAAGTTTCTGGACAGAAACTTGTGCCATGTGCTGGGGAGAAACGTCTAGGAATTAAGAGCTGAAATTTGGGGTTAAGCATCTCTTAGGAGGGTAGTCATGTGGTAAAAATTCCAGCTCCAACAGATCAAGGAAAAATGTACTTGCTTCACAAAGTGCCCATTCTGTCCTGAAGCAAAAACATTTTCCTTAGCTGAAAATTTCCAAATGACCATGGGATATTTTTTCCTAGGGAGGTGAGGCATGATCCAAAGAATATTTGAGAATTTTCTTGGAATTTTTGGAGCAATAAAAATGAGGGTTGCTTCATAGCTTATTGAGAAAATAGGCATTTTCAGGAGGAAAAAGAATATAATGCCATTAAATAAAAAATATCCAATGGCATTATGGCGAGAGGGATGAGGTCTATGGAGGGTTTATGGATGATAGAACCCACTTGGAAGAAAATCAAAAATAATTCCAAGTGGCAAGTCCAAACGAATCGACTGAAAACCCAAATGCAAATTAAAATATTCAATAAATCCCAATAAAAGAAAAAGGGCAAAATCCAGGGTGTTACAAACCTCCCCCCCTTAGGATGAATCTCGTCCTCGAGATTCGGTTGCTCAGGAAACAAATATGGGTATGCAGTCCTTAAGAAATCCTCTCTTTCCCAGGTGGCCTCATCCTCAGTGTGGTGCTCCCATTGGACCTTGTAAAACTTTATAGTTTTGCTGCGGGTGACTCTGTCCATCTCTTCCAAAATTCTCAAGGGTTTCTCTTCATATGTTAAATCTTTGGCAAGCTCTAGTTCTGTCATATCCGTCTGTTTTGCGGGTGGTGCGATGCATTTCCGTAGTTGAGACACGTGGAACACATCATGAACCTCAGATAGCTCGGGAGGCAATTCTAACTGATAAACCACTTTGCCCACTCTGGTCATAACTGGAAACGGACCGATGTACCTTGGTGCGAGCTTTCCCGGAGTATGAAACCTTTTGACTCCTTTCATGGGGGTAACTCGGAGATATGCATATTCACCTGGTTCGAAACTGATCTACCTATGCTTTGAGTCATAGTAGCTCTTCTGACGAGATTTTGCTACTTGTAGTCTATCTCGAATTTATTTAACTTGCTTTTCTGCTTCCATCATCAAAAGAGTCCCGAAGATTCGGTTGTCTGCTGTCTAAGACCAGTTCAACGGGGTGCGACACTTACGTCCGTATAGAGCCTCAAAGGGTGACATCTTGAGACTAGTTTGAGAGTTCTTGTTGTAGGAAAACTCAGCGTACGGCAGGCTGTCCTCCCATTTGGGTCCATGAGCAAGAGCGCATGCCCGAAGCATGTCTTCCAAGATCTGATTTACCCGTTCTGTCTGTCCATCGGTCTGAGGGTGATAAGCAGTGCTATGCTTCAAAGCGGTTCCCAGGGCTTGGTGTAGACGTAACCAGAACGCCGAGGTAAATAAAGATCCTCGGTCTGAAGTGATAGTCCTGGGTATCCCATGCAGACTGACAATCCTGGATATGTAAAGTTGAGCGAGTTGGTCTGCACAGTAGGTTGTCCTTATTGGAATAAAGTGGGCCACCTTGGTAAGCATGTCGACCACGACCCATATGGCGTTATTTCCTCGTGGTGTCCTTGGTAACCCCACGATGAAGTCCATGCAGATATCATCCCATTTCCATTGCGGAACGGGTAAGGGTTGAAGTAGACCGGCGGGTTTTTGATGTTCAGCCTTCACCTTATTGCATATATCGCAACAGGCGACGTAATAGGCGATATCTTTCTTCATACCTTCCCACCAGAATGTTTGCTTCAAGTCTTGATACATTTTAGTGCCTCCGGGATGAATGGAGTATGCAGACTCGTGAGCTTCCTTCAGAATTTGCTGCTTTAATTCCCCGAGGTCCAGTACACAGACTCGATTCCGAAATCTTAGTGTGCCTTTATCATCAATGTTGAAATCTGGTGTCTTCCCTTCTTGTACTTGGGCCATTACCTTGAGTAACGTTGGGTCACCAGATTGAGCCTTTCGAATTTCGTATTCCAAGGTAGGGATTACTTCCAAGGTAACCGAGCAAGTTGCATCACACATGATCATATTGAGTTGAGCTATTTCTTCTCGAAGTGCTGGGTGCAGACGCTCGATTAATGAGTTTGCGGTGGCCGGTTGCGACTAAGAGCATCGGCGACCACATTTGCTTTTCCTGGGTGGTAGTTGATACCAAGGTCATAGTCTTTGACCAACTCAAGCCATCTTCTTTGTCGGAGGTTCGGGTCCGGTTGCGTGAATATATACTTGACACTCTTGTGGTCGGTGTAGATTTGGCATCGTTTTCCAATGATGTAATGCCTCCAAATTTTTAAGGCATGGACCACAGCTGCCATCTCCAGGTCATGTGTAGGATAATTCTCCTCATGCGGTCGGAGCTGTCTTGATGCATAAGCCACGACCTTTCCATCTTGCATAAGTACACACCCAATGCCACGCCTGGAGGCGTCGCAATAGATGTCGAAGCTCCGGTAAATATCTGGTAGAGTCAACACTGGAGCGGTGGTCAAACGGGTCTTTAGCTCATTGAAACTGTTCTCACATGCTTCTGTCCATATGAACTTCTGATTCTTCTTGAGTAGTTCTGTCATTGGTTTGGCAATCTTTGAGAAGCCTTCAATAAAGCAACGGTAATAACCTGCCAGACCCAAGAAACTCATGATTTCTGTCACTGACACAGGTATCTTCCAATTTAATACTTCTCTGACTTTGCTTTGATCCACGGCCACTCCTTGGGCGGAAAGAGTATGCCCAAGGAATCCCACTTCCTTCAGCCAAAATTCACATTTGCTGAACTTGGCGTAGAGTTGATGAGCGCGTAATCGCTCCAACACTGCTCAGAGATGCTGTTTATGCTCTTCTTCACTTTTGGAATATATGAGGATGTCATCAATGAATACTACCACAAACTTGTCCAAAAAGTCCATGAACACCTTGTTCATCATGTGCATGAAGAATGCAGGAGCATTGGTCAGTCCAAATGACATGACCGTATACTCGTACAGCCCATATCGTGTAGTGAATGCTGTCTTGGGGATATCTTCCTTTCTGATTTTCAGCTGGTGATACCCTGTTCACAAATCGATCTTGGAGAACACTTGAGCTCCACTAAGTTGATCGAACAAGTCATCAATCCTGGGAAGTGGGTATTTATTCTTGATTGTGACATCATTGAGAGCACGGTAGTCAACACACATCCGGAGACTGCCATCCTTCTTACCCACAAATATTGCAGGTGCACCCCAAGGAGACGAACTGGGGCAAATATATCCTTTCTGAAGCATCTCATCCAATTGCTTCTTCAACTCCACAAGTTCGGATGAAGGCATACGATAATATTTCTTGTAAATCGGTGCTGTCCCGGGCACAAGTTCAATGGAAAACTCAAGCTCTCGATCGGGTGGCATGCCTGGCAATTCATGTGGATACACATCTGGGAATTCACAGACCACTGGGACTAGATTCATATCCGTAGCAATTGCTGCATAAACCATCACCTTCTTTGGCATGGCTCTGCCGGCAAAGAACCGAGCAGACTGGCCCGAGGGGTTTATTAGCGTGACTTCTCTTGTTGCACAGTTGATGCAGACCTGGTGTCTTGTCAACCAATCCATCCCCAAAATAATATCCAATGTTGGAGATTCAATGGATACTAGGGATGCGGGGAAGATAACTCCATTGATTGATATTTCCAATCCTCGGCATACAATATTTGTCATGAGCTTGGATCCACGGGATTGTACCACCATAACTTTGTCCAAAAGAGTATAGGCAAGTCAATGCTGGGCAACAAAACTCCGCGAAATAAAAGAATGGGAAGCCCCAGAATCAAATAAAATTGTTGCAGGCATGTCATTAACAGGAAACATACCAATGACCACATCGGGAACTTCGAAAGCTTCTTCGGCAAAGATATGATGAACTTGCCCTTGAATATACTTCCGGTTGGGGAATTGCCCCACATAATTGACTTGAGGCTTCAGGTTGGTTGGCGACTTTCCGTTCTTGGGACACTGCCTAGCGTATTGCCCAGTTTGCCCACATGAGTAACAGGCATTGTTATGCTGACAGTCTTCCTTGATTGGCTTGGTGACCACAGTCTTGATCTGACTTTCATTATTGATGTTCCCCTGCTGCCAGGTTGGCTTGAACTCGAACTGGGGTTGCTGCCAAGTACGAACCTTCTGAAAAACTTGCCCTTCCTTCTTGGGTTCAAACTTGTGTTTGCGGTCTTCATAGGCAGTCTTATGATCATTAACCAGTTTGTGTTCCCTTTCGGCAATGAGTGCCTTGTTCACCAGAGTTTGGAAGTCGGGGAAATCTAGCATGCTGAGTGCACATCAGAGGGTAAGGTTGAGTCCTCCGAGGAACCGATCTATCTTCCGTTCTTCGGTGGCCACATCAAGAGATTGAACTTGTGTAAATACTCACTTACAGTCGAGTTCCCTTGTGTAAGGGTGAGGAATTCTCGCTGCTTGACCTTCAAGATACCGGCGGGAATGTGATACTTGCGGAATTTATCTTTGAATTTATCCCAAGTAATCTCTTCTTCAGCGGGCCACATAATTTTGGCATTGTCCCACCATATAGCCGCTGGTCCTTCTACATAATGAGTGGCGAAGGGTACCTTATCAGTATCTTCAGTGCGAGCAATTTCTAACTTCTTCTCAATGGTCCTCCACCAGTCATCGGCTTCGATCGGATCCACTGCTTGGCTGAAGCTTGGCGGTTTGGTCCTCTGAAAGTCTGACAGCTTGGAGTGATTACCATTATGATTATTCTGCCCGACCATAGTCTGCATGCTTCTCAGGAATTCCATCAGGTCTTGGTTTCTCTTTTCCTCAAACATTCGCATAATCTACTCTGTTGTGGGTGCTTGAGGTGGAGGAGGTGGTGGCTGATATGGTTCTGGAGAATGTCCTGCTTGCCTGGCGGATCGACGAACTGGAGTGTCATCGCCACCATGACAGTTACTGCCACACCTTGTCATCCTATATATGTTTTCCAATACGACGCATCGAGATGAGCAACATCCATTAGGGAAAAAATAGGAAGGTGAAGCAACAAACCCGGAAAAGAAATCGAGAAAAGCCAAAGCGAATAAGCGAAAACAACATAATTATATAATACATCATCCAGCATACATAACATGGCGACAGCATGGATAGTACTACTACATGCATACAACCAAACACCACATCATCCTCGTCTACTCGCGACGACAGCGATCGCACTGGCACTCCGACGGTCCTGCTGGTGTCTCCTCGGTGTCGGACTCCGAATCAAAACTGATAACGGACACCTCCGGAGCAAAGGAAACACGGCGACGCTGACGGGACGACTCTCCCTCAGGGTCTGGAGCAGGGTGGCTCCGCAGCATCGGAGCAGCTGGGGTAGCGAGAAGCATAGCCCACTGGGTTGGGGACTCGTGGGGAGTCACTACCGAAGTACCCGAGTTACTTTGAGAAGGTGTGGGAGTCACTGGTGCAGGTGGAGGTAAGGTGACTGGAGGAACAAGCGATATATGGGTAAGTAAAGGTGGAGCGAAGGCAGATCGAGCGGCAGCTAGCTCGTCTCGAACGTGGTTCAGCTCCTGGGCTAGGCTGACGATCAGAAAGTATCCAGCCGTTATGTAACGAGACAGGTGGCTGGCTGACCGGTCACACTCCGGATCAATGTAACGGAAACAGATCTGTCCTGACTCAAACAGGGACGGATAGAAGTAGAAACCTGGGTGAGTCTGCATCTGAATCTCGTTATAGCGCAAGTCAGTGAGAGCCTCGAATGCTGCAAACTAGACCGCCTGGTCGGGTGTAGAAGCAGTCCCGCCCTTGGTGGAGCGAGTGTAAGTGCCCACCATGGTACTGTTGTGCATGACGACCTCTGCGTGATACTCGTAAACACCATCGGCAAACTGCTCTCGGTACACCTGGTACACAAGGTCATCACCGTCGGGGTAGAGTCGGCGCCACATGTTGCTAAGCAGATGCGGAAAGGTGGAAGGTGCCGGCTTAGGCTGATACGGATAAGGGACTGGTGCCATCTACACTCACAATATTAACTGATCAGCATTAACAGTAAACTATATGCATGCAATGCAACACCCAAGTGCAGAGTCAAACCTCAAATCACCACAAAGGCTAAATCTACCGTTTTTCTAACGCGTCGGCTGTCTAGGGCGTCCTACAGTCAGCGCGGCTCTGATACCAAGCGTTGTGGCACCCCGGCTCAGAGCAACCGGTTTACCTTGCATTGCCAGCCCAGAGATCAAGTCTTCTGGCAATACACAACAACTTGGTACAGAAAACAACCGCTTTATTGATCTCTAGCAGATACATAGGTTCCAATATTACATGATAAGCGAGGCCAAGCAGCCACACGGTGTGGCTGCACTTATGTACATTATTTAGTAGACATCTCAGGGGCCTCGATGATAAGGGAACTACTACGCGGCAGCGGAACGACGAGGTAGCGGAACTCCACTCCACAGGGACACTGCTGGGACACGGCCTAGAGCGCGACATACTGCTCGACATCCACACCATGCACGGCTTCTCCTGCATCTGGCATGATAAGCCAGGTGAGTACTTTGAATGTACTCGCAAGCTCACAGCAAACAAAACAAGTACGACAAACAATAACAAGGCATTTAACAAGTTTGATGCATGAGCATGATACTACCCAACATGAGGTGTGCGTGAAATGTTGCCGTGGTCCCTGGGACCAACTTATCATTTCGGGGTTACCACGTAACCACCGTCAACCACTTACCCACGTGATCCTCACTTGATCACAGCAATACATTTTTATAGTGATCCTCACTCGATCACCAATTCTGCATGTGCCATCTTGTGAATCTTAGTGTGCAAGTTAATTATATCTGTTGACCCACGGTGTGACCTACTATGAACTATGTCCATATCCGAGGACGCGGCTATCGATAGATTATACACTCTGTAGAGGTTAGTACACTGTACCCACACTACGGAACTCATGGCCTTGTGCTCCCATTCGGGTGGACCAACGATATTCCGACAAAACCAATCTATTGCATGACACTATCCCGGCCACTCCGACAAACTCCCCTTTGGGCTATGTCATGGGTGGCCCCGATGTCAACTCGTGACATCCGCCACCTCTGTGGCTGCCACCGTCGTGGCCAAACCAAAACATCGTCCCAAACGGGGACCTCGGTACCATAAAACTCGGGCACACAAGGTTATGACTGCCTACCGGGCCAGGGTAGCGCCAGTGCACAACCTTCCCTCGTAGGAGGCACTGGCGAGAGGCATGACAATAGACCGCATTAGGGCCTCCCCATCCAGGCAAGTGTGGTTGCACTGGTGAGCTCGATTCGGTGGCACCATGACTCGATCAACAGCATGTTCAAGTTGAATTAACATCAAGTTTAACTTGAAATAAAATGATTCGAGCCATAGTAGGTGAATGGATGCACGGGTCATGTTCATGAATGCATCTTGTTACCACAAGAGCATATGACATAACTCTACTGCACACTTTAGCAAGAAAGCATATACCCTACTGCATACTATCAAAATGACAAGGAACAAATTCTATGCAATAAGTTCTATATAGCAAATCATTTTAATAGTGAATTAAATGATGAATTTAATTCAAATAAACCAATGTCATTGCAATGCCATCCTTGCATATGAATGTTGTGGCTTGCCTTGGTTCAGAGGAGTGTCACAATACTCCTGGTCTCCTCCAACACAATAAGGAGCTTCTGAAAATATTTTAAATACAAAAAGAAAATGTCACATAAAGCATTTTATTTCACCAGAAATTCTCAACAGTAAGAAAAATTCTGAAATTTGGCATGCATAAACTTTGGCTCAATACAAAGCACTAGAAAAAAGAATGAACTCAATTGGACTTATAGAATAAAAGTTAGAGCTGGTCAAAGTTGGGGTCAGAAGCTGGTCAAACTATTCATTTAAATGATTTTAAACGAATTTCCAGAACAGGCCACGTCGAAGGCGTATTTCTAGATTACGCCTCCACTTATACCGCTTCGGGAGAGAGAGTGAGAGGCTGACAGGGGGGTCCCACTGTCAAGATTAAGAGAGAGAGAGAGAGAGAGAGAGAGAGAGAGGGAACAGGAGAGGCGGCGCTGTCGCCGGTGGTTCTCCGGCGAGGAGGCCATGGCGGTCGCCGGAGATGGGCGGGATGGATTCAGCACTGCACGACGAGCACACACGTACCCGAAGCGACGGCTGGGGTGGACGGACGGTGACGGGAGGTTCTTCTCCAGAGACGGCGGCGGCGGAGCTTGTCGGATTCGGCGATTCCGGCGACGATCCGGCGAGCTAGTGGCACCGTTGAGCTCAGGAGATCACCACGGTCTCGAGGGGAGCAGGGAGCGAAGCTGGGGGTGGCTGGAATGAGTGCACGTTCAAGGGGGATCCGCGGCGGATTCCGGCGATGAACGGCGGCAGGAGGCCCTCCCGGCCTTGCCGCGCTCGTTGAGGAGTGATTTGTAACCGGAGAAGGTGAGAGCGATGGCTAGAATGACTCGGGGATGCCTCTATTTATAGATGGAGGGTGGCCGTGCTCGGGACTCCGCCAGCGACGAACTGCAGAAGAAGAGAGAGGGAGATGAGCTTGGGCGCGACGTGGGGGAGGAGTAGAGGTGCACAGCTACGCGGTGCACGCGTGCAAGCACAGTGCGGCTTACTACGCGGAGAAAACGGAGCATGCGCGCCCACTGTTCCACCTGGTAGCGTTCGGCCGCTTCCGGCGAGCGGCTTGCCGGCGTCGGGGAGGAGCAGGGCGAGGCTAGGTGGCGCGCTGGAGGCTGCTGGGGATCTGGGACACGCTGCGGTGGCGAGTGGAGAGGGAATGGACGGCGGCAGAGGGGCCCGACGCACAGAGCGCGGCGAGCGCATGCAATGCACCGTGCTCTCACGCGGTCACCGCGTGCACTGGCACACGCGGTGCTTTCGGCGCTGCCAAACCGTGTCCATCATGAAGTCCCTTCAACGCGGTGCCTAGAACTGCGCTTGGCTTGCCATCTGGCGCACTGGACATGACTTGAGCTAGATGCAAAGTTTCTGGACAGAAACTTGTGCCAAGTGCTGGGGACAAACGGCTAGGAATTAAGAGCTGAAATTTTGGGGTTAAGCATCTCTTAGGAGGGTAGTCATGTGGTAAAAATTTCAGCTCCAACAGATCAAGGAAAAATGTACTTGCTTCACAAAGTGCCCATTCTGTCCAGAAGCAAAAATATTTTCCTTAGCTGAAAATTTCCAAATGATCATGGGATATTTTTGCCTAGGGAGGTTAGGCATGATCCAAAGAATATTTGAGAATTTTCTTGGAATTTTTGGAGCAATAAAAATGACGGTTGCTTCATAGCTTATTGAGAAAATAGGCATTTTCAGGAGGAAAAAGAATATAATGCCATTAAATAAAAAATATCCAATGGCATTATGGTGATAGGGATGAGGTCTAGAGAGGGTTTATGGATGATAGAACCCACTTGGAAGAAAATCAAAAATAATTCCAAGTGGCAAGTCCAAACGAATTGACTGAAAACCCAAATGCAAATTAAAATATTCAATAAATCCCAATAAAAGAAAAAGGGCAAAATCCAGGGTGTTACACCAGGCGTCAGCAGTAGAGAGAACGAGAGAGGGGAGCAGGCGACCGGCGCTTAGCGCTTCGGCGCGAGGGAGAGAGGCCGTGGGCCTATTATCTGGCTGGGCTGGCAGTTGGCGCTGGCCTGGCCGGCTGGTTTTGTTGCTTTTTAAAAAAAAAATAACTTTTTTCTTATTTCTATTTTACAGTAACAGTAAATACCCAAAAATAACATAGCAATTGATCTAGGAAAAGTTCCAGAAAATTCACAAACATAATTGGCAATATATAGAGCCATGTGAACTTTATTCTGGCCTAAATGCATCTTTAGAAAATAAATATTTTTGCTATTCTAATAAAATTAGCATTAAAATACTTTGCAAAAATCCCAAATAAATAAATTTTGATTTCCATTTAAATTTCCATTATTTCCTTTTCTGAAGAAGTCCTTTTATCTTCTCTCTTTATTTTATTTTTTTGAAATAAATGGAAATAAAATGTGAAACCTATATTGATCCAAATTCTAACTTTGAATTATGAAACTTTCAGAATGGATTTAGGAGAACTTCCAACTCTCTCTTTAGTAAAATGAAGAAGTCATATTATCTTCACTCGAAAGAATCCTTGAGTTGCTAAAAGTTCTCTGGATCAAAATTCAAATGGAAACACATGGATGCAAATATGCATAAATCATGGATGCACATGAATGATCTATATATAAACATCCAAATTGAAAATTGGGATGTTACATGATCTTTTCACACTTGGAGGGGGATAGGAGCAAATCAAGAGAGAAACACAAACAAGAACACTCAATTGACAAGATCCAATCACACATGCACTAGATCCACATACACATAAGAGAGATACAAGATCCAAAGTTAACACAAGAGGATACAAAGGTAGCTAGTTCATCCCAATCCTTGGAGGAGTTGAGGTCTTGAATCCTAGGAGGATCTTCCCTACAAGGGGTCTTGAATCCACAAGGGGATCTTCTCACATGGAGGTGTTGATCTCCATGGGAGAGGTAGTGGATGAGCAAAGCTCTATCTCAAATGATCTAAATCTTTGCTAACCCTAGAAGAGGGGAGGGTGAGGTCTATTTATAGTCTAGTACAAGTTGGGGACGAGTTGGATGGGTACATGGGCCGTTGGCCCGTTTACTGTGCGCAGACAGGGGCCGGTTGTCCGGGAGTCGGGCAGGATGTCCGGGGCTTCGAGGGGGTGCCGGATGTCCGGGGCACGGGGCCGGATGTCCGGCCTGGCCTCTGGCCAGGTTCTGTTGGATCGGGCCGGAAATCCGGGCGGGTGCCGGATGTCCGGGGCAGTCGGGCCGGATGTCCGGGTCCTGGTACTTGTCGGCGGCTGTCTTGGCGCTGTTGGTGAGGTGTCCAGGGGCCGGATGTCCAGGCCAGGGGCCGGATGTCCAGGCCAAGGGCCGGATGTCCGGCTGCTGTAGGCAAACAGCAGTTCCTCTTGCCGATCTCCTTCATCCGTGTACTTGGGGTCTTGTCAAATGTTCCGGGCTTCTCTGAGAGGGTCCTCTTGGTACCTAAGCACACATAGCATTCCGGATTGAGGTAGTAGCCATGTCTCACATGGATCATACGGAATGTCATTTAGGAGAGATGTCACCTCGATAGCTCTTGCATGTGCTCGTGTCATTGGTCCTCTTGGTGCTTGGAGAGACGGAGGTGGGTCCATGGGGATGACCGTAGGATGCTCCGCATCACCATAAGTAGGGAGTATGGTTGCATGCACATACATACTCCCAACCATGAATAATTATCCGTGTCGAGACGGGTGTTATGCTATAGATAATGGGATTCTGGTAATAACTATTTGATTACTGTGAATACATTACCTTGGTATGGTGCTTTTGTCGAGGTATGGACTATGATGTTAACCATTCGATCAAGTGGGAGAGTGTTAGAATTATTAGGTGATCAAATGGTCAGAACGTTAATTACCATAAGTCAAAGTGGGCAATTAACAAATCAGGCCCGTGATTGGGGGGCTAATTACGTAATATGGTTAAGGTCTCACAGTCAAGGCCTATATAAAGGAGCAGATGTTACACTTACGTAATTGTTATTACAGGATTTACGTAATGAGCAACTTGGGCAGTTGTGATTGGAGATTGGGCGAGGAAGGGGCCCACCCGCCTGAAAATCCGGGGGGGGGGGGGGGGGGGGGGGGGGGCGAGAGAGAGTTTGTTAGGACATTTACGTAAAACGTTTGTAGCATTACGTAGATGTAGGATTTTCGGATGCACGTACGCATGAGTCAGTCGCATTAGTCATCGTTTCCTCATGAAATCAATCCTTTTCCAATCGGAAGAGCGCGGCTCATTGACGTGAAGGCCTTGCTGTTACTCCGGCGAGGTGCTGGAGACGTTGCTGCAATTCGTCATCAACTTCAGACTGTACATCCTCTACCGAGATGGCCTCTCCAATTGGAGGTATAATTATCTCCTCCCACTAATTTCCGCATCAGATCAAATTGTGTTCACGTGCATTAGATAAGATCCATTAGCAGTCATAAATCTCAGTAATGTGTTCTAACACTATGAAGCTTCCCTAATACAGTATGTGGCTCATATCCCAGTGATCGTCAGGTAACATCTTAACGGCACCAAGTATATAGCTCCTATTGGTCATATAAATGGTTCAGATAAAATGCATCTTCTAGGGACGTCTCAAGTCCAGAATACGTGGGAAGAATAGAGTGCGGCGTGAGAGCGGTCACCGCCGGGCCGCCCTGTTCCTCCACGCTATATACATGCTCCACATCCTCGGTTGCAGCAATGAGCACATTCGTTCCCCCAGCCTCCGGGTCCGGCCGGTAGAACATCACCACGTCGGTGGAGAGCGTCACGGACTCAGGTGACGCATGTTCGTGTATCATCGGGCGGTTTACGGCCCAAGTCCCCTCCAGCACCGCCGCCGTCAGCCTGCCCCACATCTCCGGCCGAGCCCATGGTAACGGCAAGACGTTTTTTGGGCCTTGGTCATCAAGCTCGGGCAGCGACCAGAACAGCGCGCAGTAAGGACCGCCGTCGTAAAAGGACGGCGTTCCCGCCTCCGGATGTCCGCAGGTCAAGGGGAGCTGTTGGCCGTCGTTAACGGTGGCGCCGTGCTCGGAGTCACTTTGCGAGGACGGCCGGATGTGCACTATGAGCTCGTCGCCGACGCATTCTGGCACAAAGACGTGGCCTTCGGGCACCGGGATGAATCTCCATGGCTTGTGTGGTTCCGTTGCTTCGTCTTGCTGATGAGGTACCGGTGCATCCTCCGGGTCATCACTAATGCTGGGAAACTCCTGATCCTGCCATGAGGTGATCACGATTCACGAGCGAAGCAAACTCAAAGTAAGTACAACCTTGCAAGTAACGGTAGAAGTAGTATGCGTGCTAAAGTCATCGTGTACACTGACTTTCTGACGTCTTCCATTGTCTGTAAAAATTAGAGGGAACAGCGTGGTATCCTTACTATGGTTTCACCTTGCGATGGCTGGAGATCATCTTCCACTGCGACAGTGAATTCAGAGTTTGGCGTGCCGTCGGCTTTGGTGGCTTTGTTGGCCATCAGCTTTATTTCATCGGAAGTATTGGACAACATACTTGCTATGCTGTTCATCATCTCGATGTGGTGTTTTTCTTGGTTCTCTAAATACAGGCAACCGATCACAAATTTAGTACTATCAAAGATGGCGATCTTCAAAAAATAGCTATGGCACCTTGCTGCGTTAATTGTCTATATGTTGGCGCAATATGCAATAATTCGGATATACAGTTGATGAATTTAACGTACTACAAGAATAATGATTAATTTCTGGCTCGACACTTACGGACAATTTGCTCCATGCGCGTTAGCTTCGCCTCCGTCTTGTGGAGGTGCATCGCGAGGTCCCTGCTGGTGGTGAAGGACGAGAGGAGGACCGCCGCGTGAACGCACAACGCGACTGCGAGCGCCACGTGTTTGGCTCTCCGGCCAATGGGAACGATGAGAAGGTGGCGCCAGCGGGCGTCGGCGGCACCCACCAATCGATGTCCCGCGAGCAGGTAGGCCACGACGGTGGCGAGGCAAGCGGCGAGCAGCCCGGCGTTGTCCATGAGCGCTAGCTTACCTAGCTTGTACGATCAGCCCGATGCGTAGAGACGATCGA
Organism: Elymus sibiricus; assembly: GCA_039707655.1. Classification (NCBI taxonomy): domain Eukaryota; kingdom Viridiplantae; phylum Streptophyta; class Magnoliopsida; order Poales; family Poaceae; genus Elymus; species Elymus sibiricus. The sequence continues at coordinate 157,181,538 of CM077668.1, read as the reverse complement.
TGTCAGGATCCGCGCGCGGCTCCTGGGCTGCTTTTACCGGCTGGTTTCTTTAGTTGCCGGATGAATTACGACCGAACTCCTCCTATTCATCCGACCGGCTAAATTATGATCTGCCACGACAACGACTGATTGATGATAGTTGGACTCTTTTTCTTTTGGCTGAGAAATAGAGGAAAACCCTACCTTTCCACGACAAGGACTGATTGATAGTTGGACTCTTTTTTAAATTTTGTGAACATTTGTTAAAATTGTGATTTTTTTAGAAATTCTAAAAGAAAATAAAATTCGTGAACATTTTTTTCCATATCTGTGAACCGTATTTCAAATCATGAACTTCTTCAAATTTGTGATCTTCTTTAAATCCATGAACATTTTTTCAAATTCATGATTTTTTTTCAAATTACTGAACTAGTTTAAATCCTCAAACATTTTTACATGTTTAATCTATAAAAACCGGAAGTCGGTTTTGTTCATGAACCAATAGTTATTCGGTTTTTTTATCTAAAACAAATAGGCGTTCATTTTTAAGCCGACGAGGGCGACCAAGCGAGAAGACTAAGAAAGAGCAATTGGATCACGGCCCATCTACCATCCGCGGGAACGCCAACGGCGATTCAGGCGCCTAAAGCGCGCAAGGCATCTCCGGATGCTCCTATACGCCGCACTTTGCGGCAAATGGACGCTCCTTCGCACAGGATAGGCACCAACTGGGCCAGCCCATTACGGACGCCTGCGGGTGCATGCAGCAAGCGGGCGCGTTGGGAAGCTCCTGTTGGTACCGTAACACAACATGAAAAAACTCATGAAAAATAGAGGACCTCTCAATAATGAAGTGCTGTCGATAGCCATGGGAGCTGATGATTGTAAGTCACTGATTCGCGGCGCTAATTTCTAAGAACTAACCACAATGCCAGAACTCAACACTTTTTTATTTTATTCAAACAATTCTTGGAAATTGTAAACAATTTTTATTAAAGTAAGTAATGTTTCAAAGTCCGAATATTTCTGAATAACGAGATTTTTTTTTAAATTCCTTTTAAAAAAACATTTTGAAATTGTTAACAATTTTTGGAATCTTGAACATTTTTTTCCAATTGTGAACAATTTTTTGAACATGCGGACTTTTTTTAATAAACATGAACAAATTTGAAAAAAGTGATCATTTTTTGAAATTTTGAAATTTTTTAAAATTCCAAACAAATTTTGAAACCTGAACATTTTTTGAAATTCTCGAATGTTTTTGAATCTGTGAACAAATTTTGAAAAACAGGAACATTTTTTGGAATTCAAAACAAATTGAAACCATGAACATTTTTGGAAAACTCCCAAACATATTTTGAATTTGTGAACAAATTTCAGAAAATGGGAAAAAATTTAAAATCTTGAACATGTTTATACGTAAAACATTTTTTCTAAATTTGTGAACAAAATTTGAAAAAAGGAACATTTTCAAAATTCCGAATTCAAACTTTTTCTAAAAGAAAAATAAATTTGTAAAATAAAAAAGAAACATAAAAAAGGAACATAAAACTTTAAAAGGAAGAAAGAAGAAAAGAAAAGAAACAGAAACAAAAACAAAAAGGAAAATCTGAAAATCCGAAAAACCAGTAAAAACTAGTTGGGAAGATTCCCAAAACCGGGATCTTATAGCATGGTAATCCTGCTGGAAGTGGGCCGACCTATGTCGTTCCCTCGCACCTGTTCACTGTGCGTTTCAATGAAAGTTTGTCGCAGTAAGCGTCAAATAGGAATATTCTAGCATCTCCTATATGGTGCTTAAGGCGCCGGTTGCAGTTCATTCTGCAAACCGGCGCACACTCCGCCTCAGCTCTAGGCCGGCCCATTTTACGTTTGTTCTGTTTTATAAAACTCAAAAAAGGTGCGGCAGTGGGGGGAGCTCCTGTTTGGCGCCTTTAGCGCCCGAACAGGGGAGCCCCTATATCTCGCATTCTACGAGAGCGAGGGAATCCTCACTCAATGGGAGTGCCAATTGAGCCGGCCCAGGCGCGAGAGAGGCCACAACCTTGTTTTCCTGTTTTTCTTTTACGTTTTCCGATTTCATTTTTTTTGCTTATTTTTGTACTTTTTTAAGCTTTAAAATATTTTTAATATATATATTACAAAAAACATTTGAAACATGTTGAACAAGTATTTGAAAAATGTTGAACAAGTATTTGAAAAATGTTGAGAAGGTATTTGAAAATGTTGAACAATTATTTCAAAAATATTTAACAAGTATTTGAAAAAATGTTAATCGAGCATTCGAAAAAATAAATGTTGAACAAGTATTTCAAAAATGTTCAACAAGTATTTGAAAAATGTTGAACATGTATATAAAAATGTTAATCAAGCATTTGAAAAAAAAATGTTGAACATGTATTTGAAAAATGTTAATTAAGTATTTGAAAAATATTAAATGTGCTTATAAAAAATGTTGACCATGAATTAAAAAATGTTTTAATCATCTGTATGAAAAATATTAATCGAGCATTTGAAAAAATATTGAACAAGTGCTTGAAAAAATGTTAATCTGGCATTTGGAAAATGTTAAATGTGTATCGAAAAAATGTTGACCATGTATTAAAAAAATGTTAATATTTTTATTTGAAAATTGTTAATCAAGCATTTAAAATGATAAAAATGTGCATAGAAAAAATATTGACCATGTATTATAAAAAAGTTAAATGTGTATTAGGAAAATGTTGTTTACATATACAAAAAAGTAGAACGAAACCAAAAAAACAAAGAAAACCAAAAAAAACTTAAAACCGAAAAAGAAACAAAATAAAACAAACAAAAAAGAAAAATAGAACCGAGGAAACAAATGAAAAAAGAATGAAAAAATGGAGAAGAAAAAAGAAAGGAAACAAAAGAAAATGAAAAAGAGGGGAAAAACCCGAAGAAAAGCGAATAAAACTGAAAAAGAAAGGACCGTGATATTTGGCACATGTGTGCCAAATAGCAAAACTACCACACACATCATTCATTCCCTCTAATTACATGGATGCATGTATTAGAATGACTCTCACCTTCTACGTGTATTCATTTCTCTAATTACATGCATGTATGTACTAGAGGACAAAAAAGTTGATCATCCTAGATTTCCCTTATTCCAAAAATTCAAAATGTTTTGTACCTCAAACCATCGGTTGGATGCAAAAACCGTTTTCACATAAAAGGTTCGTCGCGACGAGATCTTCGAAACTAGATCCCAGGTATGTCCCGACGACTTGGGGGGGGGGGAGGGGGTGTCAAAAGTTAACACGCATGGGCCACATAAGTTATCACGTCTGTGGTATGCAAGTTATCGTGGTGTTTCCACATAAGTTACTGGGGCGTTCAAATGTTTCTCTCACCCTTCTCCACATGCGCATGCATATGCACTGGATGACAAAAAAAAGTTGATGCCATCCTAAATTCTCCCGATGCAAAAAACCGTTTTCTCATAAAAGATCTTCGAAGATAGATTCAATATTGGTATGTTCGGACGACTTTTTTCCGGGTCAAAAGTAACAACGCATGAGGTACATAAGTTACCCCGCCCTGTGGTATGCAAGTTATCGTGGTATTTTCACATAAGTTATTGGGGTTGTGTTTTTCAACAACTTTTTCGCCCGTTTAAAAATTACCGTGGTGTTTGTACCTAAGTTATTGGCTATGCAGTTAGTATGCTACCGTGATATGTACACATAAGTTATCGGGATTATGTTGTTTCAATAACTTTATTTCCCCATGGTCAAAGTTTTCACGTTTGTACGTAAGTTACCGGGGATATGTTTTCAACATTTTTTTCCGACTTTGTCGAAGGTACCGGGGTACGTTTTCAACTTTTTTTCCGACTTTGTCAAAGTTACCGCGGTGTTTGTACGTAAGCTATCAGGTATGTGATTCATATATTATCGTGTTATTTTCACATAAGTTACCAGGGTTGTGTTTTTCAACAACTTTTCCCCCTCCTTAGTTAAAGTTACCGCGGTGTTTGTATGTAAGTTATCATGTATGTGATTCGTATATTATCGTGCTATTTTCACATACGTTACCCGGGGATATGTTTCAACAATTTTTTTGCTCGGGTAAAAAATTAATATGGTGTTTTCACCTAAGTTATCAGGTCTACGGTGCATATATTACCATCCTATTTACACTTAATTTACTAGGGGTATATTTTCAACAATTTTCTTCCCCATGGTCAAAATTACCATGGTGTTTGTAACTAGGTTATCACGTCTGTGGTGCGTATATTATCCTGCTATTTACACATAATTTATCGGGCATCTTTTCAATAATTTTCTTCCCCCATGGTCAAAGTTACCGCAGTGTTTGTACGTAAGTTATCAGGTATGTGATTCGTATATTATCGTATTATTTTCACATAAGTTACCGGGGTTGTGTGTTTCAACAACTTTTTTCCCTCCTTAGTCAAAGTTATCGCGGTGTTTGTATGTAAGTTATCATATATACGGTTCGTATATTACCGTGCTCTTTTCACATACGTTACTCGGGGGATATGTTTCAACAATATTTTTGCTCAGGTCAAAAATTACCATGGTGTTTTCACCTAAGTTATCAGGTCTACGGTGCATATATTACCATCCTATTTACACTTAATTTACTAGGGGTATCTTTTTAACAATTTACTTCCCCATGATCATAGTTACCATGGTGTATGTACCTAGGTTATCACGTCTCTGGTGTGTATATTATCATGCTATTTACACAGAATTTATCGGGCATCTTTTCAACAATTTTCTTCCCCTATGGTGAAAGTTACCACGATGTTTGTACCAAACCTATAATGTCTGTGGTGCGTATATTACCATGCTACTTACAAAGAATTTACTGTGGGTATGTTTTCAACAACTTTTTTCTCGGGTCCAAAAATACCACGATGTTTACACCTAAATTATTATGCCTGCGGTGCGCATATTACCGTGTTGTATACACCGAAGTTACCAAAGATACTTTTTCAACAAATACAACAGAAATGTACATGGTTTTCAAACTTTTTGCATGGGTCAATACTACAAGTGGATCATCATCTTTTGGCTCCGTGCACTCCTTGTGTGAACAACTCATTGAAAAGGAACAAACATTGCACTTACTAGTTCAATCAAAGGGACAAAAAAAGTTGTGTTCAATTCAAGGCCTTGCGCCCTTCCTGTCGAAATATTGTTGCAGGTGGAGGTTGTGGCACTCAGAAGACACCTGCTGATGGTGCTGCTGACATGATACAGCAAGAAGATGTTGGAGGAAACACCAATGCAAAAGATGATCAGCACATTGCCATCTATTTCAGCTCACCTCAACAAAGAGAAAGAGAGGTCTTGGGTGACAAAACAAATGGCCAATTACTCCTTTCAGCACCACCTGCAAACAGCAAAGCTCACCGCCCTGCTACTCCGTGGAGAACATGCTCGATGCTGACCAAAAGCGAAATAGCAACAATGTCTCTTCTTCGCAGCAGCAGCGGCAGCGCGAACAGGGTGAGGGGCAGAGGAGGAGAGAGAGGGAACCGAGAGGAAGATGAGGTAGGGCGGAGAGCGGCAGAGCTCAGCTCGGCTTGCCGGTGGCGGCTGGCTCGCCGGAGCGATGCGGACGTGGATGGCGTAGCTGCATCCGCGCGAGCTTCAAGGTTGGAGGAGAGGGAGAGAGGAGGAAAGGAAGGAGAAGGATCGGACATGGGGCTAGGTCGCCGTCGACCGGCGGCTTCTGGCACGGCCGGTGCTGAGCGCATGGCGTAGGAGCATAAAGCCCTCCTGGCGTCGCGCCGGGCGAGGGAGAGAGTCAACAAAGGCTGCTTTTGGGTGGGTGGGGGGGGGGGAGCGCGAGACCGCTTGATAAAAAACGGACGATGCTGAGATCGTTCGGTACTTTTGCAAAAAAAGAATGGTGTGCCACTTACATATTCCGAAAAAGAAAACCTAGAAAAACCTATGGAATACCAGCTCTTTTCCTATAAAGTATGTTGCGCCTTGGAATCTAAAATATGAGATGCGTGCTATCCCAGTGGCTAGCAACGTAAACTCTTAACTATGAGATCATGGGATCGACTCCCCGTCAGAATGCGAGAAATAGCGCTCCCGCCTGAACAGGGTCCTGGCGCCCACGCGATAGCTTGCTGGGCCGTGGCCCAAAACTCACTCGATCCCCAAAAACGAAAAGAATCTCTCGCTCACGAGTCTCTTCTTCGTACAGGATCACTCATTCACTAATTTGAATGATTTACAAAAACATTCATGAATTTGAAAAAGTTCTTGAAGTTTAAAAAAGTGCACAAATGTGGAAAAAAGAGTTTATCAAATTTGAAAACTTCATCAATTTTGAAGAAAAAATCACGCTCACGAGTCTCTTTTTCGTACAGGATCGCTCATTCACGAATTTCAATGAATTAGAAAAAAAACATGAATTTGAAAAAGTTCTTGAAGTTTTAAAAAGTGCACAAATGTGGAAAAAAGAGTTCATCAAATTTGAAAAAAAAATCATCAATTTCGAAGAAAAAAATCACGAAAGTGAAAAAAGTTCCCCGATTTTGAAATAAGTTCATCAAAATTGAAAAAAGTTCATGAATTTTAAAAAAGAAATCGTCTATTATTGAAAAAAGTTCATGAATTTGGGAAAAAACTCATTGAATTTGGAAAAAAGTTCATCGGATTTTGAAGAAAAGTTCATCGATTTTGAAAAAAGTTTATCAATTGTGAAAAAGGTTCATCGAATATGGAAAAAAATCATTAATTTTGTAGAAAACTTCATCAATTTTGAAAAAAAATAATCGATTTTGAAAAAAAGTTCATCAAATTTGAAAAAAAGTTCAACGATATTGAAAAAGTTCATCAAATTAAAAACAATTAATCAATTTTGAGAAAAAAAGTTCATCGATTTTGAAAAAAAAACACAAAATTAAAAAATCGAGCATTTAAGAAATCAGGAAAAAAAACTTGAAAAAAGAAAGAACAAGAAAAAGAAAAAACCGAATAAAGCCGCCTGAAAACTGACCAGCGACCCGCGAACTGAGAACGTAATAAAATGGTTAAACGAAGTAATTGTGCAAGCTCGGATGATATAGCCTTGTTGTTGTTTTTTTTTTCAAACAATATGGCCTAGTTATTACTGCCCTAGCATCCTTTTTTTTAGGGAAACTGCCCTAGCTTCCTGAGCTCCGTTCGATCTCGTCGCGTGCATTTTTTCTGTTTTTTAACCAAAAATCAGAATGGTAATGGGCCGGCCCAGAGCTGAGGCGGAGTGTGCGTCGGTTTGCAGAATCCTACCCGCGCCCTTGTAACGCCCCCATGTTATAAGCTACAGTAATCCATCATGATTATGCTAACTCACTTTGCTTTGCAATGCTTTATCACTATGGATTCATATCTCATTTCAAACTCCACCTCTGAAATCAATTCAAATTGCAAGTGAAATTTAAAGTTTCACAAACATGGTTGCAAAATAGTCCATCATTTAGCAAATATTCCATAACAATTATTTGTTAAGGAAAACACATCACTTATTTGCTTAATTGGGCTCTAACAATTAAAACAGTGCCAAATCAACATATTTAAATGCTTTTCCATTTATGCAAAATTCAAACAACTTCAAACCCTTCCCAAACTTTTTGTGACAGCGCCAAATGATGCAATGTAAATATGTGGCCAAGTCCCATATTTTACAAAATCCATTTGCTAGCTAAATAAAATTGCAAAACACTGGAAAAGGAATAAAACAAAAAAATAAAAGGAAAAGGCCACTGTGCACTGGGCCTTAGTGCACAGTAGCAGGCCCAGCCCGCTCGCCCGCACAGTCGTCGTCTTCCTCCTCCACCTGTCGAACGGGACCGAGCCGGGCGCCGTCTCCGCCGAGCCAGCTCGCCGTCCGCGTCGCTACAGGCGCCGTGGGATGGATAAGAACGCCACCGCGGCCCCCGGGGACTCGCGCCGGTCCTTATCCCCCTCGCTCGCTCCTCTCCCTCTCGTCTCCACCTCACCCGAGCGCCACCGTCGCCATGGCTCCGGCGTAGCCGTGGCAACCGTCGTCCCTGCGCCCTTCCGCCGTGTCCAGGAGCTCCGTCGTCGACCTCTACATCTCCCTCCCCATGAGACCAAGCCCGAAGCCCCTGCATCGCCAGATCGTTGTCGTCTTCTTCCTCTGGACCCGCCAGCGTTCTTCTTCAACTCCGGCGCCGTCTGTAGCTCCTAATCCCCCAACGGCACCGTGTGCCACCCGGTGAGCTGCCACTCCTTTCCCCTCCCTTAGCGCTGCCTCCCGTCGCCCGTAGCCGTAGCTGCCGTCGTGCCCGACCTCGCCTCGCCGTCGCGGCCACAGCCATCACGGCTCCCGTCCGGGCATGGCATCGTGCTCCTGGTGCTTCCAGGAGCCCAACAAGCACACGCACGCGCCTCCCCGTGCTCTCTATGCTCGGATCCGTCGAGGCCCGAACTCCGGCGTTCACCTCAGTGGTCGCCGCCGTCGCTACGCACCATCTCTGCCCCTGCCACCACCGCCGTTTGACGCGGCGCCTCACGGGAGTTCGAAGGCGCCTAACACCGCGCCAAATGGGCGCCTGTGGACAAATCCCGACGGCCGCCAAAGCGCTCCGCCGCGAAAATGGTCGTCGGAGCTGTTCGCCGGCGCCGCCGCCACGTGGCCCTGCCACCCTGGGTCACTGGCAGCTGGGTCCCACGGCCCAGTTGACCAGTCAACGGGTCAACGCTGACCCGCTGACTCAGCCCACCTGGCCCACTGTCAGCCTTTGCTGACTGGGCTGTTGACCCAGTCAACTGGCCCCACCTGTCAGCCTCTGTGGTGCACTGTGTGTGCACTGCACCGGGTGCACCTACTATTTCTGCTGCAATTTTCGAATTAAATTTAAATCAGGAAATTTCAGAAATTGTTTAAAACTTTGAAAAATCATATAAAATAATTCGTAACTCGGATGAAAATAATTTATATATGAAAAATGATTAGAAAAATACGAAGAATCCGAATATGCCATCCACATACCTGTCACATGCCTCCAACACTGCAAACATGGAACCTTCCCCTCCGGATCGTTTGTCCAATAATTGCGTAAAGCCAGGAAAATATTCCAAGATATTTTCCCGCTCCGTCGTCTGTAACGCTTAGCACCGCATTAGGTCACCCCCAGCACAGCATATTGCCATGTCATGCCTTGTGATGCATTTGTTTGCTTTATATTTTCTGTTTCTTCCCCCTCTTCTCTCCGGTAGACCCCGAGACTGATGTTGACCCCGAGTACGACTACGTCATCGACGACCCATCCCTCTCAGCAGAGCTTCCAGGCAAGCAAAACCCCCTTGATCATTCCTATAACGCCCATTCTTTCTCTCTCGTGCTTGCATTAGATTTTGCTACTGTTGTTCGATAGCTCCTATTCTAATGCATAGCCTGATTTTGTAACCTGTTGTTGATACTTTATCTGTTGTCCTATATGCTTAGTATAGGCTGGTTAGTGATCCATCAATGGCTCCACACCCTTGTCCTTGGTGCCATGCTTACTACTGGATGATTCGATCAATGTGATCGAGGTGCAGAGACCGAACACACCACCAGCACCCCCTTAGTTGTACGACTCTGCAGAGCTACTATCGAGTGCCGAGGGTGATGCCTCGTATCTCACTTCTGATGATATTTCTGTAGTGCAGCACATCGGATGTGGTTTACCGAGGGTGATTCCTCGCTCACCACTCCCGATGATGACTCTGTCATGCAGCACCGCAAGCGTGAAACCATCGAGGGTGATTCCTCCAAGTTCACCTTGACATTTTACATCGAGCAAGAATCTATCGAGGGTGATTCCTCAGATTCCTTTGATGTTATGGACACACTGTTACCTTGACTATTACCTCAGTCCCTTGTTGAAGTCGGGTCGACCCAAGGGGTACCCGCGAGAGTTATTGAAGTCGGCTTGACCATGAGGGTACCCGCGAGATTTAATGACGCGGCACGACCGGGCAGGCAGACCGCCCTATAGAGGGATGGGCATGGCCCTTGTCATAAGTCCGCGAGACGGGGCGACAGGATCACTGATCGTCTCCACGAGCTCCCAACACACTAATGGGTTTGGATATGTGATCTGAGTAGGCCTCTGGCCTTTTTGCACTGACCACCACGCGGGAATAAGTATGGGCACTCAGCGTCGTACGATTCTCCCGAAAGCTCTTCAGATGTCAGCAGTTGTGCGGCGCGCGCCCGGGTGAACTGGAACGCCTGCGTGTGTATACAGGGGCTAGGTTTGGTCCCGGCCCCGTACGCAACGCGCAGGAGTGCTTAGGACGATTGGCCCATGACCCCTGAGCGCTTAGGATGTAGACCGGCATGCTGACCTCTCTGCTGAGCCTAGGTAGGATTGCGGTGTGTCGATCAGCCGAGGCCGGGCATGACCCGGAAAAGTGTGTCCGGGCGGAGTTAATCGAGCGTGTTGGGTAAGTTGGTGCACCCCTGCAGGGAAGTTATCTATTCGAATAGCCGTGTCCACGGTAACGGACGCTCGGAGTTGTGTCCCGGTCTACTACAACTAGAACTGGATACTTGAGATACTAAACTAATATTATGGTTCCGGGATCACTTTCTCGTAGGGTGTCGACGAAGGATCTCTGGGCGTTGCTAATATATACTTGTTACTATATTATATGTTACTATACTCTCTTCTGATGCTGCAAGATGCTAGTCTATGATAGGCTAGGCCTTACCCCTCTACTCTGGAATTCTGCAGTTTAGTCCACAGATACAGCCCCTTCCCTTTGATACCGATGCATACTTAGCATAGATCTGATATAAGTGTTGCGAGTACTTTGGATGAGTACTCACGGTTGCTTTGCTACCTTTTTCCCCCCTACCCTATTGCTGTGATCAGATGATGGAGCCCCGGAGTCAGCTGATCCCGCCGATGACTACTACTACTACCTCGACGGAGCCTACTACTACGTGGAGACCGACGACCAGGAGTAGATAGGAGGCCCCAGGCAGGAGGCCTGCGCCTCTTCGATCTAGTTGTTGTTGTTTTTCTAGCCTTCTTAAGGCAAACTTGTCTAATTATGTCTGTACTCAGATATTGTTGCTTTCGCGGACTTATGTATTTGGGTTCTCGTGACCCTTGGTTTGTAATATAACTCCCTTATGTTTGAATTTGTGTCTAGAGTTGTGTTGTGATATCTTTCCGTGAGTCTCTGGTCTTGATCGTGCATGTTTGCGTGTATGATTAGTGCACGGTCGAGTCGGGGGCATCACAAGTTGGTATCAGAGCCGACTGCCTGTAGGAAGCCCCTTTCCAACTCCTTGGCTGAAGTTGAGTCTAGTCTTTGAAAAACTATTTTACTAACATTGTTGTGTGGCTTACGGGCCCACATCGCAAATGGATGGGATTAGGATCTTTTATTCCTCTCCTTTACTCTGGGATTCTGATCTCTCTTCTTTTCGGGTTAAAGATTTTACTAACTCTAACCTTAGGTTCTCGTAATCACATCTACTCGGAGAGCTGGATTATCTGCAACTATTCCTTTGAATGTATGATGTATGATTCACACACTGTTATTTGACATCATTGAACTCCTTTGTTACAGATGCGTCCCGCAACGTAGCTCGTACGCCAGACTATGGCTATTGATGCGACTGGATTCCCTGCTATTCTGGTCGACCTCTTGACCAGATTGGGATATCGCTGGTACCCCGAGTACACTGTTTACGAGGACTACCGCGAGTTCAACCAGGAGCAGTACCGCGCTGTGGTTTGAATCTTCGATCGGCAGAATAACTCCATCACTGAGTTGCACACCTTTCATGGTGTTGGAGTGACTGTTGACATGGCAGTCCATGATGCTGCCTATGCTGCTATTGCCCATCTCCGTGGAGAGCACCCTCACTTGGATGAGTCTGGATTCCGATACATCACGTATGCCTCCGCTGGGGATGAGAGTGGGTACTACACTGCTATCTGTACCCCTTACGTGCGACGTCGTTATGACCCGCAGGTTTTGGTCCAGTACACTGAGGCTCTAGATCGCACTGCCCGAGCTCTTGTTGTCGAGTTGTACGCCACTCGTGCTCGTCTTTACGACGCTCTGACACAGTTGCTGCCAGCAGTCAGTGCAGGGATGCATCCTGAGTACATCCTTTACCCGCGCAGGACAGAGATGCCACCAGGTCTTGAGTGGCTTGCTGTTGGAGGTTGTACTTCCCCACGTGGACCTCTTCTCCCAGTCCGGGACCAGGTTCTGCATCAGAGTGTTCATGGAGCGCAGGATCCTCATATCGAGGGCAACCTGTGTCGTCGTCACCTGCAGCTGCCTGGCTTCAGTGGTTTTCTCCGACGTTGATATAGCCATCGCTATGTCCCGTTGTTGTATCCCTCCACCGCGTGCCTGCGTGCCGCCTAGTATGTCTAGGTTATTTTCCTTTCCGAACTTGTATCACTGGCTTGTAATCGACTCTATGTATGGATCTGTTTGTTATGGTTGGCTACTGTGATGTATCTATTGCACTTCTTTCATTGTGCATGTTACCTCATGAATGATTCCATACATCTGCAAATGCTCATTGCTAAACTACCCCTGTTAAATTTTAGCAGGATGGTTAGATCAGGTGGTCATGGCCGTGGTGCCAACAATCCACCACCGCCCGACTATATGGCTGGAATGATGCAACAATTTGAGCTAAACCGTCAGTTTATGCAAGGGATCATGGCTCAGTTTCCGCAACCACATGCTAATCAGCAGTCAGCCCCAATAACTCTGCAAGATTTTGTGCGTCTCAACCCTGCTATCTTCCGCAACTCAACTCAGCCCCTTGATGCTGATGACTGGCTCCGCGACATCACTTATGAGATGGAGTCTGCTAATGTTGCCCCTGCCAGCTTTGTCACTTTCGCATCCTACTTCCTGAAGGGTCCCGCTGCTCAATGGTGGGACAGTCACAGGCGTTCATTACCTGTTGGAACAGTCATTACCTGGTTGGAGTTCCAAGCTGCCTTCCGTGACTGCTACATTCCTCAGGAAATTATGGACAGGAAGAAGCGAGAGTTCCGCAACCTCACACAGGGCAACAAGCCCGTGGATGTTTATCAGCGGGAGTTCATTGACTTGTCCCGCTATGCTGAAGAGGATATTGCTACTGATGCTCATAGACAGGAAAAGTTCCGCGAAGGACTTCACCCTGATATCAAGCTTGCACTCCTTGTTCAAGATTTCACTGACTTCGCCACCTTGGTGAACAAGGTCATTCAGGTGGAGACTGGTCTGAAGGAACATAAGAAAACACTCAAGCGCAACCGTGACGTTGGCTCATCTTCGGGCTCGTCGGGACAGAAGCGTCGAATATGGATTCCCCACAGCATGTACAGTCCAGCTGCCCCTGCACCAAGGCCACCCTATGTTGCGCCTCGCCTGCCTCCTTCACCACCGAGGCAGCCGAGACCTCAAGCTGCACCACCCCGAGCTCCTGCTCCCCGTCCCAATGACGGACTGTGCTTCCAGTGTGGCCGTCCAGGTCACCGTGCCAAAGACTGCCGTCAGAACCAGAATGTAACATCCCCAGATCTCAACCCTGCCATTTTGCTAATTAATTTGCCATGTCATCTTATTAACCTTGCTAATTGCCACTTTGGTTTAAACACAATTCAAATTCAAATTCAAATATTAAGTCAAATAATTATTTCTTCAAACAGCAGAACAAAAGTGTTCATAATATTGCAAATATTCCCAAAGCAATTATAAAAATAAAATCAACATTTATTGAATTCCAAATTTGACCCCAACATCCAAAAACAGTGACTAAAACAGCCACTTTAATCCATTTGCATTTAATCAAAAATCAAATGATTTCAAATATTACCCCAACCATTTTATAGCAGTACCAAATATTGCAGAGTATTTATTGACACTAGTTTAACATTTAACGAAATTCATTTAGTAGCTAAAGTAAATCGAAAACAGTAGCTAAAAAAAATAGAAAACAGAAAAGAATAAAAGAAAGGGCCTAACTACTACTGTGCACTTAGGCCCAATGCTAGAGTAAACGACCCAGCCCATGTAAGGGCCTTCTCCTTCCTCACGTACAGAGAGAAAGGCAGAGCCATGACGTGGACGCCGCACGGCCGTCCGAGCCGCCGATGTTGCTCGTGTCGATCATCCACGACGCCCTGGAGATGTTTAAGACCCCCCCTGACGCAGTGGACAACCCTACTCCTCCTTCCTCCCTCTCCTCACGTCGCCCCCTTCGATTCATTCGCGCCAGAACTCTGCTCGCCATGGCCGTTGCGGTAGTCGCGGCCAGTGGCCACCCCGCTCCCTGAGACCATGTTCGGTAGCTTCGTCATGGTCAGCTTCATCACCACGCCGAAGGATTCGAGCTAGGAGGCCCCGTACGCTCGGCATCGAGCACATCTCCGTCGGTACATCACCGGCGTCCGACGTCATTTGCCGCGGCTCCGGGCCGCCCCCGACCTCCCCGACCGCGCCAACGAGCTCGCGGTGAGCTTCTCCTCCAATTCCCCTCGACCCCGGCTTCGATCCGTGCCTTTTTCGCCCCCATGCTCGCCCATGGCACTGACCGAGCTGCACGTACGCGTACGTGCTGCTGCTGCTCGTCCTGCCGCTGCCCCGCTCGCCACTCGCTCGCTGCAGCCGCGCCGCCCATGCTGCTGTTGTACTGCCCGCCACTCCCACCTGCTGCAACCGTGCCGCCACCGCCGCCCTCTGCTGCCGCTGCTGTCTGCTGCAGCTGCTGCCGAGCGCCGCTGCTCGTCCCGCGCTACAGCTGCTCATGGACGCCCCTAGCCGCGCGCGCGCTGTTGACCGCGCCGTGGCCGGGCCCAGCTGCGCCGGGGCCGCTCCTGCCTCCGCCCTCCGCTGCCTGCCGCGCCCCTCGGCGGCCATGGCCGAGACGTGCCTGGGCACAGCCCCTGGTGGCCGGCTGGCCCTCTGCCATGTGGGCCTGCCCCTATAAAAAAAGAAAAAGAAAAGTAAAGTAAAGGGATAAAAAAATGAATGAGACACTTACAGGTGGGACCCGCCTGCACTATTCACCTGTTGACCAGTCAACGTTGACTGGGTCAACTGGGCCCTCTGGTCCCACAAGTCAGCCTCTCTGGCTGTGTAACTAGTGCGTGCATTTAGCAATTCCAGTTAATTTTCTAATTAAAAAGAATACCATAAATTCCAGATAAATGATTAAAACTTTGAAAAATCATATAAAATAAACCGTAACTCGGATGAAAATAATTTATATATGAAAAATGATCAGAAAAATATGAAGAATCTGAATATGCCACTCCCATACCTGCCACACCTCTCTAACTTGGTGAACATGGAACCTTCCCCTCCGATTCATCTGTCCGATAAATGCCCGGAGCTGGTAAAACACCTCCAAATGTTTCCCGTTCCGACTAACTTGCGTAGTACTGCATTAGGGCACTCCTCGAATAGCGTGCTGCCATGCCATGCATCTGTGATTGCATTTGTTGCTTGTATTTATTGTTTCTTCCCCCCTCTTCCCTTCGGTAGACTCCGAGACTGACACTGCCCCTGTGATCGACTACGTCACCGACGACCCTGCTTCCTTTTCAGCAGAGCTTCCAGGCAAGCAAAACCTCCTTGATCATCCCTATATCGCCTATTCTTTCTCCCCCATGCTTGCATTAGAATTTGCAACTGTAATTGATTGATCCCATTCTAATGCATAGCCAGTTTTTGTAACCTGCTATTGTTACTTTACCTGTCATCCTAATCTGCTTAGTATAGGTTGGTTAGTGATCCCTCAGTGACCCCTCACCCTTGTCCCTGTTGCCCCGCTTTGTTACCAGTACCTCGATCATTGTGATCGATGTGCAGATACCGTCACATCACCACACACCCCCTTAGTTGTACGACTCTGCAGGGATACTATCGAGTGCAGAGGGTGATACCTCGTACTGCACTCCTGATGATATGCCTGCAGTATAGCACATCGATGGTGATTGTAGAGGGTGATTCCTCGCTCTCCCCTTCCCGATGATGACTATGTCGTGCAACCCCTCAAGTGGGAACCATCGAGGGTGATTCCTCCTGGTTCTCCTTGACGGATTACATCGAGTAGGAATCCATCGAGGGTGATTCCTCGGATTCCCCCTTGATGTGATGAACACACGGATACCCTACTTATACTATAGTCCCCGGTTAAAGTCGGGTCGACCCCGAGGGGTACCCGCGAGAGGTGTGAAGTCGGATTGATCGTAAGGGTACCCGCAAGATAATTACGAGGCGCGGCCGGGTAGGCAGAGACCGCCCTAGAGAGGGATGGGCATGACCCTTGTTGCACTTCCTCGAGACGGGGCGACAGGAGTACTGATCGTCACCGCGAGCTCCTAATAATTCGCTAACGGATTTGGGTATTGATCTGAGTGGGTCGTTGGCCCTATACGCACTACCACCACGCGGGATAATGGTTTATGGGGCCCTCGGCGCCGTATGTATCAGCCGAAAGCTCTGTCAGACGTCCAGTTCAGCATTGTGGCCGGGCCGGATCGGCGCCCCAGAGGTGGTGCCTGGTATCCCCCTACGCACAATGACCCGGAGTGCACATGGCGATGGCCCAAGACCCCTGAGCACTTAGGATGTAGACCGGCGGGGACCTCTCTGCTGAGCTCTAGGTAGGGTTGCGGTGTGTCGATCAGCCGAGGCCGGGCATGACCTAGGAAAGTGTGTCCGGCCAGAGTTAATTGAGCATGTTGGGTAACAGTAGTGCACCCCTGTAGGGAAGTTATCTATTCGAATAGCCGTGTCCACGGTAACAGGACGCTCAGTGTTGTATCCCGATCTACTACTACTTGAACTGGATACATGTTAATTAATTGTAAGCTTCGGGATCGCTTTCTCGCAGGGAGTCGAGTAAGGATCTCTGGGCTTTGCTTCTACATGCTTGTTACTTTATAATATGCTAATCTGCACTCTTCTTATGCTGCAAGACCCTGAAGATGCTAGTCTTCGTTAGGCTAGGTTTTCCCCCTCTGTTCTGGCATTTCTGCAGTTTAGTCCAAAGATATAGCCCCATTCCTTTGATACCGATGCATACTTAGTATAGTTCTGATGTCAGTCTTGCGAGTACTTTGGATGAGTACTCACGGTTGCTTTGCTCCCTCTTTTCCCCTATACCCGATTGCTGCGATCAGATGACGGAGCCCTGGAGCCAACTGTTTCCGCCGACGACTGCTACTACCCCCGGCGGAGCTTACTACTATGTGGAGACCGACGACCAGGAGTAGTTTAGGAGGCTCCCAGGCAGGAGGCCTCCGCCTTTTCGATCAGTGTCGTTGTTATGCTAGCCTTCTTAAGGCAGACTTGTTTAACTTTGTGTCTGTACTCAGATACTTTTGCTTCCGCTGATGCTTGTATGACTCGAGCTTATGTATTCGAGCCCTCGAGGCCCCTGGCCTGTAATATAAAGCTTGTATGTCTTTTATTTGTGTTTAGAGTTGTGTTGTGATATCTTCCCGTGAGTCCTTGTTCTCGATCGTGTGCATTTGCGTGTATGATTAGTGCACGGTTGAGTAGGGGCGTCACAAGTTGGTATCAGAGCCGACTGCCTATAGGTAGCCCCCTTTCCAACTCCTTGGCCGAAGTTGAGACTAGACTTGAAAAACTGTTTTAATAACATGGCTGTGTGGCTTACGGGCCCACGTCGTCAATGGGTGGTATTAGGATCTTCTATTCCTCATCTTTACTCTGGGACTCTGAATCCTCTTCTATTCGGGTTAAATGATTTTGCTGACTCTAATATTAGGATCTCGTAATCACATTCGCCCGGAGAGCTGGATTATCTGCAATTAATCCTTTCCTTTGGTCTGGTTAACCTGATAATCACCTTTTCCTTTCCATTGGTCTGTTTAACCTTTCTCATAATCTGTCTTTATCTGAGCAGTGATAATGCCGTGCTGAAGTCAACACCCCCAAATAAAACATTGTCACTATTGTTGATGACATTCCGGTAACCACCGATGGACAAGAACCTTGCCTATTGGTCCGCCTCGATTTCATGAGCAGGAAAATGGTTCTCTTCGTTCCCCACCCTTGGTACCGACGTTGTTGCCGACATAGCTGACAGGCTTTCCTCTGACACATCTTGTTGTCATGATCGCGCAAGATGTCACTGCCTTCCCACTCTTAATTGACAGTCACCACAGTTCCACAGGATCAAAACCTGGCTCTTCTGTACACCCTTGATCCCGAAGATACCCCTTACCCCACCTCTTAAATCTCGGGACGAGATTTCTTGTAGTGGGGGAGAATTGTAACATCCCCAGATCTCAACCCTGCCATTTTGCTAATTAATTTGTCATGTCATCTTTTTAACCTTGCTAATTGCCACTTTGGTTCAAACACAATTCAAATTCAAATTCAAATATTAAGTCAAATAATTATTTCTTCAAACAGCAGAACAAAAGTGTTCATAATATTGCAAATATTCCCAAAGCAATTATAAAAATAAAATCAACATTTATTGAATTCCAAATTTGACCCCAACATCCAAAAACAGTGACTAAAACAGCCACTTTAATCCATTTCCATTTAATCAAAAATCAAATGATTTCAAATATTGCCCCAACCATTTTATAGCAGTACCAAATATTGCAGAGTATTTATTGACACTAGTTTAACATTTAACGAAATTCATTTAGTAGGTAGAGTAAATCGAAAACAGTAGCTAAAAAGAAAATAGAAAATAGAAAAGAATAAAAGAAAGGGCCTAACTACTACTGTGCACTTAGGCCCAGTGCTACAGTAAATGACCCAGCCCATGTAAGGGCCTTCTCCTTCCCCACGTATAGAGAGAAAGGCAGAGCCATGGTGTGGACGCCGCACGGCTGTCCGAGCCACCGATGTTGCTCGTGTCGATCATCCACGACGCCCTGGAGATGTTTAAGACCCCCCTGACGCAGTGGACAACCCTAGTCCTCCTTCCTCCCTCTCCTCGCGTCGCCCCATTCGATTCATTCGCGCCAGAGCTCTGCTCGCCATGGCCGTTGCGGTAGTCATGGCCAATGGCCACTCCGCTCCCTGAGACCATGTCCGGTACCTTCGTCATGGTCGGCTTCATCACCGCGCCGAAGGATTCGAGCTAGGAGGCCCCGTACGCTCGGCATCGAGCACATCTCCGTCGGTAAATCACCGGCATCCGACGTCGTTTGCCGCGGCTCCGGGCCGCCCCCGACCTCCCCGACCGCGCCAACGAGCTCGCGGTGAGCTTCTCCTCCGATTCCCCTCGACCCCGGCTTCGATCCGTGCCTTTTTCGCCCTCATGCTCGCCCATGGTCGTGACCGAGCTGCACGTACGCGTACGTGCTGCTGCTGCTCGTCCTGCCGCTGCCCCGTTCGCCACTCGCTCGCTGCAGCCGCGCCGCCCGTGCCGCTGTTGTACCGTACCCGCCGCTGCCCGCCACTCCCACCTGCTGCAACCGCGCCGTCACCGCCGCCCTCTGCTGCCGCTGCTGTCTGCTGCAGCAGCTGCCGAGCGCCGCTGCTCGTCCCGCGCTACAGCCGCTCATGGCCGCCCCTGGCCGCGCGCGCGCTGTTGACCGCGCCGTGGCCGCGCCCGGCTGCGCCGGGGCCGCGCCTGCCTCCGCCCTCCGCTGCCTGCCGCGCCCCTCGGCGGCCATGGCCAAGCAGTGCCTGGGCACAGCCCCTGGTGACCGGCTGGCCCTCTGCCATGTGGGCCTGCCCCTATAAAAAAAGAGAAAAGAAAAGTAAAGGGATAAAAAAATGAATGAGACACTTACAGGTGGGACCCGCCTGCACTATTCACCTGTTGACCAGTCAACGTTGACTGGGTCAACTGGGCCCTCTGGTCCCACATGTGAGCCTCTCTGGCTGTGTAACCAGTGGGTGCATTTAGCAATTCCAGTTAATTTTCGAATTAAAAAGAATACCAGAAATTCCAGATAAATGATTAAAACTTTGAAAAATCATATAAAATAAACCGTAACTTGGATGAAAATAATTTATATATGAAAAATGATCAGAAAAATATGAAGAATCCGAATATGCCACTGCCATACCTGCCACACCTCTCTAACTTGGTGAACATGGAACCTTCCCCTCCAATTCATCTGTCCGATAAATGCCCGGAGCTGGTAAAACACCTCCAGATGTTTCCCGCTACGACTAACTTGCGTAATACTGCATTAGGGCACTCCTCGAATAGCGTGCTACCATGCCATGCATGTGTGATTGCATTTGTTGCTTGTATTTATTGTTTCTTCCCCCCTCTTCCCTCCGGTAGACTCCGAGACTGACGCTGCCCCTGTGATCGACTACGTCACCGACGACCCTGCTTCCTTTTCAGCAGAGCTTCCAGGCAAGCAAAACCTCCTTGATCATCCCTATATCGCCTATTCTTTCTCCCCCATGCTTGCATTAGAATTTGCTACTGTAATTGATTGCTCCCATTCTGATGCATAGCCTGTTTTTGTAACCTGCTATTGTTACTTTACCTGTCATCCTAATCTGCTTAGTATAGGTTGGTTAGTGATCCATCAGTGACCCCTCACCCTTGTCCCTGTTGCCCCGCTTTGTTACCAGTACCTCGATCATTGTGATCGATGTGCATATACCGTCACATCACCGCACACCCCCTTAGTTGTACGACTCTGCGGGGCTACTATCGAGTGCCGAGGGTGATACCTCGTACTGCACTCCTGATGATATCCCTGCAGTATAGCACATCGATGGTGATTGCAGAGGGTGATTCCTCGCTCTCCCCTTCCCGATGATGACTCTGTCGTGCAACCCCTCAAGTGGGAACCATCGAGGGTGATTCCTCCTGGTTCTCCTTGACGGATTACATCGAGTAGGAATCCATCGAGGGTGATTCCTCGGATTCCCCCTTGATGTGATGAACACACGGATACCCTACTTATACTACAGTCCCCGGTTAAAGTCGGGTCGACCCCGAGGGGTACCCGCGAGAGGTGTGAAGTCGGGTTGACCGTAAGGGTACCCGCGAGATAATTATGAGGCACGGCCGGGTAGGCAGAGACCGCCATAGAGAGGGATGGGCCTGACCCTTGTTGCACTTCCTCGAGACGGGGCAACAGGAGTACTGATCGTCACCGCGAGCTCCTAATAATTCGCTAACGGATTTGGGTATTGATCTGAGTGGGTCGTTGGCCCTATACGCACTACCACCACGCGGGATAATGGTTTATGGGGCCCTCGGCGCCGTATGTATCAGCCGAAAGCTCTGTCAAACGTCCAGTTCAGCATTGTGGCTGGGCCGGATCGGCGCCCCAGAGGTGGTGCCTGGTATCCCCCTGCGCACAACGACCCGGAGTGCACAGGGCGATGGCCCAAGACCCCTGAGCACTTAGGATGTAGACCGGCGGGGACCTCTCTGCTGAGCTCTAGGTAGGGTTGTGGTGTGTCGATCAGCCGAGGCCGGGCATGACCCAGGAAAGTGTGTCCGGCCAGAGTTAATCGAGCGTGTTGGGTAACAGTAGTGCACCCCTGTAGGGAAGTTATCTATTCGAATAGCCGTGTCCACGGTAACAGGACGCTCAGTGTTGTATCCCGATCTACTACTACTTGAACTGGATACATGTTAATTAATTGTAAGCTCCGGGATCGCTTTCTCGCAGGGAGTCGAGTAAGGATCTCTGGGCTTTGCTTCTACATTCTTGTTACTTTATAATATGCTAATCTGCACTCTTCTTATGTTGCAAGACCCTGAAGATGCTAGTATTCGTTAGGCTAGGTTTCCCCCCTCTGTTCTGGCATTTCTGCAGTTTAGTCCAAAGATATAGCCACATTCCTTTGATACCGATGCATACTTAGTATAGTTATGATGTCAGTCTTGCGAGTACTTTGGATGAGTACTCACGGTTGCTTTGCTCCCTCTTTTCCCCTATACCCGATTGCTGCGATCACATGACGGAGCCCTGGAGCCAGCTGTTTCCGCCGACGACTGCTACTACCCCCGGCGGAGCTTACTACTAAGTGGAGACCGACGACCAGGAGTAGTTTAGGAGGCTCCCTGGCAGGAGGCCTGCGCCTTTTCGATCAGTGTCGTTGTTATGCTAGCCTTCTTAAGGCAAACTTGTTTAACTTTGTGTCTGTACTCAGATACTTTTGCTTCCGCTGATGCTTGTATGACTCGAGCTTATGTATTCGAGCCCTCGAGGCCCCTGGCTTGTAATATAAAGCTTGTATGTCTTTTATTTGTGTTTAGAGTTGTGTTGTGATATCTTCCCGTGAGTCCTTGTTCTCGATCGTGTGCATTTGCGTGTATGATTAATGCACGGTTGAGCAGGGGCGTCACACAGAACCAGCTGGCACCTCCTTCAACTGGCCGTGGTAACAACCAGCCCCACAACAACAATGCCAAACCTTCTTATGGTCGTGGACAGGCTAACCACATTGATATGACCGAAGCTCAAGACCAGCTTGCTACTGTGATGGGTACTCTTCTCGTTAATTCAGTACCAGCTTCTATTTTATTTGATTCGGGAGCATCGCATTCATTCATGTCAGAAGCTTTTGCATACATGCATGACATTAAATATGAGAAGTTGCACAATCCACTCTTGGTAAATGCTACTTGTGAGCTGCGTTGGTAATTCCCTGAAGAGGAAGGGAGATGCAGTACAGTAGAGATAAGTATTTCCCTCAGTTAGGAAACCAAGGTTATCAATCCAGCAGGAGAATCACGCAACACCTCGTTAGCAGCACCTGCACACAAAACAACAAATCCTTGCACCCAACGCAAACAAGGGGTTGTCAATCCCTCGGCGGTTACTTGCAAGATTAAATTGTATGTGATAGACAGATAGATAGAAACAAAAATAAAAAAGAAAACAAATAAAGAAAAAGTGCAGCAAGGTATTTTTAGGGTTTTTAATATATGATTTAGATAGACCCGGGGGCCATAGTTTTCACAAGAGGCTTCTCTCAAGAAAATAGCATACGGTGGGTAAACAAATTACTGTTGGGCAATTGATAGAAAAGCAAATAATCATGACGATATCCAAGGCAATGATCATGTATATAGGCATCACGTCCGAGACAAGTAGACCAACTCCTGCCTGCATCTACTACTATTACTCCACACATCGACCGCTATCCAGCATGCATCTAGTGTATTAAGTCCATAAAGAACGGAGTAATGCCTTAAGAACGATGACATGATCTAGACAAGATAAACTCACATATGAATAAACCCCATCTTTTTACCCTTAATAGCAACGATACATACGTGTCATGTCCCTTTCTGTCACTGGGATTGAACACCGCAAGATCGAACCCATTACAAAGCACCTCTTCCCATGGCAAGATAAATCAATCTAGTTGGCCAAACCAAATCAATAGATCAGAGAAGAAATACGAAGCTATAATAATCATGCATAAAAGAGTTCAGAGAAAACTCAAATAATATTCATGGATAATCTGATCATAAACTCACAATTCATCGGATCCCAACAAACACACCGCAAAAAGTGATTACATCGGATAGAACTCCAAGAACATCGAGGAGAACATTGTATTGAAGATCAAAAAGAGAGAAAAAGCCATCTAGCTACTAACTATGGACCCGAAGGTCTGTGGTAAACTACTCACGCATCATCGGAAGGGCAGCAAGGTTGATGTAGAGCCCCTCCGTGATCGATTCCCCCTCCGGCGGAGTACCGGAAAAGGCCTCCAGATGGGATCTCTCAAGAACAGAAGCTTGCAGCGGCAGAAAAAGTATTTCGTGGACTCCTCTGTTGGTTTCTCGATTTTACAGAATTTATAGTGGTGGAATTAGGTCAAACGGAGTTGTGTGGGCCCCACAAGCCACCAGGGCATGCCACCCCCCTGGGGCGCGCCCTGGTGCCTCGTGGGCCACTGCTCCATCTTCTGGCCGTCTCCCGAAGCTTCCAGTACTTGTTATGTCCAGAAAACAATCTCCAAGAAGTTTCGTGGCATTTGGACTTCGTTTGGTACTGATATTCTGGAAAACCAAAAACAGGCAAAAAACAGCAACTGGCACTGGGCACTAAGTTAATAGGTTAGTCCCAAAAAATGATATATAATTGATGTAAATGTATATAAACATCCAAGAATGATAATATAATAGCATGGAACAATCAAAAATTATAGATATGTTGGAGACGTATCAGCATCCCCAAGCTTAATTCCTGCTCGTCCTCGAGTAGGTAAATAATAAAAATAGAATTTTTGATGTGGAATGCTACCTATCATATTCATCTCATATTCTTTTCTTTGTAGCATGGACATTTGGACTTGAATGATTCAAAGCAATAGTCTATAATTTGACATGAAGATATAAATACTCAAGCATGCTAACAAGCAACCATGTCTTTCAAAATATCAACGCTAAAGAAAGTTATCCCTAGCCCATTATGCTCAATCATTCATCCATTCATGAAATACACTTAATATTAGCTACACACAATGCACAAGTATGACAATATTGCTCTCTAGTTGGTGCTTTATAAGAGAAGATGGAGACTCAAAATAAAAATAAAAATTGCATAAAAGTAAATAGATAGGCCCTTCGCAGAGGGAAGCAGAGATTTGCTAATGTGCGAGATCTCAAAGATTAAATTAGAGAGATAAAATATTTTGAGAGGCATGCTTTTCCTGTCAACGAAAACGATCGAGAATTCCCAATATTTTCCATGCTAGACACATCATAGGCGGTTTCCAAACAGAAAGTAAAGTTTATTTCCTTTCCACCATTCTTTCACAATCCATGGCTAGTTGTATCTACGGGTGCCCTCCATACCAACACTTTCCAAGGAATTTTGTTGTTATTAACTTTTGATTCATTATGGGACTGGGCATCCCTATTACCAGCCACTCTCTCGTGCAATGACAAGTGACTAAACACTCATCGTGAGAATAACACACCTAGCATGGAAAATAATGGCCACCCCCTGCCGCTTCATGAGCGGTACGGGCACACAAAACGCAAAATTATTTTGAAAATTTAGAGTTGGCACATGCAAATTTACTTGGAACGATATTGAAATACCGCATATAGGTAGATATAGTGGACTCATTTGGCACAACTTGGGTTTAAGGATTTTGGATGCACAAGCAGTATCTCCGCTTAGTACAAATGAAGGCTAGCAAATAGATTGAGAAGCAACCAACCAAAAAGCAAAAACGGTCATAAACATGCATTGAACATAACTAACACCGAATAATGCACCATAAGTAGGATATAATTTCTTTGCATAACTATTGACTTAATGTGCATGCATAGGGAATCACAAACCTTAACACGAATATTCTTACTAAATCATAATTACTCACTAACATGTCTCACATATCATCATCTCCATATCGCAAAACTATTGCAAGGAATCACACTTATCATATCCAATGATCTATATGAAAGTTTTTATTATATCCCTCTTGAATATTCATCACTTTGGGACCAAATTCATATCTTGTGCAAATTACCGTTACTATTATCAACTCTCAAAAAGATATAAGTGAAGCATGAGAGCGCAAATATTTATTCAAAATTTCAATCTTATCAACTCTCAAAATAATATAAGTGAAGCATGAGAGTTTATTTCTTCAAAATTTTAATCTTATCAACTCTCAAAATAATATAAGTGAAGCATGAGAGTTTATTTCTTCAAAATATAGCCACCGCCGTGCTCAAAAATATTTAAGTGAAGCACTAGAGCAACTGCCTAGCTCAAAAAATTTAAGTGAAGCACATAGAGTATTCTAACAAATTATGATGAACGTGTGGCTCTCTCAAATTGGTGTGTCCAGCAAAGATGATTGTGACAAACTAAAAAGCAAACAAAGCAAAGACTCTTATAATACAAGACGCTCCAAGCAAAACACATATCATGTGACGAATAAAAATATAGCTCCAAGTAAAATTACCGATGGTTGGTAGAAGAAAGAGGGGATGCCTTCCGGGGCATCCCCAAGCTTAGACGCTTGAGTCTTCCTTGAATATTACCTTGGGGTGCCTCGGGCATCCCCAAGCTTAGGCTCTTGCCACTCCTTATTCCTTCATCCATCGTGATCTCACCCAAAACTTGAAAACTTCAATCACACAAAACTCAACAAAACCTTCGTGAGATCCGTTAGTATAACAAAATAAATCACTACTTTAAGTACTGTTGCAAACCCATTCATATTTTATTTTTTCATTATACCTACTGTATTCTAACTTCTTCATGGCTTATACCCCCCGATACAATCCATAGTTTCATCAAAACAAGCAAGAAGTGCATCAAAAACAGAACAGTCTGTAGCAATCTATTTAAAAGCCATACTTCTGTAACTCTAAAAATTCTGAACAATTAGGACAACGTGCGCTCTTCATATACCAATACTGTGTAAAAATTTCAGATTTTTCTGATGCTCCAGTACAGAGCCAAAATTCCAGCACTGGACGCAAAATTTTATGTTTTCCAAACAGCATCAATTATACTATCTTCCAAATCATCCCAAAGGCTTTACTTGGCACAAACACTAATTAAAAACACAAAAACACAATCATAATCGTAGCATAATTGTGAAAACACACAATAACAGAAACAAAAAGAAAATTTTATTTTATTCATTGGGTTGCCTCCCAACAAGCGCTATTGTTTTATTCCCCCTAGCTAGGCATAATGCATAGTTTCAAGTATTGTCTTGTTTCAAGTTGATTCCAAAAGTGGCCGTCATAATGGATTCATATGGTGCTTTAATTTTCTTCCTAGGGAAATGTTCCATACCCTTTTTTAATGGAAATTGAAATTTTATATTCCCTTCTTTCATATCAATAACGGCACCTATGGTTCGTAAGAACGGTCTACCAAGTATTATGGGGCAAGAAGAATTGCATTCAATGTCAAGTACAATAAAATCAATGGGCACATAGTTCCTATTTTCAAGAATAAGAACATCAATAATTCTACCCAAAGGCTTTTTAATAGTAGAATCCGCCAGATGTAAATTAAGAGAGCATTCATCTATATTGGTAAAACCTAGCACATCACATAGAGATTTTGGAATTGTGGAAACGCTAGCACCCAAATCACATAAAGCATTGCACTCATAATTTTTAATTTTAACTTTAATGGTGGGTTCCCATTCATCATATAATTTTCTAGGAAATGAAATTTTTAGTTCTACCTTTTCTTCTAACGCTTTCATCATTGCTTCTACGATGTGTTTAGTAAAAGCCTTATTTTGCTCATAAGCGTTGGGTGAATTTAACATGGATTGTAACAAAGAAATGCACTCAATCAAGGAACAATTTTCATATTTAAAATCTTTGCAATCCAAAAGAGTGGACACATCACTAGTTAAAGTTTTTACCTCTCCAAACCCACTTTCATCAATTTTCTTATCAAGATTTTCACTCTCCGAGTTATGGGAACGCCTACTAGCTAAAGTTGACTCTTCTTCAGTCCCATTTTCATCAAGTTTTATATTGCTAAACAAAGAATCAATAGATGAAACACCAATCATTTTAATATTCTCATCATTACTACGATAAAAACTGGGAGGAATCGCTTTTTCTAAAAATTCTCGTTTAGCTTTCAGCATAGCGGTTTGATACGTCTTCAACGTATCTATAATTTTTTATTGTTCCATGCTGTTATATTATCAATCTTGGATGTTTTTATATGCATTTACAGCAATTATATATCATTTTTGGAGACTAACCTATTAACTTAGTGCCCAGTGCCAGTTGCTGTTTTCTGTCCTGTTTTTGTTTTACAGCAAATCAATACCAAACGAAGTCCAAATGCCACGAAACTTTTTGGAGATTTTTCCTGGACAAGATAAACACTAGAAGCTTCGGGAGAAGACCAGACGCCAGAGGAGGTGGCCACGAGCCACCAGGGCGCGCCTGGGGGGGGGCAGGCGCGCCCTGGTGCCTCGTGGGCCCACCTCAGCTCCGTTTGACCTAATTCCACCACTATAAATTCAGGAAAAATCAGAAACTCTCAGAGTAGTCCACGAAATACTTTTTCCGCCACCGCAAGTTTCTGTTCCAGAGAGATCCCATCTGGAGGCCTTCTCCGGTACTCCGCCGGAGGGGGAATCAATCACGAAGGGGCTCTACATCAACCTTGCTGCCCTTCCGATGATGCGTGAGTAGTTTACCACAGACCTTTGGGTCCATAGGCAGTAGCTAGATGGCTTCTTCTCTCTTTTTGATCTTCAATACAATGTTCTCCTCGATGTTCTTGGAGTTCTATCCGATGTAATCACTTTTTGCGGTGTGTTTGTTGGGATCCGATGAATTGTGAGTTTATGATCAGATTATCCATGAATATTATTTGAGTCTTCTCTGATCTCTTTTATGCATGATTATTATAGCTTCGTATTTCTTCTCCGATCTATTGATTTGGTTTGGCCAACTAGATTGATTTATCTTGCCATGGGAAGAGGTGCTTTGTAATGGGTTCGATCTTGCGGTGTTCAATCCCAGTGACAGAAAGGGACATGACACGTATGTATCATTGCTATTATGGGTAAAAAGATGGGGTTTATTCATACATGAGTTTATCTTGTCTACATCATGTCATCGTTCTTAAGGCGTTACTCCGTTCTTTATGGACTTAATACACTAGATGCATACTGGATAGCGGTCGATGTGTGGAGTAATGGTAGTAGATGCAGGCAGGAGTCGGTCTACTTGTCTCAGACGTGATGCCTATATACATGATCATTGAATTGGATATCATCATGATTATTTGCTTTTCTATCAATTGCCCAACAGTAATTTGTCTACCCACCGTATGCTATTTTCTTGAGAGAAGCCTCTAGTGAAAACTATGCCCCCCGGGTCTACCTAAATCATATTACTAAAACCCTAAAAATATTGCTGCCATTTTATTTTATTTATTTTATTTTGTATTTTTTTTTCAATCTATCTATCTATCACATACAATTTAATCTTGCAATTGACCGCCGAGGGATTGACAACCCCTCGTTTGCGTTGGGTGCAAGGATTTGGTGTTTGTGTGCAGGTGCTGCTAACGAGGTGTTGCGTGATTCTCCTACTGGTTCATTAACCTTGGTTTCATAACTGAGGGAAATACTTATCTCTACTGTGCTGCATCATCCCTTCCTCTTCGGGGAAAATACCAACGCAAGCTACAAGTTGCAGGAAGAATTTCTGGCGCCGTTGCCGGGGAGACATCATCAACATCTATCAAGTACCTTTGCATAAACTGTCATCTCCTTGCATTTATTTTATTTGCCATTTGCCTCTCGTTTTCATCTCCCCCACTTCTAAAACGTTTTTACAAAAATACAAAAATATTTTCCGTTTGCCTTTTTCTTGTTTGCTTCTTTGCTTGCTTGCTTTTATTGCCATGTCAACACTCAAGAACAGAAAGTGAAAGCAAAAATTTAAGATCACTATGGATCCTCATCCACTTGCTAATCTTTTCAAAAGATCCAATTATAATGAACCAATTGCTAGTGATTTGAGTGCTCTTGATTTTCTCTATGAAGTTTTGCTTGAAAATCGCGAATCTGAAAATTGTGATGAAGTGTTAAAACAAGAAATTTATAAAGTGATTCATGATAGCTCCTTGATTGAAAAGCATGATTGCAATGATGTTACTATAAATTCTATTAATGTGAATTGTGCTAAAAATATGCAAAACTACAAGCTTAGGGATGATAATTTGATTACGTCCACTACTTATTGCAATGATCATGATTGGGGTGATGCTTCTTATCTTGAAAATTTATTTAAGCCTCATGATGAATATGATATTGATAATAATGCTTGCAATAATATTGAAAGTGGGTTTGGGAGAATGTAAAATTTAGGTAAAAAGAATCCCACGTATTCGGAGAGTGTTCAATCTTATGAAATTTTTGACAAAAGTGGGTTCGGAGAGGTCATGACTTTAGTTGATGTTAATCCCACTATCTTGGAAGATTATAAGTTTTTTATGCATGTGGATCATAGAGATAATATTGTTTATGATAGCTATATTGTTGAATTTGACTATGATCCTACATATAATTATTATGAGAGAGAAAAATATGGTTGTAGAAATTTTCATGTTACTCAATTACCTCTCTTGAAGTTCAAATTGTTAATGCCCCGTTCTTCTTCCTTGCATATGCTAGAGATTACTTGTCTTGATAATTTGTTCTCCTATAAAATTCCTATGCATAGGAAGTATGTTAGACGTAAGTGTGTTTTTCATATGCTTCATGATGCTCTCTTTGTGTTTCTATTATTATCTTTCATGAGAGCATCGTTGAAATCTCAAGCCTATCTTAATGGCTATAAAGAAAGAGCTTGTTGGGAGACAACCCAATGAATAAAATAAATTTTTTCTGTTATTGTGTGTTTTCACAATTATGCTACTGGTATGATTGTGTTTTTGTGTTTTAATTTAGTGTTTGTGCCAAGTAATACCTTTAGGATGATTTGGAAGATAATATAATTGATGCTGTTTGGAAAACAGAAAGTTTTGCGTCCAGAGCCCGAATTTTGTTTCTGTACTGGAGCGCAAGAAAAATCTGAAATTTTTACACAGTATTGGTATATGAATTTCCCACGTTGTCCTAATTTTTCAGAATTTTTGGAGTTATAGAAGTATGGATTTTAAATAGATTTCTACAGACTGTTCTGTTTTTGACAGATTATGTTTTTGATGCACTACTTGCTTGTTTTGATGAATCTATGGATTGTATCGGGGGGTATTGATACGTATCCATCGTATCTATAATTTATGAAGTATTCATGCCATATTTATAACAATTCTATATGGTTTTGGTATGATTTGATTAGAACTAACCCGGACTGACGCTGTTTTCAACAGAATTACCGTGGTGTTGTTTTTTGTGCAGAAATGAAAGTTTTCCAAATGAGCTGAAACTTTTTGGAGATTTTTTATTGGACAAATAAAAAATATTGGCACCAAGACCCACTGGAGGGGGGCCACCCAGTGCCCACGAGGCACCAGGGCGCGCCACCCCCCCCAGGCGCGCCCTGGTACCTCGTGGGGCCCACGTGGCTCCGTTTCGCGTGATTCCAACGCTGAAAAATCATATATATTCAGAAACCCCCGAAAGTTAACCTAGATGAGTTTTTATGCCGCCGCAAGCCTCTGTACCAGAGAGATCCCATCTACAGCCCTTTTTCGGCACCCTGCCGGAGGGAGGAAGGCATCACCGGAGGCCATCTTCATCATCCCGGCGGTCTCCATGATGAGGAGGGAGTAGTTCACCCTCGGGGCTGAGGGTTTTTACCAGTAGCTATGTGTTTGATCTCTCTCTCCCGTGTTCTTGATATGGCACGATCTTGATGTATCGCGAGCTTTGTTGATATAGATGAATCATATGGAGTTTTTCCCCTCTCTATCTTCTTGTGATGAATTGAGTTTTCCCTTTGAAGTTTTCTTATCGGATTGAGTCTTTAAGGATTTGAGAACACTTGATGTATGTCTTGCATATGGATATCTGTGGTGACAATGGGATATTCACTTGAGTTACTTGATGTATGTTTTGGTGATCAACTTGCGGGTTCCGTGACCTTGGGAATTTATGCATAAGGGTTGGCACACGTTTTCGTCTTGACTTTCCGGTAGAAACTTTGGGGCACTCTTTGAAGTTCTTTGTGTTGGTTTGAATAGATGAATCTGAGATTGTGTGATGCATATCGTATAATCAAACTCGTCGGTACTCGTGGTGACATTGGAGTGCCTAGGTCACATTAGGGTTTTGGTTGATGTATATCTTAAGGTGTTATTTTAGTACGATCTCTAGGGCTGTTCGTGACAATTAATGGGGATGGCTCATAAGATTGATCGGGAAGGATAACTTTGAGGTGGTTTCATACCCTACAACAATTTCTTCGTTTGTTCTCCGCTATTTGTGACTTTGGAGTGAACTCTTTGTCGCACGTGAGGGATTTACATATGATTCAACTATGTCAACAATGTTGGGAGATTGCACTAGTGAAAGTATGAACCCTAGGCCTTGTTTCTAAGCATTGCAATACCGTTTTTTATGCTTGTTTACTTTTCGTTACCTTGCTGTTTTTTATATTTTCAGATTACAAAAACCTATATCTACTATCCATACTACATTTTTATCACCATCTCTTCGCCGAACTAGTGCACCTATACAATTTACCATTGTATTGGGTGTGTTGGGGACACAAGAGATTTCTTGTATTTGGTTGCAGGGTTGTTTGAGATATACCATCTTCAACCTACGCCTCTCACGGATTGATAAACCTTAGGTCATCCACTTGAGGGAAAATTGCTACTGTCCTACAAAACTCTGCGCTTAGAGGCCCAACACGAGTCTACAAGAATAAGTTGTGTAGTAGACATCAAGCTCTTTTCTGGCGCCGTTGCCGGGGAGGTGAGTGCTTGGAGGTATATATTTAGATCTTGCAATCGAATCTTTTAGTTTCTTGTTTTATCACTAGTTTGGTTTATAAGAGAAAACCACAAAAAAATGGAATTGAGGTTGCCTCATATTATTCGTCTTTATAATGTCTTTCTTGAAAATTAGGATTCCGATAATTGTGCTCAATTGATAGAAGAAGAATTCGATAAAATGTTTGGCATAAAATCTTTGAATGATGAGCATGATTGCAATGTTGTTAGTATGAATTATTTGAATATCCATAATACTAATGATGATTGCACTAGTCATGATAATGATGTCTCCTATAAGGATGTCAATTTTTGTGGAGTGAATTGGGAGTGCAAATGCATACCAAAAAGGGAAAATAGATTTTGTAAGAGGCATAAGTATTTAGAAACTAAAGGGTTGCAAGAGAGGCCAGATGATTGTGCTGAAAGATTTAATTTTTCTCGCCATCCTTGTGAACTTTGCAATGAACGTGGTCATTTAAATCTCCAATGCAAATTGTTTCATGATCAAATCGTGTCCAAAAATTGTGATAACTTGATTACCCTTGCGCATCATAATGAACTTAGTCTGCTTCTAGGGTATGAAGAAATGAAACGTATAACTAGAGATATTCCAGAATATAATCTCAAGAGATTTCTCAATTTTTATCTAGAGGAAATTTATAAGTATTGTGCGGTAAATTGCATTGAGAATCCTTACATTGCCAATTATTTAAAGACAAGAAAACAAATAGAAGATGAAGAGAATAATAATGAAGGGGAAGAGGTTTCCCAATATCCTCCTATTTTTTCTTATGACGAATCAGGTAACGAGGAGGAGCTTTTTATTCAACCAATCTCTTCAATAAAGTGCACGGAAAAATTGATTAAACCCACACGTGGTGTGGTGAAGAAGAAGAAAAGAAGAAAGAATAGAGGTAAAAAGGTATCCCTCCCAAATAATGTTGCTCCTATTATTGTTGTGCCTCATGAGAATGAATCAAAAATAATTGTGGAAGATGATACACTTGATGATGATATTGCTTCATTGTCCTATGGTACAATGTCCGAAGGAACTATTGGGGATGATTTTGTTATACCTATTACTCATTGTGATGATTATGATTGGGAAAATAATGATACTTCTTATAATCTTGAAAATCTTCATGGCACCAACTTGGAGGAATATGATAATAATTGTTATACTATTAGTGCTATTCATACTATTGATGATAAGAATGATTATGATAATGATATGCAAGACCACAAGCTTGGGGATGCTATGTTTGATGAGAATGACATGTTTGAGAATTTATTTGCTGCAATTAATGTTTGTCCCAAGCTTGGGGATGCTATGCTTAATAAAGATGATCTTTTTAGTCCCCCTACTTTGAATGATCAAATTTGTT
Source organism: Elymus sibiricus (assembly GCA_039707655.1). Classification (NCBI taxonomy): domain Eukaryota; kingdom Viridiplantae; phylum Streptophyta; class Magnoliopsida; order Poales; family Poaceae; genus Elymus; species Elymus sibiricus. Next base: position 157,147,788 of record CM077668.1, on the reverse strand, counting down.
ATGATGATTTCATGCCTCCTATCTATGATGATTATTGTGATGATACTTATGTTATGAAAAATAGTGATGATTATTATTATACTTGTTATAATTATGAAAATCCTTTTACTAAACATCACTCTTTTAATGTGGAAACAATTTATAGCATTCGAGTTTCATATGATACTCCCACTATTATGAATGAGAAGAAAATTGCTTGTGTGGAGAGTAATAAAAATCCTATGCTTGTAGATCATGAAAAGAATGCTTTATGTGATGGCTATATTGTTGAATTCATTTATGATGCTACTTAAAATTATTATGAGGGAGGAACATATGCTTGTAGGAGTTGCAATAATATCAAGTTTCCTCTCTATGTGTTGAAAGTTTTGAAACTATACTTGTTTTGCCTTCCTATGCTAGTTGATTATTGTTCCAATAAACTATTTGCTCACAAAATTCCTACGCATAGGAAGTGGGTTAGGCTTAAATGTGCTAGTCATATGCTTCATGATGCTTTCTTTGTGTTTCAATTCTTTACTTTTATGCGAGCATCATTGAAATCATCATGCCTAGCTAAAAGGCATTAAAGAAAAGCGCTTGTTGGGAGACAACCCAATACTTATACCTTCTGTTTTTGCGTGTTCACATGATTAATATACTGTAGTAATCATGTTTTATATGTTTTGTTTCAATAAAGTGCCAAGTAAAACCTTTGGGATAGTGTGGATACTTGTTGATTCAATTCTGTGCAAAAACAGAAACTTTTGCCTCCAGTGTTTAATTTCCCAGAATTTACTGGAGCGTCAAAAAATTCTGAAATTTTTATAAAGTATTGATATGTAAATTTTTGACGTTTTCCTAATTTTTCAGAATTTTTAGAGTTCAAGAAGTATGGTAGTTGCTCAGATCATTACAGACTATTCTGTTTTTGACAGATTCTGTTTTCAATGCATAGTTTGCTTGTTTTAATGTTTCCATAGCTTATATTATGAGATATAAATTGTGGAAATGATAGAATACAGTAGGAATTATATGGGAACAATTGTTAATCTTGTCTTGGACAGTACCTAAGTGATGGTTTATTCTTTATCATACTAACCGTTCTCACGAAGTTCCGTTAAGTTTTGTGTGATTGAAGTTTTCAAGTTTTGGGTGAGATATCGATATGAGGAGAATAAGGAGCGGTAAGAACCTAAGATTGGGGATGCCCAAGGCAACCCAAGGTAATATTCAAGGAATACCCAAGCAACTAAGCTTGGGGATGCCCCGGAAGGCATCCCCTCTTTCGTCTTCAACACTATCGGTAACCTCACTTGGAGCTATATTTTTATTCGTCACATAATATGAGTTTTTCTTGGAGCGTCATTTTGTTCTATTGATATTTGTTTTCTTCTATCAATAATCATATTTTGTGTCTTTTAGTTCAATAAAATGCCAAGTATAGCCTTTACCATGCTTATTTTGCAAGTTCATGAGTTGCTGTTTCAAAACAGAAAGTTTGCTGCTATTGATTAAATTGCCCAGAAATGTCAGAATGTGATAAAATCTTGAAATTTCGATACATTAAAATTTGATAAATTATTTCCAGTGTGGTAAATTTTCATAATTTTTTGAGTTATCTAATTATGGATTCTTAATTATCCTTTACAGACTGTCCTGTTTAGGCAGATTGCTGTTATGTTTGCATTGTTTGCATATGTTGGCTTGTTTAATGATTCTATTTGAGGATAGGAGTATTAAATATGCAGAGGCATTTAGTATTCAATGTTTAATTATAATTTTAGTGATTTGCTACAGTAGATAATGTTGAGGTTTTGAGTGGATTTATACTAACATATCTCACAAGTTCTTGTCAAGTTTTGTGTGGATGAAGTTTTTGAAACTTAGGGAAACTATTATATGAGAAGAATTAACGAGACACAAGAGTCCAAGCTTGGGGATGCCCAAGGCTCCCCAAGTTAATATTCCAAGAAGTATCAAGCATTCAAGCTTGGGGATGCCCCGGTAGGCATCCCATCACTTTTCTTCATCAACTATCGGTTAGTCTCGATTGAACCCAAGTTTTTACTTGTTCACATAATGTGTGCTATTCTTGGAATGTCATTTTATTTTGTTTTCTTTGCTGTTTGAATAAAATATCAAGATCTGAAACTTTTTAAATGAGAGAGAGTCCTCACATAGCTACTTAATTGTTTCACTACTCATTGATCTTCGCTTATATATTTTGGAGTAGTTTGTCAGTAATTCTCATGCTTCACTTATATATTTTTGAGAGTTAATAATAGTAATGGTAATTTGCACAAGATATGAATTTGGTCCCAAGTTGATGAATATTCGAGAGGGATATAATAAAAACTTTCATATAGATCATTGGATATGATAAGTGTGATTCCTTGCAATGAAAATAATGAAAGAGATCATATGCTAATCTTATGGAAAGTAATGACATCACATAAAGAAAAGTATAAGTGGTAAAATTTATTGGAGGTTAACAAGCATAGCATTAGTCAATGATGCAATTCATGAAAAAGTTAATAAGGGAAGAGAAGATTCACATGCAAATATACTATCTTGGACATCTTTTATGATTGTGAGCCCCCATTAAGTATTTTATGTCAAAGTGTTGATGTTGGACAAGGAAGACAACGTAATGAATTATGTTTGTTCATATTCACATAGAAGTTATATTGTTATAGATCCTCCAACATGTGGTGATTGCCCAATATCTTTGCTAGCCAAAAATCCGCACCAAGTAGAGATACTACTTGTGCATCCAAAACCCTTAAATCCAGTTTCTTACCATGAGAGTCCACTATATCTACCTATGGATTGAATAAGATCCTTCAAGTAAGTTGTCATCGGTGCAAAAAGCAATAAAAATTGCTCCTAAAATATGTATGATCTTTTATTGTAAGGGAAATAAGCGTTGTACGAACTTGTGATGGTAAAGAAATAAAAGCGACGGACTACATAATAAAGGTTGCTATCACAAGGGGCAATATAACGTGACGTTCCTTTGCATTAAGGGCTTGTGCATCCAAAAATAAAAAGCGCATGACAACCTCTGCTTCCCTCTACGAAGGGCCAATCTTTTACTTTTATGCATTTACTTTTATGTATTTACTTTTTATGCAAGAGTCAATAGTGTTCTCCTCTACTTCCTTTTTATTTTTCTCTTTTGCAAGCATCATGTGGTGGGGAAAGATCTAGGCACATATATCCAGTTGGATATGAGTGATCATGAGTTATTATTGTTGACATCACCCTTGAGGTGAATAAGTTGGGAGGCGAAATCACAAGCCCCTATCTTTCTATGTGTCTGGCTGAAACTTTTGCTCCATATATATGTCGTGAGTGTTAGCAATCATAGAAGACTAAATGATGGTTGAGTATGTGGACTTGCTAAAAAGCTCCTACATGAGACCCTTCCTGAAAATATGATGAATTGCAATTGCATTGTTGACTAGAATAGTTTGTTAGTTTCCAAGAAAGTTTATGCCTTATACTTCATTGTTGTGATGAATTATTACTTGCTCATGAGAAGTTTTATGATAATAAATATTGCTGTTATAATAATGATCTTGCTTTGAATCATTCAAGTCCAATGTCCATGCAACAAAAGAAAAGATTATATGATGACTATGATAGGTAGCATTCCACATCAAAATTTCTGTTTTTAATTGCTACTTTATCATGATGACTTTTATGAGAAAAAGTTGTTGTTATGATGCTAGGAAAAGTGATTGAAATTATCATTGATCAAACTTTTGCACTATGCTAGCATTCACACTTCATAAATTATTTGTTTTATCATTTACCTACTCGAGGACGAGCAGGAATTAAGCTTGGGGATGCTGATACGTCTCCAGCGTATCTATAATTTATGAAGTATTCATGCCATATTTATAACAATTCTATATGGTTTTGGTATGATTTGATTAGAACTAACCCGGACTGACGCTGTTTTCAGCAGAACTACCGTGATGTTGTTTTTTGTGCAGAAATGAAAGTTTTCCAAACGAGCTGAAACTTTTTGGAGATTTTTTATTGGACAAACAAAAAATATTGGCACCAAGACCCACTGGAGGGGGGCCACCCAGTGCCCACGAGGCACCAGGGCGCGCCACCCCCCCCCCAAGCGCGTCCTGGTACCTCGTGGGGCCCACGTGGCTCCGTTTCACGTGATTCCAACGCTAAAAAATCATATATATTCAGAAACCCCCGAAAGTTAACCTAGATGAGTTTTTACGCCACCGCAAGCCTCTGTACCAGAGAGATCCCATCTACAGCCCTTTTCCGGCACCCTGTCGGAGGGGGGAAGGCATCACCGGAGGCCATCTTCATCATCCCGGCGGTCTCCATGATGAGGAGGGAGTAGTTCACCCTCGGGGCTGAGGGTTTGTACCAGTAGCTATGTGTTTGATCTCTCTCTCTCGTGTTCTTGAGATGGCACGATCTTGATGTATCGCGAGCTTTGTTGATATAGATGAATCATATGGAGTTTTTCCCCTCTCTATCTTCTTGTGATGAATTGAGTTTTCCCTTTGAAGTTTTCTTATCGGATTGAGTCTTTAAGGATTTGAGAACACTTGATGTATGTCTTGCATATGGATATCTGTGGTGACAATGGGATATTCACTTGAGTTACTTGATGTATGTTTTGGTGATCAACTTGCGGGTTCCGTGACCTTGGGAATTTATGCATAAGGGTTGGCACACGTTTTCGTCTTGACTTTTCGGTAGAAACTTTGGGGCACTCTTTGAAGTTCTTTGTGTTGGTTTGAATAGATGAATCTGAGATTGTGTGATGCATATCGTATAATCAAACTCGTCGGTACTCGTGGTGACATTGGAGTGCCTAGGTGACATTAGGGTTTTGGTTGATGTGTATCTTAAGGTGTTATTTTAGTACGATCTCTAGGGATGTTCGTGACAATTAATGGGGATGGCTCATAAGATTGATCGGGAAGGATAACTTTGAGGTGGTTTCGTACCCTACAACAATTTCTTCGTTTGTTCTCCGCTATTTGTGACTTTGGAGTGAACTCTTTGTCGCACGTGAGGTATTTACATATGATTCAACTATGTCAACAATGTTGGGATATTGCACTAGTGAAAGTATGAACCCTAGGCCTTGTTTCTAAGCATTGCAATACCGTTTTTATGCCCATTTACTTTTCGTTACCTTGCTGTTTTTTATATTTTCAGATTACAAAAACCTATATCTACTATCCATACTGCACTTTTATCACCATCTCTTTGCCGAACTAGTGCACCTATACAATTTACCATTGTATTGGGTGTGTTGGGGACACAAGAGATTTCTAGTATTTGGTTGCAGGGTTGTTTGAGAGATACCATCTTCAACCTACGCCTCCCACGGATTGATAAACCTTAGGTCATCCACTTGAGGGAAAATTGCTACTGTCCTACAAAACTCTGCGCTTGGAGGCCCAACACGAGTCTACAAGAATAAGTTGTGTAGTAGACATCAGGTATAAGCCATGGTGAAGTTAGAGTACAGTAGGTATAATGCAAAAATAAAATATGAATGGGTTTGCAACAGTACTTAGAGTAGTGATTTATTTTGTTATGCTAATGGATCTCAAGAAGGTTTTGTTGAGTTTTGTGTGATTGAAGTTTTCAAGTTTTGGGTGAGATCACGATGGATGAAGGAATAAGGAGTAGTAAGAGCCTAAGCTTGGGGATGCCCAAGGCACCCCAAGGAAATATTCAAGGAAGACTCAAGCGTTTAAGCTTGGGGATGCCCCGGAAGGCATCCCCTCTTTCTTCTACCAACCATCGGTAATTTTACTTGGAGCTATATTTTTATTCATCACATGATATGTGTTTTGCTTGGAGAGTCTTGTATTATATGAGTCTTTGCTTTGTTTGCTTTTTACTTTGTCACAATCATCTTTGCTGAACACACCTATCTTGAGAGAGCCACACGTTTATCATCATTTGTTAGAATACTCTATGTGCTTCACTTAAATATTTTGAGCTAGGCAGTTGCTCTAGTGCTTCAATTAAATCTTTTTGAGCACGGTGGTGGCTATATTTTGAAGAAATGAATTCTCATGCTTCACTTATATTATTTTGAGAATTGATAAGATTAAAATTTTGAAGAAATATTTGCACTCTCATGCTTCACTTAAATCTTTTTTAGAGTTGATGATAGTAACGGTAATTTGCACAAGATATGAATTTGGTCCCAAAGTGATGAATATTCAAGAGGGATATAATAAAAACTTTCATATAGATCATTGGATATGATAAGTGTGATTCCTTGCAATAGTTTTGCGATATGGAAATGATAATATGTGAGTCATGTTAGTGAGTAATTGTGATTTAGTAAGAATATTAGTGTTAAGGTTTGTGATTCCCTATGCATGCACATCAAGTCAATAGTTATGCAAAGAAATTATATCCTACTTATGGTGCATTATTCGGTGTTAGTTATGTTTAATGCATGTTTATGACCATTTTCGTTTTTTGGTTGGTTGCTTCTCAATCTATTTGCTAGCCTTCATTTGTACTAAGCGGAAATACTGCTTGTGCATCCAAAATCCTTAAACCCAAGTTGTGCCAAATGAGTCCACTATATCTACCTATATGCAGTATTTCAATGCCGTTCCAAGTAAATTTGCGTGCGCCAACTCTAATTTTCAAAATATTTTTTTCCGTTTTGTGTGTCCGTACCGCTCATGAAGCGGCAGGGGGTGGCCATTATTTTCCATGCAAGGTGTGTTATTCTCACGATGACTGTTTATTCACTTGTCATTGCACGAGAGAATGGTTGGTAATAGGGATGCCCAGTCCCACAATGAAATCAAAAATTAAAAACAACAAAATTCCTTGGAAAGTGTTGGTATGGAGGGCATCCGTGGATACGGCTAGCCATGGATTGTGAAAGAATGGTGGAAAGGAAATAAACTTTACTTTCTGTTTGGGAACCGTCTATGATGTGTCTAGCATGGAAAATAATGGGAATTCTCGGTCATTTTCGTTGACAGGAAAAGCATGCCTCTCAAAATATTTTATCTCTTTAATTTCAGCCTTGAGCTCTGGCACATTTGACAAATCTATGCTTCCCTCTGCGAAGGGCCTATCCATTTACTTTTATGCAATTTTTATTTTTTTGAGTCTCCATCTTCTCTTATAAAGCACCAACTAGAGAGCACTATTGTCATACTTGTGCATTGGATGTAGCTAATATTTGAGTGTGTTTCATGAATGGATCAATGATTGAGCATAATGGGCTAGGGATAACTTTCTTTAGCATTGATATTTTGAAAGACATGGTTGCCTGTTAGCATGCTTGAGTATTTATATCTTCATGTCAAATTATAGACTATTGCTTTGAATCATTCAAGTCCAATGTCCATGCTATAAAAGAAAAGAATATGTGATGAATATGATAGGCAGCATTCCACATCAAAAAATCTGTTTTTATCATTTACCTACTCGAGGACGAGCAGGAATTAAGCTTGGGGATGCTGATACGTCTCCAACGTATCTATAATTTTTGATTGTTCCATGCTGTTATATTATCAATCTTGGATGTTTTTATATGCATTTACAGCAATTATATACCATTTTTGGAGACTAACCTATTAACTTAGTGCCCAGTGCCAGTTGCTGTTTTCTGTCCTATTTTTGTTTTACAGAAAATCAATACCAAACGAAGTCCAAATGCCACGAAACTTTTTGGAGATTTTTTTCTGGACAAGATAAACACTAGAAGCTTCGGGAGAAGACCAGACGCCAGAGGAGGTGTCCACGAGCCACCAGGGCGTGCCTGGGGGGAGGGGGGCAGGCGCGCCCTAGTGCCTCGTGGGCCCACCTCAGCTCCATTTGACCTAATTCCACCACTATAAATTCAGGAAAAATCAGAAACCCTCAGAGTAGTCCACGAAATACCTTTTCCGCCGCCGCAAGTTTCTGTTCCAGAGAGATCCCATCTGGAGGCCTTCTCCGGTACTCCGCCGGAGGGGGAATCAATCACGGAGGGGCTCTATATCAACCTTGCTGCCCTTCCGTTGATGCGTGAGTAGTTTACCACAGACCTTCGGGTCCATAGGCAGTAGCTAGATGGATTCTTCTCTCTTTTTGATCTTCAATACAATGTTCTCCTCGATGTTCTTGGAGTTCTATCCGATGTAATCACTTTTTGCGGTGTGTTTGTTGGGATCCGATGAATTGTGAGTTTATGATCAGATTATCCATGAATATTATTTGAGTCTTCTCTGATCTCTTTTATGCATGATTATTATAGCTTCGTATTTTTTCTCTGATCTATTGATTTGGTTTGGCCAACTAGATTGATTTATCTTGCCATGGGAAGAGGTGCTTTGTAATGTGTTCGATCTTGCGGTGTTCAATCCCAGTGACAGAAAGGGACATGACACGTATGTATCATTGCTATTAAGGGTAAAACGATGGGGTTTATTCATACGTGAGTTTATCTTGTCTAGATCATGTCATCGTTCTTAAGGCGTTACTCCGTTCTTTATGGACTTAATACACTAGATGCATACTGGATAGCGGTCGATGTGTGGAGTAATAGTAGTAGATGCAGGCAGGAGTCGGTCTACTTGTCTCGGACGTGATGCCTATATACATGATCATTGCCTTGGATATCGTCATGATTATTTGCTTTTCTATCAATTGCCCAACAGTAATTTGTCTACCCACCGTATGCTATTTTCTTGAGAGAAGCCTCTAATGAAAACTATGGCCCCCGGGTCTATCTAAATCATATTACTAAAATCCTAAAAATATTGCTGCCATTTTCTTTTATTTATTTTATTTTGTATTTTTGTTTCAATCTATCTATCTATCACATACAATTTAATCTTGCAATTGACCGCCGAGGGATTGACAACCCCTCGTTTGCGTTGGGTGCAAGGATTTGTTGTTTGTGTGCAGGTGCTGCTAACGAGGTGTTGCGTGATTCTCCTACTGGTTCGATAACCTTGGTTTCATAACTGAGGGAAATACTTATCTCTACTGTGCTGCATCATCCCTTCCTCTTCGGGGAAAATACCAACGCAAGCTACAAGTAGCACGGTTCTTTTCTTACTCTCATCCATGGAGACATATAAATCCTTAATTGATTCATTAATATCAATTTTAGGTGCCAAAATTTTAGTCTTAAAATTTTCCACATCATGAATAATTCTATCAATGCTCCTAGACATATCATCAAGTTTACTCAATTTTTCTTCTATCGTAGTGTTGAAAATCTTTTGAGCATTAATAAATTCTTTAATATTACTTTCAAGATCAGAGGGCATCCTATTATTATTATTATAAGAATTACCATAGGAATTGCCATAATTATTAGAGGAATTTCCAGGAAACGGTCTAGCATTGAAATTACCTCTATAAGCATTATTATTAAAATTGTTTCGCGAGACAAAATTCACATCTACGAGATCATTATTTTGCTCAATCAAAGTGGATAAAGGCACATCATTAGGATCAATAGGAGCATTTTTTCTAGCAACCAATTTCATAAGCGCATCAACTTTATCACTCAAAGTACTAATTTCTTCAACAGAATTCACTTTCTTACTAGTAGGAACTCTTTCAGTATGCCATTGTGAATAATTTTCCATAATATTATCAAGAAATTTCATAGCTTCTCCCAAAGTAATTTCCATAAAAGTACCACCCACGGCAGAATCTAAAAGATTTCTAGAGACAAAATTTAATCTCGCATAAATTTTTTGTATGATCATCCATAAATTTAAACCATGAGTAAGGCAATTTCTTATCATTAATTTCATCCTCTCCCAAGATTGAGCAACATGTTCATGATCAAGTTGCTTGAAATTCATAATTTGATTTCTAAGTGAAATAATTTTCGCGGGAGGAAAGTACTTGGTAATAAAAGCATCTTTACACCTATCCCAAGAATCGATACTATTTCGTGGTAAATATGAAAACCAAATTTTTGCACAATCTCGCAATGAGAACAAGAATAATTTTAATTTCACAATATCATTATCCACATCTTTTTTCTTTTGCATATCACATAATTCTACGAAAGTGTTAAGATGGGATGCAGCATCTTCATTAGGACTACCAGAAAATTGTTCTTTCATAACAAGATTTGGCAAAGCGGCATTAATATCACAAGTCTCCGCACTAGTGGCGGGAGGAGCAATTGGAGTACTAATAAAATCATTATTATTAGTATTGGAAAAATCATACAATTTTGTATTTTCTTGAGACATCGTGGCTACGCAAACAAGATAACAAGCAAGCAAACAAGCAAACAAGAAAAAGGCAAACGAAAAATATTTTTATATTTTTGTAAAAACCTTTTAGAAGTGGGGGAGATGAAAACGAGAGGCAAAGGAAAATAAAGTAAATGCAAGGAGATGAGAGTTTTATGCGTAGGTACTTGATAGATGTTGATGATGTCTCCCCAGCAACGGCGCCAGAAATTCTTCCTGCTACTTGTGAGCTGCGTTGGTAATTCCCTGAAGAGGAAGGGAGATGCAGTACAGTAGAGATAAGTATTTCCCTCAGTTATGAAACCAAGGTTATCAATCCAGTAGGAGAATCACGCAACACCACGTTAGCAGCACCTGCACACAAAACAACAAATCCTTGCACCCAACGCAAACAAGGGGTTGTCAATCCCTCGGCGGTTACTTGCAAGATTAAATTGTATGTGATAGATAGATAGATAGAAACAAAAATACAAAATAAAACAAATAAAGAAAAAGTGCAGCAAGGTATTTTTAGGGTTTTTAATATATGATTTAGATAGATCCAGGGGTCATAGTTTTCACTAGAGGCTTCTCTCAAGAAAATAGCATACGGTGGGTAAAAAAATTACTGTTGGGCAATTGATAGAAAAGCAAATAATCATGACGATATCCAAGGCAATGATCATGTATATAGGCATCACGTCCGAGACAAGTAAACCGACTCCTGCCTGCATCTACTACTATTACCCCACACATCGACCGCTATCCAGCATGCATCTAGTGTATTAAGTCCATAAAGAACGGAGTAACGCCTTAAGCAAGATGACATGATGTAGACAAAGTAAACTCACACATGAATAAACCCCATCTTTTTACCCTTAATAGCAACGATACATACATGTCATGTCCCTTTCTGTCACTGGGATTGAGCACCGCAAGATCGAACCCATTACAAAGCACCTCTTCCCATGGCAAGATAAATCAATCTAGTTGGCCAAACCAAATCAATAGATCGGAGAAGAAATACGAAGCTATAATAATCATGCATAAAAGAGTTCAGAGAAAACTCAAATAATATTCATGGATAATCTGATCATAAACTCACAATTCATCGGATCCCAACAAACACACCGCAAAAAGTGATTACATCGGATAGAACTCCAAGAACATCGAGGAGAACATTGTATTGAAGATCAAAAAGAGAGAAGAAGCCATCTAGCTACTAACTATGGACCCGAAGGTCTGTGGTAAACTACTCACGCATCATCGAAAGGGCAGCAAGGTTGATGTAGAGCCCCTCCGTGATCGATTCCCCCTCCGGAGGAGTACCGGAAAAGGCCTCCAGATGGGATCTCTCAAGAACAGAAGCTTGCGGCGGCGGAAAAAGTATTTCATGGACTCCTCTGTTGGTTTCCCGATTTTAGAGAATTTATAGTGGTGGAATTAGGTCAAACGGAGCTGTGTGGGCCCCACAAGCCACCAGGGCGCGCCCCCCCCCCTGGGCGCGCCCTGGTGCCTCCTGGGCCCCTGCTCCTTCTTCTGGCCCTCTCCCGAAGCTTCCAGTACTTGTTATGTCCAGAAAAAAATCTCCAAAAAGTTTCGTGGCATTTGGACTTCGTTTGGTACTGATATTCTGGAAAACCAAAAACAGGCAAAAAATAGCAACTGGCACTGGGCACTAAGTTAATAGGTTAGTCCCAAAAAATGATATATAATTGTTGTAAATGTATATAAAAACATCCAAGATTGATAATATAATAGCATGGAAGAATCAAAAATTATAGATACGTTGGAGACGTATCAGCAAACACTCCCGTGGGCCAATGCCAAGCCTCCTTGGTAAGCCATAATGTTCCCATTGAAATCGGAGGTCTAGAATTTCTTGCCTCACTCATCACCCTCAAGTCTTGCAACACCGATGTCATACTCGGAATGGATTGGTTGAAAGCGCATATTGCTTCAATCGATTGTGCCACTAAAACCGTCCAACTTCTACATCCTTCAAACGAGATTGTGAGCTACTCTGCTCGAATTATTCGAGATGCCGAAGCCCAGATATATTCTCTGAATGCGTTGAACGCTTCACCTCTTGAGGGAATCGAAAACGTTCCAGTCGTTTGCGACTTCCAAGATGTCTTTCCAGAAGAACTTCCAGGAGTACCCCCTGTTAGAGCTGTCGAGTTTGTCATCGACTTAAAACCAGGCACCACTCCTATTGCGAAGCGACCCTACAAGATGCCACCGCATGAACTCCTTGAACTTAAGGAGGAAATCGACAAATCACTTCGTAAGGGTTTCATTCGTCCCAGTTCCTCTGCTTGGGGAGCACCTTCTCTCTTTGTTAAGAAGAAGGATGGTACGAACCGGTTAGTCCAAGATTACCGACCTATCAACCAGGCAACAATTCAGAACAAGTATCCGCTTCCTCGGATCAACGATCTGTATGATCAACTTACTGGTTCTTCAGTATTCTCTAAACTCGATCTGAGGTTGGGTTACCACCAGATCTGAGTTCGTGAAGAGGATATTCCGAAGACCGCTTTCGTTACTCGATATGGCTCATACGAGTACACCGTCATGTCTTTCGGCTTAACCAATGCTCCAGCAATGTTCTCTCGATTGATGAACTATATCTTCATGGAATACCTCGACAAGTTCGTCATGGTTTATCTGGATGATATCCTTGTGTATTCCAAGAATAAAGAGGAACATGCTGAACACCTTCGTCTTGTACTGGAAAAGCTTCGAGAGCATCAGCTATATGCCAAATATTCCAAGTGTGAATTCTGGTTATCCGAAGTGACCTACCTTGGTCATGTGATTTCCAAGGATGGTATTGCTGTCAACCCAGAGCGAGTTCAGGCTATTCTTGACTGGACTCCTCCGAAGAATGTTAAGCAAGTCAGGAGTTTTCTCGTACTCGCCAGCTATTGCCGCCATTTTGTCGAGAACTTCTCCAAGATTGCCAAGCCTTTGACTGCTTTACTTCACAAGGGCATTAAGTTTGAGTGGACAAAAAAATGTCAAGAAAGTTTCCAAACACTCAAAGACAAGTTGACATCTGCCTCAGTGCTTGCTCCTCCAGATTCTCGCAAGGACTTCGTGATTTATTGTGACGCATCCCGTCAAGGATTAGGCTGCGTCCTAATGCAAGAGCGCAAAGTGATTGCTTATGGCTCTCGACAGTTGCGTCCTCATGAAGAGAACTACCCAGTTCATGATCTCAAACTTGCTGCAGTTATATATGCACTAAAGTTGTGGCGACATTACCTTCTCGGTAATCGTTGCGAGATCTACACTGATCATCAAAGTCTGAAATATCTGTTTACTCAACCAGACCTGAATCTCCATCAACAAAGATGGATGGAGGCTATTACAGACTATGATTGCGGTATTTCATATACCCCTGGTAAGGCTAATGTTATGGCCGATGCTTTGAGCCGCAAGTCTTATTGCAACAACCTCATGGATCAGCAAGCTCAACCCCTTCTTTATGAGGAACTTCGCAAGTTGAACCTTCTTATTGTTCCCCAGGCTTCCCTCAATACCCTTGTCACGGAACCAACTCTTGAGAAATCCATCAAGACTGCGTAGAGGAATGACACTGAAGTTGACCAGATTAAGCTTGACCTTACCTCTAGTAAGCCCTCAGATTTCTCGCTTAATACAGATGGAGCTTTGTTCTTCAAAGATCGCCTTGTGGTACCCCAGTTCGACGATATGACAGGGAAAGTTATGAAAGAAGCACATGACACACCTCTGTCTATTCATCCGGGAAGTACCAAGATGTACCAAGACATTCATCAAAGATACTGGTGGTCTAATATGAAGCAAGACATTGCTAGATATGTTGCTGAGTGTGACGTTTGCCGTCGCGTCAAAGCAGAACATCAAAAACCTGCTGGACTTCTGCAACCACTTCCTATCCCTGAATGGAAATGGGATAAGGTTCAAATGGATCTCATCACTGGCCTTCCCAAATCACGAAAGGGTCACAATGCTATTCTTGTCGTCGTCGACCAATTCTCCAAAGTTGCACATTTTCTGCCAGTCAAGGAGACGATCATTGCTAGTTAGTTAGCAGACTTGTATATCTCCAAAATTGTGACACTCCACGGTATTCCGAAGGAGATCAGTTCAGACCATGGCAGCCTCTTCACCTCAAAGTTCTGGGAAACTTTCCAAGAAGCTATGGGAACTCATATAACCTGGAGCACAGCTTATCACCCCCAGTCCCAAGGTCAAGTTGAACGAGTTAACCAAGTGCTTGAAGATATGCTACATGCTTGTGTCATCTCATTTGGCAAGAAGTGGGAAGAATCTGTCCCATATACTGAATTCTCATACAACAACAGCTATCAAGCTAGCTTGAAGATGGCACCCTTCGAGGTGTTATATGGACGTAAGTGCCGAACCCCTCTGAATTGGTCAAAAACTGGGGAACGACCGCTCATCGGTCCGGATATTATCCAACAAGCTGAAGAGCAAGTCCGTATTGTCCGAGAAAATCTCAAGGCGGCCCAGTCTCGTCAGAAGAGCAACTATGACCGTAAACACTAGGGATCGATCTATCAACCTGGTGAACAAGCTTATCTGCGTGTCACTCCTATGAAGGGCACTCATTGTTTTGGAATCAAGGGCAAGTTAGCTCCTCGCTACATTGGACCCTTCCGCATTCTCGCCAGACATGGATATGTGGCTTACAAATTGGAATTGCCATCGTAGTTTTCTCACATCCACGTTGTCTTTCATGTATCGCAACTTCGTCGTTGCTTCAAGGATCCACACCGTGTCGTGGATCATGAAATGCTCGAATTGCAAGATGATCTCTCTTATAAAGAGCATCCGATCCGCATTCTTGATCAAGTTGAACGTCGAATCCGTCAGAAGGTAATCAAGTTCCTTAAAGTGCAGTGGTCGAATCATACTAAAGATGAAGCCACTTGGGAACGCGAGGATCGCCTTTGTGAAGAATACCCCGATCTTTTCCCTTCTACCTCTTAATTCTCGGGACGAGAATTTATTTTAGAGGAGGAGAGTTGTAACGCCCCCATGTAATAAGCTACAGTAATCCATCATGATTATGCTAAGTCACTTTGCTTTGCAATGCTTGATCACTATGGATTCATATCTCATTTCAAACTCCACCTCTGAAATCAATTCAAATTGCAAGTGAAATTTAAAGTTTCACAAACATGGTTGCAAAATAGTCCATCATTTAGCAAATATTCCATAACAATTATTTGTTAAGGAAAACAACATCACTTATTTGCTTAATTGGGCTCTAGCAATTAAAACAGTGCCAAATCAACATATTTAAATGCTTTTCCATTTATGCAAAATTCGAACAACTTCAAACCCTTCCCAAACTTTTTGTGACAGTGCCAAATGATGCAATGTAAATATGTGGCCAAGTCCCATATTTTACAAAATTCATTTGCTAGCTAAATAAAATTGCAAAACACTGGAAAAAGAATAAAACAAAAAAATAAAAGGAAAAGGCCACTGTGCACTGGGCCTTAGTGCAGAGTAGCAGGCCCAGCTGGCCTAGCCCGCTCGCCCGCGCAGTCGTCATCTTCCTCCTCCACCTGTCGAACGCGACCGAGCCGGGCACCGTCTCCGCCGAGCCGGCCCGCCGTCTGCGTCGCTACAGGCGTCGCGGGATGGATAAGAACGCCACCGCGGCCCTCAGGGACTCGCGCCGGTCCTTATCCCCCTCGCTCGCTCCTCTCCCTCTCGTCTCCACCTCACCCGAGCGCCACCGTCGCCATGGCTCCGGCGTAGCCGTGGCCACCGTCGTCCCCGCACCCTTCCACCGTGTCCAGGAGCTCCGTCGTCGACCTCTACGTCTCCCTCGCCCACGAGACCAAGCCCGGAGCCCCTGCATCGCCAGATCGCCGTCGTCTTCTTCCTCTGGACCCGCTGGCGTTCTTCTTCGATTCCGGCGCCGTCAACAGCTCCTAATCCCCCAACGGCCACCGTGTGCCACCCGGTGAGCTGCCGCTCCTTTCCCCTCCCTTAGCGCTACCTCCCGTCACCCGTAGCCGTAGCTGCCGTCGTGCCCGAGCTCGCCGCCGTTGCCTCACCTCGCCGTCGCAGCCACGGCCATCACGGCTCCCGTCCGGGCACGGCATCGTGCTCCTGGTGCTTCCAGGAGCCCAACAAGCACACGCACGCGCCTCCCCGTGCTCTCTATGCTCGGATCCGTCGAGGCCCGAACTCCGGCGTCCGCCTCGGTGGTCGCCGCCGTCGCTACGCACCATCTCCGCCCCTGCCACCACCGTCGTTCGACGCGGCGCCTCACGGGCGTTCGAACGCGCCTAACCCCGCGCCAAATGGGCGTCTGTGGACAAATCCCGACGGCCGCCCGAGCGCTGCGCCGCGAAAATGATCGCCGGAGCTGTTCACCGGTGCCGCCGCCACGTGGCCCTGCCACTGGGCCACCCTGGGTCCCTGGCAGCTGGGTCCCACGGCCCAGTTGACCAGTCAACGGGTCAACGCTGACCCGCTGACTCAGCCCACCTGGCCCACTGTCAGCCTCTGCTGACTGGGCTGTTGACCCAGTCAACTGGCCCCACCTGTCAGCCTCTGTGGTGCACTATGTGTGCACTGCACCGGGTGCACCTAGTATTTCTGCTGCAATTTTCGAATTAAATTTAAATCAGGAAATTTCAGAAATTGTTTAAAACTTTGAAAAATCATATAAAATAATCTGTAACTCAGATGAAAATAATTTATATTTGAAAAATGATCAGAAAAATAAGACGAATCCGAATATGCCATCCACATACCTGTCACATGCCTCCAACACTGCAAACATGGAACCTTCCCCTCCGGATCGTCTGTTCGATAATTTCCTAAAGCCGGGAAAATATTCTCAGATATTTTCCCGCTCTGTCTGTAACGCTTAGCACCTCATTAGGTCACCCCCAGCACAGCATATTGCCATGTCATGCCTTGTGATGCATTTGTTTGCTTTATATTTACTGTTTCTTCCCCCTCTTCCCTCCGGTAGACCCCGAGACTGCTGTTGACCCCGAGTACGACTACATCGTCGACGACCCGTCCCTCTCAGTAGAGCTTTTGGCAAGCAAAACCCCCTTGATCATTCCTATAACGCCCATTCTTTCTCTCTCGTGCTTGCATTAGATTTTGCTACTGTTGTTCGATAGCTCCTATTCTGATGCATAGCCTGATTTTGTAACCTGTTGTTGATACTTTATCTGTTGTCCTATATGCTTAGTATAGGCTGGTTAGTGATCCATCAGTGGCCCCACACCCTTGTCCTTGTTGCCATGCTACTACTGGATGATTCGATCAATGTGATCGAGGTGCAGATACCGAACACACCACCAGCACCCCCTTAGTTGTACGACTCTCTAGAGCTACTATCGAGTGCCGAGGGTGATGCCTCGTATCTCACTTCTGATGATATTTCTGTAGTACAACACATCGGATGTGGTTTACCGAGGGTGATTCCTCGCTCACCACTCCTGATGATGACTCTGTCGTGCAGCACCTCAAGCGTGAACCCATCGAGGATGATTCCTCCAAGTTCACCTTGACATTTTACATCGAGCAAGAATCTATCGAGGGTGATTCCTCAGATTCCTTTGATGTTATGGACACACTGTTACCTTGACTATTATCTCAGTTCCTTGTTGAAGTCGGGTCGACCCAAGGGGTACCCGCGAGAGTTATTGAAGTCAGGTTGACCATGAGGGTACCCGCGAGATTTAATGACGCGGCACGACCGGGCAAGCAGACCGCCCTAGAGAGGGATGGGCCTGGCCCTTGTCGTAAGTCCGCGAGACGGGGCGACAGGATCACTGATCGTCTCTGCGAGCTCCCAACACACTAATGGGTTTGGATATGTGATCTAAGTAGGCCTCTGGCCTTTTCGCACTGACCACCACGTGGGAATAAGTATGGGCACTCGGTGTCGTACGATTCTCCCGAAAGCTCTTCGGACGTCAGCAGTTGTGCGGCGCGCACCCGGGTGAACTGGAACGCCTGCGTGTGTATACAGGGGCTAGGTTTGGTCCCGGCCGCGTACGCAACGCGCAGGAGTGCTTAGGACGATCAGCCCATGACCCCTGAGCGCTTAGGATGTAGACCGGCGTGCTAACCTCTCTGCTGAGCCTAGGTAGCACTAGGGCGTGTCGATCAGCCGAGGCCGGGCATGACCCGGAAAAGTGTGTCCGGCCGGAGTTAATCGAGCGTGTTGGGTAAGTTGGTGCACCCCTGCAGGAAAGTTATCTATTCGAATAGCCGTGTCCACGGTAACGGACGCTCAGAGTTGTATCCCGATCTACTACAACTAGAACTGGATACTTGTGATGCTAAACTGATATTATGGTTCCGGGATCGCTTTCTCGCAGGGTGTCGAGGAAGGATCTCTGGGCGTTGCTAATATATACTTGTTACTATATTATATGATGCAAAATGCTAGTCTACGATAGGCTGGGCCTTACCCCTCTACTCTGGCATTCTGCAGTTTAGTCCACATATACAGCCCCTTCCCTTTGATACCGATGCATACTTAGCATAGATCTGATGTAAGTCTTGCGAGTACTTTGGATGAGTACTCACGGTTGCTTTGCTACCTTTTCCCCCCTACCCGATTGATGCGATCAGATGACGGAGTCCCGGAGTCAGCTGATCCCGCTGACGACTACTACTACCCCGACGGAGCCTACTACTACGTGGAGACCGACGACCAGGAGTAGATAGGAGGCCCCAGGCAGGAGGCCTGCGCCTCTTCGATCTAGTTGTTGTTTTGCTAACCTTCTTAAGGCAAACTTGTCTAATTATGTTTGTACTCAGATATTGTTGCTTTCGCTGACTTATGTATTCGGGTCCTCGTGACCCTTGGTTTGTAATATAACTCCCTTATGTTTGAATTTGTGTCTAGAGTTGTGTTGTGATATCTTCCCGTGAGTCTCTGGTCTTGATCGTGCATGTTTCCGTGTATGATTAGTGCACGGTCGAGTCGGGGGCGTCACAGTCCTCTTCACTGCAAGTGATCTGCGCCAACCACTACACCATCACGACGCTTGTGTATAGCCACTTCCTTTATTATATTTCTACATGTAGGAAATGCCCCCTATGCTTTGTTTTGTCTGTTTTTTTTGTTTCCTGCTTCTTTTTTATAATTCGTGAACTTTTTTCAAATCAAAGTTTTTTTTTAGAAAAATTAATGAACTTTTTCAATTTTGATGATCTTTTTTCAAATTTGATGATATTTTTTCAAATTCCATGATTTTCTTTTTCAAAATCAATGAACTTTTTTCATTTCTGGTGAACTTTTTTAAAATTTGTGGATTTTTTCCAAATTTGTGAACTCTTTTCAAAATCGATGAACATGTTTTCAATATCAGTGAACTTTTTTTCAAATTTGTGATTTTTTTCATTTTGTTTTTTTCAAAATTTTAGACTTGTTTAAAAAGTCAACGGTCAACCAGCCGGACCAGTTGAACCAGCGACGGTCGAACCAGGCGACCGAGGGGCGTTCGAGCGAGCTGGGGCTCATGAAGCGATCGAGCGACCTGAGGTTGGATGGGCCGGCCCATAGCGCGTGCGCGTGAGCGCCAGCCAGCTGAGATTGCTGGCGCCACAAGCGATTAGGACCTCCCGTTTTTGTCGCTGACTCGCTAATCGATTCTCTTTCGCAGTGTGGACTGGCACAGCGCATGTTCGTCCTCCTTCGGCAGTTTCCTGGATCAATGTGCTTGTATTTCCCGAAATGCCCTTGGCTCCCGCGCCGCGGCCACGGTCTCTCCTCCCCTTCCAAGATGCTTCCTTTTCCCCTTCAAAAGACGACGCACCACAGGTGCACAGCCTTGCATCCTCGTCATCTTCGCCTGGACCCCTTCCTCTCTCGGGATCGCTCCGCGCCACCTCCGTCTCCTAGAGCGAGGGATCCCCCGAGTGAAATTGTGAAGCTGCAGATCGAGGTATCCCACAATTCCCTTCTCGCCGTGATTAATTCGTTCTGTCAGTAGGTGCCAAGTAAGTAATTTCGGTTGCGGGTGTGGCCAGAGGAACCGTGGATCTCGAGCGAATTGTTTCGAGATCACACAGCCCCCCCCCCCCCCCCCCCCCCCATCTGTCCGCGGTAGATCCCGCTCTCCTGTTTAGGGCGCAGTCGCTTCGCTTGTGTGGATCGCTCAGTGCTGTACTGTTGCTATAGATAGCCTAGTTCTTCAGACAACGAAGCTGGGAACATAGATGCACTCTTCAATCTGCGCCAGTATTCCACAATCTGCGTCCCTCGAGTGCAACAGCCATAGCCTCCATTTGGTCATGTTGTAATGAACTTACATGGCCCTTGATCTGCCTTATTAATTTAAATTTCAAGCCGCAGATGGCACCTGCAATGGATCGATCTTACAACATCATTTCCTGCAGTACTGTAGTTCATCGTTCCATTTATCTCACGTCACTGGGCATGCCTCTTTTATGAGGTCCCTACATAATAACCTTTGGACTGGATTCATTAGTTAACATGATTAATCGTTTAAACAGTGCATCTATCTACTAGCATGAATTATGATTTTCGCTTCTTCAATTATCTCTGAAGGTTGGTAGTGCATTATCTTGACACACGGAAGATGCAATATCGCCGTATTTAGATGTTTATTTCCACATCCCGATGAGTGCAGTTATTACTGTGATCTTACAAATCAGGCTGTTCATAAGCATATAAAACCATGTACAGTTCAAGGTGCTTAGAGAAGTACTTCGTAAAAATAAACAGATTTTCGCTTAAACCGTTGCTTGTTTCTATAACAGGGGTGCCAACTGCCAAGCACCTGTGCTTAAGAAAAAAACATGTTCATTTTTACAAGCACCTCTCTAGGCCCCTTGCATTGTACGTGTCCTAATGCAGTTGATCAGTTAATGGTATTCTTGTGGATTATAATGGTTCAGAAAAGCCATAGTACTAGTTCTTTACTTAACTTCCTTGTGCTGACTCCAGTCTTTTTCTTGGCATTGTCAGAAGTGAGCCATGGCGAAGATCAAGCCGAGAGCACGGCTGGCACAGAGCAAGCAGAAGAAGAGCCCTACTAAAATCGGCCCAACAATGTTTGCCTTCATCGTCGTCGGTGCCCTAGTGGTGTCCTCACTCTACGCATACAAGTACTGGATGAGCAAAGGACCAGCTGGAGCAGAAAGTGTTGCTGGGAACTAAGCCCGAGCAAGTGTGGAATGATTGATTTTTGTTGTTGTATGTGTCATCCTGTTGGCTAATTTCCGTTATTGTACTCCAGTAAATGGAACGTAGACAGATTTTTTTGCCATGTTTAGTTCTTCTTACCCCCCCCCCCCCCCCCCCCCGGGGTACATTCTATTAATACTTGTTATGTCACATTCTTTTCTTTGACTTGATGTTTTTCTTCTTCTGGGATGATCTTGCTGCAATGATCGGTATCCATGGCAGCTGTATCTGTTTAACTGTTGTTATGGTTTACTGGCTTGGAACTGAGCACTGTTGCTGCTCAAGCAAAGCAAAAGTTGCTTATGAGTTGCTTCATGATTCTGCATCTGCTAATTGTTCTGCTTGAAATGCTCATTTGATCATTATTATTATTCTCAACCGTGTCGCTGTTGAACAGAAAAGGCAAATCACATGAAAGTACAGGCATGATGGATGCATGGTACCCCCCGGGCTGCAAGGTGGGTTCGGTCGGTTGTTGCGCCGTTCCCATCAGAATTCAGATCAGCAGATGAATGTCTCCTTCTCGGTTCTGTTGCACCATCTTACTTGTGCTTCTTTCAATCGCTATAGCGATAGAGAATATCAAAACGTTCATGACAGTTCTTATTGCCTTAAAAAACTACTCCCTGCGATCCAAAATAAGTGTCGTGGTTTTAGTTCAAATTTGAATCCGAGGTTTCGAAGAAGAAAAAAAGAGGCAAACATCAACCATTGCTTTGTTATCCTTTTGATTGAATATATGTGTCATCTAGTTTCACCATGTCCACACGTATTTGTGAAAACAACACGCGTTGATGAGATGAGACTTGAGACTTGGGAGTAACCCAATCCGATCTCCGGCCGATGACTAGCTGGGCGATGACCACAACATGCGTGACTGCGACCGTTCTCCCTTCCCCGGCAGCTACTGATGTTTGGTGCACCCAACTCCCGCCAGTAGGATAAGTTTTCCTAACACCACTTTTATGCCGGTCTTTTGCATGCTTTACAGATCAAAAAGAAAACTCAACGGAAAAGAAGTTTTTTGTTATCTGTACACTTCTATTTTAGACTCAGCATCACTCGATTTTTTTTATTTTTAGGCCTAAATTTTGCAAGTTCGTTTTCATTTCCACAATACACAGACGCTGATTTTTAACCCTAAAAAAATGAAGTTTGCTGAATTATAGTTTTCACAGAATGAAAATTGACCCGGTCTCCAGTAAACACGTGGTAGCAGGTCCGTACGTAATCAGACAATATTAATAAGAAAATCAAAGGGTGTTTGGCCGTAATGAATTGAACCGCACTCCCTTCTCTCGTATAAATAATCTTGCACCGGCCGATCGGCCGTCGCTCTCGGCCGTTTCCGGCGTCGATCCGCGGGAGGAGTCTCGATCGATCCGACCTCTATCCCAACGTTAATGATGCCCGAATACTAGTCGCAAAATTAACCTGACCTGACCACGCACGCATGCTGGCTGGCATAGCCGATGGGTATCGCCATCGGGGCCGGTGATTGGTCCACGCATCTCGCGATCGCCAAGCCAGAGGATAGACACCCGGTGGTCAGCAATTGTCACGGACAGAACAGCGCTTTGTAAAGTAAAAATATTGGTCATCCGGCACCGACGGTAAGATCTTGCCGTCGATCGCCAGCTTGATGATCAACCTTCTTTTTTTTTTTTTGGGAGGATTGCTTGATGCTCAACCTAGTCAGAGGAAACGACAGCCACATGGTGGCCTGCGTCACCACAAAGCTGCTGCTAGCTAGCCGACGGGCCGGTCAAATGTGCCAGCCTGCCTGCAGTCATAGCTTGGCCCAGCTATGACTGTCATTGAACGATTAAAATATTTTTCTTACATAATTACTACATCACACGGGAGCAATTCCAATACCCGACTGTTTTGCAAGAAAACGTCCTCAACTGGCAGGTCGTTGGCCAATTCAGCCAACCGGTAATCGGATGAGTTGCCGGTCACCCCGTCGCGTCTTGCCTCTGTGTGTGTGGGGAGAGGGTAGAGTAGTACCACAACTACTATGCCGGTTGAGAACACGTTTGCAAATGCTCACGATCATCTTTGAGAAAAACTTCAGCCAAGATCTGTTGGTGAACCCCAGTAGTATTTCCGGACAGTAGCATGTGACCGTGGAGGAGCCCTCGGATGTTCTGTTCCTGACCTCATGTTACCTCCGTGTACGTAACACAGACGAGTTGTGAGTGCGAGGGAATTCTCAGAAAAAAAAAGACGCCGCGGGGGATCGAAGCCACTGGCCGATTTCCGATTTTCATTTTTTCTGGAAAGCAAGGTGAGCGTCGCGCGCATACCTCACATGCTTCCAGTACGGCTCTCGAGCTCCAAAAACCGCTTTATTGAAAGGTGCACCTCCGCTCACCCATTAGTTTCTTTTCTTCTTATATAGTTTTTTTTCTTGTTAATTAGCCTTTCTCCCGAAATCAGCATGCAAAGTCTGTACAATGTAGAGTGGTGTCCATTGTTATGCCCGGGAATCAATTTAATTTGTACCATCTCCGCCGAGGGGGTTTGGCGAGCCACCGCCAGATAAGAAAACCTAGCTTTCTTCCCCTCTCGCCGTCCTCAAAATGTGTCGCCCGGCAAAGCCCTCGCGGCGCTGAAGGCGGTGGAAAGGTCCTGTTCACGAGGTGTGGTTTGGTGCGACAGAGTTTGGCCGACTACTATGGTAACTGCGCCCCGACCGATTGGGGCTAGCGGTGCTGCCCGGGTCGGCGGCATTCGAGACCCCAAGAACCATCGCGGCGGCGACCTTCGACGGCAACCCAACCTGGCTAAGTCATCATAGAGGAGGGCGTGGGGACATGGTCCTGGGCGGCGAGAAACTCGACCTCATGCTTGGATCCGACTTGGGAGGCTTGATTCAGGTAGTCTATATGTCTTGGTTGGGACGACGAGGTAGATGCGTCATTCCAGTGTAGGAATAATGTCCTCCCGAACTTCCTGTTCCTGGGGAGGGCGTGTGGAGGTGTGCTTCCGGTGGATATTCCTGGATCTGGTTGGTTTTGGCCTCTGGTGGATCCGGTTGTATCTGGTCGGCGTTCATGATCTTTGGAGTATTTGTATGCTTTCTTCGGTGTTTTCTTCTTCGGGGCGGTGATTTGCCTCGCAGATTGCGGCTCGGCGTCTTCTTGTCTACATATACGACTTCTCGGTCGTTGCTTCTACAAGCTCATAAGTGTGAACAAGTTTGCTCCGTCGAGGCGTAGGCCTAGAGGCGGCAACGACTTTTGCTTACGGTGCGCCACCGGTTGATGTAGAAGGAAGAAGACTTCGACACCCCCAAGAATTTGGATGTATTTTTTTCTTTTTCTGTAAATATATGTTTGTAAGGACATGTGATACTTAATATATATATTTAGGAAAACTTGTGTCGTTTTTGTGTACAGTACGCACATGTACGTGATTCTTTGATATTCAAACATTGAAGAGTTATGACCCCTAAAAATGTTGTGCGAACATTGAAGTCTTTGAAATGACCGTTGAAGAATTGAACGTTGCTATGTAGACTTTGGTTTACTGGTGTCTTAATTCTACAATTGAGTCGTAGGGCAAACCATACTATTAGAGGAGGGGGGGGGGGGGTCTAAGTGAAAGCAAGATTGAAGTCTTCATGTGTGTGCTCAATCAAATCTATTTCTTCTTGAGATAAGACTTTCAAATCTACCTCCAGGCGAGTCATTTAGCTTTACTGTCGAAGTTAAGTCTTCGAGACACCTAGGTTAAATGTCTTTGTTGAGTTGGATGTCTTGCCCCGCAGGACTGTCCATGTGCAACCTGATTTGAAATCCTACTGTCAGGCACATGTCGTGTGGACGTTGTAGTGCACCTCCAACAGTCAGTTCAACCCTTGGGATTGCTCTCTGGCTATAATTAACCGCCTACCTGAACCTGTTGTGGAGGGCTGCTCAATGAGAAATTGACACGTGTTGTCTGAGCAACCCCTCCTCGCACTGATATGAGAAATCCTAAGTGAGGAAATCCCCAAAGCTTAAGAACAGAACTTTGATTGAGCATCATTGAAGAACTTGATGAAAGCCTAATTTGGACTTGTTACTCTTGAGAATTGTGCATCCTCTAGACAGTTAGGAGTTGTTCAAGAGCATTCAACGTGGTGATTCTCTTAAGAACACGTTTGTGACAGTCTAGAAATCACCGCAAGATCTGCCTCGAGTGTTCAGCGAGTTCCGAGGTACTTAGCTCAAGGAGAATAAGACAAAGACTTGTGCGTCTTCAAAACTATGGTTCAGCTTCCCCAAAATAGACGTAGAGCTGTGACATCAGTCCGAAATGGGGTAAACAATTTCCTGTGTCTTCTGTTGGAAATATGAGCACCTTTTCGATTAGACTAACCCATGAGTAAACAGTAAACATGGCAAATACGGTATGCATCTCATACCGATACCTAAGCATGTGAGCACGTACAATACATAGAACCGAAACATCTATGAACAGAACATATACGGCTAGCCCATGAAAAAGCACATATATGGGTAAGTGAGGGATGAACAGATCATATCCTCCGGTTGGCCAAGCCAACGCGGCGGCGGCAGCAGCAGCCTCGGCGTCATCCGTGGCCTTCTTCTTGGCGGCGGCGGCGCAGCGTCGTCGTTCGCCATGGGGTCGATGCAGGGGAAGCAGTGGAAGCAGAGGAGGACGAAGACGACGGAGACGGGGACGGATCGGGAGCAGTCGCGTCGAGACGCTCCCTAAAAACCTTATTGCCGTTCTCCCGGGCAGGATCTCGAACGACAGGGTTCCGGAGGCACCTGCTCTCCCGACCAACCGTGCATGCGGTCGTCAGGATGGGATCGCCGGAAGCAGCACACTGAGAGGTACAGTAGATGACGGCTAGGGTTGTGCAGCAGGGAGTGAGTGAACTGAGTTAGAATTCACTCCATAGGCCAGCGTCTCCTTATATAGGCCGTCAGGTAGATGGGCCTGGGCTAGGCCCACGACCGAGTCCGCGAACAGCCCACAGTCCAACGTCTCGGACAGTGGCACTTCCGTTAGCGACTCGTTAATTAATCAACAATTAATTAACCATTCCTGAACGACAAAAATAAGGCTCGGCTCATTCCTGCAACCCGACGCGCGCGCGCGCGTCGTGACGAGGCGAGGCATGGCGAGGCGAGGCGGGCGGCGGCGGAGGAGGAGCGCGCATGTACAACTCCTATTCCCAAGCTCCCAATGGCATGTGGTAGAGCAGCCCTTATAAAGGGGTCTCACTCTTCTTACTGTAGCAGTATGGTACTAAACTTCCCACCACTTGCCATGCACCGAAATGGGCCTTAAAGATTAACCAGGGATTATTGTCTTATATGGGCCTAAGCCCATCCATAATCCAACAATCCCCCACCAGATCTCGAGGCACATAAGTTTGTCAACTGTTCCAAACAATGTTTGATATACTAGAATTTTCAGTGGAGACTGTTAAGTTGAACTTCCACCTAGAGCAATAGGATTAGACCTCTTCACAACTGAACAATGGACTATGCCTTGAATTGTCAGTTTGGCATGCAGAGGTTTCGCCAATTGCCGTCTGGTACGTGGCTGCCGAAGGCAAATCCCACGGGTGGAGCATATTAGTCACACTCCTGTCCTTCTCATGAGTTTCTAGAGATTGCCCAATCTCATAGACTGTGACCAGCAGTCGGGCTCACATAGGTGTGTTCCTCCAAAGAATGCTCTGTAGGATAGCATCTTGCTTACACAAGCTTTGGAACACATTAAGACAAAAGTCAGCCTGCCTTATAGATTATGAGAGTATTGCATCTCCAACGGAGTGGGTTTAGTAAGGATACTCTCCTCAGTTGACCGCTGGATTGTTTTCCCAGGTCCTAATTCACGGGATCTCTGATCACATAGGTTGGGTTACCCCATGGCAACTTACGTGGGTCTCATGCCCATCTCCCTCAATATATTTATGTTATTTACTTTTATTAGCTCTATTAGTTTTACCACAATTCCCTTTATATTTATCAAACTGGTTTGTTCGTGATTCAGGACAATAACGATATTTGAAGAAGCACAAGCAGTTACTTCACATAAAAACTGTGACGCCTTGTGTGTGACAGAAACGCTACCTATAAATACTCTCCTCCGCTCTTCGTTGGGACGATTACTCATTGGGATATTTCTGCGAAAGTGCTACACTACCCTGTTTGGCTTGCAGGCATCAATGAACTACTATGGTTATATGTATGAATTCTGTGACATGATCGAATGTGTGAAGTATGTATGATCTACTCCCTCCGTTTGAACAAAATCACGAATTTTGGAATGGAGCGAGTACGTTATTGCATGAGTCTGTATGCATTTGGAGACGAACAAATCAGGGTTGCCGATGCGTAGACGAACGAATGAGTATCAACCATCTTGTGGCTCAAATTAACTGGTCCAACCGAAGATGCTCTAAGTACATTGTACGAAATAGTTGCCACTAGGGGTACGTGTCGTTGTGGCCAAGAATAGCTGTAGTTCAACTATAAGAGGGGATGCAGGATGTGGTCAGATGGTTACGGGAAGCACAAGGAAACTTCACTGTTTGTTTGGCGTACACGGCAAAATTTGCGGGCCACCGGATTTCACCCACGACAGAATTTACGTGGAAATCGCGGGCACCGTTTTAGTGTCGTTTCTTCGTGTGGTTAGCTGCACTGGACCGGTGCTGGACATCAGATAGACTGGCCACGAGGGGACCCCCGCACTAAGATTTTTGCCCACTATGCAGCCAAGAGGACGAAATAATGGATCACATTATGCTACAGTGCATTTTTTCGAGAACTATTTGGGCGCAGGTGTGCACGACGTTGGGCAAGCCGAAGTTGACGCCAACTGTGGAGGACGAGCTGCCGGCATGAATC
Organism: Elymus sibiricus; assembly: GCA_039707655.1. Taxonomy (NCBI): domain Eukaryota; kingdom Viridiplantae; phylum Streptophyta; class Magnoliopsida; order Poales; family Poaceae; genus Elymus; species Elymus sibiricus. The sequence continues at coordinate 157,119,478 of CM077668.1, read as the reverse complement.
TTAAGCAAGACAGCGGAGGAATTACATCAACCGGGCAATTTCTACGGATCGTGAAGCCTGTACGCCTGCAATCCGTAGAGAGGTCGTGCTTTCGGTCTTCGGTTCGAGGGAGTTCATCAACGATCTACACCAACTCTTCCTCCGCTGCAAATCAAAGTTGGTAACGATCCGATCTAACCCCCTTATGCATCTTCATAGTGTTCCTGGAATCATGATCGTAGGACGATTTTTTTTGTTTTCTACTACGTTTCCCAACATTGGGCAAGCCGGAGTGGACGCCAACTGTGGAGGATGAGCTGCCGACATGAATCTTACTCCCTCCGTCCACGAATAAGTGTACGTTTGGCATTCAAAATTTGTCCACAAAAAAGTGTACTTATATCTTTTCAATGCACTTTAAAGTGGAAAAAACGTTTCTCTCTCATCACACGGTAATCAAGATCAATAACATTGAACACATGATCTCCTCACTTTGTACATGCACTTAGCTCATTGAGAGTGGGGTAATTAAAGATGAGAGAGATGGTGACTTGCACTTTCCCAATGCATTTTTACTCCACTCTATAATATGTCCTAAAATTTCTACATGTACACTTATTCGTGGACGGAGGGAGTAAGCAAGACAGCGGAGGGGTTACAACAAAAGGATATACGCGTCATCCTAACACTAGGACTATGAGAGTTATGGAAGCACCGTAATGCCATTGTTTTCGATGGAGATTGTCCATCTCCAGGGAGGGTGATGGGTAGGATTATGAGTGAGGCCAGGCATTACAGATGGCGGGTCTGCTCAAGATTGACCTAGAGCAATTCTTTGGGCAGTTGCATATGTGGGTAGCGAACAAGACGTAGGAGCATGTGAGCTTGCATGGCCATGGATGGGTGTAATCGCTTGTAACACCCTCGATAGTGGGCCCTTTTCTCCTCCTTTAATATATGATACACATACTATGTGTATTCAAGAGAAGAAAAAAAGCATCATCATTGTGGACAATTGGCTTGGAGGAGCATAGGGACAAGGTGGCTTTTGTTTTGTCGATTAAAGAAAAAAAAAGAAAGAAGAAAAAGATGGATGGATGGAGTAATTAGAGCATGGTTAATAATATAGTCAGCTGTTGGCTATAGTATATTGCCATGTCATCTGTAGTCAATGTAATAGCCAACACATATAATAGTTAGCTATAAGAAAGTACTACTTTATCAACATATGGTTCACCTTCCACTCTCACAAAGCTTCTTGAAGCTCGTGCTACAGCCGGCTGTAAGTCTACATCCCGCTTCTCTTCTCTTCTCTTTCCTCTTCTCTCTCTTCCAGCTCAACAACAATATATTATTTAAATCCTTACTGCCATCATCTTATTATACTTGGTCTTAGGGGATTCCGGCGAGGCAGCCACTTGCGAGAGACATGAACTGGGCATTAATCCGGTGGCCCTGCCCCGGTTGCCCACTCCACAAGGATAAGAAAATGGTGACACGCATCACAGGTGGAGCCATTAATTCCAGAAGAGCGTACCGCTACCCTGCTGCGCTTCTTGAGGTGATGTCTCACTCAGGCTCACCACAGGTGACTGTACCCTGCTACTGCCGCAGCGATTGTCGGACGTCCAAAAAGAATCTTTTTTTCTCTCTCACACACACACAAAGATAAAAGCTTCCTCGCCGCGAAAAAGAAAGAAAGAAAAAAAAGATGGTGGCCGGCGGCGACCTGGCGTGCTCTGTTCAAACGCAACCCCAGCGCGCAGCAGCTAGCTCCCACGAGCACCACCACCACCACTACTACTAGTAGTACTCCGGTCGTGTCGTGTCGATCGCTCCATCTCCCGTCCACGTCCCGGCAACCCCCCAAGGAAATCAAAACAATAATGAATAAAGCCATTTCTTTTCTCTCTCTCTCTCTCTTCCTAAGCTTACCCCAACCGGGCGATTTCTCCCCCGACTTCTCGCGATCTGTTTGGCGGGGAAAAGGAAAGCTTCTCGCGATCTCGCCTGCCCGTGCGTGCCCCCTCGACCGCGAGTTTTTTTTCCCGCTTTCTGGAGAGATCCAGACCCAACCACCCGTGCCGGATTCCCCGTGCCGCGGGCACCTGGGCCCCCACCCACCCGACGCTCCCCTGGTGAGAATCGAAGCGAGGCGCGGCGCGAGATGACGAGACCCGTCGCTTTCTCTCAGCGCGTAACGAGCGGACCACTTCGTGCCGTACAACTACTACTACCGTCTCGTCGTCTCGCGCTCACGTTCGGCTCGGGTGGGGGTTCGTTCGGGCGCGATATTCACGTGTGGCGCGCGCGCGAGAAGGCGAGATTGGTGGGTGGGTGGGTGAGGAGGTGGAGGGGGCATCCTTTTCTTTCTTCCTTGTGCGGTCTCGGGCATGTGAGGGCGCGCGTCCTTGTCCTCGGCGCGCTGTGCGTGTCGGCTAGTGTGCTCGCCGCTTTGGTTCTTTTCCGGGTCGTGACTTTTCTTCCACATGCTCGCGCTTGGCAACACGTACGTACGTCTGGCTCCCGGCCACCGGCGGCACACGGGACGGATGATCGAGCGGCGCCTTCGGGTGCACCGCCGCGGTTAGAGAAAAGGGCCTGGTTCGCTACACGTGTTTGTTCGCGTGAATCAATCCGAGAATCTGGATCCGACCTCACACTTATACGCAGGTCCATCACGTTCATCGCGAGACAAACCAAAACTTGCAGCACTACGCCTAAGGGCATCTCCAACGGCAACCGGCAAATTTTCTCCCTGTCGGTGTACTAAAGCATGGGTGCCCTCGTACCCTGACTTATGCACAGACAGTTGAAGCCTCCTTGACGACAAGGGCTTGCCAGAGGATAACTATGACCCAAGACTCAGATTAAACAAGACCGTGAAGAAGACGTCAAGGCAGGTCATCGAGAAGTACTATTCTCGTACTGAAGATCAAGATTGCCTTTGCCGGCAAGCTTCGTACCGACAAGGTGAAGGCCAAGACTCCGGTTGCCGGCAAGCTCCTTGCCGGCAAGCAACGGCCCGGCAAGCTCGTTCTGTCCCGTTACCGCTCCACCTCATCATCGGCTAGATAAGCATGCATGATAGGTGTCGAGCGGGCAGACAGTCAACGCAGCTGGCCAGGGCACGTGTCAGCATGCCACGCCGGGATTAACTTTAATGACACCTGTCCCTGGGACGTGTCAGGGTGACAAGGGGGCGCCAAGACCGGTGGTACAGATCTTTTACCCAAAGCCTCGCCTTCCCGACGTAGCGCCTAACGACACATTTAATGCGCTTGTCTTACCCCGTCTGGAGATAGACGTGGTGACGGTGCAAGTTACTATTCATATTCTGTAATGACCATGTTAGCCTCCGTGGTAACCCCTTGGCCTATAAAAGGAGGCCCACAGCTACACTTAGAACGGTCGACTCTTAGCTCAACTACACGCTGTAGCTGCACTTCCCGCACACCTTGCCGGCGAGCTGCGCTCTTTGTAACCTTTGAGCTCTCATACAATCAAACCACCAGAACAGGAGTAGGGTTTTACGCTCACAGGGGCCTGAACCTGGATAAATTGTTGCTTGTGCTCATATCTACTAGCCCTGCTCTTTGTAGTATTGTGATCCCACTCTCGAACCGCAAAGGGATCCTCTCGATCTCATAGATCGTCGTTTTCCCACGACATCTTTGGCGCACCAGGTAGGGGGACTCGTATTACGAATCAGTGTCGTAGTTTGAGTACCGGCTCCATCACCTTCACCGATGGCGCCGAAGAAGAAGACCGGAGCCACGGCGGCTCCCACCACCTCCAAGCTGCCTTCCCAGGCGTCCGGAGATGGCGCAGTCGGCGCAGTCGGCGCGGGCGCTATGGTTGGGACGGCCGGCGCAGGAGGCGCCGGCGGTGCGGGTGTCCAGCATACCCACCATGCCGGCGAACCCAGCCACCACATCGTAGACGGCGCAGACGGCTAACTCCGACAACCCGCTGGTGAGCCTGTTCATCCCAGTATTACAATTCGGACCGGTGTGAACCAGGACCCCGTCGCCGCGACGTCCAGGGACGGAGCAGCGACGTCCAACAACGCTGCGGCAGGACATGTGCAGCGACCATCGCAAGATGGGCGCGCCACGCTTCCCCGCGGCGCTGGCGGTCCTGGACGGCGCCAAGCCGGCCCTGAACATCGTCCTCACGATGCTCAGGTTCCACCATCACCACGCCAACCCGTTGGTGAACATGCGCCGCGACAGCAAGTACGTGATGAGCTCCCTCCGCAAGTACATACAGAGGTTCAGCCGCGTGCACCACAACATTCCTGATGTTCATCCCACAGCTATTTGCATTGCATTCCACACGAATGTACGCAACCGCAGAATGCGGTCTGAGATGAATGTCATGAAGGTCAGGACCATCAACGAGTTGTACGCCTTGGCGGACAAGTGTGCACGTGTTGATGAAGGGAGGCGACTCCCTGGGGAAGATGCTGGCGCCGAAGTTCACTCCGAAGACAACGACGCAGATGACGCATCGACCCCGCAGAAGAAGAGCCGGAAGCACAATCGGAAGCGCAGAGGCAAGACAGTGATGGCAGTGGAGAGCCCCGGTGACGCCAACGCCGCCAAGAGAAAGCCCCGGCAAGGAGGTTACCGGATGCGCTGACTGCCGGGAGGCTGCGGCGGGTGACAAGAGCGGCAGGACCGGTGGGCCCTACTGCAAGATCCACCGTACCAAGGGCCACAACCTCCAGGAGTGCCGGCAAGTAGAGCAGCTTGCCGAGAAGCAGAAGCAAGAGTACGAGAAGCGTGACAAGGAGAAGGGTGATACGTCTCCAACGTATCTATAATTTATGAAGTATTCATGCCATGTTTATTATAGTTTTGTATGATTTTGGTGCACTTTTATATGGCTTTTATATGATTTTTATAGACTAACATATTGACCTAGTGCCCAGTGCCAGTTGCTGTTTTCTGCTTGTTTTTGCTTTTTCAGAAAATCCATATCAAATGAAGTCCAAATGCAACGAAACTTTTTGACGATTTTTTCTGGAAGGAAACAGACCCAGGAAGCTTCGAGGGAGCAGCAGAAGACCCACAGGGGCCCCACAAGCCACCTGGGCGCGCCCACCCCCCTGGGCGCGCCCTGGTGCCTCGTGGGCCCCTTGTGGCCCCTCTTTGCGTGATTCCAACGCCAAAAATTCCTATATATTCAGAAACCTCCAGAAATAACCCTAGAACTTGGACTCCGCCGCCGCAAGCCTCTGTACCTCCGCGATCCCATCTAGAGCCCTTTTCCGGCACCCTGCCGAAGGGGGAAATCATCATCGGAGGCCATCTTCATCATCCCGGCGGTCTCCATGACGAGGAGGGAGTAGTTCACCCTCGAGGCTAGGGGTATGTACAAGTAGCTATGTGTTTGATCTCTCTCTCGTGTTCTTGATTTGGCACGATCTTGATGTACCGCGAGCTTTGTTAATATAGTTGGATCATATGGTGTTTCTCCCTCTCTATCTTGTTGTGATGAATTGAGTTTTTACCTTTGAGGTTTCACTATTATCGGATTGAATATTTTTATGGATTTGAGAACACTTGATGTATGTCTTGCATATGAATACCCGTGGTGACAATGGGGTATTATATTGATTCACTTGATATATGTTTTGGCACTCAACTCGCGGATTCCCGAGGTGACATTGGGGTAATCTATGCATAGGGGTTGATGCACGTTTTCGTCCTACTTTCTCCGGTAGAAATCTTGGGGCACTCTTTGAAGTTCTTTGTGTTGGATTGAATATTATGAATCTGAAGTTGTTTGATGCATATCGTATAATCAACTCACAGATACTTGTGGTGACATTGGAGTATCTAGGTGACATTAGAGTTGGTTGATGCGTATCATATGGTGTTATTTTAGTACGAACTCTAGGGCTGTTTGTGACACTTATAGGAATAGCTCAATAGATTGATCGGAAAGAATAACTTTGAGGTGGTTTCATACCCTACAACAATTTCTATCTTATGTTCTCCGCTAATAGGAACTTTGGAGTGATTCTTTGTCACACGTTGAGGGATTGTTATATGATTCAATTATGTTAGCATTGTTGAGAGATTGTACTAGTGAAAGTATGAACCCTAGGCCTTGTTTTTAAGCATTGCAATACCGTTTGTGCTCAGTTTTATCGTTTGCTACCTTGCTGTTTTTATTTATTCAGATTATAAAAATATATTTCTACTATCCATACTACACTTGTATCACCATCTCTTCGCCGAACTAGTGCACCTATACAATTTACCATTGTATTGGGTGTGTTGGGGACACAAGAGATTTCTTGTATTTGGTTGCAGGGTTGTTTGAGAGAGACCATCTTCATCCTACGCCTCCCATCGATTGATAAACCTTAGGTCATCCACTTGAGGGAAAATTGCTACTGTCCTACAAAACTCTGCGCTTGGAGGCCCAACACGAGTCTACAAAAATAAGTTGTGTAGTAGACATCAAAGGGCCAGGATGGTGCCGGCGGGTCCGGCAAGCAGAATTGTGGTGGCCGAGGGGGCCACCGCGGCAAGGCCAAGCAGCCGAAAGAGAAGGCCGCGCAAGGCCAAGATAATGATGATGAGGATGAAGATGAGTCCGACAAGGAGTTCCAGAACGCGGTGGATGCCATGTGTGTTGACGGAGGCGCATCTTTGCACTCCTCGCACCGGTAACTGAAGCAATGGATCCGCGAGGTGAATTCCGCGGAGCCCGTGATGGAAACGCAGAAGCCACTTAAGTGATCACACACGCCCATCGTCTTTGACGCCAAGGATAACCCTGATCGCACTACTGCGGTCGGGTGTTTGCCGTTGTTGGTTTCGCCAACAATCCGCAACCTCAGGGTGACAAAGATGTTGGTTGACGGTGGGGCCGGCTTGAACTTGATCTCTGCCGACGTGATCAAGAGGCTGCAGATCCCCGACAAGGATCTTGAGGAGACCGGCACGTTCCAGGGGATCAGTCCAGGGAGGAACAAGCCGAAGGGCCAGATCACGCTGCCGGTCACATTCGGCAGCGACCTTAATTACCAAACGGAGAAGATCATCTTCGACGTCGTCAGTATGCCCCTGCCCTACAATGGCATTTTGGGCCGTCCGGCGCTGGCCAAGTTCATGGCCGCGTCGCACTTCGCCTACAATGTCATCAAGATGCCAGGGCCGATGGGGGTCCTCACCATCAAGTCGAACCACAAGGACGCAATCATCTACGTCGACAAGTTATACCGAGAGGCAGTGGCAGCACCTGCTGACAAGGCACCTGCTCCTGCTGGCAAAGCTCCCGGGGGAGGAAAGAAGAAGAAGAAGTCTGGCAAGACCCCTGATACGGACTCCGGGAAGCGCACTTTAGAGTGCAGCACGCCCGTCAAGGACATACCAGAGAGCTCTACCGGCAAGAGCAAGAAGTCCAAGGCCTCCGCGCCGGCGACCAAGCTAGTTTCTACGAGAGAGGATGGGACGAGTGGCACTTTTTCTATAAGTTCCGCTCTTGGTGACAAATAGGAAAGCGAGCTCGTTGCCTTCCTACGGGCGAATGTCGATGTGTTTGCTTGGCAAGCATCTGACATCCCCGGTGTTCCTAGGGAGGTAATTGAGCACCACCTTGCTGTCTGCCCTCATGCGAGACCCATCAAGCAGAAGGTCAGGACCAAGCCTTGGAGTGGCAAGAGTTCATTGCCGAGGAAATCAAGAAGTTGGAAGCAGCAGGTCTAGTCAGAGGAGTGCTACACCCTACGTGGTTAGCCAATCCAGTTGTAGTGCGCAAGGCGAATGGGAAGTGGAGGCTTTGTATAGACTTCACTGATATAAATAAAGCCTGCCCAAAAGACCCTTTCCCTTTGCCGCGCATCGACAAGATTGTGGACTCCACTGCCGGCTGTGATTTACTCTCTTTCCTTGACGCCTATTCTGGCTATCATCAGATTTTTATGGCCAAGGAAGATGAGGAAAAAACCGCATTCATCACTCCATGTGGCACATACTGCTTTTTGCGTATGCCTTTCGGATTGAAGAGTGCCGGGGCAACCTTTGCTAGAGCAGTTCAGATCGGTTTTGAGCCACAGCTACACAGAAATGTGGAAGCTTACATGGATGACATTGTGGTCAAAACCAGAGACAAGTCAACCCTGATCCAGGATTTGGAAGAGACGTTTGCGAACTTGCGCAAGCTCAACTTGAAGCTCAACCCCGAGAAGTGTGTGTTCGGTGTTCCGTCCGGCAAGCTTCTTGGGTTCTTTGTGTCTCAGAGAGGGATTGAAGCCAACCCCGACAAGATCAAAGCAATTGAGCAGATGGAAGCACCAAGACGCGTCAAGGATGTCAGGCGTCTTGCCGGCTGCATTGCCGCCCTCAGTAGGTTCATCTCCAAATCGGTAGAGCGTGCCCTGCCATTTTTCAAGATATTGAAAAAGGCAGGTCCAGTGAACTGGACTCCGGAAACGGAGGCCGCGCTCCAATATTTGAAGGAGTACCTGTCCTCTCCACCAGTCCTAATTGCGCCTAGGCCACGAGAAACGTTGCTGCTATACTTAGCGGCAACGAATCAAGTGGTTAGTGCTGCACTTGTGGCTGAAAGAGAGGCCGATGAGGAAGAGGTAGCAGCCGCGGAGCCACGAACCGACGAGCCAGAATCTTCTCCGGCAAGGTCAGGTACCGACAAGCCAGAGATTGTGCAAGCCAGCCAGCCAGATCGGCAAGTTGTGAAGAAGAAGATGGTGCAGCACCCAGTCTACTTTGTTAGCTCCCTCCTGCAAGGGGCTAGGTCAAGGTACTCTGGTGTGCAGAAGTTACTTTTTGGCCTTCTCATGGGCTCAAGGAAGCTGCGCCATTATTTTCAAGCACACCAAGTTACCGTCGTCACTCGCTTTCCGTTGCAACGCATCTTGAGAAATCCAGAAGCAACCGACAGGATTGTGGAGTGGGAATTGGAGTTGTCAAGCTTTGATTTGAAGTTTGAGAGTACCTCAACGATTCAGAGCAGAGCCTTGGCGGAATTCATTGCAGAATGGACTCCAACGCCAGACGAAGAAGTTCCAGAGACCTCTTTCCCCGGCAAGGAAACTGTTGACGATTGGATCATGTACTTTGACGGTGCTTTCACGCTGAAAGGCGCCGGTGCCGGCGTACTGCTTATAGCACCCACCGGGGAGCACCTCAAGTACGTGCTTCAGATGCACTTTCCCAGGGAGCAAGCCACCAACAACACTGCTGAGTACGAAGGATTGCTTGCCGGTCTGCACATTGCAATCAACCTTGGTATTCGGAAGCTGATTATCAGAGGCGACTCACAGTTAGTGGTGAGGCAAGTCAACAAGGATTACCAGAGCCCTTTGATGGAGGCTTACGTCGATGAGGTGAGGAAGTTGGAAGAGCACTTTGATGGTCTGCAAGCAGAGCATGTTCCACGTGCCCAGAATTGGATTGCCGACGACCTATCAAAGCTTGCCGCTCAAAAGATGCCTGTGGAACCAGGAACTTTTGTGCTCCATCTGACTCAGCCATCCGTTACACCATCAAGGTTGGCGAAGAAGAGAAAGCAAGATGTTGGTGGGTACTTTCTGGGAGAGCTACCGGTAGCCGCCAAGAAAGTGGATACCGCCAACAAGATACCCTTGGCCAGTGAGCCACAGTTTCCGGCAAGCCAGATCCTTGCCGTCGAAGCAAGCGCTCCCGCGGAGGAAGAAATGCCTTTAGTCCTTGTCGTCGAGCCAGAAGCTCCGGCATGGGCATAATCAATTGTCCAGTTCCTTCAGACAGGAGATCTTCCTGATGAGCAAGAGGACGCAGAAAGAGTAGCCCGTCAATCAAGGATGTACAAGTTTGTTGACAACATGCTGTACAGAAAGAGACCAAATGAGGTGAAATTGAAGTGTATCTGCCGGGAAGATGGACAGAGGTTGTTGGAAGAAATGCATGCAGGGATGTGTGGCTCTCACATTGGGTCGCGTGCGCTTGTCAGCAAGGCGTTCCGTCAAGGATTCTACTGGCCGACAGCCCTTAAGACGCCTTGGCGGTGGTCATCAGATGTGAAGGATGCCAGTTCCACTCCAAGGACATACACCAGCCAGCTCAAGCCCTCCAAACCATCCCTCTCTCCTGGCCCTTCTCGGTCTGGGGGCTCGACATCGTCGGCCCCTTCCCCCATGCTACCGGGGGCTTGTACGTTGCAATCAACAAGTTTACAAAGTGGCCTGAGGTAGAGCCAGTGAGGAAGGTGACGGCACAGTCAGCCATCAAGTTCCTCAAAGGATTGGTTGCCCGTTTTGGTGTCCCCAACAGGATCATCACCGATAACGGCACCCAGTTCACGAGCCGCACCTTCACAACATATTGTCAGGAACTTGGAAATAAGATTTGCTACGCGTCTGTTGCTCACCCAAGGAGCAATGGACAAGTAGAGAGGGCAAATGCAGAAGTGTTGCGTGGTCTCAAGACCAGAATTTTCGATAGGCTGCATAAGTGTGGAAGGCGCTGGGTGGAAGAGTTGCCGGTGGTTCTTTGGTCGATCAGAATGACGCCAAGTCGAGCCATTGGCCAGACACCCTTCTCCCTTGTTTATGGTGCAGAAGAGGTGCTCCCCACGGAACTCAAATACGGGTCACCTCGAGTCTTGGCCTTCGATGAGGAGGATCAAGATGGGCTGCGGCAAGATGATGCCACGCTCCTTGAGGAAGATCGTTTCCGGGCTGCTGTCCTTGCTGCACGTTACCAGCAAGCTTTGCGCCGCTACCATAGCCGCAAAGTGAACGCCGGGAATCTTGAGGAAGGCGACCTTGTTCTTCGTCGGATCCAGTCCACGAAGGGTCAAAACAAGTTGACGCCAAAGTGGGAGGGCCCTTACCGGGTGGTACAAGCCACTAGGCCCGGCGCAGTCCGCCTAGAGACCGAAGATGGCACTCCGGTGCTCAACTCATGGAATATTGAGCATCTTCGCAAGATTTACCCGTAAGGCGCGGTTGCCGGGCTGCCCGGCAACCTCTTTTGTACAAGTTTGCCGGAAAGGCATGTAAACCTTTGTACAGAACCGGGCACAGATCCCGTGCGCATAAATAAAGATAAGTGTTTCACAATTCTTTGTCCAAGTACATATTTGTTTATGTGTTGCAGGCGGTCTTGTGCTACATTTCCCTTCCATAGGATGATTAACGAACCGTCAAGGTTCCAGCTTCCTCTTTCCTCTTTTTTCTTTTTCTCAAAGGACAGAAGGGTTCCCCGCGCACAAGTTTCCCGGGGGGAGTGTTGGTATGGATACCAAATGACGTTCAAGATATCGTCTTACGATAAGAAGCACAACAAAGAAAAAGCTAAGTTGAAATAAATTCTTTGTTGTAGTTGCAATTTCTCCTTGAACGATTTTGGCCTTTGTATGAGAAACCTGCACGCTAAGGAACCTTGTCGTGATCAATTACACTCTTACTTTGCTTCGAGTCCGCTCGGCAACCTAAGTAGCCGCGTTGCGATCGTCAAGCGTGACCTTGCCGGCAGCGGCACTTCCGGCAGGCTGCTAAGGACCTGTTCCTCAAGCGCACGCGGCAAGAGTGCGCATACCGGCAAGTTTCTGGCAAGCGTAGGGTACAAAAATCGTGCAAAGGCAGAATAATACAAGGGAGATAGCATGCATACATTCATCCAAAACACAAGTTATATTACATCAAAGCCAAGTACAGTTCTAACTTAAGATAAATCTATCTTTTACATGACCGTGCACTAGACAAAGTATAGCTGCAAGATTAGTGGGTTTCCCCACCCTCTGTACTGGGGATCTGGCCAACCCTGTCGACGATTGGCGTGATGAGTTCTTCGGCGACCCTGGTATCGGCTCCCTTCGGCAGACGGGTAAGGACCTTGGAGAAATCAATGCCTGGGTTCCGGTACGCCACTTTGACGAGTACCTTGAAGAGGACATCCCGGCAAAGCTTGCGGGATTCGCTGGCAAGGTATGCAGCTCAAGCCCCGTGATGCTTTTCCAGTGCCTTGATCAAGCTTTCAAAGAAGACAGTGAGCCTGGTGCTGGCGGTGTCCCCTTCGGCGGTGGAGTAGTGGTATTCCGGCAAGCCCATGGCGGACAGCTGTGCAGAAATGCCCTCCGCGATGATCAGTCCAGAGCTTATAAGCGCCCTTGAGGTCATTGAAGGAGTTCGCGGCGCTCTTGAGCAGGGCCTTCTCGTCCTGAAGATCCTTCGCCAAGACCTTTTCACGGTTCTTGGCCTCGTCGAGAGACTGCCCCAAGGCAGTTAGCTTCATCGTGTGATCCTCGATAGTATTGTTGGCCTCGGCGAGCTCTTGGCTCTTGGCGGACACTGAAGTTTGCAACTCCGCCAAGGTGTGGGTTGCCTTCTGTGCCTCTGCTTTGAGCGCCAGGATCTCCTTGCCGTTGGTGGCGATATTTGCCTCGAGCGCTCGCACCTTGCCTTCCAGCTCAATCTTGGTGACCTCTGCGGCTTCGGCAGCATCAACGGCCTCCTTGATCCTTTTGGCATGCTCTGTAGCTTGAGCCTCGATGGCCTCTTTGTGCTTGCGCTCCAGCTCCTGGGTTTGCTGTGAGACGAGGGCTTGGATCTCATTTATCCTTGCCGCGGAGTGATACGTCTCCAACGTATTTATAATTTTTGATTGTTCCATGCTATTATAGTATCAATCTAGGATGTTTTATATGCAATTATATGCCATTATATATCATTTTTTGGGACTAACCTATTAACCCAGTGCCCAGTGCCAGTTGCTGTTTTCTGCTTGTTTTTGCCTTTTTAGAAAATCATTATCAAAAAGTGTCCAAACGAGAAAAAAACTTTGGATTAATTTTTTCTGGACCAGAAGAGACCCAGGAAGCTTTGGGAGAAGACCAGAAGAGCCACGAGGAGGCAGCAAGCCTGGAGGGCGCACCCAGGGGGGTAGGCGCGCCTCCCAGGCTTGTGGGCCCCTCGTGGCACATCTTGACCTAATTCCTTCACTATAAATTCACAAATATTCCCAAACAAACTGAGAGGCAGAAGAGAAAACCTTTCCGCCGCCGCAAGCCTCTGTTCTTCCGCGATCCCATCTGGAGGCCTTTTCCGGTACTCTGTCGGAGGGGGAATCGATCACGGAGGGCTTCTACATCAACCTTGCTGCCCTTTCGATGATGTGTGAGTAGTTTACCACAGACCTACGGGTCCATAGCTAGTATCTAGATGGCTTCTTCTCTCTCTTTGATCTTCAATACCATGTTCTCCTCGATGTTCTTGGAGTTCTATCCGATGTAATCTTCTTTTGCGGTGTGTTTGTTGGGATTCGATGAATTGTGAGTTTATGATCAAATTATTCATGAGAAATATTTGAGTCTTCTCTAAACTCTTTTATGCATGATTATTATAGCTTTGTATTTCTCTCTGATCTATCGATTTGGTTTGACCTACTAGATTGATTTATCTTGCAATGGGAGAGGTGCTTTGTGATGGGTTCAATCTTGCGGTGCTCAATCCCAGTGACAGTAGGGAACATGACACATATTTGTATTGTTGCCATTAAGGATAAAAAGATGGGGTTTAATCATATTGCTTGAGTTTACTTTGTCTACATCATGTCATCTTGCTTAAGGCGTTACTTTGTTTCATACTTAATACCCTAGATGCATGCTGGATATCGGTTGATGGGTGGAGTAATAGTAGTAGATGCAGGCAGGAGTCGGTTTACTTGTCTCAGACGTGATGCCTATATACATGATCATTGTCATGAATCCATCATAATTATTTGCTTTTCTATCAATTGCCCAACAGTAATTTGTTTACCCACCGTATGCTATGTGTTCGAGAGAGAAGCCTCTAGTGAAAACTATGGCCCCCGGTCTACTTTATCATATATTAAAAACCTAAAACTACTTTGCTGCAATTTATTTACTTTTATTTTAATTAGTATTTTAGTTTATCTATTTATCTCTATAAGATTTAATCCTTGCAAATAACCGCTAAGAGGATTGACAACCCTCTTATTTGCGTTGGCTGCAAGTGTTTGCTCTTTTGTGTGCAGGTGCGCTTAAAGGAATTTTGCCTGGTTCTCCTACTAGATTTATAACCTTGGTTCTTAACTGAGGGAAATACTTATCTCTACTGTACTGCATCATCCTCTCCTCCTTGGGGAAATACCAACGCAGACTACAAGTAGCACGGAGTGTGGCAGCATGCTCTGCTTCCCGAGCGGCAAGCTCTTCTTCGTGAGCGTCAAGGCCAACCTTGCGCTCATTCAACTTTGCTTCCTCTGCTGCTGTCCTCTACACAGCCTCCTCTTGTGCCTTGTTGGCCTCGGCCTTCTCCAGAATAAATTGTTCCTGGGCCTTGGCGAGCTGAGTATGACATTCTTGAAGGTCTTGGAAGCATTCCGCATACCAGATCCGCGTTTCCTCCACGCGCTTCTTGAATTCATCCTCTGCCTTGTCAAGGACGGCTGCCCTGGAGTCCAAGTTCTCCGTGCGGCTGTGGTAGCATGCTTGAAGTTTCTGGAAGTTCTCGCCCATGGCCTTGAGGAGCCGTTGCTCTTTGGTCTCGTTGATGTTGGCATGCGGCTCATCGGCGACCTCGAGCCTGACAGCAACAGTAACCTCACCGTCCAAGATCTCTCCACCAGTGGGTGCCTCGATGCTTGACATCCCAGGGGGGTTGACGAACAGGTTTTTGCCACCTTTAGGTATCTGCTCGAGAAGGGCTCCTCTGGCGTCGAGGGGTGATCGTCGACGGCCGCCTTGCCGGTCAGGATCGCCCTTGTAGCCAAGTCAGCTCCTGGCGCTCCTGGGAGAGAGATGTCTCCAGTGGCCTCGGCACTACTGTTCCCGCCCTCCTCAGCAGCATCCTTGGCGGCCTCTTTGTGAGCTGCCTTGGCGGCCTCCTCGTCAGTCCCCGCGATGGCCTCACTGGCAACAATGTTGCTGGACTCATCGGCGGCGTCCCTCGCGATCTCCTCAATGGTGGAATCGATGTCCATTTCGTCAGATGAAGGAAGATCTGAAAGGATGGAGAAGAGAGAAGAACGAGACTTGGGTCATGTTCAAGAAAACAAAAAAGAAGATTAAGAGAGAAAGGTACTCAATGGCAGAAAGCTTACCGGGCTGAGACTATTGAGGGGGAATAGTTTCCTCTCCGACAACCCCGGTTGTCGTCGCCTGGTTGCCAGTGACCTCGGTTGCCGATGATACGTCTCCAATGTATCTATAATTTTGATTGTTCCATGCTATTATAGTATCAATCTTGGATGTTTTATATGCAATTATATGCCATTATATATCATTTTTTGGGACTAACCTATTAACCCAGTGCCCAGTGCCAGTTGCTGTTTTCTGCTTGTTTTTGCCTTTTAAGAAAATCATTATCAAAAAGTGTCCAAACGAGAAAAAAACTTTGGATTAATTTTTCTGGACCAGAAGAGACCAAGGAAGCTTCGGGAGAAGACCAGAAGAGTCATGAGGAGGCGACAAGCCTGGAGGGCGCGCCCAGGGGGGTAGGCACGCCTCTCAGGCTTGTGGGCCCCTCATGGCACCTCTTGACCTAATTCCAAAGCTATAAATTCCCAAATATTCCCAAACGAACAAAGAGGCAGAAGAGAAAACCTTTCCGCCGCTGCAAGCCTCTGTTCTTCCGCGATCCCATCTGGAGGCCTTTTCTGGTACTCTGCCGGAGGGGGAATCGATCACGGAGAGCTTCTACATCAAACTTGCTGCCCTTCCGATGATGTGTGAGTAGTTTACCACAGACCTATGGGTCCATAGCTAGGAGCTAGATGGCTTCTTCTCTCTCTTTGATCTTCAATACCATGTTCTCCTCGATGTTCTTGGAGTTCTATCCGATGTAATCTTCTTTTACGGTGTGTTTGTTGGGATCCGATGAATTGTGAGTTTATGATCAGATTATTCATGAGAAATATTTGAGTCTTCTCTGAACTCTTTTATGCATGATTATTATATCTTTGTATTTCTCTCTGATCTATCGATTTGGTTTGGCCTACTAGATTGATTTATCTTGCAATGGGAGAGGTGCTTTGTGATGGGTTCAATCTTGCGGTGCTCAATCCCAGTGACAGAAGGGGACATGACACGTATTTGTATTGTTGCCATTAAGGATAAGAAGATGGGGTTTAATCATATTGCTTGAGTTTACTTTGTCTACATCATGTCATCTTGCTTAAGGCGTTACTCTGTTTCATACTTAAGACCCTAGATGCATGCTGGATAGCGGTCGATGGGTGGAGTAATAGTAGTAGATGCCGGCAGGAGTCAGTCTACTTGTCTCGGACGTGATGCCTATATACATGATCATTGCCATGAATTCGTCATAATTATTTACTTTTCTATCAATTGCCCAACAGTAATTTGTTTACCCACCGTATGCTATGTGTTCGAGAGAGAAGCCTCTAGTGAAAACTATGGCCCCTGGTCTACTTTATCATATATTAAAAACCTAAAAATACCTTGCTGCAATTTATTTACTTTTATTTTAATTAGTATTTTAGTTTATCTATTTATCTATATAAGATTTAATCCTTGCAAATAACCTCTAAGAGGATTGACAACCCTCTTATTTGCGTTGGGTGCAAGTGTTTGCTCTTGTGTGTACAGGTGCGCTTAACAGAATTTTGCTTGGTTCTCCTACTGGATTGATAACCTTGGTTCTTAACTGAGGGAAATACTTATCTCTACTGTACTGCATCATCCTCTCCTCTTCGGGGAAATACCAACGCATACTACAAGTAGCAGGAAGAATTTCTGGCGCCTGTGCCGGGGAGACATCATCAAAATTACCAAGTACCTTCGCACAAACTATCATTCACTGGCATTTATTTTATTTGCCTTTTATTTGCATTTGCCTCTCGTTTTCATCTCCCCCACTTCTATTTTTTTTACAAAAACACAAAAATATTTTATTTGCTTGCTTGCTTTTATTGCCATGTCAACACACAAGAACAGAAAGTAAAACAAAAATTTAATATCCCTATGGATCCTCATCCACTTGCTAATCTTTTCAAAATATCCAATTATAATGAACCAATTGCTAGTGATCTGAGTGCTCTTGATTTTCTCTATGAAGTTTTGCTTGAAAATCATGAATCTGAAAATTGTGATGAAGTGTTAGAAGAAGAAATTTATAAAGTGATTCATGATAGCTCTTTGATTGAAAAGCATGATTGCAATGATGTTACTATAAATTCTATTAATGTGACTTGTGCTAATAATATGCAAAACTATAAGCTTGGGGATGATAATTTTGTTATGTCCACTATTTATTGCAATGATCATGATTGGGATGATAATGCTTCTTATGATCTTGAAAATTTATTTAAGCCTCTTGATGAATATGTTATTGATAATAATGTTTGCAATACTATTGAAAGTGGGTTTGGAAGAGCGTCAACTTTAGTTAATAATGATCCCACTACTTTGGAGAATTATCAATCTCATGAAATTTTTGACAAAAGTGGGTTTGGAGAGGTCATGACTTTAGCTGATGTTAATCCCACTATCTTGGAAGATTATAAAACTTTTATGCATGTGGATCATGATGATAAAATTGTATATGATAGCTATATTGTTGAATTTGATTATGATCCTACATGTAATTATTATGAGAGAGGAAAATATGGTTGTAAAAACTTTCATGCCACTAAATTACCTCTCTTTGTGCTAAAATTATTAATGCTCCATTCTTCCTATTTACATATGCTAGATATTGCTTGTCTTGATTATTTGTTTTCCTATAAAATGCCTATGCATAGGAAGTATGTTAGACTTAAATGTGTTTTTCACATGTTACATGATGCTCTCTTTGTGTTTCAGTTATTATCTTTCATGTGAGCATCATTGAAATCTCAAGCCTATCTTAATGGCTATAAAGAAAGAGCTTGTTGGGAGACAACCCAATAAACTTTTTATTTCTGTTCTTGAGTGTTTACACAATTATAGCCTCTGTTATGATTGTATTTTTATGTTTTAATTAGTGTTTGTGCCAAGTAATGCCATTGGGATGATTTGGAAGATAGTATGATAGATGCTGTTGGAAAACAGAAACTTTTGTGTCCAGTGCTGGATTTTTTTTCGATGGAGCATCACAACCTTCTGCATTTTTTACACAGTATTTATATATGAATTTCCCACATTGTCCTAATTTTTCATAATTTTTGGAGTTACAGAAGTATGACGTTAATTCAGGTCTTTACAGACTGTTCTGTTTTAGACAGATTCTGTTTTTGTTGCATAGTTTGCTTATTTTGATGAATCTATGGATCGTATCTGGGGGTATGAGTCATGGAGAAGTTGGAGTAAAGTAGCATTATGCCAATATTAAATATGAATCAATTTACAACAGTACCTAAAGTTTAAGATTTGTTTGTTATACTAACGGATCTCACGAGGTTTCTGTTGAGTTTTGTGTGCTGAAGTTTTCAAGTTTTGGGTGAGACTACGATGGATAAAGGAATAAGGAGCGGCAAGAGCCTAAGCTTGGGGATGCCCAAGGCACCCCAAGGTAATATTCAAGGAAGAATCAAGCGTCTAAGCTTGGGGATGCCCCAGAAGGCATCCCCTCTTTCGTCTACAATCTATCGGTAACTCACTTGGAGCTATATTTTTATTCATCACATGATATGTGTTTTACTTGGAGTGTCTTGTGATATAGTTTGTTTGATTTTTAGTTTGTCACAATCATCTTTGACGAACACACCTTTTTGAGAGGGACACACATTATTCGTGATTTGTTTGAATACTCTATGTGCTTCACTTATATCTTTTGAGCTAGGCAGTTGCTCTAGTGCTTCACTTATATCTTTTAGAGCACAGCGGTGGTTATATTTTAAAGAAATAGTTGCACTCTCATGCTTCACTTGTATCTTTTTGAGAGTCTAATGAATAGCAATGGTAATATGCACGGGTTATGAATTTGGTCCTGATATGATAGGTATTCAAGAGGGATATAATAAAAACTTTCATGTAGATCACTGAATATGATAAGTTTGATTCCTTGCAATAGTATTGCGATATTAAGATGGTAATATGTGGGAGGTATTAGTAGATGATTGTGGTATAGTAAGAATATTGGTGTTAAGGTTTGGGATTCCCAAAGCATGCACGTATGATCTGTCGTTATGCTAAGAAGTTGGAGCATGATTTATTGTTGATTGTCAACCTTATGAGTGGCGGTCGGGGACGAGCGATGGACCTTGTCCTACCAATCTATCCCTCTAGGGGCATGCGTAGTAGTACTTTGCTTCGAGGGCTAATAAACTTTCGCAATAAGTATGTGAGTTCTTTATGACTAATGTGAGTCCATGGATTATACGCACTCTCACCCTTCCGCAATTTGCTAGCCTCTTCGGTACCGTGCATTGCCCTTTCTCACATCGAGAGTTGGTGCAAACTTCGCCGGTGCATCCAAACCCCGTGATATGATACGCTCTATCACACATAAGCCTCCTTATATATTCCTCAACACAGCCACCATACCTACCTGTCATGGCATTTCCATAGCCATTCCGAGATATATTGCCATGCAACTTCCACCATTCCATTTTTATGACACACATCGTCATTGTCATATTGCTTTGCATGATCATATAGCTGACATAGTATTTGTGGCTCAGCCACCGTTCATCATTTTTTATACATGTTACGCTAGCATCATTGCACATCCTAGTACACTGCCAGAGGCATTCATATAGAGTCGTATTTTTGTTCTAGTATCGAGTTGTAATGTTGAGTTGTAAGTAAATAAGAGTGTGATGATCATCATTATTAGAGCATTGTCCTAGTGAGGAAAGGATGATGGAGACCATGATTCCCCCACAAGTCGGGATGAGACTCCGGACGAAAAAAAGAGGCCAAAAAGAGCCATTAAAAAAATGAGAGAAAAAGAGAGAAGGGGCAATGTTACTATCCTTTTTCCACACTTGTGCTTCAGAGTAGCACCATGTTTTTCATATAGAGAGTCTCCTATTTTGTCATTTTCATATACTAGTGGGAATTTTTCATTATAGAACTTGGCTTGTATATTCCGATGATGGGCTTCCTCAAATACCCAAGGTCTCACTACTGCAGGCGACCGCTAACGCGACACATGAATCAGAGACCCCACGACCAAACTGTGTGCGATGCATGATTCGCAAACGGTGTCGTAAAAAACCGTCCCCAATAAGACGAACTGTTTGCGATGCAGGAGACATAAAAAACGATTCAGATTAGAGACGCTTGTGCGATACGTGGCATACAGTTGATCCATACGAACTGTTTGCGATGAGCCAGAACAGCAGAAACGGGCAGCCAGTTCGAGGTGTGTGCGATACATGGCATACAGTTCACTCGGATGAACTGTTTGTGATTACCCAACACAACAGAAACGGGCAGCCAGTTCGAGGTGTGTGCGATACACGGCATGCGGTTCACTCGGATGAAGTGTTTGCGATGATCCAGAAGAACAGAAACGATTCAGCGTAACAAGATGTGTGTGATATCCGGCAAACAGGTCGGTAATCGAAATTGTGTGCGATAATTATAGATAGTGCATATGATTGTTTGTTATGAATTGTGTGCTCGACAGGGCACACAATTCAAGAAACCAACTGTGGGCGATAATGTAAAAGATCTCTGTCGAATACGTATTGCTAACCGTCTGCGATGAGATTGACATGGGACACAGATTAATATGAGCGAACGGCAACAGAGATATACAGTCTGCTTAATTTAGTCCTTCTTCTTCTTGTTGTTGTTGGATGGCTCCGCGACATCATCTTGGCAAGGACGCTTCTTGCCGCTGACCGTTGGCTTTTCATCGCCGCTGCTGTCGTCATCGTCGTTGATGTCCTCGTCGTCGTCCTCCTTGTTCGAACATTCCTCCTCCTCATCATTATCGTCATCGTCTTCATCGTCCTCCGACGGGTCCTCGTCTGTCTGGTCGTCCTCCGACAACTTGGGCGGCAGTGTCCCTTCCATGATCTGGATAAAATCAAGGTCAGGGCTCGATGCCGGACTCATGGAAGACGAGCGGGATGATTCCGAGGTTGACCTATCATCGGGCGGAAGACTGCTGGCGGAACTGTCGTCCTCGCTGTCGCTCGACATGGCTGCGGTACGTACACAAAGCGAGATTGCAGAGTGTGTGTAAGTGTGTAGCGCGGCTGACCGGGACGATGAAGATGGTGGAGACTGAAGCGGGGTATGAAGAAAAGAGGAATGGCAATTG
Source organism: Elymus sibiricus (assembly GCA_039707655.1). Classification (NCBI taxonomy): domain Eukaryota; kingdom Viridiplantae; phylum Streptophyta; class Magnoliopsida; order Poales; family Poaceae; genus Elymus; species Elymus sibiricus. The sequence continues at coordinate 157,098,297 of CM077668.1, read as the reverse complement.
AAGCGGGGGATTGACGGTTTTTATTGGCGCCTTGGCAGGCGGTTAGAATCCTGATATAATCAACCGCAATTATTAGTACCCAGTCGCTCCAAATTCCCGTGGTTGCGCAGTTCTCAATGTGATAATTACACACACAGGTTGGAGCGTCCAAATATGAAACAAGCAGTTTTCATAGGACAGTTGTCAAGCAATAGATGAGCTCTGCTTATTGATGTAGCCAGTAATAATCAAACAAAACCCCTAATCATCATTACAAACAGTGCATAGAAGATGGCTAATGTGACAACTACAACTACACATGCTAGTTCCTTCTTGTCTCTTGCTTTCATCTGTTGCCTGTGATTGAATCTTTCTTGCTTCATCATAGTGATTGTACACTCCAGATCAGTCAGTTTCATCTTCAGCTTTATGTTATCTTCTGCGAGCTTGGTGATAACACTCCGAGCCCTGCCATGCCATTCATCATCCAACCAGTTAACAAAGGCACAAGCCTCATATCCCTGCCAATGTTAAATATTCAGGATGTGCGGGGGCATTAACTCAACTTAAATGATGAACTTAGCACTAACCTCTAAGGGGCAACTGAGAAATCGTCTGCCAATGGCAAATCCCTCCGTGCATACACGTCGAGCGGGAGTGTGTCCGTGCGCACAACTCAGCTTTTGGTACTTCTCGGTGGCGCAAAACTCGGAGTCGAACTCATGTTGCGGGAGTCTGGAGTCATACTCCGGATCCGGCGGTTGATCGCTTTCCTGGGTGGGGGAGCAGGGGTCATTCAGGATGGATTGGGCAGGGAGCTACTTTAATTTGGACATGTGATACGTCTCAAATGTATCTATAATTTCTGATTGTTCCATGCTATTATAGTATCAATCTTGGATGTTTTTATATGCAATTATATATCATTTTTTGGGACTAACCTATTAACCTAGTGCCCAGTGCCAGTTGCAGTTTTCTGCTTGTTTTTCGCTTTTCAGAGAAACAGTACCAAATGAAGTCCAAATGCCACGAAACTTTTTGGAGATTTTTTTCTGGACAAAAGAAACCTGGGAAGCCTTGGGAGGAGGCCAGAAGCCCCACGGGGGCTTCACAAGGCACCAGGGCGCGCCCCAGGGGGGGCGCCGTGCTGCCTTGTGGGGCCCATGTGACTCCTTTTGACCTAATTCCACTTCTATAAATTCACAAATATTGGGAAACCCCCAGGGGGCCAGAAGAAAAAACCTTTCCGCCGCCGCAAGCCTCTATTCTTCCGCGATCCCATGTGGAGGCCTTTTCCGGTACTCTGCCGGAGGGGGAATCGATCACGGAGGGCTTCTACATCAACCTTGCTGCCCTTCCGATGATGTGTAAGTAGTTTACCACAGACCTACGGGTCCTAGGAAGTTGGAGCATGATTTATTATTGATTGTCTTCCTTTGCATGGCGGTCGGGGGCGCGCGATGGTTAACTCCTACCAACCTCCCCCCCTAGTAGCATGCGTAGTAGTACTTTGCTTCGAGGGCTAATAAACTTTCGCAATAAGTATGTGAGTTCTTTATGACTAATGTGAGTCCATGGATTATACGCACTCTCACCCTTCCGCAATTTGCTAGCCTCTTCGGTACCGTGCATTGCCCTTTCTCACATCGAGAGTCGGTGCAAACTTCGCCGGTGCATCGAAACCCCGTGATATGATACGCTCTATCACACATAAGCCTCCTTATATCTTCCTCAAAACAGCCACCATACCTACCTATCATGGCATTTCCATAGCCATTCCGAGATATATTGCCATGCAATTTCCACCGTTCCGTTTTTATGACATACATCATCATTGTCATATTGCTTTGTATGATCATATACCTGACATAGTATTTGTGGGCCAGACACTGTTTATCATTGTCATACATGTTACGCTAGCATCATTGCACATCCTGGTACACTGCCAGAGGCAATCATATAGAGTCATATTTTTGTTCTAGTATCGAGTTGTAATCTTGAGTTGTAAGTAAATAGAAGTGTGATGATCATCATTATTAGAGCATTGTCCCAGTGAGGAAAGGATGATGGTGTCCATGATTCCCCCACAAGTCGGGATGAGACTCCGGACGAAAATAAAAAAAAGGAAAAAAAAGAGGCAAAAAAGAGCCATGAAAAAAAGAAAGAAAAAAAAGAAAAAAAGAAAAAAAGAGAAAAAAGAGAAAAAAAGAGAAAAAAAATAATAGTAAAATGAGAGAAAAAGAGAGAAGGGACAATGTTACTATCTTTTTCCACACTTGTGCTTCAGAGTAGCACCATGTTTTTCATATAGAGAGTCTCCTATTTTGTCACTTTCATATACTAGTGGGAATTTTTTATTATAGAACTTGGTTTGTATATTCCGATGATGGGCTTCCTCAAATGCCCGAGGTCTTCATGAGCAAGCAAGTTGGATGCACACCCACTTAGTTTTCATGTTGAGCTTTCATATACTTATAGCTCTTAGTGCATCCGTTGCATGGCAATCCCTACTCCTCGCATTGACATCAATTGATGGGCATCTCCCTAGCCCGTTGATTAGCCTCGTTGATGTGAGACTTTCTCCATTTTTGACTTCTCCTATTTATCTCTATCACCATACTCTATTCCACCCATAGTGCTATATCCATGGCTTGCGCTCATGTATTGCGTGGGAGTTGAAAAAGCTGAAGCGCGTTAAAAAGTATGAACCAATTGCATGGCTAAAACCGGGGTTGTTCATGATAAATACTTTGTGTGAAGAAGATGGAGCATGACAGGATCATATGATTTTGTAGGGATAATGTTCTTTAGCATTTTTATTTTGAAAGACATGATTGTTTATTAGTATGCCTGAGTATTGATGTCTTTATACCAAATTATAGACTATTGCTTTGAATCATTCGGATCTTATTATTCATACCGTAAGAGAGAGATTACATGATGAAACATGATAGGTAGCATTCCACATCAAAAATTCTGTTTTTATCATTTACCTACTCGAGGACGAGCAGGAATTAAGCTTGGGGATGCTTGATACGTCTCCAACGTATCTATAATTTTTGATTGTTCCATGCCATTATAGTATCAATCTTGGATGTTTTTATATGCAATTATATATCATTTTTTGGGACTAACCTATTAACCTAGTGCCAGTTGCTGTTTTCTGCTTGTTTTTGGCTTTTCAGAGAAACAGTACCAAATGAAGTCCAAATGCCACGAAACTTTCTGGCGATTTTTTCCTGGACAAAAGAAACCTGGGAAGCCTTGGGAGGAGGCCAGAAGCCCCACGGGGGCTTCACAAGGCACCAGGGCGCGCCCCGGGGGGGGGGGCGCCGTGCTGCCTTGTGGGGCCCACATGACTCATTTTGACCTAATTCCACTTCTATAAATTCACAAATATTGGGAAACCCCTAGGGGGCCAGAAGAAAAAACCTTTCCGCCGCCGCAAGCCTCTGTTCTTCCACAATCCTATCTGGAGGCCTTTTTCGGTTCTCTGCCGGAGGGGGAATCGATCATGCAGGGCTTCTACATCAACCTTGCTGCCCTTCCGATGATGTGTGAGTAGTTTACCACAGACCTACGAGTCCATAGCTAGTAGCTAGATGGCTTCTTCTCTCTCTTTGATCTAAATACAATGTTCTCCTTGATGTTCTTGGAGTTCTATCTGATGTAATCTTCTTTTGCGGTGTGTTTGTTGGGATCTGATGAATTGTGAGTTTATGATCAGATTATTCATGAGAAATATTTGAGTCATCTCTGAACTCTTTTATGCATGATTGTTATAGCTTTGTATTTCTCTCCGATCTATCAGTTTAGTTTGGCCTACTAGATTGATTTATCTTGCAATGGGAGAGTTGCTTTGTGATGGGTTCAATCTTGCGGTGCTCAATCCCAGTGAAAGAAAGGGACATGACGCATACTTGTATTGTTGCCATTAAGGATAAAAAGATGGGGTTTATTCATATTGCTTGAATTTGCTTCTCTACATCATGTCATCTTGCTTAAGGCGTTACTCTGTTTTATACTTAATACCCTAGATGCATGCTGGATAGCGGTCGATGGGTGGAGTAATAGTAGTAGATGCAGGCAGGAGTCGGTCTACTTGTCTCAAACGTGATTCCTATATACATGATCATTGCCATGAATCCGTCATAATTATTTGCTTTTCTATCAATTGCCCAACAGTAATTTGTTTACCCACCGTATGTTTATGTGCTCAAGAGAGAAGCCTCTAGTGAAAACTATGGTCCCCGGGTCTATCTTAATTATATAAAAAACCCAAAAATACCTTGCTGCAATTTATTTACTTTTATTTTTATTAGTATTTTAGTTTAGCTATTTACCTCTATAAGACTTAATCCTTGCAAGTAACCGCTAAGGGGATTGACAACCCTCTTATTTGCATTGGGTGCAAGCGTTTGCTCTTGTGTGTGCAGGTGCTTTTTAACGGAGTTTTGCTTGGTTCTCCAACTGGATTGATAACCTTGGTTCTTAACTGAGGGAAATACTTATCTCTACTGTACTGCATCATCCTCTCCTCTTCGGGGAAATACCAACGCAGACTACAAGTAGCAACATGCTAAAAAAGATCGGGATTGATTGGAACCTAACAAGACGATTCGGATCCATAGTACACCGGCCTTCTGATGACCTTAGGCAAGCGCTCGGCGGTGACCGCCGTTGTGGCGGCGCCGCCCATCGCGCTGCAGAGAGCGACGATACGAGCCGGAGCAGCCGCACCGAAACCATCAGCACCACTCGTGTGCATTCCCCCAATGTCAGTGCCACGCAAGGGAATTTGGGGGCTATCTAGGGATTTGGGGGAAGTGGGGAAACTATGAGGATCTGATAACAGTCAGGAACTACTTATCGCACTCTGTTGTATATGGCACACGGTTTGTACATATCGTTTGTGTTCGATATTACAACTTCACACGCGATTTCCACACGAAACCGTGTGAGAAGACAACGTGCGTGACACACGGTTCCCGTGACATAACAGTATGTGATGTACTACCCGGTACATATGGGGATGCAATAATGGAGTTAATAATGTAAACAGCCGCTCTGCGGATACCCGTCAAAAAATAAAAACAGCCGCTCTGCATAGAGATGGGGGCGGCGGCCGAGGCAGCGGCTACCGGATAGGAGGTCAATCCTCGGTCGGTCGGTGGTGGCGGCGTGATAGGAGGTCAATCCTTGGTCGGCGGTGGGAGATAGGAGGAGATATCAATCCTCGAGGTCGGCGGCGGCGTGATTGGAGCACATCCCTCGCGGTCGAAGGCGGGATAGTGGAGCTCGAGCTTCAGGTGGATGCCCCACTAAGCTTTGCTCATCGACCTTGCTGTCTCGGCGTGCCGCGGCATCGCGCTTCTCTGTCCGCTGGGTCGAGGTCGGCGCGCGGCTAATTAATTAAGGTATTCTTTTCGTTGAGTGGCTTAATTATGGTATTCAATTCATAAGGGTAGTATACTGTACTCTGCGTGTAAATTGACTGGTCATTAATTTGTGTCATCGCACGACTGGATAAAACAATATGGAGCGCCCTCCGTAAATTATGAAAATATAATCTTGTGATTTATGCACGCATCTTTGGGCATCAATTAATCCATTTATTAATGATTTTTTGAATTACCCCTCGTGTGGTGCAGATGGAACGATCTGAATGGATGAAGGATCGAAGAAGCTCAAAGTTTGCGAGTGGCGTGACGGAGTTCATCACTTTGGCTAAAAGGACAAAGAAGAGAGTCCGTAACGACGATTACATCATGTGTCCATGCAAGGATTGTGGCAAGACAGAGTCACATAAAGTTACAGACGTCGAGTACCACTTATTCAAGCGGGGATTCATGGATGGATATACACGTTGGACTAGACATGGTGAAGAGCCGGTCATGGATAAAGGTAACCAGGGCGGCGAGATGCCAAACCCCGATCAGAGTCACATGGATGTTGAATCTAACCTCGGGGCTCAGATGTCAAGCTACCAACGGAACAGAGACAATCGAAAAACCCCACTGGAAAACCAAGACGGCGACGAAGACGACGACCTTGATGGTATGCCATATTTTGCTGCTATGATTGCAGATTTCCAGGGCCCAGATAAAGAAATGGTTGGGTACAAGGATCTGCCAACCATTGATGTGGACTCAAAGAAAGATTTGTATCCAGGTTGCAAAAAGAAATATTCCAAGTTGAGTTCCACACTGGCGCTTCTCAGATTTAAAGCAGAAAACGGTCTATCATACAAGGGCTTCACAGAGTTGTTAGGTCTTTTCAAAGACATTCTTCCAGAAGATAATGTGCTCCCCAAAAGCACGAACGAAGCAAAGAAAGTTGTTTGCCCATTGGAACTTGAAGTCCAGAAGATACACGCTTGTGTGCATGATTGTATGTTGTACCGCGGTGAGTACAAAGATTTGCGTGCATGTCACACATGCAAGCATCCACGATACAAGCGCAGGAAAGCAAAGGACAAGGACAATTTGGATGACGAGATCAAGACATGAATCCCGTTCAAGGTTGTTTGGTACTTGCCTTTAATTCCAAGGTTGAAGCATTTGTTTGCAAACCCTAGAGAGGCAAAGAGGTTGCGGTGGCATCATGATGAGCGAATTGCGGATGAATATTTGTGGCACCCGAAAGATGGGGCTCAGTGGGAGTCAATCGAGGAAAAGCATAAAGACTTTGCCATGGATCCTAGAAGTATATGGCTCGGGGAGTGTACTGACGGGATGAATCCATTTGGCGATATGAGCACCAAACACAGCACATGGCCGGTGCTTCTGTGCATATATAACCTTGCTCCTTGGTTGTGTATGAAGAAAAAATACATCATGATGTCAATGATTATCCAAGGCCCGAAGCAACCTGGAAATGACATCGACATTTACTTTGAGCTACTGGTAGAAGAACTGCTGACATTGTGGGTAAAAGAGCCTGGTGTAAAATGTTATGATGCTTACAAAAAGGAGATTTTCGATCTACATGCGTTGCTGCTGCACACCATTCAAGATATGCCGGCATTAGGCAACACGTCAGGGCAGAAAACAAGGGGAGATGTAGGATGTGTCACATGCATGGATAGGACAGCGAGTAGATTTCTTCCCAACTCGCACAAAATCGTGTATTTGCGTCATCGTAGATTCTTACGGAGAGAGCACCCATACCGAAAGATGAAAGCTAAATTTTATGGTACGATAGAGGTAGGTTTGGGCCCAAGACCTTATTCTGGTAAGGAGGTCCACAGAATGTCTAAAGAAATTGAAGTTGTGCTTGTCAAGGGACCCGGTTCGTCGTCGAAAAAAACACCCAGGACACAAGTGTTTAAGAAGAAATCAGTGTTCTGGCAATTACCTTACTGGGAGATTCTAAGTGTACGTCACTGCATCGATGTGATGCATGTAGAGAAGAATGTATGTGAAAGCATCTTTGGTACTCTGCTCAGGATTAAAGGTAAAACAAAGGATGGTGACGGAGCACGACTCGATATGCTTGGTGATCAAACAAAACGCATGAATGAAGCAGAAGATGGTGACAAATTCCTCCACGTTTGCCAGAGTTACAATTTCACTGGAAAAGAAGAAAAAGAGTTCTACAATTATTTGTTATCAATTAAGACACCCTCTTCCTACTCCGCAAACATCAGAAGTCTCGTGGATGTGAGCACAGGTAAAATGAAGTTGGCACACATGAAGTCACATGATTGCCCCGTAATGTTGACACAAATCCTCCCGGTGGCCATCAGGAATTTGATGGACACAGACATAAGAAACACACTCATTGATCTCTGTGATTTCTTCAACCAACTATGGCAGAAAGTGGTAAATCGTGAGGAGCTGGATCATATGCAAGAGGATATTGCAAGAATATTGTCCAACCTAGAGATGTTTTTCCCACCGTCATTCTTTGATGTCATGGTCCATCTCACTGTGCACCTTGTCGACGAGATAAAGTACTGTGGTCCTGTGTTTCTTCGCAACATGTATCCCTTCGAGCGGTTCATGGGAATATTGAAGCGCTATTGTCGGAACCGATGTCATCCAAAGGCAAGCATCCTACAAGGTTATACCGCGGTTGAGGTGGTTGAGTTTTGCACCGAATACATGAAACAAAGACCTATAGGTTTGCCCCTCTCTCACCATGAGGGAAGGCTAGCTGGTAAGCAGGTCCTTGCTGGCGCGCCACACGCTGCACCCGGAGATAAGACCGATAAAGCCCATTTGACGGTACTGCTTAACAGCCCAGTTCTCGACGCTTATGCTGAAGAACACTTGGCAGAGATACGACGAAGCTTCTTACCCATGGTGCATCCATTAGATGTCATGATGAAGGCGCACAATAAGGACTACGTCAGATGGCTGAAGGATCGTTTGTCACGTGGATCCATGGATGACATTGCAACGTGGTTGGCACAAAAGCCATCACCTACGGTATTGAGGTACCAAGCGTATAACATAAATGGCTACATGTTCTACACTGAGGAACGTGATAAGAAGATCTCATATCAGAACAGCTCCATTCGAATAGAATGCATAACTGTAGATGAAGCTGATAAAAGGATATACTATGGAACCATCGAAGAGATTTGGGAGCTTAACTATGTGAAAGTTAAGGTGCCATTATTCAGGTGCAAATGGGTCCCTCTTAGTCAGGTAAAGGTTGATGAATATAGGACGACCTGTGTTAACAAGACAAAGATGGAATATCACAAGGACCCGTTCATTCTTGCCAGCGATGCAACCCAGATTTTCTATGTGGAAGATCCCTTGCATAAGAACTGCCATGTAGTGATGCGTGGGAAGAGGAGGGTACTGGGCGTCAAGGGTGTTGCTGATGAGGACGAGTACAATGAATTTGCCGAGATGCCAGCGAAGGGATCACGCACCAAACATAAAGAGAGGCTTAAAATAATCAGAAATCCTAAGTTCATTCGGGGTCAACCTAATGATCCCAGTTCTCCCGTGTACATGGGAATTAATACGTAACACTATTTATTATGTCTACTCTGCAACATAATTCATTCAATTAGAACTGTCGCATGTACTGAATTGTGAGTTATGCCCGGCCTTCTGTTGATCTAAGAACGATTAATATGTTGACCTTGATATGTTGTCAGCACAGGCAATGAGAGTTTGAACTATTTATGATTGTATACCCTATAGCTAGCACACTCAATTGATGTCTGATACTTCTCCGTCGTATCTATAATTTTTGATTGTTTCATGCCAATATTCTACAACTTTCATATACTTTTGGCAACATTTTATATTATTTTTTGGGACTAACATATTGATCCAGTGCCCAGTGCCAGTTCCTGTTTGTTGCATGTTTTTTGTTTCACAGAATATCCATATCAAACGAAGTCCAAACACGATAAAAATTTACGGAGATTTATTTTGGAATATATGTGATTTTTGGGAGGTGGAATCAATGCAAACGGAGGCCTACAGCCTCCACAAGCCACCTTGGCGCGCCGCCCCCCTGGCCGCGCGGTGGTGCCTCGTGGGCACACCGTAAGTCCGTTGGCGCCCTTCTTTCGTCGCAACAAAGATAATATCCGGAAAAAAATCATGTTAAAATTACAGCTTGGTCAGAGTTACGGATCTTCGGGAATTTAAGAAACGGTGAAGGGCCAGAAACCAGGACGCGAAACAGAGAGATAGATCCAATCTCGGAGGGGCTCCCGCCCCTCCGGGTGCCATGGAGGCCAAGGACCAGAGGGGAAAACCTCCTCCCATCTAGGGGGAGGCCAAGCAAGAAGAAGAAGGAGGGGGGCTCTCTCCCCCTCTCTCCCGGTGGCGCCGGAACGCCGCCGGGGCAATCATCTTGATGGCGATCTACACCAACAAGTTCGCCGCCGTCACCACCAACTCTCCCCCCCTCTATGCAGCGGTGTAACACCTCTTCTCCCCGCTGTAATCTCTACTTAAACATGGTGCTTAATGCTACATATTATTATCCAATGATGTGTTGCCATCCTATGATGTTTGAGTAGATTCGTTTTGTCCTATGGGTTGATTGATGATCGTGATTGGTTTGAGTTGTATGTTTTATTTTGGTGCTGTCCTATGGTGCCCTCCGTGTTGTGCAAGCGTGAGGGATTCCCGCTGTAGGGTTTGCAATACGTTCATAATTCTCTTATAGTGGGAGGCTAGAGTGACAGAAGTTTACACCCGAGTAAGGGGGTTGTTGCGTATGGGAGTAAAGGGGACTTGATACTTCATGCTATGGTTGGGTTTTACCTTAATGATCTTTGGTAGTTGCGGATGCTTGCTAGAGTTCCAATCATAAGTCCATATGATCCATGTACGGAAAGTATGTTAGCTCATGCCTCTCCCTCATATAAAATTGCAATAATGATTACCGGTCTAGTTGACGATTGCCTAGGGACAAATCCTTCTCTTGTGTTACAAAAGCTATCTACTAAACAACTAACTTCTATTATCTTGCAAATTACTCGTAGTTTTATTTCCTCTAAGTACTTCTAGTTTTATTCTTGCAAACCTATCTTATCACCTACAAAATAGTTTCATACTTGTTCTAGGTAAAGCGAACGTTAAGCGTGCGTAGAGTTGTATCGGTGGTCGATGGAACTTGAAGGGAATATTAATTCTACCTTTAGCTCCTCGTTGGGTTCGACACTCTTATTTTTCAAAAAGCTACAATTGATCCCCTATACTTGTGGGTTATCAATGTCACTCCAGTATGTATGAACAGAACATATGCAATCTGGTTTGCAAATAGCACACGGTTCATTCACGAAAGCCATGTGCCTACCAAACCATGGCCGATGACCCCTGCTGCGCGCGATGTGAGTCGTGCATTCTGATTGGCCAGAACCCAAACCCCACGGATCGTACGTCTGCACTGTTGGATGCACACAGATCGAACGACAATCCTCATCCCTTTCATCACCACATGCAGTTGCAGTTGGGATTTGTTTTATATGCACTAAATGCCTGGTAAATGCAAAAAAAATGGCTTGAATATAGCAAAGGAGCCCCGAAATGCGCCAGAAAATCAAACCGGTATAATAGTGATTGCGTACTGTGGAAAAAATTTAAGGCAAAACGATGAAGTCGCCAGCAACTAGAGTTCGAATTGCCATGTCTCCTTTTGGAAACTATGATCCTTCTTGTGAGATGCTCCGGTTTCCAAGGAGCGATCATCCAAACTTGTGCCAAACTTTACCAAAAAAATTCCACAGGGGTCTTGAGAGCACGCCATGGTGGCACACCAATTTTCGTGATTTTCGGATTCCATTTGCATTTCCTGTAATTAAAATACTAACAAGACCAACGCCGGTGGCCGCATCTCGCATCTCAAATGTTTGAAAATTCTTCCCATTCCTTGGACATGAATGAAAACACGCAAAGCGACACACAAATGATTTTGTAGACCTACTTTGCAAGTAGCCCACATGTAGTTGCGGTTGGGATTTGATTTATATGCACAAAATGCACGATAAAATGCAAAAATGGCTTAAATATAGCAAACGAGACCCGAAATGCGCCAGAAAATCAATACTTGGGTGCATTGGTGATTGTGTACTGTGGAAAAATTTCCGAGGCAAAACAATGAAGTCACCGACGATTGGAGTCTGAATTGCCACGTCTCCTATTGGGAACTATGATCCTTCTTGTGAGATGTTCCGTTTTGCAAGGAGCGATCATCGTAACTTGTGCCAAACTTTATCAAAAAATTTCCACTCGGTATTGAGATTGCGCCACGGTGACACACCGATTTTCGTGATTTTCTAAGTCCATCCGCATTTCCTGTAATTAAATTACCAACAAGCCCTACGCCGGTGGCCGCATCTCACGGCCGAAATGTTTGAAAATTCTTCCCGTTTCTTGGACAATGAATTAAAACTAGCAAAGCGACACATAAATGATTTTTACACCTTCTTAGCTAACACCCACATGTAGTTGCAGTATGGTTTTGATTTATATAAACTAAATGCATGGTAAATGCAAAAAAATGTCTTAAATGTAGCAAACGAGACCTGAAATGCCCCAGAAAATCAAACCTATGGGGTATGATGGTGATTGTGTACGGTGGAAAAAAGTTCTAGGCGAAACGTTGAACTCACGTCTTCGTTTCAAAATTACCACGTCTTCATTTCAAACGAAATTATGCTGCTCCTTGATGTAGATGTTTTCCAATAGCACACGTTTCAGTCACGAAAGCCGTGTGCCTATCAAACCGTGGCCGATGACCCCTACTGCGCGCGATCTGAGTCGTGCGTTCTGATTGGCCAGAACCCAAACCCCACGGATTGTACGTCTACACCGTGAGATGCACCCAGATCGAATGGCGATCCTCATCCTTTTCATCACCACATGCAGTTGCAGTTGGGATTTGATTTATATGCACTAAATGCCCGGTAAATGCAAAAATTGCTTAAATATAGCAAAAGAGCCCCGAAATGCGCGAGAAAATCAAACCTAGGCTATAATAGTGATTGCGTACCGTGGAAAATAATTCGAGGCAAAACGATGAAGTCACCAGCAACTGGAGTTTGAATTACCATGTCTCCTTTTGGAAACTATGGTCCTTCTTGTGAGATGCTCCGGTTTCCAAGGAGCAGTCATCCAAACTTGTGCCAAACTTTACCAAAAATTTTCCACAGGGTCTTGAGAGCACGCCATGGTAACACACCGATTTTCATGATTTTCGGACTCCATCTGCATTTCCTGTAATTAAAATACCAACAAGACCTACGCCGGTGGCCGCATCTCGCATCTGAAATGTTTGAAAAATCTTCCAATTCCTTGGACAATGAATGAAAACACGCAAAGCGACACACAAATGATTTTGTAGACCTTATTTGCCAACACCGACATGTAGTTGCGGTTGGGATTTGATTTATATGCACAAAATGCACGGTAAATGCAAAAGTGGCTTAAATATAGCAAACGAGACCCGAAATGCGCGAAAAAAATCAATGCTGGCATGTAATGGTGATTGAGTACCGTGGAAAAAATTTCGAGGCCAAACGATAAAGTAACCAATGACCAGAGTCAGAATTGCCATGTCTCCTATTGGGAATTATGATCCTTCTTGTGAGATGCTCCGGTTTGCAAGGAGCGACCATCGTAACTTGTGCCAAAATTTACCAATTTTTTCCACTCGGTCTTGAGATCGCGCCACGGTGATACACCGATTTTCATGATTTTCGAAGTCCATCCACATTTCTTGTAATTATATTACCAACAAGCCCTACGCCGGTGGCCGCATCTCATGGCCGAAATGTTTGAAAATTCTTCCCATTTCTCGGACAATGAATAAAAACTAGCAAAACGACACAAAAATGATTTTTACACCTTTTTTGCTAACACCCACATGTAGTTGCAGTAGGGTTTTGATTTATATGCACTAAATGCATGGTAAATGCAAAAAATTGCTTAAATGTAGCAAATGAGACCTGAAATGCGCCAGAAAATCAAACCTAGGTTATGATGGTGATTGCGTACCGTGGAAAAAAATTCGAGGCGAAACGTTGAACTCACGTCTTCATTTCAAAATTACCACATCTTCATTTCAAACGAAATTATGTTGTTTGTGCACACGGGCTCGTAGAGGCTTCCGTTTGCATAGGCCTTTCCGCGCCGTGACCGGCGCCTTTTTTTCACCGAAGCCGCCAACACCCCCTCACCGCCCGCCCCTGTTTCACTCAACAGTCCGCATATTCTACCAAAACTCCATCGCCAGCTCCCCCCTCCCCCAGATACACACCAGAACCCTATCCGGCGCCGGCGCGCTCAACCCGGCCGTGTGCCCACTCTTTGGCGTCAACCCTACCTTCGCTGCCATTCCAAACACGCGGCTGCCCGCGCCTCGCCGTCTTCGTTTACTCGCCAGCCGCCCTCGACCATATCGATGCTGTACCCCTCGCCTCTCCTGCCGGGTTTGCACAAAAACCTATCAGTTACTGCTCTCCATCAAGGTGAGGCATATTTCCTCACGATCCCTCTTCCTATTTGGTTCTGTATGTTCCCAAATTGGCTATACAATAACAGAGAGCGTATATATGTTCATTATCTACCTTCCTAACTTGTACATATAAGTTGTATTTGTTCCAATTAGTTATTGTCGATTTACAGATCGTGGGCGCCCGAGTCACACAGAATGAACAAATTAGCCGTACATTTTCCAAATTATTACATGACATGTCTAGACAGCTTGCTACCAAGTTGTTAGCGTTATGCTTATCCCCCTTTTCTGAATTTCGCATTTGTTCTCTGTAGATGCCGAGTAGCAGTGACAACATTCATGCTTCAGGCGATGTATCTTCATCTGTGTCCGACAACCCTAGGTCTCCAGCAGATGATCAAGGAACAAGTAATCTGGAACAGGATAGAGCTGCCGCAATCACCCTTCCGGTCAAGACACGGAAGAACGCTCCAAGAAAGCCCACACACCGGCCTAAAGGTGTGTATGAAGTAACCGACATCGATTTAAAGTCTTGGGCTCCAACTAAACCAGATAAAGCATGCATGAGTTTCAGGAGTGTGTGTGGATTTGTTGGCAGGGCAAGGCTCAACATTAATCTACCGGGGTTTTGAAAGGCTGACACAGAAACACGGCACATGATAGTTTGGGAGATCATGGAACACTTCAATGTTCCAGAGCAGTGGAGAATGCAGGTGGAACACGCTGTACTGAAGAAGGCCAGGGATGCTTGGAGAAACTGGAACCACGTGTTGTACAAGAAGTACTTGAGTGAAGGCAAGGACCCAATCCCTGCATACCCCCAAATTACAAAGGCAGACTGGGCAGAATTCAAAATGGTCAGGGCAACTGTAGAGTTTACCAATAAGAGTGCCAAGCAATCGGAACTTCAGAAGAGGAACACACACCCCCACCGTATGGGTGTGGCAGGATACTACAGCATGAAACCGATATGGGACCAGGAGGACAAAGAAGCAGTATCTGCGGGTGGAAAACCGGCCTTTAGTGAAATCAGGGGCGAACGTGCTAGAGACTACTTGCGGGCACGCGCAAGGAGGCGTGACGACGGTTCTTATTACTTTGAAAACTCACATGACGAAGAACTGTATCGTGTGATGTTAAAGGCTTCCACCAGCAACCCTGGAAGGTTCTACAGGAACTCAGGGCCATGTGACATTCTGTCCGATGCTCTGGCAACAAAAGAGCCCCCTGGCCGTGCAAGGGGTATTGGTGTCAATGTCCCGCACAAGAGGGCTTTCACACTCAGCAAAGAAGAGAGGCTCGCCATGAAAAAAGTGAGGAGTGAATAGAAGAAGGAAGAATTGTATGAAAGGTTGAGGATGGACATGTATCCGAAAGTTCAAATGGAAATTGAGGAGTCAATGATGATGCAGAAGACTCTAACACTGAGAGATAGCCAACAGACGGGAGGGGAGGCGGGCATGGACGATGCTGCTTATTGCGCGACAGCACCATACAAGAGTAGCTGTGCATCAGCTGACCCCAGCGACACTGAGACTGCAGCTGCGCATGATGATGCTATATCTGATATATCTGTAATGAAAGACAAACTGGGGGGCATGCTGACACATTATGAAGGTACGTTAAAATGTGCAACCGCCTGGGTTTTGTCCCCCCACTCTGAAGGGGGCCTCTTGTTGGACAATGTGCCATTGAAGCCGGGCTGTGTGAAGTGCTACATGACTGAAGTAAAGACTGGATTCAATAAATTTGCCCTGAAGAATGTCCTATGGGACTGTGATGAGGAGAGGACCTTGCAAGAAACACTGTTAAATCATATCCAGTGGCCACGAAAGGAAATAGACTTCATAGATATGATCCCTCAAGCCCCGCCAAGAGCAATCAATGTCACCCTTCAACCGGCGACTCTCTCCTTGCCACAGCAGCTCTCGCGTGCTTCCCCTGAGGAACCTAATACTCGTAATCCGACGGCTGATGCATCAACCTGTGATCAGCCCGCCCGACGTCGTGCCGTACAGGCCATGTCATCGTCCGCCCCTGAGCAGCCAGTGGCAAGGCCTACAACTACTGAAGACGCACCACCGGTTCAGATGCCGGCCACTGAAGCAGCAGGGGGAGATACAGCGGCACCGCATGCTCAGTAGACCAACCCGGTGGAACGGACTGCTAAGCAGTCAGAAGGTCCGGAACCGCCTGCTCATCAGTCCGTCGGTTCGCAGCCGCGTGATCAGCATACCGATGCGTCGGCACTGCCTGCTCAGCAAACCAACGCATTGGCACAGCCTCCTCAGCACACCGACGTGTTGGCACCACCTGCGTAGAAGCCCGACATAGCTTCACCGCCTGGTCAGCAGTCTGATGCCTCTGCTCCTACAGCTCAGCAGTCCGTCACAGCAGCACTGCCAGCTCAGCAGTCCGGCATAGCTAAACCATTTGCTCAGCAGCCCGTCGTATCTTCACCGCCTGCTCAGCAGCCCGTCTATCAACGATCCAGACCTTGCACCAGAAGTGCTTCAAGTACCAAGAGGAAAGCGACCACGGCCGCACCCGTGAGGAAGCGGCCCCTGAGACCGAGGAAGAATGCGAATGATAGCCTCTTACTAAAAGCACTCATCGCCCAGAACCAAATTACCAGCAAGTTGTTCGAATCGGAGAGTTATACTGGTTCTGACAGCTTGCCCAATGAAGAAGTCGAAAGGATACTTGCTAAAAATAAAGCAGATGTACTTGTAGCATGCAAGTACATCCACGTCCAGCCATTTCTTGTTGATGAATACTTCGAGGAGTGCAGTTCCAGTTGCCGCAAGTTACATAAATATTGCATGGATGCAATGTCAGAAGGTCATAAGGGTCTGCTAGTCCACTACGACAATGATCATTTCGGTAACGATCAAGGATCCATCAGTGTGGAATTCGAGGACTTTCATCTCTTCCTCAACTTCGATGTGCTCGATATGACTCTTGTTAAATGCTTGATGTTGTAAGTACTTCATCAACTCTGATCAACTTCTCCATACAAGGCTGTAAACGAAAAAAAGCTAACAGTATTGTATTCCTCTCAGGGGATTGATCACGTAAAGAAAAATGGAGGCAGTGTATTTCATAGATCCTCACATAGCAAATGTCATATTATTATGTGGTGGCACAGATAATCGGGAGTGGGCCATTGGCAAGGTCGCCAGTATCTTGTGTCGCACGCCCCGGGCAGAACTCTTTCTCTGGCCATATCATGAAGGGTAAGTCAAATAAGCGACCACACATACATTGACCGTCTTTCACATTTCGTCATAGTTCGTAAGTTCATGGTTTTCTTAATCTGTAGCATTCACTGGATCTTGATAGTCATTGCTCCAAACTAGAACAGAGTTTACTACCTGGATTCTCTCAGAGATTCAATAAAACCTCAGGATCTGACGCATCTTCAGTAATTCTTGGATAGGTATTGAATTCTATGATGTTAAAATTTGCATTCATATCTGGTTCAAGAACTGAGTATGTGGAAATTCATCTTCGTTTGCAATGTGTTGGCATCGTGCATAACTAAACGAGGGAACCAGTTCAAGAGTGCACTACCTCTGCAGCACGAGATCGTTTATCCGGTAATACATCGAAATCCGTTATTTTCGGAAAATGTATCCAAATGTTTGCAAATACCTTTTCTTACGCTAGTCTAATGTTTAAGTTTCTAAATAAACCTCTTTCTATTTCTCTCCAAAGAAAAAAATAAACATCTTACGCCAGTTAGGTTGCTCCTAACAGGGCAAATACATGACTAATTCTGTACAAAAAAATTCAGTGTCCTCAGCAACAACCAGGGACCAACCTTTGTGGATACTATGTCTGCAGACACATGATCTCCATCTTCAAATCTACTGATTGCTGTAACGATGCACACAATTTAGCACCAGTAAGTCTGTATCTTAATTAATATCTTCTACTCCACTCGTATGGCACATTCTGATCTAAAAATCCTGCAACTCATCTTTGAACCGATTACCCCTGAACCGCTCCTCCCTGGTGAATTGATGGAGGTTAGGAGATTTATCAGCAACTTCTTCCTGAATCACTTCATCAATCCCACTGGTGATAATGAAGATTTCATCATGGCTGTTCCTGAAACAATGAGTAAACATTCAACACGAGTTAGCCGCTAAACATTCAACACGGGTTGGCAGCAGTGTTTCCATGTGATGCGGTCTTCGTATTACGTACACTATGATTATGTACTGCATTTGTCGATAAATCAGTGGAATTTAGCTAGGATTTGTTCAATTGCATATTGTTGCGAATTCTAATGAATGTTCGTCCTGTGGACACTATTTGTTCAATTGCATATTGTGGCGAATTTGCTATTTGCAGGGCAATTCAAATGCGCTATTTTTGCTTTAACCTGGCCATTGATGCGCACATGGTTCAACTAAATGAGTGTGTGCGATCCAGAACGGAAAGCACACGCCACTCATACCGGAACCGTCGGTGATACACAACAAATCGCAGACGGTTTTGAGCACTTCTATGTGTGCGTAGGGGCTCTTGAACCGTTTGTGATAGCACATTATCGCACACGAGAGCTTAGAGGAAACCGTGCCCAATGCAAAATATAATCCCACTCGTAAATTGTTCAGGAAACGTGTGCGATGATGTCATGCATGGAAGACGATTGCCATATAATACTCGTGTGCGATGGGCCACATATCGCACACAGTTTCTATGATGGCCCGTTGGCCTTAGGTACTATTTCGCAAATGGTCCAATATGGAACACTGTTTGGTTTCCCTGCGCAATTAGAAACGTTGGACTCACCAATCCCACACGTGTGCCAAAAATATAGTGTGTGCGATATGTTCGTGCATCGCATACGATTACATTTGACGACGCGTCTGCATCAGCGCTCCCTATCGCGAACGGTTTCTGGGTCATGTGGGAAGACCCTCCCCCCTATCGTACACACAGGCAAGGCGACGGTTTAAAACTCTATCGCGGAAAGAGGGTAAAAACCGTTTGTATAGCAGCTATCTATTCCAGTGTCTTGAAGAGCAAGCAAGTTGGATGCACACCCACTTAGTTTTCATGTTGAGCTTTCATACACTTATAGCTCTTAGTGCATCCGTTGCATGGCAATCCCTACTCCTCGCATTGACATCAATTGATGGGCATCTCCATAGCCCATTGATTAGCCTCGTCGGTGTGAGACTATCTTCTTATTTTTGACTTCTCTTATTTATCTCTACCACCACACTCTATTCCACCTATAGTGCTATATCCATGGCTTGCGCTCATGTATTGCGTGGGAGTTGAAAAAGCTGAAGCGCGTTAAAAAGTATAAACCAATTGCTCGGCTTGTCATCGGGGTAGTGCATGATAAATACTTTGTGTTAAGAAGATGGAGCATGACAGGATTATATGATTTTGTAGGGATAACATTCTTTAGCATTTTTATTTTGAAAGACATGATTGTTTATTGGTATGCCTGAGTATTGATGTCTTTATATCAAATTATAGACTACTGCTTTGAATCATTCGGATCTTATTATTCATACCGTAAGAGAGAGATTACATGATGAAACACGATAGGTAGCATTCCACATCAAATTTTTTGTTTTTATCATTTACCTACTCGAGGACGAGCAGGAATTAAGCTTGGGGATGCTTGATACGTCTCCAATGTATCTATAATTTTTGATTGTTCCATGCTATTATAGTATCAATCTTGGATGTTTTATATGCCATTATATATCATTTTTTGGGACTAACCTATTAACCCAGTGCCCAGTGCCAGTTGCTGTTTTCTGCTTGTTTTTGCCTTTTCAGAAAATCATTATCAAAAAGTGTCCAAACGATAAAAAAACTTTGGATTAATTTTTTCTGGACCAGAAGAGACCAAGGAAGCTTCGGGAGAAGACGAGAAGAGTCACGAGGAGGCAACAAGCCTGGAGGGCGCGTCCAGGGGGGTAGGCACGCCCCCAGGCTTGTGGGCCCCTCGTGGCACCTCTTGACCTAATTCCAACGCTATAAATTCTCAAATATTTCCAAACCAACAGACAGACAGAAGAGAAAACCTTTCCGCCGCCACAAGCCTCTGTTCTTCCACGATCCCATCTGGAGGCCTTTTCCGGTACTCTGCCGGAGGGGGAATCGATCACGGAGAGCTTCTACATCAACCTTGCTGCCCTTCCGGTACTCTGCCGGAGGGGGAATCGATCACGGAGAGCTTCTACATCAACCTTGCTGCCCTTCCGATGATGTGTGAGTAGCTTACACATATTTGTATTGTTTCCATTAAGGATAAGAAGATGGGGTTTAATCATATTGCTTGAGTTTACTTTGTCTACATCATGTCATCTTGCTTAAGGCGTTACTCTGTTTCATACTTAAGACCCTAGATGCATGCTGGATAGCGGTCGATGGGTGGAGTAATAGTAGTAGATGCAGGCAGGAGTCGGTCTATTGGTCTCGGACGTGATGCCTATATACATGATCATTGCCATGAATCCATCATAATTATTTGCTTTTCTATCAATTGCCCAACAGTAATTTGTTTACCCACCGTATGCTATGTGTTCGAGAGAGAAGCCTCTAGTGAAAACTATGGCCCCCGGTCTACTTTATCATATATTAAAAACCTAAAACTACTTTGCTGCAATTTATTTACTTTTATTTTAATTAGTATTTTCGTTTATCTATTTATCTCTATAAGATTTAATCCTTGCAAATAACCGCTAAGAGGATTGACAACCCTCTTATTTGCGTTGGGTGCAAGTGTTTGCTCTTGTGTGTGCAGGTGCGCTTAACGGAATTTTGTTTGGTTCTCCTACTGGATTGATAACCTTGGTTCATAACTGAGGGAAATACTTATCTCTACTGTACTGCATCATCCTCTCCTCTTCGGGGAAATACCAACGCAGACTACAAGTAGCAGCCGACACTTCATCAGTGCGAACAGGCTCGTCTGTGGAGTCCCTTGCCGGAGAGCCGCTTGCCGGAGCAGCAGTTGACAAAGACGCCCTAGTTGGATTTGCCTCCGGGCGCTCCTCATCGTGGTGTTCTTCTCCTGCTCTCGTGCCGATGTCAGCGGCAAATATTTTGACACCAGCGCTTGCCAAAGGAAATTGGATAGTGGTCTCATGCTGGGGGCTGCGGTCTGGGCTGATATCCACGACCGCGTCGCCTGGTGCCATGCTTATTACCGGCTCGTCCTCTGCCGCGGTCCTCGTCCTCTTGGTCTCTGTGCCAAGGTCTCCCTGTCGCTGTCAAGTCAAGGCAAGACGAGGCAAGTCAGATTAACGCAAGCTAGGAATCATGAGTTAACAAAGAAAATTGGAGATGCATACTCCTCTTCCTCCTCCTCATCGCTAAGGATGGAGAGATCATAAAAGCTCTCAGGCATAGTGCTGGAAGAGGGCAGCGGGGTAGAAGTCCTAGCCCGCTTAGTTGCCGCAGGCGTAGCAAGACGAGACGACTCGCCCGCTCCGGCAGCCGGCGCGACTGTATTGCTCGTAGAGGTACGCCGCGTTCACTGCTGTTGAGGGGCTTGGCGTTGAGTTCCTTTTTGTCCGGCAACCTTGCCAGTTACCACCTCGCTTGTAACTTCCTCACCTAAGGGTACGCCACGGACTGGCTCTCCGGAGGCAGCTCTTCGAAGGACACGAGTTCTCCTGGCCGGAGCGGAAGGAGCAGGGGGCTTTTCGGATACTTGTTCTACAGCAGTCTCCCCGCCCCGTTCCCCGGCAGGTTCTTCTTGCTCTTCGGCAAGTTCTTATGGCGTTTCCCTTGCCATCCCCTCACTAGATTCCTCATCGACATTGGCTGCCGCGGACCCAGAACCGCCGACGCCTCCAGCCATTCTGGCTTCTACCGCCCTGTTGGCGATGTGCTCCAATTCTTCGGGTGTGGTGTCGCGGAAGAGATCTTTCTCCTCTCTGACGGGCCTCTCCACCAAAGTGTCGAACCACTCCTGCACCGCGTCTTCGGGCGGCTCCTGCCAAAGCGCTTCAACGCCATGGGCATCGCAGGATGGCATCACCGCGATGACGGAATCCTTGGCGGAGCTGTTGCATAGAGGCACCACCCTTGCCGGCAGCTTGAAGTTGCCGCTGGGGCGGAAGAGGTGCTCGCAGAGAGCCCTGTGTTGCAGCACCGTCAGATTGCCGTGGAGTCCGGTCCAGATCCGCATGATGTCTGTCGCGTTCTTGTAGTCCCAGGCGGGCCTGCTCCTGTTCTGGAGAGGAGCAATGCGGTGGTGAAGGAAGTCAGCCCCCACCATTTCTGCGGTGAGGCCGGCAGCTTTGAGGCGAAAGATGCGCGTGGTGGCGATCGTGAGCTTCTTGTCGTCAGCGACAAAAGAGCTCCAATCCATGCTGCGCTCCACCCTTGCCGTCCTGGGATGGCAGAACTCCGGGAAATCCTTTTCCTTGATCCAACACCATTCCCCGCGCCACTCGCTCCACTGTTGATAGGGCAGCCTCGGAAGGTAGGCGTTCTCATCCCTGGGGATCCAAGTGATGCAGCCGGAGAGAACATCTGCTTCGATGCGTGGAGTGAAGTAATGGAGGAAGAGAGATACACTAGGCAATACTCCTACGAAGTTTTCACACATATGTGCGAAAACAGCCATACAAATCATGGCGTTGGGGGTGAAGTCTAGAAGGTGAAACCCGTAGGTACACATCATTTCTACAAAGAACTCAGAGAAGGGAGGAACGAGCCCACAGTAAAAATATACGGCGAAGAAGGGGTACTTGTTTGGTCCAGGCTTGATGGAGCCGGGAAGGACCTCTGGCGCGGTGTGGGCACTCGTCTCTTTCCCCCACATGACCGAGTATCGACTCAACAAGTCGCTCTGATCCAGCACCGGCTCAAAGACGACACTGTTCCTCCGCGCCACTGCCAGTTCTTCCTCAAGATTGACCGCCTTCCCCGGCCTGCTTCGTGTCCTCTTGGGAGCCATAGCTGCGCTGGGGGGGGGGGTGTGGAAGCAGGCGGGGGAGAGCAGCGCTGCGCGGTGGCGGAAGCAGAAGCCGTGCTCTGCTCTGGCGCAAGGATGAAGACGAAGACGGCGGCGATGGCAAGATTGGGAGAAAGGGGGTAAATGAGCATCGCCCCTCACGGATTCCTTTTTATGGGGAAGGCGCGGGGGCTGGCTCTTTACCGTCCTACGTGGCCGCACTTTTCAGGCGCACTACCTCCCCGCGCCCGTTCCATTCCACCTCTCCCACGCCCGCATTTAATGCGCGTCGTGGGGGGTGTGGTAACAGAGAAGATTACGACAGTTATCCTCTGCCACACGTGCATGTGCATTGTTCAGGCCTAGCCCAACAATGCCTCGCATGCGCGTATGGCCCAGGCCCAGGGGCTCCTGTCGATGTACTAAAGCATGGGTGCCCTCGTACCGTGACTTGTGCACAGGCAGTTGAAGCCTCCTTGACGGCAAGGGCTTGTCGGAGGATAACTATGACCCAAGACTCAGATTAAGCAAGACCGTGAAGAAGACCTCAAGGCAGGTCATCGAGAAGTACTATTCTCATACAAAAGATCAAGATTGCCATTGCCGGCAAGCTTCGTACCGGCAAGGTGAAGGCCATGACCCCGGTTGCCGGCAAGCAACGGCCCAGCAAGCTCGTCCTGTCCCGTTACCGCTCCACCTCACCATCGGCTAGATAAGCACGCATGATAGGTGTCGAGCGGTTAGATAGTCAACGCAGCTGGCTAGGGCACGTGTCAGCATGCCACGTCGGGATTAACTTTAATAACACCCGTCCCTGGGACGTGTCAGGGTGACAAGGAGGCACCAAGACCGGTGGTACAGATCTTTTACCCAAAGCCTCGTCTCCCCGACGTAGCGCCTAATGGCGCATTTAATGTGTTACTATTCATATTCTGTAATGACCATGTTAGCCTCTGTGGTAACCCCTTGGCCTATAAAAGGAGGCCCATAGCTACACTTAGAACGGTCGACTCTTAGCTCAACTACACGCTGTAGCTGCACTTCCCGCGCACCTTGCCGGCGAGCTGCGCTCTTTGTAACCTTTGAGCTCTCATACAATCAAACCACCAGAACAGGAGTAGGGTTTTACGCTCACAGCGGCCCGAACCTGGATAAATCGTTGCTTGTGCTCATATCTACTAGCCCTGCTCTTTGTAGTAGTGTGATCCCACTCCCGAACCGCAAAGGGATCCTCTCAATCCCAAAGATCCTCATTTTCCCACGACACTCCCGCATCTGTCCGTGGACATGGACGCGGAAGGCCGCCATCCAACGCTGCTCGCATACATTTCAAACTCTTTTTCAACAAACCGGATGAAATTCATGCAAACACAGCCGGATTTCATACAAACATGACGGATTTTCATTAGATTTCAAACATTTAGAACAAAAAAAAGACCTGGTCCTAAACCTATCCTATAGGGCGGCGGCGCCCAGCGTCCGAGCCCATGTCGTCCTCCATCCACCATCTTCATGACCACCGGCAATAAGACCCGTGAGGTGAAGTGCGGTCTCCGGCAATGAAGAGTAGAACACGGGAGATGGACCAGCCCACATGGGACACCAGGCCCTGCCGCCTCCTGTGCCCTACTCATCCTCGAAGGGGTCCGCACCTTGTCTGCCGCTGGTGGACGTAAGGTCCACGATGGAAATGGTGGTGCGCGCGCTGTCGTCCACCCATCGGGCCGTCGGATTGTTCATTGGCAGCGCGTAGGAGGCGCAGCTGGCGTTATTCTCCTCCGCAATCGCCTGGAGCTGCGCCTCCGCGGCGTCCGCTTCCTGGCGAGCGGTGGCTTGAGCGCGGAGGGCATCATAGATGGCACGCTGCTCGGCGATGAAGTTGGTGTTCGCCGCGGCCATGGCCTCCACGGCCTCCTCACTCGCGCGCTCGCCGTAGATCTGACCCTCCGCCAGCCGATGCTGCTCCTGGAGGAACAGGTTGTACCGCTATTTGTCCTGTGCCTGCCGGAACGCCGACAAAGCTGCCGGCGCAGGCTGCACCTTGATACGTCCATTTTGCATCATGTTTTCCTACTGTTATTTATTATGTGTTTGGGTCATTATTTCACTTTATGATGCAATCCTAATGCCTTTTCTCTCTTATTTTGCAAGTTTTACATGAAGAGGGAGATTGCCGGCAGCTAGAATTCTGGACCTGAAAAAGCTACAACAGAGATAGATATTCTCCACAACTCCAAATGACGTAAAAATTTACGGAGAATTAGTTTGAATATATAAAAAATATTGGCGGAAGAAATACCAGGAGGGGACCCACCAGAGGGCCACGAGCTCAGGGGGCGCGCCCTACCCCCCAGGGCGCGCCTAGTGAGCTCGTGGGCCCTCCAGCAGCCCCCGGGGGCCCATCTTCTCCTATATGATGCTATTTGCCCTAGAAAAAAATCAGAAGAAGACTTTCGGAATGAAGCACTGCCGTCTCAAGACGAAACCTGGGCAGGGGCACTTTTGCTCTCCGGCGGAGCGATTTCGCCGGGGATACTTCCCTCCGGGGGGGGGGGGGATTCGAAGCCATCGACATCACCAACGATCCTCTCATCGTGGGAGGACCAATCTTCATCAACATCTTCACTAGCATCATCTCCTCTCAAACCCTAGTTCATCTCTTGTATTCAATCTTTGTCCCAAAACCTCAGATTGGTACCTGTGGGTTGCTAGTAGTGTTGATTACATCTCGTAGTTGATGCTAGTTGGTTTATTTGGTGGAAGATTATATGTTCGAATCCTCAAGCATATTCAATACACCTCTGATCTTGAACATGAATATTATTTGTGAGTAGTTACTTTTGTTCTTGAGGACATGGGAGAAGTCTCGTTATAAGTAATCATGTGAAGTTGGTATTCGTTCGATATTTTGATGATATGTATGTTGTTCTTCCTTTAGTGGTGTCATGTGAACGTGGACTACATGACACTTCACCACACTTGGGCCTAAGGGAAGGCATTGGGGAGTAATAAGTAGATGATGGGTTGCGAGAGTGAGAGAAGCTTAAACCCTAGTTTATGCGTTATTCCATAAGGGACTGATTTGGATCCATATGTTTCATGCTATGGTTAGATTTATGTTAATTCTTATTTCGTAGTTGCAGATGCTTGCGAGAGGGGGTAATCATAAGAGGGTTTCTTGTTCAAGTAAGAACATCACCCTAGCACCGGTCGACCCACATATCAAATTATCCATGCAGCGAACGCGAATCAACTAAACATGATGAACGTGACTAGACGATAATTCCCATGTGTCCTCGAGACTTTGCTTATCATAAGAGAACGTTCTGGCTTGTCCTTTGCTATAAAAAGGATTGGGACACGTTGCTGCACCTTGGTTACTATTGTTACTTGTTACTTGTTATGAATTACCTTGCTACAAAACTATCTGTTACCGCTACTTTCAGTACTTGCAGAGAATACCTTGCTGAAAACCGCTTATCATTTCCTTCTGCTCCTCGTTGGGTTCGACACTCTTAATTATCAAAAGGACTATGATGGATCCCCTATACTTGTGTGTCATCAAGACTCTTTTCTGGCGCAGTTGCCGGGGAGTGAAGCGCCTTTGTTAAGTGGAATTTGGTAAGGAAATATTTTTATTACGTGCTAAAATTTACTATCACTTGCCACTATGGAAAATAATCCTTTGAGGGGCTTGTTCGGGGTATCTTCACCTCGATCGGAAGCCATACGAGTTGCCCCTCAACCTATTGAACCTACTAAAAATATTTATTATGAAATTCCTTTGGGTATGTTAGAGAAACTGCTAGCTAATCCTTATGCAGGAGATGGAACAGTACATCCTGATATGCACTTGATCTATATAGATGAAATTTATTGATTATTTAAGCTTGCAGGGCTATCCGAGGATGGAGTGAATAAGAAGGTATTCCCTTTATCTTTGGGGGGGAAATCATTGACATGGTATAGGCTATTGGATGATACTGGAACATGGGATTGGAATCCGTTGAAGCTGGAATTTTACCAGAAATTTTATCCTATGCATTTGGTTCATCGTGATCGGGATTATATATATAATTTTTGGCCTCGTGAAGGAGAAAGTATCGCTCAAGCTTGGGGGAGGCTTAAATATATGATGCATACATGCCCCAATCATGAGCTCTCAAGGAAAATAATTATACAAAACTTTTATGCCCGGCTTTCTCATAATGATCAATCCATGCTCGATACTTCTTCTACTGGTTCCTTTATGAAGAAAACTATTGAATTCAAATGGGATCTTCTGGAAAGAATTAAATGTAACTCTGAAGATTGGGAAATCGACAAAGGTAAAGAGTCAGGTATAAATCTTGAGTTTGATTGTGTTAAATCTTTTATGGAAACTGATGCTTTTCATAAGTTTAGTACTAAATATGGACTTGACTCTGAGATAATAGCTACCTTTTGTGAATCATTTGCTGCTCATGTAGATCTCCCTAAGGAGAAGTGGTTTAAATTTCATCCACCTATTGAAGAAAAGTGTGAGGAACTTGTTAGAGTTAAAGATGAAACAATCATTTATAATGTTGATCCAGTTGTGCCTACTGCCTATATTGAGAAACCTCCTTTCCCTATTAGGATTAAGGAACATGCTAAAACTTCAACTATGGTTAATAAGAGTAATATTAAACCAATTAAACGCTCTGAACAAATTAGAGTGGAACCTAATATTGCAATTATTAAAGATCTTTTGGTTGATAATATTGATGGACATGTCATATACTTCTATGAGGAAGCAACTAGGATTGCTAAACAAGATACAACAGATAAAAACAAACCTGTTGTTGGCATGCCTGTTGTTTCTGTTAAAATTCCAGATCATTGTTATCATGGTTTATGTGATATGGGTGCTAGTATAAGTGCTATTCTATTTTCTCTTTATCAAGAAGTAATGAATGATATTGCACCTGTTGAGATGGAAGATATTGATGTTACTATTAAGCTTGCAAACAGAGATACTATTTCACCACTTGGGATTATAAGAGATGTTGAAGTCTTGTGTGGTAAGATCAAATACCCTACTAATTTTCTAGTTCTCGGATCACCACAAGATGATTTTTGTCTCATTATATTTGGTAGACCCTTCTTGAATATGGTCAATGCTAAGATTGATTGCACTAGGGAAACGGGTAGTGTTAATTTTGGTGATGTATTGCATGAGTTTAATTTCTCTAAGTTTCGTAGACGGCCTCGTGATAAAGAATTGCCTAATAAAGATGAAATCATTGGTCTTGCTTCTATTGTTGTTCCTCCTACCGATCCTTTAGAACTTCTAGACCAAGAAAATGATATGCATATGAATGAAAGAAATGAAATAGATGCAATATTCTTTAGACAAGCACCTATCCTTAAACACAATTTGTCTGTTGAAACTTTGGGAGATCCTCTCCCACCTAAGAGTGACCCTGTGTTTGAATTAAAGAAACTACCTGATACACTAAAATATGCCTATCTTGATGAAAAGAAGATATATCCTGTTATTATCAATGCTAACCTTTCAGAGCATGAATAAAAGAGGTTACTTAAAACTCCGATATTGGATATACTCTTGATGATCTTAAGGGCATTAGTCCCACTTTATGCCAGTACAAGATTAATATGGAGCCCGATGCTAAACCAGTCGTTGATCATCAACGTCGTTTGAATCCAAAGATGAAGGATGTGGTAAGAACTGAAATATTAAAATTTCTGGAGGCAGGTATAATTTATCCTATAGCTGATAGTAGATGGGTAAGTCCTACTCATTGTGTTCCTAAGAAAGGAGGCATTACTGTTGTTCCTAATGATAAAAATGAACTTATCCCACAAAGAATTGTAACTGGTTATAGGATGGTAATTGATTTCAGGAAATTAAATAAAGCTACTAGGAAAGATCATTACCCCTTGCCTTTTATTGATCAAATGTTAGAAAGATTATCTAAGTATACACACTTTTGCTTGCTAGATGGATATTCAGGTTTCTCTCAAATACCAGTATCAAAAGAAGATCAAGAGAAAACCACCTTTACTCACTAAAAAAAACACTTACGTGATGATACGTCTTTGTCACAGTAGGTCACGTTTTCTGTCATGCATGTACATCCGTGACGATTTTATGACAGAATCAAGATAGTCATACCTGTGCTGTCGTTGAAGTGTTCCATGACAATACTGAAATTATCATCATGAAAGTGTCCACTTCCATGACGATAAATGGCGCGTCATGGAAGTGTTTTCGTCAAGGGTGACCGACACGTGGCATCCACCGTAATGGGTCACCGTTAAGCTATCGGGTTCCGGTTTGGATCCGATAACCCGTTAACAGCCCTGACCAATGGGGATTTTCCACGTGTAAAATTCTCATTGGTCGACGCATCCACGTGTCTGCTCAGCGTCGCGACAGATGTCATCCATCCACTGGATGAGACGCACCTATGGAACAGTGACATGTGGCACGGCCCAAAACAGACCCATTTAGCTAAAAAGGCCGGCCCAGTCAAAATAAGCGGGCCGACCCATTTACAGCCTACTTTCGTCTAGCCCATTTACAAACACGGCCCATACGAGATCTGCCAATTCGGCCCGGAAAAGGCCCGTTAATGATTTGACACCATTGCGGCCCATCACCTGTTCCAGCCCGTTAACAACCCACTATGTCTTTGGGCTCATTTGTTGCCCGAGGTTCTTTCGGCCAGATAGAGGCCCATTACAGAGATGGGCCAATTTCCAGGCTGTACGTCTTTTGGCCCGTTAGAGGCCCAATATAGAGATGGGCCAAATTCCAGGCGGTACGTACTTCGGCCTTTTAGTGGCCCATAAGGGATTTGGGCCAACTTCCAGCCCGGTGTATCTTTCGGCCTGTTAACGGTCCACACCGTAGTTGGGCCATTTACAGCCCGACCTGACTTTCGGCCTCTTAGAGGCCCATGTTCTCCATGGCCCAATTCCAGCCCGACATGACTTTCGGCCTGTTAAAGGCCCGTTTTGTATATGGGCCCACTTATGGCACGATTGGCTTTTAGCCTGTTAACGGTTCGACATGGAAATGGGCCAAGCAGTAATTTTGATCTATTTTGGCTTGCTAAGGGCCCGTAGGCCCGTTTCCACTATTGGAGCCCAATCGAGGTTTCGGTCTACTAACGACCCGTCAACTAATTGGGTCTACCTTACATTTGGGCCTGCTAAGGGCCCGTCAACTAATTGGGCCTACCTTACATTTGGGCCTGCTAACGGCCCGCCAACTAATTGGGCTTACCTTACATTTGGGCCTGCTAAATTTCCTGCTTGGCTCTAGGCCCATTAAAAGACAGGGCCAAATACAGTCCATCAAAGGCCCACGTCGATTTAGGCCCAGCTATTACTTTGAGCCCATTACGAGGAATAACTATTTACTGTGGCAGAGCCCATCTAGTAACTGTAGGCCCATTACGGGGCCATTACAGACACTGTGCCGTTCCCCTAGAAGAAGGGCCCACGTCGCTTTGTTCCAGTTATTAATTTCACTGCATATTTTGGCTTGTTTGCCGCCAGTTGAGGTTTCGGCCCAGAAAGCTCTGGTGCAACCCCGTGCTAAGCAAATATACGCATAAAAGGAAAAAACGTAGCACATCGAAGCATATATTACAGGAAATTACATCCACTGGGCAATCAAAGATTGATGGCAGTGCAAATAAATGAACAGAGCTTAACGATGTACAACCTCACAATCTGCAACCTCAGTGCCGATGACGCCCATAAGCATGTGAGCAAGTTCTTTCTTCTTTGCTATACTGTCACTGAAATCATCGATCAGTTGTTGTTGCGGAAGAATGTGCACCTCTGATTCCTCCACGATTTCCATCATTGCTTCAGCCAGTAATTGGTTCACAAATGTAAATCTTTTCCGTTGGATTCGAGACAGAGGAAACTGAACAGATTCATATGGGGATTTTGGCAGGCTTGTATCAATGATAGTGGAAAGTGTCCATTGCATCATAACTTAAATTGGAGGGGAAACTGAACAGATTAATCAAGACTTATTGCCATATTACCTTCGCTAGATTTATTGGAGAGAAACAATAGGGTTGCCTTGCTGTCTTGAGACTTTGTCGTATTATCTTCAGCAGCCTGCACCAAATCATCGGCCAGGTAAGTTAATACTTAATAGGAAAGCAACATTGACACAATGAACGTTTGGGAAACCAGACCACACCAGCCTACACCAAATTAACACAATATGGCACTGCTATCATCAGCCAGGTAAGTTAATAGGAAAGCAACATTGACACAATGAATGATTGGGCAACCAGACCACAACACTAGATTTTAGTAATGTGCAATATATGAGATAGTACAATCATGCAGCTCAATATGCAAAACTACCAGGCAGTTTCACTTACAAAAATCTACATTAGCGCCTTAATTATACATTTTGCTAAAAGTAAATTTTGATCAGATAATTGGTGTAGGGTACTGAAGGTTGGATTCACGCCGATGCTACTTAATAAACTACATACTGATGTAAAAATATAGTGATATACAACAGGTACTTACATCAGCATTGGAGCGCAGAGCATTGCTGCAAGATACTTTCCTCGACCACGATCACAGTTTAGAATGTTTGTTGTCCTTTAAGCATATTTTCTACAACAAAGATGTGTAAGACAGATGTAGAATATATAAGATCAAATGTGATCTGAATGCTATAAAATTTCATGATGCGAGGATACGCACACGCTTCCTAGCAAGGAGTTGACATATTTTTGTTAGACTGGAGCGGACTAGTTCTTTGGTCACTGGAATCTGGTTATTATCTGGAGGACTGAGTTTCTCTGTGCTGGAGCAATTCCTATGAACACTGGAGTTGGGTTAGTATCTCCTGGAGTTTGGATCTTTTGCAAAGAACTTGTTTGTACCCCCTCGGATTCTAACATAGCCCTCTTCCGCTTACATGCCTTGTACAGACGAATGGTGCTTTAGTTATAAAACATGCTATGGCAGAGAGATGGAATAGGTACTGAAGAATAGAAAGGCATGACATATTGACATGTACTCCCTCCATCCGGAAATAAATGGATGTGTCTAGACGCATTGTAGTTCTAGATACATCCATTTTTATCCATTTCTGCCACAAGTAATACAGACAGAGGGAGTATGATGTACTCCCTCTGTAAATAAATATAAGAGTGTTTAGAATAAGCTAAGGATATGACAAGACAACAGAGTAAAGAAACAGTAGTTGAATGTAAAATTGTATGATAGCTAGAATAGGTACAGAAAAACAGCAAGGCAGCATATTCACATGTCTGATGGGCAAACTAAGATCGCATTGCAACAGAACAGTAGAACATCACTCAATGTAAAAACCATGGTATGGTGGACGGATGGAGTACATACTGATGAACAACAATGCATGAGATATTCAGAAGGATGATGTCCAAACTAAGCAGATGGCATTGCAACAGAGTAGAATGACAGTACTTGAATTCGAAAAGATGTTATCATGAATGGAATAGATACAGACAAACTGGAAGGCATGACATATTCACATGTATGATCAGCGGGCTAAGCACATGGCATTGCAACGGAGTAGATGCATTGCAAGACATTATATGCATGATGCTACCCATATCACGGGTCAAGTTAGAGCAAAGACCTTGTGGGGTGAATAGGAATCATTATCTCTCTGCAACTCTTCTAAAGAACTACATTTAACTGTTCCATCATATTGAATATCATTGACGTCGAGTATGTTGGCCGTTGCATTGCTCCGCGAGTTTCTTTTAGTGGATTAGTTCTGATATTCAATATCATTGTGTGCAATAATATCTGAGATGCATGGAAGACAACTAGTAGTTGGATTATGTAATGAGTGCCTGTAGGAGACAACTTAAATAGTAGGAGTCAACTTAAAGAGCAGCAACAGGTTGATACCTCAAAGACTAAAGATAGAGCACACATGATAGCTACAAAATATGTACGGTTTGTACTCGAGATTAACTAAATGGCACACAAAAGTACTATAGAACAACAACATAGGTAATACCAGAAGGGGTATAATCACCAGCCTGTGGGATAGCTTTGGCTGAGCACTACCGCAGGATGGTCCTAACGTGACACATCAATCAGAGACCCCGCGACCAAACTGTGTGCGATGCATGAATCGCAAACGGTGTCATAAAAAAATCGTCGCCAATAAGACGAACTGTTTGCGATGCCGGAGACATAAAAAATGATTCAGATTAGAGACATTTGTGCGATACGTGGCATACAGTTGATCCATACGAACTGTTTGCGATAAGACAGAACAACAAACACGATTCAGATTAGAGACGCGTGTGCGATACGTGGCATACAGTTGATCCATATGAACTGTTTGCGATAAGACAGAATAACGAACACGGTCAGCCAAATCGAGGTGTATGCGATACACGGCATACAGTTCACTCGGATGAACTTTTTGCTATTACCCAACACAACAGAAACGGTCAGGCAGCTCAAGGTGTGTGTGATATACGGCATGCGGTTCGCTCGGATGAAGTGTTTGCGATTACCCAACACAACAGAAATGGTCAGCCAGATCAAGGAGTCTGCGATATACGGGCACACATTTTAATTAAAAGAATTGTGCACGATGGTAATAACAAGCGCACACGGTTGATGGAACAAGTCGTGTGCTGACATCGCCGATTGCGGTGCACACGCCACGTACGCATCCGAGACCGCTTGCCCACGTTAATTACACCATCCGAGAATCGTGCCGCACTTCGAAACCGGAACCGTCAAATAATGTTGAGCTTCTTTCCTGTCACATTCCAAATTACTCCAATTCACACCGATATGTAATTGCAAACCTGTTCACACCGATGAAAACCTAAATGTTTTCCCACTTAGCAGCTTATTACTAGGTTATATTACCACCTACTCGAAATTGACTGCACATTCCTCCTCAATTCCTCATCAACAAACAAACAAGTCTTCATCCTTCCTTACGTCTGCCATGGGCCGTGGGAGGAGTTCTTGGTCGAGAAATGACCATGGAGCGGCGAGCGAAGCAACAGAGATGTCCCGCCTCACCGCGATATCAGCCGAGAGGTCCCGCCGCGCCGCCGAAGCAGCACTGAGGTCCCGCCACGCCGCCGAAGCAGCAGAGTGGTCCGGCTGCACCGCGGAAGCGGCACAGATGTCCCGCCACGCCATGGAAGCAGCAGAGAGGTCCTGCCGCGTCACGGCGGCCTGGATGGATCTATCGTGGGCACTCGAGGGCTCTCACAGGCGCATGCGTGCTATGCTCAATAAGCTGATGGACGATGACATCCCCCGCTGGGCGAAGCTGCAGGAGGAGAGCTATGCCGTGTTGGATAAGTCCACCGGCGTCATCCGGGGACTACGGGGTGACAAGGTGAGGCTTCGCACCGAGCGCGACCTGCTGAGGGCAAAGATCGCCGGCAGGGCGAAGCAGCACGAGGAGACAACTGCCGTGTTGAAGAAGACAGCCGTCATGGTCAGGAAACTTATGGACGGGAATGCTAAGCTCCGCATCGAGCGTGAAATGCTCCTAGAGGAATCCGTGGATGCTCGCAAGTGACGGATTGAGGATGTGAAGGAGATCAAGGTGGACGAAATGACGAAGATGGCGTAGTAGTTCGAGGTGAAGTAGAGAGCAGCGACCCAGATCATTGTTTGTGTCTTCCTTCTTTTGCCCTTGTGTCTTTCGGGCATTGCCGCATGTGGCATCTTTAATTATCTTCCTGAATATGTAAGACAATTGTTATTATCCATTGCCATCGTCTTCATATATATCAGTCTTGCTAAGTCTCAGTCGATGCTATATCCGTGAGATCTTACATCAAGATCCGTGCAAAATTTTCTTTTCAGATTTTCTTTTTTCTCTCTTAAATCTCAGTCGATTGAGGCCTAGCCACGCCATTAAAACTGGGACTCGAGCACCATTAATGGAGAAGTTGGGAGCGAGGTGGGCGGCAGATGGAGGTCAAAGGGCTTGCCTCCCGGTGAGCCTGCGCAGCGGTCTGCTCCACGCCTCCCGTCTACTCAAATAGCTACCCCGCACGGCGCCTCCTAGCCAATAAAAATGGGGACACATGGCAGCACATAAATGGTTAGTACAACGCCCACAGTTTGAATAGCACTTGTGTTTCCGATTGTAACGTGGCAGCTCTTTGTTCCAAAATGACTATGTTGGTTGTTAATCTGTGCGCCTTCAAAAAATCGGACAAAATTTTTACCACAACATGTTGGTGCCATGTCAAGGCAACATGCCAAGTTTCATGATTTTCAGGCAAGTTTTGGATTTACAGGAATTTAAAAACCAAGTTTGTCAATGTTTTCGGCCGAGCCACGACGCTGAGATGTTTGAAATTCATTCCCATTTCTTGCATGGGACCTAAACATTCACCCAAGGACACATATACGATTTTTCAACCCATTTTGGTGCACTGGAGCATGTGCTTGTAGTTCAAATTTGAATTATGCACATTAAATGCCTAAAAAACTCAATTAATGTATAAAAAATGCCAAACGAACCCGGAATAATTCCAAATTTTAGCACGACATTCCTATTGGTCTTTGTTGGCTCTGTAAAAAAATCAAGGCAGGAAGAGGTAGTGTATATCATTTCGCCCACAAATGTGACACATCCCCTATCGAAACCATGAGCCTTCTCGAGAGAAGCTCCGGTTTGTAAGAAGCTTATACCAAAACTTGTCCCAAATCGAACAATTTTTTTACCACAGCATGTTGGTGCCATGTCAAGACACCATGCCAAGTTCCGTGATTTTTAGGCAATTTTTGGATTTACAGGAATTTAAAAACCAAGTTTCTCAATGTTTTCGACTGAGCCACGACGCCCAGATGTTTGAAATTCACTCCCATTTCTTGTATGGGACCTAAACATTCACCCAAGGACACATATATGATTTTTCAACCCATTTTAGTGCACTGGAGCATGTGCCTGTAGTTCAAATTTGAATTATGCACATTAAATGCCTAGAAAACTCAATTAATGTATAAAAATGTCAAACGAACCCAGAATAATTCCAAATTTTAGCATGACACTCCTATAGTTGCATATCCACTGCAGATAAATGTTCTAGCAATTCAAACAGCGACCTTTCCTGCCGTAACCCCATTTTGTCTTTCAAATCAAAATAAAAAAATCAATTACACCACAAACAGTTTGTTAGCAACAATCGTGTGCGATGCAGTATAAAATATCTTGGGGCTCCCTCATGTATGGCTTACGCAGGAAGGTTCATCGGCTACAGTCCACCGGCCGCGCATCAACCACACTTGCGTGCTAGTTTTTCGCTGCATCGTTCGTAAATTTTCGGCAAGCGCGGAAATATCTAGGTCCCCACCCCTCCCCCCCACCAAAAGCCACATTTCCACTATTTCCTCCTTCCTTTCCAAGTTCAAACCTTCACTGCTTGCTTTGCAGCGCCGCCTCCTCGCCGGCGGCGCTGCTTCCCGCTACGCGGCCTCGTCCATATAGTCAGGTAATCCACACCCCACCCCCATCCGCTTCCTCCTTCTCCATCCCACATGCCTCGACCGCCGGCGCGACATCTTCCACCCAAATCACTGCCCCATCGTCCAAACAAGTGCCGCCCATAGCCATGGTTCACGCATTATAGCCAGGAGCTCAAGGAGCACCTGGCAGTGCTGAAGCAATTCGCGGCCGCACGCGCGGATGAGGTCACGATGGCTGCCATGCGTGCCGACCGGCAGATCTTGGAGGAGCACCTCGCCGTCGAGGCCACCGTCGACCCCTCGCGCGTGGACGCCGCCACATGGTTGGCTGCTTTAAACGACAGTTCATGGTGTTTTCTAAAGGCTGCCTCTGGTGCCTTCTAGTGAATTGTCCTCTGTAATGTTAATATGCAATCTGATATTCTGAAATATGATGTTCAGTTAACAGTTTGGTTCATTTGTTGTGATGTTCAATTAACTATTTGGTTCAATTCTGAAATGTGATTTTCAATTCCTGTGGGTACAATTTTCTTATTGTTATGCATGTGAGGAATAAAATCGAATTTGGATGTACTCTATACATGAGAAACATACACAAATGCTATATTTCCTAGTAGTTCTTAAGCACGCTAGGCTTGGTTAACTGTATGATCTTCTAGTATATGTTCTATTCTGCAATGTGCTTCTCAGTTAACTGCTTGCTTCATTTGTTGTGGTGTCCAGTTAATTTTTTGGCTCAATTCTACAGTGTGATGTTCATTTGTTGTGGGTACAAGTTTTCATTAATATATTCTACTGATAGTATGCCAACTCTCACTTAAACTGATCAATATCTGCCTTATATGTGTTGCAGGGAAACAATGGGAGGCACTGAGGTTTACCATCGAGGTTTGCACATGCATGGTCCTTTGGCTAATAGCACATTATTGTGCAATTGCAGGAACCATTCTAATATTTAGGTTTTTAACAATTTGGTCTTGCACATGTAGGTCCTGCTGTCAGAGGTTTAGACCCACTGTTCGATCC
This sequence comes from Elymus sibiricus, assembly GCA_039707655.1. NCBI lineage: Eukaryota > Viridiplantae > Streptophyta > Magnoliopsida > Poales > Poaceae > Elymus > Elymus sibiricus. The sequence continues at coordinate 157,060,925 of CM077668.1, read as the reverse complement.
ATTTTGCATATGGGGAAATGAGATGGGCATGAATATCAGTCAAGTCAAGAAACTCAGAAAGATTGTTAGGATAAAGAAACTAGCGTTGAATAACAACAAGATCTTTGTTTGCACAATGAAGAAGACATCAGTCAACTATAGGATGGTACTAACTCTTTTACCTTGTGTTTTTTCCTATGCGCCATTTCAAAATTTAGAATAGATATTTATGCATATCTTTGTTTTCAGTCCTTTCCAAAGCAGTTCACCGATGATTACTTCTCAAACCACCTCCATGGTCAAGAGGCGAGGAAGGTACTCATTCAACACCCACGGTACAATATTGAAGTCTCCCTCAAGAGGACGAAGGTTGGGCAGGCAATCATCCGCAGCCACTGGCGTAAAGTTGCAAGGACATTCAACATCATTGAAGGCTCAATATTCGCCTTCAGATTCAGCAGTTTTCCAGATGAGATTCATCTCTCTATATACCATATATGATGCTACTTTCCAAAGGTTTTAGATGTTGCATGTGAAACTTCGTGCTGTTGTGTAATTGCGTAGCTAGCTATATGCCTATATGGTGTAACTGAGTGCTGAAGCTATGTGATGTTGTACTCTGATGTAATTCAGCTATGAAATCCTGGTTGCTGTAATACGGCTATGAAACATATGGTGTGTTTGATATGAAATGTCAATTTGATTACTAAGTGCATTATCAATAATAGGCCAATTAGCCTGCTTATTGGGTTTTTGAATTGCAGACGGCTTCTCAGACAACACCGTGGGCGATGACCTCAAACAACGCACACAGTTTCTAGAAAGTAGCCGTGTTGGATCAATGAACAATCACACATGCCTTCCGCCCGACAAATGTTTGCGTTAGGCCACCTTGCACAAACGTTTCCACATAAAAATTGTGTGTGATGTACATATGAACGGAAATGTTTTTCTGAGATTCACTGTGTGGGATGAACATACGAACAGAAACAATTGGGCCAGTATAATTGTCTGCGATGGCTCGCCCGATCACACACGAGCTCTTTTTACCCCGCGTGTGTGACCGAAGGCCCTATCGCCGACGGTTTCTGGGTCGTGTGGGAAGGACCCCCTATCTCACGCACAGGCAAGGCGACGGTTTAAAACTCCATCGCGGAAAGGGGTTAAAAACCGTTTGTATAGCAGCTCGCTGTACCAGTGGAGGGACGATAACTATGGAACAACGCTAACTCCTGCACAAGTCTCTTATTTGAAGTAAGACTAAGAGATTAACATGAATGTACAGTGACAAGTGATAATCTATTTTCCATGCTTAGATGAAGAACAAAGCCATAAATGCTGCACACAAGTAAGATGAGAGTACAACCTATCTTGCCGCCCTCCATAGGAGTGAGCATCATCTGCTGAATCGTTGATGGCGCTGCAGTTGTTGTGGTTGTCCATGTCTGGCTGGCACATTCGAGATAGGGAACTCTTGAGTGGGGAGTATAGCTCCCTTCTGGTGCATGCTTCCCTTGTTGGAGCAGCTCCGGTGAGAAGGAAGATGGTGTGGCTGAAGATGCAGAAAACACACAATGTTAAGAATGAAACATATCTCTGATCTGAAGAAATACGATCAACACTAAGAGCATCTCCAATAGATGATGCAGATGCAAAAATAACTAACTTTTGCATCTCCGAGGCCCAAAACCTCTCTCCAACAGATGATGTAGATGGAAAAAATTTTGGGACATTTACATTTTTCCCCTAACTTTGTCCCGACCTCATCTTTACCCTTAAAAAAATAGTGCACAACTATACCCCTCTTTCGTTTGGTGCCCTTATGAAAATACCCTTCCGTGCCATTTCCGTCCGGTCAAAGGCCTTTGACCGTCAGTGAGCTGTTATGTGGACAATTGTACCCCTCGCTGCCTATGTCACATACAGGTGGGACCCACTCAAAGAAAAGAAAAAAGAAAAAAACTATCTCCCATCTCTACCACTTACACATGGGCCCCACCCCAAAGAAAAAATATGGAACACACACACACACACACACACACACACACACACACACACACACACACACTCTCTCTCTCTCTCTCCTCTTCATCTCCGGCGAGTTCTCCGGCAGTCCGCCCGCAGCAGTCATCCCGCCTGCAGGCAGCCCGTCGGGAAGTCCCACCACCGCCGGTAAGCCCCTTTCACCGAGAAGCCTCGTCGCCGGTTCCTTTCTCTCTCTCCTCGAGGCCTCCACTCGCCCACGCTGCAAGCAACAGCGCGACAGCATGGCCGCGCAGCGGCGCAAGGGGCAGCGGTGGAGGGCGGCGCAAGGAGAAACACGGCGGCGGCAACACCATCGGCGGCGGGCAGCGCAAGTAGCAGCACAGCAGCGCGACAGGCAGCAGCAGCGCGGCGGCAGCACGGCAGCGCGGCGGCGCAAGGAGCAGCGGTGGCGGGTGGCACAAGGAGAAACGCGGCAGTGGCAGCACCATCGGCGACGGGTAGCGCAAGCAGCGGCGGTGGCGGGCAGCGCAAGGAGCAGTGGCGGCAGCGCGACAAGCAGCAGCAGGTAGCCGCGGCCACAAGTAGTAGCACGGCCGGCCACCACCACAACCGGCGCCGCCATGGCCGTATGGACCCAATTGCTTTTGTTAAAAAATTATAGGGACCCGATTGATTTTTTATTTTCTATTTTCTTTGGGGTGGGGCCCATGTGTAAGTGGTAGAGATGGGAGATAGTTTTTCTTTTTTCTTTTCTTTGAGTGGGTCCCGCCTGTATGTGACATATAGGCAGCGAGGGGTACAAATGTCTACATAACAGCTCACTGACGGTCAAAGGCCTTTGACCGGGCGGAAACGGCGCGGAGGGGTATTTCCATAACACCATCAAACGGAAGAGGGGTATAGTTGAGCACTGTTTTTTTAGGGGTAAAGATGAGCTCGGGACAAAGTTAGGGGGAAAATGGAATTGGCCCCAAAAAATTACATCTCCACCTCCCAAAGATGTAAAATACAACACCTCGCGATGCAAATTTACATCTCCACCTACATGAGATGTAAAACTGGCAGCCGCGCGCGAACCGCCCAACCGCCTTCACTTCCGCCCGCCCGTCCATCGCCCGCCCGCCCGCCGGCGATTTTCATCCTAAAACGTGCCGCCGCCGCCCGTCGGCCCATCCCCGACCCCGCCGCCTTTCTTCGCTGCCGGCCGCGCCGCCGTAGCCGCCGCTGACCCACCGATTTGAATCCGCTACGCCGACGACTACCCACCTCCGCCGCCGGTGATTTATGCCTGGAAACGCCGCCGCCGCCCGTCCGTCCATCCCTGACTTTGCTGCGACCCCGTGGCCTATCCCTGCCACCACCGCATCGCCGCTCCGCCTGCACGCCGCGAATCGGCCGTATTTTTGCCGCTCCACCGCCACCGCCCGGTTCGTCCCAGCCGCCATTTCCGCCGTCGTCGCAGCCACCACCCGACTGCCAAGCACCCGCCCAGCCACCACTGCACCGCCGCTTCGCCCGCACACTACGAATCGACCATATTTTCTGCTGCTCCACCGCCGCCACCCGGTTCGTCCCCGCTACCGTTTCCGCTGTCGCCGCTGCTCATCCGCCTTCGCCAAGCCACCGCCCAGCCCCCACACCCGCCGCCGCCCCACCGCACAACTTTTGCCCCGTGGCCACTGCCCCGATTTGAACACAGCTTTATGGCCACCGCCGCTCAGCCGCCCCAATTCTAGTTTTTACATCTCCATTTGCATCATCTATTGGAGTTGCACTTTTACATCACCAATTTACATCATCTGTTGGAGTTGCCTCTTTTTTGGAGAAGTAAAAAACACTTTTTGGAGATGTAAATTTTTACATCTCCTGTTTTACATCTCCAAATTTGCATCTTCTATTGGAGATGCTCTAAGGTACGAGACTAGTCACACGTCAGTCCACTGAAAACTTAATTGTGGTCACATGCTTTTTTTTCACTGTCCGATCTACGTTGGATGGCTGGATGGCCGTCTTGTGCCTCCCGGCTGTCACTGTTCAGGATCTTCCTCGAACAGCCAACGAGCACCGGCGAAGCAGCCTGCCTCCGCCGTCCCTGGCCACGGCAGCTCCGACCTCGACCCCGCCCCCCCCGCCCCACCGCACTGCCGTGGTTGTGCCGCCCCCGGCCATTCCTCAAAGACTCGCCGTCATCCAGATCCGGCACCAACAGTACCTTGACCCCACACAACCCTAAGATAGGCACCGAAGCGCTGCTTCCATGGCGAACCTGCGCCCCTGCCCACACCCCTACGATAGACACTGAGGCACGCCTTCCCATGCCAACCGGCAGCCTAGGAGCTCCGCCGCCTCGAGGGGAGCTACTTCCGTCCATTTGGAACCGACTGATCTAGAATAAAAATCCAGGCGACTGACGCCTAGGTATAGTGAATAAGATGAGTGTACGACCTATCTTGCGTCCCGGTGAAGTAGGCAGCTTCATCTACCGAGTCGGTGAGGCCGGCACGGTTGCGGTGGCTGCGGGCGGCGGGAAAGCAGATATGTGGCGGCGGTCGACGGCTACGGGGGACCAGCACCAGTGCGCTGGACGCGTCCGAAGTACGAGCCGCTCCGGCACCGTGCATGACGGCACGGTTGAATTGGCTCCTGTACGGTTCACGCGGTCGTCATCGAGGCAGCTCTGGCAGCACGGAGTAAGAGGCATGGGGCCCAGTGCACGACGGCAAACAGACTGCGGCTCTAGCATTGGGGAGGAGGGCGGCGGTCAATCTGGTGCGGTGGGGGGGCATGGAGGAGGGGCTGAGGTTTCGCGGTTGGGGAGAAGGTGATTTGGCGCCCACGGGGTATGATTGGGGAATTGGGAGGGGGAACCATGTCTTACGGACGCATTTGTCTGAAATGTGGGGGAAGTTACAATTCTACCCCTGTCTTTTGGCTTGTGGGCTTGGTTCTAAGTCTTGAGGGTCGGGGATAGTAGGGTAACTTTGCTTCTCCGAAATAGTGGGCGCCAACGATTTCGGGCGAGGAGGGCGTGCTTTGAAATAGTGGGTGTGAGCGATTTCGGCCGAGGAGAGGGTGTTTTGCCGCCCATGGTTTATGAATTATTCGGTGCTGTCATTTCGGCTGATGAGAGGGCGCGCTTGGATGAAGTTACAAATCTACCCTCGATATGCAACGGGCCAATTGATGCGGGTCCCAGATAGGCCGGTAATTTCACATCTCCTGTTTATTTGCTCAGGCGAATTCCACTGAGTAGAGGGTGTTTTAGCGGTTCGTTCAAATTTTGGGAGAACAAGCATCCATGTCTACCATACCAAGTCGATCCGAATCAAATTTTGAAATTTAGTTCTATAGTGTCACATCTTGCCACTTCTTTTTTAGATGGTTAGATGATGCTCGGGACTAATTTGTTTTTACATGCTTGTTGCTACCGATTAATTTGACAAATAGTTGACCCACTCAAAAACGGGAATCAAACCCGAAATGAAATATCTCAATTCAATGAAATAGGTCATTGACCCGGTCAAAATTGTGGATTAAATCCAAAATTGAACACATCAATTGAATAGCATGTTGTATTATAGTGCTCCATGAACATGCTGAAAGTCAAATTAATGAACCTGTTTGATACACATATCTCCGTTCATGTGTGAATTGCAAACACCATGTTCTCCAATTCAAACATTTGAATACAATTTTATACTGAATCATGGTTTATATCAGTCTTCGATGCATAACGCGTCCTCTCCCCTCTCCCGCACTCCCGTTCTCTCTCTAGCCGACAATCTTTGTTTCTATCGCGCGCATACGAACACAATCCTTATCGGTCTCTCTCTCTCTCTCTAGATCTTTCTAGTTCGCGTGCACACTCTATGTATAGGTCTCCCTCGCACACAATGTATCACTCTGTAGTCTAAGCTAAATAGCAAGGGTGCACTCATCGTACACACACAAATTCTCTCGCTCGTTGTCCATAACTCTCTCACGCACCACTCCACCATCTCGGGGCTCTTCTCTCTCTCTCTCTCTCTCTCTCTCTCTCTTTCTCTCAAACATTCTATCTCCCTAGGTCACACATACACATATCTCACTCGCAATAGATAGGCCCATCTAACACTCTCTCTCCCTCATTCTCTCTCTATCTCACACGCACACACACACACACACACAATCTCCCCCCGAGCTAAGTATGGGTATCTCTCACTCCATCATAGGCACACGCAGCCCCCCTAGGTATGACTATCTCTCACTCTCCATCAGAAACACATGCATTGTCTCTTTCGCTCCCTAGGTCTATCTCGATCTCTCTCGGGGCATCTTTCTATCGCACACACACCCTTGTCTCTCGTTCTCCCACCCATATAGTCCCCTCACGATCTCGAGGGGATCTCTCTATCACAAACACACCCTCTCTCCCTCCCCATGCCTCCATTTTCTCCAGACGTCCCTCTCGACCTCTGTCCCTTGTTTGCCATACCACTCTTGGACACGTGCTATAGGGGTCTCTCTCTCTGTTGCAAACAACCACACACTATCTGCGTGTATATGCTCACCTCGCTTTCTCTCTCGGAGATGCATGCGTGATATGTTTGCATGCAAAACATGAAATTGTTGCTATTGCACCCACACATGATAGTCCTATTATCTGTTTGAATTCTCCCAACTACACTATATCGGAGAAGTTTGCATTTATTAAGGATTATATTGATGGGTTGCATTTTACTATTACACATGATGATTTCGATGGATATAATATGTGATACGTCTCTGTCGTATCTACTTTTCCAAACAATTTTGCTCTTGTTTTGGACTCTAATTTGCATGATTTGAATGAAACTAACCCGGACTGACGCTGTTTTCAGCAGAATTACCATGGTGTTGTTTTTTGTGCAGAAATAAAAGTTTTCGGAATTGGACGAAACTTTCTGGAGATTTTTTATGGAATATATGAAAAATACGGGAGGAAAAATCCACCGGAGAGGGGCCACCTGTTGCCCACAAGGCAACAGGGCGCGGCCACCCCCAGGGCGCACCCTGTTACCTTGTGGGGCCCACAAGCGGCCGTCGGACCTAATTCCAGTGCTATGAACTTTGTTTCCCCGAGAGAAAAAATAAGAGAAGAAGTTTCATCATGTTTTACGATACGGAGCTGCCGCCACCTCCTGTTCTTCATCGGGAGGGCTGATCTGGAGTCTGTTCGGGGCTCCGGAGAGGGGGATTCGTCACCATCGTCATCATCAACCATCCTCCATCAACAATTCCTTGATGCTCACCGCCGGGAGTGAGTAATTCCTTTGTTGGCTTTCCGGACGGTGATGAGTTGGATGAGATTTATCATATAACCGAGTCAATTTGTTAGGGCGTGATCCCTAGTATCCACTATGTTCTGAGATTGATGTTGCTATGACTTTGCTATGCTTAATGCTTGTCACTAGGGCCCGAGTGCCATGATTTTAGATCTAAACCCTTTAGGTTTTCATGAATATATTTGAGTTCTTCATCCTATCTTGCAAGTTATATGCACCTATTACGTGTTATGATCCGCATACCCCAAGGTGACAATAATTGGGATTCTTTTCGGTGATTACCGTAGTTTGTGGAGTTCATGTATTCACTAAGTGCTAATGCTTTGTTCCGGTTCTCTATTAAAAGGAGGCCTTAATATCCCTTAGATTTCCTTATGGACCGCGCTGCCACGGGAGGGTAGGACAAAAGATTTTATGCAAGTTCTTATTATAAGCATGTATGACTATATACGGAACACATGCCTACATTACATTGATGAATTGGAGCTATTGTGTATCGCTCTAGGTTGTGACTATTATATGATGAATGTCATCCAACACAATTATCCATCACTGATCCAATGCCTACGATTTTCTCATATTGATCTTTGCTAAGTTACTACCGTTGCTGTTGCTATTACAATCACTACAAAACTACTACTGTTACTGTTTCCGTTGCTATTGCTACTGTTACTACTGCTACCAAAACTATCATATTACTGTGCTACTAAACACTTTGCTGCAGATATTTAGTTCTTTAGGTGTGGTTGAATTGACAACTCAACTGCTAATACTCATAAATATTCTTTGCCTCCCCTTGTGTCGAATCAATAAATTTGGGTGAAATACTACCCTCGAAGACCGTCACGATCCCCTATACTTGTGGGTTATCAAGACCTTTTTCTGGCGCCGTTGCCGGAGAGCATAGCTCTATTTGTTGAGTCACTTGGGAATTATATTTGTTGATAACTATGAAGAATCTGAAAGACGCTAAGACCAAGATCGTACCCTCTAAGACAAGGGGAGGTAAGGAACTGTCATCTAGTTCCGCACTTGATTCACTATCTATTCTGAGTATGCTTGCGACACCGCCACCTGCTGTTCATTCTGATATGTCGCAAGTAATTGATGATACTACTTCTGCTATAAATGAAACTTGTGATGATGCTAGTACTCTGCTTGATAATACTGTGGCACTAAGTGAATTTCTTAATGAACAAATTGCTAAAGCTAAAGAAATTGAGAATGCTGAAATTGATGAAAATTATGATTCACCTATTATGCCTGGCTCTCCTACTAGAGTTGAAATAACTAAGATACCTGATGGTTATGTTATAGATGGAGAGACAGCTAGGGAAATTCTTGCTTGTAATAATAGAGATGATGTTAGAAAATTACTGAGTAAGCTAAAAGGAAAGTCTATGATGGAGAGAATGAAATATGATCCCATGTTTGCTACCTCTCCTATCTTTGTTACCGATAAGGATTATGAATTCTCTGTTGACCCTGAGTTAATCACTTTGGTTGAATCTGATCCTTTTCATGGTTATGAAACTGAAACTGTTGTGGCACACCTTACTAAATTGAATGATATAGCCACCCTATTTGCTCATGAGGAAAAAATTCGTTACTATTACATTCTTAAGTTCTTTCCTTTCTCATTAAAGGGTGATGCTAAGAAATGGTTTAATACTCTTGCTCTTGGTTGTGTGTGTAGTCCCAGGATATGATACATTACTTCTCTGAAAAATATTTTCCTGCTCATAGGAAACAAGCTGCCTTACAGGAAATATTTAACTTCATGCAAACTGAAGAAGAGAATCTCCCTCAAGCTTAGGGGAGGCTTCTCCAATTACTTAATGCTTTGTCTGATCATCCTCTTAAGAAAAATGAAATACTTGATATCTTTTACAATAGACTAACCGATGCTTCTAGTGACTACCTAGATAGTTGCGCTGGTTGTGTTTTCAGGGAACGAACTATTGAAATGGCTGAAGAACTATTGAATAATATATTAAAGAATGCCAATGATTGGACACTTCCTGAACCACCACCCAAACCAACTCCAAAGAAGAGAGGTATTCTATTCCTCAGTCCTGAAGATATGCAAGAAGCAAAGAAATCTATGAAAGAAAAAGGTATTAAGTCTGAAGATGTTAAGAATTTACCACCTATTGAAGAAATACATGGGCTCGACACCCCGACACAGGTAGTAGAGGTAAATTCTCTTATTAGATTTGGTGAAGGTGATATTCCTTATAATAAATCTGCTAGTCAATGACTGGATGAATTTGATAATTACATTGCTAAGCAAGAACACTTTAACATGTATGTTAGCTATCAATTAAAATGTATTGCTTTCATGATAGATTGTTTGAGTGATTTGATGTTTAGAATTGCTAATGATGTTAAAGGCTTAAGTAAACATTCGTCCATGGTTCATACCCAGTTAGAACAAATTGATAAGTCACAGAATGATTTGCTTAATGAGATGAATAATAAAATGAATGATCATGCTGTTAGGGTAATGACTAGAGGAGGTAGAATGACTCAGGAGCCCCTGTATCCTGAAGGTCATCCTAAAAGAATTGAGCAAGATTCTCAGAGAAATAATATTGATGTGCCTAGTTCATCTAAGAAGAAAAATAAAAATAAAAATGATAGTACTTTGCATGCTTCTAGTGAACCTGAGGTAGAAAAACCTCCTGAGAATCATAATCATGTTTCTATTTCTGATGCTGAGACACAATCTGGTAATGAACACCCAATTAGTTATAAGGATAATGATAATGATGTTCATGTTGATGCTCAACCAGGTAACGATGTAGAAATGGAACCTGCTGTTGATCTTGATAACCCACCTCCTAAGAATAAAAGATATGATAAAAGTGATTTCATTGCTAGAAAACATGGAAAAGAAAGAGAACCATGGGTTCAAAAACCCATGCCTTTTCCTACCAAGCCACCTAGAAATAAAGATGAGGAAGACTTTGAGCGCTTTGTTGAAATGGTTAGACCTGTCTTTCTGCGCACTCGCTTGACTGATATTTTGAAAATGCCTCCATATGCTAAATACATGAAAGATATTGTCACTAATAAAAGGAAGATACCTGAGGCTGAGATTTCCACCATGCTTGCAAATTATTCTTTTAAGGGTGGAGGGCCTAAGAAGTTAGGAGATCCGGGAATACCCATTATACCATGCTGCATTAAAAGAAGTTATGTCAAAACTGCTTGATACGTCTCCAACGTATCTATAATTTCTGATTGTACCATGCTATTATAGTATCAATATTGGATGTTTTTATATGCAATTATATATCATTTTTTGGGACTAACCTATTAACCTAGTGCCCAGTGCCAGTTGCTGTTTTCTGCTTGTTTTTGGTTTTTCAGGAAATCAGTACCAAACGAAGTCCAAATGCCACGAAACTTTTTGGAGATTTTTTCTGGACAAAAGAGACCCTGGAGACTAGGAGAGGAGGCCAGAAGCTTCATGAAGCCTCCACAAGGCAACAGGGCGCGGCCCCAGGGGGGCGCGCCCTGATGCCTTGTGGGGCCCTTGTGGCTCCTTTTGACCTAATTCCACTTCTATAAATTCTCAAATATTTGGAAACCAATAGAGAGCCACCCCGAATAACTTTTACGCCGCCGCAAGCCTCCATTCTTCCGTGATCCCATCTGGAGGCCTTTTTCGGTACTCTGCCGGAGGGGGAATCGATCACACAGGGCTTCTACATCAACTTTGCTGCCCTTCCGATGATGTGTGAGTAGTTTACCACAGACCTACGGGTCCATAGCTAGTAGCTAGATGGCTTCTTCTCTCTCTTTGATCTTCATACCATGTTCTCCTCGATGTTCTTGGAGTTCTATCCGATGTAATATTCTTTTGCGGTGTGTTTGCTGGGATCCGATGAATTGTGAGTTTATGATCAGATTATTCATCAGAAATATTTGAGTGTTCTCTGAACTCTTTTATGCATGATTGTTATAGCTTTGTATTTCTCTCCGATCTATCGATTTGGTTTGGACAACTAGATTGGATTATCTTGCAATGGGACAGGTGCTTTGTGATGGGTTCAATCTTGCGGTGCTCAATCCCAGTGACAGAAAGGGACATGACACGTATTTGTATTGTTGCCATTAAGGATAAAAAGATGGGGTTTAATCATATTGCTTGAGTTTACTTTGTCTACATCATGTCATCTTGCTTAAGGCGTTACTCTGTTTCATACTTAATACCCTAGATGCATGCTGGATAGCAGTCGATGGGTGGAGTAATAGTAGTAGATGCAGGCAGGAGTCAGTCTACTTGTCTCGGACGTGATGCCTAAATACATGATCATTGCCATGAATCCATCATAATTATTTGCTTTTCTATCAATTGCCCAACAGTAATTTGTTTACCCATCGTATGTTCTGCGCTCGAGAGAGAAGCCTCTACTGAAAACTATGGCCCCCGGGTCTATCTTTATCATATATTAAAATCCAAAAATACCTTGCTGCAATTTATTTACTTTTATTTTATTTTGTAATTTATATTTCTATCTATCACTATCAGAATTAATCCTTGCAAATAACCGCTAAGAGGATTGACAACCCTCTTATTTGCGTTGGGTGCAAGTGTTTGCTTTTGTGTGTGTAGGTGCTGCTAAAGGGATTTTGCGTTGTTCTCCTACTGGATTGATAACCTTGGTTCTTAACTGAGGGAAATACTTATCTTTACTATACTGCATCATCCTCTCCTCTTCGGGGAAATACCAACGCAGTCTACAAGTAGCAGGAAGAATTTCTGGCGCCGTTGCCGGGGAGACATCACCAAAATTTATCAAGTACCTTCACACAAACTATCATCCACTTGCATTTACTTTATTTGCCTTTTATTTGCATTTCCCTCTCGTTTTCATCTCCCCCACTTCTATTTTTTTTTTTACAAAAACACAAAAATATTTTATTTGCTTGCTTTTATTGCCTTCATGTCAAAGACACAAGAACAGAAAATAAAACAAAAATTGAAGATACTATGGATCCACTTAAAGTTTTATACTTGGATCATCTTCGATCCATTTGTGCTCATGCCGAAACCCCAACTAGTTTAGTTGAGGAAAAATCATTAGATGAGCATGCTCATTTTGTGCGTCACCGTTTGTCTCAAAAAGGGTGACTCTTATGGAATCAAATAAATTGTTTGCTATGTTATGCTTGGAATCTTTGCGAAATTTATGATTTTACTTGCTGCTCTAAGAACCCTAAAAAACACTTTCCCTACCTATGTGAGTTTAATGATAATGAAATTTTATCTTCTTATGCTAAAGGTGTTTACAGTTACTATGATATCGAACAAATTGAAGAATTTGTTGCTTTTAAGGGTGCTTATGAAGTTGCTTCTTTCATTGAAAAGTATGATGCTACTCTCTACAAATCTGAAAACTTTGCCATACTTAAATATTGCAATGAAAACTATGCTTCCAATACCTATATTAGTGAATTCATTGGGAGAATGTCTGCTGCTTTGGAAGAGAATAATGATATGCATGAATCTATAGATAATTATGATCCTGTTGATTCACTTGAAATAACCCTTTTTGATGAATTTGATGCTTGTGGCCATGATGTCAATATTAATTATGCTTATGGAGATGAACTTGCTATAGTTCCTTATGTTAAAAATGAAATCATTGCTATTGCACTCACAATTGATAGCTCCTTGAATGAAAATCATGGTTGCAATGATGTTATTATAAATTCTATTAGTGTCAATTGTGATAATGATACGCAAAGCTACAAGCTTGGGGATGATAATTTTGTCATGTCCACTACTTATTGAAATGATCATGATTGGGGTCATAATGCTTCTTATGATCTTGAAAATTTATTTAAGCCTCATGATGAATATGTTATTGATAGTAAAATTTGCAATACTATTGAAAGTGGGTTTGGAAGAGTGTCAACTTTAGGTAAAAAGAATCCCACATATTCGGAGAGTGTTCAATCTTATGAAATTTTTGATAAAATGGGTTTGGAGAGGTCATGACTTTAGTTGATGTTAATCCCACTATGTTGGAAGATTATAAAAAAATTATGTGTGTGGATCATAGAGAGAATATTGTTTATGATAGCTATATTGTTGAGTTTGATTATTATCCTACGTGTAATTATTATGAGATAGGAAAATATGGTTGTAGAAATGTTCATGTTACTAAATTGCCTCTCGTGATGTTGAAATTTTTAATGCTTCATTCTTCCTATTTGCATATGCTAGAGATTGCTTGTCTTGATAATTTGTTTGCTTATAAAATGCCTATGCATAGGAAGTATGTTAGACTTTAATGTGTTTGTCACATGTTTTGTGATGCTCTCTTTGTTTTTCAATTATTATCTTTCAAGTGAGCATCATTGAAATCTCAAAGCCTATCTTAATGGCTATAAAGAAAGAGCTTGTTGGGAGGCAACCCAATATTTATTTCTATTGCAAAATTTTATTTTTTGTGTGTTTACACAATTGTAGCCTCTATTATGATTGTGTTTTATATTTTTATTAGTGTTTGTGCCAAGTAATGCCTTTGGGATGATTTGGAAGATAGTATAATTGATGCTGTTTGAAAATAGAAACTTTTGCCTCCAGTGCTGGAATTTTAGTTTTTTGCTGTAGTGTCAGAACCTTCTGAATTTTTTACACAATATTGATATATGAATTTCCATGTTGTCCTAATTTTTCAGAATTTTTGGAGTTAAAGAAGTATGACATTAAATCAGATCTTTACAGACTGTTCTGTTTTAGACAAATTCTGTTTTTGTTGCATAGTTTGCTTATTTTGATGAATCTATGGATCGTATCGTGGGGTATGAGTCATTGAGAAGTTGGAGTACTGTAGTATTATGCCTAGCATTATTCCAATATTAAATATGAATCAATTTACAATAGTACCTAAAGTTTAAGATTTATTTGTTATACTAACGGATCTCACGAGGTTTCTGTTGAGTTTTGTGTGCTGAAGTTTTCAAGTTTTGGGTGAGACTACGATGGATAAAGGAATAAGGAGCGGCAAGAGCCTAAGCTTGGGGATGCCCAAGGCACCCCAAGGTAATATTCAAGGAAGACTCAAGCGTCTAAGGTTGGGGATGCCCCGGAAGGCATCCCCTCTTTCGTCTACAATCTATCGGTAATTCACTTGGAGCTATATTTTTATTCATCACATGATATGTGTTTTACTTGGAGCGTCTTGTGATATAGTTTGTTTGCTTTTTAGTTTGTCACAATCATCTTTGCTGAACACACCTTTTTGAGAGGGACACACATTATTCATGATTTGTTAGAATACTCTATGTGCTTCACTTATATCTTTTGAGCTAGGCAGTTGCTCTAGTGCTTCACTTATATCTTTTAGAGGACGGCGGTGGTTATATTTTAAAGAAATAATTGCACTCTCATGCTTCACTTATATCTTTTTGAGAGTCTAATGAATAGCAATGGTAATATGCACGGGTTATGAATTTGGTCCTCATGTGATAGGTATTCAAGAGGGATATAATAAAAAACTTTCATGTAGATCACTGAATATGATAAGTTTGATTCCTTGCAATAGTTTTGCGATATTAAGATGGTAATACGTGGGAGGAGCTAGTAGATGATTGTGGTTTAGTAAGAATATTGGTGTTATGGTTTGTTATTCCCGAAGCATGCACGTATGATCTGTCGTTATGCTAAGAAGTTGGAGCATGATTTATTCTTGATTGTCTACCTTATGAGTGGTAGTCGGGGACGAGCGATGGTCTTTTCCTACCAATCTATCCCCATTAGGGGCATACGTAGTAGTACTTTGCTTCGAGGGCTAATAAACTTTCGCAATTAGTATGTGAGTTCTTTATGACTAATGTGAGTCCATGGATTATGCGCACTCTCACCTTTCCGCCATTTGCTAGCCTCTTCGGTACCATGCATTGCCCTTTCTCACATCGAGAGTTGGTGGAAACTTCGCCGGTGCATCCAAACCCCGTGATATGATACGCTCTATCACACATAAGCCTCCTTATATCTTCCTCAAAACAGCCACCATACCTACCTATCATGGCATTTCCATAGCCATTCCGAGATATATTGCCATGCAACTTCCACCGTTCCGTTTTTATGACACACATCGTCATTGTGATATTGCTTTGCATGATCATATAGCTGACATAGTATTTGTGGCTCAGCCACCATTCATCATTTTTATACATGTTACGCTAGTATCATTGCACATCTTGGTACACCGCCAGAGGCATTCATATAGAGTCATATTTTGTTCTAGTTTCGAGTTGTAATTTTCTTTTGAGTTGTAAGTAAATAGAAGTATGATGATCATCATTATTAAAGCATTGTCCCAGTGAGGAAATAAAAAAAAAGAGGCCAAAAAGAGCCCACGAAAAAAGGGAAAAGAAAAAAATGAGAGAAAAAGAGAGAAGGGGCAGTGTTACTATCCTTTTCCATACTTGTGCTTTAAAGTAGCACCATGTTTTTCATATAGAGAGTCTCCTGTTTAGTCACTTTTATATACTAGTGGGAATTTTTCATTATAAAACTTGGCTTGTATATTCCGATGATGGGCTTCCTCAAATGCCCAAGGTCTTCGTGAGCAAGCAAGTTGGATGCACACCCACTTAGTTTTCATGTTGAGCTTTCATACACTTATAGCTCTTAGTGCATCCCTTGCATGGAAATCCCTACTCCTCGCATTGACATCAATTGATGGGCATCTCCATAGCCCGTTGATTAGCCACGTTGATGTGAGACTATCTCCTTATTTTTGACTTCCCCTTATTAATATCTACCACCACACTCTATTCCACCCATAGTGCTATATCCATGGCTTGCGCTCATGTATTGCGTGGGGGTTGAAAAAGCTGAAGCGCGTTAAAAAGTATGAACCAACTGCTCGGCTTGTCATCGGGGTAGTGCATGATAAATATTTTGTGTTATGAAGATGGAGCATGACAGGATTATATGATTTCGTATGGATAACTTTCTTTAGCATTTTTATTTTGAAGGCATGATTGTTTGTTAGGATGCCTGAGTATCGATGTCTTTATGTCAAACTATAGACTATTGGTTTGAATCATTCGGATCTTATTGTTCATACCGTAAGAGAGATATTACATGACGAAACAAGTTAGGTAGCATTCCACATCAAAATTTCTGTTTTTATCATTTACCTACTCGAGGACGAGAAGGAATTAAGCTTGGGGATGCTTGATACGTCTCCAACGTATCTATAATTTTTTATTGTTCCATGCTATTATAGTATCAATCTTGGATGTTTTTATATGTAATTATATATCACTTTTTGGGACTAACCTATTAACCTAGTGCCCAGTGCTAGTTGTTGTTTTTTCTGCTTGTTTTTGGTTTTTCAGGAAATCAGTACCAAATGAAGTCCAAATGCCATGAAACTTTTTGGAGATTTTTTTCTGGACAAAAGAGACCCTGGAGACTTGGAGAGGAGGCCCGAATCTTCACGAAGCCTCCACAAGGCAACCGGGTGTGGCCCCAGGGGGGCACACCCTGATGCCTTGTGGGGCCCTCGTGGCTCCTTTTAACCTAACTTCTATAAATTCTCAAATATTCGGAAACCAATAGAGAGCCACCCCGAATAACTTTTACGCCGCCGCAAGCCTCTGTTCTTCCGCGATCCCATCTGGACGCCTTTTCTGGTACTTTGCCGGAGGGGGAATCGATCACGGAGGGCTTCTACATCAACCTTGCTGCCCTTCCGATGATGTGTGAGTAGTTTACCACAGACCTACGTGTCCATAGCTAGTAGCTAGATGTTGTCTTCTCTCTCTTTGATCTTCAATACCATGTTCTCCTCGATGTTCTTGGAGTTCTATCCGATGTAATCTTCTTTTGCGGTGTGTTTGTTGGGATCCGATGAATTGTGAGTTTATGATCAAATTATTCATGAGAAATATTTGAGTCTTCTCTGAACTCTTTTATGCATGATTGTTATAGCTTTGTATTTCTCTCCAATCTATCGATTTGGTTTGGCCAACTAGATTGGTTTATCTTGCAATGGGAGAGGTGCTTTGTGATGGGTTCAATCTTGCGGTGCTCAATCTCAGTGACAAAAAGGGACATGACACGTATTTGTATTGTTGCCATTAAGGATAAAAAGATGGGGTTTAATCATATTGCTTGAGTTTACTTTGTCTACATCATGTCATCTTGCTTAAGGTGTTACTCTGTTTCATACTTAAATAGATGCAGGCAGGAGTCGGTCTACTTGTCTCGAACATGATGCCTATATACATGATCATTGCCATGAATCCGTCATAATTATTTGCTTTTCTATCAATTGTCCAACAGAAATTTGTTTACCCACCGTATGTTCTGCGCTCGGGAGAGAAGCCTCTAGTGAAAACTATGGCCCCTGGGTCTATCTTTATCATATATTAAAATCCAAAAATACCTTGCTGCAAATTATTTACTTTTATTTTATTTTGCAATTTATATTTCTATCTATCACTATCAGAATTAATCCTTGCAAATAACCGCTAAGAGGATTGACAACCCTCTTATTTGCGTTGGGTGCAAGTGTTTGCTCTTGTGTGTGCAGGTGCGTTTAACGGAATTTTGCTTGGTTCTCCTACTGGATTGATAACCTTGGATCTTAACTGCGGGAAATACTTATCTCTACTATGCTGCATCATCCTTTCCTCTTCGGGGAAATACCAACGCAGTCTACAAGTAGCACTGCTTTATGTGATTTAGGATCCGGTGTTAGTGTTATGCCTTTCCCTTTATATAGAAGACTTGATTTGAATAAGTTGACACCTAATAGAATATCTCTGGAAATGGCTGATAAATCAACTGCTATACCTTTTGAATTGCGAGGATGTGCCCATCGTTCTTGCAAATGTTACTATCTTTACAGAGTTTGTTATACCTGATATGCCCGAGGACGACAACATGTCGATTATCCTTGGTAGACCCCTTTTGAATACTGCAGGGGTTGTTATTGATTGCAACAAAAGCAAAGTCACTTTTCATGTCAATGGTAATGAGCATATGGTTTATTTTCTGAAGAAACAAAGTTCGGTGAATGGTATCAACTATGTTGAAAAGGTTTCGACAATCACTATTGGAGGTTTCAAATTTCCTCTTCCTGCCGTCAAAAAGAAATATGAAACTCTTATTGTTGGGGAGATGCATATCCCTGTTGAGGCAACTTAGTGTTATACAAAAGTTCTTCTATTTCATGTTACTCAGAAATAGTTTGTGAATAAGACTTGATCAACCTTATTAATGGATTCTTTTTGAGGGGCATGTGGTCGATGAATTTAGTAAGCACAACTTTCTGAAATTATAGTTTGCTCTCTGTTATTCATAGTTTAATAAAGTAGAATACCATAATTATCCTGTTTTCTGAATTATCCGTACAATAAAAATGGCCCAAAAATAAAAGTGCTCAGAATGTCGTAAAATTTTAACACGATTTTTTCTGGAATATTTAAAAAATTGTGGGACTGAATGCATCCCAGGGGGGGTGCCCCTGTTGCTCACAAGGCAACAGGGCGCGACCACCCCCTGGCCGCGCCAAGATGCCTTGTGGGGTCCATAGGACCCCACTCACTTACCTCTTCAGCCCACTTCATCTCCTACCTACAGAAAAAAAAAATCTTTGTAGCTCTCTCCCTCGTGTTCTTGCTCCCAAACCTAAGATTTTCGATCTCTTTGCTCGGAGCTCCGTTTCCGAAACTGTTTAACGCGTCCATTGCTCCAATTAGTTTTTGCTATAGTGGATTATATTTTGCATAATTTGCTGCTATTGGTGTTACTGGAAATGAGAATGCATGTTGAATTCTTTGAGTTCTAAGTAGTTTGAATGCTTGATATAGCCTCTAGAAATTCATATGAGTAGCTACTATCAATCTTGTGAAGTTTTGTTGACATCATTTTGTGGCCCAAAAATTTCCGAAATTTGTTCTAAGGAAAATGAACTTCTTCCGGAGAGGTTCTTCGAGCCAGAGTCCCAAGGGAGTAGGGAGTCACAGGAGGTGCCCCGGACCTTCACCTTCCGCGTAGGATGGACGTTCGGCCGTGTGAATGGCCACACAACGCCTTCATGAATGAAGCCGGGTTTTGCCAAGAGTTTGCGCAATTTGTTGCGAATGCCGGGCTGACCGACTTCCTCGCAAATGAGTGTGACCAATACCACCTCCTCACAAATTCCTTTGTTCAAATTTTTTATTTCATGCCTAGGCTTGATATTCCCATGGTACGTTTTGATTTATATGCTGAACATCATGTGATACCACTTGAGGAATTTTGTCAGATATGTTTGATTCCCTCTGATGGGGAACTTAGGGACCCTCGACCGGAGGAGTTCAAGGGTTTCCTCCATACTTTAACTGTGGGAGAAAATAGGGGCGTGTCGAGAGCCCGAGTTACTAGCTTGCATTTTCCTGCTGTGCACTACTTTGGTTTATTCATAGGGAAATGTTTGACTGCTAGGGAGGAAGGTGGTATGCTCAATGCCCCTGACCTCGCCATTTTACGTCGTGCACTTCATGGTGATAACACTTATAGTTTGGGACCTATCATTGCACGCCGCTTGCATACTAATAGAACTAGGGGTAAAATTCATGGTGGTATTTATGCTACTCGCTTAGCGAAATGCATCCATGTTGATATACGTCATAATGATTTTCTGCTGCCGAGGGTTTACTTAGACCACCAGTCTATGATAGATCACCACTTCATTGACAACCCCGAGCCTCCTCACCACATTCGTTATAACTTGGTATTTAGTGAGGATACTCGTGATATTATTTCGTTGCCTGCACTCTCTTTGTTTGACTCTCATGCCAGGAACGGATACACCGTCATGTCGCCGGATATAACTGCTTACAAGAACGAGTTGGCTGCAGCGGAGAACGCGGCCTCGAGGTGGACATTCTTCATCGCGACATCGGGTAGCTGTAGGGCCACCAGTGCATCAAAGAGGTTGCCACCATGGAGGCCGATGAGGGTGGCAGGCAACGAGGAGCCTGGGCGCGCGGGCTGGAGGAGTACAGCAAGGTCGTCCGCGTGCTTCCTGACGGCGGTGAACTTGCGGATGGAGCGGACCATCATCTCGCCCATGTGAGAGGCGAAGCCGTCGTTGCCGAGGGCTATGACGTCGGCGGTCGCCAGCACCGTCTGGAGACGCTGCTCGGTGCCGGGCCGCAGGCCAGCATCGTGGATCATCTGGCACAGCCACCTGCCGCTCGTGTCCATCGCCTCCATGGGTGGTTGTGGCTTCTGGTCACTTGGTCTTGGATTGGAGTGAGCAGTGTTGCGCAGACTAGGTGTGTAGTACTAGTAGGTGCGTACGATTCGGTAGATGGATTGGAGTGGAGGGGCGCCTTATACTATGAGAGTGTAAATGGTGTTGCATTCATATCGTGCTGGCTCCATTCTGCTTCTCCAATTAATTCCCTCTGCATGCTTCCCTCCATTCCACAATGTAGTGTGCCCGCGCTTCCCGAGATCTAAGTTTGACCATAAATTTGACCCGAATTTCTATTTTTGCTCCCGCGCAGTCGGTCTCATTGGTTAAATTTATGGTCAAACTTAGATCTCGGGAAGCGCAAAATTGAATGAGGATGCATCATTGACCGTCCAACGTTTCGGGAACCGGTACCCTATCCCTCGTTGGCATTCAAGCCGTATCAATGTAAATGCGTGTCAAAAAGAGACTAGTTTTCGCAAAAAAAGAGACTAGTCAACAGTTCGCCACGAGCCTATAACTAGCGATCGCCACAATAACCGTAAGATCTACATCCGATGGTGGCACCTATTGGACGCAAACAGCAATAAAAAAACAAATGCCATGGCATTTTACAAAACTGCCACACCACGCCCCTCCCCTACACATGAGAGACTGCCACGCGAGCGTTCACAACTTCCACTTTCGGGTTGCGCTTGGCTCTTCGCCTCTTCGGGAAGTCGTACTACTACAATAATACTACTAGTGCTATATGCTTCTGGCAATCTATCACCGAATGAACTGCTACATGTCCACCACGTGGGGGAGGGAGAGCTTGTTGTAAGCAAAAGCTTCTCCTTGTTGTACGAGTTGACGTGACACATCAAAGCAATACACTCGATTTTCTCAAGAAGTTGTGTTTACCGATGCATAAATTGCAATGCATGCATGCGTGCCGTGAGTTTCCTTTTGATCCTTTCATGTCTTGATTTAATGCACCTTGAAGTATGAACATGTCATGGTAAAACTTTCTAATAACGCCCCGGCCCTAAAGCGAGAGATGGTGGTGCACGAGGAGAGCGAGATCATGCCAACGGAACAGGACCCGACGATGGACGTCTTTATGGACCTCACCATGCTCCACTGCCCCTTCTGCCTCCGCCCCTTGATGCCTCCGGCGTACGAGGTTCGAATACATCTCGTCCGTTCAGCTGATCGAGCAAGGCGCATTTTTCTTGATTGATGTGGTGTTTGATTGATTTGTGCAAGGGAGGGCACCTGGCCTGCGCGGACTACCACGGCGAGGGGCCCGGGAACCAGCGGCAGTGCCAGAAGTGCGAGCGCGGTGGCGGCTTCGACGTGCACAACACGGCGATGGACGCCGCCCTCTCCTCGATGAGGGTGGAGTGACCGCACGAAGGCTTGTGGGCTCTATGTCACTTACCACAAGCTCCACGATCACCAGAGCGCGTGTCCGCTCGCGCCGTGCAAGTGCCCCATGCCCGGCTGCGGCTACGATGGCCTGCCGCTGGCGCTCCCCAACCACCTCATCCCCGTGCATCCCATGCCCGTGCACAGGATCTAGTACGGCAAGGTGCTCCAGCTGCAGGTGCCGGTGTTGGAACCATGGCGCTTGCTGTTCGCGGAGGAGGACGGCCGCGCATTTTTCGTGGTCGGCGGTGCGCTCGGCATCGGCGAGCCTATCGCCGTGTCGGTCGTCTGCATCAGAGCGGGGGCATCCTCACCGCCGCACTACACGGCCAAGGTGTGGGCAAACGGGCCGCCGGGGGCGCCCAACGGTAGGACCGACGTCGTCATGGTGGAAATCAAGGTGACAAGCATCAAGGAGCCCGGCACCATTGCCCTGGAGGAGCTGACCTTCTTGATAGTGCCGCCCAAGCTGCTGGCTGGGGCTGGGTCATCGAGGACGGTGTCCCTCCACATTCGGATTGATAAGCTCACCTCCTAAATGATTCCACAATGCCTTCTAGTTATCTTAGTAATATGCTAATGTAGGGTTTAGTTTGGTCTACTTTACCTTAGTAATATGCAGTTGAAGTAATTCCCAACAGTCCAAGGGATATTTTGTGTCTGTTGGATATAAGATCTTTTGGGTAAGAAATAAACCTAAATATAAGCTGCTTATATGTTTGTTTGTTAAGGAAGTGTTGCATACTTCTGCGAGTTGACGCGACACATCAAAGTAGTACTACTAGTATTCACCCGACTGCGCACCAGGCAGACCAATCTCGTGTCATGTTGGTGCCGTGTGTGGTACCCACATTAAGCAAAAACTCGCGCCTCCAGCCGAGCCTCCACATTTTGAACCTTTGAATCTGAAGGCCAAGGAGCAACGTGAACCTTAGATAGAGCAAATCGGATGGTTGAGAACACTATGATTCGGAGCTACCAATGCGTGTGTGTGAGAGAGGACGAGTGCGTGCGTGCACCTCTTCTCTCCGTGTACAACGTACTAAACCTAGAGTACAAGTGTATGTGTGTGGCATCGACCTAGAGAGCTAGAGATGGTGTGTGCGAGAAGTTCCGAGAGACTCGTGAGCGTAGGTGTGTGCATGGGAAAGAGGGAGAGAGATGATATGTGTCGATGTAATGCGTGTGAAAGAAAAAAATAGTCAATAGTTCGCCGCTAGGCTATTCCTGGCAAACGCCCCAGTAACCATAAGATCTGCATCTGACGGTGCCAGTTATTGGACGAAAACAGCAGTAAAAAAAAGGAAATGCCATGGCATTTTACAAAACTGCCACACCACGCCCCTCCCCACACATGAAACTGCCACGCGAGCGTTCGCAACTGAGGGAGCCATAGCCATGGTCTGCTCCTTGGTGCGATCTATAGAATTATTAAAAAGGCCGGGCTTTTGGCGCGTGGTAGGCGGGGGGATCTTGGCCTGACCGTTTGCTACTCCTCACATGCGGTCGTACATGTCAGTGATGTATCAAGCTGATGCGTGTCGAGCAGTGGGCCGGACCGACCGTCTGTTCGTGCTACTGCTCACATGCAGTTGCACATGTCAGTGACGCACCAAGCTGATGCGCGTCCCTTCGGTGAGCGGCGGGCCGGACCGACCGTGTGTTGGTGTGACGCGAACGCGATGGGCTATAAAGTTTACCGCCTAACTTAATACTATGTAATGTAAAGTGTAACACTTGCTTTCACTCCTTAACGAGATCGGTCGATAGAAATCCCCATTAAAAAGGCGAGGGCGGTGTTTTTCCAGTGCGGGAAGCGAGGGAGTTTTTTTTACTAGAGCGGAGGCGTGGGAGTTTGACCGACGGTTTGCATATGTTTCTCGGACGCGTACATGGGCCCACGCTCTCGGAGGCCATCGTGGCGGAGCCAGACGCTCGCAGCCTCTCAGACCAAAAAAAGAGGAGCCCGCTGCTGGCTATTTCTATAATTAGTTTTGAAATTCTTAATCGTTCACGTGTGACATCATATCAGCCGTTCATTGATGTTGATCCAACGGTCTAGGTGTTTCGGATTCGTGTCTACAGTAACCTAAGTGTACCCACCCTCAAAAGAAAGTGTCTACGTTCTTCTAGAACCATCGGCACATCAGTGTGATCAAGTCCACACAGGAAGCTGGCAAACAACACCTCCACATGTGGCACGTGGCTTCATTGATGCCCCCCCACATCATTTTATTCATAAATGTATTGACTGAAAAAGAGAGACATCACCCTAAACAAGATCTTCCTCGTATTTTGTTTCCTACGAAGTAGTGCCATGCTATTGGAAATCCAACTTG
The DNA here is from genome assembly GCA_039707655.1 of Elymus sibiricus. Taxonomy (NCBI): domain Eukaryota; kingdom Viridiplantae; phylum Streptophyta; class Magnoliopsida; order Poales; family Poaceae; genus Elymus; species Elymus sibiricus. The sequence goes on along the minus strand of CM077668.1, from coordinate 157,036,682 downwards.
GTTGCTTTGCATGTACCGGAAGTACTAGTGCCACATCATCTAAAAAGCCTTTCTACACGCGTCAAATTATCAATCACGTGGGCTGCCTCTTCTTATAGAAATGTGCTCCACCGTGTACCCGTGTGTCTGTATGAGGGAAGGAGTGAGTGCGTGCATGCACCTCTTCCCTTCGTATACATGTACTCCACCTAGTGGGTGTGTCAGAGAGAGAGATAGAGAGAGAGAGATGGTTTGTGCGACATGCCTCTATACATATGTTTGTGTCAAAGAGAGGCCTACATACATAGTATATGTATGTGCAGGGGGCGATATACGAGAAGAGAGGGGAAGGATATCATTTACGCCAGATATCGATAGAGACGGATAGAGGGAAGAACTTTACGAGCGTACAAGCGCTAGGACAGTGGGGGGTGCTTGAAGATGGTGCGAGAGGCCAGGTAGACGAAGACAAGGAAGGAGTACAAGTGCGATATCGATAATTAAAGAGAGGGGACGAGAACGTGCATGGGCGCCCGCGTCTGATTGATATATAAAGCGGAAGGCATGGATGATGAGATGGGAGGGACAATTAATGTGTGTGTGGTAGGCGGTCCTATCGAGAGAGGTCATAGTTCCGTCGATGTGTGTACATGGGAAAAGAGGGGGAGACCTAACTAGATATATAGATCGGTCGGTTTGTGTGGGCAAATAGCGAGAGAAACCTGGCTACACATAGAGGGAAATCGATTGGTGCACATGCATGCATGTGTCAGAGATAAAGAACTCCCAGAGTGACGAAGAGAGGGAGAGGTGTGTGTGGGGGGGAGGAATGCAGCTAGTTAGCTAGCTAGCTAGCTACCTAGGAGATGGTGCGAGAGGCCTATTAGTTAGTTGGCATGAGACAGTGTACAAGTGTGAGATGGATAACAACAGAGGGGGCGACAGTGCACGCGTTCCTCAGAGTTAGGGCATGAGGCATGGATGGTGAGAGGAGGGTAGGACCATATGTGTACATGTTTGTGTGTGGTAGCTAGGCAGACCTAGCTAGAGGGGTATATCGATTGGTGTGTGCAGGAAAGAGGCGGATGGAGAGACCTAGAGAGATCGTGGGAGACCGACCTAGAGAACGAGAACGTGTGTGTGCGCGATGTAGAGGATGCCGAGTGGGGAGTGTGTGTGCATATATATATATATATATATATATATATATATATATATATATATATGCATGCACAATAGGAAAGTTAGTGGTATATATCCACAAAGAGAGGATGAGTGTGTGAGTGGGTGTAAAAGACTCACATAGATGATAATCAGTATAAAAGTGGATTCAAATATTTGAATAAGAGATCATGATGTTTGTAACCCATGCATGCATGAATATAATGCAGATATGCGTGTGGTTTTGAATCGAACATGCAATACTATATACACGTCGAACAAGCCAAAATTGATTTGAATTTGAGACACCGATGGCAGGCATCATTTACCCACATTGCATCCATGCATGGACATAACTATTTGAATTTGAGATCATGTGTGGTTTTTGCAGCTAACATCTAAATGCTGTGTGTGTGGGGGGCATGCATTGTGTGTGTTAAACACATTATACATATGAAAACATGGTTTAGATCATTCCGAACGTCTAGCTAGAGCATTAAATGTATTGTGATTTGAATTCAACATAAAACGGATACAAATATTTGAATTGGAGATCGTATGGAACATGTAAGTCATAATTAATTAAATAGGATTGCTACTACATGCATGTATTGTGTTATCAAGATAATATTTAAATGATGGTATAACTTGACAACAATCGTATTCAAATAGGGAAAATTGATTCAAATTGAGTCAATATGGTAAACGACAGTGTTTTGATTTGATTTTTTTATGGGAGGTGTTTTGATTTGTATTTTTGTTGTTGTTTTTGTTGTTGAGGGAAGTGCGAATTAATTTGGTACTGTACGCGCTAAGCTTGTTCTACCGAATTTGTTAGTTATTTGTTGTTGGCTTTGAATGGCATTTGTAGTAATATTGTAAAACGGGACATGACTCTCTCTTGTCTTGTATGAATTGTCTTTTGTTTTGTTTTTTTGTACATGTTAAGCTTGTTCTCCTGAAATTCGAAGCCGTGACTTGTTATCCCGAAATTTTCAAGCTAGAGTATCTCTTAGTCTGTTGTGGTGCGAAACTCCCGCCTCTTCGACCCGCACCTTGTTATCCCGAAATTTCAACGCACGCGAAAACTCCCTCCTCATCCGAAATCGGTCGCGCCGCCCAACATGCGAAATCCCCCTTCTACCCCTCAGCCAAAAATACCGCCTCGACGTCCCATGGATAAAATGGGTGGGGGTACTTTCATAACTTACCCCAAATTTCGGACAAGCGCGTCCCTAAGCCATGGCTCCCCCTCTCTTCCCCTGCGTTACCCCCATTCATACACCGAGGCCGCCAAAACCAGTGAAACCCCACCCTCCTCCGTCCGCCAGCCGACCGCCGCCCAGCCGAAGCCTCTTCCCCGACGACGTCGTCCACGGGAACAACTCGACGTCCCTCATCCACCTCTCCGGATGAGGATCCGTCGTCGATCTCGTCATCCCGCCGGTTCAGTCGCCCCGTCCTCCACCTCCAAGGAGCTGCCCCGACATTCGCCTCATCTAACGCGCCACCTCCATTCCCACAGCGCCGTCTTCACCTGCCCCACCGAAACCGCAGCACCCTCTGGAATTCCTTCGATGAAGCTGAAGCCTACTCGGCGCCACCAAGGAGGTTCTACACTCATCGCTACATTTTGTATTTTATTTGATCTCACGGGGATGCCGGTGCTCGATCCCGAGCCACCATGGCGCGTCTCCATCGACGGCGTCGTCGCCGGCCACTTCATCCACGGCGTCTCTCCCCCATGGCATTGCTCCCTCGGCGGCGACGTCCACACCAGTAGGACCTGTTGCTGCTCCGGCTCTCGCTCACGCTGCTGCTGCTGCTCCGGCTCTCGCTCGCGCTGCTTCTCTGCTCTTGCTGTAGGTCGAGCTGCTGCTCTGCTCTTGCTCTCGTTCCTGCTGCTGTTGTGCTCTTCTCTTGCTCTCACTTGTGCTGCTGCTGCTGCTACACAACCTACTGTAGCTACACGAGTTGTTGCTTTAGCTCTCGCTCACGCTGCTGCTCCGGGCATAGCTGCTACAGCTGCACGAGCTGCTCTCTGCTAGTGCGTTCACTGCTCGAGCGGCTGCTGATTTAGATCGCTGCTTCAGGAGCTACTAGTGCTCGACTGGCCTAAACTTCTATTGCAGTGCTCTGCAACTAGTGCAAATAGTTTCGACAGTAAATTCAGTTCGTTAGTAAAATTCAGTTTCATTTGTACAATTCAGTTTCTTCAGTTAAGTTTAGAGTCAACAGTTTTTACATCATCTGTTGGAGCAACTGCGGCGCGGTTGATGCATTTTACATCTAGCATTGTTTGCTGATGTATTTTACATCATCTATTGCAAATGCTATTAGAATCCCACTTCATATTAACGTTGCCTGTCTTGTCCTGCTTCAGCCTCCCCGTCGTACACCTCACCGAGCTGCTCCAACGATGAACCGTCCATCACAGTGGAGCAGTACCCTCGGCGCCGTCTCCAGATGCCTCAGATCTTCTTCCCCGCCTCCGATAGTCACACCAGCCGCACCATCCTCCACGACCAACCCAATGATGCCGAGGTTGTACACTCGTCACATCACTTTTTTACTCTACATTCATGTCGATCCCTTAGGGATCCTTTGGTTCAAAGCAGTTGCAAATCTAGAAAGAAATGGAGGGTGGTCTCAAAGTTAACAGGGAGAAAACTAAATGCTCTTTTGAACCACAATTTGAATCGATTTAGCAAGATAGCCATTATCTCATAATCATGTGGACCAAATAAACTCGCAAAATTTCAGATTACAACGGGAACATGTACTATTACTGAATTGTTTTTTAAAAGATATTAAATTTTTAACCAGAATAATGGACCTACTTATGTTGTCCATATAAGCTCAAATTTATTCAGAGTACAACAGAGCACATGTAGTATATATTGAATAACTTTAGGTTTCTTTTCAAAAAATATCCAGTTCATGCAGGCAAGAACACCCACTGAGAACACGTAGTAACGAGAAATACGAATAGTTTCTCCCATATGACAAGCAGTGAGGTAGTAGGCAAGTTAGTAGCTATCCGTGTTGGACTCTCTCGGAAGCGATCATTTTTTATTTCTGCGTGTTGGAGCCGTGCATGTGTAGATGGGCCTGGGAGTTGAGCTAGTTGGTTGTGTCCAAAATAGTAGTAGTATAAAAACATTATTCGAGGGCAGGCTTCAGCCTGTTAAAGACTGCCTACTAGAATTGCCACTGGTTCAAAGAAAAAGTGAAGGAAAACATAGGACTTGGAAAGTTTTCTCTGGTACTACTATTCATGCATTTGGTTAGAAGGAATGGAGCAAAGCAAACTGGAGGATTTTTTTTCCTTTGGTGTCTCTCTCAAAGAAAAAACATAGGAATTTTAATATCCACTTGGACGTCCTTTACAAATTCCTATGCATGAAGAACAAGACTAAGTGCATTAGTGGCATAATAAGATTCTAACTTAACATTTTCATGTGGTTTGACTTTAATTTGACCATGTTTCTCTGCATTCCTGTGTTCTTCCAATTCCTGTGAACCAAACACCCAGTTTGACAGAAATCCTGTGTTTGCAAATGCTCTGTTTTGCACGTGCATTCCTATCCTATTCCTGTGTTTTTCCAGTCCATGCGCTTTTAGAATCCTCTAGTTCAAAGGAGCCATTACAGATTTACTTCATTTAAAGATAGGTGTCAAAGAAAACTTTGTGTGGTTTGTCCCGCTCCTGCCGTGCCGTCGTCCACCCCACCTGAGCTGCTCCATCGAAGGAAGCGTCCACCACAGCAGATATCCCCACTCCAGACCTTGTTTTGCCGCCTCAGATCTTTTTCCCCGCTGCCGGCAGCCACACCAACTGCATTACCATCATCGACTAAGCAGATGAACGTGTCGACTAAACAGTTCCGGAAGAGAGGTCGCACTCTTTCGTGTCTGCTTACATCATACATCGATTAATATTACCTACTACTTTATCGTCATGTTCATCTTTTAGACTCTGAGTCAGGTCCAAACTAATGTTCAGACTTGAATTTTAAATGCTTGTGGGGCACATATCGAGGCAGCAATGAATAGTATCTCTGTCTACTATCTGGTTCATCTCGGGTCTTCTATGTGGTTCATGTTGGGTGGGCAACAATCAGTAGAGGATCCATCATCTGTCTTTTTTAACTGAAGCTATCATCTGCCCGCTGCCATTAGTTTTGGATCTATCCACTGGTTGCTACCACCAGTCTTGATTTCTGCATGCACCCCTTAGGCCTTACATAATCTGACTATGTTTTTTTATTATGCATGTCAGTTATTGTAGACAATCGTATAGAACATGTAGAGAAAAAAGAAAAGAGCATTGCGTGGGAATATAATGTCATGCAGACGTCGCTCCATGGTGGGCGCAGTGGCAGCCCCCCCTCCCCCCATTCCAGATTGTATTCCAGAGGAAGATAACTGTTCAGAGGGGGATTCAGAGAGAGCAGACCACTCCTATTTACCCCTGAGGTGTTTGCTCTAACTTGGCATGCTGATGTTGGTCATATCATGCATATGGCGCCTTGCATTGCTTACTTTATACATCGTATATGTCATCAGCTTAGTTTAGACATGCTTTGTGTGAATGCCACCTATTTGGTTTCTATATCATATATGTGAATTATGCAGTGCCATCTTGTTTAGCCAGTCATCGTATATGTGAATTATATCATGCCATACTATTTTTTTCATCATGTATTCCATTTGTCGACAATGTTTGTACATTCATCTACTCTTCCTGTGCATCAGCCATTTGAGTCGGGGTTGGAAAAATCTAGAGTGAAAACAAGGTCTTTAGAGCAGCCAGTGCTACCTATCGAAGCAGATATCTTGCTGGTTACAGATAGCTCCTCAGAGGAGGATTCAGAGACAGATGACCAGTCCTATTCCCCCCCCCCCCCCGAGGTTTATGCTCTAGCTTGGCAGGGTTATATTGCTCATATCATGCATATGGTGTCTTGCATTGCTATGTCATCTGCTTAGATTAGACCTGCTTTGTGTGAATGCCACCTATTTAGTTTCTAGTCCCTCCGTTCCTAAATATAAGTCTTTGTAGAGATTCCACTATGGACCACATACGAAGCAAAATGAGTGAATCTACACTCTAAAATGCATCTATATACATCCGTATGTGGTCTATAGTGAAATCTCTACAAAGACTTATATTTAGAAATGGAGGGAGTATATCATATATGTGAATTATGCAATGCCATCTTTTTTAGCAAGGCATCATATATGTGAATTATGCAATGCCATCCTGTGTAGCCAGGCATCATATATGTGAGTTATGTCATGCCATCCTTTTTTTCATTACGTATTCCATTTGCCGACAATGTTTTTATATTGAACTACTCTTCCTGTGCATCAGCCATTTGAGTCGGTTATGGAAAAATCTAGAGTGAAAACAAGGTCTTCAAAGCAGACAATGCTACCTGTTGAAGCAGATATCTCGCTGGTTACAGGTAGCTCCTCAGAGGAGGATTCAGAGACAGATGACCAGTCCTATATCCCCCCTGAGGTGTATGCTCTAACTTGCGACGATTATATTTCTCATATCATGCATATGGTGTCTTACATTGCTTAGTTTAGACATCATATACACAATATTCAATGCCATCTGCTTAGTTTAGAGATCATATATGCGAGTGCCAGCTGCTTAGTATATCAATCATATAGGTGAATTATATCATGCCATCCTGTATACTTAGACAACATGTATGTGAATTATTTCATGCCAACCTATTTTATAAAGACATCATATAGTTATGTCATGTCATCATGTTTAGATAGTCATCATATGTTGAATTATGTCATTCTATCCTGTTTAGTTATCCATCATATATCTGAAATTGTGTCATGCTATCCTGTTTAGTTAGCCTTAGCCATCATATATGTGAAATTGTGTCATGCTGTCCTGTTTGGTTAGACAACATATACGTGAATTACTGCATCTGTCTATCATACAATGTCTGTACCTTCAATTTCTTTTCTTGTTTATCAGCCATTTGAATTGGAGGGGGTGATGGCAGTATCTAAGGGAGTAAAAACATGGTCTTCACAAAAGACGGTGCTACCCGTCGATGCAGATAGAACCACGGTTCTACTTGCCCAAGAGCCAGCCCCACCACACATAACCGACACTCTTGCAGATTGTACCCCTACCCCGTTGGCCAGAGAACCAGCTACACCCCATCTAACCCCAACCCCAGCAGATAGTAACCTACTTCCAGTTGACACAGCACCATCTCCACCACAGAGCACCCACACACGAGTAGTTAGTAAGGCAACTGCAGTGCCCAAATCACGAGGACCACCACAGCGAACCCAAAATCCATGCTTAAAGCAGAAGAACAACTGTTCTCAGGTCAGATTCCATAGCTATGGTGCATTCTCCTTTGCTCTTGCATCACTGTATTTAATCATACCAACTAATTTCTAATTTGAAGGATCCAATTGAAACTCCAATGGTGCAAAAGATATGTTTTAAACCTAATTCTTTAACTGGTTTGCTGTTGTAACTTCTTGCTCTATGTTGATTTCAGTTTCAATTGTATAAACAGTTATGTTCTCATGTCATGCACATTACAAGTGTTGTTAGTGTTGTGTAGTTTCCCACACTTATATTCTGTCTATGCTGATTTGTCTTAAACAGATATGATTTGAACTGTGTCTCTATCTTGATTTGGCAACATAAACTAGGATGATATAGACAATATAGTGACCATAGTACATAGATATATGTTTGTTTCATTCTGTTATTATGTACTACCTTGCAATAGAAGACAAGTTAGTATAATCCTGTCAACCTTACTACTGAACTGGTTTACCAAAATGAGTTTCATATACATGCTAAACCTGTGATGTGTCTGCTTGTTCCTCTTTTAGAATGCCGACAGAATAGTGGAGAAGAGTATCCCATTATGCAATGGTAAAAAAAGTAATGCAGATAAGGTCCAAGATAGTCAGACAACCCTGTTGTTCTCTAAGAAAGCTGATAAAAACTATCTTGAAGCCAGTGAGACAACCCCAAAGTCCTGCCTTAATGTAGTGTTCGAGTTACTAGCCACTACCGTTGGCACAAGCCCTTCGAACTCGCTGCCTGAATTAGTTCAGCTTCTTGAGCCTCAACTACAAGCTAAAAGACAACGATCAGCTGTGCTGCGACAAGAAGCTGAAGGACTGAGGAAGTCCCTATAGAATTCAGATGCATACTTTCTGGAGAAACAACAAGAGTTGGAGGATTTTAGCGCCAAACAAGAGAAAGCTAATAAGCTTGCTAAGCTTCTTGCCAGCATGGTGGGTGCCCAGGATATCGTTTCTTGAGCTCTTCTGAAGTGGTTTCAGTTCTGGACTTGTTTTGCTGCCGCGTTTATTTGCACTGGTGGCCAATTTAGACGCCCAGTGTATGTAATATCCTGCTTTGTTGTTCGCTAATATTTGCACTGGTAGCGAACTTTGATGCCCAGTGGATCTAATCTGTGTAATCGCCGTAATAGCCTAGCGTTAGTTGCTTTCTTATTTATTTACTTATAGTCTTTTGTTTATTTGTTTGCTTGTAGTCACTGCAGTTCTTTTTCCTTGGTTTAATAGTGGCCGCAATAACCATGGGCCACATACGGGCCATGGTAACGATGGGCATCCTACGGGCCGTAGGATCCATGGGCCTCCGAAGGGCCGTAGGATCCATGGGCCGTACTGTTCGTGGGCCAAAACCGGACCGCAATATGGACCGTAAACGGGCCAAAATCGGAACCGTCCGTTTATGGGCCCAGACCATAACAGGCCGTTAATAGGCCGAAAGACAGCACATGCTTAATTCTATCAAGAGGCATGACGGGTCGTTAATGGGCCGGATTACAGGACAGGATGAAAACGGCCCAACGGGTTTACGGGCCACAAACGGACCGAATGTTACCACGGGTTGAATTTGGCCCATTAGCATAACAGGCCAGTAACGGACCGTAACTAATCAAGGGCCGGAAATGAGCCCAAAAATGTATGGGCCCTTAGAAGGCCGAAAGGGAGCACGGGCTTGGAACGGCCCAACTGAATCATGGGCCGTTAATGGGCTCAAAATAGTTTACTGTTCATGATGGGCCTGATTCACCACGGGCCGTCAATGGACCCACAGATGCAAAAGGCCTCATATGGGTTGAAAGACTTCATGGGCCATAGATGGGCCGAAAGTGACAACGGGCTGGAATCATATGGGACAGCCCATATGACGCTACTGGGCCGAATATTGAAAGGCCATAACGGGTTGTGAGTACCCAGGCCGTAGATGGGTTATATGCGAATAGGCCGTTAACAGGCTTTCCATGGGCCGGTCTGCTCATTTTTTACCAAGTCAAACGGGCCGGCCTTTTTAACCTAAATGGGCCACTGTTGGGCCGTGCCACGTGTCGACGTATCATAGGCGTCTCTCATCCAATGAATGGATGATATCTGTCGCAACGCCGAGCTGACACGTGGATCGGCCGGCGAATGAGAAATTTACATGTGGAAAATCGCCATTGGTCAGGGCTGTTAACGGGTTATCGGATCCAAAACCGGACCCGATAGCTTAACAGCGACCCGTTACGGTGGAAGCCACGTGTCGGTCACCCTTGACGAAAACACTTCCATGACGCGGCATTTATCGTCATGGAAGTGGACACTTCTATGATGATAATTTCAGTATTGTCATGGAACACTTCTACGACAGCACAGGTATGACTATCTTGATTCTGTCATAAAATTGTCACGGCTGTACATGCATGACAGAAAATTTGACCTACTGTGACAAAGACGTATTATCACGGAAGTGTTTTTTTTATAGTGTTGACTTGGCACATGTTCACACATGTAGTTGATTCAAAACCAATGCAGCCTTCACGATATTTATGTTCAGGGTGTTTATATCCTACTCATGCTAGTATTCAATGTTAATTATTCGCAATGCATGATTATCACCATTGTCGCTCTCTAGTTGGTCGCTTCTCAATCTATTTGCTAGCCTTCGCCTGTACTAAGCAGGAATATTGCTTGTGCATCCACAATCCTTAAACCAAAGTTGTTCCAGATGAGTCCACTATATCTACATATATGCGGTATTACTCTACCGTTCCAAGTAAATTTGCATGTGCCACCTCTAATCATTCAAATAAGCATCAGTTTTGTGTGCCCGTACCGCTCATGGAGCGACAAGGGGCGGTCAATATCTTCCATGCTAAGTGGGTTATTCTCACGACGAGTGTTTATTCATTTGTCATTGCACAAGAGAGGCTGGTAATTGGGATGCCCAGTCCTATAATCAAAATAAAGAAAAATATAATAAAACAAACTCCCACCAAAAAGTTGATTGTTTGGAGGGCACCCATGAATTCGGCTAGCCATGGCTTGTGTTTGTATGGTGGAGGGGGAGTAACCTTTACGTTTTTGCTGGGGAATCGCCGATAATGTGTTTAACATGGAAGATATTGAAAATCCTCGGTCGTGACGTTAACAGGAAAAGCACATCTCTCAAAATTGTTTTCATCTCTGATTTAAGCTTCGAGCTCTCGCACCTCTGCAAATCTCTGCTTCCCTCTGCGAAGGGCCTATCTATTTACTTTTATGTTATTTACTTTTATTACTGAGTCATCAATCCTGAGAGCACCATTGTCATTTTTACGCATTGAGTATAGTTAATGTTGGGTATACCATGACTGGATATCTTCTACCCTGAATTACAATGTTTAGTCATTGCTTGAACTTTGGAGGTGCTCTGCATTTATGTTTTGCGCTCTCAGAAACGGCTAGCGAGATACCATGTTATCATATTATATCATGATTGTTTTGGCAAATTGTTGGCATTGGATATATGTTATTATTGCTCGCTAGTTGATTATGCCATTGATATGAAAATTATGAGGATGCTCTTTACTTATCTGAAAATATGCCATACTTAAATATTGTTATGAGATTCATAAATACAATGCCGATATTGATGAATTTATTGAGAAAGTCTCTGCTGTCCAAGAAGAGACTCATATTTTGCAGGAATCTATGGAAGAAGAAACTGATGAAACTGTGAGCTCATTAGATGAAAAAGATGAGGAGGAGAGCGAAGAACAAAAGGAGGAAGAGCAGATTAGCTACCCGTGCCCACCTTCTGATGAGAGTAACTCTTCAACTCATACATTGTTTAATTTCCCTTCGTGCTTACTGATGTCTACTACGCAACTTTTATTCTTGTAGACGTTGTTGGGCCTCCAAGTGCAGAGTTTTGTAGGACATTAGCAAATTCCCCTCAAGTGGATGACCTATGGTTTATCAATCCGTGGGAGGCATAGGATGAAGATGGTCTCTCTCAAACAACCCTGCAATCAAATACAAGAAATCTCTTGTGTCCCCAACTCACCCAATACAATGGTAGATTGTATAGGTGCACTAGTTCGGCGAAGAGATGGTGATACAAGTGTAGTATGGATAGTAGATATAGGTTTTTGTAATCTGAAAATATAAAAACAGCAAGGTAGCAAGTAGTAAAAGTGAGCACAAACGGTAATGCAATGCTTGAAAACAAGGCCTGGGGTTCATACTTTCACTAGTGCAATCTCTCAACAGTGCTAACATAATTGAATCATATAACAATCCCTCAACGTGCGACAAAGAATCACTCCAAAGTTTCTATCGGAGAACGTAAGACGACAACGTGTATCAACCTATGTGCCTAGATTACCCCAATGTCACCACGGGAATCCGCAAGTTGAATACCAAAACATACACCAAGTAACTCAATAGAATACCCCATTGTCACCACGGGTACTGCTACTTCTGAGCTGCGTTGGTAATTCCCTGAAGAGGAAGGGAGATGCAGTACAGTAGAGATAAGTATTTCCCTCAGTTGTGAAACCAAGGTTATCAATCCAGTAGGAGAATCACGCAACACCTCTTTGGCAGTACCTGCACACAAAACAACAAATCCTTGCACCCAACGCAAACAAGGGGTTGTCAATCCCTCGGCGGTTACTTGCAAGATTAAATTGTATGTGATAGACAGATAGATAGAAACAAAAATATAAAATAAAATAAATAAAGTAAAAGTGCAGCAAGGTAAAAGTGCAGCAAGGTATTTTTAGGATTTTTAATATATGATAGAAGTAGACCCGGGGGCCATAGTTTTCACTAGAGGCTTCTCTCATGAAAATAGCATACGGTGGGTAAACAAATTACTATTGCACAATTGATAGAAAAGCAAATAATCATGAAGATATCCAAGGAAATGATCATGTATATAAGCATCATGTTTGAGACAAGTAGACCGACTCCTGCCTGCATCTACTACTATTACTCCACACATCAACCGCTATCCAGCATGCATCTAGTGTATTAAGTCCATAAACAACGGAGTAACGCCTTAAGCAAGATGACATGATGTAGACAAAGTAAACTCACGCATGAATAAACCCCATCTTTTTACCCTTAATAGCAACGATACATACGTGTCATATCCCTTTTTGTCACTGGGATTGAGCACCGCAAGATCGAACCCATTACAAAGCACCTCTCCCATTGCAAGATAAATCAATCTAGTTGGCCAAACCAAATCAATAGATCGGAGAGAAATACGAAGCTATAATAATCATGCATAAAAGAGTTCAGAGAAGACTCAAATAATATTCATGGATAATCTGATCATAAACTCACAATTCATCGGATCCCGACAAACACACCGCAAAAAGTCATTACATCGGATAGAACTCCAAGAACATCGAGGAGAACATTGTATTGAAGATCAAAAAGAGAGAAGAAGCCATCTAGCTACTAACTATGGACCCGAAGGTCTGTGGTAAACTACTCACTCATCATCGGAAGGGCAGCAAGGTTGATGTAGCGCCCCTCCGTGATCGATTCCCCCTCCGGCGGAGTACCGAAAAAGGCCTCCAGATGGGATCTCTCGAGAATAGAAGCTTGTGGGGGTGGAAAAAGTATTTCGTGGACTCCTCTGTTGGTTTCCCGATTTTAGAGAATTTATAGTGGAGGAATTAGGTCAAACAGAACTGTGTGGGCCCCACAAGCCACCAGGGCGCGCCACCCACCTAGGGCGCGCCGTGGTGCCTCGTGGGCCACTGCTTCATCTTCTGGCCCTCTCCCGAAGCTTCCAGTACTTGTTATGTCCAGAAAAAAATCTCCAAAAAGTTTCGTGGCATTTGGACTTCGTTTGGTACTGATATTCTGGAAAACCAAAAACAGGCAAAAAAACAGCAACTGGCACTGGGCACTAAGTTAATAGGTTAGTCCAAAAAATGATATATAATTGCTATAAATGTATATAAAAACATCCAAGATTGATAATATAATAGCATGGAACAATCAAAAATTATAGATACGTTGGAAACGTATCAGCATCCCCAAGCTTAATTCCCGCTCGTCCTCGAGTAGGTAAATGATAAAAACAGAATTTTTGATGTGGAATGCTACCTATCATATTCATCATATATTCTTTTCTTTGTAGCATGGACATTTGGACTTGAATGATTCAAAGCAATAGTCCATAGTTTAACATGAAGATATAAATACTCAAGCATACTAACATGCAACCATGTCTTTCAAAATATCAACGCTAAAGAAAGTTATCCCTAGCCCATTATGCTCAATCATTGATCCATTCATGAAACACACTCAATATTAGCTACACACAATGCACAAGTATGACAATAGTGCTCTCTAGTTGGTGCTTTATAGGAGAAGATGGAGACTCAAAATAAAAATAAAAATTGCATAAAAGTAAATAGATAGGCCCTTCGCAGAGGGAAGCAGAGATTTGCAAATGTGCCAGAGCTCAAAGCTTAAATTAGAGAGATAAAATTATTTTCAGAGGCATGCTTTTCCTGTCAACAAAAACGACCGAGAATTCCCAATATCTTCCATGCTAGACACATCGTAGGCGGTTCCCAAACAAAAAGTAAAGTTTATTTCATTTCTACCATTCTTTCACAATCCATGGCTAGCCATATCCACGGGTGCCCTCCATACCAACACTTTCCAAGGAATTTTATTGTTATTAATTTTTTGATTCACTGTGGGACTGGGAATCCCTATTACCAGCCACTCTCTCGTGCAATGACAAGTGAATAAACACTCATTGTGAGAATAACACACTTAGCATGGAAAATATTGGCCACCCCCTGCCGCTTCATGAGTGGTATGGGCACACAAAACGGAATATTATTTTGAAAATTAGAGTTGGCACACGCAAATTTACTTGGAACGGCATGGAAATACCGCATATAAGTAGATATGGTGGACTCGTTTGGCACAACTTGGGTTTAAGGAGTTTGGATGCACAAGCAGTATTCCCGCTTAGTACAAATGAAGGCTAGCAAATAGATTAAGAAGCAACCAACCAAAAAGCGAAAACGGACATAAACATGCATCGAACATAACTAACACCGAATAATGCACCATAAGTAGGATATAATTTCTTTGCATAACTATTGACTTAATGTGCATGCTGTTGACACACGAACGCGTCACGCGTACCCTCGACGCCGGGGGTGATGCACCGCAGCTCACGTCGAAGGAGGCCCGTCCGAAAGCGCGGTACGCAAGCAATCCGGCGGGCGCTTTTGAAACCCGACGCACCGCTTCTCCGGGATGGAACCCGTCAGGAGTCACGGATGGATGATGGGCTGCCCTAGGTCGATTCGCTCGCCCCTAGGGCATCGAGGTTCGCCGTCCTGCAACAAGAAGAACGAACGAAGAACGAGAAGAAAGATACAAGGGAGAGGGATAAAAGTAGGGTAAAAAGATGTAGATGTGTTTGTTCGATTGTGTGTTGTTTTAATCGGCCATCACCTCTTCTATTTAAGAGGGGGTTGGACTTCCCGTACAGGACACGGACCCAGATTTCCTTCCAAAGGGTCAAAAAACGCAGCCAAACTCGGACTTTTTCGATCTGCCCGAGTCTGTGCGGCTATAGGCAAGCGGTAGTACCGTTCTGGGCACGGTAGTACCGTTCTGGGCGGTAGTACCGCTCTAGTACCACTTAGGGTCTCAGGATACCAGAAACTTTTTCGTAAGCGGTAGTAGACGCAGTAGTAGGAGCGGTAATACCGCTCAAGCGGTAGTACCGCTTATTGGAGCGGTAGTACCGTTCTCTGTTGTATCAGCAATCTTGTAACGGCCGTAACTTTTGCATACGAACTCGGATTGAGACGATTGTTATATCAAAATCGACCGATTCGACGAGACAAAGACAATCTGTGTAGAAACTTTTCTCATATAAGGCCGTCTTGGGGGGCGTAATCAGCCGAATAGTGTTCTGCATACACTTCAAACACAACTTCGGCCTTAGAGATGAGATCGGATGGCTATGGCCCAAATATCAAAGTTTCTCCTTTCGATGATACGGAACTTTCTCACCTTGAGCACTTTTCCATTTGAGGCCTTCTTAATTATGTTTTTGACCATGCCAAAATCTGGTGTCAACACATGCCCCCCTGTTTTTCGGCAAAACTTGTGTGCCGAAAAATAATTTGCATAGAGATTGCTCTAAGGACGATGTCAACACTCCATCGGCCATTTATATGTGCTTAGGGCGATAATCATATATCGGCCATGTTTGCTCTTAGGGCGATCATCATATATCGGCCATGTTTGTGCTTAGGATGATAAGTATACATCTTGAAGTCGATTGCCACCATCCCGAACCGGCGTAGATTCAAAATCCTCCATCTCATCTTCATCTCCCAATGTGTATATTGGACTTAAAATTTCCTCAATCAAAGGGGATGTTTCAGGTGGCGTGGACGATGTAATAAGGGCTGCATCATCCTTTTTTGGTGGCGTAGGTGCTGTTGTAGCTAGTGTAGAGGCATCTGCGTTCCCTTTTTGTTTAGGCCTCCACACTTGTTTTGTGGGCGCCACGGGCCAAATTTTATTGAACAATTCGTCCCTTTGCTCTTCTACTTCATGTGCCGCCTTCTCGCGGCTCCTCATGCGTTGTAATCTCCTTTTTTGTGTCTTGGACAGACCGGGAGGACACCACTTAGGTTGAATATACTTGGGATCCTTAGGTTCTGCTTCGCTTGGAGAATTTTTTGTTGGCCGATTAGCACCATGGCTTGAACGGCCTTGTGTAGGATAATAAAGCTTTTTGTGAGCAGGCCTTCTAGGTGTTGTCCACCCCATATGAAAAGCATAAGGAGCCATTGGGGGCTGCCCCCATCCTCCATTGAAGTCTCCCATGTAATATGGCGCATAGGGGGGTGGTAGCATCCATGGTGCCAGTGCCCATGACCCATATGGCCTTGCATAGTGTCGCGACTCTTGCTTCGGAGGTGATCTTGAACGCTTTGAATATGATGGCCGATTAGAGCTAGAACCGGCCGCTTGACTTGCATATTTGGATAGCAACATATCAAAAGTTGGCTTGATTCGCTTGCGCTTAGCTTCACTCTTTTTACACTTGCCAACTTCTGAATTCTTGGGCTTGATAAATTCAACATGAGTATCCTCTTGTACTGCGGTTGCCCCCCGAGTGCAGGATTTTTTATGGTGATCTTGATTACCTCTCCACCATCGGATTGCTTCTCAAGCACGACTTGCCTCCCCAAGATCTTGTCGCCATCTTTGTTCTTCCTGGGCTCACCAATGACAATATTATCTTTATTAGCTGATTCGGCTATGTTAGGCCGAATTAACATTTTCTTCCCCTCCAAAGTCATGGTATTCATTGGGAAGGGCTGTCTATCAACTTGCATCTCAGAAAAACTCAATCGTCCGTCATTAATGGCCGATTGTATCTGTCTCCGAAAAACATTGCAATCATTAGTAGCATGAGAAAATGAATTATGATATTTGCAATAAGCACGCCGTTTCAGCTCCTCAAACGGCGGTATGGTGTGTGATATTCTAATCATCTTTTCTTGCAAGAGAGCATCAAATATTCTATCACACTTGGATATATCAAAAGTAAATTTCATCTCCTCATCATGATTCTTACTAATCGACTTAAGAGCATTGCATGCATAGGGTTTGGCCTTTGAGGACCAAACAAATTCAGTGGTACAGACATCAACCTCATCGTCCGAATATTCATCATTATAATCAAGCATATGCATTCTAGGACGATCAGTTGTTGACCTATGAATCTCTTTACTTCGGCTTTCTTGAGCCAAAGCTTTCTGCAAGACTTGGTTAATATTTAAAAACTCATAACTTTCTAGCCTCTCCTTAATGTGAGTTTTCAAACCATTAAGGACAAGATCCGCCAAGTCTCTTTGGGTTATCACTAAGCTATAGCATCGGTTTTTTATATCTCTAAATCTTTTGACATAATCGGTGACCGATTCATCATGCTTTTGCCTAACCGATGTAAGGTGTGATAACTTAAGCTCATTGTCGCCACTATAAAAGTGATCATGAAACTTTTGCTCTAGTTGCGACCATAAGAGAATTGAGCCAGGTGGCAAAGCAGCAAACCATGAAAATGCGGTGCCAGTTAAAGATAAGGGAAATAACCACACTTTCAATTCTTCTATGGAACTTGCTTCACCCAACTGTGCTAGATACTGACTCACATGCTCCCAAGTTGTTTTTGTGCCCTCTCCACTAAATTTGACAAAATCAGGAACCTTATAACCTGGAGGGTACAAAACTGCGTCGAAGTGTTCAGGATAAGGCTTTTGATACACACGACTCTTTACTTTCGGCTCGTTTCCGAAAGTTTCTTGAAACATCTTATGCAAATCCTCCCTTAATTTGGCTAAAATTGGATCCGAGGTAGATGAAGATGCTTGTGGCAATGACATAGGAGCAACTTGGGAACTAGCTAGTGATACAACTTGTGGAGTAGGCGCCGAAACATAATTCGGCGGAAGACCAAACATGCTTGTACTCATAGGTGATGTGACAAAGTAATTCGGCGTAGACGCCGAATTGGGCACACTCATAATAGGATTAGGGTATGCAGGTGCAGCCACAAGTTGATTGGTTTGACTAGGATAAAAATTCATCGGCAAATTGTAATATTGTTGCATGGGAGGTGCCGATGAAATAGGTAAAGTTGGATTAGGTTTTTCTGGGCTAATGGATACACCAACATTACCACTAGATGACGGCGGCATATTTTTCTGAGCATTAGTATTTGCCATGAAAGAATTGTACGCCATCACATTACCCTTACTAACAAGACTTTCAATCACAGCCAGTTGCTTAGGAGAAAAAACTTTGCTCACAGTGATTTCATCTTGTTCATCAATGGGAGGAGGTAACCTGATTTCTCCAATCGGAGTGATGTTGCCTTGGCGGTCCTTCTTGAAACTTGAAAGAAACGCCTCCAAATCCTCCTCCTCGCGCTTCTTCTTGAGCGCCTCAAAAGCCTCTTCACGTTGTTTCTTGAGCGCTTCGTAGGCCTGGCGATGTTCCTCCGATAGCTCATCAAGACCGGGCTTAATGATGTTATCGGCGTTAACTTCTGAGGGCTGGGGGAGATTAGACATGGTTGATGATGATTCTTGATCTTTCGTCCCCAGCGGAGTCGCCAAAAAGTGTGTTGACACACGAACGCGTCACGCGTACCCTCGACGCCAGGGGTGATGCACCGCAGCTCACGTCGAAGGAGGCCCGTCTGAAAGCGCGGTACGCAAGCAATCCGGCGGGCGCTTTTGAAACCCGACGCACCGCTTCTCCGGGATGGAACCCGTAAGGAGTCACGGATGGACGATGGGCTGCCCTAGGTCGATTCGCTCGCCCCTAGGGCCTCGAGGTTTGCCGTCCTGCAACAAGAAGAACGAACGAAGAACGAGAAGAAAGATACAAGGGAGAGGGATAAAAGTAGGGTAAAAAGATGTAGATGTGTTTGTTCGAATGTGTGTTGTTTTAATCGGCCATCACCTCTTCTATTTAAGAGGGGGTTGGACTTCCCGTACAGGACACGGACCCAGATTTCCTTCCAAAGGGTCAAAAAACGCAGCCAACCTCGGACTTTTTTGATCTGCCCGAGTCTGTGCGGCTATAGGCAAGCGGTAGTACCGTTCTGGGCGGTAGTACCGCTCTAGTACCGCTCTAGTACCGCTTAGGGTCTCGGGATGCCAGAAACTTTTTCGTAAGCGGTAGTAGACGCGGTAGTAGGAGCGGTAGTACCGCTCAAGCGGTAGTACCGCTTATTGGAGCGGTAGTACCGTTCTCTGCTGTATCAGCAATCTTGTAACGGCCGTAACTTTTGCATACGAACTCGGATTGAGACGATTTTTATATCAAAATCGACCGATTCGACGAGACAAAGACAATCCGTGTAGAAACTTTTCTGATATAAGGCCGTCTTGGGGGCGTAATCAGCCGAATAGTGTTATGCATACACTTCAAACACAACTTCGGCCTTAGAGATGAGATCGGATGGCTATGGCCCAAATATCAAAGTTTCTCCTTTCGATGATACGGAACTTTCTCACCTTAAGCACTTTTCCATTTGAGGCCTTCTTAATTATGTTTTTGACCATGCCAAAATCTGGTGTCAACACATGCATAGGGAATCACAAACCTTAACACTAATATTCTTACTAAATCACAATTACTCACTAACATGACTCACATATCGTCATCTCCATATTGCAAAACTATTGCAAGGAATCACACTTATCATATCCAATGATCTATATGAAAGTTTTTATTATAATCCTCTTGAATATTCATCACTTTGATATCTTGTGCAAATTACCATTACTATTATCAACTCTCAAAAAGATATAAGTGAAGCATGAGAGTGCAAATATTTCTTCAAAATTTTAATCTTATCAACTCTCAAAATAATATAAGTGAAGCATGAGAGTTCAAATATTTCTTCAAAATATAGCCACCGCCGTGCTCAAAAAGATTTAAGTGAAGCACTAGAGCAACTGCCTAGCTCAAAAAATTTAAGTGAAGCACATAGAGTATTCTAACAAATTATGATAAACGTGTGGCTCTCTCAAATTGGTGTGTCCAGCAAATATGATTGTGACAAACTAAAAAGCAAACAAAGCAAAGACTCATATAACACACGACGCTCCAAGCAAAACTCATATCATGTGACGAATAAAAATATAGCTCCAAGTAAAATTACCGATGGTTGGTAGAAGAAAGAGGGGATGCCTTCCGGGGCATCCCCAAGCTTAGACGCTTGAGTCTTCCTTTAATATTACCTTGGGATGCCTTGGGCATCCCCAAGCTTAGGCTCTTGCTACTCCTTATTCTTTCATCCATCGTGATCTCACCCAAAACTTGAAAACTTCAATCACACAAAACTCAACAAAACCTTCGTGAGATCCGTTAGTATAACAAAATAAATCACTACTTTAAGTACAGTTGCAAACCCATTCATATTTTATTTTAGCATTATACCTAATTTATTCTAACTTCTACATGGCTTATACCCCCCGATACAATCCATAGTTTCATCAAAACAAGCAAGCAATGCTTCAAAAACAGAATCTGTCAAAAACAGAACAGTCTGTAGAGATCTATTTAAAATCTATACTTATGTAACTCCAACAAATCTGAAAAATTAGGACAACGTGGGAAATTCATGTACCAATACTGTGTAAAAATTTCAGATTTTTCTGACGGTCCAGTACAGAACTAAAATTCCATCACTGGACGCAAAACTTTCTGTTTTCCAAACAGCATCAATTATACTATCTTCCAAATCATCCCAAAGGCATTACTTGGCACAAACACTAATTAAAACATAAAAACTCAATCATAACAGTAGCATAAATGTAAAAACACACAATAACAGAAAAAAGTAAAAAATTTATTTTATTCATTGGGTTATCTCCCAACAAGCTCTTTCTTTATAGCCATTAAGATAGGCTTGAGATTTCAATGATGCTCTCATGAATGATAATAAATGAAACACAAGAGAGCATCGTGTAGCATGTGAAAAACACATTTAAGTCTAACATACTTCCTATGCATTGGCATTTTATAGGCAAACAAATTATCTAGACAAGAAAAACCTAGCATATGCAAGGAAGAGGAAAGAAACAATAACAATCTCAACATGAAGAGAGGTAATTTAGTAACATAAAAATTTCCACAACCATATTTTCCTCTCTCATAATAATTACATGTAGGATCATATTCAAATTCAATGATATAGCTATCATAAACAATATTCCCTTTACGATCCACATGCATAAAAAAATTATAATCTTCCAAAATAGTGGGATTATCATCAACGAAAGTCATGATCTCTCCAAACCCACTTTCAATATTATTGCAAGCATTATTATCAATGTCATATTCATCATGATGCTTAAATAAATTTTCAAGATCATAAAAAGCATTATCACCCCAATCATGATCATTGCAATAAGTAGTAGACATAACAAAATTATCATCCCCAAGCTTGTAGCTTTGCATATCATTAGCACAATAGACATTAGTAGAATTTATAATAGCATCATTGCAATCATGCTTTTCATTGAAGGAGCTGTCAAGTATGGGAACAATAGCAATAATTTCATTTTTAACATAAGGAACTATAGCAAGTTTATTTTCATAAGCATAATTAATATTGACATCATGGCCACAAGAATAGCAAGCATCACGTTCATCAAGAGGGGATATTTCAACGGAATCATAATTATCTATAGATTCATGGATATCATTATTCTCTTCTAAAGCAGCAGACAGTCTCACAATAAATTCTTTAACATCGGCAATAAAAGCATAGTTTTCATAGCAATATTTAAGCATGTCAAAATTTTCAGATTTGTAGAGAGTAACATCATACTTTTCAGTCAAAGAAGCATCTTCATAAGCACCCTTAAAAGCAACAAATTCTTCAATTTGTTCGATATCATAGTAACTATAAACACCCTTGGCATAAGAAGATAAGATTTCATTATCATTAAACTCGCATAGGTAGGGAAGGTGTTTTTTAGGGTTCTTAGAGCAACAAGTAAATCATAAATTTCACATAGATTCCAAGCATAGCATAGCAAACAATTTATTTGACGCCATAAGAGTCTCCCTTTTTCAAACAAACGGTGACGCGCAAAATGAGCATGCTCCTTTAAAGATTTTCCCTCAACTAAACTAGTTGGGGTTTCAGCACAAGCACAAATGGATCAAAGATGATCCAAGTAGAAAACTTTAAGTGGATCCATAGTATCTTATATTTTTCCTTTTAGTTTCTGTTCTTGTGTGTTCGACATGAAGGGAATAAAAGTAAGCAAGCAAGTACAAATATTTTTGTGTTTTTGCGATAAAAAAAATTAAGAAGTGGGGGAGATGAAAACGAGAGGCAAAGGCAAATAAAATAAATGCAAGGAGATGAAAGTTTTATGTGTAGGTACTTGATAGATGTTGATGATGTCTCCCCGGCAACGGCGCCAGAAATTCTTCCTGCTACTTGTGAGCTGCGTTGGTAATTCCCTGAAGAGGAAGGGAGATGCAGTACAGTAGAGATAAGTATTTCCCCCAGTTATGAAACCAAGGTTATCAATCCAGTAGGATAATCACGCAACACCTCGTTAGCAGTACCTGCACACAAAACAACAAATCCTTGCACCCAACGCAAACAAGGGGTTGTCAATCCCTCGGCGGTTAATTGCAAGATTAAATTGTATTGTGATAGACAGATAGATTGAACTAAAATATAAAATAAAATAAATAAAGTAAAAGTGCAGCAAGGTATTTTTAGGATTTTTAATAT
This sequence comes from Elymus sibiricus, assembly GCA_039707655.1. Lineage (NCBI taxonomy): Eukaryota > Viridiplantae > Streptophyta > Magnoliopsida > Poales > Poaceae > Elymus > Elymus sibiricus. The sequence goes on along the minus strand of CM077668.1, from coordinate 157,013,866 downwards.
ATGATAGAAGTAGACCCGGGGGCCATAGTTTTCACTAGAGGCTTCTCTGATGAAAATAGCATACGGTGGGTAAACAAATTACTGTTGGGCAATTGATAGAAAAGCAAATAATCATGACGATATCCAAGGCAATGATCATGTATATAGGCATCATGTCCGAGACAAGTAGACCGACTCCTGCCTGCATCTACTACTATTACTCCACACATCGACCGCTATCCAGCATGCATCTAGTGTATTAAGTCCATAAACAACGGAGTAACGCCTTAAGCAAGATGACATGATGTAGACAAAGTAAACTCACGCATGAATAAACCCCATCTTCTTACCCTTAATAGCAATGATACATATGTGTCATGTCCCTTTCTGTCACTGGGATTGAGCACCGCAAGATCGAACCCATTACAAAGCACCTCTCCCATTGCAAGATAAATCAATCTAGTTGGCCAAACCAAATCAATAGATCGGAGAGAAATACAAAGCTATAATAATCATGCATAAAAGAGTTCAGAGAAGACTCAAATAATATTCATGGATAATCTGATCATAAACTCACAATTCATCGGATCCCAACAAACACACCGCAAAAAGTCATTACATCGGATAGAACTCCAAGAACATCGAGGAGAACATTGTATTGAAGATCAAAAAGAGAGAAGAAGGCATCTAGCTACTAACTATGGACCCGAAGGTCTGTGGTAAACTACTCATGCATCATCGGAAGGGCAGCAAGGTTGATGTAGAGCCCCTCCGTGATCGATTCCCCCTTCGGCGGAGTACCGGAAAAGGCCTCCAGATGGGATCTCTCGAGAACAGAACCTTGCGGTGGCGGAAAAAGTATTTCGTGGACTCCTTTGTTGGTTTCCCGATTTTAGAGAATTTATAGTGGAGGAATTAGGTTAAACGGAGCTGTGTGGGCCCCACAAGCCACCAGGGCGCGCCCCCCTGGGGCACACCATGGTGCCTCATGGGCCACTGCTTCATCTTCTGGCCCTCTCCCGAAGCTTCTAGTACTTGTTATGTCCAGAAAAAAAATCTCCAAAAAGTTTCGTGGCATTTGGACTTCGTTTGGTACTGATATTCTGGAAAACCAAAAACAGGCAAAAAACAGCAACTGGCACTGGGCACTAAGTTAATAGGTTAGTCCCAAAAAATAATATATAATTTCTGTAAATGTATATAAAAACATCCAAGATTGATAATATAATAGCATGGAACAATCAAAAATTATAGATACGTTGGAGACGTATCAGGTACCCACATGCAAGACATACATCAAGTGATCTCAAATCCAATATTCAATCCAACATAACGAAACCTCAAAGAGCAAGACTCAATTCATCACAACAAGATAGAGAGAGAGGGAAGAAACACCATATGATCCAACAACATTAACAATGCTCGCGGTACATCAAGATCGTGCCAAATCAAGAACACGTGAAAGAGAGATCAAACACATAGCTACTGGTACATACCCTCAGCCCCGAGGGTGAACTACTCCCTCCTCGTCATGGAGACCGCCGGGATGATGAAGATGGCCTCCTGTGATGATTCCCTCCCTCCGACAGAGTGCCGGAACAGGGCTTCGGATGAGATCGCTTCGGTACAGAGGCTTGCGGCGGCGGAGCGGAAGTTCTAGGTTTCTTTTCGGGGTTTCTGGTATTTATAGGAATTTTCAGCGTTGGAATTACGCCAGGGGGGCCACGAGGGAGTGACAAGCCTGCCCGGCGCGCCCTGGAGGGGGAGGGCGCGCCCACCAGGCTTGTCGCGTCCTTGTGGCTCTTCTGTTCCTTCCATGAAGCTTCAGGGGTCTCTTTTGGTCCATAAAAAATCACCGTAAATTTTCAGCCCATTGCGAGAACTTTTATTTTTGCACAAAAAACAACACCACGGTAGTTCTGCTGAAAACAGCTTCAGTCCGGGTTAGTTCCACTCAAATCATACCAAAACCATATAAAATTGTTGTAAACATGGCATGAATACTTCATAAATTATAGATACGTTGGAGACGTATCAGCTTTCCCAAGCTTAATTCCTGCTCGTCCTCGAGTAGGTAAATGATAAAAGAAATAATTTATGAAGTGTGAATGCTAGCATAGTGCATAAGTTTGATCAATGATAATTTCTTTCACTTTTTCTAGCATCAATATGTATCATAAACAGTAGCTCATCTCATAAAACTTCTCATGATCAAGTAGCAAGCTATTCACATGCTAAAGTATAGACCATAAACTTTCTTGAAAACTAACTAATTATGTTCTCAGTCATCAAACAATTGCAATTCATCTTATTTTCAGGAAGGGTCTATGTAAGAGCTTTGATTTAGCAAATTCCACATACTCAACTATCATTTAGTCTTCCACGATTGCTGACACTCAAAGCATATTTTTAGAACAAACCGTTTCAGTCAAACACATAGGAAGATAGGGGCTTAATGTTTTGCCTCCCAACTTATTTATCTCAAGGATAATGTCAACAATAATAACTCATGATCACCTATATTCAACTGAACCATGTGCCTGGATCTTTCCCCACCACATGATGCTTGCCAAGAGAGAAAATAAAAACGGAATAGAGAAGAACACTATTGACTATTGCATAAAAGTAAATACATAAAGTAAAAGATAGGCCCTTCGCAGAGCGAAGCAGAGGTTGTCATGCGCTTTTTATTTTTGGATGTGCAAGCTCTTAATGCAAAGGAACGTCACTTTATATTGCCCCTTGCGATAGCAACCTTTATTATGCAGTCCATCGCTTTTATTTCTTTACCATCACAAGATCGTACAAAGCTTATTTTCCTTTACAATAAAAGTTCATACATATTTAGAGGCAATTTTTATTGCTTTATGCACCGATGACAACTTACTTGAAAGATCTTATTCAATCCATAGGTAGATATAGTGGACTCTTATGACATGAAACGGGGTTCAAGGGTTTTGGATGCACAAGTAGTATCTCTACTTAGTGTGGATTTTTGGCTAGCAAAGGATAGGGGGCAAGCACCACATGTTAGAGGATCCAAGAACATATAACTTCTATGTGAATATAAACAAACATAACCCATTACGTTGTCTTCCTTGTCCAACATCAACTACTTGATCAAGGTTGAAAATAATTAATGGGGGCTCACAATCATAGAAGATTTCCAAGATAGTATATTTATATGTGAAATCTCTCTTCCTTCAATATTCTTTCATGAATTGTTCAAGTGACCAATGCTGTGTTTGCTGGTACATCTCCAACGTATCTATAATTTTTTATTGTTCCATGCTATTATATTATCAATCTTGGATGTTTTATATACATTTACAAGCAATTATATATCATTTTTTGGGACTAACCTATTAACTTAGTGCCCAGTGCCAGTTGCTATTTTTTGCGTGTTTTTGGTTTTCCAGAATATCAGTACCAAACGAAGTCCAAATGCCATGAAACTTTTTGGAGATTTTTTTCTGGACATAGGAGACACTAGAAACTTCGGGAGAGGGCCAGAAGATGAAGCAGTGGCCCACGAGGCACCACGGCGCCTGGGGGGCAGGCGTGCCCTGGTACCTCGTGGGGCTCACACAGCTCCGTTTGACCTAATTCCACCTCTATTAATTCTCTAAAATTGGGAAACCAACAGAGGAGTCCACGAAATACTTTTTCCGCCACCGCAAGCTTCTGTTCTCGAGAGATCCCATCTGGAGGCCTTTTCCGGCACTCTGCCGGAAGGGGAATCGGTCACGGAGGGGCTCTCCATCAACCTTGCTGCCCTTCCGATGATGCGTGAGTAGTTTACCACAGACCTTCGGGTCCATAGTTAGTAGCTAGATGGCTTCTTCTCTCTTTTTGATCTTCAATACAATGTTTTCCTCAATGTTCTTGGAGTTCTATCCGATGTAATCACTTTTTGCCGTGTGTTTGTTGGGATCCGATGAATTGCGAGTTTATGATCAGATTATCCATGAATATTATTTGAGTTTTCTCTAAACTCTTTTATTCATGATTATTATAGCTTCGTATTTCTCTCCGATCTATTGATTTGGTTTGGCCAACTAGATTGATTTATCTTGCAATGGGAGAGGTGCTTTGTAATGAGTTCGATCTTGTGGTGCTCAATCCCAGTGACAGAAAGGGACATGACACATATGTATTGTTGCTATTATGGGTAAAAAGATGGGGTTTATTCATGCGTGAGTTTACTTTGTCTACATCATGTCATCTTGCTTAAGGCGTTACTCCGTTCTTTATGAACTTAATACTCTAGATGCATGCTGGATAGCGGTCGATGGGTGGAGTAATAGTAGTAGATGCAGGCAGGAGTCGGTCTACTTGTCTCGGACGTGATGCCTATATACACGATCATTGCCTTGGATATCGTCATGATTATTTGCTTTTCTTTCAATTGCCCAACAGTAATTTGTCTACCCACCATATGCTATTTTCAAGAGAGAAGCCTCTAGTGAAAACTATGGCCCCGGGGTCTACTTTTATCATATATTAAAAAATCCTCAAAATACCTTGCTGCAATCTTACTTTACTTATTTTATTTTGTATTTTTGTGCGATCTATCTATCTATCACATACAATTTAATCTTGCAATTGACCGCCAAGGGATTGACAACCCCTTGTTTGCGTTGGGTGCAAGGATTTGTTATTTTGTGTGCAGGTACTGCTAACGAGGTGTTGCGTGATTCTCCTACTGGATTGATAACCTTGGTTTCATAACTGAGGGAAATACTTATCTCTACTGTACTGCATCATACCCTCCTCTTCGGGGAAATCCCAACGCAGCTCACAAGTAGCAGGAAGAATTTCTGGCGCCGTTGCCGGGGAGACATCATCAACATCTATCAAGTACCTATGTACAAACTTTCATCTCCTTGCATTTATTTTATTTGCCTTTGCCTCTCGTTTTCATCTCCCCCACTTCTAATTTTTTTTTACAAAAACACAAAAATATTTTATTTGCTTGCTTGCTTTTATTGCCATGTCAACACACAAGAACAAAAAGTAAAACAAAAATTTAAGATCACTATGGATCCTCATCCACTTGCTAATCTTTTCAAAAGATCCAATTATAATGAACCAATTGCTAGTGATTTGAGTGCTCTTGATTTTCTCTATGAAGTTTTGCTTGAAAATCATGAATCTGAAAATTGTGATGAAGTGTTAGAAGAAGAAATTTATAAAGTGATTCATGATAGCTCCTTGATTGAAAAGCATGATTGCAATGATGTTACTATAAATTCTATTAATGTGAATTTTGCTAATAATATGCAAAACTACAAGCTTGGGGATGATAATTTTGTTATGACCACTACTTATTGCAATGATCATGATTGGGGTGATAATGCTTCTTATGATCTTGAAAATTTATTTATGCCTCATAATGAATATGTTATTGATAATAATGTTTGCAATACTATTAAAAGTGGGTTTGGAAGAGTGTCAACTTTAGGTAATAATGATCCCACTACTTTGGAGAATTATCAATCTTATGAAATTTTTGCTAAAAGTGGGTTTGGAGAGGTCATGACTTTAGTTGATGTTAATCCCACTATCTTGGAAGATTATAAAACTTTTATGCATGTGGATCATGAAGATAAAATTGTATATGATAGCTATATTGTTGAATTTTATTATGATCCTACATGTAATTATTATGAGAGAGAAAAATATGGTTGTAAAAACTTTCATGTCACTAAATTACCTCTCTTTGTGCTAAAATTATTAATGCTCCATTCTTCCTATTTACATATGCTAGATATTGCTTGTCTTGATAAAATTTTTTCCTATAAAATCCCTATGCATAGGAAGTATGTTAGACTTAAATGTGTTTTTCACATGTTACATGATGCTCTCTTTGTGCTTCAATTATTATCTTTCATGAGAGCATCATTGAAATCTCAAGCCTATCTTAATGGCTATAAAGAAAGAGCTTGTTGGGAGACAACCCAATGAATAAAATAAGTTGTTGTGTGTTTAAAAAATTATGCTACTGTTATTATTGTGTTTTTATGTTTTAATTAGTGTTTGTGCCAAGTAATGCCTTTGGGATGATTTGGAAGATAGTATAATTGATGCTGTTTGGAAAACAGAAAGTTTTGCGTCTAGTGATGGAATTTTAGTTCTGTACTGGAGCGTCAGAAAAATCTAAATTTTTTACACAGTATTTATATATGAATTTACCACGTTGTCGTAATTTTTCAGAATTTTTAGAGTTATATAAGTATGGCTTTTAAATCGATCTCTACAGACTATTCTGTTTTTGACAGATTCTGTTTTTTTATGCATTGTCTTGCTTGTTTTAATGAAACTATGGATTGTATCGGGGGGTATAAGCTATGGAGAAGTTAGAACATAGTACGTATAATGCAAAAAAAAATATGAATGGGTTTGCAATAGTACTTAAAGTAGTGATTTATTTGTTATACTAACGGATCTCACGAAGGTTTTATTGAGTTTTGTGTGATTGAAGTTTTCAAGTTTTGGGTGATATCACGATGGATGAAGGAATAAGGAGTGGCAAGAGCCTAAGCTTGGGGATGCCCAAGGTACCCCAAGGTAATATTCAAGGAAGACTCAAGCGTCTAAGCTTGGGTATGCCCCGGAAGGCATCCCCTCTTTCTTCTACCAACCATCGGTAATTTTACTTGGAGCTATATTTTTATTCGTCACATGATATGTGTTTTACTTGGAGCGTCGTGTATTATATGAGTCTTTGCTTTGTTTGCTTTTTAGTTTGACACAATCATCTTTGCTGGACACACCTATTTGAGAGAGCCACACATTTATCATGATTTGTTAGAATACTCTATGTGCTTCACTTAAATCTTTTGAGCTAGGCAGTTGCTCTAGTGCTTCACTTAAATCTTTTTGAGCACGGCGGTGGCTATATTTTGAAGAAATATTTGCACTCTCATGCTTCACTTATATTATTTTGAGAGTTGATAAGATTAAATTTTGAAGAAATATATTTGCACTCTCATGCTTCACTTATATCTTTTTGAGAGTTGATAATAGTAATGGTAATTTGCACAAGATAAGAATTTGGTCCCAAAGTGATGAATATTCAAGAGGGATATAATAAAAACTTTCATATAGATCATTGGATATGATAAGTGTGATTCCTTGCAATAGTTTTGCGATATGGAGATGATAATATGTGAGTCATGTTAGTGAGTAATTGTGATTTAGTAAGAATATTGGTGTTAAGGTTTGTGATTCCCTATGCATGCACATAAAGTCAATAGTTATGCAACGAAATTATATCCTACTTATGGTGCATTATTCGGTGTTAGTTATGTTCAATGCATGTTTATGACCGTTTTTGCTTTTTGGTTGGTCGCTTCTCAATCTATTTGTTAGCCTTCATTTGTACTAAGCGGGAAAACTGCTTGTGCATCCAAACTCTTTAAACCCAAGTTGTGCCAAATGAGTCCACCATACCTACCTATATGCGGTATTTCCATGCCGTTCCAAGTAAATTTGCGTGTGCCAACTCTAATTTTCGAAATAATTTTCTGTTTTGAGTGCTCGTACCGCTCATGAGGCGGCAGGGGTGGCCAATATTTTCCATGCTAGGTGGGTTATTCTCACGATGAGTGTTTATTCACTTGTCATTGCACGAGAGAGTGGCAGGTAATAGGGATGCCCAGTCCCGAAATGAAATGAAATGAAAAGAAATTTAATATGATGATAATAATAAATTCCTTGGAAAGTGTTGGTATGGAGGGCACCCGTGGATACGGCTGGCCATGGATTGTGAAAGAATGGTGGAAAGGAAATAAACTTTATTTTCTGTTTGGGAACCGCCTATAATGTGTCTAGCATGGAAGATGTTGGGAATTCTCAGTCGTTTTCGTTGACAGGAAAAGCATGCCTCCCAAAATAATTTTATCTCTCTAATTTTAGCCTTGAGCTCTGGCACATTTGCAAATCTCTGCTTCCCTCTGCGAAGGGCCTGTCTATTTACTTTTATGCAATTTTTTTTTTATTTTGCGTCTCCATCTTTTCTTACAAAGCACCAACTAGAGAGCACTATTGTCATACTTGTGCATTGGATGTAGCTAATATGGACCGTGTTTCATGAATGGATCAATGATTGAGCATAATGGGCTAGGGATAGCTTTCTTTAGCGTTGATATTTTGAAAGGCATGGTTGCTTGTTAGTATGCTTGAGTATTTATGTCTTCATGTCAAATTATAGACTATTGCTTTGAATCATTCAAGTCCAAATGTCCATGCTAAAAAAGAAAAAAGTATATGATGAATGTGATAGGTAGCATTCCACATCAAAAATTCTGTTTTTATCATTTACCTACTCGAGGACGAGCAGGAATTAAGCTTGGGGATGCTTGATACGTCTCCAACGTATCTATAAGTTTTGATTGTTCCATGCTATTATATTATCAATCTTGGATGTTTTATATACGTTTACAAGCAATTATATATCATTTTTTGGGACTAACCTATTAACTTAGTGCCCAGTGCCAGTTGCTGTTTTTTGCCTGTTTTTGGTTTTCCAGAATATCAGTACCAAACGAAGTCCAAATGCCACGAAACTTTTTGGAGATTTTTTTCTGGACATAAGAGACCCTAGAAGCTTCGGGAGAGGGCCAGAAGATGAAGCAGTGGCCCAAGAGGCACCATGGCGCGCCTGGGGGGGTAGGCGCGCCCTGGTACCTCGTGGGGCCCACACAGCTTCGTTTGACCTAATTCCACCTCTATAAATTCTCTAAAATTGGGAAACCAACAGAGGAGTCGACGAAATACTTTTTCCACCGCCGCAAGCTTCTGTTCTCCAGAGATCCCATCTGGAGGCCTTTTCCGACACTCCGCCGGAGGAGGAATCGATCACGGAGGGGCTCTCCATCAACCTTGCTGCCCTTCCGATGATGCGTGAGTAGTTTACCACAGACCTTCGGGTCCATAGTTAGTAACTAGATGGCTTCTTCTCTCTTTTTGATCTTCAATACAATGTTCGCCTGATGTTCTTGGAGTTCTATCCGATGTAATCACTTTTTGCGGTGTGTTTGTTGGGATCCGATGAATTGCGAGTTTATGATCAGATTATCCATGAATATTATTTGAGTTTTCTCTGAACTCTTTTATGCATGATTAGTATAGCTTCGTATTTCTCTCCGATCTATTGATTTGGTTTGGCCAACTAGATTGATTTATCTTGCAATGGGAGAGGTGCTTTGTAATGGGTTCGATCTTGCGGTGCTCAATCCCAGTGACAGAAAGGGACATGACACGTATGTATTGTTGCTATTAAGGGTAAAAAAGATGGGGTTTATTCATGCGTGAGTTTACTTTGTCTACATCATGTCATCTTGCTTAAGGCGTTACTCCGTTCTTTATGAACTTAATACTCTAGATGCATGCTGGATAGCGGTCGATGGGCGGAGTAATAGTAGTAGATGCAGGCAGGAGTCAGTCTACTTGTCTCGGACGTGATCTCTACAGTACTGCATCATCCCCTCCTCTTCGGGGAAATCCCAACGCAGCTCACAAGTAGCATTTGCCAACTTTCAATAAATTTTACCACTTATACTTCTTTTACGTGAAGTCGCTACTCCCCATGGGACAAGCATATGAAGCACATATAATTTCAACTTTATGATATTCAATTCATTTAACAATTTATTCAAAGGATATAAGTGAAGCACAAGAGCAAATGACAAACTACTCCAAAAGATATAAGTTAAGAACAAAGAGTAGTTTTGCGAATGGGTAGCTATGTGAAAACTCTCTCTCAATAAAGATTTCAGATCCAAGTATTTTATTCAAACAGCAAAATAAATATAAAAGGACACTCCAAGAATAGCACATATCATGTGAACAAGTAAAAACTTAGGCTAACCGATAGGTGTTGATGAAGAAAGGTGGGATGCCTACCGGGGAATCCCCAAGCTTAGTTGCTCGAGACAACTTGGAATGTTATCTTGGGGAGCCTTGGGCATCCCCAAATTTGAGCTCTTGTGTCTCCTTAATTCCTCTCATATCATGGCTTCTCCTAAATCTTAAAAACTTCATCCACACAAAACTCAACAAGAACTCGTGAGATAAGTTAGTAGAAATCAACTCAAAACCTTAACATTCTATACTGTAGAAAATCACTAAAATTATAATTAAACATTGCATACTAAATGTCTCTGCATATATTTAATTCTCCTATCCACAAATAGAAACATTAAACAAGCAACTGCTACTTGTAGACTGCGTTGGTATTTCCCCAAAGAGGAGAGGATGATGCAGTATAGTAGAGATAAGTATTTCCCTTAGTTAAGAGCCAAGGTTATCAATCCAGTAGGAGAACCAAGTAAAATTCTGTTAAACGCACCTGCACACACAAGAGCAAACACTTGCACCCAACGCAAATAAGAGGGTTGTCAATCCTCTTAGCGGTTATTTGCAAGGATTAAATCATATAGAGATAAATAGATAAACTAGAATACTAAATAAAATAAAAGTAAATAAATTGCAGCAAGGTATTTTTTGAGTTTTTAATATATGAGAAAGTAGACCCGGGGGCCATAGTTTTCACTAGAGGCTTATCTCTCGAACACATAGCATACGGTGGGTAAACAAATTATTGTTGGGCAATTGATAGACAAGCAAATAATTATGACGGATTCAAGGCAATGATCATGTATATAGGCATCACGTCCGAGACAAGTAGACCGACTCCTGCCTGCATCTACTACTATTACTCCACCCATCAACCGCTATCCAGCATGCATCTAGGGTATTAAGTATGAAACAGAGTAACGCCTTAAGCAAGATGACATGATGTAGACAAAGTAAACTCAAGCAATATGATTAAACCCCATCTTGTTATCCTTAATGGCAACAATAGAAATACGTGTCATGTCCCTTTCTGTCACTGGGATTGAGCACCGCAAGATTGAACCCATCACAAAGCACCTCTCCCATTGCAAGATAAATCAATCTAGTAGGCCAAACCAAATCGACAGATCGGAGAGAAATACAAAGATATAACAATCATGTATAAAAGAGTTCAGAGAAGACTCAAATATTTCTCATGAATAATCTGATCATAAACTCACAATTCATTGGATCCCAACAAACACACCGCAAAAGAAGATTACATCGGCTAGAACTCCAAGAACATCGAGGAGAACATGGTATTGAAGATCAAAGAGAGAGAAGAAGCCATCTAGCTACTAGCTATGGACCCGTAGGTCTGTGGTAAACTACTCACACATCATCGGAAGGGCAGCGAGGCTGATGAAGAAGCCCTCCATGATCGATTCCCCCTCCGGCAGAGTACCGGAAAAGGCCTCCAGATGGGATCGCGGAAGAACAGAGGCTTGCAGCGGCAGAAAGGTTTTCTCTTCTGTCTCTCTGGTATATTGGGAATATTTGGGAATTTATAGTGCTGGAATTAGGTCAGTAGGGGCAACGAGGGGCCCACAAGCCTGGGGGGCGCGCCCTACCCCTCTGGGCGCGCCCTCCAGGCTTGCTGCCTCCTCGTGGCTCTTCTGGTCTTCTACCGAAGCTTCATGGGTCTCTTCTGGTCCAGAAAAAATTAATCCAAAGTTTTTTTTCTCATTTGGACACTTTTTGATAATGATTTTCTGAAAAGGCAAAAACAAGCAGAAAACAGCAACTGGCCCTGGGCACTGGGTTAATAGGTTAGTCCCATAAAATGATATATAATGGCATATAATTGCATATAAAACATCCAAGATTGATACTATAATAGCATGGAACAATCAAAAATTATAGATACGTTGGGGACGTATCAAGCATCCCCAAGCTTAATTCCTGCTCGTCCTCGGGTAGGTAAATGATAAAAACAGAATTTTTGATGTGGAATGCTACCTAACATGTTTCATCATGTAATCTTTCTCTTACGGTATGAATAATAAGATCCGAATGATTCAAAGCAATAGTCTATAGTTTGATTTAAAGACATCAATACTCAGCCATACTAATAAACAATCATGTCTTTCAAAATAATAATGCTAAAGAACGTTATCCCTACAAAATCATATAATCCTGTCATGCTCCATCTTCTTAGCACAAAATATTAATCATGAACAACCCCGGTTTTAGCCAAGCAATTGGTTCATACTTTTTAACGCGCTTTAGCTTTTTCAACCCCCACGCAATACATGAGCGCAAGCCATGGATATAGCACTATGGGTGGAATAGAGTGTAGTGGTAGAGATCAATATGGGGAAGTCAAAAATAAGAAGATAGTTTCACATCAACGAGGCTAATCAACGGGCTATGGAGATGCCCATCAATTGATGTCAATGCGAGGAGTAGGGATTGCCATGCAACGGATGCACTAAGAGCTATAAGTGTATGAAAGCTCAACATGAAAACTAAGTGGGTGTGCATCCAACTTGCTTGCTCATGAAGACCTCGAGCATTTGAGGAAGCCCATCATCGGAATATACAAGCCAAGTTCTATAATGAAAAATTCCCACTAGTATATCAAAGTGACAAAATAGGAGACTCTCTATATGAAAAACATGGTGCTACTCTGAAGCACAAGTGTGGAAAAAGGATAGTAACATTGCCCCTTCTCTCTTTTTCTCTCATTTTTTTGTGATCACTTTTCGGCCTCTTTTTTTTTAGAACGGTCTCATGGACCTCATCCCCACTTTTTTAAGGACTCATTAGTCTCCACCATTATTTCCTCACTAGGACAATGCTCTAAAAATGATGATCATCACACTTTTATTTACTTACAACTCGATACTAGAACAAAAATATGACTCTATATGAATGCCTCTGGCAGTGTACCAGGATGTGCAATGATGCTAGCGTAACATGTATAAAAATGATGAACATCGTCTGAGCCACAAATACTATGTCAGCTATATGATCATGCAAAGCAATATGACAATGACGATGTGTGTCATAAAAATGGAACGGTGGAAGTTGCATGGCAATATATCTCGGAATGGCTATGGAAATGCCATGATAGGTAGGTATGGTGGCTGTTTTGAGGAAGATATAAGGAGGCTTATGTGTGATAGAGCGTATCATATCACGGGGTTTGGATGCACCGGTGAAGTTTGCACCAACTCTCAATGTGAGAAAGGGCAATGCACGGTACCGAAGAGGCTAGCAAATTGCGGAAGGGTGAGAGTGCGTATAATCCATGGACTCACATTAGTCATAAAGAACTCACATACTTATTGCGAAATTTTATTAGCCCTCGAATCAAAGTACTACTACGCATGCCCCTAGGGGGGAGGTTGGTAGGAGTTAACCATCACGCACCCCCAACCGCCACACAAAGGAAGACAATCAAGAATAAATCATGCTCCAACTTCTTGGCATAACGACAGACCATACGTGCATGCTTCGGGAATCACAAACCTTAACACCAATATTCTTACTAAACCACAATTATCTACTAGCACCTCCCACATATTACCATCTTAATATCGCAAAACTATTGCAAGGAATCAAACTTATCATATTCAGTGATCTACATGAAAGTTTTTATTATATCCCTCTTGAATACCTATCATATCAGGACCAAATTCATAACCCGTGCAAATTACCATTGCTAATCATTAGACTCTCAAAAAGATATAAGTGAAGCATGAGAGTGCAACTATTTCTTTAAAATATAACCACCGCCGTGATCTAAAAGATATAAGTGAAGCACTAGAGCAACTGCCTAGCTCCAAAGATATAAGTGAAGCACATAGAGTATTCTAACAAATCATGAATAATGTGTGTCCCTCTCTAAAAGGTGTGTTCAGCAAAGATGATTGCAACAAACTAAAAAGCAAACAAACTATATCACAAGACGCTCCAAGTAAAACACATATCATGTGATGAATAAAAATATAGCTCCCAGTGAGTTACCGATAGATTGTAGACGAAAGAGGGGATGCCTTCCGGGGAATCCCCAAGCTTAGACGCTTGAATCTTCCTTGAATATTACCTTGGGGTTCCTTGGGCATCCCCAAGCTTAGGCTCTTGCTGCTCCTTATTCCTTTATCCATCGTAGTCTCACCCAAAACTTGAAAACTTCAGCACACAAAACTCAACAGAAACCTCGTGAGATCCGTTAGTATAACAAACAAATCTTAAACATTAGGTACTGTTGTAAATTGATTCATATTTAATATTGGCATAATGCTACTGTACTCCAACTTCTCCAAGACTCATACCCCCCGATACGACCCATAGATTCATCAAAATAAGCAAACTATGCAACAAAAACAGAATAGTCCATAAAGATCTATTTAAAAGCCATACTTCTGTAACTTGAAAAATTCTGAAAAATTAGGACAACGTAAAAAATTCATATACCAATACTTTGTAAAAATTCCAGCACTGGGCGCAAAACTTCCTGTTTCCCAAACAGCATCAATTATACTATCATCAACGTCATCCCAAAGGCATTACTTGGCACAAACACTAATTAAAAGATAAAAATACAATCATAACAGAGGCTATAATTGTGTAAACACTCAAGGACAGAAAGTAAAAACAAAATTTTATTTTATTCATTGGGTTGCCTCCCAACAAGCACTATTGTTTTATGCCCCTAGCTAGGCAAAATGCATAGTTTCAAGTGTTGTCATCCTTGGTTCCCAACTCCTCAATTACACATCCATTTTTTCTAATAGATTTAACATAGGAGTTTCTCATCTTCACACTTCTAGGCACAAAATCAAGAATTTTGCTTTTATGGATAGGTTCCTTTATTATATCAATGAAATTGGGGTGCACGCTAATCATTTTAAGATCCTCGCTCCCCTTTACTAGAAGAAGCATCCTTAACCTTAGGAACATATATAAACTTGCAATTTTTATTAGGAGGAGTCTCATCTATGTTTTTAGCGGAGGAAAAAGCGGAACCTAAGTTATTGATAATCTCTTCTAACTTGTCAATTTTAGCGGAGCTTTGTTCTATCCTTTCGTTAATTATTGGTTCCTTTTCCTTTAAAGTTTTCAAACCAATTCCCACCTTAGAACCAAATTGAGTAATATGATTGTGGACCTTTTTGTCTAAATTTTCAAGATTTTCAATAGTAAGCATCTTATTTTCAATAGCTTCTAACCATTGCATAACATGCTCCAAAGTCAATGCAGTTTCATTAATAATGATAGGGGTGAACCCACTAAATTTCCCATAGCATTGAAAGCATCCAAAGTGGGACACATCAAGAAATTCCCTCCGGTAATAGTGTCAACCACAAATCTATACCAAGTAGTAACTCCCACATAATTTTTTTGAAGAAGAACAGTAGTGGATTGCTTACGAGTTGATCTATTTTGAGCATCGCAAATCCTATACCAAGCATCTTTTAAATTTTCTACTCCCCTTTGGTTAAAATTTAGCACTTCATTTTTGGGAGTAATAGTAACAAGCGGAGAACTAGCCATAGTGGTCAAGCAAACAAGCAACAAGCAAATAAAAATATTTTTGTGTTTTTGTAAAAAAAATATTAGAAGTGGGGGAGATGAAAACGAGAGGAAAATGCAAATAAAAGGAAAAAAAAATAAATGCAAGTTGATGATAGTTTGTGCGAAGGTACTTGGTAATTTTGATGATGTCTCCCCGGCAACGGCGCCAGAAATTCTTCCTGCTACTTGTAGACTGCGTTGGTATTTCCCCGAAGAGGAGAGGATGATGCAGTATAGTAGAGATAAGTATTTCCCTCAGTTAAGAACCAAGGTTATCAATCCAGTAGGAGAACCAAGCAAAATTCCGTTAAACGCACCTGCACACACAAGAGCAAACACTTGCACCCAACGCAAATAAGAGGGTTGTCAATCCTCTTAGCGGTTATTTGCAAGGATTAAATCTTATAGAGATAAATAGATAAACTAAAATACTAAATAAAATAAAAGTAAATAAATTGCAGCAAGGTATTTTTTAGTTTTTAATATATGATAAAGTAGACCCGGGGGGCATAGTTTTCACTAGAGGTTTCTCTCTCGAACACATATCATACGGTGGGTAAACAAATTACTGTTGGGCAATTGATAGAAAAACAAATTACTGTTGGGCAATTGATAGAAAAACAAATTACTATTGGACAATTGATAGAAAAGCAAATTACTATTACTCCACCCATCAACCGCTATCCAGCATGCATCTAGGGTATTAAGTATGAAACAGAGTAACGCCTTAAGCAAGATGACATGATGTAGACAAAGTAAACTCAAGCAATATGATTAAACCCCATCTTTTTATCCTTAATGGAAACAATACAAATACGTGTCATGTCCCTTTCTATCACTGGGATTGAGCACCGCAAGATTGAACCCATCACAAAGCACCTCTCCCATTGCAAGATAAATCAATCTAGTAGGCCAAACCAAATCGATAGATCGGAGAGAAATACAAAGTTATAATAATCATGCATAAAAGAGTTCAGAGAAGACTCAAATATTTCTCATGAATAATCTGATCATAAACTCATAATTCATCGGATCCCAACAAACACACCACAAAAGAAGATTACATCGGATAGAACTCCAAGAACATCAAGGAAAACATGGTATTGAAGATCAAAGAGAGAGAAGAAGCCATCTAGCTACTAGCTATAGACCCGTAGGTCTGTGGTAAACTACTCACACATCATCGGAAGGGCAGCAAGGTTGATGAAGAAGCCCTCCGTGATCGATTCCCCCTCCGGCAGAGTACCAAAAAAAGCCTCCAGATGGGATCGCGGAAGAATAGAGGCTTGCAACGGTGGAAAGGTTTTCTCTTTTGTCTCTCTGGTATATTGGGAATATTTGGGAATTTATAGCACTGGAATTAGGTCAGGAGGGGCAACGAGGGGCCCACAAGCCTGGGGCGCGCCCTACCCCCCTAGGCGCGCCCTCCAGGCTTGCCGCCTCCTCGTGGCTCTTCTGGTCTTCTCTTGAAGCTTTGTGGGTCTCTTCTGGTCCAGAAAAAATTAATCCAATCGTTTGGACACTTTTTGATAATGATTTTCGAAAAAGGCAAAAACAAGCAGAAAACAGCAACTGGCACTGGGCACTGGGTTAATAGGTTAGTCCCAAAAAATGATATATAATGGCATATAATTGCATATAAAACATCCAAGATTGATACTATAATAGCATGGAACAATCAAAAATTATAGATACGTTGGAGACGTATCAGTAACATATGCAAACAATGCAACTATAACCGAAATCTGTCTAAACAGAACAGTCTATAAAGGGTGAATAAGAATTCATACTTCCCTCGCTCCAGAAATTCTGAAAAATTACCACGTGACAGAGAACTCATGCATGCTTACTGTGTAAAAATTTCATATTTTTATCATGTTCTGACTATTCAGGAATATTTTAGACATAATAGAAAACTTTCTATTTTCAAACAACAACACATGAACTTGCAAACTGAGCATGGTAAAGGCTATAATTGGCATTTTATTGAAGTAAAAGATAAAAAACATGATTATTTACAACATCAAGCAAATCTCAACAAAATAAAATGATGCTCCAAGCAAAACTCATATTATGTGACGAATAAAAATATAGCTCCAAGTGAGGTTACCGATAGTGTTGAAGACGAAAGAGGGGATGCCTTCCGGGGCCTCCCCAAGCTTAGACGCTTGAGTATTCCTTGAATATTACCTTGGGGTGCCTTGGGCATCCCCAAGCTTAGGGTCTTGCCGCTCCTTATTCTCCTCATATCGATATCTCATCCAAAACTTGAAAACTTCAATCACACAAAACTTAACGGAACTCGTGAGATAGGTTAGTATGATAAAAATAAATCATCCACTTAGGTACTGTCAAGACAAGATTCATAATTGTTCTCACATAATGCCTACTGTATTCCATCATTTCCATAATTTATATTACTCAATAGAAGCTATGGAAACACTAAAACAAGCAAACTATGCACCGAAAACAGAATCTGTCAAAAACAGAACAGCATGTAGTGAGCAAATTAAAAAAGCATACTTCTATACCTTTAAAAATTCTGAAAAATTAGTAACACGTAAAAAATTTGCAGACCAATACTGTGTAAAAATTTCAGAATTTTCTCACACTCCAGTACAGAATATAAATTCCAGCACTGGATGCAAAAGTTTCTGTTTTTGCACAGAATCAAATCAACGAGCATCCACACTATCCCAAAGGCTTTACTTGGCACATTATTGAAAGAAAACATATAAAACATGATTACTACAGTATATTAATCATGTGAACACACAAAAATAGTAGGTATAAATATTGGGTTGTCTCCCAACAAGTGCTTTTCTTTTATGCCTTTTAGCTAGGCATGATGATTTCAATGCTGCTCGCATAAAAGTAAAGAATTGAAACACAAAGAGAGCATCTTGAATCATATGACAAGCAAATTTAAGCCTAACCCACTTCCTATGCATAGGAATTTTGTGAGCAAATAATTTATGGGAGCAAGAATCAACTAGCATAGGATGGCAAACAAAGCATGACTTCAAAACTTTCAACATAAAGAGAGGAAACTTGATGTTGTTGAAATATATATGTAAGCATATATTCCTGTCTCATAATAATTTTTAGTAGCATCATGAACAAATTCAACAATATAACTATCACGTAAAGCACTCTTTTCCTGATCTACAAGCATAGAATTTTTATTACTCTCCACATAAGCAAATTTCGTCTCATTCATAATAGTGGGAGTATCATATGAAACTTGAATACTATAAATTGTTTCCACATTAAAAGAGTAATGTTCAGTAAAAGGGCATTCATAATTATGACAAGTTTTATAATAATAATCATCATTACTTTTTATAACATAAGTATCATCACAATAATCATCATAAGTAGCAACTTTGTTCTCATCATAATCAATTGAAACCTCATCCAAAGTAGTGGATTCATCACTAAATAAAGTCATGACCTCTCCAAATCCACTTTTATCATTATTCCAATAAGATTCAACACCCTCCAAAATAGTGAGATCATTATTACAGAAAGTTGACACTCTTCCAAACCCACTTTCATCAATATAATCATCATAAATAGGAGGCATGCAATCACCATAATAAATTTGATCATTGAAAGTAGGGGGGCTAAAAAATCATCTTTCTTAAGCATAGCATCCCCAAGCTTAGGAAAAACACTAATTGCAGCAAATAAATTTTCAAACATGTCATTCTCATCAAACATAGCGTCCCCAAGCTTGTGGTTTTGCATATAATTAGCATATTCGCTCTTATAATTAATAGTACGAATAGCACCAATAGTATAGCAATTACTATCATCATAATTTTCCAAGTTGGTGCCAAAAAGATTCTCAAGATTATAAGAAGTGTCACTATCTTCCCAATTATAATTATCACAACAAATAATAGGCATAAAAAAATCATCCTCGATAGTTCCTTCGGACATCGTGCCATAGGACCAAAAAACAATATAATCATCAAGTGCATCATCTTCCACAATTATTTTTGATTCATTCTCATGAGGCACAACAATAATAGGAGCATCATTATTTGGGAGAGATGCCTTTTTACCTTTGCTTCTCCTTCTTTTCTTATTCTTCTTCTTCACCACATTAAGTGTGGGTTCAATCAATTTTTCCGACCTTCTTATTGAAGAGATTGGTTAGGTAGGAAGCTCCTCCTCGTCACCTGATTCATCATGAGAAATAATAGGAGGGTATTGGGAAAACTTTTCCCTTTCATTAGTATTCTCTTCATATTCCATTGGTTTTCCCGTCTTTATATAATTGGCAAGATAAACATTCTCATTGCAATTTACCGCACAATACATATAAATTTCCCTTAGATCAAGCTCAAAAGTTCTTGAGGGAATTAATACTTCAATCCAATTATTTCTATTTGCCACTTCTTCATACCCCAAAAATAGAGCAAGTTAATTATAATGCTCAAGGGTGATCATATCATCACAATATTTGTACGCGATTCGATAATAAAATTGTATGCATTGAAAATTAAGATGACCACCTTCATTGCAAAGTTCACAAGTAATGGGAAGAATGGAACATAATTCTCTAGCATAACCATCTAATATCTTAAGCAACCATTGGGTTCTTTGATATTTATGCTTCTTACAAAATCTATCATCCCTTATTTGCATGTTTTCACAAGATCTATGCTCACCACAATAATTGACATGCCTATAAGAAACCTTTTTATCATGACTAGTACAAACATCATTAGTATCATGGATATTCATAGAAAGCATACTAACAACATTGCAATCATGCTTATCATTCAAAGGATTCACATTAAACATTTTATTAAATTCTTCCTCTAATAATTGAGCACAATTATCGGAATCCTTATTTTCAAGAAAGACATTATATAGATGAAGTATTTGAGGCAACCTCAATTTCATTTTTCTGTAATTTTCTTTTATAAACCAAACTAGTGAATAAACAAGAAACTAAAAGATTCAATTGCAAGATCTAAAGATATACCTTCACGCACTCACCTCCCCGGCAACGGCGCCAGAAAAGAGGTTGATGTCTACTACGCAACTTTTATTCTTGTAGACGTTGTTGGGCCTCCAAGTGCAGAGTTCTGTAGGACAGTAGCAAATTTCCCTCAAGTGGATGACCTAAGCTTTATCAATCCGTGGGAGGCATAGGATGAAGATGGTCTCTCTCAAACAACCCTGCAATCAAATACAAGAAATCTCTTGTGTCCCCAACACACCCAATACAATGGTAGATTGTATAGGTGCACTAGTTCGGCGAAGAGATGGTGATACAAGTGTAGTATGGATAGTAGATATAGGTTTTTGTAATCTGAAGATATAAAAACAGCAAGGTAGCAAGTAGTAAAAGTGAGCACAAATGGTATTGCAATGCTTGAAAACAAGGCCTAGGGTTCATACTTTCACTAGTGCAATCTCTCAACAGTGCTAACATAATTGAATCATATAACAATCCCTCAACTTGCGACAAAGAATCACTCTAAAGTTTCTATCAGACAATGTAGGACAAAAACGTGTATCAACCTATGTGCCTAGATTACCCCAATGTCACCACGGGAATCTGCAAGTTGAATACCAAAACATACATCAAGTAACTCAATAGAATACCCCATTGTCACCACGGGTACCCACATGCAAGACATACATCAAGTGATCTCAAATCCAATATTCAATCCAACATAACGAAACCTCAAAGAGCAAGACTCAATTCTTCACAATAAGATAGAGAGAGGGAACAAACACCATATGATCCAACTATATTAACAAAGCTCGTGGTACATCAAGATCGTGCCAAATCAAGAACACGAGAGAGAGAGAGAGAGATCAAACACATAGCTACTGGTACATACCCTCAGCCCCGAGGGTGAACTACTCCCTCCTCGTCATGGAGACCGCCGGGATGATGAAGATGGCCTCCGGTGATGATTTCCCCCCTCCGGCAGAGTGCCAGAACAGGGCTCCGGATGAGATCGCTTCGGTACAGAGGCTTGCGGCGGCGGAGCAGAAGTTCTAGGTTTCTTTTTGGGGTTTCTGGTATTTATAGGAATTTTCAGCGTTGGAATTACGCCAGGGGGCCCACGAGGGAGCGACAAGCCGGCCCGGTGCACCCTAGGGGGAGAGCGCGCCCCCCAGGCTTGTCGCATCCTCGTGACTCTTCTGGTCCT
This sequence comes from Elymus sibiricus, assembly GCA_039707655.1. Lineage (NCBI taxonomy): Eukaryota > Viridiplantae > Streptophyta > Magnoliopsida > Poales > Poaceae > Elymus > Elymus sibiricus. The sequence goes on along the minus strand of CM077668.1, from coordinate 156,992,282 downwards.
TCCACGAAGCTTCGAGGGTCTCTTTTGGTCCATAAAAATTCACCATAAATTCAGCCCATTCCGAGAACTTTTATTTCTGCACAAAAAACAACACCACGGTAGTTCTGCTGAAAACAGCGTCAGTCCGGGTTAGTTCCACTCAAATCATACCAAGACCATATAAAATTGTTGTAAACATGGCATGAATACTTCATAAATTATAGATACGTTGGATACGTATCACTTACCGAAGGATGATTGCTATGATCCCTTGGATTCGTTTGAAATATCCCTTTTTGATGAAATTGATGCTTGCTATGCTTGTGGCCATGATGCCAATATGAATTATGCTTATGGAGATGAACTTGCTCTAGATCCTTATGTAAAACATGAAATTGTTGCTATTGCACCCACACATGATAGTCCTATTATCTTTTTGAATTCTCCCAACTACACTATATCAGAGAAGTTTGCACTTATTAAGGATTATATTGATGGGTTGTGTTTTACTATTACACATGATGATTTTGATGGATATAATATGTGATACTTCTCCATCGTATCTACTTTTCCAAACACTTTTGCTCTTGTTTTGGACTCTAATTTGCATGATTTGAATGAAACTAACTCGGACTGACACTGTTTTCAGCAGAACTACCATGGTGTTGTTTTTTGTGCAGAAATAAAAGTTCTCGGAATTAGACAAAACTTTCTAGAGATTTTTTATGGAATATATGAAAAATAATGGAGCAAAAATCCACCGAAGAGGGGCCACCTGTTGCCCACAAGGCAACAGGGCACGGCCACCCCCCAGGGCGCGCCCTGTTACCTTGTGGGGCCCACAGGCGGTGATCTGACCTAATTCCAGTGATATAAACTTCGTTTCCCCGAGAAAAAAAATAAGAGAAGAAGTTTCATCGCGTTTTACGATACGGAGCCGCTATGTATCGCTCTAGGTTGTTACTGTTATATGATGAATGTCATCCAACATAATTATCCATCACTGATACAATGCCTACGCTTTTCTCATATTGATCTTTGCTAAGTTACTACCGTTGCTGCTGCTGTTACAATCACTACAAAACTGCTACTGTTATTGTTTCTGTTAGCATCGCAATAGCGTTCCAGGCTTCTGTCTGACTCGGCCATAGTTTGACCCGGCCAAGAGTCAGGAGGCTCTATGGGTCATCTCGTATTCCGGGTTACGACGAGACAACAAAAGAGACCTAGGGCACAGGGCGAGACCCGGCAGGAGACCGGCTTAAGGGGAGCCCAATGGGCCGGCTCGCGGAGAAGATCCTAGAAGAGGAAAGTTCCCTGACAAGGGAAGCAAGACCCGGACTAGGATTCGACTTGTAATATAAAATAGACTAGTCCTAATCCAACTAGGACTCTACATGTAAGCCGGCCCCTTCAACTTATATAAGGAGGGGCAAGGCACCCCAAGAGGGAGAGGTGAAGATAGACAGACAAATCAGTAGTTCTCGAGAGAGAGGTAGCGAAAGAGCACCCTTGTAATCGAGATCATCCTCAATAGCAATCAAGCAGGATGTAGGCTTTTACCTCCACTGTGAGGGGCCAAACCTGGGTAAAACTCGCGTCTCTCAATTCCTACCAACCCCTTCAAGCTTCCACCTTGTTGCGATGGCCTCACCACTAAGTCCTTTCACGAGGACATCTGCCGTGACAAAACCACGACAGTTGGCGCCCACCGTGGGGCCTGCGCACGGTGGTGTTGTGTTCTTGGAGGGAGCTCTCCCAGGGATTGAGAGTCTCACGACTGGCCGGATGAAGAAAAACTGGCTTGGAAGGATCTACATCAATTCCGACTTTATCAGTTGAGAGTGAAAAAGTTTGAGTTGCAGCATAGATCAGATCAGAGTAAAAAAAAAGGGGGTAACTCGGGCGGCGACGACCAATCCACTGAACCCTAGAAGATTGTCGTTTTCAGCCTGCACAGGACAAAAGTTCCAGAGGCCGGACCGATCTGCTATAGCCACAGATGAAGTACGGAAGCGCTCCATAAAGTAACTGCAAACGAGCCACGCACGTGCGTGACGGAGCACATTAGCCAAAAGTGGTGGATTATACGGCACCTTTCCAGACAAAAGCAAATCAATGGGACAAGTCCATATGGAAAACCGTGAGATCAAATCATGGTGGCTGACCATAAAAGAATTATTTGACATGACACGGATTACAAGCAAGCCTACAGAATCTACCCCGTGAAGCTAAGCTAGTTTAATACTAGTACAATACGGATCTGATTTTTTGCTTCAAGCCTGCTATATCGAGCAAATCGCCAAAGCCAATCCGACACATGTGACTGGGCGATCTGCCAAATTCAAGTCGGATCGATCGTTGTTGCTGCTCTAAGTACAGCTGCCCAAATCCGAGATGATTGAAGACAACTAACACACATAAGCATCAGCTCCTCAGCTCGGATTCGATTCAGGCGTTGAAAAGGAAAGGAAAAGGAGGTTGACTCGGCGGAACAGAAGGAAGTCCTAGACAATCATTACTAAAAAAAATTGAGGAAAGGGACAAAAGACAGCCACGTAGGTGCTAGTGCTACCTAAAATCATCCAAGCTAGGCGTACAAGTGTGCGGTCTATCTTTTTTCGTCCGGCTGCGTCCACCATTATCCAGTACCAACGTTCGCATTCATCCGATAAAAAAAACAAGGTGCTATTCGCCTTATCTATTTTTTAGTGCATATTAATTCATTCAAGAACAATTACTCTGGCATGTAATATTTTTACGCAGGACAAAAGTGGTGTTATACCACGGATACGGAGCGCGCACCAGCATCATTTTACACTGGCGTTCGTCCATGCCGCGCTGCTCGACGGACACGCGTGTCAGCCGCAGCTTCCATGGTTCAGTCTACATCAACACGCCAGGCGACTCCCTCGTCCGCGCCGGCTTACAACACCGCGGCCGACTCACGCACCCATGCCGTTTACAACGCCACGGCCGACCCGCGCGCCCGCGCCGGCCTACAACGCCGCAGGTGATCTGCGCGCCCGCGCCGGCTTATAACGCCACGGCCGACTCGCGCGCCCCCGCCTGTTTACAACGCCGCGGCCGACTCGTGCGTCCGCGCCAGCTTACAACGCCACGGCCGACTCTCGCGTCCGCGCCGGTGTCAAGCGTCGCGGCCGGCTCCCGCGTCCACGTCAATTTATCGGCCAGCTCTCAGTCTACATCAACGCGCCAGGGCCGCGCCCGCTCGCGCGAGTTGCCCAACAAACACCCGCGCGAGCCGCCGCCACCGCGGTCCAATTTACATCAACACACCAAAGCATGCCAGAGTCCGCTCCGTCGACCGGCCCACACCAAGCTATCCGGCGTAATACGCAGCTCACCATCTTGCGGTCTGGTCTAATTCATCACATCAAAAGTAACAGAAGAGTCGGCCATGGAGGGAACGTCCCCGAAAGAGCAAAGAGAGCCGGTCTCAATAGAGCCGGCAATTCTAAAGCCGGCAGCGCAGAAACAGAAAAGAGAACGGCCCTCAAGGAGCCAGGAGAGCCGGACCAAGAGGCGTACGAAATCACTTTGGGCAAAAATGTCCCTGCAAGATCATCAACTCGCCACATCGCCTCCGGCTTCGATAAATTCCAGTTTTCAGCTGTCAACTATACGCCGGTTTATGTCACGGCCAAGTACAAAGAATCTCAAGCCGGTTCGTCGAGTTGACTTAAGACTCGGGGGCTACACAGATATGACTTGGCAGATTTGGCCGGTTTTAACAAATACATGAACCTCGGGTCGTTGAAGGGAAGACAATCCGGTCCCGGGGACTGCTGCTTTATTTGCGAAAAAGTAATGGTTGCCAAAGAGGACTAGCTGCCATGATGCGCAGTTCAAACATAGGTATCCTGCCTTATTGGCGAAAAAGCAAAGGTTGCCCAAGAGAACTAGCTGCCACGATGCGCAGTTCAAACATGGGTACCCTGCCAAATTGGCAAAAAGAAAGGTTACCAAAGAAGACTAGTTGCCATGATGCGCAGTCTAAACATGGATATCCTGCTCAATTATGATCAAAGGAATAAACCGGCTTATCTGGACCCCAAATGTTTTGCAGTAGTAGCATTGTCTCCTGTATATCCTATGCTGAGCTTTTCCATGATCATTGGTTACTTGGGGGCTTCCAACTCATCGAGTTTAGCTTACAAAACCCTTTTAACCCGGCGAAATGCCAAACTATACTTGGTTAAACCTACCTGTTAGCAAGATGCTACTCCGAAAAGGTGACCCGGCGTACGCCTGATGAGTCAATCACAGAGGTGACCCTGAATTCATTAGAGTTAAAATGTCAGTTGGTCACGTGAGGGCCGGCTTTCAGAAAGATAGGACAAACCAAAAGAGGCCAAAAAGCCTACTTCCACAGGAAGTGAAACCAAGATTCGAGCCTCGAAAGCCAGCATTTTTATACTCTGTTACGATAAACATACATCATCATACACATACATTGCATTATCATACAATACATCATCATGCAATGCATATCTATATTCGTTTATGTTGCAGGTACCGGTCTTCAAAACCGGGTTACATTGTAACTATGCAGGAACAAACAAACCCTTGATAGCCAAATTGACCGGGTCTTCATCATGGTTATCATAAACAGCATTATATGATTGAGGTTTTCAATGCCGACTCAGCGAGATGGCTATTCTTTTTAAATCCAAAATACCGGCTTACAGTAAGGAGCAGGGTTTAATAAATTACCAGTGCCAATTCACAATTTGGATTATTCTGATGCTGCAAAGGAGAACAAAATTCAAAAAAGGATATCATGGCAATCAGATTTATCAAAGGCAATGAAATATGAAGTGTTATGCAAGGCAACACTCTTGATGGATTAAGCAACAAGTTCCGCATTGATATGCAAAATACCCAGCAACATCATCCAGACAAACTGCCCCTCAGACTCAGGCAAGTTTTTCTCCACAATTGTCGAAATGCCGGGTCTTCAAGACTTGTTTTGGCCGGCTTTGCTTGGTTTTCTCCTTGAGTCCTGGGGGCTACACTGGATCTGATATTATTCTACAATGGAAGGAATAGTCCCGAGTCGCCGCAGGCACACGACCCAGCACTTGGGGGCTACATTATTCAAATCAAGATTACATTAAGTATGAAAGTCCCATGTCACTGCAAGCATGCACCACGGCACTTGGGGGCTAATGCATTGTCATTTTAAAAGTACTTTCATTGAAGACCCGGCTCACTATTAATAGTAACCCGGCCCTTGGGGGTTACCGTCATTGACTCTACAGATAGTTCAAGTTCCAGATTGATGAGGAGAGCTAACCCGGCCCTTGGGGGCTACACTATTTTCAGCTATACATCTACAAACATCAAAAGCTAAGTTCAAGTCCCAGGTTGCTGCAGGCAAGACAACCCGACACTTGGGGGCTACAGCGTTCAGTTGTTTAAACAGATCATAAGGTCCAAATTGAAGACCCAGCCCATCACGTACTGATGAGCCGGCCCTTGGGGGCTACACATGTGAAATGCAAAACATTCAGTTTATGACTGGTGACTCAGATGAACAACCGGGATTTTCTCTAAAATTGCAACATTCGCAAGTCTTAAGCTATCACTACGTTTTGACTCTTAAGACTTGGGGGCTACAGGTAATATGGATATAAGGGAGGAACGCCTTCAAGTTCTCAGTTTTGAGCGAACCGGGTCTCATATTCTTGGTGGAGAAATTTGCAAAGTTTATCTTTTCCAAGCTATTCATAGAAAGGCCCGGAAAGTCGGTTCAACATCATACGGATTTCTTATTTCTAATATTTTCATCGAGCCAAAGGATTGAAAGCTGGATCAACATCGGATGGGTTTTTATTCCCAACATTTTTATCAAGTTGAAACACCGAAAATCGGCTCAACATCAGATGGATTATTTTTCTCTATATTTTTCTGCGAGGAGTCAGTGCCAGCAAGTTGATTGTGAAGCCAGAATATTGATATGCCAAGAAAACCTGGTTTTTTCCAGAAGTTGGTCCATTGAATGAGCTGGCCATTTGAACGAGCCAGTCCTTTAACATAATAGTTATTCTTATTTCAGGAGCTTAGCATGAATAAATTCAAGCTAAACTGGGGGCTAATGTTGGGGATATTCCCCACGGTTATGACCCGGCCATAGTTTGACCCGGCCAAGAGTCAGGAGGCTCTATGGGTCATCTCGTATTCCGGGTTACGACGAGACAACAAAAGAGACCTAGGGCACAGGGCGAGACCCGGCAGGAGACCGGCTTAAGGGGAGCCCAATGGGCCGGCTCGCGGAGAAGATCCTAGAAGAGGAAAGTTCCCTGACAAGGGAAGCAAGACCCGGACTAGGATTCGACTTGTAATAGAAAATAGACTAGTCCTAATCCAACTAGGACTCTACATGTAAGCCGGCCCCTTCAACTTATATAAGGAGGGGCAAGGCACCCCAAGAGGGAGAGGTGAAGATAGACAGACAAATCAGTAGCTCTCGAGAGAGAGGTAGCGAAAGAGCACCCTTGTAATCGAGATCATCCTCAATAGCAATCAAGCAGGATGTAGGCTTTTACCTCCATTGTGAGGGGCCGAACCTGGGTAAAACTCGCGTCTCTCGATTCTGACCAACCCCTTCAAGCTTCCACCTTGTTGCGATGGCCTCACCACTAAGTCCTTTCACGAGGACATCTGTCGTGACAAAACCACGACACTATTGCTACTGTTACTACTGCTACCAAAACTATCATTTTACCGTGCTACTAAACACTTTACTGCAGATATTTAGTTCTCCAGGTGTGGTTGAATTGACAACTCAACTGCTAATACTCATAAATATTCTTTGGCTCCCCTTGTGTCGAATCAATAAATTTGGGTGAAATACTACCCTCGAAGACTGTCGCAATCCCCTATACTTGTGGATTATCAATATGCATGTGCTTGCTGCTCCTAATTGCAATTATTATGAGAGAGGAACTACATCTCCACCTCTCTATGTTTCTAATGTGATAAAATTGCAAGAACCGCTTATGTTATGTATCGGCCTTTATTATGTGTGCATGAATTGTTCTTTTACGACATGTCGATGCATAGGAAGAGAGTTAGACTTCGTCATTGCATGATATATGTTGCTTTGTGCTCATTACTAAATTATAAATCATTGTTAATTAAAATTGGCTTTGATATACCTTGGGATCCGGGTGGATCAATTACTTGAGCACTTTATGCCTAGCTTAATGGCTTTCAAGAAAGTGCTACCTGGGAGACAACCCGGAAGTTTTAGAGAGTCATTTTATTCTGTTGTGTGCTTTTAAAAAGTTTTAAAACAAAGAAATATAGAGGGGGACCTAAAACTTTTCAAAAAATAAAAATGAAAGTGAGAAAGACGAACACCGTTGAAGTGGGGGACGTCCTTGAACTTTGTTCATGCCCATGGAAACTTTGTGAATCTTTATTACAGAAACTTTTCAACAAAAATAATTATCCCCTTGTACAAATACATTGTATTATAAAAATAATGTGCCAAGATTTACCTTTAGGGTGTTTAAATTGCTTGTTTGGTGTGTGTTGTGCAAAAATAGAAAATTTTGATGTAGTGTTTGAATTTCTATATTTTACTGGAACATGCAAAATTTCTGAAATTTTTACACAGTACTGCTATGCAATTTTTTTATTAGTTCCTATTTTTTCAGAATTTTTGGAGTTACAGAAGTATATGTTTCATCTGCATCTTTACAGAATGTCCTATTTTCACAGATTGCTGTTATAGTTTCTTTATTTGCTTATGTTTGAAATCTTGTTGAGCCCCATTGACTTGGGAGCCATAGAATTGTGATAGCATATAGTGGGTGATGTTTGATTATAATTATACAATAATGTTACAGCAAGACATGATGGGATTTGATGTTATATGTACTAACCCCTCTAATAAAAAGTTCGGTTAAGTTTTGTGTGAATGAAGTGCTCGAAGATCGAGGAGGTATCGATATGAGAAGAATAAGGAGAGGCAAGAGTTCAATCTTGGGGATGCCTAAGGCACCCCAAGTAAATATTCAAGGAGACTCAAGCGTCTAAGCTTGGGGATGCCCCGGAAGGCATCCCATCTTTCTTCCTCGACAATTATCGGTTGGGTTTTTGTTTTGTTCACATGATATGCGTAAATTCTTGGAGCGTCATGTGCTTTTATTTTTCTTTTAGTGATGCACCATGCTTTTATGGGATAGTCCTTGGTTGATTTATAGAATGCTCTTTGCACTTCACTTATATCTTTTGAGTATGGCTTTATAGAATGCTTCATGTGCTTCATGTATATCATTTGAAGTTTGGATGCTCATTTCTCTACATTTGGAAAACCATTATGTGTAGACTGCTCTTTTGCTTCACTTATATTTATTAGAGCGTGGTCTTTTTTAGAAAGAATTAAACTCTCATGCTTCACTTATATCTATTTAGAGAGTTAACAGGAATTGGTCATTCACATGGTTAGTCATAAAATCCTACATAAAACTTGTAGATCACTGAATATGATATGTTTGATTCCTTACAATAGTTTTGTGATATTGAGGTGGTAATATTGGGGCATGCTAGTAAAAGAATTAAAGTTGAGTATTAATGATGTTGTTAAGGGAAATAATCTTTACGCAAGTAAATCCTCACGCATGTAAAGTGGTGGCTGCTGACATTTGTAGTGAGGTCGGAGCATATTTTATCATTGATTGATCTTTTGTGTTGTTTGAATCAGGGGCGCGCGATGGTTAACTCCTCCCAACCTCCCCCCTAGGGGCATGCGAGTAATACTTTGCTTCAAGGGCTTTGAAATTTTCACAATAAGTATATGAGTTCTTTATGACTAATGTGAGTTCATGGACTATAAGTACTCTCACCTTTCCGCATATTGCTAGCCTCTTTGGTACCGTGCATTGCCCTTTCTCACCTCGAGAGTCGGTGCAAACTTCGCCGGTGCATCCAAACCCCGTGATATGATACGATCTATCACACATAAGCCTCCTTATATCTTCCTCAGAATAGCCACCATACCTACCTATCATGACATTTATAGCCATTCCAAGATATATTGCCATGCAACTTCCATCATCATCATATACATGACTTGAGCATTCATTGTCATATTGCTTTGCATGATAATAAGATAGCTAGCATGATATTTTCATGGCTTGTCCGTTTTTTGATATCTTTGCTATGCTAGATCATTGCACATCCTGGTACACTGACAGAGGCATTCATTTGTAGTCATCTTTTTCAGTTTATCGAGTTCTAAGTAAATAAAAGTGTGATGATCATCATTATTAGAGCATTGCCCCAGTGAGGAAAAGAATGGTGAAGACTAATGAGTCCTCGAAAAAGTGGGGATGAGGTCCATGAGACTGTTCTAAAAAAAGAAAAAGAAAAAGAAAAAAGAAAAAAATGAGAGAAAAAGAGAGAAGGGGCATGCTACTATCCTTTTACCACACTTGTGCTTCAAAGTAGCACCATGTTCTTCATTCCAGAGTTGTCACTTTCATATACTAGTGGGAATTTTTCATTATATAACTTGGCTTGTATATTTCGATGATGTGCATCCTCAAATGCCCGAGGTCTTCATGAGCAAGCAAGCTGGATGCACACCCACTTAGTCTCATAGGGAGCTTTCATACACTTATAGCTCTAGTGCATCGGTTGCATGGCAATCCCTACTCCTCGCATTGATATCGATTGATAGGCCTCTCCATTGCCTATCGATCCTCCGAGTTGATGCGAGCCTTTATCCCTTTTTGACTTCCCATATTGATCTCTACCACCGCATTCTATTCCACCCATAGTGCTATGTCCATGGCTCACGCTCATGTATTGAGTGAAGTTGAAAATGCTGAAGCGCATGAAAAAGTATGATACAATTGCTTGGTTTGGCACCGAGGTACTCTTGATTTGATATATCTATGCATGGAAGAATGAGTGTGTCATGCTTACCACAACTCAGTGTATAGAGGTTGTTTTCCTTTAGCTTCATTATTATGAAAGACAATGATGAATTACATGCATGTTTTGTATTATTGTTTCAATATCAAATTGATAGACTATGGCCTTGAATAACTCATATCCTAATATTCATGCCATGATTAGATTACACGATCAAGATTATGCTAGGTAGCATTCCACATCAAAAATTATCTTTTTATCATTTACCTACTCGAGGACGAGCAGGAATTAAGCTTGGGGATGCTGATATGTCTCTGTCGTATCTATAATTTTTTATTATTTCATGCCATTATTTTACAACTTTCACATACTTTTGGCAACAATTTATATGATTTTCTTGGACTAACATATTGATCCAGTGCCCAGTGTTAGTTCATGTTTGTTGCATGTTTTTTTCATAGAAAATCCATATCAAATGACGTCCAAACGCGATAAAATTTTATGGAGATTTTTTTTGGAATATATATGATTTTTGGGAAAAAGAATCAGCGCGAGACGATGCTCGAGGGAGCCACGAGCTCAGGCGGCGCACCCCCTACCCTAGGGTGCGTCGTGTGAGCTCGTGACTCCTCCATAAGTCAGTTGGGGCCCATCTTTCGCAGCAAGAAATATAATTTCTGGATAAAAATCGTGTTAAAATTTCAGCCCAATCGGAGTTACGGATCTCCGGGAATATAAGAAACGGTGAAGGGCCAGAAAACAGGAACGTGAAACAGAAGAGAAACACACAGAGAGATCCAATCTCGGAGGGGCTCCTGCCCTCTGGGAGCCATGGCGGCCATGGACCATAGGGGGAACCCTTCTCCTATCTAGGGGGAAGGCCAAGCAAGAAGAAGAAGGAGGGGGGACCTCTCCCCTTCTCTTCCAGTGGCGCCGGAACGCCGCCGGGGGAACTATCGTGACGGCGATCTACACCAACAACTTCGCCGCCGTCACCACCAAGTTTATCCCCCTCTATGCAGCGGTGTAACACCTCTTTTCCCTGCTGTAATCTCTACTTGAACATGGTGCTTCATGCTATATATTATTACCCAATGATGTATGGCCATCCTATGATGTTTGAGTAGATTCTTATTGTCCTACGGGTTAATTGTGGTATGGTGTGATTGATATGAGTTGTATGTCAATATGGTGCTGTCCTATGGTGCCCTCCGTGTCGCAGAAGCGTGTGGGATTACCGCTATAGGGTTTTGCAATACATTCATGATTCACTTATAGTGGGTTGCGAGAGTGACAGAAGGTTGAACCCGAGTAAGGGGGTTGTTGCGTATGGGAGTAAAGGGGACTTTTACTTAATGCCATGGTTGGATTTTACCTTAATGATCTTTAGTAGTTGTGGATGCTTGCTAGAGTTCCAATCATAAGTGCATATGATCCAAGTACGGAAAGTGTGTTAGCGTATGCCTCTCCCTCATTGCATATGATAAGTATCTATCATGTTATATTCAATTGCCTATGTACAATCTTTCTCTTTGTGTTACAAAAAGCTCTCTACTAAAACAAACTAACTTTTATTATCTAGCTAAGTACTTCTAGTTTTATTCTTGCAAACTATCCTATTACACCTACAAAGTAGTTTCATTCTTGTTCTAGGTAAAGCGAACATTAAGTGTGCGTATAGTTGTATCGGTGGTCGATAGAATTTGAAGGGAATATTAATTCTACCTTTAGCTCCTCGTTGGGTTCGACACTCTTACTTATCGAAAAAGGCTACAATTGATCCCCTATACTTGTGGATTATCAGTTGGCTGCCGATGAACAGGACATCATTGCTGCCGTCCGTTGCCTTTGCCACGTTGCCTCTCCATGTACACGAGCCCTGGCCGTACGTATGCGCGAGTACGCGTTTGAGACCTCGCCCGTATGTATGTACGTGGCCATATTTTTTGCAGCGTGGTTGTACGTACGTGTACATGATTTAGATGAGATTGCCCGAACTGCTACGTCGGGGGCTCTACTACGACACGTGCCGCTCCTTACTCGGTCACGGTTCATCGTTGCAGAGAGACCGATCGACCAGTATGTACATACACATTTGCGACCAGACAGATAACGCTACGTACGCTTTGACCTGGTGGGTCCCAACTGTCAGGGGGGAATAAGGAGGTACTTCCTTGCGTGCGAAGATATAGCTTGTGGGTCCCAGCTGACAGGGGGAGGAATCTTTTTTTGCGCGTAATAAGGAGACACTTCCTTGCGTGCGAAGATGTAGCTGGTGGGTCCCAGCTGTCAGGGGGAGGAATCATTTTTCTGCACATAATAAAGAGGCACTTCCTTGCGTGCGAAGATGTAGCTGGTGGGTCCCAGCTGTCAGGGGGGAATCAATTTTTTTGCGCGTAATAAGGAGGCACTTCCTTGCGTGCGAAGATGTAGCTGGTGGGTCCCACCTGTCAGCCTCTCCATGTACAGTCCTCTTCCGATGGCTGTCGTTTGTTGACCATGTTGACCACGCCGTGTCGAGAGACCAAGGCAGTGGACGCCGGCGAGGCTTAGGAAGGGAACGACCCAAAGCCGGGGAAGATGCGGCAGTGGAGTCCTAGGCAGAGGGGAGTACGAGAGTTGACTGGTTAAGTTGCAGGGTGAGGCTTGATACGTCTCCAACGTATCTATATTTTTTATTGTTTCATGCTATTATATTATCAATCTTGTATACTTTATATGCCATTTTATATCATTTTTGGAAACTAACCTATTAACCTAGTGCCTAGTGACAGTTGCTGTTTTCTGCATGTTTTTTGTTCTACAGAAAATCCCTACCAAACGAAGTCCAAACACGACAAAACTTTTTGACAATTTTTCCAGGACAAGGAGGGACCCTAAAAGCTTCAGGGAAGGACCAGAAGCCAAACAAGGAGACGGCAAGGCAACAGCCCTGATGTCTTGTGAGCCCCTCATGGCTCCGTCTGACCTAAATCCAGCGCTATAAATTCCCAAATATTCCAAAACCCCTAGAGCAAGACCCGAAACAATTATTCCGCCGCTACAAGCCTCTGTTCTTCCGCGATCCCATCTTGAGGCCTCCGCCGGTACTCTGCCGGAGGGGGAATCGATCACGGGGGGCTTCTTCATCAACCTTGTTGCCTCTCCGATGATGTGTGAGTAGTTCCCCACATGACCTAAGGGTCCATAGCAGTAGCTAGATGTCTCTCTCTCTCTCTCTCTCTCTCTCTCTCTCTCTCTCTCTCTCTCTTTGATCTTCAATACAATGTTCTCTTCGCAGATCGATTCGATGTAATCTTTTGCGGTGTGTTTGTTGGGATCCGATGAATTTGTGGGTTTATGATCAGATTGTTCATTGAAAGTAATTGAGTTATTTCTGAACTTTATTATGTGTGATTGTTATAGCTTTGCATTTCTCTCCGTTCTCTCCGTTTAGTTTGGCCAACTAGATTGATTTATCTTTAGCGGGAGAGGTGCTTTGTTGTAGGTTCAATCTTGCGGTGTCCTCACCTCGTGATAGAAGGGGTAGCGAGGCACGTATTTGTATTGTTGCTACTAAGGATAAAACGACGAGGTTTGATTATATTGATTGGTTTTATTATGTCTATATTATGTCATCATGCTTCATGCATTACTCTGTATGTTATGAACTTAATACCTTAAGATGCATGCTCGATAGTGGTCGAGGGGTGGAGTAATAGTAGTAGATGCAGAATCATTTCGGTCTACTTGTCATGGACGTAATGCCTATGTACTGATCATGCCATGAATAACATCATAACTATGCTGTTTTCTATCAATTGCCCAACAGTAATTTGTGTACCCACCGTTGCAATGCTCTTGAGAGAGATGCCTCTAGTGAAAGCTATGGCCCCTGGGTCCATCTAAATCATATTACTAAAACCCTAAATACCTTGCTGCAATTTATTTACTTTTATTTAGTTTTGCAATTTATATATCTCCTACTATCAGAATTAATCCTTGCAAATAACGAGTACAAGGGGATTGACAACCCTCTTGCCCGCGTTGAGTGGAAGTATTTGTTCGTGTGTGTTTAGGCACTGCTAAAGGTCATTTGCGTGGATCTCCTACTGGTTCGATAAACCTTGGTTCTTAACTGAGGGAAATACTTACTGCTACTACATCACCCTTCCTCTTCGGGGAAATCCCAACGCATATTACAAGTAGTAGAAGCAGAATTTCTGGCGCCGTTGCTGGGGAGACTTCATCAAACAACCAAAGGTACCTACACACACAGACACACCTTATTTGCTTGCAATAATCATGTTGACTTGATAAAATAAAAATAAAGACATATGGATCCTCATCCACTTGCTAATCTTTTCAAACTTGCTGCTTATTGTAAACCAATAGCTAATAATGAAGAAGTGATAAAAGAAAATGCTATTGAGATACATTTATTGAATGAAAAGCATGATTGCAATGTTGTTACTATAAATTTTATGGATGTCAATTATGCAAATGATCATGATTGGGGTGATTATCATGATGTTTCTTGTGATCTTGAGAATTCTGAGCCTCAAAATGAATCTATTAAATTCGCAATACTATTAAAAGTGGGTTTGGAAGAGCGTCAACTTTATGTAATAATTATCCCACTACTTTGGAGAATTATCAATCTTATGATTTTTTTTGATAAAAGTGGGTTTGGAGAGGTCATGGCTTTAGTTGATGTTAATCCCTCCATCTTGGAAGATTATAAGACTTCCATGCATGTGGATCATGGAGAGAATATTTTATATGATAGCTATATTGTTGAATTTTATTATGATCCTACATGCAATTATTATGAGAGAGGAAAATATGGTTGTAGAAATTTTCATGACACTAAATTACCTCTCTTTGTGTTGAAATTATTAATGCTTCATTCTTCCTATTTGCATATGCTAGATATTGCTTGGCTTGATAATTTGTTTTCCTACAAAATGCCTTTGCATAGGAAGAGGGTCAAACTTAATTATGTTTGTTACATGTTATATGATGCTCTCTTTGTGCTTCAATTCTTATCTTTTATATGAGCATCATTAAAATCTCAAAGCCTATCTTAATGGCTATAAAGAAAGAGCTTGTTGGGAGACAACCCAATAGTTATCCTTTACCTTTTTTGTGTGAGACACATGATTATTGCTACTGTAATGATTGTGTTTTTATCTTTTAATTAGTGTTTGTGCCAAGTAAAAGCCTTTGGGATGATTTGAATGGTAGTAAAGTTGATTCTGTACAGAAACAGAAAGTTTCGTGCCCAGTGCTGGAATTTACGTTCTGTACTAGAATGTCAGAAAAATCTGAAATTTTTACACGGTATTGGGTTACAAATTTTTTACGTTTTCCTAATTTTTCAGAAGCTTTGGAGTTACAGAAGTATGTATAAATATTCTGTCATTACGTACTATTCTGTTTTAGACAGATTCTGTTTTTATTGCATAGTGTGCTTATTTTGATGATGCTGTGGATTATATCGGGGGGTATAAGTCATGAAGAAGTTAGAATACAATAGGTATTATACAAGGGCAATTATGAATCTATTTATAATAGTACCTAAAGTGGATGATTGATTTATTATACTAACGGATCTCATGAAGTTTTTGTTGAGTTTTGTGTGCTGAAGTTTTCAAGTTTTGGGTGAGATCACGATGGATGGAGGAATAAGGAGTGGCAAGACCCTAAGCTTGGGGACGCCCAAGGTACCCCAAGATAATATTCAAGGAAGACCCAAGCGTCTAAGCTTAGGGATGCCCCGGATGGCATCCGTTCTTTCGTCTACAATTCATCGGTATGTTACTTGGAGCTATATTTTTATTCATCACATGATATGAGTTTTGCTTGGAGCATCGTGTGCTATAGTTTTAGTTTGTTTGTTAGTTTGCCACAATAATTGTTTGCTAGACACACCTTTTGAGAGAGACACACATTTATCATAATTTGTTAGAATGCTCTATGTGCTTCACTTATATCTTTTGAGTTAGGTAGTTGCTCATGTGCTTCACTTATATCTTTAGAGCACGATGGTAGGTATATTTTGCAGAAATGATTTGCACTATGATGCTTCACTTATATCTTTTTGAGAGTCTTAAATAGGAAGTGGTGATGTGCACGAGTTATAAGACTAGTTCAACAATGATAGGTATACAAGAGTGGTATAATAAAAACTTTCATGTAGATCACTGAATATGAAACGTGTGATTTAATTATATTGATGTAGTAATATGAAAGAGTATTAGCTCATAATCATTGGTTAGTAAAAAATATCGATATTAAAGCCTGTTATGCACTACTCATTTAAGTGTCTGTCATGGCATGATGGGGATGTTGGAGCATATTTATTCCTCGTTGAAACCCTTTGTGTTGTTCGAATCGGAGGCGTGCAATGGTTAACTCCTACCAACCTCCTCCCTAGGGGCATGTGAGTAGTACTTTGCTTCGGGGGCTAATAAAACTTTCACAATAAGTATATGAGTTCTTTATGATTAATGTGAGTTCATGGACTAATACGGTACTCCCACCTATCCACGTATTGCTAGCCTCTTCGGTACCGTGCATTACCCATTTTCACCTCGAGAATCGGTGCAAACATCGCCGGTGCATCCAAATCCCGTGATATGATACGCTCTATCACACATAAGCCTCATTATATCTGTTGGGGATATTTACCGGCATGGAGACCCGGCAGGGTGTTAACCCGGCCGTAAGGCAAGCTTGGCGGGTCAACTCACTGCGGGGCTAAGGACTCTGTGTGGGCCGGCTTAATGGGGCCTGACAAGTATGGGCCGGCTTAAGCAGTGGGCCGGCTCACGAGAAGGGGAATAACGAAGACGACCATCGTGGAGAACAAGTAGGAGAAGGATCACGAGACGACCCGGACTCTCATGTAATCTAGGGTTCCACCTGTATATATAAAGGGGAGCACCTACACGAAAAGACTTAAGTTGCAATTCCCCCGAGAACTAGGTTAGCGAATCCGCATCCTTGTAATCGAGATCCACAGCAATATAGACAAGCAGGACGTAGGCTTTTACCTCTACCGTGAGGGGCCGAACCTGGGTAACCCGACGTCTTCTCGTTCCTGTTCAACCCCGCTTAGCTTCCACGTTAGTGCGATGGCTTCATCTCTAAGTCCTTTTACTAGGACATCTATCGCGACAAAACCACGACAGTTGGCGCCCATCATGGGGCTCACGCACGGTGGAGTTGAGTTCTTAGCGGGATCTCTTCCAGGGTTTGGGAAGTACGCGGTTGGCATGATGTCCAAGAGCCGCCGCAGGAAGTTCTACATCGACGATTCATACTGGGGCCCTGACGCCGACTCCATCGAGTACGGGTACCGGGTCCCCTTCGGCAAGATCCATACCTTCATCGGTGTGGTCGGCGAGCCGGCCGTCGGGTTGGAGAGCATCACCGGCGTCGAGTCAACGCGCCGTGTGGGTCAGCTCCCGGTGAGACCCGGCCCGAGTCAAGCCGGCCCAGATCACGTCTTCGTGGGCTTCACCCAAGGGGTGGCCCTGTCGGAGAACTCCCTGTCTCAGGACGACACGCTTGTCCAATCTGATGGCGAGTCCTCGATGGGAGAAACTGAGTCAATTCTTCCACTGCATGATGGAGGGCTGGGGCATACAGACGACGTCTTCCCAGAGAGCCCTGATTCGCCTCGCTTCGCGGCGGTGTACATGGCGGGTAGGCAAGATCCAGCACGAGACCCGGCCAATCCGACGGCGGGACAGAACAACCTCCTGACCGGCTCAGGAGGGGCCGGCGCCTCGGCCTCCGGCTCTCAGAAGACCGGGGTTCAGGCACTCGCGGACCTGATGAATACGCTGGCGACCCTGTTGGCCGAGCCGGTCATTGCAAAGAACGCAGCGGCGCGCAACACGGAGATCACGAAGTGTCGCGATGAGATGGCCAAAATCCAAGAGGACATCAACGCGGAGAACGCCCGCATGATACGGGAGCAGGCACGGATCACTGCAGAGAGGCAGCGCCTTGACGAGGAAACACAGTACCTGAGCCGCCGGCAGGCCGAGTCAGAGCTTGTTCACAAGAGGCGTCATCAGAGCCGGCTTCCGGCTAATCTCGAGCCGACTCAGCTGTTCACCACTCCGCCGGCTGCGACGGACCCGGGGGCTGGAGTTATCCCCCCGAGAGAGCCGCTGCTACAGCAGCCTATTCAGCAGCGAGAGCCGGCCCGACTTCGTACGCCAGATCAGTAGCAGCAGCCGCCGTCTCACCGGTTCCAAACCCCAATTGGACATTACTCCAACCCGGTTGATAACGTGTTGGCAACAACCCACAACTTGGCTACCATTCCGATAGAGGGGGACGGCCCAATTCAGACAGAGGCCAGGAACGCCATTGCAATGCTCAAGACGGCGGTGGTGCAGCAAGCCAACTACTCGCATAGCCAGCATCGGCTTCACTCAACCCCTCATCAAAGCCGCTCCAGGAGTCAGCACCCTGAGTCGCCTGCGGTCTCCAGCAGCGTGCACCGCCGGAGGGCCGCTCAACCGCTAGCGGAGCAGCAGCAGCCCAGGGGCTCGCAGGACATGGCAGATGCAGCTCGGATCCTGCGAGCGTGGGAGGAAGAAAACGCGCGCGCAGGGCACAACCCGCCGGCGCGCATTAACCCGCCGCCGAATGCTAACCCGCCTGAAGCGCATCGTTCGCCCGAGGTAACCCGGCCTGACGGTCGGCTTGAGAGTGCTTCGAGCCGCCTGGTCGGGACTCCCTGCTTGGTGCCAGCGCTGCGAGAGGCGCGCATACCCCCGGACTTCAAGGGGCCTCGCAAGGTTCCTAACTACACAGCGAATTTAGAGCCTACGGAGTGGGTCGAGAGCTATGAGCTGGCAATGGACTTGTTGGGTGCAAGCGAGTCAGTCCTAGCACGTTACCTACCACTGATGTTGGAGGGCCCTGCGCGTACCTGGATGAAAAACCTACCGGCGAATTCTATCAGCACGTGGCAGGAACTGAAAGAGCGCTTCATCAAAAATTTCCAGGGAACCTGTAAAAGGCCAACCACGATTGTTGATCTAGAGCATTGTGTCCAACGTGAGGATGAGTCGGCGCATCACTGGGCTCGCCGGGTTGCGGAGGTCATACATAGCTCAGACAACATCTCGGCCGCGCAAGCAGTGCTTGTTCTGGAACGAACATGCAAGTTCCAGCCGCTGGTCCAGAAGCTTGGGCGGCTTAAGCGAAAGGTCCAGGACATGGGAGACCTCATGTATGTCTTAACCCGGTACGCGGAGTCAGATAACACCAAGGATCCGCTATCAGACGAGGAGAAATCCGACAAGGGAAAGAAGGCTGGCGGTAAGGGTCAACAGCAGAACAACGACAACGGTCAGAGCAACAACGGTGGAAAGCGCAAGGGTTACGATGGTAGCTCTGACTTGGTGGCGAACACAAACGCGGAAAACAAAGGTCAGCATCAGAATGACGGTTCCAGGAAGCAGTCCTCCGGCACTCGCCCTCTCACTTACGAGGAAGCCCTCAAAACTCCTTGTCCGAAACACAGTTATAATGGTAAACCGTCCACTCACTCCTGGGAAAATTGCTATGTGATGCAAGAGTTCGCCAAGCGTATCTTCCAGAATCATCATCATGGGAGAGGCAACGGCGGTCAACCCGCCAACCCAGGACCCGGCTTCTCAGGGGCCGGCTTGCAGGGACCCTTCGCCGGGCCCGGCTTCCAGGGAAATAGTGGCCAAGGCGGCGGGTTCCAGGGGGCTGGAAATCCGGGAGGTGGCAACCAGAGAAGCAACCAGGGAAGTCAGCATCAAGCTGGCACAGCAGGGTTTCAGAGTAACCCGAAGCAGTTAAATAGCGGACAGTATCATGTCTTCACCACCAGCACCTGTAAGCGGGATCGGAAGGTGCAGCGACGAGCCGCCCACGTGGTTGAGCCGGCAACCCCTTACTATCTCAACTGGTCTGAGCAGCCGGTTACCTGGAGCCGGGCGGATCATCCAGTCCTACTCGACCACCCGGCCACTTAGCTCTGGTGGTTGCGCCACAAGTCGGCGGTTATACCCTGACTAAGGTGCTCATGGACGGGGGCAGCAGCATCAACATCCTGCATTATGACACGTTCAGGCGGATGAATCTGTCTGATAAGCAGCTAACTCCATCCTCTATAGTCTTTCACGGCATCGTGCCTGGCAAGTCAGCATATCCCATGGGAAGGATCTCCCTTGAGGTGGCCTTTGGCTCAGAAGATAACTGGCGTTCTGAGTTTCTGTCCTTTGAGGTGGTGAAGCTTAAGAGCCCGTACCACGCTTTGTTTGGCCGGCCGGCTTACGCGCGGTTTATGGCGCGGCCGTGTTACGTCTACCTGAAGATGAAGATGCCAGGACCGAGGGGAACCATTACAGTGGAAGGAATCCGGAAAATTGCGCTCGAGTGTGAAGAGGGTGATGCGGCTTATGCTGAGACAGCTTGCGTTGCTGAGGAGTTGCGGTATTATAAGGACAATGTTGACCTATCTGACAGGACGCCTCTGAAAAAGCCCACCACGGAGTCTGACCCCCTGCTCAAATTTAAGTCGGCCAAAGACACGAAGCAAGTTGATTTCACCCCAGGCAATTCTTCGGAGCAGTTCACCATCGGGGCAAATATGGATCCCAAATAGGAAAGCGCGCTCATCGAGTTCATCCGTGAGAATCGGGACATGTTTGCATGGAAACCTTCTGACATGCCAGGTGTACCAAGAGAACTCGCTGAGCACTCCCTTAATGTGGATCCCAAGTTAGAACCAGTTCGCCAGTACCTCCGTCGCTTCAATGAGGAAAGGCGGAAAGCTATTGGTGAAGAAGTGGCTCGGCTCCTAGCTACCGGGTTCATCGTCGAAGTCTTCCATCCTGAGTGGTTGGCTAACCCAGTACTTGTTCTGAAGAAAAATGGGACTTGGCGGATGTGTGTTGATTACATAGACCTGAACAAGGCTTGTCCTAGTGACCCCTTTGCCTTGCCCCGTATTGACCAGATCATCGATGCTACGGCTGGTTGTGAGAGTTTATGTTTCCTGGATGCTTACTCTGGTTATCATCAGATCAAGCTGAAGCCGGAAGACCAGGCAAAGACGGCTTTCATCACACCTTTTGGGGCCTTCTGTTATACAACCATGTCATTTGGTCTGAAGAGCGCCCAGGCGACTTATCAGCGTTGTGTCTAGAACTGTTTCCACAATCAGATCGGGCGGAATGTTCATGCTTATGTGGATGACATTGTGGTTAAATCTCAGAAGAAAGAGACTCTATTGGAGGATCTCAAGGAAACATTTGACAATCTCCGTGTCTACAAGATGAAGCTTAACCCGGAGAAGTGTGTTTTTGGTGTCCCTGCAGGAAAGCTTCTGGGGTTCCTTGTCTCTGAGCGAGGCATTGAAGCTAACCCAGAGAAAATCAAGGCAATCATGACCCTGGCTAAGCCGACCAAGCTAAATGACGTGCAGAAGCTGGCTGGGCGGGTTGCGGCTTTAAGCCGGTTCATAAGCCGGCTTGGCGAAAAAGCAATTCCGTTATATCAGTTGCTCAAGAAATCAGATGACTTCGTCTGGAGTAAGGAGGCAGATCAGGCTTTTGAGGCCCTTAAGAAACAGCTGTCTGAGCCGCCGGTCCTTGCTGCCCCTCGCGAGAAGGAGCCGATGCTGTTGTATATTGCTGCCAATAACAGGGCTGTAAGTGTGGCGGTCATCGTTGAGCGCAAGGAGGATGGCAAGGAATATCCTGTCCAGCATCCTGTGTATTATGCCAGCGAGGTGTTAAGCGAGTCTAAGCAGCGGTACCCACATTAGCAGAAGCTGGTCTACGGAGTATTCATGGCTAGCCGCAAACTGAGGCATTACTTCCACGAGCATCCAATCACGGTGGTTAGTTCAGCGCCTCTTGGGGATATAATCCAGAACCGGGAGGCTACAGGCCGGGTTGCTAAGTGGGCCATTGAGCTCGGTCCACATAATCTAAAATATCTGCCTCGTATAGCAATCAAATCTCAGGCGTTGGTCGACTTTATCAATGATTGGACAGAGTTGCAGGCTCCCGAAGAGAAGCCCGACACAACATACTGGTCTCTACGCTTTGATGGCTCGAGGCAGCTCGAAGGCTCGGGGGCTGGAGTTGTGATTACTTCCCCACGAGGAGACAAGTTCTGTTATCTTTTGAGGCTTATGTTTACCTGTACTAACAACGCAGCAGAACACGAGGCTTTGCTTCACGGGCTCCGGATGGCCAAGGAAATGAACCTGAGCCGGGTCAGATGTTTGGGCGACTCAGATTTGGTGGCTCAGCAAGTCTCAGGTACATGGGACTCTAAGGATCCCCTTATGGCGGCTTATCGGCAGGCAGTCACAAATATTGTTGGGCATTTCAAAGGTTATCAAGTGGACCATATTGATCGCCGGCAGAATGAGCCGGCGGACGCACTCTCTCGCTTGGGTTCTCAGCGCAAGCCAGTGCCGCCCAATGTGTTCCTGGATGTTCTGCACAACCCGTCTGTCAAGTTGCCAACAGAGGAGGATTTGGCTATTCCTGATCCGGAGGCGGCTCTCGTGGCGGCTATCCATGCTATCCCTGATTGGACGGTCCCCTACTTGGCTTACTTAAGCCGGGGAGAACTGCCAACAGAGGAACTTCTCACTCGGCAGATCATCAGACGATCTAAGTCTATGACTATTGTCAATGGCGAGTTACACCGACGAAGCGTCACTGGTGTTTTTCAGCGTTGCATTTCACTGGAAGAGGGTCATGCAATCCTCAATGAGATTCACTCTGGCGACTGTGGGCATCATGCCGGCTCAAGATCACTGGTCGCAAAGGCTTTTCGGCATGGGTTCTACTGGCTCACAGCTCATGCTGATGCAGAGGACATTGTCCGTAAGTGTGATGGTTGCCAGAAATACGCTCGCCAGGCCCATGTGCCGGCTCAGGAGTTCAGGATGATCCCAATTACTTGGCCGTTCGCGGTCTGGGGGCTTGACATGGTGGGACCCTTCAAACGTTCCAAGAACAGGCATACGCACCTCCTGGTGGCTGTGGATAAGTTTACCAAGTGGGTGGAAGCAGAGCCGGTCAGCAACTGCGATGCAGCAACGGCTGTCAAGTTTCTGAAAAAGCTGATATTCCGATTTGGCTACCCGCACAGCATCATTATAGACAATGGAACCAATCTTTCCAAGGGGGCTATGGAACAGTTCTGTCAACAGGAGCACATCCGGCTTGATCTGGCATCGGTTGCGCATCCTCAGTCCAACGGACAGGCAGAAAGGGCTAATCAGGAATTGCTGCATGGTATCAAACCACGGCTCATGGTGCCCTTGCAGCGCACGCCAGGCTGCTGGGAAGAAGAGTTACCTTCGGTGCTTTGGAGCATACGGACTACTCCCAACAGGTCGACAGGCTATACGCCATTTTTCCTGGTCTATGGTGCAGAAGCTGTGCTTCCAAGCGATATTCGTCATGATTTCCCTCGAGTGGCGGCTTATGTGGAGTCAGATAATGAGCTGGCTCGCCAAGACGCTCTTGATGCTCTGGAGGAGGAGCGCGACCTTGCAGCATCCAGATCAGTAATCTATCAGCAAGACCTACGCCGCTATCACGGCCGTAGAGTTCGAAGCCGTACTTTCCAGGAAGGTGACTTAGTGCTCCGTCTGATTCAAGACCAGACAGGTATGCATAAGCTTTCACCGCCTTGGGAAGGGCCCTTTGTGGTCAGCAAGAATCTCAACAACGGGTCATATTACCTGATTGATATGCGTGAAGCAAAGAAGTCACGTACCTCTGAGGAGGAAACAAGCCGGCCCTGGAACATTGCCCAGCTCCGGCCATATTACACCTAAGTCATTGACTAGGTCTCATCTTTGTATATACCTTTTATTATGTATATACCTCTTTTTTGATCAAATAAAATAGCGACCAGCCGCACTGTGTAAAAGTGTTGTTTTGCCTCAAAATTTGTGTGCTGGATCTTTATTTGTTGATCACGGTTACTTGGGGGCTTCCAACTCCATTGAGTTTAGCTTACAAAACCCTTTTAATCCGGCGAGATGCCACAACGTTGGTTAAACCTGCCTGTTAGCAAGATGCTACTCCCTGGAAAAATGACCCGGCGTACGTTTGATGATTCAATCACGTATGTGACCCTCCACTCATCCGAGTTAAAACGTTCGATTGGTTGTGTGAGAGCCGGCTTTCAGAAAGCGAGGACAAACCAGCAGGCCAAAGTGCCAGCTTCATGAAAGCGTATTCCGGCTTGTGCTTTATGAGCCGGCCATTTAAAGTTGTCTTTAGCAGGCGGCTTATGTTTTATGAACCGGTCGTTTCATGCATATTCCGGCTTAAGATTACACTCTTTATTGCATTAATCTTTGCATACATGCATACATCTGTGCATAGCATTTGCCTTAGTTCAGTTTCTTATGTCTTGATTCATTGCAAACGGTAGCAAAGATTACTTGTTCATATGATATCATCAATAACCATCACATGCCATTATTGTTTCAGCGGCACCAGTCTGTTGCACAAGCCGGCTCTCGAAGCCCAAAGAGGACTTACAGAGGCGAGGTATTCCCAAGTACTGATACATGCAATTAACAAAAGCTCAGTACGCGATGGCACTGGCATCAGCAAGCACCAAGTGTTTATACTATCCTATTACAAGCTGCCCACCAATGGCGGCCATGGCAAAAAAAAATACAAGTCTCGCCTATTCAAGGTTAAGCCGGCTCTCTATGCTGCCGGGTCAGAACTGACACCGGCGCCCGCGGAAGCACCCTGTGCCGGCTCTTCGCGGCTGTCGTCATCCTCCTCTTCTTGGCTTGAGTCACCGGTCGACCACTGAATTGAGCGTAATGCCTCAAACAGGGCATCGGCGGATATCAGTGAGGAAGGGTCAACGTCAGGGGCAGAAGTTGGCTTACGCGTGCGGGTTAGAGCCACCGGCTCATGATTTGGCGGTTCGATCCGTTCATTGTCCGTTGAGTAGGGCGCCTGGTACCTATTTAAGTCGGCTTCTTCTGCGATGGCGGTGGCTGCAACCCGGGTTTCTTTAATGCATCGTTGAAAGTCCCTCTTTGAGAACGGCGTGTCATCGACGTTAAACTCTGGGTATCCACCCACTATTTGAGCCGGATCAAGTTCTGGCACGTAGTCCTTGGCTCACGTAAGTGCTGTCAACGCCCCGGTGTTGGGGAACGTCGCATGGGAAACAAAAAAATTCCTACGCACACGCAAGATCTATCCATGGTGATGAGCATCTACGAGAGGGAGAGTGAATCTACATACCCTTGTAGATCGCTAAGCGGAAGCGTTAAGAAACGCGGTTGATGTAGTCGAACGTCTTCACGATCCAAATCGCAAGTCGTCCCTCGATCCAAACACGATCTAGCGCCGAACGGACGGCACCTCCGCGTTCAACACACGTACGGCTTGATGACGCCTTCACCTCCTCGATCCAGCGAGCGATGGTGAAGTAGTGGATGAGTTCCGGCAGCACGACGGCGTGGTGATGGTGGTGAGGAACAATCTCTGCAGGGCTTCGCCAAGCGCTACGGAGATTATGACGGGAGGAACTAGAGGTTTAGGGTTGCCGGCACACGGCTTGGGAAATCTTGATGTGTCCCGTGTGCTAGCCCTGCCCCTCTATTTATATGTTGAGCCCTGGGGTCTAAACTTGGAGAGAAAGCCTCCACAAGGTCGGTTTTGCCCGCACAAGGTCGGTTTGGCCCGCACGGAAAGAGTCTAACTCGGATTCCAGCAGTACCGCGTACAAGCGGTAGTACCGCTCACGAGCGGTAGTACCGCTTCACACAAGCGGTAGTACCGCTTACGCGGTAGTACTGCCTTACCAGCGGTAGTACCGCTTAAGGCAGCAGCAAAACTTCCTTTTGCACTTTCCAATACCTCGTGGGCTTTACCCCTTTGGTCCATATAAAGTGTTGCTGCACCCGAACACTTCGGTAAACATCCGGAACCCCTTCCGGTGAATTCCGGAACCTTTCCGGAGATCAAAACACTATTATCACATATATCAATCTTTACCTCCGGACTCTTCCGGAGATCCTTGTCATGTCCGGGATCTTATCCGGGACTCCGAACAACCTTCGGTCACCAACACAATAACTCAACTATACTAATCGTCACCAAACGTTAAGTGTGTAGACCCTGCGGGTTCGAGAACTATGCAGACATGACCGAGACACCTCTACGGCCAATAACCAATAGCGGGACCTGGATGCCCATATTGGTTCCTACATATTCTACGAAGATCTTCATCGGTTGAACCTCTATGTCAAGGATTCAGTTAATCCCGTACGCTGTTCCCTTTGTTCTTCGGTATGTTACTTGCCCGAGATTCGATCGTCGGTATCTCTATACCTAGTTCAATCTCGTTACCGGCAAGTCTCTTTACTCGTTCCGTAATACAAGATCCTGTGGCTAACTCTTTAGTCACTTTGCTTGCAAGGCTCATTGTGATGTTGTATTACCGAGTGGGCCCTGAGATACCTCTCCGTCACACGGAGTAACAAATCCCAGTCTTGATCCATGCCAACCCAACAGACACCCTCGGAGATACCTGTAGAGCACCTTTATAGTCACCCAGTTACGTTGTGACGTTTGATACACACAAGGCACTCCTACGGTGTCGGTGAATTGCATGATCTCATGGTCATAGGAACAGATACTTGACATGCAGAAAACAATAGCAATAAACTGACACGAGCATATGCTACGTTTATAGTTTGGGTCTTGTCCATCACATCATTCTCCTAATGATGTGATCCCGTTATCAAATGACATCTCATGTCCATGGCTAGGAAACCTTCACCATCTTTTGATCAACGAGCTAGTTAACTAGAGGCTTACTAGGGACACAGTGTTGTCTATGTACCCACACATGTATTTGAGTTTCCAATCAATACAATTATAGCATGGATAATAAACGATTATCATGAACAAGGAAATATAATAATAACCAATTTATTATTGCCTCTAGGGCATATTTCCAACAGTCTCCCACTTGCACTAGAGTCAATAATCTAGTTCACATCACTATGTGATTTACATTGTAATGAATCGAACACCCATGCAGTTCTGGTGTTGTTCATGTTTAGCCCTTGGAAGAGGTTTAGTCATCGGATCTGCAACATTCAGATCCGTGTGTACTTTGCAAATATTTATGTCGTCCTCCTTGATGTAATCGCGGATGGAATTGAAACGCCGCTTTATGTGTCTGGTCCTCTTGTGAAATCTTGGTTCCTTGGCTAGAGCAATGGCACCAGTATTATCACAAAACAGAGTCATTGGGTTAAGCGCACTAGGCACTACTCCAAGATCTGTCATGAACTCCTTCATCCAGACACCTTCCTTCGCCGCCTCCGAGGCAGCGATGTACTCCGCTTCGCATGTAGAATCAGCTACCACGCTTTGCTTGGAACTGCACCAGCTAACCGCACCACCATTAAGAATAAATACGTATCCGGTTTGTGACTTAGAGTCATCCAGATCAGTGTCAAAGCTTGCATCGACGTAACCCTTTACGACGAGCTCTTGATCACCTCCATAAACGAGAAACATGTCCTTAGTCCTTTTCAGGTACTTCAGGATATTCTTGACCGCCGTCCAGTGTTCCATTCCTGGATCACTTTGAAACATTCCGACCATACTTATGGCAAGGCTGACATTGGGTCTTGTGCACAGCATTGCATACATGACAGAGCCTATGGCTGAAGCATAGGGGATGACACTCATCTTTTCTCTATCTCCTGCAGTCACTGGGCATTGAGTCTTACTCAACTTCACACCTTGCAAAACAGGCAAGAACCCCTTCTTGGACTGATCCATTTTGAACTTCTTCAAAATCTTATCAAGGTATGTGCTTTGTGAAAGTCCTATTAAACGTCTTGATCTATCTCTATAGATCTTGATGCCTAATATGAAAGCAGCTTCTCCTAGGTCCTTCATTGAAAAACTCTTGTTCAAATATTCCTTCACGCTTTCCAACATTTCTATATTGTTTCCAATCAGTAATATGTCATCCACATATAATATTAGAAACGCTATAGAGCTCCCACTCACTTTCTTGTAAATACAAGCTTCTCTGTAAACTTGTATAAACTCGAACGCTTTGATCACCTCATCAAAGCGAAGATTCCAACTCCGAGATGCTTGCACCAGTCCATAAATGGATCGCTGGAGTTTGCAAACTTTGTCAGCATTCTCTGGATCGACAAAACCTTCTGGTTGCATCATATACAACTCTTCCTTAAGGAAACCGTTAAGGAACGCTGTTTTGACATCCATCTGCCAAATTTCATAATCGAAAAAGGCAGCTATTGCTAACATGATTCTGACGGACTTAAGCATCGCTACGGGTGAGAAGGTCTCATCGTAGTCAACTCCTTGAACTTGTGAAAAACCTTTTGCCACAAGTTGAGCTTTATAGACGGTGACATTACCGTCTGCGTCCGTCTTCCTCTTAAAGATCCATTTGTTCTGAATGGCCTTACGCCCTTCAGGTAATACTTCCAAAGTCCATACTTTGTTTTCATACATGGATCCCATCTCGGATTTCATGGCCTCTAACCACTTCTCGAAATCCGGGCCCATCATCGCTTCTCCATAGCTCGTAGGTTCATCGTTGTCCAACAACATGACCTCTAAGACAGGGTTGCCGTACCACTCAGGAGCAGTACGCGTCCTTGTCGACCTACGAGGTTCGATAGCAACTTGATCCGAAGCTTTATGATCATCATCAACTTCCTCTTCAGCTGATGTAGGCTCTACAGAAACATCTTTCTGCGCTGCGCTACTCTCAGGTTGAAGTAAAGGTTCAACAACCTCATCAAGTTCTATCTTCCTCCCACTCAATTCTTTCGAGAGAAACTCTTTCTCAAGAAATGTTCCGTTTTTTAGAGACAAACACTTTGCCTTCGGATCAGAGGTAGAAGGTATACCCAACTGTCTCTTTTGGGTATCCTATGAAGACGCATTTCTCCGCTTTGGGTTCCAGCTTTTCAGGCTGAAGCTTTTTGACATAAGCATGACATCCCCAAACTTTAAGAAACGACAGCTTTGGCTTCTTGCCAAACCAAAGTTCATATGGCGTCGTCTCAACGGATTTCGATGGTGCCCTATTTAAAGTGAATGCAGCTGTCTCTAATGCATAACCCCAAAACGATAGTGGCAAATCGGCAAGAGACATCATAGATCGCACCATATCCAATAAGGTTCGATTACGACGTTCGGACACACCATTACGCTGTGGTGTTCCAGGCGGTGTCAGTTGTGAAACAATTCCACATTGTCTTAAGTGACTGCCAAACTCATAACTCAGATATTCTCCTCCTCGATCAGATCGTAGGAATTTAATCTTCTTGTTACGATGATTCTCAACTTCACCCTGAAATTGTTTGAACTTTTCAAATGTTTCAGACTTGTGTTTCATTAAGCAAATATACCCATATCTACTTAAGTCATCAGTGAAGGTGAGAAAGTAACGATAACCACCGCGTGCCTCAATGCTCATCGGACCGCACACATCAGTATGTATGATTTCCAACAAGTCACTTGCCCGTTCCATTGTTCCAGAGAACGGCGTTTTAGTCATCTTGCCCATGAGGCATGGCTCACATGTGTCAAGTGATTCAAAATCAAGTGACTCCAAAAGTCCATCAGCATGGAGCTTCCTCATGCGTTTTACGCCAATATGACCTAAACGGCAGTGCCACAAGAAAGTGGTATTATCATTATCAATTCTACATCTTTTTGGCATCAATGTTATGAACATGTGTATCATTACTATCGAGATTCAATAAGAATAAACCCCTCACATCGGGTGCATGACCATAAAAGATATTACTCATATAAATAGAACAACCATTATTCTCTGATTTAAATGAGTAACCATCTCACAATAAACAAGATCCAGATATAATGTTCATGCTTAACGCAGGCACCAAATAACATTTATTCAGGTTCATCACTAATCCCGATGGTAATCGAAGAGCGAGCATGCCGACGGCGATCACATCAACCTTGGAACCATTTCCCACGCGCATCGTCACTTCGTCCTTTGCCAGCCTCCGTCTATTCCTCAGTTCCTGTTTTGAGTTACAAATATGAGCAACCGCACCGGTATCAAATACCCAGGCACTACAACGAGAGTTGGTAAGGTACACATCAATAACATGTATATCATATATACCTTGTTTGTTGTTGGCCGCCTTCTTGTCAGCCAAATACTTGGGGCAGTTCCGCTTCCAGTGTCCAGTTCCCTTGCAATGAAAGCACACAGTTTCTGGTTTGGGTCCAGCCTTGGGTTTCTTCACGGGAGGAGCAACTACTTTGCCACTCTTCTTGGAGTTACCCTTCTTACCCTTGCCATTTTTTTTGAAACTAGTGGTTTTATTGACCATCAACACTTGATGCTCCTTCTGAATTTCAGACTCAGTGGCTTTCAGCATCGCAAACAGCTCGGCGACTGACTTGTTCATCCCGTACATGTTATAGTTCAACACGAAGCTCTTGTAGCTAGGTGGCAATGATTGAAGAACTCTGTCAGTGATAGCCTCTGGCGGAAGGGGCATCCCCAATTCAGCCAGACGGGTGGAGTACCCAGACATTCTGAGTATGTGATCACTGATAGACCCTTTCTCCTCCATCTTGCAAGCATAGAACTTATCGGAGATCTCATACCTCTCGATCCGGGCATTCTTCTGAAAGATAAACTTCAACTCTTGGAACATCTCATATGCTCCATGACGTTCAAAACGTCTTTGAAGTCCCGGTTCTAAGCCATACAATATTGCACATTGAACTATTGAGTAATCTTCAGAACGAGCCTGCCAGGCGTTCACAACGTCTAGAGACTCAACTGGAGCGGGTGGATCACCAAGCGGTGCATCAAGGACATAAGCCTTCTGGGAAGCCGTAAGGATAATCCTTAGATTACGGGCCCAGTCCACAAAGTTACTTCCATCATCTTTCAACTTAGCTTTCTCTAGGAACGCATTAAAATTCAGGGGTGCTTCTGCGCGAGCCATGATCTACAACATAAATATTGCAAAGACAATTTAGACTATTGTTCAAGATAATGAGTTTAGTTAATCATATTACTTAAAACTCCCACTCAGATTGACATCCCTCCGGTCATTCGAGTGTAACATGATCCAAATCCACCAACTCAAGTCCGATCATCACGTGAGTTGAGGTGGTTTCAATGGTGAACATCTTCATGTTGATCATATCTACTATATGACTCATGTTCAACCTTTCGGTCTCTTGTGTTCCGAGGCCATGTCTGTACATGCTAGGCTCGTCAAGTTTAACCCGAGTGTTCCGCATGTGCAACACTGGCTTGCACCCGTTGTATGTGAACATAGAGTCTATCACACCCGATCATCACGTGGTGTCTCGAAACGACGAACTTTCGCAACGGTGCACACTCGGGGAGAACACAATTTATCTTGAAATTTAAGTGAGGGATCACCTTATAATGCTACCGTCGTCCTAAGCAAAACAAGATGCATAAAAGGATTAACATCACATGCAAATCATAAGTGACATGATATGGCCATGAACTTGTGCTTTTGATCTCCATCTCCAAAGCACCGGCATGATCTCCATCGTCACCGGCATGACAGCATGATCTCCATCATCTTGATCTCCATCAACGTGTCGCCATGAGGTTGTCGCGCCGACTGTTGCTTCCATGACTATTGCTAACTCATAGCGATAAAGTAAAGCAAAACGGCGAAAATAATTAAAGACAACTCTGTGGCTCCTGCCAGTTGCCGTACTCATCGACATGCAAGTCGTGATATTCTATACAACACATGATCATCTCATACATCACATATATCTCATCATGTAATTGGCCATATCACATCACAACATACCCTGCAAAAACAAGTTAGACATCCTCTAATTGTTGTTGCAAGTTTTACGTGGCTGCTACGGGTATCTAGCAAGAACGATTCTTACCTACGCAAAAACCACAACGTGGTGTAGTGATTGCTTTTTGATCTTCTAAAAGAACCCTCTTCATTGAAATCGATTCAACTAAAGTGAGAGAGACAGACACCCGCCAGTCACCTTTATGCAACGAGTGCACGTAGCGGTGAAACCTGTCTCGCGTAAGCGTACGCGTAATGTCGGTCCGGGCCGCTTCATCTCACAATACCGCCGAATCAAGTATCAACTAGTAACGGCAAGCAATATGTATACACCCACGCCCACAACTCGTTTGTGTTCTACTCGAGATCTCATCTACACATAGACCTAGCTCTGATACCACTGTTGGGGAACGTCGCATGGGAAACAAAAAATTTCCTACGCACACGCAAGATCTATCCATGGTGATGAGCATCTACGAGAGGGAGAGTGAATCTACATACCCTTGTAGATCGCTAAGCGGAAGCGTTAAGAAACGCGGTTGATGTAGTCGAACGTCTTCGCGATCCAAATCGCAAGTCGTCCCTCGATCCAAACACGATCTAGCGCCGAACGGACGGCGCCTCCGCGTTCAACACACGTACGGCTTGATGACGCCTTCACCTCCTCGATCCAGCGAGCGATGGTGAAGTAGTGGATGAGTTCCGGCAGCACGACGGCGTGGTGATGGTGGTGAGGAACAATCTCTGCAGGGCTTCGCCAAGCGCTACGGAGATTATGACGGGAGGAACTAGAGGTTTAGGGTTGCCGGCACACGGCTTGGGAAATCTTGATGTGTCCCGTGTGCTAGCCCTGCCCCTCTATTTATATGTTGAGCCCTGGGGTCTAAACTTGGATAGAAAGCCTCCACAAGGTCGGTTTTGCCCGCACAAGGTCGGTTTGGCCCGCACGGAAAGAGTCTAACTCGGATTCCAGCAGTACCGCGTACAAGCGGTAGTACCGCTCACGAGCGGTAGTACCGCTTCACACAAGCGGTAGTACCGCTTACGCGGTAGTACTGCCTTACCAGCGGTAGTACCGCTTAAGGCAGCAGCAAAACTTCCTTTTGCACTTTCCAATACCTCGTGGGCTTTACCCCTTTGGTCCATATAAAGTGTTGCTGCACCTGAACACTTCGGTAAACATCCGGAACCCCTTCCGGTGAATTCCGGAACCTTTCCGGAGATCAAAACACTATTATCACATATATCAATCTTTACCTCCGGACTCTTCCGGAGATCCTTGTCATGTCCGGGGTCTTATCCGGGACTCCGAACAACCTTCGGTCACCAACACAATAACTCAACTATACTAATCGTCACCAAACGTTAAGTGTGTAGACCCTGCGGGTTCGAGAACTATGCAGACATGACCGAGACACCTCTACGGCCAATAACCAATAGCGGGACCTGGATGCCCATATTGGTTCCTACATATTCTACGAAGATCTTCATCGGTTGAACCTCTATGTCAAGGATTCAGTTAATCCCGTACGCTGTTCCCTTTGTTCTTCGGTATGTTACTTGCCCGAGATTCGATCGTCGGTATCTCTATACCTAGTTCAATCTCGTTACCGGCAAGTCTCTTTACTCGTTCCGTAATACAAGATCCTGTGGCTAACTCTTTAGTCACTTTGCTTGCAAGGCTCATTGTGATGTTGTATTACCGAGTGGGCCCTGAGATACCTCTCCGTCACACGGAGTAACAAATCCCAGTCTTGATCCATGCCAACCCAACAGACACCCTCGGAGATACCTGTAGAGCACCTTTATAGTCACCCAGTTACGTTGTGGCGTTTGATACACACAAGGCACTCCTACGGTGTCGGTGAATTGCATGATCTCATGGTCATAGGAACAGATACCTGACATGCAGAAAACAATAGCAATAAACTGACACGATCATATGCTACGTTTATAGTTTGGGTCTTGTCCATCACATCATTCTCCTAATGATGTGATCCCGTTATCAAATGACATCTCATGTCCATGGCTAGGAAACCTTCACCATCTTTTGATCAACGAGCTAGTTAACTAGATGCTTACTAGGGACACAGTGTTGTCTATGTACCCACACATGTATTTGAGTTTCCAATCAATACAATTATAGCATGGATAATAAACGATTATCATGAACAAGGAAATATAATAATAACCAATTTATTATTGCCTCTAGGGCATATTTCCAACACCCGGTACGGCAACACGCCTTCTTCCAGTCTGCAAACCACCTGGGCACAATAGATAGCTCCTTCAACATGTCTGAAATCAGCTGTGGTGGTGATGTGGTATTTTTGGCGGCCATAATGCATTGTGAGCCGCCTATATACAATTGTTCCACAAAGGTGTATACGGCTTGCAATTTCACCACGGGTTGCTGCAACAGATTTTGATTCTTACGGCCTGCAAAGAACAAAGTATGCGCATTCAGTTAAGCCGGCTAAGGATGGTAAGCCGGTCCAATTAACTTCTTCTTAGTTTCACTTACCAAAGATTGCTCGGCACATGGAAGTGATGTGACCCTTGAGAGTTGTCAGCTCCTGCGTTACCGGCTCGAGTTTTGTCTCCGCCTCTTTAGCTCTCGTGGCTTGGGCGGCTCTTGCAGCCTCAGTTTCTTGCAATGTATCCCTCACAATGGCCAAAGTTTTGTTGGCTTCAGCAGCGGATTCCTCGGCGTATTTGCGTAGTTTTTTCTCCTTCCTTACTTCCTTTTGGAAGAAGGTGGCCTGGGTCTCCACTTGATCTAGCATTTCCTGCAAGACAGACTGTTACAACATTCTATTTACATGACCCGGGCCGCCCTATTGGACGACCTGGCTCATGGGGGCTCCATGCTTTCAAGTCTCAAGGTAAACAGTAAGGCAAGTCCCATGCAGCTGCAGGCAATCTACATGGCACTTGGGGGCTAATGCATAAATCGATCTATACTGCGCGTTTATGAAGACCCGCCCGTCATGGCCGACAAGCCGGCCTTGGAAGGTGCTGGATGGGATTCTACATTTAAGCTACAATTTTGAAGACCCGGGTCATTATTTCATATTGACCCGGCCCTTGGGGGCTAATGCATCCATTGATCTATTCTGTTAAGTTATGGAGACCCGCCCGTCATTAATGACGAGCCGGCCTTTGGGGACGCCAGTGGACGGTTCTACTTACAAGTTTCAATTGGAAGTCCCGGATCGTTATTGCATAATGACCCGGCCCTTGGGGGCTACATATATATGGTACGAAGTAAAAGCCGCAGGTTACCTCGTATTTCCGCTTCAAAGATGTAATCATAGCCATCTCCGTGTCCCGGTTTTCAGAGAGTCGGGTCAGTACAGTTCGGTGCAGAGTACTGGCGTCTTGATCTTCAAATGTAGGAAATTCAAGAGTTGATTTCCCCTTGTCCTTCGGGGCCGGCTCAGGCTTGGCTGGGACCTTGGTGAGGGCGGTGGAGGATTCTGGTACAGCAGTCTGACGCTCACTTGTCACCGCTATCTCTTCTTGAGCTGGCGCTTCGTCTTGAGCCGACGCTTCAGGCTGTGGGGCGTTTTGATCTTTAATTATGCTTTCCCTCTCCTGAGCTGGAGGGGAGGCGCGAGCCGGACTTGTCATGTCCAAAGGCGGCGGGCTGTTTCGGACGGCCGGCTCGTCCTGGGCAGCCAAGGTGGCTTCTTCTGCTTGAGGGCCTGTCTGAATGGCCGGGTCAGATGACCCGGCAGTTCTTTTCTTCTTAATGGCTTTGGCGCTGTACAAGGAGCAAGGGAGTTACTCATTTACAAGGGTGAAAAATAAGAAGTCAATATACATTACAGGAACGTCTGCTTACCCAAGATTGATGTTGAAAGCCGGTGCCTGTGTGGCGCTTGACTCACCTGAGGAGTGCGACGTCTGATATGCCGAGTCATTAAAGGGTAAGGGTTCTTTAAAATGGCCAGCTAGAGGAAAAGAATAAGTTGGGCTAAGAAGCACCTCAGCTCGTGCTTTGCGCAACGGCGGCTCATATGGAAGCCCGCTACTTAACTCGCCTTCACTGCTCCGGGTTTTCCTTTTGGAGGTCCCGGCTCGACGAGTTTTCTTCAAAACAAATTTGGGATCCAAATGAGCATCCTAATGGGAAAAAGGCACCTTACGGACGGCAACCCGGGGCTTCCTTCGAACCTTGCGGATCACAGCCCGGGTTTTCTTCCGAATAGGTATTGGAGAGTCAGAATCAGAAGAGATCAAGGTTACCTCCGGCTCGTCGGTATGGCTAATTTCGGTTTCGTCCTAAAGAGAAGAGGCGTCAGCAAGTTGAATAAAGAGATGGCCAAGCGAATTGAGTTCTACCTCAGCTTCATTTTGTGCAGCCGGCTCATCAGCGCTGACCGGCTCATCTTGCTGCTCCGCTGGAACAGGGGCGGCTTGCTTCGGCTTCTTCTTTTTCCAAAACGTGTCGTCGGCCTGCATTAAGTTATGAGTCGGCGGTCAAGGTCAAGTTGAGACAAATAAATTAAAGACAAATAAGAAGGGGCAAGCACTTACTGGAGGCACCGGGTTGGTCAAGCAGAAAGGAGCTAACCCGGTTTTATTGCATTTGTCCTGGGGCTCTCCCAGCAATCTCTTAGTGGCCTTATTGATGTCACCCACAGACAGGTTAACTTGGCTGAATCGTTGAGCGTCGGTCGGCTCACCAGTGTAATTGCACATTAAGTCGCCCCTCTGGCTAAGGGGCTGGATACGCCAGCTTACCCAGCACCGGGTCAGGTCGACTCCGGTGAGGCCGTTAGCAGCCAAGGCCCTTATCTTTGAATAAACAGGGGCGAGTTGCTTACGTTCTTCAGTTGTTGGCCAACCCGGGAAGGCAATTGTGGCGTCAAGCCGGTCTAATCGGTAACCCGGCAGAGGGTTTTCACCTTGGGGAGCAGTGTTTTTGCAGTAAAACCAAGTCCTGTTCCAGCCCTTGGGGTGGCTCGCCAGCTTGGCTTCAGGAAAGGGAGTACTCCTTCGTCTTTGAATGGACACGCCGCCAAGTTCTATACTGGGGCCGTCAGTGAACTCGGTCTGATGATTGATATAGAAAAATTCTCGGAAGAGCAGGACAGTTGGTGATGTTTGGAGATATACTTCGCAGAAGACTTGAAATTGGCAGAGGTTGGTGATTGAGTTGGGGCCGAGATCTTGAGGCCGGAGGTTGAAGAAGTGGAGAACGTCACGATTTTTTTTTGACCCGGGTGGGCGAAACCCCTTGTGGAGATGATCTGCGAAGACCACGACTTCGTCTCGTTTGGGCTGGGGGTGCTTTCTTCTTCAGGCGCCCGCCAGCTGATTGTCGTTTGAGCCGGCAAGAGGCCTTGATTCGCCAACTCGTTCAACATCAAGGTTGAGACCTGAGACCTGACCCAATTGCAGACCTTGTCGGTCTTGGGAGCCATGACGACTTCGAGATTCAACTGCAAAGGGTATTAAGCCGGTGTGTTAAGCTCAGGAAGGAATAAGCCGCCGGAAAATGTAACCCGGAAAAATAATAAGGCGAGCTCGGTTGTTGAACAAGTTGTAACCCGGATTTATGCAAGCCGTCTGAACATCTGAAGGTGCGACCCGGTGAAATGGTAACACGGCCCTGATGGTTAAACCCATAATTCGGATTTGTGCAAGCTATGTATAGCAGTGCTAAGCCGGTCAAAGATGAGAGCCGGTGTCGGTGTTTCAGTGGTGCTGGATATTCGCTAAGTGCTGAACTCACAAACAGAAATCCAATCGAGCAGCTATTATTTCGGATCTAAAAAATACTACGGAAAATGGATTTTGAAGACCTAAAACAGAGATGAAGGCGGGAGCTTATTTGCCAATGCGGATTCGTTGAAAGCAGTATACGGACCAAGATGGGGAAAATGGCATTACCACGATATCTAAAGTACCTACGCGGATTGTTCGGCCGGTTCTTGATCTACAGCTGAGAGGGGAAAAGATGAACATGGAGGACACCGAAGAACATCCATGGAAATGGGGTGCTGCAGATCTAGAAGAAGAAGGATTTGAGTGTACCTGCGAGCGGCGGATGTAGTCAGTATTCCAGCAGAGCTCCGACGGCGTTTGGGGCGGCGGAGAGGTCGTCGCTGAGATGGCCGGAGAGCTTGAGACGTGCGGCGGCGCTTCGGAGGTGTTGGGCGCGAGGAGGAAGACGAAAGACGGGTAAAAAGTGATAATGGGGATGAGCTGGATTTTTTATAGGTGCGGTAAAGGTTAAAACGGCAGGGGCCCAGGCGGCGCAGTAATTTTCGGCTGCGTGGCTCCTTTATTTTCGCGCCTGACAAGACAATACATGCTCATTTAAAGATTCGGTATGATGTCAGCCCAGATTTTGCGGAGGTGGATCGTGACGTCATGATGGACAAGAGTCGAAAATGCTAAGTTTGAATCTGAAGGGGTGAACCTGACGATCAACTTAACCCGACACATTGAGCCGGTCCAAAATGTATTACTAATGCTTTGCTTTTTCAGGATGGAGTTTAACGTGAATAAATTCAAGTCAAACTGAGGGCTAATGTTGGGGATATTTACCGGCATGGAGACCCGGCAGGGTGTTAACCCGGCCGTAAGGCAAGCTTGGCGGGTCAACTCACTGCGGGGCTAAGGACTCTGTGTGGGCCGGCTTAATGGGGCCTGACAAGTATGGGCCGGCTTAAGCAGTGGGCCGGCTCACGAGAAGGGGAATAACGAAGATGACCATCATGGAGAACAAGTAGGAGAAGGATCACGGGACGACCCGGACTCTCATGTAATCTAGGGTTCCACCTGTATATATAAAGGGGAGCACCTACACGAAAAGACTTAAGTTGCAATTCCCCCGAGAACTAGGTTAGCAAATCCGCATCCTTGTAATCGAGATCCACAACAATATAGACAAGCAGGACGTAGGCTTTTACCTCCACCGTGAGGGGCCGAACCTGGGTAACCCGGCGTCTTCTCGTTCCCGTTCAACCCCGCTAAGCTTCCACGTTAGTGCGATGGCTTCATCTCTAAGTCCTTTTATTAGGACATCTGTCGCGACAAAACCACAACAATATCCTTCCTCTAAATAGCCACCATACCTATCTATGATGACATTTCCATAGCCATTCCGAGATATATTGCCATACAACTTCCATGGTTACTATTCACATGACTTGTGTGTTCATCATCATATTGCTTTGCATGATCGTATAGAGTTGACATGATATTTGTGGCAAAGCCACCGTTCATCATTGTAATACATGTTACGCTAGATCATTGCACATCCTGGTACACTGCTAGAGGCATTCATATAGAGTCATACTATTTCAGTTTATCGAGTTATAAGTAAAATGAAGTGTGATGATCATCATTATTAGAGCATTGTTCCAGTGAGGTAAAGAATGACTGATATTGATGAGTCCTCGAAAAAGTGGGGATGAGGTTCATGAGATTGTTCTAAAAAAAGAGAGAAAAAATGAGAGAAAAGAGAGAAGGGGCAATGCTACTATCCTTTTTTACCACACTTGTGCTTCAAAGTAGCACCATGTTCTTCATATAGAGAGTCTCCATGATTTGTCACTTTCATATACTGGTGGGAATTTTTACATTATAGAACTTGGCTTGTATATTCCGATGACGGGGTTACTCAAATGCCCGAGGTCTTCATGAGCAAGCAAGTTGGTTGCACACCCACTTAGTTTCAGTAGCGAGCTTTCATACACTTATAGCTCCAGTGCATCCATTGCATGGCAATCCCTACTCCTCGCCTTGATATCGATTGTAAGGCCTCTCCATTGCCTAATGATCCGCCGAGTTGATGCGAGACTTTCTTCATTTTTGTCTTCCCTTATAAACCTCTACCAACATACTCTATTCCACCCGTAGTGCTAAGTCCATGTCTCACGCTTATATATTGAGTGAAGTTGAAAATGCTGGAGCGAGAAAAGGTACGGTGCAATTGCTTGGTTTGGCACCGGGGTGCTCATGATTTGTACTTATGTTAGGAAGACGGAGTCATGCCATGCTTACATAATTCAATGAGTAGGGGTAACATTTGTTAAGCATCGTATATTTTGAAAAGTAATGATTGTTTTCTAGTATTCATGGATATTATTCTCTTGATATCAATTACTTCATCATTTCTCAATATTCATACCGTAAGAGATTACATGATAAGACATGTTACGTAGCATTCAACATCAAAAATTCTGTTTTTATCATTTACCTACTCGAGGACGAGCAGGAATTAAGCTTGGGGATGCTGATACGTCTCCAACGTATCTATAATTTTTGATTGTTTCATGCTATTATATTATCAATCTTGTATACTTTATATGCCATTTTATATCATTTTGGGAACTAACCAATTAACCTAGTGCCTAGTGCCAGTTGCTGTTTTCTGCATGTTTTTGGTTTTACAGCAAATCCCTACCAAACGAAGTCCAAACACGATGAAACTTTTTGATGATTTTTTCTGGACAAGGAGGGACCCTAGAAGCTTCGGAGAAGGCCCAGAAGCCAGACAAGGAGACAGCAAGGCAACAGGGTGTGCCCTAGGGGGGCACCTTGATGTCTTGTGGGCCCCTCGTGGCTCCGTCTGACCTAATTCCAGCGCTATAAATTCCCAAATATTCCAAAACACCCAGAGCGAGACCCGAAACAATTATTCTACCGCCGCAAGCCTTTGTTCTTCCGCGATCCCATCTGGAGGCCTCCGCTGGTACTCTGTCGGAGGGGGAATCGATCACGAAGGGCTTCTTCATCAACCTTGCTACCTCTCCGATGATGTGTGAGTAGTTCCCCACAGGACCTAAGGGTCCATAGCAGTAGCTAGATGGCTCTCTCTCTCTCTCTCTCTCTCTCTCTCTCTCTCTCTTTGATCTTCAATACAATGTTCTCTTCGGAGATCGATTCGATGTAATCTTTTGTGGTGCGTTTGTTGGGATCCGATGAATTGTGGGTTTATGATCAGATTGTTCATTGAAAGTAATTGAGTTATTTCTGAACTTTATTATGTGTGATTGTTATAGCTTTGTATTTCTCTCTGATCTATCCGTTTAGTTTGGCCAATTAGATTGATTTATCTTCAGCGGGAGAGGTGCTTTGTGGTAGGTTCAATCTTGCGGTGTCCTCACCTCGTGACAGAAGGGGTAGCGAGGCACGTATTTGTATTGTTGCTACTAAGGATAAAACGACTGGGTTTGATCATATTGACTGGTGTTATTGTGTCTACATTATGTCATCATGCTTCATGCATTATTCTGTTTGTCCGAATGGGAAAGGGCTGTCAAGGCCAGATGAAAAGGTCGCCGAGACCGGAAACTTGTTCTGTGTTTCGTGATGAATAGGTGGTAGGCACAGTCGGATATTGCCGTGAGCGGTCATGATGAAGGCGATGATGCTGATGTAGATGGTGCGTAGAGGGTGGGTCAGAGGGTTAATGTCGACCCGGCCCGCCCCATCAGCGGTGAACGTGAGGGAGCCGAAGGTCAGGCTCTCTCCCGGCGGAAGGCCGCCGGAAGCAGAAAAAGATTCGATCCAAGATCGGTCTCCAGCCAGCGCTGCCAGTGCCTGGCGTGCCACCTGACGGTGCAAAATACCGTCAGATCCCTCGGTAGGGGTCCGAGCGCAGCTAGAAGTCTTAGATCGGAGGTCGCATAAGGGGTTTATCCAGGTTCGGGCCTCCGAAGAGTAATGTCCTACATCCTGCTGGTTTTCATTATTCATGGTGGAGGGATACCTCGTGCGAGGGGGTTACAATGGTGTATGAGATTGCTACCGAGAGTTTGCCTATCTGATGATAAATACCGATGAGGACCCTAGACCTCCCTTTATATAGGCAATAGAGGTCTAGGGTTTACATGACGGTAGATGCGATCTAGGGCGTCGCCGCCCTCTTGTCTTGGAGGGCATGAAGGTCGTCACCGCCTTCTAGGGCTCCGTTCCTGCCTTGGGCCAAGTGGGCCCCTTGTAGCTGATGAGGCGGGGCTCCCCTCTGTTAGCCACCCCTGGTACAGTGCCCCGTCATATATCGATGGAAGTAAAGTCCTCCACGGCTCTGGTATCTTCGGCTTGAGCATCAAGTCTTCCAGAGTCTTCGTACAACGCATCATGGGCCGCCCAGTGTGGCCCAGGACGGAACCGACCTAGGGTTCTTTGGCCTGGCCCTCCTGGGCGGGAACCGACGTGGTGAGAGACCCCTAGGCTGGGACATCGTCATCGGGTCCTATAGTAACTGAAGGGCCTAGTTTGCAGCCTGGCCTTTTTGGCCCTGAGGCTGGCCTAGTGGCGGGCTTCTCGATCGATGGGCTACCTCCGATATAGTGCTCCGTCAGTGGATTGATAGAAGAGGGTTCACAAAATAACCATGACTAAAAATGCAATCATATGGGAAGAGAAGGAATAGATGAGAGGAAAGGAATCACATGGGGTGCATAATAACAGGCCGCCGGAGGAGGATCCCCGGCGGCGTCGGGTGTGGAGGATCCAACGGCGGCAGGCGCCTCATCTATCTCTTTGTTGTAGCTAATCTATGTGGCGGTGGCGGCGGGGGGGGGGGGGGGGGGTCCTATTCTGCAAGTCGACCTCAAGAGTAGTTAACCGCATAGTACGAAGGGGATTGTTGGGATCGAGAGGTTTGGGTCGGTCCAAAACTTGTGTACCAAACGTCCTTATGGAGATTTTGGGGGATTATGGTCCCCGTGGTGTTAATCCCCTGCAAACCCTGCCAACCCGCCCTTCTTTCTACCAAACAAAGCCTTAGATTGGAGTGAAGCATGGTATAGCGAGAGAAATAGGGACGAGGATTTGTGGCACTCAAGTGCGGGGGCACGCATGTCCCCGACTTTTTATTTTGGCTTCGGATTTTCAAAGTTTTATATATTTTAAACGAAAATTGCAAATTAAGTTCTGTTTTCATATTCGTGTTTCTCGTGACCAGCGCTTTCAAATAAGATCCATTGAATATATTTTGACGACTTTTAAAAATATACGTTAAGTTTCAATGTTGAAACTTAGTACGAGCGATCGATAAAAATCAATTATTTTGCGTCTACGACCCACAGAAAAAATTGCTTAAAATTATATTTCTGAAACTGGTTGAAACTGGCAGTTTTAGATGAAAAACCATAAGTTTCATCGTTGAAACTTAAAGCTCTTTGAGGGATTTTCCTTTTTACTCCGTCCTTGTGCGGGATTAAACTACTACACAAATCACGTGGCAAAACGAGCAGGCGGCAAGACTTGGCAGGTGAGTGCCCCCGCACTCGTGTGCCGGGAGAAATAGAGGATGAAACAGTTATCAACATAGTATTTGTATTCACTCGGTCAAACTGAGAAAACCAAGTCAAATGGATTGATTGGACACACATCTGGCCGATCAATTTCACAATCGAGGGCGTTCATGATCAATTTAGGTCGAGCAAGTCAATCTTTTCCATAGCTCCGATTTTTCAGTGCCCGCTGGTTGGATAGTGCACGATCAATACAATACACGTCACCCCATTCACTCAGTCGGTGGTACGCCATTAACTACCCTGTCCACGCTACGCAAAACCGATCCGA
This sequence comes from Elymus sibiricus, assembly GCA_039707655.1. Taxonomy (NCBI): domain Eukaryota; kingdom Viridiplantae; phylum Streptophyta; class Magnoliopsida; order Poales; family Poaceae; genus Elymus; species Elymus sibiricus. The sequence continues at coordinate 156,948,931 of CM077668.1, read as the reverse complement.
GAAACCGAGAGAAACTTCCACTCGTAGCGCACGGAATTAACGTCTCGTCTCGTGTCGTGTCGTGCCGCGGCACGCTCTTGCGTCGCGATCCACGCGCACCGTCTCGTCTCGCGCCCACGTCGCCCTCACGACCGGACGCCAGCTCACGAATATCCACCCGATTTAATCCCGCGCCCTTCGATTCCGCTTCTCCCAGCCTTTCATATAAGGGCACACGCCTATCTATAAGCCTACTCACCTATCGATACGCGGCATCGCGTATCGCAGATAAGCCAGTGGGGGTGTTAAAAAAAAAGATAAGCCAGTGGGGGTGGCGTGGGGAGAGAGAAAAGGGCGAGAGGTCAGCAACGCATCGAAGAAAGCGAGACTAAAGTTTCTCTCTCTCCCTCTGCATCCGTCCTCCCTCCACATCTCTCCGTCTCTCTCTCCCCCCATCCATCTCTCCATCTCTCTCTCCTCACGAGAGGGGCGGCGACGACGACGGCGGAACCCTAGAATTCGCCCGCTCCCTCCGAGCCCGCGCGAGCGAGCGACGCGCGCCGGCGGCGGGGCAGATCGAGCTCCTGGGTGGCGGCGCGGGCGCCATGTCGTCCCTCAGCCGCGAGCTCGTCTTCCTCATCCTCCAGTTCCTCGACGAGGAGAAGTTCAAGGAGACCGTGCACAAGTCGGTACCCTCCCGCCGTCTCTCTCCTCCCCTGCCGGCCCGTGGGCTATTTTTTTTCTCTCTCTCTCGGTTGGTGGCCGGTTGGGCTCCAGAAGCCAGCCCCTAGGGATTTGTTTCGGTGCGCTGTGATTTTTTTATCCTTTTCGCGATTTCCCCGGAATAAATCTTCGGGTATTTTCCCCCTCGTCTAGCAGTAGTACTTTGTTTTGGGTTTTGAGTTCATGGGGAGAAATGTTTATTTACTTTTACTTTTGCTCTGTTTGATCTGTTCCGTACGGGCAGTAAATCCCTGCCAAGTTTCGTGTTCGGTCGTTCTTATCTTTTTTTTTTCTTTCTCCGTGATAATGATTCTTTAATTTAGTTTAGTCAAAATGGATTCGCTTAGTCTCTACCGCAATTTCCCTTTTAGTTGGGGCAGTTCAGGGGTAGATTTGAAATTTCGCGATCGCGTGAGTCGTGTCTTTTTCCTCTTGTTTCTTTTTCTTTCAGCGTGCGCAAATAATAATTGAGCTCCTAGTTTTTTTCTCCCGTAACTTAGACTATTTCCTTTTCTTCTCTGCCGGCCACTTCAATTGGTAGAAAGTGAGATCTTCTAGATCAAGTGTGGTTAGTCCAGATAAAAAAATGGAGTTAGTCCAGTGATTGCGTGGCATTGTTGTCTCCTGTGCGGCGCCTTTTCCGAGTAAAACATCAGTAAATGGAGAAGCGTAGATGGCATTTACCTGGATTGCAGTATTGTTACGAAATCCCTGTCAAATTTGGACATTGAGCGCACAACTGGGTATGCAACCATTCCATCTAAACAAATGGATTGGTCTGGAACTCTGTTTTCACTTGTCTTCTGTACTGTCGTCAGTACGGTCATGCGTGAGGCCTCAGGTAGACAGCTCGTGTTGGCAGTATTGGGCCAATGTTGTGAGCTCAAGAATTGCATTGTTAGGGTCTTCCTGAGTGCTTATACCATTTTTTGCCCCTTCGAGCTCTGGTCCATCTATTATGTTTAGTGCAATGGAGTATTGCAATCTTTTTATGTGATTTTGCTGCATGATGCTGCAGGCTTGAACAAGAGTCAGGGTTCTACTTCAACATCAAGTACTTTGAGGAGAAGGTCCATGCTGGGGAGTGGGATGAGGTGGAAAGGTATCTCTCAGGTTTCACCAAGGTGGACGACAATAGGTATTCGATGAAGATCTTCTTTGAGATCAGGAAGCAGAAGTATTTGGAAGCGCTTGATAGGTAATATTCTCGCGTTTCTTGTGGAATTGTACGGTACCCCCACTCTGAAAAAGGATCAGGGGTTTCCTGCTGTCCCATGTTTTTGGCATTGGTTGAAACTAAAGTTTACTAATTTGCTGTAGTAATTTCTAACAGGCATGATAGAGCAAAGGCTGTAGATATTCTTGTCAAGGATCTTAAAGTCTTCTCGACATTCAATGAGGAGTTATATAAAGAGATAACACAGCTTCTCACTCTTGAGAATTTCAGGTTCTTTTTTCCTACCCCATGTTATCATCATTATTTGTTTTCTCTTTTTCTTTATGTGGAAGCCATCCTGAAAGCTTCTTGTGATTGATGTTTGCGTATATGGTTCCTCACTAGTCTGTTCCTTTCTGTGAGCTGTTACCAGTAATACAGTGCAAAATGATATGGTTGGTTGTTTAGATAAGTGCTTGGATCTTCAATTGCTTCGGACTGTTGAAACACAAATTCAAATATCTTTCTTAGATATTTTATAACTTATATAGTACTGAACTTCTATGCTTGGGGCGGTTTCACTTTGTCTGCAATCACATCGTTCATTTTTTTGTCGTATCATGGATTAAATGAAACTTTTAGCTGACTGAGCTTACAGGCTGGGCAACTGCATCGACCTATTAACACTTTGATAATCCAGTTATTATCTACTAAATGACATGGGCACAATACAAGGGGTTATATATAAGATGGCTACTTGGAAAACATTATTAACAAGGGTCCACATGTAGTACTTAGTTATGATTTGTAAATTCTTGTTCTTGAGTGTGGTTGCATTCCTGAACTGTTCTTTTAACAATATATATGGTGTGTGTGCCTTTTTCATCATCTAATTTGTTTATGTATATATTATTAGTATTTTGGTTTTACTATTCTTTGTAAATTAGCTCAAATCATTTACAGTTTGCTGTTTTCCTGCAGGGAAAATGAACAGCTATCTAAGTATGGGGATACAAAATCTGCTCGCAGTATTATGCTCATTGAGCTAAAAAAACTAATCGAAGCAAATCCCCTTTTCCGGGAAAAACTTGTCTTTCCAACTCTTAAAGCATCCCGCTTGCGGACTTTAATTAACCAAAGGTTTGAACTAAATAATCTAATGGTGTTACGCTATCTGAGTCTGTTTTCATGTTCCATTTGATCTTCCGTTAGCTGGTGAACGTGTGAGTTCATAATTCCTTGAGAACATTTGCAGCTTAAACTGGCAGCATCAACTTTGTAAGAACCCTCGACCAAATCCAGATATCAAGACATTATTCACGGATCACACTTGCTCTCCTCCCAATGGAGCACGTACATCTCCTGTATCTGTACCATTGGCAGCTGTTCCGAAGGCTGGTGCAGCATACCAACCACTCACGGGCCATCCTGTATGTTCTCTCTATAATATCATTTCCTGCTTATGTGCGTTTTATGATCCTTAGTTACTAACATCCATTATGTTCATTAACGCAGCCATTCCAGCCTCCTCCTCCTGCTGGTCCATCTTTAGCTGGTTGGATGACAAGTGCTGCTGTTTCTTCATCCATTCAGTCTGCTGCCGTGGCAGCATCATCAATGTCTGTTCCACCAAATCAAGGTATTGTGGTAAACTGGTGCCTTTCTGTTGACATGCATCGAGTGGCTTGTTTTACACATCTTTGCACCAAACTTGATACTTCGCTAGTCGATAATAACTAACAAGTCTTATGTCTGGAGTTTTACCTTTTTACGTACAGAAGATGTTGGTACTAATACACTCCCCTGGCAGTTCAAAAGAAAAAAACACTCCCCTTGTAATATTTCTCTGACCTAAACCTGTCCATTTTATTATGCATACCTTTTTTTCTCACTAGGGATGGCATATTCGAGCATAATCTGTAACAGAGACATAACTTGGCTTGCTGGTTATTTAATTTTTTTTGTTGACATTTTTTATAATAAAAAATTACCTGGTGTTGAGTTTGAATGAAACCTTAAGATCTGCTGAACAAGAAACATGAGTTATGAGATGATCCTTGCAATCAGCCTGTGCAATTAGTGGTTGGGCACTTCTATTTCGTTGGAGTTGCAGTTACCTTGACCGTTGTAGCCCTAATTAATCTTTCTGCAGTTGTATCCAATGCTAAGCATTCTCCACAGAGTACTCTTGCAATGGTTTTATGGGGAAGGTCTCGAATAAAGTTTCCTTGTTAAGACAAGTCAATAAATCTTTCTGCTGTTATATTCATGCTAAATATTTTTTCAAGTTTGCCAGTCTTCATTACCATTGTTGTTGTTGCCAGAGTGCAAACACAGATCAAGTTCATTAGTCTGCATGTCTTGTGGTGTTATTAGGATTTTATTCTCGGTTTTGCAATCAGGGAGTTATTTTTGGAGAGGGAATGGGTTTATATTTGTATCTTAGAAACATGCGCTGTTACCTTGGTCTAAACTGATCAGAACGTATGGATTCGTAAACCAGACTTATTTATATGCAATTAAGAAGGGACATCCGTGTTACCTAGTGGTTAAGCACAAGTTGTTGCTGAGTTCTTGGGTTTAAGTCCCCACTCGCCTTCTTGAAAAAAATGGTAGATCCTTCTACCTATTCTCGTCTTTGTGTGTCGGAAGTAACAATGTTGTGAGAAGTAATGAATCTACAATGAAGTAATTACATGATAAACTAGAGCAATAACTTATTTTCAATGCAAAGTTTGGTGTGCCGTATACTTTATGCCAGTTCATCTTTGGAGCATTATGCTCTTCATGTGTGTGATTCTGTACTGAGATAAGCACATACATGCCACTGTTGTTATTGCCTCTGTCATGTTCTGTTTTGTAGACCGATATATGTATAGTACTTTTCTCTCTCCTCCAAGGCCCCTTTTATCTATATGTAATACTTCATATTGACTTGTATTTAAGGAGTATAATGGATCAATGTTATACAGTTACATTATGAGATTAACTTAACAGTCCTGGCTTAGTTCTTTCAGGATGTAAAGCTTTAACTCTCCATGGCAACAAAAATGAACACGTAGTTTTTATTATTGCCATTTTGTTTGCTGTGATGGGAAATGTATTATGTGTTCAGTTGTCCTATGACCTCAGTTCTATACATAACAGTACATTATTTCCCCAGGCATGATCAAACGCCCAGCTATATCAGACTATCAAAGTGCAGAATCTGAGCAACTAATGAAGCGATTGAGGCCCGGTGGACATGGTATTGATGAGGTAATGTTGCATTGTGGTCAAGATTTACGGCCACAGCCCATTTTGTATGAGCTAAAGAAAATTATCCGTACTTATTTGCAGGCCACCTATCCTGCACCTACTCCTCAACCTTCATGGTCATTGGATGACCTTCCTAGGACAGTGGCGTGTACATTATCACAGGGATCTAATGTAACTAGCATGGACTTTCATCCTTCTCGTCATACACTACTACTAGGTACAATTGAGATTCCTAATTTACTCTTATCTTAAAAAAAGGATGTAGTCCCAACTTGGCAAGTACAAAAGGTGTCTCATGTGGTTTGGGCAAATCTTTGAATTTCAACACCATATTGATTTTCTCATCTTGTTTACTGCTCAATAGTTGGATCTGCTAATGGTGAATTTACACTTTGGGAGATTGGTCTGCGTGAGAGACTGGTCTCAAAGCCCTTCAAAATTTGGGACATGCAAGCATGTTCAGCACAATTTCAGGTAACTGAGATCTCAAAGAAGTTGAAGGTCTCAATGTAATTTACTCCTGTTTGTTTTTACTTGCAGTCTTGTACTTGTTTGCAAGTGTCTATATGTTTTGATATTATATATGTGCCTGACTATTTACCTCTTATGAGAAAAGAGTGCCTTGGCTAAAGACTCTTCCATGCCCATTAATCGAGTTACATGGAGCCCTGATGGAGACTTGATTGGTTAGTGCTAATATTCAATCTTCAGCCAGTAACTCTGCATTGCACTCCATTGTTGCTTAAGTTCTCCGTATTGTGCTCCATTGTTTCTTAAGCTTCCTTTTTTGTTTTTGTTTTTTAGGAGTTGCATTCGCAAAACATTTGATCCATCTGCACGCATACCAACAACCAAATGAAACACGCCAAGTTTTAGAGGTTTGTAGAACTTCTAATTGCGCATCGAACTTCAATTTTATAGATGTTACATTTCATTATATTAAATGACTTTGGTTACTAAACCATTTATTCATCATGTCAGATTGAGGCTCATTCTGGAGGAGTTAATGACATAGCATTCTCCCGGCCAAATAAGCAACTTTGTGTTGTCACTTGCGGAGATGACAAGCTGATAAGGGTATTTGACATGTCGTAAATGGTTATCATCTATTTCATTTTTCCCAGGCCTGGTCTTCTGTAACTTACTTTCCATTTTGTAGGTCTGGGATATGCATGGACAGAAAATATATTCGTTTGAAGGGCACGAGGCACCTGTGTATTCTATTTGCCCTCACCACAAAGAGACTATTCAGGTATGTTGTCTGAATAGAATATTTAGGCATCAACACTTAGAATGCAATGATGATATCTGTGGTTGCTCCTTATATATGCCGCAAAAGTGTACTCAACTCTAGTTTGAATTGAGGCAGTATGAGCAATCATGGGTGATGCCTGTATTTCGTGAACCGAGAGAGGTTTATGAGTGCATGGCTTTTTCAAGCATGTAAGCGTTTTTCTGGTGTACTGATACATGATTTTATTGTGTTCCCTGCAGTTTATTTTCTCAACTTCCGTTGATGGGAAAATTAAGGCATGGCTTTATGACAATGCGGGATCTAGGGTGGACTATGATGCTCCAGGAAAATGGTGTACTACAATGCTTTATAGTGCCGATGGAACTAGGTAAACATGATGTGTTATTTTGCTCACTAGAAGTGTTTTGAGTTATTCTAGATGTAATATTTTACTTGTCATCGATTTGAAGGTTGTTCTCATGCGGAACAAGCAAAGAGGGAGACTCGCATTTGGTTGAGTGGAACGAAAGCGAAGGATCTATCAAGAGAACATATTCTGGATTCCGCAAAAAGGCATCTGGTGTAGTGCAGGGTGTCGTGCAGTTTGATACAGCTCAGAATCACATTTTAGCTGCTGGGGAAGATAACCAAATTAAATTTTGGGATGTTGATAACACCAACATGCTTACCTGTATTGATGCCGACGGAGGCTTGCCAGTTAGTCTCTGTTCCCTATTATATTTGCCAACCTTTTCTCCATTTAGTAATCTAACCTCTGTACATTCTAACAGGGCCTTCCCCGGTTAAGGTTCAATAAAGAAGGGAATCTTCTTGCTGTTACTACAGTAGACAATGGCTTTAAGATACTTGCAAATTCTGATGGGCTCAGATCTTTACGGGCTTTTGGGAACCGGCCTTTCGAGGCATTTAGATCGCCATATGAAGCTTCTGCAATGAAGGTGAGCACATGTATTCCTGCCTGCTATTGTCATGACAGATTGCGGGTGTAGTTTACAGAAAGTTTCTAACCCTGAGTGTTGAATTAATAGGTCTCAGGCGCTCCTGTTGTTGCGGGCATCTCTCCTAACATTGGCCGAATGGATAACTTAGACAGGAACTCTCCTGCAAAGCCATCTCCTATACTGGTATGCTGATCCAGAAGAAAGTAGACTTTGATAAGTTTCATATGTTTTAGTGCCTCTATGCTTACCTTATCAACAACAATGCAATCTTACTTGATCATGATTATGATAGAATGGTGCTGATCCATCATCTAGAAGCATAGATATAAAACCAAGAATTTCAGAAGAAAAGCCTGATAAAGCGAAACCTTGGGAGCTGATGGAAGTTCTAAATCCCCAGCAATTCCGTGTAGCTACGTTGCCAGAAACTCCAGACCAAGCCAGCAAGGTTTGATCCATCCTATTCTTGATTGTGTGTTTGTACTTCTCATCACGAAATTTCTGAGAAGATTAGCAACATATGCAGGTTGTCAGACTTCTGTACACAAATTCTGGTGTTGGTTTGTTAGCACTAGGGTCTAATGCCATTCAAAGGCTGTGGAAATGGAACCGCAATGAGCAGAATCCAAGTGGGAAGGTATATTTTTTTTTCTATTGATTCCTTGTGTTTAGGTTAATTCAGATTGTTGTATAAAATTTTCCTTTCATCTGAACAGGCCACAGCTAGTGTTGTGCCGCAGCATTGGCAACCAAACAGTGGCCTTGTCATGGCAAATGATATCGGAGAAACAACTCCTGAGGAGTCAGTCCCATGCATTGCACTCTCCAAGAATGATTCTTATGTGATGTCTGCATGTGGTGGAAAGGTCTCATTGTTTAACATGATGACATTTAAGGTAATTTTAGTTATTTTATTTGGATGTATTCCAAACTTCAGGAATTTTTGATGATGCATCTGTAGGTCTTTAGTATATATGTTGTATTTGGATGGGCCAATCAGGTCCAATATCTGGGGTGGCCCATGAGGCCTTTGTACTGTGTTATATCCCCTCTTTAAATCAAGAATAAGGTGCATTTTGCCGAAACATTAACAGCGTCTTTCCTACAGGTGATGACAACATTCATGCCACCTCCACCAGCATCGACCTTTTTAGCTTTTCACCCTCAAGATAATAACATCATAGCAATTGGAATGGAAGATTCAACCATCCACATATACAATGTCAGGGTAGATGAGGTACTAAAACTTAAAACTGCCACAGATATCAAGTTATCTAATCACTGCTTTGCTGCTGTATTGAGCTTTACCTTTTCAGGTCAAAATTAGACTCAAAGGACATCAAAAGAGGATAACCGGATTGGCCTTTTCCAACAGCCTGCATATACTTGTTTCTTCAGGCGCTGATGCACAGGTTACTACCAATGACACCTTTTCTATTTTTGCATTTTCGTTGGTCAGTCATTCACTGTTCTCGTTTTGCAGTTATGTGTGTGGGCCACCGATTCTTGGGAAAAGAAGAAGTCGGTCGCTATACAAATACCAGCTGGGAAGACTCCATTAGGAGACACAAGGGTTCAGTTTAATTCTGACCAAAATCGCTTGCTAGTAGTCCATGAGACTCAGATAGCTATTTATGATGCGTCCAAGATGGAGAGAATCTACCAGGTAGCGTATCATATATTTGATGGAAACATTTTGTTACTGTCTGTTAATAATCTCTTCCTCGATCTTGTTTCAGTGGATACCTCAGGGCACTTTGTCAGCTCCCATATCTCATGCATCGTATTCGTGCAATAGCCAACTAGTTTTTGCTGCTTTTACTGATGGTAATGTTGCCATCTTTGATGCGGATAACTTGAGATTACGATGCCGAATTGCATCATCTGCTTACATGTCTACGACAGCCATAAACAGGTAATCTCTTTTTGTACATTGGTTGCACAATATTCGCCTGAACATCATGCCACGAATTCTGAGTGCTGCTACATTTTGATTTTCATTTACCCTCTGAAAGATTATAACCATCCGATAACTGATCAGCAAGCAATTTTTCAGTATGAAATTGCATCAGATATTATGGAAATACATATATTTGGGGAAATCAATGAATATTAATGTATTAATAACAACAAAATTCGTCCAAACTCCAGTCTCAAAAACATTAAACCTATTATATTTTTCACGTAAACTTTGAAGTTAAAAAATCGAAAAGAACATGTGTGCTTTGAGCTTGTTAAGAACAAGGCAGCGTAAAAATTATTGGTGGGCAAGGATCATCAGCTACATGTTGATTGGCTAATGTGGAGACGTATTTACTGGCATTTTTATCCGTTCAAGTTTTGGTAACTTTATGATGTATTGGTGGACTGGCCTAATGAGTACTCAACTTTGTAAGACCTAGCTTCCTGATTTCAGGAGCAAGGTAATACACAAAGGCAGTGTTTAGTTGATGACCGATGAAATGTAAGATAGGTCATCACCAATGTCTTGATATTATTGTGGGAAACATGTAGGATGGCTGTTGACTGTTGACTTCCATTAACCATTTAAATACAAGCCAAATCATCGGATATCTAGTGTAAAGGACAATAGACATAGACAAGAAACTATGACATATTTATTTTTTAATTTCCATTCCACTATTAAGTTTCAGATTATGGCAAATACTTTACTGCTCTTACTTGCTGCTTATGATCTAACAACCATATCTCTCTTGGCTCCAGTAATCCACCTGTTTACCCTTTTGTTGTCGCTGCACATCCCCAAGAACCAAATCAATTTGCAGTCGGGCTGTCAGATGGATCCGTTAAAGTGATGGAGCCGTTGGAGTCCGATGGGAAGTGGGGAACGCCTGCTCCAGTGGAAAATGGGGTGCCCAACGGCAGGGCGCCAGCATCATCAGCTACAAGCAATCCAGCCACAGATCAAAACCAAAGATAGATGCATGTTGAGTTAATTGTAAAATCTTGTCATCCGCATGTTGGTGTCAGCTAGGTTATTGTTGCGTTTCTTGGGAATGTAAGATCAGCTGTTTGTTTATGTTGTAGATTGTGAGATAATTACCCTTGCTCCTATGAGTGATGATCTTGTGATAGGGATAAAGTTCATAAGAAGGATCGCCTTAGGTTTTCGGCAGTTTAAACAGAGTAGCCGGACGCTGTAGGTATCTTTGCATAATGATGTAAATCAGTTCATGGTTTTGCATCCATTTTTTTTTTCTGGAAAGACGGACAAAAGCCCCGGGCCTCTTGCATGGATTGATGCACTATCCATTTGTTATTGCATAGTCGTTGAGAATCCAACATCACAAACGGGTGTACAAGTTCATATAAAGCCCATACCGAGGCTGAAACAGCCGACAAGAGCAACGGGACTACATGATGCCTGATGCGTTGCTAGCATTGGTATGCTTTGGTTTTCCCTTCGTTCTGGTTGCTTTGGAGAAATCTATTGTGATGGGGCGTGCTACGCGTCGGCTGAAGATCCGCTGCCTCGCGAGCTGTCCGATTCAGTGACGCAAGCAGTCTGTAACGTTTTTTTTCTTCTTTAATTTTCTGCAATAAGACCCTTGTTGTAAAATCTCATTTTCTCTAATTTTCTACAACAAGAATCTTATTGCAAAATCTCCTCTTCTTTAATTTCCTGCAACAAGACCCATGTTGTAAAACCTCATTTTCTCTAATTTTCTGCAACAAGACCTTTGTTGCAAAAATTGCAATAACATCTCCCGCCGCCACGTCTAATTTTCTGCAACAAGACCCTTGTTGCAAAAGTTGCAACAGCATCTCCGGCCATGTCGCGCACTTGCATAGTCGTCGTTAGCTGCCGCCATTCCGCAACAACGCTGTTTTTACAGAAAACATGTCTCGGAGGTTTTGTTGCAAACAGCGACGCAGGGCCGAGCGCATAGTGAACGTGGACGTACGCGCACAGTTATGTGGTTGCTGCCAGCGTCGGTGGTGACAGGAGGGCGGCGAGGTTCATGGCGCTCCACGACCGACATGGCAGATCTCGCCGGATCCGTCGATTCAGTCGGCGGGGAGGCGTTTAGTGGCGGAGATCCGACATGGATGCGCTCGGCGATGACGACCTACAGGCGGCGGCGCTCGGCTTGCCCGCCATCGCCCTCCCTAGTCCGTGCACTGCGGTATCTAGCCCTGTTCGGTTTGTAACAAAAGGCTAGTTGCAAACCTCCTTCCTGAAACAAAGGACCAGTTGCAGAAACGTGGAGACGGAAGGGGTCGCTCTCGACCGTCTAATCAACAGTGCATCCGACGGACACGGAGACGGCGGATGCACTGTCCAACTCCAAGGTGCCGACCCAAACGGACGTGGGTTTTCTTCGTTTTTTGTCCGTTTGGATCGGCCGAGCGGACGAGTGTGTCCGGTTTTGGTCCTGGGGGCGTCGGTGCACCCAACGCGGCCGACGCATTTGGTCCGTGCGGCAACTTAAAAAAAATAGACATACAACATTTAAAATAAAAACATGCATATTAAAATGCCGGACAAAGTCCACTTAGACATTAATTAAACATAAAACATTAAAACACACACAAAAACCCGCAGCCGCCTGCAACCCTAGGCGGCGGCGGCGCTGCCCATGGGAAGGCCTGCTGGTAGGCCGCCAGCGCCGCAGCCTCCGGCGTCTGCTGCTGCGCTGCCTGGCACTGCGCCGCCGCCGCCTCCTCTTCGTGCTCCCACTGCATCCGGCGCTCCGCCTCACCCGCTCCGCCGCCAGCACGCGTCCCTCCCACTCTTGGATGTGCTGACGCGCTTCTCCTCCTCTGTCATGCCCGGCAAAACGAGCGGTGCAGAGAGGTAGATCGACAGCTCGCTCATCCACATATAGCTCTGGAGGGCGACGGCCGGCGGCGTTGGTGGTGGTGGTGCTTGGCCGTCGGACGCGGACTCCTGGAGTACCTGCTCAAGGCCAGACCACATGGCATTCGCCGTGCGCACAGATTCCTCCATAGCACGCTGCGTCGCCTCCTCGAGGGCCGCCTGGAATATGGCTTCTTCATTCTCGTCCTCCTCCCGCACCATGAATGCCGGCGGTGGAGGGAGGGCATCAATCTGTACGACACCACGACGGCGCACGTCCAGCTCCGTCGCGAACCAGACGTCCCAGTTCGGGGAATCCGACGCGTACGCTGGGTCACGTCATTGCTCCGGTGAGAGGAGGGTACGGCGGTTGTGGATAATTAGTGCACGCGCGCGCTCGGACTGCGGCACGTCTGGCACCGAAATGCAGTTGGGGTTGAGGTGCCAGCCGTGCGGCGTCCGGCCACGGCAGCGGGACGCGGTGCTCCCAATGGTAGTGCGCACGGTGCACTGCGATGTATAGCCAATCGCGTGGGCGTGGCGGCCGCCCCCTCCCCCGAAATACCAACGTGAAGTTGGCCGGGCGGTGCGATGAGCCAGCTTCGTGGTCGTGCTTGCCACATTTGCCACTGCGGCTGAAGAAGCACATGGCGATGATGGCGATCTAGGGTTCATGTTAGGTGGCGGGGGAGCAAGCTCTGGATGTGGACTGGCTTGGCGAGAAGTGGATGAGGCCGGGCCCTCCGAACGTTTGCCATTTAAAAAAGACATGGCCTGGACGCTTCCGGTGGCTGACGTGCGGGCCCGAGGTGGGTGGATGGGATTGACTACGACCGGGGTGGTGGTTGGTAGGCCGACACGCGTGCCCGAGGCGGACACCGAGAGGACGCGTAGCGCGTTCGCCTCGCGTCCATGTGGATGCAAATCAGGTGCAAATTTGAGCCGGATATGCGTCCAGACGGACACCGAGTGGACCAGATTTCTAGATGCATCGGCACCCTGGGCCATCGCTTTTGTCCATTTTGGCCCAAACAGACACAATCGAACCAAATGCCTCGTCGGGTTGGAGTTGGCCTTGGTCCTGGCCGTAGGGTGATGATGCCCCGACCGGATATTTGAGCCCTCGTTCGGGTCGCGTTTGGGTCCTCTCGGTCTCGGGTCGGACAATCCAGGCAATTTTGCCGGACTATCTGGGCCTAAGTTGGAGGGAAAGCCTTGCCTGCCCTAAAATTTTCTCGTCTTTCCTGAATGCTAAGGAGAAGAAGAGGATTGCATAATAAAAAGGATATTTTAAACTTTTATCATTAATTTGGTTGTGTAGGTGGGGACCTGGTATTTTTGGAGTTTTTATGTGAAGAATTACAAAATATGTTTTTCAGCAAAAATGTGAGTTAGGAAGGATTGATTGACGAAATATCAATCAGAGGTGACGGTTAGAGCATCTCTAAAAGATCCCGTAAAATGCCCCGACCACTATAATAACATCCGTTTTCAGGTACCGGGGCGAAAATTCCTCCCGCGCAGGTCCAGAAAACGGCTCCTCCTAGATTTTTTTTGGGGGAGAGGGGGGGGGGGCATATTTCGGCCCGAGTGCCGTGCCCAGTTTTCGCCGCCCCATTTGTTGTTCCCCAATCGCTAGAAAATATTGGCAGGGCAGAAGTTTCAGCTCATGCCCTCCATTCTGTCGCCGCCACTGCCGCATCTCGTCGTTGATTCCTGCTGCCCCCGGCCACCTGGTGCTCGAGTAGCTCCCCGCTGCCCGTCGCATCTTTTCCACCACTTTGGGAGCTCGCGGGTGGCCATTCCTTCCCACGTGCCCGTGACCGCCGCGGCCGCCATGGGTCCGCCGTGGAGCTCTGCGCGAGGCCCCATTGCAGCTGGAAGAGGCTGCTCCGGGCATGATTGACCGCGGATTCGTGCTCATAGCCGCCGTGCCCGTTGGCGCCGCGTGTTTGGGGCCGCGCGTCCGTGGGGAAGTAGATGAGGCGGATTTGCTACCGGCCGTCTGTGGGGAAGAAGCAGCACTGCTCCAAAGGTAATTTTCGGGTGGTTGTCGTCAATTTTAATTTTAGGAGACGTGCGATATGAAGATTAAATTATGGATTTATTTTTTAAAATGGATATTGATTGGAGTTCCTCATCATCGTCGGAGTCAGATGATTCCGACAGAGGATTTGCTTTCCGACGACGATGTCGAGCACCTCGTCTTGTTGCAGCTCGTCCAAGAATTCGAGGGCGGCAAGAAGAGAAAGCTTCATCGACGGTTGGCCATCTTTGCATTCCGCGCAACCTAGCTCTTGGCCATTCCATGCTCATGAAAGATTACTTCGCCGAGGTACCGACCTATCCGGCTCACCTCTTCCGTAGGCATTATCGAATGTGTAGATCTCTTTTTGTTCACATTGTGGAAGCTTGCGAGCAAAACTGTCGTTTTTTCACTCGCCGGAGGGAAGCCACCGTTTTGCTTGGGTTTAGTTCATACCAAAAGATATCGGCGTCAATGAGAGTGATAGCATACGACATTCCGGCTGACTACACCGATGAGTATCTTCGCATTGGAGAAGATACCATGCTCAAATGCGTGCATGTGTTTTCCGTTTTAATCCGGGTTTTTTATCCCGAGTGTCTCCGAGCTCCCAATGAGGACACAAAGAAGTTGATGGTGATGAATGAAGCAAGAGGATGGCCAGACATGCTAGGAAGTGTTGATTGCATGCATTGGAGGTGGAAGAACTGCCATACGGCTTGGTACGAGCAGTACACCGGCCATCATCGAGATCCCACTATTGTGCTCGAAGCCGTGGCTTCGCATGATTTGTGGATTTGACATTGCTTCTTTGGTTTGCCTGCTTATCTCAGTGATATCAATGTATTGCAGAGATCACATCTTTTTGTTTGGCTTGCTAGTGGAGATGCTCTGGCTTGCAACTACACCGTCAATGGACATAACTACACCATGGGGTATTAGCTTGCCAACGGTATCTATCATTCATGGTAAACATTTGTAAAGACCATCAGTAAGCCAAAAGGCAAAAGGCAAACTATTTTTGCCCAAGCACAAGAAGCATGCCGAAAGGATATTGAGAGGGCATTTGGTGTGTTGCAAGCTTGGTTTGCCATTATTCGAGCACCTGCTCGCTTCTAGGATAAGAAATCTCTCTCAAATATCATGACTGCATGTGTAATTCTACACAACATGATTATCGAGGATGAGAGGGATTCAAATTTAGAATTTTTCTATGACAATATTGGTAGCCGTGTCAAACCTGCCAGGAACCCGGATCAGATCCTTGCATTTCTTGAGACCTATCAGCGGATTGACGACAATGCCACACACGCCCAACTTCGTGATGATCTCATTGAGCACCAGTGGAAACTGTATGAGATGTAGACTCCTGTTTTATTTATTTGATCTTATTTGTATTCATGAGTGATTTGAGCAATTCTTTTCATTCCGGACCATTCGTTATTGTTTTAATTATTCGGATTCGAACATTTGTTGTAATTGAGATGATTATTGTATTGTATGATGCTAAAACATGAATAAGTTTGATTTATATTGCTATTGTATTAATATTTATGTTGTTCAAAATCATGAATTTGCCTAAAACCCCAAAAACTGGTTTGCGGTGCCACACGGGTTCGGACGGAATAGATGCCCTAAACTCGTACCGCAAACTTTTGCGGTACGAGTTTAGGGCATTTGTTCTGCCCGAACCTGAATGGTACCGCAAACCAGTTTTTGGTACCCTAAACTAGTTTTGCGCGACTTGTTTTCCTGGGATTTGCTAGAGATGCTCTTATAGGTCCAACGTCCTGGCCTTCCAACAAGCTTGCTCTACTATACACCCTTTTACCTACTCTGGGAGTGATTCCACACTATTATTTGTGGATATTGCCTCATGCATTTTTCGGTTCAGTTATACTATTGTATTATTTTTGGAGCTAGTTTGATTAGAAGGATACATTTTTTTGACAGAAAAGGTATAAATCCGATTTTGTAATAAAACCACCAGGCAAAATTCAAGCAAGCAACCACGACAGAATAATGTACACATCAGCCCCGCAAGGAAACGATAGACAGAAGTTTGCAAGAGGCACGCAAGCCAACTACCTACGCCCAAGAGGGAAACAAGCAAAACTAGCTAATAAAAGACGAGAACTTCAGGGGCTGGCAGCTTGATCCCTCTGGAAGAGGGTAGACGCCGTAGTCCTAACAAGCGAGATCAACAGCTCCGTCGCATCGCGATCAACCTCCTTAGAAGGACACTGAGTGCCAATAGGCTCCGTTCATTCCAAAGCAAATAATAATAGAGTTGAAGAACGAGCTCACCACAATGTGTCGACACATCGGACACACCATCATTAGATTAGTCAAAATTTCGGCCGAGAAACACCTAGTAGGTAGAGAAACATCTCCTTTCAACAAAATGGGGAGGCGGAGGCGCCCCCTCGGCCCTCTTTTTTTTCGCCGGTAGCGCGACCTTGTCCAACGGCCTTCACCGATGGCCGGCGGGCGCATGGGCGCGACGGAGCGAGCAGCGACGACCGTCGACGTTGTGGTCGGTGCAACTACGGGCTTCCCTTGCCGACCGTTCTTTAGTGTGATCGAGTCCGAGTTCGCCGACGCCGGCGGATTCCGGCACCGTTGAGGTGCGGCCAGCATCGGGTCGGCGGTGTGGCTCGGGCAGGAGAGAAAGCTATTTTTTTATTGAGACTTTGTTTTTTAAAATAAATTTAGGCTAATGGAGGAAGATGTGCGAAAAGCTATTTTCTAAGGCATCAAAGGTTTTAGGGGAACGGCTAGATGAATGTTAGCTCATCAAACAAATTTTATTAGGGCATTGATGTTTTTTAGGAGAAGGGTCAACGATGCTCTATGGAGACATTTTTATATTAAGAAAATTTTCCATCCAGGTGGTTTGCCCAAATCCTATTTGACGCCCTCAACATCAGTTTTTTTTAACACAGACAATCAAAATCGCTCACATACACGAGCATACACTCATCCCTATGAACGCACACACGTCTCCTCCCACAGAACTAACATCGCCGGAAGCATGAAATAAATCCAGGAATAATGCGAGTACCAATGTCAAGTCTAGGACTTGAACCCTGGTGGGCTGGGGATACCACTATCTTTCTAACTATCCAACCACAGGTTGATTCGTGCTCTCAACGTCAGTTACAGACAATTCCACAAACCAGCGCATGCCTCCTTCTGACCTGGGCTTGGCCCATTTTTTTCCTCGTTTGCTCTGCGCTACATTCGCGAGCCGCTGGTGCAGCTCGGTTTTGGGAAGCTTCTAGTAGCTTCCCAGTTCGGTTTTCTTTTTGTTTTTTCATTGGGTTTTCCTTCCCTTTTTCCTTTATAATTTTCTTTTTTTTGGGTTTTTTCTTTTGGTTATTATTTTTGTCAACATTTCAAAACACGCGACTTTATTTTTCAAATGTGTGAACTTTTACAAATGTTCAAATTCTTTTCAAATTTATGAATTTTTTCCACATCCGCGAACAGTTTTTTAAATTTTATGAACTTTTTCTGAACTTGTGAAATATTTCAAATTGTGAATTTCTTTCCAAAGAATTCATGAACATTTTTCCGAACTCGTGAATTTTTTTGAATTCATGAACTTTTTTCAAATTCATGAACATATTTTAAAATCTATGAACTTTTTTTAAATTTACTTGTTTTTTCTAAATTCATGAACTTTTGAAATATGCTAATTTTTTTTTGAAATCTATGGACTCTTTCGAACGTGTGATTTTTTTTGGAAAAGTGAACGGTCAACGTGAAGTCAACGGGTCAGGTGAAAGATCAACTCATCTAGTCAATGCTCAACTGGATCCTGTTTTTTCTTCATGGAAACGAGCGAACGGGTCAAGATAATTGAGCCAGCGAGCGGCAAACCGTAATGGGCCACGGCCTGCAGGAACGCACGTGAGCGCTTAAGGCGCCGAAGGGGGCTCGGTAAAGTACAACCCCCCCCCCCTCCGGATAAGACTGAGTTGGTCGGTTCGGCAGCGGTCGCGAGGAATCCCCGTCCAACAGCCGTATCTATGGCCGCCAACGGCGAGCCGCCGGTGCCGGTGGTGGTCGCCAACATCGACCACCACCCGGCGCCCCTACTCGGCCTCTTCTTCGACTCACCGATTCCACGTGTCCCTCGCAATGGCATCCCCTGCATCCCCGCCTTCGCCCCCGCCCACCGGAACAATCCGGAGCTCGTGGCCGCCATCTTGAGCGGTGACTTCTTCCTCACCACCCTCCAGGCGCGCGACGACCCGGAAGCTTTCTGGTTCGTCTTAGACGCCCGTGGCGGCTACCTTCTCCTCATCAAAGGGGGCGGGTTATTGCTCGCCCTGCTAAACCCCTTGGCACGGCGGTGCGAACGGATCTTTGATCTGAGTCACGCCCACATCTTCGACGACGACGACGACCACCGCCGAGGCGATCGTCAAATCCTTCACGCCGGCGTGATCTGCGATGACGAAAACCCCGCGAGCTTTGGCATCTTCTGTCTTGCTGCCCATGGACAGTTCAGGTTGCGGGCTGCGGTCTTCTCCCCATCCTTGGAAATGGGCGGCGATTGGTTCCTCTCCCCATGGTCGGATGTCCCGCACCCCGTCCCGGAAGATGATCTTTCGCTTGAGAGCGGCATGCGAGTGGGTAATTTCATCTACTGGCCTCACCGGAATCGTGCGTATGTGGTTGTCTTGGACCCCGAACCAAACAACCCGCGATTGTTTGTTGAGATGATCCCACCTCTCTTGAATCTGGCTGGTTTTCACAGCTCAGTCCTTGGCCAAATTAATGGCGGTAACACGTGCATTGCTTATTCAAATGGATTCAACATCGGTTTCATGCTGCGTCAAGAAGATGGCCTTGATGCTGGGGCATGGGCTAACATCAGGGTACTCAACCTGACTGATCCAGTTAATGCTAAGATTGCGCAATTGCCCGAGAATGGGCTGAAAATTGCGGCAATGCGGGGTAGCATCCTGTACTTGACAACATCAGAGATGTTCCATCCGCCCCTGGTCGTTTGTTGGTTCGCTTGTCTGTGCTTGGAAAGTGGCAGGCTGGAGTGGTTGTTTCCCAGGACGTATGATGGTTTCTTCCAGCCATACCACCATTCGTAGTGGAGCACTTCTCTGTTACCAGAGAGTGAAAATTTTGATCCCTTCATATGAGGAATGATGACAACCAGAGAAGGAAAATCTGTGAAAAGCATTGCCTTGTTATCCTACTAAACCAAAACACCCAGCTACCATCCAGAACTGATCTCTTCTTTGGACCAGCATCACGCTGAAGGTCCTGACGAAGTTCCTTGATATTCAGGATTCAGTGACAAGTCAATCCTGTATTTTGATCGTTTATGGTAATTGTTGTTGTCTTCTGTTACCAAACTTACCATTTACATTGTGGGTGAATTACTTCATCTGTTCCTTGACATTCAGGATTCAGTGATAACTCAATCATGTGGTATTTTGATCGTTTATGGTAATTGTGTTGTCTTCTGGTACGAAACTTTCCATTTACATTGTGGGTGAATTACTTACCTGTTCCTTGGGTTTGCTACTGTCTCTTCTCGGTATTGGGGCAAGGCATCAGAACCTTGGAGCCTTTTTTTTTTTCTGTCTGTAAGATTAGTGTTCTCGACCGGTTGTAGCCTGTTTACCCATTTTGCAAAAAAAAAAATATCCGTCTTATTTTGGCACATTAATTAGCAGTGCCTACTATCTCTATGATATGTTGTCCTCAGAATGATGGCGTGTTCTATATGATTTTTTTGCATGAGTAAATTTTTTTTTTGGAATGCTTTACTTAAGGAATTTATTTCTCATATATTTACAGTGTTTCTTGCACTGTATTAATAGGTTGGCTAGTTATCTTGTTCTCTTTGTAAATTTACACATCTCTTCAGGAATTTGTGTCAAAAGCTGAAACAGGCAAACAAGGTTGTCAGTGTTAAAGCATGGATAAATGACACGTATCACATGATATACTAGCTTATAATTTTGGATGGAATATAACCTAGGGCTCATATATGAGTATTTTATCTTTCACAATATTTTCAGTAGATAAATTCCTGAAGAGATATGCTCAATTGCTGATTAGTAAATCTGATTTTCTTTTTCTGTATACATGCCCAGCAGATACACAGTAGTATTAGATAAGATTGTTCTCCTACACCAACCAGCATTGTAGTGGAATCCTGTGGAGTTTACTGAACTATGATCATGGTCTATATGAACTATGTGATGAGAAATACGCTCAAGGCATCAAACTGACACCCTGAACACTTATGATTTGTGTAACCGCCATTGTTGGTCTTTGTACGCATCCTTTTGAAAGATCTATTCAGTAATATCATAATTCAAGGTGATGTCATGAGAAGTTATGAGAACTGACTACTTGGTAGTATTGTCTCTACCTCGCCTTAATGTGAGATTTCTTCTGATTCATTCAATTGCAATTTTTACAAGAGGCTTGCATTTTTGCCCCCTTACTGTTTATCTCTTCCTGGTGTCTGCTTTTAATACTTGTCAATTTGATGTTCGTGATCTTGTCAGGTTGTCCCGAGCCAAGTCTAGCCTCTGATATAGGTGAATATCATTCTTTTGTTCAAATAGAAATTAGTAGGTTAATTTCGCTGAGCGGAAATCAACAAACAACAACAACAGCAAACCGAGTATTAGTTGCTGCCGCTCTTAGACATATCTCGTACTGTGTTAAGTAAGATCTGCTGCCACTGTGCATGGTTACTCTTTTTCTTTTTGTCAATTTTGTGTGTGGTTACTCGTTGATGTCGAATACTCTTTTTCTTTTAGATGTCGAATACTCTACCACACTATCTGTGGTTTGTGAGGCACCTAGTCATCTGACGATGGCAGTGAAGACGGGTGCAAGATACTACTGTCCTCTTGTTCATACAATAAACCCCATGCGTTGCTACGGAAATTTATAGCAACAAAATTACCGAAAATAAAATTGAAATATATGAGAATAATACCGCATCATATTTTTTGTCATATATATGGTAGCAAACCTAGAGGTAAATAGAGGGTGGATGTATTGTTATATTGCCTTGTGATATTCCAGTTCAATTGTGTGTTGCTATAAATTGATGATGTAAAGGGCTTGCATGCTAGATGATGTAGAGGGCTTGCATGTGGTGAAAAGTGGAAGATTGCATGCGTTTGAGATGTGGATGACTTGTCTGTGCATTTAAATGGGATCACTTACTTAGATAACTAGAGATGATACCTTGAGCGTTACTGCTGGAATTAGTTGTAGTTATTTCAACGAGATTTAATTGTATGAAACATTGTTTGAGAACTGAAATTAAAATAATATAATTTATTATACTTAAATATTGTATACACTTGTAGAATATTTGTCTTTCCCATGCATGGCATGGCATAGCATAGTGAGTTGGCACTATTGCATGTCGAGATAAGGTGGGTCTTTTCCTATTGGTGGTAACATCGTTAGTTGGCATAGTTGCATGTTAAGAGAAATATAATTAGTGGGGTTCAACTATTTAGATATATAGGATTTCAGGCGATGAGAACATATGAGAAAATCCTGAACCTTAACTGCCTCCCGGGTCGCACTCGGGCGACTTCGGAAGCGCCGCCGCCACCACCCAAAATGCTTCGCCAATATCGTCCCTGCCGGAGGAGTCTGTCTGGAGGCAAGGCGTATCTGTCGGCCTCCCCCTTCCCCAACCTATCCTCCATCCTTTGCCTGCCCCTCGTCCATCTCCTCTCCTAGCGTATCGAGGATAACCGTCGTTCGGCTCCGCCTAGATCTCTTCGGCCGGCGCCAGATTCATTCCTATGCCCGTGTAATGCGCCCTAAACATCGCCAGAACAATCCGCCCCCCTCGCGTGTAGCCGATCGTCTCACCTGTTCCACACGCGCAGGAACCCGGTCGAACTTGTTGAAAATGTCAGAAGCTCATGGAGCTATCATCCTGTTTAAAGAGATGACCTATTACCGCTTTCACTTGTGCCTTTATCAACACCGCAAGCACCGCGAAATGCCAAACGAGTTGACTTGTCCTGATGTTACGATTTGTGACGACAAAATTTGCAAACCGTTTCTTTAGAACATCGTCTAGTTGACACCTGGACCGCCCATAGTAAAGGGCCACCAGTCTCGCCTCCTCATCCAAGCATGCGAAGTAAGATGCAACCAAGTATGTTGGTAAAGCAGATGGACAGGCAGGACAAAGGAAGTGTCGGGAAACATGTACAATTCAACACGCACCTGACAGATGGCGCTCAATCACGCGCAACTGCTCCTCAGCAGCCTTCCTCCGCTTGGCAGACTCATCAACTACCGCCTGTAGTTCCTGAATCGCCAGGTGACGGAGTCAAATCCAGCAGATCTTGGGTAGGGGGTCCCGAGCTGGTAGCCTTGGCTTGATGGTAACATGACAGAGAAGGGACACGGTGTTTACCCAGGTTCAGACCCTCTTGAAGAGGTAAAACCCTACGTCCTACTTGTGTTTTATTGACGAATGGGGTACAGAGTACAGGTTGATCTACCTCGAGATCGTATGTGTATGAGTCTATCCCTTCCTCTACGGACTATGCCCCTTGGCTTATAAAGATGTCGGGGGTACCTAGGGTTACATGCAGGTCGATTACATCTGAGGATAAACATGGTGAAGATTGCATTCGTGCCTTGGAGTATACGCCAAGTCTTCAGAGGGTTCCATCTTGATTACTCCATGGGGCCTGACGAATGTGGCCCACTAGTTGGTTGTTTGGGGGTCCTCAGCCCAGCCCATCTCTAGGAGTCGACGTGGTTAGCACCCCCTATGTAGGACACCATCAGTAGCCCCTGAACCGATCTTCCAAGCCGAGGACAATCCTCAGACGGCTTGTTCTTCGTTGTTGGACTTTAGCCTTGTAAACTGGCTCAACACCTTCTTCGCGCATCTTCCTCCAAAGCAACCATCGTTTTGTCCGAGGAATAGTATACCTCAGACCTTCGAGGATCCCCAACTGAGCTTCCCGAGAAGCACTTTTCCTTTTCATCGGATCCGAAGACCCTTCCCACACCTAGTTATCTTAACAGCGAAGTCTTCCTGTGCTGGAATGGGTGCGCCGGTTGGGTCATGTTCTGACAACTTTGACTGAACCCGAACCGCCACCACGTACTACGGAGCCGAAAGGTCTCGTCAGTAGTCATTATGCC
Organism: Elymus sibiricus; assembly: GCA_039707655.1. Classification (NCBI taxonomy): domain Eukaryota; kingdom Viridiplantae; phylum Streptophyta; class Magnoliopsida; order Poales; family Poaceae; genus Elymus; species Elymus sibiricus. Next base: position 156,925,582 of record CM077668.1, on the reverse strand, counting down.
GTGTTTAGCGTAGCTCGAGGCCGTTGCTATTGGCATGTCTTGTCAATAAAGAGATCATGCCCCGGATTTTTGGCGATATCATCAGTAAAAAAACCCTTGATTCACGCAAGCACATAATGCACATCGCGTTGGGAACTTGCGAAATTACTGCCACGCAGTACGCCCCTTCGGTGTTTTTACTGGCTTATAAAAGGAAAATGATAGAATCAATAAATTTTCATGCCTTTTCTCTCGCTCTTCGCTCCTGCCATCCCCAAGCTCCAGCGCCCAGAGAGCAGAGCCCTAGCAAAGCCTTCCGATCCCCTTTCGAAGCAGTGATTTAGGTAGCATAGTCAATTAGTGTGAGTTGTTTGCGTATTGGAATAAAATCAAAGAAGCTTAACAATATGTTGAAATAAATTAGGCTGAGGAAATTGTCATTGAAAGATAGGTTTGTACTGTAACTATTTAATTGTTAAATACGGACGAAAGAGAAAGAATAGAAAATGATCAACACATGACTATTAGTTAGAAGTGTCTAATGAAAGAAGGTGGAATCAATTGATGATCTAATGGTATATACAACTGAGATCCTTAGAAATGAGCTCTTAAGTGTAAATAAACAACATCATAAAAGAAAGCTTCTTGGATGGCAAACACAAATCCACTCTAGCGGTTCACTGGCCCAACATGGAACTGGAAGGAGAAACAAAGCCTAACAAACGATGGCGAGGTCCAGTTGTTTTCATCAAAACAAGTTGTACACTATCTAAATACTGATAAGTTATTGGGGCTGGTAGCTGTCTAAGATTTAGGCAACATAACATGCATAATGAGTTATGTCGTCTTCTGATTATGTTTCCCGTAAAACAAGATCACACTCAAAATCAAGAAAATAATTAACACATCAGCCACCAAGTTAGTCACCAAATTTGCATAATCCATCATCCATTTTTAGAGACAACAAAGCCAATAGTCAAATTCCTACGGGCAAAGATCAGGCCATAAGAATTTAAGATAAACATACAAGGACTAAAGTATATGGGACGTCCTTCAAAATTCCAGTGCACACATATGGGTATTGTCTCCGATTCAGAATCTTAGATCAAAGATCACACAAGCTAACATGGATAGGCATGCAATTCCAGGGGGTAGAGTAGTTGTCGTTACAGCAAAGTCTTTGCAGTATCTTCAAGAGCTCAGGAACACAATATATCTCTTAGTCGAGATAAATGCAGCAGCATTGATTTTTATCAACAATGTCTCTCACAGTGTACAATAGTAAACTGGGGGAAATATCTGGTGCACCGGTGCATTTGGTGCTACCGGTGCACCCGATTGAGATTAGCCATTCTACGAATGTTTAAAAAATCTGAAAATAAATTATGTTGTAGTGGCAACAAAAAACCGTCATACAACAAAATTTCATATCCAAATTTGAAACATAGTATGAGAATTAAAATGACAAAATTCATTGATGATAAAGAAATGGGCTCAATTCAAGGCCCATTTTGCATTAGATACTATTCACATCATGATTTGTTATTTTTGTTTTTCAATGTGCACTTTTTATTTGGATCTGAAATTTTATACCACGATAGATATGTACCGTACTTATATCCTCACAAAATGTCATAATTTTTCAACACTTAAAATGCAATTACGGAGACTGGGTGCACCAGTAGCACCAAATGTCCCGGTGCACCAGATACGTTCCCTAGTAAACTTAGCAGCTAGGTGTGGCCATTACCATATTCAACAGTTTTTGTTCCTAGAAAGTTATCTAACTGAGGCAACTACTTACGTTATGTTCCAGTAAACTGACTTAGATCTTATGGTCTGACGACATGATGGACCAACCTATTAGAAGGCACAGATGAAAAGAACTGTCAGTAGTACAGTATATTACACCTACGGTCCTTTGGTCTGACCACTACGATTGACCAACCTATTAGACGACACAAACGGGACAAAGGAAAACTTTGTCAGACAATCTTGTGAGAAATGATATATTTTAAAGATACTAACAGATAACTCTAATTTACAATAAGCACGAAATATCGAGAAAGCAAAGGAGTAAGTGCAAACCTTATCGTCTTCTAAGAGGCTATTAAGCACATGAACATTAAGACAATACAACCATGTGTCTAGGGATCCATCCATGCATAACAAAGAACCATGTTCTGATTTTGCGATTTTATCCCACATCATTGTCTTCACGCAAATCAACATAGACACCATGAATTATCTGAACTCAAAGCAACATAGTGGGATGGGTATTGAAGTTGGCCCTCGTTATCAATTTCCCGATTTACTGGACCAACAGAATCATCTTTCAGTTGCAATAGTTGATTTTCATAAGAACACACGAGAAGGACGTTAGGACAGTAATCACAAAATCAAAGCGATCAAATAAACTCACGTAATTCAAATCTTGGGGCATACCGAACAAAATTTTAGATATACAAACAAGAAAGAAAGTAAACTACCCCGGTTCACACTTTTCATACTTTGCAGTATCCGATAATTCATGCTTAACGTCATTTGACAAGAATGTGAATAATAAGAGATGTATCCAATCCCAGAAGTAAAACCATGTATCTTTTCCCTCTGCAATATTCATGCAACAGTATGAAACTCTTCCAATAAAAACAGCATAAATTGTGTGGTGAACTGAATCTTTACCTTTATACTGCAAGCACATAAAAGGAAGGTGACCACTTTCAAACTCTTCTAATCTACTCCCTCCGTTCCTAAATATAAGACCTTTTAGAGATTCTACTATGAACTACATACAGATGTATATAGTCCTATTTTAGAGTGTAGATTCACTCATTTTGCTCCGTATGTAGTCCATTATGGAATCTATAAAAGGTCTTATATTTAGGAACGGAGGGAGTAGTTATCCATGTAGCCATTCTCTCTAGTTTTATCCTCTTTTTCAGCTCATTTCTTATCTTCTTCTCTTCCTGAAGAATAGTTCTGTATCACATATAAGGTTTAATAATACATGTTCTTTACTGTTATAGTGAATACATAAATCCGTAAAAACCCTGCTTGCATCCAAGCGTTATGCCTAATTCAGTTAACTAAACTAAAGTGAACACAGAGGGGTGGGGATGAATTATACTGAGCTGACAGACTTACAAAGACATAGTGTGGGACCTTACTTGTTGCCTCTGATCTTGAACCAGGTCTGCTTGTGGGAGTAGAAAATGTCGCCGTTGCAGGAGCATTAGAGCGTGGGACTCAGATTACTACACACTGAAATCAATCATCAACGTCACAACAAATCTTCCAATAAATCTGATCTATTTGGTCTACAACAGGACGAGTGGAGAATGAAAGAGCAAAAGAATCCATCTCACCTGACGGTTTCAAGGACGTCCATGCAGACTTGGTGGCGTCCTTGTGCAGATCTTCATTGCAGGCCAGCTGCCGCTCGATGGCCGGCGCCTTCGCAGCCGATCCCCGGACGCCTCCCGACGTTAGCGGCAGCGGCAGTGTTGTCACCGGCCGAGATCATTGGCATAGGCGGGGATGATGTGGTCAAGCCGCACCGAGCGCGCCGCCTTCCCCATGTCCGCCTCCTTTCCCAACGTCCTCGCCCAGCCACCGAACCAAACCGCACCGCCGTCACCGAGCCAAGCCGTCACGCCATCCATGAGACCACTGCCTACCTAGAGAGGCGCCGGCTCCCTGCACCCCGCCATGCCGGTGGCGACGACCGTGACAACCCTAGCCGCAAGTAGGGAGAAAACGAGACGCAAACAAAGAAGAGAGGAGGTTGCGTGCCGTGGGAGAAAAAGTAATGGAGTGGACGAGCAACGTTTTTTCGCACCGCGTTTTTCTCTCCCTCCGGCACAGTAAAAAGGACAGGTGGACAACGCCAGCGACCGCCGTGCGTTCCCCTTTTGCTGTGGTTAATAATAACCCACTTCTCCTGATTTCGGAGCGGCTCAGTTCCTTCTAGATCAGACCGAGTTGGTTGGTTTGGCAGCGGACGCGAGGGAACCCCCGTCCAACCGCCGTATCTATGGCCGCCAACGGCCAGCCGCCGGCGGCGGTCACCATCATCGACTCCCTCCCTGAAAACCTGCTGCTCGATATCTTCCTCCACCTTCCCTCCCTCTCGGACCTCGTCAGCGCCACCTGCACCTGCCTGCCCTGGCGCAACCTGGTGACCAACTTTCCCCCCTTCCGCCGTCAATTCATCGTCCTCCACCCGGCGCCCCTCCTCGACCTCTTCTTCGATACACCGTTTCATGTTGTCCCCGGCATCCCCGCCTTCGCCCCCGCCCGCCGGAATAATCCGGAGCTCGTGGCCGCCATCTTGAGCGGTGACTTTTTCCTCACCACCCTCCAGGCGCGCGACGGCCCGGAAGCTAACTGGAGCTTCCTCGACGCCTGTGGCGGCTACCTTCTCCTCATCAAGGAGGATGAGGTATTGCTCGCGCTGCTAAACCCCTTGGCACGGTGGTGCGAACGGTTCTTTTATCTGAGTGACTCCCACATCTTCGACGACGACGACGACCGCGAAGGCGATCGTCAACTCCTTTACGCCGGCGTGATCTGCGATGACGAAAACCCCGCGAGCTTTGGCATCTTCTGTCTTGCTGCCCATGGAGAGTTCAGGTTGCGGGCTGCGGTCTTCTTCTCATTCTTGGGAATGGGCGGCGATTGGTTCCTCTCCCCATGGTTGGATGTCCCGCACCGCACCATCCCGACCCCGACCCCGACCCGGAAGGTAACGAAGATGACGAAGATGACGAAGGTGACGAAGGTGATCTTGTGCTTGAGAGCGGCATGCGAGTGGGTAATTTCATCTACTGGCTTTATCGGAATCGTGCGTATGTGGTTGTCTTGGACCCCGACCCAAACAACCCGCGATTGTTTGTTGAGATGATCCCACCTCTCCTGAATCTGGATGGTTTTCACAGCTCGATCCTAGGCCAAATTAATGGCGATAACATGTGCATTGCTTATTCAAATGGATTCAACATCGGTTTCATGCTGCGTCAAGAAGATGGCCTTGATGCTGGGGCATGGACTGAGATCAGGGTATTCAACCGGGCTGATGAAGTTCAAGAGAAGCTTGGGTACTTACCCCAGAATGGGCTGAAAATTGCGGCAATGCGGGGTAGCATCGTGTACTTTACAACATCACAGATGTTCCATCCGCCCGAGGCCGCTTGTTGGTTCGGTTGTCTGTGCTTGGAAAGTGGCAGGCTGGAGTGGTTGTTTCCGAGGACGTATAATGGTCTCTTCCAACCATACCACCATTCGTCGTGGAGTACTTTTCTGTTACCAGAGAATGAAAGATTTTATCACTTCATATGAGGAATGATGACAACCAGAGAAGGATAATCTGTGAAAAGCATTGCCTGTTCTACTAAATCAAAACACCCAGCTACCATCCAGAACTGATCTCTTCTTTGGACCTGCATCATGCTGAAGGTCCTGACGAAGTTCCTTGATATTCAGGATCTAGTGACAGGTCAATCCTGTATTTTGATCGTTTATGGTAATTGCTGTTGTCTTCTGTTACCAAACTTACTGTTGAATATATTGTGCATGTATATTGTGTCTTGGGCCCACCTCCTAGTTTTCCTGTATAGTTGAGGTTGTGGCCCCCCTCTTGTACATCATATATACATGCCCGGTGCACCGATCAATGCAATTGTGTTGCACGGCCTAAACCTAGTCTTCTACATGGTATCAGTTTAGCACGTCGATCCTTGCCTATCTTCCGCGATCTCCTGCCGCCACCGCCACACCTTGCCGCCGCCGCCGCCGCGCCATCTCCCCGCGCCGCCGCCGCCGCCGCCGCGCCATCTCCTAGCGCCGCCGCCGCGCCATCTCCTAGCGCCGCCGCCGCCGCCGCGCCATCTCCCAGCGCCGCCGCCGCCGCGCCATCTCTCCGCGCCGCCGCCGCCGCGCCATCTCTCCGCGCCGCCGCCGCCGCCGCCGCTGCGCCATCTCCCTGCGCCGCTGCCGCATCTCCTGCCGCCGCCGCGCCCTTCCTACCTTCCTCAACAGCCGCAACTCCTTCTCTCACACCGTTGTCTACGCTCCTCGCTGGTATGTCTACGGCCGGCTCAATCGGAACCATAGCTGCCGGACCGATCTTCTCGCATCAGTCGGATCCGTTGGCTGTCTTCGCCAACATGCAGCCTGATGCGACCGGCTTCTTCCACAGCATGCAGACGGCTGCGCCAGGCCTCGTCACCAGCACGCCGGCCTACCCGCACAGCATGCATGCGGGCACGCAGGCTGGCGCCCCGGCCTACAGCATGCATACGGCCATGCATGCAGGTGCCCATGCCTACAGCATGTATACGGGCATGGATGGCTCCCCGGACTACAGCATGTATACGGACATGGATGCTAGCTCCTTGGACTACCACCTGCACGCGGCGCTGCCTCCTCCGATTGGCGGGTACCCCGCGCTGCCTCCTCCGCCTGCCGGTGGTGCCGGCTACCAGCAGCAGCAGTCGGCGTCCTCCCCATGGGACCCCGCCCTCTTAGCGACTTTCCACTCGGCTCCGTCTCCAAGTTCATCCAGTGGTGGTAGTGATTGGTACATGGACACGGGCGCCACCGCCCACATGTCATCGCACCCCGGTAACCTCACTTCATTCTTTCCCGTTAACACTTCCACTCGCATCACCGTCGGTGACGGTTCCTCGCTACCTATCACTCATGTTGGGCATAGTTCTTTTCCATCTTCATCCATGCCGTTAACCCTTTCTAATATACTTGTGTCACCTGCACTCATTAAAAATCTTGTTTCTGTTCGATCTTTTACTCGTGAAAATCCTGTTACAGTTGAATTCGACGAACTCGGTTTTTCTGTTAAGGACGCACGTACCCGGATGGTGCTCCACCGATGTGATAGCCCGGATGAGCTCTACCCGGTCCACTCCCCGTCCACCACCACGGCCGCCCCCGTCGCCCTCTCCACCGGAGTGGACCTATGGCATGCTCGCTTGGGTCATCCCAACCCCGCCACACTTCGTCATATTCTTAGGAGTTTTTCTTTCACTTGTGATAAGATCGACGACCATACTTGTCATGCTTGCCGACTCGGCAAACACGTTCGTCTTCCTTTTAGTGCATCCACAACTATTTCTTCTTTTCCGTTTCAGTTACTCCATAGTGATGTGTGGACATCTCCGGTTGCCAGCAACACGGGCTATCTTTATTATCTTGTCATCTTAGATGATTTCTCTCATTTTGTGTGGACATTTCCTCTTCGTCGTAAATCCGATGCGTTAGCCACGCTCGAGGCATTTTATGCATATGTTACCACACAATTTGGTCGCCCCATTGTTGCTCTCCAAACTGATAATGGAAAAGAATTTGACAACGTTGCAATTCGCAATCTTCTTGCCTCTCATGGTATTGTTTTTCGTCTAACTTGTCCCTACACTTCGCAGCAGAACGGCCGTGCCGAACGCATTCTCCGCACTCTCAATGACTGCGTCCGCACATTGCTATTTCACTCCAATGTCCCGCCACGGTTCTGGCCCGATGCACTCGCCACCGCCACTCTGCTCATTAACATCCGACCATGTCGTCCTCGCTGGAACTATGCCCCGCACCATCTTCTCTTTGGTTCACCGCCCTCCTATGATGGTCTTCGCATATTCGGGTGTCTCTGTTATCCTAGTATTGCGTCCACCACACCACACAAGCTCGCACCACGCTCCATTGCTTGTATATTTCTGGGCTATCCTTCCAACACCAAAGGTTACCGGTGCTATGATCCAGTGTCCCACCGCGTGTACACCTCGCGGCATGTGTACTTTGACGAGAAGGTGTTTCCTTTTCAGCAGGTACCACCCTCTGCCGAGTCTTCTGTGGAGCCCCTCGCCGCGCCCCCGACATGGCGCGGACCACGGTCGCGGCCTGCCCCTGCCACCACCCTTGGTGGGCCGCCTCCATCACCGGGTTCTGCACCGACGGCTTCCCCGAGCCCGGCTCCCTCAGGTGGACGGCCCCGCTCGGCTCTCGGACCGCCTCCGGGCTTTGGCGGTCCTCGCGCCGTGGGACGAGCTGCGCCTCGCGCCCCCACGCCGCCCTCGCGGTCACCGCCGGCTTTGCCGCCGGCGCCCTCCCCGGCTGCCTCGGGCGCGGCCTCTTCGCTGGCTGCCTCACCGGCGCCCTTGCCGGCCGCTTCGCCGGCTGCCTCGCCGGTGCTCTCGCCGGCCGCCTCGCCGGTGCCCTCGTCGGCCTCGCCGGTGCCCTCGCCGGCTGCCTCGCCGGCGCCCTCGCCGGCCGCCTCGCCGGCGACATCGCCGGTCCCGGAGTTGCCGGCTCGCCCCCTCACTCGGGCCCGAGCTGGCGTTCACCGCCCGAGCCTGCGGTACTCCAGCGATGAGTATCTCCTCGCTGCCTCCACCACCGAGCCGTCCCCGATCCCTGTGTCCGCCAGAGCAGCCCTCCGTGATCCTCACTGGCTTGCTGCGATGCAGGAAGAGTTCGACGCTCTTCAGCGGAACCGTACCTGGACACTGGTTCCCCGGCCTTCTCGCGCCAATGTCATCAGCGGCAAGTGGGTTTTTCGTCATAAGACCCGCTCGGATGGCACACTTGAGCGCTACAAGGCTCGCTGGGTGGTCCGTGGTTTTCGGCAGCGGGCTGGCGTTGACTTCACTGAGACATTTGCACCGGTTGTCAAACCGGGCACGATCCGCACCGTCCTTCAGCTGGCGGTCTCCCGTGGCTGGCCGGTTCATCAGATGGATGTCTCCAACGCCTTCCTTCATGGCCACCTTGAGGAGCAGGTTTACTGTGAGCAGCCCACCGGTTTCGTCGACGCCTCTCATCCTGGCCATGTGTGCTTGCTATCCCGGTCTCTCTACGGTCTCAAGCAAGCACCTCGCGCCTGGTACCAGCGTATCGCCGGGTTTCTTCAGACACTGGGTTTCTGCGTCACTCGCTCGGATGCCTCGTTGTTTGTCTACCACCACGGCGACACGACTGCTTATTTGCTGCTCTACGTCGACGACATCATCCTGACGGCCTCCTCCGCAGCCCTTCTTCAGCAGATCACTCTCCGGCTGCGTGACGAGTTTGCCATCAAGGATTTGGGCGCTCTCCATTATTTCCTTGGCATTGAGGTCGTTCGGCGCCCCGACGGCTTCTTCCTTCATCAACAGAAGTATGCGCATGAGCTACTTGCGCGTGCCGGCATGCTCAACTGTCATCCTGTCGCTACTCCTGTTGACACGAAGGCCAAGGTTTCTTCTCTCGAGGGCTCGCCCGCGTCGGATGCTCCGTTCTACCGGTCCATCGTTGGTGCTCTTCAGTATCTGACCCTCACTCGGCCGGATCTACAGTATGCTGTTCAGCAGGTGTGTCTCCACATGCATGCCCCTCGTGACTCCCATTGGACACTCGTGAAACGGATTCTCCGATACATCCGTGGCACGATGACTCTTGGACTCACTCTCACGGCGTCCACTTCTCTGGATATGGTGGCTTATTCCGATGCAGATTGGGCTGGCTGCCCCGACACACGTCGCTCCACCTCTGGCTACTGCGTCTACCTCGGTCCCTCCCTCGTCTCGTGGTCATCCAAGCGACAACCCACAGTCTCGCGCTCCAGCGCGGAGGCTGAGTACCGAGCAGTGGCTAACGCAGTTGCCGAGTGCACCTGGCTACGACAGTTACTTCAGGAGTTGCATCATCATGTCTCCCAGGCTACGGTTGTCTACTGTGACAACGTCTCGGCGGTGTACCTTTCCGCCAACCCCGTTCATCATCGCCGGACCAAGCATATTGAGCTGGACATTCACTTTGTGCGTGAACAGGTGGCCCTTGGACGCATTCGGGTTCTCCATGTTCCGACCGCACAACAGTTCGCCGATGTGATGACTAAGGGACTGCCAACTTTCACCTTCGAGGAGTTTCGTTCCAGTCTCTGCGTCTCTGGCGACGCTTCGACTGCGGGGGGGTGTTGAATATATTGTGCATGTATATTGTGTCTTGGGCCCACCTCCTAGTTTTCCTGTATAGTTGAGGTTGTGGCCCCCCTCTTGTACATCATATATACATGCCCGGTGCACCGATCAATGCAATTGTGTTGCACGGCCTAAACCTAGTCTTCTACACTTACCATTTACATTGTGGGTGAATTACTTCATCTGTTCCTTGACATTCAGGATTCAGTGATAACTCAATCTGTGTATTTTGATCGTTTATGGTAATTGTGTTGCCCGGTACCAAATTTATCATTTACATTGTGAGTGAATTACTTCATCTGCTCCTTAGGTTCACTACTGTCTCTTTTCGGTGTTGGGGCAATGCATTAGGACCTTGGAGCCTACTTTTTGTTCTGTCTGTAAGATCAATGTTCTCAACTGGTTGTAGCCTGTTTACCCATTTTGCCAAACAAAAATTCATCTTATTTTTGGCACATTAATTAGCAGTGCCTACTATCTCTATGATATGTTGTCCTCGGAATGATGGTGTGTTCTATATGATTTTTTTTGTTTTGCATGTGTAATTATTTTTTGGAATGTTTTATTTAAGCAAGTTATTTCTTATATATTTGCAGTGTTTCTTGCACTGTATTAATAGGTTCGCAAGTTATCTTGTTCTCTTTGTAAATTTACACATCTCTCCAGGAATTTGTGTCAAAAAAGCTGAAGCAGGCAAACAAGGTTGTCAGTGTTAAAGCATGCATGTTGGTCATGTTACAGCAAAGTTCAGGGATACGTATCACATGATATACTAGCTTATAATTTTGGATGGAGTATAACCTAGGGCTCATATATGATTATTTTATCTTACCCAATATTCACTAGATAAATTCCTGAAGAGATATGCTCCATTGCTCGATTGGTAAATCTGATTTCCTTTTTCTGTATACATGTCCAGCAAATACACAGTATTATTAGATAAGATTGTTTTCCTACAGTTATGACAGCCTGAAAACTTCTATAGCAACCAGCATTGTGGTGGAATCCTGTGGAGTTCATTTAACTACCATCATGGTCTAATATGAACTATGTGATTAGTAATATGCTCAAGGCATCAAACTCCTGAACACTTGTTATTTGTGTAGCTGCCATTGTTGGTCTTTGTAGGCATCCTTTTGAAAGATCTGTTCAGTAATATCATAATTCAAGGTGATGTCATGACAAGTTATGAGAACTGACTACTTGGCAGTATTGTCTCTATCTTGCCTTAATGTGAGATTTCTTCCGAGACATTTCAAATTCAATTTTTAGAAGAGACTACTTTGTAGGCATTTTTGCTCCTTACTGTTCATCTCTTCCTGGTGTTTGCTTTTAATACCTGCCAATTTGATGCGCGCGGTCTTGTCAGGGTTTACCAAGCCAAGCCTAACCTCTGATATAAGTGAATATCATTCTCTTGTTCAAATAGAAATTAGTAGGTTTGATTAACTTGTCTCTTATTCTTTCCCCATTGGAATAAATTTCTATGGAATTTGTGTGGTCATATTGACCTTCTGTTTGCTATTGATTGGAAATTCGATCCATGTGTATAGTGGTGGCCTCGTTCATTTCATGCAGTTATATAATACAGGAATGACTAATGTTAGTTGGACATGAACATTTGGCAGATGTTGCAGAGAGTCTGGGTTCAAGATGACATGATCATAGTGTTTTTTGCGAATGTTAGTATGGACTACCCTAAAAAAATGTTAGTATGGACAGTAGTGTCCTGCCGAAATGAGTTAGGCCTCCAAACTCTTCTTAACCTTTCATTAGCAGCTCTACCACCATATGCACATTGTCGCTGAGAGGAAATCGCCATTGAAAAATAATGGCGACAGAATGCACATATGCACTATCGCGTACGAAATAACCGAGCATTAGTTGCTGCCGCTGTTAGACATATCTCATACTGTGGTAAGTAAGATCTGCTGCCATTGTGCATGGTTACTCCTTTTCTTTTTGTCAATTTTGTGTGTTGTTACTCATTGATGTCGAATACTCTTTTTTTTTAGATGTCGAATACTCTACCACACTATCTGTGGTTTGTGAGGCACTTAGTCATCTGACGATGGCAGTGAAGACGGGCGCAAGATACTACTGTCCTCTTGTTCATACAATAAACCCCATGCATTGCTACAGAAATTTATAGCAACAAAATTACCGAAAATAAAATTGAAATATATGAGAATAATACCGCATCATATTTTCTGTCATATATATGGTAGCAAACCATAGAGGTAAATAGAGAGTGGATGTATTGTTATATTGCCTTGTGATATTCCAGTTCAATTGTTTGTTGCTATAAATTGATGATGTAAAGGGCTTGCATGCTTGATGATGTAGAGGGCTTGAATGTGGTGGAAAGTGAAAGATTGCATGTGCTTGATGGTGTGGATGACTTGCCTGTGCATTTCATAAAAGTAGTGGGGGTCAACTATTTAGATATATAGAGAGGGGGAAAATTGTCGAAGAAATGTTCTGTAGACAGTCAAAGGCCTTTGACCGGACGGAAACATCCCAGAAGGGTATTTCCATAAGCGCATCAGGCAGAAGAGGGGCAAAGTTGAGCACATGAGAGTGGGTGCAAATTAGGAGGGGTGGGGGGGGGGGGGGGGTGGGTGGGTGGAATTGTCCCATAAAAAGTACGAGCTCACCTCAAGCAACAATATAGCCACCAAGCAATGAGAAGAAGAGCTCGAAAGAATTAAAGAAGAAATGAAGATGGATAGAAAGGAAAGAAGAAGAACCTCAATCAGCAGGAAAGACGGAGGGCACATCGACAGGAAAGAACAACATGAAGACGCGGTCAGATGGCAGGGACGAGCTCAAAGAGGACCTCCAACAAAGCGAAGAAAGAGACATGCAGAGTGAAAAGTAAGGCGGCGACGGCGAAGGTAACGAGAAAGGAGGAGGAGAAAAGCAAAGGTGACCACATGCTTTTACTGAGTGGAGCGACCTTCGAAAGGTCACCAGCCAATGGGCTCAACCGACCTCAACGCTAACCGAAGCAACTGGCATATGGGACAATAGGGAGGGGCCACTGCCGGATAGCATCTTGGTACACAAAAGCATGCAAAACGTCCACCGACCAAAGAAGCACGAAACAAACCCAAACCCACGCGAGCACTGGACAGTTACGACAAACCGGAAGGAACGAACACAACTACACGCTGACAGTGGCTGGGCAAAACCAGCCAGATGAAATGACATGACTCCATCCGGACTCTGGCCGGACAGGACCAGTCGTTCGGATAGGAAAGAGCCAAAGTAAAACAGCCGGGCACGGTCCAAAGGACGTCGGCTCCGCAGCGTGCCCAAATGCTCAGGCACGAAGAACGAGCCGGGTGTTGGGCAGGATGTTGCGCGGGATATCCAAGCGGGGTCCAAAAAACACGCGCGAGCACGAACAACCGGGCAAACCCCAGGCAAGACGACGACCTCTAACCGGTAACCCAAACATCAGACGCCCGGGACAAGCGAACGAAACGACTCACGCAGGTCGAGGGCGACAGGGGCAGGGAGGCGGATGACAACCAGCCAACACCCAACAGCCGAATAACCCTCTCGACCACCCAACTCCTAGCCAACAGCTCGAGCCATTCAGAGCGCACACGCATAGCCGGGTAGGCTCGACGCTCGATGACGGAGCGAAATACCGTCAGATCCCTCGATAGGGTTCATGACGAGACCGGAAGTACCGGAACGGAGTCTGCGCACACAGTTTACCCAGGTTTGGGCCTCCGAAGAGTAATACCCTACATCCTGTTTCTTCTTGTTATTCATGGTGAGGGGATACCTCGTGCAGAGGATTATAATGGTGTACGGGATTTCTACCGAGAGTTTAGATCTGATATTGGATGATGAATGAAGCCCTAGACCTCCCTTTATATAGGCAGGAGAGGTCTAGGGTTTACATGGGGGGTAGGTGAGTCTGTTGTACCGACGGCGTCCTGTCTTGGGGATCACGAAGATCACCTCTAGCTTCTTAGGGTTTCCCTCCAGTCTTAGGCCTAGTGGGCCCCGCACACCTGGCGAGGCGGGCTCCCTTATGTCAGGTACCCCGGGTACAAGACCCCGTCAGTAGCCCTCGAGCATGGTGGAGGTCACAGATGTCTGGCATCGAGGCCTCCGCCGGGCTCCTCTCTTCAAGTGCCCGACCTCCCTTTCCTTTTAGCTTCTTGCGGTGGTGTCGTTGGTTTGCCTTTGGCTTTGGAGTGGGGCCGCCCCTGGGGTCGTTATGGGCTCAGTTTTTGTTGAACGGTCAGCCAAGAAATCCATGGGCCGGCCCACCGTTGACGTCGGTGCCATCTTGGGTAAGATTTGCTTGCCCCCTCCATTTAAATAGGGGGAAGGAAGAACGACACTTTGGCGGGTGGTTCTTCTTCCTCTATCCTTTCCTCCTGTCACCGCCTCTTGACCGCCGCTTTGCGCCTAGGGCAAACCAATGTCAACATCCGCCGCCACCTCTGACGATCGTCATCGAGGGGATCACCCGGTTGATCCTGGCGCCATGCCGGAGTGGGCTAGCGATTGGAGGAGATCCCCGATTTGTAGGGATGACTTGGAGCGCTTGGTGGAATTGGGATGGCTTCCCAAGAAACCATCGATGCCATGGCTAGCACCCTCCGTGGGGGAAAAGGTTCCGCGCCCGCTGCTTTGGAACCTAGTGGTCCGTCTTCCGAGGACTTTGGTTCCCTTTGAGCACCTTTGTTCGTGGGATCCTTACCCATTACGGGCTTCAGCTCCACCATCTGACCCTGAGCAAAGTACTCCACTTGTCGTGCTTCGTAACTTTCTCCGAATGCTTCTTGGGGATACCACCCCATTTTGACCTATTCAGGTATTTTTTCCGAAGTGGTTCCTCGTCTAAAGGGAGGCAAGATACCCTCCTGTGGCAGCGCGGAGCTCCGGCCCCGCCCGAACTCTGGCTACTTCGAGGTGCCAGCCGTTGATGGCCCTGAGTCATGGGAGCATCGATGGTTCTACGGGGCCGAGGTGGAGTTCGAAGACCGATTTTGAGTCCAATACCGGCCTCTTGATCCAGGCGGTTCTTGAAATGCGTGAGAAGGGGTTGGCAGGCATCCAACTCGTGAAGACGTGCGTGGAGAGGAACATCCCTCCCCTTGGCTCCAGGACGTCCTTCATGTTTGAGTACAGAGGCCTGGATGACCCAAATCGCCTACTGATACGTCTCCAATGTATCTATAATTTTTTATTGTTCCATGCTATTATAGTATCAATCTTGGATGTTTTATATGCAATTATATGCCATTATATATCATTTTTTGGGACTAACCTATTAACCCAGTGCCCAGCGCCAATTGTTGTTTTCTGCTTGTTTCGGCCTTTTCAGAAAATCATTATCAAAAAGTGTCCAAACGAGAAAAAAACTTTGAATTAATTTTTTCTGGACCAGAAGAGACCCAGGAAGCTTCGGGAGAAGATCAGAAGAGCCACGAGGAGGCGGCAAGCCTGGAGGGCGCGCCCAGGGGGATAGGGCGCGCCCCCCAAGCTAGTGGGCCCCTCGTTGCCCCTCCTGACCTAATTCCAGCGCTATAAATTCCCAAATATTCCCAATATACCAGAAAGACAGAAGAGAAAACCTTTCCGCCACCGCAAGCCTCTGTTCTTCCGCGATCCCATCTGGTGACCTTTTCCGGTACTCTGCCGGAGGGGGAATCCATCACGGGGGGGCTTCTTCATCAACCTTGTTGCCCTTCCGATGATGTGTGAGTAGTTTACCATAGACCTACGGGTCCATAGCTAGTAGCTAGATGGCTTCTTCTCTCTCTTTGATCTTCAATACCATGTTCTCCTCGATGATCTTGGAGTTCTATCCGATGTAATCTTCTTTTGCGGTGTGTTTGTTGGGATCCGATGAATTGTGAGTTTATGATCAGATTATTCATGAGAAATATTTGAGTCTTCTCTGAACTCTTTTATGCATGATTATTATAGCTTTGTATTTCTCTCCGATCTATCGATTTGGTTTGGCCTACTAGACTGATTTATCTTGCAATGGGAGAGGTGCTTTGTGATGGGTTCAATCTTGCGGTGCTCAATCCCAGTGATAGAAGGGGACATGACACGTATTTGTATTGTTGCCATTAAAGATAAAAAGATGGGGTTTAATAATATTTCTTGAGTTTACTTTGTCTACATCATGTCATCTTGCTCAAGGCGTTACCCTGTTTCATACTTAATACCCTAGATGCATGATGGACAGCGGTCGATGGGTGGAGTAATAGTAGTAGATGCAGGCAGGAGTCGGTCTACTTGTCTCGGACGTGATGCCTATATACATGATCATTGCCATGAATCCGTTATAATTATTTGCTTTTCTATCAATTGCCCAACAGTAATTTGTTTACCCACCGTATGCTATGTGTTCGAGAGAGAAGCCTCTAGTGAAAACTATGGCCCCCAGGTCTACTTTATCATATATAAAAAACCTAAAAATACCTTGCTGAAATTTATTTACTTTTATTTTATTTAGTATTTTAGTTTATCTATTTATCTCTATAAGATTTAATCCTTGCAAATAACCGCTAAGAGGATTGACAACCCTCTTATTTGCGTTGGGTGCAAGTGTTTGCTCTTTTGTGTGCAGGTGCACTTAACGGAATTTTGCTTGGTTCTCCTACTGGATTCATAACCTTGGTTCTTAACTGAGGGAAGTACTTATCTCTATTGTACTGCATCATCCTCTCCTCTTCGGGGAAATACCAACGCAGACTACAAGTAGCAGGAAGAATTTCTGGCGCCGTTGCCGGGGAGACATCATCAAAATTACCAAGTACATTCGCACAAACTATCATCCACTTGCATTTATTTTCCTTTTATTTGCATTTGCCTCTAGTTTTCATCTCCCCCACTTCTATTTTTTTTTTACAAAAACACAAAAATATTTTTATTTGCTTGTTTGCTAGTTTGCTTGCTTTGTCGCGATGTCTCAAGAAAATACAAAATTATGTGACTTTTCCAATACTAATAATAATGATTTTATTAGTACTCCTATTGCTCCTCTCGCCACTAATGCGGAGTCGTGTGACATTAATGCTACTTTGCTTAATCTTGTTATGAAAGAACAATTTTCTGGTAGTCCTAATGAAGATGCTGCATCCCATCTAAATACTTTCGTTGAGCTTTGTGATATGCAAAAGAAAAAAGATGTGGATAATGATATTGTCAAATTAAAATTATTTCCGTTCTCACTACGAGATCGCGCTAAAACTTGGTTCCCATCCTTGCCTAGAAATAGTATTGATTCTTGGGATAAGTGTAAGGATGCTTTTATTACCAAGTATTTTCCTCCCGCTAAGATTATTTCTTTACGAAATCAAATTATGAATTTTAAGCAACTTGAGCATGAACATGTTGCACAATCTTGGGAAAGAACGAAATTAATGATAAGAAATTGCCCAACTCATGGTTTAAATTTATGGATGATCATACAAAAATTTTATGCGGGACTAAACTTTGTTTCTACAAATTTGCTAGACTCTGCCGCAGGTGGTACTTTTATGGAAATTACATTAGGAGAAGCTACAAAACTTCTTGACAATATTATGACAAATTATTCTCAATGGCACACTGAACGAACTCCAATTGGTAAGAAGGTAAATTATGTTGAAGAAATTAATACTTTGAGTGATAAGATGGATGCTTTATTGAAATTGGTTGCTAGTAAAAATGCTCATATTGATCCTAATGATGTGCCATTATCTACCTTGATTGAGCAAAATAATGATGCCATTGATGTGAATTTTGTCTCTAGAAATAATTTCAACAACAATACTTATAGGGGTAATTTCAATCCTAGACCGTTTCCTGGAAATTCCTCTAATAATTATGGCAATCCCTATGGTAATTCTTATAATAATAATAGGATACCTACTGATCTTGAAAGTAATATTAAATAATTTATTAATTCTCAAAAGAATTTCAATGCTATGATAGAAGAAAAATTGAATAGAGTTGATGAATTAGCTAGGAACATGGATAGAATTGCTCATGATGTGGAAAATCTCAAAACTAAAATTTTGCCACGCAAGCATAATATAAATGAGTCTATTAAAGCTATCTATGTCTCCATTAATGAAAGTAAAGAAAGGACCGCTAGGTTGAGAGCTAAGCGGGAATTTCTAGAAAAAGCGATTCCACCCGGTTTCTATCGTAGTAATGATGAGGATATTAAAATGATTGGTATCACTCCTATTGAATCATTATTTAGTAACATAAAACTTGATGAAAAAGGGACTGGAGAAGAGTTAACTTTAGATAGAAGGAGTCCCAATTGCTTGGAGGGTGATAATCTTGATGATAAAAATGAAAAAGTGGGTTTGGAGAGGTTAAAACTTTAAATAGCAATGCACCCACTACTTTGGATTACAAGGACTTTAATTATGATAGTTGTTCTTTAATTGAGTGTATTTTCTTGTTGCAATCCATGATTAATTCACCAAATGCATATGAACAAAATAAAGCTTTCACTAACATATTGTAGAAGCCATGATGAAAGCGCATGAAGAAAAACTTGAGTTGGAAGTTTCAATTCCTAGAAAATTACAAGATGAATGGGAACCAACTATTAAAGTCAAAATTAAACAATATGAATGTAATGCCCTATGTGATCTTGGTGCTAGCATTTCCACTATACCAAAGTCTTTGTGTGATGTGCTAGGTCTCACCGACATGGATCCTTGTTCCCTTAATTTACATCTTGCGGATTCCACTATTAAAAAGCCATTGGGTAGAATAAATGATGTGTTTATTCTTGAAAATAGAAATTATGTGCCCGTGGACTTTATTGTTCTTGATATTGAATGTAATCCTTCTTGCCCCATAATACTTGGTAGGCCTTTTCTACGAACAATTGGTGCTATTATTGATATGAAAGAAGGTAATATAAGATTTCAATTTCCATTAAAGAAAGGAATGGAACACTTCCCTAGAAAGAGAATTAAGGCACCTTATGAATCTATTATGAGGGGCACCTATGGAATTAACTTGAAGGATGACAATACTTGAAACAATGCATTATGCCTAGCTAGGGGCATAAAACAATAGCGCTTGTTGGGAGGCAACCCAATGAATAAAATAATTTTTTGTTTTTACTTTCTGTTCTTGAGTGTTCACACAATTATAGCCTCTGTTATGATTGTATTTTTATGTTTTAATTAGTGTTTGTGCCAAGTAATGCCTTTGGGATGATGTTGATGATAGTATAATTGATGCTGTTTGGAAAACAGAAAGTTTTGCGTCCAGTGCTGGAATTTTAATTCTGTAATGGAGCGTCAGAAAAATCTGAAAGTTTTACACAGTATTGGTATATGAATTGTTTATGTTTTCCTAATTTTTCAGAATTTTTGGAGTTACATAAGTATGGCTTTTAAATAGATTTTTACAGATTGTTCTGTTTTAGACAGATTCTGTTTTTGTTGCATAGTTTGCTTATTTTGATGAATCTATGGATCGTATCGGGGGGTATGAGTCATGGAGAAGTTGGAGTACAGTAGAATTATGCCAATATTAAATATGAATCAATTTACTACAGTAACTAAAGTTAAAGATTTGTTTGTTATACTAACGGATCTCATGAGGTTTCTGTTGAGTTTTGTGTGCTGAAGTTTTCAAGTTTTGGGTGAGACTACGATGGATAAAGCAATAAGGAGCGGCAAGAGCCTAAGCTTGGGGATGCCCAAGGCACCCCAAGGTAATATTCAAGGAAGACTGAAGCGTCTAAGCTTGGGGATGCCCCGGAAGG
This sequence comes from Elymus sibiricus, assembly GCA_039707655.1. Lineage (NCBI taxonomy): Eukaryota > Viridiplantae > Streptophyta > Magnoliopsida > Poales > Poaceae > Elymus > Elymus sibiricus. Next base: position 156,905,866 of record CM077668.1, on the reverse strand, counting down.
CATCCCCTCTTTCGTCTACAATCTACCGGTAACTCACTTGGAGCTATATTTTTATTCATCACATGATATGTGTTTTACTTGAAGCATCTTGTGATATAGTTTGTTTGATATAGTTTGTTTGCCTTTGTTTTATTTTTAGTTTGTCACAATTATCTTTGCTGAACACACCTTTTTGAGAGGGACACGCATTATTCGTGATTTGTTAGAATACTCTATGTGCTTCACTTATATCTTTTGAGCTAGGCAGTTGCTCTAGTGCTTCACTTATATCTTTTAGAGCACGGCGGCGATGATATTTTAAAGAAATAGTTGCATTCTCATGCTTCACTTATATCTTTTTGAGAGTCTTACGATAGCAATGGTAATATGCACGGGTTATGAATTTGGTCCTGATATGATAGGTATTCAAGAGGGATATAATAAAAACTTTCATGTAGATCACCGAATATGATAAGTTTGATTCCTTCCAATAGTTTTGCGATATTAAGATGGTAATATGTGGGAGGTATTAGTAGATAATTGTGGTTTATTAAGAATATTGGTGTTAAGGTTTGTCATTCCCGAAGCATGCACGTATGATCTGTTGTTATGCTAAGAAGTTGGAGCATGATTTATTATTGATTGTCTTCCTTTGTGTGGCGGTCGGGGGGCGCGATTGTTAACTCCAACCAACCTCCCCCCTAGGGGCATGCGTAGTAGTACTTTGCTTCGAGGGCTAATAAACTTTCTCAATAAGTATGTGAGTTCTTTATGACTAATGTGAGTCCATGGATTATACGCACGCTCACCCTTCCGCAATTTGCTAGCCTCTTCGGTACCGTGCATTGCCCTTTATCACATCGAGAGTTGGTGCAAACTTCACCGGTGCATCCAAACCCCGTGATATGATACGCTCTATCACACATAAGCCTCCTTATATCTTCCTCAAAACAGCCACCATACCAACCTATCATGGCATTTCCATAGCCATTCCGAGATATATTGCCATGCAACTTCCACCATTCCCTTTTTTTATGACACACATCATCATTGTCATATTGCTTTGCATGATCATATAGCTGACATAGTATTTGTGGCTCAGCCACCGTTCATCATTGTTATACATGTTACGCTAGCATCATTGCACATCCTGGTACACCGCCAGAGGCATTCATATAGAGTCATATTTTTGTTCTAGTATCGAGTTGTAATGTTGAGTTGTAAGTAAATAGAGGTGTGATGATCATCATTATTAGAGCATTGTCCTAGTGAGGAAAGGATGATGGTGGCTATGATTCCTCCACAAGTCGGGATGAGACTACAGACGAAAAAAAAAGCAGAAAAAAAGAGATGGAAAAAAAGAGAAAAAATATATAGAAAAAAAAGAGGCGAAAAAAAATATGGAATCAACTTGAAGGATGACAACACTTGAAACTATGCATTATGCCTTGCTAGGGGCATAAAACAATAGCGCTTGTTGGGAGGCAACCCAATGAATAAAATAAATTTTTTGCTTTTACCCACTGTTCTTGAGTGTTTGCATGATTATATATTCTATTATGATTGTGTTTTTATGTTTTAATTAGTGTTTGTGCCAAGTAATGCCTTTGGGATGATTTGGAAGTTAGTATAATTGATGCTGTTTGGAAAACAGAAAGTTTTGTGTCCAGTGCTGGAATTTTAATTCTGTACTGGAGCGTCAGAAAATTCTGAAATTTTTACACAGTATTGGTATATGAATTTCCCACGTTGTCCTAATTTTTCAGAATGTTTGGAGTTACAGAAGTATGGCTTTTAAATAGATCTTTACAGACTGTTCTGTTTTAGACAGATTCTGTTTTTGTTGCATAGTTTGCTTATTTTGATGAATCTATGGATGGTATCGGGGGTTATGAGTCATGGAGAAGTTGGATTACAGTAGCATTATGCCAATATTAAATATGAATCAATTTACTACAGTAACTAAAGTTAAAGATTTGTTTGTTATACTAACGGATCTCATGAGGTTTCTGTTGAGTTTTGTGTGCTGAAGTTTTCAAATTTTGGGTGAGACTACGATGGATAAAGTAATAAGGAGCGGCAAGAGCCTAAGCTTGGGGATGCCAAAGGCAACCTGTAACACCCCTCTGTAATGAGCTACAGTAATCCATGATGATTATGCCAAGACACTATGATTTGCAATGCTTGATCATGTTGGAATAATATCTCATTTCAAATTCCTCCACTGAATTCAATTCAAATTCAAAGTGAAATTTGAAGTTGCTCAAAAATTGCTGGAAAATAGTTCATGTTGTAGCAAATATTCCAAAACAAATTAATGTTCAGGAAAACAACATCACCTATTTTCCTAAAATGGGCTAGAGCATTAAAACAGTGCAAAAACAACAATTTTAATGCCATTTCCATTTTTGAAAAATTCAAATGGATTCAAAAATCGCCCAATCTTTCTGTGGCAGTGCAGAATAATGCAAAGTAGTTTGTGAACAAGTTTCACATTTTACTAAATGCATTTGGCAGCTTAAATATTTTGCTAATCCTTTCTGTAAAAAGAAAAACAGAAAAAGAAAAGCAAAAAGGCCTAACCGGCTGGGCCTAAGTGCACAGTGCACTCGGCCCAGCCCACTCCCCCTTTCTCCCTCCTCTCTCTCTCTCTCTCTCTCTCTCTCGCCGTGTCGCCTGCGCCATGGACGCCGCGCGCTCCTCCGGCCGCTCCGCGACACCTGCCGTCACAGGGCTCGGGAGAGGATAAGGCCGAGCCCCATCCACTCCCCTTGGACGCCTCGCCATTCTCCCCTCTCCTCTCTCTCACTCGGGCGCTCTCCCCTCTCTGTCCCGAGCGCAGTCGCCGCCGTCCGACTCGCACCGCCGCGGCGACCGCCGTCCTCGTTCCACTTCGACGTGTCAGGAGGCTCCGCCGGGCTCGACCACACCTCCTGAACCGCCACTTCGAGCTCGGGGAGCCCTACTGTAGGATCGAAAGTATGTCTAGAGGGGGGGGTGATTAGACTACTTGACCAAATAAAATCTAACCTTTTCCCAGATTTTAGTTGTAGGCAGATTTTAGCAATAGTACATGTCAAGCATCACCCTACACATGCAATTCTAAGAGTATAGCAGCGGAATGTAAGCAATTGCATATGTATGTAAAGGAGGGATTGGAGATTTCAAACGCAATGAAGACACGGTGGTTTTTGGCGTGGTTCCGATAGGTGGTGCAACTTGGGAAAGGCTAGAGATCAAGGTTCAAATGGTAGGAATGGAATATCTTGATCTCAACACATGAGTAGGTGGTTCTCTCTCAGAAAATGAATGGTGGAAGTGTAGGCACGTTCTGATGGCTCTCCTTACTGAGAAGGAGGGGGTGGAGGGGTATATATAGCCTCCACACAAAATCCAACCGTTACACACTTTTGACCCAACTCGGTGGCACCGAAACGATCATCTCGGTAGCACCGAACTGTGTAAAAGATATGAACTTTAGGAATCTCGGTGGGACCGATACGAACAACTCGGATGGACCGAAGTGCAATGGCTAGGGCAATCCTCATCTCGGTGGCACCGATTGCATCAACTCGGTAGGACCGAAGTGAAGCAATAAGGCAACAGAGAGTTGGCAAGCCATCTTGGTGAGACCGATATGCATAACTCGGTGAGACCGAAGTGAATGCAACCGATTACAGAGAGTTGGCAAGGCCATCTCGGTGGGACCGAGATCCATTTCGGTGGATCCGATTTGTTAGGGTTTGGCAGTGGCTAAGTCTTGGATGAACTCGGTGGGGCCGGATTGGAAATTTCGGTGGGGCCGAGTTGGACTTTAGGTTTAGGACATATTTGGGTAGAGAGAGTGGTTGAGGGTTTAGGAATACTGTTATTAAGCACTTGAGCAAAAGGACCATTAAGCAACACCTCATCCCCTTTTAATAGTATTGGCTTTCCTATGGACTCAATGTGATCTTGGATCACTAAACCAAAAATGTAGAGTCTTGATCCTTTGCCAATCCTTGTCCTTAGCATTTTGAGGGGTCCACATCTCTAGTCCATGCCATGCCAATCATTGAACATCCTGAAATCTTAATCTTGAATGGACATTAGTTCAATGAGATATATGTTGTTATGAATTACCAAAACCACCAAGGGAGCAAATGTGCTTTCACCTACATCGAGCGGATCGAGCCGCCCCCTTCTTCTCGGTCACCGGCGACCACCGGCGTGTGCGACCTCCCCTGCTGCTCCTAAGCTGTCGCCGGCCACCGTGTGCCTCACCGTGAGCATCCGCCTTCTTCCCCTCCCCTCTAGCTGCCTCTTTCGAGCTATAGCATGCGTTGCCGTTTTGGCCGAACGCGCCGCCGCCTCGCTGGTCGCCGGAGCTACTCCGGTGACCATTTTGTCACCCGCGCGTGTCTAACATGCTCACCGCGTCGCGTAGGGCCGCCCTGGCCTTTTAGCTAGCTCGAACGCGCGCTGCTGCCGCTAGTTCGCCCTCACCCGAAGATCACCGCCGCCAAACCTCGACGCCGGCGTCGTTCCGGTCATCCCCGAGACCAACCGGTAGCACCACGCGACGCGCGACGTCGCTAGCTTTCGAACGCGGGTAGCCACACCCATTTTGGGCCACCATGGCGAAATCCCGAGCCTCGCCGGCGCCCTCCGCCGTGTTTTGAGCTCGCCGGAGCTGTTCCGGCGCTGGCGCCGACGTGGCGGCCACGTGGCACGCCTCTGGGTCACTGGCAGCTGGGTCCCGCGGGCCCAGTTGACTAGTTGACCAGGTCAACCCTGCTGACGTGGCAGCTACTGCCGCTGACAAGTGGGCCCCCTCTGCTAATTAGTCTAATTAATCTGTTTTCTAAATAAATGTAATTTGATTAATTAGTTAGACACTGACATGTGGGGCCCACGTTCTAATTAACCCCTAATTAGTTTAATTAGTCTCTGTTTAGCCCTGTGTCACTGACTGGTGGGACCCAGCTGTCAGGTTTGACCTGGAATAGCTGGGGTTGACCACTGACGTCATGCTGACGTAGTATGTCTTTTTCTGTTAATTTTTCGAATTAGATTTAATTTCCAGAATTTCAGAAAAAGGTTTAAATCTTTGAAAATTCGTAGAAATTCAACCGTAGCTCGGATCGAAAAGTTTTCAACATGAAAGTTGATCAGAAAAACGAGACAAATCCGAATATCTGGTCAAAATGCTTGACCATCACTCCTAACTATCCGAACATGGAACCTTCCCCGCCGGTTCAGTATACCGATAACTGCCTAAAGGCCGGGAAAATATCCCATATATTTTCCCGCTTCGTCTGCGGCATGTAGCATTGCATTAGGTCACCACCAGCACTGCATATCGTCATGCCATGCATCTGTGTTGCTTGTGTTTGCTTTTATTTATTGTTTCTTCCCCCTCCTCTTATCCGGTAGACCCCGAGATCGACGCAGCTCCAGAGTCCGACTACACCGTTGACGACCCCTCCTTTGCCGCAGAGCTTCCAGGCAAGCAACCCCCCCTTGAACATGCCTATATCGCCCATTCTTTCTCCCTCATGCTTGCATTAGAATTGCTACAGTTGTTGTTCCGAAATACCTATTCTGATGCATAGCCTGTTTTTGTAAACTGCTATTGATACTTTACCTGATATCCTAAATGCTTAGTATAGGTTGGTTGGTAAACCATTTGTGGCCCCTCTTCCTTGTCCTAGTTGTCCCACTTAGTTACCAGTGCCCCGATCGATGTGATCGACGGGCTGAGACCAGCACATCACCACACACCCCCTAAGTTGTACGACTCTGCAGAGCTAATATCGAGTGACGAGGGTGATGCCTCTTAACTCACTCCTGATGAAATCTCTGTAGCACAGCTAGTCGGTTGTGGGTTACCGAGGGTGATTCCTCTTTCACCACCTCCGATGAAGCTTCTGTCGTGCAACCCCGCAAGTGTGAATACCATCGAGGGTGATTCCTTCGGGTTCACCTTGACGGGTACATCGAGTGGGAATCCAACGAGGGTGATTCCTCGGATTCCATCTTGATGTTATGGACACACGGTTACCTTGGCTTTACTACAGTTACTAGTTAAAGTCGGGTCGGCCCCGAGGGGTACCCGCGAGAGATGTGGAGTCGGGTTGACCACGAGGGTACCCGAGTGCTGATTACGTGGCACAGCCGGGCATTCTTAGCCCTTGCCGTAATTCCATGAGACAGGGCGACGGGGTCACATGATCGTGAGTCTCTGCTCGTTTCCGCGAGCTCCCAACGCACTAATGGGCTAGGATATGTAATTTGAGTAGGCCTCTGGCCTTATCACACTAACCACCATGCGGGAATAGTATGGGCACTCGGCGTCGTATGTATCAGCCGAAGCTCTTCAGACGTCAGAAGTTGAGCGGCGTGCGCCGGGTTGGACTGGGAAAGCCTGCACTTGTATTAAGGGGGCTAGGTCTGCTCACCGGCCGCGTTCGCAACGCGCAGGAGTGCAAAGGGCGATGGGCCCAAGACCCCTGAGTGCTTAGGATGTAGACCGGCGTGCTGGCCTCTCTGTTGAGGCTAGGTAGGGCTACGACATGTCGATCAGCCGAGGCCGGGCATGGACCAAGCAAGTGTGTCCGGCCAGAGTTAATCGAGCGTGTTGGGTAAGTTGGTGCACCCCTACTGGGAAGTATATCTATTCGAATAGCCGTGTCCACGGTAACAGGACGCTCGGAAAATATCCCGATCTTCTTCAACTAGAAATGGTTTGAATATGTTAGCTCCGGGATCGCTTTCTCGCAGGGAGTCGAGGAAGGATCTCTGGGCGTGGCTACTGTTATACTTATTGCTATTACTATATTTATGTACTAATCTGCACTCTTCTTATGCTGCAAGACGCTGAAGATGGTAGTTTTCGATAGGCTAGGCCTTTCTCTCTATTCTGGCATTTCTGCAGTCCAGCCCACTGATACAGCCTTTCTTTGATACCAATGCATACTTAGAATAGATCTGATGTAAGTCTTGCGAGTACTTTGGATGAGTACTCACGGTTGCTTTGCTTCCCCTTTTTCCCACATACCCGATTGCTGCGACCAGATGACGGAGCCCCGGAGCCAGCTGCGCCAGCCAACGACTACTACTACTACCCCTCTGGTGGAGAGTACTACTACGTGGAGACTGCCGACGACCAGGAGTAGATAGGAGGCACCCAGGTAGGAGGCCTGCGCCTTTTCGATCTTTGTCGTTGTTTTGCCCCGCCTTCTTAAGGCCTATCTGTTTAACTTTTATGTCTGTACTCAGATATCTGATGCTTCCGCTGATGCTTGTATGACTCAAGCTTATGTATTCGAGCCCTCGAGGCCCCTGGCTTGTAATATAAAGCTTGTATGACTTTTATTTGTGTTTAGAGTTGTGTTGTGATATCTTCAAGTGAGTTCTTAGGCTTGATCGTGTGCATTTGCGTGTATGATTAGTGCACGATTAAGTCGGGGGCGTCACAAGTTGGTATCAGAGCCGACTGCCTGTAGGAACCCCTTTCCAACTCCTTGGCCGAAGTTGAGTCTAGTCTTTGAAAAACTGTTTTACTAACATGGATGTGTGGCTTACGGGCCCACGTCGCCTATGGGTGGTATTAGGATCTTTTATTCCTCTTCCATACTCTGGGACTCTGATCTCTCTTCTTTTCGGGTTAAATGATTTTGCTAACTCTGACATTAGGTTCTCGTATTCACATTCACCCGGAGAGCTGGATTTTCTGCAAACATTTCTTTCCAATGCTATCTTATGCTTCTCACACTGTCATTTGACATTTTACACTCCTTGTTTCAGATGCGTCCCGCAAGACAGCTTGTGCGCCAGACTATGGCTCTTGATGCGACTGGGTTTCCTGCTATCTTGGTCAACCTTTTGACCAGGCTGGGATATCGCTGGTACCCCGAGTACACTGTCATGTCATTCGGCTTAACAAATGTTCCAGCAACGTTCTCCCGCCAAATGAACTATATCTTCATGGATTACCTCGACAAATTCGTCGTGGTTTATCTGGATGATATTCTGGTTTTTTCCAAGAATAAGGAAGAACATGCTGAACATCTTCGTCTTGTTCTGGAAAAGCTTCAAGAACATCAGCTATATGCCAAATATTCCAAGTGCGAATTTTGGTTATCTGAAGTAACCTACCTTGGTCACGTGATTTCCAAGGATGGCATTGCTGTCAACCCAGAACGAGTTCAGGCTATTCTTGACTGGACTCCCCCGAAGAATGTCAAGCAAGTCAGAAGTTTTCTCGGACTCGCAAGTTATTGTCGTCGTTTCGTCGAGAACTTCTCAAAAATTGCCAAGCCTCTGACTAATCTGCTTCACAAAGGCGTTAAGTTTGAGTGTACAGACAAGTGTCAGGAAAGCTTCCAAACCCTCAAGGACAAGCTAACTTCTGCACCAGTGCTTGCTCCTCCGGATTCTCGCAAGGACTTCATGATTTATTGCGACGCCTCTCGTCAGGGATTAGGCTGTGTCCTGATGCAAGAACGCAGAGTGATTGCCTATGCCTCCCGACAGTTGCGTCCTCACGAAGAGAATTACCCAGTGCGTGATCTTGAACTTGCTGCATTGATATATGCATTGAAGCTGTGGCGACATTACCTTCTCGGTAACCGATGTGAGATCTACACTGATCATCAAAGTCTGAAGTATTTGTTTACTCAGCCGGATCTCAATCTCTGCCAACAGCGATGGTTGGAAACAATTACGGACTATGACTGCGGTATTTCATATACCCCTGGCAAAGCTAATGTGATGGCCGATGCCCTGAGCCGCAAGTCCTATTGTAACAACCTCATGGTTCAGCGAGCTCAACCACATCTGTATGAAGAACTGCGCAAGCTGAATCTCCACATCGTTCCACAGGGTTCTCTTAATACCCTGGTTATACAGCCAGATCTTGAGAAAGTTGTTAAGCGTGCGCAAGCAAAAGATGCTGAAGTTGATCAGATGAAAAGAGATCTTAACCTTGAAAAATACAGAGATTTCTCGCTTGCTGAAGATGGAACTTTGTATTTCAGAGACCGCATTGTGGTACCTCGGTTCGAGCTTATGACCGACAAAGTTATGAAGGAGGCACATGATACACCACTGTCTATTCATCCGGGTAGCACCAAGATGTATCGTGATCTTCGTCAAAGGTACTGGTGGTCTAAAATGAAGCAGGACATTGCTCGCTATGTTGCTGAATGTGACGTTTGCCGTCGCGTTAAAGCAGAACATCAGAAGCCTGCTGGAATTCTTCATCCGCTTCCAATCCCTGAGTGGAAATGGGACAAAGTGCAAATGGATCTTATCACTGGTCTTCCCAGGTCACAAAAGGGTCATGATGCTATTCTTGTCGTCATTGATCAACTCTCCAAAGTTGCACACTTTTTGCCAGTCAAGGAGACAATCACTGCTAGTCAGTTAGCAGATCTGTATATCTCCAGAATTGTATCACTCCACGGGATTCCGAAGGAGATCAGTTCAGATCGTGGCAGCCTTTTCACTTCAAAGTTCTGGGCAAGTTTCCAAGAAGCTATGGGAACTCATATAACCTGGAGTTCAGCTTATCACCCCCAGTCCCAAGGCCAAGTTGAGCGAGTCAATCAAGTGCTTGAAGATATGTTGCGTGCTTGCGTTATATCATTCGACAAAAAGTGGGAGGAATCTCTCCCGTATGCTGAATTCTCTTACAACAACAGCTATCAAGCCAGCTTGAAAATGGCCCCCTTCGAGGTATTATATGGACGTAAGTGTCGAACCCTCTGAATTGGTCCGAAACTGGGGAACGACCGCTCATTGGTCCGGATGTTATCCAACACGCTGAAGAGCAAGTCCGCATTGTCTGGGAGAATCTCAAGGCGGCTCAATCTCGCCAGAAGAGCAATTATGATCGTAAACACTGGGGATCGATCTATCAACCTGGTGAGCAAGCTTATCTGCGTGTCACTCCTATGAAGGGCACTCATCGATTCAGAATCAAGGGCAAGTTAGCTCCTCGCTACGGCCCCTTCCGCATTCTTGCTAGACGTGGACATGTGGCATATAAATTGGAGTTGCCGCCGCAATTCTCTCACATCCACAACGTCTTCCATGTGTCGCAACTTCGCCGTTGCTTCAAGGAATCTCCGCACCGAGCAGTGGATCGTGAATTGCTCGATTTACAAGATGATCTATCTTATAAAGAGCATCCAATCCGCATTCTCGACCAAGCTGAACGTCGGACCCGTTAGAAGACAACCAAGTTCCTTAAAGTGCAGTGGTCGAATCATACAGAAGATGAAGTCACTTGGGAACGCGAGGATCGTCTTCGCGAGGAATATCCCAATCTCTTCCCTTCTACCTCCCGAATTCTCGGGACGAGAATTTGTTTTAGAGGAGGAGAATTGTAACGCCCCTCTATAATGAGCTACAGTAATCCATGTTGATTATGCCAAGACACTGTGATTTGCAATGCTTGATCATGTTGGAATAATATCTCATTTCAAATTCCTCCACTGAATTCAATTCAAATTCAAAGTGAAATTTGAAGTTGCTCAAAAATTGCTGGAAAATAGTTCATGTTGCAGCAAATATTCCAAAAAAAATTAATGTTTAGGAAAACAACATCACCTATTTTCCTAAAATGGGCTAGAGCATTAAAACAGTGCAAAAACAGCAATTTTAATGCCATTTCCATTTTTGAAAAATTCAAATGGATTCAAAAATCGCCCAATCTTTCTGTGGCAGTGCAGAATAATGCAAAGTATTTTGTGAACAAGTTTCACATTTTACTAAATGCATTTGGCAGCTTAAATATTTTGCTAATCCTTTCTGTAAAAAGAAAAAACAGAAAAAGAAAAGCAAAAAGGCCTAACCGGCTGGGCCAAAGTGCACAGTGCACTCGGCCCAGCCCACTCCCCCTTTCTCCCTCCTCTCTCTCTCTCTCTCTCTCTCTCTCTCTCTCTCTCTCGCCGTGTCGCCCGCGCCATGGATGCCGCGCGCACCTCCGGCCACTCCGCGACACCTGCCGTCACAGGGCTCGGGAGAGGATAAGGCCGAGCCCCATCCACTCCCCCTCGACGCCTCGCCATTCCCCTCTCCTCTCTCTCGCTCGGGCGCTCTCCCCTCTCTGTCCCGAGCGCAGTCGCCGCCGTCCGACTCGCACCACCGCGGCGACCGCCGTCCTCGTTCCACTCCAACGTGTCATTCTGCACCACCACTTCGAGCTCGGGGAGCCCTACATCGAGCGGATCGAGCCGCCCCCTTCTTATCGGTCACCGGTGACCACCGGCGTCTGCGACCTCCCCTGCTGCTCCTAAGCTGTCGCCGGCCACCGTGTGCCTCACCGTGAGCATCCGCCTCCTTCCCCTCCCCTCTAGCTGCCTCTTTCGAGCTCTAGCGCGCGTTGCCGTTTTGGCCGAACGCGCCGCCGCCTCGCTGGTTGCCGGAGCTACTCCGGTGACCATTTGGTCACCCGCGCGTGTCTAACGTGCTCACCGTGTCGCGTAGGGCCGCCCTGGCCTTTTAGCTAGCTCGAATGCGTGCTGCTGCCGCTAGTTCGCCCTCACCCGAAGATCATCGCCGCCAAACCTCGACGCCGGCGTCGTTCCGGTCATCCCCGAGACCAACCGGTAGCACCACGCGACGCGCGACGTCGCTAGCTTTCGAACGCGGGTAGCCACGCCCGTTTTGGGCCACCGTGGCGAAATCCCGAGGCTCGCTGGCGCCCTCCACCGCGTTTCGGGCTCGCCGGAGCTGTTCCGGCGCCGGCGCCGACGTGGTGGCCACGTGGCATGCCTCTGGGTCACTGGCAGCTGGGTCCCGCGGGGCCAGTTGACCAAGTCAACCCTGTTGACGTGGCAGCTACTGCCGCTGACAAGTGGGCCCCCTTTGCTAATTAGTCTAATTAATCTGTTTTCTAAATAAATGTAATTTGATTAATTAGTTAGACACTGACATGTGGGGCCCACGTTCTAATTAACCCCTAATTAGTTTAATTAGTCTATGTTTAGCCCTGTGTCACTGACTGGTGGGACCCAGCTGTCAGGTTTGACCTGGAACAGCTGGGGTTGACCACTGACGTCATGCTAACGTAGTATTTCTTTTTCTATTAATTTTTCGAATTAGATTTAATTTCCAGAATTTCAGAAAAAGGTTTAAATCTTTGAAAATTCATAGAAATTCAACCATAGCTCGGATCGAAAAGTTTTCAACATGAAAGTTGATCAGAAAAATGAGACGAATCCGAATATGTGGTCAAAATGCTTGACCATCACTCCTAACTATCCGAACATGGAACCTTCCCCTCCGGTTCAGTATACCGATAACTGCCTAAAGGCCGGGAAAATATCCCAGATATTTTCCCGCTTCGTCTGCGGCATGTAGCATTGCATTAGGTCACCACCAGCACTGCATATCGTCATGCCATGCATCTGTGTTGCTTGTGTTTGCTTTTATTTATTGTTTCTTCCCCCTCCTCTTATCCGGTAGACCCCGAGACCGACGCAACTCCGGAGTCCGACTACACCGTTGACGACCCCTCCTTTGCCGCAGAGCTTCCAGGCAAGCAACCCCCCCTTGAACATGCCTATATCGCCCATTCTTTCTCCCTCATGCTTGCATTAGAATTGCTATAGTTGTTGTTCCGAAATACCTATTCTGATGCATAGCCTGTTTTTGTAAACTGCTATTGATACTTTACCTGATATCCTAAATGCTTAGTATAGGTTGGTTGGTAAACCATCTGTGGCCCCTCTTCCTTGTCCTAGTTGCCCCGCTTAGTTACCAGTGCCCCGATCGATGTGATCGACGGGCTGAGACCAGCACATCACCACACACCCCCTAAGTTGTACGACTCTGCAGAGCTAATATCGAGTGACGAGGGTGATGCCTCTTAACTCACTCCTAATGAAATCTCTGTAGCACAGCTAGTCGGTTGTGGGTTACCGAGGGTGATTCCTCTTTCACCACCTCCGATGAAGCTTCTGTCATGCAACCCCGCAAGTGTGAATACCATCGAGGGTGATTCCTCCTGGTTCACGTTGACGGGTACATCGAGTGGGAATCCAACGAGGGTGATTCCTCGGATTCCATCTTGATGTTATGGACACACGGTTACCTTGGCTTTACTACAGTTACTAGTTAAAGTCGGGTCGGCCCCGAGGGGTACTCGTGAGAGATGTGGAGTCGGGTTGACCATGAGGGTACCCGAGTGCTGATTACGTGGCACGGCCGGGCATTCTTAGCCCTTGCCGTAAGTCCACGAGACAGGGCGACGGGGTCACATGATCGTGAGTCTCTGCTCGTTTCCGCGAGCTCCCAACGCACTAATGGGTTAGGATATGTAATCTGAGTAGGCCTCTGGCCTTATCGCACTAACCACCACGCGGGAATAGTATGGGCACTCGGCGTCGTATGTATCAGTCGAAGCTCTTCAGACATCAGCAGTTGAGCGGCGCGCGCCGGGTTGGACTGGGAAAGCCTGCACTTGTATTAAGGGGGCTAGGTCTGCTCACCGGCCGCGTTCGCAACGCGCAGGAGTGCAAAGGGCGATGGGCCCAAGACCCCAGAGTGCTTAGGATGTAGACCGGCGTGCTGGCCTCTTTGTTGAGCCTAGGTAGGGCTACGACGTGTCGATCAGCCGAGACCGGGCATGGACCAAGTAAATGTGTCCGGCCAGAGTTAATCGAGCGTGTTGGGTAAGTTGGTGCACCCCTGCAGGGAAGTATATCTATTTGAATTGCCGTGTCCACGGTAACAGGACGCTCGGAAAATATCCCTATCTTCTACAACTAGAAATGGTTTGAATATGTTAGCTCCGGGATCGCTTTCTCGCAGGGAGTCGAGGAAGGATCTCTGGACGTGGCTACTATTATACTTATTGCTATTACTATATTTATGTACTAATCTGCACTCTTCTTAAGCTGCAAGACGCTGAAGATGCTAGTCTTCGATAGGCTAGGCCTTTCTCTCTATTCTGGCATTTCTGCAGTCCAGCCCACTGATACAGCCTTTCTTTGATACCAATGCATACTTAGAATAGATCTGATGTAAGTCTTGCGAGTACTTTGGATGGGTACTCACGGTTGCTTTGCTTCCCCTTTTTCCCACATACCCGATTGCTGCGACCAGATGATGGAGCCCTGGAGCCAGCTGCGCCAGCCGACTACTACTGCTACTACTACCCCTCTGGTGGAGAATACTACTACATGGAGACCGCCGACGACCAGGAGTAGATAGGAGGCACCCAGGCAGGAGGTCTGCGCCTTTTCGATCTTTGTCGTTGTTTTGCCCCGCCTTCTTATGGCCTATCTATTTAACTTTTATGTCTGTACTCAGATATCTGATGCTTCCGCTGATGCTTGTATGACTCAAGCTTATGTATTCGAGCCCTCGAGGCCCCTGGCTTGTAATATAAAGCTTGTATGACTTTTATTTGTGTTTAGAGTTGTGTTGTGATATCTTCAAGTGAGTCCTTAGGCTTGATCGTGTGCATTTGCGTGTATGATTAGTGCACGATTAAGTCGAGGGCGTCACACACCCCAAGGTAATATTCAAGGAAGACTCAAGCGTCTAAGCTTTGGGATGCCCCGGAAGGCATCACCTCTTTCGTCTACAATCTATCGGTAACTTACTTGGAGCTATATTTTTATTCATCACATGATATGTGTTTTACTTGGAGCGTCTTGTGATCTAGTTTTTTTGCTTTTGTTTGCTTTTTAGTTTGTCACAATCATCTTTGCTGAACACACCTTTTTAAGAGGGACACACATTATTCGTGATTTGTTAGAATACTCTATGTGCTTCACTTATATCTTTTGAGCTAGGCAGTTGCTCTAGTTCTTCACTTATATCTTTTAGAGCACGGAGGTGGTTATATTTTAAAGAAATAGTTGCACTCTCATGCTTCACTTATATCTTTTTGAGAGTCTAATGATTAGCAATGGTAATTCACACGGGTTATGAATTTGGTCCTGATATGATAGGTATTCAAGAGGGATATAATAAAAACTTTCATGTAGATCACTGAATATGATAAGTTTGATTCCTTGCAATAGTTTTGCGATATTAAGATGGTAATATGTGGGAGGTGCTAGTAGATAATTGTGGTTTAGTAAGAATATTGGTGTTAAGGTTTGTGATTCCCGAAGCATGCACGTATGATCTGTCGTTATGCTAAGAAGTTGGAGCATGATTTATTCTTGATTGTCTATCTTATGAGTGGCGGTCGGGGACGAGCGATGGACTTGTCCTACCAATCTATCCCCCTAGGGGCATGCGTAGTAGTACTTTGCTTCGAGGGCTAATAAACTTTCGCAATAAGTATGTGAGTTCTTTATGACTAATGTGAGTCCATGGATTATACGCACTCTCACCCTTCCGCAATTTGCTAGCCTCTTCGGTGCCGTGTATTGCCCTTTCTCACATCGAGAGTTGGTGCAAACTTCGCCGGTGCATCCAAACCCCGTGATATGATACGCTCTATCACACATAAGCCTCCTTATATCTTCCTCAAAACAGCCACCATACCTACCTATCATGGCATTTCCATAGCCATTCCGAGATATATTGCCATGCAACTTCCACCGTTCTGTTTTTATGACACACATCATCATTGTCATATTGCTTTGCATGATCATATAGCTGACATAGTATTTGTGGCTCAGCCACCGTTCATCATTTTTATACATGTTACGCTAGCATCATTGCACATCCTGGTACACTGCCAGAGGCATTCATATAGAGTCATATTTTTGTTCTAGTATCGAGTTGTAATATTGAGTTGTAAGTAAATAAAAGTGTGATGATCATCATTATTAGAGCATTGTCCCAGTGAGGAAAGGATGATGGAGACCATGATTCCCCCACAAGTCGGGATGAGACTCCGGACGAAAAAAAAGAGGCCAAAAAAGAGCCCAAAAAAATGAGAGAAAAAGAGAGAAGGGGCAATGTTACTATCCTTTTTCCACACTTGTGCTTCAGAGTAGCACCATGTTTTTCATATAAAGAGTCTCCTATTTTGTCACTTTCATATACTAGTGGGAATTTTTCATTATAGAACTTGCCTTGTATATTCCGATGATGGGCTTCCTCAAATGCCCGAGGTCTTCATGAGCAAGCAAGTTGGATGCACACCCACTTAGTTTTCATGTTGAGCTTTCATACACTTATATCTCTTAGTGCATCCCTTGCATGGAAATTCCTACTCCTCGCATTGACATCAATTGATGGGCATCTCCATAGCCCGTTGATTAGCCTCGTCGATGTGAGACTATCTTCTTATTTTTGACTTCCCCTTATTGATCTGTACCACCATACTCTATTCCACCCATAGTGCTATATCTATGGCTTACGCTCATGTATTGTGTGGGGGTTGAAAAAGCTGAAGCACGTTAAGAAGTATGAACCAATTACTCGGTTTGTCATCGGGGTAGTACATGATAGATATTTTGTGTTAAGAAGATGGAGCATGACAGGATTATATGATTTTGTAGGGATAACGTTCTTTAGCATTTTTATTTTGAAAGACATGATTGTTTATTAGTATGCCTGAGTATTGATGTCTTTATATCAAACTATAGACTATTGCTTTGAATCATTAGGATCTTATTATTCATACCGTAAGAGAGAGATTACATGATGAAACATGATAGGTAGCATTCCACATCAAAAATTCTGTTTTTATCATTTACCTACTCGAGGACGAGCAGGAATTAAGCTTGGGGATGCTTGATACGTCTCCAACGTATCTATAATTTTTTTATTGTTCCATGATATTATAGTATCAATCTTGGATGTTTTATATGCAATTATATGCCATTATATATCATTTTTTGGGACTAACCTATTAACCCAGTGCCAAGTGCCAGTTGATGTTTTCTGCTTGTTTTTGCCTTTTCAGAAAATCATTATCAAAAAGTGTCCAAACGAGAAAAAAACTTTGGATTAATTTTTTCTAGACCAGAAGAGACCCAGGAAGCTTCGGGAGAAGACCAGAAGAGCCACGAGGAGGCGGCAAGCCTGGAGGGCATGCCCAGGGGGGTAGGGCGCGCCCCCCAGGCTTGTGGGCCCCTCGTTGCCCCTCCTGGCCTAATTCCAGCTCTATAAATTCCCAAATATTCCTAATATACCAGAAAGGCAGAAGAGAAAACCTTTCCGCCGCCGCAAGCCTCTGTTCTTCCGCGATCCCATCTGGAGGCCTTTTCCGGTACTCTGCCAAAGGGGGAATCGATCACGGAGGGCTTCTTCATCAACCTTGCTACCCTTTCGATGATGTGTGAGTAGTTTACCACAGACCTATGGGTCCATAGCTAGTAGCTAGATGGCTTCTTCTCTCTCTTTCATCTTCAATACCATGTTCTCCTCGATGTTCTTGGAGTTCTATCCGATGTAATCTTCTTTTGCGGTGTGTTTGTTGGGATCCAATGAATTGTGAGTTTATGATCAGATTATTCATGAGAAATATTTGAGTCTTCTCTGAACTCTTTTATGCATGATTATTATAGCTTTGTATTTCTCTCCGATCTATCGATTTGGTTTGGCCTACTAGATTGATTTATCTTGAAATGGGAGAGGTGCTTTGTGATGGGTTCAATCTTGCGGTGCTCAATCCCAGTGACAGAAGGGGACATGACACGTATTTGTATTGTTGCCATGAAGGATAAAAAGATGGGGTGTAATCATATTGCTTGAGTTTACTTTGTCTACATCATGTCATCTTGCTTAAGGCGTTACTCTGTTTCATACTTAATACCCTAGATGGATGCTGGATAGCGGTCGATGGGTGGAGTAATAGTAGTAGATGCAGGCAGGAGTCGGTCTACTTGTCTCGGACGTGATGCCTATATACATGATCATTGCCATGAATCCATCATAATTATTTGCTTTTCTATCAATTGCCCAACTGTAATTTGTTTACCCACCGTATGCTATGTGTTCGAGAGAGAAGCCTCTAGTGAAAACTATGACCACCGGGTCTACTTTCTCATATATAAAAAAACCTAAAAATACCTTGATGCAATTTATTTACTTTTATTTTATTTAGTATTTTAGTTTATCTATTTATCTCTATAAGATTTAATCCTTGCAAATAACCGCTAAGAGGATTGACAACCCTCTTATTTGCGTTGGGTGCAAGTGTTTGCTCTTTTGTGTGCAGGTGCGCTTAACGAAATTTTGCTTGGTTCTCCTACTGGATTGATAACCTTGGTTCTTAACTGAGGGAAATACTTATCTCTATTGTACTGCATCATCCTCTCCTCTTCGGGGAAGTACCAACGCAGACTACAAGTAGCACCTACTTCGGAGGGAGCTCTCAGAGAGTAAGGTCAATGCCCGTATGCATCTAATGACCGGCCTCCCCCTTGGGGAGATCCACATGGGAGTCACCTTTGAGCCCTTCAGCTTGGCGAACCCCTGCTCGCTGGTAAGGAGCGAGGTCGATGACCTCCTTTGTGCTTCGTGCGACGTAGTGTGGGCCTTCTTGTAAGTTTCCTTTAACTGTGCTTCAAATCGCAGGCTTTCGGCGATCTCACCTCCACTCCTCCTCAGCCCCGAGGACCTGCAACGGCGATGTACACCATTCAACATGGGTGCATTACGATGGCTAGTTATGGGCCCGCAGCAACTGGGGCTTCGCACAGCACGAGCCCGTACCAGGGCGACCTCGTTGCCTGCAGATCTGACTCCCGACCCGTCTGAAGGGGTAGACGCACCTTGCGCAAGTGGTGCAGGGCACGTCCTTCTGGTGTCTTCGTCCAACCTGCCCGGATCTTCTGAAGAGGGGCTCCGGCTCTCCACAGGTCCCGTGAAAGAGGTGCCCGTATCCCCGGGTTCCACGCCTGTAGTTATTCCTGCGCAAAGGCCAAAGGTTGCGGCCAAGAAAAAACTCGCTAGCCAGCGGCCATCTTCGTCACCTGCAATCCAGCTTCCCTTAGGGGAGTGGCCGCACGACGGGGACCTCGAAGACACACTTTTCAGGGTTTAGCTTCATGCTGAAACTACGGAGGTTGTCGAAGGTTTGCTGGAGGTCGTTGAGAAGACTTGAATCTTGTTTGGTTTTGACCACGATGTCATCGATGTAGACTTCCGCGTTCACTCCGATCAGCTTGTTGAAACATTTCTGCATTGTTCGCTGATATGTAGCCCCCACGTTCTTGAGGCCGAAAGGCATGGTGATGTAGCAGAAGGGTTTGTACGGCGTGATGAAGGAGGTCGTCTCTTGGTCAGACTCTTTCATTTGTATCTGGTGGTACTCGGAGTACGTGTCCAGAAAACATAGGCGCTCACATCCTGCCATGGAGTCGATGATCTGATCGGTCCTGGGTAGTGGGAACGGGTCCTTGGGGCATGCTTTGTTGAGGTCGGTGTAGTCCACGCACATGCGCATGTGTTGTTTTTCTTCAATACCATTAATGGGTTTGCCAGCCATTCCGGGTGCGCAACCTCTCTTATGAATTTGGCCGCGAGTAGGCATGCAATTTCCTCCCCTATCATCATCCGCTTCTCTATGGTAAAGTGACGCGGGGCTTTTTTCACCGACCTCGCGTCCTTTCGGACGTTTAGGCAGTGTTCGACCTTGCTGGCCGACACCCCTGGCATGTCAGCGGGTTTCCAGGCGAACATATCCCAGTTGGCTCGAAGGAAGGCGAGGAGCACCGCTTCCTGGCTATCCGAGAGGTCTCCGCCAATGGTTACCATCTTGCTAGGATCTTCCGGGTGTAACTGGAATTTCTTTGTTTGTTTGGCCAGCTGGAATACAGGCCCCGGCCTTGGCTTCTGTGGGAGCTCGGCCTCCGATGTCCCTATCTGTTTTCTTATTTTGGTGAGATCAGCGAAGGCCAAGGCGGCCTCGGCAAGCTCTACATTGGCCACTTCAGCTTTGTAGGTCCTTTCCGAGCTCCCCTTTACGGTGATCGTATCATTCGGGCCCGGCATCTTTAGCTACAGATAGGCGTAAGACGGGACCGCCATGAACTTCACGTATGCGGGCCTGCCCAAAATCGCATGGTAGCCACTCTGGAAGGTAGCGACCTCGAACTGGATGGCCTCGCTTCGATAGTTGTGCTCATCTTCGAAGACGACCTCGAGCTCAATCTGCCCGAGGGGCCAGATCGGGCGGCTTGGCACCACCCCATGGAAGCCCACGTTCGATCTCTACAGACTGGACAGTGAGATCTTCATCTTCTCTAGGGTGTTGGTGAAGATGATATTGAGGCCGTTGCCTCCATCCATTAGGACGTGTGAGAGGTGGCAGCCCCCCACGATTGGGTCTAGTACCAAAGCGTGTTTGCCTGGATAGACGACGTCTTCCGGGTGATCCCTGACGTCGAAGGTCACCATTTCCTGGGACCATGCAAGCCTTTCGCTGGTTGCGTTTTCTGCCACGTATGGCGCGTCGTGAGAGTTTTTGATTTCGGCGTGTATCCGCTGCCGTGAATATCATGTTCACGGAGGCTTTGCGGACAAGATTACGGCCTCGTGGGGCCCGTACGATGCGTCTCGACGCGAGGTGGTCGGGGCGATCATAGACCCCTAGGGCCTGCCCTTGCTCATCGTATACATGGTCGATGAGGCGTGAGGGCGAGATGTCGAGGAATTGTCCTGATCCATCAGCGACCAGCTCAAAAGAGCTGAACATGAGGCATTGGCCTGGCGGCAGTTCACCGGCCTTTGTTGATTCTCCTCACCGGGTTAGGTCTCCGATCATCGTCGCCCCTACCTGGCGCGCCAACTGACGGAGCGAAATACCGTCAGATCCCTCGGTAGGGTTCATGACGAGACCGAAAGTACTGGAACGGAGTCTGCACACACAGTTTACCTAGGTTCGGGTCTTCAAAGATTAATACCCTACATCCGGATTCTTCTTATTATTCATGGTGAGGGGATATCTTGTGCAGAGGATTACAATGGTGTACGGGATTTCTACCGAGAGTTTAGATCTGAGATTGGATGATGAATGAAGCCCTAGACCTCCCTTTATATAGGCAAGAGAGGTCTAGGGTTTACACGGGGGTAGGCAAGTCTGTTGTACCGACGACGTCCTCTCTTGGGGATCACAAAGATCACCTTTGGCTTCTTAGGGTTTCCCTCTAGTCTTGGGCCTAGTGGGCCCCGCTCACCTGGCGAGGTCAGGCACCCTTACGTTAGGTACCCTGGGTACAGGACCCCGTCACCCAGGGGCAGCCGGCTGGCGCGAGCGAACGAGCTCGGCCGAGGACCAGCGACGTTGACAGCCCGTCCTGGCTCCCCCATCGTACACGGAGCAGCGCACGAGACAACGCACGCGGGCGCGACGCAAATTCAACATAGAGAGGTGGCCCTGGCCGCGCCCATGGACCACGCATCATGGACCCCCGAGCAAAATAGGTCGGGTGCGACTGCTACTTGTGAGTTGCGTTGAGATTTTCCCCGAAGAGGAAGAGTGAAGCACTATAGTAGCGGATAGTATTTCCCTCAGTGAGAACCAAGGTTATCGAACCAATAGGAGAACCAAGCAAATCCTAGTCAAACAGTACCTGCACACACAAGAGCAAATACTTGCACCCAACGCGGGCAAGAGGGTTGTCAATCACCTTGAACTCGTTACTTGCAAGGATCAAATCTGATAGTGATAGATATATAAATCGAAAAGCAAATAAAAAGTAAAATAAATTCAGCAAGGTAATTTAGGTTTTAGTAATATGATAAAAGTAGACCCGGGGGCCATAGTTTTTACTAGAGGCTTCTCTCTCGAAACATAGCATCCGGTGGGTAAACAAATTACTGTTGGGCAATTGTTAGAAAAGCGCATAGTTATTGAAAGGATCGATATGGTTGACTAGAGGGAGGTGAATAGGTAACTACCAATTTTTAGCTTTTCTTTACAATTTAGGTTTAGCAACAAAACAGGTTGTCTAGATGTGCAACTAGGTGAGCAACCTATATGATGCTAACAACAACAACAAGCAAGCAAGCAAGCAATGCAACACAACAATATCTTGCACAAAGTAAAGGAAAGAAATAACCACAAGTGGAGTTGGTGAAGATGAGGATGTGTTGCCGAAGTTCCTTCCCTTTGAGAGGAAGTACGTCTCCGTTGGAGCGGTGTGGAGGCACAATGCTCCCCATGAAGCCACTAGGGCCACCGTATTCTCCTCACGCCCTCGCACAATGCAAGATGTCATGATTCCACTAGTGGTGCCCTTGAAGGCGGCTACCGGACCTTTACAAACAAGGTTGGGGCTCTCTCCACAACCGAATTGGAGGCTCCCAACACCACCACAGAGCTTCACCACAATGGATTGTGGCTCCGAGGTGACCTCTTCCGTCTAGGGTGCTCAAACACCCAAGAGTAACAAGATCCGCAAGGGATTAGTGGGGGGCATCAAATTTCTCTTGGTGGAAGTGTAGATCGGGGCCTTCTCACCCAAACCCTAGAAGATCAACCAAAGTTATCGGCTAGGGAGGGAGATCGGGCGAAAATGGAGCTTGGAGCAACAATGGAGTTTGTGGAAGAAAGAGGCGAGTCTTCTTGGGGAAGAAGACCCCTTTTATATAGTGGGGACAAATCCAACCGTTATGCAGTCCGCAGCCCGCACGGAAGCGGTACTACCGCTCCCAGTGCGGTACTACCGCCCAGGCAGTAGTGCCGAAGTGTACAGTGTAAATGCCACAGGGGTACGAGCCGGTAGTGCCGCCGGAGCGGTACTACCGCTTGCCACAGCGGTACTACCGCTGGGGTTACAGTACAACGGCTACGGGAATAGGGGAAGAAGATGAGCCATGAGCAGTAGTAGCAGCGGAAGAAGGTGCGGTACTACCGCTTATAAGCGGTACTACCGCTCCTACTGCCGCTCGTCCACCTGGGTCAAAGGGGACCCAACGGTAGTATACCAGAGGGACTACCGCCAAACCCGACACGAAAAAGTTGAGACCCGAGGTGGAGCGGTAGTACGCGCGGTACTAGCAGCGGTACTACCGCCTATAGGCGGTACTACCGCTGGCAGCACTTCAACACCCATCTGCAACACAGAAGGAGAAACTCCATCGAGGTGGAAAAGGCAAATAGGGTGCAAATGAAAATGTGTACGTGATGATTCCACCCAAACCTTTCTGAAGCGGACCCCCTCTTAATAGTACGGTTTTCCTACGACTCAAGTCCACCGAAAAAGAAAGGCGGGAAAAATAACCGTCTTGATTTAACACTCCGAGAGGCAATAATCGTCTTGTGCCAAATGATAGATTATCTGAAATGCTCAATGCACACGATTAGTCCGCAAATGCATTGTCATCAATCACCAAAACCACTAAGGGAGAAATATGCCCTAACAATCTCCCCCTTTTTGGTGGATTGATGACAACACGGGATTTGCACAAAGGATAAAGCGAGATAATAAGCAAACCCAACATCTACAAAATATAGACGGGCTCCCCCTAGATGTGTGCACTATTTAGGTATGCTTTTGGAATGCAATGCACACACACTAGGATCAACACTCCCCCTATATTTTATAGACAAGGCAACACTTGCAACACCATGATATAATAGGGAAAAGCATGTATGCAAGTCATGGCATGAGAGCATAAAGATAAGGGCACAATAAGGATAATGTCTCACGAGCTAACAACATACTAGTCATAAAGATAATGAAAGGGTAGCATATGTCTCACACCATATGAAAGGATAGGTACATAGGTTCTCACAACCACAAATGAAACCAAACCAACCGATAAAAGAGTTCACGAGAGAAGAAAGGCAACTACAAATAAGACGCACTCGTGACTCGGCAAATCCCTAAGCTCTCTCCCCCTTTGGCATCGAGACACCAAAAGGGCAAAGAGCAATAAAAAACGACTCAAGGTGGTAGAGAAGCTCCAGAACACGCTCAGAACTCCTCGTGATCGTCAGACTCCTCCTCTGCGGCAGCTGGCTGATCATCCTCCTCTGACTCTGACCACTTGCAGTTCGTGGAGATCCACTCCTCCTCATCAGTGATCTTGTCCTCGGAGCCACTAGTAATCTCCATGCCCAGATGCCTCATCATGGCCTTGTCGTGACTGCGGGCCTTCTTCTCCGCCACATGCGCTTTGTACTGCCCCTTAGCCTGAATACAGAACAACTTCATCATCTTCTCCTTGAGCTTCTTAGCCCAAGATGGCTCAGTAGAGGGAGCAAACTCAGACCCCTCAGACTCCTCTGACTCAGTGCCAATAGTCTCTGTCTCAGGAGGAACATGTGCTGGAGTGCCCCACTTCTCCTTCTGCCTCAGCTGAATAACATCATGGGAGACCAACTCCCCAGTGACAAGCTCCTCGTCAGGATAAGCAGACTTCCAAGTATCCTCAATGAGCTGCATAAGATAAGGGCCATAAATGGGGCACTTGCGCTCCATAACAGCAGAGTGAAGCTCAGAATACATCACATGTGACACATCCAACACCAGCTGAGATCCCTTCTCCTTCTGGCAAAAGAGAAGCATGTCCACAAGATAGGAATGCACTTGATCCAAGTTCCCAATGCGAGGAAAGAGAGAGTTCCTGAAGATGTGATGCATGATATCAAGAAACGGGCACAACTCATATGTCTCCTTGCCATTGGGTGATACCTTCAAAGAGGAGAAGGGCCAGAGAGCAGACTTGTGAGTGGCAGCAGCCCCCTTGTGAGGGCAAAACCCACTTGGGTTGTGGGCCCCCAGATCATTGATAACCCACAAGTATAGGGGATCACAACAGTTTTTGCGGGTAGTATTTCACCCGGATTTATTGATTCGACACAAGGGGAGCCAAAGAATATTTGCAAGTATTAGCAGTTGAGTTGTCAATTCAACCACACCTGGAGATAAAATATCTGCAGCAGAATATTTAGTAGCACAGTAATATGATAGTTTTGATAGCAGTAGCAACAATAACAATAGTAACGGCAACAGTAACAGTAGAAGTTTTGTAGCAAGTGTAAAGCAGTAGCAACAAAGTAACTTAGCAGAAACCAATATGAGAAAGTCGTAGGCATTGGATCGGTGATGATAATTATGTTGGATGATATTCATCATATAACAGTCACAACCTAAGGCGATACACAATAGCTCCAATTCATCAATGTAATGTAGGCATGTATTCCGTATATAGTTATACGTGCTTATAATAAGAACTTGCATGACATCTTTTGTCCTACCTTCCTGTGGCAGTGGGGTCCTTAAGGAAACTAAGGGATATTAAGGCCTCCTTTTAATAGAGAACCGGAACAAAGCATTAGCACTTAGTGAATACATGAACTCCTCAAACTACGGCAATCACCGGAAAGAATCCCAATTATTGTCACCTTGGGGTATACAGATCATAACACGTAATAGGTGCATATAACTTGCAAGATAGGATCAAGAACACAAATATATTCATGAAAACATAA
Source organism: Elymus sibiricus (assembly GCA_039707655.1). NCBI lineage: Eukaryota > Viridiplantae > Streptophyta > Magnoliopsida > Poales > Poaceae > Elymus > Elymus sibiricus. The sequence goes on along the minus strand of CM077668.1, from coordinate 156,880,536 downwards.
AGGGTTCAGATCTGAAATCATGGCACTCGGGCCCTAGTGACAAGCATTAAGCATAGCAAAGTCATAGCAACATCAATCTCAGAACATAGTGGATACTAAGGATCAAAGCCCTAACAAATTGACTCGATTACATGATAAATCTCATCCAACCCATCACCGTCCAGCAAGCCTACGAAGGAATTACTCATGCCCAGTGGTGAGCATCATGAAATTGGTGATGGAGGATGGTTGATGATGATGACGGCGTCGAATCCCCCTCTCCGAAGCCCTGAACGGACTCCAGATCAGCCCTCCCGATGAAGAACAGAAGGTGGCGGCGGCTCCGTATCGTAAAACGCGATGAAACTTCTTCTCCTATTTTTTTCTCGGGGAAAGTGAATTTATAGCGTTGGAATTAGGTCAGACGGCCACCTGTGGGCCCCACAAGGCATCAGGGTGCGCCCTAGGGGGGGTCGCGCCCTGTTGCCTTGTGGGCAACAGGTGGCCCCTCTTCTGTTGATTCTTGCGCTAGTAATTTTTATTTATTCCATAAAAAATCTCCAAAAAGTTTTGTCCAATTCTGAGAACTTTGATTTCTGCACAAAAACAACACCATGGTAGTTTTGCTGAAAACAGCGTCAGTCCGGGTTAGTTTCATTCAAATCACGCAAATTAGAGTCCAAAACAAGAGCAAAAGTGTTTGGAAAAGTAGATACGACGGAGACATATCAACTCCCCCAAGCTTAACTCATTGCTTGTCCTCAAGCAATTCAGTTGACAAACTGAAAGTGATAAAGAAAAACTTTTACGAACTCTTTTGTTCTTGTATCTGTATATAAGCTTAAATAGTACCCAGGTTTTCAGCAAAGATCATGAACTAACCATGCTCATAATAACACTTAGGAATTATATTTACTCATATCAATGGCATAATCAACTAGCGAGCAATAATAACATATCTCAAATGCCAACAATTTATCAAAACAATCATGATATAATATGATAACATGGTATCTCGCTAGCCCTTTCTGAGACCGTAAAACATAAATGCAGAGCACCTCCAAAGTTCAAGCAGCGACTAAACATTGTAATTCAGGGTAGAAGAGATCCAGTCATGCATGATGCATACAACATTAACTATACCTAATGCATAAGAATGACAATAGTGCTCTCAGGATTGGCGCTTAGTGCAAGAAGGTGAGACTCAACAATAAAAGTAAAATAACATAAAGTAAATAACATAAAAGTAAATAGATAGGCCCTTCGCAGAGGGAAGCAGGGATTTGCAGCTATTCCAGAGCTCGAAGCTTAAATCAGAGATGAAAAAAAATTGGGAGGTGTACTTTTCCTGTCAACGTCACGACCGAGAGTTTTCAATATCTTCCATGCTAAACACATTATAGGCGGTTCCCAAGCGGAAAGGTAAAGTTTACTCCCCCTCCACCATACCAACACAAGCCATGGCTAGCCGAATCCTCGGGTGCCCTCCATACCAACAACTTTCCGGGGGAGCTTGTTTGCATTATGTATTTTCGATTTCGAGCATAGGACTGGGCATCCCAAATACCAGCCTCTCTCGTGCAATGACAAGTGAATAAACACTCATCTCGAGAATAACCCGCTTAGCATGGAAGATACTAACCACCCCCTGTCGCTCCATGAGCGGTACGGGCACACAAAATAGATGTTTATTTGAATGATTAGAGGTGGCACATGCAAATTTACTTGGAACGGCAGAGTAATACCGCATATAGGTAGATATAGTGGACTCATCTGGAACAACTTTGGTTTAAGGATTGTGGATGCACAAGTAGAATTCCTGCTTAATACAAGTGAAGGTTAGCAAATAGATTGAGAAGCGACCAACTAGAGAGCGAAAACGGTCATAATCATGCATTGAGAATAATTAACATTGAACACTAGCATGAGTAGGATATAAACACCCTGAACATAAATATCATGGAGGCTATGTTGGTTTTGAATCAACTACATGCATGAACATGTGCCAAGTCAATCCACTCAAAACATTCGGAGGAGGATACCATATTAACATACTACATCATAACCATTTTAATGCATGTTGACTTCCAAGATAAATCATTATCCACTCCTAGCTACTTAAGCATGGCATGAGCAAATATAATCTCTAATTGTCATCACAAACATGTTTACTCATAATATGCTGAATCATGGGTACTGAGTTAAACATATTTACAAAAACAAAAACAAGAAGAGTTCATACCAGCTTTTCCTTGCCACAACCACTTCATCAAATCATCGTCATTATTGCCTTTCACTTGCATGACCGAATGATGTGAAAATAATAATAGTGCAAGTGTGCCGTGGACTAAGCTGGAATCTGCAAACATTTTATTCAAGGGAGAAGACAAGGTAAAATTGGCTCCTCGTTAGATCAACAATAAAGCATATGAGAGCCACTCAACATTTTCATCGTGGTCTTCTCCCTACGGCGACTCAACGAAAATAAAAGAAATTAAGAGAAATACACTGAAATATTTTTGGGGTTTTTAGTTTTTCTGAAGAAAGCAAATTAACGAAGAAAAACAAAAAGCGAGAAAAACTATTTACACGGGAGAACTCCCAACAAGCAAAAGAAGAAGCGAGAAATCTTTTTGGGTTTTCTTTTAATACTATGAACTAACTAAAGAGAAAGAAAAACCGAAAAGGAACGAGAAATATTTTTGGGTTTTTGAAGTTTTTCAAACACACAAGAAGAAAGCGGAAATAAAACTTACGTGGATGATACAATGAAAAAGGATGAACACCGACAACTGGAATGAATGTGTGAACATGAATGTAATGTCGGTGAGAGATACGTACTCCCCCAAGCTTAGGCTTTTGGCTTAGCTTGGCCTACTGCCATGGCTGTCCAGGATAATAATCGAAGTGGTAGCTCGTGGAGGTGTTCTGGGCCGCCTCCTCAACCAGACGGGCAGCTTCAACTGCCGCGTTGTACTCGTGCACCTCATTCTCATGAAGAAAATATCTCTGTTTGTTCTGGAAATCAAAGAGGACAGGAGCAGGCAAAACAACAAACACAGAACGATATTTATCGAATATCAAGTTATAGTCATATCTGCGAGTGTTGCGCTTAATAAACTCATGGTTCTGCATTGCCTAAAAATTCAAATATTTACCAGGTAAAAGAGGATCATTGGGCCTGGGCGAGACCCCTAGCCTTGCAGCTACCCGGGAGGCATAAATTCCTCCATACAAATCACCATTACCCGAGTTGCGATGCAACCTACGTGCAACAATTGCCCCAAGATTATAATGTCTGCTACCTATTAAGGCAGTGTGAATAAGGCTCGGGTCAGGAGCACAAAGTGCACTACAGTCTTGTTTACCAACAATGCATTTGCCATTAAAGAGTGCAAAATAGCGAATAGAGGGAAAGTGAATGCTTTTTATTCTAGCTTGTGTAACTCCCCTATCCTCACCATTACAAAGGCTATTGAGGAACAGTTCATAATCAGATTGTCGCGGTTCACTGAGTGAACCCCAAAATGGAATTTTGCAGGCATCACAGAATTCTTCTAGAGGCATACTATAAGATCTATCATAGAGATGAAATGAAACTCTAGAAGTGCGAGAATGATACTCAAATTTTTGAGTGAATGAATGAATGAGGCTGTAGTGTTGCGGTGGCTTATCTGCGATGAAGGAGGAGAGCTCGGTGTTGTGTATATATTGTTCAAACTCTTCCTTGATGCCTGCACCTAGCATGAACTCGTTGCACGGACATCGACACGATTTTGCTTTGGCACCTCGCACTGAACTTGCCCTTGGTTCAACATATGATTGGTCTGCTGGGCTTTCACTCGATGATGCTTCAGAGGACCTCCTCCTTGAAGAACTCCTCCTGAAAGTGTTCATATTCCTACAAACAAATTTCTGAAAAAATTTGGACCACAAAAAAATGTTAACAAAACTTCACAAGATTGATAGCAACTACTCATACAAGTGCCTAGAGGCTATATCAAGCATTCAAACTACTTAGAACTCAAAGAATTTAACATGCAAGCTCATTTTTAGTAGCACCAATAGCAGCAATTTATGCAAAATATAATCCACTAAAGCAAAAACTAATTGGAGCAATGGGAGAGTCACACACCAAGGAGCAATCCCTCAAAACAGTTTCAGAAACGGAGCTCCGAGCAAAGAGATCGAAAATCTCAGGTTTGGGAGCAAGAACATGAGAGAGAGAGCTACCACGATTTTTTCTGGAGGTAGGAGATGAAGTGGGCTGAAGAGATGAGTGGGTCCCAGTGGGGCCCACAAGGCATCTAGGTGCGCCCTGGGGGTGGCCGCGCCCTGTTGCCTTGTGGGCAACAGGTGCACCCCCCTGGGTTGTTCTCAGTGCCAAAAATTCTTAAATATTCCAGAAAAAATTATGTTAAAATTTTATTGCATTTTGAGCACTTTTATTTTTGGGCCTTTTTTTATTACACGGATAATTCAGAAAATAGGATAATCATGGCATTTTATTTTATTTAAACTAAAAATAACAGAGAGCAAACTATGACTACAGAAAGTTGTGCTTACTAAATTCATCGACCACATGCCCTTCAAAAAGGATCCATTAATAAGGTTGATCAAGTCTTATTAACAAACTATTTCCGAGTGACATAAAACCGAAGAATTTTCGTATAACACTAAGTTACCTCAATAGGGATATGCATCTCCCCAACAATAAGAATTTCATATTTCTTCTTGACAGTAGGAAGGGGAAATTTGAATCCCCCAATAGTGATTGTCGAAACCTTTTCAATACAATTGATACCATTCACTGAAGCTTGTTTCTTCGGGAAATAAACTGTATGCTCATTACCATTGACATGAAAAGTGACCTTGCTTTTATTGCAATCAATAACAGCCCCTGCAGTATTGAAGAAGGGTCTTCCAAGGATAATCGACATGTTGTCGTCCTCGGGCATATCAAGTATAACAAAGTTCGTTAAGATAGTAACATTTGCAACAACAACAGGCACATCCTCGCAAATTCCAATAGGTATAGCAGTTGATTTATCAGCCATTTGCAAAGATATTTAGTAGGTGTGAGCTTATTCAAATCAAGTCTTCTATATAAAGAGAAAGGCATAACACTAACACCGGCTCCCAAATCACATAAAGCAGTTTTAACATAGCTTCTTTTAATGGAGCATGGTATAGTAGGTATTCCCGGATCTCCTAACTTTTTAGGTACTCCACCCTTAAAAGAATAATTTGCAAGCATGGTGGAAATTTCAGCTTCAGGTATCTTTCTTTTATTAGTGACAATATCTTTCATGTATTTAGCATAGGGAGACATTTTCAACATATCAATCAGGCGAGTGCGCAAAAAGACAGGTCTAAGCATTTCAACAAAGCGCTCAAAATCTTCCTCGTCCTTATTTTTAGATGGTTTAGTGAGGAAAGGCATAGGTTTTTGAACCCATGGTTCTCTTTCTTTTCCATGTTTCCTAGCAACAAAGTCTCTTTTATCATATCTTTTATTCTTAGGAGGTGGGTTATCAAGATCAACAGCAGGTTCTATTTCTACATCATTATCTGGTTGAGCATCAACATAAACATCTTCATTATCATTATCATTATCATTATCATTATCACTAGGTGTATGTTCATTACCAGATTGTGTCTCAGCACCAGAAATAGAAACATCATTTTGATTCTCGGGAGGTTTTTCTATCTCAGGTTCACTAGAAGCATGCAAATCCTATCATTTTTCTTTTTCTTTTTCTTCTTAGATGGACTAGGTGCATCAATATTAATTCTTTGAGAGTCTTGTTCAATTCTTTTAGGATGACCTTCAGGGTACAAGGGCTCCTGAGTCATTCTACCTCCTCTAGTAACAACTTTAACAGCCTGATCATTTCTATGAGTCATTCTAACTGAGTCTGAACCATAGAGGCATGCTTACTTAAACCTTTAACATCATTAGCAATTCTAAACATCAAATCGCTCAAATGATCAATCATGATAGCATTTCCTTTTAATTGATTGGCGACATGCATATTGAAATTCTCTTGCTTAACAATGTAATTATCAAATTCAACCAAGCACTGACTAGCAGATTTATTATAGGGAATATCACCTTCATCAAATCTACGGAGAGAATTTACCTCTACTACCGGTGTAGGGATATCGAGACCATGTATTTCTTCAATCGGTGGTAAATTCTTAACATCTTTAGCTTTAATACCTTTTTCCTTCATAGATTTCTTAGCTTCTTGCATATCTTCTGGACTGAGGAATAGAATACCTCTCTTCTTCAGAGTTGGCTTGTGTGGTGGTTCAGGAAGTGTCCACTCATTATCATTCTTCAATATATTATTCAATAGTTCTTCAGCTTGTCCAATAGTTCGTTCCCTGAAAACACAACCAGCACAACTATCTAGGTAGTCCCTAGAAGCATCGGTTAGTCCATTATAAAAGATATCGAGTATTTCATGTTTCTCAAGAGGATGATCAGGCAAAGCATTAAGTAATTGGAGAAGCCTCCCAAGCTTGAGGGAGATTCTCTTCTTCAATTTGCACAAAGTTAAATATTTCCTGTAAAGCAGCTTGTTTCTTATGAGCAGGAAAATATTTTTCAGAGAAGTAATATATCATATCCTGGGGACTACGCACACAACCAGGAGCAAGAGTACAAAACCATTTCTTAGCATCACCTTTTAATGAGAAAGGAAACAACTTAAGAATATAGTAATAGTGATTTTTTTCCTCATGAGCAAATAAAGTGGCAATATCATTCAATTTAGTAAGGTGTGCCACAACAGTTTCATTTTCAGAACCATGAAAGGGATCAGATTCAACCAAAGTAATCAACTCAGGATCGACAGAGAATTCATAATCCTTATCGGTAACAAATATAGGAGAGGTAGCAAACTTAGGGTCATATTTCATTCTCTCCTTCAGAGATTTTTCTTTCAACTCAGCAAGCAAAGTTTTAACTTCATCTCTATCCTAACAAGCAAGAATGGCCCTAGCCGTCTCCCTATCAAAGACATGTTCATCAAGTGATTCAACTCTAGTAGGAGGACTAGGCATAATAGGTGATTCATAATTTTCAGAACTTTCATTAATTTCAGCATTCTCAATTTCTTTAGCTTTAGCAAGTTGTTCATCGAGAAATTCACCTAGCGGCACAGTTTTATCAAGCATAGTGCTAGCATCATCATAAGTATCATTCATAGCAGAAGTAGTATCATCAATCACTTGCGACATATCAGAATGCATAACAGGTGGTGGTGTCGCAAGCCTACTTAAAACAGAAGGTGAATCAAGTGCAGAGCTAGATGGCATTCCTTACCTCCCCTCGTCTTAGAGGGAACGATTTTGGTCTTAGCGTCTTTCAGATTCTTCATAGTGATCAACAGATATAAATCCCAAGTGACTCAACAAATAGAGCTATGCTCCTCGGCAACGATGCCAAAAAAGGTCTTGATAACCCACAAGTATAGGGGATCACAATAGTTTTCGCGGGTAGTATTTCACCCTGATTTATTGATTCGACACAAGGGGAGCCAAAGAATATTTGCAAGTATTAGCAGTTGAGTTGTCAATTCAACCACACCTGGAGGTAAAATATCTGCAGCAAAGTATTTAGTAGCACAGTAATATGATAGTTTTGGTAGCAGTAGCAACAGTAACACTAGTAACGGTAACAGTAACAGTAGCAGTTTTGTAGCAAGTGTAAAGCAGCACCAACAAAGTAACTTAGCAGAAACCAATATGAGAAAGTCGTAGGCATTGGATCGGTGATGATAATTATGTTGGATGATATTCATCATATAACAGTCACAACCTAGGGCGATACACAATAGCTCCAATTCATCAATGTAATGTAGGCATGTATTTCGTATATAGTCATACGTGCTTATAATAAGAACTTGCATGACATCTTTTGTCCTACCCTCCCGTGGCAGCGGGGTCCTTAAGGAAACTAAGGGATATTAAGGCCTCCTTTTAATAGAGAACCGGAAGAAAGCATTAACACATGGTGAATACATGAACTCCTCGAATTACAGTCATCCCCGGAGAGTATCCCAACTATTGTCACTTTGGGGTCTACGGATCAGAACAATAACAAGTGCATATGACAAGCGGATAGGATCAAGAACTCAAATATATTCATGAAAACATAGAGGGTTCAGATCTGAAATCATGGCACTCGGGCCCTAGTGACAAGCATTAAGCATAGCAAAGTCATAGCAACATGAATTTCAGAACATAGTGGATACTAGGGATCAAAGCCCTAACAAATTGACTCGATTACATGATAAATTTCATCCAACACATCACCGTCCAGCAAGCCTACGAAGGAATTACTCACGCCCAGTGGTGAGCATCATGAAATTGGTGATGGAGGATGGTTGATGATGACGACGGCGTCGAATCCCCCTCTCCGGAGCCCCAAACGGACTCCAGATCAGCCCTCCCGATGAAGAACAGGAGGTGGCGGTGGCTCCGTATCGTAAAACTCAATGAAACTTCTTCTCTTATTTTTTTCTCAGGGAAAGAGAATTTATAGCGCTGGAATTAGGTCAGACGGCCGCCTGTGGGCCCCACAAGGCACCACAGCACGCCCTAGGGGGGGTCGCGCCCTACTGCCTTGTGGGCAGCAGGTGGCCCCCATTTTGTTGATTCTTGCGCTAGTAATTTTTATATATTCAATAAAAATTCTCCAAAAAAATTCATCCAAATCCGAGAACTTCGATTTCTACACAAAAACAACACCATGGCAATTCTGCTGAAAACAGCGTCAGTCCAGGTTAGTTTCATTCAAATCATGCAAATTAGAGTCCAAAACAAGAGCAAAAGTGTTAGGAAAAGTAGATACAATGGAGACGTATCAGCGTGCAGAACCACGCTGCCAAAAGCGAAAAGCTGGCCGGGGACGAAGATGTTGCCGCAGCCGATGTCGCAGTTGATCTACAGTCGAGCCATTGATCCTTGTTGACCACACAGCGGGACCTATATGGGCCACCAATGTTGGTACTAAAACCGGCGGATCTCGGGTAGGGGGTCTCGAGCTGTGTATCTAGGATCGATGGTGAACAGGAAACAAAGGGCACGGTGTTTTACCCAGGTTCGGGCCCTCTCGATGAGGTAAAACCCTACGTCCTGCTTGATTATATTGATGATGAAGTGTTGAGTACATGTTGATCTACCTCGAGATCGTATGTTGTGTACTAGACCCTAATGGATGTGATTGTACTTGTCCCTCTATTGACTAACCCCATGGTTTATATAGGCACCGGGTGTATCTAGGGTTACACATGGTCGATTAGCATCTAGCAGGATGCACGCCGACAGCTGGTGGAGTAGTTCCTGAAGTACATGCCAAGTCTTTGGTAGAGTCCGTTTGGATCACGCCGGGATTCCAGGCTTCCGGAGTCCTTCCTGGTGAGATCGGTGGGGCATAAGCTCGGCCCATGGACTATGGGCCAACTAGGTTGGTACCCCTTAGTCCAGGACAGCCGGGCAACCCAACTATTGACCAAAGACACAACTCGAAATTGATGCATATAATGCAAAAATACCGATGACTTGGGGCGAGAGCATCCTAGGATACCTCGGATACAGAGTGGGGGTCGGATTCGAATTAACACCTCCTTTTATTTTTCTTTTGATGTGAAGAAAGGTTGTAATATGTCAAGAGCTATGCTCAGAATGAGATAAAAATGAAGAGGAACGATACGCTCTCTCTTTTATTCATAATGAGGGTTGAACCATACAATCCGAGCAAAAAATGCAGTTGTGGAAGACATGGGAATGTAAAATAAAAAAGGGAGAGCCGAGGTAGGGGGAGTGTGCCGAAGTTCCAACAGCGAAGCCAATGTTTACCACCACTCTCCCCTTATGCCTCTCTATCGATGCTCATCACTTGTTTTCCCGTCTAAGCCAGGTGGAATTTGTCCTCACCTGATCTGGTGAGCCATTTGCTGAAGGGCATTTTTAATCGGCAACCGCCTCAAAAAGACGTATTTCGGTGAAGGTTTATCAAAGAATAGCCAGACGCTGCTTGCCCAGCCCCCCGGTTGAACTGTGTGACTTTCCAAGGTGAGGTATGAGGAGACGATTGTTGGTTGATCCGAACTGCTCCCATTCTCCATTTTGCGTATGCTCGATGATCCCCCATGGTATTTTTAACGCGAAGTTTTGCACCCGAGGAACATAGTCTGCAGCCATGTAGTGGGGATGATGGAGCACGTACCCCTATTGCGGGGTGCCGCTCAGTAGTGCCGAGGAGTTTGCCGCCTTGACCGGGCACGATGCACTTCCTGGCTCGCTTGATGCGGTTTTATTACCTGTCGCAGCCTCGATTGCTTGTGTTTCGACCGCTAAGGCCATGGTTTGTTCCTCTTTTAAAGGGGAAACCGTCGTGTTTCCATTTACTGTAATTATGCCGTTGGGTCCATCCGTCTTGAACTTGAGGTGGCCGTAGCATGGGAGGACATGAAAATGAGCGAAAGCCGATCGCTCGAGGAGCGCATGATAGCAGCTGTGAAAGGGCGCTTTCTCGAAGATTAATCCCTCCCTTCAAAAGTTCTTGGGTGTTCCGAATACTATGTCTAGCATAATACTGCTGACACTTCGGGTCCACCCCCTGGTGTGAAGCTTTTAATCAGGATGTTGCTCGGCTTTATCCTTGCTGGGGTGATATGCATTTCCCTGACGGTGTCCACATAGAGTAGGTCAAAGCTACTGCCGCGGTCCATTAGGACACGAGTTAAGTGAAAGCCGTCCATGATGGGGTCAAGTACTAGTGCGGTCTCCTCTCAGTGACGGGGTTCATCCGAGTGTTTTGGTAGATCGTGTACGATCGAGAAATCCGATCATTTGTTGTGACGAGGTGTTTCAGATGTGCTACCGCGAGTGGACCGCGTTTGCCCCCTTTGGATATGAGTGGGGTATAGATTGTTAATATCCTTGACCTCGGAAGGAAATTTCTTTTGGCCGATGATACGTCTCCAACGTATCTATAATTTTTGATTGTTTTATGCTATTATATTATCAATCTTGGATGCTTTGTATGCAATTATATGCTATTTTATATCATTTTGGGACTAACCTATTAACGCCTAGTGCCAGTTTCTTCATAGTGATCAACAGATATAAATCCCAAGTGACTCAACAAATAGAGCTATGCTCCCCGGCAACGGCGCCAGAAAAAGGTTTTGATAACCCACAAGTATAGGGGATCGCAACAGTTTTCGCGGGTAGTATTTCACCCAGATTTATTGATTCGACACAAGGGGAGCCAAAGAATATTTGCAAGTATTAGCAGTTGAGTTGTCAATTCAACCACACCTGGAGATAAAATATCTGCAACAGAATATTTAGTAGCACAGTAATATGATAGTTTTGATAGCAGTAGCAACAGTAACAATAGTAACGGCAACAGTAACAGTAGCAGTTTTGTAGCAAGTGTAAAGTAGTAGCAACAAAGTAACTTAGCAGAAACCAATATGAGAAAGTCGTAGGCATTGGATCGGTGATGATAATTATGTTGGATGATATTCATCATATAACAGTCACAACCTAAGGCGATACACAATAGCTCCAATTCATCAATGTAATGTAGGCATGTATTCCGTATATAGTCATACGTGCTTATAATAAGAATTTGCATGACATCTTTTGTCCTACCCTCCCATGGCAGCGGGGTCCTTAAGGAAACCAAGGGATATTAAGGCCTCCTTTTAATAGAGAACCGGAACAAAGCATTAGCACTTAGTGAATACATGAACTCCTCAAACTACGGCAATCACTAGAAAGAATCCCAATTATTGTCACCTTGGGGTATGCGGATCATAACACGTAATAGGTGCATATAACTTGCAAGATAGGATCAAGAACACAAATATATTCATGAAAACATAAAGGGTTCAGATCTGAAATCATGGCACTCGGGCCCTAGTGACAAGCATTAAGCATAGCAAAGTCATAGCAACATCAATCTCAGAACATAGTGGATACTAGGGATCAAAGCCCTAACAAATTGACTCAATTACATGATAAATCTCATCCAACCCATCACCGTCTAGCAAGCCTACGAAGGAATTACTCACGCCCGGTGGTGAGCATCATGAAATCGGTGATGGGAGGATGGTTGATGATGACGACGGCGTCGAATCCCCCTCTCCGGAGCCCCGAACGGACTCCAGATCAGCCCTCCCGATGAAGAACATGAGGTGGCGGCGGCTCCATATCGTAAAACGCGATGAAACTTCTTCTTCTATTTTTTTCTCGGGGAAAGTGAATTTATAGCGTTGGAATTAGGTCATACGGCTGCCTGTGGGCCCCACAAGGCATCAGGGCGCGCCCTAGGGGGGGTCGCGCCCTGTTGCCTTGTGGGCAACAGGTGGCCCCTCTTCTGTTGATTCTTGCGCCAGTAATTTTTATTTATTCCATAAAAAATCTCCAAAAAGTTTCGTCCAATTCCGAGAACTTTTATTTCTGCACAAAAACAACACCATGGTAGTTCTGCTGAAAATAGCGTCAGTCCGGGTTAGTTTCATTCAAATCATGCAAATTAGAGTCCAAAACAAGAGCAACAGTGTTTGGAAAAGTAGATACGACGGAGACGTATCAATCATTATACGACAAGAGCTCCATGAAGTCCTTCCACTTAGCAGACATACGCCTTCCATTTGTCATCCAGACAAGAGTCCTATCTTCATCAGTCCCAAAGTGTACCGTGGCATAGAATTGAGCCACAATCTCTGCATCAAAGTCCTTGTTGAAGGAAATAATCCTCAGAATATCCAACTGACCACACCGCTCCAAAGCCTCACCAAAGTAGGCCACGTCAGACTGCATATGAATGAGATCAATAGACTTAACTCGCACAAATAGGTTCTTCTTGCCTTTTAGAACATCATGGTAGATCGAATGCTACATCTTGTTCCAGAAGGGACGGTTGGCAAGAGATGGATCTTGAGGAACTAAGTACGGGTTGCGACGGCGAGCCACACAGAACTCCTTGGAGGGTAAGGTATCCCTTGTTGGCTCCTTTGGCTTGGCATGCTGCTTGCTGGCAATCTTCTTGGCCCCTGACCTTGGCTGAACACTGGGAGCGGCACTGGCATCGGCATCCTCTGATGTGTGATAGTGCTTAGAGCCACCTGTACGTTCCGGATTCTTGCGATGCGCCTGGTGCGCAGAGCTACTACCACCACCTGGAGCCAAACAAACATAGCATGAGGGAAAGCAGGTGTAAACAATTGCATAAGCCAAAAGAATGGATCAAAAGAATTGAAGATTGGTTTTAGGGAAGTGGAAGTTGACAGCTCAGGGCGGTAGTACCGCGGTCCGCAGCGGTAGTACCGCCTACAAGCGGTAGTACCGCTCCAGGGGGAGCGGTAGTACCGCCCGAGGCGGAAGTCAACGGGAGTGACCACAACCGCGGCGAGATCTGGTACTACCGGAGGTGCCATGTTCAAATTCCCTCCAACCAAACTTCAATCCACCTATTCTAGCAGCCTTCTACGCCCTACTCATGCCACGATTTGACCAAAAATCGAAGAATGCAACAAATATTGCCCTAGAACCTAGATCCAAAAACTAGAATCATAGGAGAGAAAAACGGGGGCAATACCGGCATCCATGGCAAGAGGAGAAGGTGCGGAACAATCCCACCGGACGGAATCACGGAAGACGGCGCGGAATCGGCGGCCCGGCGGTGGCCACCGGAGCAAGAAGTTCGCCTGGGAGAGAGGAGAGCACGAGGGAGAGAGAGACGAATGGGTATGGGGGAGTTGGAACTCCCCTTGCCCGACTCATAACCCCCTTGCGAATCCGCGGAGCAGTAGTACCGCTCAGAGGAGCGGTAGTACCGCCCCGGTACAACTGCACGGCAGGAGGCCGGGTAGTACCGCTCCAGCGGTAGTACCGTGGGTCGGAGCGGTAGTACCGCTTAAGAGCAGTAGTACCGTCCGAGCACCAGCGGTAGTACTGCACAGACGAACACTTGCAAGATCAATTTGAGAAGGGTGGCTTATGCAAATATTAGGGGCTGTAGATGAGATGGCTTGGGTTGGAGACAAGAAAACCAGCAAAAGGAAAGAGACACTCCAAGTTCAAAAAGAACAAACAAAAGAAGAGCAAACTTGGAGTGACTCAAACGCACAAACAAAGCCCTAAAAGACTAGATAAACCAAATCGAACCAACTCGAACAAACACCTCTTAAAGAGAGGGCGATGGCCGAAGCCACCTATGTTTGAGTCAATTGGTATGGCACCGCGAAGATTTTAACCTTGGGCCCATGACCAAAACTCATCTTTGAAGCACAAGTACCATAAAAAATGGCTAATGTGAAAGACTTGATCGATTTATGCATAATGGGGGGGGGGAGAGTTCATTGAGAGAACAACACTCCCCCAATGACCATGCCTACATCTAGAACAAGATAATCATGATGAATGTGGTGGGGTGTGTCGAGATTCAAGCCATATTGCTCGAATCAATGATATTTAGCTCATGCCTTAACTCACGAAATCTTGCTTCATCCAATGGCTTCGTGAAAATATCCGCTAGTTGCTCTTGAGTGTTGACGTAGATAAGATCAATCTCTCCATGCTTGATGTGATCCCGGATGAAATGATGACGAATCTCAATAAGATTCGCTTGACCGCCACATAGTGGCTTTCCTTAGGTGCGGCTTGAAACTGTGCACACATTCCCACACTCAACATGATATCCGGTCTAGATGCACAAAGGTAAAGCAAGGATCCAATCATGGATCGATATACCTTTTGATCCACCGTTTTACCATTGGGATCAATGTCAAGTTGGCACTTGGTGGGCATTGGAGTCTTGGCCGGCTTGACATCATCCAACATGAATCTCTTGAGCATGTCTTGGGTATATTTGGCTTGGTTCATGAAGGTTCCTTCTCTCCTTTGCTTGACTTTGAACTCGAGAAAGAACTTCAACTCTCCCATCATAGACATCTCAAACTTCTCCGTCATTAGTGTGGCAAACTCATCATTGAAAGCTTTGTTAGGAGAACCAAAAATAATATCATCAACATATAGTTGGCATATGAACAAATCCCCTTTAACCCTCTTCATAAAAAGAGTGGGATCGATTTTCCCAATTTCAAACCCATGGTCTTGCAACAACTCGGTAAGGTGCTCATACCACGCACGTGGGGCTTGTTTAAGGCCATAGAGTGCCTTATCGAGCTTGTATACATGATTGGGGAACTTGGGATCCTCGAACTCCGGGGGTTGTTTGACATATACCAACTCATTAAGAGGACCATTAAGAAATGCACTTTTCACATCCATTTGTTGCAACTTAAAATCATGATGAGATGCATATGCAAGCAACATGCGAATAAATTCAAGACAAGCAACGGGAAGGTTTCACCGTAGTCGATACCCTCGACTTGGGAGTAGCCTTGTGCTACCAATCTTGCCTTGTTTCGAACAACAACACCGTTCACATCTTGCTTGTTCTTGAATATCCATTTGGTTCCAATGACATTATGGTTCTCCTTTGGCCTTGGCACCAATTTCCACACTTTGTTGCGCTCGAAGTTGTTGAGTTCATCATGCATGGCTTCAAGCCGATCCGTGTCCTCGAGCGCCTCATGTACCTTTTGGGGTTCAACACAAGAATAAACGCGTGATGCTCACAAATGTTTGTTAATTGACTACGAGTGGTTACCCCTCTTTTTAAGCTCCCATAAACATTCTCCATGACATGTTGTTGATGCTTGAGTTTGGAAGCGATCTTGGCAGCACGACGCTCCAATAGCTCCTCCATAGGCATTTGGGGAGGATCATCTTGAACATCTTGAGCGCCGTCTTGAGCTTGCTCTTGATCTTGTACTTGCTCTTGATCTTGAACTAGTTCTTGATCTTGAGCTTGTTCTTGATCTTTAGCTTGCTCGGTGTCTTGAGCATGCTCGGAGTCTTGAATTTGATCTTGGGCACCACTTGGTCAAACACTATCACCGTGAGATTGGTCTTGCCCTTGATCTTGTTCACTCGGTTGAGGGCCTTCGGTTTGCTCTTCGGAAGCATGTGGGTCAATGGTCGGTGATGACTCCACTTGTGTAGAGCATTGTCCTTCGCCTTCGGCCACAAGGGGTTCCTCAATGGGGAGTATTTGACCAATCCCCATTCTTCTTATGGCTAGGGGAGGAATTTCATCACCTACATCCCAAAGACCACTTTGCTCCACTTGGGAGCCATTATTTTCATCAAACTCTACGTTACACGTCTCCTCAATGAGTCCATTGGACTTGTTGAGAACACGGTAAGTATGAGAGTTTGTAGCATAACCAACAAATAGGCCCTCTTGAGCTCTAGGTTCGAATTTAGACAAACGAGCACCCTTCTTGAGAATGAAACACCTACACCCGAACACCCGAAAGTACTTGAGGTTGGGCTTGTTACCGGTAAGTATCTCATATGGAGTCTTGTTCAAGCCTTTGCGGAGGTAGAGCCGATTGGATGCATGGCATGCGGTGTTGATGACTTCGGCCCAAAAGTTGTATGGAGACTTGAATTCCGCCATCATGGTTCTTGCCGCGCCCATCAATGTCCGGTTTCTTCCTCTCCGCTACACCATTTTTTTGAGGGGTATATGGTGCGGAATATTGATGCTTGATCCCCTCATCACTAAGGAACTCATCCAAGGTGTAGTTCTTGAACTCGGTGCCGTTGTCACTTCTAATCATCAATATCTTTGCTTCATGTTGACGTTGAGCTTCATTTGCAAAGTCGATGACAGTTTGTTGGGTCTCGCTCTTCCTCTTGAAGAAGTATACCCAAGTGTATCTTGAATAGTCATCCACAATCACCAAGCAATACTTTCTTCCCCTAAGACTATCAAAGGATGGAGGTCCAAAGAGATCCATGTGAAGGAGCTCCAAGGGCCTCTTCGTGTAGATGATAGTCGTGGGTCGGTGAGCCGTCTCATGTAACTTTCCTTCGATACAAGCACTACAAGCATGATCTTTGGCAAAACTCACATTTGTTAGTCCACGAACGTGATCCCCTTTGAGGAGACTTTGCAAAGATCTCATATTGACGTGGGCTAGACGGAGATGCCAAAGCCACCCCACGTCAACTTTAGCCATTAAGCAAGTCGCGATCTTAGTGGGTCGCTCCGAGAAGTTAACCACATAGAGACCGTTCTCGACATGAACAACAAAAGATACTTTAAGAGTCTTGCTCCACAAAAGGGCCACGGTATCAAGATCAAAGAATATGGCAAAGCCCATAAGTGCAAGTTGACGAACGGAAAGTAAATTGTATGCAAGGGTCTCAACAAGCATGACTTTCTCAATTGATAAATCATGAGAAATCACAACCTTGCCAAGACCCAATACCTTAGATGTTGAGGCATCACCAAATTGAACATGGGTGGGCATAGATGGGCTTGGTTGCACATCCACCACAAAATGCTTGCTCCCGGTCATATGATTTGTTGCTCCACTATCGAGCAACCATGATCCTCCACCGGAAGCAAACTCCTACAAGAGATCAATGCTTGGTTTTAGGTACCCATTCTTGAATGGGTCGTTTGATGTTAGTAACAAGGGTCTTAGGAACCCAAATAGACCATTCAATGTACTCATAATAAGAACCGATAAATTTGGCATAAACATGCCCATCACTAGCACGACATAAAACATAAGAAGGGTTAAAATCGCCGGCTTTGTTTGATGGAGTGGGATTGCCCTTCTTGACATTTCCACCCACCACCTTGTCCTTCTCCTTATGAGCACCCTCTCCCTTCTTGACAAATACCTCGTTGAGAGGGAGAGGTTTCTTGGTCTTGTTGTTCTTCTTCTTCTTTGACTTGGGCACAAACCCAAGTCCCTCCTTTGCCACAACTTCCTTTTGATTGCTCAAAAGTTCGTTGAGGTTCTTCTCGCCTTGTATGCAAGTCACAAGGCCTTTCTCAATTTGCTCCTTTAACTTGGCATTCTCCTCCACAAGATGAATATGCTCACAACAAGAGTTAGTAGCATGAGCATTATCAATTAGCACAAAAGGAGGACATGTGGCTATTTCCTTAGTGAGCTTTGTTTGGAGTTGATCATGAGACTCCTTGAGTGTAGCATGTGCACTTTTCAAGGCCTTGTGAGCCTTGTCAAGTAGCTCAAACTCCTCTTTGAGTCTAGCATGGCCAACCCCAAGCTCAACATTCTCGGATTTAAGCACACGAGCAAGAACTTGAGCATGATCATGAGCTTTCTTTAGTTTAGCAAGGTCAACGTTTTGAGACTCCTCAAGAGCCGAACGAAGACCTCGCTCTTCCTCAAGAGCGATGGAAAGATCCGCAATCTCATCGGCATAGTCACGACTATGGCCTTCCAAGTTAGTGATACTCTCCTCATGAGACTCAATGATATCATTGGCCTTACCAAGTTGTTCCAAGAGAGCAACAAAGTGCTTCTTGGTCTTACCATTGAGCTTACCCAAGAACTTGTCGAGCCCATTCTCATCCACCTTTACCTCCTCTTTTTCATCCACACAATCCGTCGAAGAAGGATTAGAAGTGAAGGAAGTTTTGATGTTGGAGGTTACCTTGTTGATGTCTCTTGCCATGAGGCACTTGGGGATGGAGTTCTCGTTAGGGGCATCGAAGAGAGACACCGAGGTTGGGGAAGAGGTGGCAATGGCCACGGTGGCCGTTGCAAACACTTCACCACTTGCGTCATCATCATCATCATAGGAGTTGTACTCTTCTTGCACCACTAATCCCTTTTGTGGCACCTTCTTTGTGGCATGGCTCTTGTTCATGGAGGACTTGGCCTTGTCTTTGCGGATGAGCTTGCCACCATTGTCTTCCCTCTTCTCGTAGGGGCAATCCACCACGAAATGACTCACATTGCCACAATTGTAGCAAGTTCTCACACGTTGCTTGCCCTTGGAGCCACTTGAGTTGTTCTTGGAGAAGTTGGGCCTTGAGTTTCTCTTGTTGCCCCAAAATTGCCTTGACGCAAGAGCCATGTGCTCGTGGTAAGCATATTTGGTGTCTTCGGGGCAACTCTCCTCATCTTCCTCTTCTTCTTCTTCCGGAATTGCCTTGGCCTTCAAAGCAAGGTTGGTCTTATTTGACCGTTGGACACGAGCTAGAGCGTTGTTGGCGGTCTTGTTCAAAATGTTCATTGCAATGAATTCATCCAACACTTCACTTGAGGACAAGGTGTGGAAATCCGGTCTTTGACGGATAACGGAAGACATGCTCTTGTTGAATGGCATGATGGCCTTTAGGAACTTGCGCTTGACCCAAGTGTCATCCGCATCCTTGCTCCCATGATCTCAGAGTGAGACCGCGAGAGTAGTCAATCTCCGGTAAAGTTCACGAGGATCTTCATCATCCTTCATCACGAACTCATCGGCCTCATCAAGAATGACCTCAAAGTTGGACCGTTGAATGCTTGAGATTCCTTTGTACATTGAGACAATATGCTCCCAAGCTTCCTTGGCACATGTGAATGGCCGCAAATGAGAGAGTTCTTTCGACGGCATTGCGGATTGGAGAATGAACAAGGCGGAGTGATTGAGTTGATTGTCCACTTCCTCTCTTGGCGTCATGTTGTTCTGATCATGAGGATAGAAACCTTGCTCAATGACTCTCCAAAGTTGTGTTGAGCTGTGATTCAAATGAGACTTGATACAAAAAATCCAATCATGAAAGTTATTCAAATCAAGCTGAGGAGGAGGACCAAGAGGATTAATGCGAGGTGATGGTACCGGACCTCCATAGTCCGGGGGAGGGCCAACCGAGGCATGGATGCCCGTCCCATTTTTACCTAGAGGGAGAGAAGTTTGAATACCTTTAGCCGCTTCCTTACCGGAGTTGGCCTCGGACTCCGATGCGGTGGGATTAACCACTTGCATCGGTCCGGTAGAAGATTTCAACCCCTCAAGGAGTTCTTTAAACATGGACTTGACCTCGGCCGTCATACACGTCTTAAGTGAAGCCATAGCTTCATTTAAGTCGTCTCGGGTGACCGAGTTCAACTCCACGGCCTCGGGTACTTCTTCATCCCGATCCCCATCGTCAACCATACTCTTCGAGTGGTAAAACCCTTAATAAAGAGATGAGGCTCTGATACCAATTGAAAGGATCGATATGGTTGACTAGAGGGGGGTGTGAATAGGCAACTACCAATTTTTAGCTTTTCTTTACAATTTAGGTTTAGCAACAAAATAGGTTGTCTAGATGTGCAACTAGGTGAGCAACCTATATGATGCTAACAACAACAACAAGCAAGCAAGCAATGCAACACAACAATATATTGCACAAAGTAAAGGAAAGAAATAACCACAAGTGGAGTCGGTGAAGACGAGGATGTGCTGCCGAAGTTCCTTCCCTTTGAGAGGAAGTACGCCTCCGTTGGAGCGGTGTGGAGGCGCAATGCTCCCCAAGAAGCCAGTAGGGCTACCGTATTCTCCTCATGGCCTCGCACAATGCAAGATGTCATGATTCCACTAGTGGTGCCCTTGAAGGCGGCGACCGGGCCTTTACAAACAAGGTTGGGGCTCTCTCCACAACCAAATTGGAGGCTCCCAACACCACCACGGAGCTTCACCACAATGGATTGTGGCTCTGAGGTGACCTCTTCCGTCTAGGGTGCTCAAACACCCAAGAGTAACAAGATCTGCAAGGGATTAGTGGGGGGAATCAAATTTCTCTTGGTGGAAGTGTAGATCGGGGCCTTCTCACCCAAACCCTAGAAGATCAACCAAAGTTATCGGCTAGGGAGGGAGATCGGGAGAAAATAGAGCTTGGAGCAACAATGGAGTTTGGGGAAGAAAGAGGCGAGTCTTCTTGGGGAAGAAGACACCCTTTATATAGTGGGGACAAATCCAACCGTTATGCAGTCCACAGCCCACACAGAAGTGGTACTACCGCTCCCAGTGCGGTACTACCGCCCAGGCAGTAGTGCCGAAGTGTACAGTGTAAATGCCGCAGGGGCATGAGCCGATAGTGTCGCCGGAGCGGTACTACCGCTTGCCACAGCGGTACTACCGTTGGGGTTACAGTACAACGGCTACGGGAACAGGGGAAGAAGCTGAGCCATGAGAAGTAGTAGCAGCGGAAGTAGGTATGGTACTACCGCTTATAAGCAGTATTTGATCCCATAAGTGTCTCCCTTTTTTAGACAAGCGGTGACGCACAAAATAAGCATGCTCATCTAATGATTTTCCCTCAACTAAGCTAGTTGGAATTTCAACACGAGCACAAATGGATCGAAGATGACCCAAGTAAAAAACTTTAAGGTGATCCATATGTGTTTATTTTCATTTTTATTGAGTCAACATGATTATTGCAAGCAATAAGGTAAATAATTTTTTTGTGTTTTTGAATTTTTTAACGAGACTAATAAGACAAGTAAAGGCAAATAAAAAGTAGAACAAGTAAATGATAATGTGAATGAAGGGACCTTTGGGGATTTGATGATGTCTCCCTGGCAACGGCGCCAGAAATTCTTTCTGCTACCTGCGAGCTGTGTTGGGATTTCCCCCGCAGAGGAAGGGTGAAGCAATATAGTAGCGGATAGTATTTCACTTAGTGAGAACCAAGGTTATTGAACCAATAGGAGAACCAAGCAAATCCTAATCAAACAGTACCGGCACACACAAGAGCAAATACTTGCACCCAACGCGGGCAAGAGGGTTGTCAATCCCCTTGAACTCGTTACTTGCATGGATCAAATCTGATAGTGATAGATATATAAATTGAAAGTAAAATAAATGCAACAAGGTAATTAGGTTTTAGTAATATGATAAAAGTAGACTCGGGGGCCATAGTTTTCACTAGAGGCCTCTCTCTCGAAACATAGCATACGGTGGGTAAACAAATTATTGTTGGGCAATTGATAGAAAAGCGCATAGTTATGATGTTATTCATGGCAATGATCATGTATATAGGCACCACGTCTGTGACAACTAGACCGAAACGATTCTGCATCTACTACTATTACTCCACTTCAAGAGCGCTTCTATGCTTGCCTCTCTACGTATTAAGTTCATAACAAACAGAGTAATGCATGAAGTATGATGACATGATGTAGACTGATACGTCTCCAACGTATCTATAATTTTTGATTGTTCCATGCTATTATAGTATCAATCTTGGATGTTTTTATATGCAATTATATATCATTTTTTGGGACTAACCTATTAACCTAGTGCCCAGTGCCAGTTGTTGTTTTCTGCTTGTTTTTGGCTTTTCAGAGAAACGGTACCAAATGAAGTCCAAATGCCACGGAACTTTTTGGAGATTTTTTCTGGACAAAAGAAACCTGGGAAGCTTCGGGAGGAGGCTAGAAGCCTCACGAAGGCTTCACAAGGCACTAGGGCGCTCCCCAGGGGGGGCGCCGTGCTACCTTGTGGGGCCCACGTGACTCCGTTTGACCTAATTCCACTTCTATAAATTCAAAAATATTGGGAAACCCCCAGAGAGCCAGAAGAGAAAACCTTTCCACCGCCGCAAGCCTCTGTTCTTCCGTGATCCCATCTGGAGGCCTTTTCCGGTACTCTGCCGGAGGGGGAATCGATCATGGAGGGCTTCTACATCAACCTTGCCGCCCTTCCGATGATGTGTGAGTAGTTTACCACAGACCTACGGGTCCATAGCTAGTATCTAGATGGCTTCTTCTCTCTCTTTGATCTTCAATACAATGTTCTCCTCGATGTTCTTGGAGTTCTGTCCGATGTAATCTTCTTTTGCGGTGTGTTTGTTGGGATCCGATGAATTGTGAGTTTATGATCAGATTATTAATGAGAAATATTTGAGTCTTCTCTGAACTCTTTTATGCATGATTGTTATAGCTTTGTATTTCTCTCCGATCTATCGGTTTAGTTTGGCCTACTAGATTGATTTATCTTGCAATGGGAGAGGTGCTTTGTGATGGGTTCAATCTTGCGGTGCTCAATCCCAGTGACAGAAGAGGACATGACACGTATTTGTATTGTTGCCATTAAGGATAAAAAGATGGGGTTTATTCATATTGCTTGAATTTGCTTCTCTACATCATGTCATCTTGCTTAAGGCGTTACTCTGTTTCATACTTAATACCCTAGATGCATGCTGGATAGCGGTCGGTGGGTGGAGTAATAGTAGTAGATGCAGGCAGGAGTCGGTCTACTTGTCTCGGATGTGATGCATATATACATGATCATTGCCATGAATCCGTCATAATTATTTGCTTTTCTATCAATTGCCCAACAGTAATTTGTTTACCCACTGTATGTTTATGTGCTCAAGAGAGAAGCCTCTAGTGAAAACTATGGTCCCCGGGTCTATCTTTATCATATAAAAAACCTAAAAATACCTTGCTGCAATTTATTTACTTTTATTTTAATTAGTATTTTAGTTTATCTATTTACCTCGATAAGATTTAATCCTTGCAAATAACCGCTAAGAGGATTGACAACCCTCTTATTTGTGTTGGGTGCAAGTGTTTGCTCTTGTGTGTGCAGGTGCGCTTAAATGGGATTTTGCTTGGTTCTCCTACTGGATTGATAACCTTGGTTCTTAACTAAGGGGAATACTTATCTCTACTGTACTGCATCATCCTCTCCTCTTCGGGGAAATACCAATGCAGACTACAAGTAGAAGGAAGAATTTCTGGCGCCGTTGCCGGGGAGACATCATCAAAATTACCAAGTACCTTCGCACAAATTATCATTCACTTGCATTTACTTTATTTGCCTTTTATTTGCATTTGCCTCTCGTTTTCATCTCCCTCACTTCTAATTTTTTTTACAAAAACACAAAAATATTTTATTTGCTAGTTTGCTTGCTTTGTCACGATGTCTCAAGAAAATACAAAATTGTGTGATTTTTCCAGTACTAATAATAATGATTTTATTAGTACTCCTATTGCTCCTCCCGCCACTAGTGCGGAGTCATGTGACATTAATGCCGCCTTGCTTAATCTTGTTATGAAAGAACAATTTTCTGGTAGTCTTAATGAAGATGTTGCATCCCATCTAAATACTTTCGTTGAACTTTGTGATATGCAAAAGAAGAAAGATGTGGATAATGATATTGTCAAATTAAAATTATTTCCGTCCTCACTACGAGATCGTGCTAAAACTTGGTTTTCATCCTTGCCTAGAAATAGTATTGATTCTTGGGATAAGTGTAAGGATGCTTTTATTACCAAGTATTTTCCTCCTGATAAGATTATTTCTTTAAGTAATCAAATTATGAATTTTAAGCAACTTGAGCATGAACATGTTGCGCAATCTTGGGAGAGAATGAAATTAATGATAAGAAATTGCCTAACTCATGGTTTGAATTTATGGATGATCATACAAAAAAATTATGCGGGACTAAACTTTGTCTCTAGAAATTTGCTAGACTCTGTCGCAGGTGGCACTTTCATGGAAATTACATTGGGAGAAGCTACAAAACTCCTTGATAATATTATGGCAAATTATTCTCAATGGCACACTGAGCGAACTCCAACTGGTAAGAAGGTAAATTCTGTTGAAGAAATTAATACTTTGAGTGATAAGATGGATGCTCTATTGAAATTGGTTGCTAGTAAAAATGCTCATATTGATCCTAATGATGTGCCATTGTCTACTTTGATTGAGCAAAATAATGATGTTATTGATGTGAATTTTGTCTCTAGAAATAATTTCAACAACAATGCTTATAGGGGTAATTTCAATGCTAGACCGTTTCCTGGAAATTCCTCTAATAATTATGGCAATGCTTATAGTAATTCTTATAATAATAATACTAGGATGCCCTCTGATTTTGAAGGTAATATTAAAGAATTTATTAGTTCGCAAAAGAATTTTAACACTATGATAGAAGAAAAATTGAATAGAGTTGATGAGTTGGCTAGGAACATGGATAGAATTGCTCATGATGTGGAAAATCTCAAAACTAAAATTTTGCCATCCAAGCATTATATAAATGAGTCTATTAAAGCTTTCTATGTTTCCATTAATGAAAGTAAAGAAAGGACCGCTACGTTGAGAGCTAAGCGAGAATTTCTAGAAAAAACGATTCCACCCGGTTTCTATCGTAGTAATGATGAAGATATTAAAATGATTGGTGTTACACCTATTGAATCTTTGTTTAGTAATATAAAACTTGATGAAAAAGGGACTAAAGAAGAGTTAACTTTAGAAAGAAGGAGTCCCACTTGCTTGGAGAGTGATAATCTTGATCATAAAAATGAAAAAAGTGGGTTTGGAGAGGTTAAAACTTTAAATAGTAATGCACCCACCACTCCGGATTACAAGGATTTTAATTATGATAGTTGTTATTTAATTGAGTGTATTTCCTTGTTGCAATCCATGATTAATTCACCAAATGCGTATGAACAAAATAAAGCTTTCACTAAACATATTGTAGAAGCCATGATGAAAGCACATGAAGAAAAACTTGAGTTGGAAATATCAATTCCTAGAAAATTACAAGATGAATGGGAACCCACTATTAAAGTAAAAATTAAAGATTATGAATGTAATGCTCTTTGTGATCTTGGTGCTAGCGTTTCCACTATACCAAAGTCTTTGTGTCATGTGCTAGCTCTCACCGACTTGGATCCTTGTTCCCTTAATTTGCATCTTGCGGATTCCACTATTAAAAAGCCATTGGGTAGAATAAATGATGTGATTATTCTTGCAAATAGAAATTATGTGCCCGTGGACTTTATTGTTCTTGACATTGAATGCAATCCTTCTTGCCCCATAATACTTGGTAGGCCTTTTCTTTGAACTATTGGTGCTATTATTGATATGAAAGAAGGTAATATAAGATTTCAATTTCCACTAAAGAAAGGGATGGAACACTTCCCTAGGAAAATAATTAAAGCACCCTATGAATCCATTATGAGGGCCACTTATGGAATCAACTTGAAGGATGACAACACTTGAAACTATGCATTATGCCTAGCTAGGGGCATAAAACAATAGCGCTTGTTGGGAGGCAACCCAATGAATAAAATAAATTTTTGCTTTTACCCACTGTTCTTGAGTGTTTGCATGATTATAGCTTCTATTATGATTGTGTTTTTTTATTTTAATTAGTGTTTGTGCCAAGTAATGCCTTTGGGATGATTTGGAAGATAGTATAATTGATGCTGTTTGGAAAACAGAAAGTTTTGTGTCCAGTGCTGGAATTTTAATTAGGTACTGGAGCGTCAGAAAATTCTGAAATTTTTACACAGTATTGGTATATGAATTTCCCACGTTGTCCTAATTTTTCAGAATGTTTGGAGTTACAGAAGTATGGCTTTTAAATAGATCTTTACAGACTGTTCGGTTTTAGACAGATTCTGTTTTTGTTGCATAGTTTGCTTATTTTGATGAATCTATGGATCGTATCGGGGGGTATGAGTCATGGAGAAGTTGGAGTACAGTAGCATTATGCCAATATTAAATATGAATCAATTTACTACAGTAACTAAAGTTAAAGATTTGTTTGTTATACTAACGGATCTCATGAGGTTTCTGTTCAGTTTTGTGTGCTGAAGTTTTCAAGTTTTGGGTGAGACTACGATGGATAAAGGAATAAGGAGCGGCAAGAGCCTAAGCTTGGGGATGCCCAAGGCACCCCAAGGTAATATTCAAGGAAGACTCAAGCGTCTAAGCTTGGGGATGCCCCGGAAGGCATCCCCTCTTTCGTCTACAATCTATCGGTAACTCACTTGGAGCTATATTTTTATTCATCACATGATATGTGTTTTACTTGGAGCGTCTTGTGATATAGTTTGTTTGCTTTTGCTTGCTTTTTAGTTTGTCACAATTATCTTTGCTGAACACACCTTTTTGAGAGGGACACACATTATTCGTGATTTGTTAGAATACTCTATGTGCTTCACTTATATCTTTTGAGCTAGTCAGTTGCTCTAGTGCTTCACTTATATCTTTTAGAGCACGGTGGTGGTTATAATACTTGGTAGGCCTTTTCTACGAACAATTGGTGCTATTATTGATATGAAAGAAGGTAATATAAGATTTCAATTTCCATTAAAGAAAGGAATGGAACACTTCCCTAGAAAGAGAATTAAGGCACCTTATGAATCTATTATGAGGGGCACCTATGGAATTAACTTGAAGGATGACAATACTTGAAACAATGCATTATGCCTAGCTAGGGGCATAAAACAATAGCGCTTGTTGGGAGGCAACCCAATGAATAAAATAATTTTTTGTTTTTACTTTCTGTTCTTGAGTGTTCACACAATTATAGCCTCTGTTATGATTGTATTTTTATGTTTTAATTAGTGTTTGTGCCAAGTAATGCCTTTGGGATGATGTTGATGATAGTATAATTGATGCTGTTTGGAAAACAGAAAGTTTTGCGTCCAGTGCTGGAATTTTAATTCTGTAATGGAGCGTCAAAAAAATCTGAAAGTTTTACACAGTATTGGTATATGAATTGTTTATGTTTTCCTAATTTTTCAGAATTTTTGGAGTTACATAAGTATGGCTTTTAAATAGATTTTTACAGATTGTTCTGTTTTAGACAGATTCTGTTTTTGTTGCATAGTTTGCTTATTTTGATGAATCTATGGATCGTATCGGGGGGTATGAGTCATGGATAAGTTGGAGTACAGTAGAATTATGCCAATATTAAATATGAATCAATTTACTACAGTAACTAAAGTTAAAGATTTGTTTGTTATACTAACGGATCTCATGAGGTTTCTGTTGAGTTTTGTGTGCTGAAGTTTTCAAGTTTTGGGTGAGACTACGATGGATAAAGCAATAAGGAGCGGCAAGAGCCTAAGCTTGGGGATGCCCAAGGCACCCCAAGGTAATATTCAAGGAAGACTGAAGCGTCTAAGCTTGGGGATGCCCCGGAAGGCATCCCCTCTTTCGTCTACAATCTATCGGTAACTCACTTGGAGCTATATTTTTATTCATCACATGATATGTGTTTTACTTGAAGCATCTTGTGATATAGTTTGTTTGATATAGTTTGTTTGCCTTTGTTTTATTTTTAGTTTGTCACAATTATCTTTGCTGAACACACCTTTTTGAGAGGGACACGCATTATTCGTGATTTGTTAGAATACTCTATGTGCTTCACTTATATCTTTTGAGCTAGGCAGTTGCTCTAGTGCTTCACTTATATCTTTTAGAGCACGGCGGCGATGATATTTTAAAGAAATAGTTGCATTCTCATGCTTCACTTATATCTTTTTGAGAGTCTTACGATAGCAATGGTAATATGCACGGGTTATGAATTTGGTCCTGATATGATAGGTATTCAAGAGGGATATAATAAAAACTTTCATGTAGATCACCGAATATGATAAGTTTGATTCCTTCCAATAGTTTTGCGATATTAATATGGTAATATGTGGGAGGTATTAGTAGATAATTGTGGTTTATTAAGAATATTGGTGTTAAGGTTTGTCATTCCCGAAGCATGCACGTATGATCTGTTGTTATGCTAAGAAGTTGGAGCATGATTTATTATTGATTGTCTTCCTTTGTGTGGCGGTCGGGGGCGCGCGATTGTTAACTCCTACCAACCTCCCCCCTAGGGGCATGCGTAGTAGTACTTTGCTTCGAGGGCTAATAAACTTTCTCAATAAGTATGTGAGTTCTTTATGACTAATGTGAGTCCATGGATTATACGCACGCTCACCCTTTCGCAATTTGCTAGCCTCTTCGGTACCGTGCATTGCCCTTTCTCACATCGAGAGTTGGTGCAAACTTCACCGGTGCATCCAAACCCCGTGATATGATACGCTCTATCACACATAAGCCTCCTTATATCTTCCTCAAAACAGCCACCATACCAACCTATCATGGCATTTCCATAGCCATTCCGAGATATATTGTCATCCAACTTCCACCATTCCCTTTTTTATGACACACATCATCATTGTCATATTGCTTTGCATGATCATATAGCTGGTATAGTATTTGTGGCTCAGCCACCATTCATCATTGTTATACATGTTACGCTAGCATCATTGCACATCCTGGTACATCGCCAGAGGCATTCATATAGAGTCATATTTTTGTTCTAGTATCGAGTTGTAATGTTGAGTTGTAAGTAAATAGAGGTGTGATGATCATCATTATTAGAGCATTGTCCTAGTGAGGAAAGGATGATGGTGGCTATGATTCTCCCACAAGTCGGGATGAGACTCCGGACGAAAAAAAAAGAGGAAAAAAAGAGAAGGAAAAAAAAAGAGAAAAAAATATAGAAAAAAGAGGCGAAAAAGAGCCATGAAAAAAATATAAAAAAAATAAATGAGTGAAAAAGAGAGAAGGGGCAATGTTACTATCCATTTTCACACCTGTGCTTCAGAGTAGCACCATGTTTTTCATATAGAGAGTCTCCCATTTTGTCACTTTCATATATTAGTGGGAATTTTCCATTATAGAACTTGGCTTGTATATTCCGATGACGGGCTTCCTCAAATGCCTGAGGTCTTCATGAGCAAGCAAGTTGGATGCACACCCACTTAGTTTTCATGTTGAGCTTTCATACACTTATAGCTCTTAGTGCATCCGTTGCATGGCAATCCCTACTCCTCGCATTAACATCAATTGATGGGCATCTCCATAGCCCGTTGATTAGCCTCGTTGATGTGAGACTTTCTTCATTTTTTGACTTCTCCTATTCATCTGTATCACCATACTCTATTCCACCCATAGTGCTATATCCATGGCTTGCGCTCATGTATTGCGTGGGGGTTGAAAAAGCTAAAGCGCGTTAAAAAGTATGAACCAATTGCTTGGCTAAAACCGGGGTTGTTCATGATAAATATTTTGTGTTAAGAAGATGGAGCATGACAGGATTATATGATTTTGTAGGGATAACGTTCTTTAGCATTTCTATTTTGAAAGACATGATTGTTTATTAGTATGCCTGAGTATTGATGTCTTTATATCAAATTATAGACTATTGCTTTGAATCATTCGGATCTTATTATTCATACCGTAAGAGAGAGATTACATGATGAAACATGATAGGTAGCATTCCACATCAAAAAATTTGTTTTTATCATTTACCTACTCGAGGACGAGCAGGAATTAAGCTTGGGGATGCTTGATACGTCTCCAATGTATCTATAATTTTTGATTGTTCCATGCTATTATAGTATCAATCTTGGATGTTTTTATATGCAATTATATATCATTTTTTGGGACTAACCTATTAACCTAGTGCCCAGTGCCAGTTGCTGTTTTCTGCTTGTTTTTGGCTTTTCAGAGAAACAGTACCAAATGAAGTCCAAATGCCACGGAACTTTTTGGAGATTTTTTTCTGGACAAAAGAAACCTGGGAAGCTTCGGGAGGAGGCCAGAAGCCTCACGGAGGCTTCACAAGGCACTAGGGCGCGCCCCGGGGGAGCGCGCCGTGCTACCTTGTGGGGCCCACGTGACTCCGTTTGACCTAATTCTACTTCTATAAATTCACAAATATTGGGAAACCCCCAGAGAGCCAGAAGAGAAAACCTTTCCACCGCCGCAAGCCTCTGCTCTTCCGCGATCCCATCTGGAGGCCTTTTCCGGTACTCTGCCGGAGGGGGAATCGATCACGGAGGGCTTCTACATCAGTCTTGCTGCCCTTCCGATGATGTGTGAGTAGTTTACCACAGACCTACGGGTCCATAGCTAGTAGCTAGATGGCTTCTTCTCTCTCTTTGATCTTCAATACAATGTTCTCCTCGATGTTCTTGGAGTTCTATCCGATGTAATCTTCGTTTGCGGTGTGTTTGTTGGGATCCGATGAATTGTGAGTTTATGATCAGATTATTCATGAGAAATATTTGAGTCTTCTCTGAACTCTCTTATGCATGATTGTTATAGCTTTGTATTTCTCTCTGATCTATCGGTTTAGTTTGGCCTACTAGATTGATTTATCTTGCAATGGGAGAGGTGCTTTGTGATGGGTTCAATCTTGCGGTGCTCAATCCCAGTGACAGAAGGGGACATGACACGTATTTGTATTGTTGCCATTAAGGATAAAAAGATGGGGTTTATTCATATTGCTTGAATTTTCTTCTCTACATCATGTCATCTTGCTTAAGGCGTTACTCTTTTTCGTACTTAATACCCTAGATGCATGCTGGATAGCGGTCGATGGGTGGAGTAATAGTAGTAGATGCAGGCAGGAGTCGGTCTACTTATCTCGGACGTGATGCCTATATACATGATCATTGCCATGAATCCGTCATAATTATTTGCTTTTCTACCAATTGCCCAACAGTAATTTGTTTACCCACCGTATGTTTATGTGCTCAAGAGAGAAGCCTCTAGTGAAAACTATGGTCCCCGGGTCTATCTTTATCATATAAAAAACCTAAAAATACCTTGCTGCAATTTATTTACTTTTATTTTAATTAGTATTTTAGTTTATCTATTTACCTCGATAAGATTTAATCCTTGCAAATAATCGCTAAGAGGATTGACAACCCTCTTATTTGCGTTGGGTGCAAGTATTTGCTCTTGTGTGTGCAGGTGCGCTTAAACGGGATTTTGCTTGGTTCTCCTACTGGATTGATAACCTTGGTTCTTAACTGAGGGAAATACTTATCTCTACTGTACTGCATCATCCTCTCCTCTTCGGGGAAATACCAACGTAGACTACAAGTAGCATAGACATAATAGAACCAAACAATATGATTGAACCCCGTCAGTTTACCCTTAATGGCAACAATACAAATACGTGCCTCGCTACCCCTTCTGTCACTGGGTGAGGACACCGCAAGATTGAACCCATCACAAAGCACCTCTCCCACTGAAGATAACTCAATCTAGTTGGCCAAACCAAACGGATAGATCGGAGAGAAATACAAAGCTATAATAATCATGCATAATAAAGTTCAGAAAAGACTCAATTACTTTCAATGAATAATCTGATCATAAACACACAATTCATCGGATCCCAACAAATGCACCACAAAAGAAGATTACATCGAATAGAACTCCATGGAGATCATGGAGAACTTTGTCTTGAAGATCAAAGAGAGAGAAGAAGCCATCTAGCTACTAGCTATGGACACGTAGGTCTGTGGTGAACTACTCACACATCATCAAAAGGGCAGCAAGGTTGATGTAGAAGCCCTCCGTGGTCGATTCCCCCTCCGGCAGAGTACTGGAAAAGGCCGCCAGATGGGATCGCGGAAGAACAAAAGCTTTCGGCGACGGAAAAGTTATTTCGGATGGCTCTCTGTTGGTTTGGGAATATTTGAGAATTTATAGAAGTGGAATTAGGTCAAACAGAGCTGCGTGGGACCCACGAGCTCAGGTGGGGCGCCCCCCTGGGGGCACGCCGTGTGAGTTCGTGGCTCTCCCATAGGGCTTCTGGCCTCCTCCCGAACGTTCTAGGGTCTCTTCTGGTCCAGAAAAAATCACCGTAAAGTTTCATCATGTTTGGACTTCGTTTGGTACTGATTTTCTGAAAAGGCAAAAAACAAGCAAAAAACAGCAACTGTCACTAAGCATTGAGTTAATAGGTTAGTTCCCAAAAATGATATAAAATTGCATATAAAGTATCCAAGATTGATAATATAATAGCATGAAACAATAAAAAATTATAGATACGTTGGAGACGTATCAGCGACACGTCCATGGAGATTTAACGGCCGCGAGTGCGTCAAGGAGCCACGAACGAACGAGGCTACCTGGCGCGGATAACTCAGCCTGACGGGGGCCAAAGAGCCGAAGGTGGGTCCAGCTGGCCCGTCACGCATGGGACAATGAGCGAGACAGCGCACACGGGCACGACTGAGAAAACCACATGACGGCGGCCCGGACCACGCGTCATGGACCCCTTAGGTGAGTCGCCCGGGTGAGCGCCCTCTGGGCAGATCGGACGCGCGGACAACCCCTAGGAGGTGCCCGCGGGACGCCACCACGCAACGGACAATGCGTAGGGCACTCTCGCTCGCGGAGGCTCCCAGGAGGCGAGTACTCCAACATCCTTTATAGGAGTAATTGAATAGGTGCCGAAACCAAAGCTCCGGAGCGCCATCAAGTGGCTCACCTTATTCTCCCTTTGAGCCACTCCCAAGATGAGCCTCAAGACTCAGGGTTGGTCTTGAAGGCGACCACCACACCTTTACAAACTTCCCAGAGCACACCACACACAAAGGAAGTTTATGTGCCTTGACTCCTAATCGACTAGGAGCCCAATCTCCAAGAGTAACAAGTGTCGCTAAAGAAATCGAGCGGGGAACATTAATTGGTTTTGTCAAAGTGTAGAACGGGTCTTGCTCTCTCAAATCCAAAAGTATCAACAAGTTTTGTGTTGAGGAATTGAGAGTATTGAGCAAATCAAGGTGTACCAATTGTGGAAGGATCACAAGACATTAGGGTTAGAGTTGGAGGTAGGAGAAGGGGAGGGGGGTTTATACCCCTCCTCAAGAGGTAGTCGTTGGTTGCTTGAGTACCCCGTGTGCACGGGGTATCCAAAGACCAAACCACTCTACCTCGTGTCCACGGGGTGTGCAGAGGGTTTCAGACCCCGACCCCGTGTGCATGAAGGTCAGTAGGCCCATGTGCATGGGTATCCAGAGAGCATTCCTTGGACTTCATGTGCGCGCCCCATGTACCTCGTGTGCATCAGGTATGCAGTCAAAGGGCACGCCCTGAGGGGAAGTATGACATTTTTGGGGTGGATGAACTTGGAAGGGCTAGTGTATATGTTTCGCATGTTCCCACACTTTTCATCCGAGCATCTTGACCCCTCTTCATAGTGTGGTGATCCTATGACTCAAAGACACCAAAACAAAACTTTAGCCGTTGGAGAACCACGCCTTTTCCCTTTTTGAAGGGGGGGGGGGAGGGGTCAACCATCTCCTTAAAGTAACCTCCGAGGGACCAAGGACCAGAGATAAACTTAGTAACCGTCATTAGTCACTAACCACATTGTCATCACACCAAAACACCATTTAGGATAAATGCACTTTCAGATACTACATTTGAGTATTTTCTAAAAAAATCGTACTGTAACCATCAAATTCAAACATATAGAGGAAGAGCATGGGAGAGAAAAACAAGTTGTTGCTGATCATTGTCGATGTGGCGTGCATGCTTGAGGTGCAAGCGCCATCTCGTGCCGCCGTTGCCGAAAGTGTTGTTGCCGCTTCATCCTCGTCTGCAATCCATTCTTCCTCCTCCTCTAAGTCCATCACCGACGGAGGCTTGACACAAGCACATGACGATGAGCATCGAGCAAGAGCATATAGCAATGAGAAGGCGCGTCGCGCAGTAAGTGGCGGCTAGGGATTGGGAATGGTCGAATGGGGAATTGAGATCAACCGATTTGGATCGATCGGTTTCTCCACGTCGCTCGGTGAAGCTCCCCCATCTATTGGGCTGGGCTACAACGTGTATATACCACTATATGGGCTCACTTAAGCCCATTTGGTTTGCCCCTTCTTCCTTCTCGCGTAACTCTTCGATGCAGAACACAAATCTGCAGTAACGACGACTTGAGGAGGATGTCCATGGCGATCTGAGGCAAAGGGTACTCTCTCTGCCGTCGGTGACCTGTGGCGACTGCCCTGTTTGCCCCTGTGGTGGATTCGTCACTTGTACATGTTGAAAGAAATGTGTTAATAGACAGAAAAGCAATTCGGCTCCGGGGAGCACGTGCTCCCGCCTATGGAAAATGATTTTCGAAATGTCAAAAAAATTGGGACAAATTTTTTTGGTGATCTTTGTCACATACAAATGCTACATGTAAATTTTGAGGCAAAAAGGTTAAGCATTTTGGCCTGCGCAAAAAAAACAAATCAAAGACAAAATGTCACCACAAAATGACAACTCAAATTTGTTTTTTTCACCGACGAAACACCGCTGCTCCGTTTCGCATGAAAATTGTCAAGCATGCTTGCGACACCAACACGATCATCTACAAAATTTTTCAGAATTTTTTGAAAACATTTTCTATTTTTTTTTGAGGTTACTGTTCATCAGGGTGCATTTGCACCCGGGAGCCAAAACGCCCGGCCCGTTAATAAAGATAAACTATTCAATCTATATTCCGTTGCAACGCATGTGGACAATTATCTAGGTAAACATTTTTTTGGCTTTAAGAGACGAGGTGATGTGGTGCTTTAAGTTTGGAGGGGTTAATTAGAAATTACCTCATTTTACTCGCTTTTAGCATAGGTTCTAGAAGCAAGGGCACGCCGCGCCAGCGAAGAATCTAGAACAGAACACATAGCCGCACGAAGCAGAGGAGCGAGGGATAAAATCCATTCTCTCCGACGCAAAGCCAGCGGGCGAGCCAGCGAGGGGGAGAGAGGGAGAGGGAGGTCGAGGCGAGCGTCGACCGGTCGTTCGGTGTGAGGAGGAAGAGGAAGAGATCGCCGGAGAAGCGCGAGAAGAGATGTTTCTGGTGGATTGGTTCTACGGGGTGCTGGCGTCGCTGGGGCTGTGGCAGAAGGAGGCCAAGATCCTCTTCCTCGGCCTGGACAACGCCGGCAAGACCACCCTCCTCCACATGCTCAAGGACGAGGTCTCTCTTATGTTATTTCGATCTGTAGTCTTCCCCTTTCTTCCCTGGAAGCGGAATCTGATCTTCCCGTCCTTTCTTCTTGCTGGTGATTCTTGATTTCGTCTGACTGGTGTGTTTTGTGCTTCCGATTGGATGGCAGCGGCTGGTGCAGCACCAGCCGACGCAGTACCCGACGTCGGAGGAGCTGAGCATCGGCCAGATCAAGTTCAAGACCTTCGATCTCGGTGGCCACCAGATCGCCCGCCGAGTCTGGAAGGATTACTACGCCAAGGTTACCTTTGCTTCTTCTTGCTGTCTGCTTCTTTACCTATGGTTAATAGCTCTTCTTTGTGCAATTGCTATGAGATCTCGACGTATGGTTAATAATTTTACTTTGTGCAATTGCTTTGAGATCTCGGCCAGAAGTAGCTCTTGTACTGAATGAAACCAAGAAATAGAGTTTAGAGACATAAGGAGTATTTAGGATTAGAGGCATGCATCTGAGTAGATAAGGCACTGGGGGCATCTGAGTAGACGAAGCATCATTTGTCAATAATTTAACAGTTTATTCGTTACTGAATCTCATCATGTGAAGACACCCCCATTTAGAGACCGGGAAATGGAATGCTGCCAATGCTGGTTTGTGATTGTAGCCAACTGTTCACTATGTGATTCTGAAAATGCCACAAATATATTCTAGCTCTGGTATTCAGGTCACTATGATCGACAGTAGGCCAAACTTGAATGGGGCGGTGTAGCCATGTAGGTCTCTATCCAAGCAGAAAACATAATAATGGTTGTAATTGCAGCCACTTTGAGCAAAATTGGTGTTAGTGCTAATCTTATTCAGATGATAGATGGCCAGAGAGTTGCATGGATTTTCCTGGCCAACTTAACTTAACAATGCTTCCTAACATCACTTTGCAACAGCCTTATGAATCCAAGGGAGAGAATCTGTTTCCTAGCAGAAGGTCCACCGGATATACCACTGGTAGAACCCCGGGTCCTACCGGACCGGCTCCTTAGGTTGTAGGGGGAGACCGGGGTTTGACGAGGGCGAGGAGGCCGCGGCCGGCGCGTCGGCGCCGTCGCGATGGATGGAGGAGGCGGCTGAGAGAGAGAGAGATGCGGCTAGGTTTAGGTCCGGCTCCTCTGGGAGCCGGGCAATAGATGTATATTCTTATTGCTTGATCTGAAAAGAGTCTTACAACGTGTATTTATAACCTAAGATAACTTGTATACGAAATAACCTAAGATAACTTGTGGGCTAAGCTTGCCCGGTGGGCCTTCTACGGCCATAAGTCAGGCCGGTCATAACATCTCTCCCCGCCTGCGCAAACAGCTCGTCCTCGAGCTGGAAGTCGGGGTAGTGTTGGCGGAACTCGTCGCGCTGCTCCCAAGTAGCTTCCTCCTCTGGAAGTCCAGCCCATTGAATCAACACGTACCACACCCCACGATGGAGCTGTGCCTGCAACACCTTCTCCGGTCCCGGAAGAAGACGCCCGTCGAAGGTCGGAGGAAGCGCGGGAGTGGCCGCAGGTGGCTCCCCACGGAAGGGCTTGAGCAGCCCTACATGGAAGACGTCGTGGATGCGAGCACCTGCCGGAAGCTGAAGGCGGTAAGCCACCTTCCCGATGCGCTCCAAGACAGCGAAGGGCCCGGCGTAGCGAGGGCCCAGCTTGCGCCTCGCGCGTGGGTCTAGTGACTGCGTAGAGCGGTGAAGGAGACGCAGCCACACCCAATCACCCACCGCGAACTCCGCCTCGCGATGGTGGCCGTCGTAGTAGTGCTTGGCCAGCTGCTGGGCCTGAAGAAGACGTTGACGGACCTCTGCGAGCATCTCGTCGCGGCTGCGAAGATCGCCCGCCCCCTCCGTCCGAGCCGTCTCCGAGTCCACCGGCAAGATAGGCGGGGGCGGACGGCCGTAGACCACCTCAAAAGGCGTGGCGCGTAGGGCGGAGTGATAGGAGGTGTTGTAGCAGTACTCCGCCCACGCGAGCCAATCCACCCAAGCGCGAGGGCGATCACCTGTCACACAACGCAAATACATGGCAATCACCTTGTTAACCACCTCAGATTGGCTGTCCGTCTGAGGGTGGAAGGCCGTGCTTAGGCGTAGCTTCACGCCCGCCATCCTGAAGAGATCGCGCCAGACATGGCCCGTGAACACTGGGTCTCGATCGCTGACGATCGAAGAGGGAAACCCGTGAAGTCGGACGATGCCGTCGAAGAAGGCACGTGCCACAGATGCTGCTGTGTAAGGATGCCCAAGTGCGATGAAGTGAGCATACTTGGAGAAGCGGTCGACCACCGTGAGGATGACGGATTTGCCTCCCACCTTGGGAAGGCCCTCGATGAAGTCCATGGAGATATCCGTCCAGACCTGCGAGGGCACCTCCAAGGGCTGAAGCAGACCAGCCGGTCGCAGTGTCTCCGTCTTGTTGCGCTGGCACGTCGCACAAGAATGCACCCAGTCCCGGACCAGGGCCCGATCACCGGGAATGTAGAAGTCGGCGCGGAGACGATGAAGGGTTTTTTGCACACCCTCGTGGCCGGCCGAGTGTGCCAGCAGGAGAACCTGGTGACGGAGGTCGTTGTGGTCCGGCACAAAGACGCGGTGCCCATGTAGGAGCAAGCCCTCCGCGAGGCGCCACGGCTCCTCCAGGTCGCCATCAGCAAGCCGCTGCTGAAGGAGCAGAGCGTCCGGCGCGGCCGTGGTGGCCCGACGGATGTCGTCGAAGAGGGCGAAAGAGGGCCCCGAGCGGATGCAGAGCGCCACCCCCTCGGAGGTGCCGGCGGTGGTGTCGTGGTCGGCGTCGCGGCGAGACAGGGCGTCGGCCACGGTGTTAAGGCGGCCCGGACGATACTCGACGGTGAAGTCGAAGCCAAAGAGCTTGCTGATCCACTTATGCTGCGGCACGGTAGACAGCCTTTGGTCCAATAAGAACTTGAGGCTGTAGTGATCCGTGCGAATCCGGAACGACCGGCCCCAAAGATAGGGCCGCCAATGGCGCACCGCCTGCACCAAGCCAATGAGCTCCCGCTCATAAGCCGCGAGCTTAAGATGGCGCGCGGCGAAGGGCCTGCTGAAGAAGGCGAGGGGTCCATCGCCCTGATGAAGGACGGCGCCGAACCCTGCACCAGAGGCGTCGCAGTCCACGACGAACGGGCGGTCGAAGTCGGGCATCTGAAGAACGGGGCCCGTCGTGAGGGCCCCCTTGAGGGCCTCGAATGCTGCTGTCGCCTCCTCATCCCAGTCAAAGGCGTCGCGACGCAGCAGGCGCGTGAGTGGGAACGCGATGAGGCCGAACTCCCGGATAAATTTCCGGTAGTACCCCGCGAGGCCTAGGAAGCCGCGAAGAGCCCGCGGTGAGTGTGGTGTCGGCCAGGCCGCGACGGCCGCCACCTTGTCGGCGTCCATAGCAACCCCCTCGGCCGAGATGACGTGGCCGAGGTAGGCGACTGAAGGCGTCCCGAACGAGCACTTCGAGCGCTTAAGATGAAGATGGTGCGCTCGAAGCTCGTTGAAGACGATGGCGACGTGCTGGAGGTGCTCCGCCCACGAGGTGCTGTAGATAAGAATATCATCAAAGAAAACGAGCACAAACCGGCGCAAGTAGGGTCGGAGGACGTCGTTCATCAAAGCCTGGAAAGTCGCCGGGGCGTTGGAGAGGCCAAAAGGCATCACCAAGAACTCGAAGTGGCCATGATGAGTCCGAAACGCCGTCTTGGCGACATCATCCGGGTGCATCCGCACCTGGTGGTAGCCCGACCGGAGGTCGAGCTTGGTGAAGAAGCGCGCCCCATGTAGCTCGTCCAGGAGCTCGTCGACCACCGGAATAGGAAACTTGTCCTTGAGCGTCATGGCATTAAGGTCGCGGTAGTCGATGCAGAAGCGTCACGTGCCGTCCGACTTGCGGACGAGGAGGACCGGCGCTGAGAATGGCGACGTGGAGATCCGGATGATGCCCAAGGCGAGCATGAGCGCGCACTGCCGCTCCAACTCGTCCTTCTGCAGCTGGGGATAGCGGTAGGGTCGCACGGCAACCGGCGCCGTGCCCGGCAGGAGATGAATGCGGTGATCATACACGCGGGCTGGCGGAAGACCCTGAGGCTCCTCGAAGAGGTCGCCGTGCTGCTGCAGGAGGTGATCCAACAGTGGGTGGTCGGGCCCGGTGGCAGTCGCAGCCAGCTGAAGCGGAGGCGTCGCTGGTGAGGCGCCCCCAACGCCCTCCCACCGGACGCGGCGGCCGAGACGCCAGAAGGTCATCGTCAGTGCGTCGAAGTCCCAGAGGATGGGTCCGAGAGTCCGTAAGAAGTCGACGCCGAGGATGAAGTCGAAGCAGCCCAAGTCGATGCCGGCGCACGTGATGGTGAAGTGCTCGTCGCCGATGGTGATGGGAACGTCCCGCGCAAGCCCATGGCATCGGAGACGGTCACCGTTAGCCACGGTGACCCGAAGCTGCTCCCCGCCCGTCGGCTGAAGCGCCAAGCGGCGCATGGTCGACTCGGGCAGGAAGTTATGCGTGGAGCCCGTATCCAGGAGAGCCAGGAGGCGCTCGCCGTTAATCATCACCGGCAAGAGCATAGTCTTCTCCGCTCGTATACCCGCGAGGGCATGGAGGGAGACCACGAGAGCGGTCGCCGGTGCGACCTCCGCAGCAGCTGGTTCGGGCAAGTCGCCCAGCCCATCGGCGGGCGTGTCCGCCTCGACGTAGTCGGCCGCCTCCAAGTAGAAGAGGCGCGGGCAGACGTGGCCCGGCACGTAGGGCTCGTCGCAGTTATAGCAAAGCCCCTGGCGACGGCGCTCGAGCTGCTCGGCCGGGGAGAGCCGGCGGAAGGGCCGCGTCGGGGCCGGAGGGGTAGTCGCGGAAGGGACCGGGGGCGGACGGCCCGGCACAACCGGAGCCTGGGGAGCCCGGGCCGGCGGTCGGCCACCCCGAACCGGTGTCGTCTGCTGCAAGGCCTGCGCGCGACGCTCGAAGGCGCGGGCGTAGTACATGGCCGTCTGGAGGTCCTGGGGTCCCCGAAGCTCCACGTCCATGCGGATGTGATCCGGCAGACCGCCGACGAAGAGCTCGGCCCGCTGCTGAGCCGTCACGCCGGGCGCGTGGCACGCCAGGGCCTGGAACCGGTCGCCTGCACCGTGGAGGTGAAGGGGAGTCGGCCGAGCTCCGCCAGCCGGCTCCCCTGTATCGGAGGCCCGAAGCGGAGGAGGCAGAGCTCGCGGAAGCGCTCCCATGGGGGCATGCCGCCCTCGTCCTGCTCGAGGGCATAATACCATGTCTGTGCGGCGCCCCGGAGGTGATAGGAGGCGAGCCAAGTGCGATCCGACGCTAGCGTGCGTTGCCCCCGGAAGAACTGCTCGCACTGGTTGAGCCAGTTGAGGGGGTCCTCGGTGCCGTCGTAGGAGGCGAAATCAATCTTGGCGAACCGTGGCGGTGTCGGTGTCTGGCCGCCGTAGCCGTGAGGCTCGGCGGTGCGGAGCAGCGAGAGGGGCGGCGCCGGTTCGGAGGACTCCGGGTAGGGGCCCGCGGAGCCGGAAGGCCCGCCGAACTGCAGGGATGGAGTCGGATGTTCCGGAGCCGTGGTGTAGACCGGTGGCGGCGACGACCCGGCCGCCCAAGCTGGCAGTGGCGACGGGGAGGGCGGAAACCAGACCTGGTGGATCGGCAGGCCGGTCGGCGTGGTCGACGGCGGCCCGGACGTGGGCAGCGGCGGCGCCTGCAGCTGCTGCTGGGGCGCGGCGGTAGCCGCGGTGGCAGGCGGCCACGGCGGCCAGAGAGGGCCCGCTGCTGATGGGGGCTGCAGGTGCAGCGGCGGCGGCGGGGGCGGCCCGCTGAGACCGCTGGGGGGCGGCTGCCACGCCTGGAGCGGTAGCAGTGGAAGCCCGCTGAACGCGGGCGTGCCCTGGGATGGCCACGGCAGCGCGGGGTGGCCGTAGACGGTGGTGGGCGCGGCCGGCGGGGGGGGGGGGGGGGGGGGTGCGGCCCGGCTAGGTACAGGCGGATGCCCTGGACGGCCGTCACGAGGTCCCGCAGGGTGCTGGAGACTTCCTCCGGCAAGAGAACGGCGGCTGGCGGCGCAGCGGTGGAGGCCGGAGTTGGCAGAGTGGGGGAGCCGGATGTGGCGGCGGTCGTTGGCGCGGTGGAGGTGGTCGGTAGCGGCGGCGTTGGTGGTGGGGACGACATGATCGGACCTGAGTCTCTGGATACCAAATTGGTAGAACCCCGGGTCCTACCGGACCGGCTCCTTAGGTTGTAGGGGGAGACCGGGGTTTGACGAGGGCGAGGAGGCCGCGGCCGGCGCGTCGGCGCCGTCGCGATGGATGGAGGAGGCGGCTGAGAGAGAGAGAGATGCGGCTAGGTTTAGGTCCGGCTCCTCTGGGAGCCGGGCAATAGATGTATATTCTTATTGCTTGATC
Source organism: Elymus sibiricus (assembly GCA_039707655.1). Taxonomy (NCBI): domain Eukaryota; kingdom Viridiplantae; phylum Streptophyta; class Magnoliopsida; order Poales; family Poaceae; genus Elymus; species Elymus sibiricus. The sequence goes on along the minus strand of CM077668.1, from coordinate 156,838,681 downwards.
TGAAAAGAGTCTTACAATGTGTATTTATAACCTAAGATAACTTGTATACGAAATAACCTAAGATAACTTGTGGGCTAAGCTTGCCCGGTGGGCCTTCTACGGCCATAAGTCAGGCCGGTCATAACAACCACATTCACCAAACTATAGATGTTTATAGCCAGTTCTTGTTTGTTCTAGATTTGCTGCTATTATCAAGAAAGCGCATGATTCCAGTATTTTTTTTTAGGGGCAATTGCCCGAGATATGTATCACTGTGTTTGGAGAACTTTCCAAATGTACAACTCATACTTCTCACTTTACCAACTACCTAAAGACTGCGGTGTTTGCCTATTGTTTGAAAGTGGTACTTGTTCCTGTTCTTCCATAAAAACTGTTTAGTGAGCTGACATCACTTGTGGGGTTTACATAAAAACTTCATCTGGGGGATGGGAACGAGACAACTGACTGTACTACTATTTTGAGAGTCTATTCTCGAGTTGCTGCTATTATCAAGGAAGTGCATAATTCCAGTATCTTTTAGGGACAATTGTCCAAGTTATGTATCACTGTGTTTGGAGAACTTTCCAAATGTACAACTCATACTTCCCACTTTACCAATTAACTACCTAAAGACTGCGATGTTTGCCTATTGTTTGAAAGTGGTACTTGCTCCTGTTCTTCCATAAAAACTGTTTAGTGAGCTGACATCACTTGTGGGGCTTACATAAAAAACTTCAACTGTGGGATGAGAACGAGACAACTGACTGTACTAATATTTGGAGAGTCTTGCTGCAGTCAATGGGATTGTACTTTAAATTGACCTCTCCTTGGGAGTATTCAGCTATCTATCATGTCTTCTAGGCATATTTAACCTGTGTTCACCCAAGTTTCTTCTAAAATTACATGCCTAATGTATGTTAAGACATGAAGTTAAGTGTTCAAATAAGGTTTGATCATTATCCATTCTTCTTTAGGACTGGAAACAGCCTCCTGCAGAAATGTAGGAAAGGCTGCGTACAATTGACCCAAAGTGGTCGGACCCTTCCGTGGACCCTGCGCAAGCAGGAGCTACGTGCACCGGGCTGCCCTTTTACAGTTTTCCTGGAAAAGAAACTTGACCCTGTAGCTGTTAACAGGTTAAGTTAAGGCCCTCTTTGGAACTAAGGAAAAACATCAGAATTGCAGAGAATTGTAGAGGATGGGAGTGCTGTAGGATTTTTTCCTTTGGTGCTGTTTGGAACGAAGGAATTGTTATCCTGCATTCCTTCGAAATTCCTATGGAATAGCCTATTTCATAGGAATTTTGGAGGAAATCAAACATGAGGTCCAACCTCATGTTTTATTCTCATTGTGTCTACAATTCCTGCGTTTTTCCTGCGTGACATCCAAACGACAGTTTTGCAGTTTTCCTGTGGCTTTAGTTCTTGTAGGAATCCAGGATACGTGGCATCTCAATTCCTGTGTTTTTCCTATCCCTACATTTTGAACTCCTGTGTTCCAAACGGGGCCTAACTGTTTTCTGGGCCCAAACAATACATTTCCAAATTCCATTAGATTTTTCTTCAAGAACACATTGCTCTGGAAGTCTTATATCTTTCATTCTTTGATCTTTGTAATACTTGTAAATTTAGGCACAACTAGTTTACTATGGTCTCGGATGTGCTGATGCATAACCATTGGAGACTTGGCCATATGAATTATGTTCTATTCCTGTGGACTTGGCATCTTATAGATCTAGAAATTTCTTGTGTTGTGATGCTAGTCGACTGGGATTATTAGCGGAATAATGTATCAACCAGCAACAAAGTTGAGACCTATCCATTTCTGGTGCTTGTAGCTTTATTTCTTGCCGGTAATTTTTCTGTTACACTGTTGCCATGCTTGCTCACTGAGATTTTAAACAGATGGAATGAAGTAGTTACAATGTAAATATGTAATCCTCTTCAAGGCTTACATGTACGGACAATGCGCTCTGAATGTTCTGCCGTAATGCATAATGCATTTACTGCACTAATCAGTCTGTAAAGTGGAAGTGATCAAGTGAGCATGACTAATAATTTACTCCCTCTGTAACGAAATATAAGGCCCTGCTTGGAACGTAGGTGCTCAAAGCAAAGTAATAGAAAAATGCGTAGGAACAGGGTGGAAGGCAAAGTGAAAACCTACAGGCATGGAATTGGAGGAAAAGTTTCAACTAGTGGTGTTCGGAACGCAGGAAGCCAGTAGAGGAGGTATAATGCACTAACGGACGGATTAAAAAACCAAGGGCAACCAGCTGTGCATGTGTCTAGGTGAATCATTGTTACATGCGAATATAGACCACATGCACCACCACCGTTTTATCAACACGCTGTCCATGGATGGTCCACGTAAACCAGGTCTACCCCGCTTCTAGAGCCAGACGTTGTCAAATCAAGCACTCCTGCGCTGCACCAGTTTGCCTCGGACTTACGCGGAAAATGAGCTGCCGGCACATGTTTCAGTTCCCGTGGAAAGCGTAGGATAAGAAGCCTTTCCTGAGGAATCGTCTGGGCTGTTTCCTTTGTACTGAACACCCGTAAAGAATAAAAATCCACAGGAAAGGAAACCTCTATGATTCCGTAAAATTCCTTCGTCCCAAACAGGGCCTAAGATGTTTTTTGGTGTAGTTGGCTACAAAAAAAAACGTCCTACATTTGTTTACAGAGGGAGTATTTGAGTAGCCCTCTGTAATGTTCATCAGAAGGTTCATGGATTTCTTTTGTTGTTGGTTCTGTGCCTCAAGCCTATTGTACTTAAATTATTTATGTCCTGATTACATCTTCTGTGCAAATACCACTGTATATGGATTACAGGGACTACAATGCACCTGATATGAGTATTGATGTCTACAGGGAATTTGTGCTTCAATTTTCGATCTAACTCCTATTTGATTGCCTTGAGGGAATTTTCATAATGTGACAATGTTGGAAGTTTGGTTGAAATATTACAATAGGAGTGTGATGCATGCTTTGTTGCGAATCACAAATTGTGTACCTTTTATATTTGCTTGTTAAATAGGAGTGAATACACGTAGAAAGTAGTTAATCAGCTAAAGCTCTTCTGTCCTTGGTATGCGCTGCTCTTAGTAGAGTTGAGTATTCAAGTAACTCTGTGCAGCTTATCTGTCCTTGGTATATGTCTGTTAGGAGTTGGATACTTAAGTGACTATTGACAGTTCTGTCATGAACTAGTTACTAGTTTGGATGGGCTTTAGTACGTACCTCTTTGTCATTTTCAGTTTTTTTTCTTTCCCCACAAATAATTAACACGCAAATGTGTCCAGGAATGCGCACTCCTCTATCCATCTGGATAGCAGAGGTGAAAAAGAAAAACACCATTTTACCCTGAAGTAGTCCATAATGAACAATTTCACATGCCACCACGCTGACACTATGGCATACTGCCATCTTTTGTGCTGCTCCACTGTTGACATCTCTGTATATCACAAGGAAATCCTACTTGGATGACTAACTGTTCACAAATACAACTTGTGAACGCTTCTATTATCTTGTCGGGAAAATAACATTTGAACTGCAGTGGAGTGGACCAGCTTTTAATGTATTGCAGAAGCAGAATGGAAATGACTGTATATCACTCGGAGTTTAATCCAAAGAGATAATGTCTGCTGCCACATTTTCGCTTAGTTGAATACTGCCCCATGCCGTAACCATCAGTAGTAAACTGTGAATTATTAATTTGGTCAGTTTACTTTTATGTTGTTATGTGATTCTGCTGGCTTCTTTTAATTCCTAATCTGTCTGATAGGTGGATGCGGTTGTTTACTTGGTGGACGCTGCTGACAAGGAACGGTTTGCAGAGTCGAAGAAGGAGCTGGACGGCCTTCTTTCAGATGACTCCCTAGCGAATGTGCCTTTCCTCGTACTGGGTAACAAGATCGACATACCTATCGCAGCATCCGAGGAGGAGCTGCGCTACTACCTTGGGCTGAGCAACTTCACCACTGGGAAGGGCAACGTGAACTTGTCGGATTCAAATGTGCGCCCCCTGGAGGTGTTCATGTGCAGCATTGTCCGCAAGATGGGATACGGCGAAGGCTTCAAGTGGATGTCTCAGTACATCAAGTGAAGGGCCTTCCTTCTGTCCACCGTGGCAATACTCAGGTCTGGTCCTTTGTCCGTCTCCTCACCCCTGATGCTCTGGGGAGAACTGCAGCTGTAAGAAAAGGTTTATCTTAGTGATAGGGAAAGCCTGTAAGTTGACTATTATCCTAGATATATGGTTGCGTAAATTTGTTTGATTGTTCGTGTGTAAGGTGATTTTATTAGTTACAATGTGGTTGCTGGGATCATTTGTAGACTATGGGAAGTGTCTCAGCTATTGTAATCTGTCATCTCAGTCGGTGAAATGTTTGTTACTACCAGCTTAGAATATGTTTTTTTTTTAAGGGAAGCCAGTTGGCACTTTATTCAATAATCGACAGGGTTACATCGCTGAGTACATGCTTTAGGATAAAATCGGGGGGCTCATCCTCCCAAGACAAAACGAGCTTAAAATCGTAAGCATGTCTAGCTACTGTATGTGCCAAGCGATTAGCATCCCTAGGACAGAAAACAAACCTAAGATCTGATATTTCATGTGCAAGCTGGAAACAATCCGCCATTATAGCTGAGTATGGTGCTCTAATCTCCGTCACACCATTGCAAGCTTCAATGATCTCCATGCAATCCGATTCAATGATCATCTTTGAACAGCCTAACCGATGAACCAGCTGTAGACCACGCTGAAGAGCTAGAGCTTCCGCCGAGGCAGCGTCAGAAGTCTGTACAGGTTCTGCTTCGCCAGCCACAACTTGCCCTCTGGAGTTTCGGACCACTGCTGCAACTGCACCCGATCCATCCTCAAAAAAAGAGGCATCAGTGTTTACCTTGTACATGCCGGCGGGTGGTTTACTCCATCTAACCCTCTCCGAGGACTCCTTTGGCAAGTGTCCCGCATGGTTTGCTGTAATTGCATGGATCGAAAAGGCTGAGCTCGCCGGAGTCTTGATGCGAACTCCTTTCAATGCCTCTCTTCTCTCCCACCAAATGTACCAGGCACCAACGGCCACAGTTTCTTGAAAGCCAAGCTGTCCGAGGACCGGAGATTTCTGCTTGGGCCATCTTAATAGTTCTTCAAGCACCACAGATCCAGAACGATCAACAGCCAAAGCTCTATCTATCAAGTCTGAAATACCAAGGGCAGACCATACTCTTTGTGCGCGCATACATGTGAAAAGCAAGTGACGAATGTCTTCCGCTTCTTGCTGACAAATAGGGCATTGGGGGAGACACTTTGATGTGTCTGTGTGCCAGAACCCCCATGCCCGGGATCACTCCACGCAGAGCCCGCCACATGTATATTTTAACCTTGCTAGGGACTTTTGAGTTTCCAAATCACAGCCCAGACCGGATTAGCATTAGCTGACCCCACAGTGCTGATACTGCGGGAACCAAATTGGTGCTCCCATTCTGTGTAATAAGCTGAACGAACTGAGAACGTAAAAGATTTTGTCCTGTGCCACGCCACAAAGTCCTCCTGCAAATGTTCTGAGAGTGGAATTCTCAAGATTCTTTCCGCATCAACTGTTATAAAAATGCTTCTTATCAACTGCTCGTCCCATGATCCTGTGCATGGATCAATGAGTTCATCCACTGTTCTGAGAAGAATGTTACCTTTCCTGGTATAGACCATTCTTGTGGGACTGCTTGGCACCCAGTGATCTTCCCAGATATTTATTTTCTCCCCAGATCCAACTCTCCAAATATATCCTCTCCTGAAAGTTTGTAGACCAGCAACAATACTCTGCCAAGTATAGGATGATCCCTTTTTTGGACCGGCCTTTAGTAAATTCCCATCCGGAAAGTACTTTGCTCTCAAGACTTGTGCACACAATGTTTCTGGTTTGGTGATCATTCTCCAACTCTGTTTTGCCAGCATAGCTAGGTTAAAAGCATGTAGGTCCCTAAACCCCATGCCACCTTTATCTTTTGGGAAACACATTCTCCACCATGCTAGCCAATGCATTTTCTTCTCCTCCTCTATGTCACCCCACCAGAAACCTGACATTGCATCTGTGATCTCTTTACAAATTTTTTTAGGAATATTAAAAACAGCCATGGCAAAAACGGGAATAGACTGAATCACAGCCTTAAGTAAAATTTCTTTACCCCCCAAAGAGAGGAGTTTCTCCTTCCACCCCTTTAGTCTATTCACAATCCTTTCCACAAGGTGGGTGAAACTGTCACTTCTATCCAGGCCTACCATAGCAGGGAGGCCCAAGTATTTATCTGAAATTGCCTCTGTCATAATATTTAATTCTGCACACATCTCAGCTTTCACATCAACATCAACATTTGGACTGAAAATTATACTGCTTTTTCCTTCATTGACCAACTGTCCCGAGCTAGCACAATATTCATCTAGCACTTGTCTCAATGAGGTTGCATTATTCATATCAGCTTTCATAAGGATTAAAGAGTCATCAACAAATAATAAATGTGATACTGATGGTGCATTCCTGCACACCTTCACCCCTTCAATGCCACGAACCTCCTCTTTATGAGCCAGAGCACTAGACAATCCTTCTGCACACATAAGAAACAAATGAGGTGACAAGGGGTCTCCCTGCCGGAGCCCCCTAGTGGGAATAAAACCATCTGTTTCTTGATCATTAAACCTTATCTTATACTTAACGGATCTCACACAAGCCATCAGTAGCTCCACAATGTCCCCATGGAAACCGAGCTTGAGCATCATTCTCTCCAAAAAATTTCACTCCACACGATCATATGCTTTGTGCATATCCAACTTGACCGCGCAATACCCCACCTTCCCTTTCTTCTTATTCTTGATTGTGTGTATACACTCGTAAGCCAACAGGATATTATCTGTAATAAGACGGCCTGGAACAAAGGCACTTTGGACAGGCGCAATTATTTCGTCAAGGCAAGATTTCAATCGTAACGCAACCATTTTTGATATTACCTTATACAAGACATTGCACAAACTGATGGGCCTATACTGAGATATTTTTTCTGGAGTGTCCACTTTAGGTATGAGAACAATGACCGTGTCATTCCAACCTTCTGGAATGGTTTTGTTATTTATTGCATCCAGAACCTCCGCAGTGATGGCATCTCCCAAAAAGCTCCAGCATTTCTTAAAGAAAATTGCGTGGAGTCCATCCGTCCCTGGGGCCTTCAGATCCCCAATAGATAAGAGCGCCTTCCTAACATCCTCGGCTGTGTACGGTTTTAAGAACATATCATTCATCTCGGTTGAAACACGTGGCACCACCTTATCCAACAAACTAGGGTCTGGTTCCTCTATCTCTGTGGAGAAAAGGCCCGCAAAATAGTTTGAGATCATTGGGTTTAAGTAGGCTGTACCCTCCTGCCAGACCCCTTGGTCATTGAGCAACCGATTGATACGATTTTTCTTTTTTCTTGCTGATGCATACCTCTGAAAATACGAGGTATTTCTATCCCCGAATTTCAACCAGTCCAGCCCACATCGTTGGCTGAAGTGAATCTTTTCAAGCTCTAATAAGTTCTCTACCTCCTTTGCGAGCTCCTTATGTTTCATCACATTCTCCGGCGACAAATCACTCCTAGCCACTTGTTCCAGATCATGCTACACTTTCTTCAAATTTCTGGACTTCTTTTTTAGGACTATCCTGTCCCACTTATGCAAAGGAGCATGCATCTTACCCAGCCGGGTCGCCAGACTCTGATCCTGTGAGTCCATGCCCGAGTTCTGCCAAGCACCTTCAGCCACCTCTCTGAAATTTGCCTCTCGAAGCCAGCGTGCTTCAAACCGAAGTACAATAGGTCCAGCCGTATCCTGTACTTCTTTTTCCATTAGACTCATGAGGAGAGGCCTATGATCGGACCTATAATAGTCCAGATGCTCCAGTTTTGCAAAAGGAAATTTTACATTCCAGCCTTCATTCGTCAGTGCTCGATCCAGTCTTTCTCGAATGAGGCCTCTATGCCAAGTGAACTTATCACCCACGTACCCATGATCAGATAAATTGCAGTCTTCCAGAGCATCTGCAAAAGCCCGCATAAAATGTGCTGGACGATCATTCCCTCCTTCCTTCTCGAAAGAGTATAAGATTTCATTAAGGTCCCCAATTACCATCCAAGGCATATCACATACGTTTTTAAGTTCCCTGAGTCTTTCCCATGTTTTGTGTTTGTCCTTCCACTTTGGCTCCCCATACAAACCTGTCATTCTCCAAATGTTTTCTTGTCCAACACCAATGAATACATCTATATAATTATCTGTTTTATGCCTTAAAGACACAGCAAACTCCTTCTTCCAAAACAGTAAGAGACCTCCACTTCGACCATCGCTTCGTACTACATATTTATGGTCCATCTTCAGACGACGCCGAAGACACTCTGTAGGGTACTCGTCTAGATGCGTCTCCATTAGGAACATCATATCCGGACTCCTGCGCTTTTGGACAGCCAAAAGAGCCCTTATTGCCTCGGCTTGAACTAAGCCACGACAATTCCAGCTCAATATTTTCATTGTGCCCGGTCAGCCTCGCTCTGGGAGGCCGCCGATATACCTGGATTCTGCTGAAGAACCCTCGGTACGTGAACCCTCGGAGACCGCCGATATCACACACCGGTAACCGGAGAACAGAAAAAACTCTCGGTCGGCAGCGCCGCCGGAGGACAGAAACACCCTAGCTTTCAATCGCTAGGGGACGGCAACTTCTGAAGACAGAACACCCTTCGGGGAAGGACAATAGCACAATCTCCAGCCCTCAAACTCTCATGATCCAATCTGCCGATCCGATCAAAAAGCCAACAGAGTAGAAACCTGATTCTACTTCATGTGAACCTCTTCAGCCATCAAACTCGTCCCGGGTAGAGAGACCAGCGCCGACGCCTCAGACGCCGACCTGGGACAGCAAGACGCCGGCCACCCCGCCGCCGCCAAGGAGGCGGCCGGCGGCGGACCAGCTTAGAATATGTTGGTGAAACTTTTGAGCAACCTGGTCGATCAAAAAGTAAGGGAAATCTTATCTGGCTAAGTTCACTGGGAGGGATTTCCCAGCGAACGCCATATCGACTGTCAGATCAGATTCATGAATCTTAATGCACGTGATCTGGCCATGTCAGCTTCTCTTCTTCGTTCGCTGCATGTCGAGTCCCAGTGAACGCAAAATGCTTTCTCCTTCCTTAGCTACCTTATCCCTTTCCCCGCCTCGGTCTCTTCCCCACATGGAGCGGCGAGCGAGGGAGGTGCTCATCACGGAGGTGTTCTGCTCGTCAGGGGACGGGCTGGAGGCCTAGCGGTGGAGGGGCGAGCCGAGAGAGAGAGGCGAGCGGTGGAGGTGTTCGTCGCGGTGATGCTCTTCTCGTCGGGGGACGGGCTGGAGGGCCACTACCACCGCACCGACGTGTTGGCCTTCTGCGTTGAGACGCACGGCCGGGGAGAGGCGTGCGATGAGGGCGCAGCGGCCAGGAACCTCGCGCTGTATGCGCGCCGCGTGGGAGCTGTCTGCGTGGCGCGGGCCAACCCGCACCGCCGCCAGGTGGCTTCCTCAGGGGCGGCGCCGCCGTGGGGCCAGACTAAGCCGCTCTTCTCCATCCTCGGCGCCGGGGCCCTCGTCGACCTCCTCCCCACATCTCCCGTTGGTGCTTCACCCTCTCCTCCATTCGGTGAGTGCTGCTTTTCTGAAGCTTTTTGTTAGAGATATTGTCATCAGTGACTTGATTTTGTGCATAGCAGGTGATACTAACTGATCTAAAACCTAGGGAATTTCAGATTTTTGCTTTACTAATACTCAACATGGCAATTTCAGTGTATACGCAAGGCAACTTAAGAACTGATTTTGTTATTTTCACACATGTCAATCTCCCTATCTTGGCATGGCATTTTTTCTGTAATACCAATTCATGAATCATGGCAATTTTAGAAGTTGTTAGTTCACTCTCAGATTGTGTGACATGATGATTTTGGTTGTATCTTTTTAAATTTTGAAATGTTTGTAGGAAGAGAGAAATTGCCATAGGCCCCATAGCACTTTAACATGTCTCCCCATGGCAGTTTAAGAATCTGTCCCACGACATTTTTTCAAAAACTTTGCCATATTTTTTTGTAGAACAAATCCCCTGGACCACCCCCCTAACTTTGCTTTTGTGTTACCAAATTACCATGGGATTTTTATTTATTAGACATGGTAGGTTTATCATATGTAGCATGGCAATTATATCTATTTTCATCACATGTAGCATGGCATTTTTTATGAATTAGACCCATGGTATTTTCATCATATGTAGCATGGCATTTTTTATGAATTAGACCCAAGACATTTTTTTTACCACATGTAGCATGACATTTTTAATAATTAGACCATGGCATTTTTATCATATGTAGCATAGCATTTTTATTATTCAGAACATGGCATTTTTTCGTCACATGTAGCATGGTATTCTTAATAATTAGACCATGCATGTCATTTTATAATATGTAGCATGCCATTTTTATTTTTATTTAGACCCATGGCATTTTACTAATGAGAACATGGTAGTTTTATTTTTGGTACCATGGCATTCTTATTAGTAAGAAGATGGCAATTTTTAAAATTAAGCTAGGAGGACAACATCTTTTTGGCCATGATTTGTTATTTTTTGACTTTTTTTCTCAACTTTTTTGCCATGTCTCCAATTTTGTTGCCTTGGTAAAATTGCCATGATCTTTCTTTGCCAAAAGTTACCATGTGTTATTTTATAAAATAAATTCCTAATTCTTTCATGCATTTTTATCATAGTTATCATGGCATTTTTATCATTCAGGTCATGGCAAATTTACTTATTAGACCATGGTCGTTTTATCATATGTAGCATGGCAATTTTATCTGTTTTCAGACCATGACATTTTTATCATATGTAGCTTGGCATTTTTAATAATAGGACCATGGCATTTTTTTAATCATATGTAGCATGGCAATTTTATCTATTTTGAGACCATGGCATTTTTATCATATGTAGCTTGGCATTTTAATAATAGGACCATGGCATTTTTTATCATATGTAGCATGGCAATTTTACCTATTTTGAGACCATAGTATTTTTTATCATATGTAGCTTGGCATTTTTAATAATATGAGCGTGGCATTTTTATCAGTTTGTAGTGTGGCATTTTCATTAATTAGAGCATGCTTTTTTTATCATTTTGTCATGGCAATTTTTTTATAAAATAGTCCATGGCAATTTTTATTTTTTGTTGCATATGGCAAAAAATTTATGGACCATGGCATTTTTAAATTTGTTTGCACATGGCAACATAAGAAAAATGCATATGGAAAATCAATTGGTGCCATGCTCCATAAGAGAATATTTTTTTTGTTTGGACATGAACATGGCAAGATAATTGTTTTCTGTTTTGTACAATTATTGCATTTTTTATCATTTGAATATGTTTTTGCCATGATCCTAAGAGAAAATGTTCTAAGAATAATGGCATTTTTTTGTAAATTTGACAGGGCATTTGAAAAAATAATTAAATGGCAAAAAGTCGCAAAACTTTGTGTACTCAAAACATGGCGTTTTTTGGAGAAACTCTTTGCACTTAATTCTCATAGCATTTTTTGGGAATTTGTACTTTCTACACATTGCATATCACATAGAGAAACTGTTTGTACTTCTCATGGCAGTTTTGGGAAAAAAAATCCTACAATCATGGCAAATTTTGTGATACATGATGGCAATTTTATCCCCATCACTACATCTCTTTTTAAGGCCTGACAATTTTTACCCCCACTCAAAACTGGGCTTTTCTCGGTCTGGGCCTTTTTAAGGCCTGACGTTCCCTCATCGTGGCTCCTCCCAGACAACCAGAGGGCCGCGCTAGGAGGAATTCCTAGTGAACGAAAGGTTTGCTGGTTCTTCTCAAAAAAAGAAAAAGAAAAAAAGAGAGGAGGTTTGCTGGTTCCTCCCCTCGTTGGCGAACAGACCTTTCGCGCTGGCGTTGCTCTGTGGGGAATGGACGCCAGTTATTAGGGTCCAAAAGTAAAGTACGCTGGACTTTGCGTTTGCTCAGTTTTTTTTTTTTTTTTTTTTTTTTTGCGTTTGCTCAGTTTTTGATGTATAATCAGTGTGATCTTCTTAAGTTAGTCCCTCCGTCTCTTGTCATGGGGCAGAACCCCCTCTTGCAAGAGCCCACAATTTTATGCCAAACATTCTTCTTTCGTTTGCGCTGAAAATCCATCGATTAGGTGAAGAGAATAAATAAAGACGATCGTCCAGTAAACGACGAACATTGCACCTGAAGCATTCACGAAGCCTGAGGAACTAACGGCCTATAAGAAGAGATGGAGGGAAGCAGACCACCATGCTATTATCAGTACAGTCCAGCAGAAGTGTGGTTGCATTGCATCACAGCAATGCAGATTGAGATCCCGTATTATTGCAACCGGAGACGCACCCAACTTGCTTACGTTCTTTACTCATCGCCAGGCCGGCTGGCTGAACAAAGCCATTCATATCCATGCCAAACAAAGCCGTACGTGGCCATGCACTGAACAAAGCCTTATAATCAGCAGCCATGCACTGAACTAGACCGTCTTATCCTTAACATCCTTTGCCGAGGCATTATGCGGCCCGTCTTATCCCTGCATCCTTTGCTAATTCAGCACATTAGCGTGCTCTGAATGTATACGCGAGAGAAGGTTTGAAAATGGAAGCATGCAGAAAGGGAAGCGCGCACAAGTTGGTGAGGCGATCGAGTTGGGAGTCGATTTTTGGCCCTGGGTTCCTATCCGAGCAATTGATGATCCCCGACACATGTCGACCTCGCAGGCCATCTTCTCCCATGCATCCCGGGTTCGCATGCCGGGCAAGCAAAAGGCTTCGTCTGGACCCGAGAAGACCGAGACAGCAAGAGTATCCTCAAACAGCAAGGTCAAGTCCCATTTGGAGTTTGCATTGCTGGCCTGGGGTGATACAACTCAACTTTTCCTTCCCTCGTCCAGAAATGAAGATCGGTCCCAGGTTGCATGCACTTGGGTGTGGTTTGGATCATCGGAAGGCCTCCGTTTTTGCCACTTGAGTACAGGTCTGTTTATGGGTTGTGGTGATAGAGTTGTATGCTTGACTGAAGACCGGTCCATGATGTATAGATCGACTGAAGAACTCAAGAACAACCTTGGTCGAAAAGGAAAAATAAGAAACAGGAGACACAGCTAATGCACAGGTGCATAGGATAGCGAGAGACAATGTGCAGAATTATATCACTTTTTTTTTGTGTGAAATAGAATTAGATCACACTGCGACTTCATTTCTACTAATCCTACTACCATTTTGGTGTTGCAGTTGCAGAGCTGGATAGGCCGGGTAAACGGTGCCCAAAGATTTGAAAAATAAATGAGTGACTACCGGCTACGAGGAACTAGATTTTACTGTTCATAATGGGTGCGCGTGGGACCATGTGCACCAAGAAAACAAAACCGGGCCTCCAAATTGCTCCCTCTGTTTTCTTTTATTCCGCATATTAGGCTTGTCTTCAATCAAACTTAGTAAGTTTTACCAAATTTATATTTAAATTATCAACATCTACAATATCAAATAAATACATTTCATGATGGGTATAATGGTATTGATTTGGTATTGTGCATGATGGTGTTCTTTTTATAAATTTGGTCAAACTTCTGAAGGTTTGACTCGAGATAAACCTAATATGCGAACTAAAAAGAAATGGAGAGGATACTTTAAACACGTTTTTTATAGCACCGATTTTGTCTTTTTTTGCTTAGAATACCACCGATGTCGTTTTTTGCGAAACTTCACACATGAGTAGAACACTCGATCATGTATGTTAAAAAAATAGGGATTGTTTATTTTTTTTTATTTTACTATTCATAATTGGTGCGCGTGGAACCATATCGCAAAAAGCTACTAAATTATTAAAGCCTGGGCATGTTGTAAGCTAATCCATTCTCAAACATTACTTGCCAAAAATTTATCCCAAAACTAAGAGCATTTCTAATCCATCCTCAAACCTTAGTTACCAAAAAAAATCTCTAAAATTTAATTCCCCAAAAAATCTTCAGTATTAGGAGGTTGCCTTCTAACTAAGAGCAACAATGCAAACTTAGGCGACAAAAACCCATCTTCGGTATTGGGAGAGTGCCTTCTAACCCATCCCCAAAAAATAACTCCCAAAAAAAAATAGCTATTTGTCTCATCATTTTGCATGTATAAAGTTCATTTCGACTTCATTTCTACAACATACTTAGTCAAATCTTGATGTTTCAAAAGCATAGATGTCAATAATTTGATTCAAATTCAAACCACATACGGGCAAAAATTCTACCAAAAGCAACCAAATGGGTCTTTGGTTTGCTCCATGCCAACCAACTCATCAAGAGATACATGCATCCATGCATAGCATATTGCTACATCCACCTCATCTTCTAATTGCTCAATCTTCCAGGTTGTCCATGCGTATTTGAGAAAAAAAATCTTCCAGGTTGTTGGTGTATCGAACTCAACCACATCTTCATCCACTTGTTCCTCCACTTCGGGTCATCATCTCCCATCGAGAAGTCAATGCCTTCTAGGCCAATTTGATCTTCATTCAACTTTGACATGAACTCCTGCACCTTCAGGTCATTTTGCACACTGTTACAGTGCACAACTCAAACCTCACACTCATAGCATCATCAGGCTTTTGAGAAATCTTTTATAGCAAATCATCAAGTTATCATACCATGCTTCCTCCAAAAAGAAAGGTTATTATACCATCTAGTATCCATTTTATTGCGCAATTTGCCCGATTAGAATTCCATCGGGGGTCTAGTAGGTATAGAGCCGTAAGAGTGGTGGGGGTGCCGGTGCTTAGGCAGATGCCCCATTGTTCATGATGTTGCAATGAATCCAGTGGATCATTCTCATGGAGGAGGTGAGGGGCGCACGAAAGGAGGTAGACCTTCGGTGTCACCTTGGGGAAAGCTCACCAAAGCAGGATTTCGGGTAGTAGTAGGGGTGGTGAAACTTTAGATGTTAAATGCCACAAATTTTTCTGCTCAAGTTAGAACGTAATTTTTCGAAGCCGCCCGAGTCCCCACGCTTATGCGTTCAATTGTGATTGCCTCCCGCCCAAATTGCATGCAGCCTGATCGAAGCCACGACCATCTCTTTGCCTTTTTTTTTTGAAACAAGGCAAAAGATTTGAAATTTCATTGATTAAGAAAGAAAGTTTTAGACAAGAGCTGCAAAGAGGCAACATAAAAGATCTACTCAATGCTTCGCGCCCGTCAAAACCCAAAGATGCATCTCCTATTTAATCTTGTTAATAATAACCATCAAAGGAACAACCTAGTTTCGAAAGGTTCCAGTATTACATTCCCACCAAAATCTCCCAAGAAATGAGCATCATCAAAGAGGCGAGCACCTTTGGAGATGTGAGACCAGTCTGAAGATTATCTCTTCACCTTTCTCTCGCCGTCCGTCGGTGCTCGCCGCATGCAGTCGCTGTCTCGCGCTCCCGGTCTCGACCAGGCAAACAAGCGAGTTAGCTAGCAAGCAAAACATTTTTCGATCCTTTTCTCAGTTCCATCAACGCCACGCACTTGTCCAACGGAACCGATCGGTTCTAACCCTACCCATCCAGTCAGTCGGCCACTCCCGCGGTTAATTAATCAGAAGTGGCAAGGAAAAAGACGAGCGTGTATTCCGTGCAAGTCTCACCCTAGCCCGCCGGCTCGGACTTGAGCGTTGGCTTGCTTGGCCGTGCCGGTCTCCCCCGGCCTTGCCCACCACACGTTCTTCTCCGTCGGACCGCAACTCATGCAGCAGCGGATAGGGCCGGCAACGCTGTGAGCCACGCGAGCAAAACAGACGTACGAGAACGGCCGCGCGATCGGGTGGGATCGGCACGCCCCGCCCCGCCCAGGTGGCCGGATCGGCACGAGCGGCCGCGCGACGCCGACCCCGGCGCTTGTCGGCACCCGGCCCGCGCCGCGCCACGCCGAAGGTTCCCAGGCGTGAGCAAGGAACAAACACCATGATGGGTTGAAAAGAAGAAAGTCCGTATTTCTTGGCCTCGCTCGTTTTCCATTTGCGAGCAGGAGGAGCAGTTCACGTCTGGAACTTTCTAAGCTGGTACACTCGTCGCTTTCCCGTTGGATCATCATGTGCCGAGTTGTGACCAAATGGGGAGATGACTGGCGACTGGAATTGGCATTGGAGCTGGAGGGGAGACGTTCCTCGTTCCGAGATCACCGTTCGATGAGTGGTGCATGCGCTTGGCTGGAAATGGGTCTCCTTCCTTCCTTCCAACTGCGGGCTCTACAGTTTTCCGTACAACTATCCAACCCAGGTACAGTCAAGTTCAACACAAATAAAATACGGGGTATTAGACTCTCCCTTGGCACGCAATCGCTCTACGGCCGGCCAGGGGGGGCTGTTCAAGCCTGCTCTTTTGTCACCTTGCTCATTAAGCAATGCCTAAATGATACGTCAAGTCAATACTACTACTCAATACTTACTATGTAGAGTACAAGACCACCTAAGCACTTAGGTTGGTCTTGATCCTAAGACCTAAGAGATCCCCCACGCCCGCGTCGCTCCTGCGGCGGCTCGGGCGGAACCCTAGCCCGCCGCCGCCGCCGCCCCCTCCCTACGCCTCCTTCCCCCTCGTCGTCGCCGGAAGATGCCCGCGGGCTAAGCCCGCCCGGCGGACGGCGGCGGCGGGGAGCTCCTTCGCGCGCCCGCGCGTCCTGTGGTGGGGGAGGCTCCACCCCCGATCTGCTCCGCTCCGGCGACCGGCGTTGCCCCTGGCGCGGTCCAGCGGCCCCCCGGCGGCGTGCTCCTCTGGATCTGGCGGCCCCCTGGCGCGGTCCTGCGGAGGTGGCCTCGGGAGCTTTCGGGCGCGACTTCGCCCCTGCCCTCCGGATCCGGCCGGGCTGGTGCGGCAGGGCGGCGGCCAGGGCTGCGCCGGCTTGCTGGTGTGCGCCCTCTGGCTGCTGACGGCGGCTGGCTGCGCGGATGGTGCGGATTCGGGTGGTTGCTGGTTCTGGATGGGCTGCTGGATCCAGGCTGCCGGCGTTTGTTGGCAGTGAGACAGAGGTTGTGGTGGCTCTCGCGGGCGGTCAGCGCAGCGGCTTCGCGGGAGGTGTGCGGGCTAGCGGAGGCACGATGCGTGGGGGTGTGGTGTTGGGCGGTGCTCCGGGCGAAAGCTTGCCGGCCTCTTCCGGCCGACGGCGGTGGCGGCCGTGGTCGCCGTTGCACCTTCTTGGAGGCGCCGTCGAGGAGTTCATCCCCTGCACACTCTCGGATTCGGTTCTTCGAGTGAAAGCTTAAGGCCCGATCGGGCTGGGCGACGGCGTCGGCATCGTCGCTTCCCCCTTGGGGGCGTCGTCTTGAAGACCTTGGGATCCGGTTGTGCTCTCCATGGGCTAGGCGCTCACGATGCTGCGGTCGGCAGGTGCCCGGCCGGCAGTGTGGAGGTTCTGGCGTAGCGACTTGTGTGGTGACGATGATGATGGTGTGCGGAGCTGGGTCGCGGCTTGTCCTTCTGATGTCGAAGGTTCTGTTCGCCAATGGATGCGCCTATGTTTGTTCCCCGCTGTGACGGAGAAGTCGGAGCTGCGCGTGGCGGGGCCCTGCGGCAACGATGACTCCATGAGGGCGGCTTCAGCGGACGGTGCTCCCCGGGGGTTGCGCTGGGCCAGGTCGGTACGAGGCTTACAACTTTCTCCAGTGAGGCGCATCGGCAAAATCGGAGCTGCCGGTCCTCGACGTCTGCGGTCGATTGTTTGGCTATGGCCGACGAGGTCCTTGTGTGTCGTCCGTTCGGAGGGGTCTTGACGGGTCGTCAGCGGCGAAGTCGGAGTCGCCTGTTCAGGGAGAGGTGATGACGATGACATTGCAGGCAATCTCGACGGTGTCCTTTCCTCGGCGGTGTGTGTGGTCTTGTTGGTGCCAGGTCGGCCGGGTGCCCTTCTTGTGGGTGTGTTGTAGCGGTTTTCGCCCGGGTTCCCGTTAATTAACCGGGCAACTTGTTACCCTTCTTCTTTATTAATGAGATGAGGCAAAGCTTTTGCCTCCGTTTCGAAAAAAAAACTATGTAGAGTACGCAACGACTCTGCATGAGTAGGTTCTGGCAAGGCAACCGTCGACTCACCTATTCATGCGAGCAGTTAATACAACTTGGTACTCCATTTTAGCATCAGTCTGAGATTATCTCCTACAGCTCAACCTCTTTTTTTGCTGATAAGTTGTTGAGTAGTAACATAGACAAGAACCACATGAGGCAATAACAATATAAGAGATGATGCTACTTTGAGACTGCTTGCTGATGGGGCTTTTCTATAATCTGACGCTTCATGTTAATCTGTTATACACACACTTTGCTGATGGATCGATCTTAAAGAAAGGCAGCATCCGAGCATTCTGATCACGACAGATGTCTGTTCGGCGTCCCGGCTCGGACAAAAGAATCATGTAATGCTATCGCTGTGCAAACGAACGAAACGAAAGGAATTACGTATCATCATCATCATCATCATCATCTATCACCTCAGTCTAACGGCCAGGAGAGCCCCCAGCACGAGCAGCTTCACCGGCAGCAGGAACAGCGCCAGAAGCCGGGCGTGCTGCTGGACCTGCCTCGCCGCCTCCTTCCCTCCCCGCGCCACCGCGTCCGCGAGCTCGCCGTACCTCCCCCAGCCGCCAATGCCGGTGGCCAGCACGCCGTGCACGGCCAGCGGCCACCACAGGAGGAGCTGCCACCGCTCCCGCTCCGCCTCCCGGAGGCGACGCACCTCCTTGCGCACCACGCCGCGGACCGACCGCAGGTACGAGTTCACGTCGTGGTCGCGGTAAACCGTGCCCTTGGGGCCGTAGGCGCCGCCGTCCTTGAGGATCTCCAACGGGTGTGGGGAGTTGAAGAAGGCCGACACGGCCGATTGGAGCAGTTTCAGGGAGATGCCTGCTGAATCGCCCAGGTAGTAGATGCCACTGTCCTGTGGGAGAAGGTGGTGGTGCGGGGAGAGCCTCTTGTCCGGCTGCAAGATGAGGACCTCCCCCATTGGGGCATACAAGAGTTTCTGCAGTGAATTAGAGAGAAGGGATTACACCATTATTATTGGTTAAGACTTAAAAGAGTGTGATTGCTGGACATGCATTGATCCTATGTATATTTCCAATGCTTATTCAGAAAAAATGGCATCAACCAATTACTACTATTTTTACAAGATGCATGTTTTAGTCCTATATAATATAGTTACAGTGAGAAAATCAACAAAGAAGATATGGCAGATAATCCAACCGATGAATGTGCTTACCTATTGTTTTCCATGTCAGAAATCAAACCTACCCTCATAAGTCGTTGCAACAACAAAATGGCTATCACGGACCTCGATTATCTAGTAAAGGAAATATCTATCGCATAGGTTAAAAAAACTAATGTACCATTTGACTGTTACAAAATAAAGAGGTCACCAGACATGAGCATACCTGGTTTGTAAGGCATGGGTGACTGCGGAAATTTCCATTGGCGAGCTTCAGAATGTTGGCGACATGGTCAGGATAATTGCAGGAAAATACTCGAGGAACAATATCCCGATGCATTGTGATTGATTGCACATGACTCTTCGGCAGCCCGAGTTTACGGAGTAAGTGGTCACCGCCACACATGATGCATGGAGCACCGAATGTTATGACAGGCAACAATGATGCAGCAGGTGCCTCTCCTCTCATCAGTAACATTAGATTCACAAGCAAAGCCAGACTCCCACCAAGAGAATGGCCAGTGAATCGCAATTCTGCGGATTTACCATAATTTCTCAAGTGTGATCTGACATATGGCAGCATTTGGTGATACATCCCTTTGGCAGCTTCGTATATTCCCCTGTGAACAAGTACATCGAGTCCCTGGAGCGCATAAGAAATGCAGAGAGATTACATAAATGTGACAGCTGTTCCTTTCAACATATAGTATAAATGCAAACGTTTACGCATCACTGAATTTGCTTTATGTGTCCATGATGCATAACTAAATGAAGCTACAGAAGGAGTTAACATGAGTGAATACCGGCATACCTCAAATTTGACTGGTTCAAATAGTAGGTTGGCCTGCCAAGAAGCGATCGTCTCCGAGCCCTGCCAATAAAATAAGCAAGTCATGAGCGAGCAAAATAAGTGGCAGGATCAACTAACATGCTAAAGACATCGCACGGAGACATGAGATATCAGGGAGGAGTTCTACCTGAACTACGAAGTATCTTGTGCTGCCTTGATCATCATCGCAAATAAACCATTCAGAGGGACAGGATCTTGAAGAATTCAGATCATCTGCAACAGCTTGTCTTGTTTCTTCCTTGGCAGCAACCATGGAAGTTACTGAATTTGTTGTGGCCACAAATGAGGCTTCGTCCAAGGTTAAACCTTCACCGTTCTCACCACTCACAATGGCCATGATGGTTGTTGGATCATTTTTACCATTAGTCCTGGAACCAAAGGGATTGATGCCCATGGCCCGTGAATGTAAATATGAGGCAGCAGATGACATGACTTGGTAGGCACCAAAAGGGTTTATCGCCGGGCCCTTTCCTTGTTCCTCCTTGCTCCCCAACGCAGCATTCTTGACAACTCCTGGTTTTTTATCTGGAGATTCACTTTTCTCAGTGCTCTGCTCCTGTTTCCTATCAGGATTAGCTCTGTCCTTCTCTTGCACTGATGTCGTCACAAACTGTAAACTGTACCGGCGGAGACACTTTGGCTGACTTGGTCGAGGAGGAACCAAAAATTGCAGTGTTAGGAAAACTTGAATCGGGTACCAAAATTTTCTATCAAAATGTATTATTATAAATTAGATAAAGAACAATGAGGTAACTGGTGTAACTAATACATCATGAGCACGTCCAAAAGCAGCTTAAGCCGAGTGACAATTGATGGAAACGGAGGGAGAGATGGAACAGAGTTTGCAGAATAGTAAACCAAGTACTCCTACTTCACCATCACCCAGGGAGAAGTACAGTAAAGGCCAAAATAGACTAAATCTAGATTTGCATTCCTAAAAATACCACTGCCCGCTGTACCGGAATGAGCTATGATATTCACGTACAGGAAATTCATGAGGGGTTGACCGGCCGTGATTGTTAAGCATGGGACGTGCATGTATGTGACTGGCACTGCTGCAAGCAATGATCGTACCTGAATTTTGGGGATCATGTAGGCGATGTTGCAGAGGTAGGACATCCTGGAGTACTCCTTGGCGTCCTCGATCGACACCTTCCGGAGGAGCCTCGAGAAGGACGCGCGGTCGAACACCTCGCCACCGCCCTCGTCCGCCCCGACGGCGCAGCCTTCCTCCTCGTCGTCCCCGCCGCCGCACGACGCGCACCTCTCGGCCCCGGACACGTCCGGCTCCTCGTCTTCCTGTCCTCCGCGTCCGCCTCCCCCGCCGGCGCCGGCTGCCTCCGCGTCCGCCTGATCCGCCCACCTTGGTTGCACCCGCAGCATCTGCAGCACCCAGTTGCCCTGCCTCCGCTCCTCCGCCTCGGGCCTCGTCCCCGCCTCATCGCCGCGAACCTCTCCGCTCGCGCCGGCGCCCGACCTCTCGCCGCGCGGCCACAGGCGCGGCATGGCGGCGCGCGTCTGCTGATGCTGCCGCTGCGCCGGCGGCGGCGCCACCGGGGGCTGCGGCGGCGCGGAGGGCCGGACGCCGCCCAGAAACCTCAGCGCGTCCATGGCGGGCGTGCCGCGCTCCCGAGTCCAAACCTCCTGTTCCCTCCCCGATCCCCCGGGCTCCGAGGCGCGCGGCGGCTGAGCCCTTTGCGGCGGGTCCGTATCGCGGCGCACGAGTTAGTCGTTAGGAATAGCGTGGTTGGCGCGGGAGAGGCGGCAACGAGAGAGAGAGAGAGAGAGAGATGGAGGCATGGGCGGAGGAGGCGTCCTATATATGTGGAGCGCGGTGGGGAGGGGGTCGTGGAGCCATGGAGGTCGGAGGAGATCAGGGGATTGTTTGTGGGAAGGAAGAGATGGGAGGGAAGGAAAAATCTCTTTGCTTGCGTGCTCGCGCTCGGCGATCTCTTGGCAGCTTGCGGCGGTGTTGTTTTCGTTTGAATTTGTAGACGTTTTTCCCACTGTTTCTATCCATCTACCATGGTCCGCTGAATTTTTGGATGTTTGAATCGTTTTATTATGCATGAATGATGACTCGAAGATGAATGAGCAATTTGATAAAATGACACACATTTCCTGATACTTTGATTTAGTG
Source organism: Elymus sibiricus (assembly GCA_039707655.1). NCBI lineage: Eukaryota > Viridiplantae > Streptophyta > Magnoliopsida > Poales > Poaceae > Elymus > Elymus sibiricus. Next base: position 156,816,436 of record CM077668.1, on the reverse strand, counting down.
ACACACTTTTACTTCCTTTTGATAAAATGACACATGTTTGATTGAGAGTTGGACAAAATGACACAAATAGAATTTTCCCCTCTATTTCCCACCCGTCATATATATTTTGGACAATTTTGCCCTCTTTCTTCCCCGGCTTCCCTCTTTCTTCCCCTGCTTCGATCGACTCCTCGGTCAACCAGATCGGCACGGCATGCTTCCTCCTCCCCCGGGCGCTCCGCCGTCTTGTGCCACCTCCTTGCCGTAATTATTCTACACCTTGTGATCCACCAGTTTAGCGGTGAACTGTAGCGGTACCGACTACCGACGCGGCTCGGCGAGCTGGAGGGTGCTGCGCGGGAGTTTCGACTCGTCGCGGCGCACTCACCTGCAGCTGCAGGGGAAGGAGTAAATAGCTTATGACACGGCGGCCAAGAGGCAGTCATGCTGCTAGAGGGCTTCAAGCGGTGGACGCTGCCGACGGTGCGCTGCGGTGTGCCGACACTGGTTACGAGTCGTCTCCCTCGAGGGAAGCCACCCTGCTCTGCCATGGTACCCAGACCTGAATCCTCTCGGTCTTCCTCCTCCGTCCTGCGGCATGGCTTTGAGCGGCTGGCTGTTCGAGGTCGACGCTGGCATTCGAAGTAGTGCAACCAAGGGAAGGTAACCAGGCGTTGTTGCCGTAGGCTTGCTCTCTCAGTCCAGGAATGGGAATGCTGCGTATTTGGCTGCTCGTTGTTCGCTGCCTGTAGTGGCTGCTTTCCTGTAGTAATAGCAAGTTGCTTGCTCGCTGCTTTGTTGTAGGCCTGTAGGTGCTATGGCTGTAGCTTGAAGTGTCAAAGCATTTCGTCGTTGCTGCCAGTAGCAATTTTCTTATATGGTCGAAGTGGCTTTGTCATTGGCGTGTGCTCGAGCGAAGGTCGGCGCCGTCCGCCGTTTATTGGAAACACCAGGGAGAGCTGGGTGGAGTTTCGCTGGAGACACGGGGGAGGAGCTGGAGCGAGGTGGTGGCGTGGAAATGGGCGCACCCCATCGGGGGAGAAGAAGCAGGGCGAGGCGGTGGCGATGTTCTTCCTCGCCTCTGTCTCTTGCACCTTTTTATGTTTCGAGAAAAGTCAACTTTTCGTCCCTCAATTCTTCGGTCTGCTCATTTTTGGTCTCTCAACTCTAAAACCGGACAGATTGCATCACGAACTCTCGAAACCAGCCATTTTTCGTTCATGCGGGGTTTCGCTGCCGAGTCAACCCTGTTTTGACCACGGGATGAACAGTGCACGGATGAACAGTAAAATCAAAAAAAATAGCAAAAAAACTGAATTTTTTTTACGTCGAAGATACTCAGGTGCGCAAGGTGCGTGCCAATTTTCGTCATGTTTGGACGTTCGAGGTGCTTGCAGCAAAAAAACAAACACAAAATGAACTCCACGATGAACAGTAAAATCAAAAAAAATAGGGAAAAAATTCAAAAAAATCTGAAATTTTTCGGTATCAAAGATGCTCAGGTGCGCAAGGTGCATGCAAATTTTCGTGCTGAAATGACATCCGAGGAGCTCGTGGCAAAAAAAAAAAGCATACGTGTGCGTACCGCTTCGGGTGGTTTTCAAACCCTCGGATGTCATTTTAGCACGAAATTTTGCACGCACCTTGCACACCTGAGAATCTTCGATGCCAAAATTTTTCAGATTTTTTTTGCTATTTTTTTGAATTTACTGTTCATCATAGAGTAGATTTTTTTTTTGCTGCAAGCTCCTCGAACATCCAAACATGACGAAAATTGGCACGCACCTTGCGTACTTGAGTATCTTCGACGTCATAAAATTTCAGATTTTTTTGCTATTTTTTTTTCGAATTTACTGTTCATCTGCGCACTGTTCACCCCGTGGTCAAAACCGGGTTGACTCGGCAGCGAACCCCCGCAGGGACGAAAAGTGGCTGGTTTCGAGAGTTCGTGGTGCAATCTGTCCGGTTTTAGAGTTGAGGGACCAAAAATGAGCAGACCGAAGAATTGAGGGACGAAAAGTAGACTTTTCTCTTATGTTTCTGTCGATCTGATCGAACAGTCAAACCAGGGGAAAAAGAAGGGAGGGCAAAAGTGTCCAAAGTAATATAATGGGTGGGCCCCAACCTGGAAATAGAGGGAAAAAATATACTTGTGTCATTTTGTCAAACTCTCAATCAAACATGTGCCATTTTATCCAAGGAAAGGAAAAGTGTGTCATTGAATCAAACTACCAGGAAATGTGTGTCATTTTATCAAATTGCTCAAGTTAGTAGGAGTAGTATAATTTCCCGTTGTCTATTTTGACTAGATAAAGGATTTCCTTTTCCTAATATCTGATCTGTATATCAAAACAAAAGCTTAGAGTGGAAGTATAGACCACCGACGCTGGACATCTCCGGCCTAACCAGAGAAAAACACACCAGCGCAAGGTAATGATGGCACTAATTAAAATAAAAAACAAGACACAAGTTTTCTTCGCCGGGGGGGGGGGGGGGGGGGGGGGAGGCCCAAGGCGACATCGAGCTTTGCACACGACCCATCATATGCAGGAGAAAGAAAATTTCGACACCCCTAAGAATTTATATGTAATTTTCCTTTTTAAGGATGTGGTGCTGTGTTTGTAAGGACTTGATATGTGGCGTTAATCCTTTTCGGGGGAAAATTAAGACAAGATGAATTTTTTAAGATTTTCTCAAAAAGTATGATAGACTATAATTAAGAATCTAATATAATTGTGTGTATGAAAGGAGTGTATACCATAATTTTGTCCTGTTCATCTCGTTTCATTGAAAGTCATCTATGTCAATTTGTAGATCTAATGGATGAGAACAATGCAGAATACTTACTAATAACATAATTGTGAACATTTAAAAGTGTTTTAATATTTTGAGAGAATGAGGTAGGAAATTAGTGGGTGCCCTAATACTATGGCGAGTTATCAAAACATCCTTATGTATGCACATCTGAGTAAGCAAAATATGCCATCATGTAAAACTAAGTTTTTTTTTTTTTGCGGGGATGTAAAACTAAGCGTTGAATGGTGCTTGGGCAGAAGCAAATGCATTTGATCTTGCGAACCCTTCACTATAACAAAAATGTTAATATTGCACATTTTGGTCCCTATTGACCAGATTGATGTGTTTCATTATCTTTTTTGTGGCTTTCTTTGCTTTTCGTTTCTAGCTTCAAATATATTGTTACACGACTTCCAGTAGTTCTTGAGAGCCTATAAGGCATGGACAATTGTCGTTGATTGAGCTCCCTCGGAACTGAAGCAGCAATACCATTCCATCGAGGTTTCACCAAAACAAAATGAAACTACACGTACGATGATTAGCTTCCAATCTTAGTATGCTGAGTGATCCGATGGTGCCCAACACTTTGCTTCACATACACATGAATGGTGTGATCTGCAGTGTCGAACAAAAAGAATTGGGCATAACTCATTTGGTTTGGTCCATGATGGTAAAATATATCCACATGGATTCGAGTCCTAGACTTGCTGCGTTTTTTTGAATTTATTTTAGCCTCTCTGGTGCTATTATTTCAGTGAATTGAGCAAAAAGAATTGAGCATAACTCATTTGATTCGAGTCCTAGAGTGTCGTATGTATAGCACCGCTGAAACTTGCAACAATTATGGTAGTCCAAGAGCAGACTAAGGCACAAAGAAAAGAAAAGGCTTTGCACTTTCATCTTGTCACTCTTTACAACTGATTTTTCTAAATTGGAAGCTTGAATTTTAACCGAATCCCAATTAAGATATGTCAAACTTAAGCAGGGGTATATCGTATTGAATAAAGATACAGGTACAAAAGCAGTGGCGGAGCCAGCTATTTGGCAAGTTTTGGTGTCCACCTTTGCCACATATACCGAGTATATACAGATACCATATTTCTGGTTTTCTTTTTGCGGAAAACATCTTTCATGTTGCATGTATATATCTAGTATGGCGAAAGTCCTATTCTGCTCCCGAGCTCGAATGCTCCCTTATGAACAGTAAAATCAAAAAACATAGTAAAAATATTCAAAAAATTCTGATTTTTTTTTTTGGTAAACTTTCACAAATGTTTTGCATGCTTGCAAAATTTCAGTCCAAAATGACATTCGTGGAAGGCGTGGCAAAAAAAAAAAAAAACCAGCACTCCAAAATGTTTTCAAAACTAGCATTTTTGGAACATCGATTTTTTTTTTGCCACGACTTTCACGAATGTCATTTCGTGCTGAAATTTTGCAAGTATACAAAACATTTGTCAAAGTTTACCATAAAAAAAATTCAGAATTGTTTGAATTTTTTTATTTTATTTTATTTTACTGTTCACAAGGGAGCATTTGAGCTCGGGAGTAGAAACTCTATGTCCTCTAGTATGGTAGCTACATTGTATTCTCTTTCATGAATTTCGACATACCTAAAATTTGTTCCTGCCTTCGCCATTGTACAAAACTGAGATGGACTGACGTCAATTATTTAGGTGGACCGAGTATTGCACTGTATGAAATGCTCTTGAGTCTGTTTGAGGATGATAGCCATCGAACTTGTTGGGGCGTGGTGTATATCGAAGAATGTCATCATATTCATGACACGTTTGGCTCAGCTGTGACTTGTTTTCATTGTCCTATGTCCGGATCGAGGGCCCTCTGATTTCCTTGTAACAAAGGTAACGTGATTTGTGGGAAAAACTTGAATTTTCTGAATAAAGAATATGGAGATTCCAAGTCCAAGTGCGTGGCTCAACCATTGGATAAGGGACACGTTTCATCGGAGATATTTGCGTGGCGAGCGAACGCCGCTGACAGTGACACGGCGGCATGCAGAGCCGGCCGGCGACAGATCCGTTCCACAGGCGGCAGGAAGGAGCAGAACATCGGCGAAGCCGGCTTGCGTGGACGCGTTACCCTGTGGACGCGTCGGCACGTCAGCTGATGAGAACTGGGCTTCCTCACGTACGACCACACGTGGGCGCGCGCCTCGCTCGGCGCCCAGCGGTCCAGCCAGACTCGCCGGGGACTGTCTCTCTTGTTTTTAAGAAGGAAAAAGTCTATTTTAAACCCTGAATTGGTAGAGGTCAGCCGAAATGAACCCCAAAATCCAAATCCCTGTCGTTTGCACCCTAATCTATTTGATCCCGGTCCAAATGAAACCTTGGGGTCGTGTGCCAAACGGGGATTGTCGACGTGGCAAGGCGTGGCCGGGATTGGATGGTGCGCGAGATAGAATTAGACTGGGCCGGCCCACTGATGCCCGTCCGGCGGTCCTTCGGAGGCCCAGGAGGCAGAGCACCCCTACATCGACATTCAACAGGCCCCTGGGGCAGTCCACCTCGAGCACTCCGTACCCTCCTGCCTTCCACCTCTCTTGCGCGGCAACAATGGCGACCGGCGGCTGATAGACGGGACGGCGACGATCGTGACGGCGCGGCGGCGCGAACAAGTGAAGGTAATCACCTCGATGCCCGCCTCGTCCAATGCCCGTATTTTAGCGTGTGATTGCGCCAATATGGTTAGGGTTTTACCATGATTTTGGGGGTGGTTTTGCGGGCCAAAAGATATGATTTTTGTGTGATTTAGCCATAGATTTTGTTCGTATACAGCAAAGATATGTTAATTTGGTTCGCCTTATTTGTCTATTTCAGTGAAATCATGGACCCGACCGAGATTTTGAATGTCCGTTTCCATTTGGGTGGCCAGTTCGTCCGAATTGGCCCTAGTTTGCAATATGTTGGGGGAGAGGAAGCTATGTCAGAGATAGAAAGGGACAAATTGTCGCTGCAGGAAGTGAAGGGCTATGTGAAGGATCACATGGAACTGAAGGAATCAATGAAGTTCTATTTTCTAATTCCTGGTTCAGAACTTGTCAATGGCCTGATGTTTCTGAATGATGACAACAAGTGTGTGCAGATGGCAGATTATGTATGTGTTGGTGAAGTTGCAGATGTGTTTGTGGAGTACCATGGAGAAGAAGATAGTGCTGACAGTAGCAGTGGGAGTGACTTTGAGGATGAGATTGTGGCATTGACAGATTCTGAACCTGATCTTGTCATCACTGCTGCTGAACCTGCTGAGTCTGAGAATGATGTGCTCATCACTGATGAAACAGGTGTGGTCACAGAAGTTATGAGCAGCCCCAGCCCATTGAAGCATAGAACAAGCAGTGCAAGGACAAGTGAACATGCAGTTGCTGCAGGGCATGAAAGTGTAGATGAACATCCAAATGTCAGTCAACTTGCAGTTTCTCAAGTGTTTGATCCAACTCAGCATACAGTTGATGCAGCAGATCAAAACCAGGTTGGAGGTGCAGTTGCTAGTGGTAACAAATCAGGTTCTGATTCAGAGAGTGATTTTGAGTATATTCCACATAGTGATGACAGTGGAGAAGATTCAGAGGTGGTGGAGCTAAGGAGGCATGCTAGAAAGTTCAAGAAAAGAATGAAACAGACCAAGAGCTAGATTGGAAGAGATGCATCAGGTCCAGTACCAATTGAGCTTATTGCCAACATGGAGCAACAAATAGCAGGAGAAGAAGAGGATTGGAAGTATGATTCTTCTGATGAGGATTACAGTTATGAGGAAGATTCTGATGGAGATGTAGTTAAGAGAAAGAGCAGGTTTCCAAGGTATAACAATGACACTGAGATACCACATTTTGCATTGTCCATGGTTTTCAGAAGCAAGAACCAGCTTTGCAAAGCTTTGAGAAGGTATGGTCTTGTTACTAAGAGGAGTATCAGGTTCATGAAGTCAGAAAGTGACAGAGTTAGGGCCAAGTGTGGATGGGATGGATGCCCTTGGCTCATCTATGCAGCCAAAAGATCAAGAACATCCAGATTCCAAGTGATCACTTTCAATGATGAGCATGAATGTGCACAGAATAGGTGCAACAAGCTTGTGACTGCTAAGTTGATTGCACAGAGGTATGAGCATTTCATACTAGCTAATCCTATGTGGAAAATAGAAAGCATGAAAACCACTGTATTGAAAGACATGTTTGCTGATGTTTCAACCTCAAAGTGCAAACATGCAAAGTCAATTGTGATGGAGAGATTGATGAGTGGTATGAAGAGTGAGTACACCAGAGTGTTTGATTACCAAATGGAGCTGCTTAGGAGCAATCCTAGAAGCACTGTTGCTGTGTGTCTGGATCCAACAAACAAGGAACAAAATATATTTAAGAGTTTCTATGTTTGCTTCAATGCAATGAAGCAAGGATTCAAGGCTGGATGCAGGAAAGTGATAGGCCTTGATGGATGCTTCTTCAAAGGGGCAGTGAAGGGTGAGCTCTTGTGTGCCATAGGTAGGGATGCTAACAATCAGATGTATCCACTAGCTTGGGCTGTAGTTGAGCAGGAAACCAATATAACTTGGAAATGGTTTGTTGGGCTACTCATCAAGGATCTTGACATCAACAACAATGGAGCTGGCTGGGTGTTTATCTCTGATCAACAAAAGGGCCTAATCAATGCCATGAAGGACTATCTTCCAGCTGCAGAGCACAGGATGTGTGCTAGGCACATATATGCTAACTGGAGGAAGAAGCATAGAGCTCATGACTGGCAGAAAATTTTTTGGGCTATTGCCAAAGCTTCCAATAAGCAAGATTTCAACTATTACAGAGCCAAGCTTGCACAAGAGACACCTGAAGGGGCTAAGGACATGATGAGGACAGAGCCAGTGCATTGGGCAAGGACTTTTTTTCCAGTGGGATCAAATTGTGAGTCAGTTGACAATAATCTCTGTGAGTCATTCAACCATGCCATTGTTGATGCTAGGTTCTATCCAATTATTTCTATGCTAGAGAAGATTAGGAAGAAAATTTTGGTGAGAATTCAAGAACAGAAGGAGAAGGGTGAGAAAATGACAGGAAAAATATGCCCTGGCATCTTTAAAAAGATCAAGAAATATATTGCTTGGACACAATATCTTGAGGTGCTTTGGAATGGAGAAAATGGGTTTGAAGTGAAGCATATCAATGGAAGGGGAAGGCAGTACACTGTTGATCTTGAAAAATGGACATGCTCCTGTGGCTATTTCCAGTTGGCTGGTCTCCCTTGCCATCATGACATTAGTGCTATCTTCAAGTGTAAGAAGAAAATTGAAGATTTCATTCATCCTTGCTACTCTGTTGAGGTGTTCAAAAAAAATATGAGCATTGCTTGCAGCCTGTAGAAGGGGAGGAGATGTGGCCTGTGTCTGCAAATCCTAGGCCTAAAGCTCCTGAATATGTTAGAATGCCAGGTAGGCCTAAGAATAATGATAGGAAAAGAGAAGAAACAGAAGCTCCTAAGGGGAAGAAAATGAGCAAGCATGGAACCATAATAAAATGCTCTATGTGTGGAAATCCTGAACACAACAAGTCAGGATGCAAGATGAATCCTGAGAGAGGCAAGAAGAAGAATGCCCATCTCACCAAAACCAGCAAGAAAAAGAGCACAACTGAGGTATTCCATGCTTTCACATGGTTTCAGATCATTTTAAATGCTTTTAGACTATTACAGATGCTCTCAGTTGATTTACATGATTACTTGATGATTGTAGTTGATTTTAAATGCTTTCACATGATTACTTGGTATATTTCCTCACTAGTCTCTCTATTTCCTGTCTTCAAAAATGCTAGCAAGCATCTGGCTCTGGCTCTGCATCTCAAGCTCAAGTACAAGCACCAGCTAGAACCACTTCAGTTCCACATGCCTCTGCACCTGGTACCAATGCCAACAGGTTCAAGCCTCCAAGAAAGAGAACTACAACAGCTGAAGCTGGATCATCTTCTTCAGTGAGAGGAACTGGAGCAAAGAGAGGAAGAAGAAAGGCTGCATCCTCAGTGCCAAGCTACCAATACTTCACTTGCAGTGGAAACTACTAGTTATGGCTCCAGCTTGCCTGTTCTAAAACTTTTGTTGATGTTGCATTGTTGAAAACATTTTTAATGTAATGGTGCAAACATCTATTTTGTGAATGCCTGAAAACAGTCATGTATCAGGTTTGCTACATGTTGCAAACACTTGTGCTGCAAACATGCCCGATTTTATGTGTGCAATTCATTTGGTATGGATGATATATGCCCAGGTTTATGTGTCTATTTTGTTAAGTTCATATATGTGTCTATGAATAATATATGACAGCATTTGTTTGCCAGTTTGATTTGAGTTAGATGGATCCAGTAAACAAATGCATCAGATCCAGTTAACATTAACCAAGCAAGCACTAACTTAAGACAAACTCATTTCCAATGATTTCATAATTCAAACTATTTGAAAAGATTCAAACCATTTAACACAAACTCAAACTCATTGCATATATCAGATAACTTAACTGATCCATTACACATTAACCAAGCACTAACTTCACTTGTCCAGTACACATTGCAACTAAACCAAGCACTCCATTGCAACTAGATTGCTTACAAAGTCATCACTGCATTAACATCTTGCCTGCAACTAAACCAAGCACAAATACAGTGAAAACAAACAACACATTCTGATATTTGGCCCTAATCCCAGCTATCTCTGCATTCTTCTCTCTCAGTTGATCTTGCAGAGACAGAACCATGGCCTCCCTTGTTGCTTGATCTTCACTGGGAGCTACCATTGCAAATTGATCTTCAGATCGAGCAACAGTTGCAGAGCCTTTAAGCCTCCACACTTCATCACGCAGATCCCCAATCAAATCACTCCAAAATTTCGGCAAAGCATCATCATGCCACTCAACAAATCCACAGCCACCATGCTGTTAAAATGCACAAAAAGAATCACAAAATAAATCACTTCACGGAGGAGAAGAAATATGAGAAGAATGCAATTACAGAGAAGAAAAATTGGGCAAAATTGATTCTTACCATAGCATCCACACAGCTATAGTACCTCCTGCCAGGGTTGTGCCGGCTCCAGGAGATCCATCTTGGCGCCTTCCTCGGAGGATCGCAGTGGCACATCTTCGCAGGCTCGTACGCCATTGGGTTCTCGCGGTAGCGCACCGGCGACCGCGATTCCTCCCCCTCCTTCCTGCAGCTCGACGGAATCCGGGAGCGGACGCAACACTTGATGACCACGGCATCCCCCTCTCCGCTGTCGGCGCCAGTCACCGCCGCCCCGCTCAGATTTCTCCTCCGCCCCGACCTAATTTCTCACCGCGCAAATGAACCCTAGTTTAGTTCCCCACTCGCTCCATAGCTGTCGAGCGGTGCCGTTAAGACATGGTCTCAGTCAATGGTAGCGGCCCCACCAGTCAGAATCCTGGTTGACTATTGCCACGTAAGCGCCTGTTAGCTTAAAACGGCCCCAAGGTTTGATTTGGACCGGGATCAAATAGATTAGGGTGCAAACGAAAGGGATTTGGACTTTGGGGTTCATTTCGGCTGACCTCTACCAATTCAGGGTTTAAAATAGACTTTTTCCTTTTAGGAAACTCGCCCGGGCAAGCAAAATGGGCTGCAGATTTTTTTTCTTCTGAGAACTGCAAAATGGGCTGCAGATGCGCTTCGGTCTTGCAGGCATGGACAGCCCAGCCTGAAAGCCCGGCATCTGGGCCGGCCTCAGGCTCAACTTTTCCGCCCGAAGCCCGGCTCGAAAGCCTAAAGATAAGCCCAAACAGGACATAAAACATTATTTCTATCCCACTTTCTGTGGAGTTTGATCAATAAAGTTGCTTTAGCCCTAGAAAAAAAAATAGGTATAATGTATATTTTAAATATCCTGAAAATCATTATTTTAATAAAAAGGGCACTGTTCATGTGTTTCGGGTTGGGCCAGGCCGGGCTCGGGCTTGAGATTTTGAGGCCGGCCCGAAGAATGCCCAGGTATAGCCTTGCTCATGGCTGATTGGTGCACTCAAGCTATGTCTCACTCGCGCTACGAGATATCCGGCCAAACTACACTATTTGTCCCAGAAATTTATTGGGGATTCAAGGGGTGCCCACTACGGGCCAAAATCCTATTTGACGCCTTGAGCGCCACTTACAGGCATTTTCACAAACCAGCGCACGGCCCCTCCTCCACCTTGGGCTTCGCCCATTTAGTTTTTATTTTATTTCGGCAACGCACTAAATCGTACGTCCCTTTGATAAAAAATTCAAAACATTCCCAGCTGGTTTTGTGAAGCTTCTGGCCAGTTTTGGGAAGCTTCTGGCTGTTTTTTGTTTTCTATTCTGGTTTTTATTTTATTTACTTTTTTGTTTTTTATTTTACTTTTTCTTCACGAACATTTTTTTTTTCAAATTTGTGACCTTTTTCCAAATTCGTGAACATTTTCAAATCCATGAACCTTTTTCACATCCCGTGAACTTTTTTTGAACTCGTGAACTTTTCGATCTTGCGAACTTTTCTCAAATTCGTGAACTTTTTTTCTTGTGAAGATTTTTTTTCAAATTCACAATTTGCTTTTCATTTTTGCGAACTATTTCCAAATTATGAACCTTTTCAAGTCTTTAACATTTTTCAAATTTGTAAACTTTTCTTTTATTCATGAAAAAAATTAAAATTTTCAATTTGTTGAAACTTTTTTTGTTTTCCGAAAAGTCAATGGTCAACGGTCCATGGTCAGCGACTGCTGGTCCACGAGTCAAATTTGTGATTCTTTTTGTCAAATTTATGATTTTATATGTTTAAATCTAACAAAATAGGATCATGTTTTTTCTTTCAGCAAACAGTAATGGGCCATGGCTCGCAGGGATGTATATGTGCGCCAGGTCCCGCAAGTAGCGCTTAAGGCGCCGAAGTGGGCCTCTCCGCTACGGGCGCACGAGCGTGTTTGGGAGAGCATCAAGTGGTGCGCCATGAATCACTATGTGTCGTGCGTTAGGAGCACCGCGGAACGCGTTTTGGTTTTTTTTAGGGGTGGTTTGGATTTTTGGATTTGCTTGGTTTTCTTACAAATAGTTGTTTTTTTCCTCACGTGAAGCATCGTCTGAAAAAGCAGAGTCGTGTTGTGCTTCCCTGTTCTTCGTGGTGAAGCACAACTATACTTCCAGAGTTGTGCTTCCTGAAAAAGTGAAAAGCACAAATGTGCTTCCCGAAAAGTGAAAACGTATACTTATGCTTCCGTGTGAAGTATAGGTGTGCTTCCTGAAAAGTGAAAAAGCACAGTTGTGCTTCCAAAAAAGTAAAAAGCACAATTGTGCTTCCAGTTTTCATTCTTTTTGGTTTCTGTTTTTTATTTCTGATTCTTTTTATAAAAAAGTCCATCCGAAACTATTAACATTGGATCTGGTTTCAAAGATTTCAACGCGAGAAACACAACAGTGAATACGGTTCATGATTTGGACGCACGGTTGAAGAGATAAAACTATTTGAAAAAACGAATCTACAAAAAAAAATCACAAAACTATCGGGTTGTGACAAGTGTCGCACTTGTAGTGCACCACTTATCACCACGAGAGGAGGTGAGCATGATCTTTGCAAGGGGTACCCTGTAACTAGTGATGAATTTATTGTGACTTGTTTAGCGTAGAACCGAGGAGTCGGCCTTTTAGTGTAAAAAATTAGCTTTTTCCCGTCATTTATAGAGAACGCCTTAGCATCCTTCTGGCACGACATATGTGCACCGTTGAGTTTTTGGTTCGAGCATGCGCATGCGCATGCGCATGATGCTGATGCATGGCAACGTCACTCAACAAGACATGAAATAAACAAGACATGAAGGTCCCATTCACCAACTCAACAAGACAACGACAATGTGAGATTTCACTAAGTTTCTCCCTAGCAACTAATGATCACCAATCATCCACAAAATTTAGCCACATACAACTAAGTGTTTCAGAGGGTGACATCTGAGCAACATCACATTAATTCAGAGGATCACACTATATACCTATTAGTTAGTTAATGAAAGTCAATTCATTATTATTCCTGCGCCACAGCCTTGCCAACGACGACTTTCACGTGCAAATGCTCCATCTCCTCAATGGCCTCCGACGACAAAGGAACCATGGGCAGGGCATCATATGAACCCCCAACACCATTATGCCTCCGACCTGTCCCAATACCAATGTTAACACCCCCACTGTCAATCCCATACCACTTTGCCACGCCGAGATGCAACCCGGACACAAAAGTTACTGCAATCAAGCAATGCACTGACAACATGACATCCATGACCGCAACGGCCTGGAGCCTAGCTTCGTCAACGTCACAACGTGTGGCTGGGGCGAGGGTTGCGTTCATCAGCCGATGGCAACCCGCGGGGACGCAGGAGTCGACGTAAAGGTTGAGGCCGCTTTGGAGAGCCCAGAGGCCACCAACAGTACCAACAAAGGTAAACAACGTCTCCGCCAATAAGTGATGGGTGGTTCTTGACTGGGACAACGTGGAGACTAGGGAAGTAGTGGCGGCAGTGATAAGGAGGAGGGTGGCAATGGAGAGAGTGTGAAGCTGGAGATCGGATGCGGGGAATGCATCGGCGAGAAGACCCACAGCGTGGGCTTGGAGGAATAGAGGGAGGGACAAGAATAAAGGGCGTAGGAGTGGGAGGTGGTTGGCTGGGAGGAAGGGGAGTGGGAGTGCGAGGAGGAGCGGAGGGAGGAGGGTGAATGGGAGTAGGCGAGAGGTGGGGGCGATGGGAAGGAAAGGGAATGGGAGGGCGGCGAGGACGGGGAGTATGCGAAAGAGCGGATGCCGGAGGATGTGGAAGCGGTGGTTGTTAGTGTGTGCGGGGGATAGGTTTGCAACGGAGGAGAAGAATAGGTGGGAGAGGGAGGCGACAATGAGGGCGAGGGCGAGGAGGAGGTGGCACGCGAGCAACAACATCTCCGCCATCGGAGTCAATAGTGGGAGGAAGGAGAGCGCGGTGGTGGATTTGGGACAAGGATGAGAGAAACAATGGGTGGGCGTGGCGTGGTGGTGCGGGGAGGCGATCGACTTAACCCATCAAAGGCGGAGATAGATTTGGTTTGCCGGGCTAGAAAACGATGGGTGGGCATGGCGTGGAGGTGGAGCTTGTTGAATTCCATAGGAACTATACCCTCTGACTCCCAAAAATAGGCGCACAATTTTGGGCTCGTGGATTAAGGACAGCCAAGCTATTAGTATTGTTTCCAATCTTACCCCTACTTAATTGGCTCAAGACGTTGGTGCATGCATAGCATCCAAGCCTCACATTGCTTGGTGGACGCATGCACAGCCAGTAAAGAAAGTGTTTACTCACACATATTTGTTTAACATGCAAAGGTGCGCCTTGCCGCACCATTTACTCTTTCAGGTTGGTTCCTATGGAATACCGCAGATCCGATCTATTAACGCGAGGTTCCCCATGGTCGGCGCCAAATATCAAATGGTGTTGCGTGATGTACCTAACAACAATATGGTGAATGCACGTGGATTAGTATAATAGTATGATGTCACCTCGGGTTACCAGATGGTCATGGGGCACAATCTTTACCTAGCTTTTTGGCCTCGTGTTGTGAGTAATAACACAACACTACTCCTGCTTATAAGATATTTTATCAGAGATAAGTTGCAACATGGTGCTCAATGCTGTATCTAATGAGTCGGGAGTCAAGGCTCTGGAGATGAATGTTGACGATCTAGACGAGATATCTAGATATGACCTACTATTGCACTAGTCTATGCTTCTATAGAATCTAGAGTCAAAGAAGTCCCATATACTATCCTAAGAAATGCGCTCATACATGGATCTTGGTCAGTGGCCACCCTCTTCATTTTGACCTTCTTGGTGCACAAGCTCCGAACTTCATTGTATCTGGTAGTCGTACGACCCCCTTAAGGAAACCGGGGGTGGCACATATGAAGGAATCAGTTGCGTAGGTGTGTGCCCATGCCTCACATGTATGGGAAAATACGCCCTAAACATGACATGCACGACATAGGAAGATGTTGAACCCACTTCACATAAAAAAGGTAAAATTGTACATTGTTTGTAAAAATGTGCAACTGTGATTGACATAGTACGACTCATAGTGCCAACAAACCTTTTGAGTTTATACACGATCCTAGTTGCATTGTTGACTAAGTTCATAAGAATGAACAAAAATGACAATCCAATTAATACACAAATTAAACAATAAAAATAGGTGAAAACGATTTCGAGCTAGTAGGTCACAACTATAGCCACACAAGCAAAGAAAACATACGAGATCAACCTAGAACATAGAACAAGAAAAGAATAAGATAATCTGCTTCCGTGAAGTTGTTAACCCAGAGTGGGAAGGGTCGAACACTGGTTCGAAATGAAGGTAAGCAGTTGGAAGGGAAAGTTGTTATCTGTGGTGGGAACTTGTGTTTATCAGTATGCTTAGTAGTGTGCCAATATTTCATGATATCCTTTAAAGTGTCTAAAGAGGTGAAAAACAAGAGGGTGAACTTTTATCGCTCGAGATTCTTTTGACATAGTGATAACCATAAAATGTATAGACTGAGTTCACTTCAAAGTTTAGATCGCCATGGTGAAGTACTCGTGTCAATCCAATTGTTGTTTGGACTCACCAATGGACAATGGTACGACACTGCACTTCGGATTTTGAATCTAATTGTGCGTAGGTACAACGTAGACGTAAGTGAGCTCCTCGTCAGAAATCTTTTTGTTTTATAATGCAATACCAAGCAGAAAAAACAACTTGGAGTTGCTAGGTCTTACAGCTAGTATATGACTCACAGACTTGAACATTATATAAGCCGTTCAATTTAAGAAGATTAACTAGTGCATCGATGTGATCATGTATTAGAGAACCCATTGATCTGTTCGATTAACGTTATTGACCTAGGTACGCGCCCGAGACAAATGTTTTGCACGAATCTAACAACAATTAATCATGTGGTGAATGACATAGATGTGCAATACTTAATTCTCATCTAGATGTGTTTTAGCAAAACCGTATATTTAGATGCAGTACGATATGGCGAATATATGAGTGCGATTTTCTGCTCCGTTCTCCATAATAACAGTTATTTTGGCAATCTGATCTTTTTGGCGACTCTGCTAGAGTTGTTCTGAGAATGCTTACTAGCTACCCTAGTGAGGTAATTCCTGTCATCAACAAAAATCGGAGGGTTTCTTCGAATGATATGTATTTATTAGCCTCTTTAGGGCTATAGAAGTTGGTTTATAGCATTCTCCTCAAGACTATGATTCCTCCAGCAAGGGTAGAACAGACATTGTGGAACTGAGTTAAATTGTATGCAATAAAACAAGTGAATTGTGTCCATGGCATTTTGTTGAAGATACATTGCACACAGATTTCATCCATATCATCTTCATCTTGGGTACCGCTTCTGCCAACACATAGAAGACTTGCGATGTGCCGATGTGTTTGTTATCATTGTACCAGTGGGGAAACACAGACAACTGTCATTGGCTCATTGTAGTTCAACAATCAGGGCCTTCAACATGATAACGACAACTGTCATTGCAGTTCCACTATTTTTGAACATCAAAGCTTTTTTATTAATTTATCAAACATCCCTAATTTTCATTATTATATACAACATACATTCAAATTGAACCAAACCATTCTATTTGCGCCGGGGGGGGGGGGGGGGAGGGGGTAATTAAACCAAACCCTAGACTGATCTGAACACATGACGAGAACTTGAAACAAAATTATCAAGTGGTAAATAATCCCAAAAAAGTCGGGAATTTCACCAAAAACACAAGGAAGACCAAAAAACAGTATGAGGTACTACTACACAGCCAACCACATGCTGCTTCATGTGCAACCAATAATTAGATCAAGTACAAAATCCTTCATTGCGATGCTCGACAAGAAGAAGAAAAAAAAGGAAACACATCGCAGAGCATCTAACTAGAAACATTGCAGAGCTTCTAACTGATGCGCCTGATATCAATGTACATGAAATCCTCCTCCACTCCACACAAGTGCTGAACAGCATATTCATTCGTGCAGATAAGCCGGTCATGACGTCCTTTAGAGATAGCCTCCTCAAACTCCCTCTCCAACTCCCTTTCTTTCCCATGAAATTTTTCCAATGCCGGATGCACAATTTTGGTACCTTGAGCCTCACAATATAGGCACCGAACATGTTCTATAGTACAAAAACATAGTAAATATAAAAAATTGCACTGAATATCGTATTCAAGAGAACTGCATCCATGGAGTAACATTCTTCTTATCTCAGATGTAAAAAAATATGTTGATTATTAAAGTGGAGTTTCTTTCCCCACTTTCTGAGCTCTCAACTGCTAGATCCCCACAAAAAATGCTGGTACTGTGCTGCACAGTGCTATGGGCCTTTGGACACTAGGCTGGGATGTGGCTCATATTATTCATGTAGGGAGCATGAAAGCGATGTTAACTCTTGTACCTTCACCAGTGGTACAAAAGCAGCAGTTCTCCCTTTCTTTGTTTTCCTTTCTTTTCTGTTTAACCACATAGACTCTTACTTTCTACCAAAGAGCAATTCTCTACTATCTCCATGGATTTTAAGGTTAATTGTGATGAGTTTTCCAATTTTTACCTTTTCAACGTATGGTAGCTTAGAGCATACCCATATCATGAACATCTCTATTGTATATTATTTTGCTTCCATTTGCACCTGACCCCTTTCAGCACCTCTGACCCATAGACACAGACAAAATACTTCAGATCCTGTAGAAGATTTTTGTGTGTGGCTGCATATTTAAATTGAAATCCTCTTCCTGTTGCAAGGTTTTGCAAGGTGTCTACAAATTTACTCATGTTGTTGTTTACTACTCATAACTCAACATTCATAGTTATCTACATGGTTAAAAGAAACAGGCACAATGACATGGAAAACATCAAACTTGTGCAGAAAGAAGAGCAAACCTGCAAATGGCGTTGGCACATCGACAAGACAGCATTGGGGCTCACCCTCCTCCTCATTATCGAATTCAGCAAAAAAGAGTAAGGGATATCTTTCTGCAGATGAAGAATCCTTCTGGGTCACAAAAAAATTTACATGCGAGTAACGGAATTTGCATGGGGAATAAGACAGGGGATCTTCCAGGACATCGGCGCAGTACTCAGGGCTGCCTATGGATTCATTTGCACCACATATAATATGAAGATCATACATGGGTTCCTATAGGAAAAAATGAAAGAGCATATGGGGTTAATGAGTAGCTATAAGACATCATATGGGGTTAATGAGTAGCTGTAAGACAGCATGGCTGCCATTATCGATTAAAATAAGGGAAGAGAGAAAACTAGTTACCGACCCCATCTCGTAGCAAGTATTTATCCAATGCACCTTTCACCTTTTTGGTGATTCTTCTTTGTTGAGCCTCGGAACGCATCTTTGCCTCCAATGCGGGAACACGGTTCCTCTTTTTAATTTGTTCAGGAGTTGGTTTTTGTTTGGAAGACAATAAGCTGGCGATGAACTGCACGTTTTCAGAAGTGAGTTGGTCGCCGTTCTGCAGCAGGAGGAAGGTAGGTCCGTTCAGCATCGCGTCGACTGAACTGAGAAACACTGCATGAGCCTCAGGGTTGGGGTGCCATGCTGCGGTGGCTGCAGCCTCATAGGCTTCCTTGGCACTTGTGCACGGTCTTTGTTTCTCCATCTTCCTGACAGCATCTTAGATGTCTGGTGTGCTGGTCCTGCATTCTTGTTGCTAGCGTATTGCCTCCATCTTAGCACCAGCAGATGCAGCAGCACTAATGTTGGGATCAGCAAAAGGCAGGTTAGCAAACCCCGCATCAAAGTTTGGATCAGCCACGGATAGGTAAGCACATGAGGCAACTAGGCGTTGCACCAGTTGGTGCTCCGGAAAATTGTGGTAGCAGGTTTGGAGGAACGAGGCAAGACCATAAAAGGAGCGGCTCTCCAAGTGGGTAAGGCTGTTTGGGCCGATCATGTCCAACACCGGTGGCTGGGGTGCTGCGAACATGACATCATACCATATCGTGTTGACGATGATGTTGGAGACGGGGTCCAAGGGGCCGTAGCAGTAACCGGCCATGAGCATGCCGCGGTGGTAGCGAGTGCGCAGCTCTGCGCGCGGCAGCCTTGCCAGGGCTTGCAGGTAGAAGCTGCGAATTGTGTCGAGAAGCGCCATCCTCAGAGATCGAGTGGCTTCGAATGGCATATCAGCGATGTTGTTGTAAGGTGGCCGAGAAGCTGCAAGGTTCCAAGCTTTTCCCAGGTCGGGAAGCAACTGTCCACCGAGCAACCTTTGGATGCCTGCAAGGTTCATACCCTGTGTCTAGGTCTGCATCGCCGAGAGGAAACCGAGGACCTATTGCACTTGGGAGGACAGCGACATCCAAACACTGACGAGGCGTTCCGGCTGAGGGTGCTTGGCGACCTGCGCAGCCAACCTGAGCGCCGCCTCGAAGGCTACCACTGATGCAGTGAGATGACCGAGAACCCCTTCATGCCGCGGTCCGCCACTATTAGGCGCGCAGCGACGAGGAGGTCGGTGTCGGCGACCAGCAATGAGTGATATTTTTACACTCATTTCAACCTTGTTTAAACCGAGATATTTCATTAAAAGAGAGATATTCACTCCGATATTGTCACTTATGACTAATGAATGCAAAGGATTCCACAAATCCTCTCTTTGATATTTTTCCACAGGAAATGGGCTAAAAAGGGAAGAAATCACGTGGGAGAAAGAAAGGAAGGAAAATGGAGAAGAAATAAGTCACCAGGAGGCGCCAGGAGGCAACCAGGGTCAAAGACGGCGTTCCATGCGACCGCACGCGCTCGCATGAGCGGTCATTTGGCGTGGAAACCGAGGCAGGTTGTCCACCTGAACAATTTTTACAAAGGGGACCCTGTCGAAATGTCAATAGAGCAGCGTCGAGCACAGCTAGAACATCTTCATCATCATCTTCATCCACAAACCCTAGCCGCCGCCATTTTCATCTCCATAGCCATCTCCACCATGATACGTCTCCAACGTATCTATAATTTTTGATTGTTTCATGCTGTTATATTATCAATCTTGGATGTTTTTATAAGCATTTACAGCAATTATATATCATTTTTGGAGACTGATCTATTAACTTAGTGCCCAATGCCAGTTGCTGTTTTCTGCCCTGTTTTTGTTTCACAGAAAATCAATACCAAACGAAGTTCAAATGCCATGAAACTTTTTAGAGATTTTTTATTGGCCAAGATAAACACTAGAAGCTTCGGGAGAGGGCCAGAAGACCCAGGGGGCAGGCGCGCCCTGGTGCCTCGTGGGCCCCCATTTGCTCCGTTTGACCTAATTCCAGCACTATAATTTCAGAAAAAATCAGAAACCCTCCGGGGAGTCCACGAAATACTTTTTTTGCCGCCGCAAGTTTCTGTTCTCGAGAGATCCCATCCGGAGGCCTTCTCCGGTACTCCGCCGGAGGGGAAATCGATCACGGTGGGGCTCTACATCAACCTTGCTGCCCTTCCAATGATGCGTGAGTAGTTTACCACAGACCTTCAGGTCCATAGTTAGTAGCTAGATGGCTTCTTCTCTCTTTTTGATCTTCAATACAATGTTCTCCTCGATGTTCTTGAAGTTCTATCCGATGTAATCACTTTTTGCGGTGTGTTTGTTGGGATCCGATGAATTGTGAGTTTATGATCAGATTATCCATGAATATTATTTGAGTCTTTGCTGTACTCTTTTATGCATGATTATTATAGCCTTGTATTTCTTCTCCGATCTATTGATTTGGTTTGGCCAACTAGATTGATTTATCTTGCCATGGGAAGAGGTGCTTTGTAATGGGTTTGATCTTGCGGTGCTCAATCCCAGTGACAGAAAGGGACATGACACGTATGTATCGTTGCTATTAAGGGTAAATAGATGGGGTTTATTCATACGTGAGTTTATCTTGTCTACATCATGTCATCGTTCTTAAGGCATTACTCCGTTCTTTATGGACTTAATACACTAGATGCATGCTGGATAGCGATCGATGTGTGGAGTAATAGTGGTAGATGCAGGCAGGAGTCGGTCTAATTATCTTGGACGTGATGCCTATATACATGATCATTGCCTTGGATATCGTCATGATTATTTGCTTTTCTATCAATTGCCCAACAGTAATTTGTCTACCCACCGTATGCTATTTTCTTGAGAGAAGCCTCTAGTGAAAACTATGGCCCCCGGGTCTATCTAAATCATACTACTAAAACCCTAAAAATATTGCTGCCATTTTCTTTTATTTATTTTATTTTGTATTTTTGTTTCAATCTATCTATCTATCACATACAATTTAATCTTGAAATTAACCGCCGAGGGATTGACAACCCCTCGTTTGCGTTGGGTGCAAGGATTTGTTGTTTGTGTGCAGGTGTTGCTAATGAGGTGTTGCGTGATTCTCCTACTGGTTCGATAACCTTGGTTTCATAACTGAGGGAAATACTTATCTCTACTGTGGTGCATCATCCCTTACTCTTCGGGGAAATACCAACGCAAGCTACAAGTAGCACACCACCATAGTGCTCTCAAATCTAGTTCATACTTGTAATCGTGCATCGCACAAGGCATCCATTGTAAGACATATTGCAATCAATCAATCCCAAGATGTGTTCTTCAATGTTTTCTTCTTGCGATCTAATCTCCATGTGTGAGTAGTTCGGTAAGGTATGGGGTGAGGCATGAGCCTTGCAACCCCAGGTATTTGGTGAAGGGATCAATGAAAGGCTTTGACATAACGTCTCGTATATGTGAAATAAAATTGTTTCGTGAAGTGTTTCTTGTCTTGTCCGCGATCTTCATCCCTGCAGGTACCCAAGATCATGGAGGTTGAGCACCAGTGAGGCTAGGAGCAAGGGGACCATGAAGTGTTATACCGAACACCGGTGACAGTAAGGTTTAGTACGGTAACATGGATCATAACCTTGGGGATTCATGAGGTGTAGTCATTAAACACCCAATGCTTTTGTCTGATATTATTATCTTAATTATCAGGGCAACCCCGCGAGATAGATAGGGCCTTCGGTAGGACAACTGATTCTTGATGCAGGACTCGTGCCGGTCAAGATGTTATTTGGACACATCCCCCACTCCGATACGAAGCAAGCACCTCTTGATGGGTGACTTCCCGAGCACAAACTAATATCATTTTTTATCCCAACACCAATACATGGTTGTAAGCATTAAGACCTCATCCCCGTACCTTCTTTTTATTATAAGTGTTTGAATCACAATTTGCTTGCTGATCCGGTCAAAAGCTGGATTTGACACTTTGGCAAAAGCTTGCTAGAGACCACTGCTTCAAGGGGATCTTCCTCTCGTGGGTTCGATACCCAGGGTCACCACTGGGGAAATAGGTGCGGGATACCCTTTCGAAAAAGGAGATATCAACCAGCAAGTATCGCACGGCCTCCCACCGGGCGAGGTACGGGAAGAAGTAGATCAGGAAGGCCACGAGGCTGTTGAGTGAGCGCTTGGCCATCTCTCCCGGCTTGGTGTGCTCCGAGACTTTGTCCATGAGGCCGGAGCAGAGGTCGGAGGTGATGAGGGTGTTGGCCATGACGTTGGAGACGGGGTCGAGGAGGCCGATGCAGACACCGGCGTCGAGGAAGCGGGCGCGGGTGGCGGGCGTCGCTTCCACAACGAGCCTATCGCACGCCTCTCTGTAGAAGGTGTCAATCATGGAGAGGAGCCGCAACCTCTCCTAGATTTGCTCCGATTTGTAGGGGATGAAACGACTCTCCGGCCGAATCACGCGGCTGAGACTGTTTCCGTTGCTGGTGCCCTCGCCGCCGCTCTTGGCCGCCGTCGATGCGGTCTTGGACGACATCACTCCTTCACTAGCTTTTGCTTCCCCTTCTCGATTTGGGGAACCCTAACAAGGCGGCGGCGAGGAGAGCGATGGTTTTGGGTCGGCCCTTCCTTCTTGTTTTTTTACACTGCTTTCTTTTTCGAAAATCTTATCTGGTCGACGTTTCCAGTAGAGATTAGAGCATTTACAGGTGCCTCAAACATCCCGGTGGGCGCACGGTCACTGACCGGTACAAAAAAATCGACCCACCCAAGCATCTCAAACCGGCCTCAAACGTCCAAGCTGTCTGACGCCCCTCAAATCCAGCTCAAATGTAGGGCGGATATCGGGCGGCTCGGGCGAGTCCGCCACGTCAGTCTGGCCCACCACTGACCCTAGTCCGTTCCCACAAAAACTCCCAATCCGGAAACCCTACACTCACTTCGCTCCACTCTGCTCCATCTTTTCTCCTCCCCTTCTCCGATTCGATTCGGCAGCCGCTCCAATCCCATCTCACGCGAGCATGCCGAGCTCCGATAGCCGCTCCGACGGCTCCGTCCGTGACGAGGAGGAGGTTGGCCCTCCGCATGGCGATGGATGGTCATGGGTGGACACGAGGGGGGGGGGAGTTACGGATCTGCTCCATCACCGCTCGCCCGCAGGCGTAGCGCTGACGCCGAAGCTGGCCCCTCCTGGCCCGCACGCAACTCCGCGAGGGCTGCTCAATCCGGTCCACCCCTCCGTCGTTCATCTTCGCTGTTGGCCGCTGCTCCGCAAGGGCAGCGGTGGCTTCTAGTGCCCGCTCCACCGGGCCACGGAGGCGCACGCCGGAATTGGAGGTGTGCGCCGTCCGCCGCAAGAAGCAGCGGGCGAGGGAAAGGGAGGCGGTGGAGCAATCCATTCGTCGCTGTTGCGGGTTGCCAGTGGTGCCCGACGAGGAGGAACGGCTCCTCGCGTGGGTCTACCGCCGGTCACTTAGGACCGCGGAGACGGACGCTCGTCGGCTCCGGAGGAAGAATGCCAAGGCACTTTGGCTAACCATTGAGTAGTCCGAGCGCGAGTCGACGGAGGCGGCAAGGGTGGCCAAGCTCAAGCGCAAGCAGGACCGGGTTGTCCGGCGTTTGAAGGGATGCATCGTCATCTCCTCTTCTTTCGACAACAACGACTACGACGACCTACCTCGTGCCGCAGACGCCTACCCGAATGACTACAGCAGCGCTGGCGACCGGAAAGGCAAAGGGCCAGCGAGGAAGTGGTGAAGCTCCGCCGTCTCGGTCTTTAATTTCAAGTTTTTAGTAATCTAGTTTAAACTGGTCTGTCATTTATGTGCATTATATGAACTTTGGCGATCTTTTGGAGATCCGTTGATGATCTTTTTGGTGATCGGAATGTGCATTTCTATGTCCAATTTTATGTTTGTTTGATTGATGATCTACGTTGTTTAGTTCTACGTTTCATGCTTTAGTGGACGACAGGATTTGAGGAGTGACCGGTCAGTGCCCGCAAACGCACCCGGGCGCGTCCGCGGCCGTTTGAGGGCCCGGATTTGTTGTCCGCGGCTGTAGATGCTCTTACGATCTCCATCCGACGGATAGCAATTTTCGCAAAAGAAAACTTTGAAGGAAGGAACTGCCATGACAATTTTTAAAAACCGCCACTCCCCCCCCCCTAAAATATGCGCATTTCTTTTTGTTTACATGTTTTTAGTCCAATTCAGCCTCCTTCCATGCGTTGTTACTTGTGTTTTAGGGAAATGCTATCTGCCGTGATTTCGGTCAAGGGGAAGGGGTGCACTTCATTGAGCGAGAGTAAGGCGTTTCAAGTGCCGAGAGCGCCACGTCAGGCCAAATCATGTCATCATGACCGGGTGGCGTTCGGACATCCCAAATGTCATCGATTGAGTAGGGAGGCAGATCATATCCATATCCCAAATGTGATCGATGGGATTTGCACTAATGAATTTATGACAACCATGTTGGGATAAAAAAAAGAAGATCCAATCCGGTTTTAATGTGGGAGGGGAGCCTTGCATCTACATGGTGCTTAGTTGGAGGGAATTAATGATAGGAAACGAGAGTTTGAAGGGTACGAGACATATAATTCATTGTTTGATTGGGGGCAAAAGAGCCGAGGGGAAGGGAAGGGAAGGGAATTAAGGAGGCTAATTCCCACATATCTCTTTCTTAGTCCCGTTGTTGATTTAGGTGGGATGAAACATCTTTTCAGATTCCCACTGCTCCCTTCGTCCAGGTGCATAAGTCACCTTACGAAAACCAAGTATTCCCAAAAGTCTTAGGCGCAATGCATTAATTTCCGTCTTCGTTCCCCTCCCAGCCTCGTGCTGCTGCCCACGAAAAATATGCACGGGGAGGAAGAGGCGCCTGCAGAAGAACGACCAGTGCATGCATCGCGGCTGGACGTTGATTAGGCAAGAGATTGATGACAGTTTTGCATGCGTTCACGTATGTGGGCATGGGAGAGCTCAAATGGCATCCTAATAACTAGCATTTTTTTTGAAACCAGGACCGTAGAACAATTGTTCTACGGTAAATTTTCATTATATAAATATGTACAATTACAAGAAAAGTAAATAAAGTCTCGCTCAACCAATGCCTGTTTTATGAAACATCAGGAAAAATAAAGATTATTCTCTATCCAAGCGTGGATCTTGTCAGCCTTGTCTGGTCTTGCTCGTATTTCGGTGCCTTTCATTCCTTCTTTTAGATAATATTTCCATGTATCCATAGTTGGTGTGGCTCTTCTGAAAATCTTATCATTTCTGCTCATCCAAATGCTCCAACATCCCATTATAATGGTGTCCATTGCAAATTCTGCGGGGAGTTTGGTCAAGGTCAAGTGAATTTCATCATAGGTCGAAATGCCTCTCTGTTTATTGGGTGTAATAGAATGCCAACACATCAGTGCAAATGGGCAATCCCAGAAAAGGTGTGTCACAGTTTCCTCAGTGGAGTCAGAACACAGAGCACAATTGTAATCTTCTAGATGCATACTCCTCCTGTGTAGCATGTTTCTTGTGCTGATTCTATCATGAAGTAATAACCAAAAAAAGATCTTATGTCTCAGTCTACATGCTATTTTCCACAAAAGCTTGAATGTGTTGTGTGTTGTGCTATCCCCCTTAATGGCCTTGTACATCTTCATGGAAGAGTACTTAGGTGTTGTCCATGCATAAGTCCAGATGTCTTTTTCTTCTGATGCCATTCTGTTGTTGATGAAGTCTTGCAATGCATTAAATTGTGCAAAAGCCTGTTGTGACATAGGTCTGTGGAATAGTTGACTGATATCAGTGTGCTCCAGAACTTTATGCAGAGATATTTCTTGTTGGATTGCAAAAGAGTGTAATTCTGGGTATTTGACATTGAGTGGAAGTTCTTGCCAGTTATCAGACCAAAATAGCACTGAATTACCTTGACCTGCTTTACATATAGCATGTTGCTTGAATGTAGGGAGTAGTTTCAGTACTGTCCTCCACCAGAATGATCCTACCTTGCTATCTCCAGGTAATTTGTCCTGGTAGTGCTTTTCCCAAATAATGTTTACCCAAGGAGTGTCAAACTTGTTGAAGAATTTATGGAGGAATTCGATGAGCAAGGCCTGGTTGTGGATCAGCAAATCAAGGACTCCTAGTCCTCCCTGTATTTTGGGTTTGCAAACTGTGTCCCAAGAAATAAGAACAGTACCTCTATCTTGTGTGCCATATTTCCTCCAAAAGCAGTTCATGAGATAGGTATTGATTTGCTTGATCACTGTCTTTGGGATCCCCAAGGTGCACATAAAAAAGGTAGGCATGCTAGTGAATACTGATTTCAATAGAGTTAATTTGTCTCCAGTGGATAGCATAGTAGAACAACTCAACAGTCTGCTTTCTATACGTTTTAGCATAGGCACAAAATCCTCCACCCTAGGTTTAGACAGGCACAGTGGCAGCCCAAGATATGTGTGTGGTAGGGTACCAATCTTACAGCCAAGTAGGTTTGATAGCTCAGTCATTTTGTGTGCAGGTGTGTTGATAGAAATCATTGTTGACTTGGAGTAATTTACTTTTAGACCAGTATACTCAGCATAATGCAGAAGAAGATTTTTAATGTGCATCAGTTGTCTGGCATCTGCCTTTGCCACCAAGATGGTATCATCTGCATATTGGATGATTGGGTAGTCTAGACAAGAGCTATGTATAAGTGGTGATTCAATCAGTGCATTATGGTAGGCTTCATTGAGAATGGATTGGAGTACATCTGCTGCAATCACAAAGATCAATGGGGATAATGGATCACCTTGTCTGACTCCCTTTTTGCAGAGGAATTGTTTTCCTGGCACACCATTGAGTAGGACAGATGAGAAACCAGTATCATATATCATCTTAATCCATTGGATCCACTTGGCTCCAAAACCTTTAGCTTGCAATACTTCAATAATGGTATCATGGTTAAGCATATCAAATGATTTTTCAAAGTCTAGCTTCAGGAGAATGATTTCCTTTTTGCTCTGGTGGCATTGATGGATATACTCATAGGACCATGCCAAGCAGTCCTGGATGCATCTATTATTGAGGAAACCATATTGATTCTTGTGTACCATTTTGAGGATGTGCTTTTGCAGTCTGTTTGCCAACAATTTGGTGATAATCTTCAGTGTACAGTTCATCAATGAAATGGGCCTAAATTCAGCTGGAGTTGCTGCAGAGTCATTCTTAGGAATGAGGGTTATGAAGGAGTAATTAATACACTGAATATTCACCTGGCCTGAATGAAAGTCTTCAATAAGCTTATAGAAATCAGTGGCAATGATATCCCAACAGTTTTTAAGGAAGGCAGCATTAAATCCATCTGGTCCAGGTGATTTGTCTGCAGGCATCTGTTTGATAACTCTATCAATTTCCTCCTTGGAAAATGGTGCTTCTAGTTCAGTCAGATCATCCAGTGGCTGCAGAAGTTGTTATAAATTGAGAGGGTTTGTGGTAGGAACACATGTCCCCAATCTATCCTTGAAAGCTCTGTATAAAATTGCTGCTTTAGCCTGGTGGTCATGGTGTTCATGTCCATTTTCATCTTTCAGCATGGCAATGCAGTTGTTTCTGAACTTAATGGTAGCCTTTGCCTGAAAATATTTTGTGTTGGCTTCTCCTACTTTGATCTTCCTTATAGTAGCTCTTTGCTTCCAATATTTTCTCTGATTATCTAGGATGACTTCTAGATGATCTTTGAAAATAATTCTGTCATTTAATTCCTCCAAAGATAGAGCCCTGTATTCCTCAATGGTGTCATAGCATAGTATCATGAAGTTAGTGTCTGCAATTATTCTTTTCAAATCAGAAAGATCTCTGGCCCAGTTCTTTAAACCCTTTCTCAGCCTTTTGAATTTAATTGCTATAATTTTTGCACTATCATTTGCATCCACCTCTTGTGTCCAGATTGTTTTGACTACATCTTTGAATTGGTGATGTTCTAACCAGTAGTTCTCAAATCTGAAGATGTTGGCTTTGGGAATAGAGGAACCAATCTGAATTTTAATGGGTACATGATCAGATGTTGTTTTGCCAAGTGGGATTGCAAATGTAGATGGGTATTTGAGTGTCCATGCTTCTGATGAGAAACACCAGTCCAATTTTTCCAACAATGGGGCCTCTTGCATGTTGCTCCATGTAAATTTTCTGCCTTTGAGTGGGATTTCAATCAGTGCCTGCCTGCTAATTGCTTCATTGAATAATAGCATATCATTGATATTACCCCCCTCCCTGCTTCTATTGTGTGGATATCTGACATAGTTGAAATCACCCATTATAAGCCAATGTGCATCATCTTGCATATGGAAGTTTTGAAACCAGTTCAGAAAAAGAATTCTTTCATTCTGTTGGCAAGGCCCATACACATTTGTCAAGATCCATTTTTCCCCATTGTGTGTTGAAGTGAATTGAATGGATAGAGAAAACTCATTAATATGATGGATCTGACCAGTGAACATTTGCTCATTCCATGCAATTAGTAGGCCTCCTGAAGCTCCTACTGATGGGAGAAATGCAAATTTTGCAATCCTCCTGGGACAATTTTTTTTATGTAAGAGCTGTCAAATGATTCTTTCTTTGTTTCTTGCAAACATACAATAGAGCACTGATATTCTTCAATTTTGTTTGCTAGAGCTGTCCATTTTTTGGGATCATTAATGCCTCTAATGTTCCAGTTGAGGATGTTCCAATCTCTATTCATCAAGAGATACAATCTGTATGCTACTGTGACTCGAATAAGATCCCAACCCGGCTATCAGAAAGCTTTCCACTGCCATATTCTCACTTAAGTAAAGTAATGCATCATAAGTCTGACCAGTTACCACAGTGACATAGCAGCATAAGTGTTAGGACCGAGAGTATATCGACCAGAGGGGGGGTGAATGGGAGATTCAAAAATTCTTGCGAATGTTTTGAACCGATCCCAAACACAGCAGCGGAAATAAGGTTCGGTAGCAAGGCACTTAATTTAGCTCGCTATGGAGGACCAAATCTATCAATGTAGAAAACAGCAATTTGATCGAGCGATGAATATCACAAGTCTGACATGTTCGATGGTAATGCTACTAATGATCAGATGCAAAATCACGAGAGAAAACTAGATATGAACTGAGATGGATATGCACGGGAAATGGTGACAAGGTGAATGAATACGGCACAAAATCAGATCATGCAGACATACAGAATTACGACGAGAGATAAATTAACTTGAGGCGATGGAAAGGAACGATGAGAATGCGACAGACAATTGATGAACTAAGATTGATCAGATACAACTATCGGCACTGAGCATGAATGTACACTGCTGAAGGAAATGCAGTAATGTAAAGCGAACCAGTGGTGCTCGATGGCGACAGTAGAATTTGGTAGACCAGTTCGCCCTTCTGCCAAAGGACTACGTCTGGTTGGAGGGGTTGTGATTTAACACAGAGGATAAACTCTCCTCGCCCTGTTCTCCTTCAACTCGAAGATGATCAGACTCCAGTTGATTTCATTCGTGATCAGACTCCAAACCTTCACTGAAGATAAACTCTCTTCAGCTCTCTTCACGAACCACAATGACTTTTGGTTGCTGAAGATCTTGCTCGGTGAAGACAATTACTCTTCGTCACTCGAGCTGACACCTATCCGTCTAGAGAGTGTGCAGCTCTCAAGAGTAATAGGTACAAGAACTCTCAACTCAGAACTATTGTGATGCTCAACCACTGTCTAAGTTTTGGCTCTTGATTTTTCTCTCGGTGGATCTTAAACTCAAATCTCTCGGAGAGGGGATGCTCAATCAATCTTCTCAGAAATCTTAAGCGGAGCAGCCGACGGGCAACGTTGGAGCGGGGTGGCTATTTATAGCCGCAGCCTTCCCTGAAGGGAAAAGACCAAATTAGACATGTGGAGCGGCCAATGGCCGAATGACACGAGTCCAACGGTCGGAATTGAACACAACGGTAACATTACGTGCGGGGCAAGTAATGTTAACTCCTCAGTTCGAAAGATATCTCCTACAGCGACGAAGAACACGTCTTCTGCTGGCAGGTAATCATTCGAAGCATAAAGAGATTTCTCTTAGTCTTGCATAGGTTTGGGCTAAGCATCACAGCGGATCTAAGCTTCGAGAACCTATACCCCTCTTAATAGTACGGAGGTTCTATGGCTCAAATGAATGAAAGAGAAACCACGAAAAGAATGCTACGTCTTCACTTCGTCTTCGTCTTCCATCGCTGCAGTCAATTTTCTTCGGACAGAATCACGGAACCAATTGCTTCGCGTCAGCAATAAATCTTCGAGGGGTCAACTCCTTCACTTCATTCTTCTCGTTTACAAGTCTTCAAAGGATGTAGCTCATTCTTCTCTGCGGTGCAGATATTCTTCGGTGAAGTTCCTCGAACTGTACACCTGAGACAGCATTTTCTTCGGCACTTGTATGAACTATTTCTCTCTGTGTGCACTAGCAAACAAATCAGTCCATACCTATTTCTGTCAACAATCTCCAAAACATAAGAGGGCAAGAATTGCACGAACAATCTCCCCCTTTTTGGACGATTGTTGACAAAACAGAATACATCGAAAGATAGATAAAAGAATGAAATGGAATGTGAAGGAAGGTGAAAGACGAGAGATAAATACGAAGATAAAGCACGCTCCCCCTGAAGATATGCATCAATCTGATTGGAGTGAGCATAGTAGATAATACGGAAGGTAGCGAGGTGAATCTTCGTATGAGTGACATTGGCAGAGGTTCTGATTCGTAGCTTCATCCAATGCACTCGACGGTGTCTGAGGTATTTCCTGCCACACACAACCACAGTTTAATTCCACACGAGATGTAGATTCCCTGCAAATTAGATGCTCGAGGAATAATCAGAGCAAAGGAGTCATAAGTATATTGCTCGGAGTGGATTTGCTTCAGACAACGTTTTCCTGCAACAAAGATGATCCCATAGACATATGCGAGGGAAAACAGCTTGTTAGATAGACAGAAAGAATTCTCTTTTGAATTCACGAATAATTTTACTCTGAAGTGACTATTCTTCTCCTGCATCGTTAGATAGTGAAAGATAATCATAGGAGTAAGATATATGTAGTTTCAAGGAGTAAGATCGCTCTTTTCGAGAGACATG
Source organism: Elymus sibiricus (assembly GCA_039707655.1). NCBI lineage: Eukaryota > Viridiplantae > Streptophyta > Magnoliopsida > Poales > Poaceae > Elymus > Elymus sibiricus. Next base: position 156,785,202 of record CM077668.1, on the reverse strand, counting down.
AATTTCAATCCTCCTTGAAAGGCTTTCACATAACCTTGCACGAAAGATGAATATCGAGAATAATCCTTGCAAGGAAGTAAGCATTCGATAGCACCTGTAAACAAATAACTGGAAGCAAATATAGTATTGCAGGGGTTATTAACGGTACATGACGACGCAGTGTACCATCACCACAGGCGGTGAGATTAAGTTCCACGACCAAAAAATTTAACGGCCAAAAGCAAATTGTTCGAGAGAAGAGAAAATGGCGAATGGAAACACCCTGCAAATAACCCGCTTGTCTATCTCTCGATGTTCTTCTCCCCCTTTTTGTCAACAAGTGTCAAAAAGGAAGGAGAATGCACGCGAGGAACTACTCGTCCGAAGAATCCCCAGAACTCGAGCTATTCGGCGAAGCAGAACGAGCGATGGTCGAGGCCGAAGCAGGAGTTGGAGACGCAACACGGGCTTCGGGATCGGCTTCAGGAGTAGCAATGCGAGGTGCATCTGGCTTGTAAATGAATGTGCCTGCTGTGTCTTCAAGATCATCATCGGGTTCAACAAACAGCAGGTCGGTGGTGGCGGAACGCTGAGGAAGCACTGGGGTTTGCCTTCGGATGCGAGGAACTTCAAACAACTCCAGATGATCGTAATCTTTCTCGATTCCCTTGGCAGACAGTTGTTTGCGAGAATAATGCTTGTGCAGAAGGGTCCACGAGCGCTTCTTCTGTTCTTTCTCATATAGCAGAGCTTGACAAGCATAATTGTGAAGCAGATTGATCTCAGTCATCATTTCCACTTTTTCTTTGCGATCGAGCTTAATGTGACTCTCCAGGGCTTGCTGAGTGTGAAGACAAATCTCATATAGTGAGGGATTTTCTTCATGAGGGATTTCTACTGAGACCTTCTTGATCTTCGGAGCTCTAACAGAGGCAGAAGCAGTGGCATCAATAGGTGTCTTCCCTTTGTCGATGTCCTTCACAATTCGGAGAGTGTCTCGGACTGGTGGCATGAAAACTTTCGGAACATGTGGGCAGAAGAACTTTTTCTCGATTAGCTGCTCAATGGCGAACATGACCCATGGTGCATATGGCTTCAAAACTTGAGGGCTGTCAGCTACATAGGCCAAGTTGCGAATGAAAAGATATGGAATATCAAATCGAATGCCATGAGCTATAGCTTGAAGAGCATTTGCTACGATGCCATGAATGGTTTCGGGCCTGTTTGTTGGAGTGAGAGAGTTGCAGAGGATATAGAACAAGACTTTGTTCTCATAGGCCAGATGTTTAGGATTAGCTTCGGTACATTCATCACCAACAAGTTTGGGGTCCATCAGCATGTGAAGTTCGGCTTCGGATACTTCCCAGAAGTGCAGTCTGTGTTCTCGTGAGACATCAAATTCGCACCGAGGAAGATTCAACAGTGCCAAAAACTGGTCAGCCGAGCATTTGATCTTTTCCTCCTCGGTCACCCATTCAAGAATCCAAGAACTGCTGTCAGTGAGGTCCCCTGAGATGTAAAGAGTGGCGTAGAACTGAAGGATAACTTCACGGTTCCAGCCATGATTGAAACAAAGAAAACTTTTCAGGAGGACCTGTTCAATCTGCTCGATGGTGTGATGGAAGCAAGGTAAACTTTCGAGCTCAGCGAAATCCAGAATCTTGTGCTTAAATATGCGATTCTTCCCATACATAATGCGAGCATAATACACGGCTTGTTCCTTTGTCCAGAATCTTGGTGACAACGAAGTTCTTTCACTATCATATGGGCTGGTCCCAAAGAATGCAAGTTTCGAACGATGAAACTGCTCATTAAATGCTAGACCATTCGGGCCATCTTCAACAGGGAACAACAGATAAGTTTCCAGTGGGTTTCTCAACGGTTCTTCATCGGCCATAAACTGGGTCCGAACATCATCAGGCGCAGGCACATCTTCCTCAATAGGCTTGAGAGGAGCATGAGGCTTCCTCGATTTTTCTCGTGCTGATGGCTTTGAGGAACTTGTCTGACCACTGATCTTGCTTGCCAGAAATCCTTCGGCATCATTTTGACTTTCGGGCTCAAGGGCCTTTTCTTTCCTTGCGCTTTCTTCGGTGGAAGGCATAACAACTTCTTTCTCGGTTGCTTCAGACACAGCTGGTGGGACAGTTTCTTCTCGAGCCATCGGCTCATCAGATTTCTTTTCTTCCTCTACCAGCTGGGGTGCAGTGGTGTGAGGAGCAGGATCGACATCCATCTGGGTAGGGGCACCAGATGATGTGACCGGGGGTGTTGTTTCTCGGGAAGCATTGAGCTTCCCCTCAATCTTGTCATTTTCCTCCTTATTTGGTTCGGAGGGCTCTGCTTGCTCTGTTCTTGGTGGCGATGGATCTGCCTTTTCAACTTCAATTTCTTCATCCACCTTAGCAGCTGGGGATTGCTGCTTAGGAGGTGCATTTTCCTCATCAGTCTTTTCAAGAAATATCTCAACAACTTTATGTTGCTCTTGGGCTTCTGGCGTAGGAATGATAACCTCTTCAACACCAACTTGTTGCATGATTTCATCCTCGTGAGGTGGAGATGGAGGAACCTGTTGCAAGGGAACATGGGAATCCAGTGGAGTAGGATCACCAGTGACATTCTGAGAGTGTCGATCTTTGTTAGTTTTCGGCTTGCTTACTCTCGCCCTAGCCTTCTGACGTTTTTCTCCCTGAATTCTTCTTCGAGCGAGATCTGCCTTGCATTCAATCTCCTCATTTCTCCTGTCACACAACTGTGACACTTCCATGTGCAAGCGCGAGTGCCACTCAATTTTCTCATTGCGCAAGACACTGAGAGCCTTTGTGAGTTCAACAATTTCTTTGTTCATCTTTTTCCTATCGGATTCAGTCTTGGCCTCATTTCTCAATTTCTCGACAGATTGCTTGTCTTTGACAGCTTTGTTCAGCTTCTTGGAGATTTTCCTCAGCTCGATAAAATGCTTTGTTACCATTTCGGCAACATCATCAGGCAGTCCTAGACCGCTTACATCATCAGCTTTTGCATCATATGCAACACTTCCAATCACATCGATCATGAAGTTGAAATCATACTTCTGTTCCTCTGTGGGAGCAGGAACAGTGAGCTTGGTCTTTTTAGCAGCCACATCAATGTTTTCCTCAGATTGCAGCTTTCTCTTCACTGAAGAGCTGGTCAAGGTTCTCGGAGCTACAGAACCCGAAGGTTTGTCAGTGGACAGGATGGGTGCATGCCTGGGTGATCTCCTTGAAGAGAGTAAAGCTTTCACAGGAGAGGGGCTCTTGGATGGTTTGTTGAGAATGGCAAGACAATCATATAATGGAATTTCATCAGGGGTATCTTCTCTGGATGACTCATCAGACGAGTCGGGAACTGCCTTCTTGATTCTCTTGACAAGAGTTTTCTTTCGAGGTGCGCGAGGGGAAACTGATTTTTCAGATTTGCTTTCCTTAGAAGCTGATGCACGTTCCTTCTTCTTCTGTATGTCTTGCTGAGTCAGCGTGATGTTTTTTCGACTCAACTTGATTCTTTTTAGCTTCTCTAGCTTCACGCTTGGCTTTGGCCTTCGCCCTCTTAGCTACTTCCTCGGGAAAATCAGCGATAGTTTTGAGGGAGTCGGGATGAGCATCTGCTGGCTGTGGTGGTCTGACTTTTTCATCTTCGGGGCCAATGCAATTTTCAGCAATGCAGTCATTCCATGGTGGAGTGAAGGCAAAAAGAATCTGGTACTTCTCGCAAACATTTTCATATCGGTACCATTTGCCAGCCCAGTGGCGGCGAATCCTTTGGAGCCTGTTGTTGCGATCTGTTGTTGATTCTCCTTCAGGTGGAGTTCTGTAACTGTCAGGATCAGACATCTCTGCAGTGTTGTTCTTTTCTCTACCACGACCACCCTTTTTAGGATTTCCATCAGAGAAGATGGTGAGGGCGTCTGTGACTAATTCATCCTCGGGCTGGCTGTGAGCAGAGGGTATATCTTCAGTATCTCCTTCAGACATAGATTCTTGTCTCTTCTTCGGGGCTTTGGGTGGCTTTGAGGATTTTCCTCCTCCAGTCATTCTCATTCGTTCAGACCTTGGTGGACACTGAGGCAATTCTTCTTCAGAATCTGAATGCACTTCCGAACTCTGTGACATGACCAACCTGTGAAGTAGATTAGATGCGAGGGAAAAACAGGGTAGGGTCATGAGCATGCACAGATAACTTTTTGAACGAGAATGATTTTGAAGAAAACCGACAAGGAACCCATGGTAAACAGAAAGATATCATCGATAGATTTTACAAGCTAGCCACAGACAAATTCTAGGCAGGTTGATAGCTATCTAATCTTTAGGATAGTTACACATGAACCCTAGATGAGCAGAACCAGTACAGGGAAGATCTACAAACCGTACCAGTTAAATCCTAGTGAATCCTAAAGATCTACTGCAGAGGAATAAATTTGAGAAAATTGCATCGGTAAGAACTGCCCTAAGAACAGAGAGATGGAGGGGAGCAGTTCCGGATCTGAGCGCCCTAACTTGGCAACTTAGATCAACTATGGCAATGCGGGAGGATGGATTACCGCACCGGCGTGATCAGCTGCGACGAGAGTTCACCGGAGTTGCACGGCGGAGCTTCTCGCCGGAGTTGCTTCGAGCTCGGGCTCGGGTGATGGTGAAACGAGGGTTTGCGCGGATGAGGAAGAAGACACGACGAGGGGTATTTATAGCAGGAGAGCAGAACCTCTTCTCCGAAATCTACGGCCCACAGTTGCGAGACGCAACGCATTCAATAGACATGATCACGATCGTGGGGATCGTGGGCACGTGGCAACCGTTTTGTGCGAGAAACTCGGGAAGAGAGCAGGAGGTCGAAAGATTTTGAGGGGCTGATCGCCAAAAACGGATAAAAGTTCGAAGTTGATTTCTTTCGCGACCAAGGACGTCGGAGAGAGATCTTCTTCAGATCAAATTGCATGCTCACGACGGACAGCAAAGATTTGGAAGAGAAAGAATAGAGGGATAAAAGGGTCCAAAACAAAACACTCAGCCAAACGAGAAGAAACACCAAATGAGGAGCTATGAGTGAGTTGTTCATAGGACGAAACACAAACATGGCAACTCGAAGATAAACAACAAACAGAGAACTAATAAACACAAAGAGCCAGCACCAACAATATAGATCTCAGGGCAAAGGATATACGAACAGAATCCCTGAGAGCGAGTTCCTGCAAGATGGGTTAGTTCTTTCTTGCAACCCACACTTGTGTGGGCAGCGCAGACCTCATTTGACTTGAGTGAGCAGGGACGTTCCTCCATTGATTTCCGTAGTTCACCTGTGCATCTCGAGAGTAATTATATGAGTAAGCATTAAAATTGTTCCCAGAGACATGAGCATAATGATTCGAGGAGATACGCATATACTCCTTTTGTTGAAAGTTTAGCTGATATCGATTTGAGGAAGTTGCAGAGCCATACTGCGAGGGGTTTTCATTTCCTCGAAGAGAATTATTCTGCATATTCAGGTTAGTAGTGACAGATAAATTTTCAAAGGTGCACTTCTTCACCCATATTTGCTTCTTGGGTGAACCAGACCTGCAGTTAGTTCCAACATACCGACCGAAAACCTTACCATTCTGCTGTTTGAAGAGTTTGTAGTTTGAGTCATCAGACTCGTCAGAAACAACAGGAATAGGAGTGTCATATCCAGACAGGAACGCAGGTTCGAGAGTTTTGCTCTTAGCTAGAACCCAACTAGTTCGAGGATATTGCTCGGGAGTCTAGTAGGTTCCATCAACGTTGAGTTTCCTTTCGAAACCCAATCCTTCCTTTCGGGGATTTCTGTGCAGTATTGACTTCTTGAGCACATCACATAGTGTTTGATGTCCTCTGAGGCTTTTTAGCATTCCTGTCTCAAGCAAGTTCTTTAGCCTGCAATTTTCATCAGAGATAGCAGCAAATTCCTCGGAAGAGGGGTTAGAAATATCATTCGAAGTAGTTGCAACATTCTCGATGACAGCATTGGATGATTCAACATTCGAATCAACATTGCTACGTTCTAGGCATTTTGAGCAAGGAGGCACAAAATCATCAGGAAGGTTGTTAGATTGCTCGGCGAAGAGAGAAGCTTTTTCTTTCTCGAGCGCGTTATAAGACTCTTTCAGTGACTCGAGTTCTTGATTCCTGCTAAGGAGTTCATCTGATAAATTCTCGTAGTCGACTGTAAGAGAATCATATTGTTCGGAAAGATCATCAATCGTTGAAGAAAAAGCATCGTGCTTTTCAGTCAACTCTTGATTCTTCTCCATCTCTTCGACCAGTAATCCTTCGGTTCTCCTGAGATTCATCTCAAGTTTTTCAAGCTCATCTTGTTGAGATTTTTGCAATCTTAACAAGTTTTGCAAAGGCAAGGTATTTAGAGGAATATTCAGTCATAGGTTTTTGGTGCTTTGCTGATACCTGAACCTTTGAGGTTTTTGCCATGAGACAGAATGCGATAGGTTCATCATCAGTTGAAGCATGATCATCATTGTCTGATTCGAGAGACTTCTTGGATGATTCATAGGCGATGAATGCATTTCCTCTTCCTAGGTTTCTGTAAAACTCTTCGTCTTCTGATTCGGATTCAGATGTTTCATCTTCAGATTCCATATTCATTTCTGCACACACTCTAGTCAGCTGCGATATTTTCTTCAGATTAGATTCAATGGACGCTCTTGTTTGCACGTCAGTGACTGGTCTCGTCGAAGAAGATGCGACAGATATATTTTTCTTCGAGAGCTTAGTGTGACGATCCACTCGAGTGAACCCAGAGCAATGAAGATAAATCCATCTGTTGCTAGGTTTTTCATCTTGTTCCCAACAAGGACAGTGCGCGATGTAGTGACCGAGTTGTTTGCACTTGAAGCACTTCATCTCTTTCAGAGGTAATCTTCTTGAAGATTCAGGCAAATCAACTTCGTCATCATTTGTGAGACATAGATTTTGTCTTCTGAGATCACTTAGTCTCTCTGTGAGCATTTCGAGTTCTCTTGTGATAGTGATTCTCGATATCTTCTTCTTGTGAACTGCCATAGTGTGAAAGAATTTCCCCTTCGCTTTCCGAAGAAGATTCTTGATGCCCATTTTCAAGTTCCATCTTTTCTTCGTGAATAGACAACAGCGTCATGACTTCGACGTAGTGAAGTTCTTCATAGTCTGGTCTTTGCTTGATTTCAGCCATGATTGGATGAAAGGTTGCATCAAGAACGCTCAGCAACTTGTTGACCACATCTCTATCGGTGATGTCAGTTACTCCTTGTTGATGAAGTCTTTCAACAATATTTGTCAATCGATCGGTGAGTTCCATAGCACTTTCCCTACGAAGACTTCTGAAGCTAGCAAACATGGCACGAAGCATATCCGTGTGTTGATCTGTTCTGGTAGTGAATTCTTCATGGATATTTTTGATGGCATCCCAGAGTTGCTTAGCCGTGTCAAGCTTTCGGAGCCGAATAAAAATGTCTCTAGAGATGCTGTCACAGATAATATCTTTTGCTTGAGCATCCAACCGTATCATAGCTTCGTCATTGGAAGTAGGAGCATCAGGATGTTGAACAGTGTATCCATTTTCCACAATTTGCCAAAGTTCAATGTTGATGGCCTGAAGTCTGATTTTCATTCGCTCTCTCCAGTAGACATAGTCATTTCCATCGAAGATAGGAAACCTTTCAGAGTGCGAGGATCTACCTGCATACGACATACTCAAAACTCCAAGGTTGTTAGACCTTTAATAAGCAGAGACAGGGAGTACCTGCTCTGATACCAATTGTTAGGACCGAGAGTATATCGACCAGAGGGGGGTGAATGGGAGATTCAAAAATTCTTGCGAATGTTTTGAACCGATCCCAAACACAGCAGCGAAAATAAGGTTCGGTAGCAAGGCACTTAATTTAGCTCGCTATAGAGGACCAAATCTATCAATGTAGAAAACAGCAATTTGATCGAGCGATGAATATCACAAGTCTGACATGTTCAATGGTAATGCTACTAATGATCAGATGCAAAATCATGAGAGAAAACTAGATATGAACTGCGATGGATATGCACGAGAAATGGTGACAAGGTGAATGAATACGGCACAAAATCAGATCACGCAGACATACAGAATTACGACGAGAGATAAATTAACTTGAGGCGATGGAAAGGAACGATGAGAATGCAATAGACAATTGATGAACTAAGATTGATCAGATACAACTATCGGCACTGAGCATGAATGTACACTGTTGAAGGAAATGCAGTAATGTAAAGCGAACCAGTGGTGCTCGATGGCGACAGTAGAATTTGGTAGACCAGTTCGCCCTTCTGCCAAAGGACTACGTCTGGTTGGAGGGGTTGTGATTTAACACAGAGGATAAACTCTCCTCGCCCTGTTCTCCTTCAACTCGAAGCTGATCAGACTCCAGTTGATTTCATTCGTGGTAGATACTTGTCGGCGATCTCCAAACCTTCACTGAAGATAAACTCTCTTCAGCTCTCTTCGCGAACCACAATGACTTTTGGTTGCTGAAGATCTTGCTCGGTGAAGACAATTACTCTTCGTCACTCGAGCTGACACCTATCCGTCTAGAGAGTGTGCAGCTCTCAAGAGTAATAGGTACAAGAACTCTCAACTCAGAACTACTGTGATGCTCAACCACTGTCTAAGTTTTGGCTCTTGATTTTTCTCTCGGTGGATCTTAAACTCAAATCTCTCGGAGAGGGGATGCTCAATCAATCTTCTCAGAAATCTTAAGCGAAGCAGCCGACGGGCAACGTTGGAGCGGGGTGGCTATTTATAGCCGCAGCCTTCCCTGAAGGGAAAAGACCAAATTAGACATGTGGAGCGGCCAATGGCCGAACGACACGAGTCCAACGGTCGGAATTGATCACAACGGTAACATTACGTGCGGGGAAAGTAATGCTAACTCCTCAGTTCGAAAGATATCTCCTACAGCGACGAAGAACACGTCTTCTGCTGGCAGGTAATCATTCGAAGCATAAAGAGATTTCTCTCAGTCTTGCATAGGTTTGGGCTAAGCATCACAACGGATCTAAGCTTCGAGAACCTATACCCCTCTTAATAGTACGGAGGTCCTATGACTCAAATGAATGAAAGAGAAACCACGAAAAGAATGCTACGTCTTCACTTCGTCTTCGTCTTCCATCGCTGCAGTCAATTTTCTTCGGACAGAATCACGGAACCAATTGCTTCGCGTCAGCAATAAATCTTCGAGGGGTCAACTCCTTCACTTCATTCTTCTCGTTTACAAGTCTTCAAAGGATGTAGCTCATTCTTCTCTGCGGTGCAGATATTCTTCGGTGAAGTTCCTCGAACTGTACACCTGAGACAGCATTTTCTTCGGCACTTGTATGAACTATTTCTCTCTGTGTGCACTAGCAAACAAATCAGTCCATACCTGTTTCTGTCAACAATCTCCAAAACATAAGAGGGCAAGAATTGCACCAACAATAAGTTCAGCATAGTCTTACATCTCATAATGACAAAAGCAGAAATATCATACAGCATTGGCAACATAGATAGTAATATCTAGTGATCTAGTGTGGCAGTACTAGATCCACTTCTTGCTCTGCTCCCTTGTACTCTTGTTGCCTTCCATGGCTGTGTTGGCACTCTTGGTCTTCTTGGACCTTTTGCTGAGGAGTTCTTCAGTGGTGTCCTCTGTTTCAACCATAGGTATGTTTTCCTTCCTCTTTTTGTTCTTGTGAAGTGCAGAGGTAGTGGATGCAAACATGACTTCAGTAGTAGTGTTGTCAGCAGAAGGAGAGGTCTCTTGCTCCTTGGTGCCCTGTATTGGTGGAAGAGAACACACAAGGGAGTTATCAACAGGGCAGATCTCAGGGATAACAAATGGTAAAGTTGATGTAGCAGCTCCTTGACTAATGATGGTCCAAACAGTAGAAGAAATGAATTTTTTGGCCCATTCAAACTTATCTGGAGATAACAGTGTGACTGATAGAAAATTCACCCAATCCACTGGTACCTGTATGATATCCTTGCTGTCTTCTGTTGGTGCAAAGTGTTTCTTCCATACCTTAGCTCCTTCTATCCCAATTAGCTTCTCCTCATTGCTCAAGTTAGCAGCTGTGATATCTTTTAGTATTTGTTCTACTTGTTCCTCTCTTTGTGACTGCTCTGTACCTGTATTATGATCCTGATTAGCAAATATAGGGTCTGGAAAGCCTGGGGGTGCAGTCATATCTGAATCTTCTTTCTCACCTGTATATGGTTGCTCAAATGTGCCTTCCAGATCATGACCAGTACCAGTTATTATAGGATCAGACTCCACATTTCCAGCCACTACAGCCAAAGCAGTAATACTCAGGTGCTCTGTATTGTCAGTCCTGTTGATATCAGCCATAGGTGCTTCCTGCCTACTGTTGTGATCTACAGAAAGTTCCACCAGCTTAGAAGTACCCCTTGTATGAGTAGTAGCCTCCTTGCAAGAAGGTGTAATTTCATGAGCCATAAGCTCAAAATACATAGGGTCTTCCATTTGTCTCTCTGTGAGGGTCCAATTTGCCATCTGATTGCCTCCATGCTGGGCTCTGGGCCAAGTTGGGCCTGGCAGATGGGAAGGAGCAAGTTTTCCACATGACCAGCTGGTTGCAGTTGTTGGGCCTGGTCCTGCACTGGTCCATTGGGTACAGCCTCCAGATTTAAATCAGGTAGTACATGCATAACAGGTGCTATAGGACTATTTGCAGATGCAGCAGTGTTAGCACTGTTATCAGAAGGGACCATAGAGAGTGTTATGCTGTTGTTTGCCTCCATTGCAAGATTGTTATTTTCTTCCAGAGGTTCCATAAGTTCATTCATAGCCAGAAATCCACATGTCTGTATCTCCATGTCTGCTTCTTGTGGCATAGCCCAATGGTCCCACCCTGGCAATGGATCCTGATCATCTTCCTCCATGTTATCCTCTCCATGCAAGATTGGATCATTATTAGTAGCAGCATTGAGTGCCAACTGAAGATTCACTTGTGGAACTTGTGGTGGAGCAGGTGCCTGATTGTCATCATGCTCATGCTATTGCAGAGGACCTAGGAAATGATTGTGTTGATTAGGATGGAAATTGGCTTGATGTGGCACTGGATGAGGATTGCCATGAGGTGCAACTGGGTCCTCATCAGGAGCTTCAGCTCCCAGAATCTGATGTTGAATAATCACTACAGGAACAATAAGTGCACCTGTCTGGAAGTCATATCCCTCTCCCAGTACAATGTTGCTTGGTATGTCTCTCAGTTCTTCCACTCTAACCTTCACCATCAGATTTTCTCTAGTGCTACGGACTCTGTCCCACATAAGAAATTTGACAAACTTACTGACAGCATTGCTGATGTAACACCCCGAGTGTCATGCTACAGTGACCCCACACTAATGAGGCCATGTCATCATGATCATCTTAATAAAATTGCATTTAAGAAATAATTCAACTCAAATTCCAATTCAAAATATAAGTCCAATTAATATTTCTTCAAACTGCAGAACTAAAGTCTTCATAATTTTGCAGATATTCACTAAGAAATTGTCATACAGAAACCAACATTAATTGAATTATTAAAATGCCCCTAACCTATTTAAAACAGAGCCAACAACATTAAATTTTGCTATTTCAATTTAAACAAATATCTAAACTATTAAAAATAATTTGAAACTGTTTGTGCTAGTCCTATATATGGCCTAGTATTTATGTGTTAGGTTTCATAGGCAGCAAAAATCATTTGGTGCTCCAATTAAATGCCAAACAGTAGCTAAAGTGAAAGACAGAAAAAGAAATGGAAAAACAAAAAGGCACTACTGTGCACTTGCAGCCCACTGCTACAGTGCGAGGCCCAGCCCACAACAGGCCATTCCCCTTCCTCTTTACAGAGGAGGAGGCCGAGCCAGGACGTGGCCGCCATCCACGGCGCCATGGCCTCGTCTGTCGCCGTGTCGATCATCCGCTGGCACCCCGCGATGCATAAAGCCCTCCCCGACGCGATGGACAACCCTAGCCTCTCTGTTGACCCCTCGTTCTCCTCCCCCTCTCGTTTTGACGGCGCAAGAGTACGTGAGCGCCATGGCCGTCGTTGTAGCCATGGCCACCAACCTCCCCGGCGCCCAGGGTGATGTCCACGAGCTCCGGCGTCGACGTCTCCATCGACTAGTGCTACCGGTTCGAGCGGGGAAGCACTGCATCGCCGGGATCGACGTGTCTTCCTCGCCTACAGCCGTCGCTGCCCCGCGCCCGATCTACCTCACGGGAGCTCCTCCGCCACGCCGGCCGCGTCCTCCGCCTCCCCCCGTGAGCGCCACTCCCATTCCCCTCGTTTCCCCTCCGTTCCGTCGCCGTAGCCGTCGCCTTGAGTTCGCCATGGCCGCGCCCGAGCTCCCGTGTACGCGCTGCATTGCCGCTGCTTCGCTTGCTGCTCCTGGCCGTGCCCGCGTGCCTGCCGCTAGCTGCTGCTTGCTGCTCCCCGCGCCTGCTGCTGCTCTTGCCACGGCTGCGCTGCTGCTGCTAGCCGCTCCTGCTAGCTGCCCTTGCTGTTGCTGCCACTTTACTATTGCTACTGCGTTGCGGCTGTACTGCTGCCGCTGGTGCTGCTGATGATGTCGCTGTCGCGCTGCCGTCGCTGCTCTGCTCTGCTATGGCTGCGCCGCTGCCTCTACTTGCTGCTAGCTGCGCTGCTTGCTGCCATGCGCTGCTTGCTGCTGCTGCTGGCCATGGCCATGGCCATGGCTAGCATGTGTGTGTGTGTGTGCAGCGTGTGTGCTACTGCCGCTAGGTGTGCCGTGTGCGTGAGCATGTGTGTGTGTGCGCTCTGTATGTGTGCGTAGGTGTGTGTATGAGCCGGCCCTTGTTTAGTCTAGCTTAGGATTAAATTAGTGCTAAGTTAGTCTAGTAGTAGATGACATGTAGGCCCCCCATTAAATAAGTTAGATTTATTTATTTGTTTAGGTATAGCCTATGACATGTGGGCCACCCCTTCTCTATTTGACCAGTCAAATTGACTTGGTCAAACTCGTATTAAACAATTTCAGAAATTTCAGAAAATCGAATAAACTTCGGAAAATCATAACTAATTCATACTAACTCGGATGAAAAAGTTTTTTATATGAAAAATGATCAGAAAAATCTAACGAATCCAAATATGTCATCCGCATTAATGTTAGAATCCTCTAAGTAGGTGAACCTATAACTTTTGGCTTGTTTCTGATAGATGAATAGTGCATGACCTTGATAAAATAATTCCAGATAAATTCCTAAATTATCTAAAATATTTAGAGATGCATTATATCACCTCTGCGTATCGTTTAGGCATGTCATGCATAGTGATTGCATTTGTATGCTTGTATTTATTTGTTTCTTCCCCCTCTTCATCTCCGGTAGACCTCGAGACCGACGTGGCCCCTGGGTACGACTACGTCGCAGACGCCCAGCCTCTTCAGCAAAGCTTCCAGGCAAGCAAACCCCCTTGATCATTCCTATATCGCCCATTCTTTCTCTCCCATGCTTGCATTAGAATTTGCTACTGTATTTGATTGCTCCTATTCTGATGCATAGCCTGATTTTGTAACCTGATGTTGATACCTTACCTGCTATCCTAAATGCTTAGTATAGGTTGGTTAGTGATCCATAAGTGACCCCTCACCTTTGTCCTTGTTGCCCCGCTTTGTTACCGGTGCCCCGATCAATGTGATCGATGTACAGAGACTGACACAGCACCGCACCCCCCTTAGTTGTACGACTCTGCAGAGCTACTATCGAGTGCCGAGGGTGATACCTCCTACCTCACTCCTGATGATATCTCTGTAGCGTAGCTAATCGGTTGTGGGTTACCGAGGGTGATTCCTATTTCACCACCTCTGATGAGGCCTCTGTCGTGCAGCCCCTCAAGTGTGAACCCATCGAGGGTGATTCCTCCAAGTTCACCTTGACGGTTACATCGAGTGGGAATCCAACGAGGGTGATTCCTCGGATTCCCCACGATATTATGGACACACGGGTACTTTGACCTTCACCTCAGACCATTGTTAAAGATGGGTCGGCTCCAAGAGCACCCGCGAGATAATGTTGAAGTCGGGCCGACCCAAAGGGTACCCGCGAGAGAGTCATGTGGCGGCTGGCTATTAGCGGTACCACCCAAAATGTGGTGGTAGCTCGGGACTTGTCCCGACAGCCAACACGGAACTTACACTGTAGTCGGAGCGACAGGGCAGGCGGAGACTACCTAAGAGAGAGGTGGGCCTAGTCCCTGGTCGTGGTCCGTGAGATACCTAGTCGGAACGGCCGAAGCACTGGTCGTCTCCGCGAGCTCCTAATAATTCACTAACGGATTTGGGTATTTGATCTGAGTTGGCCACTGGCCTATACGCACTACCACCACGCGGGATAATGGTTTAATGGGGCCCTCGGCGCCGTATGTATCAGCCGAAAGCTCTGTCAGATGTCCAGTTCAGCATTGTGAGCCAGTCGGGACAAGGCCATCCAGGACTGAGGTGGTGCTTGGACTCTGACCGGCGACACAACGACCCAGAGTGCAAAGGGCGATGGGCCCAAGACCCCCGAGCACTTAGGATGTAGACCGGCGGGGACCTTTCTGTGGAGCCTAGGTAGGACTACGTCGTGTCGATCAGCCGAGGCTGGGCATGACGAAGAAAAGTGTGTTCGGCCAGAGTTAATCGAGCGTGTTGGGTAACAGTAGTGCACCCCCAGGGAATTATCTATTCGAATAGCCGTGTCCACGGTAACAGGACGCTCAGTGTTGTATCCCAATCTACTACAACTTGAACTGGATACTTGTGATTCTAAACTGAAATGATAGCTCCGGGATCGCTTTCTCGTAGGGAGTCGAGGAAGGATCTCTGGGCATGGCTAATATATACTTGTTACTATATTATATGTTACTCTACTCTCTTCTGTTGCTGCAAGACGCTGGAAGATGCTAGTCTTCGATAGGCTAGGCCTTCCCCTCTATTCTGGCATTTCTGCAGTATAGTCCACAGATACAGCCCCTTCATTTGATACGATGCATACTTAGTATAGATCTGATGTAAGTCTTGCAAGTACTTTGGATGAGTACTCACGGTTGCTTTGCTACCTCTTTTCCCCTACCCGATTGCTGCGATCAGATGACGAAGTCCCGGAGACAGCTGATCCCGCCGATGACTACTACTACCCCGACGGAGCTTACTACTACGTGGAGACCGACGACCAGGAGTAGATAGGAGGCTCCCAGGCAGGAGGCCTGCGCCTTTTTTATCTAGATGTCGTTGTTTTGCTCAGCCTTCTTAAGGCAACCTTTGTCTAATTATGTATGTACTCAGATATTGTTGCTTCCGCTGACTCTTGTGTAACTCGAGCTTATGTATTCGAGCCCTCGAGGCCCCTGGCTTGTAATATAAAGCTTGTATTATTTTATTTTGTGTCTAGAGTTGTGTTGTGATATCTTCCCGTGAGTCCCTGGGCTTGATCGTGCTCATTTGTGTGTATGATTAGTGCACGGTCGAGTCGGGGGCGTCACAAGCTGGTATCAGAGCTGACTGCCTGTAGGAACCCCCCCTTTCCAACTCCTTGGCCGAAGTTGAGTCTAGTCTTTGAAAAACGATTTTACTAACATGGCTGTGTGGCTTATGGGCCCACGTCGCCAATGGATGGGATTAGAATCTTTTATTCCTCTCCTTTACTCTGGGACTCTGATATCTCTTCTATTCGGGTTAAAGATTTTATTAACTCTAACTCTAGGTTCTCATGTTCACATCCACCCGGAGAGCTGAATTGTCTGCAATTATTCCTTTCCATTGGTCTGTTTAACCTGATAATCATATTTTCTTTTCCATTGGTCTGTTTAACCTTTCTTGCAATCTAGCTTTTATCTGAGCAGTGATAATTCCCTGCTTAAGTCAACACCCCCAAATAAAACCTTGTTACTATTGTTGATGACATTCCGATAACCACCGATGGACGAGAACCTTGCCTATTGGTCTGCCTTGTTTTAACGAGCAGGAAAAAGGTTCTCTTCGTTCCCTGCCCATGGTACCGACGTGTTGCCGACATAGCTGACAGACTTTCCTCTGATACGTCTTGTTGTCGTGACCGCGCAAGATGTCATCGCCCTTCCTACTCTTAATCCACACTCACTGCAACTCCATAGGATCGAAAACTAACTTTCATGTACAACTTGATTCCGAAGTATCCTTTGCACATGGCTTCGTATGTTATCACGAGCCACATTCCTAGAGATGATCTATTCTGGTATCAGACACGATACTTATTCCCGTTGCTCTGAACCCCTTTCACACTCTGTGTCAAGCATCGAACGATTGTCTACCCGCTTGAAACTCCTTATTGTACCTTCTTACTTGCTCTCGATGTTTTTCTTAAGTTTCAAATCGAGAGATACTATATGCCACATTCCCTGAGTTACCTACCAGATACTCAACCTTGTAAACGCCCGTCCTTCCGGAGTTACCCCCTTTTCCTTTCGTAAGTACGATGAAGACTCCGAAGAAAGGATGGCAGCTTCGTCATGACGCATGATGCGGGGAAAATGAAGACATCAACGCAATGGACTGACCTCTTCGAGAAGAACAATCAAGGCCAAGAAGACTCGTTACAATTTCGTAACCAATCCCTTCCCCTTTACTCCACCTCTTAAATCTCGGGACGAGATTTCTTGTAGTGAAGGAGATTTGTAACACCCCCAGTGTCATGCTACAGTGACCCCACACTAATGAGGCCATGTCATCATGATCATCTTAATAAAATTGCATTTAAGAAATAATTCAACTCAAATTCCAATTCAAAATATAAGTCCAATTAATATTTCTTCAAACTGCAGAACTAAAGTGTTCATAATTTTGCAGATATTCACTAAGAAATTGTCATACAGAAACCAACATTAATTGAATTATTAAAATGCCCCTAACCTATTTAAAACAGAGCCAACAACATTAAATTTTTCTATTTCAATTTAAACAAATATCTAAACTATTAAAAATAATTTGAAATTGTTTGTGCTAGTCCTATATATGGCCTAGTATTTATGTGTTAGGTTTCATAGGCAGCAAAAATCATTTGGTGCTCCAATTAAATGCCAAACAGTAGCTAAAGTGAAAGACAGAAAAAGAAATGGAAAAACAAAACGGCACTACTGTGCACTTGCAGCTCACTGCTACAGTGCGAGGCCCAGCCCACAACAGGCCTTTCCCCTTCCTCTGTATAGAGGAGGAGGCAGAGCCAAGACGTGGCCACCATCCACGGCGCCATGGCCTCGTCTGTCGTCGTGTGGATCATCCGTCGGCACCCCGAGATGCATAAAGCCCTCCCCGACGCGATGGACAACCCTAGCCTCTCTATTGACCCCTCGTTCTCCTCCCCCTCTCGTTTTGACGGCGCAAGAGTACGTGAGCGCCATGGCTGTTGTTGTAGCCGTGGCCACCGACCTCCCCGGCACCCAGGGTGATGTCCACGAGCTCCGGCGTCGACGTCTCCATCGACTAGTGCTACCGGTTCTAGCGGGGAAGCACTGCATCGCCGGGATCGACGCGTCTTCCTCGCCTACGGCCGCCGTTGCCTCGCGCCCGATCTACCTCACCGGCGCTCCTCCGCCACGCCGGTCGCGTCCTCCGCCTCCTCCCGTGAGCGCCACTCCCATTCCCCTCGTTCCCCCTCCGTTCCGTCGCCATAGCCGTCGCCTTGAGTTCGCCATGGCCGCGCCCAAGCTCCCGTGTACGCCCTGCACTGCTGCTGCTCCGCTTGCTGCTCCTGGCCGCGCCCGTGTGCCTGCCGCTAGCTGTTGCAACTGCTGCTTGCTGCTTCCCGCGCCTGCTGCTGCTCTTGCCGCGGCTACGCTGCTGCTGCTAGCCGCTCCTGCTAGCTGCCCTTGCTGCTGCTGCCACTGTACTGCTGCTGCTGCGTTGCGGCTGTACTGCTGCCGCTGGTGCTGTTGATGCTGTCGCTGCTGCGCTGCCGTCACTGCTCTGTTACGGCTGCGCCGCTGCCTCTACTTGCTGCTTGCTGCTGCTGCTGGCCATGGCCATGGCTAGCATGTGTGTGTGTGTGCAGCGTGTGCGCTACTGCCGCTAGGTGTGCCGTGTGCGTGAGCATGTGTGTGTGTGTGCACTGTGTGTGTGTGCGTAGGTGTGTGTATGAGCCGGCCCTTGTTTAGTCTAGCTTAGGATTAAATTAGTGCTAAGTTAGTCTAGTAGTAGATGACATGTAGGCCCCTCATTAAATAAGTTAGATTTATTTATTTGTTTAGGTATAGCCTATGACATGTGGGCCACCCCTTCACTATTTGACCAGTCAAATTGACTTGGTCAAACTCGTAGTAAACAATTTCAGAAATTTCAGAAAATTGAATAAACTTCGGAAAATCATAACCAATTCATACTAACTCGGATGAAAAAGTTTTCTATATGAAAAATGATCAAAAAAATCTAACGAATCCGAATATGTCATCTGCATTCATGTTAGAATCCTCTAAGTAGGTGAACCTGTAACTTTTGGCCTATTTCTGATAGATGAATAGTGCATGACCATGATAAAATAATTCCAGATAAATTCCTAAATCATCTAAAATATTTAGAGATGCATTATATCACCTTTGCATATCGTTTAGGCATGTCATGCATAGTGATTGCATTTGTATGATTGTATTTATTTGTTTATTCCCCCTCTTCTTCTCTGGTAGACCCCGAGACCGACGTGGCCCCTGGGTACGACTACGTCGCAGACGCCTAGCCTCTTCAGCAAAGCTTCCAGGCAAGCAAACCCCCTTGATCATTCCTATATCGCCCATTCTTTCTCTCCCATGCTTACATTAGAATTTGCTATTGTATTTGATTGCTCCTATTCTGATGCATAGCCTGATTTTGTAACCTGCTGTTGATACCTTACCTGCTATCCTAAATGCTTAGTATAGGTTGGTTAGTGATCCATAACTGACCCCTCACCTTTGTCCTTGTTGCCCCGCTTTGTTACCGGTGCCCCGATCAATGTGATCGATGTACAGAGACTGACACAGCACCGCACCCCCCTTAGTTGTACGACTCTGCAGAGATACTATCGAGTGCCGAGGGTGATACCTCCTACCTCACTCCTGATGATATCTCTGTAGCGTAGCTAATCGGTTGTGGGTTACCGAGGGTGATTCCTATTTCACCACCTCCGATGAGGCCTCTGTCGTGCAGCCCCTCAAGTGTGAACCCATCGAGGGTGATTCCTCCAAGTTCACCTTGACGGTTACATCGAGTGGGAATCCAACGAGGGTGATTCCTCGGATTCCCCATGATGTTATGGACACACGGGTACTTTGACCATCACCTCAGACCATTGTTAAAGACGGGTCGACTCCAAGAGCATCCGCGAGATAATGTTGAAGTCGGGCCGACCCAAAGGGTACCCGCGAGAGAGTCCTGTGGTGGCTGGCTGTTAGCGGTACCACCTAGAATGTGGTGGTAGCTCGGAACTTGTCCCAACAGCCGACACGGAACTTACACTGTAGTCGGAGCGACAGGGCAGGTGGAGACTACCTAAGAGAGAGGTGGGCCTAGTCGCTGGTCGTGGTCCACGAGATACCTAGTCGGAACGGCCGAAGCACTGGTCGTCTCCGCGAGCTCCTAATAATTCACTAACGGATTTGGGTATTTGATCTGAGTTGGCCACTGGCCTATACGCACTACCACCACGTGGGATAATGGTTTAATGGGGCCCTCGGCGCCGTATGTATCAGCCAAAAGCTCTGTCCGATGTCCAGTTCAGCATTGTGAGCCGGTCGGGACAAGGCCATTCAGGACTGAGGTGGTGCTTGGACTCCGACCCGCGACACAACGACCCGGAGTGCAAAGGGCGATGGGCCCAAGACCCCTGAGCACTTAGGATGTGGACCGGCGGGGACCTCTCTGCGGAGCCTAGGTAGGACTACATCGTGTCGATCAGCCGAGGCCGGGCATGACCGAGAAAAGTGTGTCCGGCCAGAGTTAATCGAGCGTGTTGGGTAACAGTAGTGCACTGCTACTTGTGAGCTGCGTTGGTAATTCCCTAAAGAGGAAGGGAGATGCAGTACAGTAGAGATAAGTATTTCCCTCAGTTATGAAAGCAAGGTTATCAATCCAGTAGGAGAATCACGCAACACCTCGTTAGCAGTACTGCACACAAAACAACAAATCCTTGCACCCAACGCAAACAAGGGGTTGTCAATCCCTCGGCGGTTAATTGCAAGATTAAATTGTATGTGATAGATAGATAGATTAAACTAAAAATATAAAATAAAATAAAGTAAAAGTGCAGCAAGGTATTTTTAGGGTTTTTAATATATGATTTAGATAGACCCGGGGGCCATAGTTTTCACTAGAGGCTTCTCTCAAGAAAATAGCATATGGTGGGTAGACAAATTACTGTTGGGCAATTGATAGAAAAGCAAATAATCATGACGATATCCAAGGCAATGATCATGTATAGGCATCACGTCCGAGACAAGTAGACCAACTCCTGCCTGCATCTACTACTATTATTCCACACATCGACCGCTATCCAGCATGCATCTAGTGTATTAAATCCATAAAGAACAGAGTAACGCCTTAAGCAAGATGACATGATGTAGACAAAGTAAACTCATGCATGAATAAACCCCATCTTTTTACCCTTAATAGCAATGATACATACGTGTCATGTCCCTTTCTGTCACTGGGATTGAGCACCGCAAGATCGAACCCATTACAAAGCACCTCTTCCCATGGCAAGATAAATCAATCTAGTTGGCCAAACAAAATCAATAGATCGGAGAAGAAATATGAACCTATAATAATCATGCATAAAAGAGTTCAGAGAAGACTCAAATAATATTCATGGATAATCTGATCATAAACTCATAATTCATCGGATCCCAACAAACACACCGCAAAAAGTGATTACATCAGATAGAACTCCAAGAACATCGAGGAGAACATTGTATTGAAGATCAAAAAGAGAGAAGAAGCCATCTAGCTACTAACTATGGACCCGAAGGTCTATGGTAAACTACTCACGCATCATCGGAAGGGCAGCAAGGTTGATGTAGAGCCCCTCCGTGATCGATTCCCCCTCCGGCGGAGTGCCGGAAAAGGCCCCCAGATGGGATCTCTCAAGAACAGAAGCTTGCGGCGGCGGAAAAAGTATTTCGTGGACTCTTCTATTGGTTTCCCGATTTTAGAGAATTTATAGTGGCAGAATTAGGTCAAACGGAGCTGTGTGGGCCCCACAAGCCACCAGGGCGCCCCCCCCCCCCGGGGCGCGCCCTGGTGCCTTGTGGGCCACTGCTTAATCTTCTGGCCCTCTCCCGAAGCTTCCAGTACTTGTTATGTCCAGAAAAAAATATCCAAAAAGTTTCGTGGCATTTGGACTTCGTTTGGTACTGATATTCTGGAAAACCAAAAACAGGCAAAAAACAGCAACTGGCACTAGGCACTAAGTTAATAGGTTAGTCCCAAAAAATGATATATAATTGCAGTAAATGTATATAAAAACATCCAAGATTGATAATATAATAGCATGGAACAATAAAAAATTATAGATACGTTGGAGACGTATCAGCATCCCCAAGCTTAATTCCTGCTCGTCCTCGAGTAGGTAAATGATAAAAACAGAATTTTTGATGTGGAATGCTACCTATCATATTCATCACATATTGTTTTCTTTTATAGCATGGACATTTGGACTTGAATGATTCAAAGCAATAGTCTATAATTTGACATGAAGATATAAATACTCAAGCATGCTAACAAGCAACCATGTCTTTCAAAATATCGACGCTAAAGAAAGTTATCCCTAGCCCATTATGCTCAATCATTGATCCATTCATGAAACACACTCAATATTAGCTACACACAATGCACAAGTATGACAATAGTGCTCTCTAGTTGGTGCTTTATAAGAGAAGATGGAGACTCAAAATAAAAATAAAAATTGCATAAAAGTAAATAGATAGGCCCTTCGTAGAGGGAAGCAGAGATTTGCAAATGTGCCAGAGCTCAAAGCTTAAATTAGAGAGATAAAATTATTTTTGAGAGGCATGCTTTTCCTGTCAACGAAAACGACCGAGAATTCCCAATATCTTCCATGCTAGACACATCATAGGCGGTTCCCAAACAGAAAGTAAAGTTTATTTCCTTTCCACCATTCTTTCACAATCCATGGCTAGCCGTATCCACGGGTGCCCTCCATACCAACACTTTCCAAGGAATTTTGTTGTTATTAATTTTGATTTCATTGTGGGACTGGGCATCCCTATTACCAGCCACTCTCTCGTGCAATGACAAGTGAATAAACACTCATCATGAGAATAACACACCTAGCATGGAAAATATTGGCCACCCCCTACCGCTTCATGAGTGGTACGGGCACACAAAACAGAATATTATTTTGAAAATTAGAGTTGGCACACGCAAATTTACTTGGAACGGCATGGAAATACCGCATATAGGTAGATATGGTGGACTCATTTGGCACAACTTGGGTTTAAGGAGTTTGGATGCACAAGCAGTATTTCCGCTTAGTACAAATGAAGGCTAGCAAATAGATTGAGAAGCAACCAACCAAAAAGCGAAAACGGTCATAAACATGCATTGAACATAACTAACACCGAATAATGCACCATAAGTAGGATACAATTTTTTTGCATAACTATTGACTTAATGTGCATGCATAGGGAATCACAAACCTTAACACTAATATTCTTACTAAATCACAATTACTCACTAACATGACTCACATATTATCATCTCCATATCGCAAAACTATTGCAAGGAATCACACTTATCATATCCAATGATCTATATGAAAGTTTTTATTATATCCCTCTTGAATATTCATCACTTTGGGACCAAATTCATATCTTGTGCAAATTACCATTACTATTATCCACTCTCAAAAATATATAAGTGAAGCCTGAGAGTGCAAATATTTCTTCAAAATTTTAATCTTATCAACTCTCAAAATAATATAAGTGAAGCATGAGAGTTTAAATATTTCTTCAAAATTTTATCTTATCAACTCTCAAAATAATATAAGTGAAGCATGAGAGTTCAAATATTTCTTCAAAATTTAGCCACCGCCGTGCTCAAAAATATTTAAGTGAAGCACTAGAGCAACTGCCTAGCTCAAAAAATTTAAGTGAAGCACATAGAGTATTCTAACAAATCATGATGAACGTGTAGCTCTCTCAAATTGGTGTGTCCGACAAAGATGATTGTGACAAACTAAAAAGAAAACAAAGCAAAGACTCATATAATACACGGCGCTCCAAGCAAAACACATATCATGTGACGAATAAAAATATAGCTCCAAGTAAAATTACCGATGGTTGGTAGAAGAAAGAGGGGATGCCTTCCGGGGCATCCCCAAGCTTAGACGATTGAGTCTTCCTTGAATATTACCTTGGGGTGCCTCGGGCATCCCCAAGCTTAGGCTCTTGACACTCCTTATTCCTTCATCCATCATGATCTCACCCAAAACTTGAAAACTTCAATCACATAAAACTCAACAAAACCTTCGTGAGATCCGTTAGTATAACAAAACAAATCACTACTTTAAGTGCTGTTGCAAACCCATTCATATTTTATTTTTGCATTATACCTACTGTATTCTAACTTCTCCATGGCTTATACCCCCCGATACAATCCATAGTTTCATCAAAACAAGCAAGCAGTGCATCAAAAACAGAATCTGTCTAAAATAGAACAGTCTGTAGAGATCTATTTAAAAGCTATACTTATGTAACTCAAAAAATTCTGAAAAAATAGGAAAACGTTGTAAATTCATATAACAATATTGTGTAAAAATTTCAGATTTTTCTGACTCTCCAGTACAGAACCAAAATTCCATCACTGGACGCAAAACTTTCTGTTTTCCAAACAGCATCAATTATACTATCTTCCAAATCATCCCAAAGGTTTTACTTGGCACAAACACTAATTAAAAACATAAAAACTCAATCATAACAGTAGCATAAATTTGAAAACACAAAATAATAGAAAAAAAAGTAAAAAAATTATTTTATTCATTGGGTTGCCTCCCAACAAGCGCTATTGTTTTATGCCCCTAGCTAGGCATAATGCATAGTTTCAAGTATTGTCATCCTTCAAGTTGATTCCATAAGTGGCCCTCATAATGGATTCCTATGGTGCTTTAATTTTCTTCCTAGGGAAATGTTCCATACCCTTCTTTAGTGGAAACTGAAATTTTATATTCCCTTCTTTCATGTCAATAACGGCACCTATGGTTCGTAAGAACGGTCTACCAAGTATTATGGGGCAAGAAGGATTGCATTCAATGTCAAGTACAATAAAATCAACGGGCACATAGTTCCTATTTGCAATAATAAGAACATCATTAATTCTACCCAAAGGCTTTCTAATAGTAGAATCCGCGAAGTGCAAATTAAGAGAATATTCATCTATATTGGTAAAATCTAGCACATCACATAGAGATTTTGGAATTGTAGAAACGCTAGCACCCAAATCACATAAAGCATTACACTCATAATTTTTAATTTTAACTTTAATGGTGGGTTCCCATTCATCATATAATTTTCTAGGAATTGAAATTTCTAATTCTAGCTTTTCTTCTAACGCTTTCATCATTGCTTCTACGATGTGTTTAGTAAAGCCTTATTTTGCTCAAAAGCGTTGGGTGAATTTAGCATGGATTGTAACAAAGAAATGCACTCAATCAAAGAACAACTATCATAATTAAAATCTTTGTAATCCAAAAGAGTGGGCACATCACTAGTTAAAGTTTTTACCTCTCCAGACCCAATTTTATCAATTTTTTTTATCAAGATTTTCACCCTCCGAATTATGGGGACGCCTACTAGCTAAAGTTGACTCTTCTTCAGTCCCCTTTTCATCAAGTTTTATATTTCTAAACAAGGAATCAATAGATGAAACACTAATCATTTTAATATCCTCATCATTACTACGATAGAAACCGAGAGGAATCGCTTTTTCTAAAAATTCTCGTTTAGCTTTTAGCATAGCGGTTCTTTTCTTACTCTCATCCATGGAGACATATAAAGCTTTAATTGATTCATTAATATCAATTTTGGGTGGCAAAATTTTAGTCTTAAGATTTTCCACATCATGAATAATTCTATCAATGCTCCTAGACATATCATCAAGTTTACTCAATTTTTCTTCTATCGTAGTGTTGAATTTTTTTGAGCATTAATAAATTCTTTAATATTACTTTCAAGATCAGAGGGCATCCTATTATTATTATAAGGATTACCATAGGAATTGCCATAATTATTAGAGGAATTTCCAGGAAACGGTCTAGCACTGAAATTACCTCTATAAGCATTACTATTAAAATTGTTTCGCGAGACAAAATTCACATCTACGGGATCATTATTTTGCTCAATCAAAGTGAATAAAGGCACATCATTAGGATTAATAGGAGTATTTTTGCTAGCAACCAATTTCATAAGCGCATCAACTTTATCACTCAAAGTACTAATTTCTTCAATAGAATTCACTTTTTTACTAGTAGGAACTCTTTCAGTATGCCATTGTGAATAATTTTCCATAATATTATCAAGCAATTTAGTAGCTTCTCCCAAAGTAATTTCCATGAAAGTACCACCCGCGGCGAAATCTAAAAGATTTCTAGAAACAAAATTCAATCCCGCATAAAAGTTTTGTATGATCATCCATAAATTTAAACCATGAGTAGGGCAATTTCTTATCATTAATTTTATCCTCTCCCAAGATTGGGCAACATGTTCATGATCAAGTTGCTTAAAATTCATAATTTGATTTCTAAGAGAAATAATTTTCGCGGGAGGAAAATACTTGGTAATAAAAGCATCTTTACACCTATCCCAAGAATCGATACTATTTCATGGTAAAGATGAAAACCAAATTTTTGCACGATCCCGTAATGAGAATGGCCATAATTTTAATTTCACAATATCATTATCCACATCTTTTTTCTTTTGCATATCACACAATTCTACGAAAGTGTTAAGATGGGATGCAGCATCTTCATTAGGACTCCTAGAAAATTGTTCTTTCATAACAAGATTTAGCAAAGCGGCATTAATATCACAAGTATCCGCACTAGCGGCGGGAGGAGCAATTGGAGTACTAATAAAATCATTATTATTAGTATTGGAAAAATCACACAATTTTGTATTTTCTTGAGACATCGTGGCTACGCAAACAAGATAGCAAGCAAGCAAACAAGAAAAAGGCAGACGGAAAATATTTTTGTATTTTTGTAAAAACTTTTTAGAAGTGGGGGAGATGAAAACGAGAGGCAAATGCAAATAAAAGGTAAATAAAGGAAATGCAAGGAGATGAAAGTTTTATGCGTAGGTACTTGATAGATGTTGATGATGTCTCCCCGGCAACGGCGCCAGAAATTCTTCCTGCTACTTATGAGCTGCGTTGGTAATTCCCTGAAGAGGAAGGGAGATGCAGTACAGTAGAGATAAGTATTTCCCTCGGTTATGAAACCAAGGTTATCAATCCACTAGGAGAATCATGCAACACCTTAGCAGCACCTGCACACAAAACAACAAATCCTTGCACCCAACGCAAACAAGGGGTTGTCAATCCCTCGGCGGTTAATTGCAAGATTAAATTGTATGTGATAGATAGATAGATTAAACTAAAAATATAAAATAAAATAAAGTAAAAGTGCAGCAAGGTATTTTTAGGGTTTTTAATATATGATTTAGATAGACCCGGGGGCCATAGTTTTCACTAGAGGCTTCTCTCAAGAAAATAGCATACGGTGGGTAGACAAATTACTGTTGGGCAATTGATAGAAAAGCAAATAATCATGACGATATCCAAGGCAACGATCATGTATATAGGCATCACATCCGAGACAAGTAGACCGACTCCTGCCTACATCTACTACTATTACTCCACACATCGACCGCTATCCAGCATGCATCTAGTGTATTAAGTCCATAAAGAATGGAGTAACGCCTTAAGCAAGATGACATGATGTAGACAAAGTAAACTCACACATGAATAAACCCCATCTTTTTACCCTTAATAGCAACGATACATACGTGTCATGTCCCTTTCTGTCACTGGGATTGAGCACCACAAGATCGAACCCATTACAAAGCACCTCTTCCCATGGCAAGATAAATCAATCTAGTTGGCCAAACCAAATCAATAGATCGGAGAAGAAATACGAAGCTATAATAATCATGCATAAAAGAGTTCAGAGAAGACTCAAATAATATTCATGGATAATCTGATCATAAACTCACAATTCATCGGATCCCAACAAACACACCGCAAAAAGTGATTACATCGGATAGAACTCCAAGAATATCGAGGAGAACATTGTATTGAAGATCAAAAAGAGAGAAGAAGCCATCTAGCTACTAACTATGGACCCGAAGGTCTGTGGTAAACTACTCATGCATCATCGGAAGGGCAGCAAGGTTGATGTAGAGCCCCTCAGTGATCGACTCCCCCTCCGGCGGAGTGCCGGAAAAGGCCCCCAGATGGGATCTCTCAAGAACAGAAGCTTGCGGCGGCGGAAAAAGTATTTCGTGGACTCTTCTATTGGTTTCCCGATTTTAGAGAATTTATAGTGGCAGAATTAGGTCAAACGGAGCTGTGTGGGCCCCACAAGCCACCAGGGCGCCCCCCCCGGGGCGCGCCCTGGTGCCTTGTGGGCCACTGTTTAATCTTCTGGCCCTCTCCCGAAGCTTCCAGTACTTGTTATGTCCAGAAAAAAATATCCAAAAAGTTTCGTGGCATTTGGACTTCGTTTGGTACTGATATTCTGGAAAACCAAAAACAGGCAAAAAACAGCAACTGGCACTGGGCACTAAGTTAATAGGTTAGTCCCAAAAAATGATATATAATTGCTGTAAATGTATATAAAAACATCCAAGATTGATAATATAATAACATGGAACAATCAAAAATTATAGATACGTTGGAGACGTATCATGCACCCCTGCAGGGAAGTTATCTATTCGAATAGTCGTGTCCACGGTAACAGGACGCTCAGTGTTGTATCCCGATCTACTACAACTTGAACTGGATACTTGTGATTCTAAACTGAAATGATAGCTCCGGGATCGCTTTCTCGCAGGGAGTCGAGGAAGGATCTCTAGGCATGGCTAATATATACTTGTTACTATATTATATGTTACTCTACTCTCTTCTATAGCTGCAAGACGCTGGAAGATGCTAGTCTTCGATAGGCTAGGCCTTCCCCTCTATTCTGGCATCCCCTTCATTTGATACCGATGCATACTTAGTATAGATATGATATAAGTCTTGCGAGTACTTTGGATGAGTACTCACGGTTGCTTTGCTACCTCTTTTCCCCTACCCGATTGCTGCGATCAGATGACGAAGTCTCGGAGACAGTTGATCCCGCCGATGACTACTACTACCCCGACGGAGCTTACTACTACGTGGAGACCGACGACCAGGAGTAGATAGGAGGCTCCCAGGCAGGAGGCCTGCGCCTTTTTGATCTAGATGTCGTTGTTTTGCTCAGCCTTCTTAAGGCAACCTTTGTCTAATTATGTCTGTACTCAGATATTGTTGCTTCCGCTGACTCTTGTGTAACTCGAGCTTATGTATTCGAGCCCTCGAGGCCTCTGGCTTGTAATATAAAGCTTGTATTTTATTTTGTGTCTAGAGTTGTGTTGTGATATCTTCCCGTGAGTCCCTGGGCTTGATCGTGCGCATTTGCGTGTATGATTAGTGCACGGTCGAGTAAGGGGCGTCACAGCTGACTTCCTGAATGTTCCTCCTATCAAAAGGATAACCACATAAAAGGATCCATGTATCTCTGTTAAGGACCAAACTCCTCCAATTCAGACCTCTGTCGTGCTTCTCAAATATGACATGGACATCAGTGAACTGGTGTGGACTTCTGGTGACCAGATCATCTCTATCAAATACGCTATTGAACTTGACATACGCTTGCCCGAAAGGGCATGGCTCAATCTCAGAGAACCCCAACTGCTTATTAGTTAGGAAATCAGACAGTACCTCTCTGATAGTATCGAAGGCCACCGGTAGATTAGGCATCGGAACGATGGTCACAATCGCCCATTCTTCGTGCGTCGCCGGAGCCGCTCCAGTGATGACCCTAATCCTAGCAGGTCTGCCCTCCACCTGGATGCTCTGGTGGTTCGGTGGTAGGAATGGCGCGGGGTCGAAAGGGAAGGTAGCCATTGCCGCTGAGATCGTCGGTGTGGTCGATGCACCAGCAGGCAATGTTGGGGAAGGTGGATTTGGTTGGGTTGTAGCCGATTGAAGACGGAGAGAAATGGAGATTTGGGAGGTGTTGTGATTGTGGCTGCCAACCCGGGGCGTCTGTCGGAGTGAATTAACTGAAAAACCCTGGTTGGTAGGTTGAATGACCACTCGATTAGTCACAGTCGCGGGAACAATGGGGGGTTGCCTCGGAATGGCAAGCATCTGGCTAGTTGGTGGGCTAGTCTCGTTAGTTGGGCTGGGCCAAGATTGTGAGTACCAGTCTCGAGCAATGTGGCCCCATCGATTGCAGGCCCTACATTTGATCCTATTAGTGCAATTGGGCCTAGAGTGGCCCGTGAGAAGGCAACGGACGCAGAACAAGTTTTGTGGATTTTGAAAATGCGCTGATCCCGCCCTATTGGTAGTAACTGCATGATTAATGGCATTAGCTCCGGTGAGATGATTCTGGCCCGATGATCGTGCCTGGTTTGAAAAAACTGGAGCAGCCATTGAGGATCTAGGATCTGGATTTGGGGAATCCGAATAGACGCCGGGAGATTGGAGTGCTTGGAGGTAAGATTTCCTAGGGTGACGTCGAAAGATATGAGTCCAAGCATCCTCTTTTTCTTTGAGGTATTGATCTAATTCCCAGCTGGAGTTAGGACCTCCATTTCCCCAAAGTAGGAAATTGACATTCAGGAGTGGGAGTGAGATGTTACCTCCCTTGATGATTGAAAAACCCACTTCTTTGGAGGAGACAGAGAACTTGAACGACCAATTCTGAAGTAATTTAACTTTGAAAAGAAAAGCTCTCCCTCCGAAGCAAGATAAGAGAATTGTGCTTACAGATTCCTCTATGAGCCTGAGTTGTGATCTTGTAAATTCTGCAACCAGGAGGAACTCCTCAAGATCCTTGCCTTCCTCATAGTTGATAGGGACTCCCCACTTCCTCCAAACCTCCGCGGCAAAGTCCTGCCCGATGTCGAAGTTGAGGTCAGCTAGTGCCATGGTCTAAGTGGGTGGATCCCAAGATGTGGGGAACGCAGAGATCGCCGGAGTGATGGGAGTTGGGTTTTAGCTGTGCGTGGACGCCAGGGCCGGAATGGCCACCGGCGGCTAGGTTCTCCGGCAGCGCACAGTTCATGTCCCTGTTATTTGGGTGATGCCTCTAGAATTCGACCACGGTAGCCGCCGCGGTGGGAGTTTTCCCTAATAACTAGCAATTCAATGATGATTTTGCTTCTGCTTAAAACAGCGCTGTGATTGGAAGTTTTCCTGGTTGTGGTGCTCCTCCTCGTCCAATCTTAAGCCATCTAGGTCGCGCTGCTTCTCCTAATGTGACTTATGCACCTGGATGGAGGGAGTATCAAAATTCCCACCACACACCAAACATGAGACTGGAACTATCTCAATCCCTTACAAACTCCCATTCCCTATAAAATCTCATTCCCTTGCTCTCGAGCTGCCACACACACTGCTAGCGCAATCACCTGTTGACCATTGTTGTATGTCTGCTTCATATCATTATCACTATAATGAATAACTAGCGGGTGGAGGCGCGGCGACACACCACGCCCATGGAAGAGTATGTTATGTGCCCTTACGCTGCTTTTTTGGTGAAAGGAAAAGAGATGGTGGGTCGGACTGGCCAAAATGAGGAGAAAATAGGCGAAGAGGCTAATATACTGCTCTAAAATTTCAGAAGTGACTTTATATGTCTCAACTGGGGCAGGCTATACATGCATAGATATGTTTTTTTTGACTTAACATGAAACCAAATTTAAATGGTCACCATGCAAACAGTACAGATGAACTAAAGAATTTTTCAGCAGACATTTGAAAAGACGTGATGTTCATATACATATTCGACATTGCCCAAAATGCTAAAACAGAACATTACAGAAGTACTGGCCCATCGCACACAAAATATCCATAAACACAACACGATCATCATAGGCAAATCATCGTAGCCCAGTTGCTTCTGACACCAAGGCTTGCTCAGTTGCTCTGACACCTAGGCTTGGTTTACTAAATAGGTAAATCAGATTAGAGTACATTATATTGAAAACAAAAGGGAAGGGAAAAAAGCAGGCGGTGTACAAAGTAATAAGAGTTACCTTTATTTTACTAAATTTCTGAAAACATAGCAGGGGAAAAATCCTCAGCAATGCTCACAGCAAACCTTGCAATATTTAAAATGCTCATATGCCAATACACTTCGCAAGCACATAGATATCTATGAAATTTCAAAGAACGAAAATAATAAGTACCCATCCGCACCAGGAAAAGAGCACAAACAAATAAAACCAAGGAAAATAGAACAATACCTACACTTGACAAATCCTAAAATTTCATTCCTTCAAGTCGGTTCTCCAGGAGCAACAAATGATCTACATTCAAACATATGATGAAATCTTACGGGAGCAACACCACGGCCCTTTGTAAGAAACTTGAACAAATATATAAGTAAATTAGTCTTGTTACACCACTTAACACTTATATGCGCTTGGAATCTTTCGAGTAATCGTAGGCTATGTGGCACTGCCCATCAGTTATCCAACTTCACTTCACTGTACCTCTGTTCCTGAGTACAAAGTGACCCAGATTATACATGCTGAACTACTGAAACAACAATTATGTACTATGAAGAAAACCCGTAGTCTGAATTGTTTTTCAATGGAAGTGCACATAGTATGCGACTTATATTAACCTATTTGGCCCTAACTGATGGGAAATCATGTGTTCAGGAGCCGAAGGGAGCTTGTCAGTCGGTGAGCTCGCCGCACTGCTGGGACACAGGGGGCAAATAGAGATGCGACAGGGGTGGCCCTGGCTTACTTTGATTACTGACTATGCTTCTTATTTACATCAAACAAAGGACTAAAATTAAGACATCTTATTGTTCCATGATGGTTCTGACCAGTATATTACAGAAGAATGTAATAATTCTTCGTGATTAAAGAAGCCTAGTAACCCAATTTTCCTTAAACATTGTCAGGCTATGAAGAAAGCACAAAAATGTAGCAATCTCTGACATAACTGAACAGTAGCACCTTTAGCATAAGAAAACACTCAGAAAATATACTATAGGGAAAAGATAGCACAAGTAAATGAGCATGTACCTGCCTACTGGAACTTCTTTTGTCAATCAGATTATATTGTCCTTAAATGCATATGATTAATTACTGGGATGTAGTAAGGGGGGCAGTGAGAGGTTTCGAAGTATGTAGTCAATCTTCATGGAATATACAATTTATAACTGATGCATATGATATTTTTGTAAAATATTTTCAAATGTGGCAAAGGTGTCCCCAGAGGTGCAGATCCAAAGTGTAGTTATATAAATTTTAAGCGTTCCATGATCATGAAAAAACTGGACTGCAAGGATATAGGTGGTCTGAATGATGAGAGAGGATATATGTGGTCTAAATGATGATAGAGGGGCATGGATTCAGAGTTGTCCCAGAAAGTACGAGGTGCGAGCATGGGCAGCAGAAATAAATGTACTTCAATGTACATATATGTGAATGAGAAATGCCTTTATTTATGACCAAAAGGTTGTGAAACAATACAAAATATGGCTGAGTGTTGGCTACATAGAAGAGAAGTGCCAGAGAAAAGTTGAAGATAATAAATAGTGAGGACATCAGATGAACTATTCTGATGTCAGTTCAGAATTCCAACAGAAGGAAAGATGTGCGAAATTAGACAAATCAAGGTTTTCATTCTGATTAAATCCTCTTCCTGCTATTATCTAATGAAGTGCATTATTCTGCTTAAACTATGTTGAACCTGGGAATGATCAGCTTGTGCGATTGTCCGAATAATGAACAAACCCATATTTTTTTTTTCCGAAATTACTAAAGCAACAGTCTGAAACAACATTTGTCGGTGGATGTTGTTTAATTTAAGAATTTTGCTTTAGGTCTGCATATAATCCCTTTTTATTAAGATTGTCTTCAAAAAATAAGCAAATTAAATTAGACCTAAGGCTAAGAGGCACACCCAAAACTAAATTATATGCTAAGAGATTCCCACCGTTTGAGGAGGCCTGCTCATATTCTCGTTCAATTCAATAAGCTTCTGGATTGGAATTTCACTCCTGCTCCTCCATTCTGCATCTACCCACTGAAGAAAGCAATATGGATCATCAGTCATCACCCTATATCCTTATAAATGGAATAAAGTCCCATAAATATACCCTAATTAAATTATATGCTAAGAGATTCCCACCGTTTGAGGAGGCCTGCTCATATTCTCGTTCAATTCACTAAGCTTCTGGATTGGAATTTCACTCCTGCTCCTCCATTCTGCATCTACCCACTGAAGAAAGCAATATGGATCATCAGTCATCACTCTATATCCTTATAAAGGGAATAAAGTCTGACCATAAATATACCCTAATTATTGACAGAAGATAAAATCGGTTTTACCTCATAGATCAGGCTAAAACTATAAGTGGATGATTGGCACACAGGGAGGTACTACCATGTTTCCTTGACAAAATAGGGCATAGATATTTTATTACTTACTTTGCATTCTTCAGGGCTAGTTGATAGTTCTCTAGAAGTGAATCCCAATAGTAGATGGTTATTCGAAGGTCTAGAGGGCCTCTACAGTTATTAGTCCTCTTTTATTGATATTCTTGGGAGTTGTTGGTTCTCTCTTCTTGTTTGTGAGGCTCTTGTTGCTGCTGCCCGACAAAATTCATTCAAGTAATAACATGTGCAGAAAGTGAGACATTCATGGCATGTACATGAATGTACACTAACCTCATTTGACATTTGATGTACATGGTGTGTCTCTTCATGTTGGTATGCTTGCAGAAGCCGGTGGCGTCGGTTGGTCTCTGCCAACTTGTTATTTATCAGTACTGGCATTAACGGTGGCAGTGCAGTAGCTTTGGATATCCCGGTCAAATGAATCTAGGTATACTAACTTTGCACATATAAACAAAAGGCTCGATTTGCACATCAACATAGTATTGTAGGTAGAAATCTAACATCATATCTTTGGCCACATAATTACGTCGACCCAAGCAAATAAGATATTCAGATATTCGAAAAAAAAAATTCAGAAGTTACTGCTAACTTATTCAGAGGAATGGTATGATGAAAGACTACATGCTAATTGGATTGGCTTGCCATTTGCTTACTTAAAGGTTGTATAGTACTAGTTAATAAAGAAGATGGAATAAAGTGTTAGTATGCAAAGTGAACAGAAAGTTCAAAGAGATGCAGAACATTATACTCCAAATAATTTTCCAACTAAGGAGAAGCTCTAGTAAGATTAAGCCAAACCTTCAGCAGCACATACGGCCAGCCAGCACGTATTTCTTCTATTCTTATTTTCTTCTCTTCTTCCATCTACTTTTCTTTTCTTCTTCTTCTTCTTCTTGCAAAGCACGTGCAACCAGCTTTTTCAGTGCAGTTCCCTTTTTTCAAGTGTGCATAGGCTCACACCAAGGACGGACTTGCACTCGGCCAGTATTTAATTAGCAACCAGAACAGAACAGAACAGACTTGTGAAATAGCTGCTTTTATAGCCTATCATTGAACTGCAAACGGGTCAAATATGCAAATAAGAAGAAAAGAATGACGAAGAATTTAACCATCGTCGCCACCGCCGACGATGCCATGGACTGCGACGGCTAGCAGGCAGGACTGGCCCGTACTTGGCGCCCCTCCATCTGGTGCCTCTGCGTCGTCACGGGTGGACTGTGGTGTTGCAGGTGCTCCTGGCCGCTGCGTTCATGGGACGGGGCGAGAGATTGAACCGGAGGAGAAAGCAGGGAATTGAGGAAGATGGAAAGACAGCGGCACGAACGGAGAGCGTCGGCGATGGCGACCCTGCAGCATCTGCCTGGAGCTAGGGTTCGTCTAGTAGGGCTCCTGTACCCGAGGCGAGCCGGAAGAGGAGGGGAGTAGGTGGAGGAGAAGGAGGAAGGGAGGAGGAGGAGGCGAGGCTGCCCAGGTTGGGAGGCGGCGGTCGGTGGGGATCGAGGCCGCAACATGCGGAAGAGAAGAGGGGGAAAAGAAGGAAGCGTGAGAGCGGTGGACAGCAGGGTCCACCGCTCTGGATATTTCTACGATAGCAGCCTCTGGATATTTCTACGGCAGGGGTGAGCGGTGAACCAGCAAAAACCGGTGCCAAAACAGAAGAAAAAACCGCGGTAAACCAAGGAAGACCAATCAACGTGTCAGCCCAGGAAGTAATCATCGTGAGAACTGGGAATTTACCCCAGCCGGGTTAGCTTAGCCACTTTAAATTCTGTATATTATATATATATATACAAGACAAACGACCGCTACAGCCGCCACCAGCAGTCCCATGAAATAGAACTGAATGCTCAACATATAAATTGTTGTTGTTCTGTATGGCTTTGTGATGAAGTGCCCACATGCAAACCTGGCATTAGATATCCACATACTGGAGTAGCATTTTTACATCATGGTCGACAAACTAACATCATGCTTAAGAAGTCAAGACACTTCAACAAAAGAATTTAATAAACAGTTCTAGCAAATGTTAACTAAGCTTGGACGAGTGCTCCCAGGAAAGCTCTTCAAGAATCTCAATTTCAAGAGTCCATGTGATCTGTCTCGGAAAAAAAATCGAGTATGATTGCGAAGTAGAACTAAGTATGTTATATCATATAAAAATGTGATAAACTAATACATATTTAATTATTGGTGCAAACCATATCCTGATAGGGCTATCTCTAGTTTTATTGAAACACGCTAAAGAGAAATATTTCCTCCTCGATGCAACCACAAAACTAAAATATCCAAGTTAGGCAAGAGACATACCTGTCAAAAGATTCTGTTCTTCCATTTCAGCATCTCCGTAGCCCAATTCTCAATGGGATTCGCACGAGCAATCATAGCATCCATGTTGGGATCAAAAAAGATCCAATCCTCTTTTAATGTGCACATCATATCAGCATGGAAGTCCCATGCACTGATAATTTCTTCATTACAAATGCTATGATCTCCACGAGCCATTCCAACAAAGTCCTCATAACGCCCATAATATGATTCATGATATGGGTGAACAATTTTTTTCCCTAGAAACTCACAGTGGAAGCAACGGACTTTCCTCCAAACAAAAGTAATTATATTATCAGATTTCTCATAAAAAAAAAAAAAAACACAAAGCTAAGTGCAAAAGATGGATCTAAAAGCAAATGAAGAGGACCCCTTTATTCGGAAATTTAGAGTACCTAGGCTGCCTAGGGACACATTACTATCCGCCAGAATAGTTATGGTGGGACTAAAAATTGCACCAGGCATACATGCCATCACTGTCGAGGATGTGGACATATCACTATGTTTGGGCCAGTGTTCGGAAAAGGACTGAGCAAAGCTTCCTGATTCATTGTTCATTGGATCCATCAATTCAATGGATGGATGTAATTTTCTCGGAGGAGCCACCACCATGGTTTTCGAGTCGCACGACTAGTCGTCGACTAGTCGATGAGTCGCAAAAAAATATCGACTCAACTTAGTGTCGACTCATGACTCGAGTCGCGACTAGTCGCAACTGCAGTGTTCGGAAAAGGACTGAGCAAAGCTTCATTAAGTCCGATTCATTGATTTCATTGGATCCATCAATTCAATGGATGGATGTAATTTTCTCGGAGGAGCCACCACCATGGTTTTCGAGTCGCGCGACTAGTCGCGACTAGTCAATGAGTCGCAAAAAAATATCGACTCAACTTAGTGTCGACTCATGACTCGAGTCGCGACTAGTCGCAACTGCAGGCTCGACTTTTTCCGAGTCGCTACCCCAGAACGACTCATCGACTCGAAAACCATGGCCACCACAGATTTTGGGTAATCTATATATCTTATACAAACATATTTGGAAAATGGCATTTCTCGTAATTCATGCTTCTACGATGCCAGCTACACTAATTGTAGTTTACCAGCGTTTTTACTACGCACAAATTTCCACAGCCACAGAGGGGGCATTCTTCTAGTACATGTTCAGAATTTCAGATCGCTAAATAATTAAGGCTAATGCTTAAGTGGTCTAAAACTTCCGGGTTTTTAATTTCTAATCTTTGAGATGCCCATCTGTAAACCTTAAGAGACTTAAAAGAACGTATGAACTTAATCATGCTAACTATAACTGGTTTCTGTTAGTACGCAAGGAGGGAAGCTTTGAGTACTTGGGCTATACACAATTCTGGAATATGCATGTAGAGCATAAACATAATTGCACTACAAAGGAGGTTCTAATTCTCACAAGCCAAGCACTCTTGTTTTACCACTTCTATTTCAACTAACTATGTAAATCACAGAATACAAGATACCTATTGTGTGAAAGAGAGCTGAGATCATACCATCAGATATCCAAGAACTAAATACTGGGACGCACAGGGGAGGTGTTTCCTTGTCATCTTCATCATCATTGCTGCATTCAGCAAAGAACAGTACTGGATCTGTGGCAGCAGAATTTGATCCCTCACGTGTTGCCCAAAAGTTGATGTGGGAGTATTCAAATTTGCCCTTTTTCTTAAAAAGATCAGCAGTACCACCCTTGACCGCATGAGGATTCACACCACAAATAACATGAAGTTCATAGTACACCTATATAGAGCAAGGCAGGAGAAGGGAGCTAATCACTAAACAGACGTTAAGCAAACACAAGTATAAAAACAAAGAATACAACAACATATGTGAATGCACAAACCCCTTGTTTCTGGGAGTAGCTCTTCAACGCAGCTTTGACCTTCCTGACATAGAAATTTTGGTCAGCCTTAAATTTTTTCTGAATCTGTGAGATGAAATTTTTTTGGTTTTCAGATAAGAACTCCGAGCTTGAGGCCAACTTGTCCAGTTGTTGAGCCTGCTCATCTGACTTGGTAGGTGAAGATTTGGGTGACACAGACATGGCGAGTCCCTCAAATCTGCAGTTCTTGACTGCATGAGTCAGCATCGTTGACAACTCAGTCGAATTCATGTTCAGGGCTGACAGGATGAATTTCTCCAGTGCTTTAGGGTGAGGGTGCCATGAATTAACAGCTGCTTCCCTAAAGGCATTGAGGTACACATCAGACATATGATGACCATGTTGCTCTGCTATGTCGATGGCTGACCAAACATCAGCATTGCTCTTGAGCAGGAACCTGATTGCATCATGCTCAGTCAGATGGCAGAAGAGGCGGCGGAGGAAGGCGATAAGGCCATAGAGGGAGCAGCACTCGATTCGCATAAGGGCATTGGTGCATATCATGTTCACCTCAAAGTCAAGCGCATACTCATGCTGCGTGGAGATTACAGAGTCATACCAGATGGTGTTGAAAATGATGTTGGAGACAGGTTCCATTAGACCATAGCAATAACCAGCCCTGAGAAGGTTGCAATGGTGATGTTTGCGCAAGCAATCCCTAGGCAGCTTAGAAAGTGCCTCCAGGTAGAGCAGGTGGATCTTGTCGAGAAGCAACAGCTTAAGAGACTCTGTATATCTAAATGTCACATCACCGCTCACCATAGATCCTGTGTCCCCATAAGGCGGCTCAACCCTCTTTCTCTTCTTCTCCTTTCCATCATGGAGAGGTGAACCAGCAAGATTCCTCTTCTCCTCCTTTCCATCATGGAGACGTGAACCAGCAAGATTCAGCGGACGCCTTATGACCATTGGATCCATAACTTTAGGCTCTCGCCTGAGCAACAGCTCCAGGCGCCTTATAGTTCCAGGGGGCAGGCGATGCACCTTCAAAAGGTTAGAGACCTTGCTCAGCCGAGATACCACCAAAAGCGACACATTCACCAGGATGGCTGGTTCAGGGTGCCTCGCAGAGGCAGCGGCACACTCCAGGGCAATCTTGGAGGTAGGAGATGTGATGTCGAAAGCGGGCTTGTTGTGAATCTTGGCAATGCTAGACACTGAACACGACTTGTTACGATCTCGATTGATGAGATGCACGGCGGCAAGAAGGTCGGCCCTGGCCAGGCGCAGGTAGCGCAGGGCTTCCGTCTCCGCGAGGTAGCGGAAGTGGAATAGGAGGAAGCTGACTAGACCTTCCAGCGACAGCCGCGCGATGGTCATGTCACCCGCCATGTGGTCGGGCGGCGGTATCCGGAAAATTCTGGGATCCTGAGTGTCAGTGAAGATCTTGGAAAAAATCAATTTTCTAGTACCCCCTTCTTGACTCTCGGTGCTGGGCAACCGCTGCGAGGAGGCGATGGTGTTGAGGATGATGTTAGAGACTGGGTCGAGGAAGCCGAAGCACACGCCGGCCTCGAGAAGGCAGGGAGCCAGCGCGGGGATCCTTTGTACAGGCAGCCGATCGAGCGCCGCCTTGTAGAAGCCGTGGATGTCATCAAGCAGGAGGAGTATGTCCTTCTTCACGGTTTCTGGTGTAACGTTATCAACATAGCCGTGGCCGATGCGGCGGACAGGCTTGCCATACATGTGGACGGACGGGCGCACTTGCTCTCTTCTCCGGCGAGGGTGGTTCGTTCGGATTTCGGTGGTGCGGGGGGTGGGGTAAGGGCGGCGATTAGAATAGGGGGAGAGGACGAGGCCGGGAAGAAACCCTAATAAGCACAAAGGGGCACCGCACCAGACCATAAATGAGAGGAGCATCGTCTGGCCGGGCCGGGCCGAAAATGATATGCATCGCTCGCTAACCTACGAAGGTGGACCGGTCCGCACCGAAGCGTTCACAGGCTCACAGCGATCGATTTGTGAAGATTCCGTACGATTTGGGGAACCTTTCATAAGTTTCTTTATTATATGTTTTTTTCTTGGTTTTCCGGTTTTCCATTATTCCCTGTATTTAAACCGGTTTTCTTCAAGTTTTCTATTTATTTTTATTTCTATTCCCTCCGTCCCATAATATAAGAGCGTTTCTTACACTAGTGTAGTGTCAAAAACGCTCTTATATTATGGCCGGAGGGAGTATTTTATTCTTTTTCTTTTTTCTCAAATTTGATTTTTTATTTCACAAATATTTTCTGAATTCTTGAATTTTTTAATTGAATTCGTGAACATTATTCAAATCTATGAACTTTATTTGAATTGCAAACTTTTTTAATATTCAATTTTTTTTGAAAATGCATTTTAAAAATTTGTGAACTTTTTAGTTCTGAAAACATTTTTTGAATTAGTTAACATTTATTCAAAACTGTGAACTTTATCAGAATTTGTGAACATTTAGTAAATTGGAGAACATTTTTTGAATTTGTGAATTTTTATTCCCTTCGCTTTTTTTTTGGATTCTTGAAAATTTTCCAATTCATGAACATTTTTTTAATTCGCAAATATTTTCTGAATTAGTGAACTTTTTTAAGTTCGGTGATCTTTTTATTTGAATTTGTGAACATTTTTCAAATTCAATAGCTCTTTGAATTCGTGAACATTTTTCAAGTCATTGTCATTTCTAAATTTGCAAACATTTTTTTGAATTCGTGAACTTTTCAATTCCATGAGTATTTTTGAGTTCATAAATACTTTGCAAAAGCAAGAACTTTTTTTACTTTGCAAACATTTTTCAAAGTCATGAACAGTTTTTTAATTCACGAACATTTTTAGAATTTCATGAACACTTGTTTGAATTAGCAAAAAAAATGAATTTCATGAAGATGTATTGAATTCATGAGAATCTCCAAATTCACGAACATTCTTTTTCTTTTCTACTAGTAGCAAAATGCCCGTGTGTTGCGACGGGGGTTCGGATTCTTTTGTTGGTGTTGTATATAAACATAATGCATGTCAATTTTCGCATGTATAGAAAAGATAGTCAATAATAGTTGAAAAATAATTGAAACCCATACCACTTGCAATGTAAGTTTATAAAAAAATTAATTTGACGATGTTATGACAGGGTTCTAATAATGTATCATGTTGCAACGCACAGACAATTTCCTAGTGATTCTAACGAAATCTTTAGATTCTTAAAAAGAAATGATAAATCATTGCAGAACTATTTGATATCACCACTAATTCGATTTCTCTCAATAACACATGATACCAAGCTGCAAGGTAAACACAAATGACTCCCCGTGATGGAGGTAACCTGCACAAAATAAATATATCATAATTAAAAAACTATACAATTATCTAATTATATTCTAAATTTATACATAATAAAAAAGACAAAGTATGATTACTGGAAGTATAAGTGCCAAATTTCTCACCTATGATGTAAGTATGTAAGGATCTCTCTATCCAAAAATCGCTCGCTAACCTACGAAGGTGGGCCGGCCCGCACCGAAGCATTCGCAACAATTGATCCCCGCCGAATGGGTTTGAGAAGATTCCGGTTTTGGGAACCTTTCACAAGTTTTTACTAGCACTAGCAATGTCTCAAATAAAAAAAGTAGCACTAGCAAAGGGGCTCGTGCGTT
Organism: Elymus sibiricus; assembly: GCA_039707655.1. Classification (NCBI taxonomy): domain Eukaryota; kingdom Viridiplantae; phylum Streptophyta; class Magnoliopsida; order Poales; family Poaceae; genus Elymus; species Elymus sibiricus. The sequence continues at coordinate 156,743,629 of CM077668.1, read as the reverse complement.
GCACCGCATGCGAAATAAATAAATATATGTTTAGACAGTTGAAAAAAATAGTACAACTCAAATAACGGCAAAAACGACAAAATTGACCTGAGGACGAAAAGAATTCACAAACTGAACTGTGTTTGAAAAAATTTCACCCAGCTGACCCTTTTGTGTAGCGCCCGACAGCTAGGCGCTGCACTCCAACAGGCACTACACGGCTTTTAAGTAGCGCCGAAGCCATAGGCGCTATACTCTGATGTGCAGCGCCTAGCTGTCGGGCGCTGCACACACATCATTTAGCCATATTAAAACCGCTATAACTTTTAATCTGTGCATCCGATGAAAACGTGTCTTATATGAATGTTGTGCATTTTTTCGTGTTCTACGCAATGGTGGCATTTTCATCTATGTTGGGATCAATTTGCTTGATGAAAACTTTGTTGGAAAAGTGCATCATAATATAACTGACAGAATCTGTTAAAACTTACAAAATTGGCATGATGATAGCCATTGACCTATAGCTCTTATGCATTTGCATCCTACATGAGTTTTGCACTACATCATGTGTACTTTCACGCCATGGCTATGTTTGCCATGTTAACCATCTTGAACATGTTCATTTCTTGCATCTAAATGACTAACATGATATAAATGAACTTCTGTTACAGAAAGTTGCATTTTGTAAGATCCATAGTAATTAATCCTGCCATCATATGAATATGATCTAATTATGAAAGTTGGAAAAGTGCATCATAATATAACTGAGGGTGCGGCCATCATCGCTGGGTTTTGTCTCCGTCTAAAGAACCTCTCTGCTTGCTCTACTTGGTCTATTTCACTTGAAGGACTCTCCATCGACTACTAGCTAGTGCTTAGTTTGCTTATTTTTATAGGGTTTGTAGTCTTTGGTGCTTGTAAACTGCTTCGGCAATACTTAGTGGTTTAGTGGTTGTGACGGTGGCTTTGTGTAATCCCTGGCCCGTTGATGGCTGGCTTTGTTAATTCAAAGTCGGGCTCTCCTTGAGCCTGCGTTCTAAAAAAAGGAACAACATTGTTCAAAAAAATTTGAACAATTAATATTTTCAGTTTGTAAATCCCATAACTTTCTCAAAGAATATAATAAGAAAATATAGATATGCTCTGACTTGATGTTCCAAGTTGCATGGTCACTGTACTGTTGGTGAACTGGTAGATGGCAAGTTGAAACAAATTCTGTTGTCGAAATCGAAGTATACTAGTGATCAAAAGTATTGGGATAAAATTTTGAAACAAAATGGATGAATGATTTTAGTTTAAATGGCTCACAAAACAATGCAACCCCATTGTTGCATGCCTAAGGCTCAAACCCAAGAATAACCATGCACCCAGAATGAAGAATATGTTGAAATTATGCCCTAGAGGCAATAATATTGTATTATTATATTTCTGTATTTATAATTAAGAGTTTATATTCTGTGCTATAACTGCTATGATCCTGGAGTATGCAATTCAGTGGAAAACTCATATGCACGTGTGGAATGATAAACGGTAAAATTTAGGTTCCTAGTCTTGCCTCTAAGACTGGCTCAAGTGTTATTGGTGATCACGTTTTCCAGATCTTAGGATATCGTTAATGTTGGGAAACGTAGTAGAAAACAAAAAAATCGCACCTACGCACACCCAAGATCAATATGAAGATGCATTACGGGTTGGGATCACGATCGTTACCGTCACCGAGTTGCAGCGGAAGAAGAACATGTCGGTGTAGATTGTGCTTGGAGCCCCTCAAACCGTCGATGAATGATCCCGCGAACCGCCCACGAACAGTCCCTCGAACCGAAGACCGAAGGCACAACCTCTCTACTTGGTTGCAAGCGTGCAACCTTCACGATCCGGCAGCGCTTCACCGTCCAGAGTTATTTGTCGCCGAAGAATTAGAGGGAGGAGATTAGAACCACACTAGGCTTCTAATTATGAGGATTAGAAGATCTAGGTCTAACTCTAATTAGATCAACTAGGATCAGCTAGAACTAGAACTAGAGGGAACTAGAGGAGGCTCAAAAACTTGCGTGTCTCCATTGAGCAAAAACCCCTAGTATATATAGGTTGGAGGGGAGGGAGAGGGCATCCACCAAGGAGGGAAAGCCCCTCCTCGGTGCGCCAGCCTAGGGAGGAGGAGTTGGACTCCTCCCCCACTCCAATTCGGCCCCCCACAAGGAAGGGGGGGCGCCACTTCCTATTGGGCCAAGTTGGCACAATGCCCCATCCCCGGTTTGGCCTTTTAAGGCCCGTTGGTATTAAATTTAATATAAAAGCCTTCTAATAAATATTGGACCCTTTTATATATAATTTAACAGCCCCGAAAATATTTTCGACCTATATATTATTTATCGGTAATACCCGATACTCTCTGAAACCCTTTCGGTGACCCCGAAACGCTTCCGGATCCTCTCGAAACTATTTCGAATATTTATGAATCAATTCCACAAATATATTCTCATCACTCCCGTCCTACTAACACTCAACAGATCGTGATTGCCTTAAGCTTGTGACCCCATAGGTTCGGTAACTCATAGACATGAACGAAACCGTTCATTCAATGACCGATAGCGGAACCATGGACGTCCATATCGATCCCTATGCGCACACGAATGATATTCGAGTGAACCTTTGGTTATCATGTGATGTTCCCTTTGCTTCGTGATACTTCACAAAACCCGAGATGTGTCGGTATCCTCCTAAGTCATCACATGCTCACTATACCGTTATCCTCATTACCGGTCTTGTTCTTCTTTCTCGTTATCGTGTTCCGGCATCCCCGTGACGAAGTCACCTGTGTTTGGCCAGACGATGATGGATGCCGTCACACCGAGAGGGCCCTATGAATATCTCTCCGTCGTTGGAGGAGCAAATCCCACTCTCGAGCTATCTAGTCACTTGTCAAACTTTCTGATGAACCTATAAGTTGTCGTTATTGTCGGCCCAGTGGGAACCAGGGTACCTGATACGTCTCCAACGTATCTATAATTTTTGATTGTTCCATGCTATTATAGTATCAATCTTGGATGTTTTATATGCAATTATATGCCATTATATATCATTTTTTGGGACTAACCTATTAACCCAGTGCCCAGTGCCAGTTGCTGTGTTCTGCTTGTTTTTGCCTTTTTAGAAAATCATTATCAAAAAGTGTCCAAACGAGAAAAAAAAACTTTGGATTAATTTTTTCTGGACCAGAAGAGACCCACGAAGCTTCGGGAGAAGACCAGAAGAGCCACGAGGAGGCGACAAGCCTGGAGGGCGCGCCCAGGGGGTAGGGCGCGCCCCCCAGGCTTGTGGGCCCCTCGTTGCCCTCCTGACCTAATTCCAGCGCTATAAATTCCCAAATATTCCCAATATACCAAAAAGACAGAAGAGAAAACCTTTCCGCCGCCGCAAGCCTCTGTTCTTCCGCGGCCCCATCTGGAGGCCTTTTCCGAGACTCTGCCGGAGGGGGAATCGATCACGGAGGGCTTCTTCATCAACCTTGCTGCCCTTCCGATGATGTGTGAGTAGTTTACCACAGACCTATGGGTCCATAACTAGTAGCTAGATGGCTTCTTCTCTCTCTTTGATCTTCAATACCATGTTCTCCTCGATGTTCTTGGAGTTCTATCCGATGTAATCTTCTTTTGCGGTGTGTTTGTTGGGATCCGATGAATTGTGAGTTTATGATCAGATTATTCATGACAAATATTTGAGTCTTCTCTGAACTCTTTTATGCATGATTATTATAGCTTTGTATTTCTCTCCGATCTATCGATTTGGTTTGGCCTACTAGATTGATTTGTCTTGCAATGGGAGAGGTGCTTTGTAATGGGTTCAATCTTGCGGTGCTCAATCCCAGTGACAGAAAGGGACATGACACATATTTGTATTGTTGCCATTAAGGATAAAAAGATGGGGTTTAATCATATTGCTTGAGTTTACTTTGTCTACATCATGTCATCTTGCTTAAGGCGTTACTCTGTTTCATACTTAATACCCTAGATGCATGCTGGATAGCGGTCGATGGGTGGAGTAATAGTAGTAGATGTAGGCAGGAGTCGGTCTACTTGTCTCGGATATGATGCCTATATATATGATCATTGCCATGAACCCGTCATAATTATTTGCTTTTCTGTCAAATGCCCAACAGTAATTTGTTTACCCACCATATGTTATGTGTTCGAGAGAGAAGCCTCTAGTGAAAACTATGGCCCCCGGGTCTACTTTATCATATATAAAAAACCTAAAAATACCTTGCTGCAATTTATTTACTTTTATTTTAATTAGTATTTTAGTTTATCTATTTACCTCTATAAGATTTAATCCTTGCAAATAACCGCTAAGAGGATTGACAACCCTCTTATTTGCGTTGGGTGCAAGTGTTTCCTCTTGTGTGTGCAGGTGCGCTTAACGGAATTTTGCTTGGTTCTCCTACTGGATTGATAACCTTGGTTCTTAACTGAGGGAAATACTTATCTCTACTATACTGCATCATCCTCTCCTCTTCGGGGAAATACCAACGCAGTCTACAAGTAGCAGTACCACAGGCCGTCTGCCTGCGGCCCAGGAAGCAATGCCTGGCGAAGGCCCAAGAGGCGGCCCAGCTACGGGCACCACGAAGCAATACACCTCGCGAAGCACCAGCCTCACGAGGACCCTATCCACCAGGAGCGGACTCACCGAAGACTCAATAGCAGCAGGAAGCCTCGCGAGGCGGTGTTAGGGCATTTCCCGCCTTAGGGTTTTGGTGATGATGACAATGCACTTGTGGACTAATCGTGCGCCCTAGCTTATTCAGGTACACCTTAATTGGCGCAAGACGGTTAGGCATTCCCTCTGGACGGAAAAGATCGAAGACGGAGTTTCCGACGTTTTTATTTCTTTGGTCGTAGGAAATCCGTACTATTAAGAGGGAATCCACATCGGAAGGTACTGGATGAATCAATGCACGTACACATTCTATTTGCACCCACGATATATCCTTCCGTTCGAGGAGAGAGGCCCTCAAATACTAACTGTGGCAGTGTGTTTTGTGCCAAGCGGTTGTACCGCTGGTAACAGCGGTTGTACCGCCCGACCGGTTGTTCCGGCCCTGCACCGCTTCACTACCGGAATGCCTTCTGTAGTGGGGCTGTTGTTGGGCGGTGGTGGCCCGGTAGTTCCCGGACGGCTTCGGCGAACCGGTACTACCGGTGCCTGGAGCGGTTGTACCGCTCCAGACTCAGCCACCACATGGACATTGGTCTGGCGGTTGTACCGGCACAACCACCGCCCCAACTACCGCTATGGGGTGACTCCCTTTCTGTAGAGGAGCTGTGGTTGGGCGGTAGTGGCCCGGTAGTTCCCGGACAGCTACGGCGAACCGGTACTACCGGTGTCCGGAGCGATTGTACCGCTCGGGACTTAGCCACTACCTGTGCACTGGTCTGGCGGTTGTACCGGCACTACCACCGCCCCAACCACCGCTATGGGGTGACTCCCCCTCTGTATAGAGGCGGTTGTTGGGCGGTGGTGGAGAGGTAGTTCCGGGTGGCTCCGGCCGTCCGGTACTACCGGTTGCTCCACCGGTTGTACCGCTAGGGCATTTCTGCAGTGGGAACCCGTGAATACCGGTTGTACCGGTGCTCCGAGCGGTTGTACCGCTGCAGTGTAAAAACTGCTGTAACGGTTGGAATTTGGGGGCACTATATAAGTAGGTGGTTCCCCCACCTACCACTTACCTCTTGCCTCTCTCTCTCCTCCATTATTGCCCTTCAAGCTTTCTTGCCCGATCTCTCTCTCTAGCCACTCAAACTTGTTGATTTGCTAGGGATTGAAGGAGGAGACCTAGATCTACACTTCCACCAAAGGAAATTTGATTCCCCCATACTTTCTTGTGTGGATTTTGTTACTCTTGGGTGTTTGGGCACCCTAGACGGAAGAGGTCACCTCGGAGCCACATTCCATTGTGGTGAAGCTCCGTGGTGGTGTTGGGAGCCTCCAATTCGGTTGTGGAGAGAGCCTCAACCTTGTTTGTAAAGGCCCGGTTGCCCCCTTCAAGGGCACCACTAGTAGAATCACGGCACCTTGCATTGTGCGAGGGCGTGAGGAGAATACGATGGCCTTAGTGGCTTCTTGGGGAGCATTGTGCCTCCACACCGCTCCAACGGAGACGTACTTCCCCCTAAAGGGAAGGAACTTCGGTAACACATCCTCGTCTTCACCGGCTCCACTTGTGGTTATCTCTTACCTTTACTTTGTGCAAGCTATTGTTGTGTTGTATCCCTTGCTTGCGTGTGTTGTCATTGTTATTAGCATCATATAGGTTGCTCACCTAGTTGCACATCTAGACAACCTATTTTGTTGCTAACCCTAATTTGTTAAGAAAAGCTAAAAATTGGTAGTTGCCTATTCACCCCCCCTCTAGTCAACCATATCGATCCTTTCAATTGGTATCAGAGCCAGGTTTCTTTATTAAGGGTTTCACCACCCGAAGAGTATGGTTGACGACGGGGATCGGGTTGAGGAAGTGCCCGAGGCCATGGAGTTGAACTCGGTCTCCCAAGACGACTTAAATGAAGCTATGGCTTCACTTAAGACGTCTATGACGGCCGAGGTCAAGTCCATGCTTAAAGAACTCCTTGAGGGGTTGAAGTCTACTCCCGATCCTTTGCTTGTGGTTAATCCCACCGCATCGGCATCGGAGGCCAATTCCGGTAAGGAAGCGGCTAAAGACACTCAAACCTCCTCCCCTCATGGTAAGAATGGGATGGGAACCTACGCCTCGGTTCCCCCTCCCCCGGTCTATGGAGGACCGGTCCCTACACCGCATATTAATAATCTTGGTCCACCTCCTAAGCTTGTGAAGGGTGATTTTGCTAATTGGGTTTTTCGTATCAAGTCTCATTTGAATCACAGCTCAACAAATCTTTGGAGAATCATCGAGCAAGGCTTCTACCCTCATGACCCAAGCAATCTCACTCCAAGAGAAGAGGCGGACAATCAATACAATCACTTCGCATTATTCATCCTCCAATCTGCGGTGCCTCCCGAAGATCTAGCTCACTTGCGCCCCTTCTCCCGTGCAAAGGATTGTTGGGAACACATTATATCTTTGTACAAGGGGAGCTCAAGCATTCAACGGTCCAACTTTGAAGTGGTGCTTGATGAGGCCGATGAGTTTGTGATGAATGAAGATGAGGATCCTCGGGATCTCTACCGAAGATTGACAACTCTTGCGGTCGCTCTTCAAGATCATGGGAGCAAGGATACGGATGATAATTGGATCAAGCGCAAGTTTCTCAAGGCCATCATGCCATTCAACAAGGCAATGTCCTCCGTGATCCGTCAAAGACCGGACTTCCACACATTGTCTTCAAGTGAAGTGTTGGATGAGTTTATTGCCATGAACATCATGAACAAGACCGCCGACAATGCTCTAGCTCGTGTCCGGTCAAAGAAAGGCTCACCCAACCTTGCTTTGAAGGCCAAGGGTATTCCGGAAGAAGAAGAAGAGGAAGAAGAAGAGAGTTACCCCGAAGACACCAAATATGCTTACCACGAGCACATGGCTCTTGCGTCAAGGCAATTTTGGGACAACAAGAGAAACTCAAGGCCCAACTCCTCCAAGAACAACTCAAAGGGCAAGCAACGAGTAAGGACTTTCTACAATTGTGGCAATGTGAGTCACTTTGTGGTGGATTGTCCGTATGAGAAGAGGGAGGACAATGGTGGTAAGCTCATCCGCAAAGACAAGGCCAAGTCCTTCCCCAACAAGAACAATTTCAACAAGAAGGTGCCTCCAAAGGGCTTGGTGGTGCAAGAAGAGTACAACTCCGATGATGATGATGATACAAGTGATGAAGTGTTAGCAACGGCCACTGTGGCCATTGCCACCTCTTCTCCAACCTCGGTGTCCCTCTTCGATGCCCCCAATGAGAACACCATCGCCAAGTGCCTCATGGCCAAAGGTATCAACATGGTAACCTCCAACATCAAAACCACTACCACTACTACTCCTTCATTATTAGATTGTGTGGATGATAGTGAGATGGTAAAGGTTGATGAGAACGAGTTTGATAAGTTCTTGAGTAAGCTCAAAGGTGAGACCAAGAAGCACTTTGTTGCTCTCTTGGAACAATTGGGTGAGGCCAATGATATCATTGAGTCCCACGAAGAGACTATCACTAACTTACAAGGTCATAGTCGTGATTATGCCGATGAGATTGCGGATCTTTCCATTGCTCTTGAGGAAGAGCGAGGTCTTCGTTTGGCTCTTGAGGAGTCACACAACGTTGACCTTGCTCAACTGAAGAAAGATCTTGAACATGCTCAAGTGCTTACTCGTGTGCTCAAATCCGACAAGGTTAACCTTGGAGTTGGCCATGCTAGACTCAAGGAGGAGTTTGAACTACTTGACAAAGCCCACAAGGCTTTGAAGAGTGCTCATGGCTCTCTCAAAGAGTCTCATGATCAACTCCAAGTGAAGCTAACAACGGAAATAGCCACTTGTCCTCCGTTCGTTTTAATTGATAATGCCATTGCTACTAACCCTTGTTGTGAGCATGAGCATCTTGTGGAGGAGAATGCCAAGTTGAAAGAGCAAATCGAGAAAGGCCTTGTGACTTGCATACAAGGCGAGAAGAACCTCAACGAACTTTTGAGCAATCAAAAGGAAGTTGTGGCAAAGGAGGGACTTGGGTTTGTGCCCAAGTCAAAGAAGAAAAAGAACAACAAGACCAAGAAACCTCTCCCTCTCAAAGAGGTATTCATCAAGGAGGGAGAGGGTGCTCATAAGGAGAAGAAGAACAAGGGGATGGGTGGAAATGTCAAGAAGGACAAACACACTCCATCGAACAAAGCCGGCGACTTTAACCCTTCTTATGTTTTATGCCGTGCTAGTGATGGGCATGTTTATGCCAAATTTGTTGGTTCTTATTATGAGTACATTGAATGGTCTATTTGGGTTCCTAAGACCCTTGTTACTAACATCAAAGGACCCATTCAAAAATGGGTACCTAAAACCAAGCATTGATCTCTTGTAGGAGTTTGCTTCCGGTGGAGGATCATGGTTGCTCGATAGTGGAGCAACAAATCATATGACCGGGAGCAAGCATTTGGTGGTGGACGTGCAACCAAGCTCATCTATGCCCACCCATGTTCAATTCGGTGATGCCTCAACATCTAAGGTATTGGGTCTTGGCAAGGTTGTGATTTCTCATGATTTATCAATTGAGAAAGTCATGCTTGTTGAGACCCTTGCATACAATTTACTTTCCGTTCGTCAACTTGCACTTATGGGCTTTGCCACATTCTTTGACCTTGATACCGTGGCCCTTTTGTGGAGCAAGACTCTTAAAGTAGCTTTTCTTGGGCATGTCGAGAACGGTCTCTATGTGGTTAACTTCTCGGAGCGACCCACTAAGACCGCGACGTGCCTAATGGCTAAAGTTGATGTGGGGTGGCTTTGGCATCGCTGACTAGCCCATGTCAATATGAGATCTTTGCAAAGTCTCCTCAAGGGGGACCACGTTCGTGGACTAACAAATGTGAGTTTTGCCAAAGATCGTGCTTGCAGTGCCTGTATCGAAGGAAAGCTACATGAGACAACTCACCGACCCACGACTCTCATCTATACGAAGAGGCCCTTAGAGCTCCTTCACATGGATCTCTTTGGACCTCCATCCTTTGATAGTCTTGGGGGAAGAAAGTATTGCTTGGTGATTGTGGATGACTATTCAAGATACACATGGGTATATTTCTTCAAGAGGAAGAGTGAGACCCAACAAACCGTCATCGACTTTGCCAATGAAGCTCAACGTCAACATGAGGCAAAGATATTGATGATTAGAAGTGACAACGGCACCGAGTTCAAGAACTACACCTTGGATGAGTTTCTTAGTGATGAGGGGATCAAGCATCAATACGCCGCACCTTATACCCCTCAACAAAATGGTGTAGCGGAGAGGAAGAACCGGACGTTGATGGACGCGGCAAGGACCATGATGGCGGAATTCAAATCTCCGTACAACTTTTGGGCCGAAGCCATCAACACCGCATGTCATGCATCCAATCGGCTCTACCTCCGCAAAGGTTTGAAGAAGACACCTTATGAGATTCTTACCGGTAACAAGCCCAACCTCAAGTACTTCCGGGTGTTCGGGTGTAAGTGTTTCATTCTCAAGAAAGGTGTCCGTTTGTCTAAATTCGAAACTAGAGCTCAAGAGGGCATATTTGTTGGTTATGCTACAAACTCTCATGCTTACCGTGTCCTCAACAAGTCCAACGGACTCATTGAGGAGACGTGTAACGTAGAGTTTGATGAAAATAATGGCTCCCAAGTGGAGCAAAGTGGTCTTTGTGATGTAGGTGATGAAATTCCTCCCCAAGCCATAAGAAGAATGGGGATTGGTCAAATACTCCCCATTGAGGAACCCCTTGTGGCCGAAGGAGAAGGACAATGCTCTACGCAAGTGGAGCTATCACCAACCATTGACCCACACACTTCCGAAGAACAAACCGAAGGCCCTCAACCAAGTGATCAAGATCAAGGGCAAGATCAACCTCAAGATGATGGTGATGCACCAAATGATGCCCAAGATCAAGATCACGACACCGAGCAAGCTCAAGATCAAGGGCAAGCTCATGATCAAGAGCAAGCTCAAGATGACGCTCAAGATGTTCAAGATGATCCTCCTCAAGTGACTTCGGAGGAGCTATTGGAGCGTCGTGCCGCCAAGATTGCTTCTAAACTCAAGCATCAACAACATGTCTTGGAGAATGTCCATGGAAGCTTAAAGAAGAGGGTAACCACTCGTAGTCAATTAACAAACTTTTGTGAGCATCACGCGTTTGTTTCTTGTGTTGAACCCCAAAAGGTACATGAAGCGCTCGAGGACACGGATTGGCTTGAAGCCATGCATGATGAACTCAACAACTTCGAGCGCAACAAAGTGTGGACATTGGTGCCAAGGCTAACGGAGAATCATAATGTCATTGGAACCAAGTGGATCTTCAAGAACAAGCAAGATACGAACGGTGTTGTCACTCGAAACAAGGCAAGATTGGTGGCACAAGGCTACTCCCAAGTCGAGGGTATCGACTACGGTGAAACCTTTGCCCCCGTTGCTCGTCTTGAATCTATTCGTATGTTGCTTGCATATGCATCTCATCATGATTTTAAGTTGCAACAAATGGATGTGAAGAGTGCATTTCTTAATGGTCCTCTTAATGAGTTGGTATATGTCAAACAACCCCCGGGGTTCGAGGATCCCAAGTTCCCCAATCATGTATACAAGCTCGATAAGGCACTCTATGGCCTTAAACAAGCCCCACGTGCGTGGTATGAGCACCTTACCGAGTTGTTGCAAGATCGTGGGTTTGAAATTGGGATAATCGATCCCACTCTTTTTACTAAGAGGGTTAAAGGGGATTTGTTCATATGCCAACTATATGTTGATGATATTATTTTTGGTTCTCCTAACAAAGCTTTCAATGATGAGTTCGCCGCACTCATGACCGAGAAGTTTGAGATGTCTATGATGGGAGAGTTGAAGTTCTTTCTTGGGTTCGAAGTCAAACAAAGAAGAGAAGGAACCTTCATCAACCAAGCCAAATATACCCAAGACATGCTCAAGAGATTCAAGTTAGAAGATGTCAAACCGGCCAAGACTCCAATGCCTACCAAGTGCCAACTCGACATTGATCCCAATGGTAAAGTGGTGGATCAAAAGGTATATCGTTCTATGATTGGATCCTTGCTTTACCTTTGTGCATCTAGGCCGGATATCATGTTGAGTGTGGGAATGTGTGCACGGTTTCAAGCCGCGCCTAAGGAAAGTCACCTTGTGGCGGTCAAGCGAATCTTTCGATATCTGGCTCATACCCCAAACTTTGGCTTATGGTACCCCAAAGGAGCAAGCTTTGATCTCATGGGATATTCGGACTCGGATTGGGCGGGAGACCGTGTGGATAGGAAGTCAACCTCTGGAAGGTGCCAATTCCTTGGTCGCTCTTTGGTGAGTTGGTCTTCGAAGAAACAGAATTGTGTGTCTCTCTCCACCACCGAGGCCGAGTATGTAGCCGCCGCAAGTTGTTGTGCACAATTGCTATGGATGAGGCAAACTTTAAAGGATTACGGTGTCACTTGTGACAAAGTGCCTCTTTTCTGTGACAATGAAAGTGCAATCAAGATCTCCTACAATCCAGTGCAACATAGCAAGATGAAGCACATTGAGATTCGTCATCATTTCATCCGGGATCACGTCAAGCGTGGAGAGATTGATATTCTTCATGTTGGAACTCAAGAGCAACTAGCGGATATTTTCACGAAGCCATTAGATGAAGCAAGATTTCGCGAGTTAAGGCATGAGCTAAATATCATTGATTCGAGCAACGTGTCTTGAAACCCGTCACACCCCACCGCATTCATCATGATTATCTTGTTCTAGATGTAGGCATGGATTTAGGGGGAGTGTTGTTCTCTCAATGAACTCTCCCTCCCCCTATTATGCCAAAATTAACCCAATCTTTCACATTAGCCATTTTTGATGGTACTAGTGCTTCAAAGATGAGTTTTGGTCATGGACCCAAGGTTAAAATCTTCGCGGTGCCATACCAATTGACTCAAACATAGGTGGCTTCGGCCACCGCCCCTCCTCTCCTTGTGGAGGTTTGGTTCTCGTTTGGATCTTATTTGCCTTGCTAGTTTCTTGTTAGGTCCTAGGTGTTTGTATCCTCCAAGTGTTGGCTTTTATTGTTTGCTTCTTGCACTCTTGGAGTTTACATCACCATAATTCAGTGCCAAGTTTCCATCCCAAGCCTCCTCTTCCCATAAAACTTTCTGCTCCAAATGTACACAAGTTGATCTCTTTGCATGGGTGGCAGTAACCGGGCGGTACAACCGGTGGTCAGGGTGGTTCTACCGCTCTGCCATTTGGCTGTAGTGTCCCGACGGTTCTACCGGTCACACATTAGCGGTTCTACCGCTTTTGTCTGGCCTGTGCTTTCGGCCGGTACTACCGGTTGGTTATGGGCGGTACTACCGCTGCCTGTCAGGCGACGGAAGTACCGCCCCTAACTACTGGGTAGTATCAGGGGGCGGTACAACCGCTCGTTAGAGCGGTACAACCGCTCCGCGGTCTGGGCAGGGTATTTAAGGGCGCGGGCCGAAGGGGTTTCTCTTTTTCCCCTTCGTGCCCGTCCTCTTCCCCTACCCCAGCCGCCGGTTGCTGTCCCCATTGCCCCGGAGTGCCCTCCGGTGCTCCGGATTCGTCGGTTCTTCATCGGATCTGCTCCGTGGAGGCCTTCTCCTCCCCGATCTCTTCCCATGGATACCGGTAATGCCCCATTTTCTCTTGTTTTTGGTTTCAATCTTTGAATCCATCTATCTAGGGCATTACGTGTACCCCCGTGTTTTTGGCTAAACTATTGGGTGGAAGAGATCCTCTTATATGCCTCTATTGCTTGTAGATAGTTAGAAGTAGAAATATTGCATCTAGATTCAGTGTAGATTTGTGCCTGTTTTCTGGGTATGTGGAATCGCCATTGGCGGTACAACCGCTCGAAAGGGCGGTACAACCGCCTGAGCGGTACTACCGCTCGGATGACTGGTACAACCGGCTTTACTGAACCTCTGTGCACTGTTTCTTCTTCTCTCTACTTACATGTAATATATTCCTCTGATCTTGTGTACATTCCTCTCATCTGTGCTGGGTATCTTGTGTGCTTCCCGTGTGTGTGTGTGCAGGTGGCTCTGGTTCTCGCTCTGCTCCTCGCCAGAAGACCAGAAAGAGAGTCCATAGATGCAAGCGTCCTGTTGACTCAGAGGAAGAACAGGAGGTGGTGATACCAACCAAGCCCACTCGCCGTGAAAAGTCCGCCGCTGCCAAGCAACGTGTGGCCGTTCCAATGCACAGGTGGAAGCAACAGGATTGGGAGAAGTTTCATTTGCAGAATCCCTATGAGGTTCCAGTTCATCCTCGTTGGAGCACACCTTAGTTCAGGAACGAGATGCAAGTGAGGATTGTGCATGAGCTATTCGAGCACAACAAGAACAGGTACACCAAGCAGTGGACAATTGACCTTGATCACTGGAGGAACAACATGGATTACTTTGGAGAGACACTAGCTCTATGTGAGGAGTTTGACTTGGTCAAGATCATGTCAATCAACTGTGACTTTGATGTGCAGCTTATCCATCAGTTCTATGCCACTGTCCATTTCGGCACCGATGATGCTCGTACTCTATCCTTCATGTGCAGTGATGAGTTATTCCAGGTGCCCTGGAGAGCCTTCTGCAATGCTCTGGGATATGATGATACCGGTCTGGAAGGGAATGGTGGCATCCGTCCTCATGACCGTGCCACTCCCATGGCCAAGGAGAAGCTAGCCCCCCTGTACATCCGAGGACGTGGAGTCATTGGTGAGTCCAATGATCTTGAGAAGGTTTATGACATCATGCATCGTGTGTTCCGCAATGTGCTGCTGCCCAAGGTTGGGAATCAGGATGAGATCTATGGCTATCTAGTGGATCTGTTGGTTGCTATGAAGACCAAGGCGGGGTCTGGTACCACTTTTGATGTTTCCAAGTGGTTGTGGGAGGAGATGTACAGCATGGTCATGCACCGCAAGGTGCCCATTTTTGCTCCATTTGTCATGTGCTTCTTGAACTCAGTATGGGAGGTCCGCAGGCCAGGAGAGCCTCTTTCTTCTCCAGACAACCTCACTGTGCATGAGGTAAAGCAGTTGAGGAAGAAGAAACATGCTGAGCCTCGCTATCCTGCTGATGATCCCGAGGATGTGTATGCCACCTCTAGTGATGAGGACTTTGAGCTGGAGGCTGGGGCCAAGCCCTCCTGGGTTGCTAAGCTCACAGCCAAGATGAAGAAGACCTTTTGCTTGCAGACTCATATCTAGAAGAAGCTCTATGAGGCTCATGTCAATGAGAAGAAGGCCAGACGCAGACAGATTGAGATGATGAGGCACCTCAACATGCACGTGGACAGTGGATCTGAGAAGAGCATCACTCCAGAGGACAGGTGGGTCTTCGAGAACAGCACATGGACTGACGATGAGGCCCCTGACCGTCCTGCTACCAGAGGTCACCCTGCTACCTCCACCTCTGCTGCCGCCGCCGAGGATGATATCATGGAAGAAGACCCAGAGGATGGTGACGACGATCCAGAGGCGTCTGATGGTGATGATCCAGAGGAGACCGAGGAGTCAGAGGAGGACTACTGAGCTCTGGGGCGTTAGCATCGCTCTTTTCCTTTTTGGTGTCTTGATGCCAAATGGGGAGAGAATTCTATTAGGTCTCGGGATTTGCATGGGTTTATTTGCATTTGCCTTGTGTCAGTTGAACTTATTTGCTTCGAGTTGGTTTGGTTTGTGAACTTATCGTGAGTGGAGACTTTGTGCATGGTGTGAGACATGCGATCCCGATCTATCTATATTATGCTTTTATATCTTGTCTCGTATGTAGAGCGTGCTTATTATTTGTTGCCCTTATATATTGCTCTACTTCATGTTCCTGCAAATGTATGCTTGTTGTCAATTCAATTCATTTGTAGTCATTGGTTGGTCTATAAAATCTAGGGGGAGCATTGATCCTAATGTGAGCATTTTGCATTCCAAAAGCAAAATTAAAATAGTGCTCACATGTAGGGGGAGCCCGTCTATATTTTCTAGATCTCCGGTGCAAATTGTGTGGTTGTCATCATCCACCAAAAAGGGGGAGATTGTTAGGGCATTTCCCGCCTTAGGGTTTTGGTGATGATGACAATGCACTTGTGGACTAATCGTGCGCCCTAGCTTATTCAGGTACACCTTAATTGGCGCAAGACGGTTAGGCATTCCCTCTGGACGGAAAAGATCGAAGACGGAGTTTCCGACGTTTTTATTTCTTTGGTCATAGGAAATCCATACTATTAAGAGGGAATCCACATCGGAAGGTACTGGATGAATCAATGCACGTACACATTCTATTTGCACCCACGATATATCCTTCCGTTCGAGGAGAGAGGCCCTCAAATACTAACTGTGGCAGTGTGTTTTGTGCCAAGCGGTTGTACCGCTGGTAACAGCGGTTGTACCGCCCGACCGGTTGTTCCGGCCCTGCACCGCTTCACTACCGGAATGCCTTCTGTAGTGGGGCTGTTGTTGGGCGGTGGTGGCCCGGTAGTTCCCGGACGGCTTCGGCGAACCGGTACTACCGGTGCCTGGAGCGGTTGTACCGCTCCAGACTCAGCCACCACATGGACATTGGTTTGGCGGTTGTACCGGCACAACCACCGCCCCAACTACCGCTATGGGGTGACTCCCTTTCTGTAGAGGAGCTGTGGTTGGGCGGTAGTGGCCCGGTAGTTCCCGGACAGCTACGGCGAACCGGTACTACCGGTGTCCGGAGCGGTTGTACCGCTCGGGACTTAGCCACTACCTGTGCACTGGTCTGGCGGTTGTACCGGCACTACCACCGCCCCAACCACCGCTATGGGGTGACTCCCCCTCTGTATAGAGGCGGTTGTTGGGCGGTGGTGGAGAGGTAGTTCTGGGTGGCTCCGGCCGTCCAGTACTACCGGTTGCTCCACCGGTTGTACCGCTAGGGCATTTCTGCAGTGGGAACCCGTGAATACCGGTTGTACCGGTGCTCCGAGCGGTTGTACCGCTGCAGTGTAAAAACTGCTGTAACGGTTGGAATTTGGGGGCACTATATAAGTAGGTGGTTCCCCCACCTACCACTTACCTCTTGCCTCTCTCTCTCCTCCATTGTTGACCTTCAAGCTTTCTTGCCCGATCTCTCTCTCTAGCCACTCAAACTTGTTGATTTGCTAGGGATTGAAGGAGGAGACCTAGATCTACACTTCCACCAAAGGAAATTTGATTCCCCCATACTTTCTTGTGTGGATTTTGTTACTCTTGGGTGTTTGGGCACCCTAGACGGAAGAGGTCACCTCGGAGCCACATTCCATTGTGGTGAAGCTCCGTGGTGGTGTTGGGAGCCTCCAATTTGGTTGTGGAGAGAGCCTCAACCTTGTTTGTAAAGGTCCGGTTGCCGCCTTCAAGGGCACCACTAGTGGAATCACGACACCTTGCATTGTGCGAGGGCGTGAGGAGAATACGGTGGCCTTAGTGGCTTCTTGGGGAGCATTGTGCCTCCACACCGCTCCAACGGAGACGTACTTCCCCCTAAAGGGAAGGAACTTCGGTAACACATCCTCGTCTTCACCGGCTCCACTTGTGGTTATCTCTTACCTTTACTTTGTGCAAGCTATTGTTGTGTTGTATCCCTTGCTTGCGTGTGTTGTCATTGTTATTAGCATCATATAGGTTGCTCACCTAGTTGCACATCTAGACAACCTATTTTGTTGCTAACCCTAATTTGTTAAGAAAAGCTAAAAATTGGTAGTTGCCTATTCAACCCCCCCTCTAGTCAACCATATCGATCCTTTCAGGCGGCCTCCCGAGGCAGCCTCCTGAAGCCACCCAAGCAGGGCACGGTCACATGCCCACCACATGGGTGACGCGCCTGTGTAGGATGAAGATATCGACAAAGGCCGTACCAGCAGGTGCGGTCAGGGGCGATTTCTTCTTTGGTGATAAAGGGGCAGCACCAGCTGCCCTCCCCCAAAGCAAGTCCCAAAGCTTGCCTGTTTGGTGCAACCAGACCAAGATGACGGAGCGCGCAAGGCGGATGTCATCACCGAGCCCACCGACGCGTCATGGATAGCATCTTTGCTGGCGAAGACCATCTTTTGTCAGGATAAGACTGGGAGCCTGTCCCCCTTCAAACCGCCGTTGTGTGGCTACCCTTCCCGCCAATATTTTCAGGGGAAGAGGACCAAGGCGGCTATAAAAGGGGCAGTGCTGCCACCGTAGAGGGGGATCGACTCCTCCTTCTTCAACCTGACAAAAGGTGGTCTCCCACCGAGCCCGCAGGGGGCGAGGAGTAGGCCTCCTCCCTCCACCTGTCCGTGCAGCCCCCCGTTCACACTGCCATGGCATCCTCACTTGCTCGTCACAACCCGCCGGACCCGCAGGCCGCGCTGCTCATGGCGCGTGATCTCCTGCGCTACTGCCCCGCCGAGGCCGGCTACGACGCCTGGCTCACGCGCATCACCGAGCTCGTCAACACCGCCGGGGACGTCCCGGTGCCCTCCCGCTCTCTTCCGCCTCCGTCGCCGCGTGGCGTGGAGACAGAGCGCGGCGTGCCTCCTCCACCTCCTC
Organism: Elymus sibiricus; assembly: GCA_039707655.1. Taxonomy (NCBI): domain Eukaryota; kingdom Viridiplantae; phylum Streptophyta; class Magnoliopsida; order Poales; family Poaceae; genus Elymus; species Elymus sibiricus. The sequence goes on along the minus strand of CM077668.1, from coordinate 156,725,440 downwards.
CGTCCGGTGACGGCGCGGGACAATGTCGTGGCGCGCACGCGGGAGCCGTCCCATGGCGCGTCTTCGCCAAACCACGACGACGCCAGTTGCCAGATCGTCCGGCGCCCACCGCCAGACGCGCGCGTGATTCTCGAGCAGCAGCGCCAGCGCAAGACCGCACCATCCAGGAGGTCGCGGCGGTCGGGCACCAGAACCGTGCCGCCCTTGCCGGCGGCATCGCCTCTAGCAGCGGGGGCTGCCGCGCCTTCACCCGTGTGCTGCGCCGCGTGGTGTGGCCTACGAAGTTCAAGCCGGACCTGCCTCCTCGCTATGACGGCATCCCCAACCCCACGGAGTTCCTGCAGCTCTACACTCTGAGCATCGAGGCTGTGGGCGGTGACGACAATGTCATGGCGAACTGGTTTTCCATGGCCCTCAAGGATGCCCTGCGCTCGTGGTTCATGAACCTTCCCGAAGCGTCCATCTCTTCGTGGGCCGAGTTGTGCCGACAGTTCATCACCAACTTCAAGGGCACTCACGCGCGCCCCCTCACGCTCAATGATCTGTGCATCGTGTGCCAGCGGCCTGATGAGACCCTCCGCAAGTACATCCAGCGCTTCAGCCAAGTGCGCAACAAGATCCCGCGTGCCTCCGATGCCGCCATCATCTCCGCGTTCTCCTCCGGCATCACGGACGTCTGGATGCGCGAGAAGCTCGCCATCAATGACGAGCTCGACACCTTAGTCAAGCTGTTCGACCTTGCCGATAGGTGCGCCAAGGCTGAAGAGGGCCGCCTCTTCGCCCACAACGACCCAGACATGGCGCCTGATGCTGCCAAGGCCAAGAGCAAGGACGCCAAGCGCAAAGGCCCAGCCGTGCTCATGGCGGAGCCTGAGTAGAAGCGCGGCTATGACCGTGATGAGCCCAAGAAGGATGGTCGCCCCTTCTGCGCCTACCACGGCATGCACTCCCACAGCATCGAAGACTGCCACGAGCTCAAGCTGCTTCACGAGAGCTGCCAGGATGGGCGCGGCAACCGCAACGACCGCGGTACTGGCCGTGGAGGCGGCCGCAACGGCAGCCGCTGGGGAGACCGCAACGGCAATGGCAACAACAACTTATGGCAAGGCTGGCAGAACCAGCTGCGACGGGCCAACCCTCAAGCCAACGCCGCCTTGCCACCGCTGCCGCCACCGCCACCTGGCAGGAACAACGGCAACCAGCTTGAAGAGAAGGCTGGGGGCTACCAGGAGCCTCGCGGAGTGGCATGCATCCTCGGCGGAGCCCAGGCTCCCTCATCCAACCTCCACTTCAAGCAGTTCTCTCGCGAGGTGAACGCGGCCCTCCCGAGGCCCGAGGCTTCTCAGCCCCTCAAGTGGTCCCAGTACGCGATCTCCTTCGTCTCCACGGACCACCCCAAGTCCATGATAGCTGTGGGCACCGTCCCCATGCTGTGCACGCCCACGATCAACAACGTCGCCGTCACCAAGACACTTGTCAACGGCGGCGCATGCCTCAACATGATCTCCATCGAGACCTTCGAGAATCTCCAAGTGCCCTACGAGCGTCTGATGCCGACGAGGCCCTTCTCAGGTGTGACTGACGGCTCCACCTTGCCTCTGGGGTAAGTGCGCCTCCCCATCACCTTCGGCACCCGCAAGAACTACCACACTGAGCTCATCGACTTTGATGTGGCGCACATCGGCCTACCCTACAATGCCATCTTGGGCTACCCCGCGCTCGCCAAGTTCATGGCGGTGACTCACCCCGCCTACAACATCCTCAAGATGTTGGGCTGCAGTGGCATCATCACCATCCACTGCGACGAGAAGGATGATGTCGGTACTAAAACCGGCAGATCTCGGGTAGGGAGTCCCAACTATGGATCTTGGAGTCAATGGGTAACAGGGAACGTAGAGACAACGCTTACCCAGGTTCGGGCCCTCTTGAAGAGGTAAAACCCTACGTCCTGCTTGATTGTATTGATGTGGTGATATGACAATTACAGGGTTGATCTACCTCGAGATCAGATTAACTAAACCCTAGGTGGGTATGGTGATAATGGTTCTGGCCTCTACGAACTAAACCCTCTGGCTTATATAGACACCAGGGGTACCTAGGGTTACATATGGTCAGTTGCCACCAGGGGATAAACATGCCGGCCACGCTAAACTCTTCTTGGAGGAGACGCCAAGTCTTCGGAGGTTTCCTTCTGGAGCCCGGGGTCGCCTGTAGTCCGGCCTTCCTTCGATGAATTAGGAGTGGCCCATCAATACGGCCCGCGAGAGACAGGCCAGCGGCATGAGGACCCCTTAGTCTGGGACACCCTCAGTAGCCCCCGAACTAGTCTTCGAAGCCGAGGTATATGCCGAACATCATCGGCCTTGCAGATCAGTTCCTTCCCTTCTGTGGTATTCGTGTCGGGCCCGCAATCCCTCTGGATCAAGTCCTCGAAGGTTGCTTGGCCATTTCCGACCATATGTTTCCCGGATTATGCTTCGATTTCCGAAGTGTATAAATAACTTGGCCCCGAAGGCCAGTTGCACAAGTGTGAACAGTGACCTCATCTGACAACTTTTGCCGAAGGGTCAAGACCTGCCACGACCACGAGCCAGTTAGAAAAACTCGATTCACGGTTTGTGGCGGTTTCTCCATTGGCATATCCCATCAATATGGAGATCGTGCCCTGTTTTCAAGGGATATGATCAATGATTTGTGTTATCCCACGAGCGCATAACGGCACGATTATACATGGAAATGGCGAGGTCTGCGGCGCAGTAAAAGGGCTCTTGGTCTTACGGTGGCCCATAAAAGGGAGGCGGCCACCATTTTCTTTGCACGCTCTCACTCCCACCTGCGCCGCTGCTTTCCCAATCTTCTGAGCTCCAACGCCCAGATCCATTCCCCCCCAAGAACTCCTCCGGCCATCCCCTTCAATCCGGTCATGGCCGGCTCCAGGTCCAAGGGCAAGTGGGAGGCCTCCATCATCACGGAGAGCGCTATCCAGGAGCTGAAGGGTGCGGGTTACCTCCCCACCGACGTCGCTCACCGCGCTCTAGAGGAGGTCCAGGTCATCCCCACGTCGAAGCCCGGCGAGAGGGTAGTGTTCCTCCCCCACTTTATTCGGGACTAGGTTTTCCCCTTCACCCCTTTGTTAGGGGTTTGATGTTTTTCTACGGGCTAGATTTTCACGATCTAGCCCTGAACTCTTTTCTGCACATTTCGGCCTTCATCATCATCTGCGAGGCTTTTCTTCGGATCCAGCCACACTTCGGCTTGTGGTTGAAGGTGTTCAACGTTAGGCCGAAGATCATCGATGGCCTGCAGACGGACTGCAGGGGGGCAATGGTCAGCAATCTCCCCCGGGTTGAGTGGCCAGAGGGCACTTTTATTGAAACTGTCAAGATCTGGCAGAAGGAGTGGTTTTACATCACAGAGCGACGAAACACGGATTGGGCGGCGATTCCCGCCTTCAGATCTGGACCCCCCACGAGGCTTGTTTCATGGACCAAGAAGGGCCTAGACTGGGGGTCAAGCCAAGGAGGTGGAGCTGCTACAGAGCCGGATATCCAGGATGATCGGGCAGAAGGTCGAATTGCCCAACGTGATTCAGATCATGCTCCATCGCCGCATCCTCCCCTTTCAAGACCGGGCCTCCCCAATGTGGGCCCACAAATCCGAAGACCCCGCCATCATGCTCAGCTTCTACCGCACTACCCACACCCAACTGTGGAAAGTGCTATTTAAGCCGCAGAAGGAGTGGCCGGCCGAGGAGGAAGACATTGGCCTCGACGCCGAAAACCCCCCTCGCGAGGTATGATAAGTTTTACTCTTACGTTCGGATGTTCCTTTTTGACAAAGCACTCAACTCTCTTTTCTCCCATCCACAGAACTGGCTGAAGAGGCCCCAGGGAATCAACTGCCCGGCCCCGCTGCCCGAGGGCCCCAGGACGGCCTTGCTGACGGCCATGTTGGCTGAGGCACCGTATGAGGTGCCGGAGAAGGAGGAGAAGAAGAAAGAGAAGAAGAAGGAGACCAGGGAAGGTCTCCGTTCCCGAGGACCTCCGGACACTAGATCCGGGGACACCCAAGCCCCCTCCACCCTTGAGGGGGAGAAGGGACAGGAAGAGGACGGGGAGGAAAGCGACTCTTCCCGAACAAGGAAGAGAGCTGCGTCTGAAGACGCTGAGGAGAATCAGCCTCCTCCCGCCCCGAAAAGACCATGCAGGGCCAAGGTGGTCTTGTCCGATAAGAGCTCGGCTTCTGCCGAGCACTCCGAGGCCTCCGATGAGGTTCCCCGGAGGACCCACAGGGTGAAACCGCGGGCCCAAAGGTATGTATCTTAAGATATACTTATCCACTTTTGGCCGAACTAAGCCTGCTATTGATCGCGCACTTGCCTTTAATATTGCAGCCCACTGTGCGACTTCCCTACTGATCAGGTCTCGGAAGGGGACTCTCCACCAGCCGCGCTGGCGGAGAGCGGGACCGAATCACGCGCATCGCCTCCCCCGGTCGTTGAGGAGGCCGAGGAGGTTCTGTCACGGAGGACCCCTCCTGTGTCGAACACAGAAGGAGGGGCCGACGGTATTATGGCTGAGGTGCGTACCTCGGCCACCGAAGACCAGGAGGGAGGAATCCTTCTGGCGAACGAAGAGGGGAAGCCCGGGCAATCCGAGCTCTCCCCAAAAGTGGTTCCGGAGCCGTTAAGGCACCAGGAGCCGACCATCCCGGTCTCCACAGGGGGAGGGGCCGAAGTGCCCCCACCACCCCCGCCCGCTCCAGGGCGAGCCTCGGCTGGGTGGCCGGATGAGATGGAGGAAGCTTTAACAAGCTCCTCAATTGCTCAAGAGCACCCTGCCCTGATGGGCACGGTTTTGCAAAGTCTTCGGTCCATGGACAACGGACTGAAGGAGGCCTTCAGCGGCCTTCTGACAGGCTTCAAGGTAGGCCATGTAATGACTTTTCCTTAGAAAATTTCTTTTATATGATCATGCACCCTCATGCACAGTAGTCCCCGAGCCCTGTGTGAGTTTGAAAAACTCATGTGGGGGTCAAATGATCTTTAAGATATAGATGATCGCAAAATGAGCAGTAACCCCTGAGACTCTGGCCGGATTGAGAAAGCCGGTCAGGGGATCAAAAATTGATAACTCGGGAATCTAATGTGCTTGGTCTAATGTGCAGGCGTCGTCCTCGGCGGCAGCTGCCAATGCCGAGGTGCTGGCCGAGCTGAATCGGAAGCTCAAGAGCTCTGAGGACGACCTTGATCAGCTAAATAAGCAGTTTGACGAGGCGCAAGGCAAGTCCAAGCTAAACTTTTTACTACAACGGTTATTTATTAAAGTTAGGAAGTTAATCCAAACGGAATGCGACTGACGTTGCTGCAGCTGCCACCGCCGAGGTCGAGAACCTCAAGGCCGAGCTTGAGAAAGCTCGGCAGGAAGCCACGGAGCAGAGGGTTGTAGCCGAAGTGGCAGCCGCCGAACTGGCCACGGCGAAAACCGTTGGCCAGAAGCACGAGGCCCGGGTGTCAGAGGTGCAACAAGAGCTCAAGGAGGCCATCACAAAATGTGAGGTCATTGAGGAAAAGAGTAAGCATCAGGCCACCGAACTAATCTCACTGAGGTCGGTGACTAAGGAAGCGCGGACGGAGGTGCGGGGCTACCAGGAGGAACTCCGCCAAGTCAAACTTATTGAGGATGGTAAGCCATACTTACTGCAAAGTGTCTTTGGTGGTAACAGGTTCGCTTTGCTCACGTGAGTATGGCGTTCCCTAGGCGCTTTTGCGGACCTCCCGAGGAGTGCATCAGACGCAGGTAGGTACTTTGCGTCCCAGGAGGGTCGTACCGAGCAGAGGCTGTTTTGGGCGCAGTTTCAAGCACCCGAACACCCCTCCCTCCTCAACAACCAACTGAAGCAGCTGATGGAGTTGCATCGGATGGCGGAGCCGGCGATGAAGGACCTCTACGTCAAACTGTGGCCTTCAGAGCCGCTGCCGAGCAGCTACTTTGGCTTGGTGCAGAAGTTGTGTGACGCCACGCCCCAGATTGATTTCTGGAAGCGCTCCGTATGCATTGAGGGAGCTCGGATGGCCTTCGGCAAGACCATGGTGCATTGGCCGAAGATCAAGCCGACCGAGGTGGCCACCAGACCACCTCCCCCTGGGAAGGAGCACAGGCGCCCCGAGCAGTACTTTCCCGTTATGATGGATGGTGCTCGGGCGATAGAGGCCCAATGCTCGAAGGATGTAATTTATGAATGAATTTACTTTCTTGTATCCGAAGAAGTTGGAACTTTTGTGCTTTACAATGCAACTGGTCGGCTTTATATATAATGCCTTGTGTGTTTATTTTGACTCCTGTGCAGCTGTTTTAAACTGAAAGTTACCAGTCGTCAGCTTCAACCCCCTTGCAGATACTGCATGGGGTGTTTTTCCTTAACACCTTAACCCTTAGCCGACGTCTCGGTGCCCGGAGGCGGTTGTGTGTAAGAAAAACAAGGCAATCGGACTATGCGGCTTTAGTGCTTTCACTTAGCCATAGGAGCTTAACTGCGGGAGCTAGTGACTAGCCCCCAATGTGTGATATTCGGACATACCGAGGTTGATGCCATTATCACTTGGTTCCTGTGACAGCGAACCCTTCGTTTGACGCGGAATAACCTCCATCGATTTTTAGTTTAACACTTGTCATCGGATCGCCGACCAGTTCTCGCTTATTATGACAGTCAGTTTTCGGCTTTCTCCACTGAGGCACTTAACCAGGCGAGCTAGAAGTACAATCGCAGTGGTTCTCCCTTTACCCTCCTAGCCGAACAATGCGGAATGTAAGAGGGCAAACATAGGAGCCGGGCAACCCAACTATTGACCAAAGACATAATTCGGAACTGATTCATATAATGCAATATCCAAGACGCCGAGCACATGTAATGAAATTTAGTGCCGGAATGATGCTTGGGCAAGATTTATGGTCGAGCCCCCTGTCTATTAGCCGGTCGCATCTAAATAAAGAATGTATCATAATAGTTTACTTCGGCCTATAAGCGGAAAGGAATATGCAACACAAATGACTGCAGTATGACCGGAGAAGAATGGTCTTTATTTCCTTTGAATTCGTGACGTCCAACCGTACAATCCGAACTGCCGAAGCAAATTTTATAGATACTTTAAAAAAAACTTAACAGAGGAAAGGTTTACACAGGGCCTCCATAAGTGGTTTGACGTCCCTACTGTGCCCCGCTGCACGTCTGCGCCTTTGCTCTTTATGAAGCTTCCGTAGGTAACGTGCGATTGAAGTCGCCGCTTGTATGCACAACAAAAGTGATAGTGTTCGGCGGACGAGCCCTTGAGAAAGAGTTTTGAGAAGTCGCCGCAGGGTATCGCCTTTACGCTGATCAGGCCCTAGATGGTGCCTATTGTTGATGTTAATCCGAGAACATCTTTGGCCATGGCTCGGTCGAACCGAGCGTTCGACCCTTGTAACGTTTGCCCCACAGCTGCCCACGGAATTTTAAGCGCGAAATTATGTACCCGAGGTACGTATTTCGCAGCTGGGGAGGCCATGCTATGGGGCGCGTGTCCCTATTTAGGGTGAGCACGGGAGTGCTCCGGGACCGAGGCCGTAGCTCGGGCGCGTTTGCGTGCGTCCAGCGCCTTGATGGTAGACTGGGCCTTCGACGCTTCTTCGGCGGCCAGAGCCGCTGTGTGTTCCTCGGTTCGGAGCGAGCGCTCGGTGTTACCGTTAACGGTAATGACAACCCTAGGTCCTGGCATCTTGAGCTTCAGATATGCATAGTCCGGGACGACATTAAAGCGAGCGAACGCTGTTCGGCCGAGGAGTGCGTGGTAACCGCTGCGGAAAGGCATAATGTCGAAGATTAAATCTTCACTGCGGAAGTTTTCGGGCGAGCCGAAGACCACTTCCAAGGTCACGGTTCCTGAGCAGCGTGCCTCTATGCCTGAGATTACACCTTTAAAGGTAGTTTTACTGGGTTTGATCCTTGACGGATCGATTCCCATCTTCCTCACTGTATCTGAATAAATCAAATTGAGGCTGCTGCCTCCATCCATAAGGACTCTAGTGAGGTGGTATCCATCCACGATGGGGTCGAGCACCAGAGCCGCCGTTCCTCCATGACGGATACTGGTCGGATGGTCTCGTCGGTCAAAGGTGATCGGACAAGCCGACCATGGGTTGTATTTTGGGGCCACCGGCTCTAAGGCGTAGACATCCCGAAGTGCACGCTTCCGCTCCTGCTTGGGTATATGCATGACATAAATCATGTTCACGGTTTTTACCTCGGGAGGGAACTGCTTTTGGCCTCCATTGTTCGACCCGCAAGGTTCGTCGTCGTCCTCGCTGCGGGGGCCCTTGCCCAGTTCCTCGGCTGTAAGCTTGCCGACCTGCTTGATTACCCAACTGTTACGGTTGGTGTGGTTGGCGGGCTTGTCCGAGGTACCGTGGATCTGGCAGGGCCTATCCAGGATTTTGTCCAGTGCGGTTGGGCCATCCTGGTTCCCTTTAGAAGGCTTCTTCCGCGGTCCTGATTTCGAGCTGCTGAACCCGGCGTTTACTGCTGCGTCATCGGTTTCACTGCCGTTGTTTGTGTGCCGGCGTTTGTTATTCTTGTTGCGCCGGGGTTTCCCGTTCCCGTCCCGGACCTCTGAGGTGCCGGGGTCGTCGGGGTGGTTGCTTCTATGAGCTAACCAACTGTCTTCACCCGTGCCAAAGCGGGTCATTAGGGAGGTGAGGGCCGACATTGTTCTCGGGTTATCTTGGCCGAGCTGGCGAGCGAGCCATTCGTCCCGAATACTGTGCTTGAATGCGGCAATTGCCTCAGCATCTGGACAGTCGATAATCTAGTTCTTCTTAGTTAAGAACCGATTCCAGAATTGCCGAGCTGACTCCCCGGGCTGTTGAACAATGTGGCTCAAGTCGTTGGCATCTGGCGGCCGAACATAGGTGCCTTGAAAGTTGGCTTGGAAGGCGTCCTCGAGCTCTTCCCAGCTCCCAATGTAGTTTTCGGGTAGGCTGTTCAACCAGTGCCTTGCCGGTCCTTTAAGTTTTAATGGCAGATATTTAATGGCGTGGAGGTCATCTCCTCGGGCCATATGAATGTGGAGAAGGAAATCTTCGATCCACACAGCTGGGTTAGTTGTCCCATCATACTGTTCTATGTTTATGGGCTTAAACCCTTCGGGGAACTGATGCTGCATCACCTCATCTGTGAAACACATTGGGTGTGCGGCGCCCCTGACCCGGGCCACGTCGTGCCGAGATCAGTTATCATCCAAGCACGATGCTGCTCTCGGGCCCTATCATTCCTGTCGCACAAAGCTTGGTATCCGTCCTGTCCAGCGGGCGTGTGTCCTCTGGATCCGTAAATGGATCTTGTTTGTTCCGCTCTGGTGTTTAAGTTGTGCCGCAGATCGTATGGATCATCTGGTTGTACTGGCTCCTTGCCCGCCTGGCGAGGGAGCATAGGTGGGTTTTTGGCTTTTCCAGCCGTCCTGTCCCATCCCCGAGGGGGGAGGTCGGGCTGGTTTGCCTGAGTTCGTCTAGGGGGTATGGGCTCAAGGGCCTCGTCGTCAAATGATGGAAGCAATCGCCGCCGTGGGTAGCTTTTGTTTTGATCCTGTCGCCGATTGTCAAAGCCCTCTTCGGCTGCTAAGACAAACGTCCACCTGTCATTAAGGGTATCCCGTTCAGCTTTTAGCTGTTGTTAGTTCTTGTTCAGGCTTCGGGCGGTGGCTATGAGTTGCCGCTTGAACTTTTCCTGATCCAGAGGGTCCTCGGGGACGACGAAATCCTCGGGTCCGAGGCTGTCCTCCTCTTCGGAAGGAGGGAGATAGTTGCTGTCCTCAGAATCATCGGGGTCCTTGGGGTTACCCTAGTCCTCATGCCCTTCAGAAGCGTCGCGGTGCTATTCGAGGGTGGTGTTGTTGCCAAGCTCCTCCATGTTGTCCGGAGTATCATTATCTCCAGTGCCGTTTGTGTCTGTGTTGCTTTCCCTGCCCTTTCCCTGTCCCTTGGATCATTTTCGTTGGCGTCGGCGTTTGGGCGGATCCTCGCTAGGGTCATCGCCATCCTTTCTGGGGGTGTCGACCATATAAATGTCATAGGTGGAGGTGGCGGTCCACTTTCCAGTGTTGGGAGTGGCAATGGAGGGAGTAGTATAGGACATGACATCGATAACCTCGTCCATGTCGCCAGCCTCCTCGGAGGTGTAGTCCAGCATGTCGGTTAAGTCTTCGACAGTGGCTACTAAGTGGGTGGTGGGTGGGATGTAAAATTCCCAGTGGTCGGCCTCAAGTCCGATCTGGTCATAGACCGAGCACGGGCCATTCGCGATACTCATCATCTGGATCCGATCTAACGTCTCGCTTAACAGTGAGAGGTCTGCCGGATTCATCCTCTGACATCTTTCGGGGTTAACCTCCGGTATGCCTGCGTCGGGGGCGTGTTCGGCCAAGGCTGACCCTTGGTTCTCGGATGCTGAGATCAGATCCGAACTCAAAGCCAGACCCGAAGTAAGGGCCGACCCGGAGATGGGGTCGGGAAGAAGATCCGAAGTTAAGGCCTCGGGATCACTAGGCCCCTCAGGTAAAGCTAAGAACCTAGTAAAGATCAGATCGCCACAAGAGTCGGCGACATACTCTAGGTTACCAAACCTAATTTCCTGCTTAGGGGCGAAACTGTCGATCTGGTCAAGGTGACCGGTCGGGTTGGCATGTAGCACGATGCTGCCAAACGCGAAGAGCTAGCTGGGAACGAAGACGTCCCCACTGCGGATGCCGTCGCTAATGACTAAGCGAGCCATTGATCCTTGATGATCCTACAGCGGAACTCTCAACGAAAGCACCAATGTCGGTACTAAAACCGGTAGATCTCGGGTAGGGAGTCCTGAACTGTGGATCTTGGAGTCAATGGGTAACAGGGAACGTAGAGACAACTCTTACCCATGTTCGGGCCCTCTCGAAGAGGTAAAACCCTACATCCTGCTTGATTATATTGATGTGGTGATATGACAATTACAGGGTTGATCTACCTCGAGATCAGATGAACTAAACCCTAGGTGGGTATGGTGATAATGGTTCTGGCCTCTACGGACTAAACCCTCTGGCTTATATAGACACCAGGGGTACCTAGGGTTACATATGGTCGGTTGCCACCAGGGGATAAACATGCCGGCCACACTAAACTCTTCTTGGAGGAGATGCCAAGTCTTCGGAGGTTTCCTTCTGGAGCCCGGGGTCGCCTGTAGTCCGGCCTTCCTTCGATGAATTAGGAGCGGCCCATCAATACGGCCCGCGAGAGACAGGCCAGCGGCATGAGGACCCCTTAGTCCGGGACACCCTCAAATGCAGTGCGCTCCCTCGAGCGTGCATACAAGGCTGCCGCTACCGCGTACCCTCCAATGAGGACGATGCCGAGCCTACCGAGGCCGCACCCGCGAAGAAGAAGCAGCTGTTCTCTTAGGCGCGCGCTGAGACGAAGAAGGTGTTGGTGGATGGCAATGGCTCTGGGCCCGCCTTCACCATCGGCAATGGCCTCGATACCAAATAGGAAGACGCGCTCGTCGCCTTCCTCCGGGCAAATGCTGATGTGTTCGCGTGGACAACATCAGATTTGTCCGGTGTGCCGAGGGAGGTGATCGAGCACCACTTAGCGGTGTGCCCTAATGCACGCCCCATCAAGCAAAAGGCACGGCGCCAAGCGCCAGAAAAGCAAGAGTTCATCGTCCAAGAAGTTCAGAAGCTGCAAGAGGCAAGAGTCATCCGCGATGTGCGCCACCCCGAGTGGCTCGCCAACCCTGTCATCGTCCCCAAGCACGGCGGAGAGAGCCGCATGTGCGTCGATTTCACCTGTCTCAACAAGGCCTGCCCCCAAGACCCCTTCCCGCTGCCGCGGATCAACTAGATCGTGGACTCCACTGCTGGGTGCGAGTTGCTCTGCTTTCTGGACGGCTTCTCAGGCTACCACCAGATCAAGATGGCGATAGAAGACAAAGAGAGAATGGCCTTCATCACCCCCTGCGGGACATACTGCTACATCTGCATGCCCTTCGGCTTGAGGAGTGCGGGGGCTACTTTCCAGAGGCTGATACGTATCACCCTGGGACCCCAGATGGGAAGAAATGCGGATGCCTACGTCGACGACATCGTCGTGAAAAGCTGCAAGTCCTGCTCCCTCATCGCGGACCTCGAAGAAACCTTCGCCAATGTCCGCAAGGTCAACCTCAAGCTCAACCCCGCCAAGTGCATCTTCGGAGTCCCTTCCGGTAAGCTGCTTGGCTTCCTGGTCTCCCACCACGGCATCGAAGCTAACCTCGAGAAGATCAAGGCCATCGAGCGGATGAAGCCTTCCCGGAACATCAGGGAAATGCAGCGTCTCGTGGGATGCATGGCCTCGCTTGGGCGCTTCATCTCCAAGTTCGGCGAGCGAGCCTTGCTGTTCTTCAAGCTCATGAAGAGATCGGGCCCCTTCAAGTGGACTCCTGAAGCTGATGCGGCCTTCGAGGACCTCAAGAAATATCTGACAAGCCCTCCTGTCATGGTCGCCCCGCGCCCACGCGAGCCTCTGCTCCTATACTTGGCAGCTGATATGTCCATTTTGCATCATGTTTTCCTACTGTTATTTCTTATGTTTTTTATCATTATTTCACTTTATGATACAATTCTTATGCCTTTTCTCTCTTATTTTGCAAGATTCACATGAAGAGGGAGATTGCCGGCAGCTGGAATTCTGGACCGGAAAGGGGGTGAAACAGAGATAGCTATTCTGCACACCTCCAAATGACCTGAAAATTTACGGAGAATTATTTTGGAATATATAAAAAACTGGCGAAAGAAATAGCCAAAGGGGACCCACCAGGAAGCGACAAGCCTGGGGGGCGCGCCCTACCCCCTGGGCGCGCCCCCCGAGCTTGTGGCGCCCCTGGCAGGCCTCTAGAGCCCATCTTCTGCTATATAAAGCTATTTACCCTAGAAAAAATTAGAAGAAGACTTTCGGGACGAAGCGCCACCGTCTCGAGGCAGAACCTGGGCAGGAGCAATTTTGCTCTCCGGCGGAGCGATTCCGTCGGGGATACTTCCTTCCGGGAGGGGGAAATCAAAGCCATCGACATCACCAACAATCCTCTCATCGTGGGAGGACCAATCTTCATCAACATCTTCACCAACACCATCTCATCTCAAACCCTAGTTCATCTCTTGTATTCAATCTTTGTCCCAAAACCTCAGATTGGTACCTGTGGGTTGCTAGTAGTGTTGATTACTCTCTGTAGTTAATGCTAGTTGGTTTATTTGGTGGAAGATTATATGTTCAGATCCTTAATGATATTCAATACCCCTCTGATCTTGAACATGAATATGATTTGTGAGTAGTTACTTTTGTTCTTGAGGACATGGGAGAAGTCTTGTCATAAGTAATCATGTGAATTTGGTATTCGTTTGATATTTTGATGATATGTATGTTGTTGCTTCCTTTAGTGGTGTCGTGTGAACATCGACTACATGACACTTCACCATCTTTGGGCCTAAGGGAAGGCATTGTGGAGTAGTAATTAGATGATGGGTTGCTAGAGTGACAGAAGCTTAAACCCTAGTTTATGCGCTATTCCGTAAGGGGCTGATTTGGATCCATATGTTTCATGCTATGTTTAGATTTATCTTAATTCTTCTTTCGTAGTTGCGGATGCTTGTGAGAGGGGGTAATCATAAGTGGGAGGCTTGTTCAAGTAAGAACAGCACCCAAGCACCGGTCCACCCACATATCAAATTATCAAAGTAGCGAACGCGAATCAAACAAACATGATGAAAGTGACTAGATGAGAATTCCCATGTGTCCTCGAGAACTCTTTGCTTTATATAAGAGATCGTTTCGGCTTGTCCTTTGCTATAAAAAGGATTGGGCCACCTTGCTGCACCTTGTTACAATTGTTACTTGTTATTTGTTACAAATTATCTTGCTATCGAAACTATCTATTACCGTTACTTTTAGTACTTGCAGAGAATACCTTGCTGAAAACCACTTGACATTTCCTTCTGCTCCTCGTTGGGTTCGACACTCTTACTTATCGAAAGGACTACGATTGATCCCCTATACTTGTGGGTCATCAAGACTCTTTTTTGGTGCCGTTGCCAGGGAGTGAAGTGCCTTTGGTGAGCGGAATTTGGTAAGGAAACATTTTTATTACGTGCTAAAATTTATTGTCACTTGTTACTATGGAAAGTTATCCTTTGAGGGGTCTGTTCGGGGTATCTTCACCTCGACCGGAAGCATTGAGAGCTGCCACTCAACCTACTGAACCTACTGAAAATATTTATTATGAAATTCCTTCGGGTATGATAGAGAAACTGCTAGCTAATCCTTATGCAGGAGATGGAAAGGTACATCCTGATATGCACTTGATATATATATAGATGAAATTTGTGGATTGTTTAAGCTTACAGGTTTATCCGAAGATGGAGTTAAGAGGAAGGTATTCCCTTTATCTTTGGCGGGAAAGGCATTGACATGGTATAGGCTATGTGATGATACTGGAACATGGGATTGGAACCGGTTAAAGCTGGAATTTCACCAGAAATTTTATCCTATGCATTTGGTTCATCGTGATCGGAATTATATATATAATTTTTGGCCTCGTGAAGGAGAAAGTATCGCTCAAGCTTGGGGGAGGCTTAAGTATATGTTGCATACATGCCCCAATCATGATCTCTCAAGAGAAATAATTATCCAAAACTTTTATGCTCGGCTTTCTCATAATGATCAATCCATGCTTGATACTTCTTCTACTAGTTCCTTTATGAAGAGAACTATTGAATTCAAATGGGATCTTCTGGAAAGAATTAAACGCAACTCTGAAGATTGGGAAATCGACAAAGGTAGAGAGTCAGGTATAAATCTTAAGTTTGATTGTGTTAAATCTTTTATGGAAACTGATGCTTTTCATAAGTTTAGTACTAAATATGGACTTGACTCTGAGATAGTAGCCCCCTTTTGTGAATCTTTTGCTGCTCATGTTGATCTCCCTAAGGAGAAATGGTTTAAGTTTCATCCACCTATAGAGTTAAATGAAGAACCTGTTAGCGTTAAAGAAGAAACAATTGTTTACAATGTTGATCCAGTTGTGCCTACTGCTTATATTGAGAAACCTCATTTCCCTGTTAGGATTAAGGAACATGCTAAGGCTTCAACTATGGTTAATAAAAGTAATATTAGAGCACCTAGACCTTCTGAACAAATTAAAGCTGAATCTAATATTGGAATGGTTAAAGATCTTTTGGTTGATAATATTGATGGACATGTCATATATTTCTGTGATGAGGCTGCTAGAATTGCTAAACCCATTAGAAATAATCGAGATATGTTGGATAAGAACAAGCCCGTAGTTGGCATGCCAGTCATTTTTATTAAGAGTGGAGATCATTGCTATCATGGTTTATGTGATATGGGTGCTAGTGTGAGTGCTATTCCTTTCTCTTTATATCAAGAAGTAATGAATGATATTGCACCTGTTGAGATTGAAGATATTGATGTTACTATTAAGCTTGCAAACAGAGATACTATTACACCACTTGGGATTGTTAGAGATGTTGAAGTCTTGTGTGGAAAAGTCAAATACCCTACTGATTTCCTTGTTCTTGGTTCACAACAAGATAATTTTTGTCCCATTATTTTTGGTAGACCTTTCTTGAATACCGTTAATGCTGAAATTGATTGTGTTAAAGAAAAGGTTAGAGTTAAGTTTGGTGATATATCTCATGAATTTAATTTCTCTAAGTTTAGTATACAACCTCATGATGTAGAATTACCTACTAAAGATGAAATTATTGGTCTTGCTTCTATTGCCGTGCCTCCTACTGATCCTTTAGAACAATACTTTCTAGACCATGAAAATGATATGCATATGAATGAAAGAAATGAAATAGATGAGTTGTTCTTTAAGCAAGCACCTATTCTTAAACATAACTTGCCTGTTGAAACTTTGGGAGATCCTTTTCCACCAAAGAGTGATCCCGTGTTTGATTTGAAGCAATTACCTGATACACTTAAATATGCTTATCTTGATGAAAAGAAGATATATCCTATTAGTATTAGTGCTAACCTTTCAGAGCATGAAGAAAAGAGATTACTTAAAACTTTGAAGAAGCACCGTGCAGCTATTGGATATACTCTTGATGATCTTAAGGGCATCAGTCCCACTTTATATTAGCATAAAATTCATATGGAGCCAGATGCTAAACCAGTTGTTGATCATCAAAGAAGATTAAATCCTCAGATGAAGGATGTGGTAAGAACTAAAATATTAAAGCTTCTGGAGGCAGGTATAATTTATCCCATAGCTGATAGTAGATGGGTAAGTCCCGTTCATTGTGTTCCTAAGAAAGGAGGTATTACCGTTGTTTCTAATGATAAAAATGAACTTATCCCACAAAGAATTGTAACCGGTTATAGAATGGTAATTGATTTCAGAAAATTAAATAAAGCTACTAGGAAAGATCATTACGCCTTGCCTTTTATTGATCAAATGTTAGAAAGATTATCTAAGCATACACACTTTTGCTTCCTAGATGGTTATTCTGGTTTCTCTCAAATACCTGTATCACCAGAAGATCAAGAGAAAACCACATTTACTTGTCCTTTTGGAACTTATGCTTATCGTCATATGCCTTTTGGTTTATGTAATGCACCTGCTACCTTTCAAAGATGTATGACTGCTATATTCTCTGACTTTTGTGAAAAGATTGTTGAGGTTTTCATGGATGATTTCTCCGTTTATGGAACTTCTTTTGATGATTGCTTAAGCAACCTTGATCGAGTTTTGCAGAGATGTGAAGAAACTAATATTGTCTTGAATTGGGAGAAGTGCCACTTTATGGTAAATGAAGGTATAGTCCTTGGGCATAAAATTTCTGAAAGAGGTATTGAAGTTGATAAAGCTAAAGTTGATGCAATTGAGAAAATGCCATGTCCTAAAGATATCAAAGGTATAAGAAGTTTTCTTGGTCATGCTAGTTTCTATAGAAGGTTTATAAAAGATTTCTCTAAGATTTCTAGGCCTCTTACTAATCTCTTGCAAAAAGATGTGCCATTTGTTTTTGATGATGATTGCGTAGAAGCCTTTGAAATACTTAAGAAAGCCTTAATATCTGCACCTATTGTTCAACCACCTAATTGGAACCTACCCTTAGAAATTATGTGTGATGCTAGTGATTATGCTGTTGGTGCTGTTCTAGGACAAAGAGTTGATAAGAAATTCAACGTTATTCATTATGCTAGTAAAACTCTAGACAGTGCTCAAAGAAACTATGCTACTACTGAGAAAGAATTTTTAGCATTTGTGTTTGCATGTGATAAATTCAGATCTTACATTGTTGATTCTAAAGTAACTATTCACACCGATCATGTTGCTATTAAATACCTTATGGAAAAGAAAGATGCTAAACCTAGACTTATTAGGTGGGTTCTTTTGCTACAAGAATTTGATATGCATATTATTGATAGAAAGGGGGCTGAGAATCCCGTAGCTGATAATTTGTCTAGAATGGAAAATGTTCTTGATGACCCACTACCTATTGATGATAGTTTTCCTGACGAACAATTAGCTGTTATAAATGCTTCTCGTAATACTCCTTGGTATGCAGACTATGCTAATTACATTGTTGCCAAATATATACCACCTAGTTTCACGTACCAACAAAAGAAAAAGTTCTTCTTTGATTTAAGACATTACTTTTGGGATGACCCACATTTATATAAAGGAGTAGATGGTATTATTAGACGTTGTGTACCTGAGTATGAACAAGAATAAATCCTACGGAAGTGTCACTCCGAGGCATACGGAGGACACCATGCGAGAGACAGAACTGCACATAAGGTATTATAATCTGGTTTTTATTGGCCTACTCTTTTCAAGGATGCACGTAAGTTTGTCCTCTCTTGTGATGAATGTCAAAGAATTGGTAATGTTGGTAGATGTCAAGAAATGCCTATGAATTATTCACTTGTTATTGAACCATTTGATGTTTGGGGTTTTGATTATATGGGACCTTTTCTTTCCTCTAATGGGTATACACATATCTTAGTTGCTGTTGATTACGTTACTAAGTGGGTAGAAGCTATTCCATCTAGTAGTGCTGATCATAACACTTCTATTAAAATGCTTAAAGAAGTTATATTTCTGAGGTTTGGAGTCCCTAGATATTTGATGACTGATGGTGGTTCACATTTTATTCATGGTGATTTCCGTAAATTGCTTGCTAAGTATGATGTTAATCATAGAATTGCATCTCCATATCATCCTCAGTCTAGCGGTCAAGTTGAATTAACTAATAGAGAAATAAAATTAATTTTGCAAAAGACCGTTAATATATCTAGAAAGAATTGGTTTAAGAAACTTGATGATGCACTATGGGCTTACAGAACTGCTTATAAAAATCCTATGGGTATGTCTCCATATGAAATGGTCTATGGAAAATCATATCATTTACCTCTTGAACTAGAACATAAGGCATATTGGGCAATTAAAGAACTTAATTATGATTTTAAACTTGCCGGTGAGAAGAGGTTATTTGATATTAGCTCTCTAGATGAATGGAGAACACAAGCTTATGAAAATGCCAAGCTGTTTAAACAAAAAGTTAAAAGATGGCATGATAAGAGAATTCAAAAACGAGAATTCAAAGTAGGTGATCATGTTCTATTATACAATTCTCGTTTAAGATTCTTTGCAGGAAAGCTTCTCTCTAAATGGGAAGGACTATATATCATCGAAGAAGTTTATCGCTCCGGAGCCATCAAAATAAACAACTCCGAAGGCACTAATCCGAGAGTGGTTAATGGGCAAAGAATTAAACATTATATCTCATGTACTCCCATTAATGTTGAAACCAATATTATTCAAACAATGACACCGGAAAAGCACATAGAAGAAACCTTCTGGAACGCTCCAGAATCCTGGAAAGGAGTAGGCATGTAGTACGGTAAGTAAACCGACTCCAAAACTTCCATAAAAGTACTTTCTGTTCGTTTCAGAATATATAAAAAATTAGGAAAATAATAAACAGTCTGAAAAGTGCACGAGGGAGCGACAAGCCCGAGGGGCGCGCCCTACCCCCCAGGGCGCACCTACCGAGCTTGTGGCTCCTCCATGGACTTTCCTGACTCCGTTTTTCTTCCATATTACTTGTCCTGCACGAAAAAAAATCATTATATATACTCTCGGATGTTTTGACCACCGTATCGCAAGTTTCTCCTCTGTTCTTGTTTTGTGCTATTTTCTGTCAGATTTTCGAGGCCAGGCATCATGTCTTCCTCTTCCTCCAACAATGTGGGAGATGACGCTTGGTTGTGGGGTCAAGGCGTGGTCGCAACAACTACACATGTGCGCCACGCGTCACATAGATATGTATCGCCAGGGGCATGTCCGTCTTATCCCCCAGACCAGGCCAACCCTTATAAAATACTTCGCCTCTGGTTCCATTAATGTTCTACACCCCTGTCGCCGTCGTCCTTGCATAACCGTAGCGCCGCCGCTATCTTCATCGTCGCCAGAGGAGAAGCGCTTAGCTGCCGCGACCTCTTCGACGCCGTACTCACGCCGGCCGCGGGCATCTTCTCACCGCCGCCGCCGTAGCTGTTCTCCATTGCCAAGTTAGGGCGTGGGGGATTGAATTGCTCAGCCTCCTTTCGCCTCGTTGAGCTGTTCTTCGTGCGGTAAATAAAACTTACTTTTTACCATCTATTTGATCCAAAATCTTATCGAATATCTTCGGAACTTGTTTCTTTCACTTCCAAATCTTCATCTTCTGTTACACGCATCTCATATCTTGCCAAGTTACTTCACTTATACTGCATAGTGACGATTCCTCACTTGTACCTATCTTCGGATTCGTACAAATCTGGAACCAACATCTCTCTATAAGTGAATGTCTTCGCACTGTGAGGTCATTGTCTTCAAATTGAGTTGGATTCAAAATTTTCTGAGAATGCATATGACCTCTCCTCCTCCCCTCGCATCTCTAATGCTATCACAGATACATGTCTGTGGGCGAGTCACTTGGTTCTCATAGTCTGAATTCATTTGCAGACTTCTTGCAGTTTCATCTCGACTCTCCTGAAGCCAGTTCCTGTCAGATTAGCAGTGTGAAGCCAGTCAATCCTGTGAAGCCAATGGCCAGTGGTAAATCTGCGAAGAAGGGAGGAAGGCAATGACGAGCCAACACTGCTCTTGACCTCCCTCCAGATCTGTATGAGCAGTATAAATCTGATCCTGATGAAACCTATGGTGAACGCAAATCTCGTGTGCAATGGATTCGCCGCTACTGGGCAGAGCAATGGTTTCGTTATCATTTTGTTACACAAGAGTATGCAGAGAAGAATGCAGTCAGGCCACCATGGGCGGATATTGTGTACCGGAAGCTTATTCCAAAGACAAAGGCTGACGCCATTGCCCAGAACTTCTATCCTTGCATGGTAAGAGGTGTGATTCCCGAATATGTTGACCCATCTAGCATTCGATGGTGTCGTGAAGATGATCTATTTGAAGCCAATTATCAGTTTGCAAAGGCTTCAGCAGATGCCAACAAGAAGGAGTTTGGTGTGAACTTCAACCCTGGTCCAGCAGAACCAAGACCCGATGGCTCTCATCATGCAGATCCCAATCTGACCGGTCCATGGGATAGTCTTCAAGCATATGTTGAGCACATCAATGCTCTTCATGCCACCGCCGCAGCTGCGCGCGAAGAAGCCCATGCTGAAGACATTGCTCCTGCCTCCCCCAAGTCACAAAGAAAGCCAAAGGGCTCCAAAGCCAAAGAGGGGCAATCTGCCAAGTCTGCTGCTGCTCCATCTGCTTCAAGAGTGAAGCCAGTGAAAGATGCACCAACTGAATCCAGTGTGCAGTCTGAAGATGTGTCTCGGAACATCCAGAAGACAAGGAAACCTGCTGGGCGAGGCCCCAAACCAACAAACACGTTGACTGATGACGAAGCCATTATTGATTTATCTGATGATGAGTTTGATGATGATGCCCTTGAGCTCCTCATCAAGAACAAGCAGGAAGAGGCTGATATCTTCAAAAACCTGCCTCTGTTCGACCATGATATTCTCAACAACTTCATTGACGAATGGTTTCATGACCCGTCTCTGTCGATTGACGACTTGCAGCTTCCGATTGACATCAGCGTCACGTTCCAAGGATTCATCAACAACGAACTTGCGGTTGTCCAGAAAGTGCTTGAACAGAAAAACAAGATTGAATATGAGAAGAGTCTATTCAAGAAGCACTTGTCAAAATTCAGCGTCGCAGAAATTCAAGGCTACAAGAAGATGATGGCCGAGCTGAAAGAAGAATTTCAAAAGCTTCGTGATGATGCCAAAGGTGCCAGAGAACGTCTCAAGCACTATGCTGAGAAGACAGTGCAAGCCCACAATGAGGGTTTGAAGAGAAAAGCACTTGGTCGCCCTGCCATTGATCCCAAGATGATCAAGAAGAAGAAGAAGCCCGAGAACCCAGCTGCTGAGGCCCCAAGGCAAGATGAGCCTCGGATAGTCTTCCCACCATCCATGCTTGCTTCGAAGCCATCCGTTCCATTAGTTGCTTCTGAGAAGAAGAAGACACAGCAAGCTGAAGCCGAAGCTCGAAAGCGTAAGCAATCTGATGCCTCTGCTGCTCATCCGTCTCAAAAGCGTCAGAAGACGAAGTCTTCAAAGCCTTCGGGCAAGGCACCAACAGAAAATGCTCCATCAGTTTCTCAAGAGCCTCTGCTCGTGACGCCGATATCTGTTGCTCCCCCTGCCTCTGAAAACACAGAGAGAAGAGTTATCGTGCAAGAACTTGCTACCTCAGAGGTTCCCGTTTCTGAAGAGATTCCAGCTGCCGACCCCACCGCAGCTGAAGACATTGATACTGATGCCAATGTGCAAAATGATGATGATGAAGTCCTTCCTCAACTCACCAAGAACGTGGTATCATCGCCCGTTCCTGAGCACAGTGAAACGATAAGCATTGGTCGCCCTCTGACGCCAATGGATCATGATGAAGTCATACCTCACACTCCTCCTCCTCAAACGGCAACCATTGATGAACCTATGTTGCCAGATACTCCTGAAGCCATGGTTGAAGACAATTCTTCTCCAAAGGCGTTGCCCATCTTCCGAAGGCTTCGCCGTGGCCCCCGGATGTCCAGCATTTCTGAGGAGGCAGTGCATCAAGCTGCCTCTGCTTTTCAAGAGGATATTCAAGGAGATGTTCCACCCACAAACACCATTCAGACTGTAGACAAGCAAGCTGATCCAGTACAGACTAAATCTGGTGAAGCCCAACCTGAGCAAGCGGCTCCACAGTCTGAAGTCATACCGGCTGCAACAGCCGAAGACGTTCAAGAGCAGCCTCCTGTGTCTGACACTGCTGCTACTGATACAAATGTGGCCCCTGAGTCTGAAGCCCAAGCCACTGAAGGAAATCTGAATGCCACTACTGAAGCTCCTGCCACCTCTGAAGCCATTGTGCTCTCTGACGCCAATACTATCATGGCATACAACAGAGCTGGCCCACAATATGAATTCCATGTTGACAACCGGCCTCTTGTTCAGAAGCCCATGCCTAGGTTGCCAAGGCTTTGAGGAGCTGCTTCCACCAACTGCCCCTTCAGTGTCATTAGCTTCAGGAACGATAATACCTTCTTTGACCGCTCCAAGAACCCATACACAAAGCCAAGGATATCTTCTGACAGGTTCTGGAGCTATCAACAACGAAGCTATTACATGAGTGTTCTCTACAATCAAGACAGGATTCATCCTCACAAGCGCCTCAACTTTGACGCTATGACTGATCTGCCATGTCTAGATGAAGCCATTGATTGTCTTCGTGATGTTGGTCTGCTTCCATTTGTGACAGACAAAGAGCACTAGAACGAAGAGCTGCTGCTGCAATTCTATGCCACCCTCCATATCTCTGGATTCCACACAGATATCAAGACTTGGACTCTTCACTGGATGACTGGGGATGTTCACCATGAAGCCTCTGCTCAAGATCTTCTCGAGCTCACGAACCTGCCTGCTCCTGATGATATCTATGAACCTGGCTGTGAAGCCTATGACAGAGCTATGGAGAGTATCTTTCAGAAGACTGAGCCAAACATGACTCAGATGCTCACCATGATGAAGCCATTGCCTGTTGAAGCCGATTGTCCCAAGGAGTTCCTTGTTAATGACCTCTAGTACTTGCCTCAAACTATCTATCATATCCTAAGGCATACACTATGGCCTATCAAAGGGCACTCCTCGTCGAGCAAGGTTGAAGGTGCTATGAAGACAATGCTTTACAACATCATCTATGGCATTAGATTCAACACCAACGACTTCTTCATCAGATAGTTAGCTGCATCTGGCATGGACCTATTTGGCCTCAAGATTTATGCTCCCTGGATAATGCGCCTCATCAAGATTTGCTCTTCTGTGCAATATCAACCATCAAGCCGAAACCATCACATTTTTCTGCCTGAGATTGCACCTGTTGAATACATCTATCCAGCTGCTGCTAAGACTCCCGTGGTCGAAGTTCCAGGCTCTCACAGTGGTGCTGCTCATGTTGAAGCCATCCATATCCCTAATGCAACTTCAGCTGGTCATCTCACTGGTCAGTTTCGCCAGCCACGTGAAGCCAATACTGAAGCCACCACAAGCACTGTGCCACCAAGACCTCAACAGCGAGCGCGAGTCTTATCCGACAGAGAGCTTCTTGTTTTTCTTCATCAGAAGCAAGACAAGCATCATGTCTGGCTCAAGAGGCAAATGAGGAGCCTCATGACTGATCTCAACAGAGTGCGTAACCTTTCCACCAAGAATGCATTTGTTGCACATGAAGCCAGCCGCCGGGCTTGGAAGAGTCTCACACTCCTTTGCTCTGAAGATGTCCTTGTTGCCGATGGCTTCAAGGAAGGCTTCAAATTCGACTCCAAGCCTCCTGCTACAGCGCAGTGGCGTGCTACACCATCCCTTGAAGACTTAGACTATTCTTCTTCAGCGCCCACTGTCGTCGCACGGCTGGTTGATGAGGAAGATGATGCTACTTCTCCGCAAATGGCTTCACTACATCAAGATGCTGCATCAGGCCCCTCTGCACCGCCCAACTCCAACATCGACCCGGCTGCCCCAACATCTTCGTCGCCTCCTCGGGACGTGTAGACACCCTATGTCTTCACACCTTTTTGGTCACTTGTTGACAAAAGGGGGAGAAGCATATGGGTTGATAGTCTTCAAGCGGGCAAATTGGGCTGGGCTTGTATATTTTGCTAAGTTTACAACTCTCGTTCTTGAACATTTGGTTTTGGGTTGTAAAACTTAAGTCCTGATGGATGTCTGCTACATTCATTTTTTTGCTACTGTTTGTGCGCTACTTAACCTTGATATCATGTGCATGAAGTCATTTAGCAGATGCCCATATTTCATTATGCATGTCATTATCTTCAATATATATTGTATGCACATGTTGTGACTTCATGAATAGAGGGAGATCTCCACAAAGTCAAACCTGCCATGTGCATTTGCATTCAAAGGCAAATTACTTATATGCACATCTTCAGGGGGAGCCCCTCCCACTTCATGAAGCCGAACCATCTGTACCTTAACTTCACCTTTTTTTATCCCCGTTGAAAACTTCAACCAGTTTGTCATCAATCACCAAAAAGGGGGAGATTCTAAGTGCATCTAGTGCCACCCCTTGTTGTTTTTGGAGTATTGAAGACAAACTTGGTTGTGGGACTAATGTGTTTGTGAGATTCACAGGAGAACACAGGTAGAAGTCCCTATTGATTCGATTTACCCATCGAAGATGACCCCTAAAAATGTATGAAGACATTGAAGACAATGGTGAGTCACGAAGACATTCGTGCTGAAGATAATGGTTCATGAAGACATTCGTCGAAGACAATGAAGCTTGAAGACATAGTTTTTTGGTAGTTTCATTTTCTTATTTCTTGAGTCATAGGAACCACCGAACTGTCAAGTGGGGTCGAGGTAAACGAAGTCAGAAACTGACGTGATGCTCAACCTAAAATCCTATGTCTTCAAGCGAAGACAAATGAGAGAAAATCTCTTCCAGAGTTGGTTGAGTCAGCTTTGCTTGTAGCCCAAGTAAAGTTGCCGCGTGGGTTCAAATTCCGACCGTTGGACACGTGTCAGTTCCTAAATGACCAAGGGCCATTTCGGACATATCACGTCGGGTTGCCCCTGGCTATAAATAGCCACCCCCTTCCACCATAAGTTGGTGGCTGCTCCGAGTTAGTACACGGCTTTTGTCGTTTGAGAGCAACCCACCTCGAAGCCTTTGAGAGAGAAACCTTTCGAGGTCAAAACCCAAAACACCCAGAGCCCAAAGTGATTGAGCATCACTGAAGACATTCTGTTCTAAGTGAACTGAAGGCTTATTACACTTGAAGACTGTGATCTTCCAGTCGGTTAGGCGTCACGTTCTAAGCATCCAAGAGTCATTGTGGATTGTCGGTGAACGAAGTCTGTGAAGGTTTGGAAGTCTACCTTGAAGACTTACCAGAGTGATTGGGCGAGGTCTATGTGACCTTAGCTCTAAGGTGAAGACGCGGTCTTCTAAGTTCAATCTCAGCCTCCCTAACCAGACGTACAACTGTCACAGCAGTTGGAACTGGTCAAACAAATCATTATCTTCCCCGAGCTCCTGGTTCTATCCTTACTCTTCCTTACATACTGTTTTGAACTGTGAAGCCTTTGCATGCTCGCTTGTGTTTGAAGATATTCCCTGAAGCCATTCATCTGTTTACTCATTTATCTTCATGCTTCTTGTGTTTATGTTCAATGCATGCTTGTATGTATGATGTCTATGCCTATCATATCTGTTCATCTTGTTGATAGGCTTTGCTAGTTCTTATCCTGCTTCCGCTTTTCTTCGAAGACATTGCCTGTTTTTGAAGCCTTTCATAAAAATCGCATATTCACCCCCCTCTAGTCGATAACTAGCACTTTCATGTATCACCATCACTTTTATCATAATTATCTATCTTAGTTTGATCCTTAGTTATTTCATGATTTAGAAGAATAAAGTTTTAGTATGATTTAGTTTCTAGTGCTTGCTTTGCGATCTATCTATCTATGTAATCGAGTGTGAGAGTTATACAATAAAGAGTAGTTTGAGTTGAGTTGTTTACTTTTCTTGATCCAATCTTGGGAATAAAATAAAAAGAATAAAGAAAAGAGAGATCATATGCTAATCCCATGGGGAGTGATGACTTCACATAAAAGAAGTATAATTGATAAAACTTGTCAGAAGTTGACAAACATAGCATTGGTCATTGTTACAATTCATGAAAAAGTAATAAAGGAAGAAAGGTCTCACATATAAATATACTATCTTGGACATCTTTTGTGATTGTGAGCCCCCATTAAATATTCTATGTCAAATAGTCGACGTTGGACAAGGAAGACAACGTAATGAGTTATGTTTGCTTATATTCACATAGAAGTTATATTGTTTTGGATCCTCTAACATGTGGTGCTTGCCCCCTATCTTTTGCTAGCCAAAATTCTGTACTAAGTAGAGATACTACTTGTGCATCCAAAAACCCTTAAACCCAATTTCATGTCATGAGAGTCCACCATATTGTAACGCCCCGGACACACCCGCCGGTGGTCATTACTCCTGGCGAGATCTAGACTGGCCTCACAGATCAATACTAGTCTTTCCTGCGCACTTTGTCCTCACTCATGCGCACCCGGGAGCAACTTCCCAGTCGGTCACCCATCCTGAAATTACTCCAAGCTGAGCACGCTTAACTTTGGAGTTCTGTCTGAATGGGCTCCCGAAAAAGAAGGAATTCCTTATTGATATGAGTAGTCTATCATCCCTAATAAGCCAGGCTATCACATACACCCCCACTCAGAGGAACCGACGTCCTCGTCGGGCCACAGGAACGTTCCCTCTTGGCACATACGTCTGTGCGTCCAGTCCGGCACATGTGCCATGCCGTGTGCCACGACGGGTCACAAACGTCATGCACAACATGACCGCACACCTGGCCCGCAAACATCCGTGTAACCGCGAGGGTCGGCTCTGATACCAACTTGTAACGCCCCGGACACACCCGCCGGTGGTCATTACTCCTGGCGAGATCTAGACTGGCCTCACAGATCAATACTAGTCTTTCCTGCACACTTTGTCCTCACTCATGCGCACCCGGGAGCAACTTCCCAGTCGGTCACCCATCCTGAAATTACTCCAAGATGAGCACGCTTAACTTTGGAGTTCTGTCTGAATGGGCTCCCGGAAAAGAAGGAATTCCTTATTGATATGAGTAGTCTATCATCCCTAATAAGCCAGGCTATCACACATATCTACCTATGGATTGAATAAGATCCTTCAAGTAAGTTGTCATCGGTGCAAAAGCAATAAAAATTGCTCCTAAATATGTATGATCTTTTATTGTAAGGGAAAAAAGCTTTGTACGATCTTGTGATGGTGAAGAAATAAAAGCGACAGACTGCATAATGAAGGTCGCCATCACAAGGGGCAATATAAAGTGAGGTTCTTTTACATTAAGAGCTTGCACATCCAAAAATAAAAAACGCATGACAACCTCTGCTTCCCTCTGCGAAGGGCCTATCTTTTACTTTTATGTATTTACTTTCATGCAAGAGTCAATAGTATTCTCCTCTATTCCGTTTTTATTTTTCTCTCTTGGCAAGCATCATGTGGTGGGGAAATATCCAAGCATATATATCCAGTTGAATGTAGGTGATCATGAGTTATTATTGTTGCCATTACCCTTGAGGTAATAACGTTGGGAGGCAAAATTATAAGCCCCTATCTTTCTATGTGTCTGACTGAAACTTTTGCTCCATAAGTATGCCATGAGTGTCAGCAATCATAGAAGACTAAATGATAGTTGAGTATGTGAACTTGCTAAACAAAGCTCTTACATAGACTCTTTCTGATAATATGATGAATTGTAATTGCTTCAGTGACTGAGATCATAGTTTGTTAGTTTTCAATACGGTTTGTAGTTCATACTTTATCTTGTGGATGAATTGTCACTTTGTCATGAGAAGTATTATGATAATATATTACTATTATAATAAAGATCATGATGCCTTCATGTCCGTATTTTGTTTTATCGACACCTCTCTCTCTCTCTCTAAACATGTGGTCATGATTATCGATTTCGGTTTTTCGCTTGAGGACAAGCGAAGTCTAAGCTTGGGGGAGTTGATACGTCCATTTTGCATCATGTTTTACTACTATTATTTATTATGTTTTTATCATTATTTCACTTTATGATACAATTCTTATGCATTTTCTCTCTTATTTTGCAAGATTCACATGAAGAGGGAGATTGCCGACAGCTGGAATTCTGGACCGGAAAGGGGTGAAACAGAGATAGCTATTCTGCACACCTCCAAATGACCTAAAAATTTACAAAGAATTATTTTGGAATATATAAAAAATACTGGCCAAAGAAATAACCAGAGGGGACCCACCAGGAAGCAACAAGCCTAGGGGGCGCGCCCCCGAGCTTGTGGCGCCCCTGGCAGGCCTCCAGGGCCCATCTTTTGCTATATAAGGCTATTTGCCCTAGAAAAAATCAGAAGATGACTTTCGGGACGAAGCGCCGCCGTCTCGAGGTGGAACCTGGGCAGGAGCAATTTTGCTCTCCGACGGAGCGATTCCGCCGGGGATACTTCCTTCCGGGAGGGGGAAATCGAAGCCATCGACATCACCAATGATCCTCTCATCATGGGAGGACATATCTTCATCAACATCTTCACCATCACCATCTCATCTCAAACCCTAGTTCATCTCTTGTATTCAATCTTTGTCCCAAAACCTCAGATTGGTACCTGCGGGTTGCTAGTAGTGTTGATTACTCTCTGTAGTTGATGCTAGTTGGTTTATTTGGTGGAAGATTATATGTTCAGATCCTTAATGATATTCAATACCCCTCTGATCTTGAACATGAATATGATTTGTGAGTAGTTACTTTTGTTCTTGAGGACATGGGAGAAGTCTTGTCATAAGTAATCATGTGAATTTGGTATTCGTTCGATATTTTGATGATATGTATGTTGTTGCTTCCTTTAGTGGTGTCGTGTGAACGTCGACTACATGATACTTCACCATCTTTGGGCGTAAGGGAAGGCATTATGGAGTAGTAATTAGATGATGGGTTGCTAGAGTGACAGAAGCTTAAACCCTAGTTTATGCGCTATTCCGTAAGGGGCTGATTTGGATCCATATGTTTCATGCTATGGTTAGATTTATCTTAATTCTTATTTTGTAGTTGCGGATGCTTGCGAGAGGGGGTAATCATAAGTGGGAGGCTTGTTCAAGTAAGAACAACACCCAAGCACCGGTCCACCCACATATCAAATTATCAATGTAGTGTAACACCCCAAAAATTTAACCATATTTTTATTAAATAAAATTTGGCCAGAAATAAAATTTTGAATTATATTGGGTCTTTTATTATTTTCGGAGTCTTTTCTGTTTTCTGTTTTCCAAAATTCTTCCCTCCATATAGAATTTTTTTGTAAAATATTTTGGGCTTTGGTAGTTTTCATAAATCATTCCTTTTATATTTTAATAACAGTAGGAAATATTTTCATAATAAAATTTTGCCCAAGATAATCTTTTTTATAGCATTTTCAATTCTTTAATTGCCTCTGTTGCACTACAACTATTTTAAATAATTATTTAAAAATTCCACAAAAATTATGAGAGGTCATGTGAGGCCTATAGATCACTTTTATGCAAAAAAAACCAAACTTGGTCTTTTAAATTTTTTGAGTGAAACATCCCCTTCCCAGATCTGTTCCATTCTTGAGTATTAACTGCAACCCTATTTTTCCTTGCTCCAAAAATTCTGAAATTATTCCACCTTATAGTCCTTCCAACCAAACCCTTAAGTCCAGAAGATCAGATCCAATTACCTCATTTTAGCCCACCAACTAAATCTTCCAATATTCTGTCCAGAAATGAATTATATCAAAACTTGCACTAGCAAGTTTTTCCTTCTGTCCAACCAACCACACCATCATTTTTAACATCTAAGGAGACACCATCCTGCCATTTTTCATACTCATCAGAAGCACCTAGATCACCTTAGCATTCTGTCAAACACCTTTTGGGCGTGACAGAAATTTGGTCTCGTTCTAAACTACATTTGGCATTTGTTTCTCCTGCCAAACCACCATGTCCAGTAGCTCCATTACAGAGTGACTCACCATCATGCAAAATTCCAAATTCAAATAAGTTCATTTGGCCACTGTGGCAATTCATCGAACGCCTGGTGTGCATGTACAGAGCACGAGCAGAGTGCTCGTTTGGCAGGCGTCGGCACCGCCACGCGTGGCCTCCCTGCTGCCTCCCACGCATGTTTTTCTCCTCCTATAGCTTCACAGGCAATCCACCGCCCTCACCGACACCTCCCCGCGTCGCCAAGCACCGGCCACCACCGACCCCGCCGACCAGCGCTGTCCGCCGATCGGGCACAGCACCGCCCAGGAGCCCCTGGCCAAACCCCGAACGCCAGCTCGCCCTCGCCTTAACCCTCACCTAGCTGAGCATATCCACAGCTCGCTGATCACCCCACCGACCGCGCCGCCCTCTGTTACCACCTCAAGCCGCTGTAAATGACCGCCGCCGCGATGCACTCGGGGATGGCACCGTCCGGGCCACTTGGCACTCCCCTGAGCCAGCCAGCTCACCTAAGAGCTTAACTGCGGCCGCCACTGCCCTCACCTATCTCCGCCGACCCCCAACGCCCTCTCACCGGCCTCAGCTACTGCCGTAATGGCCAACCGCCGACGAGCCGTTCTCGGGAAGCCACGGAACCGACTCCACCGTGCTATATATAGGCGTCCCAAGCTCTCCTCGATCCTCATATCCACTCCACCATCCTCCAGAGACCTCCTGGAACGACCAAAGCGGCCGTAGGTGGACACCTTCTCCGTCTCCGATGAAACCCACCACCGCCTCGGTTCGGTTGATTCCGGCGAAACCAGAGCCTCCCCATCCCCAATATCTTCACCACGCAACTCCTAGAGCACCCGCAAGTCCATCCCACCCACCAATTTCACCTATCGGAGCTCGAGGCCGGAGTTCCTCTTTCGCCCGACGCCACCGTCCGTCGGGGAAGCTCGCCGCCGGCAGCTCCGTGCTCCCCGCCGACCGTAACCCCCATCGGGAGGATCGCCATGACCCACTGATCACGTCGGTGGCTTCAGCTTCCCGAGAGGTGCCACCTATCTCCGGCAATCGCCGCTGGCGAGCCCGCTGCTGCTGTCGAAGGAGAAAGGAGGCGCGTAGAGGACCAGTCAAACCTGACTGTGGGCCCGCGGGACCCACCGTCAGCGACTGGGTGTCACGCGCGCCCGGTTAAGTGGAGGCGTATTTGCGGTAATACGTCTTCATGTCTGGAAAGCGTACTTCTGTGACTACGCCTTCGACGTCGCAGCTCTTCTGCGCAGCCGAGCTGCCGGGCTTGGCCCAGCAGCGCCAGGGCGCTATACCGCGCTCAGGGCGCGCCTCTGCCTCTTTGCCTTTTTCCTTTTCCAGCATATTTCGAATATTTCCACAGAGTCCATTTCAAATCCAAATCTGATGGTTCTAATTTCTAAATACTCCTAAAATCATGATCTATTAATCTAGCTGGGGTGAACATTTTTCATAAGTTTATATATGCTGGATTTATTAAATAAGTCCAATTCTTTATTTATTTCAAATTAGAAATTTTCTAAGTAAATCATATGAACTCCAAATAACTTGATTATTTTTCTGTAATTCCTAATTTTTCATCTAGTTTATTTTAGGATTTATTTCAAAATTTTCCAACTAACTTTTTAGTACTGTGTTAGCTCTATGTGGTAATTTAAATATTTTTGAAAATAGGAAATGGAGGGAAGAGAATTTTCAAAACTTTTGGAGTGCACCCAATAATTCTTCATGATCAAGGCAAGCATCTTGAACACTTGATATGGTGATTTCATGGTTAAATAATTGCTTGAATAATTGAATCATGCATATGTTGAATTCTTATAAAATTTGCATGCATGTAGTGTTGTCATGTTTTTCCCGTACCGTGCAACGTGTGCTTGTCATGACTAACTTGCAGGAGCAAGTATAAGAGAAATACCGTTACCAGTAGAAGGGTGATCACGTTGGAGCGTTATCATGCCTTGTTGGTTATGCATGTTGGGGCATGCAAGGGATGTGGCCCTGTTTTTGGTGTTACTGTTGAACGAACACTTTATTGTGCTAACCACTGCAGGAAAACATAAGCCTCCTGAGTCGACCGTAGATCGAGTCTTGTTCTGGTAACCCCCATACTTGTTCCGTGCTGCCACGGGTCTTCCCGTGAGAGAAGTACGGTTTTGTAAGTTGCTAACCCCTGTCTGTGTACACACCACATAGAGGGCCATGATGAGGGTTTCGACGGCCATGGACTAAATCCCGTCATCAGGTCAGGGGGCATGGGTGTATCTAGTCTGGGACCGAGGGGATAGCACCCCTGTTTGCGCGCCGATATAAATATTGTGATCCCATGCTATTCGAGATTGTAGTCTCCCCGACTTAGAGTTTTTCTTGAACGATGCTTTGGGTGATTCCTGGCATCTGGAAAGTTAATCTGGTGTGTGCTGGTCAGGCGTGTTTTCAACCCAAAGACCATAATGGGAATTAGCCAGCGTCACGGTGCTGACTAAAGAAATCTCATACATGTGGGTAAAGAGTACACCCTCTGCAGAGTTATAACTATTCGAATAGCCGTGTCCGCGGTTAAGGACTACAGTCTGGGTTGGTCAAGTGTCGGTCTTAGTGTCGGTCTCCGGAGGAAATAATTAAATTGTGCATGAATTATTTTGCAGAATGATTATTGCCACTACTGACGCTACCATGAATATTATTGCTATTATTATGGACTAACCGTTTCTCTTATTTTTATTTTTCTGAGTGTCTCATGGGCTGGCTAGACTACCTGGGCACTCATTTATTTTCAAGACCTCTCGTGGCGTCGCTTGAGTCTCGGATGGTCCAGTCTCGTCCGATTCTCTTTTAGACACCCGTTTGACATTTCTTTTCAAGACCTACCGTGGTGTCACTTTTAGACACCCGACTGGCATTTCTTTTCAAGACCTCTCGTGGCGTCGCTTGAGTCTCGGATGGTCCTGTCTCGTCCGATTCTCTTTTAGACACCCGTTTGGCATTTCTTTTATATTTTCTTTTGGATTCTCGGGCGGTCCTATCTCGCCCGATTCTCCATTAACTTTCTTTGTTTGTCACTAACCTTTCATATTTATTCTTCAGCACCGTATTAATATTCATCATGCCATGCTTTAATTTAGTTCAGCATATGCATATAAATTGACCCATCATGATCATATGCATTCGGTATATCTTTTGTTCATTATGTTTGCGAGTACATTCAAACGTACTCACAGGCTTGTCCCTGGCTATTTAATTGGCCAGGTCAGGATTTCGACAAGGAGTATTACCACGACATCCATGCGGAGCCACGTGGGATAGGAATTATCCGGGTCAGCTATTCCTGTGGAATGGAGCCCCACCGATGTTGGAGAACCACGAGTCACTTCCATCATCCTCACTAGAAATCATTGTTGTATCATTAGACCTTTATGGTCTTGTATCCGATTCTTGTAATTGCTTGGTAATCTGTAACAAGGACGTGTCCACCAGTAACAGTAATCCTGGGCTAGTAACGACACGAGGGGTTAATTTCTGGGATATCATGTCCTGAAAAATCCGGCCCCGACAGCCTTGGTATCAGAGCCAGGCTGACCATTGGCTAATCCTATCTTAGCCTGGTCGCCATCCCTAGGTTTCCACACCATCCACATCCTTCCCTGCACAGTAGCCAGCCGACACCTTTTGGCAGTCGGTGCCCAACCCTACAGCCGGTCCATAGGCCGTGTGCCTGTGGCCGACACCTGAGTTGTTCCATCCACAAGCGTGCGATGGAAGACTCTGCTGGCTTATAAAGGAAGCCTTGCCCCCAACTCAGCACATCACAACCTCACTCTCAGTTCGATATCCAATCACCAAGATGCCTGGTCCCATCGTTCACAACGAGACCACCGCAGCCGAGCTTGGTGACTTTGTGGTCATCCTCGCCAATCTCACCCATCGTGCTTTCGGCATCGAAGAGCCGCCTGAGTATGTTGTGTACCAGGAGCACACGAGTGATGCCATCCACCACTTCTGGGCCACGGTGCACATCTACGGGAGGGGCACCGCATCGGAACGCCCCTACCGGTTCACCGGGAGGACGACCTCCGACGAGCCCCAAGCCATCCAACTTGCAGCCCGAGAGGCTGTCGTTCAACTCCGGCATCTGTCGCCGAGAGTTAACATCCGCCCCTTCTACTACTACCCTAGCCGTGAAGGCTATGGTAGCCCGACCCAGGTTGCCAACGGAGACCATGAGTCGGATCTTGCCCTGGTGCATCTGGTGCGCTACCTGAGAGCGCAAGAGACACTATTCGATCAGGTCACCCTTGATCTGATTGCGACCCGCAGGACGCTCGCTCTCCTGACCCCGGTGAGAAGTGAAGCTGCACCCGCCACCGACACCCCGATAGTGCTGCTTGGGAGGCCTGTTGAGCCCCCAAGTTCCGCCCCTATTATCTACCCGGGCAGTGCCTTCGCCTCCCCCGAGGAACTCCGTCGTCTCTTGGAGACCCACTCCAACGGGACGGTGATCTCGACACCCCGCGAAGGGCACCACCGCTACCCCAGCCCTATAGCTCCCCATCCGACCCCGGTCAACTCCGGCACCGAAGCACACGGGGAAGCCTCTACAAGACGCGCCCGGCTGGATGTTGATGAGGTGGACTGAGTCCACCAGTATTGTTGTAGAGCCTTAGTGGCCCTGTTACCCTGTATTTTCGTAGTAGCGGTTGTATGGTGTAGTAAGTTTGTAAACCACTTGTGTGCCAATGGTAGTATGCATGCCCTGGCATAAATTGTTGACGTGTGGTGACTGAGTAAATTCTGGACGTGACTGCCAACCCCCCCCCCTAACCGACACGCACAGTAGTACGTCACATTCCTTTCGGGAAGTGGGGTCTGAGATTTTGACCCAGACAACCCTGCGCCGGAGCCGGTGCACAAGTCGCACCAACACCGCTTCATATTTCCTAACCCAGGTACCTTATAAGCGGCCATATTCCACTCCACACCAGCCACCATCAACCTTGAGCACCGCATACATCACTCCACCACACCATGTTTTCCTCCGGAGCCTACCTAAGAACCCCCGATGCAAGCCTTGGTAGTTTTGTTAAGATTTTGTGGGATTTTACCCGCAATACTCTTGGCTCCACCCATCCACCCCAATATGAGCTGTTCAAATCGAGGATCACCCCTGGTCTCTCGAAATATTGGGCAGCTGTGCACACCCCACCAGCAGATTTAAACCAAGGCCCTCCATATGTTATCTTCATCGGGAGATCCATGCCAACCTCAGACATGGCCGTTGAGTCTGCTGCTTACGAAGCAATTACCCATCTTCGATTTGTAGTACCCTGTGCCAGCGGAAGGGAATATTGCTATTTTCCGAGCCGCGCAGCTTTTGGAGCAGAAGCTACATTCCGTTGTGAACGTATGGAGAGCGATCCAGCTCTGGTCTATCTCATCCAGTATGTGATGGCCCAGGAGCATTTCACCCAGCAACTAATGGAGTATCTCCATTATCTTGCTGTCTTAAATCCTCGGATCGCCATTGGCGGACCACCTCTACCAACTCAGGAGGGACGCGTTCTTCGTCTGCTTCCTCCACTTCCTCCACTCCCTCCGGAAGAAGGAGAGTGTGCTCCAGCAACCGGAACCCTTCCGCAAGACCCTGTAGATCTTACCTTCGAGCCGTAGATGGTCATAAGTAGGGTTGTTGCTGTGTTTAGCACTTATTTTCATGATGCAATTTTTGCACTGTATTTTAGGGCATGTCATAAGTGCATTGCTATGTTTGCAGTCTGCATAATTTTTGTTTGTTGTGATATGCAGTTAATTCTTCCGCCCTTAACAAATCTCGAGGACGAGATTTTCTTAAGGGGGGTAGAGTTTGTAACACCCCAAAAATTTAACCATATTTTTATTAAATAAAATTTGGCCAGAAATAAAATTTTGAATTATATTGGGTCTTTTATTATTTTCGGAGTCTTTTCTGTTTTCTCTTTTCCAAAATTCTTCCCTCCATATAGAATTTTTTTGTAAAATATTTTGGGCTTTGGTAGTTTTCGTAAATCATTCCTTTTATATTTTAATAACAGTAGGAAAAATTTTCATAATAAAATTTTGCCCAAGATAATCTTTTTTATAGCATTTTCAATTCTTTAATTGCCTCTGTTGCACTACAACTATTTTAAATAATTATTTAAAAATTCCACAAAAATTATGAGAGGTCATGTGAGGCCTATAGATCACTTTTATGCAAAAAAAACCCAACTTGGTCTTTTAATTTTTTTGAGTGAAATATCCCCTTCTCAGATCTGTTCCATTCTTGAGTATTAACTGCAACCCTATTTTTCCTTGCTCCAAAAATTCTGAAATTATTCCACCTTATAGTCCTTCCAACCAAACCCTTAAGTCCAGAAGATCAGCTCCAATTACCTCATTTTAGCCCACCAACTAAATCTTCCAATATTCTGTCCAGAAATGAATTCTATCAAAACTTGCACTAGCAAGTTTTTCCTTCTGTCCAACCAACCACACCATCATCTTTAACATCTAAGGAGACACCATCCTGCCAATTTTCATACTCATCAGAAGCACCTAGATCACCTTAGCATTCTGTCAAACACCTTTTGGGCGTGACAGAAATTTGGTCTCGTTCTAAACTACATTTGGCATTTGTTTCTCCTGCCAAACCACCATGTCCAGTAGCTCCATTACAGAGTGACTCACCATCATGCAAAATTCCAAATTCAAATAAGTTCATTTGGCCACTGTGGCAATTCATCGAACGCCTGGTGTGCATGTACAGAGCACGAGCAGAGTGCTCGTTTGGCAGGCGTCGGCACCGCCACGCGTGGCCTCCCTGCTGCCTCCCACGCATGTTTTTCTCCTCCTATAGCTTCACAGGCAATCCACCGCCCTCACCGACACCTCCCCGCGTTGCCAAGCACCGGCCACCACCGACCCCGCCGACCAGCGCTGTCCGCCGATCGGGCACAGCACCGCCCAGGAGCCCCTGGCCAAACCCCAAACGCCAGCTCGCCCTCGCCTTAACCCTCACCTAGCTGAGCATATCCACAGCTCGCTGATCACCCCACCGACCGCGCCGCCCTCTGTTACCACCTCAAGCCGCTGTAAATGACCGCCGCCGCGATGCACTCGGGGATGGCACCGTCCGGGCCACTTGGCACTCCCCTGAGCCAGCCAGCTCACCTAAGAGCTTAACTGCGGCCGCCACTGCCCTCACCTATCTCCGCCGACCCCCAACGCCCTCTCACCGGCCTCAGCTACTGCCGTAATGGCCAACCGCCGACGAGCCGTTCTCGGGAAGCCACGGAACCGACTCCACCGTGCTATATATAGGCGTCCCAAGCTCTCCTCGATCCTCATATCCACTCCACCATCCTCCAGAGACCTCCTGGAACGACCAAAGCGGCCGTAGGTGGACACCTTCTCCGTCTCCGATGAAACCCACCACCGCCTCGGTTCGGTTGATTCCGGCGAAACCAGAGCCTCCCCATCCCCAATATCTTCACCACGCAACTCCTAGAGCACCCGCAAGTCCATCCCACCCACCAATTTCACCTATCGGAGCTCGAGGCCGGAGTTCCTCTTTCGCCCGACGCCACCGTCCGTCGGGGAAGCTCGCCGCCGGCAGCTCCGTGCTCCCCGCCGACCGTAACCCCCATCGGGAGGATCGCCATGACCCACTGATCACGTCGGTGGCTTCAGCTTCCCGAGAGGTGCCACCTATCTCCGGCAATCGCCGCTGGCGAGCCCGCTGCTGCTGTCGAAGGAGAAAGGAGGCGCGTAGAGGACCAGTCAAACCTGACTGTGGGCCCGCGGGACCCACCGTCAGCGACTGGGTGTCACGCGCGCCCGGTTAAGTGGAGGCGTATTTGCGGTAATACGTCTTCATGTCTGGAAAGCGTACTTCTGTGACTACGCCTTCGACGTCGCAGCTCTTCTGCGCAGCCGAGCTGCCGGGCTTGGCCCAGCAGCGCCAGGGCGCTATACCGCGCTCAGGGCGCGCCTCTGCCTCTTTGCCTTTTTCCTTTTCCAGCATATTTCGAATATTTCCACAGAGTCCATTTCAAATCCAAATCTGATGGTTCTAATTTCTAAATACTCCTAAAATCATGATCTATTAATCTAGCTGGGGTGAACATTTTTCATAAGTTTATATATGCTGGATTTATTAAATAAGTCCAATTCTTTATTTATTTCAAATTAGAAATTTTCTAAGTAAATCATATGAACTCCAAATAACTTGATTATTTTTCTGTAATTCCTAATTTTTCATCTAGTTTATTTTAGGATTTATTTCAAAATTTTCCAACTAACTTTTTAGTACTGTGTTAGCTCTATGTGGTAATTTAAATATTTTTGAAAATAGGAAATGGAGGGAAGAGAATTTTCAAAACTTTTGGAGTGCACCCAATAATTCTTCATGATCAAGGCAAGCATCTTGAACACTTGATATGGTGATTTCATGGTTAAATAATTGCTTGAATAATTGAATCATGCATATGTTGAATTCTTATAAAATTTGCATGCATGTAGTGTTGTCATGTTTTTCCCGTACCGTGCAACGTGTGCTTGTCATGACTAACTTGCAGGAGCAAGTATAAGAGAAATACCGTTACCAGTAGAAGGGTGATCACGTTGGAGCGTTATCATGCCTTGTTGGTTATGCATGTTGGGGCATGCAAGGGATGTGGCCCTGTTTTTGGTGTTACTGTTGAACGAACACTTTATTGTGCTAACCACTGCAGGAAAACATAAGCCTCCTGAGTCGACCGTAGATCGAGTCTTGTTCTGGTAACCCCCATACTTGTTCCGTGCTGCCACGGGTCTTCCCGTGAGAGAAGTACGGTTTTGTAAGTTGCTAACCCCTGTCTGTGTACACACCACATAGAGGGCCATGATGAGGGTTTCGACGGCCATGGACTAAATCCCGTCATCAGGTCAGGGGGCATGGGTGTATCTAGTCTGGGACCGAGGGGATAGCACCCCTGTTTGCGCGCCGATATAAATATTGTGATCCCATGCTATTCGAGATTGTAGTCTCCCCGACTTAGAGTTTTTCTTGAACGATGCTTTGGGTGATTCCTGGCATCCGGAAAGTTAATCTGGTGTGTGCTGGTCAGGCGTGTTTTCAACCCAAAGACCGTAATGGGAATTAGCCAGTGTCACGGTGCTGACTAAAGAAATCTCATACACGTGGGTAAAGAGTACACTCTCTGCAGAGTTATAACTATTCGAATAGCCGTGTCCGCGGTTAAGGACTACAGTCTGGGTTGGTCAAGTGTCGGTCTTAGTGTCGGTCTCCGGAGGAAATATTTAAATTGAGCATGAATTATTTTGCAGAATGATTATTGCCACTACTGACGCTACCATGAATATTATTGTTGTCATGAATATTATTGCTATTATTATGGACTAACCGTTTCTCTTATTTTTATTTTTCTGAGTGTCTCATGGGCTGGCTAGACTACCCGGGCACTCATTTATTTTCAAGACCTCTCGTGGCGTCGCTTGAGTCTCGGATGGTCCTGTCTCGTCCGATTCTCTTTTAGACACCCGTTTGGCATTTCTTTTCAAGACCTATCGTGGTGTCACTTTTAGACACCCGACTTGCATTTCTTTTCAAGACCTCTCGTGGTGTCGCTTGAGTCTCGGATGGTCCTGTCTCGTCCGATTCTCTTTTAGACACCCGTTTGGCATTTCTTTTATATTTTCTTTTGGATTCTCGGGCGGTCCTGTCTCGCCCGATTCTCCATTAACTTTCTTTGTTTGTCACTAACCTTTCATATTTATTCTTCGGCACCGTATTAATATTCATCATGCCATGCTTTAATTTCGTTCAGCATATGCATATAAATTGACCCATCATGATCATATGCATTCGGTATATCTTTTGTTCATTATGTTTGCGAGTACATTCAAACGTACTCACAGGCTTGTCCCTGGCTATTTAATTGGCCAGGTCAGGATTTCGACAAGGAGTATTACCACGATGTCCATGCGGAGCCTAGGATAGCAGCCATGCGGGATAGGAATTATCCGGGTCAGCTGTTCCTGTGGAATGGAGCCCTACCGATGTTGGAGAACCACGAGTCACTTCCATCATCCTCACTAGAAATCATTGTGGTATCATTAGACCTTTATGGTCTTGTATCTGATTCTTGTAATTGCTTGGTAATCTGTAACAAGGACGTGTCCACCAGTAACAGTAACATTGGGCTCGTGATGACACGAGGTGTTAATTTCTGGGATATCATGTCCCGAAAAATCCGGCCCCGACATGTAGCGAACGCAAATCAAAGAAACATGATGGAAGTGACTAGATGAGAATTCCCATGTGTCCTCGAGAATTCTTTGCTTTATATAAGAGATCGTTCCGTCTTGTCCCTTGCTATAAAAAGGATTGTGCCACCTTGCTCCACCTTGTTACAATTGTTACTTGTTACGAATTATCTTGCTATCGAAACTATCTATTACCGTTACTTTCAGTACTTGCAGAGAATACCTTGCTGAAAACCGCTTGTCGTTTCTTTCTGCTCCTTGTTGGGTTCGACACTCTTACTTATCAAAAGGACTACGATTGATCCGCTATACTTGTGGGTCATCAGCAGCCACCCCCCAGACAGTTAGCGTGGCCCTCGTGGCGGAACGGGAAGAGCCCACCATCGCCAAGAAGAAGCCTGCTGCGCCAGCGCCTCCCGAGGCTGCGCCAGCGCCTCTCGAGTCCGTGCCAGTACCTGCCAAGGAACTTCCTCAGGGAGCCCCCGACGAGCCTCCTCCCGAGCTCCCCGAGGTCCCCAAAGAACAAGCTGCCACGCCTATGGCTACGCGCCTCATTGAGCACCTCGTCTACTTCATCAGCTCGGTGCTGCGGGATGCGCGTGAGCGGTACCCCATGCAGCAGAAGCTCCTCCTCGCGCTCCTCATCGCCTCCAGGAAGCTGCGCCACTACTTCCTGGGCCATCCCATCAAGGTGATCACCTCTTATCCCCTGGAGCAGGTCCTGCACAGCCCCAATGCCACGGGCCGCGTCGCCGAGTGGAACATCGAGCTGCAAGCCTTTGCGCTGTAATTTCTCACCACAAGAACGATCAAGGGCGTAGCTTTGGCGGACTTCACGGTGGAATGGACGAACCCGCACCAAGAGGAGCCTTGTGAGGACGAATCCCTCCAGCCTGGGGAGGAAGCCCCTGGAGGCTGGACCATGCACTTCGATGGTGCATTCTCCCGACAAGGTGCAGGGGCCGGCGTCGTGCTCACTTCACCGACAGGAGACAAGCTCCACTACGCTGTACAGCTCTGCTTCAGGCACGATGATACGTCTCCAACGTATCTATAATTTTTGATTGTTCCATGTATTATAGTATCAATCTTGGATGTTTTATGTGCAATTATATGCCATTATATATCATTTTTTTGTGACTAACCTATTAACCCAGTGCCCAGTGCCAGTTGTTGTTTTCTGCTTGTTTTTGCCTTTTCAGAAAATCATTATCAAAAAGTGTCCAAACGAGAAAAAAACTTTGGATTAATTTTTTCTGGACCAGAAGAGACCCAGGAAGCTTCGGGAGAAGACCAGAAGAGTCACGAGGAGGCGACAAGCCTGAGGGCGCGCCCTAGGGGGGTGGCCGCGCCCCCCAGGCTTGTGGGCCCCTCGTGGCACCTCTTGACCTAATTCCTTCGCTATAAATTCACAAATATTCCCAAACCAACAGAGAGACAGAAGAGAAAACCTTTCCGCTGCCGCAAGCCTCTGTTCTTTCGCGATCCCATCTGGAGGCCTTTTCCGGTACTCTGCCGGAGGGGGAATCGATCACGGAGGGCTTCTGCATCAACCTTGCTGCCCTTCCGATGATGTGTGAGTAGTTTACCATAGACCTACGGGTCCATAGCTTGTAGCTAGATGGCTTCTTCTCTCTCTTTGATCTTCAATACCATGTTCTCCTCGATGTTCTTGGAGTTCTATCCGATGTAATCTTCTTTTGCGGTGTGTTTGTTGGGATCCAATGAATTGTGAGTTTATGATCAGATTATTCATGAGAAATATTTGAGTCTTCTCTAAACTCTTTTATGCATGATTGTTATAGCTTTGTATTTCTCTTTGATCTATCAATTTGGTTTGGCCTACTAGATTGATTTATCTTGCAATGGGAGAGGTGCTTTGTGATGGGTTCAATCTTGCGGTGCTCAATCCCAGTGACAGAAGGCGACATGACACGTATTTGTATTATTGCCATTAAGGATAAAAAGATGGGGTTTAATCATATTGCTTGAGTTTACTTTGTCTAC
Organism: Elymus sibiricus; assembly: GCA_039707655.1. Taxonomy (NCBI): domain Eukaryota; kingdom Viridiplantae; phylum Streptophyta; class Magnoliopsida; order Poales; family Poaceae; genus Elymus; species Elymus sibiricus. The sequence goes on along the minus strand of CM077668.1, from coordinate 156,682,924 downwards.
ATCATGTCATCTTGCTTAAGGCGTTACTTTGTTTTATACTTAATACCCTAGATGCATGCTGGATAGCGGTCGATGGGTGTAGTAGTAGATGCAGGCAGGAGTCGGTCTACTTGTCTCAGACATGATGCCTATATACATGATCATTGCCATGAATCCGTCATAATTATTCGCTTTTCTATCAATTGCCAAACAGTAATTTGTTTACCCACCGTATGCTATGTGTTCGAGAGAGAAGCCTCTAGTGAAAACTATGGCCCCCGGTCTACTTTATCATATATAAAAAACCTAAAAATACTTTGCTGCAATTTATTTACTTTTATTTTCATTAGTATTTTAGTTTATCTATTTACCTCGATAAGATTTAATCCTTGCAAATAACCGCTAAGAGGATTGACAACCCTCTTATTTGCATTGGGTGCGAGTGTTTGCTCTTGTGTGTGCAGGTGCGCTTAACGGAATTTTGCTTGGTTCTCCTACTGGATTGATAACCTTGGTTCTTAACTGAGGAAATACTTATCTCTACTATACTGCATCATCCTCTCCTCTTCGGGGAAATACCAATGCAGACTACAAGTAGCACATGACGACAAGGTCTCCAACAACATCGCTGAGTACGAGGGCCCCATCGCCGGGCTCAAGGCTGCTTCTGCTCTTGGCATCAAGCGCATCCTCATCAAGGGACACACACAGCTCCTCGTCAGCTTCTCCAACAAAAGCTACAAGCCCAAGGACAAGCACATGGCCGCCTATCTGGAAGAGGTGCGCAAGCTCGAGAAGCGCTTCCTCAACATGGAGCTCCAGCACGTTCCTCGCGGCAGCAACAAAGAAGCAGACGACATCGCCATGCGGGCGTCTCACCGTGAGCCTCAAAAGCCCGGCGTCTTCGAGGAAAGGCTCCTGAGGCCATCAGCCGTGCCACCTGCCGCAAGCACCATGGCGCCTCATGAGGAGCTCCCTCCCGCACCTCCCACAAGTGCACCCAACTGCGGTCCATTTTCAGGCGCTCGCCTGCTGCTGGCGCTGGATCCACAAGTTGATAGCTGGGCCAATGAATTCAAGGCCTATCTGGAGGACGACACCCTCCCAGAGAAGGACTCAGAGGCCGAGTGCGTGGCCCGCCAGGCCACGGCCCATTGCTTGAGGGATGGCGGTCTCTACCGCAGGCGCCGCAATGGCATCGCGCTGCGGTGCATCTCCGAGGAGCAAGGGAGCGAGCTGCTTGCCGACATACATGGTGGAGACTGCGGCCACCACTCCTCATCGCGCACGCTTGCCGGCAAGGTGTTCCGCAGCAGCTTCTACTGGCCCACCGCGCTTCAAGACACCACCGAGCTAGTCCAATCTTGCGAAGCCTGCCAGTTCCACGCCAAGCAAATCCACCAGCCGACGCAAGGCCTCCAGACCATTCCCCTCTCATGGCCCTTCGCGGTCTGGGGGCTGGACATTCTGGGCCCCTTCCCTCGTGCGGTTGGCGGCTACCGCTACCTCTACGTCGCCATCGACAAGTTCACCAAATGGGCGGAGGTGGAGCCCGTCTGCACCATCCCGGCAGGCTTAGCCGTCAAGTTCATCAAGAACTTCGTGAGCCGCTTCGGCGTCCCCAACCGCATCATCACTGACAACAGCTCGCAGTTCACGAGCAGCCTCTTCAAGTCATACTACGCCAACCTTGGCACACAGATCTGCTACGCCTCCATGGTGCACCTGTGAAGCAGCGGCCAGGCCAAGCGTGGTAACGCTGAGGTCCTCAAGGGCCTCAAGACACGAAGCTTTAAGAAAAAGCTCGACGCCTGCGGCAAAGGCTGGCTCGATGAACTCCAGTCTGTGCTATGGTCAATACGCACGACAGCGACCAAGCCTACCAGCGAAACACCCTTCTTCCTCGTCTACAGGGCGGAAGCGGTCCTTCCTCATGAGCTCAAGCACGGGTCCCCGCGAGTCCTCACCTTCGACGAGGCTCATCAGGATGGCCAATGGGAAGTTGATTTGCTCCTCCTCGAGGAGGCCCGTCGCCGGGCCGCCATCCGCGCTGCCCGGTATCAGCAGGCATTGCGTCGCTACCATAGACGCAACATACACCCCCGCACACTTGAAGCTGGCGATCTTGTCCTGCGAAGGATCCTCTCCAGGGAAGGACTCCACAAGCTTTCGCCCATGTGGGAAGGCCCGTTCAGGGTTGTGCACATTTCCCGGCCTGGCTAGGCATAGCTAGAGACGGAGGAGGGTGTTCCGGTGCCAAACACATGAAACATCCAACATCTCCACAAGTTCTACCCGTGACCTCACATGCACGAACGAAGTGGAGCTTTACACGCTCCGGAGCCTCTCTGTGCGGTACCCGCTGGGGCCGTGAGAGCTCCCTCCCACAACCCAGTGGAAGCCCCATACTCAGACATGGCAGAATGATCTAACTGAGGGCGCCGCCTGGCTGCACCATCCTCAAGCTGTCCCGTGTCCGTCACGGCAGCCGCATCTTTTTGGTTGTGTATTGAAACCTATTTTATGCAGCAGTAAAACTTTATTTCCTAAGTATTATGTGTGTTTGGTAAGCAATTTACTTCAGGAGGCTGTGTGCGCTCGCGATCTCCCTCCTGCGCATCACGCGAGCGGGGGCTAGACACAGTGCCTGCGCTTGGGCTAGGCCCAGCAGCGCCGTTAAACCCAAGTGACTGAGCTCTGGCTCGCGGGCCTGCTACCGCGCACGCCACCTCACCAAGGTCCTTGGTACTTTGTCCCCTCGCATGACACCCATGAGTAAGCTAGCGAGCGCGCGTCGCTACACTACTTGCAAAACTTGTTGAGATGTAGTTGTCACAGGAATAAGGCACACGGAAGACCTCGCGAGCGCTGCCTCGTGAGGCGACGCTCGGCGCATCGCCTCTTCAAGATGCCCCCAGGAAGCCTCACGACCGCTGCCTCACGAGGTAACCTGCGGCGCCCACCTTCACCAAGTGCCAGCAGGAGACCTCATGAGCGAGAGCCTCGCGAGGCGCACTCCGCAAGTCGCGGCCCACCAAGCGCCACACTCCGTGAAAAAGCTAAGTCTAAAAATGCCTCGCAAGCTGTTCCCAGCGCCTCTCAAACTCTTCTCTCCTCGCAACCTCGCTGAGCGCTGATGTTTTCTCCTTCACGCAAGCCGCTTGCACGTCAAAGGGGGGGGGGGGCTTCCTGAGCATCGCGCCTCGGGAGCCCTTGTCTAGGCACGTGTCCTAACATACCAGCGACGGTCGTAGCTCGCTCGGGGGCTGGGTCCTCACGACGTAGAGCACGAAGGCAAGCAAGAAGAGAAAAATAAGCCTCACGAGGATGCCTCGCGAGAAACACAAATTAAGGCAAAACACCAAATGCTTAACTTTATCATACAGACCACGTCTTTACGCCCCCACGAGGCTACATCTATTTGGATACAGAACAAAAGGAAAAGGGAAAGTCCTAGGAGGACGAGGCATCATCGCTGCCATCATCGTCGCCGTCGCCAGCCTCGCCAGAGCTCTCGCTGCCGTGGGAGAACTTCTCGAGCAGGGCTTCCACGTGATCCTCCACCGCCTTCCCGAGGCCGTCTCGAAGCTCCGGAGGGACGGGGGCCATCACCCTGTTGAAGTCAAAGGAGGCATTGGCACGGAGGAGGTTGCTGAAGATGCGCGTCGCCGCCTGGCTGAGGAGCTCGCAGCACTCGTCCTCGATGATGTCGTTCATCCGCTTGGCGCCGGCCTCCAGCTTCTCCACAAGCTTGGTGAAGAAGTCTGGCATCGTTGTCTTCCAGGGGGCCCCCGAGCCTCTCTTGGAAGATGGCAGCCAGGGCACCACGGGTGCGGTTGGTGAGGGTAAGGTACATCTTGGCGCGCTCGTGCTGGCGCCCACGCGCCCGAGCCGCCTCGTCCTTGGCCTTCTCGACAACGCCAGAGACACTGCCCACCTGTGCCTGGAGAGAGGCCAGCTTCTGCTCAGCGTCGGCCTTGGCCTTTAGTGCAAGCTTCCTGCTACCCTCCGCCTCCGTCAGCAGCTCCTTGAGGTCGGAGATCTCCGCTTGGAGCTCGTCGCGCTTCTTGGTGAAGCGGTCCTCTTGGCGCTTTAGCTTTCGGTTGTAATCCGCGGCAAGCGCCTCGCGATCCCTCTTGGCCTTCGCATCGGCGTCCGCCAGGATCTTCTTCTCCTTCACCTCTAGCTGAGCATTGGCCTTGGCCATGCGCTGGTCGTAGGAGGCTTGGGCAGCCGCGACCTGGTGGTCCAGTGTCAGCAGGCGCTCGCGCTCCACGTCTTGCTCGCCAGCCGTCCTCGCGAGCTCCCACTCGCGGATCTCGGCGTCGGCCTCGCGGGCCGCAAGGGCTTCCTCGTGCTTGGCGACCTCACTCTCGCGGGAGGCGAGCTCCCCCTCATGGTCTGCGGCGGCATTCTCTCGCGCCTGGAGCTCCGGACCCCCGGCGACGGCCCACTACCGGAGCACCTTCTCTTCAGCCTTCGCCTCTTCGCGCCGCCTGTCGACCTCGTTGGCCTCCCTGATGGCACTCTCGAGGATTTCCTTGGCGTCAAAGGCAGCCTTCTTGCGCCGCTCCCGTGCGGCTTCGTCTTGGCGGCGGCCCAACTTGGTGGCGACATCCAGCTGCCGCCATCCCTCCGCGAGGCGCAGGCGCTCGTCGGCAAGGCGCGCCTCCTCCGCCTGAAGATCCGCCTCCAGGGCGTCGAGCGCCACCCTGGCACCCTGCAGGGCCCCGCGCTTAAGCACGGCGCTGCCGCTCACCAGCTGCGGGGCCCAGCCGATGCGCTCATCGGCGCCGCCCTCCGCCGTCAAGGCCTGGGAGGGGCCGGCGCCGGACCCGCTCCGAGCCTCCGTGCCCGCGCTCCCCGCGGGAGCCGCATCACCTGTCAGGAGTGGAGGGCTTGCCGGGGCCTCTTCTTCGTCCTGCTATGTTGGCGCGCTCCGCAGGCTCGTCGCGCCCGCGTCGGGAGCTTCGCGCGGCGGCGACTGCTGAGGGCTTGCCAAGGTGCCTTCGGTGGCTTCAGCTTCCTTGGCGGGGGTGGAGCTCGATGGAGGAGTTGGCTCTTCAACCTCCTCCATTGTTGCATCGCCTCCCGCACCGGGTGCCTCAGGAGGCGCGGCCCCTCTTCCGGAGGCCGCCTCCCGAGGCTCGTTCTCCTCAGCCTCAGGAGCCACGTCCACACGCGGCTCGGGAGGATCCACTTGCTCCTCCTCCACCTCCATGCACCATGTCTCGGCTTTGGGGCGGCGGGTGGTCTCTGCATGCTCCTCGGCGCCTGCGGTAGACGCCGGGGCCCCCTTCAAGCTGGGGGTCTTCTTTTTCTTCTTCTTCATGGGCTCCCTGCGCGAGGCAAGGGTTCAGCCCCAGACTTCGGGAGGCAGAAGACAAGACTCAAAGGAGAAAGAAGCAAGATAAGTAGACTTACTCGTCATTGGGAACCCACTTCCTCTTCTTCAGTGCCGGCAGCGGGCTGCCGCCGCTGCCGCTTTCGCGCGGCCCACTTGAGCTCACTCCAGAGGGCTTGGCGCGGGACTTGCCGGGATCCTCCTCCGCCGTGTTGGTGCCGGTCTTCTCTGCAGGGGGCTCGGTCGCCCCGCTGCTGGCGCCGGTCTTCTCCATGGGGGGCTCCGTAGCCTCGCCGCCGGGGCCGGTCTTCTCTGCAAGGGGCTCGGTCGCCCCACTACTGGCACCGGCCTCCGCGCCGGTGCTTCCCTCACCTCCCACGCGCGTGGTCCGGGAGGGCGCGATTACGAATCGCTCGTCGTCGTCGTCGTCGTCGAGCTCTGCCAGCAGCTGGCGGCGCGTTCGCGGGGCCACCCCACCATCGCTCTCCTCCACGGCGCTTGCCGAGGCCTCGCCATCGTCGTGGCCTCTTGAGCCAGGCAACACCACGAACAGGTTTTCGCGAGGCCCCTCGTGGCCCTTGGGGATCAAGCCCCACTGGTCGAAGCACGGCATCTCCGCGACTAGCTCATCCCTGTTCTTGTAGCGATACAGGGGGAGCCCTTCCTGGGGCGGGGCCTCCGCGTCCTCGCCAAGCAGGAGATGCATGACCTCATCAAGCACTTTTGGCCTCAGGTTGTCTACGCTCAACCGCATCGGGTCCGTGGAGCCAGAGATGGCCCACACCGGGCGGGAGCGCTTCTGAAGAGGAGCGATGCGCCGGCGCAGAAACTCCTTGGCGACCATTGCCCCCGTGACTTTCGCGGCCTTCAGCTCCTCCATCCTCTCCCAAAGTGGCACCAGCGTTGCGTCGGTGAGCTTGGCGTGCTCCCATCCGGAGCTCTTCACGGCGGGGTCCATCGGAATCATCAGCAGGGGGCTGTGCAGGCACGCGTCCATGTAGACCCAGCGCTACCTATAGCCCTCCACCTTCTTTGAGATCTTCAGGGAGATGGTGTCATCTGCCGTCCCTTCGACGCTGTGGAACGAGGCGCACCCTGAGCGCTGGTTCGCCGCGGATAGCCGCAAGCTGTAGAAATGACGGAAGAGGGCCACAGAGGGCATCACGCCCACAAAGGCCTCGCAGAAGAAGGCGAAGATGGTGAGGAGGAGGATGGAGTTCGGCAGGAGATGGAGGGCGTGGATCTGGTAGTGCGTGACGATGGTGCAGAAGAAGTCGGAGAAGGGAGGTACCAGCCCGGCGAAGATGGTGTGGGCGTAGAAGGGGAAGGTCGTCACCTCCAAGTCGCGCGGCGGGCGCGAGCCCGGCCAGATCCGCGTCGCCTTATACTCGTTGTGGTCGCTGGCGGTCATCGGGATCACCTTCTCCAGCGCCTGCTGGTTGGCAATGATGGATAGCCGCAGAGCCAGCTCCAGGGCCGCCACGGTCGGGGCCGCGGCCGCTGCCTTGCCCTTTTTGCCAGCGGAAGCCACGGTGAGTGAGGAAGCTTTGCAGGCGAGAGGAGGAAGAGGATGCGAGGAGTTGGGCGCAAGGAGGACGAAGAGTGTGAAGGAAGGCAATGATGGCCCTGCGCCCCGCGCGGGTCAACTATATGGCAGCACGGGCGGTTACCCAGGAATCGTGGGGGAAGTGGGGGCGTCTACTACTTGTACACTGCGCAGGTATTTCCCCGAAGAGGAGAGGATGATGCAGTATAGTAGAGATAAGTATTTCCCTGAGTTAAGAACCAAGGTTATCAATCCAGTAGGAGAACCATGCAAAACCTCTTTAGCAGCACCTACACACACAAAAGCAAACACTTGCACCCAACGCAAATAAGAGGGTTGTCAATCCTCTTAGCGGTTATTTGCAAGGATTAATTCTGATAGTGATAGATAGATAAAGTAAAATACTAAATAAAATAAAAGTAAATAAATTGCAGCAAGGTATTTTTGGATTTTAATATATGATAAAAGTAGACCCGGGGGCCATAGTTTTCACTAGAGGCTTCTCTTTCGAACACATAGCATACGGTGGGTAAACAAATTACTGTTGGGCAATTGATAGAAAAGCAAATAATTATGACAGATTCATGGCAATGACCATGTACATAGGCATCACGTCCGAGACAAGTAGACCGACTCCTGCCTGCATCTACTACTATTACTCCACCCATCGACCGCTATCCAGCATGCATCTAGGGTATTAAGTATAAAACAGATTAACGCCTTAAGCAAGATGACATGATGTAGACAAAGTAAACTCAAGCAATATGATTAAACCCCATCTTTTTATCCTTAATGGCAACAATACAAATACGTGTCATGTCCTTTTTTGTCACTGGGATTGAGCACCGCAAGATTGAACCCATCACAAAGCACCTCTCCCATTGCAAGATAAACCAATCTAGTTAGCCAAACCAAATCGATAGATCGGAGAGAAATACAAAGCTATAACAATCATGCATAAAAGAGTTCAGAGAAGACTCAAATATTTCTCATGAATAATATGATCATAAACTCACAATTCATCGGATCCCAACAAACACACCGCAAAAGAAGATTACATCGGATAGAACTCCAAGAACATCGAGGAGAACATGGTATTGAAGATCAAAGAGAGAGAAGAAGCCATCTAGCTACAAGCTATGGACCCGTAGGTCTGTGGTAAACTACTCACACATCATCGGAAGGGCAGCAAGGTTGATGAAGAAGCCCTCCGTGATCGATTCCCCCTCCGACAGAGTACCGGAAAAGGCCTCCAGATGGGATAGCGGAAGAACAGAGGCCTGCCGCGGTGGAAAGGTTTTCTCTTCTATCTCTCTGGTATATTGGAAATTTATAGCGCTGGAAATAGGTCAGGAAGTTCCATGAGGGGCCCACAAGCCTGGGGGCGTGCCCTACCCCCCAGGGCGCGCCTCCCGAGCTTGTCGCTCCCTCGTGACTATTCTGGTCTTCTCCCAAAGCTTCGTGGGTCCCTTCTGGTCCAGAAAAATTTAATCCAAAGTTTTTTCTCCGTTTAGACTCTTTTTGATAACGATTTTCTGAAAAGGCAAAAACAGGCAAAAAACAGCAACTGGCACTGGGCACTAGGTTAATAGGTTAGTCCCAAAAAATGATATATAATGGCATATAATTGCATATAAAACATCCAAGATTGATACTATAATACATGGAATAATCAAAAATTATAGATACGTTGGAGACGTATCAAGCATCCCCAAGCTTAATTCCTACTCGTCCTCGAGTAGGTAAATGATAAAAGTAGAATTTTTGATGTGGAATGCTACCTAACATGTTTCATCATGTAATCTCTCTTATGGTATGAATAATAAGGTCCGAATGATTCAAAGCAATAGTCTATAGTTTGACATAAAGACATCAATACTCAGGCATACTAATAAACAATCATGTCTTTCAAAATAAAAATGCTAAAGAGAGTTATCCCTACAAAATCATAAAATCCTGTCATGCTCCATCTTCTTAACACAAAGTATTTATCATGCACAACCCTGGTTTTGCCAAGCAATTGGTTCATACTTTTTAACGCGCTTCAACTTTTTCAACCCCCAAGCAATACATGAGCGCAAGCCATGGATATAGCACTATAGGTGGAATAGAATGTGGTGGTAGAGATTAATAAGGGGAAGTCAAAAAGAAGAAGATAGTCTCACATCGACGTGGCTAATCAACGGGCTATGGAGATGCCCATCAATTGATGTCAATGCGAGGAGTAGGGATTGCCATGCAACGAATGCACTACGAGCTATAAGTGTATGAAAGCTCAACAGGAAAACTAAGTGGGTGTGCATCCAACTTTCTTGCTCATGAAGACCTCGGGCATTTGAGGAAGCCCATCATCGGAATATACAAGCCTAGTTCTATAATGAAAAATTCCCACTAGTATATGAAAGTGACAAAATAGGAGACTCTCTATATGAAAAACATTGTGCTACTTTGAAGCACAAGTATGGAAAAGGATAGTAACACTGCCCCTTCTCTCTTTTTCTCTCATTTTATTTTTTTCTTTTCTCCTTTTTTTCTTTTTTTCTCTTTTTTTTTCTTTTTTTATGGGCTCTTTTTGGCCTCTTTATTTTTCTTTATTTTTATTTCCTCACTGAGACAATGCTCTAATAATGATGATCATCATACTTCTATTTACTTACAACTCAAAAGAAAATTACAATTCAAAACTAGAACAAAAATATGACTCTATATGAATGCCTCTGGCGGTGTACCAGGATGTGCAATGATACTACCGTAACATGTATAAAAAATGATGAACGGTGGCTGAGCCACAAATACTATGTCAGCTATATGATCATGCAAGGCAATATGACAATGACGATGTGTGTCATATAAAATAGAACGATGGAAGTGGCATGGCAATATATCTCGGAATGGCTATGGAAATGCCATAATAGCTAGGTATGGTGGCTGTTTTGAGGAACATATAAGGAGGCTTATGTGTGATAGAGCGTATCATATCACAGGGTTTGGATGCACCAGCGAAGTTTGCACCAACTCTCGATGTGAGAAAGGGCAATGCACGGTACCGAAGAGGCTAGCAAATTGCGGAAAGGTGAGAGTGCGTATAATCCATGGACTCACATTAGTCATAAAGAACTCACATACTTATTGCAAAAGTTTATTAGCCATCGAAGCAAAGTACTACTACGCATGCTCCTAGGGGGGAGGTTGGTAGGAGTTAGCCATCGCATGCCCCCGACCGCCACACAAAGGAAGACAATCAATAATAAATCATGCTCCAACTTCTTAGCATAACGACAGATCATACGTGCATGCTTCGGGAATCACAAACCTTAACACCAATATTCTTACTAAACTACAATTATCTACTAGCACCTCCCACATATTACCATCTTAATATCGCAAAACTATTGCAAGGAATCAAACTTATCATATTCAGTGATCTACATGAAAGTTTTTATTATATCCCTCTTGAATACCTATCATATGAGGACCAAATTCATAACCCGTGCATATTACCATTGCTATTCATTACACTCTTAAAAAGGTATAAGTGAAGCGTTAGAGTGCAACTATTTGTTTAAACTATAACCACCGCCGTGCTCTAAAAGATATAAGTGAAGCACTAGAGCAACTGCCTAGCTCAAAAGATATAAGTGAAGCACATAGAGTATTCTAACAAATCACGAATAATGTGTGTCCCTCTCAAAAAGGTGTGTTCAGCAAAGATGATTGTGACAAACTAAAAAGCAAACAAACTATAGCACAAGATGCTCCAAGTAAAACACATATCATGTGATGAATAAAAATATAGCTCCAAGTAAGTTACCGACAGATTGTAGACGAAAGAGGGGATGCCATCCGGGGCATCCCCAAGCTTAGACGCTTGAGTCTTCCTTGAATATTACCTTGGGGTGCCTTGGGCATCCCCAAGCTTAGGCTCTTGCCACTCCTTATTCCTTTATCCATCATAGTCTCACCCAAAACTTGAAAACTTCAGCACACAAAACTCAACAGAAACCTCGTGAGATCCGTTAGTATAACAAACAAATCTTAAACTTTAGGTACTGTTGTAAATTGATTCATATTTAATATTGGCATAATGTTACTGTACTCCAACTTCTCCATGACTCATACCCCCCGATACGATCCATAGATTCATCAAAATAAGCAAACTATGCAACAAAAACAGAATCTGTCTAAAACAGAACAGTCTGTAAAGATCTGAATTAAAGTCATACTTTTGTAACTCCCAAAATTCTGAAACATTAGGACAACATGGACAATTCATATATCAATATTGTGTAAAGAATCAGAAGGTTCTGACGCTCCGACAAAAAATGAAAATTCAAGCACTGGACGCAAAAGTTCCTGTTTTCAAACAGCATCAATTATACTATCTTCCAAATCATCCCAAAGGCATTACTTGGAACAAACACTAATTAAAATATAAAAACACAATCATAACAGAGGCTATAATTGTGTAAACACACAAAAACAAAAGGTAAAACAAAAATTTATTTTATTCATTGGGTTGCCTCCCAACAAGCGCTATTGTTTTATGCCCCTAGCTAGGCATAATGCATAATTTCAAGTGTTGCCATCCTTGGTCTCTTCATCTTGAGAGGGGTGTTTGTCAGGAGGCTTTTCAAAGACAATGTGAAACACGTCATCAATCAAGATTTTATCGTTATTGAAGCAATTTTCCTCATATCCTTGTTGGTTCCCTTTTACAATCCAAGAATATTTTGATTAATACCATTGAAAACTTGTTGGATAATATGTAATGAAGGAACTTCTTTCTTAGTATTCTCATCGAAAGTATGATCATCATGAAACATAAGTCTTAACATAGAATCTTCATTATATAAAATTTCATCTATCACAGGATGTTCTTGACTCATATTATAAAAAATCAAAGCTCTCTAGCCTCTCGAACTATGTAGTCAAACTCATTCATAAGGATAAGCGTGGCTATCTTTTTAGCTCTAGGTTTGTTTATAACAGGTAACTCATAGAATAATCTTTGCAAAGTGGGATGAGTACAAATAAATCTTCTTTCAAGTTTAAGAACAAGGGCAGAAATAGCCTCAGCATAACTATTGGTTTTCTTAAGAATGGGAATGTCGTTACAAACCAAAGTTCCGGTGCAAGTAAAGAATTCTTGAATAATACTCTTTCCTATAATATTCCCACTTCCCGTCACAAAAAATTTAGCATCCAAATTTGCGGGAATTTCTATCTTAGGAATTTTACCATCCTCACTCCTTTCAATAACAAACTCATACATGATGACAGATTCAAGCAAACAAGCAAGCAAACAAAAATATGTTTGTGTTTTTGTAAAATTGTTTTAGAAGTGGGGGAGATGAAAACGAGAGGAAAATGCAAAAAAGGCAAATAAAATAAATGCAAGTGGATGATAGTTTGTGTGAAGGTACTTGATAGATTTTGGCGATGTCTCCCCGGCAACGGCGCCAGAAATTCTTCCTGCTACTTGTAGACTGCGTTGGTATTTCCCCGAAGAGGAGAGGGTGATGCAGTATAGTAGAGATAAGTATTTCCCTCAGTTAAGAACCAAGATTATCAATCTAGTAGGAGAACCACACAAAACCTCTTTAGCAGCACCTACACACACAAAAGCAAACACTTGCACCCAACGCAAATAGGAGGGTTGTCAATCCCCTTAGCGGCTATTTGCAAGGATTAATTCTGATAGTGATAGATAGATAAAGTAAAATACTAAATAAAATAAAATTAAATAAATTGCAGCAAGATATTTTTGGATTTTTAATATATGATAAAAGTAGACCCGGGGGCCATAGTTTTCACTAGAGGCTTCTCTCTCGAACACATAGCATACGGTGGGTAAACAAATTACTGTTGGGCAATTGATAGAAAAGCAAATAATTATGACGGATTCATGGCAATGATCATGTATATAGGCATCACGTCTGAGACAAGTAGACCGACTCCTGCCTGCATCTACTACTATTACTCCACCCATCGACCTCTATCCAGCATGCATCTAGGGTATTAAGTATAAAACAGAGTAACACCTTAAGCAAGATGACATGATATAGACAAAGTAAACGCAAGCAATATGATTGAACCCCATCTTTTTATCCTTAATGACAACAATACAAAATACATGTCATGTCCCTTTCTGTCACTGGGATTGAGCACCGCAAGATTGAACCCATCACAAAGCACCTCTCCCATTGCAAGATAAACCAATCTAGTTGGCCAAACCAAATCGATAGATCGGAGAGAAATACAAAGCTATAACAATCATGCATAAAAGAGTTCAGAGAAGACTCAAATATTTCTCATGAATAATCTGATCATGAACTCACAATTCATCGGATCCCAACAAACACACCGCAAAAGAAGATTACATCGGATAGAACTCCAAGAACATCGAGGAGAACATGGTATTGAAGATCAAAGAGAGAGAAGAAGCCATCTAGCTACTAGCTATGGACCCGTAGGTCTATGGTAAACAACTCACACATCATCGGAAGGGCAGCAAGTTTGATGAAGAAGCCCTCCGTGATCGATAACCCCTCCGGTAGAGTACCAGAAAAGGCCTCCAGATGGGATAGCGGAAGAGCAGAGGCTTGCAGTGGTGGAAAGGTTTTCTCTTCTGTCTCTCTGGTATATTAGGAATTTATAGCGCTAGAATTATGTCAGGAAGTGCCACGAGGGGCCCACAAGCTTGGGGGGCGCGCCCTACCCCCTAGGGCGCGCCTCCCGAGCTTGTCGCTCCCTCGTGACTCTTCTGGTCTTCTCCCGAAGCTTCGTGGGTCCCTTCTGGTCCAGAAAAATTTAATCCAAAGATTTTTCTCTATTTGGACTCTTTTTGATAATGATTTTCTGAAAAGGAAAAAACAGGCAAAAAACAGCAACTGGCACTGGGCACTAGGCTAATAGGTTAGTCCCAAAAAATGATATATAATGGCATATAATTGCTTATAAAACATCCAAGATTGATACTATAATAGCATGGAACAATAAAAAATTATAGATACATTGGAGACGTATCAGCGTCCCGCGTCCCATCGTGCGTCACGCGTCCCTGCCTGGGCCCGACAGTCTGCTTAGGCCCCGTGCTATTTCGTTGCCAACGGGCGGAACATGCGCGTCACGGACCTGGGGGCTACTGTCGGCCCAGTGGGAACCAGGGTACCACGGGCCGTCTGCCTGCGGCCCAGGAAGCAATGCCTGGCGAAGGCCCAAGAGGCGGCCCAGCCGTGGACGCCATGAAGCAAGACACCTCACGAGGATCCTCTCCACCAAGAGCGGACCCACCGAAGACTCAGCAGCAGCAGGAAGCCTCGCGAGGCCCCCTCGCGAGGCGGCTTCCCGAAGCCACCCAAGCAGGGCGCCGCTTGGCGCCAGCCTCGCGGTCATGTTCCCACCACATGGGTGATGCGCCCGCGCAGGATGAAGATATCGACAAAGGCCATACCAGCAGGTGCGGTCAGGGGGGATTTCCTCTTTGGTGATAAAGGGGCAGCACCAGCTGCCCTCCCCCAAAGCAAGTCCCAAAGCTTGCCTGTTTGGTGCAACCAAACCAAGACGACGGAGCGCGCAGGGCGGATGTCATCACCGAGCCCACCAGCGCATCATGGATAGCGTCTTTACAGGCGAAGACCACCTTTTGTCAGGATAAGACCGGGCACCTGTCCCCCTTCAAACCGCCGTTGTGTGGCTACCCTTCCCGCCAATATTTTCGGGGGAAGAGGACCAAGGCGTCTATAAAAGGGGCAGTGCTGCCACCGTAGAGGGGGATCGACTCTTCCTTGTTCAACCTTGTCCACGAGAACATTCTCATCCGCAATAATCCCAAACACAAGTAGGAGTAGGATTTTACACCGCACAGTGGCCCGAACCTGGGTAACTCTCGTGTCCCTGCCGTGCCCTGTGTGTGTGTGCGCTCTCGCCATGCTCCACTCGCCGTAGCCTTGCCGTGGTCACCGTCAGGTAGTTAGGCAGCAAGCAGCCCCCAGAGTTCGAACCAGGGTCCCCAGAGCCCGGATTCCGACAGTTATGATCACCGTGTTACAGGTGACGTTTGAGCAACCCCAAAGCCTACCGTACGGTAAGAAGTGACTACGATACTCTCATGGTCTAAGGATCAAAATCACATGTTAACACTCCGTGTTATTACAATTGATTATAGACGATATTAACTCAATTTCATAACAGACAAGTTTGGGTCGATTCAATATGATCGTTCTTCCAACGTCATAATCTCAATGTTGTTTTAGGACTATCGTTACACTTAACGATATCCTAAGATCCGGAAAACGTGATCACCAACAACACTTGAGCTAGTCCTGGAGGCAAGACTAGGAACCTTTTATTTAACAGTTTATCATTCCACACGTGCATATGAGTTTTCCACTGAATCGCATATTCCAGGATCATAGCAGTTATAGCATAGAATATAAACTCTTAATTATGAATACGGAAATATAATAATACAAATATTATTGCCTCTAGGGCATATTTCCAACAGTCTCCCACTTGCACTAGAGTCAATAATCTAGTTGCGTGCTTTTCTAACACCCATCGCTATCTGGTGTTGCTCATGCTTTGCTAGTGGTAGAGCCTTCGTCACCGGATCTGATACTCTTCAAATCCTAATGTTATTTGTGTTGGCAATATCTGGTTTTTCTGTGTAATTATTATGTTACATTAATGGTAACACTATATGGAAACGTAGTAGAAAACAAAAAAATCATGCCTACACTCACCCAAGATCAATATGAAGATGCATTACGGGTTGGGATCACGATCGTTACCATCACCGAGTTGCAGCGGAAGAAGAACGTGTCAGTGTAGATCGTACTTGGAGTCCCTCAAACCGTCGATGAACGATCCCGCGAACCGCCCACGAACATTCCCTCGAACCGAAGACCGAAAGCACGGCCTCTCTACTTGGTTGCAAACGTGCAACCCTTCATAATCCAGCAGCGCTTCACCATCCAGAGCTAATCGTCGCCGAAGAATTAGAGGGAGGAGATTAGAACTACACTAGGCTTCTAATTATGAGGATTAGAAGAACTAGACCAAGCTCTAATTAGTCAACTATGTAAGATCGAAAGTATGTCTAGAGGGGGGGTGATTAGACTACTTGACCAAATAAAAATCTATCCTTTTCCCAATTTTAGTTGTGGGCAGATTTTAGCAAGTATGACAAGTCAAGCATCACCCTACACATGCAATTCTAAGAGTGTAGCAGCGGAAAGTAAGACATTGCACATGTAAGTAAAGGTGGCGATTGGAGATTTCAAACGCAATGAAGACACGATGATTTTTGGCGTGGTTCCGATAGGTGGTGCTATCGTACGTCCACGTTGATGGAGACTTCAACCCACGAAGGGTAACGGCTGCGCGAGTCCACAGAGGGCTCCACCCACGAAGGGTCCACGAAGAAGCAACCTTGTCTATACCACCATGGCCATCGCCCACGAAGGACTTGCCTCACCCGGGTAGAACTTCACGAAGTAGGTGATCTCCTTGCCCTTACAAACTTCTTGGTTCAACTCCACATCATGTCGGAGGCTCCCAAGCGACACCTAACCAATCTAAGAGACACCACTCTCCAAAAGGTAATAGACGGTGTGTTGATGATGAACTCCTTGCTCTTGTGCTTCAAATGATAGTCTCCCCAACACTCAAACAACTCCTCACAGATTTGGCTATGGTGGAAGAAGGATTTGAGTGGAAAGCAACTTGGGAAAGGCTAGAAATCAAGGTTCAAATGGTTGGATTAGAATGTCTTGATCTCAACACATGAGTAGGTTGTTCTCTCTTAGAAAATGTTTGGTGGAAGTGTAGGCACGTTCTGATGGCTCTCTCACTTGGTAAGAGGGTGGTGGAGGGGTATATATAGCCTCCACACAAAATCCAACCATTACACACATTTCACCAAAATGGGTGGGACCGAAACAAGAATCTCGGTGAGACCGACTTGAGCAAAGATGTGAACGTTTGAGGTTTCGGTGGCACCGACTGGAACATCTCGGAGGGACCGATGTGTAATGGCTAGGGCAAACCTCATCTCGGTGGCACCGATTGCATCATCTCGGTGGGACCAAAGTGAAGCAATAAGGCAACAGAGAGTTGGCAAGCCATCTCAGTGGTACCGATTGCAATTCTCGGTGGGACCAAAATAATTGCAACAAGTAGCAGAGAGTTGGCAAGGCCATCTCGGTGGTACCGAGATCCATATCGGTGGATCTGATTTGTTAGGGTTTGGCAGTGGCTAAGTCCAAATGAACTCGGTGGCTCCGGATAGAAAATTTCGGTGGGGCTGAGTTGGAATGTAGGGTTTAGACATATTTGGATGAAGGAAGTGGCTGAGGATTTTGGAGCAATATCATTGAGCACTTGAGCAAAGGGATCATTAAGCAACACCTCATCCCCTTTTAATAGTATTGGCTTTCCTATGGACTCAATGTGATCTTGGATCACTAAACCAAAAAAGTAGAGTTTTGAGCTTTTGCCAATCCATGTCCTTAGCATTTTGAAGGGTCCACATCTCTAGTCCTTGCCATGCCAATCATTGAACATCCTGAAATATTTAACTTGAATGGACATTAGTTCAATGAGATATATGTTGTTATGTATTACCAAAACCACCAAGGGAGCAAATGTGCTTTCAATATCCCCCCTTTTGGTAATTGATGACAACATATAGATCAAAGCTTCGACAAATGATTAAATGAATGAAATACATCGTCGCTTTGAGAAGTATGTGATAAGTAAGAGCTCCCCCTAAATTTGTGCATTATTAAAAATTTGCGTTTGAATGCAAATGCACAATCGATTAGGATCATGGGCCACTCTTCCATGTCACATATAACTTGATGGAGGGCACAAAATGATATGAATGGAATAGTAAGCACGCATCACCAAAAGCACAAGTAAATGATCATACAAGAGTAATGATAAGAATAAGCATTAAGCATCACATGAAGCATAGTATGATCAATCACACATAACCATCGTATCTCATACGCATAACGAGCAAAGTAGCACAGATCAAACGGAAAAAGTAGCAGAAACTCAAGAAAAACCAACAAGCAAAAACGAGACAGTCTCTCTCGAAGCCTAATGATCTATACAAATTCCCCCTTTGGCAACAAGTACCAAAAATTTCGAATAGGTATAGAGCTATGCGTCTCTCTAGGCACGATCCTCGACAGCTCCTGAAGGTGATCTCTGGCTGCCAGCTCCGGTGTGCGTAGATGGCGTTGAGATGAGTGCATCCGTGAAGGCTTCAGCTGACGTCCGCTGGGCTGGTGGAGTAGAAACTGGAGGTGGCATTGTAGAAGTAGCAGCAGGTGCAGAAACTGTAGTCATCATATCTGCAGCAGGCACTGCAGCAGACCTGGGTGCCCTAGGCACTGTCTGGAACCTGTCAGTCGTCGGTCTATCATCTCCACAGTCATCAGCTCTGGCTATGTCAGCATCATCTCTGAGCTTCTCCACAATAGTCTATACCTCAGTGATCTTCACATCAAGATCATGAATCTTAGTGTCGACTATCTGCTCTAGGCTCTCCTGGTTCTTGCTGAGGTTGGCCAGACTTCGCTCAATCCTCAGGGTGGGTTCCAGCAGATAAGTCATCTGGTCATTCTTGGACTTGAGGTTAGCAATAGGAGCATTGGGAGCAGTGGCCTTCTTGGCTTCTTTTGCTACTGCAGCTGCCTGAATCTTCTCTTGAGCTTGAGCAGATGTAGGATGTGAAGAGTCCATCACCACTTGAAAGCACATTTGCTCCCTTGGTGGTTTTGGTAATTCATAACAACATATATCTCATTGAACTAATGTCCATTCGAGTTAAAGATTTCAGGATGTTCAATGATTGGCATGGCAAGGACTAGAGATGTGGACCCCTCAAAATGCTAAGGACATGGATTGGCAAAAGCTCAAGACTCTACATTTTTGTTAAGTGATCCAAGATCACATTGAGTCCATAGGAATGCCAATACTATTAAAAGGGGATGAGGTGTTGCTTAATGGTCTTTTTGCTCAAGTGCTTAGTGACAGTACTCCAAAACCCTCAACCACTTTCTCCATCCAAATATGTCCAAAACCTACATTCCAAATCGGCCCCATCGAAAATTCCTAACAGGAGCCACCGAGTTCATCTGGACTTAGCCACTGCCAAAACCCTAACAAATCGGATCCACCGATATGGATCTCGGCCCCACCGAGATGGCCTTGCCAACTCTCTGTAATCGTTTGCAATTGCGTCGGTCCCACCGAGTTTTGCAAATCAGTCTCACCGAGATGGCTTGCCAACTCTCTGTTGCCTTATTGCTTCACTTCGGTCCCACCGAGTTGATGCAATCGGTGCCACCGAGATGAGGTTTGCCCTAACCATTGCACATCGGTTTATCCGAGTTGTTCCAGTCGGTCTCACCGAGATTCCTAACGTTCATATCTTTTACACAGTTTGGTTCTACCGAGATTTCTGATCGGTGCCACCGAGTTGGGTCAAAAGTGTGTAACGGTTGGATTTTGTGTGGAGGCTATATATACCCCTCCACCCCTTCTTACTCAGTAAGGAGAGCCATCAGAACGTGCCTACACTTCCACCATACATTTTCTGAGAGAGAACCACCTACTCATGTTTTGAGATCAAGAGATTCCAATCCAACCATTTGAACCTTGATTTCTAGCCTCTCCCAAGTTGCTTTCCACTCAAATCCTTCTTCCACCATAGCCAACTCTATGAGGAGTTGTTTGAGTGTTGGGGAGACTATCATTTGAAGCACAAGAGCAAGGAGTTCATCATCGACACACCGTCTATTACCTTTTGGAGAGTGGTGTCTCCTAGATTGGTTAGGTGTCACTTGGGAGCCTCCGACATGATGTGGAGTTGAACCAAGGAGTTTGTAAGGGCAAGGAGATCGCCTACTTCGTGAAGATCTACCCCGAGTGAGGCTAGTCCTTCGTGGACGTAAGCCATGGTGGAATAGGCAAGGTTGCTTCTTCGTGGACCCTTCGTGGGTGGAGCCCTCCGTGGACTCGCGGAGCCGTTACCCTTCGTGGGTTGAAGCCTCCATCAATGTGGACGTACGATAGCACCACCTATCGGAACCACGCCAAAAATCACAGTGTCTTCATTGCGTTTGAAATCTCCGATCCCCTCCTTTACTTACATGTGCAATTGCTTACTTTCTGCTGCCACACTCTTAGAATTGCATGTGTAGGGTGATGCTTGACTTGTATACTTACTAAAATCTGCCTACAACTAAAATTGGGAAAAGGTTAGGTTTTTATTTGGTCAAGTAGTCTAATCACCCCCCTCTAGACATACTTTCGATCCTACAAGTGGTATCAGAGCTTTGGTCTCCATTGCTTTGGTTTCACAACCTAGGAGAGTATGATGTCTAGTGAGGGTAATTATCACCGTAGAGGTCCATATTTTGATGGTACAAACTTTGCTAGTTGGAAACATAAGATGAAAATGCATATTCTTGGTCATAACTCCGCCGTTTGGGCTGTTGTTCGTGTTGGCTTGCAAGGTGAATTTTTTGAGGATGGCAAGGAACCGGATCGTGAAGCAACCGCGGAAGAATTGAAGATGTTTCAATACAATGCTCAAGCTTGTGACATTCTCTTCAACGGTTTGTGTCCCGGGGAATTCAACAAAATCAGCCGCCTCGAGAATGCAAAGGAAATTTGGGATACTTTGGTTGATATGCATGAGGGTACCGAGTTCATCAAGGAATCTAAGTTGGATGTGCTTCAAAGTCAACTTGACAAGTTCAAGATGAAGGATGGTGAAGGAGTCGCTAAAATGTACTCTAGGCTTGCTCTCATCACAAATGAGATTGTCGGCTTAGGAAGTGAAGAGATGACCGACAAATTCATCATCAAGAAGATCCTTAGAGCTTTGGATGGAAAATATGATACCGTTTGCACATTGATCCAAATGATGCCAAATTACAAAGATCTCAAGCCCACGGAAGTCATTGGAAGGATTGTTGCTATGAAATGTCACTCAAGGACAAAGAGGAGCTACACAACAAATCAAGTGGTGCTTACAAAGCCTGAACCGATGCTCCAACAACTCCAAATGACAAGCTAGTATCCAATGAAGAGATAAGCCTAATGGTGAAAAGATTCAACAAGTTCTACAAGAACAAAGGGAAAGAAAGAAGCTCTAGCTCAAGACACTATGAGAGAAGATCATCAAGTCATGACCGAAATTGCTACAATTGTGGAAAACCTAGACACTATTCCAATGAGTGTACGGCTCCCTACAAGAAAAGAGATGAATCACCAAGAGGAAGACATAGAAGAGACGAATCACCTCATAAGCAGAGAAGGAGTAGAGATGATCGTAATGAATGAAGACCCTCTTGAAGAAGCAAGGATTCAGAAAGGAAGGACAAGTCATCCAAGAGCTACACTAGAAGAAGACATCAAGCTCATGTTGGTGAATGGATTTCCGGCTCCGACTCCGACAACCACTCCGAGAGAAGCTATCACTCCAACTCCGACTATAGTCAAGATGAAGGTGTTGCCGGACTTGCTCTTGTGTCATCCAAGTCCTATGATCTATTTGACTCACCAAATGAAGGAATTGGAAGATGCTTCATGGCAAAAGGCCCCAAGGTATCACACCCCGAGTATCTTGATTTCAATAGTGATGAGGATGATTTGCTTCGTGATGATGATTTACTTGTTGATAAGGCTAGTGATGTGAGCTATAATGAAAATGCTAGTAATCATGATAGTCAAGAGGAAACGAATGACAATGCTATGAAGGAGATTGAGCGTCTAACTAAAGAACTAAATGCTCTTAAGTTAGCTCATGAAACAACTCAAGAGGATCATAGAGAACTTCTAAGAACTCATGAGAAGCTACGCTTCGAGAAGCTAAATTTAGAGAAAGCGCATGAGTTTCCTAAAGCTATCAATGATGATCTTCGAAAGAAGAGTTCTTCATATTTTGCCAAACATTTACTCTTGTCTACCTTTATGCCACAAGTTAAACCTAAGCAAACTAGTAACAAGGGTAAAAAGGGTTCTACCTCTAGTAGTAACAATAACAATGCTATATCCAATGTTGTTGCTTCCAGTAGTTCTATTGATTCCACTAATGATTCTCTTAGCCAAGTTACACTTGAGAAAGAAAACAATCTATTGAAAGGAATTATAGAAAAAGGTGTCTAGAAGAGCCTTGTTGGGAGTAAGCAATTTGAGCAAATTGTACGCAAGCAAGGAAGGCACCGGAAGAACCAAGGTGTTGGTTTTGAACGAGAGTTCAATGCCAATGGAGTTGAGTGGGAAGAAGATCAATACCCCAAGACGAAGTTTGTTCCTCAACAAGAGAAGTATGATCCTACTTCCTTCAAGGGAACACAAGCTCAAGAAGATCTTCCACCACAAGACCACAAGGTAAAAGGCAAGGACAAGCTTCAAGAAGAGATTGATTCATTTGAAGAAGAACCTCAAGCCTTGGTCAAGTGGGTCCCCAAGACTTCATCAAGTTCTACTTCATCAAGTGCTACTACAACTCCAAGGATTCCCATCAAGTTGATGTGGGTCCAAAAGAAGAAGAACTAGAGAGTTCTTGAGGGTGACTCCGCCAACAAACTTCACTCACATTCATTTATGGCAAGAACTTGTGCAATCAACTTCCACATCTTGCACTAGTTCATGGAGTCACAAACCCTCTTGTTGGTAAGGCAAGGGACAAGGTAGTCATTGCATTCATGGACATCATCATATGTGCATTTCACTCTATGTCTATGGATATTCTTGTATGTTCCTTGTGTGGGACTAACCCATGTAGGTATTGAAAGCACAAAACTCCAAAGGATTGCTCCCAACTCTTGATGGTCTACATCAACATTGAGCATCCACATCTTCAACATCTACATGAAGTCATCATTGACAAAACCCAAGGTTAGTTCATCCCTCTTTGGGGGGATATCACATCTAGGGGGAGCTTTGCTCTAAGACTTGAGCTAAAACAACTCTAATGGTGTGAACACATCAATGCTTTATGTAAAAGTGGCAACCCCACTTGTGCTTAAACGATGAGTATGACCTATGATCAAATGTTCTCATTTGACTCCTAAGTCAATATACTCATATATAGATGACCTAGTCATCGCCATTGCTTGATAGATGCTAGAATTGGTTGTGCATGTTTGACACATATTTCATTTGCCATCTTATTGTGTGAGCATGTTGGTTTGCATGTTTTCTTCATTCGAGGACATCCATTTGTTGTTTTGATTGTCTTGGTTTTTCTAGCCAAGTGGATGTACAAGAATGCCTAAGTACCTTCTCTAGCTATCTATGCTTTCTTGTCTCAAATTCTATTCTTGCTACATCACAAAAATTGAACAAGTCATTTTCGGACCCTCCGGGTGAGGCACACTCAGAGTCACCGATCTGAAAGGGCTGAACCTCCAAAACCTTCTTTATGCATTTTGGCTAGACCAATCCACTCAAACTCGGTCAAACTGAAATCATTTAGATAGATCTAGGTTTCAATCTCGGTGTCACCGAGTTGAACGTTTCGGAGTCACCAATTTGCTATACTGCTTGCAGTTACACATATCGGTGCCACCGAGTTGTTCCACTCGGAGCCTCCGACAGCAGTTGGGTATATATACTCAGCAGGCCCGTACAGTTAAAATTTCTCAAACGTCACGACTCCCGCACCCCCTCTGCTGCCGTCGCCCTCGTCTCCGGACTTCAACGTTGAGTCCAGAGCGCTCTCACCATCGGAATCCGTCGCCGTCAACGGGAATCTTCCCCGCCGTTGCCGACGTAGAGGATCTCCACCAAGTTAGGGTGAGATTTGACCTCCTCCGTGTTCCTCTTTCTGATTCAATACACGGATGGATTGCCATTATTCTTGCCATAGATTGCAACGCTTATTCCACGAATAAAATTCCGTAGACTAGATTCGAGCAAAAAATTTAGGTTTAAGTTTCCGCCGTAAGCATCTCGGACCGACCGAATTGAGATTTTCGGAGTCACCGATTTGGCCCCAGGCCATTGCACTAGTACATCTCAGTGCCACCGAGAAGTACGAATCGGTGAGACCGAAAGTAACATTTCAGTGAAACCCTAGCATCTCGGAGTCACCGAACCACATCTCGGTCTGACCGAAATGGTGTGTTTGGTTTCTGTTGAGTGCTTCGGTATCACCGAGATTATCAACTCGGTGGATCTGAAATGCCTTCTGTGAAAACTTGAAACTAAGATTTGAACTCAATTTTCATGAAAAATGTCTGCTTTTTGTGATGACTCATCTACTCTGCCCATACCCATCTATTCACAGGGTCAGCTTTGCAAGATGTCAGATGCTAGTGATAGTCAGAATGTCTCAGAAGCACACTGATCTCAGTTCAGGCTCTAGCCCTGAGGGTAGCTACTATGAGGGAGAGAGGAGTTCTCCAGAATTGCCCAAAGCAGCTACTAGGGAAAGAAAGAAGAGAACCTTAGATGATGAGGATGAGGACTTTGTGTCTAGTGAGGCCACTTCAACGAAGAAGAAAGTAATTGCCAAGGAGTATGGCAGAACTGCTAGCACAAGACCTGCTGCCAAAGATAAAACTGCAGTGAAGAAAGTGCCAAAGAAAACCATGACATTCACACTTGAGGAACCAAGTGATGCAGAGGCAGCTGCTGCAGGAAAGAAGAAGAGGCCAAGGAAAACAGTTGCTCGTGTTATAGGCAAGCCCTCCATGGCTTATGAGGAGGAAGAGGAGGAGCCACCAGCTGATGCACCTCCTGCCAAGACTCAGAAGCTCATGTCTGATGCTATGAGGTTTGCTGCTCCCACCAAGTCCAAGCCCAAAGCTTCAGCACCCAAGAGATCCACGAGAAATATCCCTGCTACTGAGAGGAACAAGGCCCCAGTGCCTGAAGTTGATGTTAATGAGGAGCCACTAGTGCTCAGAAAGTTGAAACCCAAGATTCCAAATCATGACAATGCTCATCCAGTTGCAGAGAACATGATGCTCAGGAAGGATAAAGGACTGCATCAGTGGAGATTGTCAGATCCATATGCTGCAAGAAGAAGGACTGCTTGTGATTACCGCTTTCACACTCGAGAGCAACAAGATTTCTATGAGACTGTGTTGCTTGACAAGAAGCCTATTGTCAGTGATATGAAGTGGGTGGATTGGAAATATATTGATGCAAATGAAGACTATTTCCCCCATGTTCATGAAAGCTTCAGAATTGTTGGTGTTGATGATTTCGTTGGACAGAAGCTTACCAAATGGAATGATGAGATGATCATGCAATTTCATTCGACTGCACACTTTTATCCAGATGGTAGAGTTGTGTGGATGACTGAGGGATCCAAATACCAGTCAGCCATCTCTGAGTGGGCTGCTCTTCTTGGTGCTCCAAAGGAAGAAGATGATGACATTGATATATATGCCAAGCTCAAGATGGACCACAATTCCATGGCAAATATGTACACAACAATTCCTGAGAAAGATATTGAGTCTCACAAGCTAGGTTCAGTGAAGCACTTGCTACTTGGTTTGGCCACCACCAACACAATCTTGAGGTACACTCTGTTGCCCAAGTCTGGAGATGACAAGATGATACGTGGCCACTCCATCAACCTGCTGCACTTGTTTGACACACCGCAGAAGTTCAAAGTTATGAGCCTTATTGTTGAAACTATCAAGAGAACCGCAGCTGACCAGAACAAATCTTGCGGATATGCTCCACACATTCAGATGCTCATCAACTCCAAGGTTGGAACGAGCACATATCTACTTGATCGTGAGCATCTCCCATTGCGCCCAGAGTTCGAGGACAATGTAGTGGTGATGGACCCTTCACACCCTACATCTGCCCAAGCTCAAGAGAGGATCCGGGCAGCTGAGGCAGCAAAAGAAGCTCAGAAGGCATCTGCTCCCAATGCACCTATTGCTAACCTGAAGACAAAGAATGATCAAATGACTTATCTGCTGGAAGCCACCCTGAGGATTGAGCGAAGTCTGGCCAACCTCACCAAGAACCAGGCTGGCCTAGAGCGGATAGTCAAGACAAAGATTCATGATCTTGATGTGAAGATCACTGAGGTACAGACTATTGTGGAGAAGCTGAAAGATGATGTTGATGCAACCAGGGCTGCTACTGATGATAGTGGAGATGACAGACCGACGACTGAGAGATTCCAGACAGTGCCTAGGGCATCCTGGTCTGCTGCAGTGCCTGTTGCAAATACGAGGACCACAGTCTCTGCACGTACTGCTGCTGCTACAGTGCCACCTCCAGTCTCTACTCCACCAGCCCAGCAGACGTCAGCTGAAGCCTTCATGGATGCACTTCTCTCAACGCCATCTACGCACACCGGAGCTGCCAGCCAGAGATCACCGCCAGGAGCTGCCGAGGATCATGCCTAGAGAGACGCATAGTCCTATACCTATTCAAACTTTTTGATACTTGTTGTCAAAGGGGGAGAATTTGTATAGATCATTAGGCTTCGAGAGAGAGTGTCTTGCTTTTTCTCATTGTTTTTCTTGAGTTTCTACTACTATTTCTATTTGCTTTGATATGTGTGTGAGATACTTTGATCGTTATGTTTGTGAGATACTATGTGTGTGATGGATCATACTATGCCTCATGTGATGATTAATGCTTATCCTTATCATTATCTTGTATGATCACTCACTTGTGTTTTTGGTGATGCGTGCTTACTATTCCATTCATATCATTTTGTGCGCTCCACCAAGTTGTATGTGACATGGAAGAGTGACCCATGATCCTAATCGATTGTGCATTTGCATTCAAACGCAAATTTTTAATAATGCACAAATTTAGGGGGAGCTCTTGCTTATCACATTCTTCTCAAAGCGATGATGTATTTCATTCATTTAATCATTTGTCGAAGCTTTGATCTATATGTTGTCATCAATTACCAAAAAGGGGGAGATTGAAAGCACATTTTCTCCCTTGGTGGTTTTGGTAATTCATAACAACATATATCTCATTGAACTAATGTCCATTCAAGTTAAAGATTTCAGGATGTTCAATGATTGGCATGGCAAGGACTAGAGATGTGGACCCCTCAAAATGCTAAGGACATGGATTGGCAAAAGCTCAAGACTCTACATTTTTGTTAAGTGATCCAAGATCACATTGAGTCCATAGGAAAGCCAATACTATTAAAAGGGGATGAGGTGTTGCTTAATGGTCTTTTTGCTCAAGTGCTTAGTGACAGTACTCCAAAACCCTCAACCACTTTCTCCATCCAAATATGTCCAAAACCTACATTCCAACTTGGCCCCACCGAAAATTTCTATCCAGAGCCACTGAGTTCATCTGGACTTAGCCACTGCCAAAACCCTAACAAATCGGATCCACCGATATGGATCTCGGCCCCACCGAGATGGCGTTGCCAACTCTCTGTAATCATTTGCGATTGCTTCGGTCCCACCGAGTTTTGCAAATCGGCCTCACCGAGATGGCTTGCCAACTCTCTGTTGCCTTATTGCTTCACTTCGGTCCCACTGAGTTGATGCAATCGGTGCCACCGAGACGAGGTTTGCCGTAACCATTGCACATCGGTCCATCCGAGTTGTTCCAGTCGGTCCCACCAAGATTTCAAACGTTCATATCTTTTACACAGTTCGGTGCTACCGAGATTTCTGATCGGTGCCACCGAGTTGGGTCAAAAGTGTGTAACAGTTGGATGTTGTGTGGAGGCTATATATACCCCTCCACCCTTCTTACTCAGTAAGGAGATCCATCAGGCCGTGCCTACACTTCCACCATATATTTTCTGAGAGAGAACCACCTACTCATGTTTTGAGATCAAGAGATTCCAATCCAACCATTTGAACCTTGATTTCTAGCCTTTCCCAAGTTGCTTTCCACTCAAATCCTTCTTCCACCATAGCCAACTCTATGAGGAGTTGTTTGAGTGTTGGGGAGATTATCATTTGAAGCACAAGAGCAAGGAGTTCATCATCGACACACCGTCTATTACCTTTTGGAGAGTGGTGTCTCCTAGATTGGTTAGGTGTCACTTGGGAGCCTCCGACATGATGTGGAGTTGAACCAAGGAGTTTGTAACGGCAAGGAGATCGCCTACTTCGTGAAGATCTACCCCGAGTGAGGCTAGTCCTTCATGGACGTAAGCCATGGTGGAATAGGCAAGGTTGCTTCTTCGTGAACCCTTCGTGGGTGGAAGCTTGAAGCTTTCATGAACATGGGGGAAGTTGTCTTCATTAGCATCCTCCCAACAAAATCATCAACACCTGCAAGCTTGAAGCTTTCATGAACATGGGGGAAGTTGTCTTCATTAGCATCGATATATTTCCAGTCCACCCACTTCATATCACTGACTATTGGCTTCTTGTCAAGCAGCACAGTCTCATAGAAATCTTGTTGCTCTCGTGTGTGAAAACGATAATCACAAGCAGTCCTCCTCCTTGCAGCATATGGATCAGACAATCTCCACTGATGCAATCCTTTATCCTTCTCGAGCATCATATTCTCTGCAACTGGGTGAGCATTATCATGATCTGGAAACTTTGGCTTCAACTTCTTAAGCACTAGTGGCTCATCATCAGCATCAACTTCAGGCACTGGGGCCTTGTTCTTCTTAGCAGTAGATATGTTTCTTGTAGACCTCTTGGGTTTGGATGTAGGGGCCTTGGGCTTGGACTTGGAAGAGGCAGCAGTCCTCATGGCATCAGACATGAGCTTCTGAGTCTTGGCAGGAGGTGCATTAGCTTCTGGTTCCTCCTCTTCCTCCTCATCATCCATCATGGAGGGTCTGCCTACAACTTGAGCAATTGTTTTCCTTGGCCTCTTCTTCTTCTTTCCTGCAGCTGATGTCTCTGTATCACTTGGCTCCTCAAGTGTAAATGTCATGCTCTTCTTTGGAACTTTCTTCACAATAGTTTTGTCCTTGGCAAGCTAGCAGTTGTGCCATATTCCTTAGCAAGCACTTTCTTCTTTGATGTGGCCTCCCTAGCCACAAAATCCTCATCCTCATCATCTGAGGTTCTCTTCTTCCTTGTCCTTGTAGCAGCTTTGGGAAGATCTGGAGAACTTCTCTCTCCCTCATAAAAACTTTCCTCAGGACTTGATCCTTCACTGAGATCTGTATGCTGTTCTGACAAGTTCTGGCTGTCACTGGAATCTGACATCTTGCAAACAGACCTTGTGAATAGATAGGTATGGGCAGAGTAGATGAGTCATCACAAAAAGCAGACGTTTTTCAAGAAAATTGAGTTCAAATCTTAGTTTCAAGTTTTCACAGAAGGCATTTCGGATGGGCCGAGTTGATCATCTCGGTGATACCGAAGCACTCAACAGAAACCTGGCACACCGTTTCGGTCAGACCGAAATTGTGGCTTGGTGTCTCCGATATGCTAGGGTTTCACAAAGACTTTACTTTCGGTCTCACCGATTCATACAACTCGGTGGCACCGAGATGTATTAGTGCAATGGCCAGGGGCCAAATCGGTGACTCCGAAAATCTCAAATCGGTCGGTCCGAGATGCGTTCGGCGGAAACTTAAACCTAAATTTTTTGCTCGAATCTAATCTACAGAATTTGTTCATGGAACATGCATTGCAATCTGTGGCAAGAATAATGGCAATCCATCCGTGCATTGAATCGGAAAGAGGAACACGGAGGGGGTCGAATCTCACCCAAACTTGGCGGAGATTCTCTACGGCGGCAACAACGGAGCAAATTTCCGTTGATGGCGGCGGAGTCCAACATCGAGGGCGCACTGGACGCAACGGCGACTGTCCGAAGACGGGACGAAGGCAGCTGTGGGGCGCGAGGTCGTAGGAGGGTCGAGAAATTTCAACCGTACGGTTTTGCCAGATATATATACCCATGAGCTGTCGGTGGCTCCGAGTTAAACAACTCGGTGGCACCGATATGTGTAACAGCTAGCAGTATAGCACATCAGTGGCGCCGAAATGGTTCAACTAGGTGACACCGAGAAGGAGAAACATATCAATCTATATGATTTCGGTTGGACCGAGTGTGAGTGAATTGGTTCGGCCGAAATCATGTAGAAGGTTTTGGAGGTTCAGTCCTTCTCAGATCGGTGGCTCTGAGTGCGCCTCACCCGGAGGGTCTGAAAATGACTTGTTCAATTTTTGTGATATAGCATGAATAGAATTTGAGACAAGAAAGCATAGATAGCTTGAGAAGGTGCTTAGGCATTCTTGTACATCCATTTGGCCAGAAAAACCAAGACAAGCAAAACAACAAATGGATGTTCTCGAATGAGAAAAATATGCATAGCAACATGCTCACACAATAAGATAGCAAATGAAATATGTGTCAAACATGCACAACCAATTCTAGCATCTATCAAGCAATGGGCAATGACATAGTCATCTATAGATGAGTATATTCACTTAGGAGTCAAATGAGAACATTTGATCATAGGTCATACTCATCGTTTAAGCACAAGTGGGGTTGCCACTTTTACATAAAGCATTGATGTGTTCACACCATTAGAGTTGCTTTAGCTCAAGTCTTAGAGCAAAGCTCCCCCTAGATGTGATATTCCCCCAAAGAGGGATGAACTAACCTTGGGTTTTGTCGATGATGACTTCATGTAGATAATGAAGATGTGGATGCTCAATGTTGATGTAGACCATCAAGAGTTGGGAGCAATCCTTTGGAGTTTTGTGCTTTCAATACCTACGCGGGTTAGTCCCACACAAGGAACATACAAGAATATCCATAGACATAGAGTGAAATGCACATATGATGATGTCCATGAATGCATTGACTACCTTGTCCCTTGCCTTACCAACAAGAGAGATTGTGACTCCATGAACTAGTGCAAGATGTGGAAGTTGATTGCACAAGTTCTTGCCATAAGTGAATGTGAGTGAAGTTTGTTGGCGGAGTCACCCTCGAGAACTCTCTAGTTCTTCTTCTTTGGGACCCACATCAACTTGATGGGAATCCTTGGAGTTGTTGTAGCACTTGATGAAGTAGAACTTGATGAAGTCTTGGGAACCCACTTGACCAAGGCTTGAGGTGCTTCTTCAAATGAGTCAATCTCCTCTTGAAGCTTGTCCTTGCCTTTTAGCTTGTGGTCTTGTGGTGGAAGATCATCTTGAGCTTGTGTTCCCTTGAAGGAAGTAGGATCATATTTCTCTTGTTGAGGAACAAACTTCGTCTTGGGATATTGATCTTCTTCCCACTCAACTCCATTGGCATTGAACTTTCGTTCAAAACCAATACCTTGGTTCTTCCGGTGCCTTCCTTGCTTGCGTAAAATTTCCTCAAATTGCTTACTCCCGGCAAGGCTCCTGTAAACACCTTTTTCTATAATTCCTTTCAATAGATTGTTTTCTTGCTCAAGTGTAACTTGGCTAAGAGAATGATTAGTGGAATCAATAGAACTACTAGAAGCAACAACATTGGATTTAGCATGGTTATTGTTACTACTAGAGGTAGAACCCTTTCTACTCTTGTTGCTAGTTTGCTTAGATTTAACTTGTGGCACAAAGGTAGACAAGAGTAAACGTTTGGCAAGATATGAAGAACTCTTCTTTCGAAGATCATCATTGATAGCTTTAAGAAACTCATGCTCTTGCTCTAAATTTAGCTTCTCGAAGCGTAGCTTCTCATGAGTTCTTATAAGTTCTCTATGATCCTCTTGAGTTGTTTCATGAGCTAACTTAAGATCATTTAGTTCTTTAGTTAGACACTCAATCTCCTTCATAGCATTGTCATTCATTTCCTCTTGACTATCATGATTACTAGCATTTTCATTGTAGCTCACATCACTAGCCTTATCAATAAGTAAATCATCATCCCCAAGCAAATCATCCTCATCACTATTGAAGTCAAAGTATTCGGGGTGTGGTATCTTGGGGCCTTTTGCCATGAAGCATCTTCCAATTCCTTCATTTGGTGAATCATATAGATCATTGGAGTTGCATGACACAAGAGCAAGTCCGGCAACACCTTCATCTTGACTATAGTCGGAGTTGGAGTGATAGCTTCTCTCGGAGTGGTTGTTGGAGTCGGAGCCGGAAATCCATTCACCAACATGAGCTTGATGTCTTCTTCTTGTGTAGCTCTTGGATGACTTGTCCTTCCATTCCGAATCCTTGCTTCTTCGAGAGGATCTTCGTTCATAACGATCATCTCTACTCCTTCTCTCCTTATGAGGTGATTCATCTCTTCTATATATTCCTCTTGGTGATTCATCTCTTTTCTTGTGAGGTGCCGTACACTCATTGGAATAGTGTCCGGGTCTTCCACAATTGTAACAATTTCGGCCACGACTTGATGATCTTCTCTCATAGTGTCTTGAGCTAGAGCTTTTTTCTTTTCCTTTGTTCTTGTAAAACTTGTTGAATGTTTTCACCATTTGGCTTATCTCTTCATTGGATACTAGCTTGTCACTTGAAGTTGTGGGAGCATCGGTTGAGGCTTTGTAAGCACCACTTGATTTGTTGTGTAGCTCCTCTTTGTCCTTGAGTGACATTTCATGTGCAACAATCCTTCCAATGACTTCCGTGGGCTTGAGATCTTTGTAATTTGGCATCATTTGGATCAATGTGCAAACGGTATCATATTTTCCATCCAAAGCTCTAAGAATCTTCTTCATGATGAATTTGTCGGTCATCTCTTCACTTCCTAAGCCGGCAATCTCATTTGTGATGAGAGCAAGCCTAGAGTACATTTCAGCGACTCCTTCACCATCCATCATCTTGAACTTGTCAAGTTGACTTTGAAGCACATCCAACTTAGATTCCTTGACGGACTCGGTACCCTCATGCATATCGACCAAAGTATCCCAAATTTCCTTTGCATTCTCGAGGCGGCTGATTTTGTTGAATTCCTCGGGACACAAACCATTGAAGAGAATGTCACAAGCTTGAGCATTGAATTGCAACATCTTCAATTCTTCCGCGGTTGCTTCACGATCCAGTTCCTTGCCATCCTCAAAGAATTCACCTTGCAAGCCAACACGAACAACATCCCAAATGGCGGGGTTATGACCAAGAATATGCATTTTCATCTTATGTTTCCAACTAGCAAAGTTTGTACCATCAAAATATGGACCTCTACGGTGATAATTACCCTCACTAGACGCCATACTCTCCTAGGTTGTGAAACCAAGGCAATGGAGACCAAAGCTCTGATACCACTTGTAGGATCGAAAGTATGTCTAGAGGGGGGGGGGTGATTAGACTACTTGACCAAATAAAAATTTATCCTTTTCCCAATTTTAGTTGTGGGCAGATTTTAGCAAGTATGACATGTCAATCATCACCCTACACATGCAATTCTAAGAGTGTAGCAGCGGAAAGTAAGACATTGCACATGTAAGTAAAGGTGGGGATTGGAGATTTCAAATGCAATTAAAACACGATGATTTTTGGCGTGGTTCCGATAGGTGGTGCTATCGTACGTCCACGTTGATGGAGACTTCAACCCACGAAGGGTAACGGCTGCGCGAGTCCACGGAGGGCTCCACCCACAAAGGGTCCACGAAGAAGCAACCTTGTCTATCCTACCATGGTCATCGCCCACGAAGGACTTGCCTCACTCGGGTAGATCTTCATGAAGTAGGCGATCTCCTTGCCCTTACAAACTTCTTGGTTCAACTCCACATCATGTCAGAGGCTCCCAAGTGACACCTAACCAACCTAGGAGACACCACTCTCCAAAAGGTAATAGACGGTGTGTTGATGATGAACTCCTTGCTCTTGTGCTTCAAATGATAGTCTCCCCAACACTCAAATAACTCCTCACAGATTTGGCTATGGTGGAAGAAGGATTTGAGTGGAAAGCAACTTGGGAAAGGCAAGAAATCAAGGTTCAAATGGTTGGATTAGAATGTCTTGATCTCAACACATGAGTAGGTGGTTCTCTCTCAGAAAATGTATGGTGGAAGTGTAGGCACGTTCTGACGGCTCTCTCACTTGGTAAGAGGGTGGTGGAGGGGTATATATAGCCTCCACACAAAATCCAACCGTTACACACATTTGACCAAAATCGGTGGGACCGAAACAAGAATCTCGGTGAGATCGACTTGAGCAAAGATGTGAACGTTTGAGGTTTCGGTGGGACCGACTGGAACATCTCGGAGGGACCGATGTGCAATGGCTAGGGCAAACCTCGTCTCGGTGGCACCGATTGCATCATCTCGGTGGGAGTGAAGCAATAAGGCAACAGAGAGTTGGCAAGCCATCTCGGTGGTACCGATTGCAATTCTTGGTGGGACCGAAATAATTGCAACAAGTAACAGAGAGTTGGTAAGGCCATCTCAGTGGGACCGAGTGTCGGGCCCATGGAACCCGGGGTATCCAGGCCCGTCTGCCTTTGGCCCAGGGCGCAATGCCTGGCATGGGCCCAGCGGGCCGCCACTACCGAGCATCTCGCCAAGACCCCTCGTGAGGCCCTTGCCTCATGAGGCCGCCTCCTCAGGAAGTGGCGATCAAGGCTCAGCACCACCATCACCAACGGCCTCGCGAGGCTCTCTCACGAGGCGGCTTCCCGAAGTGACCTCGCGAGGCGGCTTTCCGTGGTGGCCTCCCGAGGCCCCCTCCCGCAGGCGCTCGAGACGAAGGCCGTTCGGCGTGTCGCGTGGTCTGGAGCCCATCACGTGGGTGACGCGCGCGGCGACGAGCGGCAGCAGAGGCCGCGCCAGCAGGCGCGGATGAAGATGGTTTCCTCTTTTGTGTTAAGGGAGCAGGGCCAGCTATCTACTCCCCAAAGCAACGCCAAAGGTTGCCCGATCGGCGAAGGAAGACCAAGACGACGGGCGCGCAGGGCGGAGGTCATCATCGAGCCCACCGGCGCGTCATGAATCATGCTTTGGCAGGCGAAGACCACCTTTAGTCAGGATAGCCTGAACGCCTGTCCCCTTTCAAAATCGCCAAGTGTGGCAACCCTTCCCGCCTAAGTTTCCAAGGGGGAAGAGGACCAAGGTGGTTATAAAGGACAGTGCTGCCATTGTAGAAAGGGGATCTGGGGGATCGACTCGTTCATCTCCTACCTTGTACGCAGGAATTCTCTTGCCCCTTTTGCAATCCCAACCACAAGCAGGAGTAGGGTCTTACACCGCAAGGTGGCATGAACCTGGGGAAAACACCGTGTCCTTGCTCCGCCCCTCGCTAGTGCGCTCTCGCCGTAGCCTCGCCGCAGCTTAGCCGTGGTAGGAGACGAAGTAGTAGAACGAGCTCACCCCTGTGTTCGAACCTTTGGGTCCCCGGAGCCCGACTTCCGACATTTGGCGCGCCAGGTAGGGGTGCGCTACTGTTCTTCTGCTCCGCCCTCAGCGCCACTAATCCCATGGCTGACGCACGTCGCGAGCGCGCCGAGCGCAGGGCTGGCCGCGTGGATCAGACGGAGCCGGTGGCCCGCAGCAATCGCCGCCGTCCCGAAGCCGAGGCTGCTGCCGCCACCGACCCTGCTGCCCGCGAGCAGCAGGCCTCCTCCCTGCACCCCTCCGTGCAGGCGAACGACCACACCGCCACGGCCTCCTCCCTCGCCCACCGTGGGCCGCCGAACCCGCTGGCCGCGCTGCTCATGGCGCGCGAGCTGCTCCGCTACCGTCCGGCTGACGCCGCCTACGACGCCTGGCTCAGTCGCATCGCCGAGCTCGTCAACATCGCCGGAGATGCTCCGGCGCCTTCTCACTCGCACCGCCCTCCGCCGTCTCGCGCTGGGGAACTGGCGCACGGTGCTCCCCCGCCACCTACTCTGGCAACGAGCGCGCCGGGCCCCAGTGCAGCGCGTGGGCTCGTGAGCCGTCCCGTGGCGCGTCCTCGGCAGACCGAGACGAGGCCAGTTGCCAGATCATCCGCCGCGCACCCCCCGACGCGCGAGTGCTCCTCGAGCGGCAGCGCCAGCGCCAGGACTAGGCCGTTTAGGACGTTGCAGCGGCCGGGCGTCAAAACCGCGCCGCCCTCACTGGCGGCGTCACCTCGAGCGGCGTGGGCTGCCGTGCCTTCACCCGCGAGGTGCGCCGCATGGTCTGGCCCGCGAAGTTCAAGCCTGAGCTGCCTCCGCGCTACGACGGCACCCCCAACCCCACGGAGTTCCTCCAGCTCTGCGCACTGAGCGTCGAGGCAGCGAACGGCGATGACAAGGTCATGGCGAACTGGTTCCCCATGGCCCTCAAGGACGGCCCGCGCTCCTGGCTCATGAACCTCCCCGAGGCTTCCATCTCGTTGTGGGCCGAGCTCTGCAGCCAGTTCATCGCCAACTTCAAGGGAACACAGGACCGCTCCCTCACCATCAACGACCTGCGGCGTGTTCGGCAGCGCCCGGACGAGACCCTCCGCAAGTACATCCATCGCTTCAGTCAGGTGCGCAACAAGATCCCGCGCGCCTCCGACGCGGCCATCATCTCTGCGTTCTCCACCGGCGTCACGGACGTCAAGATGCGCGAGAAGCTCGCCATCAACGGTGAGCTCGACTCCGTGCTCGAGCTGCTCGACCTCGCCGACAAGTGCGCCAAAGCTGAAGAGGGCCGCCTCTTCGTCCACAACGACCCCGACGTGGCGCTCCATGCCGCCAAGGCCAAGAGCAAGGACATCAAGTGCAAGGGCCCTGCCGTGCTTGCGGCGGAGCCCGAGCAGAAGCGCGGCCGAGACCATGACGAGCCCAAGAAGGACAACCGGCCACTCTGCGCTTTTCACAACGTCCGCTCCCACAGCACCGAAGACTGTCAGGAGCTCAAGCTGCTCCACGACGAGCGCCAGAGCCGCCGGGACGACCGCAATGGCCGCGGCGCCGGCCGCAGAGGTGGCGGCAGCAGCAACCGCTGGGACAGCCGCAACAGCAATGGCAACTACCGCTAGGGCTAGCGTGACCAGCCTCGTGAGGCGAATCCTCAGGCCAATGCCGCTCTCCCGCCGCTGCCGCCGCCACCCCGGAGGAATGACGTCAACCAGCCTGACGAGGGCGCTGGGGGCTATCAAGAGCCTCGTGCGATCGCTTGCATCCTTGGCGGGTCCCAAGCCCCCGCGTCCATCCGCCACTTCAAGCAACTCTCTCGCGAGGTGTATGCCGCCCTCCCGAGGCCAGAGGCTTCGCGGCCCCTCAAGTGGTCGCAGTACGCCATCACCTTCGACTCCAAGGACCACCCCAAGTCCACGGCCTCCGCAAGCGCACTCCCCATGCTGTGCACTCCCACCATCAGCAACGTCGTGGTCACCAAGACCCTCATCGACGGGGGTGCCGGCCTCAACGTGCTCTCCGTCGAGACCTTCAAGACGCTCCAGGTGCCCTACGACCAGCTGATGCCGACCAGGCCCTTTTCCGGAGTGATTGATGGCTCCACCATTCCACTGGGGCAAGTGCGCCTCCCCGTCACCTTCGGCACTCGCAAGAACTACCACACCGAGCTCATCGACTTCGATGTGGCGCACATCGGCCTGCCTTACAATGCCATCTTGGGCTACCCAGCTCTCACCAAATTCATGGCGGCCACCCACCACGCCTACAATGTCCTCAAGATGCCCGGCTGCAGCGGCATCATCACCGTCGCCTACGACGAGAAGGACGCGGCCAGCACCCTCGAGCGCGCCTACAAGGCTGCCGCTGTCGCACACCCGACCGACAAGGACGCGGCCGAGCCTTCCAAGGCCGCGCCCGCGAAGAAGAAGCAGCTGTTCTCTCAGGACCGCGCCGAAACGAAGAAGGTGTCGGTGGACGGCAGCGGCTCCGGCCCTGCCTTCACCATCGGCACATGCCTCCCTCCTGCATAGGAAAGCGCGCTCGTCACCTTCCTTCGGGCAAACTCGGTTGTTTTTTCCTGGAAAGCATCTGACTTGTCCGGTGTGCCGAGGGAGGTGATCGAGCACCACTTAGCGGTGTGCCCCAATGCACGCCCGGTCAAGCAGAAAGCACGGCGCCAGGCGCCAGAGAAGCAGGATTTCATCGTCAAGGAAGTTCAGAAGCTCCAAGAAGCCGGAGTCGTTCGTGAGGTGCGCCATCCCGAATGGCTCGCCAACCCAGTCGTCGTCCTCAAGAAGGGCGGCAAGGAGCGCATGTGCGTCGACTTCACCAGCCTCAACAAGTTCTGCCCTCATGATCCCTTCCAACTGCCGCGAGTTGGCCCGGGCGTTGGCCCCGCCTTCGGCGGCATGCGCATGCCCTTCGGGCTGAGGAACGCCGTCGCCTCTTTCCAGAGGCTGGCGCCCTTTGCGCCAGGGCCTCGTGAGCATCCTAATCCTCGTGAGCCCCCGAGGCCTCGCGAGCCCCCTGGCTCCGGAGGAGCGGACTCCCTTGGCGCGCCTCGCCAAGCGGTCTGACGTCACTACAGTGCGTTTCTGCCAGGTGCGCCTAGCGCGTCGCCTCTCACCGCGCCTCTCGGGTTTCGCTCCCGGAACCCTATCCTTTTGGTTGTGTAATGAATTTTCCTGATTTTACCTTGATAAGTCATGTTACCTGCTTGATCGCCTGTTAAGTTCGGTTCGGTGTTGACCGGAGAGCGCCACACGCTCGCGACCCCTCCCCTGGCTGGTTCCGTGAACGGGGGCTAGGCACGGTGCCTGTGCTCGGGTCCATCCCTGCAGTGCCGCCAAATCCAAGTGACTGAGCTCTGGCTCGCGGGCCTGCTCCCGTGCACGTCACCTCACCAAGGTCCTTGGTGCCTTACCTCCTCGCGCAACGGCAGCGGGCGAGTTAGCGAGCGTGTGCCGCTCCCCCGATTGTGAAATATTTCGACATGCAGCCCCTCAAGAGTCGAGCTGCGCGAAGGCCACGCGGGCGGTCTCTCGCGAGCCGGCCTCGCGAGGCGAAGACACTTCGAACGCCGAGCCTCGTGCAAATGTCTCGCGAGCGCGCCTTGTGGGCGCGGCTCGGGAGCGGCAAGGGCTGGCTCGATGAGCGGCGGTTCATGCTGTGTCCATCCGCACAGCGGCAAGCAAGCCTACCGGCGAGACCCCCACCTTCCTCGTCTACGGCACTGATGCGGTTCCCCCTCTGGAGCTTAAGCACGGTCCCCTGTGAGCCCTCGCCTTGGACAAGGCACGTCAGGACGGCTCGCGGGAGGCCGACCGGCTGCTCCTCGAGGAGGGCCCCCGCCAGGCCGGCCTCGCACCACCGCCACAGCCGCGGCGTCCGCCCTCGCACTCTCGAGGTCCGCGACCCCGTCCTGCGCAGAATCCTCTCCAGAGAGGGGCCCCACAAACTGTCACCAGTGTGGGAAAGCCTTTTCAGGGTTACTCATGTCGCCAGGCCCGGCTCAGCCCGGCTAGAGACGGAGGACGGAGTTCCTGTGCCTAACGCCTGGAACATCCAACACCTCCGCAAGTTCTACCCGTGACCCTCACGCGTACGAACGAAACGGGGCTGTACACACCCCAGAGCCTCTCATTGCGTTCGCCTGATGGGCCCGCGAGAGCTCCCGCCCACGCCCCAGTGGAAGCCCCATGCTCCGCGCTGGCGGAACGATCGACCCGCGATCATACCCCACACCCCTGTGGAAGCCCCATGCTCCGCGCTGGCGAAACAATCAACTGAGGGCGCCCCACGGGCTGCACCAACCTCAAGCTGACCCGTGCCGGACACGACAGCACTCTCGTTCTCATTCCGATGTGTAATTGAGGGCGCCCCACGGGTTGCACCAACCTCAAGCTGACCCATGCCGGACACGGCAGCCACATCTCGTTTTAGCTATGTAACGGGTCGCTATCTTACTTCAGTAAAGCTCTGTTTCTTACATGGCATTTCATCTTGTCCTTGCCTCACGAGCCTCGCGCGCTCACGACGTCCCTCATGGGCCTCACACGAGCGGGGGCTGGACACGGTGTCTGTGCTCGGGTCAGTCCCAGCAGCGCTAAAAAACCCAAGCAACCGGGCTCTGGCTCGCGGGCCTGCTCCCGTACACGCCACCCCACCAAGGGTCTTGGTGCCTTGTCTCCTCGTGTGATGCCCAAGAGCGAATCGACGAGCGTGCGCTGCTCCCTTGTCGTTGAGTACTCTACATGCAGCTATCTCAGGAGCAGGTTCATGGAAGGGCCTCGCAAGGATGCCTCGCGAGGTGGCCCCATAAGGGCCCCAGGAAGCCAGCAGGCCCCGCCTCGGGAGATCGCGCGAGCAGAACCCTCATGACTCGTCATACCGGCAACGGCCATGGCCCGCTCGGGGGCTAGGTCCTAACGACGCAGAGCGCCATGACAAGCAGAAAGAGCAAAACGAGCTTCGAGGGAAAGCGTTACGAGGGCATGGGCATTCGATACAGTCAGGAGCAAAGTACTTAAAATGCAAAAGCATTGTCCTCACACCCCCACGGGGCATGATCAGCTATACGCAGGATATGGGGAAGGACCTAGGAAGACATGTCGCCATCACCGCCGCTGCCACCGTCATCGTCACCCCCCTTGACTGCGCTGGAGCTCTCGCCAGGAGCGAAGTGCTCGTGCAAGGCGTCCACGTGGTCCTCTACCGCCTTCCCAAGGGTGTCGCGGACCTCCTCCGGGATGGGAGCTATCACCTTACCGAAGTCAAAGTTGGGGTCGGCGTCCAGAAGATGGCTGAAGATGCGCGTCGCGGCCTGGGTGAGGAGGTCGCGGCTCTCCTCCTCGATGATTCCGCCTACCTTCTTGGCGCCCACCTCGAGTCGCTCCACGAGTTTGGTGAAGAAGTCGAGGTAGCTACCATCGTGGGTCTCGAGGGGGCTGCTGACGTCCTCCTTGCAAATGGAGCCCAAGGCGCGGCGGGCCCAGAGCTCGAGGGCGCGGAACATCTTAGAGCGCTGGAGTTGCTGCCCCCGCGCTCGGGCCGCCTCGTCCCGCGCCTGTTCCACGACCGCGGTAACACCCCCCACCTGCTGCCTGAGGGAGGATAGCTCGGCCTCGGCGTTAGCCCGGGCCTTCAACGCGGTCTCCCGCCGCCTTTCAGCTTCGGCTAGCATCTCCTTGAGGCCCGCGATCTCGTGCTGGAACTCCTCGCGCTTGGCCTTGAAGCGGTCCTCCTGCCGCTTCAGCTTCTTGCTGTTCTCATTGGCAAGCGCGTCGTGGCTCTGCGCAACCCTCCTATCGGCGTCCTCCTGGATCTTCTCCGCCTTAGCCGCCAGATTGGCGTTGGCCTTGTTTAGGCGCTCGGCGTAGGAACCTTGGGCAGCGGACACCTCTCGCTCCAACGTCTCCAGCCGCTCGCGCTCCAAGTCCTGCGGGGATGCCGACCGCGCGAGCTCCCGCTCACGGATGTCAAGGTCCGCCTCGCGGGCCGCCAGCCCCTCTTCAAGGGCGGAGACGGTGTTACTTCATGCCTGGAGTCATCGCTCCAGCAAGGCGTTCTGGTCCTGGAGCTCCTTCCCGCGGGCCTCTGCCGCCTCGCGCCGCCTGTCGGCCTCGTCGGCCTCCCTGACAGCGTTCGCGAAGATCTCCTTCGCGTCCTGGGCGGCCTTCTCGCGCTTCTCCCGCGTGGTGTCTTCTTGATGGCGGCTCAATTTGATGGCCACATCAAGCCGGCACCACCCCTCCGCGAGGCGCTGGTGCTCATCGATGATGCGGGCTTCTTCCGCCCGGAGGTCTGCTTCCAGCTGGTCAAGGGCGGCCCTGGCGCCTTGCAGGGTCCCGCGCTTGAGCACGGCGCTGCCGCTCACGAGCTGTAGGGCCCAACCGGAGTACGCCCTAGCGCTGCCCTCTTGCGAGGGCCCGGCGCTGCCGGTCGGGAGCGAAGAGCTCGCGGGGGTCCCCTGTTCATTACGATGGGGCGACGCACCCCGTGGGCTTGGCGACCCCCTGGCCAGCGGGGCCCCGCGCGTGGTGGAGTCCGACTGGCCCCCCGCAACATCGCCGTCGCCAGTGTTCCGGGGGGTGGAAGCCGGCGCCTCCGCCTCCGTCACCGCGAGTTCTGCCCTGGCAGTGGACGCCCCAGGAGCTGCGGAGCCGCCCCTCGATGACGCCTCCCGAGGCTCGCCTGCTCGGGTCCCCCGAGCCGCGTACTCCTGCGGGTCATGAGGGACTGCCTCCCCCTCAGCCCTCGCGAGGCCAGCCTCAACGGCGAGGCTGCTGGTGCTCTCGTCACGCCCCCCGGTCCTGGCAACCGGCGGCGTAGCCCCCGCCAGGCCGGGGGACCTCTCCTCCTTCTTCTTCTTCTTGCTCGAGGAGGTCCTGTAGAAGGGAAGAGAAACAAGGGCTCAGGCGCGCGCGACACACCGGACACAGGAGAAAGGGAGGCAAGCGCTTACTGGTCCCTGGCAAACCACCTCCTCTTCTTCAGCGGCCACGGAGGAATGTGGCTGCCGCCGCCTTCACGGGGCCCTCTCTCGCCACCGCCCCCCCTCTTGGGAGGGCCGCGGGATCCGCCCTCGCCACCGCCTC
Organism: Elymus sibiricus; assembly: GCA_039707655.1. Lineage (NCBI taxonomy): Eukaryota > Viridiplantae > Streptophyta > Magnoliopsida > Poales > Poaceae > Elymus > Elymus sibiricus. The sequence goes on along the minus strand of CM077668.1, from coordinate 156,640,761 downwards.
CGGAGCCCCACAGCTTCGCAGCTGCCGCGCGGGGGCTTCCCGCGCCCTCTGCCCGGACGGACGCGGCAGGCGTGGCCTTAGGCGGGATGTTGCCATCGTCGCGGATGAGTCAGTGGCGGGCCGGGCTGCCTCCGCCCCCTGCAGCGCCCGCCGAGGCCCCGGCACTACTGTACTCGCCTGAGCCAGGGACCACCAGAAAGGGGTTGTCCCGGGGCCCTTCGAGGCCCTCTGGGAGCGGCCCCCACTGGTCGAAACGCGGCATCGAACCGGCCATCGCCTCCTTGTTCGTGTAGAGATACAAGGGAAGCCCATCCATGGGCGGCTCGCTCGTCTCTTCACCGGTCAGGGCTTGGAGCACCCCGTTCAGCACCTCTGGTAGCAAGCTGTCCGTGCTCAGCCGCATCGGATCCTCCGGGCCGGTGAAGGCCCACATCGGGCGGGAGTGCCGCTGGAGGGGAGCAATGCGGCGCCGGAGGAACTCCCTCACTACCATGACCACCGTCACTTTCGCGGCCCTCAGCTCGGCCAACCTCTTCCATACCCTCGCCAGCCTCGGGTCGGCGAGCCTTTCGTGCCCCTACCCGGAGCTCCTCACCGCCGGGGACGACGGCGACTGCAACAGGGGGTTAGATTGGGCCGCGTCCACGTACACCCATTGCCGCCTGAAGCCCTCGACCTTTTTGGCAAGCATCATGTCAATACCGTTGCCCGCCGTCTCGTCCGCGATGCGGAACGAGACGCATCCGGAAAATTGGTTCGCCGCGGTCAGCTGCAGGCTGAAGAAGTGGCGGAAGAGCGCCACCGAGGGCGTCACGCCCAGGAAGGCCTCGCATAAAAAGGCAAAGGCGGAAAGAAGAAGGACGGAGCTCGGCTCGAGATGCAGCGCATGGACTTGATAGTGGGAAAGGGCGGCATTAAAGAAGTCGGAGAATGGGAGTAGCAACCCCGCAAAGAGCGCCGGAAGGAAGAGGACGGTAGAAGTGGCGTCGAGGTCGGAGGCCGGGCGAGAAGCTGGCCAGATGTGAGTGGCCCCCCATTCGTTGGAAGCGGATGCGGTCATTGGAAGCACTTTGCTGAGCCCCTCGGCGTTGACGATTGTGGGCTTACTCAGGGCGGGCTCAGGCACCGCCCCTTCAACCTCTGTGTCCGCTGTCTCTTCCTCCCTTTCAGGGGGCGACATGGCGGCACAGCGAGGGTTTGGGGCGACGGAGTTGTGGGAGAGGTAGAAGGAACCGTGCGCGAGAAGGAAAGGTGCAGGGAGATGGAACGTGTGAAGGAAGGCAATGATGGCCTCGCGCCGCCCACGCCAGGATTTATGTCAGCGCGGCAGTTCCCGAGGCGTCGTGGGGAAGTGGGGGCGTCCTCCGTCACATCGTGCGCCACGCGTCGCGCCTGGCCACAGGCGGTTAGGGCCCGTGCCGTTTCACCCCTCAGTAGGCGGGAACGTGCGCGCCGCGGGCCCGGGGGCTACTGTCGGGCCCATCGAACCTGGGGTATCCAGGCACGTCTGCCTTTGGCCCAGGGCGCAACGCCTGGCATGGGCCCAGCGGGCCGCCACTACCGAGCATCTCGCCAAGACCCCTCGTGAGGCCCCCTCCTCAGGAAGTGGCGATCAAGGCTCAGCACCACCATCACCAACGGCCTCGCGAGGCTCTCTCACGAGGCGGCTTCCTGAAGTGACCTCGCGAGGCGGCTTTTCGAGGTGGCCTCCCGAGGCCCCCTCCCGCAGGCGCTCGAGACGAAGGCCGTTCGGCGTGTCGCGCGGTCTGGAGCCCATCACGTGGGTGACGCGCGCGGCGACGAGCGGTAGCAGAGGCCGCGCCAGCAGGCGCGGATGAAGATGGTTTCCTCTTTTGTGTTAAGGGAGCAGGGCCAGCTATCTACTCCCCAAAGCAACCCCAAAGGTTGCCCGATCGGCAAAGGAAGACCAAGACGACGGGCGCGCAGGGCGGAGGTCATCATCGAGCCCACCGGCGCGTCATGGATCATGCTTTGGCAGGCGAAGACCACCTTTAGTCAGGATAGCCTGAGCGCCTGTCCCCTTTCAAAATCGCCAAGTGTGGCAACCCTTCCCGCCTAAGTTTCCAAGGGGGAAGAGGACGAAGGCGGGTATAAAGGACAGTGCTGACATTGTAGAAAGGGGATCTGGGGGATCGACTCCTTCATCTCCTACCTTGTACGCATGAATTCTCTTTCCCCTTTTGCAATCCCAACCACAAGCAGGAGTAGGGTCTTACACCGCAAGGTGGCCTGAACCTGGGTAAACCACCGTGTCCTCGCTCCGCCCCTCGCTAGTGCGCTCTCGCCGTAGCCTCGCCGCAGCTTAGCCATGGTAGGAGACGAAGTAGTAGAACGAGCTCACCCCAGTGTTCGAACCTTTGGGTCCCCGGAGCCTGACTTCCGACACCGAGATCCATATCATTGGATCCGATTTGTTAGGGTTTGGCAGTGGCTAAGTCCAAATGAACTCGGTGGCTCCGGATAGGAAATTTCGGTGGGGCCGAGTTGGAATGTAGGGTTTGGACATATTTGGATGAAGGAAGTGGCTGAGGATTTTGGAGCAATATCATTGAGCACTTCAGCAAAGGGATCATTAAGCAACACCTCATCCCCTTTTAATAGTATTGGCTTTTCTATGGACTCAATGTGATCTTGGATCACTAAACCAAAAAAGTAGAGTCTTGAGCTTTTGCCAATCCATGTCCTTAGCATTTTGAAGGGTCCACATCTCTAGTCCTTGCCATGCCAATCATCGAACATCCTGAAATATTTAACTTGAATGGACATTAGTTTAATGAGATATATGTTGTTATGAATTACCAAAACCACCAAGGGAGCAAATGTGCTTTCAAACTAGGACCAACTAGAACTAGAAGTAGAAGAACTAGAGGAGGCTCCAAAACTTGTGTCCAAAGGGACCAAAATCCTCTAGTATATATAGGTGGTGTGGGAGGAGTGTAACACCCCAAATTTTGGTCCTTTTCTTTTCTTTGAATTTGAGTTGGAGTTCTTTTTGAATTGGCTCTATGGACTTAAAACTTGGGAAGATCCTCTTTCTTTCTTCTCCCAAGTGAATCATCACTCTCAAATCTTTCCCAAGATCATGTCATGCCCATCCAAGGTCAACCACAATTTCTATTCCAACTAAATATTCCTTTTTCTATTAAAGGAATAGTCCTTTTTGCCCTTGGTTGTGAAGCAACCTATATTTCTGTCTTGTCATAAATTCCCAAAAAATTCTCAAAATCCTTTGACCCATATGGACCTTGGATATGTAAAAATATTCAAGATTCCATGGTCATGGTGAGCACACCATCCAATTCTTGTTTCTGGTCACTTTTTCAGGGTGTGAAGCAACTATATTTTATATTGCTTCATAACTCTTGAAATTAATCCAGGACCTAAGTATCCCTTTATCCATTGATCGTGCCAAAATTCACATCATTTTGCCAAGTCATTATTTCTCCATAATTCTCTCAAGTTTCAGTCCAGTTGGGATGTCTGTGAAGGAAGTACCATTTATACTTACCCAAATGGTATGAAAATTTTCCAGTAACTCGCTATACCCAAATCATAACTCCCCACCAAATTTCAGCTCCATCCAACACTCTATGTGAGTGCACCATCAAACTCCAGATTCTGGACCAGTAGGTCAGTTGTGAAGCAACTACCTCCAAACCTTGTCCAATTTGTCTCAAATTTCACCAGACCATAGTCCTTCCTACCCTAAACCTCTATGACATCTTGTTTCTCTCATTGATCAAGTCATTTGACCCCAGCATCTATTCTAATCTTGCTGCAACAAAGTTCAGTTGATGCTACACTTCAGTGCAAAGCCACTTTAATCGAAGTGATGCATCAGTGGGGCTCCAGTATGGATGGACAGCACCATAGACATCTTTTTCCAGGCCCTCGTGCCCTCTCCTCGCCATGCCACGTGGTGACCGCGCTGCTGGCACGCTAGTGCGCGTGCTCTGCACGCTGTGGCCGCGCTCCGGATGTTGGCTAGCACCGGGCTTCGTCTTCCCGGCCACGCCCGCGCGTCCCCTGGTGCCGCCCACCCTCCTCCTCCTCCCACGTAGCCCCATGACTCATCTCCCCCTCTAGAAGCTCCCTCGCCAGTGCTAGCCGATGCGCCCACAAGTGCACAGTGCACCGTGGTGGCCGACAGCTCATGCGCGCCTCCGTCTCCTTCCTCCGCGTCCCTAGCTATGTTTTGCCTACATCAGTGGCCCTCCCCTGCCCTTTCCCGTCGCCTCAAGGGGCCCCGCAGTGCACTACCTTGCTGGAGCATCAACCGCATCCCCATAGCGGCTCTCGGCCCCCGCATCTCCTCCCGCCAATTTAAGCCGTCCCCAGCCCCGCCTCTCATCACTAGCAGCCTTCCCCCTCTCCCAATTGTCCCTTGGAGCCACTCCAGCGAGCCTGCGAGCTCTCCTCTTCCAACTCCAGCCAGAGCTCCTTTGATCCCTACAACAAATACAGAGGGTTGCAAGGCCTATGCCTCAACCCATACCTTACCGAACTAATCACACATGAAGATTAGATCGCAAGAAGAACACATTGAAGAACACATCTTGAAGATCGATTGATTGATAATATGTCTTACAATGGATGCCTTGTGCGAAGCAAGATTACAAGTATGATCTAGCGAGGAAGCACTATGGTGGTGATGGCGGCTATGGAGATGGAAATGGCAACGGCTAGGGTTGATGAGAGGGGATGAAGATGTCTCTGTTCTGGCTTCGCTCGCGGATGTTCTGTTGACATTTCGACATGGTCCCCCTTATAAAAGTTGTTCAGGTGGACGAGGCACCTCTGAATTCACATCATACGACCGCTCATACGAGCGCTCGCGGTCATATGGAACGCCGTCTTTTGTGCTGTTTTACTGGTGCACCTCCTAATGATTTCTTCTATCTCCATTTCCACTTTTTCCATGTTCACATGTGATTTATTCCCTTTTGAGCCCATTTCCTGTGGAAATACATCAAAGACAGGATTTGTGGAATCCTTTGCATTCATTAGTCATTAGTAGCAATATCGGAGCGAATATCTCGGCTTTAATGAAATATGTCAGTTTAAACAAAGGGTGAATGATTGTAAAAATATCACTCATCAACTCCCCCAAGCTTAAACTTGATCGTCCTCGAGCAACATAGAGAGAAATCCGAATCATAGGGAACTCAGTTGTTTAAACCAAAATAAGGAGAAGGTTTTGGTTCACTTACGATCGGTACGCTTAGATTGCCCTCCGCTTCTTGACCTGAAAACTTATTGTAGTTGTAGCGGTGGCATGGTTATTGTGCACATGATAGTGAAGCAAAGATAATCAACACAAACTTTTGATCTACTAGATAAAACAACTTTGCAACACTCAATTCTATTTATTCTAGACAACACTTGCTTGCCGGGAATGCACAGAAGAGTTTTTCTTTGATGGAGCCATAAAACATAAATTAGGGAGAGGAAGGCATGTAGAAAAACATGATGCTAGAGTCCTCAAAAACATACCCACAATTATCTCATCCTCAAGGCTCTCAAGCACTTTATATTTCAATCATTGTTTGCTGAAACTTTGGTTGTCACATGAAGGGATTATGCCAAATAAGTGATTATGCATAGAGTTTCGTTGTGCCTTATTTTTGGGAACTATGGACCTCTGATATATTTCTCTTTCGAGCTTGTTTGATTAGTCCCCTTTATTTACCACATAAACACCCATTCAAGAGAAAGCCAAATAATATATGTTTGTAGTGTTGCCATTACATACGGTAACAAACTCATAGCCGAAATCCGAGCCGTAGCTCTGGTGGATCATTCATTGGCCAGCGGTGACCTCAGCATAGCATCAAGAAAGGTGACGAAGCCACATTTACACACGTACACGTGCATATGCAGAGCCATGGCATCGGCGAGAAGCTGAAGCACCATGTAAGAGATACAACTCAGATTTTTGGCATAATCTCGTTCACCCTTCAACTAAGTTCCTCTAGACAATTTAATCCACAAGTGTTATCAAGTCTATTAAAATTAACATATGGGGTTGGGCATTTCTAACAGCATCTTCTCTACAATTTTTCTCAACAACCAAGTCTTTGAAGAGTTTCTCTTGTGCATGGTTATTCTTCGTTAAGATTATTTCATTCAAAAACAGTCCCACAACAAGTCTTGGTTATCTAGACTAAATAGAACAAAGGCTACAAAATTATTTTAGCTACTAGAACAAAACCTTTGTTTTAACTATCAAGACTCACTCCCTCCTGCACATATCACACATGAGTAGGTGGTTCTCTCTCAGAAAATGTATGGTGGAGAGCATATTGGTGTTGGATCAAGCAAGAGCACTTCTCGGCCTACTGCACTGACACGACCAGGAAGATTGAGAGGGGCCAACACTGGAGCGAGACAGGCCATAACAACGACAAGCTTCGTGTCGAACTGGACAGAATAGCGAGGCTGAAGGCTGCCAATCTGACCATTGAAATGGTTGGCGGAGATTTCACTTGTTGCCGTATAGCTCCACTACAGTAGAGGGGAGGCAGATTAGCTTGGGAATACAAGAGTCCCGCCAACACAATGAGATTGTATCCTGGCCTCCACAACAACCTGACTGTCATGGAGCACTACTGGTTGATTTTCCAGCTTCTCAACAAGGGTTGCACTTTCCCCTTGCCGGAAGGAGTGATTCCCTTGTGCAACAACACCGCCAAAGATTCAATCTTGGTGATGATGCCGGCATGCAACGCCAAAGGAGTCTTGGCGGACTAGATCGTGCCCAAGCGAGACAAGGTGGTGGCCTAGTTTAATAACTTGGCAGAAGCACCAGTTAGAAAGGAGGATGACATGGTCCTGTCGGAATCGAGGCTTCGGGGACCCAAAGGTGTAGGATCGAAAGTATGTCTAGAGGGGGGGGGGGGGTGATAGACTACTTGACCAAATAAAAATCTATCATTTTCCCAATTTTAGTTGTGGGCAGATTTTAGCAAGTGTGACAAGTCAAGCAACACCCTACACATGCAATTCTAAGAGTGTGGCAGCGGAAAGTAAACAATTGCACATGTAAGTAAAGGAGGGGGTCAGAGATTTCAAACGCAATGAAGACACGATGATTTTTGGCGTGGTTCCGATAGGTGGTGCTATTGTACGTCCACGTTGATGGAGGCTTCAACCCACGGAGGGTAACGGTTGCGCGAGTCCACGAAGGGCTCCACCCACAAAGGGTCCACGAAGAAGCAACCTTGCCTAGTCCACCATGGCTTACGTCCACGAAGGACTAGCCTCACTCGGGGTAGATCTTCACAAAGTAGGCGATCTCCTTGCCCTTACAAACTCCTTGGTTCAACTCCACATGATCTTGGAGGCTCCCAAGTGACACCTAACCAATCTAGGAGACACCACTCTCCAAAAGGCAATAGATGGTGTGTTGATGATGAACTCCTTGCTCTTGTGCTTCAAATGATAGTCTCCCCAACACTCAAGAACTTCCTCATAGATTTGGCTATGGTGGAAGAAAGATTTGAGTGGAAAGCAAATTGGAAAGGCTAGAAATCAAGGTTCAAATGGTTGGATTGGAATGTCTTGATCTCAACACATGAGTAGGTGGTTCTCTCTCAGAAAATGTATGGTGGAAGTGTAGGCATGTTCTGATGGCTCTCTTACTTGGTAAGAGGGTGGTGGAGGAGTATAAATAGCCTTCACACGAAATCCAACCATTACACACATTTGACCAAAATCGGTGGCACCGAAACCAGAATCTCGGTGAGACCGACCTGTGCAAAGATATGAACGTTTGAAGTTTCGGTGGGACCGGATGGAACATCTCGGAGCAACCGATGTGCAATGGTAAGGGCTAGACCCAGTCTCAGTGGCACCGATTGCATAATCTCGGTGAGACCGAAATGATGCAACTTGGCAACAGAAACTTGGTCACTCCATCTCGGTGTTACCGAGTGCAATCTCGGTGGGACCAAAAGAATTGCAACTAGGCAACAGAAAGATGGTCACCCATCTCGGTGGATCCGATTTGTTAGGGTTTGGTGAGTGGCACTATCTTGATGAACTCGGTGGGTCCGGATGAAAGTGATTCGGTGGAACCGAGTTGGCTTTTAGGGTTTTGGACAGATTTGAATGAAGGAAGTGGCTGAGGGTTTTGGAGCAATATCATTGAGCACTTGAGCAAATAGATCATTATCAAAACCTCATCCCCTTTTAATAGTATTGGCTTTCCTATGGACTCAATGTGATCTTGGATCACTAAACCAAAAATGAAGAGTGTTGAGCTTTTGCTGATGTATGTTGTCGGCGTACGACACCTATGGGATCACTGGATCCCTTTTACGGTTCGGCTAGGGAAGAGATTTGCACAAAGAGCGGATCTAACGATCAACACGGGGAATTTTACCCAGGTTCGGGCCGCTGAGAAGCGTAAAACCCTACTCCTGCTTTAGTTTATTGTGGGTGTTTCGTGCCCAAGCTCCAGGAGCGCTCGAGATGAACAGTACGTTCTTCAAGCGGCTACGCAGGCAGAATGGGCCAGAGAGTCGATCCCCCCTGTAGCTTCACCTTGGGCCTCCTTTTATACGTTCCAAGGGGTCACCAACAGTGGCGGACAGCAGTACAAGAGGTGTAAAGTTACTACAGTGTTACATGATTATCACTGACGACTTAGGACAAACGCATTTAATGCGCTACTTAGGTGTCCCTTACTTTCTTGGGGACGGAAAAAGGACCCGTCCCATCAGCACCGCTTAACCCCATCCGCCGTCAGTGCCTTGACACGCACCCAGGAGGACTAGCCCTAAACAACAGGCTGGTCGCTGCGCTGGAGCGGTGGTAGGACGGTGGAATCTTGCCGGGTGCGAGGCCTTGCCGGGTGCGAGACCTTGCCGGGCCTTCGCGAGCCTTCCCGGCAAGAACTTGCCGGGAACCCAGCCTTCGGCCTTTAGTCTTCTGATCATTAGCTTGAATGCGTTCTTGATAATCTTGCGATTGTTTCTAGCTGTTCTCCAGCAGGCCTTGCCGCTGGTATGGCTACAACCGTCTGTGCACAAGTATGGGGTACTAAAAGACCCAAACTTTAGTACATCGACAGGAGCCCTCGGGCCTAGGCCATACACGGGTGCGAGGCGTTGTTGGGCTAGGCCCAAACAGTGCACGGGCACGCATGGCAGGAGTTAACTATCATAATCTTCTTATTTATCGCGCTCCCCCACGACGCGCATTAAATGCGGGACGTGGGATACGTGCGCAGAACGGCCGCAGTAGTGCGCTTGTAAGAACGTATTCATATTGATTAGTAAAGAGGCAGCCCCGCGCCTTCCCCATAAAAGGGAATCCGCAGAGGCGCTGCTCATTTACCTCTCGTCTTTTCCAATTTGGGAATCACCATTGCCTTCTTCCTCGAGCTCGAAGCAGAGCCTCTCCCATTCATCCGCCATTCCCACGCCCTCATCAGCCCCGGCCTCCGCTTCCACAGTCGCCATGCCGCCCAAAGCAGGCAAGGGCAAAGCGGTGAAAACCGCCGACTCGGATGCAGAGGCGGACAAGCCTGATCTGGTGGAGATGCGGAAGAAACACGCCGTCTTCGCCCCGACGCTCGACATGCGCGCCCTGCATGAGCGGTACATGTGCATGTGGGGGAAGACGACGAGGGCTCACCCTGCAACTCGTGTACTCCCACCTTCCGCCAAGGGCGGCTCAGATAAATTCCCCTTCTTTGCCGCTTATTTTTACTGCGGGCTCTGCCCTCCGTTCTCTGATTTCTTCATCGACATCATGTACACATACGGCTTCCGCCTCTTGGATTTCACGCCGAATGATGTGACATGCATGTCAGTCTTTGTCCATCTCTGTGAAAATTTCGCCGGAGTAGTTCCCAGCACAGTCCTCTTTCGCCATTACTTCATTCCCCGTATCGAAACAGGAGATGCCCTTTCTGGCTCTATTACCTGGATTCCAAGGGCATGGAACAAGGATATATACCCAGATGGTCTCTACCGTAAGAAGTGGGAAGAATGGCGGTCCGAGTGGTGCTGGATCAAGGAGAAAGATCCTCAGCCGTTCTGTTCACTCCGGCAGAAGAAAGTGGTTCGCGGCAAGGATTGGAGCGGCCTCGATCCTCAAGATAAGGGGCTCACAATCGCAATCACCAGGATCCACCGTCTCAAGGTTGCTGGGCTCACAATAGAGATGATCGGCGCTGACTTCCTCCGCCGCCGCATCGCCCCTCTGCAGAACAAAGTGAGACCAGCCTGGGAGTTCAAGAATGCAGCAGATATCATGAGGCTGCGCCCTGGTCTGAACAATAACTTGACAGTCTTGCAGCACACAGCCCTCTGCCACAAACTATTCAGGCCTGACGGGAAATATAAGTTGCCGGCTGGCGTAATTCCCCTATGCAACAACTCTGCCTTGAGCTCAATCATCGCCATGATGCCGGTGTGTAACGCCCACGGCCTCGACAGAACTTGGGAAGAGCCATCCTCAGAGCACGCACATGAGTTCTTTGATAACTTGTCGGAGAAGGGCATCTGGGAAGAGCCAATCCTTATCCGCCCTACCACTGACGACGAAGTGGCCTACATCGCCAGTAGGGCGGAAGAGGTGAATCTAGCCGCGGAGGCCAGCAGCTTTGGCTTCGCAGAAGAGGGAACCAGCGAAGCAGAGGTAATGTCAGAGGAGACCCTTGCCGAGCAAGGTGAAGTTGCCGGGGAACAGAGTGGCATGGTTGCCGGGAGCTCTTCTGTCGAAGACACGGCCGAGGAGCAGCTGCACGAGGAGCCCCCAGTTCCGGAAAAGAAGAAACGTGTTCTTCGGAAAGCCGCCTCCGGCATCCCAACACATCAGCCTCCCTCGAGTGATGAGGTTCCCGGCAAGGGGGCGGCCGGCAAGGCCGCGAAGCGGCAAGAAGCCCAACAGCAACCCGTGCGACGTACGACACGCTCGACTGCGGCAACAACTGGTACGGCGGGGGCATCTCATACGACGGCACCAACGGCTGGAGCAGCAGGATCACATCAACCTACTGCTTCTGCCATAGCCAAGCGTCCCAGAACCCCTTCTCCACCTCCTCGCACGGACACTGACGCGGAGGTTGACTTTGACATCTCCTCTTTTAGTCCGGATAGAGAAGAGTAAGGGTCCTTGCCGCATCTTTTAACTTCAGAATTCCTGGTCTTGCTTAACTTATTTGTTTTGCTTTGGCCTGTCCCCACAGAGATACGGAAATGTTGGCGCAAAGGATGGCGAAGACTTCTACGGGTGATGAGCCCTCGGCAAGCACCGTAAGTGCGCCAGAGCCCATCGTCATCAGCCTAGAGCCCAGCCCTCGACGCAGCCCCCAGCTCAGCCCCCAGCATGAGTCCACTACTCATTTTCCGCTGGCGAGTGTTGGGGAGGATATCTTCGCTATTGACATCGCCGGTCTTGTAGGAGAAGAACGGCAACAAGGAGAGCCATTGGAGGCCGTCCCTGATGTGCCGCCTCCGTCAACCACGCCGCCCAGAGACGAACCTTCGGCAAGGGCTTCCACTGACGAGCCCACTCGCGTTGAAGAGGAGCCGGCAAGCATGGGTACTGGCAATCCTACGTCGGCAACCAATGTTGTCGGGAAGGGAGAAGCCACCTCTCAACAGCTTGGCACAGGTAAACCGCTTGCCTTGGTACACTTGTCATTCTTTCTTTATTTTTGTCTTCTTGAACTTCAACCTTGGTCTCATCTTGTTTTCTCTCTTGGTTTTCAGATCTTCCTTCGATAGGACAGATGGATGTCGATACTGTCATCGAAGAGACCTCCAAGGATGCTGCCGCCGAGGCCGACAGAGTCGCAGCTGACGAGGCCGCCAAGGCCGCACAGGAAGGAACCACCGAGGGGTCTGCTGAGGGGGCCGACAAGGAGACTGGCGACCATACTGACGGCATTCCTGCCGCAGGAGCGCCTGGTGCTACACCGGTCATGGAGCCCCCAGTTGCCGGCGAGGCGGTTGTCGAGGATCAACCGTCAACATCCGACGCCCCCCCGTGAAGCAGATATCTCAAGGTTGGCGACAACCTGTTCGTCAGCATACCTAGAACGGCAAGCACTGGGGTGTCAACCGAAGGAGAAATCCTTGATGAAGACGTCATCGCCGCCACTGGGCTTAAGGTTGCAGACGAGCCGCGCGCCAGCAGCAGCAGATCCAAGGAAGAACAGCTCCTCCAAGCCATGAGCGACAACTTTCAACAGCTCCAGGCGCTTCACCGCACCCGGAAAGAGAGGTTGGACTCCAGGGCGGCAGTTGTTGAAGCAGCAGAGGCGGATTTCCAGAAGCGCGTCGAGGAGACGCAAGTCTGGTATACCGAGGCCTTTCAGAAGCTGACGGCTGGCTGGGAGCAGCTAAATCAAAGCTGGAACGAGCTTCTCTTGAAGCAGGCCGACGTCGAGAAGGCACAGGAGGAGGCCGCACAACAGGCTGCTGCAGAGGAAGCTCGCTTGACAGAACGCCGCATAGGGCTCGATGCTCATGAAGAAGACCTTGCCGCCCGCGAGGAGGCGCTAGCCGCCAAGCTCCGCAGTAAGGACGAAGAGATCGAGAATCTTGTCGCGCGGCGAACCCAGGAGCTGGAGCAGAAACACAAGGAGACACTCGAAGCTCTGGCCATAGATCACGCCGGCAAGTTAAAGGAAGCCGTCGATGCCGCCGAAGCTGCAGAGGCCGCCAAGAACGAGCTGGGCGATACGGTGAAGAGGCTGGAAGCAGATCTTGAGGACCACGGCAAGGAGATCTCAATGCTCAAAGCCGACAGAGAGAAGACTCTCTTCAGCCTGGCGGAAATGCAAGCCGCCATGTCCGACAAGACCAAGGAGCTCACCGCAGCCAATGAATCCATTGCTGATCTGAAACTGAAGCTGACGACGCTGGAGGAGTCCCTTGAGAGCGGCAAGGCTCGTGAGAGGGCCTTGATGAAAGACCTCTAGAGTGAGAAGAGCCTGCTCAACAGCGCCGCCGCCACTTATAATGACTTTGAGAGAGGCGTGAAGATCTGGACTGAGCGCCTTGTCGACGTCGCAGAAAGGTTTGCCTCAGAACTATCCACCATGGGCTTGGACAACTTCAGCTATTCTTCTGACGATAGGGTGTCTCCGAGCGCCAGGCTGACCATGTTCTTCGAGGGTATCATTGACGCCCTCAAGCTGCTCCAGTCTGACCGAGCAACCCATCTGGCCAACGAATCCCGCAAACTCTGCCGAGCCGTCCTCCGCAAGGTGCTCATCAAAGTGGTGCATAAGAACCCTGGCATCAACCTCACCAACGTCCTTGCCAGCTTGCCAGAGGATGTAGACCTCAAGGCACTCGAAGAGCTTGTTGCGCCCATCGTCGACAGAGTGAGCCACGTCAAGAGGATCGAAGGCCAGCGCGGGGACTAGCCGCTTCGTTCCATTTTGTCGCCACCATTCCATGTCAAAGGACAATTTTATCTTAAGTTAGAATCGCGGCGAGCATTTGTAATATAAGTTACTATGTTTTGGATGAATGTATGCTATTTCCCTTGTCTAATTTCTTCCTGTATGGTTCATGTCCTACGCTTATCGGGAACTTGCCGGTGCGCGCACCCTTGCCGCGAGCGCTTTGAGGAACGGATCCTTAGCAGCCTGCTGGAGGTGTCGCTGCCGGCAAGATACCTTGACGTTTTCAGTGCAGCCACTTAAGTTGTTGAGCGGACTCGAAACAAAGTAAGGGCGCAACCAATCACGACAAGGTTCCTTCGCGTGCAGGTTTTCCATACAAAAGCCAAAATCGTTCAAGGAAAATAGCTCTTCAATAAAAATTTGCTTAGAAGTTTTGCAACTTACCTTTTTGTTGCTGTACTCCTTATTGCAAAATGTCGACTTGAACGTCGCCTGTTGGTGTCCATACCATCATTCCCCCCGGCAAACTTGCACGCGAGGAAACCTTCTATCCTTTGAGAAAAGAAAGAAGAGAAAATAGAGATATGGAACCTCGGCGGTTCATTAATGCTTACCGGAAGCAGGTTAATACAATATCTCAGACAAGCATGCATATAGAATGACATGAAAATCGACAAGAACTGTAAAAACACTTAGATTTATTCAACTGTGCACATGGTCTGCACTTGGCTTTGTACAAAGGATCATATGCCTTGCCGGCAAGACTTGTACAAAAGGTGGTTGCCGGGAGACCCGGTAACCGCGCCTTATGGGTAGAACTTACGAAGGTGTTCGATATTCCAGGAGTTGCTCACTGGAATGCCATCTTTGGTCTCCAGGCAGACCGCGCCGGGCCTGGTGACTCGTACTACCCGATAAGGGCCTTCCCACTTTGGCGTCAACTTGTTGGAATTCTTGGCCGACTGAACGCGCCGAAGAACAAGGTCGCCTTCCTCAAGGCTTTGGGCATGAACCTTGTGGCTATGATAGCGGCGCAAGGCTTGCTGGTAGCGTGCGGCTCGCACAGCAGCCCGAAGATGATCTTCCTCAAGGAGCGTGGCGTCATCTTGCCGCAGCTGCTCTTGCTCAAGCTCATCATAAGCGAGCACTCGAGGTGACCCGTATATGAGTTCCGTGGGGAGAACTGCTTCTACCCCGTAGACCAGGGAGAAGGGTGTCTGGCCAGTAGCTCGATTTGGTGTCGTTCTGATTGACCAAAGAACCGCCGGCAGCTCATCAATCCAGCATCTTCCGCACTTGCGCAGCTTGTCGAAAGTTCTTGTTCTGAGACCTCGCAACACTTCATCATTTGCCCTCTCTGCTTGGCCGTTGCTTCTCGGGTGAGCAACGGAAGCAAAACAGATTTTGCCACCAAGGTCTTGGACGTACTGCATGAAGGTGCGGCTCGTGAACTGCGTGCCATTGTCGGTGATGATCCTATTCGGCACACCAAAATGGCACACTATCCCCTTGAAGAACTTGATGGCTAATTGTGCTGTCACCTTCGGGCCACTTCGTGAACTTGTCGATAGCAACGTACAAGTACTCGAAGCCCCTGGCCACTTCGTGAACTTGTCGATAGCAACGTACAAGTACTCGAAGCCCCCGGCAGCGCGGGGAAAGGGGCCCAATATGTCGAGCCCCCAGACCGAAAATGGCCAGGAAAGATGGATTGTCTGAAGAGCTTGAGCTGGCTGATGTAGTTGTTTTGAATGGAACTGGCATGCTTCACACTTGGTTACCAGTGCAGTCGCATCCTGGAGAGCAGTGGGCCAGAAGAAACCTTGCCGAAATGCCTTGCCGACAAGAGCTCTTGAGCCGATGTGGGATCCACATATGCCTCCATGTATCTCTGCCAACAGCTCCAGTCCATCCTCCTGAGGAATGCACTTCAATTTCACACCGTTCAGTCTCTTTCTGTACAGGACGTTGTCCACGAACTGGTACATACTAGACTGACGGGCTACTTTCTCCGCTTCTTCCTGTTCTTCAGGGAGTTCTCCTATTTGAAGGAATTGGACGATGTGTTGTGCCCATGTTGGAGCCTGTGGTTCGACAACAAGGACTAAAGGCATATCTTCGGCCGTGGGAGCGTTTGTCTCTATGGCAAGGGCTTGAGGCCCTGCCGGAGCCTGTTGCTCCCAGGCAAGCTTGGCGTCGTTCCCGGCAACTTCCTTGCCGGCGGCTTCTGGGAGCTCTGCCGGAAAGTACTGGCCGGAACTCAACTTCCTTCTCTTGTCTTGCCTCGTCGATGGTGTTACGGATGGCTGAGTTAAGCGGAGCACAAAAGTTCCTGGTTCCACAGGTAACTTGAGGGCAGCACGTTTTGACAGGTCGTCAGCAATGCTGTTCTCTGCTCGAGGAACATGCTCTGTTTGCAAACCGTCAAAACGCTCCTCCAACTTTCTCACTTCATCTACATATGCTTCCATCAACGGGCTCTGATAGTCTTTGTTAACTTGCCTGACGACAAGCTATGAGTCACCTCTGACGATGAGCTTCTTAATTCCAAGGTCCGCCGCGATCCTGAGACCGGCAAGCAACCCTTCATATTCTACAGTGTTGTTTGTTGATCTCTCCCGGGGAAAGTGCATCTGAATTACATACTTGAGGTGCTCTCCGATGGGTGCGACAAGCAGCACGCCAGCACCGGCGCCTTGCAGCGAGAAAGCCCCATCAAAGTACATAATCCACTCTTGATTTGTGTCCTTGCCGGGGATGGTTGTTTCTTGAATTTCTTCGTCCGGCGTCGGTGTCCATTCTGCAATGAACTCCGCCAAGGCTCTGCTCTGAATAGTCGAAGTGCTTTCAAACTTGAGACCAAAGCTTGACAGTTCCAACGTCCACTCCACAATCCTGCCGGTTGCATCTGGATTTCGTAAAATCTGCTGCAACGGGAAGCGAGTGACGACGGTGATTTCATGCGCCTGGAAATAATGGCGCAGCTTCCTCGAGGCCATAAGGAGGCCGAAGAGCAATTTCTGCACACCTGAATATCTTGACCTAGCCCCCTGCAAAAGGGAGCTGACAAAATAAACTGGGCGCTGCACCATCTTCTTCCTTTGCGCTGCTTCATTTGATTGTGCAAATCCTGCCTCGTCGGCACCAGACTCTGCCGGGGAGAATCTCGGCTTGTCGCTTGACGGGCTTGCTGTTGCCGCTGCTTCTTCGTCTACTTCTCTCTGCGCCACTAACGTAGCACTAACCACTTGATTCGTCGCCGCTAGATATAGCAGCAATGGCTCTTGTGGTTTAGGCGCGACTAGTGTTGGCGGAGAGGAGAGGTACCTCTTCAAGTCCTGCAGCGCTGCCTCCGCTTCCGGAGTCCATTTCACTGGACCTGCCTTCTTCAAGATTTTGAAGAAAGGCAGGGTTTCGCTCAGCGGATTTGGAGATGAACCTGCTCAGAGCAGCAACGCAGCCGGCAAGCCGACGCACATCTTTGACACGTCTTGGTGCTTCAATCTGCTCAATTGCCTTGATCTTGTCGGGATTTGCTTCGATTCCACGTTGAGACACAAACAACCCGAGAAGCTTGCCGGATGGGACGCCAAACACACACTTCTCAGGATTGAGTTTCAGATTGATCTTGCGCAGATTTGCAAATGTCTCGTCTAAATCTTGTATGAGCGTTGCCTTGTCCTTGGTTTTAACCACTATGTCATCCATGTAAGCTTCCATATTTCTATGTAGCTGGGGCTCAAAACCAATTTGGACCGCTCTTGCAAACATTGAACCAGCACTTTTCAACCCGAAAGGCATACGTATGAAGCAATACGTGCCACATGGGGTGATAAATGCGGTTTTCTCTTCGCCTTCCTTTGACATGAAGATCTGATGGTAGCCTGAATAAGCATCAAGAAACGACAGCAAATCGCAGCCAGCAGTGGAGTCCACAATCTGGTCGATGCGCGGCAAGGGAAAAGGATCTTTTGGACAGGCTTTATTGATATCTGTATAGTCAATACATAGCCTCCATTTTCCATTCGCCTTGCGCACTACAACTGGATTGGCCAACCATGTTGGATGGAGCACTCCTCTAACTAAACCTGCCGCTTCTAGCTTCTTGATTTCTTCGGCAATAAATTCTTGCCGCTCCAAAGCTTGCTTCCTAACCTTCTGCTTGACGGGCCGCGCATGAGGACAGATAGCAAGGTGGTGCTCGATTACCTCACTGGGAACACCGGGGATATCAGATGGTTGCCATGCAAACACGTCGACATTCGCCCGCAGGAAGGCAATGAGCGCGCTTTCCTATTTGTCATCGAGGGTGGAACTTATGGTGAAAGTTCCTCCCGTACCATCCTCCTTGGCGGGCACCTTCTTGGTCTCTGGTGGAGCTGCCTTGGATTTCTTGCTCTTGCCGGTGGAGCTCTCCGGCACATCCTCAACGGGAGCGCAGCACTCCAAAGAGGTGCGCTTGCCGGAGTGTGTGCTAGAGGTCTTGCCGGTCTTCTTCTTCCCTTCGGGAGCTTCGGCGGCAGGAGCAAGTGCCTTGGCGGCAGGTGCTGCGACTGCCTCCCGATAGAGTTGGTCGGTGCAGATAAGCGCATCCTTCTTATCGGAGTGGATAGTGATGACGCTCATCGGCCCGGGCATCTTCAATGTATTATAGGCGTAGTGTGATGCCGCCATGAACTTGGCCAGCGCCGGGTGACCAAGAATCCCATTATATGGCAATGGAATCTTGGCGACGTCGAAGACGATTTTCTCTGTCCTGTAGTTCAGCTCACTACCAAATGTTACTGGCAGTGTGATCTTGCCCTTCGGCTGGCTCCTTCCTGGGTTGATCCCTTGGAACGTGCCCGTTTCCTCGAGATCCTCGTTAGGAATTTGCAACTTCTTGATCACATCAGGAGAGATCAAGTTCAAACCGGCCCCACCGTCAACTAACATCTTTGTCACCTTGAGGTTGCGGATCGTTGGTGAAACCAACAATGGCAAGCACCCGACCGCAGTTGTGCGATCAGGGTGATCCTCGGCGTCAAAGATGATAGGCGTGTGGGACCATTTCAATGGTTTCCGGGCATCGACCGATGGCTCTATCGCATTAATATCGCGCGCCCACTGTTTGAGTCGGCGGTGAGAGGAATGCAATGAGGCGCCTCCGTCAACGCACATGGCTTCTGTAGCTTTCTGGAACTCGTGCTCGGTGGACTCGTCGTCCTCTTCGCCATCATCATCACCCCCCTGTTCCTTGTCGCGGCCTCAAGCGGGCCTCTCCTTTTGTTGCTTGGCCTTGCCGCGGCGACCTCCTCAACCACCGCGTTTCTTGCCAGACCCCTCAGCACCATCCTGGGCCTTCTCCTTGTCTCACCTCTTGTACTCAGCTTTCTGCTTCTCGACAAGTTGCTCAACTTGCCGGCAGTTTTGGAGATCATGACCCTTGGTGTGATGGATCTTGCAGTACTGCTTGTCGGAGCCCTCCGGCTTGTCGGCAGCCGCCAAGGCCTGACATGCGGCACACCCGGCAACCTCCTTGCCGGGGCCATCAGTCTTGACCTTCTTGGTGGTGCCGGGGTTGCCGGACCCCTCAACGGCAAGCACGGCCTTGCCCTTGCGCTTCCTGTTACGCCGTCGGCCTTTCTTCGTCGAGGTGGTGGTGTCTTCGGCTTCAGAGTCGATATCAGCGCCAACATCCTCGCCGGGGAGTCTCCTTCCCTCCTCGGCCCGAGCACATTTGTCAGCCAGAGCATAGAGCTCGGCGACATCCCTGACCTTGTTCATCGCCAGCTCCTCCCGCATCTTGCGGTTGCGCACGTTCTGATGAAATGCACTAATAACAGCGGCAGGATGAACGTCTGGGATGTTGTGCTGTATACGGCTGAATCTCTGTATATACTTGCGCAAGGTCTCGCCTTCTTTTTGGGGGATGAGATGCAAATCGCTTTCCTGGCCAGGAGCTTGGTGGCCGCCAGTAAAGGCGCCAACAAACTCATGACACAAATCTGCCCAGGAGGAAATAGAATTCTCCGGCAGATGCATCAACCACGACTTGACGTTGGGCTTAAGCACCAACGGGAAGTAGTTGGCGAAGATCTTGTCGTCTCGAGCCCCGGCAGCCTGTACCGCAATGGTATAGACGCTCAGGAACTCTGACGGGTGAGTCTTGCCATCATATTTCTCCGGCACCTCCGGCTTGAAAGTTCGGGAGTTGGGCCACTGGACTCGCCGCAGCTCACGGGTAAAAGCTGGACACCCCACCTCGTAAGGCAAGTTGCCAGAATACCCCGGCGCAGGCTCGTCGACAGTGGGTCCCGCGCGCCTGTCGGATTGACGGCGCGCTTCTCGCAGCCGCTCGATGGTAGTTTGAGCGTCTTCTTTGTTTCGTTCCCGGAGAACTTGACGTTGATCGCGGCGAACCCGCGGATCAGACGACGCTGTGGAATCGCCATCACAGGCGTCGGTCCGCCGAGTTAGCGACCGCTGTTGTCGTAGCGGAGGGGAGCGCATCGTAGTCGTACCGCCTCTGGTCTTCTCGCCATCAGCACGCACCGGCTGAGTGGACTGCCGCTGCGAAGGCCCCGCCTGCTGCGGCTTGTCGCCATTAGCTAAGCCGATGAGGCTCTGAATAGCAGATCTCCACTTGTCTAGCTTCTCCGCAGCAGGAGGGAAGTCTAGGAGCAACTGAGCTCGTGCCAACGCTTCTGCTGGTGTAGGTGGCGGCGAAAGGTGCGAAGAAGGCGAGGTGTTGTGACTCCTAACTGTGTTAGAAGGAGCTCCATCACGAGCTTGCGATCGCGCGCGGCTTCCACCAGCGTGTTGGCGTGGATCTTGGCCCCGCGCATCTTGGGAATGATGTGCAGGGGTTTTTCCATGGGGGCGCCTGGAACCACCAACGTCGCGGCGCTACCCGTCGCGCGCGACCTGAGAGGGCCACGGCGCGTGCGCCGGCGTGGGTGTCTTAGAAGGCGCCGTCCCGTCCTTGGAGTTCGCTGCGCCACCCGTAGGTAGCACGGCTCCGTCCTTAGACCTGGCACTGCGAACAACGCCACTTGCTTGGCTCTGGTCGCCAGAACGTCGTGGAGGCTCAAGACCTCCACCTCCTCCACCAGCGCCCACGCTGTCGCCCGTCTGTGAGGGTACGGGTAGGGCGGACGAGGATGGATCAACCGCCGTAGCGCCCTTCTTCTTGGGAGCCATGATGATGAAAGTGATCAAGAACTGACGCGCTGACCGCTAGATCGGGTTCGCCCAACCTCTCCCCCTACCTGGCGCGCCAAAAGATGTCGGCGTACGACACCTATGGGATCACTGGATCCCTTTTACGGTTCGGCTAGGGAAGAGATTTGCACAAAGAGCGGATCTAACGATCAACACGGGGAATTTTACCCAGGTTAGGGCCGCTGAGAAGCGTAAAACCCTACTCCTGCTTTAGTTTATTGTGGGTGTTTTGTGCCCAAGCTCCAGGAGCGCTCGAGATGACAGTACGTTCTTCAAGCGGCTACGCATGCAGAATGGGCCAGAGAGTCGATCCCCCCTGTAGCTTCGCCTTGGGCCTCCTTTTATACGTTCCAAGGGGTCACCAACAGTGGCGGACAACAGTACAAGAGGTGTAAAGTTACTACAGTGTTACATGATTATCACTGACGACTTAGGACAAACGCGATTAATGCGCTACTTAGGTGTCCCTTACTTTCTTGGGGACGGAAAAAGGACCCGTCCCATCAGCACCGCTTAACCCCATCCGCCGTCAGTGCCTTGACACGCACCCAGGAGGACAAGCCCTAAACGACAGGTTGGTCGCTGTGCTGGAGCGGTGGCAGGACGGTGGAATCTTGCCGGGTGCGAGGCCTTGCCGGGTGCGAGACCTTGCCGGGCCTTCGCGAGCCTTCCCGGCAAGAACTTGCCGGGAACCCAGCCTTCGGCCTTCAGTCTTCTGATCATTAGCTTGAATGCCTTCTTGATAATCTTGCGATTGTTTCCAGCTGTTCTCCGGCAGGCCTTGCCGCTGGTATGGCTACAACCGTCCGTGCACTAGTATGGGGTACTAAAAGACCCAAACTTTAGTACACCGACATATGTCCTTGATGGAAATATGCCCTAGAGGCAATAATAAAGTTGTTATTATTTTATATTTCCTTGTTCATGATAAAGGTTTATTATTCATGCTAGAATTGTGTTGACCGGAAACTTAAATACATGTGTGAATACATAAACAAATACCGTGTCCCTAGTGAGCCTCTACTAGACTAGCTCGTTGATCAAACATGGTTAAGGTTTCCTAACCATAGACATGAGTTGTCATTTGATAACGGGATCACATCATTAGGAGAATGATGTGATGGACAAGACCCATCCGTTAGCTTAGCATATGATCGTTCTGTTTATTGCTACTGCTTTCTTGAATGTCAAATACATGTTCCTCCGACCATGAGATCATGCAACTCCCGTATACCGGAGGAATACCTTGTGTGCTATCAAACGTCACAACGTAACTGGGTGATCATAAAGATGCTCTACAGGTATCTCCAAAGGTGTCTGTTGAGTTGGCATGGATCGAGACTGGGATTTGTCACTCCGTGTTTCGGAGAGGTATCTCTGGGCCCTCTCGGTAATGCACATCATAAGAAGCTTGCAAGCAAAGTGACTAAGGAGTTAGTTACGGGATGATGTATTACGGAACGAGTAAAGAGACTTGCCGGTAACAAGATTGAACTAGGTATGGAGATACCGACGATCGAATCTCGGGCAAGTAACATACCGACGGACAAAGGGAATTACGTATGTTGTCATTACGGTTCGACCGATAAGATCTTCGTGGAATATGTAGGAACCAATATGGGCATCCAGGTTCCGCTATTGGTTATTGACCGGAGAGGCGTCTCGGTCATGTCTACATCATTCCCGAACCCGTAGGGTCCGCACGCTTAACGTTCATTGACGATATAGTGTTATATGAGTTATGTGAATTGGTAACCGAATGTTGTTTGGAGTCCCAGACGTCACGAGGAGTCTCGGAATGGTCGAGAGGTAAAGATTTATATATGGGAAGTCATATTTTGGGTTCCGGAAAAAGGTGCAGTTTTTTCGGTATTGTACCGGGAAGCTTCCAGAAGGTTTCGGAGGATTCCGGAGGGGTCCGGAAGTCCACAAGTGGGTCCACCACGTCCCAAGGGCTGGCATGGGCTAAGGGGAGGCGCCCTGGCCTTATTGGGCTAGGCGCACCAAGTCCTCAAAAGCCCACACAGTTAGGGAAGGAAAAAAGGAGAGTCCTAGTAGGAATAGGATTGGACTTTGGAGTCCAAGTCCACGTGTATACTATTCACGTGGCACTGTTCACGCGGTACTATTCACGTGGTACTGTTCACGTGGCACTATTCCTTCTACTCCAAGCCCCTACACATATATAAATAGAGGAGAGGGGGCGCCCCAAACAACACACAACATTGTCTTAGCCGTGTGCGGCACCCCCCTCCACAGTTCCGTCCCTCGGTCATATTTTCGTAGTGCTTGGGCGAAGCCCTGCGGAGATAGCATCACCATCACCGTCACCACGCCGTCGTGCTGCCGGAACTCATCCACTACCTCGCCGTCTTGCTGGATCAAGAGGTCGAGGACGTCACCGAGCTGAACGTGTGCTGAACGCGGAGGTGCCGTACATTCGGTGCTCGGTCGGTTGGATCGTGAAGTTGTTCGACGACATCAACCGCGTTGTTCTAACACTTCCGCTTACGGTCTACGAGGGTATGTAGACACACTCCCCCTCTCGTAGCTATGCATCTCCATGGATAGATGTTGCGTGTGCGTAGAATTTTTTTTGTTTTCCATGCAACGTTCCCCAACAGTGGCATCATGAGCCTGGTCTATGCGTAGATGATATGCACGAGTAGAACACAAAGTGTTGTGGGCGGTGATGTTCATACTGCTTACCACCAACGTCTTATTTTGATTCGGCGGCATTGTGGGATGAAGCGGCCCGGACCAACCTTCCATGTCCATGTACATGAGACCGGTTCCACCGATTGACGTGCAACCAGTTTTGCATAAAGGTGGCTGGCGGGTGTCTGTTTCTCCTACTTTAGTTGAATCGAATTTGACTACGGCCGGTCCTTGAAGAAGGTTAAAACAACAAACTTGATAATTCACCGTTGTGGTTGTTTTTCCGTAGGTAAGAACGGTTCTTGCTAGAAACCCGTAGCAGCCACGCAAAACTTGCAACAACAAAGTAGAGGACGTCTAACTTGTTTTTGCAGGGTATGCTGTGATGTGATATGGTCAAGACATGATGTGATATACGTTGTTATATGAGATGATCATGTTTTGTAATTTATCGGCAACCGGCAGGAGCCTTATGGTTGTCTCTTTATTGTATGAGATGCAAGCGCCATGTAATTGCTTTACTTTATCGCTATGCGTTAGCAATAGTTGTAGAAGCAATAGTTGGCGAGACGACCACGACGCAATGGTGGAGATCAAGGTGTCGAGCCGGTGACGATGGAGATCATGACGATGCTTTGGAGATGGAGATCAAAAGCACAAGATGATGATGGCCATATCATGTCACATATTTTGATTGCATGTGATGTTTATCCTTTATGCATCTTATTTTGCTTAGAACGACGATATTATTATAAGATGATCCCTTCACTAAAATTTCAAGATAAAAGTGTTTTCCCTGAGTATGCACCGTTGCTAAAAGTTCGTCATTTCGAAGCACCTCATGATGATCGGGTGTGATAGATTCTACGTTCACATACAACGGGTGTAAGACAGTTTTACACAAGCAGAATACTTGGGTTAAACTTGACGAGCCTAGCATGTACAGACATGGTCTCGGAACACTGGAGACCAAAAGGTCGAACATGAGTCATATAGTAGATATGATCAACATGGAGATATTCACCATTGATGACTATCCCATCTCACGTGATGATCGGACATGGGTTAGTTGATTTGGATCATGCATCACTTAGTTAACTTGAGGGATGTTAATTTAAGTGGGAGTTCATTAGTAATTTGATTAATTGAACTTAAATTTATCATGAACTTAGTCCTGATAGTATTTGCAAATTATGTTGTAGATCAATAGCTCGCGTTGTAGCTCCCCTGTTTTTGATACGTTCCTAGAGAAAGCTTAGTTGAAAGATGATGGTAGCAATCACACGGACTGGGTCCATAACTTGAGGATTATCCTCATTGCTGCACAGAAGAATTATGTCCTTGATGCACCGCTAGGTGATGGACCTGCTGCAGGAGCTGCTGCAGACGTTGTGAACGCCTGGCAGGCTCGATCTGATGACTACTCGATAGTTCAGTGTGCCATGCTCTACGGCTTAGAACTGGGACTGCAAAAGCATTTTGAAAGCCACGGAGCATATGAGATGTTCCAAGAGCTGAAATTGATATTTCAAGCTAATGCCCGGGTTGAGAGATATGAAGTCTCCAACAAGTTGTTTAGCTGTAAGATGGAGGAGAACAATTCTGTCAGTGAACACATACTCAGAATGTCTGGGTACCACAACCACTTGACTCAGCTGGGAATTGATCTTCCGGTTGAGAGTGTTATTGACAGAGTTCTTCAGTCACTGCCACCAAGCTATAAAGGCTTCGTGATGAACTATAATATGCAAGGGATGGAGAAGACAATTCCCGAGCTCTTCGCGATGCTGAAATCGGCGGAGGTAGAAATCAAGAAGGAGCATCAAGTGTTGATGGTTAAGAAGACCACTAGTTTCAAGAAAAAGGGCAAGGGAAAGAAGGGGAACTTCAAGAATGACGGCAAGCAAGCTGCCGCTCCCACGAAGAAACCCAAAGTTGGACCCAAGCCTGAAACTGAGTGCTTCTACTTCAAAGGAACTGGTCAATGGAAGCGGAACTGCCCCAAGTATTTGGCGGATAAGAAGGATGGCAAAGTGAACAAAGGTATATTTGATATACATGTTATTGATGTGTACCTCACTAGTGCTCGTAGCAGCGTCTGGGTATTTGATACCGATTCGGTTGCTAATATTAGTAACTTGAAGCAGGAGCTGCAGAGTAACGGAGACTAGCTGAGGACGAGGTGACGCTATGTGTTGGAAGTGTCTCCAAGATTGATATGATCAATATCGACATGCTCGTAATACCTTCGGGATTAGTATTAAACCTAAATAATGGTTATTTGGTGCTTGCGTTGAGCATAAAACATTATATCTGGATATTGTTTATTGCAAGACGGTTATTCATTTAAGTCAGAGAATAATGGTTATTCTGTTTATATGAATAATATCCCTCGTGATCATGCACCCTTGTGAATGGTTTATTCTTGTTGAATCTCGATCGTAGTGATACACATATTCATAATATTGATGCCAAAAGATGCAAAGTTGATAATGATAGTGCAACATACTTGTGGCACTGCCGTTTAGGTCATATTGGTGTAAAGCGCATGAAGAAACTCCATGCTGATGGACTTTTGGAATCTCTTGATTATGAATCATTTGATACTTGCAAACCATGCCTCATGGGCAAGATGACTAAAACTCCGTTCTCCGGAACAATGAAGCGAGCTACTGATTTGTTGGAAATAATACATACCGATGTATGCGGTCCGATGAATATTGAAGCACGCGGCGGGTATCGTTATTTTCTAACCTTCACAGATGATTTGAGTAGATATGGGTATATCTACTAGATGAAACACAAGTCTGAAACATTTGAAAAGTTCAAAGAATTTCAGAGTGAAGTAGAGAGTCATCGTAACAAGAAAATAAAGTTTCTACGATCTGATCGTGGAGGTGAATATTTGAGTTACGAGTTTGGCCTTCATTTAAGAAAATGTGGAATTGTTTCACAACTCACGCCACCTGGAACACCACAGCGTAATGGTGTGTCCGAACGTCGTAACCGTACTTTATTGGATATGGTGCGTTCTATGATGTCTCTTACCGATTTGCCACTATCGTTTTGGGGTTATGCATTAGAGACATCTGCATTCATGTTAAATAGGGCACCGTCTAAATCTGTTGAGACGACACCGTATGAACTATGGTTTGGCAAGAAACCTAAGCTGTTGTTTCTTAAAGTTTGGGGATGCGATGCTTATGTGAAAAAGCTTCAACCTGATAAGCTCGAACCCAAAGCGGAGAAGTGCGTCTTCATAGGATACCCTAAAGAAACAATTGGGTACACCTTCTACCACAGATCCGAAGGCAAGGTCTTTGTTGCCAAGAATGGGTCCTTTCTAGAGAAGGAGTTTCTCTCGAAAGAAGTGAGTGGGAGGAAAGTAGAACTTGATGAGGTAATTGTACCTTCTCTCGAATTGGAAAGTAGCTCATCAGAGAAAACCGTTCCCGTGATGCCTACACCATTAAAGAGAGGAAGATAATGATAAAGATCATGAAACTTCAGATCGAGTTACTACTGAACCTCGTAGGTCGACTAGAGTACGTTCCGCACCAGAGTGGTACGATAATCCTGTTCTGGAAGTTATGTTGTTAGACAACGGCGAATCTACGAACTATGAAGAAGCTATGATGAGCCCGGATTCCGACAAATGGCTTGAGGCCATGAAATCTGAGATAGGATCCATGTATGAGAACAAAGTGTGGACTTTGGTGGACTTGCCCGATAATCAGCAAGCCATTGAGAATAAATGGATTTTTAAGAGGAAGACAGATGCTGATGGTAATATCACTGTCTACAAAGCTCGACTTGTCGCGAAAGGTTTTCGACAAGTTCAAGGGGTTGACTACAATGAGACTTTCTTACCCGTAGCGATGCTTAAGTCTGTCCGAATCATGTTAGCAATTGCCGCATTTTATGATTATGAAATCAGGCAAATGGATGTCAAAACTGCATTCCTTTATGGTTTTCTCAAAGAAGAGTTGTATATGATGCAACCAGAAGGTTTTGTCGATCCTAAGGGTGCTAACAAAGTGTGCAAGCTCCAGCGATCCATCTATGGACTGGTGCAAGCATCTCGGAGTTGGAATATACACTTTGATGAGGTGATCAAAGCATATGGTTTTGTACAGACTTACGGTGAAGCCTGTATTTACAAGAAAGTGAGTGGGAGCTCTGTAGCATTTCTAATATTATATGTGGATGACATATTGTTGATTGGAAATGATATAGAATTTCTGGATGGCGTAAAAGGATACTTGAATAAGAGTTTTTCAATGAAAGACCTCGGTGAAGCTGCTTATATATTGGGCATCAAGATCTATAGAGATAGATTAAGACGCTTGATAAGACTTTCAATGAGTACATGCCTTGACAAGATTTTGAAGGAGTTCAAAATGGATCAGTCAAAGAAGGAGTTCTTGCCTATATTGTAAGGTATAAAGTTGAGTAAGACTCAAAGCTCGACCACGGGAGAAGATAGAGAGAGAATGAAAGTCATTCCCTATGCCTCAGTCATAGGTTCTATAATATATGCCATGCTGTGTACCACACCTGATGAGTACCTTGCCACGTGTCTGGCAAAGGGGGTACAAGAGTGATCCAAGAGTGGATCACTGGACAGCGGTCAAAATTATCCTTAGTAACTAAAGGACTAAGGAAATGTTTCTCGATTATGGAGGTGATAAAGAGTTCGTCGTAAAGGGTTACGTCGATGCAAGCTTTGACACCAATCTGGATATCTCTGAGTAGCAAACCGGATACGTATAATGGAGCAGTCATTTGGAATAGCTCCAAGTAAAGCGTGATAGCAGCATCTACAGTATGACATAAGGATTTGCAAAGTACACATGGGTCTGAATATTGCAGACCCGTTGACTAAAATTCTCTCTCACGAGCTAAACATGATCACACCTTAGAACTCTTTGAGTGTTAATCACATGGTGATGTGAACTAGATTATTGACTCTAGTGAACTCTTTGGGTGTTAATCACATGGCGATGTGAACTAGATTATTGACTCTAGTGCAAGTGGGAGACTGATGGAAATATGCCCTAGAGGCAATAATAAAGTTGTTATTATTTTATATTTCCTTGTTCATGATAAAGGTTTATTATTCATGCTAGAATTGTGTTGACCGGAAACTTAAATACATGTGTGAATACATAAACAAATACCGTGTCCCTAGTGAGCCTCTACTAGACTAGCTCGTTGATCAAACATGGTTAAGGTTTCCTAACCATAGACATGAGTTGTCATTTGATAACGGGATCACATCATTAGGAGAATGATGTGATGGACAAGACCCATCCATTAGCTTAGCATATGATCATTCTGTTTATTGCTACTGCTTTCTTGAATGTCAAATACATGTTCCTCCGACCATGAGATCATGCAACTCCCGGATACCGGAGGAATACCTTGTGTGCTATCAAACGTCACAACGTAACTAGGTGATCATAAAGATGCTCTACAGGTATCTCCGAAGGTGTCTGTTGAGTTGGCATGGATCGAGACTGGGATTTGTCACTCCGTGTTTCGGAGAGGTATCTTTGGGCCCTCTCGGTAATGAACATCATAAGAAGCTTGCAAGCAAAGTGACTAAGGAGTTAGTTACGGGATGATGTATTACGGAACGAGTAAAGAGACTTGCCGGTAACGAGATTGAACTAGGTATGGACATACCGACGATCGAATCTCGGGCAAGTAACATACCGACGGACAAAGGGAATTACGTATGTTGTCATTACGGTTCGATCGATAAGATCTTCGTGGAATGTGTAGGAACCAATATGGGCATCCAGGTTCCGCTATTGGTTATTGACCGGAGAGGCGTCTCGGTCATGTCTACATCATTCCCGAACCCGTAGGGTCCGCACGCTTAACGTTCGTTGGCGATATAGTGTTATATGAGTTATGTGAATTGGTAACCGAATGTTGTTTGGAGTCCCGGACGTCACGAGGAGTCTCGGAATGGTCGAAAGGTAAAGATTTATATATGGGAAGTCATATTTTGGGTTCCGGAAAAAGGTGCAGTTTTTTCGGTATTGTACCGGGAAGCTTCCAGAAGGTTCCGGAGGATTCCGGAGGGGTCCGGAAGTCCACAAGTGGGTCCACCATGTCCCAAGGGCTGGCATGGGCTAAGGGGAGGTGCCCTGGCCTTATTGGGCGAGGCGCACCAAGTCCTCAAAAGCCCACGCAGCTAGGGAAGGAAAAAAGGAGAGTCCTAGTAGGAATAGGATTGGACTTTGGAGTCCAAGTCCACGTGTATACTATTCACGTGTTACTGTTCACGTGGTACTATTCACGTGGTACTGTTCACGTGACACTATTCCTTCTACTCCAAGCCCCTACACATATATAAATAGAGGAGAGGGGGCGCCCCAAACAACACACAACATTGTCTTAGCCGTGTGCGGCGCCCCCTCCACAGTTCCGTCCCTCGGTCATATTTTCGTAGTGCTTGGGCGAAGCCCTGCGGAGATAGCATCACCATCACCATCACCACGCCGTCGTGCTGCTGGAACTCATCCACTACCTTGCCGTCTTGCTGGATCAAGAAGTCGAGGACGTCACCGAGCTGAACGTGTGCTGAACGCGGAGGTGCCATACGTTCGGTGCTCGGTCGGTTGGATCGTGAAGTTGTTCGACGACATCAACCGTGTTGTTCTAACGCTTCCGCTTATGGTCTACGAGGGTACGTAGACACACTCCCCCTCTCGTAGCTATGCATCTCCATGGATAGATCTTGCGTGTGCGTAGAATTTTTTTTGTTTTCAATGCAACGTTCCCCAACAGTCCTTAGCATTTTGAAGGGTCCACATTCCTAGTCCTTGGCATGCCAATCATTGAACTTCCTGAAATCTTTCACTTGAATGTTTATTAGTTCAATGAGATATATGTTGTTATAAATTACCAAAACCACCAAGGGTGCAAATGTGCTTTCAATCTCCCCCTTTTTGGTAATTGATGACAACATATAGATCAAAGCTTCGATAGAAAATATAATCAATGAATAGTATCGTCGCTTTGAGAAGTATGTGATAAGTAAGAGCTCCCCCTAAATTTGTGCATTATTTAAAATTTGCGTTTGAATGCAAATGCACAATCGATTAGGATCATGGGTCACTCTTCTGTGGCGCCCCGCCTGAATACCACTGTAGCCAGACGGTCGCCGCACATGCCAGCCCAGGAAAATCACTCTGGCATGCGCTTTTACAACAAGTATCATGAACACAAGCTTTTCTATTAATGAAATATATCAGTCTTACATGATATATTTACAAGGGGGATGGCAGCGGAAAAGCTCTATCTAAGGAAGCATGGTCCTGGTGCGGCTCCAATCCACAGGGATCTGACTGGGTTACTCTTCTAGCCCGCGAACGCTCCGGCTCCTCGCTAGTGGATGTCGGATCCTTAGGTGAACCTGGCCACATTGAAGGTCGCTGGGTACTTTTGAATGTACTCGCAAGCAAACCAAACCAACATATACACCAAGCAAAGCAAACCATGGCATTCAAGCATGCATTTGTTATCTTACCAGTATTAACTAATATGTTATGACAGGATTATCTAGCAAGATTAATCAGCTAACAGCATTAATCATCATGTCATAGCAGGATTATCTAGCATGGTAATTACTGAAATAAATGCAGTAAAGTGAAGTATATCAGGTAAATAATCTGAACTTCGAATATGCTCACGATCCAAATCCGATCCACTTTGCGGTCACCCGACCGCTTATCTCATAGCCATCGCATGGCTAACATTCACATCCCTGACATCATCTGATGTCCATGCATCTGTACTGCAGGTCAGACAAAACTTACCATTCTCTGGTTCAGTTTTAGCAATATCATTATATAGTTTGTTCCTCCAGACTCGACACAGACCAAATAGGGGCCTATACGAACTGTCCATGACCGAGGACGCGGCTATTCGAATAGATTTACACTCTGCAGAGGTTGCGCACTTTACCCACACCATGGAGTACCTGGCCTTGTGATCCCATTCGGGTGGACCGGTGGTGCTCCAACGAAACCTGCCTGACCCGTGACCCCTCTATCGTACCACCAACAATCATACCCTCCCAGCGTCATGTCCTGGGTGGCCCCTGTGTCACCCCGTGACACCTGCCACCGTCATGGCCAAACAAACTATCCCAAACGGGGACCGCGCGCAAAAACTCAACTGGGCTCACAGGATTATGGTCGTCTACCTGATCAGGGCAGCACGCACGCATAACCCTCCCTAGTTTGGTGGTACCGATAAAAGAGCACAAAGTCAGACCAAGTCAAGGCCGTCCCATACCAGCAAATGTGGCTGCACGAATAAGTCCGGATAGGTGGCTCTATGACTCGATCCAGTCGACGGAGGAGGTTGTCATTATTAAGTCACATTTCTTAATCATTGCGATAACCACAATAATGCACGATGAAAACATAACAACCTATCTCCATATTGTTACATACGAGTCACTAGTGCAATAACATGACAGGCATTAACAAGTAATGTAAATAGCAAGTTCAACCTAGCAGGAGTTTAATTACTTTACAAGTCTTAGCTGTAAGTGACAACCATCTGAACCCTTGTATGAAACCGACAAATAAACCAGTAGCCACCAGAACGGTCTTTACAACTCAGATCTGGGACGTGACTGGAATAACTCAACCCCGGCTCAAGACGGCCAAAAAGCAGCTCAGAGCATGAGACGGTGTTGATAAAAAGAGTGTAGCGGTTCCCTAAGACGGCCGAAAAGCAGCTCAGAGCATAGGGTCACCGCTACAGAAAGAAATTCAACAGCCGTCCGAGACGACTGAAAAGCAGCTCAGAACACGGGCCAGTTGTTGAAAAGAGAACACAAAGTCGGCATCCACCCCGGACGGCCGGAAGCAGCTTAGAACACAGGCGTGGTGCTGTCACCAAAGAAAGGCAAACAAGGGTTCACTGGCGTCACATACAGCTCACCACTACGCATACAAGCATAAGCATATTAATTTAAACACGAAGAATAACACAGAGCAATGCTTTAGGGCATATATCAGATGGTCGGCTTGCCTGGGGGGTCGAGGAATGCTCTGGGAAGAAGTGCGATCACCTCGTGGAAAATTCGCCGGAAAAGATTCTCTCTCGGAGGGGCTGATTGAGGACAGGGGCAGAATGGTCATTTTCACAGTGTGGAAACCTTATGAAAATGATACCATCGGAACGGGCTCGACGAACTGAAGAAGTGGGCTTTGGATTCACCTCGATCGGAGTTACGAGCGAAAAGTTACGGGCGTTCGTTCGTTAAACGGTGAAATGAACAAATAGTGTCCAGTTCAGCCGCTAACCGGTGAACGTCCGCATTATAACCGGTTCGGCTGCCAGCTGAATAAACGAAAGCGTATTCGAGGGAATACATTTCCAGCGCGGGGAGGCGGCTTCGCGGGAAGGCGTCTCCACTTAATCCAGCTGGCCGGCCCTCTCTCGCCCACAGCTGGGCCCCACGGCCTTCTCTCTCCTCCCTCCTTCTCTCCTTCCTCCTCCTCTCCTCTGCCCCGACATGGCGACAGGAGCGCGGCTCTGGCGAGAGGCTCCGGCACTGCGGTGGCTCTCCAGGGCGGCCGAGGCCACAGATGGGTACGCCGGCGAGTGCCTCATCAGGGGGTGGGTAGCACGGCGGCCGGAGAAGGCTGGAGATGCGGCGACGCAGAGCGGCCGAGGTTCTGCCCCGATGGGGGTTCCGGCGACCTGGGGGTCTTCCGGGGCGGCCAAGTAGAGGGGCGGACTCGCCGGGGGACGACGCGCTCGGGGAGGGGTTCGGGCGGAGCCGGAGACGGCCGTGGCGCTTGAATTTGAGCAGGGGTTGGCGGTGGCTATGGTGGCTAGGGCGGCGCGATTGAGCACTAATGCTCGAGCTGCTGGAGCTCTGGGATACCAGCGAGGGGGAGAGGAGGTGGTGTGAGCTGAGAGGGGCTCGGGCAGGGCCTATTTATAGGCAGTCGGCGAGGGAAGATAGGATCGGCCGCCGTGGCGATCTTATCGGCATACTGTAGCTCCGGCGACACGCAGAGGAAGGAGGAGATGTCGGCAAGGGTTCTGGGAGAGTGGAGAAGCTGGCCGCGGCTTCGGGAGGGCTCGGGGAGGAAGGGGACAGAGGGGAAGACGACGGCGATGGTCACGGGCGGAGCAGTGCCATGGCAGGTTCGTCGCGGCGCGAGGAGGAAGAGAACGGAGGGGGAAGTGATCGGAGATGAGGAAGCGGACGACGAGGAGTCAGGTCGGCACCAGCGGACAACCTATGGCTGGCCGGGGCGGTCGGCAGAGGCGACGCGCGGCGCAGAGCACCAGTTCTGCATTTGGCTCACGCGGTCACCACATGCACTACGCGCTCTGGTGTCAGTCCAGCCGTCACACCTTGTCCAACAGGTTACTCACTGCTCAAATAGACAAGATGGATCATTGGATGGGCCGGGATGGCTCTAGAGTAGTCGAGTTGATCCAAAACAGATTCTGGAGAGAAACTTGGGGAGGAAGCTGTGGTCAAACAGAGGTGGCAATGAGCTAGAAAAGTTGTCACAGGGAAATGTGGTAGGAAGTAATAGATGCTTGCCAAATTTGAAGGCATTTGGACAAGTTTTGCATGCACTTCCTTCACAAAGCATAATCTGGTCCAGAAACTTGACCTTGAAGCTGCACTCATATGGCTTGGTGGAATGAGCTGCATTTTGGTGTAGGTTTATGATTTGGATATATGAAGGTTCTGGAAAAATTTCAGCTCAATTGGAAATGCCAAAATGGGACTTCCTTCACAGAGCTTAGATCTGGACAGAAACTGGATGGAGTTTTTGAGAGAAATTGGCTAGATGAAATGATGTGAATTTTGTCATACTCACATAATATAGGGAATGTGAGGTCCTGGATTAATTTGAGAATTTTTGAAGAAATATAAAATATAGTTGCTTCACAACCTCAAAATTGGTCCGGAAACAAGAATTGGATGATGCTCTCAAAATTTGATCTGCGGAACTTGGGATCTTGATGGAAATGGTGATTATATGGATGGGAGAAGCTCCAAAAATTATTTGGGATATTCCCTGGCTACCAAAATAGTAGCTCCTTTGGAAAGTGCCCAAATTGCAATATTGGCTTTAAATAGGAAAAGGCAATTTCCCTTATTTAATTATTGCCAATATTTTTATTGGAGCTCAATATGATCACAAATAATATCTCCACAAGTTTTCATGAACTTTGGAGATGGATAGATATTTTCCTGGATTTAATTCCTTTAACTGGCAGAAAAAGGAATTAATTTTAAATGAAAAATATTGCAAATGACTTGGCAATATTTTTGCATATACAGGGTTTAAAAATATAGGATGATCACTGGAAGAAATTTGGGAGGCAAAAGATCAAAGGAAATTGGGGTTCCTTTGTAACTGCGGGAATTAGGGTTTCCCTTCCGGCAACTCGGAATGTAAGGTTTCGGCGACAAAATCCTGAGAAAAGATCTGGGGTGGCAAGGTTGGTCTGGAGAGAGTCTCTGGTTGGATAGGGAAGGCAAGGCTAAATGACCATCTTCATATACCCAAGAGCGAGAGAAAATCCGATAACACCGAAAAAAAGACGGGAGTCAAATCCCGCGAAGGAAAAAAATAAGGAGCGAAAACCAGGGTGTCACATCTTCCATGTCACATACAACGTGGTGGAGCACACAAAATGATATGAATGGAGTACAAGCACTCATCACCAAAAGACACATGTGAATGATCATACATAGATAGTGATAAGAGTAATCAAAGTGCATAGATATGAAGCAAAGTATGATCAACCACACAACCGACATAGTCTCAAGCATCTCAAACAAAGTATCAAGCACACATTAAATCTCTCAAAAGAAAAGCAAGTGAAGCAAAAGGCAAGACACTCTGTCTCTCTCGACGCTAAAGGTCTAGACAAATTCTCTCCCTTTGGCAACAAGTACCAAAAAGCTTGAATAGGTATAGAGCTACACGTCACTCTGGGCAGGAGCTCCTGGAGGTGAAGATCTCTGGCTGGCAGCTCCAGTGTGCGTGGAAGGTGTAGAGAGAACTGCATCTGCAAATGCTTCAGCTGATGTCTGCTGTGCTGGTGGAGTGGATACTGGAGGTGGAACTGATGGAGCTGTAGATGGGGCAGAGATTGTAGTTCTCATATCTGTAGTGGGTACAGTAGCAGACCTTGGTGCCCTAGGCACTGTCTGAAACCTATTGGTAGTAGGAATCTCATCACCACTGTCAGACTCTCTGACTCTGTCTACATATTTCTGAAGCTGCTCCACTGTGGTCTGAATCTCTATGACTTTGACATCAAGATCATAGAACTTTGTTTCCACTATCTGCTCTAAGCTTGCCTGATTCTTAACAAGATTGGCCAGACCCTGTTCAATCCTCTGGGTGGCTTCAAGCAGATATGCCATTTGATCTGTCTTGGTCTTGAGATGAGTAGTAGATGAGCTAGGAGCTGATGCTTCTTTGGTTGCTTTTGTTGCTTCCATCTTGGCTTGTGCCTTAGCAGATGTAGGGTGAGATGGATCCATCACCACTACATTATCCTCAAACTCGGGATATAGTGGAAGGTGCTCTCTGTCAAGAAGATAAGTGTTCTTTGGAATCTTGGAATTGAGAAGCAATTGGATGTGTGTAGCAAAACCACATGACCTCTTCTGGTCAGCTGCTGTCCTCTTCACTGTCTCTACAATCAGACTCATCACCTTGAATTTCTGAGGAACATCAAACAAGTGTAACATGTTGATGGAGTGGCCATGAATCATCTTGTCATCTCCAGACTTGGGCATCAATGTGCGCCTCAATATAGTGTTTATGGTGGCCAATCCAGGTTGCAGATGCTTCACAGATCCAAGCTTGTGTGTCTCCATGTCCTTCTCTGGGATAGAATTGTACATGTTCTTCATAGAGTTGTGATCCTTCTTGGGCTTGGCATATATATCAATATCATCTTCCTCTTCTTTTGGAGCTTTAAGGAGAGCAGCCCACTCAGTGATTGAAGACTGGTATTTCTCTCCCTCAGTCATCCACACAATCTTCCCATTTGGATAGAAGTGTGCTGTGGAATAAAATTGCATTATCATCTCATCACACCATGATTTAAGTTTTCTTCCAACAAATGTGTCTACACCAGCAAGCTTGAAGCTTTCATGAACGTGAGGAAAGTTGTCTTCATTCTCATCAATGTACTCCCATTTAACCCATCTCATGTCACTGACTATGGGTTTCTTGTCAAGCAGAACTGTTTCATAGAAGTCTTGTTGCTCTCTTGTGTGAAACCTGTAGTCACAAGCAGTTTTCCTCCTGATGGAATAGGGGTCATTTAGTCTCCACTGTCTCAGACCATTGTCCCTTCTTGCTTTCATGTCTTCTGCAATTGGGTGAGTGTCATCATGTTCAGGCAACTTGGGCCTTAGCTTCTTGAGCACTTGTGGGTCATCTTCAATCTCTGCTTCAGGCACTGGGACCTTGTTCTTCTCCTTGACTAAGACATCTCTAGTGGTTCTCTTTGGCCTTGTAGTTGTAGCATTCTTTGTCTTGGAGGAGGTGCTGGTCTTTATGGCATTTGCCATAATCTTCTGTTGCTTAGCAGGAGGAGGATTTGCTGCTAGTTCTTCCTCATCATCAGTAGCATCATCTCTCCTCATGGAGGTTGGTTTGAATATGACATGTGCAGTTTGTTTCCTTTCCCTTTTCTTTCCTGCAGCTTTTGCCTTTGCTTTTGAGCCACTTGGCTCCTCAAGAGTGATAGTCATGCCTTGCTTAGCTGCAGTTGATGCTGGAACTTTCCTGGTTCCCTTCTTCTGTTGTTTACTCTCATACTCTTTGCTTACCACAGCTGGCTTCTTTCTCTTGGAGGTAGCCTCCTTAGCTGCAAAGTCCTCATCATCATCATCTGAATGTTTCTTCTTTCTGGACTTGGTGGCAGCCTTGGGCAAATCAGGAGAACTCCTTTCTCCTTCATAGAAGCTTTCCTCAGGGCTTGTCCCTGCACTCAAATCAGCTGACCTCTCTGACACATTCTGACTGTCACTAGCATCTGATATCTTGCAAGCTGACCTATGAACAGAATAGGTATAGGCAGAGAGGAAGAGTTATCACAAAATGCAGCTAATTTTTGAAAAATTTGAGTTCAAACTTCAGTTTCAAGTTTTCACAGAATGAATATCGGATCAACCGAGTTGGACATTTCGGTGAAGCCGAAGCATGAGACAGAGACATGGCACACCACTTCGGTCAGACCGAGATGGGTTTCGATCCTACCGAGATGCTAGGGTTTCATAGAAATCTCTTTTCGGTCTCACCGATTAGTACAACTCGGTGGAACCAAGACGTACTAGTGCAATGGCCTAAACCAAATCGGTGATGCCAAAAATTCCAAATCGGTGGGTCCGAGATTAATTCTGCGAAAACTTAACCCTAAATTTTTTGCTCGAATCTATTCTATGGAATTTGGTATGAGGTAAGAGCATTGCAATTGTGGCATGAATCATGGCGAGTACCCTAGTGCATTGAATCAGAATTTGAAGCACGAGGGGGGTCGAGTTTACCCTAACTTGGCAAAAACTCTCTACGGTGGCAACAACGGTGAAGATTTCCGTTGACGGCAGCGGAGTCCAACGGCGAGGGCGCGCTGGACGCAATGGCGAAGTTCGGAGACAGGGGTGATGGCAGCAGAGGGGGTGCGGGAACGAAAGAGTTTGAGAAATTTCAATCGTTCGGGCCCGCTGGATATATGTACCCAACTGCTGTCGGTGGCACCGAGTGGAGCAAATCGGTGGCACTGAGACATGTAACTGCGAGCGGTTACAGCAAATCGGTGACGCCGAGTTGGTCCGAATCGGTTTCACCGAGATCAAAAACCCAGATCAATCAAATGATTTCGGTGAGTCCGAGTGGATATGAATTGGTCACGCCGAAACACATTTGAAGGTTTTGGAGTTCAGCCCTTTCAGATCGGTGACTCCGAGTGCACCTCACCCGGAGGGTCCAAAATGACTTGTTCAAATTTTGTGATATAGCAAGAATAGAATTTGAGACAAGAAAGAATAGATAGCTAGAGAAGGTGCCTAGGCATTCTTGTACATCCACTTGGCCAGAAAAACCAAGTCAATCAAAACAACAAATGGATGTTCTTGAATGAAGAAATATGCATAGCAACATGTTCACACAATAAGATAGCAAATAAAATATGTGTCAAACATGCACAACCAATTCTAGCATCTATCAAGCAATGGGCGATGACATAGTCATCTATATATTAGTATATTGACTTAGGAGTCTAATGAGAGCATTTGATCATAGGTCATACTCATCGTTTAAGCACAAGTGGGGTTACCACTTTTACATAAAGCATTAATGTGTTCACATCATTAGAGTTGCTTTGACTCAAGTCTTAGAGTAAAGCTCCCCCTAGATGTGATATCCCCCCAAGGAGGGATGAACTAACCTTGGGTTTTGTCGATGTTGACTTCATGTAGATGTTGAAGATGTGGATGCTCAAAGTTGATGTAGACCATCAAGAGTTGGGAGCAATCCTTTGGAGTTTTGTGCTTTCAATACCTACATGGGTTAGTCCCACACAAGGAACATACAAGGATATCCATAGATATAGAGTGAAATGCACATATGATGATGTCCATGAATGCATTGAATACCTTATCCCTTGCCATACCAACAAGAGGGTTTGTGACTCCATTAACTAGTGCAAGATGTTGAAGTTGGTTGCACAAGTTCTTGCCATAAATGAATGTGAGTGAAGTTTGTTGGTGGAGTCACCCTCAAAAACTCTCTAGTTCTTCTTCTTTGGGACCCACATCAACTTGATGGCAATCCATGGAGTTGTAGTAGCACTTGATGAAGTAGAACTTGATGAACTCTTGGGAACCCACCTGACCAAGGCTTGAGGTGCTTCTTCAAATGAGTCAATCTCCTCTTGAAGCTTGTCCTTGCCTTTTAGCTTATGGTCTTGTGGTGGAAGATCATCTTGAGCTTGTGTCCCTTTGAAGGAAGTAGGATCATACTTCTCTTGTTGAGGAACAACCTTCGTCTTAGGGTATTGATCTTCTTCCCACTCAATTCCATTGGCATTGAACTTTCGTTCAAAACCAACACCTTCGTTCTTCCGGTGCCTTCCTTGCTTGCGTACAATTTCCTCAAATTGCTTACTCCCAGCAAAACTCTTGTAGACACCTTTTTCTATAATTCCTTTCAATAGATTGTTTTCTTGCTCAAGTGTAACTTGGCTAAGAGAATCATTAGTGGAATCAATAGAACTACTAGAAGCAACAACATTGGATTTAGCATTGTTATTGTTACTACTAGAGATAGAACCCTTTTTACCCTTGTTGCTAGTTTGCTTAGATTTAACTTGTGGCATAAAGGTAGACAAGAGTAAACGTTTGGCAAGATATGAAGAACTCTTCTTTCGAAGATCATCATTGATAGCTTTAAGAAACTCATGCTCTTGCTCTAAATTTAGCTTCTCGAAGCGTAGCTTCTCATGAGTTCTTACAAGTTCTCCATGATCCTCTTGAGTTGTTTCATGAGCTAACTTAAGAGCATTTAGTTCTTTAGTTAGACGCTCAATCTCCTTCATAGCATTGTCATTCGTTTCCTCTTGACTATCATGATTACTAGCATTTTCATTATAGCTCACATCACTAGCCTTATCAACAAGTAAATCATCATCACCAAGCAAATCATCCTCATCACTATTGAAGTCAAAGTATTCGGGGTGTGATACCTTAGGCCCTTTTGCCATGAAGCATCTTCCAATTCCTTCATTTGGTGAATCAAATAGATCATTGGAGTTGGATGACACAAGAGCAAGTCCGGCAACACCTTCATCTTGAATATAGTCGGAGTTGGAGTGATAGCTTCTCTCGAAATGGTTCTCGGAGTCAGCCAAAAATCCATTCACCAACATGAGCTTGATGTCTTCTTCTTGTGTAGCTCTTGGATGACTTGTCCTTCCGTTTCGAATCTTTGCTTCTTCGAGAGGGTCTTCGTTCATAACGATCATCTCTACTCCTTCTCTCCTTATGAGGTGATTCATCTCTTCTATATCTTCCTCTTGGTGATTCGTCTCTTTTCTTGTGAGGTGTCGTACACTCATTGGAATAGTGTTCGGGTCTTCCACAATTGTAACAATTTCGGTCACGACTTCATGATCTTCTCTCATAGTGTCTTGAGCTAGAGCTTCTTTATTTCCCTTTGTTCTTGTAAAATTTGTTGAACCTTTTCACCATTAGGCTTATCTCTTCATTGGATACTAGCTTGTCGCTTGAAGTTGTGGGAGCATCGGTTGAGGCTTTGTAGGCACCACTTGATTTGTTGTGTAGCTCCTCTTTGTCCTTGAGTGACATTTCATGAGCAACAATCCTTCCAATGACTTTCGTGGGCTTGAGATCTTTGTAATTTGGCATCATTTGGATCAATGTGCAAACGGTATCATATTTTCCATCCAAAGCTCTAAGGATCTTCTTGATGATGAATTTGTCGGTCATCTCTTCACTTCCTAAGCCGGCAATCTCATTTGTGATGAGAGCAAGCCTAGAGTACATTTCAGCGACTCCTTCACCATCCTTCATCTTGAACTTGTCAAGTTGACCTTGAAGTACATCCAACTTAGATTCCTTGACAGACTCGGTACCCTCATGCATATCAACCAAAGTATCCCAAATTTCCTTTGCATTCTTGAGGCGGCTGATCTTGTTGAACTCCTCGGGGCACAAACCGTTGAAGAGAATGTCGCAAGTTTGAGCATTGTATTGCAACATCTTCAATTCTTCCGCGGTTGCTTCACGATCCGGTTCCTTGCCATCCTCAAAGAATTCACCTTGCAAGCCAACACGAACAACAGCCCAAACGGCGGGGTTATGACCATGAATATGCATTTTCATCTTATGTTTCCAACTAGCAAAGTTTGTACCATCAAAATATGGACCTGTACGGTGATAATTCACTACTGGAATCAGGGACTTTGCCATCTGCCAGCTCTTTGCCGTCTACTGGCAGATGGCAAAGAGGATATTTGCCGTCTGCTTTTATAAAGCAGACGGCAAAGAACATGCTGATGGCAAAGAGGCTCTTTGCCATCTGCACTTCGGCAAAGAACAAAGTGGGCCCCACTTGGTACTGCACTTGCCAGGTCACACGGGCCACTTCTTTGCCGTCTGCTGGCAGACGGCAAAGAGTTCTTTGCCGTCTGCCAGCAGACGGCAAAGAGGTGAGGGGGCCCCACAGTGTAACGGCGGGGACGGGCTAACGGCCCCCCTCTTTGCCGTCTGCCAGCAGACGGCAAAGAGGGGGCTTAATTTTCGCCATCCCCCCGCGCCTCCCGCCTCTCTCTCTTTCTCTCACCTCTCTCTCTCTCACCCGCGCCCGTTCCCCTCTCTCACCGCCGCCGCCGCCGCCGCCCCCTCCCCGCCCTCTCGCTGCCCCCTCCCCGCCCTCTCGCCGCCGCCCCGTCCCCCCCTCTCTCACCGCCGCCGCCGCCCCCTCCCCGCCCTCCACCACCGCCTGCCCC
Organism: Elymus sibiricus; assembly: GCA_039707655.1. Lineage (NCBI taxonomy): Eukaryota > Viridiplantae > Streptophyta > Magnoliopsida > Poales > Poaceae > Elymus > Elymus sibiricus. The sequence goes on along the minus strand of CM077668.1, from coordinate 156,598,949 downwards.
CCTCCCCGTGGCGCACCTCCACCACCGCGGCGCCGCCCCCTCCTCACGGCCCTCCTGCCGCCGCCGCCCCCTCCCCGGCGGCCTCCTCTCCTCGCCGCCGGCCGCCCTGCCCCCTGCCCCTCTCTGGTGAGCTTCCCCTGCCCCCCTTTTAATTTTTTTTTCTGTTTATCTAATTAGATTTTTAGTTTTCTGTTTTTAGATGTTTTGCAAATAGTTGTTTAGGTGTTTGGGTAAATAGGAAAAAATATTTAGACATTTAGGTAGAAAAAAGACCTAGAAGAAAAAAAAGAAGAAAAGAAGATGAAAAAAAAGGAAAAATAAAAAATAAAAAGAACAAAAAATAATAATAATAAGAAGAAACAGAAGAAGAGGAGGAGGAGAAGAAAAAAGAAGAAGAAGAAGAAGAAAAAAAGAGGAGAGGAGGAGAAGAAGAAGAGGAAAAAAGGAAAGGAAGAAGAAGAAGAGGAGGAGGAGGAGAAGAAAAAAGAAGAAGAGGAAGAAGAAGAAGAAAAAAGAGGAGAGGAGGAGAAGAAGAAGAGGAAAAAGGAAAGGAGGAAGAAGAAGAAGAAGAAGGAAAAAAAAGGAAGAAAAGGAAGAAAAGAAAGAAGAGGAAGAAGAAGAAAAGAAAAAAAGAGAAAAAACCCCGACCCCGACACGGCACCTCGACCCCGACCCGACAACCCGACCCCGACCCGACACCCCGACCCCGACACCCCGACCTCGATCCCGACCCCGACACGGCACCCCGACCCCGACCCGACAACCCGACCCCGACCCGACACCCCGACCCCGACACCCCGACCCCGACACCCCGACCCCGACACCCCGACCCCGACCCCGGCACGGCACCCCGACCCCGACACCGACCCGACACCCCGACACCGACACGGCACCCCGACCCCAACCCGACACCCCGACCCCGACACGGCACCCCGACCCCGACACCCCGACACCCCTGACACCGCAACACCACGACACCCAGAGATGACACCCCCCGACACCCCGACCCCGACCCCGACCCCGACCCCGACACCCCGACACCCCTGACACCCCGACACCACGACACCCAGACACGACACCCCCCGACACCCCGACCCCGACACGACACCCCGACACCCCGACACCACGACACCCCGACACCACGCCACCCAGACACGACACCCCCGACCCCCGACACCTCTTCGGCCTCCTGTTGACCGAAAAGGTGCTATTCGGCCTTCCAGAGGCCGATGGGGTCATATATTTGTGATGCATTTATTGACCCCGAAGCATATATAGACGATGATGATGCATTTATTAATGATGACGATGAAGATTAATATTATAGTTCATGTCAGGTATTCAATTATTATTATGTACATATATATTATTAATTGGTTCATGTTAGGTATTCAATTTTTTATTATGTTCATGATGATGATACACTTAAATTATATTCATGTCAGGTATTCATTTTTTTAATGTTGTACTAACTTCGTTTACTCTTTGTCATTGCAGGTGTTGACAGATGGTGGGCGCGGGTCGAGAGCGCTCCGAGGCTCCTTCCTCGGCGCGTGGTGGGAGGGGTACTTCCATCCCACCCCACCACCTCCGGAGAGCGCTGGATCTCAGTATGCAGACACCGACGGGCGCTTATTCTTCGACCGGGAGAGGTCGGGGGGGGGGGAAGAAGGTTGGTAGAGGTGGACGTGGCGGCGGGAGAGGTAGGAAGGCTGCTACTACGCCTTCCTCGCCGCCACCCCCAGCTGATTCACCCGACCACAGGAGTGCTCCGTCTGAGATGGAGCAGCCTGAGGTGCAGCCGTCTCGGACTCCGGTCCACGAGCCTCAGGCCGATGAGCCTACGACAGACGAGGCTACGACAGACGCGCCTACGGCCGACGAGCGTCGGGCCGCCGAGCCTTCGTCCCACGAGACTGGGGATCACGCTGAGTCACAGCAGAACCCAGGCGCGGGCTCGTCGAGTGGCCGTGCTGAGGGTGGCTATAGTTCTGATAGCTATAGAGAGAGTGAGTGGGTTGAGGGGCGCAAAGTCTACCAGCGTGGTGGTACAAAGCTCCCGCCCACCCCGGCGACCCCCGACCAGAGGTGGTTGATTGCGCCGCAGGGGGAGAAGTAAGTGCATTTACTCTTTTTTAA